>JAUPMV010000020.1:7273495-9773495 GCA_030848855.1 Branchinecta sandiegonensis
TTATACTCTCTTCGTGCCGACGAAAAATCGCCGTGTGCCTAGCGAAGAACCAGAAACATCACCACAACAAACGCTGCTGATTGGTTTACATAGGGTTTGAGAATCTTGAGGATTTGTTTGGGTGACGTTGCTTGTTCGCCTCTAGGATAACCGGTGCGTTTCGGACTTACTCATCTAGAGTACTCCGAAGGTGACCTCGGACAGTGCTTCTGAACGTTTTGAGACAAGAGCTAGTAGCTTCATTGGGGCGCAGAGATCATTGAAACCACTTCCCAGCATCAATAACCAGAGCACGCGACATGCGGGCGACTTGCTATCTCCTCATCTCTCATTATCGAAACATCCGTTCGTCTATAAATAAGGGCTGGCCCAGGAAGTGTCAGCTGAGCAGGTGAATGATGAGTAGTGACGTAAGAAAAGTAATGGGGATGCAGACTGACGAAATTCATATTTCATGCGACAACCAAAACATAAAAAGGATAATTTAGAACATCTCCAAGACGTTCAGCATGAGCTCAGAAAAACACATGATTGGCATAGGATGGGGTTGATGATACGGGTGTGTGAAGTTTTTTGTGCCAATATGGTAGTTAGTCTATATAGGTTTGGAGCAAATGCATAATTGCTCCAAGTCTTCTTCGAGCAATTAAGCCGACATGTCGTTGGCGCTTGTTGAAACGAATCTTAACGATCCGTTGATGGTTCCGAGAAGGTTTGCAAGTTTCATTACAGAAATTGCTGGCACAGGGGTATTATTTGCCACGGATGCGGACCAGCATTCATTCCAGCGGCGGAACAGCTCTCAGAAATCACTGTAATTTGCTCTGAAATTGCAGAATTCTGCGGCATTTTTGACATAAATGTGTTTTTCTGCTGCGGTATTTTTGACATAAATGCGTTTTTCTGAGAAATTTTTTAACAGCTATGAGCCAAATGCCCGGGCCACATTCAGTCACATCTGTATGTAATTTGGTTCGTAAATTTGGTTATTACCCACTCTTACATTTTACCACCATCATCACTCAAATGTAAACAAAACTGGCTAAAGTCAGTGACTCTGGTCTGTGATTGGTCCAATCACTCCAAAGAAACGTTTCAAAATGGCGGAGACGGATTTTTCCATCTCGATTATCTTACGTTTTCAGCGTCTTTTCCTCCCAATCTCGACCGTAAGACGGTCTTATTATCGGCGTTACTACCAGGTGTGACTATAGTGGGACCCGGGCATAACACGATCTTCTTTGACCCCAATCGCTAGTTAGTACCCTCGGACTATTGAAGGTAGGAAGACTTGGTATTGGACAGTCCACCAACCAAGAAGCGACAAGCGACAAGCAGATCAAGGGGACATTTTCGCGTGGATGGCTCCGTTTGATGTTACATCTCATCATCACGATGGGTGTTTTCGCGTCGATGCCATCTAAGGCGTATTCTCGCCGTTCCCCGAGGACTCCACTTGAGGAGTCCCCGCGTTTTTGTTTGTCCCGGGGACTCACTCCCCGTACTCTCGCGAGTCCTCACGGACGGGGAATGCTCTGATTATCATCGCCATCATCAAAAAGGACTCCATTTCGGATCCGGAGGGGAATCAATTTTTGCTGGTGAGTGCAATGTAAATTAATTGGAATCAATTTTTGCTGGTGGGTGCAATGTAAATTAATTAGAAACAATCAGGATAAACAAAACCAAAATAAAGTGGATCCAGACTACTATCATCAACTGCATATTTTTTTTCGAACAAAATCCATTTTGGTAGCATTCCCCGTGTTTTGGCTGTTTCTGTACGCGGATTCCGCGTGGAGTGACTCCCTCTATTCTCGTCGTTCCCTTTGACTCCCCGAGGATTCCTCGGAGAACGGCAAGGATACGCCTCTAGCTCCATAGCCATTTTCGCATGAAAAGCTCGAAGGGTGACGTCACTATCCAACTGGATGGGTGCCTCCCGTGAAACGACGCTCCTCGAGCTCTACTGAACAGGTGGAGGAAGATGACATCTTCCTCTGTGTCAACACTCCCAACCCGTTGTAGGGGCTGTGGACTGGCTTTGACTGTGGATGGCATCTGCTGTCAAGCTCACAATAGCCATACACGCGAAAATGTCCCCCAAGTCTGAGAGCTTGGTCACACTGGGCTCGAAAAGCCGCATATTTGAGAAACAATTGAAAATCCCTAGGGTACGTGAGATCTGATTGGCTTTGTGGCAGCTTGGGGATAATAAGCAGACTGCAATAAGGGGTCAATATGGTTCCTGTAATATGCATGCTGTTTTGCTCTAATTGATGTCCTGAATTTAAAACGACAACATTCAGAATTAGGTGCATCTTGTTCTTTTTCTTTTTTCTACCTTTGCAACCTAAAAAGCCAGGAAATGAGCCCAGTGTGACCAGTGACCCATAAGTTTCCTGTAATGACTCGCCATTCAGGGGGCTTGTCAATAAGAGATTTCTGATGCGATCTTGACCGAGCGTCAGATAGTTCGAGAAATACCCACGGGGATAAAATCTCGGATAAAATGTCCGACTGTAGACAGACAAAATTTTTCGCAGCTGTTGTGCTGAACTAGGAATATTTCTCTGTAATGGAAGAGTATCCTGGATCTTTTGACCAAGCTTAGGTACCTGGTGGCATGCTGAATAGTCCTGACTGAAGATGGCTATATCTGTCTGAGCAAGAACGCCGATTCGACCCAAGCGGAATTTTTGGAAACTAGGTGAGGCTCGGTCAACATAACAACATAGAAGCATAGGAGATGACAAGCCCCCTGAATGGCGAGTCATTACAGGAAGTTCATGGGTCCCTGGTGTGACCAAGCTCTGAGAGTTAGCTAGTTCATTTGTATGCCGAGAAACGAAAGGCAACAGATGGAAATTAAACTTACGAGGAGTTTGTTGTCAACTGTTTTGACGACAATCTCTTCCGGGGCGTACTGGGAGACGTCGAATCTCAGCTTGAGAAGCTTCTGCTCTCCGTCTTCTTGGATCAAAGGTGAGCTGAGGCCCTCGAGCCATGAGGAAGGTGGTGGCGCCAGATCGCTATACGTGAGAAAAACAATTAGTAAGTGTTTCAGTAATCCTCGTTACTGAACGGCAAATCTAACGGAATGTTCACCTTGCATTCTATTCCTATTGAGGATGATAATGAACCGGTAACAATCCCCCCCCCCCCCCATATATCTAGGTCAAATCGTAGGCGGACTTTCCGTAGGCTACTGGATCAGCCAGTGCCCCTAGCAGAAAACGGCAATCGTGTTTCGAATAGGAAATTTAAGTTTCAGATAATTCCAAAATAACAATAAACGTTAAAAATATTCTGACTAATTCAAACCAGCGCTGGAACAGTTTAGACCAAATGAACGACAGAAAAAATGACTGTATGCTATTTTACATCATAATCTTTAATGAAATAGGGGGTGAAGACTTAAGATACCGCTGAAAGTGCGGCTAGAACACCTGATAGTGCGATTTGCTAAATCTATTCTCGTCAGTACAAACCACCGATCCCTTTTGCCGGGAACAGCCCCTCCCCACGATCGAACCCGGCGACAAAATAACCTCACACCCCCTAAAGTCCGAACAAATCAGTATAGAAACTCGTGTGTACCTTTTTTCACATTGTTCGTGTTTGTTTTTGTAGGTATGAAACTAAAGTTAGTTATGCTACGATGGCACAGCTTAGTCATCTTCTGTGTACGATGGTGTCTGAAAATACAGATCTCTGTCTCTCTCAGATATCGCTGGGAGAAATAAGTAGGTGGGAATGACAGGGAAATTTTCTCCTCGCATTAGGTCCCGTGTTATCCGACGGATAGCGGATAGTAGACAATCCTGCCCGAACAGCAAAGAGAACAGGACTCAGCAACTTTCCTAAATACAAATTCATTCCGGCTTGACGACCGGTTACAAACAAAGCACAGACGTGCTTGAAAAACGTAACCAGTACACATTTACCATATTATCTAACTAATCAAACCTTCACTAAAAACAAGAGCTGTAAGCTCATATGGCACTTGCATGTGTCAAGATGATTTGATTGATCAAAAGTAAGTTTCGACTTTGCGGTTGAGATGCGCGCTCTAAGGGAGCTGGAACTTCATCTGTAAGCAAAACCCTTGAGGCAAAACTGCTAATGGGCTGATGGGCATCAGGAAAATGCATATATTGCTTAAAAGTATTTTTTTTACTTTGCGGTCAAGATTGGTACTTTAAGGAATAATCGGATTTGGGAAGTAGCAATTTCTAAGCAAATGTTGTTGAGTCTCCAATATTCCAGCGAAGTTTCATCGTCCTAGCACATCTGGAAGTACCTTAACGCGCGATCACCGGAATCCCAGACTCCGCTCCCCCTCCTCCAACTCCACCCACAATAACCGGAGCCAATCCGGTTCTGTAAATGATTAATCCAGAGCATCTGTTTGTCATTCCCACGAAGTTCGATCCAGATCACACCAGTCTAAGCGGGTCAAGTATTTTCCGCCCTCCCCCCAATAATTGCCGGATTCGGTCCGGAAATGAAAAAGGTCACAAGAGAAAAATGTCCTCTGTTTTCTCGAGATTTCCGGTACCCCCCCCCCCCCCCCCCCCCAGCTCCCCCGCGGTGCACGTAGCCAATCCGATTCAGCAAATGACTTACCTAGAGCATCTGTTTGTTCTTCCCACAAAGTTCCATCCCGATCCCTCCATTCTAAACGGGTCACGTATTTTCCGCCCCCCCCCCCAATAGTTGTCGGATCCGGTCCGGATATGAAAAAAATCATCGGAGAAATGTCCTCTGTTGAATTCTTAAATTTCACTCGAATCCGATCACCCATTCCAAAATTACGCATGACTGAAAATTTCGGATTCCCCTCCCTCCACTCCCCCCACCATTATCTGATCGACAAAATTTTTATTTTGAAGTCAGTTTGATTGGGTCCCTGATATGCCTGCCAAGTTTCATCGTGAAAATTCCCAAAACCACCATCATCGGAATTCCGGGACCCCCCCCCCCCCCATAAGTGTCCGGATCCAGTACAATGGTCTAAAGGACTTATCTAGAGCAGATGCTTGTTCTCCCCAGCAAGTTTCACTGCGATCCCTCCATTCTAACCGTTTCTTGAAATTTCCGGTCTCCCCCCCCCCCCCAACTCCCCCCTGGCTACCGAATCCGGTCAAGACTTTAAACGGGACATTACAGATATATATTCTCTTCAGTAATGAAGTTTCGTTACAATCCGATCATCCGTTCGAAAGTTACACACTTCTCAGTTTCCCGGATTCCCCTGCCCTCCACCCCCCCCCCCAAATGGTCGGATCAGAAAACTGATTATTCCTAATTTTGTTTGGTCGGGTCTCTGATATGCCTGCCAAGTTTCATGGTCCTAGCACAACTGGAAGTACCCTAACTCGAAAAAGTGTGACAAAAGCCCCAACTCCCCCGCATATGGTCGGATCGGAAACTTATTATTTCCAGGTTACTTTGGTCAGGTCCCTGATATTCCTGCCAAGTTTCATTGTCCTAGCTCATCTGGAAGTACCCTAACTCGAAAAAGTGTGACAAAATGCCCTAAATTTTCAAGTTTCGAGCGCCCCCACTCCCTCGCATATGGTCGGATCGGGAAACTGATTATTTCCAGGTTCGTTTGGTCGGGTCCCTGATATTCCTGCCAAGTTTCATTGTCCTAGCTCATCTAGAAGTACCCTAACTCAGAAAAAAGTGACAAAATGCCCTAAATATTCAAGTTTCCAGCGCCCCGCACTCCCCCCCATATGGTCGGATCGGGAACTCGAAAAAGTGTGACAAAATGCCCTAAATTTTCAAGTTTCGAGCGCCCCCACTCCCTCGCATATGGTCGGATCGGGAAACTGATTATTTCCAGGTTAGTTTGGTCGGGTCCCTGATATGCCCGCCAAGTTTCATTGTCCTAGCACATCTGAAAGTACCCTAACTCGGATATGTGGGACAAAAAACTCGGACCGACCGACAGACCGACAGACCGACAGACGGAATTGTGATAGGTATATGGCACTTGAGCCAGAGGCTGCAAGTGCCATAACAAGGGAGATGGTGCCTTTCATTGAGAAAACAGGTTGGTCGGGTGCTTATCATTACACCAGATGATTGCTGATTTTCATCTTTCGCTAGGGATGACGTGAAAATGCAAAGGTTTCGGGTACAATGATAGCGCTCATCCGGGTCGGGAACTGCATGGACTGGGAAGGATTACTCTGTGGGAAGTCCGGATGTTCTACTGCACAATAGCACTGTAAGTTCTTTATTTAACACTGTGGCAGGCTTGTGCATAGTTTATGAATGCTTTACGACCCCCTGATCTATTGGTAAGCTCTTTCAAGGAATGAGCGGAAAAGAGACTCTAATGATTTTACTGTCCAAATAATGTACACAACGGATACGTCAGCTACGATGCTTTAGCAGCGATATTTCGGCCCTTCTTGGCAAGGGTCCGTCGTCACCGACGTCGGACCTGAAGATTGACAGCCTGACGAGGACCCTTGCCAAGAACGGCCGAAATATCGCTGTTGAAGCATCGTAGCTGACGTATCCGTTGTATACATTATTTGAATATATGTTCAAAGTGAGCTTGGGCTCAAGGAAGATTTTACTGTCGAGAATCCCACCTTGAAACTTGGGAGAGCAATTGCGCAACACAGTGTCTTGAATTTGAGGAATTCTAAAACGTCGTAATCCCATTAGGTATCCCATAACTTGACCATTAGTATGAGCGATAATAACCCTCGGCGACCAAATTTTTAGTCCTTATACTGAGATGAAACCCTTTGAGAGCCGGGGTACAGTCCTTAGCCTAGGCACATTGCCAACGAGTGATTTAGCGAGACTCGAACTAGTACCACTGGCATTCACTTCCGACTCGAGTAAATGTAGGTTAAAGCCATAAAACGATTAACCCACGAATGTTCGATATGCATCACTTTCCGGTGCGGGTCCGGTCAGTGCTTTCACAATGACTGAAACAAACGGAAATACAATAGCCTACTACTATTTTTTTTTCGGACGGCTAATTTGTTGGCAAAGTCGTAATAAAGCCAATAAAAGTACTATGTTCAAGTTAATATTCATGGTTAGTCTATTTTGCTGATCTTTGCAGCCTGTGCCTGACCTTTGTTGGCTTTGAATAATAATCTTAATCATCAAATTAGCAAAAAGAGCTGACAGGCACTATCATCTCTTCCACACAAACTGTCAATCCGTAAAGTTAGTAAAAAGCTGGTTCGCCGTCTGTCTGAACGTGGAGAAAACTACAGAAACAAACAAGGAATTCCTTGAGGAATTTAGTTCCCGGAAGCGGTACTATGAAACTTGTCGGAAAAAACATGTCTTTCCGCAGTAAACCGGGCGCGAGAAAAGCATAAACACTCCCAGAAAACACTGTACCTGGGGAACTGGATCTTTTCCTTGGACCCCTTTTTCTCCGGTCTTATTATCTTTTAAAGCATAACTCTTACAAGAAATTATCTTTTCAAGATGAAATGGCTCAGAAATATGAAATATGGCACGAGAAATTTTTCTTGTTAGCGGTTGTCGGCAGCGATATTTCGGCCCTTCTTGGCAAGGGTCCTCGTCAGGCTGTCAATCTTCAGGGTCAACGTTGGGTAAAAACGAACCTGTAATTTACAGCTTTGTAAATTAATAAACAGAACGAGAACCTGTAATTTACGGGTTTTTTCTTCCCTACCGTTGACCATGAAGATTGGCAGCCTGACCAGGACCCTTGCCAAGAAGGGCTGAAATATCGCTGCCAAAGCATCGTAGCTGACGTATCCGTTTTATGTATTATTTGAATATATGTGTTTTGTATGTTATGATATATCCTTAAAGAAGTCTGTCAGCACCGTACATTACGAGCCTGTCTTCTTTGCCGGGCTCTGTTTATTAATTTATAATTAAAAAAAAAAAAAATGAACCTGAACCTGTCTGTCTAGACTATCCTACAGATCTTTTCGTCACTTCTTCCCTAGCCGGCCACTAAGCATGGCATTAGCAAATGGAAAATCCTGGAAGTAAGCCCAGCAGAAAATCGCGCCAGTTGGTTCGAAGTTCCATGACAAGTATCTCAAAGGATGAAATGTGTCGAGACGTTAGAAATGCATTCAAAATTCCGGGCTCGTATGAAGCACGAAGGGAATGCTATAACAAACCAAGTAAATTACCAATCTCTCAGTAGCTGGAGCTAACGAACTTGCGGTTCTGTTAAATGTTGTTTTCTAGGAACTCGAGACATTAAAATTGAAGTCATGGATAGGCTACAGGCAACAGGATTAACGATAATAGCAACAGAAGTATTAAAGTACAGCTCTTAAATGATCTTTTCCTGATGAAATAATTCAGAAATATCGTTTTTCGAAAACTGACACGCTAAATTAGCGATTTTCTTGCTGCGCTTGTCGAATCTATCCAGCCTTCCCGCTCTCCGAAGCGGCAAGTAGACGCGAAAAATTTGAAAAATGGTAAGAAATTGTGGGAAAGAAAAGAAGTCCAAAACATAAGATGGATCTGATGGCGTACCAAGTCTCTAAAATGAATTTGAAGCTTCTCATGTCCTATGTGTGAAAGAGTTGTCGGCGAAGTTTGCGTTGTGTGACTGGCGAAAGTCGGCTCGGGCGAAAAAGTGCTAAAACATCCTAGGTACGAATCGAAACAATAGCAAAAGGCGGAGATTTCTGAAGACTATAATTCCATAAGGGAGCCACGGCTGACACACAGGCAGATTAAGTAAGAGGGGTCCTTTAATACTCTTATAGTTGTTGATATTTAAACTGATTTTTCGCCTTAGAAGAAATAAAGATTTGCAAACTGGCAGAACATCCACAGATGGATCGGGAAACAGCTAGATTTTCCGAAAGCATTTAAATGCAACAGCGTATATAGATCTAGATAACTGCGACTTGACGTCACCAATGGACGGCAGAACAGGCCACCACAGCGGATACGATGAGCTCTTGAACAATTATTGAACTTCATGCACGTCATGTCGACGAAAACAATTATAATTCTGTACGGTACTGTCAAGTGATTGATGGTTCTCACGAATTCCTATAAGAAGAATTTCACGACATACAGATTATTAACCCAGCATATTTGCTTTGGTATCCAGTTAATTTACAAGACGGTACCAAAGCAAAGAGGAGATTGTTACTTCGGCAAGAAGTAATAACTCTTGCTGAACTGCCGTTTTCTCTTTATCCAAATGGGAACGTCCGGTGGCTATGCAATACTCTTGATGGCTAAGTCTTCTTGCCGATGCAAAATCGCGCTGTACCTAGCGGAAGAGCCGGAAGCGGTATCACAGCTGCTCCCAAATATCGCCGTGATTGGTTAACAGGATTGAGTTGTCGAGTTTGAGTCGTTAGTGCTGCGTTTTCTCGTTCTTCCCGAGGATCACTGGCGTGTTTTCGACTTCGTCATATAGAGTATTCCCAGCTTCTGTGGGCGTCGACGCTGAACCCGCGACTCCTGCACTCTACACTATACACTATTCTAACTCGATGCTACTATAATGCTATACATGCTTATAATGAGCCGCAGCATCATCTAAGACTATTTGAAAGTACGGGTGTCAACACTGCGAGCGGACTTTAGTTGTTCTCCTAGAGATTAGTTAATAGTTGACTTCAAAGTTTAAGTGAAAAGCCATCTTATTACTTTATCATGGGATTGAAAACACCGAATTATTTTGACTCTGCTAAAGGATTTTTTAGTATTTTCATCTTGGGTTCTAATAGCCACGTCCACAACATGCACTGCTGAACCCACAGACGACGTTCATCCCAACACAGAGAATTTGAATTTCAACAAATGCGTGCATTTCCACGAAGCGAAGCTCAGGAAACATTCACTTTCGAAGAAAACCCGCTATTGCGTGTGACCCCAAAAAGATTTATTTTTCGGAAATCGTGCCCCATTGTAGTTGCTACATGTTCCAACTGGAAGCACATGGAGGAACAACATATCCGAAAGAAATAGTTCATTGGAGTAAAATCGATTACAATTATGGAGGGCGGAGCCGGGCGGAGCAAAGAAGCAACGCATTTTCATGGGGTCTTCAAGCCTGTTTACGTGAATATTTGATGGATAACTAGACCGTCATATCTCAGCCCTATTCGATGAAACAAATCATACCACTTCCTGTCAAGATGCAAGGGGCTCTCGGATTTGAGAGTAAGATTTTTTGGTGAAGATGGGTTGCTCTTTCCTGGTATCCTAAAGTCAAGATGCAAGGGGCTCCCGGATTTGAGAGTAAGATTTTTTGGTGAAGATGGGTTGCTCTTTCCTGGTATCCTAAAGTCATCTTCACGGTCAGCGATAATGGCAGTTACAGGTTTTGTCAAAGAAGCGTTAAAGAGATGTAAATAGTTATTGGTGGTGGGAGTTTAAAGCGTTTTACATGTGACTTTATATAATCGCTCTCTCGAAGTGTTTAAAAATGTATGATTTTGTGTTTGGCCTAACTGCTAAATTAAAGTATCTATCTATCTATCTATCTATTGTTGTTAATTCCGGCCATAGATTTACTCCTCCAGCCCATATCTAAGGTAAATTACCTGGATCGGATCATTTCGTTACAAGGTTTCGAACATGGCCGTGTGGTAATAAAGATGACCGAGTAGATTAATTTTCGCAGCATTTTCAAGCGGAGGTTTCGATGGAATAATACTGGGACCGACTAAAAGCAGGAAAGGAAAGGCAAGAGAAAAGCAGGAAAGAATACTAAAACCAGGAAGGGCAAACTAAAACGAGGAGGAAAAGGTGAACTTTTACAAATGTAAGTTGCAGACCCCTCACGATATACTAAACAGAGGAAAAGCACGGCACAGCTTGCCAGTTTTTTCGAATACTAAAAGTAGGAAAAGGTGAACTCTTACAAATGTAAGTTGCCGACACCTCACGGGATACTAAACAGAGGAAAGGCTTGCCAGTTTTTCGAATCCTCGATCCCTGGTAATTGTTTCCTCGTTTTAGTTTGCCCTTCCTGGTTTTAATATTCTTTCCTGCTTTTCTCTTGCCTTTCCTTTCCTGCTTTTAGTCGATCCCAACAATACTTTGGTGATGCCAAACAGATTAGTTAGCTGAAATCCTATATCGGCGATATTTCGGCCATTCTTGGCTACAAGCTCTCCAGGCAGTAGCTTAAATATGAACTTGTGACCAACTGGTCCACAAACAACATTACCAGACATGATCCGCAGTCAGCATGGGCTGAAGGAATACTTGTCCTTTGGATTAATAGGCTACATGCAATCTAGATCAAGAATACATAATAACAATCCGGAGAATGTTCAACTACTGTTAGAAGCAAACGGACCGCAACATAAGTTGCGTTTTTGCTGATACCATGGTATCTGTTACCACGGTCTAAAGTCGTTTTTGCAGTTATCGTGGTATCTGATACCACGGTCAAAAGGCGTTTTTGCAGTTATCGTGGTATCTGGCCAGTTATCGTGGTATCAGATATTCAGATACTACGGCCCGACCGTGGTAACTGGTCGTGATATCTGAAAAGTCATCTCACTTTCATCAAATTTTGTCAGATTGGTGAGAAAGAAGTTTTGCACTTAGTGATGTAACTGGATATCTGTTTTTCTTTTGGGATGACTTCGAAAAGCGCAATTTCGGCAATAGTCGTTTTTGCAGAGCACCGTGTATCAGATACCACGATAACTGCAAAAACGACTAATTGCAGATCCAGTTACCGTGGTAACAGATACCATGGTATCAGCAAAAGCGCAACTATAGTCGCGATCTGAAAGTGCTTCGACTTTTCATGGGTTTACTTCGGTCGGCAATAAGCCTACCGTAACATTTCCGGAAGTCTTTTGTTTTGCACTTTACGAAGCTTCGAAGTATGATTCTTATGTCAGCTAATCGTGTCTCCGGATGGTTAATGTCTATTCTACTTTGACAGGTTTCATTTGTAATAGCTTGAATCTAGGAATTAATTAATATAATGAAGTGAAATTTTACATACAATGTTTCACAGCGTATAATCGAGCGTGACATATTAGCCGCCGGGAGTGCGCCGTGCTCGTTTACATAAATAACGCTCCGACTGACGACGCTACGACACTGTTTCGAATTTCGCGCCGTCTTTTGTGTTAAATGAATCACGGCCGCACTCTTTGCGGTCTAATATGTCATGCTCGATCGTACGCAGCGACGCTCTTATACAGATAATTTATTTTAAAATATCCCCTCAATTTATTATTTCAATTTCTAGATTCAAGGCACACCTGTCAGGTGCCAATAAGTACTTTAATTAATGATTAGAACCCAGCAGCACACCTGGAAGAAGCAGCATTGTTAGAAGAGATGGCAGATGAGAAGGAATTATTTGATGAGCTTCGTTGGTTTTCCGCTTCAACGCCATCCACCCACCTTCTTGTTTCGCTGAGGTGGAATTGCTGGCTAGAACTATAGAGAAAGCTGTGTTATAACTGCGTTATTAGCAAAGCTGCAACGAGTAGTTAAAAAAAGCGTTCATACATTGTTAGCCTAAATGCCCCTCGAATGCCTCTAGGGGGCGTCATGGGGAGGGGGGGGGGGGGGGTCTACAGCCAAACCTGAAGTCTCCCACAATACAACAGAAAGAAATCCAAGCGAGAAAGATCCACAAACTAACACCCGTAGCCCTTTTTACATGAAAGATATAGAGGAGTTTTGTTCCAGGATTTGTTGAGTTTTACAATAACAGACAAGTTAGTGATTTGTAGTGTTGATTAATGTAAAAAGATAACATTCTTTTGTGTAATAAAATTCTATTCTACTGTTCTTCTACTACGGCGGTCAAAGGCCTGACAAAATAGGGACCAGAAACAACTGGAACTGGTACAGTGGAAAGTGGCAAACTTTGGAAACCAGTGTTACACTTATTTTGACGACTTCACTGCTTTTTGCCGGCCGGTATCTGGGACCACTGCATATAGCGTACCATAATATAAAAGGATAAGTTGAATCAATTTAACAGACACACGTGTCTCGGAGTCTCCGTAATCTCAATCTCTGGACTGTTCCTGACTATTTCCAGATATCAAACAACTCAGTAGACTTCGGTTTGTTTTTGTGTCCAAGCTAAGGTAGACACACACAAATCGTTCCTTTCGAAGGTGGCTCTTTACCGTATCACTCGGACCAGCGATCGTGTCAGATACCGATTTGGTCAATTTTACCAGGTTAAAAAAAAATATTCTTTGAGCCCAAGCTGACTTTGAGACATTTATTCAAACATGGTTTGAAATTTGAATAAATTACCAGGTTCGCCCCCCCCCCCCCCCAAATGAAGTAAGTCTCGGGACGCCCCTGGGCCCCAGGGAAGAGCTCTAAGGAGCTTTCCAAAATGTAAGGTCACATTCATCAATCTGGCCTAAGGTCCGCACCTTCCGTAAAAACCGCATAGGTTAGACCCTTACCACTTTCTAGTAATAAGCTGAAATCGGGGTACTAGGAAAAAAAAGGGACAAAGTCAGCAATACGACCAAGGAAATCTCGACTGAAGCTGAGGGGTGAGATCAGCGCCAATGGCGCCGATGACACCAATGGCGCGCTGTTGAATTGCGAACAATAAATTCAATTCATTTATTTGTATCCGCCAAAGCTGGCGAGTAGAAAAAATATAATAAAAGGGGGGAAGGAGATATAATGTTCAACTACTCGAATCAAGGGCCACGATGGATTGTACGAACAATTACGAGACTTTTGTTGGTTAAGTTAACCAGCCCAACACTCGAAAACTAATAAAAAGATCGCCTTCAAATTACTCCGCAACTAGTACCTTCGTTGACCGATATTTGTCATCGTTCGTAGGTCTATCTTAGTTCCTTTTCCTTTTCTTGACTTGTTTCATATTATGTGTTCATTCCCATATAGGTACTGTACGGCTTGTTTTGGCATGTATTACGACGTGACGATCGTCTGCTAACTGTACTTTGTCGAGCTGCTATGGAATAAGGCACTGTCTACGGAACCGGGAGCCGTACTTTATCTCCTACGGGCTACGGTACCGGTAGTTCTCACGGAAAGCAAACCGTAGAGCTACGATTCCGGGAGTTGACGTCACTGGAAACTCAGATGTGATGGCACCCGTTCTGGTAGTAAATGGAAATAGCTCAAGGAAACTTCACCATACTAGCTTCCCGTCCGGTAGCCTGACGGAATTCTGTACTCAGAAGCTTGGGCACGGGTGAGTGATACCAGAAACTATTAAATTGGAGCTTGTGTTCCGGTAGTGTATACACGGAATATAGAACTTACGGAATAGTTTGGCCGAGAGATAGGATTCCTGAATTTTCGCTGACTTAAGAGATTATAATACGAGAAAAAATCAACTACTAGAACCCACATGTGGAGAGCTAAGGTACCGGTAATAACCTCTATTTGGTTGAAAATGACCAACTCATGGACCCAAACAACCATGGGCTAGGGTTTCGGTAGCACCAAAAATTACAAATTTTTAACTCAAGGACCCATGTCAAACAAATATTTTTAAACTCACGTAACCCAACTCCCGCGTGCTAGGGTTCCGGTAGTGCCAAAAATTAAAATTACAAGCTCATGGGCACATGTCAATATGGACTTGGAGTCCGGTAGCAAATATTATCAACTCACGGAACCCATTTCCATGGGCTAGGGTTTCGACAGTGTGTGATTACGCTTATAATTTTTACCACCTGAGTTGATAATATTTGCTACCGGACTCCCGTGTCCATATTGACACGAGTTTTCACCGTCCTAGCACATCGAGAAGTATCTTCAAATACGATCACCGGAATTTCGACCCCCCCCCCCTACAGCTTCCCCCCAAGTGCCCGAATCCGGTCCGGTTCCGTCAGTGATTTATCTAGGGCTTGTTCTTCCCACCAAGTTTCATCCCAATCGTTCCACTCTAAGCGTATCACAAGATTTCTGACCCCCCCCCCCTTTCCGGCTTCTCCCCAGATTCATCGGATCAAGTCAGGACTTGAAATGGGACACCTGAGACACGAGTTCTTTGAAATATAACGTTTCATCAGATCCGATCACCCGTTCGAAAGTTATACATTTCTCAAGATTCCGGATTCCCCATCCCTCCACTCCCCCCACGGTGATCGGATCGGGGAAGTGCCTATTTCCAAGTAAGTTTGGTCGGATCACTGATGTGCGTGCCAAGCTTCATCCTCCTAACACTTCCGGAAGTACCCTAACTCGAGAAGAGCCGACCGACAGACCGACCGACCAAAAAGTGATCGGTGTATGGGACTTGAGCGAAGCTGCGAGTGCAATAAAAAGAAAAAGGTGAGAGCCAGGGTGTGAAAGGGTTTGAAGAAAGTGGATTGCAAATTAGTAGCGATGGGTGGTAAGAACTGGCTTAGTTCTGAGTGAAAGCTACTGCACTTTCTCAGACAAATAAGTGTAACAATGTATGACGAATTGTACATTTACACAAAATAACTGTAAAAACATCACCGAATCGTACTTATACACAAACGAATTTTCAACACGCACATTTAATATTCATTCATTTGCTGTTACATGCACGTCAAGGTAATGTTTGTCGAATCCGCATCGTTCTTCTGTTAATAGCACTTGCAGCTTTGCTCAAGTGCCACAATACCGATCACTTTTCGGTACGTTGGTCCACTGTTCTCGAGTTGGGGGTACTTCCAGAAGTGCCAGGACGATGAAACTTGGCAGGCATATCTGGGACCTGACCAAACTAACTTGGAAATAGTCATTTCCCCGATCCGATCCCCGTGGAGGGAGGGGGATCCGAAATCTTGAGGTATGTATAACTTTGGAACGTGGTGATTTGGAAAGACCTCGTGCCACGGATGTCCTTTTTCAAGTCCGGACCGGATCCGATGGAATGTGTGTGTGGGGGGGGTCTTGTGATACGCTTAGAGCGGAGCGATTGCGATGAAATGTGTTGGAAGAACCATGGTGGAACGAATTCCGGTGATCGCGAGTTAAGGTACTTTCAGATGTGCTGGGACGATGAACTTGGCCTGGACATTAGAGACTTGACAAGATTGGCTTAGAAACAGTCAGTTGCCCCGATCCGGCAATCTTGGGGGGAGTGGAGGGAGGGGGAATCCTGAATCTTGAGATATAGTGTAACTTTCGAACTGGTGATCGTTACGAAACTTGATATTTGGAAAGACCTCGTGTCTCAAATATCCTATTTGAAGTCTAGACCGGATCCGATAAATCTGTGTGTGTGTGTGAGGGGGGGGGGACCGGAAATTTTGTGACACGCTTAGAGTGGAGCGATCGGGAAGAAACTTGGTGCGAAGAACAAGCACAAGCCCTAGATACATCAGTGACAGAACCGGACCGGACTCGGGCACTTTGGGGGAAGTTGGAGGGGGGGGGGGGGATCCGGAATTCTGGTGATCGCGAGTTAAGGTACTTCCAGATTTGATAGGGCGATGAAACTTGGCTTGAATATTAGAGATTTGACAAGATTGGCTTATCTTATAATCGTGTAAGTGTATTGTTATTTTTTTTTCATTTTTGTGTATTTCGTAAATACTTTATTCCTCTTCTAGCATTAAGCTATTTGGTAATAAATTTCACAAATTGATTGAGATGTGATTATTTCGCAATTCTGTGTCTATTTACAATTAGCTGTCTGTTTTTACAATTATTCCCTGGGAAAGCGCCGAAGCTTTCACCTAGAATTTGGACAAACCTTAAACCTACTAAAGGACAGGTACCCGACGGCCTTTTATACAAACTACGAACACCTTATCATGGACCGTTGTTAATCTGTCGACCTATCTTTAACAAAAAGAATATAATATAACTCCTAATTTTTGTCCGAGGAAGTTCACCCACATATCTACTTAACACCCGCTGAATAAACAAGATAGCCTCTCCCAAATTTGGTGGTACTTACAAGCTCTTATCCTTTTGACAATACCTTATAAAGAAAGCTCAGATTAAAATCAACTTGTCCTGTTTCGTCATCGCTCAAAAGAACCAGCTCCAAATAAGCAAAAAGAAATAAAACTGGAAGCGGGTTTGAAATGACGCAAGGATTAGTCATCGAAATAATGGGTCCATAACAACCCGACGGAGGCAATCAGCCATTCTGCAGAGAACACCTATCAGTTACCATAATGGGTTTACGCCCAAACAACCTTAACTGTAGGTGCTTGGAATCAATCCTGTGTTCCTGGTATAAAACCACCGACAGTACTTGTATGGTGAGGGTAATTAGCAATATTGGAAGTACTTCCAGTACTAACACTTCGTCCTTCATACATATTACTTAAGAAAAGTAGTTAGTTACGAGTACTGTCTCAAGTACTTTCTGCTTAGATCCAACCGATTTGTACACTGAAATGCTTCTGGCAGCATTTATCCAACAATTACAAGAACTGATTAAACTCGGCCGGTCTGTGAAGTACACTGCACCCTTGCTAAGCATCCTATTAGATTTGCGAGAGCGATCCCTTCAAAGCTGTACCGACATGTTCTCTCAGTGTGCAGTACTTGAACTACTACTCAAGTTCAATTTATGTACTTAATATACTACTGAAGTAAATTTGTTTTCAGGTATTCAGTGTTTGAGTACAAAACTGAAACTACTTGATAATTAAGGACAAATACGAAATACTTGTCCCAACACTGGGGGTTAGTTTCCACAAAGGGAGTTACGTTTTCGTCGAGTCCGACAACTGGAGCTGCAGAATAACTTCATCCATTGTTCACTCTAGTCCATGTTCTTTCCGCTGGAAATCATCTGATAATCCATGATTCTTTATTCATACCCTTATCTTGTTAATTTTTTATGTAAAAACTACGCGCAATTTACTGATAAGGTAAATAAATTTGTTAGTATAAATAGTATACATAGCTGCCTTCAACGAACCAACGAACTGATAATGTCTTATCCAATGCAGTTGTAAAAACTGTCACTTGGCAAAGAAAGTTTATACAACAATTAAATCGCTTTCGTGGGTCAGGCGGTGCTACATCTCATTAGCTGACTATTATTTCCCAATATTTTTGCGGTTTGACCTTTCTGTGTTTATCGATGAAGCGCTGTCTTGACAGTAATGCTGTGGACAGACGATCAGGTTCGGGCGATCGTCGACTGGAATTCCTCACAGAATCTTCGGCACGATCATCAATTTCGTATGGAAAAGTTGAGAGGTGACACTGCAGAAAATCCGTCCGGGAACTCTTGGTCGCGTAACCACACCATAAACCGGAAACACAAAATCCATTTTTATTGACACGATCATCTATCCTTCACCGAAAGCTCTATGACCTGCTAAAGGTAGCGTTCCAGCGACTTATGATTAGTTACGATCGTTACTATTCTTGTTATTATTGTCGTTCCAGAGCCCGCTGTAATAAGTAAATTGGCTCTTCCCACTTAAAATTTTCGTTCCACGACTGTTACGATCGTTACAATTTACTTATGATGGTCACGAGCATCATAAGTGATAAAACTATCGGTTCTGCAGGAACTCCCGTAAGAGTGATGACGTATGTTCGCGTTGTTATTATTTTCGTTCCAGACAGCGTGATAACTAGCACAATACGGCGCTCGCCCCTCCTCTTATCATCGTACCTTGTCATAACTTCACTGGAACGCTACCAAAGTATTTCTTGAACCCGCTCTGCAAAGGCACGTGCCCCCAAAATACCGGCTATGTTGTGTTTAGACAGTGCTCAAAGCTACTTACTTTGAACTGGCAGCACTTGGGATCGCTCTACTGAACAATGGCGACTCTCTGGTCATTAGCTCCGATCTGAACTTTCCCATTTCGTCTTCCATCTTCCTCATTTCCGCGTCGAATTTCTCGCGAATCGAATTAAACTCCGTATCGATTACACTAAAGTCCCCCAGACGAATTGGAATACGCTTATCCATATTGATCAAGTTTAGTCTGGTTGTCGTCACTGACTGATATAACCACTGTTACTTCTTAGGATTTGTTTGCGCTCAGCGAGGTGCGCTCTCTGCCAGAAGTCTCGAAGCTCGGAGAAAGGATCGCGCAGGTTATAAACAGAACTGACTGGACGGGAAAACGGTTCCAGTGGTTGTCCCTTTGACCTATTTTACAGAATGCGAATCAAGGGTGAGGAATTATCATCAAAAGCGCCGATGCTTCCATTACGAATGCGTGATGCGTTCCATCTTGGACGATAGGCGACGTGTTACGTAGCACACGTGCTTACGGAAGGATATGCTACTTTGTAGTACACCCCAGAAGCAATTGTTGTTTATATACATTGCGCTGGCAACAGGAACTTGCACTTTTTCGTGTATGATATGCTGACGAGAAATGCAAATTCGGCATGATGCTGCGAAAGTCATTTTTAAATTAAATTCTATTCATTCTATTCTACTCTACTTAAAACACAACGTTTTTTTTACTCCTTCAAAACAGGCTAGACAAAGCAATTTACATTTACCTAGCTACGTAGCACACGTGCTTACTAAAGGATATGCTATTCTGTAGTACACCCCACGGAACTTTTTGTTTGTATACAGTGCGCTAGAAACGAGAGCTCATACTCAACGATTTTTTTACTCCTTTAAAACAGGCCAGACAAACCAATTTACATCTCAATTCCATTTCGAAGAGCAAAAATGTAGCTACAGGCTAATTATTCCGGCAGTGACGGTCACTTATCTTTTATTTTTGCTGAAACATTTTCATTTGTACCTTAGTATCTTCAGGTCCAAGCCATACTCTTTTCGTTTATGAATTGCTGTCAGTAGCATGTGGGTCATAATGGCAGTCAGTCCCCAAACAGTCGGGTTCTCTCTGTAAACTGGAAGAATGAATCCTCCATACGTCCTAAACTGAGTCTGGCCATACACAGTTGGACTAATTAGTTCTTCAACTGGTATGGTGAAAACCAAATCCACCTCCCTCGCATTCACATTTAGCTTATCCATATTTAGCTCCCCTATAAACCCGCAAACGGGCATGACGTAAGCATTCCGCCTCGACGGCACAGGGTTAAGCTGCCCCAACACCTGAACCTGTTCCACCGGTATGCCTATTTCTTCATACGTCTCCCTTAGGGCGGTTGCAACAAGGTCAGCATCACTCTTGTCTCTATTTCCGCCAGGAAAGCTAACTTCTCCGCGATGATGAGACATGTTCTTCGATCTCACTGTGTATAGCAAGGATAGTTTATTATCCACAGTGCAAAGCGGGACGAGAACAGCAGCCGCACAATCTGAGTCTTCTCTCAAGTGTTTGCCATCTGCGAGTTTTTCTAGGGCACTCCCTGCTTTCAGGTTGTTTTTGTTCAATTTTTGGGAAAGAACCTCAAGCTTTGAAGCCACTTCAGACGACAAATGTCGCGCTTGTAAAGTACTGCCGAGAGCACGATGCATAACGACCTAAAAACAAAAGTAAATAATATTATGGCTTCCCATTAGCAAGGCTCCAACAACACCGAGTGTCCTTATTGTCGCTGTTGGAAGTTAGCTTTCCTGATTTGACCCCAGGTAAGTAAAGTAATGAATGTACTGATGATGTACTAGTGTTGCTGCAGATAAGTATCATCGACAAAAAGAAATGGGATTTTACTGAAGCGAAATCAAAACAAAACTAACTATATACTATATATGTCATGTTCACTCCGCCTTCCCCGACGACGCCAACATACGGCTGCTGACAGAGCGAATAGGCAGATTAAGCCTATGAACGAGTCTTGTATCACAAACTCTTCTTTAAACAGAAGAACGTAATGAAAAGAGCAGGCTGACAATCACTGGATCATTTGCAAAGTTCACAATGGCTCCAGTTCGCAAAAGGTAACGCAATCGTCATACGGGTCTTCTTCGCCTTGATTGCCAGCCGTGACGGGTGACGGAACGGGAGTCGGCGTTGCATCCGAAAAGACGTTCGCCCCTTCGCCCTCCTCTCCCATTTCCGATTCCTGCAAGTCTTGCCGAGCGGCTAGCTTATTGACACTCTCTAGCAGCAATTCACCTCGTGTTTTTTCTGCTGTTCGAATCACATCTGCTCGCTCTTTATGCCTCTGTGCCTTCAGCTTTTTTCTCTGGTTGACATATTCTTTTGAGTTTTCTTTGAACACCAGCTTTACTTTGTCCATGGGCAAATTAGGATCTTTTCGAAGGAGACAGAAGAATACGCCACCGGAGGTTCTTCGACGTGATCCATCTGCTGTTTTTATCCCTCCTTCCTGCTCTACATCTCTAGTTTCATTAAACAGCTTTATTACAGCCTCTTTTCCCACATTCTGGATGGTTTTCAGTACCAAGTCATAATTCTTTTCAAAAAGTTTTTCTTGCACATCTTTGGCAATGTCTTCTTCACTATCTTCTACTGAAGTCGATAGAGGCTGGAGGATACGAGCATCAACAGGCTTTTTCTCCTTTCTTTTTCCAAGCCTCCGTTTGAGCCCTCTAGTGTTTTTCATTTGCGCTAACAAGCTCTGAAAATCATCAGGTCTGCTTTCTTCCATGACATCATTTTCAAGATCTTCATCTTCTTCTTCGATAACTTCTTTACCCTGTTCATCATACTTCTTGAATGTGAAACTTTCAACATCCCTTTGCACAATATTCTGTTTCCTTGCAACCCCAAACGATTTAATGTCCTTCTCAATGCTCTGTTCGAAAATAACATTTCCCCATATGTTGTTCTTCTTACCAGTTGGTGCTACATCTGAGGATGACCTTTGCACCATCATCCTCTTTGCTGGAGCTGGCCCATCCTCATCAGAATCCTCGGTCTCGGATGATTCAGAATCAGAGCCAAGAGTTGGCCGCAGTCGAACTTTTGGCTTCTGTTGCATCTTCTGCCTAGGATTCCAAGCAACAGGCATGGGTGCTTTATGCTGTGGTGCAACTGGGCGTTGAAGAGGTAAATACTCTATGTCTTCTTCTTCCTCTTCTGAAAGCTCTCCTTCTTCAATATCAATATTGTCATCCATTTTTGTCTCTGAAACAAAGGACTGAAGCTGAACCAGTCAGTGTCTGCAACCAATTGGCCACCAATGTTTGGCAAGCTAACATAGTGAAATGGGAGTCAAAACTGTCTGTTTAAACTCTGGTACAAGGCCTACTGCAACTAAGTATTTCGCTTGATATCCAAAATTGAGTTTGACCTGTTGTCCTTTTAAGGTGGTCACATTTCCTATATCTTTTCTTGGCAGGATTAATGATCTTACTAAGCTGAACTTGCCAGCAAGACTACCTGTTTGCTGTATACTTACACTCTGCTGGAGAACTTCTCACAGCTTGTTCTTTCTATAGCCTATAGACCTATCTAACTGCTTCCAACACAGGTAAAAACAACCAGGGGCGTCGCGACTGGGGGGGGGGGGGGGACGCCCCCCCCCCCCCCAATCTTGTCGGCCAGTCGGTAAAAATAAACGAGTCGGCGCTTCGCGCCACGATTTTTCGTCAAAACAGTTGATTTTTCATGAAAACAGTTGTTTTTTCTGAAAATCAGTCGACATTTTTTAAAAAACTGATTTTTTCTTGAAAGCAGTCGTTTTTACTGCAAAACAGTTGGTAAAAATTACCAGCCAGTAGGTAAATGCCTTGCCCCCCCCCCCCAAATATTTTGGCTAGTGACGCCTCTGACCACAACCTTGCAGTTGTGATTTCTGTGAACTATAGTGTAGGGGTTACTTGGGTGGCTGCAGAGGTCTTTACACATACACACTCTTTACAAACATAATATTAAGGAATTGTAGAACCTGCAATTTCTGTTTACAGCAACCTCCAAAATTCAGTGAATTTGTAATCTTATTTTCCAGAGGTAAATAGTTGACAAATAATGTTGTTTTCATCTCTGTGATGTGACAAAAGTAAACTGTTGGTGAGTTGCAATAGCTCTAAACAATACTAAGAATATGTAAGTAGGTTTTTAGTTTATATCATACTAATCAGCCCAAATCTTCACTTTCCAAAGTTAGATAATATAAAAATTCAAATAGGCTGGTTAGCCCTATTACAGAAAAATCTAGTTAGGTTTAAAATCTTACCACATTTTATCAATATGTAGAGGGAGTAGCAAACTAAAAACTCATCCTCCTATAAAAGCTTGGATTTTGGCAATTGTTTTTCTCTCATACTCTGTTTGTGACTTTTGTCTTAACAATCGGTGATAAGTTTTCCTTAATTCATTAGTTGCAATTCGCAGATACCATGGTATCTGTTACCACAGTAACTGGATCTGCAATTAGTTTTTTTTGGTAGATTCTGTGATATCTGATACCGTAGTTGCTCTGCAAAAATGACACCTGCCGAATTTGCACTTTTAGAAGTCATCCCAAAAGGAAACTGATATCCACTGATATCTAGAGTGACATAAATTTTTTTCCAGCAATTTGAAAGAAAATTAGACTCTTGTGTTAGTGATGACAAAAGTGAAACGAATTTTTCAGATACCATGGTAACTGCAAAAACATGGCTCTTGACAATCACATAAAAAAGGTTTATTTTAGCAGGTGGAGCAAGCTGAGCTGAGCCTGCCCTAAAAAGAGACACGCATTCACTGCCAAAATCCTACAAAAGTTTGTGGCAGATTCGATTTGGTGGGTTTTATTTACAAAAGCTTGATTATTCTTTTTTTTAATTAAATTATCTCAACTCGGGTTAGTTTGTTAAACGAGTCATGGTCATTTCCCAAGGAGGCAAAGGTAGGCCAATTTAGAATTACAGGAGAGATACCCAACCTGAAACAAGATTTCAAATTTCCAGAGAAATCTTCCCTCCAGCCTCCAAAAAAATCTATCTGGCTTATAAAGGAACCCAAAAATATGGCAAACTACAGGAGTGTTGCATGAAGCTGCCCTTACTATGGCACCGCCCACCCCCAAGAAAAGCCACTAAAAGAATAAATTTTAGAAACTTTAACCACATAGCTCATTTAGCTGCTTGTTTATTATTATTTGGCTTATTTGAAGCCAGATTTGATTCCAATTGGCCATGGTAAATGATCCTGCCACCTTGGATCATGAAGCTGCCACCCCCAGAAAAATCATGCAAATTCCAAGAAAACAGCAAATTTTGTTATTTGCAATAGGTCAAGGAACCTCTCTGACCAAACAGCTGGCCTCTAACTTCACTATGTAGCAAAATACCATTTTTAGCAAAGTGGGCGACTTCATGATCACTTGGGTGCCTATATTCTTTCGTGTTCTCCAGCTTAGCCTTGAACAATTACAAGTAAACTATGGTACCAGCAGAAAGTGAAGGTTCTAAGCTTCCTTTCAGGATACTCCACTGAATTTTATCTCAACCTTTACTCTTTTTCCCTAAGTCTTTACCCCAAAATAGGAGTTTAGGGTGGCGGCTTCACGCAGAACTCCTGTAGATTGAAGCTAATAGAATGGTTAAACATATTTTGATTTTCAAAGAATACCTCCTCATTGTTACCTGAGCTCATATTCCTTGCCGTAGTATACGATGCATTACGAATTTGTCTTCTCAGCCGGGCTCTGGACATTTTGTTATTTAGTTTGTTATTAAAAAGAACCTGAACCTGAACCTGAGTTACCAAAGTTAATAGCCAGAAATTCACTTTTTAAAGCAGGTTCACCAAAAGAAAAGACATACAGGAGGGGTAGCTGACCTAGTATTTACACTACCTCGAATGTTGCCGCCAAAATGTTAAAATGAAATGTACATGCTGTCCTGACCTGGTCCTGACAGTCAAGAGGCAAAATATGACTTTTTTTTAAACAGTCATGTGTCCAAAAATATCCAAATTCTTTGAATTTTCTTTGTTTTGAAGCTGCTTTGAAAAGGGATTTTCTGGCTATTGACTTTGGTAACACTACATTTTTCATCATTTTGTAAGTCACAGGGAGGTTTTCGAACTAAGATTGGAATGAGGTGATCTTGTCTGAAAAGAAAAATATGTTTAACGAGAAATACTGAAGCAATATCTATTTATCCAATTTAAACCATTCAATAAGCTTCAATCTGGCTTCAATCTAGAGCGTGTTCCATCCTACTTACCGTAGTTCCTACGTATGATGTCACGAATTCTGGCTTTTTTCCGTCAAGGCTGGAAAGATTTTTCTATTTTCCAGCAGGATATCATGCCATGGGTGAATCCGACCAATCACGTTGCAGAGATGCGTAGTTAATATGCTTACCACACTCCCGAGCATGGTAAGCAAATAGTAACTATTAGTTACTATTTCGAGAAGGTTGGAAAGGTCAGCATAGTAACTTTTCGTGAGGATGGAACGGAAATAGTAACTAATAGTTACTATTAGTACGAGGGTGGAACACTCTCCTAGTATGTTTGTCAGATTTGTTGGTTCCTTCTTGAGCCCGACAGGAGCCAGACGAGACAGATTATTCTGAAGGAAAGACTTCTCTGGAAATTTGAAATCTTGTCTGAGGTTGGGTAACCCTCCTGTGTAATTTGTATATCTTTAAACGAATGACAGTTTAAAAAAATATCAGATTTTGCCTCTTAACTGTCAGGACCAGGTCAGGACAGCCTGGAAATTTTGTTTTAACATTTTTGTGGCAATACTCGAGATTGTGTAAAAACGAGGTTGGTACAGGTTAGGTACCCGTCCTGTAGGCATTGGCTTGGGTATGCCAAAATCAGGGGTTTGTGTCAGACTAGACTGGTAGTTGCCAAGTTAACTAGCATTTAAAGCAGTTCAAAGAAGCATAGCTCTAGTAGAACTCTCTACTGTACCTCTCCTGTGCAACTGATTCAAACAACAGGGATAAGGCTGGCGTGAAGACCAACTCACACCTACCTAAGGGTCTTTTTCAGCTTCTAGATTTACCAGAAAACCTTCCTAACAATAATTTTGTTAATATGATTTTTTTTTTATTTGCTGCTGTTTCTTCTACAACGACTACAACACGTTTAATGTTTCAGATCGGCACGAGCCTGACGCTACCTAGTGCTTTTCTGCTCAAGTGGAAAATCCTGCTCAGGACACAGATGGCGCACGACGACTGTGACAATCTGACTTCTAGGCTATCATCGCCGAAAACGGTACAGAGGAAAGGAATACTTCTGTCCAAAAAGGTAAATCGAGAGAGAAGCATTTTATCCTTCTTAATCTGATAGAGGGTTAAGCTAAGTGTGAAAGTACTGTCAACAGTTTAGAAGGAGTGGTTTGTATTCTTTTGTTTGTGTCCAATATTCATTCATCTTTTTGTTAGAACAGTTCATGACTCGTGGATGTGATATATATTCCTTATGTAGCAAGAGTCAGATTCTTCTGAAGGTTAAGTGTAGCTCTGAGAAAATACAGAAGAGAAGGTATGTAATCACATCTGTGCATTCACTGTTTCTGGTTTAGAATAAAATATGGTACAGTGCCTTTCGTATGAAGAACCGTATCCTTGCATTTGCCGTTGTGAAGGAAGCCTTACTGAACAAGTTCTCCTTTTTACTTGAAACATTAATCTTTCTGGTTTATTATTCATCACAGTTTATTTCAAGACTTATAATCCAGGGAAAAGCTGTATACTGTCACCACAACAAAGAAAATAAAAAGTATGGGATTACGGGATGTCTGTAACTCAGTTGTTGTCTCTTACCTTGGAGGTTCCTTTGATCTGGCTGTCAGGTCATCTCCTGAAACTGAGACTTTTCCGTGTAATCTAAGCTACAAGAGAGGAATCCAGCCTCGAATTTACATATTTCTTGAACAAGGTTATCTCCTGAAACTGAGACTTTTCCGTGTAATCTAAGCTACAAGAGAGGAATCCAGCCTCGAATTTACATATCCTTGAACAACGTGGCCTTTAAAGGATTACAGAAATTTCATTCCAGTTCTAAAAAGGTCCTAATTGTCAAGGAGACCCTGAGTGTCTCAGGACCTGTTTTGGACAGCACAGAAATTTCCTTGTAAGGTTTTCAGGCCAAGTTCAAGGTTGGATACCTCTCCTGTACTTAACCTGCTATGTGTGGGTTTCTGCCAATCTGGCAGCTCTAGTGTTCTCCTGAGGAGAAGGTATGCCTCTATTTTGTTGTCATCTAGTCAGTCTTGTGGTCTCCTAGAATTTTGAAACCTCGGATCTGGGGAGGTTTGGCAGGCCTAGGAGATCATATCACTGCAAAAGTGAGGCAAGCCTGCTCAGGAGAACACAAGAGCAGCCAGATTGTCAGAAAACACACCGATAGCAGGTTATGTAAATAATGGGATGAACCCCAGGTTCAGGAGATTATTTGACAGCCATATCAGATAAAACCTCCCAGGTAGGAGACTGCAAAAGTGGTATAGACTGATTCCAGGTTTAAATGAATTAGCCATATCCCTTCTTTCTCGTACAGCCCAAACGGGGCAAAGAAAGGCAAAGCCACAGGTTATACTCTGCTCTTTTGTTTACAACACTCTCTGGAGAACCATTTTTCCATCTTCATTATCATTTCCAAGTCGGATTTCCTGATTTTCGCATGGGTTTGACATTTTAGCCCATCGAATAGCCAGGGACAACTGCATGTCCATATGTGCCTAATTAGTATTTTGTTGAGTTTCATATAACTTTAACTACTTATTGGCATAGTTTGTATCAGATGCTGCACATGGCTCCCCTTCAACATTATATGTTGTAACGGTCTGGCATTCACATAGACTGCCTGAGCAGGGAAATCCCCTACTCTGGTGTTCGGAAGTTCACTAGAGAAGAAATTCCATTGTTTAACTGTCAAGAGCCATTAGTATCTCCCAGGGGAGCCCATGGCAAAATAAAGAAAAATGCAAAGACTGTCAGAGCTTAAATGATATCAGTTTTGGCGAGGTTCCAATTGTTTAACCAAAAGCAAACAAATCTGCACATTAATTTTTGTTAGTTGGATTGTGTTCTTAAGAATTTAGTCTACATTGTGCAAGTTTTTAAAATTTGCAATACAACTATTTGTGGAAATCTTGTTCAGTAGCAAGATGGAAAGAAAACCTGAACTCATCCTCATTTTTGCATTGCAAATTACTGAAATGTGCCAAGGAAATTCTGTTTTTTTTAAATATTGCCTGTGTGAAAACCTGAGCCTTTGTTTTTGAATGTTCAAGTTGACAGACACCAAGCTTCAACTTCAATAATTCCCATTAGCCTTTGTGGGAAACAGTCATGTGTTAATCTCAGGTGTCCTATTGTATTGAGCTATTTAGATGGAGAAGTGCTAACCTATATGCTAGATGTAAGCTACAGGTTTTTGTGAGGTGGTAATGAAGGTGCCTGATCAGCATTTGTAGGGTTGTTGTACTCTTAGTCGTATGGGGAGAAAGAAAAATGCACTAGCTGAAGATATATATGATGACAACCCATGCACCACTCTGAATGTTTCTGACGAGCATTTTACCTAAAACTGATAATTTAGTTCAGGATTAATTTTTTAATTTATCTTTTATGGAAACTTAATGATAGTTCTTATAGGCAAGATGGGTGCCTACAAGTATATGCAAGAGCTCTACAGAAAGAAGCAGTCTGATGTTCTCCGCTACTTGCTCCGTCTGAGGTGTTGGCAGTTCAGGCAGTTGAACAGAATCACCAGGGCCCCAAGGCCATCCAGGCCAGAGAAAGCCAGGCGTTTGGGATACAAGGCGAAGCAAGGTGAGACATACAGATACACTCTGAAAGAAAACAGGTTAGATTGGAAAGGAGTACCTATCAATGAAATAAGAAGTTGAGAAAAGATACCTCCTAATTAAGCTTCTTTTTTTCATTTGTTGTTTGCCAACCTTACAATTTGTGGTTAAAATGAAACTTCTATGCAGCTAGCAGCCGTTATACGCTAAAGGCAAGATTTGTACCACTCTCAAAACTTACCGAAATTACTTGCCTTTTCCTATATTCCAAAGGAATACATCTCTAGACAGGAAATAAGATGTGAAGTTGAAGAAAGATACCTCCTGAGTAAGCTTCTTTTTCATTTGTACGACTTAGAATACATATTTCTTAAATTCGGTATATTAAGGAAGAATTAACAATTTGACATGTAAATGGTTGTTTTTAAACCTTATAGATCTCTTAAGGTTAAGTCCTGCGCATACCCTAATTAGCATGTGAAAGAAAACGAAGACCTGAATATGTGTTGAAAAGTTTCCAAAACAAGGTGATTCCAGATTCTGCATTTTTAACTCTTAAGAAGTTGTTTCTTCGATGACTCCAGTTTTCAGATGATATTTCTTCTCTTGGGGAATATTTGAATTCGAGCATTCAGTTTTGGAAAATAGTACTCGAAGATATGCTTGTGGTACTAGTGGTGGGGAGCCAGTATGGGTGAAACTCAAGGCCCATTTTCGTTCATCCAAATAACAGTTAACGTCCGTAACTCTAAATACAGTTGAACCATCACCCCTCATTAGCTTGTTTTGTTGTGAACATCTCCTTTTAGAACTTATCCAGTCTTCTTGACAGCTGAAGAAACTTCCGACCTATCATTTTTACTACTTCACAATGATAGAAGGGAATGCAGTCCCAATATTTGTTCATCCATGATAAGCATTGTAATCGTCGCCTTCCTTGAATAGCGGTAAATGAAGGTTGAGAACATGGCCAATATTCCTGTTCTTGCGTGTTCTTACTGCCAACATTGGCCGGCCTTATGAAAGTGTAGGCAAATTTGAATTACTAGCTCGGGAGCCTTGTGTGTATACTTCATCGTCGTAATGGGTTCTTAAGAGTAACCTTTGATATTTTCTTTTTTGTTTTCCTCGTGCCATTTGCACGGAAGTCAAGCAAAATAGTGCATTGCTTCCTGCTTTTGGACAATGTTTTGTTAAAATGAGAATATTGTTTCTGGAGATTCATAGAAATTTTGCATTGTTGGGACCCCCAACCCGGAAGAGTACTAGCTGCTACCAACTGCGAGGTACAACTATAATACGGAGAGAATCTTCTGATTGTTAATATTGCTGGTTTCAGTGGCCAGTTTTTTGAAAGATGTGTGCAGTGTGTATATGATCGAACACCATGCACCACTCTTAGACTCTTAATGCAGAGAACTTTTACCAGTATACGGACAAGTCTTAAGAATTAAATTATAGTTATTTTGTCTTTGTTCTTGTTTCGTGATGACAACCCATGCACCACTCTTACAAATTGTGAAGAGAACCACCTTTTTGACTGACATATTAGCCCAATCTCAGATCTGTGTAACCATCCTAATATTTGTGTAACAGAAGTAATTTTCAGGCTACGTCATCTACAGGGTTCGTATCCGCCGTGGTGGCCGCAAGCGCCCAGTACCAAAGGGTGCCACCTATGGTAAGCCCAAGACTCATGGTGTCAACTCATTGAAACCAGCAAGGAACCTCCAGGCCGTTGCTGAGGTTAGTGGCTATTGAGCTCATTGTCTAGCATATTTGAGATTTATAGGAAAATAGCAAGGACTAAAGTCTGAAGGATTTCGGTCAGTTGCTTTTTTAAGACCTGAAGACACGAAGAGGCAAAGTAGGATTCAGTCTATAGGACTGTCGGGACAACCAGCATCCTTTAAAAGCAAAGGTTGTGTTACGTTCTTAAAGTTTAACTGAAAAGGGCTGAGAAAGGACAATCTAGTTACCCATCACTCGGTTCACTTAAAGAGGCGTGAAAACCCGATACAAATTCGTTACTGCGTTGCTTCACTATGCACAAATAATCGATTTTCATATAGTGGAATTTCCCTGTCGGATCTGTGGTACCTCCATTCGCTTGTGCCTGTGGTATGGCTGACGTAAAAGTTTTACGAGAAATAAGTATTCGTGAGTGAGCAGTGGTCACCTAGTTCACCTATGCAGATCTGCATCTATGTTAAGGTTGAAATTTTCTACGTCATAGTAGAATTTTGCGTTGTGACGACGGCTGTAGATTATTCTGACGTCATACTGAAGCAAATAGTGAAAAATAAAAAAGTCCGTTTACACAATCCAACTAATGCAGCGTATTCAATTCAATGAAACAAAAATAAGTTGGCTTTTCAGTTAAACTTTAACAGGCTTAAGAACGAAACACAACATGACTTTAGTAACATTGTAGTTGAAATACTGTCAGTACTTATTAAAGATAGGACATAAATCTGTAAATATATAATTCTGAAAGATGTATGCAGCGATTATATGATGATACACCATGCACCACTCTTAGACTCTAATGCAGAGAAATTTTACCAATATACTGACAAGTCTTCAGAAGTAAAATATATTCATTTTGAGTTTGTTCTTGTTACTGATTCTTTTTTTTTGCGCTAGGAGCGTGTTGGTCGCCGTTGCGGTGGTCTCCGAGTTCTCAACTCGTACTGGGTTTGCCAGGACGCCACCTACAAATTCTACGAAGTGATCCTTGTCGACCCAATGCACAAGGTAAGCATTTTCTTTCATTTTATCGTCTCTGTTTTGGTGATATTTTGAAAATCGTCAAGTCATCATCGGAACTACCGCATTTGGCCAAATGCAGAATTCCAGTGTCCTGTTTTAATTACTGATAGGGAGTAAAGGGGATACCACCTACACCTTCTTTATACTACTGAACCTAAAACTTCACCATCGAAATTTAAGTAACGTCCCAATTGACGCAGTTAAACTAAAACTAGATTTTAAGATTTGGACAAAACGCGACTTGTTACATATAAATGTACTTGAATTTAATTGGTAAAATTTGCGCTTTTCAATGAATGACCTGATAACCAGTCAGTTTGGTAGCTCGCTCGCAACCCCTATGTCATATAATGTTATAGCTGTCTCCTTGTTCAACTGAACGTAGGCAAGGTGAAGGTGGTGACAACTAAAGTAGAGGCATGCTTCTTTGACCGTTACGTGACTGTGCGGTTTGGGCTAAATGGTAAACTGTCACTAGTCTCATAACTGAGACTCAACGAAATGTTGGACGCTAAAGGGATCGTATATTGAACATCACATGGGCATGAGAATTCGGGTCAGGGAATATGATAGTTGGTAAAACAAGGCGTCTTTGTTACAAAGCACAGTACCATGTTCAGTTTGAATTAGCAAAGATCAAACAAGTTGTTTTGTAAGTTAGTTGCTCATTGGATGTCTTCCATCCCATGACTTGAGTTGTCCGTAGCCTTGGAGGACCGGTTTACTAGGTCCAGATGATAAGTCAAAAGTAGAGCCACTAGTTGCATGTCGTTTAGCGGAAATTGAGGAGGTCGCCGAGACACACGCCAGTTGAAGACCGTTGGCAACCACTTTGAACACAAGTGGACTGATGTTCGCACTAGTAGTTCTGCAATAGAACCATATTAGCAGTCCTTGTCTCCCAAGCATTACAGCATAGGCTTGATTCGTATCGGAGCATTCTAGTTATTATCTGACTTAATAGGTGTCAGTGTTTGGGCTAATGCACATGCTTTAATTTTTCTTCCACTTGAGCCATTTATGATGATTACCATTCTTTATCCTGATAATTTTGATGTATCTTCTTCCTTGGATGTCTGATGCGACGTTTTATTTAGCACCCCCTGGGTTCATAAAGCACTTGTGACATATATTCCTTCTTTCCTAGGCCATCCGTCGCAACCCAGAGGCTCAATGGATCTGCAAGGCAGTTCACAAGCACCGTGAATTGCGTGGTCTCACCTCCGCCGGTCGCAAGTCCAGAGGACTCGGCAAGGGACACGGCTACTCTCGCACCATCGGTGGTTCAAGACGAGCTGCCTGGAAGAGGAGGAACACATTGTCGCTCGTACGAAAGCGATAAGCGCTGTGGTCTTTTTGTTCTTCTCGTTGGAATAAAAATCTGCCGCGCCAATTTTTGTTTTTAATCATTTTTGTATGCGTTCTGACTATAGACCGAACTCAAATCCTAAGCTGTTAATCATACACGATCCTAGTAGAATTTCCTGCTAGTTCGTTATCCCTCGAGCTTCTTTACCAGACATGCATTTTGTGAACTAAGTTATGGTCACTGCCAAAGAAACAGGTTGCATTGAACTATTTCTTGCGCGGACTTCCCGGTGATTGGGGCTATCGCTACCTCCCAAAACATGGCATGGGCTGTGCATGGGACTAGCCCCCCGCCGGAAACCCCCTGGCGGAAAGATCCTCTGAATGCATAGGTATGGGACTGAAAGATTTTCCACTAGAAACACGAGTTAAATGTAAACGCGTGACCGCGACTTCTATATATACTCTTGTGAAACTATAATGGTTTTCATTAACAATGTGTGGGGTAGGTCCGGGGTGATTTTAAGGCTGTATCCGGGGGGTTGGGGGTTTGAACCTCTCATAAAACATACAAAAAATAGTCGTTGTTACAGGCTTTACTCCCTGACCTGCGTCTTTTGTACTTTTTGGCTAGTCCCCCCCCCCCCCGCCTGAATAAATTACCTCTCACAAAAAATAGTCGTTGTTACAGGCTTTACTCTCTGACCTGCGTCTTTTGTACTTTTTGGCTAGACCCGCGAGTCCCCCCCCCCCCCCCCGCCTGAATAAATTCCTGGATACGGACTTGTGATCGGTGTAATTTTCTTTTCCTGGATCCGATCATCCGTCTGGGGGTGAAAGGAGGGGGAATCGGGGATCATGCGACCCGTATAAGTTGCAGACCGTTGATCCGATTCGCGTGAAATTGATAGGTTGTAAAAGCAGAAATATGGGTAGGGATCAAAAGGATGGAACTTTGGGAGGTGGAGGGGGGGTCTTGGAAATTTTATGGGAGTTCTCAGATTCGATTGAAACTTGGTGGGTGGTGGAATAGGCACTTAAATCGTGTCTGTATTCTGTGCTTCAAAGGCATTTGCTGCTACCACCAGGGGCGTCCCGAGGAGGGGGGGCGCAGCCCCCCCCCCCCCCCCCTCATACGTTTTGGGCATTCGGTCAGATTTTCGCCGAAGGCGAAAAATTCGGTGATTTAACCTGTTAACTTGGTATCATTCCCTACCGAATTCGGTCAGTCCATTTCACAATTTAAGTCGCTGAGATTCAATTGGTACTGATTTTTACCGAATACGGTAATTCACCGGATTTTTCTTTAGTCTGTTTCTGTTGCTAGACTTGCCGAATTCGGTTGTTTTAGGTGGTTCTAACAAGAGTTCTATTCCATTCCGAAATTCGGTTGTAATACCGCTCTCGATGTGTTCCTTATTTTTTTTAGTTAGTTTTTCGGTATTTTCATTCTTTTTTTTACTTCTTACACTGTCAGAAGTTTCATAACAGATTGCGCATAACACTTTCAAGAATAACACCTTTTCACTTAGAAATAAAGTGTTGTGACCAATTAAGTCTACACCATTTCGTGCCTAGATCTCCAACAGCACCTTCAATTGGTAAAAATACTAACGGGAACGAAAGAAACATAACATATAACATCCCAAAGTGTTATCTGTTGAAACCGCGCATCCTGCTGTTGTCGTTATGTAACTTCTGACAGTGCAATATATGTTTACCTATTGAAGGTGTTGTTGGAGATCTGGGCACGAACTAGTATAAACTTAATTGGTCATAACACTTTTTTTCTAAGTGAAAAGGTGTTATTCTTGAAAGTGTTATGCGCAATCTCTTATGAAACTTCTGACAGTGTAGGATAACAGTACTTCAGGAATAAGCACGTCTATTGACGTGAAAACTAGCCTACTTTTGTTTGCTGTAAATTCCGAACAAATGTACTTTGTATCCACTTTACCCTGGATCGCCCCTTTCGTTGCCAGACAACTCTGGGTTGAATAGGTAATCTTGGGATCGGAGAAAGGCACTTTCATCATCAGTGTTTCCACAAAATTTAGCCTGCGGCGCATTTCGCAGTCTCCACTAGTTAGACAAAGGTTGCCTCATTTAGTTGGCGTTAGAGGCTTGGAATTTTTGGGGGGCATGAACTATGTTAAAAGCTAGAATTTGCATGGGAAGTAGTTAAATGTTGCCAGAAAAAAATGCGGGTTAAAAAAATTTCAGCACAGCCGTTAGCGACGTTGTCGCCATGCAGCAACACCATTTTTTTTGGCGATTATATCAAGTCCTGTTGGCAAAACTGGAAAGGTCTTCCAGAGGTAAAAGGCTAGTGACGGCGTATCCGTGAAACAAAAAAAAACAGAAGCGGAAAACGTGAAAACGCGACAATTTTTCTCTTTAGACTTGTTTGTATATACTCTGCAACTTTTTACGTTGTAGCTTCATGAAGGCAGCTCGCTTTGTTTTTACAATTTTTTTTCAGTAAAAATCAGGTACCGATTCGGTCAATTTTACCAGGTGCGCCCCCCCCCCCCCCAAATGAAGAGAGGTTCGGGACGCCCCTGGCTACCACCAGATGCTTTACTAGCTTACCGACTGTTTTTAAGAACAAGACCAAAGGTTTCGATGGGATCCCAAAAACATAATATTTGATCCAGACAAGTGCGAACGAACTACCATACTTGTCCTTATCTGTATAAAGAACTTCTAATCAACTTCAAGTAAAACTTTAACTTATAAAAAATCCCGTTTCAACCGGATTCCAAACGAACTATATGTGCCGGTGAAAAAAAGATTTTCATATACAGATTGAGCGTGTCTTCTTACCCGTAAATCGAACGTCTAATCAACTTCAAATAAAACTTTAACTTTTAACAAGCTTTCCGGTTTTGGCTGGATTCCTGGCGAACTACTTGTCCGATGTCAAAATGGTTTTCCCCATCATGTTCAGCATGTCTTCTTACCCCATAATCGACTATCACATTATCTGTTTAAAAATTTTAAACCCCATCCTGACCCCACCCCGAAATGTTGGGCTACAGAGCCCATCTGCGAACTCGACCATAAGGCGTATTCTCGCCGTTCCCCGAGGACTCCACTTGAGGAGTCCCCGCGTTTTTGTTTGTCCCGGGGACTCACTCCCCGTATTCTCGCGAGTCCCCACGCACGGGAAATGCTCCGATTATCATCACCATCATCAAAAAGGACTCCCTTTCAAATTCGGAGGGGAATCATTTTTTGCTGTTGTATGTGCTATGTAAAATTAATTAAAAAGAATCAGAATAAACAAAACCAAAAATAAAGTGGATCTAGACTAATTTTTTCAGCTGCATATTCATTTTTCGAACAAAATCCATTTTAGAAGCATTCCCCGTATTCTCGCTGTTTCTGTACGCGGAGTCCGCGTGGAGTGACTCCCTCTATTCTCGTCGTTCCCTTCGATTCCCCGAGGAGTCCTCGGGGAACGGCGAGAATACGCCTATACTCTTGACCCAAAGAATCCTCACACCAAGTTTCATCAAAATATCTCATTTCCTTCGAGAGTTATAGTGCGCCCAGACGGACAACTTTTGCGATGTTATAGGTATCTACCACTTACGTTTTGGGGTCCCAATCAACGATTCTTGCGAAAAATCGCTTGGCGCCAAATCGGCTAATTTTTACCGACTGGCCGACATCATTGGGGGGGGGGGGGAGTATAGATGTTAGATCTAGGGTATTTGTTTTTACGAACTGCGAAGTCTGTCTCAGACTGGAGCACTTCCGGAAACATTATGAGGTACCCCCCCCCCCCCTCCAGCGCCCTCACCAAAAGCGGAAACAGAAAAGAGGGTTCGGGCAACTTACCAAACATCTCATGCTTCTGCTCCTATCATCAATTAGATTCTACTCCAATCGAATCACCCGTTCGTAACTTACGAAACCCCCAAAAAATCTCGGACTCCCCCTCCCTCAACCCCCACACGGATGGTCGGATCTGGGGAAAGAAGGTTTCGTTGAGCTTCGGGCAGGGTCCTTTATATGCCGGCCTAGTTTCATCATCCTAGCTTATGTACCCGAAGTAGCAAAAGGGACAGAGAAGAACGGACAAACACTACGCTGCTTCAAGTGTCATGCAAACTTTGAACCTGAAATTGAAATTTGTTGAAGGGGACTTTGGAGCTTTAGCAACCAAGGGGATTTAGAGAATTTTTCAGTGAAAGTATGCATATGACCGTAAAGAGCGACGGAGGGGTGACGCCCCCCCCCAATACTGTCGGCCAGTAGGTAAAAAATAACCGAGTAGGCACGAAGTGCCGCGATTTTTTGCCAAAACAGTTGATTTTTTTCATTTAAACAGTCAATTTTCGAAACTGTTCTTTTTTTTGAACAGTCGTTTTTTCTGCAAAATCAGTCGGTAAAATTACCAGCCAGCCGGTAAATTACTTGCCCCCCCCCCTCAAAACATTTTGGCTAGTAACGCCCCTGGGAGTGACACGTTTCGCCGTCCTAGCTTTTCCGGAAGTTCCTGAACTATACAAATAAAACAAAGGGACGGACCGATCGACACATATATCATGGTCACGGCACTTGAGCCGGTTGCGCGATGCTGAGCCAACGTAGAATGTATGGCAAGAATTGTCTGTCCTGCACTGCTGGCAGTGTACGGTGCCCGCACCATTGAAAACCGTTTTTGCCGGTGCACTTGTCAATTGCAAAAATCAGTTACCGACACGCTGAGCCTTTGGAAGAGAGGACTGAACAGAAATAGATTCTGAAACACATCGCCTTGACGCCAGGATGTATCAGCGGCTCGGTGGTCAGGTTATTCGGCGTGGCTTCGAGTTTTGCCTGAGTACGGCTCAATGTCACATACACATACGGATTCAGAAACTGTAGCATGAGTTTGAACGATGTCGAACACTTTTTGCATTCTCAGGACGATTCTTCAATCATGGTTGATCTAGGTTTAACATCAAGCTGTACTGACTGTAACGTGCGAAATTATTTTCCATTTTCGAAATCTTCTTGTCATTTTTTCACATTCGACTCTATGTACTTCTTGGACCAGTCAGAGAAGAAAAGAATTACCCAAGTTTCATGGGCACGGGGTAGTTTGTTGTTTTTGTTATTCCTCTTGGAATAAACCAAAAAATGGACAGCAGCGAGGACGAAAACATCAGTCTGCTATTGTCGATGGGATTTCCAGATATTTCTGAAATAAAAAGAGCTCTTCATATTGCAAAAAATGACTTGAATGAAGCAGTGTCACTGCTCACGAACGAGCAGACTTTTTCTGGAGCTGACACGTCATCTTCCTTTAGGCCTGCATCTAGCCTGTCAACAGGAGAGGTAAGAGTAATATAGCTTATATATTAGGTAGCTTCATGTACTGCCTGATCAGTAGCCTACCGAGTAGGCCCGAACTTAAATAACTAAAAAAAAAAATTTGCCATCGGAAATGTCAGTGATATCATTGAATTTCAAACACACATGAATTCAGACACTTTGCAGATTGATTCATATCAGACCAGTATCAGACTGAGACATTCTGGTTCTACCACTTGTTAATAAAAATATTAGCCCAGAGTTGTAATAGCCTAACTAATAGCCTAACCAAAAGTACAATTGTTGCTGTCTGCTGGCTGTCTGCAGGCTGCCTGATGGCAATGCTGTGATGTTATGTATGCAGGCAATTCTGAATCTAAGATCAGACCGAAAGCACATATTTGGCGGCATTTGGGGCGAAAGCAGAGCATATTCACATGGGACCTCATTGCTTGACCAAATAAAAAATAGATACCACTTATATAAAAGAAGTCATGTTGTGGTAGACTAATTAAGTGATTTAAATTGATTTAAAATATTGTCAAGTCATGGGAATCTTTGGAATATGCAGGCTCAAGCCTGGCTCAAGCAGGGCTCAAGGCTTGAGTCAAGCTAAGATCAAGCTGGAAAATGAACTTGTGGGTAAATAATTGAAGATTCTTTGTTAATGATTTTGTGAATTTCTTCCCTGAAAATTGCTTGGAGTTAAAGCTGGTGCTGTGATTTCATTTTGGACACGGCCTCTTTTTTTATGCTTGATTGGGTCGTTGAAAGGTCAGAGGTTTTTCACCAGCCGCGAGTAGGTCAAACTACTTCTATGGGTAGACAATATAGGCAAAAAAAAAAGAAAAAGTAACACTTGAAAAAGTAACAATGTTTGATGTTTCCTGGTGCTTGACCTCTTAGATTATTTCTAATATATTATATATTAGTGGCATCAGATGCTGTCATCCAAAAGACCACATTCTTTATCACTCCATAAATAGGTGATATGCAGTGGCCCAAAGGAGATGACAACATTCCCATGTAAAACATATTTATGCAGCCCATTCATAAGATGGACTTTGCTCAATAAATATGCGCTTCTAAATGCAGTGTCCTCGGGGACAACATTGGCGGTTCTGAAGGACGCCAACCAGATGACTGCATTCATGAGCCCATCTATGCATTATGGCTTCCAAACAATGCCTCCTAGGGCTAGGAGACAATATTCACGGCCAGTTCGCGGCCCTCATCGGAAGTGGTTAGGAATGCTGTCTGATCCGCGAATAACCATGATGAGTAGAAAAACAAGTAAACTTCATAAATGATATTTGTTACAGATGCAATTCAAAAGATGTGACACAATAGACATCTTAGATCAAAGTACATATATAGGCTGTGACAAAGATGTCAAGCTGGAGACATCTCTTTGAAACACCTGTATAGTCGAAAGTGAATGTTGTCTCCTAAATGGCATCTTTTGGGTTTCCTTATATAGATTAAAGACAACATTCAAATTCTTATTAAAGGTAAAGACTGGCAACAAAAGTCATTGAGTGTCTCCCCCATTCACATCCAACGAGACAAGACAAGATCTGCAAAATTTTGGTTTTAATTGGTTTTGAAATGTTTTTAGAAATGAAAAAATGATGGGAAATGCCAATCTTTTAGTTGAAAAGGGCTAAAATATCTAAGTTACTAAAATTACGAGATGTCCCACTGATTTCAGAATATTGGGCCATTACTTTTGTTTCAACACTGATACTTATGGAAAAATATTTATTTGGATACTTTATTGTGTTTAATGACATAATTCTATTAAGAGAACTACAGGATACCTTGCTATTTGCACCACCTTCAGGAAACTTGTGTCAATAAAGACTAAATCACAAGGATCGCGTGTCAAAATACATCCATTCTGACCAAATATGAAATGTCATCCACTTACTTCCCATTTCTTCTTTGAAGAATTACCTAGGGCAAAACAAAGGTGCAAATAAATGCGACAGGAAAACGCTGGCAAAACTAGTTGCTCTCAAGCTATCTAGGTTAACCTGGTAGCGTAAATAAACCCGCGAGAGGCACAAAAGAAAATTGGAAACAGAAAGTAGTGCCAAAACAATGTGGCCTTGGTCAGCAGATGTTTAGACGAAAGTTATTTTGCAACGCTGCTACTTCTTTCAACAAATACAGACAAAATATTATGTTGTAGAGAATAATTAGACCTTTCAGTCAAGGCCAAATTTGACACATTTGGTAAGTGTAGAGGCTGGAAAGAAACAGCGGGAACTGCATGCATATATTTCATTCATTGGGTGTGGCGCTAGTAGCAAGGTCTACTGTATATTGCATCTGTCATAACAAACAAGTGTTTGACTGTAGTGTTCGACCATTGGTGAATTTCTGATAGCTTTCTAAGATGGTTATTCCTTGTCCAAATACAAAGGCAGAGGGGTTTGTAGGAGAATAAACAGTGAAGGGTTTTTACTAAATTGAATGCTTGCCATCCATGTTTTTACTTCTAGAAGGGAGACATTGACTCAAATGTGTTTCCTGAAGGAAATCTTTACGAACTGGAGTCAAGGGTGTTCACTGATCAGTGGTCTATCCCGTACAAAAGAGATGAGTCCCTTGGAAGATGCCTGGAAGCAGCAGCAAGGCTTGCAAATGAAGGTAATAAGAACTATGAGTGGAGTATGCAAAATAAGTTTACTTTGCCATTGATATGGAAACCCATAAGCCTGCATAGTAGGCTAGAGGCAGTAGTCTTTTCGGAGTGGCTGAGTCTAAAGCTTGTGGTTTGAAAGAATTCTGGAAGGTACAAGTTTGATTCATCTCTGTTCGTTTGATTCACTCACAAACCGGCAGAGGTGGTGGACTCGGACTCTGGAGTCGTCTCGAGAAGCCGCTTTCTGGGACTCGGACTCATCCTTTGTGGGGGAGGACCCGGACTCGGACTCGTCTCGTCTCGAAATCCGGCCGAGTCACCCGAGTCCAAGAGATGTCTCGGACCAGCAAATTCAAAATGAAATTGACGTCTCCGGGGACCAATTTAAGAGATTGGCCAAGGGATGGTTATGTTGTAACCTTTGCAAGTAGGATTAAGTCAAGTAATACCTTGGAGGTCTAAGGATTCATATTAGGAACTGGAGGTAACAAGGTTGTAAAGGCTTTTGACAAAATCAGAACGTATTGTTAGGACTTGGGGCGAGACTCCGTCTCGAGACACCTTTTTCACAGACTCGGTCTCGCCTCGAACGATCTTTTTCGGACTCGTCTTGACTCATGAGCTTCACTTCGGTCTCGGTCTTGTCTCGGACTCGATCACAGTGGACTCGCAGCACCTCTGCAAACCGGCTTAATCACAAACAGTTGACACTATGACCTTGTTAGTGTAACAGTCTAATATAGAACTTTTTTTGAGATTAGATCTCTTTTTTTTCTGTTGCAGAGTGGGACAGGCCTTCCTTCAGATAACCCATTTCGCAATAAAATAATTCAGTTTTTTCGTGAGAAGTCGGAATTCATGAAATTGTATCAGCCAAAACAGTTCTTTGTCACCAAAATTTGTTTTAGGCAAATAGAATCGCTCCCAAACTTCATTTAGAATTTCAAGCAAAGGCATAACCGAATCTTGCAGCTTTTGTCTCAAGTGCTGTCTGGTATAGCGAAATAGCACTGTACTCTCTGTCTGTCTGCTTTTTCGTCCCGCTGTTGCTAGTTTGGGCAGTAGGACAATGGATCTTGGCATCTATTTTAAGTACTAGACCCAGGACTGGAATGGGTGATCCGATTTGAGCAAAACTTAATTTGTGGTAGAAGTGGATGCTTTAAATGTGCCAGTTGTGTCGGACCCTCCTCTGTCGATTGTGGGGGGAATTGGAGGGGTTTCCGGACAGATTCTGAAATGTGCACGGACCAAACGGGTTGAACCATTATGATAAAACTTGGAAGGTACAAAGGTCATATACCCTAGATGAGCTATTTTTGGGTCCGTGCCGAACCCGATCTCTATGGGCAGAGTTGGAGGGGACAATGTTTGCCGGAAATGCACATGTGGGTGGTACATAGTTCATATGCATCAGATGTACCATTTTGGCATCGAGGCAGGATCCGACCTCGGTATAGGAAGTTGTAGGGTGTACCAAGGTTATCCCGGAAATGCAGCTTCCAGTTTGAATGGATGATGGGGGGAATAGGAGGAGGGGCGTTGACATTTTTTTAGGCCCTCATTTTCCTACTTTCTTGAACAGTCTTCCTGAATGTGTTCCACCCTACTTACCGTAATTACTACGCATGGCGTCGCGAATTCTGGCTTTTTGCCGTCAAGGCTGGAACGATTTTTCTATTTGCCAGCAAAATATCATGCCACAGGCGATTCCGACCAATCACTTTACAGAGATGCGTAGCTACCACGGTTACTACGCTCCCGAGCACGGTAAGCAAATAGTTACTATTTCGAGAAGGTTGGAACGGTCAGCGTAGTAACTTTTCACGAGGTTGGAACGAAAATAGTAACTAATAGTTACTATTGTTAGAAGGGTGGAACACGCTCCCTTTAACAGCTGACATATGAGATTGTAGCTCTTTTGTTTTGACTGAACACGGTTCAAAGGGCTTACCAAATAACTTAGGTGCTTTAGAATATTGGAGTTATGGAAAAGGATTCTGAGGCTAATCCTTTTCTTCCAGGTCTTCACGACGCTGACGAGAATTGCCGCCGCTTCGTTGAGAAATGCCTCCCTGAATCGTTTCGTAAACTGCTGGACTCTCATGCTGTCAAAAGATGGGGTGCTGATATCCACAGAGGCATATACACTATGTTGGAGCTGTTTATTGATTTCTTTGTGCCTCGAATGAAGCATGAACCAATCCCACTTCCACTGCTGAGTGTCCTTGCAATGGTAAGTAGTGATGTGTCAGTACACTTCTCAAAAGTACCCTTAAAGGAGTGAATTGAAATGGCCGAAATAGGGGAGGAAACATAACCAGTTGACAGGAATGATTATTGTAAACACTATTGTACCTTTTCTTCTTGAAAAATTACAACACCATCCAACATTATTCTCAACTAACAAAAAATCATCAACTGCTAATGACAATGATTCAGTCAATTCCACCTGCTCATGAATTTTCAGCCGGTCAAACAGTGCATGATACATTAGCTGATAAACCGTCCCATAGGCAGGAATGACATAAAAACCTCGAAGCAAATTGTTGAAATAAATATATTGTACCAGATAGTTAGCTGTATTTCTTAACTTTTTATTCGCATTCCAGCTAAACCCTTTTATCTGATTTTCTTGTTGGGATCTACTTAGAGCTTGTCCGCATGTAGGTGCTTCGGGATCACGCCACTAGAATATCCCACGGTCGTAACGAGTTAGGGTTTGAACCTGCAACTTGGATGGGGGTGGTCTAGACAGTGCAACTGCTAGAATCAGAGCAAATAACACTAGGGAGTAGCGCCAAGGCTTGACAAAGTTGACACACACTGGAATAGCAGCGATACTATCGTCTATCACCGCTAGCGATAGATAACATCCCTACTGAGACTCATTCAGTCGTTCACCAGCGCTGGCTCGGATAGCTTCATATTCTGAACGTTGCAAAAAAATGATACAGCCTCCATGGTTTAATTGGTGTGTGCAGACCCCACCTTTGCTTTACTGAAATTTCTAAACCCGCAAGTTTGTTTCGCTTTAAATGCCGAAAGCGTAGTGGGCGGCGCTACGAATATGGTCCGTTTGCAAAGCAAGGAGAGTATAGGCCTTGGCACTACTGTCTAGTGTTATTTTGCTCTGGCTAGAATGCAACTGCTAGATTTCTCTTCTTTAAATTCACTCGGAAGCAATAAGGGATTTAGGATCAATAAGATATATATTTGTTATTATTCTTTTGTTTGTGTTTTAATGTTCTATAGGTGTTCTTGTTATTTCTTCTTTTGTTTGACGCTAGTAGGTCGTTTCATAGTTTGAATAAATAAATTCATTGAACCTTCAAACTATGGTGAAAGAGCGCCAGAGTCGAAGAAAAAGCTGCCGCTTTGAGAGTTATTCTGATGTTTGATCAGATGATAAGAAATAAGGCAAATCCTTCCTGCGCTGATGACTGCGCCTGCCGTGTCCATGCCACTCTTCTTGCCGTGTGCATCTTTAAGCTTGTCACATATTTTTAGATACCTCTGTGGGTAGTTTATCTTCCCCTTGCAATTTTCTTATGTTTTTCAGGCTTTAGATCCTGATTGTGAATATAACAACAAGAATCGCAATCAGCTTGCCAATATTGAGCAGTGGGATGAAGCTTTTGGGTCATCCAACATGTACTACGGAATATCACCCAGTAACCTGTCCAAGGTTTGTAAATTTCTGTTCTTTTCGCACGTTCATTATCACATTATTTGTTAAGAAAACGTTTATCGGAAATAGATAATCCTGTTGGACAACTGGTGTAGCCTCTAGGAAGTTTCCACCTTACGCATATAGTTTCTCCAGGCACTTTCTGAGGCGTCTCTGGCGTATGCCAGACTCCTTGGGGTGTATCTTACTGCTGATCTAAAGTGGGAGGAACAGACGGAAATGATGCTTCGAAGAGCTAATGCAGGTATTAGCTCTCTGAAGCTGCTGTCTCGGCACGGAATACCTTCAGATCACCTTTTGCGAGTTTATACATCTTTTATACAGTCCTGCTTAGAATACTGTTCCCCCGTTTGGCATTATGGCCTGACGCAGGAGCAGTCAGACGTGATTGAGAGAGTTCAATTTCGGGCATTGTTGATAATTTCAAAAGCGTCAAAAATCCCATTTGTGCCCTCCTTGAACAGTTTGGCCTAGATTCCCTTACTAGCCGTCGACAAAAGCTGTCGCTTGATTTTGGTACAGGGTTTCTGAACAGTACATCCCATCGATCCATACTGCTTCCTGATTTCAAGCCACATCGAGAAAGACCCACAAGAGCAGTGGCAGAAGCTGTACCTCTCATACAGCCTATTCAGGTGTCTCGAAACCGATATTTGAAAAGCTTTGTTCCCTCCTTTGTCAAGTTTTTTAACGCCAGTGCTAGTAAGTAATTGTGTACCTGAGCTTAACTCTTTTTATTAAATGTATTGGGCGATTACTTTTATTTTAAATTAATTCGTAAGTGTTGACTGTAAATTGTATATATATTTTTATTGACGACCAAACGAATATTCGGCTTGTTCGCTTCTCGTTTTAGAAATAAATTGAATTGAATTGAATCTCGCAACATTAACAGCAATCCACTTTTCGTTCTGCATATTGGTCTTTCTTCGGAGAACTGGCTTTTTCCTCCGATCGCGGAACACCAGTTGTTAGATTTTAGGTCCTTTAGCTTAGCAGAAAGGTTAAAAAATAAATAAATAACAAAAATCCAGTTTTTGGGATCCCAAAAAGTAAGTGGCGGGATACCTGTGACATCGCAAAAGTTGTCCGTCTGTGCGCACTATAACTCGATGGGAATGAGATATTTTGATGAAACTTGGTGTGAGGATTCTTTGGGTCAAGAGTAAGGTCGAGTTCGGAGATGGGCTCTGTAGCCCTACATTTAGGGGTGGGGGAGGGGGTTTGAATTAAGGGACAAATGAAATATTTTTAAACAGATAATGTGATAGTCGATTATGGGATAAGTAGACATGCTGAACACGATGGTGAAACCATTTTGTCGTCGGACGATGAGTTCGCCCGGAATCCGGCCAAAACCGGAAAGTTTGTTTGACGTTGATTAGATGTTCAGTTTAGGGATAAGAAGACATGCTGAACACGATGGTGAAAACCATTTTTTTGCCGGACAAGTAGTTAGCCCGAAATTCGGCCGCAAAGTCTGTTAAAAGTAAAAGTTTTATTTGAAGTTGATTAGATGTTCGATTTAGGGGTAGGAAGACATGCGTAATGCGATGGTGAAAACTGTGCGATTCTTAAAGCATTTAAAAAAAAAATGCACCTCTGGATCAGGTGGAGCTTAGCTCAAATGTGAAAGGGTTACGTAAGGTGTGAAAGGTCCAGGTAACGTAAGATACTTAACTTAAGCTTAGATAACTTAACGCAAGACGGATTCAATGTGAAAGCACCTTTAGTCCGGATACATGCCTATATGCTCTACAAATTCTTTTTGTTTATTTAGGATCCGTATGGCTTGCTTGTGGACATTCTAAACTACTTTGGGAGCAAGCAGGGATTTCAGGCGATCCAGCAGATCTTTTCCTGCGACACCTTGGACTTCGAGAGCATGAACCTCCTCCTGCAACCCTTCAGCCGTTGCGCAGAATATCTCAACCCAGCGAAAGTAAAGCAATTTCTCGGTCCTTGCATGACGAAGGCGTTTAACGCCGTCAGAAAAATAGAGGATAAGGATCTGAAATCTCGAAATGTTACCTCCGCTCTAGATTTACTAGTAGCACTGAAACACCTCTGTGCTGCGATGTACCCGAACCCCAACGTCAACATTGATGATACGCGGCTGGATATTGTCTTGCGAATGCTGAAAATACCTCATTTTGCAACTCGTATGAACGCACTGAAAGAAGTGTCCAAGTTTGTCGAGGAATCCGACTCAGCCGGTTACAAGCGTGGGGCAATCCCAACTGATAAAGTCCTCGAGTGGATTACGAAAAACAAGGTCATGTCTATCGCACTTGAAGGCAATATTGATCATATTCAGTATACAGAAAGAATCAAGGGACTGCTTGAATTTCTTGGCCCGAGACTGTCCACGGAAGATTTGACGCACATCTGGGCCTTAGCGGACCGACAGACATCCTTCCAGGCGGTTGATAATATCTATGCGATCATAGCGCCAACAGCGGCCAAATTTGGCGCAGACCAGTTTGACCACCTGCTCCATCTGATCCAGGACAAGTGGAAAGCGTCCACTGATAGGCCAAGAGAAAAGCTCATCTATCTCATAGCGCAGGTTGGTAAGGAATGCCGGTATAGCAAGAATAGTCCGCGGGCTTTGGAGGTTCTTTGGGATTTGATTCATTGTGAGTCCCTCCCACCCTCTCTAACACTTCGAGGCCTGGAAGCCCATTCCTCGATTTTGGCTGATTTACCCGCCAAAGAAAATACTCGCCAGTTGTATATGACTCGTTGTATTGAAGACATCCGTGATGGGCGATTTGTCTATATTGCGGTATTTCATTTGCTGAACTTGGTGAAAAATCTTTCCAGTGGAAGAGAGATTTGCTACAAAACAGATAGAGCGATTCTAGTGAATCTGCATCGCCAGTTCGATCTGATTAATCTGTTTACGAAGAGTCTCATTCGCTCGCACCAGATGGCTGTTATGTCGGCTCACTCTCAGGGTACCAAGCTTACGGCTCAGACAGTAGTGCAGATGAAATTTGTCCATCAGCAAACCCTGAATGTCCATCTTCAAGCGATTGACTATACCTTGAAAGAGATTCGGCTGGATATGCCGTGGGTACATTGCCAAGCTCTGTGGGATACCCTAGTGACGAACCCGGATGCCTGCGATAGTGATCGGGAGACCTGTTTTGATTGGTTTACGGAATGTCTTGCGGACCTGATAGCGCAGACCCAAATTCAAGTTTTTAAAGAGAAACTTTTATGTCTTGACCCAGTTACCATGACTGGACGGTGTTTTAACTGCTTGCGGATGTACTTTGAAAATGTTAACGTGACGGAAGAAAAATTCCGCCGGTGTAATAATAGTCTAGTAGTGGATCGACTTGACCCGACTGGTATCGAGTTCTTCTGGCAGGTAGCTCTGCAATGCAAGGATGATGAAGTTGCAGACGAAGCTATCTTCATCATACACGAGTGTATGTACCATAGCTTGGACCCGAAGCTGAAGAAAGACCCTGTGAAGCTCCACCAGAGGTTTATAAACGAGTGCTACAAGAGACTGGAGGCCAGTATTGTTGTGGATATGGAGGCAGGGGGACTTGCGTCGGCTTTACAAAATTTTGCATCTCTGCCGGATGATGTGAGGCAAAACTATGTGCAGCAAGTTGTGAGGCTTCTGACCCTGCTTGAAAAATATGTTGTTTCAATCGAAGAGGGGCATGTCACGCCGAGGACGATTCTGCCCCATGGTGCTTCCTATAAAGGTAAGAGACCCCCCCCCTCTCTATAGCCTGCTCTTAGTATCTTTGAGGGTCTGCCTTCTTATGGGTTCAAAGCTGCTAGATCTTGATCTTTCTGGATTTTTCCAGATGCTTTTATTCGCAGCTTGCATAAATTGAAATAAATTGTTGAGATTTGAAGAACGCACTCCAGGAATCGAACAAATTGTTCCTCAATAGTAGCTCCCTCCCGGAAGTGACGTTTAGATTTGTAATATTGTTTGCGATCATGCCATTTAAGGCTTAACGGACCCCTCTTGTCTATTTTGCCTTTCATATCATCCCTATTCCCTTTTAGAATCGTAAGTTTGTGAAATCGCCGCCTTCCGCCATTGTTCGTTTTTTTCCTACGATTAGCACTTTTTCTGCCGAGCCGAGTTCTGTCAGTCATGCAACGCAAACATTTTGCAAGCTTCAAGGACCGCCGACAACTCTTTCACACGCAAAGACATAAGAAGGCTCAAAGTATTGTTTTTCATTTTGGAAGACATGGTAGACTATCGGTCGATTTTCTGTTTAGAACTTCCTTTATTCTGTTTGTTTTCTCCATTTGTTAACCACAGCGCTTTCAGTTTTCAAATATATTTGCTTCCGGCCGACGAACAAAAAAATCGCAAGTATCATGTGGAAGGTAACGGTATTTATGGAAAACGGTATTTCTGAGCCATTTCAGCATGAACAAATCATTAGTAAGAGCTGTGCTGTAAGTCTTGGCTCCCCCGTATTGACGGTCTAAAGTCGTTTTTGCAGCTACCGTGATATATGATACCACGGCCAAAAGTGATTTTTGCAGTTACTGAGAGGCTGGCCAGTTACCGTGGTACCAGTCGTTTAGATACCACAGTCTCGACCGTACTAACTAACGACCGTAAGATCGGAAAAATTATTATCGCTTTCATCATCACCATCACTAGAGTCTAGTTGTCAAATTGGTGGGAAAGAAGTTTTGCACTTGTGATGCGACTTCTAAAAGCGCGAATTCGGCAATTGTCGTTTTTCGAAGCAACCGTAGTATCACATACCATGGTAACTGCAAAAACGACAAAATGCAAATCCAGTTACCGTGGTATCAAAAACGCAACTAATGTGTATGTGACATCGTTCTTTCGTTTTCCAGGGGAGCCCGTCACCTTACATGTCTTCTGCGAAGACGCAAAAACCGAGCTTACTATCGATACTCACACGAATGAAACTGTCTGGGCCCTTCGACGCCGAATCGCAGTGAGCCTCAACATGGAACCAGACCAGATAACCCTTGTTATAAACGGAGATAGCATCCTCCAGCCCAACAAAGACCAGAAGCTCATAAAGCAAATCGGGGTAATGGAAACCCCTACTCTGGTTGTAAAAGATTCCGTCTCCAGCGCGACGGTCGCCAGCGGCGCGAAAGTGACAGAACTAAGAGACCACCCACTCTGTCCTTCTCCAATGAGCGTCCAGGAAGACGTGGAAGGCGGTGCCGACTCAGAGGCAAGTGGGCGGGTGGCGCATATGCTTGAAATGGAAAAAATGCTCCCTGGCGTGGTCATAGCAGCATCTGGCAAAGTTTTTGAAATTCTATACACGCTGGCAGAGCTCAATATCCGTAAAATAACGGAAGTGGTGAGGAGGGTGATTGCGCTGATCCCGACAGACTGCGGAGTGTCGGAACCGTTTCAGAAGGTGGCAGCTATTTCAGACAAAGCCGCGGTTGGTGGACGGCTGGGGCTATTCAGGTCGACAAGCTCAGGGGGGTTCAAGGTCACGCCTCGTCCTGTTGGATCCCACGTCAGCAACCTTATGAAGAGCTTTGTGTCCGGCAGTAGCAGCAGTGGGGCCTCTCCGAAGCTTGGCAGCTCGCCAGTGCTCACCAGATCGAAGAGCCGTCTTGGTACACCAGTTCCTGGTGCTGTAGAAGAAAAAGAGGTGGAAAAGACTCAACCCGTTCCAGTGGATGATAATTTGAAGCGACTCTTCTCCTTGGGACAGCAGGGAACCTCTGCTTTTCGGCTGCTGTACAACCTAGAGGTCTTGTCCAGTAAGCTAATGCCTGCGAAAAACAGCCTATCAAATGCGGACATGGCCCTTGAGTTCAGGGAACGTTTTCTAACCGTTGGAGGTCTCAGCCTTGTCCTCGGCGTTCTTCAGCAGAATGGTCTCTCCAAGGACGCAGATTATGAGCTTCGTCAGAGCTGCTACTTCATCGCACTTCAGCTCGCACGGTTTCTTTTGTGCGGAGAAGCACCCCAGCCAGACCCAGCCATCAAAAAGCAGCACCTTGCGACCCCAGTCTCTTCATCTCCTTCTCTGGTACGAGCCCCAAGTACTCCTATCAAGCCATCAACCCCGGGGAAATCCCCCACCCCTACAAAACCACTGAGTGCTTCGAAAAGTACCCAACTGTTCAACCTGACGCCGCAGAGAGACAACGCAGAAGATCTGGCGAAAAAGAAGTATGCAGTTAGTGTTATGGAGGTAGGATGCTACTAGAACCCCCCCCCCCCACATTGTAGGCTTTGCGAATACAGAGTGGATCAACCCGTCTCGTTTGAATATAATAGAATAGTCTTTTATTTATACCCAGATCGTGGACACGCCAAATTGGCCATATTCCCGTTCAGCGCTTCCAAGCGGACTAGTTTCTGTTAATCCCCCTATGCCTCACCGTCAGAACCTGGATCAGACATGGTAAAATAGATTCACAGGTTAGTGAGTGGAAAACCTGTCGTCTGTGTCCCAGGTAATGGAGGTTTTGCATACCTCTCAGCAGCAGAAAGTGATAGTGACCCATTACCCTATGGATCGGACTTTTTACTATGTCTACACAAACACAAGTATTGGGTATGAGGCAATGGGGGACTAACAGAAACTAGTCCACTTGGAGCGCTGAACTCTAATAAGGCCAATAGGGGCATTCGTCGAACAACATGAACATACAGTAACAGTAAATCTTGATCAAGCTAATAAAATCTCTAAAACAAACGAAGCGTAAAATAAAAATAAGGTACAGTAGCTACTTAGCATCTTTTGCATCGTTCGCATCATAAGGAAACATCAGGACTACTTGTGACGGAACATCCAGCACCTCTATAGCAAGCGCGACGGGCATATACTATCAGCCACCGTAGTCACTTGAGAGAACTCAAGCTAATAGCTAACTACATCAACTCAGCAAGGAGATTATATCTCCTTAAAAGTTCAGTAAAATGGCGAGTACCATATTTGTCTTTTGTATGATATTTGTCTTTTTTTTATTTCCATCGCTGGCGAACTATAGCAGCACTGTAAGACGTAAGTTGTTCCCGCGCCGCTATGTCCGGCTTCTCCCGAATGAAGCAGTGACGCTGTCGCCATTTACATCTTAAAGGACCCCTCGCGCTATTTACTCTTCAACTTACAGTATTTAAAAATACTTGAATACTTTAAAACTAGGCTGTGCTTTCAACAAATAACCCACGGTTTTGGCTGTTTTAAGCCTTTTCCGAGACCCGTTGACTTCTAGCGAAAACAGGGAAACAATTTACACAACCGTTTTTTCTGATGGAAAAACTTCTCGCAGACAACCGTCGACAGCGCGATACACATCGAAGGTAGCAAAACATGGCAAGTGAGAAAATCAGCGTGGTTTTGTTGGAGGGGTTAGAATGTACCGTACGAAATTGGGGTCTCCGGGTTTAGAAATATACGGATTGATTATGGAAGTAGGATTGCGTTATTATTGTAGGTAAGACAGGCCCTTAAAAGTTACGAGGGGCCTTTGACCTCAGCCACCCTCTCTAAACTTTAGTATCATTAGAATGTGATGCAACTCGTGGTTATGCGTCTTATTTGAAGTGTGTCAGTAATCCTAAAATTTCTCTTCAACCGTGCAGTTTTGTGTGATAAAAAAACTAAATGTCAGCCTCTCAGCTGGGGCGATGCCGTGATTTTTAGCGATACCTCGACTGATAATTCCCGCTAACGGCCTCAAAGTCGGGTAGTAAAATAAGGTTACATAGCAAAACACTCCCGTCGTTCAAAACTCTCCCTATCTTTTGGAAATAAAATCCCGTCGAGCCCTATTCACCGAAATATCCTCCCGCCCTAACATGAACCGGCTCGGGTAAGGCCAAGCAGGTCCATTGCAGAGCCTGTACCGAAACTTCAGCCTGTGACTGCTTCACATGCTCGATATGAGCTTAGTTTTGTGCCCTCGTTTGTTAAGATGTTAAATGCCGGGTTGATGTTTTAGTCTGCAAAATAGTTATTAATTGTATATATTGTACCTTTGAGTATGTTAATTTTTGGCTCGTCGATTGACACATATGTTTATTTTATGACAACAAAAGCTAATAATCGGCTTTGCCGTCGCATGTTTTTCGAATAAAGTGAACTGAATTGACAGTAAAATACTTGACCCCCCACCACGCGCACACCACAGCAGACAACTTGCGTTTATTTCAGACCTTATCCGAAGATGATCTTCGAGCTACGGTCGGCTGTTTGTTCCGGCTAGCGTGGGCCGCCGCAGCGGGGAGACTTAGCCTAGCGACCGCTACTGTACTTGTTGGTGGTACAGGAAGTCTTGGTAGACCGAGGAGAGGACAGACCCCTGGTGCCCTTGTCGAACCCCCCACAGAACTTCAGGCTGGAATATGTGCTCTTCAGACATCAATCTCTAGTCGGGACGCTCTTATAGCATGTGAAGCGCTGGGACTACTCGTGACTTGTTTAGAGCTTCGATCCCAGGTCTTCGGTAAGTACGTTTAAACGTGAATTGACGGGAGAAAACCAACACGAAAACGACAGATAACGAGTGGTAACCGTGGAGTTTCCTTGAGACACTCTAAAATTTTACTCTGAGGGTAAAAAGATGACAAATTTCATAGTCGAAATCATCTATAAAAAATCATTGGCAACAGAACCCAACCAGCGCACGACCGTCTCCACTGCTTCCTGTCCGAAGATTGAAAATTAGTGTCTTTTTGTGTGTCTTTATGTGTTTTATTTGTTTTCTTTCTACTCCGCTTTTCCGAAATGGCGGGCTACAAATAAGTTACTTACTTACTTATAATTTCCCGACGTTTGCTTGCTGGCCAGTTCTGTTTTTAGTTTCCAGTTTGTATTTTGACTAGCTCTGCTGAGACAAAACAACCCTGTTTGACAGTTGGGTGTATTGACAAATCTTATTGAACACAAACGTCCGGGAATTATTTTGGCTGTGTGTTGCATAGCCGTCAATGTTGTGTAGTTCCACGGGCTTCTGTTTTTTCAGAATATTTTGCTGGGATGCCTGGAGTAAAGGACTTCATTATTGACGTCGTTCTCGGGTGCCCAAGCAGCGAGGTGAGGAGCCAAGCCTGCGACCTGTTCTACCGCCTTAGCCAGATCAGTATGGCAGACCACCAATCCCCAAAAAAGTTCCTAACACAGGTATGTCTTTATTCTCGCAAAGTCCATAATAACCCCGAACTATTCATTTCTTGTCTATTCCTCCATTTGTTCTTCACTTGCACAAATCCGATGAGAGTTCGTTTCCTTGGTGACTGAATTAACGAAATGCATTTATTTTGGTTCTGAGAATCCGTAGCAAGCAGAGCTGCTGCGAGTCTAGCAAATCTGAGTCCGAGACAAGTCGAAGTCCTTGAAGAAAGCGTCTCGAGATGAGTCCCGAGTCCGAGTCCACAGCTCTGGCGGAAGGACAGCTCCGTGAAAGACATGTCCGAGTCGAGTCAGAGTCCTTGAAAAAGGCGTCTTGAGACGAGTCCAGAGTCAGAGTCCACCACCTCTGGTAGCAAGGATGGGGTTCCCCCATGCGTTCGTTAAACCATGTGACAGATTTGTTGCTATAACTTTAACCTTTAGAATATAATAGAATGGTAATTTATTCACTCGCACTTTCACGGTTACAAAACCAAAATTGGTGAGTACTGTCGTAACATTTCGTGTTCCTGTCGAGCTCTTTCAAGAACCGCACGATAGTATTGCAGTAGAACGTCCGTCGAACGTCAGGGACAACATGGGGGAGCGGAAGCCCAGAAGACTTGCCGACGTTTGCTACAGAATGCTCGCCAATGAGCACCTTATTACGACCATGGCATATTACACTGTTTGTCGTTCTTCAAGATCTAATGTTTGTTTGCCAAATTCTTCATTTTCTGTATCTTTGCTCCTCCTTTTCATCTAACTCCAGCCTCAAGTTCTGCGAGTACTAGGTATTACTTGCATACTTATTCACAGGTCTTGGTTTCCACCCCAGTGCCGCTGTGGGTTCCGAGCAACTCAGCGAGAACTGCGAGCTACCGACTACTGACCCAGTGCGCCGAATACTTCGCGCTTCGCTGTCGGCTTCACAACGCACTTTCGTTGAGCGACCAAGAGTTCCTAGGAGTATCGGCGAAGTCTATGCTTGACGACGAGTTGGCCTGGCTTGCAAACTTCAGCCCCGTTGAGGCGAAGCCGAATGAGCAAGTTGATGGCGACACCGGCCTGCTAATGGGACACCTTCACCTGATCAGGGCGCTTCTGACCTGCGAAGGAGTCGACAAGAAGGATGTTGGTACGTTTGTTTTCGGTGTTCAGCGTCGCTATTGTTATCACTGCTTTTTTGTTTTACCCGCTTAGCAATTGTTTCACACTTTTCACAATAACATTTGACACCAGCTTGATGTTACGTCTCCTCCTTCCTCGATGGCATGAAATTATCACTTACCCTAATCTTTCCTTATTAACGTCATCTACACTAATATTATTTTACAAAACTATTTTTCCAACAATATAAATTTTAACCATACCGTACTTTATAACTGTATTGAATAAAGTGTCTTCATTGCTCTTCAAATCCATTTTTTTTAAACAAAAAGAGAATATAACATTTCAGCGGGTAAAAGTCAAACAGATGAATTTTGCAGGTTCGGTCAGGAATATTGCTGATGTTTGGGTCAAAAAGATTCTATCGCCGGAAGAGATTTGAACATAAGAACTGCTCATTCTGCTGAAAAAAAATGATCATTGGACACTTTGTAAAAACAAGTCACATCAGTATCATCGAGATCCAGATGCTACTTTGAACACTTTTCTAAGTTCTAGACTACCTTGGTTTTGCTTTTCGCGTCGAAAACAGCGAATTGGGAATGATAAATTAAAAACTTAGTATCTGCCAAGAGCAGGGCCTTATCCAGGGGGGGGGGGGTCGACCCCCCCCCCCCTGAAACAGAAAATACTCGCTTTTTTATAGGCTTTGATTTATGATCTGTATTTTTTTTTTACTTTTTGGTATTGATTAGGTCCGACCCGCGGATAGACCCCCCCCTTCCGAAATAGATTCCTGGAGACGGACCTGGTCAAGAGCCAAGTGATTCAGGCTTCTTTTGATACAAAACACGACCTCGGATTTGATAAATTTGTCCGCTGTTTATCTTTGAAAGCTCTGTTGCTTCTGTTAAACTTCGGACATTTAGGAAAGTAATACGAAACTGTTGCAATACTAACGACGCCGTAATTTTGCCGTTAGTGGGTACGGAAGCTACTGAGCAAGAACTAGCAAAAGGTTAAAAAAAATTACAGTGAATTATTTTATTTTTTTATTATTGATTTTATTTTATTTAAGTTAGTTTTTGCACTTAATATTGTGCTTTCAAAATTTGTTATGTTTTAATTTTCGCGCCGTTCAGAGGTATAGGTAGGTTTTTATTTTTAACCAAAACATTGAAAATAAATTAAAGTAGCCTGATTAATATCCTATTGCAGCAAAAAAAAAGTCCCAAGGACTTGTGCTGCAATTTACTAATACTACTTGTATCTAATAAATAAATGTTGGACGAAGTTCAAAGAAGCATATTATTGTACTTTACTGTAGGGTGGTTGGGACAATGTGAGGGTGGTCGTGGATTCCCAGTCTTAAAGTACGTATAGGCACCTAACAGGTTGCATATGTAATCGCTTGAATCGAGGAATTAAAATAAAACGACGATGTGAAATTTCTAAAATTTGCATTTGGAATAGTATAATTGTGACATTTCGGTGCGTAGAGTCGAGCGTTCCATGCGGTAAGACTGCGCTGTATTTGAGACCGATTTGGGGCGGCAAAGTCATTCTTGCTTTATCGCGCATGAAGAATGGCTGCTGGCTCGAATGAAGCGCAGCCTTGTCGCATGGAATGCTTGACTCTATGCAGTGAAAAGTCTTCATTACTTTAACGAAGTAAGATTTGTAAAATTTCTCTTCTTTTTATTCTTTTAATTTCTAGATTAAGGGATTAATTGCGCAAACTGTCAACTGCCAATAAGTACTTTGAGTGCTCAGTAATACGGTATACTGAGATTTTTAGCACTTTGTAGCAACTTAGATAATTTCACAGGAAACCAGCTGATACCGGACCTTCTTCGGCAGTACCTTTTCCCTGCTTCATTGGTAATCGCCGAAGGGTCCAAGATCCCTAGGGTGACCGACACCCTCTCGCACTTTAGTCCCAAGTGTCGGGATATTGAGTCAAGAACGGCAGCCTACGGAGTGCTAGTCGAGCTATCTACCGGATGTAAGGAGAACTTGGAGCAGCTGACCAAGAAGTTAGTAGCGATTCATCATCGGTATAATCCCGATATGGCGAAGGAGTTTGAGGTTAGTATCTGGGATTTGAATCCGGTTTAAACTTACATACCTTCACTTTAGAAAGATACCAACCTTCAGTGAAGTGAGCCCCTCTCTTCCGCAGAACAAGAATCTTACCGAAATCATGGGTATCACCGGAAACGCACTTTGATGTTTCGGCGGAAGAAGTCGAGGTCTTGGTTGGTTTCCACGAACTTTTTGTCACTTACGATCGTTACAATTCGGTTATTATTTTTGCTTCACAGTCCCGCATGATAAGACAAGACCAAAGGTTCCGATGGTATCCCAAAAATTGAATATTTGATGCAGACAATTAGGTTTTGTTTTCGCCGGATCCAGTGTTCGCCGGACTTTTTGGACATTTTTACTTTTAAAATTTAGAAGCAGAGTAAGGCCAAATTACTGATCATCCAAGAAAACCAAGTTCATGTGTGTTTACTCGTATAAGCTGATCGAAATGATTCTGTCTTACTTCTGGGAATTTCCTGGCCGGATTCCGGACCGGTTTTGTATACAACTCAAGTTCAGATATTGACCTCCATAAGCCATATCTATTTTGACGATACTGATCGAAACTTCCTGCTTTACTTCTGCCAAATTTCCGGTTTCGGCCGAATTCCGAACGAACTACCATACTTGTCCTCAGCGTATCTCCTTATCCGTATAGAGAACATCTAATCAACTTCAAGTAAAACTTTAACTTATAAAAAAATCCGGTTTCAACCGGATTCCGAACGAGCTATATGTCCCGGAAAATAAAAGATTGTCATACAAGGATTCAGCGTCTCTTCTTACCCTTAAATCTGTCATCGAATCAGCTTCAAATAAAACTTTTGCTTTTAACAAATTTTCCGGTTTTGGCCTGATTCCGGGCGAACAAATTGTCCGGGTAGAAAATACTTTTCACATAAGTGTTAAGCATGTCTTCTTACCCCTAAATCGAACATCTAATCAACTTCAAATAAAACTTTTACTTTTAACAAACTTTCCGGTTTTGACCGAATTTCGGGCCAACTACTTGCCCGGCGAGAAAATGGTTTTCACCATCCTGTTCAGCTTGTCTTCCTACCCCTAAATCGAACACCTAATCAACTTCAAACAAAACTTTTATTTTTACAGACTTTACGGTTTTGGCCGGATTCCGGGCTAACTGCTTGTCCGGCGAAAAATTGGTTTTCACTGTCGTGTTGAGCATGTCTTCTTACCCCTAAATCGAACGCGCAGAATGGATGGCTGGGGATAGCAATTGCGCAAACTATGCGAAAGATTTGCGAGGAAGCAGTCAAGTCAGCCGCTAAAGGAATTAGATTTGATTACTGCAAAATTCGTTCGAGGTATAGCAGACCTGACTTGGGAAACTATATACTGACTTTTGCGCACCGAATGTTAACTTCCTTGCTTGATTACATTCTATACTCATAAAAAAAGACCTTCGACGCATACGCTCGACATACTTCAGATATCTGAGATTTCTTCTCTACCTACCACGGCGCACGCGGAACCGCTACATGATCCGCAGTTTGTTAATTTCCGACCCATTGTTGACGCTTGAAGCCCTCTCCTCTAATTTGTGTTCTCAGATTAGAAACTTACCTGTCCACGATCCCATCAATGTGATTCCAAATTAGATAAGCTTTATGGAAAAATGAGTGTTATGCTATTTTTATATTTCTTTGTCCTTTTGTCCTGCACTTACGCCCTTGGGCAGTGCGTCATAAATCCTTCATTCATTCATTCAGAAGCAAGTTCAGAAGTGCTCTAGCTTGTAATAATGTGTTCTTGTCGTGTATTCCTGTACCTTTAGCTCCTTTTTCTTTAGTACGAACCTGCAGTCGACGGCCGCTCTGTATCGAACTTCGTGGGGCTCAAGAACGCTGGAGCCACATGCTACATGAACAGTGTTATACAGCAGTTGCTACTGGTTCCATGCATTGCCGAGTCCGTGCTTACCACACAAGAGGACGAAGTTGATGAGGATAGGTAAGTTGTCCAGATTGTTATTTGTGTCATTTCTGCTACTAGACTGTCTTCGTCTTCCTAATTAGGCGATTGTTAAGCATTGTCCTAATAGGTGTTGTAAGGTGTATTACGGCGTATAAAGCTTATTACAGATTCCTCTTTTCCTCGGAGCGCGCTGTAATAACGTGAATAAGGAAAATAGACTAGCGCTCTATTCTGGCTTATGCAGGGCCAATCAGATCGCTTGGTTGGTTCCGCCAGCGGGCCGAGGAAAGAGCAGCGTCGTCAGGGTTGCCACGGGAAGCACTAAAGTTCTACTTTGGTGGAAGCTGAAGAAACAACTTTTCTAAAAAATAACACGTTTTGTTCTGTTGCGACTGCTTACTGCTAGTTCAAGGACTTGTGCTGTTCATCCGTAGATTTAATTGCTTTTTACAAATTATTGGGCGTCAAATTGTACTGGTGTACTTCAAGTAACACTAAGAGCACTTTTCTGATCTTTAGAAACTTGAAAAACTGTATGAGCGTGGCAACACTGCACGCTGCATTGATAAGAACCTCTGGTTCGTATTTGAACGGGCGTGTGTATTAAGACGTAAACATAGCGTATAGCGTTATTCAGCTTATTACACCTATTAGGACAATGCTTTAGAGTTCTGTGCTTTATTTGGTCAGGAACGGGTGCCGAACAGTTACAGTATATTTAAAGAAAGACGAACGAAAATGTTGAGTCGAAAACACACTTATTTACACAGGTCTATCCGACCTCGACATAACAGTGAATCATGACGGAGAGCGTGAGGGTTAATTCCTTCTGCAGATTGCAAGAAAGACAAAATTTGTGCAGGGCACAGCAACGACTGATGAGAGCAAATGATATATTCCAATGGTATCTTGAAAAAAAAACAACCTTAATGTCTATCCTGGGGATAACTGGCTAGCTTGTTTTCCTAGCTGTAACTTCATAGTGAATCTCTCCTCTGGCCGCTAGCCCGGGTCTAGGCGGACCCCTCCCCCGCCAAAAATGCCCCCCCCCCCACCTGCCCCTCCGTATCAGAATCTCCCTGACGAAACCCAAGACGACTACTTAAGTCTTGTACCGTCGAATCTTAAAAGTTTTATTAATGGTGCAGCCTTGAGGGGCGAAGTGCCATCATACATGAGGGTTTGGGTAGTGGCATGTTTTTTCGAGCGGTCGAAAGCTTGCGCTGCAGCCTCACCTCACGATGAACAAGAGAGTTGAAACTGTAGAAAGATATGCTAACCCTAATATCAGATGGAGTAGCGTGCATTTAGGCATTACATTTTTGGGGATTAGTTGGAGAAGACCCAGCTACAAGACGGGTATTCTTAGCAATCTGTGGCAACGCTAAGACTAACCCATGACGACGCATTTCATCTAACGCCGGGGCAAAGCAACAGAAAGTCGACAGCTGCCACCACACGAAACGTTCGGATACTTAAATTTCTGTTGCAAGTTTTTAGGCCATCGCTCCGTGGGATGAGCAGCCTTTCGAATTAGTTTTGTATCGCGCTTCCCTTTATAATTCAGAACCGTTTTTTGTGTGTTTTCAGCTTGTTTTATCAGTTTCAAATGGTTCTTGGTCACCTCTTGGAGTCCAAGCTGCAGTACTACATCCCAGAAAAGTTCTGGGCGTCGCTCCGACTGCGGGGACAGCCGATCAACGTTAGAGAACAACAGGGTAAGCTATTTGTATTCCCTATGCACAATGGAGTCCGAGATTCTGTGCCGCCTTTTAGAAGACTTCTGGCAAGTTTCGGAGAAAGTTAGTCCGGCTAAGCCCTAAAACAAAACAGAAAAAACGAGGTTTTAGGGTGTTTTTTTTCTTGGTGATGACGAAAAAGCCCCGAAAATCTCGTTTTTTCTATTTTGTTTGCAATGAATGGTCAGCATGGCTTCAAACCTTATATTTACTAAGCCCTTCAGCTGACCCTTAAAGCAGAACTGAAACCTTATAATATCCCATTATTTTCCTTCTCAGTAACAAGCGAAGCCACTCTATTTTCGATTACACAGTTGTTTTCATGCTTTCGCTCTTTAGGCAAATTTAGTCTTCCCGTATAGAGAGGCTTTTCACAATTGAGCCCAGCCTCTCGTGTCATATTTGATAGTGCAAAACGGATACGTCAGCTGAGTTTTAGTAGAGCTATATTTCGGCCCTTCTTAGCAATGGTCCTCTTCAGGCTCAAAACCGCTCAAGTTGGAAATACGAACTTGTGGGAAAACGCAGTCAGCTTGGGCTGAAGGAATATTTTCAATATTTATCCTCTCGTGTCGTTTGTGATTTGTTCAGTCGGAGCTACGGATTCTAAAACCAATCAGGGAACGAAGTCTGTTGGCGATGCGAGTCAGGATTGCGTGCAATAGGCAGTTGTGCTTTCACTTTGGAGAAACTTCGCGAGATTTAATGCTTAGTTCGTGATCTGTTTTTCTCCCGGGGGATTTAAACTTGAATGCAGCATCTGTGAGCGTGTTCCGTCCTACTTACCGTAGTTACTACGCATGACGTCACGAATTTTGCGTCTTCGCGTCAGAGCTGGTGGACTCGGACTCTGGACTCGTCCCGAGACGCCATTTTCAAGGACTCGGACTCGTCTTTCACGGAGCTGTCCGTCCGCCAGACCTGCGGACTCGGACTCAGGACTCATCTCGAGACGCTTTCTTCAAGGACTTCGACTTGTCTCGGACTCAGATTTGCTAGACTCGCAGCAGCTCTGCTTGCTACGCATTCTCGGAACGCCGTCTCGGGAACGTCTCGAGACGCCTTCTTCAAGGACTCGGACCCGGATTTGCTGGACTCGCAGCAGCTCTGCTTCGCGTCAAGGCTGGAACGCATTTTTCAATTTTCCGCAAAATATCACCCCATGGGCCAGCCAATCGCGTTACAGACATCCGTAGTTACCACGCTTACTGCTCTCCCGAGCATGGTAAGCAAAAAGTTACTGTTAGTTACTATTTTGACAAGGTTGGAACGGTCAGTGTACGTCCGTAGTGGGAAACCGGAGAAGCTTTTAAGTGAACCTTGAAAGAGATAGTGTACATTGATAGAACATTGTTTTTGCAGATGCCTTTGAATTCTTCACAAGTTTGGTCGACAACCTTGACGAGAACCTATCAAAGATTAACAAAGAGAAAGTCTTCCAGTCACGTTTCGGTGGCATTTTCTCAGACCAAAAAATTTGCAAGGAGTGTCCGCACAAGTACGTACTTTTTTCATATTTTTAGGAAATTTCTTTGTCGACTAATGTCAGCTTCATCTCTCCCCCCCCCCCCCCCCTCTCGCAAATTGTCCACTAGTAATGTGCAAGTTGAAAGCTCGATAAGACTATATGACGATCAAACAGTATAAGAAGGCTTGGTTGTTATTTTCTTTCAAAAATAAACCAGCATAGTTTCGAACTTTTGTTATGGGGCACCTAGGCGGGTGCCTACTTTTCCTATTTGGTAATCCAGCGCTGGTCTCCACGCACTCCCCGAAGAGAATTTTCAGCAAAAGTCTGTGAGTTGCGATGTAGTCATTACAATTTCAGTTACAGTTAATCTATTCCCAAATGCACGGGATTGTCAAATTACAATTTGGATAATTCACGTTAAAATTGCAGATAAAATAAGGCACAAATGAGTTCAAATAGCGGTCGTTGCTATGAGCGGGCGGGTCATTAGCTGAGCTTTCTTAGCTGCCCTTGAGATACTCCTTATAGGTTTACGGTTTTGCTGGGCTTTAAAAATTTGCTTGAGATCTCAGTGAAGATCCTCATCTTTCTGTAAACTAAGGCCAGGCCCAAATTTGCCTTATTTGGGGCAGGTCGATCTTGTTTAAGTTAAAAGCCTGTCAAATCCTTTGACGTTTCCATGTCGTAGACATTCAAGGTTTACGAATGCACAGATGCTGGTATGTGCTACACATTCAGGGTTTAGGAGTGAAAATGTGGAGAGTAAAAGGTGTCTTGACTCCGATTCAGTCAACAGCTTGTACCCGTTTTCTGGAAGTTCAGCTTACAATGCCGGTAATTTGTACCTGTGCTTAACCAAAGAAACATACAAATTAATGAACGAAAGTTATTACATCTTTGATGTTAGCGACATAAAAAAAATCATCATTAACCGTCATCACAAGGGACTAAAATACCTTCGAGTGTATTATATAGCTGCTTTATACTGTCATCCCCAGTTTTTTCGAGATATATAGGGGCGATGCCTTTTATTACCTAAAATATTATTAACTTTATTCAATATCGTGTATTTTTTGTTCTGTTTGTATAAAGCGATTTGCTAAAATTTACCGTTGTTGGTGTATACCTTAAATACCTTAAATTGCAGCTTGGAGCAATTGAAGGATTTTCCATCCTGTAGCATAGTTTCCTGTTCGTTTATGAATCGTTATTTCAGTGGTGTGGGTGTTTACCGGTAATATCGGTGTCCTTTCAGGTTTATTTTCCTACACGCTCGGCGGACATTCTTTTTACTTCTCGAATTTTCAGGTACGAGCGAGAGTCCATTTTTCTCGCTCTCAACGTAACCGTTAAAAGTCCTACTCTCATTGAATCTCTGGAGCAGTTCGTCAAAGGAGAGCTCTTGGATGGAGACAACGCCTATTACTGCGAAGCGTGTGTACAGAAGAGGAGCGCCATCAAGCGGCTTTGTATCAAAACTCTGCCATCTACGTTGGTTATTCAGCTCAAGAGGTTTTATTACGATTGGGAGGCCGGAAGATCGCTGAAGTTCGATGACTATTTCCAGGTTGGTATTTTTGACCCTAGTCGCTAACGCATACTTAAAGGACACCTGAATGAAGAGTACCAAGTATCATCCCTATCTGTATGACTTCCGTTAACATTGCCTGCAGAAAACCCAATCCAAATACGAAATAGTGTTTCCAAGCTATGATTTTTGCTCCATTTTGCATCTGTCCTTATTTCAGTACCGAACAATTTTAGAAATGAACAAATGTCTCCAATCAACCCTTCTTCTGGAAATATTTTTTAACCAGTTAAACCCAAACGTATACCTAGAAGAAATTCCAGTACGATCCGGCCAGCGCTGTACAAGATTTGAATGAAGTGTGGTTTTTGTCTTGGAGTCTGCGTGTGCAAACCTCCAGAAACGAACATTCCTATTTTGAAAACGTCAGGCTCAGGAGAAGAATGCTCTCCGTGGCCATGTCTGTAATTGCATTCTCCATGGTGTGTTCAAGTATGGTTTCATTGTTCAGGTGTCCTTTAAAGGACACCTCGCACGATTATAATATTTTCAAGGAGTCTGGCGAAGACCGGATATCTACAAGACCCAACTGTCTGGGTCAGATATTAAGTTTTTGGGATCCCAGCGAAACCTTTGGTCTTGTCTTAAGCCTGAAAGAAGAAAAAAAAAAGGGCTTGAATACCTGGTATAAGCTTGGAATACAGAAACATGCCCTACTGATTATGTCACCCCCCCAAAAATTTCTTCCAATGAACTCCTTCAGAAATTTAAAGTCGAGTCCCTTGAGTCCCACAGTCCCAAACTGTGCGTGGCTTCTGGTAAGAAAATGCTTGAGCACCCTATCCATAAGTATATTCTTCCGTCACCATTCGATACTGCTCGCGAATGACCTGCAAGAGCGGCCTTGATCCCAAAACTCCAACACGTAAAATGTGACCATGTACGGTATGAAAGACGTTTCGTTAAATTTTTAATCTTACTTAGTGTTTACTTTTATCTATGACGTTGACATATTTATATATGAGTGTTTACATGTATATATGACAATTTCGACAAGTTTGGATTTCACCATGATAGTCCGAAAAGAATAAAAGCGATATCTATATCTATCTAAGAACCGAAAGAAAATTGGGATTATACATTACGACTCATTCATTTAGCCGACAACATTGGACACCTCAGTAAAAATAACCACTACTGTGAATAGTTTGTTGTAGTTTACAGTCATTAAGGCTATGACTTTCTGGAATTCGAACTTGCTCCGAAGAGATACAGGATATCGTAGTCATGCCAAATGTCGCCTACTTTCGGTTCTGCGTGTTTTTGGGATCCCAAAACGTAAGTGAAGGGATACCTGTGACATCGCAAAAGTTGTTCGTCTGTCCGTCCATCCGTCTGTAAGCACGATAACTCTCGAAGGGAATGAGATATTTTGATGAAACTTGGTGTGAGGATTCGTTGGGTCGGCGGACCAGTCGAGTTCGTAAATGGGCTTTGTAGCCCTACATTTAGGGGTGGGGGAGGGAGTTCAAATTAAGGGGCAAACAAAATATTTTGAAACAGCTAATGTGATAGTCGATTATGGGGTAAGAAGACATGCTGAACACGACGGTGAAAACCATTTTGTAATCGGACAAGTAGTTCGCCCGGAATCCGGCCAAAACCGGAAAGTTTGTTAAAAGTAAAAGTTTTATTTGAATTTGATTAGATGTTCGATTTAGAGGTAGGAAGACATGCTGAAGACGATGGTGAAAACCATTTTCTCGACGGACAAGCAGTTCGCCCGGAATCCGGCCCAAACCGGAAAGTTTTTTAAAATTAAAAGTTTTATTTGGAGTTGATCAGATGTCCGATTTAGGGCAAGAAGACATGCTGAACTTTTATGTGAAAACAATTTTCTACCCGGACATGTAGTTCGCCCGGAATCCGGCCAAAACCGGAAAATTGTTAGAAGTTAAAGTTTTATTTCTAGCTGATTAGATAACCGATTTAGGGGTAAGAAGAGACGCTGAATCCGTGTGTGACAATCGTATTTTACCCGGACATATAGTTCGACCGGAATCCGGCTGGAGTCGGAAAATTTATTATAAGTTAAATTTTTGTTTGAAGTTGATTAGATGTTCATTATTGGGGAAAGAAGATACCCTGAGTTCGTTTTTGAGCTTTCTTTTTTCGCCGGACAAGTGAAACCGGGAAATTGGCAGAAGTTGCAGGAACTTTTCGTCAAAACAGATATGACTTATACGGGTAAACACACATGCTGAATCCATATCTGAACTTGGTTTTCTCAGATGATTAGCTATTTGGCCTTAATCTGTTTCTGAATTTTAATTGTAAGAATGTTCAAGGATTCTGGTGATGATTGGATCTGGCTAAGACAAGACCCAGTTGTCTGGATCAGATATTGAATTTTTGGGATCCCATCGAAAACTTTGGTCTTGTTTCTTGGGTGGTAGGTGGTATGGATGCGCGTATATCCTTTGACTTTATGGCTTAAGAATAAAGAAGTTTGAAATCTCGTTAAACAGATTTCACGGTTTATACGATTCATGTACGTGCTAATGTTCGTATTCCCTTACATTGTTGTTGTGTTGTAATGTTGCATTGCGTGTTGTTGTTTTTTGGGATCCCAAAAAGTAAGTGGAGGGATACCTATGACATCGCAAAAGTTGTCCGTCTGTCCATCTGTCTGTCTGTGAGCAGGATAACTCTCGAAGGGACTTAGATATTTTGATGAAACTTGGTAAGAGGATCCTTTGGGGCAATGGAAAGTTCGAGTTCGTAGATGGGCTCTGTAGCCTTACATTTAGGGGTAGGGGAGGGGGTTCGAATTAAGGGACAAACAAAATATTTTTAACAGCTAATGAGATAAATGATTAAGGGGTAAGAAGACATTCTGAACACGAATATGAAAACCATTTTCTCGGGAATCCGGCCAAAACCGGAAAGTTTGTTAAAAGTAAAAGTTTTATTTGAAGCTGATTAGATGTTCGATTTAGGGGTAAGAAGACATGCTAAACACTAATAACTAAACACTAACTAACTAAGTTTGCCAGGTATCCGGCCAAAACCGGAAAATTGTTACAAGTTAAAGTTTTATTTGTAGTTAATTAGATATCCGATTCAGGGTAAGAAGAGATGCTGAATCCGTGTGTGAAAATAATCTTTTACCCGGACATATAGTTCGCCCGGAATTCAGCTGAAACCGGAAAATTTTAAGTTAAATTTTTATTTGAAGTTGATTAGATGTTCGATATATGCGAAAGAAGATACGCTGAGTTCGTTTTTTAGCTTTCTTTTTTTTCGCCGGACAAGTAGTTCCGGAATTCGGCCGAAACCGGGAAATTGACAGAAGTAAGGCAGGAAGTTTTCGTCAGAACAGATATGACTTAAAGGGGTAAACACACATGCTGAATCCAAATCTGAACTTGGTTTTTCAGATCATTAGCTATCTGGCGAAGACAAGACTCAATTGTCTGGATCAAATATTAAATTTTCGGGATCCCATCGAAGCCTTTGGTCTTGTTTCTCTTCTTTTCTGTTTTGTTTACTCCGTCTAGGTCCTCTTGTGCCATTTTTGATGGGAAATAATTTTTTTCATTCATTCATTCTTGTAGCTTATCCGGTTTCATTTCAGTTTCCATGGACTTTGGATATGAAGCCATACACTTCTGAAGGTTTGGAAGAGCAGGGTAGCCAAAGAGATGCAACTGCGGACCCAGAAATTCCAGTAGCCTCGGGATCGCAAGACGCTTCATATACATATGAGTTGGTCGGTGTTGTAGTCCATAGTGGGCAGGCAAACGCTGGTCACTACTACTCATTTATTAAAGAAAGAAGGTACACGGGATTTCTTTACTTTTTCTTAAATGATTTTTTTTCTTTTTTATGCGTACTTGAGTAAAATGTAAGCCTCCTTGACGTAAAAAAATTTTGTTGGCACAGACTCGTCGCCTCCTTTAGTACAGGCATTTTTTTCGTACACAATTTCGTTACAAACAGTCAAGTCGATTTATTGATGAACCAACTTCGTAGCTTTCATGTGCAGAAGACGCTAAGTTACGCTGGTCATCACAGTAATAAAATAAAATATCTCAGATTCGCGAAGCTCGCAGTTCAGTTGCTATCCCTCGCGTCTCAGTCTCTGGAAATCAGATTCTTTATTAAAACAGGATTTCAAAGCTAGATTATTGTTTACAGTGCTAAACAATAGTTTGTTCTGGCCTTCAGCTGTGCGTGCTGTTCTTCTCGGGCTTGTTTAAAGTGAACGTGGACAGACTGAACATGATCCATAGTTTTCTTGTTTTTGTCAAAGCGAAAGAAAAAACGCCGAACCGAGCGATCGCTTCCTTTTCCGTACCGGTTTTATAAGAACGAAGAATTTTCGAAGAAAGCAGAGACCGCAGACAGTTAAACTAACGACTATGCTACTGTTCGCCTTCCGTCGCATTGCGCTCTGGGAACAACGCAGGTCCCCGTTTGAATTTTTTTTCTCATTTTAGGTCTGATAGCTCCTACGCCGGTTCTAAAGGGAAGTGGTTCAAGTTCAACGACACGTCAGTTGAAGAGGTGGAGATGACCGACCAGGTTCTGGAGGCTGAGTGCTTTGGAGGAACCTACAAGGCCAAGTCAAACGACGGTAAGGTGGGTTTGTAGAAAATTGGCCAAAGTGTGAATAGCTTCTTTAATAGTCTTTGACGTAATAGTCTTTGACGTAGCTTCGTGCCCTGTAATGGAGGCCGTTTTTCTGCTCCAGGACCCAAGACCGAGCACGACGTCTGTCATTATCCTTATTTAGTATTTTATTCTGTACCGGCCGGTGAGGTTTCACGTCAACTACAATTACAACCTGTTCATGCTACAGTAGCAATACAACAGAAAAATTGTTAGATTCCCTGGCAAATTTTTCAGAATTTTGGTTTAAATCTGTTTTCTCCAGTAGCTTTGATTTTCGGGCATGAGTGAGGGGGCAAGCTGTGCCGTTTTTACCAAATAAGCTTTCTCAAGCTTTTTAAAAAGTGATTTGGGTGCAAACTACGTAATGTACAGTAGTGATGGATCTATAGACCTCGTAAAGGATGGCTTAATGCCATCAGGCTATTCCGATGAAAAATTTGTAGCCTGCGTTGTATTATGGTGGTAGTACGAAAACGTTGCATGTAATACTATGTAATAACAAAGAATACTGTGCCTCGGACTGGTCCAATCTTATGTAGTAGTATCCAGTAGCATCCTGTCTTGCCATAGAAACATCCAGTCTTGCTAATAGTAGCATATAATAGTATGCAGTAACACGGTAGCCTTGAAGTAGAATCATGTAGTAGCATCGTTAGTACTGCATGCAACTTTTTCGTACTATTTCATAGTACTATTTTGAGATAAATTTTTCATCGGGATCCACCAAAAAGATTTGCATACCGCGCAGCGAGCCAATATCAGGGCAGACTACTGTGCGTAACTTGTTGATTATACCAGTCTCCTCCGGAAAACCTTTAAAGCACAACTCTTACTAGAAATGATCCTTTCCCTATAAAATGGATCAGAAAAAACTTTTCGAAAATACCATTACTTTCCACCTGAAACTAGCGATTCTCTTGTTAGCGCTTGCCGATTATATCCAGCCTTCCTGCTTTCCGACGCGGCGGCTTGGCGCAAAAGATTTGAAAACTGAACATGCCTTGGTTAAAAAGTGGGAAAACTCAGCAAAATAAAAGAAGTAATAAACAGAAGATTATCACATCCTTATGTGTGAAAGAGTTGTCAGCGGACATTGAAGATTCCGGCAAACTTTTCGTTGGGTGACGGGAAAACTCGGCAAGGCCGAAAAAGCGCTAAAATTCGTAGTTACGAAACGAAACAATGGAGAAAGGTGGGGATTTCAGAAGCTTATAATTCCATATGGGAGCTAAGTATATTATGAAAGGCAGAATAAGCAAGAGGGGTCCTTTAAGCCAGTTTCCAAAAATGCGGATGATATCAAATCTACCATCCCCAGTTCCGAGTGGGTGCAGTACTTTGGAAGCCAATTTGATGCACTTGACCCTCTCTTAGAGAATACATTCGAGACGAAGCTTGAAGCCGATCTTGACCGCGACCGGCGAAAGGAGGTTTCATTGTCACTCGAGATGCAATAAAACAAGGTATCCAAAATGCTTAAAAAGAAGAAGTCGGCAGGATCGGATGGAATCTGCGCCCTTGATCTTTTTTTTTTTTTATCGCCATATACACCTACTGTTCCAAATGACATTCGCTCAAGGGGTAGTCCCGATCTCATTCTGCGTTGGGATGTTGACCCCATGGGGTCAGAAGTTTCATAACAGATTGCGCATAACACTTTCAAGAATAACACCTTTTCACTTAGAAAAAAAGTGTTATGACCAATTAAGTTTATACTATTTCGTGCCCAGATCTCCAACAACACCTTCAATAGGTAAAAATACTACACTGTCAGAAGTTACAAAACCACAACAGCAGGATGCGCGGTTTCAACAGATAACACTTTGGGATGTTACATGTTATGTTTCTTTCGTTCCCGTTAGTATTTTTACCAGTTGAAGGTGTTGTTGGAGATCTAGGCACGAAATAGTGTAAACTTAATTGGTCATAACACTTTATTTCTAAGTGAAAAGGTGTTATTCTTGAAATTGTTATGCGCAATCTGTTATGAAACTTCTCACAATGCATTGTGCAAAAAGGTAAAACCTGCAACCCAGTGCTCGTCATTATTTTAAATATTTTAACGGTTCTGAATTCCGAAATTAAATTGATATCTTTTGTATTTATGTTTGTTATTGTGTTATATTTTAAAATTGTAACATGTGAGACTATTTGTGACTATTTGACCATGTACGACAAACCACCAAAAAGGTAACATGGAATTAAATGAATTAATAATTAATAACATACGTTTCGTCCAGCTAAATACCAAGGAACAGCCATCTCATTGAAAAGTTCTATATAGCTGACCCGTCTGCGACTGTCCTGAGATCCACTAACATAGTGAAGCAAAATTTGACACATGGAGCCCCGTAATGTTTCGGTTTAGTGACTCTTAATGATTTCGGTTGTTGTTGTGCTGTTTCTTATTTTTTTTTCGTTTTTTTTTCACCATACTCCGTCTCTATACCTAGTCCTCCTATCTCTGTACATACCTTCGTCTCCGTACCTACATAAATAAAATTCAATTCAAAAGCAGTAGTAGAACTCAACGTGTACACTACTATAGCAGATAGTTCTCCATAGGATTTAATCCGGCACTGGCGACGGGTCTGCAGGAAAGTGATAATAATAATAATGTTTATTTAAAGCCACATTGGGCCATACGTAAACCACAAAACAAAAACATACTTTTGATCGTATCGATAAAACACTATGATATGCTAAACATAAAACTGAATTCTGGCTAGACAATCTAAGATGCGACTTATCCTGCAATTTGTACTTGGGGAGGTACTTCTCAGGATTTCAGGAGGCAGCACGACCCCCCCCCCCACACACAAGGGTCATTTATGCTTCGAGAGAAGATGATATTGGTTGACAAAAACGACAATTGCCGAAATTGTACTTTTCGAAGTCATCCCTAAAGAACAAGACCAAAGGTGTCGATGGGGTACCAAAAATCTAATATTTGATCCAGACAATTGGGTTAGAGAAAACCAAGTTCTGATATACCCTTGTAAGCCAGATCTATTTTGACGATACTGACCGAAACTTCCTGCTTTACTTCTGCCAAATTTCCGGTTTCGCCCAAAGTCCGAGCGAACGACTAGTCCAGCAAAAAAAGAAAATTCAGAAACGAATCCAGCGTATCTCCTTATCCCTATCAAGAACATCTATTCAACTTTAAATAAAACTTTGACTTAACAAAAATTCCGGTTACAACCGGATTGCAGACTAATTATATGTCCGGGTAAAAAACGATTGACAATATAAAGACTCAGCCTCTCTTCTTACCCCTGAATCTGTCATCTAATCAACTTCAGATAAAACGTTTGCTTTTGACAGATTTTCCGGTTTTGGCCGGATTCCGGGCGAACTAGTTTTCCGGCGAGAAAATGGTTTTCACAATCGTGTTCAGCATGTCTTCTTACCCTTAAATCAAACATTTAATAAACTTCAAATGAAATATTTACTTTTAACCAACTTTCCGTTTTTTGCCGGATTCCGGACGAGCTACTTGTCCGACAGGAAAACTTTTTTCACCATCCTGTTCAGCATTTCTTCTTACCCCTAAATCAAACATTTAATCAGCTTCAAATGAGACTTTAAATTTTAACCAATTTTCCGGTTTTTGTCGGATTCCGGACCAACTACTTGTCCGACGAGAAATTGGTTTTCACCATCGTCTCAGCATGCCTTCTTACCCCATAATCGACTGTCATATTAGCTGTTTAAAAATATTTTGTTTGTCCCTTAATTTGAACCCCCTCCCCCACCCTTAAATATAAGGCTACAAAGCCCATCTACGAACTTGATATTACCCTTGACCCGAAGAACCCTCACACCAGGTTTCATCAAAATATCTCAGTCCCTTGGAGATTTATCGTGCTAACAGACGGACAGACAGACAGACGGACAACTTTTGTGATGTCATAGGTATCCCTCCACTTATGTTTTGGGATCCCAAAAAGTCAAACTTTGTCCTCAACAATTTGATAAAATCCTAGGCTCTATTGTTGGTAATGATGAAAGTGAGATGATTTTTTCTGATCAGTTACGGACCGTGGTATCTAAATACCACGATAACTGCCCAGATACCATTATAACTGCAAAAGCGCCTTTTTACCGTGGTATCAGATACCACGGTAACTGCGAAAAGGACTTTAGACCATGGTATCTGCAAAAACGCAACTATTCAAAAACGAAATTTCTTCTAGCAAGTGGATTCCCTGAGACGCGTCAGAGGTACTGGAATGCTTACATGCTCTTCTACGACCGCGTGGAAGAAACCCAAGGTCCAAAACCCAAGGTCCCTGTAACCCCCAGGAGGATCGTAAACCGGGCCAAGTCCCTCAGGAGCACAGCTGGGTAAGTGTATTACCCAGGGCACATTGTCCGCGGAAGCTACGCTCAAACGTTACAAGGGTAGAAACACTAGAATCTATTCTTTGTTGACCAACAGCGGAGAAGAAAAATCTACGTTGTAGAAAATGTGGAAAAGTGAAATACTGTATATAAGGATAAGAAAATAAGTTAAATGTTTAAATTGCGAGCGTGTTTTACCCTTCTAACAATAGTTACTATTAGTTACTATTTCCGTTCAATCCTCACGAAAAGTTACTACGCTGACCGTTCCAACCTTCTCGAAATAGTAACTAATAGTTACTATTTGCTTACCATGCTCGGGAGCGTAGTAAGCGTAGTAACTACGCATCTCTGTAACGTGATTGGTCGGATTCGCCTGTGGCATGGTATCCTGCTGGAAAATAGAAAAGTCGTTCCAGCCTTGATGGCAAAAATCCAGAATTCGTGAGGTCACGCGTAGTAACTACGGTAAGTAGGATGGAATACGCTCTGCGTAAACAAGTATAGACAAAATCCATATTTTGGCAGAAGTTTTGGAAGTTTGAATTGCTGTCCTTCTGTGTTAAGGAGAATAGTTTGGGAAAGAAAATATACTAGTGGCTTGGAGTGAGAATTTGTTTCGCATGTGCCTGAATGTTTGGACCAGTTTCGAAGGAAATTAGAAAGTTCGGATTGCTGTTGTGTGGAAGTGAACAGTTTTGGAAGGGATGTAGACTATAGTAACAAAAAGATGTTGACCCGGAATCTTGGGTATTTGTAACTTCTGAACGGGTGTTCGGATCTTAATAAAACTGGATATTTGGAAATACCTCGAGTTTCAGACGACCCACTACAAATCCGGACCGGATCCGGTGACTTTGGGGGGAGTCGGAGGGGGGACCGAAAATCTTGGGAAACGCTTAGAGTGGAGGGATCGGGATGAAACTTGGTGGGAAGAACAAGCACAAGTCCTAGGTACATCGTTGACATAACCGGATCGGATTCGGGAATCCTGGTGATCCCGCGAATTCGGTACTTCCTGATGTGCTATAGGACGATGAAACTTGGGAGGCGCGTTAGGGACCCGAACAGACTGAATTAAGAATAGTCCTTTCCCGATCCAACCATCATGGGGGGAGTGGAGGGATGAGGATCCCGGAATCTAGTGGCATGCCTAACTTTTGAACGGGTGATCTGAATTGAATGAAGCTTGGCAAGTGGACAGACTTATCGTCTCAGCTGTGCCGTGTCAAGTCCTTATCGGATCCGATACTCGTGGGGCGGGGAGATTGGAGGGAGGCACCGGAAATCTTGGGAAAAGCTTAGAGTCGAGAGATTGGGATGGAACTTGGTGGGAAGAACAAGCATTAGCCCTAGATACGTAATTGACAGAACCAAATCGAATCGGGGCTCTGTGGGACGAGTTGCAGGGTGTTCCCCGGAATTCCGGTGATCGCCAGTTTGGATAGTTTCAGGTATTCTAAGTACGGTGAAACTATGCAGCGAAATTAGTGACTTAAGGACCGACATAATTCCCTAGTTGAGGGAAGGGGAATCCGAAAATCACTGGCTTCCGTAAGTTGCGAGCGGGTGGTCCGATTCGAGTGAATCTTTATGGGAGATAAGAACTGATGACCTAGACAAGTAATACATGCGTCCGAACCACATGCGGCCACGGTTGGGAGAGTTGAAGGGGGGGGGGGGGGGGGAATTTTTTGACATGCACAAAAAAACAAACGGGGGACTGAATGGGATGCCGAGCTTATGCGGCCTTGATTTGTTATTTGGCGTCTGGATCGGATCCAATAGTCCTCCTACATTTCTGTATATCTCTTCGGTTTTCATCACCATCATTGATTCCGGCTTCGTGATATAGGTCACTCAGTCTTTATCCCCCAGCTCCAGTTACCTGCAGGGGCGTCACTAGCCTTTTAACTTTGGGGGGGGGGGGCGTCCGGTTTGTGCCTACGAACTAACAAATGTGCCGATAAAATTTTTTAAATCTGTACTTTTTTTTCGGAAAAATTTGCGCCCGACAAATGTTTGCAGAATTTGATTTCTTACGTATAAAAAGACCCGATGTGCCAACATGAATGCTTTTGCTCGAGAAAAGCATTCAAAATTCAATTTCTTCTGTGTTTTGCCCGACAAGACTGTAAAGAACTTTATTTTTTACATGTAAATAGAAGCCGATGTACCGACGAGACTTGAACTTTCGGCATGCGCCCGATACAAATTTACAGAAATTTGATTTTTACGTGCAGAAAGAACCCGATGTGCCGACGAGATACCGACGCCTGACAAAACCATCGAGCATTTGATTTTTTTCTGGGTTTTGCTCGACTAGACTGTACATAACTTGATTTCTTACGTGTAAAAATAACCCCTTGTGCCGATGAGACTTGAACTTCCCGGGTGCGCCCGACAGAGTTTGCAGAATTTGATGTCTTACGTATAAGTAGAACCCGATGTGCCGACAAGTCGACCGACGCCCGACAAAAGCATACAAAAATGATTTCTTCTAGATTACTTATGTATAAAAAGAACCCGATGTGCCGACGAGAATACCGAGGCACGACAAAAGCATGCAGAATTCGATTTCTTCAGTGTTTTGCCCGACAAATGTTTGCAGGATTTCATTTCTTGCGTATAAAAAGAACCCGATGTCCCGACGAGTCGACCGACGCCTGATAAAAGCATACAAAATTTCATTTCTTCTGTGTTTGCCGGCGCTTCCCCCCCTCCCCCCCCCCCCCCATAGTGACGCCCCTGCTCTGCCAATCCTAAGTCAGGCTTTGGTGCAGTTCATTCAAAGTATTTGGGCTACGGAATGAGTCCGTAGCCAAAAGAGTCTCTTTCATCCTTGGTCCGAGCAGGACCTCTCTGTCATATTAGAATTTATGGCAGGAGTTATATTATATATTTAGTTGGGACCCGTCAGTGTTTTATCTTACATTTACATGATGTTCATTGTAAATGATTGGTCATACGAGCAAATTGATATACGTTATGGTCCATCTCGGCTAGTAGGCAACGGGCTTGACTGGATATGTGAATTCCAGCTTCGCTAGGATGTGTGAACCAGCTTGATAGGGATATTTGGATTGACTGCGGCTGAGCTATAGTATTCCCCGAGGTTTTCCCTTGCTTTTTATGTCCGGTTTCCTGACTGGTCCTAGGGCTAGTGCCGCTGGTGGGCACTGGCGGTGTCAAAAGGTCTTCAGCCCACACTCCAGGGGCTTTACCGTCATCTTCTTGACAATGGTGTTATAAAGAGAGATCTGAAATTGTGTCGCCGGCCCATCCTTACAACAATCCGGCCAGGGTAGGGGGGGGGGGAGTGGGAACCGGATATTTGTAGATAGGCAATGCTCCGATTCCAGTCAAACTTGATGGATGGGAATAGGAGATGTCAGAGATGCGACTTTTATGTTTTCGAGTCGTATTCAGCCCCAGTAGGAGGAGTTGGGAAGGGAGTCCCGGAAATGTTCTGTCTCGCATAGGGGTCTAATAAGTGGAGTGATTTGAATGAAACTTGGGATGTGAGAGATATTTTAGGGTTCGAACCGGATCCAACCACGGTAGGGGAGGGGGGGGGGAAATCCGGAAGTTAAAAAAACCGCTCAGATTTGAGTGAAACTTGATAGGTGGTAAGAAAAAATGCTTGAGATGATCCATTTAGGAGTCCCAACCAGATTCGGCCGCGGTAGGGAGAGTTGGAGGGGGATACCGGAAATCCTGTCGCACGTCTAAAGACCAAACGAGTGGATCTATTGGGATGAAACTTGAAAGGTAAAAAAGTCATTTGCCCTAGATGATCCGAGGCGATGTCGGACACGCTCAGACTTGAATGAAACTAGATATACTATTTCTAGGTCCGAACTGCATTTTTGAATGGCGGGGTATTTTGTGACGTTCTCATCTACTTTCTTGTACCACCTACTCGTATCAAGTGCCATATGAGCTCGTAGCTCTTGTTAGCTGTTGTTTGAATAGTGGAGGGCTCTTGTGAATAATTACGAACAGTACGTCGTGGGGTCTTGATTTTGTCTTAATCTCCTTATTTCTTCAGGCGAGAGAAGAAAGCCGTGCTTACACCCCGCGGCTCGGACAGCCTTAGTCAGCTTTCTGAGTTGCTCCACGCTGGGGAGCAACGAGGTCTGTTTGCTGGGACGGAGCGAATGCCGTCCAAGATCTTGCAGAATATACGCGAGGACAATCTTGAGTTCATGAGGTCAAAGGACGTCTTCAGTCCCGAGTACTACAGATTCATCCATCAGATTGCTGTAGCCAATATTGTAAGTGTTTAAAGCACAACTCTTACTAAACAAGACCAAAGGTTTCGATGGGATCCCAAAAATTTAATATTTACAGACAATTGGGTCTTGTAGCGGTCCAATGGTAATCATCGGAGAAGACGAAGTTCAAATATGGATTCGGCATGTGAGTTTACCCCTATAGCCTGCGTCATGTCTACTTTGACGAAAGTTCCTGCCTTACTTCTGCCAAATTTCCGGTCTCAGCCGGATTCCGGGCGAACCACTTGTCTTACAAAAAATTCTAAGTTCAAGTTCAAGTTCAAAAACAGATTCAGCGTATCTCCATACCATCCATATCTCCATAATCAACTTCACATAAAACTTAAACTTTTAACAAATTTTTCGATTTCAGCAGGATTCGTGGTGAAATGTGTCCTGGTTTAAAATGATTGTCATACACGAATTCAGCATGCCTTCTTACCCGTAAATCGAACACCTAATGAAATTCATATAAAACTTTTACTTTGACAAATTTTCCGGTTATGGCCGGATTCCGGGCGATCTACTTGTCCGGCGACAAAATAATTTTCATATTCGGATTCAGCATGTTTCACTATCCTTAAATCGAACCTCTAATCAACTTCAGATTAATCTTTTATTTTTGACAATTTTCCGGTTTTTGCTGGATTCCGGCCGATCTACTTGTTCGACGAGAAAATCATTTTCATATTCTTATTCAGCAGCATGTCTCCTTACCCCTAAATTGGATATCTAATCAACTTCAGATAAAACTTTTACTTTTAACAAACTTTCCGGTTTTAGCCGGATTCCGGGTGAACTACTTGTCCGGCGAGAAAATGGTTTTCATATTCGTGTTCAGCATGTCGTCTTACCCCGTAATCAACTATCTCATTAGATTTAAAAAAAAAAAAATCGCCCTTTAATTTGAAACCCCTCCCCTAAATATGGAGCTATCGGGCCCATCTACAAACTCGATATTTCCCTTGACTCGATGAGTCCTCACACCAAGTTTCATCAAAATATCTTATTCCCTTCGAGAGTTATCGTGCTGACAGACGGACGGGCGGACGGACAGACGGACAACTTTAGCGATGTCATAGGTATCCCTCCACTTACGTTTTGTCAATGCCTCAGTGGCATTTTTTTTTGAAAATACACAGTTTCCTTGTCAAATTCTGATATCAACGCAAGCCAGTTGCCACCGTCTCACTGTCTTGAATGTGTTTATTTCTCGTAGTTTAGTTTCTCTTTTTTTCTCTGTTCTTGAGTTTACTCCGCTGTTTACCTTTGTTGTTATTAGTGGGTAAGAAAATAAATAAATAAATAAATAATTAATAAATTAGGTATTCTCTTGTTAAGCGCTTGCTGACTCTGGCCGGGCTTCGCATAGAATTACTGTTTTTCTCGCGAAGAATTTGAAACAAGCGCGCGCCGTGGTTAAATGCTGAGAAACCACAGCGAACCACGGTGCGCCTTCCTTTGCGATGTCCGACAACATCAGATTTGGAAGCACATACTCGCTCACATCTCAAGCCAAAACCAAATTTATCGTCTGGCAACCTAGGAAAATCTCGGCCATAGCACTAAAAAGCGAAAAACTCGGATAAAAAAAAATTTAAATAAAAATTCGAATTCACAAGGTTTTTTTAAAGACGGAGAGTTTAGAGCTCAGTACTAGTCAGAAGACCACGTAAGTTGCCACTGGAGGTACGAAAACAGTGAAATGCAAGAGGGGTCCTTTAAGCTAGTTTCTAACAGGACGCAACACAATTCGCGTGGCTAAAGTTTATCGCCTGGTGTAGGCTGTATAACGAACGTAGTGACGAAATCTACTCACTTCGCCTTTAAAAGGGACGTTGTCTGTTTAACAAAAATAAGAACACGATCGAAGATTCGGCGGGATCCCAAACGGGGGATCCCAAACGGGGGATCCTGCGACCCCCCCCCCCCCCCCCCGGATAGATCATTTTTGATCATTTCTGGTATTGTGAATTAATAGTATTTCACGCCTTGTGAACAAACAAAAATCCAGTTAATTATGACATTTATGACTCAAATTGGTCGTTCGTATTTTTTTTCCGGTTCTCGGCGACCTGTCAATTCAAAAGACCCAACAGTATTTCCTGACCGGAACAAAATCACATTCTTTCTGCTCCGTTATTTTCGTTCATTCTTGAACTTTCGATTTTCGGGGGAATCTGGACAAATGCAGTCTTTTTATTTTAAATGTCCGTCAGATTATAGACTGGAATATTGCAACACTTGTTTACCGTTATCTTCTAGAAGATTCACTACCTGCTGATTTTAAGAATCTTTTTTGCCTGAACAGTCAATTTCATGACTATAACACAATACGGCGGTCCAATCTTTCTACCATTTGTTATCCTTCTACAAAGTCTAGCTTTTCTATTCGTCATACAGGTGTAAAAGTATGGAATTCATTGCCTGAAACTGTTAGACTGCCCGAAGATAGGAAAGTTTTTAAAAGAGCTCTAAAAAGATTTATCTTATCCAGCAATTATATTTCTTCTGTCTGATTTAATTGATCCATTTTTGTTTGTGCTCGGAGGAAGATCAGACCCATGTCGCAAACCTTTTTTATTTTTCATTTTTTCTTTAGTCAAATGTCTGTTGTCGTAAATTCTCGTGTTGTCCTTAAATTTTAGTGTTGATGTGTGATAGTTGTTCGTTTGATTTTTCTTTACAATGTCTAGGCTAGAATTGTATTAATAATTTTTACAAACCCATCAGAATTAGTGAAGCGTCGTTTTGTATGCCACTGGCATGTCTGATGCTTTTGAGAAACACCAGGTTTATTTATATTTGCCATTAAAATTGTACCTTACCTTACCTTACTTTACCTTAGTGACGTGCGTAATGAATTACTTTCTGAAAACTTTTGATTTGCTATTGTTATTTTTCGAAGAATCCTGTACAGACTTGCGCATGTTTTTTGCTATTAATAATATAGCAATAATATCCCTTCTCATTTGTTCTTTTGAAAGCATCAGCAGTGTAAAACTGTATAAACTGCTAGTTTCCTAGTCCTTTATTACCCTAGCTTTAACTCAGGAAGAAAAAATAGTATAGAAGAGTAAATGCAGCAAGCAAGCTTTCGCCTCTACAAATATCTCAGGGAACTCGCTAAAACTGAACGTCAGCCATCTGACGGTCCACGCCTGCTTTGAATGGATTTATGATTTCTGCGTTCACAAGATGGAAGACGATTTCAACAGTCCATTATGGTGCATTTACACACTGCGTAAAATCCGAGCGTATTTTTAAATCCGAGCGTATTTTACGCACGTTTTGAGCTTGAAAAGATTTCTAGCAATACGGACGTATTTGAGAAATCGGTCCGTTTTGTATCTAAATACGTCCGTATTGCTAGAAATCTTTTCAAGCTCAAAACGTGCGTAAAATACGCTCGGATTTTACGCAGTGTGTAAACCCACCATTACTGGATTTTTAAAACGCCACATCCCAATAGTTGCGTTTTTGCAGATACCATGGTAACTGTATCTGCAATTAGTCGTTTTGCAGTAACCGTGGTATCTGATATACGGTTGCTCTGCAAAAACGACAATTGTCGAAATTGCGCTTTTCAAAGTCATCCCAAAAGAAAAACTGATATCCAGTCACATCACTAAGGGCCAAACTTCTTTCCCACCAATTTGGCAAAAATTGATGAAAGTGAGATGACTTTTTTAGATACCACGATCAGTTACCACGGTCGGACCGTGGTACCTGGATATCTGATACCACGATAACTGGCCATATACCACTATAACTGCAAAAACGCCTAGTTACCGTGGTATCAGATACCATGATAACTGCAAAAACGACTTTAGACCGTGGTATAAGATACCATGGTATCTACCAAAACGCAACTAATGTCTTTCCAAAACTTCTCAGTGGGAAGTTTCAAACTACGTGCTGAGAGACCCTTGTCGTTCAAGACGAGGACATCCTCCGGTCTGATAACTAATGTAATACCATAATTGTTTAAACTTAAGTAGTGATTTATTTTTAGGATAAAGTTGGCGAGTCCTCCTACAGCCAGATGTGTACGAACAGCATCAGTTTGACTTTGTACTTCCTCCTCCACACCTACTTAAGGCTGCGGCATCGTGAGTCCGACGTTGAGCTGAGCGAATGGGTCGCGTGTGTCAGCCGCCTCAGTCGCGTCAACCAGCAAGTGGCACAGTGGACCATTGATAAGTTTTCCAGCGACGCCATGCTTATCCATGTCAAGTAGGTTGGAATTCCTAAAGGTTAAACAAATGCGCTAATAATCCCGAAACTCTGTTGGAGATGTTTGCTTTCTTGATATCTGTTTTCAGTCAGACGTCTCGCTAGAGGAGGTGCTACCCCCTAGCAAGGGCTAGTTGAACCTATTTATTGTAGAGGCGTGGGACAGTTTCATATAATTTACCGGTCACACTGTCCCCTGTTTTGCATTGTTTTGGAGCGACTCCCATTTTAAAAGGAGCGAATTTAGCAAACTAGTGGAATGTAAAAGAGGTGAAAAAGAAATGGCAGTTTCTTTCATACTTTGGTCGTCGGTAATGTCCCCAGACAGCCCTTCGCTTGAGAACTTCCACATTCCTAAGTTTTTATCTTTGTAGAGGAACAGGATTCCACGCATGCTGATACTCTTGCTGATACTGATACAGCTTGAGAATGTAAGCATGCGGATAACATCCCTGCCTTTGACTATAGAAAGTTTTTTTTTTTCAGACGTCGATCATACCTTCAGTAGAAGTCGAGCTTAATTAAAGAGGGTGTCAAAACACGCTGTTCTTTCTTGACCAACTCCTCCCAGTATTTCGTGATAGCATACTTGCAACATTTTAGTATCATAAACACCTATAATATGCTCATATGTTCACTTCCTTCAGGATGTTAATTGCTCGCCACCTGGGTGCAGTTCGGCGACGCCCGAGTTCTTAAACTCCTGCCGTGAGCGTAATGAATCAATAATTTGCAGTGTCGTGTCTGAGAGTTTTAACTATCAGCATGTAAGAAGTTCATTGTTGACGAATGTTTTCCGTGTCTCCTTTTATTTTTGTTTCTTTTCTTGCTCGAAATGGATTACTGTGCAATGTGTATAGTTTCGTGCCTGAAATCTTGGCTGGCATTCAAAGAGAGCCATAAGAGAGGGTGGACGGACTAAAGTGGACAAAGTGTCGTAGACAGACTCAAGTGGATAGACTAAATTGGTAGGTATTAAGCAGAAGATGAAGATTGAATTAGGATTAGTACGTCCAGTTTTGGTACGCACTTTAAGCATTGAATCAAGACCAAAGGTCCCGAAGTTTTATGACTTGAGATACAGTTTGTGCAAATATGGCGAAACGCAATATGTTTTCCTTTTCCTTAGGCCCTTCTTATTGGAGTGTCCAAACAAAGAAATTCGGCAAACGTTCGCCGATTTGATTGGCCATGTTCTAGCCAACTACCACAGGCTGTGGGGTGAAGCTCACGTAAGTTAACGTCTCCTTTGCTTATGCTACTGCCAGATACTCTTGATGACTAAATCTTGGTGCTGATGAAGAATCGCCGTGTGCCTAGCGAAGAATAGCAAACATCACCACAGCTGTCGTCAACAAACACTGTGATTGGTTGACATAAGGAGGGTTTTCGCGAGCTGGAAAGCCAAGTCGGAATCACTTTCCAGTGGTTTTCGCGCTACTTCGGAAAGTTGCCCAGCGTTCCCAACGGGTTTTCGCGCTTTGGAAACCGAAGCAGCTTTCCCGGAAAGTGATTCCACGAGCTGAGTGGAAAGCTCCGCGGAAAGTTGAACGTTTCGGCGGGAATTTCAGATCCTTCTGGTTGGAAGCCAAATATACTGTATATACTAAAAAAGTTAAATGGCAAGCGTTATTAGGGTGACTTCGATGGAATGTAAAAGAATCAAAGAACCGTCAAGTGAATCATATATATTCGAAATATTCGAAATAGTTTGTAATTCAGTATCTTCACGGCGATATAAACTTTCCAGGCGTTTTCGCGATCATGCAGTCCAGCGGGAAAGTGGAAATTTATTCCAGGAATCGCTTTCCCACAGTTTTCGCGATGCGCTTCGCTCGCCGGAAAGTGATTCCGAGATCTCGCGGAAACCCTCCTATAGGATTTGAATCATCGTTCGGGTGGCGTTTCTGTTCATCCCGAGGTCTGTTGGCGTGCTTTGGACTCATATATAGCGTGTTCCATCCTACTTACCGTAGTTACTATGCATGACGTCACGAATTCTGGCTTTTTGCAGTCAAGGCTGGAACGATTTTTCTATTTTCCAGCGGAATATCATGCCACGGGTGAATCCGACCAATCACGTGACAGAGATTCGTGGTTACTACGCCTACCGCGCTCCCAAGCGTGGTAGGCAAATAGTTACTATTTCGAGAAGGCTGGAACGGTCGGCATAGTAACTTTTCGTGAGGTTGGAACGGATTTAGTAACTAATAGTTACTATTGGTACGAGGGTGGAACACGCTCATAGAGTATTGCCCTCTTCGGCATAACGTATGAGACACTTATGTACGTGTGATTTGGAAAATGGCTCTGGTGATTTCAGAGTTCATCTTATAAGGTGGCCATGAACCGTTCTATAATAAATGGCTCATGTGGTGTTGGGCATTCACAGGGTCATCCACTAGCATGATGTGCAGGCGAGCTTCTTACCTCCTACAAGGCGATTTTCTTCCTTCCTTAGAGAGAGAGAGAGAGAGAGAGAGAGAGAAAGGTTTACTTACACAACAATCGTAGCTCAGTGGCTAATTTTATGTTGTACTACAAAATATCTGGTATCGATTTGTCCGAGCACTTTCAGGCACAAGTTTTAGTTTCTGTCTAGTGCGGCTGACTGTCGGTGCTTCTGGGGGTAGAATGTCAAGGTGAGCAGGGTTCTATTCGTGGTTTCATCTTTTCAACTAGATGTAAAACCAACGCTGCCCGCTCCAGTCTATCATAAATCCCTGATTTGTGGGCATGCGCACACTTTAGAATAGCCTATGCCAGGCGCCGGTCACCCTGTACCAAATACTGTGCAATAAAACGTTGATGGTTTCGGTGGAATTCAGAAAACGACCATTTACCATTCTTTTTTGTGGCCTTGGGAAGTGGTTCCCAACCGGTGGTACATGAGATCCTCCGAGGGGGGCACCGGAAACCCTCGCCAGGGCTACGCGTTTGTCCCAAAATCAAGTTAGTCGCTTTAATATCTAGCCTCAGTCGTTTTTTTAGTCGTCTGACTTAGTTTCAATTTTGCCCTCAAACTCAGATAATCCACCGTACGCAATTTCAGTTACACATGTATGCCGTACCACTGATGACAATAAATATCATCTTTTTGACGTTCTGGTCGTGGTAATAATAGCACAACAGCAATTCGTCAAAAAAGGGGTACGCAACGTTTGTGAGCAACCAGCAACCACTGTGCTAGGGTGTCCATAATTTGTCATGGTGGGAACCAAACGTTAGCATATTATCTTCGGTCCGTGACGTTTTGTGACGTCATGAAAGAAATAGGGAAATTCGATTAAATTAATATTGCAGAATGTATGTTTATATCTATATATATATATATAGAGCCGAGCGGCCAGCGAGGCGCCGGACGCGTTTACACTTATAAACCGTTCTAGGGACAATCAGTTCCGTTAGTAAATGGAAAATGTAGACTTTTCGAGTGACGTCACCAGCCATAGATAATCGGCTAAAGTTTAGCCAACACCTTTGGCATAGGCTATTCCATACTGTGGGTACGCCCACCGTTTGACTTGGCTATTTAAAATCAGGAATGTGGTAGACTGGCTAGCTAGCTTTAGACAGACATAAAATTAATTTGGAGAGAACATAATGGACTTGCATGCGTTATTCTGTGTGACCAAGAAAGATGCATGTCGGTACCATATCAAGAAGCGGACCGAATGTGATCTTAAACTAAGAGGAAGAATATTGCTCTGTCAACGGATATGTAGAGGTTTTATAACCGAGACTCTGATTGTAACGACGGCGTTTCTGTTTCGTCAGGTTTCTACGAGTCTGAACCGGTACCTGAGATATCTAATCAAACTTCTAGAGGCTGACGTTGGAAACCATCCGAAAACCAGCGCCCAGTATTTCAACCTTCTTCTGCAGTACTCTCAAATGGTACGTATCACTTCCCTCGTCACGCTTAGGCTTCTGACATCTGCGTAAGTTGCTTCGTGTATACATGCACCTTGACCCGTGAAATAGCAAACCAGCTATGACCGCTATCCGGTTTCGGAAATAATTCATCTACCTATAGTTTTCATTCAGGGATAATCGTTTAAAAAGGAACCAGTAAATGGTTGACGTCCTGAAGGAGACGGGGGTATATGTTCGGACGATTGTGGGCGAAGCACTGAATTGACTGATTATGCATCTTCAAACGTTATCGCTTGAGGCGGTGTACTGTAGACCTGAAACAACAGTTGATAGAATTTGATACCGACGGGTATTAGTTTTCTGAACGGCAGAGGAGGGTAGAGCTGTAGCGGTAAAGCTCTGTCCGGAAATGTTATATAGCCTATATACGGTTACGAAAATATCACAGGCACTAGGCCTATTGCAGGCAATTCTGGTTAAGTCACATACGCGTTTTCGGACTGGACTGGAATTGGCCCTACCCACAAAAAAAACTTCCTCTGATTCTCTCCCCCTAAGTGCTTTTTTCTCAGCCAGCAGCTTAGCTTCTGATATCCATGATTTTGCAGGGTGACACCCAGCGAAATCTGCTGCTTCAAAATGACGCATTCAAATTGCTTCTCGTCTTCCTACTTGGCTGTGATTTTGGTGAAGGGCGTTCAAACGTTGTTTCACCCCCTATGGGTTCACCCTGCGGACCAACTGGACCAAACAAGATGGCTAAAACAGTGGCCATCCCACTCCCTGCCCTCTCACCCCCTTCGACAATGCAGAGACGATGGACCAATGCCCAGGTCCGAGATTTTGGTGATATTCATCCCCTGGTGGCTAATTTGGTGCTTGGCTGCAATTTTTCGTCGTTTCAGAATTTCGGTAAGTTAACATGGCGTCTCTTCTTCCGTGTCAATCTTGTGATAACCAGATCGTGCAGCTAGTAGACCATCCGTGTCCAAATTGAAGTCTCAGCTTTTATTTTAACCCAACGTGTTTATTTAGCCACGGGTGGGTCATACACAGTATTTATCAAACAACACAGAATACATCATCGTTCGCTCTTTCTAAGTGACTACCTCCTATTTACATTCTTCATCACATAGTCTCACAACAATTTATAAATTTTAGACGTCAAAATACCAGGGAGCTCCCGAGACCCAACCTGTCCTGGAAATTGGGATTCCTTGCACTGGCCTAGTAGCTAGGCCACGTTATCCTCCCCCAGTCAATCAAAGCGATCATCTGTAATGATCCCTGAAAGACCCTCCCTAAATTTGTATTTGAAGCGTTTGTTTTTTTAGCTACGTCTTGAAGAGATCCTTGAAATACAATCGTTACGAAGCTTCCCTCCTATTAAGACTTGAGCTACTCCATGTCCGCCGGGAAAACTTAATTTTACGTTTGGCCGATCAATCCTTGCCAGTGAAAAACATAGAGATAATCTGCCCGATCTAGCACCGGCGACAGGACGGACGCGGTACCAAAATCTCCTGGTGCCAGTTAAATGTCGCACTAACCGGTATTCGAATTCCTTTGTACCATATTTCACTGAGAAGATTAAGAAAAAACAAGTGAATTCCAAGTGATTTATTTTTTTTATGTAATAATTGTATATATTCAAGTGTTATAGCACATGAAATGTTATGGTCGACGTATTTAGTGCCATGTCAGCGCTACGAGTCAGATAAATAAAAATATCTATCTATCAATCTAACCTTGCCAAGAAAGGGCGGAATACCGCCGTATTACATTTCACCGGATTAAATCGATTTAGCAACATCTAAAATAATTTGCAGCTAGCTTGGGCTGATGGAGTGCGTATTCTACTTCAGTAGCTTTAAGTTACAGCTTGAAGTTCAAATAGGTGTAATAACATGTGACACGGCGTACACAGATTCCTCTTTCCCTCGGGGCGCGCTGTAGTAAGGTATATAAGGAGAATAGACCCCGGTTCTATTTTGGCTTACGCAGAGCCAATCAAATCGCTTGGTTGGTTCCGCTAGCGGGCCCAGGAAAGAGCAGTGTTGAAAGTTGAAGTAACAACTTTTCTTCAAAAGAACACGTTTTTTTCTGTTACGACTGCTTATTGTTAGTTCGAGGACCATTGCTGTCCATCGATTAATTTAGTAGTTTTTATGGCACTTGCAGCCTCTGGCTCAAGTGCCATATCGATCACAATTCCGTCTGTCGGTCTGTCGGTCGGTCCGAGTTTTTTGTCACACTTTTTCGAGTTAGGGTACTTCCAGATGTGCTAGGACAATGAAACTTGGCAGGCATATCAGGGACCCGACCAAACTAACCTGGAAATAATCAGTTTCCCGATCCGACCGTATGCGGGGGAGTGCGGGGCGCTGGAAACTTTAAAATTTAGGGCATTTTGTCACACTTTTCCGAGTTAGGGTACTTCTAGATGAGCTAGGACAATGAAACTTGGCAGGAATATCAGGGACCTGACCAAAGTAACCTGGAAATAATAAGTTTCCCGATCCGACCATGTGCGGGGGAGTGGGGGCGCTGGAAACTTGAAAATTTAGGGCATTTTGTCACACTTTTTCGAGTTAGGGTACTTCCACATGAGCTAGGACAATGAAACTTGGCAGGAACATCAGGGACCCGACCAAACTAACCTGGAAACAATCAGTTTCCCGATCCGACCATATGCGGGGAAGTGGGGGCGCTGGAAACTTGAAAATTTAGGGCATTTTGTCACACTTTTTCGAGTTAGGGTACTTCCAGTTGTGCTAGGACCATGAAACTTGGCAGGCATATCAGAGACCCGACCAAACAAACTTAAAAATAACCAGTTTTCTGATCCGACCATTTTGGGGGGGAGTGGAGGGCAGGGGAATCCGGGAAATTGAGAAGTGTGTAACTTTCGAACGGGTGATCGGATTGTAATGAAACTTCATAAGTGAATAGAATATATATCTGTAATGTCCCGTTTAAAGTCTTGACCGGATTCGGTAGCCAGGGGGGAGTTGGGGGGGGGAGACCGGAAATTTCTAGAAACGGTTAGAATGGAGGGATCGGAGTGAAACTTGCTGGGAAGAACAAGCATCTGCTCTAGATAAGTCCTTTAGACCATTGTACGGATCCGGACACTTATGGGGGGGGGGGGAGGGTTTCCCGGAATTCCGGTGATGGTGGTTTTGGGGATTTTCACGATGAAACTTGGCAGGCATATCAGGGACCCGATCAAACTGACTTCAAAATAAAAATTTTGTCGATCTGATAATGGTAGGGGGAGTGGAGGGAGGGGAATCCGAAATTTTCAGTCATGCATAATTTTGGAATGGGTGATCGGATTCGAGTGAAATTTAAGAATTGAACAGAGGACATTTCTCCGATGATCTTTTTCATATCCGGACCGGATCCGGCAACTATCGGGGGGGGGGGGCGGAAAATACTTGACCCGCTTAGACTGGTGGAGTCTTAGAATGGAGGGATCGGGATAGAAATTTGTGGGAAGAACAAACAGATGCTCTAGGTAAGTCATTTACTGAATCAGATTGGCTACGGGCACCGTGGGGGAGCTGGGGGGGGGGGGGTGGGGTGAACCGGAAATCTCGAGCTCGAAACGGTTAGAATGATGGTATCGGAATGAAACTTGCTGGGAAGAACAAACATCTGATCCATGTAATTCTTTTACATAATTTGACTGGATCCGGACACTTGAGACGGGGGGGAGGAGGGGGTTTCCCGGAATTCCGTTTTTTTGGGGATTTTCACGACGAAACTTGGAAGGCATATCAGGGACCCGGTCTAACTGACTTGGAATAAAAAAAAATCCTCGATATGATATCTTGGGGGGGGGAGTTGAGGGAGGGGAATTCGGAATATTGAGTCATGCGTAACTTTGGAACGGGTGATCGGATTCGAGTGAAATTTAATAATTAAACAGAGGACATTTTTCTCTGGTGATCTTTTTCATTTCCAGACCGAATCCGGCAATTATTGGGGGGAGGGCGGAAAATACTTGATCCGCTTAGACTGGTGTGATCTGGATCGAACTTCGTGGGAATGACAAACAGATGCTCTGGATTAATCATTTACAGAACCGGATTGGCTCCGGGTATTGTTGGTGGAGTTGGAGGAGGGGGGGGGGGGTCTGGGATTCCGGTGATCGCGCGTTAAGGTACTTCCAGATGTGCTAGGACGGTGAAACTTCGCTCGAATATTTGAGACTCAACAACATCTGCTTAGAAATTGCTACTTCCCAAATCCGATTATTCCCAATCTTGACCGCAAAGTAAAAAAATATTTTTAAGCAATATATGCATTTTTGTGATGCCCATCAGCCCATTAGTATTTTTGCCACAAGGGTTTTGCTTACAAATGAAGTTCCAGCACCCTTAGAGTGCGCATCTCAACCGCAAAGTCGAAACTTACTTTTGATCAATCAAATCATCTTAACCCATGCAAGTGCCATATGAGCTTACAGCTCTTGTTTACGATATAATCGGCGTCAATTCAGTCAAATCAGCGTGGCAAACACCGAACGTTGCATTGATAAGAACCTTTTGCTTTCAGTTTGAACAAGGGTGTGTATTAAGACCTAAACATCCCGTACAGCGCTATGCAGCTTGTTATACCTATTTGGACAATGCTTTAGAAAAGCCTCCCCAACCCTAACATCGTTTCCTTCTACTTGTCTATATTCTCGCCTTTACCCTAACATTTCTCGAGATTTTTTCCAAGTATCAAAATCTGTGGAGTAATGTTTGACTACGTGACTACTATCCTTGGAACAGCCTTACCGAAGGTGCGGTTAATGCTGAATCGATCAATAGTTTCAAGTGCATTGTTGATGGGATTTTTAACTCTGATCAGTTCGGCTACTCAGAATTTCTTTGAGTTATTTAGAGGCGAAAGTCTTTTCTCTTGCTTTGTATTATATTACTATGCCGAAAGCATTAGTGTACTAAACAACTCGTAACGTAGGCTGCCCTGACTTAGGGAAGAATGTTTTAATCCTCCCTCGCAGAGCAAAATAACACTAGTGAGTAGCGCCAAGACTTGAAAAAATTGACACACACACTCGAATAGCAGCGACACTAGCACCGCTAGTGATATAGAACGTCCCTACTGAAACTCAATCAGTCGTGCAGAAGCGCTGGCTCCAATAACTATAAATTCTGAACACAGCGAAAAAAACGGTTCTCCCTTTTCATCGATGTGTGCAGACCGGATCTTAGCTTTGCTAGAAATTTCTAAACCCGCAAGTTTGTCTCGCTTTGAATACCACAAGAGTGCGCCGCCCACTACTCTAGTATGGCCCGATTGTGAAGCATGGAAAGCATAGATCTTGCCGCTACTCCCTAGTGTTATTTTGCTCTGCTCCCTCGTGATAATGACTCTGTTGAGGAACCTACTCTTCCATTTTCAGTTTGAAGTAATTGCTTTATAACCTCTTCTTTCTGAACCACATACTTTTTCAGTTCTGTTTCTTTAAAAAAAAAATTAGTCTCATAAAATTTAAAACAAAATGATAAACAAAGAGCATTAAGACATCATTGTCAACAAGACCAAAGGTATCAATGGGATCCCAAAAATCTAATATTTGATCAGACAATTGGGTCTTGTCTTCGCCAGATCCACTCTTCGCCAGGCCAGTCATCAGGGAAAACCAAGTTCAGATATACCTCTATAGGCCATATCTGTTTTGCGATACTGACTGGAACTTCCTGTTTTACTTCTGCCAAATTTGCGGTTTCGCCCGAACTCCGAGCAAACTACTAGTCCAGGAGAAAAAGAAAATTCAGAAACGAATCCAGCCGATCTCCTTATCCCTATAAAGAACATCTAATCAACTTTAAATAAAACCTTGACTTAAACAAAAAATCCGGTTACAACCGGATTCCGGACTAATAGCATGTCCGGGTGAAAAATGATTGTCATATACAGACTCACCGACCACCGTCTCTTCTACCCCTAAATCTGTCATCTAATCAACTTCAGATACAACTTTTGCTTTTAGCATATTTTCCGGTTTTGGCCGGATTCCAGGCTAACTAGTTGTCTGGTGAGAAAATGGTTTTCACCGTCATGTTCACGGGTCTTCTTACCCCTAAATCAAACATTTAATCAACTTCAAATGGAACTTTTACTTTTAACAAACTTTCCAGTTTCTGCCGGATTCCAGACGAACTACTTGTCCGGCAAGAAAATGGTTTTCACCATCGTGCACAGCATCTCTTCTTACCCTTCAATCAAACATTTAATCAACCTCAAACGGAACTTTTACTTTTAACCAGCTTTCCGGTTTTTGCCGGATTCCGGTCGAACTACTTGTCCGGCGAGAAAATAGTTTTCACCATCGTGCTCAGCATGTCTTCTTACCCCATAATCGACTATCCCATTAGCTGTTTAAAAATATTTTGTTTGTCCCTTACTTTTGAACCCCCTCCCCCACCCCCAAATGCAGGGCTACAAGGCCCATCTACGAACTTGACCTTACCCTTGACCCAAATAATCCTCACATAAAGTTTCATCAAATACCTCATTCCCTTCAGGAGTTATCGTGCTTACAGACGGACGGACGGACGGACAGCTTTTGCGATGTCATAGGTATCCCTCCACTTACGTTTTGGGATCCCAAAAACAGAAACGAGTTGTCTCGAAGGAAGCTCCTGAACAGTTTGACAATCTCCCCTTTCACAAATGTGGGAAAAGTTCTCTGGTGTGACAAATTGGGAAGATTTTAACATGCAGAAAAAACGGCGAATACGTAATTGCTCCTACTCTCGGTGCCTCGTTGGCTATTTTTATTTTTTTATTCACACTTTGTTTCTTGCAGGAAACAACAATGAACCCATGGCAGTTCAGATTCCCTCAGGGTTCGAACCGCCTGCCAGTGTTGTCAAGTTCGTGTTTGGAGACGCGCAGACTCTCTTTCTGCAAGAGATTATTACCTTCAGCCGACAGACGCTGGTTGTCGGGACTGGGAACTCGACCGCTCTGATAGGATCGATGCTGATTCATTTGTCAACCAATAACAGGTCATTCTCAAAAGCTGTCTTGAAGGAAATAATGGTGAGTTTATTTGTGCATGTGAGGAGGGGTTTTTCCTGAACGCAGTCTCGGGAAGTAAGAGGCTCTGATGACCCGTCTTTTTTCAGCACTGAGTGATAGCCTTTGATCAGGCTATTAAAGTTTAACCGAAAAGGGATCCGACAGTCTACCTACGCATCACTTGTTCACTCAAATAGGAGTGAAAGCCGATACAAATGCGTTACTTCGTTAGTCTGCTATCCACAAATAATTGATTTCATCGAATGAACTTTTCTTACGGATTTGTGGTGCCTCCATGTGCTTGTACCTCTATGCTTGAAGTATGCAAATAAAAAGGTGAGCGATTGCCGAAAAATAAACTGAAAATTGCAAATTTTTTGCATTCAGTGTCTTTACATGATTTTCCTACTTTCTACTTTCTTCAGTCGTGACTTTCCTAGATTGCCGTCTTTAACCATAGAAATGTAGGCTTTTGTTGAAATTCAAGTTCTCTGCGTCTGGGTGAACTTTAAGGTTGTCGTGCAAACAGCGCACATTCTGAACGTTATTACGAGATACCCGAGTGAAAAAAAAATACAAAATCCCTTGTAGAAATACTTCAGTGTGTTGAAATATCAGATGTAAAAATAAGCTGCCTTTTCAGTTAAATTTTAAGGGATGGGTTATCAGTTATTTTGAAGAAAAAAATCCTTCTCTGGATTTGTCATTTCGAAAGTGTTAAGGGGTTGAGAACCTCGATGTCATATCGGTAGCGGAGAAACTAGCGTGTTTCTGCTAGAGATCATGAATCAAGACCAACGCAACCCAAGGAAAGAAATGCAAGAGGACGTACAGCCAAATGTAACATAAATAAATAAAACATTTCCGAAAGTAGGGGATATTTCGTAATGTTTCATTAATTAATTCGTTTAATTCCATGTTATCTTTTCACAAAAATAGTAGTGGATCGTCATACATGGTCCAAATAGTCATAAATAATCACATATATGTTACAATTTTAAAATACAATCCGATCACAAACATAATTACGAGCATGTCAGTTTAAATTCAGGATTTAAAGAAAATGTGCCGGACACATCAGCATGTCCTTCCCTGATTTGTGTTCGTACCACCCAGGTTGCCGTGAGCATAGCAGATAACGTATTTGAGATGCTTGTAGATCACCTGTGGTCTGTGGAACTGTGAATCGGAACCAACTTCAATGGCCCATAATTACTTATTCATAATTTGATGATTGCATGATTTGAAAATTGATGATGCTCTTGATATTACCTTGGCTGGACCACATTGTCAGAAGTTTGATAACAGATAACACAAGGATGCGCAGTTTCAACTGATTACACTTATGGGATGTCATCTGTTATGATTTTTGCAAAAGTTATGTATTAAACGGTGTTCGTAACAAGCATTGCTAGGAAGAGCCGAACCGCCGAAAAGGCACCTGCTGACTTTTCCGATATCATGATAACAAAAAAAATTCCGACGTTGTTTCGGCTCCCTAACGATATAAAATCAGAACAGTTAACATCCTAAGTGTTGTCTGTTGAAACCAGGCATCCTTGTGTTATCTTTCATGAAACTTCTGACAGTGAAGGGGTAGAGTAACTGTCAGGCATTAGGATGGAGGCGTTATGATAGTCCCATCCGGTCGTCGGACATGCGGCGACCAATTTCAGCGGAAGGATTGTTGTCTTCAAACTGCTCGAAATGCGTTGATTGTCCCTCAGTGTCCGTATCAAAGCCTAGACAGACTAGTCCTAATCCAGTCTTCAGCTTCTCCTTGACACAAACCTACTCTTCAACGTGGTCCACCACCAATACCCGGCAAGGTTAAAAAAAGAAAAAAATGAGATAGGATTACGCAAGGATATGAATATCATGCAGGATCACAAAAATAACAGGATATTTCTGTTAATTATTCAGTGGTGGTTTATTATGCTAATGACTGGAGTCAAAGATCCCGGCGTTGCCGAGCCGCGTCCAGGTAGTAAGCAAAAGGGATAGCCACTTGCGAGTAGCAACCTGGACGCACCGAATGTATGTGGGGTTTTTCAGTGTCTATGGCACTTTGATGGAAAGATAAGGTCGCTGGTATCCAAGGCCGTATCCAGGGGGGGGGGGGGGGCTGACCCCCTCCCCTCGAAACATACAAAATAACCGTTTTTATAGGCTTTTCCCTCTGATCTATGTCTTTTTTGTACTTTTTTGTCCGACCCGCAAGCAACCCCCCCCCCCCCCCCGAAAAAAAAAAAAATTCCTGGATATGGGCCTGCTGGTATCACTGTATAGTTAGTTTTAAGCAGGGTCAGCGTATTTTGAGGTCTTCTTTAATTATTGCGTTTCGATTTTTGTACTGAATGGTGTTTTTTAGTTCCAGATATCTTCTGGCTCTGCTAGTGAGCTCAAGAACTTGTCAAGCCTGCTCCAATCCTTGCTGGTAAGTACGTTTGAATAAACATCCCTCGATCTCGTGTTTCGGTAGCGAAGGAGATGCAGAGTACTTACATTACGCCATAAATACTTAGTCCGATTCGAGGTAGCTCAGTCATACACAGTCATAAGCAATCTCCCCGTCCACAGTGGCCTTTCTCGTTTTCTTTAATTTCTTGTTGTTTTTGTTTTGTGAACCGTTTGTTTCGCTTCTCTTATTCCTACTCCGCTTTGATTTTTTTGTAGCGGGTCAGTAATGAATTATTATTATTATTATTCATAACCAGTTTCTCAGTTCAGTGTATACCCAACTTGTAAGCAAGTGCCCTGGAGCAAGATGACAGTACCCTCATGACTTGAATACGCACAATATTCGCACAGGAGCGTATATCTGAAGATTTGCACACAGACTAGACTATCTGTCCTACAATTAATCGAATTCCTAATTTCCGCCATTTTCAAACCCGCTTTAGGTAGATCGATATATAGATGGTTCACTGATTCGACTAGTACCGCCGAATTGGCAAATATCCCGATCTTTACAATTCTAACCTTAATGGAGTGAGAAGAAATTGAGTATATACAGTTGGATTGTAAGAAATCATCTAATCTCTAGTAAAACTACTTTTATTAACTTAACTAATATCATTTTTTTTTTTAATGTGTTTATAAAATACGGTACGAAAGAGTTCCAACATTCCGGATAAGTTTTCAGTTCGGAATCGGAGGCCCTTAACTGGCACCAAGAGGTTCTGGTGTCTTGTACGCCGGTTTATCGGTGCTTTTGGGTAATATGTCCCTGAGCTTTAGCAGTATAAAATATAAAAAAAAGTATAAAAGTTAAAAGTGTGCCACGCAGTTGCCACAGGACCATGTTAAGAGATTAAAGGATAGTTTTCAACAACAAACGAAATCGATTCTTTCGCACTGGCCATAGCAACCGTCAGTGGTGTGACGTATATTTGTTATATATTATATTTGTAATTGTATTATATATTGTATTCGTTATATACTGTCATATATTATTTGATATGTAAAATAGCCAGCTTAGATATTTTTGGGTAGGAGTACAGATATGTGTATTTTCATAGAAAACGCAATATGGCGATGGCCGTGTAGACCCAACCATCCTCATCCCTTAAGTTCTGGTAGAACAAGACCAAAGGTTTCGCTGGGATCCCAGAAATTGTAATATTTCTTGGACTAGTTTATCAAGACAATCGGGGCTTTTAGAGAGCTGGTCTTCATCAGAATCCTTAACTATTTTATATCTGTCACTAATAAACCGTTTAAAAATAAACATAAATGACACCGTGGTCGTGTTTTCTTGAAAAAATGACATCCAAACGGCTCAGCTTCAGACAAAACTGTCCCTTTCAGCAAATTTTCTGGTTATTGGTTGACTCCGGGCGAATTATTTGTCCTGCGAGAAAAGAATTTTTGTAGACGAACTCAGGATCTCTAATCAACTTTAGAAAGAACATAACTTTCAACAAATGTTCCGGTTCTGGCCGGATTCTTGGCGAACTGTATGTCCGGAGTGAAAATACTTGTACTTTTAACAAATCTTCCAGTTTTGGCCTGATCAGTTCGCCCGGTGAGAAAATAATTATCATATTCGGACTCGGCATGTCTGCTTACCCCTAATTCGACTATCTCACTAGCTTTAAAAAAAAAAATTGTTGGTCCCTTAAAATAAACCATTCCCCCGACCCCAAATATGGAGCTACTGAGCCCATCTACGAACTTGACCTGTCCTTTGACCGAAGGAACTTTCATACCAAGTTTGAAAAAAATATCTCATTCCCTTCGAGAGTTATCGTGCTTACAGACGGACGGACTGACGGACAACTTCTACGAAGTCATAGGTATCCCTCCACTTATGTTTTGGTATCCCAAAAATGCTTTGTTTTTTAGGCACTAAGCGATCAAGTACAAGCAGAGCGAGTTCAGTGGGTAATCGATGGTATCAGCGACTCCGACTCAAATGCTGGAGGTATGCTTCGAATGATCAACACACAGCGTGATACCGACAGTCGACGAGTGTATCAGCTAATCAAGTTTGTTGTGAACTTGGCTGGAAAATTGCCCCTCGCAAAGGAATATCTACTCCAGGTAAGCTCGAAGTTTTCCTCAAGTTTTCCTCTTGCTCATTCTGCATTTTGTATTATCCCTAGCTCTCGTGTGGAATTTTCAGGCTCTGAAATCCCGCCTTTCGCCATAGTTTCGTTGAGTACCTACGACTTTTTAGTAGAGGTCGGCAACTCGGCATCACTTCTGTTTCTGTTTTTTTTTGGGATCTCAAAACGTGTGGAGGGATGCCTATGACATCGCAAAAGTTGTCCGTCTGTAAGCACGATAACTCTCGAAGGGAACGAGATAATTTGATGAAACTTGGTGCGAGGACTCTTTGAGTCAAGGGAGAGGTCGAGTTCGTATATGGGCTCTGTAGCTCAAGATTTAGGGGTGGGGGAGGGGTTTCAAATTAAGGGGCGAACAAATTTTTTGTAAACAGCTAATGAGAAGACATGCTAAACATGAATATGAAAACTATTTTCTCGCCGGACAAGTAGTTCGCCCGAATCCGGACAAAACCGGAAAGTTTATAAAAGTAAAAGTTTTATATAAAGTTGATTAGACGTTCGAGTTAGGGGTAAGAAGACATGCCTAGCATTTATGTGAAATCATTTTCTACCCGGACGAGCAGTTCGCCCGGAATCCGGCCAAAACCGGAAAATTTGTTAAGAGCAAAAGTTCTATTTGAAGTTGATTAGATGTCCGATTTAGGGGTAAGAAGAGATGCTGAATCCGTATATGACGATCATTTTTTACGCAGACATATAGTTCGCCCGGAATCCGGTGGAAACCGGAAATTTTTTTACAAGTTAAAGTTTCATTTGGTGTTCGAGATACGCTGATTTTTTTTTTTGGCTTTAATTTTTTGCCGGATAAGCAGTTTGCCGGGAATTCGGACCAAAACGGAAATTTGGCAGAAGTAGGCAGGAAGTTTCGATCAGTTTCGTCAAAATAGATGTGACTTATAGGGGTAAACACACATGCTGAATCCATATCTGAAGTTTTTTTTCAGATGATTAGAGCTATTTGTCCTTAATCTGCTTGTAAATTTTAATAGTAGCCAGTTGTCTGTATCAAATATTAAATTTTTGGGATCCCATCGAAACCTTTGGTCTTGTTTTCTACCGTTTTCTGTTCTGTTTTTCCGTAAAAAAACTTAGAAAACAAGTACCATTTCTGTTTCTGTTCCGTTTTTAATATGACCATTTTAGCCGTTTCTGTTTTTATGGCACTTGCCCTTCGGCCAAGTGCCATATAGTGATCGCAATTTCTGTCCGTCCGTCGGTCCGGGTTTTGCTAGTTCGGGCACTTCCACATAAGCTAGGACGATGAAACTTGGCAGGCATATCGGGACCGCAAAAGATTAAGTTGGAAATAATCACTCCTCCGATCCGAGCATCGTGGGGGAGTGGAGGGAGGGGGAATCCCGAATCTTGAGGTATTTGTAACTTTTTGAACTGGTGATCGGATCTTCATGAAACTTGATATTTGGCAAGAACTCATGTCTCAGAGGACCCGCTTCAAATCCGGACCGGATCCGAAGACTTTGGGGGGAGCTGGATGGGGAACCGGAAAGCTTGAGAAACGCTAAGAGTGAAGGGATCAATCGGGACAGAAAATCTTTAATTTCACGTGGAGAGTTAGCCTAATGGAATGAGAAAAAAAACGATATTTCGGAGCAATTTCACTGAGAAATGGGTATTTTCTAGTATGAGTAGGCTTTTGGGCGGTTCAGTTTAGTGTTAGTTTAGTTCAAGGTCAAATTCAGACAGAACTCACAAAAAATTTGAAACAAATCCGCGCCGTGGTTAAATGCTGAGCAATCGCAGCAAAATCATAGTAATCCGTGAGGAAGGACTTTACTTCCTGAACGTGTCAAGAAAAAAAAAACTATTGACTGGCCACCCGAGAAAATCTGAGCTATCGCTGAAAATTTCAAGTAATCTTATTCTTTTAAAGTCTGGTCAAACATTAAATTTTTGGGATCCCATCGAATCCTTTGGTCTTGTTTTAAGCACGTTTGCTCAAAACGGCAAATTAAAGGACGGAAGAAAGAGGACAGTCTCACGAAACTGTTATTGTTTGTTGTTCGTTGATAATAATAATAATTAATTTCTAACCGGCTTATAGTATAGCGGAGTAACAAAGAAAATTTCTGAAATGCACGAACGAAAAGATTAAAAAGAAAAAATTATATTAAACGTATAAACATTCTTTATCAACACTATTAACTCAGTGACACAAAATGGAATCTGGGATTTTGTAACTTAGATGACCGTTTAAACCTTTCAGGCACCAGCGAGATGGCAGTTCGCCGTTTACTGGTTGAAGAAGAGAATGGAAGTGAGTATTTGGAACTCGAACCAAGATAACGACTGCAGTAACGAGGACTCAAATACGAGAATATTCCAAAGGACGACCTCCGCTCAGGTAGGAATTAGACTATTTGTTGGATACACGTGCACGTCTCTCTCTCCCTCTCTGTATTATATAGCATGTCGCTAGCCATGGCTCTTGGAAAGCCTTGGGGGTGGCTAAACTTGAATCTGCGTGAATGCTCAGTAAAGATTGCATGAATATACGAAAGAAGAGTTTTTGCGGAAGAAAAAACGCTTTTTCTGTATATTTGACGAGTTTAATCCTAATATGTGGTAAAAAAAATGACAATCGGGTAGTGGTTCATGTCCTTTATGAACACTTTATAATATAAGAATAATATAATTGCAATAATAAGGCTTTCGCCTCTATAAATTATGGAAGTGACCTTACAAAGTAATAATTTTGAAAGCGTTTTTATGGCACTTGCAGCCTCTGGCTCAAGTGCCATATACCGATCACAATTCCGTCAGTCGGTCGGTCCGAGTTTTTTGTCACACTTGTTCGAGTTAGGGTACTTCCAGATGTGCTAGGACAATGAAACTTGGCAGGCATATCAGGGACCCGACCAAACTAACCTGGAAATAATCAGTTTCCCGATCCGACCATATGCGGGGGAGTGGGGGCGCTGGAAACTTGAAAATTTAGGGCATTTTGTCACACTTTTTCGAGTTAGGGTACTTCCAGATGAGCTAGGACAAAGAAACTTGGCAGCAATATCAGGGACCCGACCAAACTAACCTGGAAATAATCAGTGTCCCGATCCGACCATATGCGGGGGAGTGGGGGCGCTGGAAACTTGAAAATTTAGGGCATTTTGTCACACTTTTCCGAGTTAGGGTACTTCTAGATGAGCTAGGACAATGAAACTTGGCAGGAATATCAGGGACCCGACCAAACGAGCCTGGAAATAATCGGTGTCCCGATCCGACCATATGCGGGGGAGTGGGGGCGCTGGAAACTTGAAAATTTAGGACATATTGTCACACTTTTTCGAGTTAGGGTACTTCCAGGTAAGCTAGGACAAAGAAACTTGGCAGGAATACCAGGGACCTGACCAAAGTAATCTGGAAATAATAATTTTCTCGATCCGACCATATGCGGGGGAGTGGGGGCGCTGGAAACTTGAAAATTTAGGGCATTTTGTCACACTTTTTCGAGTTAGGGTACTTCCAGATGAGCTAGGACAAAGAAACTTGGCAGCAATATCAGGGACCCGACCAAACTAACCTGGAAATAATCAGTGTCCCGATCCGACCATATGCGGGGGAGTGGGGGCGCTGGAAACTTGAAAATTTAGGGCATTTTGTCACACTTTTTCGAGTTAGGGTACTTCCAGGTGAGCTAGGACAAAGAAACTTGGCAGGAATATCAGGGACCCGACCAAACTAACCTGGAAATAATCAGTGTCCCGATCCGACCATATGCGGGGTAGTGGGGGCGCTGGAAACTTGAAAATTTAGGGCATTTTGTCACACTTTTTCGAGTTAGGGTACTTCCAGGTGAGCTAGGACAAAGAAACTTGGCAGGAATATCAGGGACCCGACCAAACTAACCTGGAAATAATCAGTGTCCCGATCCGACCATATGCGGGGGAGTGGGGGCGCTGGAAACTTGAAAATTTAGGGCATTTTGTCACACTTTTTCGAGTTAGGGTACTTCCAGTTGTGCTAGGACCATGAAACTTGGCAGGCATATCACAGACCCGACCAAACAAACTTAGAAATAATCAGTTTTCTGATCCGACCATTTGGGGGGGGGGAGTGGAGGGCAGGGGAATCCGGGAAATTGAGAAGTATGTAACTTTCGAACGGGTGATCGGATTGGAATGAAACTTCATAACTGAATAGAATATATATCTGTAATGTCCCGTTTAAAGTCTTGACCGCATTCGGTAGCCAGGGGGGAGTTGGGGGGGGGGGAGACCGGAAATTTCAAGAAACGGTTAGAATGGAGGGATCGGAGTGAAACTTGCTGGGAAGAACAAGCATCTGCTCTAGATAAGTCCTTTAGACCATTGTACTGGAATTCCGGTGATGGTGGTTTTGGGGTTTTTCACGATGAAACTTGGCAGGCATATCAGGGTTGATCGATCTGATAATGGTGGGGGGAGTGGAGGGAGGGGAATCCGAAATTTTCTGTCATGCGTAATTTTGGAATGAGTGATCGGATTCGAGTGAAATTTAAGAATTGAACAGAGGACATTTCTCCGATGATCTTTTTCATATCCGGACCGGATCCGGCAACTATTTGGGGGGGGGGGGGAATACGTGACCCGTTTAGAATGGAGGGATCGGGATGAAACTTTGTGGGAAGAACAAACAGATGCTCTAGGTAAGTCATTTACTGAATCAGATTGGCTGCGGGCACCGTGGGGGAGCTTGGGGGGGGGGGGGACCGGAAATCTCGAGGAACGTTTAGAATGATGGTATCGGAGTGAAACTTGCTGGGAAGAACAAACATCTGCTCTAGATAAGTCCTTTAGACCATTGTACTGGATCCGGACACTTATGGGGGGGGGGGGGGTTTCCCGGAATTCCGGTGATGGTGGTTTTGGGGATTTTCACTATGAAACTTGGCAGGCATATCATAGACCCGATCAAACTGACTTCAAAATAAAAAATTTGTCGATCTGATAATGGTGGGGGGAGTGGAGGGAGGGGAATCCGAAATTTTCAGTCTTGCGTAATTTTGGAATGGGTGATCGGATTCGAGTGAAATTTAAGAATTGAACAGAGGACATTTCTCCGATGATCTTTTTCATATCCGGACCGGATCCGGCAACTATTGGGGGGGGGGGGGGGATTACGTGACCCGTTTAGAATGGAGGGATCGGGATGGAACTTTGTGGGAAGAACAAACAGATGCTCTAGGTAAGTCATTTACTGAATCGGATTGGCTACGGGCACCGTGGGGGAGCTGGGGGGGGGGGGGGTGGTGCACCCGAAAATCTAGAGAAGCGTTTAGAATGATGGTATCGGAGTGAAACTTGCTGGGAAGAACACACATCTGATCCATGTAAATCTTTTACATAATTTGACTGGATCCGGACATTTGAGGGGGGGGGAGGGGGTTTCCCGGAATTCCGTTTTTTGGGGGATTTTCACGACGAAACTTGGAAGGCATATCAGGGACCCGGTCAAACTGACTTGGAATAAAAAAAAAAATCCTCGATATGATAATCTTGGGGGGGGGGGGGCGCAGCGCCTCCCCTACATTTTGGGCATTCGGTCAAATTTTGCGGTTATCGCGGCGAAGCCATAAAATCTCTTGTGCCCACATTTCTAAATTAGGCGATTTAACGTGTTTATTGGTTCCCATTCTTTATCGAATTTGGTAATTAATTCAACTTTTGTTCATTCTTAATCGATTTCACCGCATTCAGTATATCCCTACGTAAATTCGCTGATTTAATGTATTTATTTGGTCACATTCGTTAGCGAATTCGGTTGTTCACCGGACCGTCCGTCTGTTCTATCGCATTTGGTTCTGATTTGTGACCGAATTCGACAATTCATCCAACTTATGTTCAGTCCGAGTCCATTTCACCGCATTCGGTACGTCCCCACGTAAATTCGGTGATTTAACGTATTTATTTGGTCTCGTTCGTTCGCGAATTCAGTTGTTCACCCGACTTTTCTCAAGTCCGTATCTGTTCTGTCACATTCGGTCAGTCCACTTCATAATTCGGGCATTAATCAGATTCATTTGGTTCTGATTTGTGACCGAATTCGACAATTCATCCAACTTTTGTTCAGTCCGAGTCCATTTCACCGCATTCGGTACGTCCCCACGTAAATTCGGTGATTTAACGTATTTATTTGGTCTCATTCGTTAGCGAATTCGGTTGTTCACCGGACTTTTCTGAAGTCCGTATCTGTTCTATCGCATTCGGTCAATCCATTTCATAATTCGGTCATTAATCAGTTTCATTTGGTTCGTTACCGAATTCGGTAATTCACCTGATTTTTGTTTGGTCCGCATCTGTTACCAGACTTACCACGTTCGGTTGTTTTAGGTGGTTCTCCTACGAGTTTTATTCCATTCCCAAATTCGGTCGTTATACCGCTCCCGATCTGCTCCTTATTTTTTTAGTTAATTTTTCGGTAGTACGCTGGTAGTACGAATTCATTATTTGGTTCACCCCAGTTACTGTAAATGTGCCCAGTTGTTATGCTAAGTGGCATTTATTTAGCTCTTGTTCTTTACCGTTTAACGATAGCTTCAGCTGTTTTCCATCCATTACTTAACTTACACTTCTAATGATTGCAGAACTTTAGGAATAAGCACGTCTCCTGACGTGAAAACTAGCCTATTTTTTGTTAGGTAAATTCAGAATAAACGTACTTTACACCTATTTAACAATGAATGGACCCTTATTTCGGCAGGCAGCTCTGTGGTTTAATAGGTAGCCTTGGGATCGCAGAAAGGCACTTTGATCATGAATTCGTCTGCGGCACATTTAGCAGTCATCACTATTTAGAAGAAGGGTACGTCATTTTGTTGGCGTTTGAGGCTTGGAATTTTGAGGTGCTTGAACCACGTTAAAAGCTAGAATTTGCCAGAAAAAAGGCAGATTCAAAAAATTTTGCCTGCGGCGCTTTAATTTTCCGGGGGTACAGCCGTTCACGACGTTGTCGCTTGGCAGCAACTGCTCGGCACATTTTCAGGTCCTGTTGGCAAAACCGGACGTCCCCCAAAGGTAAAAGGCTCGTCAAACAAAGAAGTGGTAGAGCGTGAAAACACGCCAAATTTTCTCTTTAGACTTGATTTTGTACATACTATGCAACTTCTTGAAGGCAACTCGCGGTGTTTTAGAAAAAATATATAAATTCGTTCAATATCAGGTACCGATTCGGTCAATTTTTACCAGGTTCGCCCCCCAATGACGAAAGGCTCGGGACGCCCCTGGGGGGGGGGAGTTGAGGGAGGAGAATCCGGAATATTGAGTCATGCGTAACTTTGGAACGGGTGATCGGATTCGAATGGAATTTAATAATTAAACAGAGGACATTGTTCTCTGGTGATCTTTTTCATTTCCGGACCGAATCCGGCAATTATTGGGGGGAGGGCGGAAAATACTAAGTACATAATACTAAATACTTAAGTACAGTGTGTTTATTGAAATTCCTGTTAATAATGGGAATCAATGTGTAAATGACCCGCTTAGACTGGTGTGATCTGGATCGAACTTCGTGGGAATGACAAACAGATGCTCTGGATTAATCATTTACAGAACCGGATTGGCTCCGAGTATTGTGGGTGGAGTTGGAGGAGGGGGGTCTGGGATTCCGGTGATCGCGCGTTAAGGTACTTCCAGATGGGCTAGGACGATGAAACTTCGATGGAATATTGGAGACTCAACAACATTTGCTTAGAAATTGCTACTTCCCAAATCCGATTATTCCTTAAAGTACCAATCTTGACCGCAATGTAAAAAAAATACTTTTAAGCAATATATGCATTTTCATGATGCCCATTAGCCCATTAGCATTTTTGCCTCAAGGGTTTTGCTTACAAATGAAGTTCCAGCTCCCTTAGAGTGCGCATCTCAACCGCAAAGTCGAAACTTACTTTTGATCAATCAAATCACCTCAACCCATGCAAGTGCCATATGAGGTTACAGCTCTTGTTCTTGGGGTCATAGTGGTAGGGCTCCTAAAGAGCTTAGGCCAAAGCCATTGTACTTGTTCTAAAATTCTGCGGAAAAAGGCTTAAAGCCGCTTTCACATTGACGCGTAGAGCCTTTCACACTAAGCTAGTAAACTCTGCGTCACGGTTGCGGCGACGCAACGCAGAGCTTACGCAGACAAATAAAACACAACGCAAGAATCGAACCAAATTCTATTCTTGCGTTGCGTCAACACGTTACGCATCAGGTTTTTCAGTGAAAAAAGTGAAGTTTTTGAAGAGAAACTGGAGGATAAGCTACTAATGATGAAGAAAAACCTACTAATGATTATTTAAAACTTACTGATGAAAGAAATTAAATTTTGCACAACAAACCGAAAGAGGAAAAGGTAAATACGCATCCAGCGTGACATGTTCTCGCGCAGGTGTGAAAGATACGCTACGCAACCTGTACGTAACGCAAGATAAACGCATACGCGACGCATCGCAACGACGCGTCAATGTGAAAGCGGCTTAAGAGGACCATGAACCAGTTGGACTGAAATTTACTAGTCCACTTCAGTTGTTCGCAATTTCACTTATTGTTCCTGTTTTATGATAGCATTAGGTGCGTTCGTTGCAGTCTGGGCTGTTTTTGTTCCTTACCGGTGATCGGTTCTTGTCCTGTAGCGTGTTTTTCGTCTCACCGGTGACGTAAGTATAAGCTACCTCCAAGCAGGTTCGGGTTAGTCCACACCGGCGAACAGTAACCAGATACTGGTTAGTCCGAAAACGGGTTATAAGACCGGGGAGCAGTCGCCGGTGAATGCAAAAGAGTTTTATAATAAGAACCGGAGACCACCGTTCACTACTCTCGGGACAAAGAGCGCAGCTATTAGTTGCGTTTTTTCCAGATACCATGGTATCTACCACGGTAACTGGATCTGCAAAAACGACAATTGCCGAAATTTGCGCTTTTCGAAGTCATCCCAAAGGCTGATATTCAGTCACACCACTAACTGCCAAACTTCTTTCCCACCAATTTGACAGGCTCTGACAGGCTCTATTAATCATCACCAAGATGATTAAAGTGAGATGACTTTGTCAGATACCACGATCAGTTACCACAGTCCTGACCGTGATATCTGAATATCAGATACCACGATAGCTGCAAAAACGCCTTGACCATGGTATCAGATACCACGGTAACTGCGAAAACGACTTTAGACCGTGGTATCAGATACCATGGTATCTGCAAAAACGCAACTATTGTTTCAGCTCTAAGTTGTAACTGGGGGATGTCACGACCGCAAATTCGCGCCCGTTTCAGCTCCGAGTTTCGTCGCACTCCATGGGAGCTTGGCTCAAAATGACTTGCACGCACAGTACGAGGTTTCTTGGAAGCGTAGAAAATTCGTATTAATGCGCAAATCGAGCGTCTGACCGCACTGTGTTTGCACGTTACTGAAGTGCCGACAACACGCAACAAAAGTTGTGTTTTTGCACATACCATGGTATCTAATACCACGGTCTAAAGTCATTTTCACAGTTACCGTGGTATCTGATACCATGGTCAAGAGGCGTTTTGCAGTCACCGTGGTATCTCGCCAGTCACCGTGGTAACTGATTATTCCGATACCGCGGTCGGACCGTGGTATCTGAAAAATTTATCTCACTTTCATTATCACGAACACAGGAGCCTGGGCTTTTGTGAAATCGGTGGGGGAAAGAATTTTAGCACTGGCGATGTGAGTTGATGTTAGTATTTCTTTTGGGATGACTTGGGAAAAGCGCAAATTTGGCAATTGCCGTTTTTGCATAGCAACAACTTTAATAGGAGATGCCACGGTAACCGCAAAAACGACAAAATGCTAATCCAGTTACTGTGGTATCAGGTACCATGGTATCTGCAAAAACGCAATTAATCATCTGCTGGTCGTAGCGGGATGTGACAGGGGATGCGAATCTGCGTTCTGAGCGATCCGGCACGTCAGTGTGATAAACTAAGAACGCTCACAAAAATCACGAAGAACAATACAGTAATGTTGAACATGTGTAGAACTGATAGCAATCTTTATAACGCATCGTCTCTTTCTACAGGTCACCCTGGAAGAAGCCACTGCCCTTTTAACGGACTGCGAAACGTCCGACATGGAAATGGACAACGCGAGTGAAGTTGACCCAGGTCAAGATGTTCGATTCGACCTGGGTCAGGATGATGATAATAATTTTGTCGATTAATTTTGTTGCATTTTGCGGTATTTCAAAACATTTTGTTCGCTACGACACCAGCGTTTCCCCCCTATTGTTTGGGTAGACAAAGAATGATTTGACCTACGACTGGCATTTATTCTTGGGTTGCAAGGGGGCGGGGGGGGGGGGGGGGGGGCGAAAATATCGATAGATTTGAAATGAGGCTTAAGTGATGGATTGACGTCCACGGACAGAATTCGCTTGACGCGAGCGTAAACCAAAGTCGGAGACGCTAATTCTCCAGTTTAAGCCCCCGTAGCACTGTACGCCGACACTGCAATGTCAGAAGTTCGGCAACATTTAGGTTGCGTTCTAGAACTTAACGATTGTTAACAAATTGTTAACTTTTTGTGTCCCAGGTTTCTGATTTCGAAATACGCCTACGATTCACCTACGATTTCCGTTCCACATCTTAACTATTGTTAACTATTTTGTAACGATGGTTGGTGAGCATCGTTGGGAAAAGATTAACAACGGTAGAACTGGGAAAAGTTAACAATCGTTAAAGCTGCGGTTAGCTCCGCCCCTAAATAAAGTTGACGATTGTTAACGATTATTAAGTTGCCGGAAAGCAACCTTAACCCATGTTTGTGCATCCTTGTGTTAAACGTTACGAGAATTTACTTGCTATGACCTTTTTGTGTTAAGTTTAGTTTAGTGTTAAGTTTCATGATAAGAAACATTTAAAAGGGTCATAATAGACATATTCTCATCATGTTTAACGCAAAGATGGGAAAACATGCGTTATCTGTTATCAGACTTCTGACAGCGTGACAAGCATTTTCCCGACTACTAACCTTCAGCAAAAACATGTGTTATCTTTCACTCCATACAAATTTGGGTACAGTCTAGCCAATTAGCGTCCTCGACTTAGGGGGGAGGGGGTGGAATAGACTATACAATACAGACAAAGTGCAATTTTGACGTCGCCTTGCAATTCACGCAAAAAAATGCGCATCGCACGAGCTGCACAAAACATGGTGATGTCGCGAATATTCGCTCCAAAATCAGCACGTCCAAAGCTGTAAGAATTCAGCTTATAACCGTGGACCAAGCAGACCCAGGTGTCTTCGGTAATACCGTTTATTACAAGAAAATAAAAAAGGGCTAAAAACATTTCGAAGTGAAAAAGATGGAGCTAAATATCCATGAGCACATCGGAATCTAGGTCGGTTCCGACATCTTTGAGACTGGCGAATCGCAAATCTGGCTCAACCCGGTACATTTTAAAATCCCCTACCTTTTCATGGCCTTTGTAGAAGTACCTCTCGGTGCATAACTCGCAGAAGAATGCAGTAGGAACAGGGATCCTCTCACTACCCACGATCAGCCACCTAAAAAAACGGTAGAAGTGTGATGGTGTTGCGTCTTGTATACAAACAGTTCGCTGTTGTTGAGATTGGTTAACAAACGACCCCCCGAAGAGGTTAATCTAGGGAGGAGCGGGAGGGAGGCATGAATTGGCCGCTAGTTATTTGTAATATTGTCATAAGGCGCATTCTCGCCGTTCCCCGAGGACTCCACTTGAGGAGTCCCCGTGTTTTCGTATCTCCCCGTATTCTCGCGAGTCCCCACGGACGGGGAATGCTCCGATTATCATCACCATCATCGAAAAGGACTCCCTTTCATATTCGGAGGGATTCAATTTTTGCTGGTGTTGGTGCAATGTAAAATTAATTAAAAACAATCAGAATAAACAAAACCAAAAATAAAGTGGATCCACACTAATTTCCTGAACTGCATATTTTTTTTTTCGAACACAATCCATTTTAGAAGCATTCCCCGTGTTCTCGCTGTTTTCCTATGCGGAGTCCACGTGGAGTGCCATCTCTATTCTCGCCGTTCCCCGAGGAGTCCTCGGGGAATGGCGAGAATACCCCTTTAGAGGTTAGCTGTAAGGATTAACATGCTTATTCTCTATGTTCACGACAGCGTGATAGCGAACGCAACAGAAAGCTCTTGCGTTCGCGTCCCAGACGAATCAGTAAGGATACTGATTCGCGGCGAATCAGTAAGGATACCCTGGATTGGCTCACGAAGACAGACCAGTGAACTGAGCGGGTTGACATTGCTAGCGCGCAAGAATGACTGACATACGAAAATGAAGGTAGTCTGCCTGATGATGATGCTGGTTAGAAAACAAAATGGGTGAGTGCTTTAGGTCTTCAGTTCTGCTTTAAAGACGAACTGAAGCGCCTAACAAACCATATTACCAAAGTCTGTACAATCTACTTAAAGAACTTGTTTCCGTCCGTTTCGCGATTCGAAACCAAAGTGAGGGATACTCGACTCTTACTGAAAAGCGCTCTGCAATTACTCACGCCGGTACACATCCCCAAGAAAAATGACAATACACTGTCCTGGTCGAATGGTTTGCAGGCTTAACTCACAAGCGGAGGGTCGCTGATTCGAGTCTCGTCGGGGCATACCGTTTGGTTTGGGGCGAGGGTTAGTGGCATTTCCCTGTAAGACAAGCCAAAGTCCATTCAGTTTCGAATGGGTAGCTAAAGAAATCTAGGGAAAAGCACTGGTAGCGTCGTATGATTGCCCCCAACCACGCATCGCACTTTCAGCCGAAGGCAGTGATGCGGTAGTCGGTACCAACTCTACGCGAACTTTCAATGGTTTACATACGATTTTTTTTTATTTTTTTGGTAAGGCATATCGAACGCGTCACAGGTCTTAAGGCTTACCTTGCTTTCGGTATATCGCATGCGTAACAACGGTCTTGCTTCGGTCCAGGCGTTCTTGTCAATATAGGATAGGACTCGGGATTTCCTATGTCAGTAGGATGCAGCAGTCTGGAAATGTTACATGTTATTGCAAACGTTGAGTCTAAACACTTCGTTTTGGGGATCCCAGATGGTAGTTAGGGATGGCACATATTTAAGCTTGTCCGACTGTCTTGTCTGAAAGCTCGATAACTCTCGAGAATTTCAATGAAACTTGTTATGCGGATTCCACATTCAAAAGTAAGGTGAAGATTTGTAAGTCAACATTTAAGAGTCTAGGATGGGATGGATAGCAAATGAATATCTTCCACAACTTAAAAAAATAAAACTTACCCAACTTAAGAAAATAGCAAATGAATATTATCCACAACAAGATAGCTTCAGGTGGTAGTTTCTGTAGTATGAATAAATGAATGAATATATAAAACTGCCAGGTCAAGCTGATACGGTCGAAACTTGAAATTTCAGAACCAAACTAATGCTTGTATAAGGAGGGGACATACGGGTAGAACAATGTCCCGAATTTGGTATAGGTTAAACAGTTGCTACTTTGAACGAAAATGTGACAAGTGGTTTGTCCATTCGTGCGAGACTGCGGCAGGAATCCGAAAATAAAAAAACTGGAATACAACAGATCAACAAGTATGGAACTAGTTAGAAGTCGTGGGCAAATACACGCGGATCTACCTGTCTGTTCAATCGTGATTCGCTACGGGGATTCGAATGGTGTGGAAATGTCGAACCGGAATTAGAGGAATTGTATGTGAGATCTAGCAGGACTTGCACGAGTGTGCGACGGAGTAGCTCAGCTGGGAACACTCCATTTTCTTATGTGTGTAGAAGTCGAAAAGTAAATCTGCAATCGGTGTCGGAGAACATTCTAATTGAAAGTTCTACCAGCAAGGATGAGAGCGTCTCTGTAATACTCTGTTCAAATTCGTCGGCTTATACTGCTGGCACGAAGTGACGGGCGTGGTTAAGAAAAATAGAAACCGATCCTATTTTCTCTTATGCCGCTCTAATCAAATCGCCGCCTGGTTGGGTTGCTCTAGTTCGTCAAGAACCGATGAAGCCAAAAATAAATATGCTGCTTATTACACTGATTTTAACAATGTTTATGACATGCCCAGGGGACATTTTAAAAGCTTACGACATGCAGTTGAACCTGAGTTGAACATGGGTTATTCATCTAAAGCCGACACCTACAATTACGAGTCCAAATTAGACTAAAATTTTCTATAGTCGTCTTCTTCACGACTAATGACGAGAAATGATTCCACAGAAATGATACAATTTCTATAGAAATCCCCAAACGAAAAAAAAATCCGTCTAGAATGAGGATATTTAATAACAAGAATAAATAATCCAACAGAACCTCCGTCTTTGGTCCCATGCAGCGACTATGAATACCCCGACACTCTGTGTTGATCTCCGTCTACTTCCCTACTCGCGCTACGCATATCAGAGGAAAGAGACAACCAATCGGGTGGTACTCTCGAAATTTTTTCTCCGGGGCTCTACTGCGATAGAGCTGTTTGTAGAGGTAACGAACTGTGACGTTCCGCGTAGCTCCAATACTCCGCTCGTCTGCACCGGGCCGGGTATCGGTAATATACCCAACTCCGCATGGTCCTATTGCAGAGATAGGGCGACGGAGGTTCTCGTGCTTATTTGTTTTTGACATAAAGCAACAGACGATTCTTTCGACTACAGCGCTACGCCGCATAGTTGACTAAAACGGCATCTACGGCTTCAACACCTGATGGTGAATGGAACTGGGCTTAAGGCTTTTCCAAAATTACCGTTATCGACAAAACAACCTGAGCTCCGTACCTAACGTCGACGAAAAGGATCAAGTGCTCGCAGTCAGCAAAATGGTGGTAGACGTACGGGAAACCCAACCGTAGCTCCAGGTCGTCAAAACATGTTTCTTCCATCAGAGCGGACTGAAAGTTGGCGGGTCGGATTTTCGTCTTATCCCACTGAATCAGCGTCTGGCTGTATCGTGTTGATCCCGACCTCCGCATATCGTCATACAGTGTCCTCCCAATATGCAACATTCCAGAAGGATAAAGGTCCTAAAAAGAGTAGAAGAAGTTGGCAACCACAGTTGCATTTTCATGCTGAATTTCTTAGCTTTCACTCAAGCACAGCTTTTCCCTCGACTTTCGAAACAAGCTTCGCCCAATACTCTTGATGACTATCTCTCCCTGCCGATGCAGAATCTCCGGGTACCTGCGGAAGAAAGCCAGAAGCGGCGTCACAGCTGCTCCCACAGATCGCCGTTACTGTTTGACAAGAGGATTTGAGTCATTATGGAGACGTTTACTCCTTCTTCCTGGGGATCACTGGCGTGTTTTGGACTTAGTCATATAGAGTATTACCGCAGAAACAGTTGGACACTTTTTGCGAATGTCGTTCAATTTGCCCGGCACGCCGGCCGTAACTGCACTGTCAGAAGTTTCACAACAGACAACGCAAGACATGACAGTTTCATAACAGATAACACAATGACTCACAATCAGCTTGGGCTGAAAGGGTATTTATATCACAAGGATGCGCGGTTTTTGTCAGATAACACTTGGAATGTTATCTGTTACGATTCTGCATAACGTTTTGCATAAGCCAAGAAGAGCCGAAAAAGTATCTGCGGACTTTTTCGATATCACGATGACAAACAAGTCAGCAAATGTCTTTCCGGCGGTGTTTTGTCTCTTCTTGCATACATGAATTGTTTGAATTGTAACATTTGAAAATCATAACAGCTAACATCCGAAGTGTTAATATCTGCTAAGAACAGCGCATCCATTTGTTATCCGTTATGAAACTTCTAACAGTGCAACTTTACCGGAATTCACTGAAGCGTGAAGGAGGATTACTGTTTATTATTTTTTATAAACAATGCGAACTTTCTAATGAGTTCGAATTGTCAGTGCATATAAACCCATCAGGGAGGCGGCTGCTATTTCCTGTCAAGCTGGGAAATTACGAGGCTGGCTACGGAAACCAAGCTTGATACTTACACAGATAAGTCCGCATTCATAGTCACCCACGTTCTTCCTATCGTTACTCAGCTCAGACAGAAGTACCTTGTTGTTAATGCATGGAATAACGTCCCTCAAGTTGGTTAGCTTCTGCTTTCCAAAGAACTGAAACTCGACGAAGTTATCCATGTGCCTGCGAATATATATATATATATCTGCATTGAAAAACCCAAAGGCCATGTACAGGATAAACAAACAACTCATAGGAAATAACAAACTAAGAAACAGCAGAAACTATTGTATTCAAATTCAAATTCAAATATTTTATTGACCTCCAAGATCGGAGAGTATAAAGTGAAGTAAATACATACAAATTGGCCCAACATGTAATACTGCTCAAAAACAATCTGGCCAAACCATACTAAAAATACAAAAAATGTTTTCCCCCAGCTCCTTAGTTTCTTTGCCCCCGAGATTTTTCTCTTTTTCCCGCTACCTAGCATGTTATCGAAGACGCATTGTGCAACGTTTACACAGACAGGAGTTCCGGTTTAGTAGAAAATGATTTGGCAGGAATAAGAAAAGCTTTTGAAATCAGTAGTCATTAGTGGCGTTTTTGGAGATACCATGGTATCTGTTACCACGGTAACTGAATCTACAATTAGTCGTTTTTGCAGTTACCGTGGTATCTGATACTCGGTTGCTCTGGAAAAACGACTATTTCCCAAATTGCACTTTTCGAAGTCATCCCAAAAGAAAAACTGATAACCAGTTACATCACTAAGTGCTAAACTTCTTTCTCACCAATTTGACAAAATTTGATGAAAATGAGATGACTTTTCAGATACCACAACCCCAGTCGGACCGTGGTATCAGTTACCACGATAACTGCAAAAACGCCTTTTCACCGTGGTATCCGATACCACGATAACTGCGAAAACCACTTTACACCGTGGTATCAGATCATGGTATCTGCAAAAACGCAACTATTAATTATGATGGCGTGACTGCCATCGTAATCATGATCTAGTTGAATCAATGCTTGTTCACTACTTTCAAATTTAATAAAGTGTTGTTTTCCGTCCTTCTGTAAAAAGCATTCTATATCCGAGATCGAATTCGTTTTAAAGAAGTTTTTCCCTGCGTGTATATGCTACGTAAGTTAAAAACCTGCAAGGTTCTGCACGTCAGACAGAAATAGCCTAAGGGAGAATGAGAGAGGAGCTTAATAGCCTAATACGAGAAGCACAGTAAGTTGCTACGGGGAATATTGCTTGGTCAAACAAAAAACGAGGAAACGCAGCCAGGACGCATACTGATGGGTTCCTTTTCTCCAGGAAGCAAATTCCGCTTCGCTGGAAGGTGCACTGAAAACTCCCTTCGCGTCCAGAAACTCCCACGGAATTCTAAAAACTCCCATCGGAAAATTCTAGTGTGTTATCTTTTAACTTCACAGGGACCAGCACCATCACCTGCTAGCATTGGTAACTCGTCGATCTCCTCATGCATCCTTGCAGTTGTTTCTAAGGGGACGTTTTCGCGTGGATGGCTGTAGAGCAGAACGGTTGATCCCGTCCACGCGAAAATGAGAAAATCGATCAGGCGTTGAACGGCTGATGAAGATGGTCTGTCCACGCGAAATACCCATTCAGCTGGATGGAAGCATATGAGTGGGAAGGTCCACACAATATCCCCGTTCAGCTCAATGATGCCCTCGGAGCGGTGTTGAATGGGAGGCGTCCATAGAGCTGGATGACCTGTTCATCCATACACGCGAAAATCACAAAAAGATCGACCGTATCCACGCGAAAATGTCCGTCGAGCTCGGGGACCAGAGCCATCCACGCGAAAACGTCCCCTAAGTTTCCCTCCCAGTGCTACGTGAGCTAATATGAAGGCGCCACGCCGCGTTTCCAGAATAGTTATACATGCCCGTAAACCTTCAGTTCTTCAAGACAAGACAAGAAATCTGCATCTACCTTCGAGTTAAGACCAACGCCGTAATAACTAGAAAAACTAAGTTCGACTGGAGGAGAAGACAGGATCCCTAATGTAGACCCAAGCCCCTGTAGGCCCAAGAAAAACTGCACTGTCAGAAGTTTCATAACAGACAACACAAGGATGCGCAGTTTCAACAGACAACACTTGGGATGTGATCTATTGTGATTTTTAAACGTTGTGCATGAACTGTTATGCATAACAAGCATTGCCGAAGAGCCAAAAAATTCCGAAAAAGCCTCTGCTGACTTGTTTTTTCATTTTTCAACTCTTCCCGGCAGTGCTTGTTATGCATAACATGTCATGTATAACGTTTTCAAATCACAACATATTACAACCCAAGTGTTGTCTGTTGAAACTGCGCATCCTTGTGTTATCTGTTATCAAACTTTCGGAGAGTGTGCAACATCTTCTCTTCGAATCTCCATACCATGCCCCAAGGTCACACTTCTCAGATTTGAAGCGCTGAAGCAAAACCTTCCCCGTGACATCAAAGAAATCTCTTCCATAAACCTCCCCCCTGGAAGCGACCGAGCCGTGCTCATGCCGATCATCGCAGCCCTCAAATTCCTCTGCATTTCTTAGAGCGTCTGGGCCCAACCTTGCCACCGCGGTGGCAGTCGCAATTTTATCGCTGTCTGAGAATCTTGTTTTGTTGTTGTTGTTGTATTTATTCACTTTAGGTTTGACGTCATCATTGTTGTTGTTGTGTTTATTCACTCTACGTTTGACGTCATTTTATCTTGATACAGTTATTTTTGTTGACAAAAAAACGAAAATTCGGCTAGTCCGTGAATGGTTTGGAAATAAATTGAATTGAACTGAAGTTCGGCGCAGTGCTTCGGTAGCAGAGAAAGATCCGACCCAAAGAAGACCTTGACTCAACGATACAACAGACCAGCGATCAACCGCAAGGAAGCCGAAAGGGTCGCTTCCTGGAACCTAGGTGCTGACGAATTCCAAGAAAAGGAAGATGCACATGCGCACCCCCATTTGTGGAGTTTTCTAATGCCGTGCCACTTTGTAATGCTGTAATTCTACGAATCATTTTATCCTCCTGCTCTGACGATTCCAATTCTTGTGATAGTGGAAAAAATCTAACGTGATCAGGGGCGTCACGACTGGAGGGCCCCCCCCCCAATCTTGTCGGCTAGTCGGTAAAAAAAAACGAGTCTGCGCGAAGCGCCGCAATTTTTCGTCAAAACAGTTGATTTTTTTCATGATGACAGTCAGTTTTTCTGAAAATCAGATAATATTTTGTCAAAACAGTCAGTCTTTCTGAAAATCAATCGACTTTTTCTCAAGACTGTAACTTTTTTCTTGAAAACAGTCGTTTTTCTGCAAAAAACAGTCGTTTTTCTGCAAAAAACAGTCGGTAAAAGTACTAGCCAGTCGGTAAATGCCCTGCCTCCCCCCCCCCCCCAAACATTTTGGCTAGTAACGCCTCTGAACGTGATTGATAAAAATCTAACATGATTGTTTGGATAAAAAGCTTACAGTACCAGATCAAACCCTGAGGGGTCCCTATATAGGCACTTGAAATTTCGAAACCCCACTGGATAGGGATGCCAACCACTTGGATGTTCTACATGACAGATACGTAATTTGCACCAAAACAAACCAAGACCATGCTACTCTTATTTTCACCCGTAAAAGGGCGGGAACAGGAAGGCGCCTACTCAGCCTATTGGGTAATCCTGCACTGATAGCTCAAAGGCGTATTCTCGCCGTTCCCCGAGGACTCCACTTGAGGACTCCCCGCGTTTTTGTTTGTCCCGGAGACTTTCTCCCGTATTCTCGCGAATCTACACGGACGGGGAATGCTCCGATTATCATCACCATCATCAAAAAGGACTCCCTTTCAGATTCAGAGGGGAATCAAGTTTTGCTGGTGTTGGTGCAATGTAAAACTAATTAAAAACAATCAGAATAAACAAACCAAAATTAGAGTGGATTAAAATGCAATTTCTTCAACTGCATATTTATTTTTGGAACAAAATCCATTTTGGAAGCATTCCCCGTGTTCTCGTTGTTTTCAGTACGCGGAGTCCGCGTGGAGTGACTCCCTCTATTCTCGCCGTTCCCTTCGATTCCCCGAGGAGTTCTCGGGGAATGGCGAGAATATGCCTTAAGAGACGGCGACAAGTTAAAGTTTATCGCCGAACATAATAAGAAAGAAAGAAAGAAAGAAAGGGAGAAAAAACTAAGCCACATAGGCAGTTAATGAAGATAGTGAATAAGACTTACGGCATCACCCTCCTGACAGCTCCCTCTACAGGTGCATAAACACGAACAGTATAAACAATGTCTGGCCGCGATTCAGCTTCATGTTCCCCATCTATTTCGTTAGGCGGATGGGGTTCCAGTTTCTTGTAAAGACTCGTGCTGTCTGTAGGTTCACTAATCTGCAAAAACATAACTTCAGCCACGTGCGGGGGGGGGGGGGGGAGATTTAGGCGTGTCGGAAGGTCACAAGTCCCGGCTGACATGGAGCACTAGCACTGTCCGAATTCTTCAAGTCTGAGCAGCAAACCCGCGCTCTATTCTTTTCAACATCGGACCTCTGGATCATCAGAGCCTCGTATTTGTTGCAATAGCGATGCCGCATCGCTGCTGCAGCACTTCTTTGCTTTTGCACAATATGCGTTTTTGGATTCACTTTCTTCTTGGTTGAAGCGGCAGCGCTGCAGCATCTTGCAGGGAAGCACGGACTTGGTCGGTGAGCAAGTCCATGATTCTCGAGAAGCGCTGCCGTTTTCCTCGGAAGCGCTGCATTGCAAAAATGGATGTAGGAAGAATCAGTCCGGAATCGACCGAGAAGTGGACCTGCAGCATGCAACAAAACGAGGCTCAGGTGTCCCTACACTACACGCGCATAACGTCTGCAAGTCTGCAAACACGCGCTCTATTCTTTGCAGCAGGGGCCTCTGGATGATCAGGTGCTCGTAGCCTCGCATAACGCCCATACGTCTGCTGAACCCCCAGCCCATGGCAAAACACACGCTAAAAGGTGGTTCCAGCATGCACAGCCAGAACAAAAACAGAAAAGTCAACTACTGGCTTGGTAAGTTAATACACCAAAGTATGACAAGAGCATGTGAGCTTATGTTTCAGGTTTTAACATTTCCATGTAGCCAAAATGGCAAAGCAAAATTAAATAACCGCCCCAAGTACCGTAACATACAGTAAAGCTATGTTTTTTGAACAGTTACTTAAATTTGACTAGTAAACTTTTTGGCTAAATGGCAGAATGAAGATCCAAAATATCTATTCTGAGGTTCTCCAGGGCTACTTTGACTTTTGCCACAGCAACTGCATGAAAATGGCATTGCTCAAAGTAAAAAAAAAACGTTCAAATAAACATATCTCAACTGTGCCACCACCGAAGGACAAGATTTGCCAAGAAAGATGTGCTCAGCGGTCATACCTAAAGGGACGACAAATGACCTAATGGCGACAAACTTTTAGCTTACCGTTTTTAGCGATAAATAAATAAAAAATAAATACTTACGATTAACGCCTTAGGTCTCAGTTTCAGAAGATGGGGATCAAAGTCTCCTTTGATTTTCGAACATGGATTAATCATCTGCTCTCCTTCGGAAAGCATGTCACTGATTTGAAGGTCACCTGCAGCAAAGTACCAATGTCAACAAGAGTACAACCAAATTAATTCTTGTCGACTTTGAATCTATTCCATTTTCTAGAAGACTAAAGAAATATTCTTGACGCAAAGCGCTTTTCCCAAATCAGTTATTTTTGGTGAACAATAAGCAAAGAAAATCACTCATGAAATGAAAGAAGATGAAACTCAGCCACCACTATTTACAAACTCTCTACAACCTTTTTTATTTTATTTTTGTTATTCCCCTTTTCTTCATTTTTTCTTCAGAGCAAGCAACACAAACAATTTATCACTCAGATTTGAATCAAAGCACAAAAGGGGAGGGCGGGGAATAAGAACAAAAGAGACAAAGAAGAAGTGGGCCCTCTAGTTTTTGGTTCTACAAGGTGAAGGTGCACCGCCACCAACCCCTTTGTGCACATTTTCTTGACCCCTTGGATCCGACTGCTGGTTAACCAGCGTCAAACCCTATTAGAAAGTGACAGCATGAGGGAGACAAAGACAAAGGGACACACAAATTTCTATTCATTTACTTACTTAAAGGATTCTCAATTCTCTTCAGTGGTGGAGGCTCTTCAATACCAATACCGAGGGAAGATGGTCTGAAAAGAAGAAGCACAGTTGTACAGTAAATGTAGGTCTGACAATACTCAGGTGTGTATGCAGCTAAAAATGGCATTAAAACCAGCTAGTTTGCAATTTCGGGTAGAACCGTTCACCATGCAAGGCCATTTGATAATGTTGACTGGAACTTTAGTAGGTGGTTCTTCTTAGATGCAGATAAACTATCTTGTCAAATTGTGGATTCTTTGTCAAAATTTGTATTCAAAATGTCTGCAATTACTGTGATCTTTAGGGTTAGCCGACCTTGACATTTATAAAGTCTTTTGTCCTACAGGATACTTTGCTATTTGCACCCGGAGATGGGCGAATCCGGCCATGAAGGATTCGAGTCCGAATCCAGAGCTAGGTATGAATCCGATTCCCAATCGGAATCCGGACCTGAATCCGGATTCGAATCCGACCCTAACAAACATCAAATCATGTACACAGGTTATAGTTTAAAAACTAAAGATGATAGAAAGTACTGATGTCTAAGGTAATCAGATAGCATGATATGTTAATGAGAATGGTTTGTGGTGGAGATCAAAAAGCTGGATTGCCAAAGCCAACTGTGTAAAAATTGGGAAACGGAAACTGGAAGGATGTAGACTAGAAATGTGAGCGGATGCATAAGAATGAAGGTTTGGAATCCAATTCCAAATCCTGCCTGATAAGCAGAACATTCAGATCTGGATTAAGATCCGGCCAAATTACGAATCCTGGATTCGAATCCGAATCCGGATTCTGACTCACTGATCTCTGTTTGTACCACCCACATATTTGCGCCAAACCTAGTAAACTTGTTTAAATAAAGATTAATTCATAAGGATAGCGCGCAAAAGATCAAAGTACATCCATCTTGAGTATTTTAGTTAATATCAAATGTCATTCACTTACTTCTATTTCTTCTTTAAAGAACTGCTTGGCACAAATCAAAGCCAAACAGGCGCAAACACATGTAACAGAAAAACGCTGGCGTTAACAGGCAAGTTAACCTGGTAGCGTAAATAAATCTGGTAAAGGCGCAGAAGAAAACTGGAAATGGAAGGTGGCGCAAAAACAATTTGGCCATGGTCAGCAGGTGTTCAGAAAAAAAAACATTTGCCAATGCTGCAATTTCGTTCAGCGAAAATAGAAAAAATATTAGGTTGTAGAAAATAATTAGACCTTTCAATCAAGGCCCATTTCACACATTTGGTAAATGTAGATGCTGGGAAGAAACGGTGGGAATTGATGCATATATTTCATTCACAGAGGGTGACACAAATAGCAAGGTACCCTGTACAGGATACCTTACTATTTGCACCAACCTTAGTAAGCTTGTAGGCTATACATAAAGACTAAATCAAAAGGATTGCATGTTGAACATCAAAATACATCCATCCTGACCGAATTAATTAACATCAGATGTCATCCACTTAATTCTATTTCTTCTTTGAAAAATACCTGGCGCACAATAAAGCCGAAAAGGCGCAAATACATGCAACAGAAAAACGCTGGTACAAACAGTCACACTCAAGCTACCGTACTTGGGTAAACCTGATAGCGTCAATAAATCTGTGAAAGTTGCAAAAGAAAATTGGAAATGGAAGGTGGCGCATAAACAATTTTGCCATGGTCAGTAGGTGTATAGAAGAAAGGCATTTGGCAATGCGTCAACTTTGTTCAAAGAAAATGTAAAAACTGTCAGGTTGTAGACAGTGCCGTCTTTACCCTTAGGCCGGTTAGGGTGGTGGTAGGGGGCCAGGAGAAACGAGAGGACAAGCAGGCGGTGTAAATTGTTGAGAAATCAGGCTATGGTTGCTAGCCATATTACCTTGTTCATTAGAACACAGGGGTGACCAGCTTTGTTGCACCATTATCGTTTACATTACCAAAATTATGCTCAAATGTGGCCAGTGTGGAAGGATTGTGTGTACATGTTTTACTCACAAAAACAGACCAAAAACCAATGGATGGCTTAAGGTCCACCAAAGTAAAATATGGCACTGGTTGTAGAAAAAATTAGACCTTTCAATCAAGGCCCAATTTCACCCATTTGGGTATCCAACCTCGATTTATATGACCTCGAGCTTGGCTTGAAAACATTACAAGGAAATTTCTGTGCAGTCCAAAACAGGCACTGGGTTACTCAGGGTTTCCTTCTTGACAGTTAGGACCCTGTTAGGACTGCTCTGAAATTTCCTTCCAACCTTTTTAGGCCGGTTCGAGGGTGTGTAAATTCGAGGTTGGATACCTCTCCTGTAAATGCTGTGTAAATGTAGAGGCTGGAAACAGCTGGAAAGAAATGGTCGGAATTGCATGCATGTATTTAATTCCAAGGGGTTGCACAAATAGCAAGGTATAGTGTATTATCATTTCATAATGCAAAAAACACCACCATTTCCCACTTCATCCATGCACATCCATGCTGCATCCATGACCATGGGATGATCCTAGTACAGCTTACAACAAATTACAAAGATTTAGGATACAATCCAACAAGATTAAACACTTACAATGTTTTCCGAAAGCTATTGTTGACAGTGTCTTCATCAATCCCAAAATATTCTGCAAGGTTTCTCAAATCTGCTTTTGCAGCATCTTCAAATCCACTGGCTTCGATCGGTCTGGAACAAAATATTTCACTGTCTAATTCTAGAATTTGACTAAATTCTTTCAGGACTTCAGCCGGCTTTAGAGAAGGACTAACAAAATTTCTGCCGTCTGCTTTGTAAACCGAATCCATGGTGGCTCTTGGACTTCGAAATTTGTGCCGAATTACCCGTCAGGAACAGTGTTGCCATCCGACCAAAGCAAAGTTTACTCAACCAAATTTATTGGGACACCTCTAGTTGGATAATGTAAGAAATTGTCGTATAAATATACAAAATCTAAATATCCAATCATACATATAAACCTCGCGGTCACTAGCCAACTAGTTGGCTACTGTAAGAAATTTCATATAGGAAAAGCCGGCGTTTCTGACTAGTTGGCTACGAGAAAAATTCGTATAGGATTTTTGTTTGTGTTCCAACTAGTCCGCCACTGTAAGAAATTTCGAATAGGAAATCCCGCGACGCCGACTAGTTGGCTACGAGAAAAATTCGTATAGAATTTTTGTTTGTGTTCCAACTAGTCCACCACTGTAAGAAATTTCGTATAAGAAATCAAGCGTTGCCGACTAGTTGGCTACGAGAAAAATTCGTATAGAATTTTTGTTTGTGTTCCAACTAGTCCACCACTGTAAGAAATTTCGTATAAGAAATCAAGCGTTGCCGACTAGTTGGCTATGAGAAAAATTCGTATAGGATTTTGTTTGTGTTCCAACTAGTCCGCCACTGTAAGAAATTTCATATAGGAAATCATGCATTGCCGACTAGTTGGCTACGAGAAAAATTCGTGTAGGATTTTTGTTTGTGCTTCAACTAGTTCGCCATTGTAAGACATTTCGTATAGGAAATCCCGCGTTGCCGGCTAATTGGCTACGATCAGAAATCATGTAGGAGAAAAGTTTGTAGCCAACTAGTTCGCTACCGTAAGAAATTTCGTATAGGAAATCCCACATTGCCAACTAGTTGACTACGACGAGAAATCGTATAGGAGAAAACTTTACATCCAACTAGTTGGAAAAATTTCACACTCGTATAGGGATTATAAAAAATATTCAACTAGTCGGATCGTATGAATTTGGATAGAGATTTCGGAAAATATCCAACGAGTCGGATTGTATGAACACGGATAAGAATTTCAGAAAATATCAAACTAGTCGGAACAGCTTTCACTCTAATAGTCAATGAACCAGCATTCTTCTGATTGGATAATCAATGTGTCTTTATACAAGTTTTTCTCATTTTAGAGAATTAGTTTGATAATTCTGTATTCCTTGACGAGTTTTCTTATTTTAGCCAACTAGTTGGATATTCATCCTCGTTCCTATAGTAATTTTTTTTATTTAAGCCAACTAGTTGGATCGGCAGAAATTTCATATAGAAATCCCGCATGGCCAACTAGTTGGCCACGACGAGAATTCGTCTAGGAGAAAACTTTTTATTCAGCTAGCTGGGTATGTCTCTCCCTCGTACAGAGATTTCAGAAAATATTCAACTAATCGGATTGTGTCAATTCACATAGACATTTCGAAATGTCCAACTAGTCGGTTTCAAGCTTTCAATCTCAAGAAGGATTGTGACCCTATTAGTTGGCTATGCGCTACATTTATACGCAATAAACTAACATCTATCTAATTGATTATTCAATATGTCTCTGTAAAAGTTTTCTTATTTTAGCCAATTAGTTTCACAGTTCTGCATTCCTTGACGAATTTTCTTCTTTATGCCAACTAGTTGGAAAAAAAGTCGGCAACGCGGGATTTCCTATACGAAATTTCTTACAGTGGCGGACTAGTTGGAACACAAACAAAATCCTTTTGTTGAGTTAAGGTCGGGGAATCCAAATGCCAGGGGCTAATTTTCCCCGACATGCAAATAATGATTTTGTTGAAATGAGGTCGGGGAATCCATATGCCAGGGACTAATCCCCGACATGCAAATATTGATTTTGTTGAGCTGAGGTCGGGGAATCCAAATGCCAGGGGCTAATATTCCCCGACATGCAAATAATCAATTTTGAAATCGGGGAACCGAAGTGTGAGGGGCTAATGTTCCCCGACATGCAAATATTGATTTTGTTGAGTTCTGGTCGGGGAATCCAAGTGCCAGGGGCTAATGTTCCTCGATAAGCAATAATGGCTTTTGAGGTCGGGGAATCGGAGTGTCCAGAGCTAATGTTCCCTCATAATCAAATAATCGATTTTGAGGTCGGGGAATCCAAGTGCCAGGAGCTAACGTTCCCCGATAAGCAAATACTGATTTTGTTGAGTTGAGGTCGGGGAATCCAAATGCCAGGGGCTCATAATCAATTTTCAGGTTTGGGAATCCAAGTGCCAGGGGCTAATGCTCCCCGATAAGCCATTATCGTTTTAGAGGCCGGGGAATCGAAGTGTCATTGGCAAATGTTCCCCGACACGCAAATTCTGATTTTGCTGAGTTGAGATGGGGGAATTCAAATGCCAGGCCATTTGACTATGCGGGAACATTAGCTCTGGATGCTTCGATTCCCCGAACCCAAAAGTCATCATTGCTTACTGGGGAACATTGGCCCCTGGCAATTGGATTCCCCGACCTCAACTCAACAAAATTTGCATGTCGGGAACGTTAACCCCTTACACTTCGATCCCCGATCTCTAAATCGATTATTTGATTATGAGGGAACGTTGGCCCCTTACACTTCGATTCCCCGATCTCTAAATCGATTATTTGATTATGAGGGAACATTAGGCCCTGGCATATCGATTCCCCGACCTCAAAATCGATTATGAGGTAACATTAAACCCTGGCACTTGGATTCACCGACCACAACTCAGCGCAAAATCAGTGTTTGCATGTCGGGGAATATTAGCCAATGACATTTCGATTCGCCGACCTCAAAATCATAATTGCTTATCGGGGAACATTAGCCCCTGTCACTTGGATTCCACGACCTGAAAATCGATTATTTGATTATGAGGGAACATTAGCCCCTGGCCTTTGGGTTCCCCGACCCGAACTAAAAAAAAACAATATTTGTATGTCGGGGACCATTAGCCCCTCACACTTCGATTCCCCGATCTCTAAATCGATTATTTGATTAATGAGGGAACATTAGCTCTGGACACTTCGATTCCCCGAGTACTCGAGGAATCTTAGCCCGGGGCACATCGATTCCCTGACTTGGCGGGGAAGATTAGCCATGGGAAAGTGGATTCCCCGATCTCTCGAGGAACTTTAGCTCCTGACACATCGATTCCCCGACAAACGGGGAACAATAGCGTGTGGAGTACCGATTCCCAGATAGTGGAACGATAGACACTGCCTGACACTGCAAGACAATCTGTAGTGAATCTTCATCCAGACGGTTAGATATGACTCCAGGTCACCTGAACATCAAAAATCTGCTGATCCAGAGAGAATATTCTAACTGAGCATGTTCTTTACTTATTTTGTTCTTCTCGAAATTTTGGCTTACATCAGATCCCGGCCATACCAATTGCCAGTTAGGAAAGCGAAGCAAACGGATTGAGTGTCGTTTTTCTTATTACAACTGAACAAGGACTTAGTTGCAACACAAGGCCTATCGAATGTCAGGGTTTCACAGGATCCCGTCCGTAGTATCAACCGAACAGGAAAGCGAAGCAGACGGATCTATTCAACATATCAGCTCACCCTCACTCTCAGTCAGGAATTTACAGGAGCTCCCGAATTTAATAAATGGAATTCTCATCTGGGTTCCGTATGTTTGTGTACCAACCAAATCGCCTGTTTTACTCTAAAAAACAAATGTTTGTCACGTACTAACTTGAAACCCCTCAACCATGTGATTCCAAAAACAGGTATATTTCCCGCCTCGATTTCAGCAAATCATATCCTATGAGTTTATTACCAAACCCTACACTACCAACCAAGTGCCCGGTCAATTTCGGTCGGAAGCGATCAAACCGAGGGATTACTCACTCCCAAAACGGTTATACTGTAAGGACCCGGTGCCCACGGAGACTCGTATCGTCCAACAAGAGATTAGCCCCTCGGATAGAAACCTTCGATCGTACTTTAGTTCTGAGTTAAGAGTTCCGGCCTGGGCTTAAATAGCAAATTGGCTCGTGCCTGTTGAACTGCAGAGTAAATTTCGTTCGCCCTACAGATGAAAAAGAGATAAGTGTGTACTTCTAAACTTGTGTACAAGCCGGATTCCCGTCTTCAGCCACCTGAATTCCCGGTGGGATTTCGGCCAAGATTCACGGCCGCTTCCCGTCCCGTTTGTTGACGCGAAAGTTCTTGGACAAAATTTAGCAATAGACAGAGACCATCCCCGCGACTACCACCACTAGCGTGTGACTCGCCCTCCCTCATGGTCTTCAGTAGAGACAAGGGGACAACAGCAAACTCACTTACTGTAAGAGAGTACACTGTAAAAAATAATCCTGCAGTATTTGCTACTGGGATTAACCTTGTCTCTACTGAGATACGATTATCTCTCATTCGGATCAATCTTATCCCAGTAGAGATAAGATTAATCCCAGTAGTAAATATTGCAGTTAACTTTAATCCTTACTCGGAGAAACTTTTTACAGTGTAAGTAGGCATGTAAATAGTTACATGCTTTGAAATAGTCCTACCCCCGTCTTAACAGGGGCAAGAAGCAGTCTACCTTCTCTTCAGTCATTCCCAGGCTCATTTCAGAGTACCCGAGGATGCTCACTGACTTAGTCCTCCCAAGAGCATCTTAGTCTAACAGAATTATAAAAAACTTGGCATATTTTTTTTATTCATTCCTTAGTTCACAAAACTTAGGCTTTGACGGCGAACTTCCTCATGGGGAATGCCCTAGCTTTCCTCTGTTGCTTTGGGTTCCTCTTGCTCAATTCGGACTTGGTCAAGGCTCGGCGCATAGCGCGGGTAACCTTTGGCCTGAGGTCAAGGGGCTTGAAGGTCTTGCCGGCATAGAGCTTCCTCAAGTTCTCCTTCTGCTTTGTGTGCATAACAATATACACCCTCTGGATGGCCTTGCGGACAACCCTAATCTTGGAGAGCTTGGAGGCTGCACCACCAGTGACCTTGGCCACACGGAGGGAAGCAAGCTCAGTCTTGAGCTCATGGAGCTGCTTTGTCAGATCTTCCTTCTTCTTCAGGCGGAGATCCCTGCACTTGACCTTGGCCATCTGAAAGAAGATGACAGAACTGTTAGTCAAAGATACCAAACAAAAACACTGAACTGTGTGTCAATAACAGTTATGACATTCAGAGGCAAAACCAATCCCACTGCACTGCAGTAAATATTGCCAAAAGTAGGTTCTGCCTTTTCTGATCAAACTTGATCACTGATAGCCTACAAGCCTTGTTGTTTTTATTTATACTAATTACAGGTTTTACATGAGTGTATTAGTGTATTAATAATACCAGTGTATTATTTACAGGTATGATTTCTATGGTACTGAAACGGTAGATCAGATAAACAAATTATAAGTTGGCTTTATATTTTTAATGTATCCTTTTATTATTTCTTGTTGTCTTATCAATATTATACTCCTAAAACAGGAGCACTAGACAAAGCCAACAAACAAGGTCAAACAGATCTCTGAAAATTATAATTTTCCCCTGTAGCTAAGAAAGCAGAAAATGAAGTGAACCCCTGTTTTTTTTTATCCAAAGACTTAATCCCTATCAAGTAAACTAACCCCTGTCATTTTTATAAAAATCCTGACTGTAATAGCTGATTCTAAATAACTAGTTCCTTTTTCACATCAATGACGGAATCATTGGTAAACTTTGTTATCTACTATTTTTTGGGGGTGAGGTGGGGGAGCAAGTCCAGGCTTTCAGTTATATCATCTTGAGTCTTTTTTTAACCTTAGCAGATCATGTGATCATTTGGGGTCCTTAATATACCTGCCAAGTTTCATCGTCCTAGCTTATGTGGAAGTGCCTGAACTTGCAAAACCCAGACCAGACCAGACAGAAATTGCAATTGCTATATGGCACTTGACAGAAGGGCAAGTGCCATAATCAGTAGATAACAAACTACAACAACACACCTAAATTGGGATTATGACCTACTGTGCAACCAGGTGACAAGGCGGTGGTTACTTCATATCAGGTACTACTTACAAAACTACAGATTCTTATTATAACCGACAATTTACCCTTTATCTAAGAAAACAAAACAAAATATATGGTATTCTTGAGAACTTCATCCCTAACAAGCCGTAGTCAAGTTATGGTGGGTACTTCAGTCGTCAGAAGAGTGCAATCCATCAAATACCTTGGTTTTCTACTAGATGAGAATTTGTCATGGAAAGAGCACGCCGATGTTCTGTCGTCTAAACTTTCTCGGTCTCTTGGAGTGATAAGAAGAGTCAAAAACATTGCATCATCTAAAATTCTACAAATGATATATTATGCTATTTTTCATCCTTACTTAATTTACGGATGCTCTGTGTGGGCTAGCAATTTTGTATCTTGTTACAAGAAATTTCAACATCTACAGAACAGTGATATCCGGGCAATCACGTCGCATGACCCCAATAACAATCACAGTGAACGTTTTAGACCTAATAAAATAATGGATGTCTCCACAATAAGAGACTACCAAGTTGCAGTTTTCACTTATAAGTATTTAATGATCATTTAAATTCGTCTTTTCAGAATTTGTTTTCACAGAATCAGGATTTCTAGGAGTATTCTACTCGGAATGCCCATCAGTTGGCGAGTGCCCCCCCGTAAAACAACTAGAGCTTCGTTCATAATAAAATACTTAGCTCCGGGGGTGTGGAATTCAATACCTGAGGAGGTAAGGGCTGCATCTACCCTTTCGGCTTTCAAGTCACAGACCAAGTCCTTCTGAAAACATAATTTCCTTCCTTTTTATTGGGGGGGGTGGGGTGGGGTGGGGGGGGCAAGGGCACTTTGGTGATGGAAGATTGTTTGCTAGTGGATATTTCTTGTCAGTGTGTTACGTCTTCATTCTTCTTCTCTTTTTCTCTCCTTATTTTTCTTTCTTTTTTGATTTGTTTTGTTTGTTTCCATTCAGATTAGATGAATAAAGAATAAGCCCCACCCATTGCCAGGCCTTATGGTGGGGCCATAAACAGTTAATGGTGTTTTTTATTTATATGAATAAACTAAACTGAACTGAAACAAAAAAACAACAACAGGGACTTTGGTTACTATGTGTAATTTAATACACTACTCCTATACAATCAAACAGATAGTAGAGTAAAAATCAAACAAATTTGATGAGGCCATGAAAGACATTAAACATGGTTATCTAAATCTCTGGCAAAACAGGCTAAAATAACAAGGGTTTCCTTACAGGAAAAAGATGTTGACTATCAACCTAAAAGTCTAGTGCTAACAGGGCTGTGATATGAAAATTTCAGATTTCCCCCCTTTAGATGCTTTATCAAGGAATGCACCATTCAAAGCACTGATGTAGTGAAAAAAATTACTGGATTGAAGATAAAAGATAAGCCTTAGGCATAATGCACCATAGTTTATATTAATTACTCCACATCAATCACCTTTGAACACTTTACCACTCCCATAATAATAATAATAATAAGTGTATTTAAAAGCCCAAGGGCCATATACATAACAAAACAAAAACAATAAGACACATTACAAAATAAGGCAACAACAATATTTTCCTACGGCTATGAAGCCTCACTATTGAGCTTAGTCGCTCTTAGCTTCAGCGCTCCATTGATATATTCGCACACCTTTCTTATAACCCTTTCCGAAGCGCTATTCAGGATATCCGGAAGAAGCAAAACAATCCCCTTAGCTCCGAAAGCTCCTGGCATCAATTGAGAAAGTGGTCCATATTTTCCTCTTCCCCAGCTTTGCAAAGTTGGCAATTATACCTGACATCTGGACCTGTCCTATCCCTGTTGTGTCTGTAGGAACATGATGCACTTGATAACAGTAATATGCTTCCTAATTGGGGAGCTACTCCTCTTTCAGCTGGCTAGCATCTTCCTAGATGAGATGCTCATGCCAATATTGCACCAATGTGTCATCTTAAGCTGATGAGCACCCTATATAGGCACTCTAATCCAAATGCAAGTGCATTGACAGGGGTTAATGACTTATTTTTCATACTAGTTTATCACTGCAAATTATTATTGCAAGTATGTGTACGACTGTGATACAAAGAATTAAATGATCCAAGATGTACCATAAGAAATATGGAAGAGGAAGCCACTTGCAACAATACTAAATTTCCAGTGAAAAGCCCCAGCTGACCAGTTGAAAAAAGAAATCAGTAACCCCCGGGTTGTTGCATTTGTTTCTGAGAGCTAATCTGGGATGCTAAACATAGTTGAGTGCAATATTGATATCAGCATCTCATTCAGGAAGTTGCTAGCCAGCTGAATGAGGAGTAGCTCCCTAAAGTAGGAAGTAGATTATTGTTCTAGACTGGAATAATATAATTTTTGTATCAAGAAATTTGTGAAGTGAGGATACAATCAGATCTTCAGATTTTGGAATTCCCAGTGCAGCCAACCCCAAACCCTTGATTTTAGGATACCCTATGCTGAACACTCAATATATCTACAATTCTGCATACCCTATGCCTTCTGCTGGATACTCCAACCCAATTATATATTGATGATTTGCATGAAGCTCAGAAGTCAATCAATCAGAGTACTTTTTATATCAGAGTAAAGTTGAGGTACACTTATTTGAAAGTTTGTTGACTTATGGGCTTTGCCATTTTCATGCACTTGCTGAGAGTAAAGTCAACTGTGAGTTTGCCACGGTAGGTAATTAATGGAAATACCTAAATAGGTATTTTGGATCTTCATTCTACGATTTGACATAAAACTGCACTGTTCACATTTAAGTAACTGTTCAAACAAACATATCTATACTGTAGGGCAGCATTAGGGTACCTATATATATTCAGTTTTTGGCATAGGGTATCCAAAAATCTGGGGTTTGTGGCAGACTGTCCCTGGGTTAGCCAACCAAAACCCCCTGATTTTTGGATACCCTATGCCAAACGCTGGATATGTCTAGCGTTTGGCATACCCTATGCCTAACGCCGGACACTATGCCAGGTGCTGGATACTGTAACCCAGTAAAATATTGATGATTTAAGTGAAGCTAAAAAGTCAACCAATCAGAAATCCTTTATATTGAGGTGGGTCAGGGCTAGATTACCAACAGGTATCCAGCCTTTGGCATAGGGTATCCAAAAATCAGGGATTTGTGGCAGACTGCCCTGGATCAATCAACACATTTCAGTAAATATAGCTCTGACCTCCTCCAGTAAATTAATTGGTTGATTTCTGGGTCTAATCTAAGTTGTATTGGAATTACATATAACCATGATATCACACCCATTTGATCTACTTTAACTCATGCAATGCTGAGTCTCCAATCACGTGATGTCCCTGTGCATGTCATGACTGTATGGAATTTTGATTACAACTTAATTGACATTAATTCCTGAACTTCCCTCTGATCTCAATATTTTATTGAGAAATGGGTTACGAAATTAAACACAAAGTATTCATAAATCAGAATTAGTGATAATCACAATATTCTCACCACAGACCAAAATCAAATTTTCTTTATCAGATCTTTTTTTGTTAGAAAATTCCCTCCAAGTTACATTAGCGTAGTCTAATCAATATTTCTAGATCAATTTCGACCACTGTTCCATGCCTTAAATTGGATTTTCTCAATTTCAAAGCACTGTGCTCATGCTTGGAATTTTTCTAAGACTGAGTTACCCTTCCCGATTATAAATCATGTAAAGTAGAGCGCCACGAGACCCACTGTCTCAGGTGGAGTTGTTGGAATATAATCAATCTAAACGCTAAACTGTATTACTAAGCCAAATTAGTGTTTTCAACTTCAAAAAACTCACTTTAAATTGTTAAGTTTCGGTAGCGTTGTCGTGCTAAATTTCGTACTTCTTCTTGAAATACACAGGCGATATTGACATAGAGCTTAAGGAACCTTCTAGAATTTCATAACGCGGAAAATTCAAACGCCTATTAGAACGAGGTAAAGTAGAAGCTATCCTAGAGTAAATATTCCTTGAGCCCAAGCTGACTTTGAAACATATATTCAAATACTGTATACAGCGGATACAAATTTCCTAGAATTTGGATAACCGCAACAATCAGGCCAGTGATAAAAGGTGGAAAGGCTCCAAACTTTCTACAATCCTATCACCCAATCTCCCGGTTTTGGGGAAATGCCTTGAGAGAATTATCCAGAGGAGACTGGAGTGGTTGGCTGAAGCAAACAAATTGCTACCCAAGTCACAATCAGGATTCTGTAAAGGTCGGAGCACGACTGATACCCTGTTGCCACTGGAAGAAGCCGTGAGAAGAAGCCTGAGTGAGGGGAGAATGGTACTGGCCCTCCTAGTCAACTTCGAGGCGGCGTACGACAACGTCCAAAAGGAGAAGCTCTGCCAAGTACTACTATCGATGGGGTTCCCAGACCAGTTCGTCAGATTTGTATGGGACTTCTTGTCAGACAGAACATTCACTGTCCAAGTCAATAGAGCGACATCCACACCACGACCTGTTAAAGTAGGCCTACCTCAAGGCTCACCACTCAGCCCCCTACTGTTCATCCTCCTGCTTGCGGAGTTGGAGTTTTCAAGCTACGAAACAGGGGCAGAAGCTTTTGCAGACGACCTGAACATATGGGAGACAGGTGACTCTCAAAAGGACCTGTAAACGAAAATGCAAAAATCCATCGACGAACTCAAATCAACACGATAGGCATCCCGATCTCAACATTGAAAACGAAGGCTATCCTGTCCACAGGAGGAAATCTACACGTCAGCCCAAATTGAAGATGGCAGGTGCTGACATGCAATACATCGCAAATCCCACGGTACTTGGGATCACCCTAGACCAGCGACTGACCTGGAGAAAACACATTGACGTGGTGAAGAAATAGTGCCTGTTAAGACTGACAATCATGACGCCTCTAACGAACTCCAGATGGGCTAACTCCTCATCATCCCTTTTGAAGTTCTACACCACCTACATAAGGCCCTGCATGGAGTATGGCCTCGTCGTGTACGGAAGCTGCTGCAAAAGCTACCTCGCCATTCTGGAAACGGTTCAAAATATGGCCATAAGAATCGCGCTGGGGGTCCACCATCACACGGCCAGCAACAGAGCAAGACAACTAGCGGGTCTCCCTTCGATCAAAGACCGAGCAACGCAGCTAATAACCAACTACTTCTCGAAAATTCAAGCCTTGGGCCCTGATCACCACATCTTCCAGCTCACTTTCCTTAGAAGCCCTGCAAATCCGCATCTCCGCTCATGGGAGCTTTTTACCGTGCAGCACCCAAATTGGAGTATCCCAGCCCCTCTCGTTTGCAAGTTTTCCCGTTCAGTGCCATGGCAAATGGCACAACCAGGCATCCAGCTGACACTGCTTGAAGGAAAGAAATCGGACTACTCACCCTTACAAATTCAGTCTCTGTTCTTGGAATGCATCCAAAAAACATACGCTAACCACTTACGTATATACACAGACGGCTCGGTCATAGCCGAAAAAGCTGCGGCGGCAGCAGTAGTCCCAGCTTACTCCTTAAACCTGGCTAAGCCTCTCCCAGCAAGATCGTCTATCCTGAGTGCCAAAGTTACGGCCATAAATGAAGCGCTGAAGGTGCTGACGGCTAAACCACCACCGTCGCAGAAGGCTGTCATCCTGTCGGACTCTCAGTCGGCCCTAAAACTCGTAAGGAACATCCAGTGGGACACACCAGACTCGGACATCGCGGACATGGGGAAGTTTCTCTGTGACCTGGGACAGCTTGGCGTTACAGTAGACTTCCAACACGTCCCCAGCCAATACCAAGCCATTATACCAAGGCATAAGATACAAGACAAGATTGCCGACAAGATTGCCAATTCAACAGTGAATAGTCTACAAAATCAGCCGACAACACCAGCCACCTTATGAGACCTCCTTCGCCAGCGCCGAATAGGCACGAAACTCCTACCCTTGCTGCCAATCTTCAGAGATGCAGATGACAACAGAGCCTATCTCAAAGTTAAGAGCATGGCACTGATTCTTGGTAAAGAACTTTTCCAGTGGAAGAAGACAGCGGACCCAAGATGCCGGCTTTGTAGCAACGCCGCCGAAACTCTACAGCATCTGGTGCTCGAGTGCCCCTCCAACGCAGAGCTCGCTAGCTGGTGCAGAAACTCACACGGGACAGCCGGAGGGCCAGTCTCTATCGGTGAGCTTATCGACTCAACTCGCCCAGCCCCAGAAGAGCGACGAATCTTCAAGAAAATCATCGAATTCTTCCGAAGCATTGACGTCCTGTGAGCCATCGTGATCGACCCACGAAGAGCAACCCGGAGCAACCTACCCCAGGCCGAAAGGGTTCCGAAGGGTTGGAGCCCAAGAGCCAGAAGTTTTTGGATTGGAAAGTAGAAGCTATCCTAGAGTAAATATTCCTTGAGCCCAAGCTGACTTTGAAACATATATTCAAATAATGTATACAGCGGATACGTCAGCTACGATAGTTCATCAGCGATATCCCGGTCCTTTTTGACAAGGGTCCTCGTCAGGCTGTCAATCTTCAGGGCCAATGTTGGGAAGGAAACAAACCTGTAAAGCCTGACAAGGACCCTTGCCCAGAAGGGGTGAAATATCGCTGATGAACCATCGTAGCTGAGGTATCCATTGTATACATTATTGGAATATATATCCTAGAGTAGAAAGTAGATGCAAAAGAGGTAAGGTGTGCCTTTGAGCAGCCTTTGAGTCCATACGTTTTGTGACAGTACCTAGCCTAGTGTATTTGATTGATAGCTGACCTGTATGTGTGAGCATATGGGCCCATGAGAACAAGTCGAGGCTTGAATTGAACCATGATTCACTGTAACTAGTAACTAAGGACAACTGGACAAGGTAAAACATCAACATTCAAAATCATCAACATCTTTGATGTTTACGAGAACAGTTGGCCATTAGAGCTTCATGAATTAGGTTGGATTGAAAAGCAGAATGCCCAGTGTTTTCTTCACCTATTTGGGATCTTTTTTTTTGTTAACAAAAGCTGGTGTGGAAGGAGCACCCCTCTGTTTTCATATTTGAAGATAGAATAACCATCTTGGAGAGCTATTGGACACTCACCAATGGTAAAACACAGTGGTCAAATACTTGTTCTATATGCTTTTAGTCACGAACTTGTAACAAACCAGATGCATTCCAGTTGTCGGAACAGGATTATGTTTCCGAACATGGACAAAATACAATGACCAAGTAAATATTTTTTTGCACAAGTATACAAACAATATTCATTACCTCATGTTTTGCAACCAGTGGGACTTTACCAATTTTAGTGACCTTGATATGTTAACCATCTTCAACAGAAACATTGGCTTTTCCAGACAATGTATTGGTTTATGAAACCATTCAAATTTGGCCAACAATTGATTCAAATTTTCTCTCATCAAACAGTTACAGCATCACCAAAAGCTAGCGGTAATTAAGTTTTCGATTCTCACAACTTTTTACTATTCTGTTTTGTTTGCAAGTACTGTGACTTTGCTGTAACAAATAAAATAAAGCGTCTGATTTGAATTGTTCGATTAACATGTTTGAATTCCAGTGGGTTTGAGTTTCGATGTTTTAGACTACCTTAGTAATAATAAGACAAAATAGCATACTGACACCAGTACAACGGAGTTCACCAGTAGTTGTGTCATGAAGTTGGATGACAAATGCTATAGTATAAAGCCAGACAAAGCAAAGCTCTAATGCACACATTTTGGATGACCTCAAGAAGATCCCCCTGCTTTCATTTTAATATTGTTGGACCTCTTGCTTATTTTTCCCAAACCTCTTGTTCTGGTTATTGTTGACTCAACTATCATCTTTACACCAATATATTATTTTATGGGAGGGGCCATCCACCCAGTAATGATCCTTTCTCCAGCTTTGAATAGAAACAAGACTGGAAGTTTCAGCTAGTTTTTAGGCTATTTGTGTTCTTCTTTTTGAAAAGCAGTCCTACCATGAGAGAAAATATTCACTGTTTCATTCGTAGGAACCAGCAGTGTCACCAAGCCACCCAGTTTCTTTATGTTTAACCAGTATTTGCTCTGTGACATTGCAAATTGTAGGTGGTTTTTCAACCAGTGACACCATGACGTTTCTTTTGTAATTCAATCAGCTGTTGGTGCCACCCATAGTTCTCCAAGCTGGGAGCCGCCTGCCTCCTTACTCAGTGTGGAAAACTCGCTGGAGAAAAATATAAAATTTAGACCCCTCTTTGGAACGTTGGGTGGTATCCAAGCATGCTAAGCTTTTTAAATTAACCTCCAGTCTCTTCCATAGATACAAATGGCAGACTTTTCACAGTTTCGAAAGGGGAAGCTTGTATTGAAGAATGAGAAGCCTAAGAAAAAGAAGAGCAAGTCAAAGAAACGAAAGCATGAGGAAGAGGGAAGCTCGACTATGGATGATTCTGCTCAGTATGAAGGGTGGTGGGAAGTTAAAAAGTTTGATCAGCTGGTGGGGCAGGTTGCTATTGAATTTACAGACAGGTGTTTTGTCAGAGCCTTAGACAATGGTCTGTTTGTTCTTGGTCCACCCCATGATGAAGGAGAAGGACCTTCGCCGGAAGAGGTTCTCTCTGTGTTCAAGATTTGTGATTCCAAAGTCACTATCAAATCTGGTTATGGGAAGTATCTTGGGATTGATAAGAGTGGGATTGTAGTAGCTCGTACTGACGCCGTAGGTCCACTAGAGCAGTGGGAGCCAGTGTTTCAAGATGGTAAAGTTGCTCTTCTTGCAGCAAATAATCAATTTGTGAAAATTGATCCGGAAACGGATGGGCTGATAGCGCGTGGTTTGACAGCTTCTGCGGAAAATTTTGTAAAGTTCAGAACAAATACGGAAAGAGAAGGGGACAAGAAGGTTGTGTTGCCAGACGAAGAGCAGGGAACAGCAAGAGAGATTGAATTGAATTTTGTGAAGAAGTTTCAGAAATTCCAGGATAAGAAAATTAAATTGAACCAAGATGATGTCAGGGTGATAAAACAGGCAAAGAAGGAAGGAGCCTTGCATGAGACATTGCTAGACCGGCGATCTAAAATGAAAGCGGATCGTTATTGTAAATGAGGTTTCTCTGCTGGTTAAGAATCTGTTTAATTTGAATGTTCGAATATTTCTGTATCTGTATCATTTTATTATAGATCTTTTAGTCTTAGTGGGTTGTAAGGTTTTCGGGAAATAGTAATAGTCCTTCACTTAAAGGACCTGTCTTACCTATAATACTAACGCAACCTACTTCCATAATTACTCCACATATTTCTAAACCCGGAGACTCCAATTTCGGACGGTACATTCTAACCCCTCTAACAACACCACTCTGATTTTCTCACTTGCCGTGTTTAGCTACCTTCGATGTGTATCACGATGTCGACGGTTGTCTGCGAGAAGTTTTTCCATCAGAAAAACCGGTTACGTAAATTGTTTCCCTGTTTGCGCTACAAGTCAACGGGTCTCGGAAAAGGCTTAAAACAGCCAAAACCGTGGGTTATTTGTTGAAAGCACAGCCTAGTTTTAAAGTATTACAATATTTTAAAATCCTGGAAGTTGAAGAGTAAATAGTGCGAGGGGTCCCTTAGCCTCGCTCAAATCTCTGCCGGGCCCGTTGTTCGAAAGGGTATGGCCGAGTTGTACCAGCTGCGATAGGTCGGCGACATAATCGGGATAAGCAAGGGAATCGCAGCAAACAGGAAATTCGTCTTACATATATTACTGATTGACTCTACGTCCCTAACCGGCCCATTGATTCTCAATGACGAAATCTCGAACTTCGGCAGATCCGCTCATTGCTTCCGAGGAGCTCATTATATTAACTACGGTTATTGAAAGAATGAAAAGTTCTCCGTGCTTTTCATCAGAACCAAGGGGGCCGAGCTGAAAACAGCCGGGACGGGTTTGTCCTCTTCCGTGTTTCTGTTACCCTCCTCCTCCACTCAGTGACACAAGTGTGGCACACTCTTTCCATTTTTACTTTAAAATTCTATTCTCTTTTCTATTCTATTCTTAATTTAACTTTTTCCTTCATATTTTCACCTTTACTTTTTACAAAAAACTAAACTATTAAAAATCAAAACCAAGGAAAAGCACTCCATAAAAATTATTGTAACAAGAAAAAACGAATCAAAAACACAAAGACGGATTTGTCCACCAGTGTTTAAAAGGATGTTCGAATGTTTACGCATGTTTTAAGACTGAAATTGAAACTGTACAAGTGCGACTTGCGTAACTTTAGATGCGTACATCGCTGTTTGCTTTCTAAAAATGATATACCTACGGTAGGTCTGAATATGCAGACATCTTCTCAGTTCACACAGTAGACAAGATTTCTGTAGAGGCGAAAGTCTTTGAAGACTCAGTATATTATTAAAGGTTAACTTCCGACATCAAGGTTGACATTGGAAAATAACATATTGAAAATAACGTATCCGAGCCAAAGGCGAGGTAGGTTATGGAAATATCTATGGAGCCGTCGAGTTTGTTATTCGGATATGATCCGAGATGGAGGCATGTTAACTATTAAAACTTATTCGAATGTCTTCTTTTGTTGTTCTTTTTTTCTACTGGGTTAGAGAATTTTATTTGAGTGAGCAGCAACCCAAGCCTACTATAGACCTACTAAAATTTCCCATGTCCTGCTTCTACCAATACAGTCTTTTACTTCTTTGGCGACGCAGATGCCATCTAGCGGTTGCAGAATAAATCAGTCGAAACCAGGTAACCGCTACGTGGCAAATGGAAATCAGTTGAAACCAATTTTGCCAACCGGTAGCAAAATTCTGCGATCTGTCACTGAGGTTCACTTCTTCGGCAAAGCGAGCCAGAATCCTGCGACCGGTTCCTTACCAGTAAAAACAAGAATGTAGCAAAAATGTTGAGGCATATAATTATGAAGAAGCGAGATTTCTCGCTAATAGGTTCATAGGCGCCTTCTGGGATTCATAGGCGCCTTCTGTTTTTGCTGTCAAAGGTTCCCGCAGAGAAAAGTGATAACACTCAAACATAACAAAACTACGTGGTGGCTCATGAGAAAATCAAGAAAAAAATCGAGAAAAAAGTCAGTGATCAATGCTGAATAACTAGCTTTTGAATAATGCAAGGGATAATAGGATGTTGTTTCAGTTGACAAGTTGTATTTTCAGTGCAGTCTGATTATGACAAGATATGACGTAGGGCATCGGCTGGATGTCTAAGACAGTAAGATGCTCTATCATTAAAAAAAAAAAAAAAAATGTATAACGTTTCATCTGTTTCTTTTTTTTTTCCTGAAAGTAATGTTTTTTATTTATTGTTGGAGGTCAGCTTCTACTTTAGTATTTGGGGAAAAGTGCTCGATGAACATCTGCGGAGGCTGATACGTATTCGTATCAGCTTCTCTGGTATGATCAACGTATCTACATATAGGATAAATCGTACCAACTTCCACAAAAGTAATTGTCATAATAAAACTTCCTGTGGGACATTGGAAGATAAGTATTACATACATGTTCGAGAAAAGTTATTATATATAATAAATATTTGATGGTGCAAAACGGATAAGTCAGCTAAATTTTATTAGAGCTATATTTCGGCCCTTATTGGCAAAGGTCCTCTTCGGGATCAAGCCGCGAAGAAGAAGTTCATTTTCCAGCTTGAGCCTGAAGAGGACCCTTGCCAAGGGCCGAAATATTTGCGGATCGAGCCTGAAGAGGACCATTGCCAAGAAGGGTCGAGATATAGCTCTAATAAAATGTACCTGACTTATCTGTTTTGCACCGTCAAATATGATTCGCAGTCAGCTTAGGCTGAAGGAGTATCTATATAATAAATATATATACAATAATATAATTGCCCCAAAACGACTTTCGCCTCTATAAACTTCTAACGACACTATGTAGACTAAATTGAATGTCAGCCAGGTGATGGTCAACACATGCCATAAATTGATTGATATTTTCTGCATTTACGACATTTTCAGGGAGATGATTCCAGTATTCAACTATCCAGTTTCTGAAGCTCCACTTTCCAATGTCTTTTCGAAATTTCTCACCATTATAATTACTATTAAGAGCAAGCTTCTTTAATTATGCTCCACGGTTAAAATCACGAACGACATGCAATGATGCAGAAAAACGATCAGGGGCTTGCGGTAGCAATCTCGGATCCTTGTCAGGATTTTCAGCGCCCTCTTCAGTTCCGGACGGAAAGAGTTGGGACTTATTAATTTTCCGGTCAGGACTGGTGAATCGGCCGGCGAATCCCGGTTATCTTTCTGCGCCATAAATCCGCCAGTTTTTCGGCTGGTTTGTTACTTTCACCTTTATATTGAATGATCGAATGAATTTATTACATGCAGCCTAGTAATAACTAAGAAGGCATTTGCAGCCTAGTAATAAGGTATTTGTTCGAACAAGATATAACAAGGCAATTGTTCGAACAAGATTCGGTGATTGAATAGTGGCCTGTTGACGCATCAGCCGAACCCAGAACCAGCGTAAAATTCGTCTCGTTGGGCGAATGGGAACTGCAGATCCCGAAAAAAGTCGCAGAAACTCTAAACATTATACATGCCAAACGCGCGCGTCTTACGACGTGGTTTAAGCTTTGTTAAAATTGGTATAATAAGCTTATACACGTCAGCTTAAACTGCGAGCAGATCACGACGGTCGGATTAAGAAAAGTAGAATCTTTCCTGTCTCCTAATAGTTGCGTTGTTGGAGATACCATGGTATCTGTTACCACGGTAACTGGATCTGCAATTAGTCGTTTTTTGCAGTTACCGTGGTATCTGATATACGGTTGCTCTGCAAAAACGACAATTGCCGAAATCGCGCTTTCCGAATTTATCTTAAAAGAAAAACTGATATTCAGTCACGTCACCAAGTGCCAAACTTCTTTCCCACCAATTTGACAAAACTGAGGAAAGTGAGATGACTTTTTCAGATACCACGGTCGGGCCCTGGTATCTGAATATCAATACCACGATAACTGGCCAGATACCACGTTAACTGCAAAACACGTCTTTTGACCGCGGTATCAGATACCACGATAACTGCAAAAACGACATTAGACCGTGGTATCAGATACCATGGTATCTGCAAAGACGCAACTAATGAAATCGCCCCCTGTTTACCCCAAACAAGGACAAGGTCTGTAATAACAACGTATATATATTTCTGAAACATCGCAATAACATCGTAAATAAATTTGATATCATTCATATACGTCGACAATATCGTATTGTCACATACCATTTCAAGAAGGCGAAATAAAAGGCGTAGTTGGCACAGAATAAAAGTAATGTCTAGTTTGCCCAGTTACATTTCAGTTGCAGAACCGGTTTTATACAGACAGAACAGGAACAATGAACTACTATGGGTTTGTAACGCAAGAAATCAAAACAGATCTAGTTATGTTGTCTCGAACCTTCCCGAGGAGATACAGAATAAAGTATGAAAATATGCAACAATTGCTATACATATTCAATAAAATATAATCACTCTCATACTTTGAGCATTCACTGTTAAATTAACAAATCGACTATACTTCAGTGTTAATTGCACTGATTTAACTGTTTATCACGTTATAGCCTATGAAAATACGAATATAGGGATAACAACAACAGTCCGGCGTGGAGCATGTTGTTGTTAGCCAAACCGCGGGTCATATAGGCAGTAAACGGACCAGTTTTCATATAAATAAGGTTCTATATACTACGAAGGTATCTCAAGGCTCTACAACGAGTCAAACTGCGACGAATCATCCTAAAAGAAAAAACAACAACATTAGGCTATAAGAAATCTAGACGTACATGTTACCAAACAGATCATATCACCATTTTTTTCTGAGCTTTCACTGAAACTGGAAGCCTTCAAATCAAAGATTCCTTCAGGATATTCCTGAAATTAATTCAATATTCTTCAAATTAAGCTTACAAAACAATCTGCGCTTGTCTCTGAAGATCTGTAAAGGTCGGGCTTCACTACCCAGACACCCCGGAATCTGGGGTCCGGATTAGGTGAAGACGGTCTCGAAAACCAGAGCAAACTGAGCCCACAAATCAAATCAAATGTCTCTTCAACAGTCCACTTTTGGGCATTTTTCAGAACTGTCATTTTCTTAGATTTTACCATCTCAACACAATTCAATCCAATCCAAAAACTCACGTTTCTCCAAATGTACTTTCAACTTCCCGCTTCTTTTCACCCAGAATCCGGGTTTTTCTACCAGATTCCCGGACGCGTCCGGGGTGCTTTCAGACCTGTCTTCACTACCCAAACCGATATCGAAGAAAACGGGTACCCAGAATCCGGGCGAAAAATCTCGGTAGTGAAGCCCGACCTTAAAGTGCATGTCCCCCTTATATGAGAAATACAATTTTTTTGCTTCTAAATATAGATGCCAGAATTAACTAGTTCGCTACGATAAAAAACTCGCCAGATGGCAACATGAACTGGATCTATGTAAAGACGCGGATTAACTGCGATCAAAGTTGATGATTGATTCAAGTACTGACTTGCAACAAATCCGCCGCCGGGTGCCATAGCAGAAGTACTGGAAAATGTAGTCGACCAACTTATAAGGGCGATTCTGGCGATCTGGAAAGCTCCGCTAGTTTATGCTCCAGCTGTTCTTACGACTTCGGCAAAAACTCGCTTCGCTTTCCAGAGACGTTTTGCGCCCCGATAATCTTGGATAGTGACGTACTGAATCGACTGCGCGGTTGGAAAGTGATCTCGGCAAGTCAGCGAGAAGTTATAAAGGCGCAAAGACTCTCCGTTAGTTCTTGCGCTCGGCGGATTCTCGCTTAGCTTTTCGGAAAACGAATCCGTGAGAACGCCAAAATCGCCCTAGCTTTTGGCACCGATGACAGGACGGACGCGGACCCAGAGTCTCATGAAGGGAAGGGTCTTACTAACCGGCATTTGAATTTTTTTCTACCTTATTTTACAGAGAAAATTAACAAAATACAGGTGGATTCCAAGTGACATTTTTTTGGGATCCCAAAACGTAAGTGGAGGGATACCTATGACATCGCAAAAGGTGTCCGTCCGTTCGTCCGTCTGTAAGCACGATGACTCGCTAAGGGAATGAGAAATTTTGATGAAACTTGGTGTGAGGATTGTTTGGGTCAAGGGGCTTTGTAGCTCTACATTTAGGGGTGGGGGAGGGGGCTCAAATTAAGGGACAAACAAAATATTTTTAAACAGCTAATGTGATAGTCGATGGGGTAAGAAGACACGCTGAGCACAATGGTGAAAACCATTTCCTCGCCGGACAACTAGTTCGTATCAATAAAACCATCTATCTATCTATCCTGTAGTTAGCACGAGGTTATATGAGGGATTGTTAGATCAAAATAAACATACAGGGGTTTGCGAGGGCTTGTACAGCTGCGATCTGCTGGACGTTCCACCTCGAGTGTTGGAGCTCGTCCGGCTTCGAACCTGTTAAACAGCAAAGCAAATCGTTAGTAAGTTAAAAGCAAAGCAATGAACATACAAGCACATCGTCAGAGTAGCGGTCATTGTGCGGATGTAAGAATTCGTCAGTGAGTCGGATTATTTACAGTGTAGCAAACGAACGCACTACACGTAGTGATACAGACTCGTACGCGAAAATTGCGCTCTGTAGCCTACCCCGGCAATTGAATACCGTGCCTTTCCATATTTATAGTATTAATTTTGTTGTCATTGATTTCAGTAAATCATATTTCTTTAATAGAAGGAACAAAAAATGCACGAGAACCTGTCTTCATACCCCACGTTTCAACCGAGGAACAACACCCTTGAGTTGGCGTAAGCTAACATCATTCAGGCTGTGGCTTGAAGATTGGTCATAAAATCACGTGTAATTTTTGTCAATTATATTTTGTAAGTAAAGTATTCCTGTAATTTGCAGAGGTGGCCATTTATCTCTGCTGTTACATGATCGGTTACACGAAAAAGCCGATTCGGTGGTCAGTTTCTTTCATAAAGCAATTTGCTAGTATTGCTACTATAGCAGTATAATTTAGTTATTGTTTCGGATTCAAGTTCTGTTTATTACAAATCCAAATAATATATAACGAGCCAGTATGAAAGAGAGTCGGTTCGATGTCAAATGTAAGACGTTCAAAACTACTGAGTAAATTTGATATAATGCCACAGGAAGATAATAAAACCAACAATAATAACCATTACGCACCCAGATCCAACTACCAACTGACTAAGGGTTTACGGTTGTAATTTCTTTTCTTTACAAGATCATATTTTGTTTCTGTTTTTTTTGGTAAGCATTGATTTTATTATACTTTTTTGCGTCGTCACGGAAAGTTCACATAGCTACGGTAATTGCACGATACCCTCAGTATTGTATGGTACAATGGAAATCGAGATCTTTCTGAATTCAGTATGGTAATGTTTGCAGTATGTTTCACAGAAACGGTGAAAAAAAAACAACGGAAAACCGTTTCTGTTTTTCCGTTTTTTCCGGAAAAAACAGAAACGGCCTATTAAAAAACACAACAAAACGGCCGTTTTCAACAGGTATTTCCGTTTTCTTCCGCTTCTGTAGGTCTTCTTTAGGTAAGGCGACTATGTCTGCCGCTGGCTCCAAGTTTGAAAAAAAAAATTACTTTCTCTGTCTGTTGCTTCTCAGAAATTCACGTGAAAGAACAAAGGACTTCAAGAAACTGGAATATGACTTGTAGTTCTATTACAGAGAGGGGTGGGCCTAAAGAGTGGTACGTATATAACTGCTGTCAAATGTCTCCAGTCGCCACGGCCGCCGGCTCAAGTGTAACGAAATCTCATCGTGTCTGTCTGATGCAACTGCAGTGTATTTGGTATTAATCTTATCTGCGTAGAGATAAGAGTAATCCGAGTAGCAAATACTGCAGTTAACTTTAAAGCACAATGGACACTTCTAATGCTTTACTTTGTCTTAAATGCTTCACAAATAAACATTTCCAACTTCCTTTAGAAGGCGCTACGAAAATCGGCCGTTTTCTTCTTATCCCTTGTCTTTACCTCTCTGGCATTTCGGCGATCCAAATCTTGGGAGCTGGGATATCGTGGCAGGAAATTCAAAAACTCCCAGCAATGCTTGATAGAAAAGGATATATTTGAGAGGTCACCAAAGTCAAGCCGCAGATGCAGTTTACCTGATTGTTCTAGTGTTTCATCAGAAGTTCCATGGCATAAAGTGCCTATTAAAAGTTTTTCTTTGGGGAATCGTGTTGTGAAGCTTGATTAACTTGCTTTAAAAATGTATCAGAATATGCAATAAGCTTTAAAAAAATAACATAGCTACAAAAATCATTCAAAAACAAATAACCTATTCAAATCTGAATTATACAACCTGATTTATGCATAAAATAAAGGTCTACTAAGTATTATAAGAAACATCACTTTTATCTTTGTCCAAGCTAATAAACTGAGCATGTACTGGCCCAAAAAATTAGGCTTTGAAATATCACAGAGAGGTCTAGGGGGTAGGCATTGTTCCTAGGTTGTTACAGAGTGGGATTGGGGTACTTTGATGTGCCCATTGAACTTTAATCTTTACACGGAAAATCTTTTTAACAGTGTGAGTTTAAAAGTGTCTGAAGCACCTATCACTAGATGAGTACAGGAGGGGTACCTGACCTCGTTTTTACACTACCTCGAATGTTGCCGCGAAAATGTTAGAATGAAATGTACATGCTGTCCTGACAATGAAGAGGCAAAATATGACTTTCTTCAACAGTCATGTATCCAAAAATATTCAAATTCTGTGCCTTTTCTTTGTTTGAAGCTGCTTTGAAAAGGGATGTTCTGGCTATTGACTTTGGTAACTCTACCTCTTTCATCATTTTGTAGTCACGGCGCGGAATTCGAGCTAAGGTCACAATGAGGTGATCTTGTTTAAAAAGAAAAATATGTTTAACTAGATATATTGAAGTAATATTTATTTATCCACTACGTGAACCATTCAATGAGCTTCAATCTAGTATGTTTGTCATATTTTTGGGTTAATTTTAAAGCAAGATAGATCATTCTGAAGGAAAGACTTCTCTGGAAATTTGAAATCTTGTCTGAGGTTGGATACCCCTCCTGTGTATGAGGTGTATAGTCTGAAGTCCATTCTATCTACCTGCACTTTTTCTCGCTTTTTAGTTGTTAGTATCTGAAGCCAAAAAGATATTTCATACCTCATATTTTGCATCCCTGTACGGAGGAGACTTCACAGCAGGTCGTACTGTTGTTTCGTCGTAGGATCTCACTTCAGATATCCTGAAAAATACGTGATAAGTTTTGTTGTTTCACAATTACGATACCTTTACTGATCCACGATAGTCGGCAAATGACAGCGGACGTGTCGCAAATTCAACGATAATTTCAGATATTCACTATTTGAGACTAATCAGTATATATGATAATAATAATTATTTTATTTTTCACCCATCTAAAAGCACAGGCATAGACGGAGTAGGAATAAAGAAAGAAAAGAAGAAGGAAACACAATAACAAGAGGAGACCAGACAAACATAGAGACTACGACAACATTATCCTGTCTACAAAACTATCCTATTGTAGAGGAATGCTCTCCCATTGATTGTAATTCTGTGTAAGTTGTCCAACTGCTGTAAGCGGGTCAGTGATGTTGTAAGTGTCAGTGATGTTGTAAGACGATTTTACTATTTCGGGTCCAAGGAGGGAGGCGGAGCAGGAATTTACAGAAACATATGCAAGTGGGACCGAACAAAAATGAAAGAAAAACCGGACCAAAGGTTTCGACGGGAGCACAAAGGGATATATTTCTTCGAATTCTTGATCCAGGCAAATGGGATACATTTCCGGTCCTCGACAGATCCCGTGAGCATGTTATCCCTAACCAGCCGCTAAAACAGATCTGTCAGGCAATCGCTTTCTGTGTTTAATATTCGGTTCTGCCCGAATTACGACTGCAATATCAGTGCTAGTCGAAAACTAGAATATTCTGGTACAGCATGTTCTTTGTCTGTATAAACATCATTCTATTCTTTCCGAAATTTCCGGTTCACATCCGATTTATCCGGTAGTAAAACGTATCAGATTGATTGATTCAGTCATATTATATCGACACGAACAGTTGGACAAAGACATTTATTTGAGCTATGTCTTCTTACCCCTGTATCACAATTCCGAACGCTTCAGAGATAACACGATGCCTACCGAGTTTCCGGTTTCAGAATTATCAACCATGCAGGAAAACAGATCAGATAGATCGAGTCAACATTTCAGCTTACCCGCTCCGACAATAAACGACTTCATTAATTGTAAGCACTATCAAGATTCCTTTGTACCAGATTCCGGACGTGTATCGTTCCGGCAGGAAAATAAGGTAAAGGTTGTACTGACGTACTAGTCAGCTTCAAACCAAACTTATACTTTTCAAAAATTTCCTTTTGTTTGCCGAATTACGAGCAAACGTGAATAGTCGAAAAAAAGAAAATCAAACCCTAATTTAAAACCCCTTCCCCAACCCTGAGTAGGGCTACGGGGCCCATCTCTGAACTTGACCTGTACTTTAACAAAAGGATCCTCACATTAAGGTCTAACAATCCGATGAAAAATTTGTAGCCTGCGTAGTTGTACGAAAAAGTTGCATATAATACTATGTAGTAGCAAAGAATACTATCATTTAATGTGCCTCAGACTATAGTCCAATCTTGTGTAGTAGTATCCAGTAGCATTCTATCTTGCCATAGTAGCATCCAGTCTTGCTAACAGTAGCATGCAGTAGTACGCAGTAACACTGTAGCCTTGAAGTAGAAGCATGTAGTAGCATCAGTAAGTACCGCATGCTACTTTTTCGAACAACTTCGTACTACTATTTGAGATAAATTTTTCATAGGGAAAATAGCTCAACCCTTCCGGAGTTACCGTAGTAACGAACAGACAGACAAACGGACGGACAAACTTAACGAAGTAATAGGTATCCCATCACCGCGCTTTGGGACCCTAAAAATCTGCGGACATTCAGTTCGAATTTCGTCATTCGAGTGAATGTATGTCAGTCCTTGTCAGAGAATATTCACAGCTGAAACCGCAAGGATCACGACTAGAGTGCAGTGCCAAGTGAGTCAAGGCACATACAAGTGATGTCACGTAGAAAAAAAAACACTTCTGGCTCCAACTTTTTGCACTTCTTAACTTGAATGGGTAATTCTGAAACTGTTTTGAGTTCAGAATGCACAAACTCTAAAGTTTAAAAGATGATACGGTACGTGCTTTGATGGTAACTAGCAACTATATTTCCACAATATAAATATATTTTATTTGTAACCCGTCAAATACACCAGGTGGTAGCGGAGTAAAGAGACAATTTATCTATTTTTGACCAGGATTGACAGAAAGATCAGATCATACTTTTGTTAATGTAACGTATGCTATGTTCGCTAGCTACCTTGTCATCGTCCTACCCGATGAAAAATTTGTAGCCTGCGTAGTAGTATGGTAGTAGTACGAAAACGTTGCATGTAATACTATGCAATAGCAAAGAATGCTATCATTTAATGTGCCTTCGACTGGTCCAATCTTATGTAATAGTATCCAGTAACATCCTGTCTTGCCATAGAAGCATCCAGTCTTGCTAATAGTAGCATATAGTATGCAGTAACATGGTAGCCTTCTCGTTATTTGCGTCCATCTGTATTTGTTTGCTTTTTGTGCAGTTGATTTTTATCATGAATAAGATTATTGACAGAGTGCAATTTTTGTATGACACTGGGATGTTTTTTCAACGCTATAAAATTACCCTATTGCTATCTTCAAGTGAGATACCACCCGTACCTTACCTTACTCCGAATGCACTATAACATGTCACTATAATCTATATTTTGTACCGCAGACGACCTGCCGTCTACATGGTGGTGTGAAATAAAAGCGTAACGGTTGCGACGACAAGCCTTTCAAGGCCAGTCCGTCTATCCAATCTTCTCGTTGCTCTCGTCACCCCTTCTTCATCAAGACTGGTGATGGCGGTGAACTGATTTTAATTTTGTTTGCCATTTTTATTTTGCATTTATGTTCCTTGTGCCTTTGTGACTGAACGTTTATGACATAAGACACTCTTGCATTGCGCCCTGAATCCATCGAATCTTTTCATTTCCTCAAAGTAGAATGTCCTATTTTCACTTTACAACCCTGTCGAGTTAAATGTTTTCTTGTTGGTTGTTTACGTTTTCGTTCTCTTTCTCTTTTCTTTAATACATTTTCCTAACATCGTTGTGCATAAAACAACAAATAATAACATAAGATAGTGTTGAAAATCAAAGTGCTTACCTGTCCCCATGAACTGAGTTCAGTTCCGACAAATTCGACAACCCGTCGATTGAGCTGCTGCGGTTTGTGAGGATTCCTAAAATAAATACACAAAATTAGTCGCATAGACTGGTAGTTAATCAAATCCAAACATGGAAAAGAAAGTGAATTCTTGGCAATAACATGCAAATGAATATTCCTTTCGCGATTGCGTCTACAACAATCCACACTGTCAGAAGTTTACAAAAGGATGCGCAGTTTCAACAGATGTGAAATAACAAAAACAATATATTCAAATAATGTATACAACGGATACGTCAGCTATGATGCTTCATCAGCGATATTTCGGCCCTTCTTGGCAAGGGTCCTGGTCAGGCTGTCAATTTCATGGTCAACGTCGGGGAAGGAAACAAACCTGTAATAAATAACTGAAACTTCTACCGACTACAAATATCTTATTTGGGTAAAAAAGACGTATCCGTTGTATACATTATTTGAATATATGTTTCAAAGTCAGCTTGGGCTCAAGGAATATTTATACACACGATTTGTTAACGTTACAATACTTCCGTCACGACGACAACTCGCACAGATGTTCTAAGATAGTTTACCACTTTAAAACTTAGCTATGATTACAGCAAATTTTCCAAGGCTTCGGCTATTCCTAGCCTCTTTCGATAAACGGGGCAAATTTGCACAACCGGCCTTCTGTCCAATAAGCTTCTCGGAAACACTGATCGGGAGCCTGATACGTCACGTAAAGGTAACAAACGGGGGAAGCGTGATACTCAGTGTAATGATATACTCTTGAAGTGTAGAATATCGGGAACGAGAATGGATGGAAATACTACTGAAGTATAATGAATTACTAAGTACGATGTGTCCTTGTGTTTTATTGTTATTTCTTTGTTATTTTTTTCGCTAATAAGTAAAGTTGTAAGTCATGTTTAGTGTTATGCTTTACTGAAACGTAACATATAAGGACCCATAACACAGTTTTCCTGTAACGCCAACAAATGGCGTATTATCTCGTATCTGTCTAAATTCCGCATCCTTGTGCAAACGTGACGAAACTTTGAAGGACCTGTCTTACCTATAATACTAACGCAACCTACTTCCATAATCACTCCATATATTTCTAAACCGGCTGACCCCAGTTTCGTACGGCACATTCTAATCCCTCTAAAAAGTCTCGAAAAAGGCTTAAAACAGCCAAAATCGTGGGTTATTTCTTGAAAGAACAGTCTAGTTTTAAAGTATTCAAATATTTTAAAATACTGTAAGTTGACGAGTAACTACGAGCGGTCCTTTAAAAATTGCAATGAGTATAGAATACAAGCCTAAAAATTCTCACAGCAGCTGAACTCGAACACTGAACACACGTTACCGGAATAATTGGCTAATAAGTTCTGTTTAAACATAGTGTCGCTGAATAACACAGATGAGTCCATGAAACTGTATCACATTAATTTCAGACAACTCATCTTTTAACTGGTATGGGTAATCGTTCGAAAGCGTTATAGTAGTAGTAGTAGTAGAACATTTTTATTGAAAATAGACATTTTGTTTTCAGTAGCACAACAAAAGCCGGGCTTGCGAGGCTGTGCGAACTTCTAAGAAAAAAAGAAGAAGAGAGAATATGGAGAATGAGACCATACAATAGGTTGGTGGAGTACAAATATCCGTTTTCGTCGCGTAGGGTGCAATCTCTCTATTCTGAAGTGGGATCTCCACTGGCAATCGTAAGTCCGTCGTAACCGTGCTCGTTAGGACCTGACATGCTCTCATTGTTTGACGACACAAAACGGATACGTCAGTTACATTTTATTAGAGTTATATTTCGGCCCTTCTTGGCAAGGATGTCTTACGTACCATTTTTTTTTATCACGCCCTCCTTATTGTCTGGGATCAAACAACCAATCACCACAAAGAAACTGCTATCATCAACCGAAACGGGACATGACGCGACGGTTTGCCCGGCAAAAAAACACATACACGTTTCGACTAGCAATTATTTTTCAGCTTTAGCAGACTATGAGTAATCTAAGACATGCGCAAAAACATGCCTATCATTATTGGTAGATTTTTGCGCCACCGATCTTTTGAATAGGAAATTCCAAATATAGTGAAGTCTTGGCGAGGCATCGAATCCGGTTTTAAAAGTCTCAAATCGGCAGTAGGCCAAGTTTTTCTACGACGGTAAACTTTTAAGCCTATTAAACTGAAACACGGGTCTTCCCTTGTATTCACTGTTGGACCGTTTTTATATTCTAGCCTTGAAAGTGAAGATGTACCGGTAAAGAAGATATACCACAGCTTAATGATTAAGCTGTGAGATATACTGATGAGATTAAGTTCTGAATGACGTGCTAGTGGTAGAAACTGGTTTGTAAGTAGTTCGGAAATCTAATCCTGACTTGAAATTTTAATCTACATAATTATTTGAAAGAAGCTATACAAACTGGTTTCTAAGTAGTTCGGAAATCTAATCCTCACTTGAAATTTGAGTCTACGGAATTATTTGAAAGAAGCTTTATAAACAAATAATTCCTGCTTCTGAGAGGCTTGTCTGAATCCATGAAGGCCACCACGGTGTGAGTTAAAGGACCTGTGTAACCTATAATACTAATGCAACCTACTTCCATAATCAGTACATATATTTCTAAACCCCGAGACCCCAATTTCGTACGGTACATTCTGACCCCTCTCACAAAACCCCGCTGATTTTCTCACTTGCCGTATTTTGCTACCTTCGATGTGTATCACGCTGTCGACGGTTGTCTGCGAGAAGTTTTTCCATCAGAAAAACCGGTTATGTAGATTCTTTCCCTGTTTTCGCTACAAGCCAACGGGTCTCGGAAAACGCTTAAAACAGCCAAAATCACGGGTTATTTGTTGAAAGCACAACCTAGTTTTAAAGTATTCAAATATTTGAAAACTACTGCAAGCTGAAGAGTAAATAGTGCGAGGGGTCCTTTAAGGATTGGCAAACTGCGTGCAAATCTGTTTTTCGCACTAGCTAGCTAGTAGAAACTTGGCCGGTCTATTAATATAGGTCAAGAATATTCTGGTGTGCCTAAAAGTCCAGCTCGACACAGGATGAATACAGAAGTGCTTTTTCAGATAACACTGAGTTTAACACCAATGTGCAAATACCCATTTTCATCCCACCGTGTTCACTCTTGAGTCTAACGCCTAAACAAGTAACGTAACTTGCTATTCGGGAGAGTTGCCTGTTCTGGATAATCGGTGTTAAACCCGCGCATAACACGGAGGCTTAAAACGCTTTTAAACATAAACACAGTTTGACTCTGGCAACTGAAAACGCTTTTTGCTAAACTCAGGGAAAACACAAGTGTCTGAAAACGCAACTAAAAATTCCACGAACCTTCAGATCCACGTCTGAATGTTGACTGAGGTGGTCTCTCCATGGTACTTCTTGCGCTAGATGGCAGCCGCGCTCGTTTCCCCTAAATTAGAAAAGGAGAGTCTCATTTTTGGGTCACGACACAACTTTCTAGGAAAAAATTCAAGTGGAAGTGACAAGGAATTGCTGGAATATCACATGATCATTCGTGGTGCATATCTGAACCAAATCTCGTATATTAACTAGAAAAACAAAACAAAATAGTAATAAGATTTGGTGGGCGGAATTTTTGTCAGGATTTCACCTTGGTTCTTGCCTACCTTTAAAAAAAAAAGACCTCTCACACATTCCGAATGCCGTTCCACGATCTCTGCCTTCCCCGTCTCGTGTCGTGAAGCGACTGATTTGTTTGGGTCTCCCCGCGCGTCCAGGGGGGGATACTATATTGTTCTGATCCGCGGTCAACCCAACCAAAGGGTTAAGTATCGGAGGTAGTCCACGAGGATCTCCTTTCCCTAATCCTCTTGTCTGAGACTTCCCCCTCCTTCCCAACTACCTGAAACCCGCTATAGGCGGGGGTAGGCAAGAACCAAAAGAGCCGCAAAGGCAAAAACCAAAAGAGCCAGCAAAAATCCCCAAAATCGAATCAGCCGGGCTAAAAACCAATCGGTACCGGAATATTTTTATCCCAAGAACTGTTGCAATTTACAATGCGTCATAACAATGCCAAGTAGCAAATTAGTTTTTTACGTTTCACCACTTTCAACGACGATATTTATTGTATGTTAATTAGTTTGACAAAATGGTCAAGTGTATGCTATGACTGACGAGTACCCGCTATTTATATCCCAAGATTTGGGTATAAATAAAAGATTATTCTATTCTGTTCGGCTCCACAGGTCTCGAATATCATACTTCCAGTTGTTCTTAGTCTACTTCCAGTATTTTTTGCCACGGTAGGAGACGGAACTTAGCATTTTTTTTTCAATTTTCTAATTTTTGAACATGCGTATCATAACGAAAACATAAACTGTTAAAAACAAAAAATCAAAACCTAAATTGAACAACATCTGAACAACTTCTGTGTTGTAGGCACTAATAAGAACAAGCCAATAAGTTGCATTTGTCTGTCACTTTTGTACCAAACAGAAAACGACTGCAGTTGGCCATCTCAGACTTGCTTATGCAGAGCTGCCAAGCCGATCTCGAAAAAAAAAAAAATCAAAAGAAGACATCCTGGCGAAGAATTGTGATTTTTTTTTTATTTTTGTGTTATTTGATGTGAAAAGTCGGTGACTAATCAACCCCGTGGCAACCCCGAGATTATTCATCCATTCACTTATTTATACTATACAAACTACATAACATAAATATAAGGCAAGAAACAAGACCCCCCGAAGCTATTTTGTTGGTTATCATCTTATGGTATTAAGGTATTATCTTTAGCTCTGCGAATCCTCCCGAAGCCCTCGCCAGTTAATTTCTGCGAGTAATCCTGATAATAGTCAGCAAAGAGAATGAGACTCGTCACTCACCCTGCCCTTCTCTAGATATTCAATGAGCTGGTGTTCCCTTGCGGCTAGATCTTCCGGAGTGAGAGCCAAGTTCGTTTGGGTCGGGTATGACGTGACGTGTTGATGTTTAGCCCTCGGAATGAGCATACTCACGCCATCTCCATAAGGTCGGTATGTCTGGAGGGTAGATGCCGGGGATGCGGTTGAACTAGGCGGGGAAGACCGACGCGACTTTTCGCCGGTATGCTGGAAGAATGAAGAAAACGTTATGCTACATTACGGATGGGGATCAACATGGGAGTTTTTTGGGCGGCAATGCGGTTTACTTGTTGCGAATGTGTGTGAGAGATATGTCTGATAACGTTGACAGAATGCCAAGCTCAACTGTTGGCCAACTCTTGCCTTTTTATTACGGGTCATTTGTCGAGAAGAAAACTGAACGAACGGTGAATTCAATAAATATTCCTTCAGCCCAAGCTGACTGCGGATCATATTTGATAGTGCAAAACGGATCCGTCAGTTGAATTTTATTGGAGCTATATTTCGGCCCTTCTTGGCAAGGGTCCTCTTCAGGACCTCTTCCAACTTGAGCGGTTTTGAGCCTGAAGACCTCTTCCAACTTGACCTCTTCCAACTAGAGCGGTTTTGAGCCTGAAGAGGACCCTTGCCAAGAACGGCCGAAATATAGCTTCAATAAAATTCAGCTGACGTCTCCGTTTTGCACTATCAAATATGATGAATTCGACTGACCAAGACGGCGCTACACTTGCATCCGCTGAATTAATTTTATTTAGTACATGGTAGCGCTTATCTCTGTCTGTGTGGGATTACCACCAAAATTAGTGGAACTCCGTTCTCCTTTTTGTTGTGACGTTTTGTCGCCGATGGCATAATCTGACTACTAAATAAAGAAAATTGTTGGAACCCCGATAAGATGGATAGTCCCAGAAAATCGGTAGTCGGGGGGTCAAGGCTTTGAACTTTGAAGTACCACAAAAATCGGCCCCGAGTTCAAATCCTCGCCGAACCAGTGGAGCGCGGTCAGGCCCGTATCCAGGAATTTATTTCGGGGGGGGGGGGGGGTCAGAGGGAAAAGCCTGTAAAATGATTATTTTTGTATGCTTGGGGGGGGGGGTCAATCCCCTAACCCCCCTCTGGATACGGACTTGAGCGCGGTTCTTTAAGACTAGCCGCAGACGACCTAGATGAAAAATGGATACCTAGATTCGTAGTACATCTAGGGGAAAGCACGGGAAGCGTCGGGTGGTTTGCCCCAACCAATTAGGGCCGAGGGCAGTGAAATAGGAAATTAGCACCGGCGCTATGCGAATGTTCAATGGTTTGCATGTGGAAGTTTGCTTTTGCCGATATGACAAAATAGTCAAAGTGAAAGTTCAATGCTGCTTCGTGCTAACTTTAGCGGCTAACAATATAAGACCGATCATGGAACCATCGGGTTTTCCGACATCTACAGTCATACGTGTTAATATGTTTTTCTCCTGACAGTATTCTATTTACGAATTTTTACCTTCGAGAACGGGTAGAAGCGACGTCCGGCTGTTTTTGTCTTGTCCTTCCCGGCAAATTCCTTCACTCAGAATTCTTCAAAGAGAATAGGAAAAGCGACCAAGAACGTTTAAAATGCTGCCCCTGCGGCACTGTTCGACACTTTACTCTCGGAGACTACGACACTACACCCACTATGTCAGTTTACGGAAAATCCTAGAGCTTCTTACTGTTTAATATCAGTTTTCTCAATATCCTGCTAATTCTTCTGCCCAATTTTTACGTAGTTTCATCCCATCATTTATTTCTGGTCATATCTTGTAAGTGTATTAGTTAATTTGTTTCGTGTCTTTGTATTCGTGTATTTTATTCCTCTTCTAGCTTTAAGCTATTTGGATATTAATCTTGGTTTAAAAAAAAAATAAATAATAATAATAAGAAAAGACAGCAACAGAAAAGGCTTTCGCCTCTAAATGACTCCGAGAAATTTTGAGTCATCGAACTGAATAGAATTGAAAGTATGGATCAGAGTTAAAATATATGGAGCTTACCCCGGGATTATCAAGTCCGCCACTGCTTTCGCTGCTAGCATCGCCTCGGATTATTGCCGCACGGTCCAGGGTTCCGGCAGGAACACCAGGTCCTCGGTAGCGCAAGAAGGAGGGGCGAGAGCTAATGGCTCCCTTAGCGCGGCGCGATCGAAGGCAGCAAATCAAAACGATGCAGGAGATGACGAGTAGCAGAATGGCCCCGACAACAATGACGGCAATCATCAGCACTGAAATAAATAATGGCATGAATAACTATATTCCTCGAAGAGTAATGTACCCTTTTAGCTATATCATGCATACCGGATCTGTAATGCCTTGCCCTTTAACCAACAGTAATAATAATAATATATTAGCATAAATATTCCTTCAGCCCAAGCTGACTGCAAATCATATTTGACAGTGCAAAACGGATACGTCAGCTGAATTATTTTACAGCTATATTTCGGCCCTTCTTGACAAGTGTTCTCTTCAGGCTCAAAGCCTGCTCGATTGGGACGTTGATCGAGTAGAGTTTCTGCATTTGGATTGACTTTGGTTTTGTTGTAGAGAAGAGCTTGGGGTCTGAATTTCTTTTCGCTGATGATGCCATGTTTCTGGTAGTGAGTTTTGGCCTGTGTCTCGGTTGATCCCTGAACGGTTTTTCTTAATTTCAGCGGCTTATTTTATAGTTTGGTGAAGTACGGTGCACGTTGCAAGGATTTGGGCTTTTCTAGAATGTACTACTTGGGATGGGTTTTCGAAAACGTGTTCTGCCAGTGCCGATTTGAAGTTGTAATTTGGACGGTATCCATTGGAAAGGGCGTGGTCGATCTCATGTTTGTGTTCTACCCATGAAAGATATTTAGAAGATTACTGAACTACCTCAGATATATAGCGCCAAGCTAGAATCTTTAGTTTGTTTTTCCCAGAGCAAAATAACACTAGGGAGTAGCGCCAAGACCTGTGCTTTCCATGCTTTGCAAACGGGCCATACTCGTAGCGCCACTCACTACGCTTGCGGCACTTAAAGCGAGAGAAACTTGCGGGTTTAGAAATTTCTAGTAAAGCAAAGGTGCGGCCTGCACACAGCAAGGAAACAATGGATACTGTATCATTCTTTTGATATGTTTAGAATATGAAGTTATCGGTGCTAGCGCTGGTGAGCGACCGAATGAGTTTCAGTAGGGACGTTCTCTATAGCTAGTGATGCTAGTGTCGCTGCTGTTCGAATGTGTGTCAATTTTGTCAAGTCTTGGCGCTACTTCGTAGTGTTGTTTTGCTCTGGTTTTTCCACACGTTAATTTTCCAGCTTGAGCAGCTTGATCCTGACCTTGCGAACAACGACCGAAATATAGCTCTAATAAAATTCAGATGACGTATCTGTTTTGCACTGTCGAACGTAATATATTAGCGAATTTGTTGGAAGGCCTCTATAAAATTTTTAATTTACATATGTCTTTTAAATTTACACAGGGAGAAATGTCACTTGAATTTTCTTTATCTCTTTTCTTCTTGAAGGACACTACGTTTGCGGAGCAGATGATTCCTTCGAGTAAATCGTTCCAGTTCTGAGAAGCTCGGTTGCTGGAAGTCCAGCGGCCTATGTCCTTGTAAAAGCGTTCCGTCCTCAGTTTATGCTGGTGTACTCGAAGACGGCTATGATTGAACCAGAGCAAAATAACACTATAGTAGCGCCAAGACTTGAAAAAAGTGTCACACACTGGAATGGCAGTGACACTAGCTCCAGCAGCGTTAGTGAACGTACCTACTGAAACTCGTTCAATCGCCCAACAGCGCTGGCTCTGATAACTTCATATACTGAAGATAGCAAAAAAATTATACAACTTCCATTGGTTCCTTGGTTTACGCTGTCCGCTCCTTAGCTTTACTAGACATTTCTAAACCCGGAAGTTTGTCTCCTTTTGAATGCCGCAAGCGTAGTGGGCGGCGCTACAAGTATGGTCCGTTTGCAAAGCATGGAAAGCATAGCTCTTGGCGCTACCCCTAGTGTTATTTTGCTTTGGGCTGAACTGCACAATTTTCTGAGCTGGTACGTTGCCATAGGTTCACTGCAGAGCTTGTACATTTCAATAAGATCTCCAGGGTGGAATTTACAGGCGAGGGTTGGGATCTCAAGCTTGCAAAGCTCTTCGTAGGGAAGTAAACGTAAACTGAGAGGAAAAACAGTCTTCCCCATGTGAGCTCATTCATTGACCGCGTTGTCGCAGCGTGAGAGCCTTCTAGTCCGCAATATGTTAGTAGGCGTAGAGTTTTTCTACAAAGATGACGATGATGATTTTCCACCGTCAAGAACAGCACAAGGCAGACAGGCAGGATTAGTTATGTTACAAAAGTTGTGAATTTTAAAATGAACTGTATATATTAATTATCAGTCCTAAATATTCTTTGAGCCCAAGCTGACTTTGAAACACTTATTCAAACAATGTTTACAATGGATACGTCAGGTACGATTCTTCATCAGCGATATTTGACAGCGATATTGACAGCCTGACGAGGACCCTTGCCAAGAAGGGCCGAAATATCGCTGGGGAAGAATCGTAGCTGACGTATCCGTTGTAAACATTGTTTGAATAAATTATCAGTCCTATGTTATCATGTTGCAGACAGATATTTAGGAATCATGACTGATTGATTGAAATAAAGAAAACACAAAGGTAAATCCTACAAGAGTAATTAGGCTACACAATGCAAAACAAACATCCTAGCCTAAAGCTTTCGCGATTTATGTTTTGTGCAGTTCTGGCCATTCCTCGATGTAGACTTGGATGTCTGCCGAATCCTCTTCTTTCAACATGCCATACGATTAACTTAATATATTTTCCATTTTGTCAATAGGCTACTACTGAAATCATTTATTTTTTTTACACTTAGGGAATGTTAAACTGAACCGGAATACCACATTTAAGGAGTGTTAAACTAAACCTGAATACCAATCTCACAAACTTTCCAATGCGCATAAAAGTCAGCTTAGTTTATTTTTATAATGAAGTAAAAAAGAAAAAAATATTACGCTGTCCACGACACCGGATATTATCCAACTTAAAACATACCGAGCGAATTCTGCTCAAAGTGGCCATATTCCCACGCCATTTTTAACACCAAAACGTTTAAGGCCAAAAATACTAAACGGAATTGATCAATATTTCGCAGATCCTTCCGTACCGAAAGTATGATCAACCACTTTACCTATCAGGTGGTAAGGCATGTGAATGGGTTCATTGCTGGAATGCATCAAAAACGAAGTGCGAATCCGACGAATTCTTCGTCACTCGGTATTTTTAATATTGTAAAAAATTTTGATAACTAAGTTTCCATCCACATTCGCAGCACAAAGTTAGCTAAATATACATTTCACCTCCATAAAATAAAAGAAACTATACCAATGGGGTTTGCAGACCATTTCCCGTACTTTCCTGCATGTATAAAAGTGAAATCATGCAAGCAAAAAATTAGCATTAATAGGTTGTTTTTTAGAGCTGAGGTAAACAAGACCAATAACTGCAACTTCCACGTTTTATTGTTTACAGCCGTAACAGATTTGTTTCACACGCTTTCAGTTCGTTTTCGGCCGAATGAAAACAACAATTTTGCAAAGTTAATTTAAGGTGATGAAGCGTATTCATTCCAAAAGTGTTGGACAATTTGTATATGTTTTCTTTACCTGTGGTAGCGAAGTAGGCTGATACTCTGAACCCAGTCCAATATGTTTTTTTCCATAACGGAACAACTCCGCATTTACACACTACGTAAAACTTAGACGTATTTTTCAAATCTGAGCATATTTGCGTCCGCCTTTGTTCCTCGAGATTCTAGCGCAAAACTGAACGTAAAATACGCACATATTCAGATTTAGGAATAAAGTAAGGGATCGAGTAAAAAGAGGCACGACATAGTGTAGGAGGCACGAGTACTAAAAAGAGGCACGAAAACTAAAATGGCCTTTTCATGCTTCAGAGTGAGGGGCAGGAACAATGTTCTAGCGTGCCTTCTTTTAGGCTCTGGAGTTACGAACTCTCCCTTACTTGTCTACTTTTACTATTTGCTAATTTTTTTTTATTACTCGTGCCTCCTGCGCCGTGCCGTGCCTCTTTTTAGTAGTCCCATAACATAAACCCAGTACGTCAGCTACGATTCTTCATCAGCGATATTTCGGCCCTTTTTGGCAAGGGTCCTCGTCAGCCTGACGAGGACCCTTGCCAAAAAGGGCCGAAATATCGCTGATGAAGAATCGTAGCTGACGTACCCGTTGTAAACATTGTTTGAATAAATGTTTCAAAGTCAGCTTGGGCTCAAAGAATATTTATAAACCCAGTATCAAAGTTTTCAGTCCACCTAGGCGGGATCGACTAACAAGAGGCACGGCATGGCACAGAAAGCGGGTTTTTCTGAAAATTGGTCGATTTTTCGTCAAAATAGTCATTTTTTTGAAAATCAGTGGATTTTTCTGAAAATCTGTCGATTTTTTCAAAACTGTCATTTTTTGTTGTTGAAAACAGTCGTTTTTGATGCAGGAACAGTCGGTAAAAATTACCAGCCAGTCGGTAAATGCCTCGTCCCCCACCCCAAACATTTTGGCTAGTGACGCCTCTGCAAGTAAGTGAGAGTTCGCAACTCCAGAGCCTAAAAGAAGGCATGTCAGAACATTGTCCCTGCCCCTCATTCTGAATCCTGAAAGTAATGGCCATTTTCGTTTTCGTGCCTCTTTTCAGTAGTAGTGCCTCCTACACTATGTCGTGCCGTGCCGTGCGTCTTTTTACTCGATCCCAATCTAGGCTATGAACAACTTACTATGGAGCCTTACTACAACTTACACGCATGTGTTTCAAGCCAAAATTTTACTTTCCAACAGAGAGATTTTTCCCACAGGCTTGGCTGCATCCGTTAAGAAATTTACTATGCTCAAAGAAATACGAAAGAATACGCATTACTGAATGGACAACAAAAGAATTTTAATCGAACAATCTTTCCAGACACGAGCTACTAGCTCCATGAAGATCGTACTAATTATATTTCCCAATTACAATGGTAGCAAAAATCCCACTGTCCTAATTCCTTGCCTTCCTTAGCACGCCTAACGGTATTCGCTACGTCAGACTTATGATAATAATAAAAAATGGTTATGAAGTAACCAAATTAGCATATTTTTAGCTATTTTCGAAGTAACTTTCACCAACGGATTTTCACAGGTGGGTGCGGGTGTTATAAGCAGTCACACAGAAAAGTTGTAGAAGAAAGTGATGTCATAAAGTCAACGAAAATTGTATTCATGTTTGTTCTAGTCACGGCTGAAGCTGACTTCGCTACTAAGATACTAACTATTAACGACCAGGCAATACATAGTGATTATTTCACACAAGTCGTAAATGAAAATCTTGCAATTTTACTGCAGAAACTTTGATGTAAATGTGATAACGTCAAAGGAAGTATTCTTGGAGTTCAGAAAATGACACGGGGAAAATAATGGGAACGCATACTTACACATTATGTACTATGTTTATAGGTGAGAACATAGTCTAAGAACGGAAGCCCCCATCCCCCGAATACTCAACCTTGAAATCTGTTGCCACTTTTCGTTGACGGAACCTGTAACTTTTGGCCGCAAAAACGTGAAACATTCTGGCGTCTACAGACTTCAGCTCCTTTAAAAACTACTAACGAGAAATCTCGCTTTTTAAGCTTCACAATCATAATAATAATAATAATAATTGTATTGAAAAAAGCCCGAGGGCCATATACACGTTCAAGACAAAAAAGATACATATACACGGAAAAAAGATAATTAAACTAATCAACAAAAATCTTTCTAGCTTCCAACGCTCTACTAATGTAACGACCAACCCTACTAATAGATTGAGCAGAAGTACACTTCAGAATACCAGGGAGTAGGGGAAACCCCACCCCAAAAATTTCCCTACGAATACTTGAAAGCTCTTGGCACCGACTCAAAAAATTACCAATATCCTCCTCTTCTCGTCCACAAAGAGGGCATGAATAATTCCTATTTGGGATTCTCGCCTTCCTATCAAAAACTTTATTTCTACCATGCAGTGGTAGACAATTAGCTCTCAGTTGGATCCAGTACCTCAAATAAGTAGCAGGCAAATTAAGCTTGAAATAAAACTCAGATTCGTACACTGTTTTAATCTTTCCGTAATTTAACTGGGTTTCTACTTCTCCATTTTTCCTGTGATAAATCATAAAATTTCGCGACCACCTGCAACACTGCTTGAGAGCATTCTACACGACAACGCTGTTCGCTACATTTACTCCACACATGTTTGACATACTGTCAACGTTAACAGCGGCAATGTCTGCTTGAAAGCATTCTACACGACAACGCTGTTCGGTTCATTTACTCAACGCATGTTTCGCAATGCTGTCAACATAAACAGTGGCAAGATAAATGGATGATATGAGAAAAGGTGACATTTACCTTTGAGATTAATGTTGCATGTTTCTCCAGTGTACCATTCGCGACATTCACATCCCAAGAACTTCTGTTTGTCATCGTACTTGCAGGCTCCGGAGAAGTTGCATTCTGTGCAGGCTTGAACCGCAGCTAAACAAAAAAAACGTTACAGAAATGTGAACTCCTCTTCCTACGGATCAAACCAAGCAATGTTGCCTCAAATCTCAAATCATTTATCCATGAAGCATTTTCCAGACAGCAAAGTAATTACAGTTAACAGCGACTATCTCCCACACCTCCACACAAATCAGATTTTTTTCCCACCATGACTAGAGTCTTTCTTCCATACGAAGATAGACTACCGATAGCAGGTTTCCTCGTATAGCGTTTTCCGGGTAGTCTCGTGGAATTTCGACTATATAGTATAGCCTACCGTTAAAGTTTAACTGAAAAGCCTACTTGTTTTTGTATCATTTAAGTGAAGACACTGAATAATTTGGATTGTGTTAAAGATTTTTTTTTTTACTTTGAACTGTATGCTGTAGTAAGACGTTCAGAATGTCAGCGAGCGACCTCACAAGCAAAATTGTACTATGACGCGGAAAATTATCTCAATACAAGTATGAGAGATTTTTCTATCTAAGCCCTTTTCGGTCAAACTTTAAGGATGTTCCCACTCCGCAGAAGTTTTTTCTCCGGATGAATCCGGAAAAATTTGCAGGCTAGGAAAAACAGTCGGGCTAAAATTTGTGTCAATGAAACCCTCACGAGTGGAAACCTCCCGCTTTAAGTGGCTGATCCTATCCAGAACGATCGCACAAAACAACTTTAACAAAGCGACGACACAATACAGATTGATGCTGGAACCGAAGCGTGCTTGAGGAAACTCCGTTTCGCTCCAGTTTTTCGATGGGAATTTTCTGACATACAATACACTTGTATGCCTCACATGACAAATGAACAACCATAGATCATTACGATTAGCAATCATTTGAATGGGAGCCGTTAGCTAAGTTGTGAAGGGATCAAAGTTGGCGTTGTTCGTTTAACAGAAGGTCGGCCGATTGAAAGGGATGAATGTAATTGGTCACAAGTCGGGATATCTTTTGCAAGGACGCTCGGTTGGCACGCACACGCAGGACAGAGTATACACATTTTGATACATGACGAAGGTGGGGGGGAGGGGCTCTAACTTAGTAGGTAGGCTACCCCTTTCAAAGTTCGGCTTGGATCTTCCCCAGATCCCAACATTCGGAAGGCGGAGGGGGAGGTTGAGATGCACAAGCGCAAAAGATATAGTACCCGATAGTGTTTGGGCTGTGCTTAATGACACTCGAAAGAACAGACGTCATAGACTTCAACTTCCTCGTCTTTATGTAATCAGACACTTTATCGCAAGGGGGGGGGGGGGGGGAGGGGTATTTTTTTCCGAACTAAGTTCCTCTACTGGTCCCAGCTAATTGACATGGGGCATGGGTTTCAATTATCACGACACGAAGGCTAACTGATGAGGGGAACCAAAATTGCAAAACAACAATCTCAAGCCCAGTCCCAGCAATGCAAGACGAACCGCAGAAGGCTACATAAACTATCACAGGAACGGATCTTATAACATACGAGTTGGTTAACTGACAGCACCGACAAGACATTTTCCAAATATAAGTGAAGCTTTTTTTGTTTTGTTTTTAAATAACGGTTTCGGGAAACTTCGATTACGGAAGCAGCCATTTATAACTGTGACTATTAAAAGAGATGCAGTACTTGCAGGAATGTACACTTGTACATTGTACCGGTTCTTCCTTAAACACATTTAACCGATTTGTGCTTGTATCGCAACCGACTCTTTTCTGGACCCCATGACTACGGCTTTTTTGTTTTGTTTTAATGACTACGACTGGAAGTATTCCACCCTCCGAGGGTCGATCACTATGATGTAATGAGAAAAGCTCTACTGTCCAGGTACCTTCGGATGACAGGAAGGTTAGACAGGTTTGAATCTGGTAAGAACGCGATAAAAGGAGGTAGAATGAGTGACGTTTTCATCAGTTTCGTTTATGGAGTGTTGTTTTCATTCAATTGTGTTTTTTAGAGTCCATTAACTGTGAACTGGGGATTGAGACAATACTGTATATGACTAAGTCCAAAATACGCCAGTGATCCTCAGGAAGAACGAGAAAACGTCTCACTAACGACTCAAACTCAACAACTCATTTCCGTGTCAATCAATCACGGCGATCGCTGGGGACAGCTGTGGTGCCGCTTCTGGCTCTTCCCCTAGGTACTCAGCGATTCTGCATCGGCAAGGAGAGTTATTCATCCAAAGTGTGGGCCAATTGCGGCCTGAGTTTCGGCTAGATTTTCTAGCCTTCCTCACGGAAAAAAACAAAAAAACATAACTACAGCACGGCTACCCCGATGGCCCAACAGTGAGAAAAATGGTCTGTCTAGGTTTTCGCACAGAGGCGAACGAAATCTATACGAGGAAAATGCAACTAAAAGGGTCAGTCAGAGAAGAAGAAATCACTTTAGAATAGTAGGAAAGAAACGGTATTGAGTGTCGCATCTTCACGACCGATAAGAAACATTAGGTTCCCCGCCCTAGTCGGCTGGTATTTCAATGAAATAATAATAAAATCGAACTCTTGTAAACGTATAATGACACAGATGTTGGATTGCAAATTAATATGTTGCTAGACCATTTTTTCCACAAAGTTGATAAGTCGCCTTTTGCTATTTTCGAGATAATCGCGTTTAGTGTTTGGTAAGCTATTACATCAAAAGCTAGTTATCACCTTTGTCGGCTGAGTTTCTGAGAAGGGAGTCTGGGGGGATCTGGGAAAAAAGTTGACAAAAAACGGAGGAAGAACGCAAAAGCGTGCCTTAGACAGTGTAGTGGTGGACTCAATTTGTCAAAAAGGCGAGTTATCACCTTCGCACACTCAGTTCGTCAATTTTATGAATGTTACAGATCTGTAAGTAACAAAATCCATTAAGTAGCACAAACCCAAAAATTATTTGCAGGGTGGCATTTTTTGACATTCTAGCGAACAGAACAGAGGCAAAAAACGCAACTGTTGTATTTGTTTTGTTCATGTCCCCAGGGGCTTCACTAAAAATCTATTTGTCTAGCTTTTGGTTAGATCTTCTTACCTGCGCAGACTCTCCCCTTTGCGTCTGTGTCGTTTGAGCTTGATAGGTCTTCATAGCCCTCATTGCACTGACACGTGAATGTTCCCATCAGGTTCATACACTTGGCGTTGGATGGACAGTCGTGCATTTCGTTTGCACATTCATCGAAGTCTGTAAGGCAAGAAAATTAGACAGCAGACAATAGCGAGGGGCAGACAATGAGCGTGTTCCACCCTCGTACCAATAGTAACTATTAGTTACTATTTCCGTTCCATCCTCACGAAAAGTTACTACGCTGACCGTTCCAACCTTCTCGAAATAGTAACTAATAGTTACTATTTGCTTACCATGCTCGGGAGCGTGGTAAGCGTAGTAACTACGCATCTCTGCAACGTGATTGGTCGGATTCGCCCGTGGCATGATATCCTGCTGGAAAATAGAAAAATCGTTCCAGCCTTGACGGAAAAAAGCCAGAATTCGTGACGTCATGCGTAGTAACTACGGTAAGTAGGATGGAACACGCTCAATACGTGTGCAGTAAGTGCCCACGGAGGATATACAGCGATGCCCAGAAAGTTCACAACCTCTCGGACAAGAGCAGCACAGAAACGCTAAGAAATAATGACAGAATCCAACGAAGAATTTTCAGCGGAAGTGGATTTTCAGTCCGTGAAGCTGGTACGTTTTAAAGTATAAATAATATAAATTATAATAAAAAAATATAAACATCAATGGACCGAAAGGTATTTTTCATGTTTTGCTTCTTCTTCTTCTTCGAGGTTTGCTCCAAATTTATAGATACACAATTTCTGACTTGAAGGTGATTGAAAAAACGCTGTATGTAAAAAACAACAGGCCCAAAGTTTTGATGGGATCCCAAAAATGTAGTATCCGATCCAGAAAATTCTGTCTTGTAGATATCCAATCTTTGCCAGACTCCTTAATTTTTTTTTACTAATTTAGAAGCAAATTAAGGCCAATGGTAATCATCTGAGTAGACGGATATGCATTCAGCATGTATGTTTACCCCTATAGTCTACTCTGCCTACGTCCGATCTATTTTGACGAAATTAATCAGACTTCCTTCCTTACTTCTGCCAAGTTTCCGGTTTGGGCCAGGTTCCGGTCGAACTACTTGTCTGGCAAAAAACTAAAGCTCAAAAACGAATTCAGCGTGTCTCCTTAACCCTACACCGAACCTCTAATAAACTTCAGATAAAAAACTTTTACTTTTAACAAATTTTCCAGTTTCCACCGGGTTCCGACCGAACTATGCATCCGGTGAGAAAATGATTGTCATATACGGATTCAGCATGCCTTCTTACCCGTAAGCAGAACATCTAATCAAATTCAAATACAACTTTTACTTTTAATAAACTTTCCGGCTCTGGCCGGATTTTGGGCAAACTACTTGTCCGGCGAGAAAATAAATTTCTTATCCAGACTCAGCATGGTCTTTACCCATAAACCACTCTCATCAACTTCTGATAAAACTTTTACTTTTTACAAATTTTCCGGGTTTTATATTTGACGGTGCAAAACGGATAAGTCAGCTACATGTAGTAGTATGTAGCTGACTTATCCGTTTTGCACCGTCAAATATGATTCGCAGTCAGCTTGGGCCGTAGTAACATCTATTTCCGGGTTTTGCCGGATTCCCTGGATGAACTACTTGTCCGGCGAGAAAATAAATTTCATATTCGGATTCAGCGTGCCTCCTTTCTCATAAATTGACTATTTCATTAGCTTTAAAACAAAATCGACCCTTAATCTAAAATCCCTCCCCAGCTCCTAAATATGACTTATCCGTTTTGCACCGTCAAACAAGCTATGGGGCCCATCTACGAACTTGACCTGTACTTTGACCCAAAGGATCCTCACACGAATTTTGGACAAAATATCTCAATCCCTTCGAGAGTTATCGTGCTAAAAGACAGACGGAAGGACGGATGGACAACTTTACCACATCACTGGTATCCCGTCACTTACGTTTTGGGATCCCAAAAATTGGCACAAAGAACAAGTAGTGTCACTAGCCGGTTGCGACCTGCGGGAGCATTCGGGAATAACTGTCTAAGAGGTTTACCCAGAATTACACTAATAGACGGGTTTTAAACTAAAAAAATAAAATTTATTTCGTTCAAAAACAATATGGCCCTCGGACTTTCAGAGCATGACAGAGAAATGTACGATCAACTAGACATACTGTACTGTTTGTTTACACCGTAGAAACGGTCAGGAAGTCAAGGCTGCAGTAGAATTAGGAGGCAATGAAAATGAAACAACAAGTGCAAGGTTCATATCAGCCAAATTTCACAGTGGCTGACTTTAGACTGTTTCAATTGCTTCGTTTGTTATTGCGATAAATTGTGTCGAATTCGAATTTTTTGCGGTTTGCTTGACTATTGGCCGCAAAAGAAAGCTAGGGCGTGATCACTTATCTGTTTCAATTACAAAAAATCGTCAGCATGCTCGCCTTCGTGTTAGGGAGTACAAAAAGAACGGGAAAGATCGTTACTAAGGCGGACTACCCCCCCCCCCCCAAAAAAAAAACTAGTTTATATCACCGTATTCCATTTGCCGCGGCGCAAGCCCAGTGATGATGATGATGGAATTTTGTTCACGCACTTAAGAAGAGGAAAATAGCGCAGTACAGACAAATAAAAGGAAAAAATATACTGAGCTTTCAATAATGTAGTAAATGCACAAGACCCAAAAATAAACATTAAAAAAAGAAGAAAAGGGACTAATCGGGTCTAAAAAATCTTCTTCCTAGATAGGGCAAACCCAGTCTGTAGGGATCGGACTTGTGTTCCCCGGTTTATGTCTCCCACGCCCGTTAGACGAAACACCGATTGCTTTACCTTTATAACTAAACGTATTTCGCATACCAAAGAATGTCCTTCACTAAGGGGGACGAACAATCGGCGATTGACGACAACGAACACAAAAATAATACATACATCATCAGGGGAGAGGGCGCAACGAATAATTTTAATGTTCAACGACACATAACTACAGCAAGGACAGACATATCCCGACCGGCTCCCACTACATTCAATCATTTCACTGATAAATTAATTAAGTCTACGACAGCAGGCGGCATAATGTTTGGACCATTTGACAAGACTATATTGCTACAATTTTTCACCACATATCCGAAGTAGGTTTTGAAGCCGCAGCAACATATGGCCCAGCGAAGTGGTCTACATTTGCAATCGGATTGATGCCACATTATGTATCAAGAGCTGTTTGTAATGGAACGCTGATTACTGACAACCTCCAAGTACGCCAATTACCCGCTGCGGGCAGTGATACACGCAACGACTGAGTTGCTAAAGACGATTCAAACCTCGACGAGGTTGAATGGGTGAGCTCTTTTCCAGAAGCGTTTTTAAAGCACAACTCTTACTAGAAATGATCTTTTCCTACAAAATGGATCAGAAAAGATGTTTTCGAAAATACCATTACTTTCCACCTGAAACTAGCGATTCTCTTGTTAGCGCTTGCCGATTATATCCAGCCTTCCTGCTCTCCGATGCGGCGGCTGGGCGCAAAAGGTTTGAAAAATGAACGTGCCTTGGTTAAAAAGTGGGAAAACTAAGCAAATAAAAGAAGTAATAAACAGAAGATTATCACATCCTTATATGTAAAAGAGTTGTCAGCGGACAGTGAAGATTCCGGCAAAATTTTCGTTGGGTGACGGGAAAACTCGGCAAGGTCGAAAAAGCGCTAAAAATTCGTAGTTACGAAACAAAACAATGGATAAAGGTGGGGATTTTAGAAGCTTATGATTCCATATGGGAGCTAAGTATATAATAAAAGACAGAAAAAGCAAGAGGGGTCCTTTAAGTATTATTTATAGGTACAGCGTTTTATAGGTATGAAAAGTACCTACTGGGTCTGCCTCCATGGGCTTGTGACCATAAAGTTACGCGACTGCATGGTGTTACCGATCCATTTGTGGCTGTGGATCAGCGCCATGCCAAATTTATGTCCTCTTTAGACGGGAGCCAGGCACTCTATAGTGCGGTTAGTTAGGGTTGTATAGTTTCTTTCTTTCTTTCCTATACTCTATATTATGGGCAAGCTTTGTGATATTTTCTTTTAATGTGGGAAAATACAATTACTGATAAACTGTAAAATATAAGAGAGAACATCATTCGGGGAAGAAGCTCGGGTAAGCTCATTACTGATTACACTGTAAAAAGTTTCTCCGAGTAGGGATTAAAGTTAACTGCAGTATTTGCTACTGGGATTAATCTTATCTCTACTGGGATAAGATAGATCCGAATTAGAGATAATCTGATATGTATACGATACTGACCGATACATGATACTGAAATAAGTCTATTTCTAAGCACTCGCGAAACTGGGAAGCAAGACCAGATATACAAATTTATTCAAACAATGTTTACAACGGGTACGTCAGCTACGATTCTTCATCAGCGATATTTCGGCCCTTTTTGGCAAGGGTCCTCGTCAGGCTGTCAATCTTCTGGTTCAACTTAGGGGAAGGAAACAAACCTGTAAACACAGGTTTACAGGTTACAGGTTTGTTTCCTTCCCCTAAGTTGAACCAGAGGATTGACAGCCTGACGAGGACCCTTGCCAAAAAGGGCCGAAATATCGCCGATGAAGAATCGTAGCTGACGTACCCGTTGTAAACATTGTTTGAATAAATGTTTCAAAGTCAGCTTGGGCTCAAAGAATATTTAGATATACAAATCACATCCATTTTTCAAAAAAGCGGTTAGTTTGACGAGGACGACTTCAGCCTCGTAAAGGATGGAAGATTACCAACTGTTATTCACAGTTGGAGTTTGGTTTACGCTCATTTAGACTAGATTCAAATGTTACAGAAAAAAAAAAATGTACGGACATGCAATTCCGACCACTGAATCAGGACGCGACGCCGGTGCTATAACTTTAAGTAACAACCTTTTTTAAATTTCTTTCTTTTGTGTATCGATCCCTTTTATCATCAATTTACGAACTACATCAAATTCCGTTCCGTCAAAGCTGCTGGTAAGTGAATAAAACGTCAAGAAAGGATCCGAAGGTCGATTACCGCCAAAATTAAAATAGCTGGGCTGCTTCCCAAAAGAATTCTTGGATGAGTTTCTAACGGAACTAAACAAATACACACCTTCTGTTGTGACAACGTTGCTTTTCGCTGGTTCGATGACGGTGTTATCAGCTTGCAGGGCAGCGACCTTCACTGTTTCAGCCAGAGCACTGGGGATAGTTTCGGGCATGGCGCCATCTCCAGCCTAGGAAGAGAAAAAATCGTCAACAATTGTTTTCTTCACTGTAAAAAGTTTCTCTTATAGTTAATTGCAGTATTTACTACTGGGATTAATCTTATCTGTACTGAGATAAGATTAATCCGAATTAGAGATAAGATTATCTTTGTATAGACAAGATTAATCCCTGCAGCAAATACTGCAAGATTTTTTTTTTACAAGCAAGCAAGATTTTTTGTTGTCAACTCATGGAATAGTCCCACCAATAAAACTGTATCAGCACCCAACGAGGAAGCTTTCAAAAAAGTAAGTAAGTAATTATTTCTGAACAACCATTTGAAAAGCGGAGTATGTAAAACTAAATAAAACAATTACAACAAATACAATATTCAATTTTTCATTCATCGTCCAGAAAAGAATGTAGAGTGTCATGTGCTAGCAAGTGGAATTGTGTACCCTGGAAGTACTACTGAGATGCATCCGACGCCTAGCAACTCAACGTCATCAACGACGGAGCGACTCAACAAACCAAAATTGATCTTACTTCGCTCTCAAGTGCGAGTTAAGGTAATTAAGTTGTAAAACAATTATAGGCTACTACAAAAATTACCATGTCAAACAACGCTAACAAAATGCCGATATCAACTGATCGACACTGAACATTTTCAACCGGCCTTGCTCGAGAACACCAGAGCCTTAAAAGAAGGCACAGACGGTGCGTGCTTCCTAGCGCGTCATGCTTCTTTTAATACGGGTTTGCTTCTTTGTACACTGTCAGAAGTTTCATAACAGATAATACGAGGATGTGCGGTTTCAACAGATAATGCGTAACAGATAACACTTCGGATGTTATCTGTTGTGTTTAAAGTTTAACTGAAAAGGGCAGAGATGGGACAGTCTTGTTACCCCTCACTTATTGACTTAAAGAGGCTTGAAGAAACGATGAAAATGCGTTACTTCGTTGCTCCGCTATTCACGAATAATCAATTTTCAAATAGTGGAATTTCCCTGTCAGATTTGTAGTACTATCTGTGTCGCGTGCTTGACGAAAAAGATTTATGAAATTTTTTTGCTCAAGCACTAAGCAGTGTTCACCAAGCTTATCACAGCCCACTAAAAAGCCGCGTTTGTGTTCAGGTTCAAATATTCTGCGTCATAGTAGAATTTGCGCTGTGGGGACAGACGTAGATATTATGAACCTCACTACGAATGCAGATAGTGGAAAATCAAAAAAGCTCTTAGCAGAATCCAAATCACTCAGTGCATTCAACTAAATGATACAAAAATAAGTTTGCTTTTCAGTTAAACTTTAAAAAGTTATGCATGAAATGTCATGCATAACAAGCTTTGTTAGGAAGAGCCAAAAAAGCATCTATTGACTTCATTCATTATCGTCGTGATGTCGGAAAATTCAGCAGATACTTTTTGGCGGTTTTCCGGTTCTCCCTGATGGTAACGCTTATTATGCATGACATTTTAAAACACAACAGATAACATCTGAAGTGTTATCTGTTACACATTATCTATGGAAACCGCGCATCCTCGTGTTATCTGTTACGAAACTTCTGACAGTGTAGTACTTGTTCCGCCTGCACCATGCCGTACCTTATTTTAGTTGAACCCAACTGCTGCTTCAAATCCAAAATGATGTTAAGCAGAGAAGTGGCATAACAACAAAAAGAGTAACAAAAGATAAATTTTAAAACTAACATAAAGAACGCTGTTTTCTATGCTAATTCGTGCTAGGCTTTCTCGAACATATCCCGCCTTTTGACTGAAAATACGGGGAGCGTCAACTAGGGTGTCCTACATCGCACTTCACGTCAATCCCCGTCAAAATGTAAGGTTGGAAAACAGTAAAGTTACAAGTGAAAACAAAACAACAAAGGTTCACGTTACAGTTTACAAGCGGAGTTCTGCAAATAGAACTTTACCGAAGATGCGGTTAGTGCTGAATCGATCAATAGTTTCAAATATTACTTTGCTCTGTAGAACCACTCCCAATTTCGAGATCTGTAGAGGCGGCATTTTTTGTGATGAGTATAATACAACTGTTATTATTTTTGAAGGACATGGTAACAATACCTTGATATGAACGAGCATGTCGACCTTCAGACCGTTCTGGTCATCATCAACTGGCTTGACATTTGCAAGCTCTGCGCCTCTGAATACTGTAGCGTAGCTACTGTCTAAGAACGCCCTTTCAATTCCGCGCTTCGCCAAGTTCGAGAGCTTGATGTATTGTGGCTTGGCCTTCTCCTCATAAACGCTATCATATCTCAGCTGAGACCCGTTGATCTTGTCGAGTACCATGGAGATCTTGTAGGTGACGGATTCTGCAAGGAAACAAGAAACAATTAGAAAGTATGATATATATATAGCCTGATATATATATGAGATATATATAGCCTGAACCAATCCCTTGGCAAGATTGGCCTATCAGTCAACGCTAGTAAATGTCAGTACGTTTGTTTCACCGCTCCTGCTACTCCTCGGAAACCCTCTCTGAATGTTGGAGGCAATGTTCTCGTAACCGAGGAAAAAATTGATGGCTAGGGATTACAATTGGGTAAACTATGCGAAAGGTTTGCGAGGAAGCAGTCAAATCAGCCGCTAAAGGAATTAGATTTGGTTACTGCAAAATTGTGCCGAAACGTTCCAGGTATAGCAGACATGGGCTTGGGAAGTTATATACTGCCTTTTGCGCATCGTATGTTAACTTCCTTACTGGATTGCATGCTATACTCAGAAGAAAGGACCTTCGACGCATACGTTCGACATACTTCAGATATCTGAGATTGCTTCTCTACCTACCACGGCGCACGCGGAACCGCTACCTGATCCGCCGTTTCTTGATTTCCGACCCATTGTTCACGCTCGAAGCCCTCTCCTCTAATTTGTGTTCTCCGATTGGAAACTTACCTGTCCACGATCCCATCAATGTGATTCTAAATTAGTGAAAATATTTTTGAGTGTTTTGTGATTATTTTATATTTTTTTGTCCTTTTTACTGCACTTACGCCCTTGGGCAGTGCGTCATAAATCCTTCATTCATTCATTCATATGATAAGATGTAATTCCAAAAGATCGGGACATCGCAACAAAAGTAATGATACCGCAATACCTTCTTTTTTATCATTTTAGTATATCTAAAATCAGTTGTTATGTAGCAGCCCCAGCTGGTTATATTTTGGAAAAAAAATAAAAATAAATAATACCCTAACAAAGAATACGTTTAAAATCAATAAAAAAAAACCATCCCGATGTTCTACAGCTATCTTCAGGAACCTTCTTTATCTCCAAAAATCTTTTTCCTTAAAAAAAAATAGTCCCCATTATTTGAATCAAATGAAATAATCGATGCTTAGCAATAGAGTAGCAACAACCGATCCCAAGCTTGTTCCCCCGCCTACGGAACCTTCAGAAAGATACCTAAATTCATTCGTTCCGTATTTCACTAAACATTTTAACTGTACTTGATTTATGTTCGTTCGTACTTATTGTTTGTTAGTTTGTGCTTTATTTGAATTGTTAGCGAGTGTTTGTTTTTCTAATTCCGGCCAGTGTTAGCCTAGTGCTATTAGGGTTGAAATAAAAATTGATTGATTGAAAAAAGAAAAAATGAGTCGTGAAAGCTCCAGTGGCAGACCTCGTGACAGCTCGCATGCGGAAGGATAGTTTCCTTCAATTCCTTACCCCGGGCAGAATACGAAGTGTCAAAGTGCAAAATCGGAGCGCAAAGAAAACTCAAGTGGTGTCGACCATTACCACATTTACGTACACGCCATTCAACTTTTTACAACATCATGCGAATAGTTGTCTTATTCTTCAAATAGGATGGTCAAAACGGTCGACGAGCAAAGCACGTACGTATCCGACAGATTTAAAGAACACTCTTAAGCGAAGGAGAAAATGATTTTCAAACTGAAACGCTGGTCTGGAGTCTGGTCAGAAGGGAAGACAACGAGAGAAGAGAGAGAGAGAGAGAGAGAGAGAGAGAGAGAGAGAGAGAGAGAGAGAGAGAGAGAGAGAGAGAGAGAGAGAGAGAGAGAGAGAGAGAGAGAGAGAGAGAGAGAGAGAGAGAGAGAGGGAGGGAGGGAGGGAGAGGGAGTTTCCTGAAAAGGATAATCATACATCCTAAATTGACAGTGGATTACAAGCAGCAGAAGTCGAACGGTCGTCCAAACAGTAAACCAAATCAGGGGACGAAACCAGGCTACAGCAGATACATGTCGGGCACTGGAGGGCAAGGACAACGTACTCAACACATCCTCTGTTAGAGGCTTAACTGATGATGGAATGACTTTTCTAATTACGATGATGAACGAAAGTGAAAACGGCCTGTCATAACTGAAAGGTTGGCTTCAACACACCTTGTTAATGGCGATCACGTCAAACTATGGCGCTTTCAATGATTTGAATATTCTCACTATATTTTTTTGGACCCCACCAAGGTCACTGGACAGAAACTATATGACTGTTAAACTATTACCTCACTGTGTATATAAAAGTCATGTCAGCGTTAGTCAATGAATAAAACGAACTGGTAATCAGCATATTAACAAGGAGCTAAGAGTTATCGCTTCAATATATGAGTTATTATGGGACAAGGTAATAAAACAAATCTTACTTTCGCATAAGGTAGAGTCATCGAGTCGAGCGTATCCTCTTCGGCATAAGCATCTTGGCTCACCGCTAACAACTTCGCACATTTCGTGACGCTCGGCCTTACAAGGCAATTTGCACTGAAGTGCCGGCTTCTCGCCAACGACGAGCTGTCCTTTATCCTGTTTGCTAATCTCATTGTCCTTGTCGTCAACTCTGAAGACGTCCACGTCATGAATGGCATGGTCGGAGTGATCTTCCACTTCGTGTTTGTCAGGCTGATCGTCAGTATGGTCAGAGTGTTCTTTCGGTTTTTCACTGATGACTTCAATCTCTTTGGGCAGTTCGGATGATACTTCAGGCTGAACAGGCAGGACATCAGGAGTAGTCTGGACTGGAACTGGGATATCTTCCTCGATCTTTTCCTCGTCAGCTGAAGAGTCAACAGACACTTCATCTTGTGTGTTCATGGTATCGCTGTTGTCGATCAACTTCGGCTCATCTACCGCTGGTTGGGGACTTTCGGGTTCAGTCATTTCTTCGCTCTCAGCCGCTGGTTGGTGACTTTCGTGCTCAGACACTTCTTCACTTTCGGTCTGGTCGTGCATATTGTGGTCGTCATGATCGCTGTGGACATGCTCGGTCTTCATTGGACTTTCGGAGCTGTGGTCAAGAGATTCTTCGGACGTCGTAACCTGGTTGATTGGCATGGTGGACCCGATCATGTTCTTAACCTCATCAGCGAAGTGAGAGATAGTCATATCGTGGTGCACTTCATCGAGTTGGGGCTTAGTTTCCATGACTGGGGTCTTGGCAATGTCTTCGGTTTTCAGGGCATCTTCAGCCTTGGTTGGTTGTCTTTCAGATACCGGCTCAACTGCATCAGCGACCACGGCGTTTTCGTTATCAGTCTTGGGTGACTGTTCTTCAGACATGGTTTCATCTGCATCATCGCCAGTTACTTCGTCGTTTATCTCTTCGACTGATTCTCCCACAGTAAGGATATCTTCTTCATCAGCGGGATTGTCTCCAGGAGCTGCAGTTGGAACCGAAGCTTCCGACGAAGCGAAGTTCGGAACTTCACCTTGAACTTCGTTGCTGTTCATCTCTTCAAGTTGGTCAGTTTCGTCATCGTCATAAGTAAGACCGTCGTCAGCTGGAACTGATGCTTCAGTGACAACAGCCGTTGGCTGAACATCGTCAGAGGGGAAAAATACAAGGCCTGGTGAAGGGAAGACAACCTGCCCAGTAGGTCTCCTGGAAGAGTCCGTCGGCTCAATAACGATTGTATTTCCGTTGCTAATGATGTTTGTCCTTACGATCTTGTTATCCCCCTCAATAGAAGCTATTGTCTGAACGGCAGGCAGTGCGATGCCTGATAAGGATGGAAGGATCGTAACAACTGACGGGATGAACGGGATCATCGATGGAGGACTTGGTAGCTTTTGAGAAGGCTGAATAACAGCTGGCTGCGGAATGAAATCATCTCTCCGGACTGGGACAAATGGGACAATCGGTGTCGGTGTCTCCGGTACTGGCCTAATGAATACAGTGCCTTCCGCACCTGGTGGCACTTTTCCGTTGGCTGGAACCTGAACCAGTCTGACAGGTCCATTAGGACCAGGGACGATCGACCCCGGACCTGGAACGGGGATAGGCTTGCGGGGGTCATCGACGGGTTTGAAGATTAAAGGAGCAACAGGGATGGATACCTTCTCAGCTGCGTCCTGGCGGTCAAATGCGTTACCAACTGGTACAACTGCGGGTGGTAGCTGTGGGACAGAAATAGGAGCTGAGTTCACTGGTTGCCTCTGGGTAGGCCCCCCTTGAGGGAATAGTAGTGGTCTTGGATCTGATTGGACTGGTTGAGCCTGCCCTTGCAAGTTGATTGGTGGGGATATGGGAATATCCTGATGAGAGGAAGCGGGCCTCTGTGAGTCAGTAAACAGAGGTGGACGTTGATCCAACGGTTGCCTTACTAGTGGCATTGGCCCATCTCGCACGAAGATAATATTTGGCGTCGGCACAGGTACACCCGGTGGTGTAATTGGTCGCCTGAATTCCTCGACATTTGCACCAGGACGGAGCAGTGGAGATCCAGGAGCATTTGGGACTAGGGGAACCCCCTGAAGAGGAATTCGTGCTTCAGCTGGCCTGCCGATAGCTCCAACTGGGATGAAGTTGGGTTCCTGGTTCAAAATATCATCAACACGTCTTTCAGTGTCATTTCGTTTTCCGGCAAGGGCGAGACCACCAGTTAGCAGACCACTCATGGCATCAAAGACTGGTCCGAGCTGGATGTTTAATCCACCACCGCCATTAGCCGCCAGGCTTTGGGCAATAGCAGTCAGTCCGAGAGTTCCGATGGCCGAGAGGCTAGGAATGCTCAGAAGATTGCTCAATCCACCAGGTCTAGAAGGCACAGAGGAAGTTTCCGGCGCTGATGTAACAACGTCCGTGGGAACAACAACAACACTTCCCGCATTGCTGACAGCAATGACAGTAGCTCCTGCCTGGATTTCTTGAGGTTCGCCACCGAAACCAAGAGCAATTGTGGGAGAGGTTAGAACACTGACCGCTGCGACTGGCTTAAGCCCAAGTATTGGCCGAGTGCCCAAGGGCTTGCCCGGGATAAAGAAATCGTACTCTGCGAGATCCGGGGACGCCGTCTCGTAATCGAAAACCTCACTTGGCTCTAGCTCCGGAGATTCGGTCGATGAAGCAATAAACGACTCCTTCAACGAGTCCAGCTGCTCAATGCTGGGGACCACAGAGTTCGTCGATGTCGCAACAAACGACTCCTTCAACGAGTTCAGTTGCTCGCCACTTGGTACCACAGAGTTTGAAACAAAATCGGTAACAGCGATATCTTGTACTTCAGATGGGTCAATGCTTTCTTCCCCAGGTGGTACAACTTCAGGTCTTGTTAAGGTTTTGGTCTTGACCATACCGTCATCTTGAGTGATTAAGAATGTCTTCAGAACTGTGGGTTTAATTACAGCAGTTGAATCCTCTTGACCAAACAGCGATTCAAAAGCTGCCAGACCAATGGTTTCCGTTACCACGGTTGAGGCAACCTCAATGCGTGACTTGGTGACAGTACTTCCATCAAAGAACATTGTGGTGAAAAGCGTACTGGTTGTAAAGAACGTCTTTGTGGCAATAATTGGTCCATCGTCATCCAAAAGACCGTCCATGTTGACTTGCGCTGGCTCGGTGTCGATGCTACCTTCGAGTCCAGTTTCGAGGTCATTTGGAACTACCTCGGTAGCGACAACGACATTTGTTTTCGTAACTGTTTGCCCATTGATCACCGCTGTTTGCAATTCCGTCACTGTATTGAAGTACGTCTTTGCACTGTCAATGGGAGGGGTCCGCAACTCGGTGATCGTCTGGGTCACCACTTCCTCTCTTTTCGACGTGACTAGCTGATTATTCTCAAACAGGGTTGACAAGTGGGTCATAGTTGATAGCTGTGTTTTTGTGATGAACTCCGATGGCGCTGCTATCGATCCTTGAATCTTCCTGGCTCCAATCTGCAAAAGACAGAGATTAGGTAAAGCACAAGCACAGATATGAAAAACGGTGCTTATATGTCCACCTTTTAGTGATGACATGCTGAAGTTGTGTCGACTATCCGCCGAAAGACAGCGGACACGAACGATTCAGATTGTAACTTCTTTTGCCTGTCGTTGTTTTTGGGATCCCAAAACGTAAGTTGAGGGATACCTATGACATCGCAAAAGCTGTCCGTCTGTCCGTCCGTCCGTCCGTCTGTAAGCACGATAACTCTCGAAGGGAATGAGATATTTTGATGAAACTTGGTGTGAGGATTCGTTGGGTCGGCTGACCAGTCAAGTTCGTAAATGGGCTTTATAGCCCTACATTTAGGGGTGGGGGAGGGGGTTCAAATTAAGGGGCAAACAAAATATTTTGAAACAGCTAATGTGATAGTCGATTATGGGGTAAGAAGACATGCTGAACACGATGGTGAAAACCATTTTGTAATCGGACAAGTAGTTCGCCCGGAATCCGGCCAAAACCGGAAAGTTTGTTAAAAGTAAAAGTTTTATTTGAAGTTGATTAGATGTTTGATTTAGAGGTAGGAAGACACGCTGAAGACGATGGTGAAAACCATTTTCTCGACGGACAAGTAGTTCGCCCGGAATCCGGCTCAAACCGGAAAGTTTGTTAAAATTAAAAGTTTTATTTGGAGTTGATCAGATGTCCGATTTAGGGCAAGAAGACATGCTGAACTTTTATGTGAAAAAATTTTCTTCCCGGACATGTAGTTCGCCCGGAGTCCGGCCAAAACCGGAAAATTGTTAGAAGTTAAAGTTTTATTTCTAGCTGATTAGATAACCGATTTAGGGGTAAGAAGAGACGCTGAATCCGTGTGTGACAATCATATTTTACCCGGACATATAGTTCGACCGGAATCCGGCTGGAGTCGGAAAATTTGTTATAAGTTAAATTTTTATTTGAAGTTGATTAGATGTTCATTATTGGGGAAAGAAGATACCCTGAGTTCGATTTTGAGCTTTCTTTTTTCGCCGGACAAGTAGTTTCAGAGTTCGGCCAAAACCGGGAAATTGGCAGAAGTGGCAGGAACTTTTCGTCAAAACAGATATGACTTATACGGGTAAACACACATGCTGAATCCATATCTGAACTTGGTTTTCTCAGATGATTAGCTATTTGGCCTTAATCTGTTTCTGAATTTTAATTGTAAGAATGTTCAAGGATTCTGGCGATGACTGGATCTGGCTAAGACAAGACCCAGTTGTCTGGATCAGATATTGAATTTTTGGGATCCCATCGAAAAGTTTGGTCTTGTTGTTTTCGCTATTCGATAGTTTTTGCTTTTGCTATTTTTTATTTTTGCTTTCACTGACCTGATACCGAAGGAAAGGTGAAGATGAGAAATGTGTTTTATCGTTGGTTTTAAGTGAATAAAAGTTATGCACTCCCGCACAGGACACGGTTGGGACCATCATGGGAATATTATGTATGTTGCCATGCTGGTTGAATGTTAAAAATAAAATGAATCAGAAATTGAGAAAAAAATCGATCAAAGAAAAACTTCACGTTACCTTGGTTTCAATCCGGAGTTTAAATGACGTCTTTTCTACCCTTGTTCTGTACTTAACTGTACAAACAAAATCTTGCAATATTTGATACTGGGATTAATATTGTCTCTATACTGAGATAAGATTATTTCTAACTCGGATTAATCTTATCCCAGTAGATATAAGATTAATCCCAGTAGCAAATACTACAGTTAACTTTAATCCTTTCTCCGAGGAACTTTTTACAGTGTTGTCTAACAGCGTACCCTCCATGCTGCTTTATTGTAATGTATTTGCCAAACACAGTTGGTACAAATCTTTTATCTTTTCTATCCTCCATTTATTGCCTAAATTTTGTGTCGCTAAATTTACCATCGTCATCATAGAAGATTTGGTGAATTCCACTATGTGATCCACCAATCTTAACTTGATATCTCTATGGCGAAAGAAGACACTTATTAGCAATGACTTGTTAAAAGAACCGGATTGAGTTTTAAAGGCGCGAAGGTAAAGTACTTCCAAGGACGACAGGTGCCGCCGATTCAAGAGTGGAGAAAAGCAATTTTTACACTGCGGAATGTAGGGTTGGTCCGTATCAACAGTAACAAGTTTTACAAGCCCTTTCTCTTGCAGCATGCTACGAGTAGAGTTTCTCTTATTGAGGATTCAGGTAGGGTTGATAAAAACAAACATAAGTGATGGAGGAAAAAAGGCGAGAATCCGCTCCAAATTTATGGCGATCTTGAATTTTAGAAAAAAGCAGAGCTTGTATAGGAGAAAGACCAGATGACGAAACGCAGATGTCCTGACGGAGCGTTTAGCTTGTTAAGCTTTCAGACAATATTTGCTACTGGGATTAATCTTGTCTCTATACTGAGATAAGATTAATTCTAACTCGGATTGACACTCATCTTGACACTGTTTCCGTAAGTTCCTTCAAGGCCTGAACGGGGATGAAACGGTACTCGAAAACGCCACGATATAAGAAATTGTGTGGACCGTCTCCTGGCCAACAGTCAGTTTAGTCTGAGTAAGGAACTTATTTATAGCCCGCCATTTTTAAAAAGCGGAGTAAGTGAAAATAAATAAATAAAGCACGTAAATACACATAAAGGACATTAATCTTCGGCCAGGAATCAGTAGATAATAGATTCAAACGTATCATTTATCTTGCAAAAACAACACATATATTCCAAGCAATATTTGTAAAAGCCTGTTTACACTGTTCCATATATGGGATTTCAATTCTCTAACTGAAAAATGTAAAAAACGACTGCTTTTCGACTCTAAGTTGTTTCAATTGTTACTAATGCAATCATTTTTTCTATGGTCTGACATCCTGATGCAAAAGAAAAAAAATATGACATTTTCAAGACGTAACAAGTTATCGCTTAATTTTCCAAGCAGCAGAAAAAGGGAGGGATGGACAAGGGTAAAGAACTTAGACAAACCAACTGAAGTCCCTGGATACACCGCAAAGTTCAAGGACAATTAAAGTGGATTTCATTAACGGAGTTAGAGCGAGTTTCACTTTTAATCTCAGACACTAACCATTTATCACTCAATAGAACTGATGTTTACTGTCGGATATTCTGAACTGATTTATGAGATCTACTATTTCGAAAATGTAGAGAAATTGCGAATAAACAAAGCAATTGTATCCATGCAGGTATCAGGTCATTATGAAACCAATACTCTTAAGGCGTATTCTCGCCGTTCCCCGAGGACTCCACTTGAAGAGTCCCCGCGGTTTTGTTTGTGCTGGGGACTCACTCCCCGTATTCTCGCGAGTCCCCACGGACGGGGAAGCTCTGACAATCATCCCCATCATCAAAAAGGACTCCTTTTAAGATTTGGAGGGCAATGTGAAATTAATTAAAAACAATCAGAATAAACAAAACGAAAAATAAAGTGGATCCAGATTAATTTCGCCAACTGCATATTTTTTTCCTCGAACAAATCCATTTTGGAAGCATTCCCCGTGTTCTCGCTGTTTCTGTACGCGGAGTCCGCGTGGAGTGACTCCCTTTATTCTCACCGTTCCCTTTGATTCCCCGGGGAACGGCGGGAATACGCCCTAGTCAAATGAGGATCTTTTTTACGATTTCTAAATGCAACATGGCAAGTGAAGAGAAGCTTTTATTTTCCTTTTACGTTTAGATGGTCTATGTCAAAACCAGTTATACAGTTAGAAATTAGTCGTGGAAACTTACAAATACAAACCGCCATGTTCAAAGCCACAGACTTCCAAGCTCGCAGTTACATCCGGAATTAAGTAACAGCTAATAACATACTTGGTGGCAAATTCTTTGCCAACACTTTTACTTTTGTTAACCGCGGGCCGGCGGTGAACCAGTCTATTTGGCACGAGTGGCGATCTTCCGGGTTGGCGGGTCTGAAGATGATACACGCGCACGGTTTGGTAACACTACCGCAGCGTACATAAAATCAAATATGGAAGAAACAAGTCAATTCCTCTAGGAAAATACAGTCGTTTCGAGATTAGCCTATAATTAATATGCCTCTTAATGCACGATTTCAAGAAATCACAGCGAACTGCAGTTTAAGGTTAAAAAGACATGGATTACAATGCTTAACTAAACGAAGTAGGCTTAATATTCATTGAGCCCAAGCTGACTTGGAAACACATATTCAAATAATGTATTATACAACGGAACGTCAGCTACGATTCTTCATCAGCGATATTTCGGCCCTTCTTGGCCAGGGTCCTCGCTGATGAATCAACGACCGCTGACGAAGAATCGTAGCTGACGTATCCGTTGTATACATTTTTTGAATATAAAGTAGACTAGTATACTTTGTTCATGAATATTTACTTTGAACTGTTTAAAGTATATACAGGTGGGTCAAATACTAATAATAGTTTCTTGTCACTTTGAACTTATGGCTGCAGACCTTCTGCGGTCTGTTGTTGTTACAGATTGTAACCGATTGTAACCAGCGTTTTTAAGAAAAGCTCAAGAACCATAGGAGATTGTTTGACCTTGAGCTTGTTAAAAAGAACATTCACGGGAATCTTTCTAAAGCGTCAAATAATGCACCGGGAATCTGAGTGAAGGCAGGGACCCATAAATTTCCTGTAATGACTTGCCATTCAGGGGGCTTGTCAATAAGAGATTTCTGATGCGCTCTTGACCGAGCGTCAGATAGTTCGAGAAATACCCACGGGGATAAAATACCCGACTATCCAGATAGACAAAATTTTTCGCAGCTGTTGTGCTGAACTAGTAATATTTCTCTGTAATGGAAGATTATCCTGGATCTTTTGTTCTAGCTTAGGTACCTGGTGGCATGCTGAATAGTCCCAATAGATTTTGTCTATCTGAGCAAGAACGCCGATTCGACCCAAGCGGAATTTTTGGAAACTAGATGAGGCTCGGGCAACATAGCAAAATAGAAGCATAGGAAGTAACAAGCCCCCTGAATGGCGAGTCATTACAGGAAATTTATGGGTCCCTGGTGAAGGGTACAGTATTGAAATAAAAGAAACCATTAGAATGTCGTCATGGTGCATGAAACACCACATGCTCGAAATATCAGGAGTAAGAACAAACGCACAGAGCAGACTAGTACTTTGGCAAGGGATAAGACTACCAGAGGCATTACTAGCCAAAATGTTTGGGCTGGGTGTTTACCGACTGGCTGGTCATTTTTACCGTCTGTTTCTGCGGAAAAAACGATAAAAACCTCCTTTTTTGATGAAAAATCGGCTGATTTTCAGAAAACCCGAATGATTTATGAAAAAAACGACCGTTTTTACGGAAAAATCAACTGTTCACGTATCATACGTGACGCCCCTGAAGACTACGGCACGAACAAGTCCAAACAGTTTATACAGATCTGCATAGCCAGAATAAACGGAGCTGGTCTCCAATCTATAAAGACTATGGCGTGCATAGCTTATTCCATGATTTTTGCACGAGGCTCAAACATTACAAAAGTACGAATAATTTTTTTTTTATGAAATTTGCAATACCAGTAATTAAAACAGAGCGAAATTCGCACTCAGCAATTTGCGTTCAATATTCTGATTTGAACGTCAATATTTTGATTTGATTTGATCCAATTTGCACGTCAACATTTTGCATAAATCTGCAGGTTTATGCGAGGACTTTGCGTTGTCAAAATGAGCAATTTTGATAGATAGAATCCTGACCTAATAACGACACCTCCCAGAATTTCGAGGTCTCACGAAATCTTAAGACGGAAGGTTTCCCGACAAAGGGAGGATACTTTTGACTTCCAGCGCAACGTTTATTTATAACCCGAGCAACCTCCACCGAAAACTTACTTAAAAACAAATAAGATTTGCCCTTAAGGAACCACGCCCGACCTCGAGCCGTTTTTTATAGAAAATAGAACAGTGCTACGGCACGGATCAACGGTCACAAGCTAAAGATGACAACCCGATGAAAAATTTGTAGCCTTCGTAGTTGTATGGTAGTTGTACGAAAAAGTTGCTGTATACTGACTCTATTTGACTCCTACGTAGATTTTGTTTGTTTGTGTTGTGTTACCCTATTTTTTTCATATTTCTTATGATAATGTATTGATAATGTATTTAAAGCCTTAGGGCCATATACAAACAACTAAATATAAAACTTCATAATAAATACTGTTATCACACTACAAACTAAACTGCACTCGCCCGATCAACGTTTATGTTAACACTATTCACTATTCACTTATGTACTCCACTGTTTTCGTCTTGTACGATTTGTAGGTTAAAAATAAATTATTATTATTATTTATGTAGTAGCAAAGAATACTATCATTTAATGTGCCTCAGACTAGTCCAATCTTATGTAGTAGTATCCAGTAGCATCCTGTCTTGCCACAATAGCATCCAGTCTTGCTAATAGTAGCATGCAGTAGTATGCAGTAACACGGTAGCCTTGAAGTAGAAGCATGTAGTAGCATCAGTTAGTACTGCATGCTACTTTTTCGTAAAACTTCGTACTACTATTTTGAGATACATTTTTTCATCGGGAATAGTAAACCATCTAAGAATTTCACTAACTACACTGTCAGAGGTTTCATAACAGAAAACAGAAGGATGCGCGGTTTCAGCAGACAGTGAGTAACAGACAACACTTGGGATGTTATCTGTTGCATTGGAAAACGTTATTCGTGAAATGTTATGCGGAACAAGCATTGCCAGGAAGATCCAAAAACAGCCAAAAAAGCATCTACTGACTTTTTTGTTTGTCGTCATGATGTCGGAAAATTCAGCAGATGCTTTTAGGCGATTTTTCGGCTCTCTTGATGGCAACGCTTGTTATGCATAATATTTTCAAACACAACAGACACCATCCAAAGTGTTTTCTGTTACGCATTGTCTGTTGAAACCACGCATCCTTCTGTTGTCTGTTATGAAACTTCTGAAATTGTAGTGGCTGAATATTTTTGTTTTTTTGATGTGTGAAAACTAGTGAAGTTGTATATTTGGTACGTTTTAACACTGTTAGAATATTCCGTTTCTTCCATAACGTGACGAAAGTGTTGGTAAACATTAAAAATTGACTGAAGGTAATAGGAGTGGCTTCAGCGAAATCCTTACCTCATTTTCTTCATCCTGGTTGTCGAGTTGAGAGTTGAGAACTAGGGTTGGTGCGAGGGTCACCGGAACCAACGGCGTAAATCCTTCGTCTAGTTGAACTGGTGCTTGTCTCTTGTCACCTGTAGAGAACACAGTCATAACAGGGTTTACAGGGACATGTACATACAGCTGGTAATATCAGAATCACCGCGTGGAGTTCCGTCCGAACATCCCCGCTCTAGTTTATTCTAAACGGAGAAGCTGACATTTCAGTATTTGTTTTTAGGGACCAGTTGCACTTACACTGGTAAGCCCATCCGTGTCATAAATCATTCCATCAACTCCCACATCCGAGATTCTGAACATCACATGTCCATTTGCCCCACCAGTACATCAATTTCTGCATTTGCCGTGTTTGGCTCCTTTCGGCCGGGTGGATAAGGCTTCCGATTACAGATCCCTGGTTTGAACGAGTAGTTGTATCTATTTTTGCCCCATGTATGTGAGAAAAGCCAAGGGCCTGAACGCGGCTTGAGCCTGCCGGAGAGTATTGTTATTTTCTGAAAGCTTTTGGTTCAAAATGGCTTAGATATGTTTGAACATTGGAACAGAATTTGCTGCGGCGTATGCGCAAAACCATCGTATGGGTTTCGACGAGTCCCAGTAACAGTACGTTGTCCGCATTGGCCGTAAGACTATTGGCTTCGCATGCTTAGCACTTATTTTTGACACTACCATTGTTCTTTTCCGCAAAGAACTCTCGCGAAATTTATTTGATCGAACTGACCCAATCGACAATTCATCACGATTAAACTGTACATAACATATGTGGTAGTATCATTTTGTTTCGTGAAAGCTTTTATGAAAACAAACTGCATTCAATTCGTACAAAGTATTATGTAAATTAACAAAAAATGCTCTGTACTCTAATGTTAGTATATCTCTGTGACTATGTTAACATTTCCGATGCTATTTTTCTTAAAGATTAATTTTTTGAAAAATAAAGCGGCGAACTGAATTGAAAAAAGGCTATTCTCATTGTCTGGTAACATAAAACGACGAGACTCGTCAGACTAGTCAGGTGATTAACAAATAAAATTATGGAACTGTCTGGGTTTTCAGCTCTTATTTTTCAATGCGGTAATCTCTCAAAATGATTCAGGCTGCAAGACCGCATTCCAAATGAGAGAAAGAAAATAGTTCCAGTGCAGATGGAGCGGGTTGAAGATGAGCTGAAGAATGATTCTGAAGCAACAAATCTACAGGACAGTTCAATACCATCTATCCAGTCTGCCTAGCGAGGAACATCTCAGACATGACAACCGAGTAAGCATCAAACAATTATGGTAATAAGTCTTTTTCAAATAATTCCCACCAAAAAAGTACACTTGAAACTGATGGGCCTTGAAATAATTTACACAATTTCTCACATTTTGAATCTTCCCAGAGAAATACCAAAACCGAAGTTTCCGCTGTACTTTGCATGTACTGACTAATTAATTACAAAGCTCTGCCAAAACAGATGGTTGTTGCCGGGCCGTTGGGTAAAGACCATGACCCGCTCTCATGGCACCGAGGTTGTCTCTAGCGTGTGCAGGTCGAAATCGCGAAAGCATTTTTGCACGATAATGCGAGATATTAGCCATTGCAGTTTATGATGACCTCCACGAATTGTGTCCCACCTATCTGGTTTTCAATCCAGGCTTGACCACAAAACGGCGGCTGGATATTGTGCAACCACTGCTCAATGATTAATCCATGTTTATTAAAGGACCCCTCGCACTATTTACTCTTCAACTTACAGTATTTTAAAATATTTGAATACTTTAAAACTAGGCTGTGCTTTCAACAAATAACCAACGGTTTTTGCTGTTTTAAGCCTTTTCCGAGAGCCGTGACTTGTAGAGAAAACAGCGAAACAATTTCATAACCAGTTTTCTGATGGAAAAACTTCTCGCAGACAACCGTCAACAGCGTGATACACATCAAAGATAGCAAAATGCGGCAAGTGAGAAAATCAGCATGGTTTTGTTAGAGGGGCTAGAATGTACCGTACAAAATTGGGGTCTTCGGGTTTAGAGGAGTGATTATATGAAGTAGGTTGCGTTAGTATTATAGGTAAGACAGGGCCTTCAAACTTGAAAAGGAACTTGAAAAGTTCCGTAGCCTTAGTCCAGTCTTTGGACGCAAGAAGCTAACTTAGCGTTGTTTTGTTGTTTAGATGTTGCGGACAAGTAGTGTTTATTATGCCTTTTCCATTGCCCGCAGCTCCCCTACATAACCATAACCTTCAGAAATCCCCGCTCTTACCTATTGTTTCGTTTCCCACCTACGATTTTTTAAGTGTCGACTTAATTCTATCAGAATTCCATACGGTCGTGACGTCGCGTGATTTAGGACCCAGCATAGGATTTGATTGTCCCTAGGTCGTTCTATAAATTTAAACGCGACCGGCGCCTCGCTGGCCGCTTGGCTTTATCTATATATATACAAATATATATTCACCAATAGGAATAAACTACAATTTTTCGTTTTCTGAGGTAAACAGATCAAATGGGTGTGATGTCACGCTTGTATGGAATTACGATAAAACTTAGTTTAGACCGTTTTTTAGCGTCTCTTCGGCCGAGATGAGTTTCCCTATAAGGCAGCGCAATCTTCGCCGAAAGTTTCCGAGGTCCACGACATTTTTCAGGAAGAAGGGCGAGATAAAAATCAAGCTTAAAATTCTGGCCGACTAGGACAGACCAACAGGATGATCTTGCGCATCATAATTATGACGATTTTCCCTACAAATTCAGACTTTTTGCTTGGATTTTTCCATTCATTAAAGGACATTTGAACAATGAAACCATACTTGAACACACCATGGAGAATGCATTTACAGACATGGCCACGGAGAGTTTTCTTTTCCTGAGCGTGACGTTTTCAAAATAGGGATGTTCGTTTCTGCAGGTTTGCACATGCAGACTCCAAGACAAAAAGCGCAATTCATTCAAATCTTGTGCAGCGCTGGCCGGATCGTATTGGATTTTCTTCTAGATATACGTTAGGGCTTAACTGGTTAAAAAATATTCCAGAAGAAGGGTTGATTGGAGACATTTGTTCATTTCTAAAATTGTTCGGTACTGAAATAAGGGCTAACACTCAAAATGCCCACTATCATAATGCCCACGACTCAAAATGCCCACTATCATAATGCCCACGACTCAAAATGCCCACTAAAAATGCCAACAACTCAAAATGCCCACGGCTCAAGCCCACGATTCAAAATGCCCACGACTCAAAATGCCCACGACTCAAAACGCCCACGACTCAAAATGCCCACGATTGGTCCAGTCAGTCAAGTCCCATTTCAAGTCTGGACCGAATCCGATGAATGCGGGCGGGGGGGGGGGGGGAGTCGGAGGGGGTAACCTGAGATCTTGTGAAACGCTTAGAGTGGAGCGACTGGGATGAAACTTGGTGGGAAGGACAAGCAGAAGACCTAGATACCTCAGTGATAGAACCGGATTGGATTTGGCACTATGGGGGGAGTCCGGAATTCCGGTTATCGCGAATTAAGGTACTTCCTGATGTGCTCGGGCGATGAAACTTTGCTTGAACAAAAGATACAAGATTGGCTTACAAATTGTCACTTCTCAGATCCGAAGTACTAAGGTACTTAAAGTACTAATCCTAACCACAAAGTACAAAAAACAATTTAAACAAAGTATACATTTTAACTCAAGGGTTTTGCTTAAAACTTGATTTTTATCACCCTTAAAGTGGGTTTGTAACCGAAAAGTAAATTTTTTTTTTTAGCTAAACGATATATATTCATGACCCCCAGGACAGATGCAAAATGGAAAAAAAATCATAGCTTGGAAACATTATTTCGTATTTGGATTGGGTTTTCTGCAGGCAATGTTAACGGAAGTCATCCAGATAGGGATGATACTTGGTACTCTTCATTCAGGTATCCTTTAATAGCTCCGTTTCGGAAGTCTGGTCCGATTCGACACGCGCTGACATGATATTGCTAATTCCAGGTGGCAAGTAGTTATCAGTATTTAAAAAAAAAACAGTATTTACGAAACACTCCGTCTTAAAATACCATTTTTAGTAAAAGTTCTGATTAACACGTTCTGACAAGGATTGAATTCCGGATCTTTCAACAGAAGTCGAATATTCGATACCAAAATTTGTTCTGAAATCGCAATCCGAGAACTCGACGCCTACCAGAAAACTTGCAACCACCGATTGGATTTAGTAGAACCCACGTAACCAGACGAGGTTTAGCGTTAGCGCTTAGCTCACCAGCAAAGGTGCACGCTTCAGCCACCAGTCTTCCTTCACCTTGAATTGCTACATTTGGTTGTTCCGCATTACGTCAGTGAAAGCTTCCAAGCCCCCTGGCAGAGCTAGCAGCCACCGCGAATCACGATTACAACAAATCCGACGCACCAAATCAAGTCGAATTATATATCCTGTGTGTTTGAGCGGAGTTATATTTAACTGCGGATGTTTTGACGACTTAAAAGAAATCATTAACTGTATCAATCGGAAGTCTTTTGAGGTTAAGAAGTCAATGTAGCATATGAGCCATGCGACCCGCATGCGCGTCAAGCAGCAAAAACAGAGTACAGTTTTGACGGAATAAATAAAGGCTTGAGTCACTCCTACGCAAGGAACTTTCGACCTCCTGCTTCGGAAAGAAATTTCAAAACGCTGGCAAAGATGAACGACTCTGTTTTTGTGGGGCTCAGCAAAAACACGAGATATACTTTTGGCCGATATAACTTTCCAACGATCGCGATGCGTCATATTTTGTGGTAATGGACAAGCAAGTCCCAAATCGAAAAAAAACGAGATATCCAAAGCTTGGCTGTGAGGCTGATGCAAAAGAAAAAAGGTCTGAAAAAATTCAGGAGTTAAACTGGCTGTTCTGAAAATGTCAGTATCATAAGTCACAGCTTACAAAACCGTAGAATTTGCAAAGTTGTACCTCGGTTCATTTGTTCTAAGCATCGAATCCCTAAACAGTGCTAGTTTCTTCACAACTGAAAGCATGGTCGATGGCGAGACGGTTAAATTACTTCTCTAAATAAAACCCAATGATGGTAAAGAGTGAAACCGGGGCCCTCTAGCGGAAAAAAAAAATCGTCTTCAGGGCAGAAGGGAGAGACCTTGTTCTGATATACCTTCAATACGTCCTTCATAAAATCCGATGACGAATTGCCGCCAGACGCGCTAGAGGAACAATAACAATCACACGTGAGATCTGGGGATAAGTTATCTGACGGGTGAATAAGCGATTAGGCTTACGCTTCATATCGAGTCGCGCATTAGCCCCGTTGAAAAGTCAGCCAGCACTCAGCATTGAAGTCGGAAGCCAGAAATGACAAACTTGATGACGCTTGACAGAACAGAGTTGGGTAAAGCAAAAAGAGGGGAAGAGGCATTTTGAACAGTTTTAAACATGGTTAGGCCTAAGAGGAATTGAAAATAGCAAAAAAAACTGGATAAACGTACACTAAGAAGTAACGTGTCACTGTTTTCTTTACGATAGCGCACCTAGCGGCCAAAAAAGAACTAATCTGAGAGGAATTTTGTGAGGGGCGTATTCCCACAAGCACGAAGCAGAAAATACGTAGGCTGCAGATTCAAGCGCCTACACTTCAAAATGCTTCCATCGAATAAGTTATGAACTTGGAAGAAACTCAATACCTGCTACGATAACTTCGACTCCGTTCCTCATGATTTTAGTTGCTAGGTTAAATCTTGCGGTTCCAACGGAGATCCGTGCCTGTCTGGATCCTGATTGGGGAAGAGCCTCAGCGCCATCTACGAGCTTGATGGGTCCGGCGCCGGCAAAACGCGCTGTTGGTACTGGAAATGAGAGAAAACCTTCATCGATCCGTTCCCCGGGTGGTGTGCTTCAAGAAATACTGTCATAAAGTTTCGAGCGGTTACCCAAACCCCGGCACCTGCTGTACACCCTTTCTCGGCACCGACCGAATTCAGCGGTGCTGGCCATAAATTAAGCGACTCTGCTAATTTCAAAGTTGTAATACGTGGCAACTGGTGCCGGCTGGTGTCAGTCGGTGCCGGCACCGGGCAACTCGCTGTACACTAAAATCCACATCGGGCACCCCCTCAAAAGTTTTACTAGGGTGAAGCTTCCTCTACTTGGCCTTCCCACCATCTCACTCGGGATTTCTTGTCGCCCTTCTACCAACATACAATAGAGACACAGGGCTCTTATCTCATTTTCCCGGCACCGGTCGGCACCGACCGAAATCAGCGGTGCTGGCACCGGTGCCGGCTAAGCGACTCTGCTTCTAAACATGCTAATTTTAATGTAATAACACGTGGCAACCGGTGCCGGCTGGTGTCAGACGGTGCCGGCACCCCGGCACCGGGCACTGCTGTACACTAAAATCTACAGTGGGCTACCCCTCGAAAGTTTTAACACGGTGAAGCTTTCTCTACTTGGGCCTCCACCATCTCACTCGGAATTTCTTGTCGCCCTTCTCCCAACATAAAATAGAGACACAGGGCTCTTATCTCATATGCACAAACCTTACGGCTTCCAATTTTAACCCCGGCACCGGGCACTTGCTGTACACTAAATTCTACAGTGGGCAACCCCTCGAAAGTTTTACTAGGGTGAAGCTTTCTCTTCTTGGCCCTCCACCATCTCACTCGGAAGTTCTTGTCGCCGCTATCCCAACATATAATAGAGGTCTGTTACTTGGACGGTTACTTAACTTCTCACGGTGTCGTTATTAGCGAAATGGTAAAATAAATAACTAGAACATCTACTCTGATATTTTTAGAAGGCCTTACTACTTTTGAGTCGACTAAAAACTGGCTCCGGATGAAAGCAGCACCGTTTGACATTAAGTAACAAAGAAGCATGCCTCTACTGTACATTTTTGTTTACTTGTGTCATCAACATTCCGTCAGTCTAAGCTGACTGCGAATCTTATTCAAACGGGTTAGATGGATAAGTCAGCTGACTTTATTCTAATGCGGTCAAATACAGTTAACAGTTCACATTATGTTAAAGAGTAATCTCTGAAAACAAACATTTATGTCACTCCTAATAATAATTGTATTCAAAAGCCAAAGGCCATATACAAGACAATACATATAAAACAACAAAACAAAATAACTTTACATGAACTAAACTTTGCCCTCTCGAAATTTCAAAACACCATCAACAAATCTGCAAATTTTGCATATAACGCTTGGCGACGTGCTCTTTAAGATGTCAGGAAGTAACAAAACCTCACCTCCCAATAATTCACTTCTTAACCCAGAGAGCCCTGGACACCGGCACAGAACATGGACCAAATCATCAACTCCATTACCACAACTCCTAAGTTCCAACACTCCAGAAGTTGTACTACTCGAGTTGTAGCCTTTTTTTTGGCGAACGTTCCATTAGTTTTGTGCTTTCCTCAGTGTTTTTTTTTTTTTTCATTTTCAGGTCATATGCTATCAATAAGGACTCCAGCCAATACGATAAAGTTTGCATTATAGCGTTCTCCCGCCAACAGTTCACAGTACAGTAGACGTATGCCTTCTGAACGCCTGTTTATAGTTAATAGTTTATAGTCATCAATATTGCTTAGGCCCACGCTAACTGCGAACCATATTTGACTGCGTTTTTTTAATGTTTAATTTGAACGCCATCTACTGGGTGAAATTACTCGCAACTTATCAAAAGATGCAAATTTGAAAGAAAAGAGATTCAGTGTAAATATTTCAAAATGCAGCGGATGTGTGTTTGACCGGACGTGCAATAAACGTAAACATACCTCTACTGTACCGTGAGTTTATCGATCACCTGCAATTACCATGAACGTCAAAGATACTTGCCGATGGTTTGTTTCCGTACACTGCCCAATTATGAGAATAATACGCTTGCAACTCCTGCCCTAACCATCCCTGATACTAATCAAGTCACCGTGCTCTGCTTGTAAACAGTTGACAAAGCGGCAAGCAACTCCGATGTAGAACCGCGTCTGGTGTCACGACTTTTACGGATCGCCTCCCCTCATAATGATCGAGGAAAACCAATGCTAAAATTTCTGACCATCCTACCGATCTAGCAAATAAAGTCGAGCCCTTACGTTTAGATATTCGAGTAATTTTCAACTCTGTCTATGTTCCCTCTTCGCGCCCAGTCTCAGAAAACAACCATCAGCTTTCTAACGACAGTTTGGCAACATTACTGTTTAAGCCGGCGAAAATATAAATAAGTTGACTGTCTGGATCTCGACAGAAGGCATTCTTTTAGATGACACAGGGCTCTTATCTCATATGCACAAACCTTACGGCTTTCAGTGCTGCTTGCGGCCGATTACTTATGGATCCATGGTTCACGATCTCCATTGCAATAAAAGAAGCGGACTCCTGGAATCTAGAGCACACAGACTATACTTTTTGTAACCGTATAATCTTAGTTTAGAAAGAAACGAAAAACCCCGGAAGTGGATCAGGAACGCGTCATAGATTCTTGGTAACAGACTTTTAACAGGGAAACCAGTAAGAAGTCCGGTTCCTCAGTTCCTCATATTTATTTTCTTGCTCATCGTATGTATATTCGTATCAGAGCACCTATGAAGAACTGCCTACAGCCCTTGTGTTACAGCCTTAGAAAGCAAACTAATTTAGCACTTACGTTCGTTCGAGTCGAGAATCGAAGTGTTGATTTCAGCATCTAAAATTATGATAATTTTTAGTTCAGACTTCAATTCTTCGAGACTGTACCAAGAACAAATAATCAGATAGAACTTCTGTCTTTTAGTCGCATGAAGCGGCTATGAAAACCCTGACGAAATTGAGCGGACCTAGAGGTATTTACTCTAGCTTTGAGCTGATGTTGATACCCGTTTACTCCTCTTCCGTCTTCACCGTTGCTTATCGCACAAGAAACATTGAAGGAGGCTAGCAGGAGGCGTACTTCGCGCGCCGACCCGCCCTGGAGCGCGTCCACAGAACCAATCAGCTTTGACTGCTTGATTTCCTCTTCAGCGACATAACAGCGATATAGCTATTTGTAGAGGTAACGAAACGTGATGTGGCGCGAAGCTAGTAACCTCCGCTCGTTTGCGTCGGAGTCGGCCGTATTTTACTCGACTCAGCATGTGTGTATGACCGAGATAGGGAGACAGCAGTTCTATCTCGTTATTTGTTCTTGACTGTACTTAAGCGCTCACACCACAGATTATCCATAACATGGGAATCGACACAAGCTCGGCTGACCAGACCTAGCACCAGAGTTCTATCTTGATACAGACTGGTAAGGGGGGCCCTGTCGACCTAATAGTGTTCGAAAGCAGGGGTTACCTATACCCCTCCAAAGAATTACGAAGAACTGAAAGGAAACACGGATAGACAAGATATGCAAGACACTCTGAAATGGATAGACAGGAACAAGAAAACAACAAAAACGGAATCAAGGAAAAAACCTCACTCACCATCGATTGCAGGAAAACCAAGAGTGATGGTCTTCGTTACTTCCTCTGGGATAATCTCGATTCCGGTTGATACAACCAGGTCATCCCCGGACACAGAAGTCACCACCGCCGTATAGGTCCTCATCTCGGTCTCCACCAACGTAATGACATTCAGTCGTTCTTCAAGCTGCGGTGTCTCCGTCACAGGGATATTCTCGATTTCACTAAAGTCAGTGAAAGAAGTTTCAATAACCTCGGTAGAGATTTCAATGCCCATATCGCCAGATCCTTCTTCGATGATTGTAGTCGAGAGCTGTACTAGGGACGTAGTCGATACCACTTCAGAGACTTTCACGCTCTTCCTGAGAGTCTTCGACCTCAAAAGAGGATTGAAGAGTTCCGGTGAGTCAGTTGTAAGGTGGAGTTCAACGTCAAGAAGAGTTGTCAATGAAGATGTAAGAAGCGTGAGCTTCACATCTTTTTTCCCTCCGTGGAGAGGAACAGTGCTGGTGATAAAGAAGCTCTTGTGGACAACATTCGAAGCCCTGAAAGCTTTTCGACTCTTGGTCAAAGCAACCCTCGCTGTTGTTGGTTCGATATTGGTAACGGTCTGCTTGCCAATCTTCAAGTTCGGTCTCAGCGTTCGACGATTCGCATTGGCGCGGATGCTGCTTAAATGTTTTTCCAAGGGATTCTTCTTACTGACCTGGAAAAACCTACTAGGCTTTATTGTGGTCTCAGTGGGAGCAACGCTCGATGCGGTTACAGCGGCTGACGACTCCACCTCTTCTTTTTCTTTTATTTCATCTTGAGCTTCCCTACTAGTCTCTTGCACTTCTATAGCTTCAAGATCTTCAGCTTCTTCGTCTACGTCAGAGATTTGGTCTTCGTACTCATCATCGGGTACATCTTCTTCCACAAGTTCATTCTCGTCATCGTCCTCTACGAGCAGTTCGTCAACATTATTTTCTTCATCGGAAGCTATAGGTTCCTCTTCGTCAACATCTTCATATTCCTGCTCTTCCAATACCCCTTTCTCGGTCGTGGTGCTTCGGCCTCTGATACCTTGGAAGACTCTATTGCCTCTCGTTTTCCCATTAAACAGTGACAAACCCTTCGAAGAGAGCGGACGTCGCTCAATAACAGTTTCGACATCCTCCTCTTCCTCAGATGCCTGATCAAACTCTTCTTCGGGACTTTCAGTTGTTGTAGTTCTCCTTCTTAATCCCTCAAATCTAGATTGCACTCTGCTTCTGACATCGGCTTTCACGGAAGAGACGGGTGTAACAGTTTGGACATCCGCTTCTTCTTCTTGAGAAGTATGATCAAATTGTTCTTCAGGAGTTTCAGTTGTTGTCGTTCTCCTTCTCAGTCCGTCAGACCTAGACTGCGATTCGATTCTGACATTTATTTTTGCGGATGACACCGTAGTGTCATCAGAAACGGATCCATTCTCCTCCACGCGAGCTGGACTGAAGCGCGAACGACCACGCTGGGTGGTACTTGAGCGACTGCTGCTTGTTGATGTTTCGTCTGAAGGAGGCGTGAGTAACCGGGATCCTCTCCTGGGCGTGTTATTCTCAATCTCACCTTCAATATCTTCAGCGACGACTGGATTGGTAGCCTTCTTCCTCGAAGCTTTAAGATCTTCAGGGGTAAGTCCAAACCGTACCGACCCTCTACCACGATTATCTCCACGTTGAGAAGGCACCACAGATGGCTTCGGTGTTATTTCTTCAGTGCTTAACGAAACAGGTTTTCGAGAACGACTTCGGAGTCGCTCCGTTGGGACAACAGCCTCAACATCAGTTTTGTCTGCAGAAGACAAGAACGATGGCTGGATAAGAAGACTGACGTCCTGTTCGACTGGTCGCTGAACAGACCTACCAGTTGTTCTCGTCACCTCTACTCGAACTGGGGCTTCGGCTCTAACCTTGCCTCTTCCATATCGTAAAAGGACGCTAGAAAATACCTGAGTAGAGGTGGTCACTCCGTCGAGATCAATGCTGGCACCGAGATTAGATGTTGTTGTTGGAGTCTTCAGAGTGTAGAGGCCCACATCACTTTCAGTGCGAGTAAATCCAGCGGGGATCTTGTTATCTTTACCTCTAACAACATCAGTAAGAGTCACCACCTTTGTTGAAAATGCGGGACCGGGGGCGATAGGATCGAAGACTGTGTGCAGGTAAGAATAGATTGTGAGATAGGTTCTTGGTTCATAGACATTTGGAGAAAGGTTGGCCCCAGAAGTGTTTTCTCTAGTACCCTGCGAGCGATCTGGTTCTGCTGAAACTTCGTCTCTTAACTCACCACTGATTTGTTGAGAAGAAAATGTGTCCGTCAACGTGGCTGGTTTTCTTCTTCGCGTCTCCTTTGTGACTGCGGTAGCTGCTTCAGTGCTTTCCTTGTCTTTGGTGACTATAGAGTTCTGTATAGCGACAGTGGTAGACGAAACAGACCCTTTGTCTGTATCTACTTTAGTGGTAAACCTGGACCTTCCGCGCGTCTGTTTCGTGGTCTGCTCAAGCGATTTAGTGGTTGAAGTTTCTATTTCTTCTAGACGTCCAGTATGTACACTTCTTACGGCGTCTTCCACGTTTTTGTCAGTTTTCGCTGTTAGAACAGGATCGCTGTCAAACTCCTTTACTACCGCAGAAATCGGCAGCTTCTCCGGCTGTTTGGGCTGAACGGCAACTACCACGGAATCCTTAAGATTAGCAGCTCCTTCGTGTGCTTTTTCTTTAGCGTCTATGTGATTATCGACTTCGATGACTGGCTGAAATTTGTTCCTAAAGGTTGTGACTGGGACATCAGCTTCGGAAAAAGATGCACTGACAACATCACCCAAAGTAACGGACGGAGAAGGAGACTTCTCAGCCTGTTTAGACTGAACTACTACCACGGAATCCTTAGGATGAGCAGCTTTTTCATGAGCTGAGTCGTCCGTGAGACTATCGACTTCGACGACTGGCTGAAATTTGTTTCGAAAGGTTGTGACTGGGACATCAGCTTCGGAAGAAGACGCACTAACCGTATCCCTCACAGTAAGGGATGGAGAAGGAGAAGAGTCAAGTTCATCTTCGTATACATACTCATACTCAGAACTCTCGTCGTCAGCTGGGCTTTGCGCGAGCTTCTCGTCTTTCTTTTCGCTGGAGTTGGGTTCAGATGATTCCTCTATTATGGCCTTTTCGGTGGTTGTAGTGCGCTGAACTTCAGGACTCACAATTTTGTTAGGAGAGGACTTGGAGTCTTTCACTGTCTTCTCTTCATCCGCGATGCGTCTAGCACCTCCTCTGTTCGAGTTTCTAACGCTTGAAGAAAGAAATTCACTTTCCTCAGGTTCTGAGACTAGCCTACCTTGGGGAAGCTGCTCAGAAAACCTCCGCCTAGACGTCGGCCTTTCCACGGAGAACCGCTTTTCACTGACGTCGAAGCTATTGTCACGGATTTTACTGATTGTCTTTGTTTTCGCAACTTCCTTCTGTACTAATTCTCGCTCCCGAATCGGTGGGAAGTTAAAATTGAGGATGCTTTCTAGGTCATCTACTTCTTCACTGTCCGTCTGCCTCTTAACTTTTTCACTTAGCGAGGCAACTGTTGAGAAATCAAGGGGCTCGGTCTTGTATGCAGGGCCAAGCTCAGTGCCTTCGTTGTTAATGGCTGAGATAATATAGACATCAATATCCTCGATCTTGTACTCGTCAGGAAGAACAAAGATACCTTTCCCCGTTTCAACGAACAGAGGAACCACAGCCTCTGGAACAGTTTCATGGGCATCGAAGACCGCTTGCCTTTTGTTAACAGAAGAAGGCGACCCCTCGAAGAGGACGGTGTGCAAAACAGTACTGAATTCACCTGGATTACGGCCAGCGACATGAAGCGTTACAACACTAGTCGACAGCGAATCAACTTGTTCAGGCATGATTTCAGAGACTTTTGCAATCCCAGACTGAGGCTGCGTGATCAACGGCAGCTGTGCAATTGGCGTCTGCATGATTGGCTGCTGAGCTCCAGCCTGTTGAGCCAATAAGAATGGAAGCAAGTTGGCCAATGGATTGGACGCAGCTTGCGCTTGCTGGAGTGGTGTGCTCACAATTGTTTCGGTTACAACTTCAGTTGCTGTGACAACATTAACGGATGATTTTACAATAGTTGTTGTTACAACAATTCCTCTCAGGGTTATAGGCAGCAGCTTCGACTGAACATCAGTAATGGTGGTTACGTAAGAAGTAACTCTGGTGCTGAAGGAAGTAACAGGAGTTGCAGGAACGAACTGAGGTTGGTTCGCATTAAGCCCAAGCAGTGCGTGAAATGGGTTTCCTTGCTGCTGATGAGGTTGCTGCTGTTGCTGATTTCCAAGATTGCCCAGCAATAGTTGTTGCAGAAGGAAATTTGTTTGGGCAAGAGGGTCGTTAATGGTGGATATGGTGGACTCAATCTCGTAGACGGTACTAGGCACAATATGTCTGAACGATGACTTCCGACCATTGATGACCGTAGGAGTGAAGTCGGTAATCAGTACTTCGCTCGAGTGAACCAGATACTGAGTAATCTCAGTAAGTCCAACAGACGGCGTCACCGAAATCTCACTCGCTAAAATGCGATTCATTCCGTTTATTTTGACAGTATTGAAGTTAGTAAGGACCTCAAGACTAGGTGTTGCAGTGATGACAGTCTTGAAGGTTTTTATACCGTTTTCTTCAAACGGGATTGCGGTCTCTACAGGAATCCTGTGAGTTACTGTTATGGTTTTCGGAGTTTCGAGAACAGTCAACACTGTGGCTGCTTTCTCGGTGACCACTTCTGGCTCTATCCGAACCTTGTTTGAACTTTTCTTGCTGCTGCCTGATACTTTTCGGCCCGTAGTGCGCGAAGTTGTCGTTCGCGATTTCGACGAAGTTGGCCTGAAAGAAGATCTTGCAGATGTCGACTCAATTGCAGGCTTCCTAAACCTGCTGCTAACGTCTTTGGCCTTAGTCGTGGACCTAGCCGAGGCAAGGCGACTCTTGAAGGGGACTGTTGTTGTGCTCGTCGTCTTCCTCGGACTTGTTGGTTTGATCGGAAATTTAGCTGGCTTGGGAGTAGGCTTGGTGGTTGGTTCTGGATCGTCATAATATTCGTATTCGTACTCGTAATCGAAGCTCGGGGCAATCTCTCGTGCTCGGGATGTTCTACCTTTGGTGGCGCGGCCGGGTCTGTAAAGATCTGGAGCGTATCTTTTCGCTCGTTTACTAATTTCGAAATCACGAAAGGCCGGCGTCGGGGTAGAGCTCGCACCTCGGTTTCTGAGGGCAATAGCGCGCTGTCGAAAGTTTCCTTCTGATTGGGGTACAATAAGCTTCTCGGTAAAGGTGAGCTTCGGAGGAGTGATAAATCGGGGTCTTGGCGTTGTTCCTTCGAAGTCTGAAGAGCGTTTCGACTCGGAAGGAATTGGCAGTTCAGGCTTTTGCAACTGTGGCCTACGAAAACCACGAGGTGGAGCAGCTTCGGGTTTTGGATCAGACACTACTGCTTCTGTTACCGGTTTCGGAGCCTGTGACCCTCTAGTTGGGAACTGCCTACGCTGAGGCAGACCAATGTCGTTCGAGACAGAAGAAGGAGTAGTTGTGCGCGCAAAGGATCTCCTTGTTGTCTTTGGATTTTCCGTGGTGCTTATGATTTCAACAGCATTGTCGGTTATGTCTGCTGCTTCATCCAGATTCTCCTCAAGCTCTGGCTGTTTCGTGATGGTATTCGGTCTTCTGAATGGCGGAGGAGCACGAGTTCTTGAAGTAATGGTCAACTTGGGTCTTCCAATGATCGGTGCTACCGTCGCATCCCCATTTTCTTCAACGTTGCTTGTTCTTGGACGGAATAGCTTGTTCTTTGTTCCAGTCGATACTTCTTCTTTGGGCGTGTCAACTTTTCCTGCCGGTCTGAAAGGCCTTCTCGCATTTGTTTCGATGGTTGAGGCACTCTCGCTGATAGCTGAAAAGGCAGGTTCTGTGTTGCGAGCCTTTACAGAAAAGGTTGGCCTAACTCGAGCTCCAATGGGCCTGATAACTGGGGTAAAAGTACGGGCTTTAGACTGAACGCTAAGTCTGGTAGTTACACGGCCACGAAGAAGACCTCCCACACTGCCAGCTTCTACAGTTGTCTGTTCAGCTGAACCCAGCTCTTCGCCAGACACATTTTCTGCAATGCTAGATTCGACAGAAGTTTCAACACTAGGAGTAGTAGTTTTTTCAACAAGTGGCTCAGCGAATACACTGGTTGCCAAAATTGGCTGCATGTGCGCTAAGACTGTTGATGAACCGTCCACGCTCGAGGTGCTTTCAACAACCTGTGAATAGGAGCCGTCAATGATTGTTCCAATGAATCTGGATTCATACAGAGTTGTCGCGTTGTCTTTTGTCATGGTACCTTGCAACATTCGAACGAGACCCGTTTTTGAAGGATCAAATGAGGACTGGACGAGTGCAAGATTAACGCGCATTGTCGAAGTGGCCTCAACTAGACGATCATCTCCGTCAGCATAGATCTTTGTGGTGAAGTACGTGGTAGTTGCACCATCTATATCATAGGCGCTGTAGATATTCTGAGACACTAGTGTCCTTCCTGCTTCATTGGTAGTCGTTGGTTTAATCACCTCACTTGTACTTTCATGGATCTCGGCATACAGGCCATTGATATAGGTTCCAATAATGTCCGTCGCGTATCGCGTCGTCAGGCCTGTGCTCACCACTGTTCTGGTTATCACAGAAATTAACCCAACTGGTTCTTTCATCTCTTTCTGTACTTCTTGAGCTACATTTGATGCTTTGATGGCTCGTGCTCCGGAATCTTCTGGGTCTTCAAAACTGGCAGCAATTTCTGCGGTAAAAGGATCCGATGCAACATCAGCAATTTGGGGTTCCAACGGCAACTCTGGCCTTAGAACTGTGCTAGAAGCAATAGTCTCTATGAGTGGTGTCTGGATGTTAGTAACGACATTAGTGACAGTCTCAAAGCTACTTTCAACGACAGGGTCATCTCCAAGAAAGGAGGTCATGAGATAAGTTATTGTCGTGTAAAAAGTAGTTTCAACTGGAAGAGCACTAACTTTAACTGATGCTTCAGCGGTATTCTCATCCACTTTCGTCGGGATAACTACATTTGAAACGGTGTCTTCACGGGTGTTAATGTACGTGGCGCCGTCGGAAATTGTTGTGGTGGAATACGTGAAGGTAGTGTAATAAGTAATGGCATACTCAACTGAGGGCTCGATGAGATCGTGCCCATCGATTACAGTGTTTGAGACAACTTCTTCGCTTGTTACTACTTCTGTCATGCCATCTCGGAAGAATGTAGTTGCATACGTTAACGTTGTGACAAGAACTTTGGCTTTTGGACCTTCATCTAAATGATCAGCTATATGTTCGGCCAAAACGACTGGGGACGGTGTGATAGTGATGGAACTGTGTTCAAACGTTTCTATTTCGGTAGTCTGTTCCGTTTCCAGATCCTCCGCTGTCGGTGCCTCTGAGCCTTCATCAAGAACTTCGACTTTGTCATTCTTCTCCAGGAGTTCGCTTACCCTGGTAGACAGTACTGACAAGGAACTAGTAACAATGTCCGTGCTGCTCTGAACAACCGGCTTTCCGTCTACCATGGTGGACCAGAAGAACGTTTGTGTCGACGTCTGCATTGTATCAAAAACAGTCGTTGACTGTACTGGTACGGTTTTAGTGAAGCCACTGGGATTAATGGAGAGCACATTGGTGACTGTGTCAAACTGCGTCAGTACTTTTGATGTTTCGGCGTTGAACAAAGTTTTGAAGACAGTGTAGGTGATATACTGCGTGGATACTGTGGGGGTATCAAGACCACTGAAATCAGAAATAGAACTATCAGGGGCCGAGGTGGGTAGGTCGCTGGATTCTAGGGCCTCTTCAACTTCACCATCGGTGACCTGATCGTCCTCTTCTATGACTTTTGCAATCTTATCATCAGCAATTAAGGCAGACACGGGAAAACTTTCTTCGCTGGATACTTGTCCCTTGGACGTTTCGGCTGAGACCGAGTTGTCCTCTACTTGCTCGTCCTGGACATTTTCTCCGGTTGCCTGTTCTGTAACTTTGGCAGGCTTATAATGAGCAATTAAAGCGGGCTTGGGTAAACCTTCTTCGCCGGATAGCTGTTCATTGGACGTTTCGGCTGAGTCCAAGTCGTCTGCTGGCTCGTCCTTAGCGTTTTCGGCAGTTGCTGCGAAAACGACAAAGTCTCCTGTTTTGTCAAAATCGAGAGACCTAGCTCTTTCCTCACTGAGAGCCGTAATTACTGAAGGAGAAACTGGGACCATGAGTCTCTTGGAACTCACCGAGCGAGCGATTGGTAGCTCTGTCTCTGCTTCAACTACTGGTTCATTTTCAGCTACGTCGGGACTAAGTGTGGTCATTTCTTTTTCACCGAACACCTGAAAGGCTATTGGCTCCTGAGAGCTAACTATTTCAGTATCGGCAAAGACTTCCATGGGTAGCATTTCTTCGATAGCTTGCTTCTTTGGTTGGACAGAAGTCTCTACTTTTGATGTGGATGAGATTTTCATGACGATTGACGACATTGCATCTTTTCCAAGCATCGGTCCCGCTGCGTTGGGGCTAAACACGACAACAGTACTACCAATCGTTGTAGAGAAGTCAGCAAAGCCAAGAATGGTCGTCGTTGTGAAGGAAGAAATAATTGGAATTGCAGCATCGTCTTCTCCGACCTCTATGTTCAGTACCTCTGTCTCGATAGAGCTTTCGACAGTGGTGTCAAGAGCGGGCTCAAGGCTTTCGCCTGCTCTGACTGTCGAAAGTGTCATCACTTCGGACTTAGCTGGATCAATTTCCATAACGGTCATGCTTTCTTCAGAAATTGTGTCAGCTATGGATTCGTCCACCATCTCCTCAGTGAACAGAGAAATAGATTTGTCGTCCATGTCTTCGACACCGAAATCATCGTCATTACTGCTGATCTGTGGGGTAAATGACCTTTCTCCGACGACGGTGGTAGAATAAGCCCGCTCGAAAGACGGAGCAGATGGGTCAATAACGCCGTCATCAGGATCTGGAAAGGATAGTAAAGACAAGAACGATAGGTAGATGAAGAAAACAAGTAGAAAACGGGAAAACAGGCACAACAAGGGGTGTCTCAAAACGACAGAAATGTTGAAGGATGACAGAACAATAAGATGGACTAAAACACGATATAACGTTCTGAAAATAAAAGCGGCAGGAACACTGTCAGAAGTTTCATGACAGATTGCGCATAACACTTTCAAGAATAACACCTTTTCACTTAGAGAAAAAAAGTGTTATGACCAATTAAGTTTATACTATTACGTGCCCAGATCTCCAACAAAAACCTTCAATAGGTAAAAATACTACACTGTCAGAAGTTACATAACAACAACAGCAGGATGCGCGGTTTGAACAGATAACACTTTGGGATGTTATATGTTGTGTTTCTTTCGTTCCCGTTAGTATTTTTACCAATTGAAGGTGTTGTTGAAGATCTAGGCACGAAATAGTGTAAACTTAATTGGTCATAACACTTTATTTCTAAGTGAAAAGGTGTTATTTTTGAAAGTGTTATAAGCAATCTGTTATGAAACTTCTGACAGTGAAGAGTCGAAACTATACCCTGCTGTGGATACTAGAAGTTCAGACCACTGAGAACCGGGATACAAGAAATACTTATCAGCGAGGAATCGTTTCGTTTCGTCTTGTCAGTCAAATCGAATTCTCCGCGCTTCAAATACGTTACCGGATTTTAAGTGGCATTTACTCAAAGGAAAATGGGTAGTTTAAGATATAAACAAAATTACTCGGAACGGATAGGTCAGCCAGGATGTTTTCAGCGATATTTCAGCCCTTCTTGGCAAAGTCCTCTTGAGGATGTAGCCGAAAGAAACGGACCTACAACCGACTGATTGCATGTCCAGGTACAGCCTGGAGATACCCTTGCTTAGGGGTCAAGATATCGTTGAAGAATATCCTAGCTGACCTGTCCGTTTTGAGTAACTTTTTCTACATGGTTCTCAGTCAACTTGGGTTGAATGAGGATTTATACATTCAGGAAAAAGGGAAGTACACGGGGAAAAATGCTTGGACAGTTACGAGAAGATAGGAAGGACAGAACAAGAGCAAACGAAGGAAAACAAAAAGGAAACTCCCTTACCTTCTGATATCTTTCTGCGTTTTCTGTCTGTAAGACTTTGGATAACGTCATCCTTTTGATAACAAGGAAGCGATAGACCTATGGAAGAAAATGCTATTATCGAAAGCTCAGTGTATCCTTCCTCGGAGTAAAAGTAGCCTTTCTCTCATAACATCACCCTATCCTGTAGCCGAAAAAAACTTCACCTGGTGGTGACTCATTGGTCCGTTTGTTCCTGCCAAATATTACAGGTTACAGGCTCCGCGCAACACAGTCCCCACTGCAAACTTAATTTGTGTTTTTTTCGGATTCGGTGACGTACTTTCGTTTTGGTTATTTAAGTACAGTATGTGGAATGGACACTTCGTTAGGGGAAGACCGAAACTATAGTTGCGTTTTTGATCTAAGTTTGAAGTTACCTTCAAACTCAAAGGTATTTAAATACCCTTTTTGGGCGGCAGACACAGCTTCTTATCCTTCAAACTCTGACCGTCGAACTTTGTTAGCTAGCAAATTTGAAGTTTGCCTGTAACGGCTTCATCGCTGTTCAACCGGCGATCGGGCAACTATAGCCGGAGTCGTAAAAACGCAGTAAAGCAAACGGTTAAAGGAACCCTCTTGCTTATTCTGCATTTTATATTATACTTAGCTCCCATGTGGAATTATAAGCCTCTAAAATCCCCATCTTTCTCCATTGTTTCGTTTTGTAACTACGAATTTTAGCGCTTTTTCGGCCTTGCCGACTTTTCACGTCACCCAACGAAAAGTTTGCCGGAATCTTCATTGTCCGCTAATGACTCTTTCACACATAGGGATGTGATCATCTTCTGTTTATTACTTCTTTTATTTGCTTAGTTTTCCCACTTTTTAACCAGGGTACGTTCAGTTTTCAAATCTTTTGCGCCCAGCCGCCGCGTCGGAGAGCAGGAAGGCTGTATATATTCGACAAGCGCTAACAAGAGAATCGCTAGTTTCGGGTGGAAAGTAATGGTGTTTTCGAAGACGTTTTTCTGATCCATTTTATAGGGAAAAGAGCATTTCTAGTAAGACTTGTGCTTTAACTTCGACGCGTTTGAAACGGAAATTAAGCAACCGGTTAATGATGCATTTACACACTGCGTAAAATCCGAGCGTATTTGAAGACCGAGCGTATTTTACGCACCCATTTGGGCTTGAAAAGATTTCTAGTAGTACGGACGTGTTTCAGAAATCGATCCGTTTTGTATCTAAATCCGTCCGTATTGCTAGAAATCTTTTCAAGCTCAAATACGTGCGTAAAATACGCTCGGATTTCAAAATACGCTCGGATTTTACGCAGTGTGTAAACCCACCATAAGCCAACGGCGAACAAAACTTCGATTAAAAACGCAAAAGTTGCGAAGAAAGCATGACTGTCCCTGCAGCCATGTTTGGATGATGTACCTCCATCAAAGAAATGACGAAAATCATCAGTCGATTTGCTTATGTCCTAGGCACGACACATGGCACAAGAAGACGCAAGTTCTGCCATTGAGATTAATTGAGAATATACAATATTACGGCTGCTCATTTGCAATTCAAACCAGAAACGGGGCTTTGCTCCTAGTCGTGGATGATTCTTACAAGCCCTAACAAATACAGACAATACCGAAATGATGACAAAGCACGCAAAGGTAAACTTCACAACAATGGGTTATCGTGGAACAATTCATGGAGGTCCCTAATTTCGGTTTACGCGATCGCAAGGTCTTTGCCTTAAAAAACAATTTTCTTTTTGACTAAACAGTACTACCTAACTGTGGGAAGAAGTCATAATTAACTAGCTCCGAGGACATTTAACTTGAGACGCAGCAGTCGGTGCGGTGCGTAATTCACGGTTGGACGGGTGACACAGAAAGAGATGACTGATGCTGCTTTTATAAACGTCAACGGTTACTCGGTTACTTCTTCTTTGGTGTTTCATTCTTTTACCTTTTTACTATTCTGTACCATAGCCTAAGGTTGACACTAAATAACTAGCTAGTTCGTTAATACGTATTTCAGCACTGTTACTTTAGTTTTCTTTTAGTTTTTTATATTCTAATACCCCGTATTACAGCATGTCTTTCGGCCTTTTAAAAATAAAGAATTATATCTACGTAGCCTCTGTATATTCTTTGTCACCCGTTAAATTCAAACTGAACAAGAACGGAGTAAATGAAAGAAAAAATAAAGAATAATAGAGAGAAAAATGTCAAAACAGAAATGAAGAAAACACAAAGGGCGAGTTAATCAGGGGTCATTCGTTGGGCACAAAGTACTGGTAAGACCATTTACAGTTACCAATTAGCTAGCGCGCCAATACCAATTTAATATCTCAAAGTTCTTGGAGATCTTCCGATTATCCTCTATCTGATAGGTTTCGGGTAACCCAACTGCGTTAATGTCAGCCAAAAAGAGCCGATACGAAAATATTCTTACCTTCATCAGAACCATCAACACAGTCACTGATGCCATCTAGGACCAAATCAACCGGAATGCAGCTTGGGTTTCCACAAGAGCAAGCGAATTCTCCTCGCTGGCAGACTGGAAGACAAAAGTTCAAGTTCAAGCGGGAAATACTGACGAGATCAGAAAATAATGGTGTCTTTACACACTGCGTAAATCCGAGCGTGTTTTACGCACGTATTTTGGCTTGAAAAGATCTCTAGCAATACGGACGTATTTGAATAATCGGTCCGTTTTGTATTTAAATACGACCGTATTGCTAGAAACCTTTTCAAGCTCAAATACGTGCGTTAAATACGCTCGGATTTCAAAATACGCTCGGATTTTACGCAGTGTGTAAACCCAGCATAAGATCAAATGTTTCGAATGTACCCAAAAGGAAATGTTTTAGTTTCTTTATCGATCCTGTCAACATCGGTTTTACTGAGAAATGGAAAAGGATACTGAAATATACGATTTCCGTAATGTACAGGGGTACGTTACTAAGTTGTATTTTTTTCTGGTACGTTTAATCAGAATGTCTGGTTGTTTTTTATTTGGGTACTTTTACCTTTTGATCATCTTGAATTCGCGTCTTTTACCGCCATTTAATGCTAACATTTGTGGGAGAAAAGTTCAATTTCCCTAAACCATTTCTGGATACCTAAGATTTTTTACAAAACGGTCCACGTGTGGCACGTGAGACGGTACTGACTTCGCGAGAGGAAGAGGTATCAAGCAAAACGAGGGAAATCACTAACCGGACAATACAGGAACAACATTAGGCCTATAGATTACCTGACTAAGTAGTTACAGAGTTGCCAGTGCAACCCCTTTAGAGTTCGCTCGCCATGGTTAAAAAGTTAGAGAAATCCAGACAAATGGAAGGAGTAAAAGCAAGAAACTAACATAGGACAGGGCCTACCAAGTCGGCCAAAATAAGAAAACAAAATCCTGAAGCTTGAATTTATCTTGAAAGAGTTCTCGCAAGACCTTGACAATTTCGGTGAAGTTTGCGCTGCTCGACTTGAAAAGCCAGAGATGCCTGAGAAGCGCCAAGAAGCCGTAGGTACAAACGAAATAATGACGAAGAGCCAGGATTTTTGAAGCTTATAATCCTGTAGGGGAGATAGAGACAACATAAAAGACAGAATAAGTACGTGGGGTTCTTTAAAGTTTAACCGAATAGGTCTGAGATCCGACAGTCTAGATACACATCCTTTATTCACTTAAATAGGCCTGAAAACCCGATGAAAATGCGTTACTCCCTTTGTAAGTTATCCACCGATTTCATCGAATGAACTTATTCTTTCAGATTTATGGCACCCCTATGCGCTTGTTCCTCTGCGCTTGAAATATTCACCAACTAAAAATGTAAGCCGTTGCCGAAAAATAAAATAAATATTACATTCTTTGCAAGACAGTATTTTCCTACTTTCTACAGGCATAACTTTTCCCAGCTTAGCGTCTTTAACCCTGGAAATGTAGGCCTTTGTTGGAGTTCAAATTCTCGGCGTCTGGGTGAATTTTGGGTTGTCGTGCAAGCAGCGCACACTTTGAACGTTATTACTAGAGCCCCGGGTGAAAACAATACAAAATCCCTTAGATGAGTCAAAGTATTTCAGTGTATTCAAATGTGAAAATAAGCTGCCTTTCAGTTAAACTTTAAGAAAAAAATGTATGCGCAATGTTTTGGACCATGCTCCTTTACAAATTCAGACAGAAATGCGTATACACGGTAGCCTTAACCCCTGATCAAAGGACAACTACTGGTAAACATCATTAAACTCGTAAAGCCATTAACTTTTCAATTCATAACATAATCAGAAGATTTCTACGTTTTGGCATTTAGCTTCTATTTTTTACTGATTTTGTTCTGTAGTTACTGATATGCTCCGCTGTCGGAATGAAACTCAAACAGGTAAAGAATTAGTTTTTGCTGGACGTGTTCTTCTCTTATGAGGTGGTCCACCAGCCCTTTTCTTGCATACATTTCTTACATTTACTTACTTACATCTTTAAATTTCGTGCTTTCGAAGGAAAAAGACAAAGGGAGAAACATCCAGAAGCGAACACGTACACACACTGTAAAAAAAGTCTTGCAGTATTTTCTACTGGGATTAATCTTGTCTCTGAAAAGATAATTTTATCTCGAATTCGGATTAGTTTCAGTTTGTTTATTAACAAAAAGCAAATCATACACTGTAAACTAACTACACCCTAAGTGAGCACTGCCCGTAACGGATTAATCTTATCTCAGTAGAGATAAGATTAATCCCAGTTGCAAATACTGCAGTTAACATTAATCCTTACTCGAAGAAACTTTTTACAGTACAGTGAGTGTACAAGCTAAGGGCCCCTCACCCAGGTGGATAATCTGTTTTCTGGCTGCATTAGTCAATCGAAATTGATGATCAAACTAGGCTGAGCTAAGACTTCAAGGGTCAATCGCCATAACGGTAAACACGGTCAAAAGTGTTTTGATGCTTGAGGAATTCAGCACTGAAACTACGGTAGGGTGTACTATAGCCTGCGTTCTGTAACATCTTGCACCTTGCTCTCGCTTTAACACCTTCGAAACAAACTTAAGAAGATCCGTTCTCAATGGCAAATTTTTTTTAACGCCAGAGAAAAATGGGCCGAAATTTCTGGTCTCTTTGTTCTATATTTTACACACACAAAAATTACATGTGAGAACCTAGCTCAATACAGTTTTCAGATAACCTGGACACTTGAGTCTCCTTGAACAATGCATCCAATAATTTTCTCAATCTACCATAATTTAATAATCATCGATAGAAGTTGCGAGTAGTTTACTCTTGGCAATGGCCCAAAATCTGAGGTTTAGTTATTAAAAAAGTTTTGTACAGATTATTACGATCCTTCTTAAAAGGAAGGCTGGATCCATGTAAATGTCCAGCGTCTCTGTCCACACTTACTCAGGGCAGTTAGAACCGGCGTTCAACTGAGAATAATGAAAATAAAATCGGAAAGTGAAAAAGAAAATCACTATTCTCTTCGTTTGATCGAGTCGTGCTACTTGATTTGACAGTTGGTCCTTATGGCATTATCTATGCTTGTCCTTTTAAACAGGTGCCCAAACGCTCAAAGGTGCAGTTCTACAGGATAAAAATGGTTGAACCGAAGTAAACAAGTGACAGTTCGACTTAAATGACGGCTATCAACACTTTAAACATATTTGGATATGCTAATACAACTTTCAATTAGACGTCCCATTGCTTTGATGAAACAATTCTCTCAAAGCCCTTCGGTCGAACGGCGTTACAGCTCACAGCTTAACGTATCCTTGACTTCCTAGATTTTAGAACTTTCCCATGCTAAACCTTAAAGGACCCCTCGCACTATTTACTCTTCAACTTACAGTATTTTAGAATATTTGAATACTTTAAAACTAGGCTGTGCTTTCAACAAATAACCCAAGGTTTTGGCTGTTTTAAGCCATTTCCGAGACCCGCTGACGTATAGCGGAAACAGGGAAACAATTAAAATAACCGGTTTTTCTGATGGAAAAACTTCTCGCAGACAACCGTCGACAGCGTGATACACATCGAAGGTAGCAAAACACGGCAAGGGAGAAAATCAGGGTGGTTCTGTTAGAGGGGTTAGAATGTACCGTACGAAATTGGGGACTCCCGGTTTGGAAATATACAGAGTGATTACGGAAGTAGGTTTCGTTATTTTTATCGGTAAGACTTTAACTAACATTTTTTACAACGCAAAGAGTCGCACTCCATAACAGAACTCAAAAGGGGTTGTCGCATTTGCAATGCCTGGATAACCGACTTTCAAGATGCTAGTCAAACCAGGAGCCGATTGGGAAGTAGCCTACAAGGCCGGGAGTAACTCCCGGGATAAAAATCAACGAGAAAGATAAATATTTAGCTGGTGTACAAATAACAAGAGCTGTAAGCCCATATGGCACATGCAAGCATACTAGTAGTACCTAAGGGAGTCAGCTAAGATTTGCGCTGTCTTGAAGCACAGCCGGTTATGGCCCTTTCTGCAATCACTGCAGTATCCGCCGTAGTCCTTTGGAGTGGATTGGAGGAGAGATTAGTTTCTCTGCTCGGAGTTTGTTCGGATTCATGAAAATGTATGGTTTAGTCAAAAATATGCCATGCACTTTGCAGTTACAGTGCGCGCTTTAAGGGGGCTAGGAATCCATTTTGTCAGCAAAAGTACTGGTACACAAAGGATCATGGGCCGTTGGGTCATGAAACTGTATGATTTGGTCGAAAGTATTTTTTTTGCATTTTGTGGCTAAAATGCGTACTTTAAGGGGGCTAAAACTAAATTTGTATGCAAACTACTTGGGGCACAGATGATCATGGGCTCTTGGAGATCTTAAAAAATGTATCGTTTCTTAGAAATGTTTTTTCCGCTTTGCGTTTAGTGTGTTGGAAAGCCATTTGTAAGCCAAACCCTTGAGGCAAAAATGATCATGGGCCCTTGAGAATAATGAAAATGTATCTTTTGGTCAACAATTTTTTTTTCACTTTTCCGTTAAGATCCGCACTTTAAGGGGGCTAAAACTCATTTATAAGCATAGCCTGTACTTGAGGTAGCCTACAAATAATCATGGGCCCTTGGGGATTGTGAAAGTGTATCGTTAGATCAGAAACATGTCCTCTTTTCAATTATCAAATTTCATTCGGATCCGACCAACCGTTGAAAAGTTACGCACGACACAAAATTCCGGTAATCCGGATTCCAATTCCCTCCACTCCCCTGACGATGTCCAATCAAATGACTGCTTCCAAGTCAATCGGATCGGATCCCTAATACACCTGCCAAATTTCATCGGCCAAGTAGCTTACATCTTTAAGTACCTTAACTCACCATCACTGGAGTTCCGGGAAACTCCTTTTACCCCCCCCCCCCCACACACACACACAATGCGCCAGTCCGGTCCGTTTCCATGAAAAATGTCCTTGTTCTTGTCACCAAGCTTCATCCCGATCCCGATTTAAGCCTGTCCCGAGATTTCCCGGGCCCCTCCAATCCCTCCATCCCAGAAATATCGGGTCCGGTCCAGACACGAAATGGGACATCCGCGACCTGAGCTCTTCCAACTGTCAATGTGTCCGATGCCCCGTTCGAAAGCTATGCTTGCCTCAAGATCCCGGATTTCTCCTCCCCCCCCCCCCACCGATGGTCGGATCGGGGAAATACTACTCTGAAGTCAATATGTCAGGTCCCTGATATGCCTGCCAATTTTCATCGTCCTAGCACATCTGGAGGTACCTTAACCCGCAATAGCCGGAACTGCGGGACCCACCCACCAACTCCCCCCACAGTTGTCCGATCTGGCCCGGACGTAAAATGGGACATGTGAGACATATTTTCTTTTCCACATATTAAGTTTCATTCAGATCCGATCACCCGTTCTAGAGTTGCGCATGCCTCAATGTTCCGGATTCCCCCTCCCTTCACTCCCCCCACGATAGTCGAATCTTGGAAGTGACTTCCAAGTCATTTTGGCTGGGTCCCTGATATGCCTGCCAAGTTACGTCGTCCTAACACATAGCTCGCGATCACCGGACCGTCCGACAGACAGACGAGTGCCATAAAAAAAACAAAAAAAAAACATACATATTGGCAGTATTCATTTCTGTCAATAACTTGTTTAGATGTTGTTCTTGCGCTAACTCTTTCTGGTCGGGTAATGTAGCTGACTTGTCCGTTTTGCATATATGATTCACAGTCAGCTTGGGCTGAAGGACTATCTGTTTAAAACACTGGAAAACCGCTGCATTAACGACCAAGATCGAGATTTATAGACGTCATCTCAATATTTTCATCTTCTGAACTGACACGAAAAGAAAATTGTGGTACCGCAATTTTACCTGCTCATTGTTTTTTACCGAGTGGCTGAAAACACTGGGGGGGGGGGGGGGCTCCATACGACGCCTCTGTCTACAAGTAGCCTATATCAAGTTTCGATAGTTCATGGGTTATGAGTTCATGAACATCAATGAAAGCTATGAAAACCGAAGACCGGCTGCATCGCTTACATAAGAGCTTTGGGAAATCTGTACAGCACCTTATGCGCTCTTTTCTTATTATTTCTATTGTCTCATGTTCTGCGAAAGAAGGAAATTAAAAAGATGTGATCTTGTTATTTTAAATATGCAAAGCACCTGCTCCACTTGTCGAAATTATGTCATAGCCGTACATTGACGGAGAAGTTCTCAAGATGCAAGTATTACCCTTTCGGATGTTTCCTCGTCGCTTTCTTTCATTTACTCAGCTTTTTTTAAAATGGCGGGTTATAAATAAATTACTTACTTACTTACTATAAGTTGCCCTCAAAGAATTTAGTACGCCATCAATTCTTACTTCTAATTTATCTAAAGATAGTTTACCTTCGTCAGATCCATCTGGACAGTCTCGGACGCCATTTTGGACTAGGTCACTAGAAATGCACAAATCACCACTCTTGCACCTGAATTGTTCAGTGAGATCGCATTCTGATACATCTTCTGAAAGAGAAAAAAATGTCAGTCCAAATCCGCACAAGCAGGAAATGGGGACATGCGGAATCAAAGGCTGGTAGCGAAAGGGAGAAGATGTTGTGAAACAGTCAGAATGAAACAGTATTTTAAATATTTGAATACTTTAAAACTAGGCTGTGCTTTCAACAAATAACCCACGGTTTGGCTGTTTAAGCCTTTTCCGAGGCCCGTTGACTTGTAGCAAAAACAGGGAAACAATTTACATAACCGATTTTTCTGATGGAAAAACTCCTCGCAGACAACCGTCGACAGCGTGATACACATCGAAGGTAGCAAAACACGGCAAGTGAGAAAATCAGCGTGGTTTTGTTAGAGGGGCTAGAATTTACCGTCCAAAATTGGGGTCTCCGGGTTTAGAAACATATAGGGTGATTACGGAAGTACGTTGCATTAGTATTATAAGTAAGACAGGCCCTTTAACTATTTATTTTCAAACTGAAGTCGGTCTCAGCCGATCTGTGCTTCTCAGTGATTTATCATTATATCGTAGAATGACCCATTTCCTTTGTTTTTATTGGCCCTTCTTCTGAATACTGCTGTCGGGTGTGGTACTTCGGTTTAACAAGGAAGCAATCGGAGCGCCTCGAGGGAATCCAGTACCAATCTTTCCCTTCTGAACGAGTTCCACCTGAGATCCTTGTTGGCCCGAAGACATCAAATATGTTAGCCAACTGCTGGGAGGCACCATTCACCGTCACATAATACCACACGACACGATCCATCCATACCACTCCCTCCATATCCCGACCGGGATCGACTAAAACCAGGAAGGGAAGGGAACGCGAGAAGAACGGGAAGGCATACTAAAACCAGGAAGGGCATACTAAAACGAGGAAGGGCATACTCAAACGAGGAAGGCTGTCGCCAGAATTCAAAACTGGAAAGCCGCACCGTTCCCTTCCTCTGTTTAGTATTCTTTGAGGGGTCGGCAACTTTTTAAACTTAGAGTTCACCATCCCTTCCTCGTTTGAGTATCCTGACATGGGTAGGCATTAAGTTCAGTGAGGGGTCGGCAACTATAAAAATTGTAATCCCACTTTTCATTTCTCATGCTGACGCCAGGCGACTAAGCGAGGGGTCGGCAACTCAGATATTTCAAGTCCACCATTTCCTTCCTCGTTTTAGTACTTTAAGGTACTACCCGTGGAAAGCAACTAACACGATGACAGAAATGGCTGTCTTTAAAATTTGATAGTTGCCGACCCCTCAAAGAAGAATAATTTCCGATTTCCGTCCTCGTTTTAGTACTTTCAAGGTACTTAATCGAGGAAGGAAATGGTGGACTTGACATATCTGAGTTGCCGACCCCTCGCTGGTCGCCTACCGTCAGCACGCGAAATGAAAAGGTGAATTCAATTTTTATAGTTGCCGACCCCTCATTGAAATTAATGCCTACCCCTGTCAGGATACTAAAACGAGGAAGGGATGGTGAACTTCGAATTTGAAAAGTTGCCGACCCCTCAAAGAATACTAAACAGAGGAAGGGAACGGTGCGACTTTCCGGTATTGAATTCTGGCGACAGCCTTTCCTCGTTTTAGCATGCCCTTCCTCGTTTTAGTATCCCTTCCTGGTTTTAGTATGCCTTCCTGCTTTTCTCGCGTTCCCTTCCCTTCCTGGTTTTAGTCGATCCCATCCCGACCGTATACGATCCCAGAGACTGGCAGCGCGTTCTCGCGTGGTACAAGAGAAGTTTCCCTCCTTTTCAAATTTTAACGTCGCAATTTTTACATTACTTATTAGTTTCAATATCAATATCATCTGTTCATGGATGTACAAATGTAATTATATATAATGGATTTGACGAGAACACAAATACTTGGTAACTTTTACCACCGTAGTAATGTTCTTTAAAGAATAACAGATTGATTGAATGACGACTTATTGTACGAAAAATAAAAAACATGAACGGGAAAACGGAAAGAAATGCGAATGACCATATCCACACAGTCTGCTTTATATAATTAATAATTTAGGTTTACCTAATTGTTCAGAAGCTATCGATAAGTGGGGCCCCAACTCCCCGCTTTCTACACGCATGTGGATAGCGCACAACAAGCCGGCAAATGTACAATGGTCGTGAACGATGTTTAAGCCCACGTCAGGCTCTAAGAATACGAATATAGGATTTACACAGGGTTTATCAGCTACTATAATTTCATATTTTCATCATTGCAGATTTCGCCTTTACTTGGCAATCTCGTGCACTAATTGTAAACTTATTCAGCAAATTTGATGAGCTACATAGAACGCTGTGATTTATAGTTTTCTCCGCACCGTGATCTTGTCCGTTTGTTTGAATTGTAATAATTTAACATAATGCAATCCAATAATGCATCCTATCTTTTCCCAATATTTCGCCGGAATTTCTGGCCTACCCCACAGAAAGATCTTTAAGCTCAAAAACCCTATGGTTTTTCGTTAAATAGAATTGTGGATTTCACTTCTACATGTTTTCGTCTCCGAAATGACTAATGCAGAAAGACTAGCTTAAACTGCACTTCGTGGACAATACGTCGGCAACAAATTTACCTGCTAGGATCGCCTGCCTTGTATTAATCAACAGCAAAATCCACAAAGTCCGCGTTATGTATGAAATCGCCATAACTAATCCTTTATGTAATTTATCCTTTTCACTTGATTTCCCACTTTTAACACCACTTATTTCGCTGGATATTTATTCCATTTCAGTGAAATAAGTCGAGGACACCGACAAGCTCCACCATAGTTCCACAACCCGCTAAGACGCAAAACTGACAGGTAGTCGGGTAGTGCGAGTCAAAGTAAGCCGAAGGTATGGCTGACAGCCGCTGGGTATTCTCTTGGGTAGGGCAGAGGATTACGTCAAGATTTCGTATTATGTCTCTGGCACAGGTGAACGGAAAGAAAACAGACGTGGAATGCTAATAAAATTCCTGCTCAGTGATGCATGTTAAATACCGATTATCACGGTACTAGTAAGGAAATACCTAGCTCTTGGTTTTATCCACTTTGACCAAAATGGCCTAATTTCTGAGATGATAATCATAATGGTTAACTAGCTGAAAAGCAATACAACAGAGACAACATTTCGAAATTGCACCTTACCTAATTTTCTCAGACGAACTTTGAGCGCTTTTGCCCATATTCATAAACCCATATGCGGCTAAGTTTGCCAATTCGGTTGTCGTGGGGTACCCTACTATATTGTGGGTTCTCTCCAGGTTGAGTGCTGACATTTTGTTTTATTTTATTTGTAGTTTATATTTATGCCAGTGTTTGTTACTTGTTTTGTCATTTTTTACCCTAGTTGGTCTTATCCTAGTTTAAATAAAATAAAAATAATAAACTTCCACGATAAGGTTAGAGCGTATTCTCGCCGTCCCCGAGGACTCCTCGGGGAATGGAAAGGAACGGCAAGATTAGATGGAGTCACTCCACGCGGACTCTGCGTACAGAAACAGCGAGAACACGGGAAATGCTTCCAAAATGGATTTTATAAAATAAAATATGCAGTGGACGAAACTATTCTGGATCCACTTTATTTTGGGTTTTATTTATTCTGATGTTTTTTTTTATTAATGTTACATTGCACCAACACCTGCAAAAATTGACAAAAATGTATTCCCCGCCAATCTGAAAGGGAGTCTTTTTTGATGATGGTTATAATAATCAAAGCATTCCCCGTCCGTGGGGACTCGCGAGAATACGGGGAGTGGGGGCTCTCTTAGCTCTTGGATTTCAATACAGGAAAGCAACATCGAACGACCACCAACAAATTAACCTTCGAATTCGAAAGTGCCTGAAACCGGAGGAAGAAGGGGACCACATTCTCCTGCTCAACCTTGCAAGAGGGCAATTCCCCGGATTGTCTTTCTTCGAAAAGTGAAAAAGTAATGAACCTTTCTCATACGGACTAACAAAACAGAGCCATCGGTGAGATCCAAACGACTCGGGCATCAACGTTAATCGCGACAACTGGTTATTTTCCACAGCAAAACGACGACCCGTCCCCAAAAAGGATCAAGGAAACGACCAACTTTGTTTTTTGTTTAGTTTTGTGTGTTTGACTCGGTTTTCCATGTTACAATAATTTTTGATTGCTTTTTCTAAAAAAAAAATATTTTTTGAAAAAGTAAGGGTGAAAATGTTAAGGAAGAAGATAAATTAAGAATTGAATAGGAACGAGACCATAATTTTAAGGTAAAAATGGAAAGAACGAGAGGAGGGAAAAAAAGAAAACGATCAAACTGACGTTTCGCCATTTGCGTCGTCGCCTTTTGCCGTCTTTGACCTTTGTCGTCTTTTCAGAAAACTAGTTATCAGCATAAAAGGTTCCTCCATTGCCAGCATATTATTTTGAAGATGCATGAAGGTACGTAGGCTACACACACAAACCGATTTCCGCACTCGGATACGAATCTTCTCCTTCCCTCCATAATTTTGACACCTCGCATGTCGGCTTCCCCGGGTCCCCCCCCCCCCCCCCGCACACAATGTTAATAATCCTTAAGTGCTCGCGGTCCAAACTGCAGTTTTAATACGATTTTTATAATTTCCTATATATTTGCACTAGGTTGGGGGAGGGGGGTCGCCTAAACCCGGTTTCCCCATAGTGAAGATAGGTACCAACAGAAGAGATTTTTACCCATTTGGGAATTGAGACGCGACGTGAATGAAATACTCAATATGACTAAGTCCAAAACTCGCCAGTGCTCCTCAGGAAGAAGGAGTAAAGTCTCCGTAAGGACTCAAACTCAACAACTCACCCTGTGTCAACCAATCACGCCGATCTTCGGGAGCAGCTGTGATACCCGAGATGATACCGCTTCTGCTCTTCCGCTAGGTACCCGGCGATTTTGCATCGGCAAGGAGAGTTAGTCATCATTTCGACTTTGAGTTGAAGCGCAAATTTTGAGGCCTGACGACGCGTTTTTTTTCCGATTGCGATGCCGAGTTCGCTTACCAAAGAAGAAATCGCGATCAGAGGCACATAGCTTGACGAGAATTCCTCTAATCTGATCTTATCTAACTCCAGTAGGTAGTTGAACACGCCAAAAAAGCCTCTCTACATTCAGCCCTGTCGGATATCTCGGCCTTACCTGCTGTTCTACATCCACGCTCTGCCCAGAAAAGGTCGGTCTTCTGCTTCAGTAAAACTGTGGACTAAATAGACATCTATATAAACACCTGAAAAGAAGAAGTTTCACGTCAAAACAGCTAAGTCAGTCCAAGGGGACGTTTTCGCGTGGATGGCTCTGGTACCCTCGACCTCCCGTCGAGCTCGACGGACATTTTCGCGTGGATGCCGTCAATCTTTTTGTCATTTTCGCGTGTATGGACGAACAGGTGAACGGTCCATCCAGCTCGATTGCACCGCCCCGAGGGCAGCGTTGAGCTGAACGGGTATATTGTGTGGACTTTACCACTCATATGCCTCCATCCAGCTTAATGGGCATTTTCGCGTGGACGGAACCCATCTTCCTCAGCCGTTCGAAGCCCGATCGATTTTCTCATTTTCGCATAGACGGGATCATCCGTTCAGCTCTACAGCCATCCACGCGAAAACGTCCTCCAAGTAGAGGCATCAGCGGGTCCTGTGATCCGCGCAACTCTGGTCAATAAAAGAACAGAACAGAATTTTATTTTTCAAAAGCAGCTGTCACAGCGTTACCGACGAATTTGACCTTTTTGTCATAAGAATTTCGTCAAAAAGATTCATCCTAATTTTTTCGTGACACGTTTAGGCGAAAGACTTAAGGATGATTAACGTTACTGAAATTAAAATTTAGTACTGAACTTCTCTATAATCACAACTTTCTACCATTAGCACGATAGGTCTTGAATGTGTCGAGGTGCGCTATTCAAAGTAGTGCAAATGTCCTTTGGGCGAAAGCACAGGTCAAGTCAGAAGATGGGTATCACTACCCTTTATTGATGGGTGGGAAAAGGACAGGGCCGCATCCAGGTGGGTTGGGGGTTTGACCTCCCCCCCCCCCCCAGAAACATAAAAAATAAATCGTTTTTTATAGGCTTTAACCTCGGATCTATGTCTTTTTTGTACTTTTTGGTCCGACCCACGGGCAAAATCCCCTGAAATAAATTCCTGGATACGGACGTGGAAAGGGGTTACAACAAGAGCTGTAAGCTCATATGGCACTTGCATGTGTCCAGATGATTTGATTGATCAAAAGTAAGTTTCGACTTTGCGGTTGAGATGCGCGCTATAAGGGAGCTGGAACTTCATTTGTAAGCAAAACCCTTGAGGCAAAACTGCTAATGGGCTGATGGGCATCACGAAAATGCATATATTGCTTAAAAGTATTTTTTTTACTTTGCGGTCAAGATTGGTACTTTAAGGAATAATCGGATTTGGGAAGTAGCAATTTCTAAGCAAATGTTGTTGAGTCTCCAATATTCCAGCGAAGTTTCATCGTCCTAGCACATCTGGAAGTACCTAAACGCGCGATCACCGGAATCCCAGACCCCCCTCCCCCTCCTCCAACTCCACCCACAATAACCGGAGCCAATCCTGTTCTGTAAATGATTAATCCAGAGCATCGGTTTGTCATTCCCACGAAGTTCGATCCAGATCACACCAGTCTAAGCGGGTCAAGTATTTTCCGCCCTCCCCCCGATAATTGCCGGATTCGGTCCGGAAATGAAAAAGGTCACAAGAGAAAAATGTCCTCTGTTTAATTATTAAATTTCACTCGAATCCGATCACCCGTTCCAAAGTTACGCATGACTCAATATTCCGGATTCCCCTCCCTCAACTCCCCCCCCCCAAGATTATCATATCGATGATTTTTTTTTTATTCCAAGTCAGTTTGACCGGGTCCCTGATATGCCTTCCAAGTTTCGTCGTGAAAATCCCCCCAAAAACGGAATTCCGGGATACCCCTCCTCCCCCCCCCCTCAAGCGTCAGGATCCAGTCAAATTATGTAAAAGATTTACATGGACCAGATGTTTGTTCTTCCCAGCAAGTTTCACTCCGATACCATCATTCTAATCGTTTCTCGAGATTTCCGGCCCCCCCCCCCCACCCCACCCAGCTCCCCCGCGGTGCACGTAGCCAATCCGATTCAGCAAATGACTTGCCTAGAGCATCTGTTTGTTCTTCCCACAAAGTTCCATCCCGATCCCTCCATTCTAACCGGGGCACGTATTCCCCCCCCCCCAATAGTTGCCGGATCCGGTCCGGATATGAAAAAAATCATCGGAGAAATGTCCTCTGTTGAATTCTTAAATTTCACTCGAATCCGATAACCCATTCCAAAATTACGCATGACTGAAAATTTCGGATTCCCCTCCCTCCACTCCCCCCACCATTATCTGATCGACAAAATTTTTATTTTGAAGTCAGTTTGATTGGGTCCCTGATATGCCTGCCAAGTTTCATCGTGAAAATCCCCAAAACCACCATCACCGGAATTCCGGGACCCCCCCCCCCCCATAAGTGTCCGGATCAAGTACAATGGTCTAAAGGACTTATCTAGAGCAGATGCTTGTTCTTCCCAGCAAGTTTCACTCCGATCCCTCCATTCTAACCGTTTCTTGAAATTTCAGGTCTCCCCCCCCCCAACTCCCCCCTGGCTACCGAATCCGGTCAAGACTTTAAACGGGACATTACAGATATATATTCTGTTCAGTTATGAAGTTTCATTACAATCCGATCATCCGTTCGAAAGTTACACACTTCTCAATTTCCCGGATTCCCCTGCGGATTCCCCTCCCTCCACTCCCCCACCATTATCTGATCGACAATATTTTTATTTTGAAGTCATTTTGATTGGATCCCTGATATGCCTGCCAAGTTTCATCGTGAAAATCCAAAAAACCTCCATCACCGGAATTCCGGGACCCCCCCCCCCCCCCCCATAAGTGTCCGGATCCAGTACAATGGTCTAAAGGACTTATCTAGAGCAGATGCTTGTTCTTCCCAGCAAGTTTCACTCCGATCCCTCCATTCTAACCGTTTCTTGAAATTTCCGGTCTCCCCCCCCCCCCAACTCCCCCCTGGCTACCGAATCCGGTCAAGACTTTAAACGGGACATTACAGATATATATTCTCTTCAGTTATGAAGTTTCATTACAATCCGATCATCCGTTCGAAAGTTACACACTTCTCAGTTTCCCGGATTCCCCTGCCCTCCACCCCCCCCCCCCCAAAATGGTCGGATCAGAAAACTGATTATTCCTAATTTTGTTTGGTCGGGTCTCTGATATGCCTGCCAAGTTTCATGGTCCTAGCACAACTGGAAGTACCCTAACTCGAAAAAGTGTGACAAAATGCCCTAAATTTTCAAGTTTCCAGCGCCCCGCACTCCCCCCCATATGGTCGGATCGGGAAACTGATTATTTCCAGGTTAGTTTGGTCGGGTGTGATATTCCTGCCAAGTTTCATTGTCCTAGCTCATCTGGAAGTACCCTCACTCGAAAAAGTGTGACAAAATGCCCTAAATTTTCAAGTTTCCAGCGCCCTAACTCCCCCGCATATGGTCGGATCGGGAAACTTATTATTTCCAGGTTACTTTGGTCAGGTCCCTGATATTCCTGCCAAGTTTCATTGTCCTAGCTCATCTGGAAGTACCCTAACTCGAACAAGTGTGACAAAATGCCCTAAATTTTCAAGTTTCGAGCGCCCCCACTCCCCCGCATATGGTCGGATCGGGAAACTGATTATTTCCAGGTTCGTTTGGTCGGGTCCCTGATATTCCTGCCAAGTTTCATTGTCCTAGCTCATCTAGAAGTACCCTAACTCAGAAAAAAGTGACAAAATGCCCTAAATTTTCAAGTTTCCAGCGCCCCGCACTCCCCCCCCCCATATGGTCGGATCGGGAAACTGATTATTTCCAGGTTAGTTTGGTCGGGTCCCTGATATGCCTGCCAAGTTTCATTGTCCTAGCACATCTGGAAGTACCCTAACTCGGATATGTGGGACAAAAAACTCGGACCGACCGACAGACCGACAGACGGAATTGTGATCGGTATATGGCACTTGAGCCAGAGGCTGCAAGTGCCATAAAAAGTATGTTGTCCAAGTAAACGAAATTGAATCGATATCTGAACTTTCCTGCCCAACGAGTAACCGGATAGTTTTTGCCTGAGGTCACAAGTTCCAAACATGGGTAAGAAGACCGGATGAATTGAAACATCAGTTGCGTTTCTTATCCCAATTCTCTACACGATTCTCCACAAACTTCTCCTATTTCGCGTTTTTCAATTTTGAAATGAAGCCAATTGTACTTTTGTAAAGGTTCGCGTGGAAAGCTTCGCAACTCCGCAGAATCGAGAAGTTGGCTGGATAAGGCGTAATTCTCGCCGTTCCCCGAGGACTCCTCGGGGAATCGAAGGGAACGGCAAGAATAGAGGGAGTCACTCAACGCGGACTCCACGTACAGAAACAGCGAGAACACGGTGAATGCTTCCAAAATGGATTTCGTTCGAAAAAAAAATTTGCAGTTAACGAAATTAGCCTGGATCTACTTTGTTTTGGGTTTTGTTTATTCTGATTGTCTTTTATTAATTTTACTTTTCACCAACACCAGCAAAAATTCATTCGCCTCCGAATCTGAAAGCGAGCCCTTTTTTATGAGGGTGATGATAATCGGAGCATTCCCCGTCCGTGGAGACTCACGAGAATACGGGGAGTGAGTCCCAGGGACAAACAAAATCACGGGGACTCCTCAAGTGGAGTCCTCGGGGAACGGCGAGAATACGCCTATAGTCACCTTTCGGTTCTCCGTTCCTCGTTCTCAATAGTCCTTAGCGATCAATTTGTAAGAGAACCGAGAAATGAGAAGCGAAAACGGAGAACTGAGATTAAAGAAACGCACTATTTACTTCGTTCTCCTGCCGGACCGACTCCTGTTACTCTGACACAAATTCAAAACGCGAAGCAGCATCCCACAGCCCCTTCAAATAAATAACTAATAGACTCTTAAAATCCACGCACCAACAAATTAACTCGGTTATGTTCATGTGAAACGCCTTCTGAGACTAATGGCTATAGAGCTACTCAGTCTTCATTTTTTACCGCTTTATCAACGTCATCAGTTACTGAGATACATTCTGGGGTTCCTGCGATTCAGGGATCTGCATTTCAAAATATCATCCTGGGTTTCCCTCAGGAAACCCACGACATGTCAATGAGTCAATAGCAAAGTAAAATGTCTCCTAGACTTTGAAAACACGTGCCTGAGGCGGATCCTAATTATTATATTATAATATTCGCCAGATAACAAATACAACACCTTATCACTGAAGTTACCAAGATCCACTGCTGGACATACCTGGGCCATGCCGTCAGGATGTGAAAAACGATATCCCGAACGTTTTCCCCGAGGGGTTGCTAATTCGGCACCTGCTGTACACCCTTTCCCGGCACCGGCCAAAACCAGCGGTGCCGTCACCGATGCTGGTCATAAACTGGGCGATTTCCGCTTCTGATTTTAATGTTCTAACACGTGGCAACCGGTGCTAGCCGATGCCGTCACCGGCCGGGTACCGCGACACCGGGCACTTGATGTACACTAAAATTGAGACTGGGTAACCCCTCGCGTTTTCCTACAGTAGTAACATGAGGGAAAAACGCCCTTCGCCGCATACCGGTCGGATTTCCGTAACATCGATAACAAATAAAATAGAAAAAACGAGATTTTGGGGTTTTTTTCTTGATCAGCTAGTTACCCCTCCAAGATGAAGTGCGAGGGATAAATAACATTTCGGATATATCGGTTGCACTTCCGGCAAAACCAGCAGACAATAAGACGACATGTAACTAAAATCAGAAGAACGATGCGGACCGAACGACATGCCGATAAAAATAAAATAACGAAAGATAAAATGTGCTTGTTCAAAGTGTAGGCTATATGTACAAATCTGTGATTATTTACAATTCTGAATTCTGTGGATATTTACAATTTACCATCCGTCTGGGAAAGCGCAAAAGCTTTCACCAAGAAAACGGCCCACTCCAAAAATCCATAATATGTTTGACCACTTTGAATAAAACCTTCCACAGAACTTGTTTCTTTCGCTGAGGACGGTTTGCCGGAAGTGCAACCGAAATATCCGAAATTGGATTTATCCCTCGCACATCATCTTGGAGAGGTAAATAGCTGATCAAGAAATAACCCCCAAAACTGGTTTTTTCTATTTTATTTGAAATGAATGGTCAGCTTGGCTTCAAACCTTAACATCGATAACTCCATCCCGCCCTAATAGGAAAGGAGAGACTATCGTGTTATCTCAAGGGTTATATGCAGGACGATTGGCTCTAGAATTAAGTGCCACTATCAAGGCCTAAGTTAAGGTTTACCCCTGCAGAACAGAGTTTTACGTAGATTTTCCCTTGGCCTGGTTTCTGCCGTGGTACTTCCGGCCCGAACTCGAAGAGGAGTTGCATGTCAATCACTCCCACTTAAAGTCCGTACTCAAACCTCGACACAAACATGGACGTGTTACTTCTAATTCAACCTTCAGCTTATGCTTCATAGAAACCAACCCTCTGTTTGCGAGTCGCCCCAGGGTTGGTCACCAAAAGTAAGGTCGTACACCCTGGAAAGTAACCCAAAAGTATCTCAAAGTAACCCAATGTAACCTAATGTAACCCAATGTAACCCAATGCAATGTAACCCAAAGTATCCTGAAGTAACTCGTACACCCTGGTTCTTGGTGATCATCCCTGGGAGTCACCGAGAAACGAGTCAAGATAATAATAATAATAATAATAACAACGCTTGTTTATTGAGCCAAAAGGCCATACAAGATTTAATACACGTTACACTTCACAAATAAACTATTACACCTCTGGAACTACTATGCTACGTAAACTAAGCTAAACTTTCATTCCTGAGACTATATGATGCATCCACCTGCGTAGCAAATAATTTCAATCAAGAAAGAAAACAAAAATGAAATAAGACTGAAAAAAATGAAATAAAAATTCCATGATTGACAGGGGTTTGGGGGTTCTGCAATCAGCAACCTCGAGGAGGTAGTTTGTACAGTTTTACGTTGAGCTACATATCCTGCCCACCCAGCTTTCAGAATTGTTCCTGTATTTATTAAAGACAGCTGACTGATTATGCCCAGAAACAAGTGCCATCACCACCAGGGTTGCCATATGTCGCACGATAGTGTGAATTGTCACTCTATTTTGTTTTTGTCACTCTTGTCCTAAGTAGGACATAAAATCACTCTATTTCAGAAAATGATCAAATGTGTAATTTTTGCCTCTATTTCAGAAAATGATCAAATGTGTAATTTTTGCAGCAGTGATTCCGACCAGAAGTAACTATTTCAAGTTTTTTTCATGAAAGTAAAATAAAGATGTGTCATTTTTACAGAGGCGATTCCGACCAAAAGTGAACATTTCATGAGAATAGATTTCACTCCCAATTCACTCTCTGTTCTGGCCCAAAAGTTGCTCTCTAAGTATTTTTAATGTGGCAACCCTGATCGCCACAAGCCGATCGCCAACAAGGTCGACGAAAATCTCACAGACGTACCTCGCATCCTTTTATCACCACAGGAATAGAAGAAGGTCGGGCTGCCGAATTACACATCATTAAAAGAATCTCATTTTTTAGCCACAAAGTATTACTCGCACGGGCATGCGTCCAGTCAGCAAAATAACGGTGAGCGAGTCAAGGTTGCTGCATTGTGGCGTGACTAATCTGTTACCCAATAACCGACATACGCTACCGGTATTACCAATGGAAATTTCCGGTTTGGAAACAACGGTACCGTCTTAGAAATATTGGAGGAAGCGTGATAAATCGGACATGACGAAGATACGCAGAATCACGATAGTAGGTGTGGATTATTCTTCTGAATTTCTGTCCAGTTAAAGCACAACTTTTACTAGAAATGATATTTTTCCTATGAAATGAATCAGAAAAAACGTTTTTGAAAATACCATTACTTTCCACCTAAAACTAGCGATTCTCTTGTTGGCGCTTGTCGACTGTATCCAGCCTTCCTGCTCTCCGACGCGGCGACTGGGCGTAGAACATTTGAAAACTGAACGTGCCTTGGTAAAAGTGGGAAAACTAAGGAAATAAAAGAAGTAATGAACAGAAGATTATCACATCCTTATGAATATCCTTGTGAAAGAGTTGTCAGCAGATGTTGAAGATTCCGGCAAAGTTTTCGTTGGGTGGTTTTCGGCAAGGCCGAAAAAGCGCTAAAATTCGTAGTTACGAAACGAAACAAAGGAGAAAGGTGGGAATTTCAGAAGCTTATAATTCAATATGGGAGCTACGTATATTATAAAAGGCAGAATAATAAAGATGGGTCCTTAAAGCGAAAAAGAAAATTGGCTCTTTCATTAGATATTACTCAGATGACGATTTATACAACGGACTTGTACCGTGACACATAAACCAGAAACAAATTCTTGAACTGAATTTAGAAGTCTAGTACTCCAATGTCGAACCCATATGGCGGGGCCTTATGGTTTAGATCAGATAAAACTAAAGAGATAATTTTCAATGGGGAACTGGAAGTGTGGTTCCTGATGGGAGGTATGCTTGCCCACTTTGTAAGAAGGAGGAAGAAAATTTGGACCATTTCCTCCGTAGATGCCCGAAGCTTTCTGATTTAAGGAAAATGTGTCTAGAGGGGGTAATTTTGTCCCTTCTTGAAATTTTGAGAAATACTAACCCTACCGTTATTACTCGAGTGTGCGTGTGGCGTGTACATAGATAAATCTTTAGAGTTAAGAAGGAGTCTGATTGTTTAAGTTCGATTTTTGTTTTTGTTTGTTTGTGTATATGGCCCTTGGGCTTTTGAAATACACTGACCTATCTATCTATCTATCTATGCCCTCAGGATGGAAACATTTTAGGCTATAAGTAGTGAGCTGAAAGACAAAAATGCTCCTCAGCCGGGATTTGAATCCAGGACCCTCCGTTTACGCGGTGACCGATCTACCAATTGAGCTACCGACGGGCTTGTGAACATATCGCAAACCACTACAATAGTCAAACAGAAGCTGGCCGTAGGAAAAGTCTTACAGACATAAGTAAGATTAAAACTGAAAAAAGCTGGTAAGCCAACTGCTAAGCTGTGCAAGCCATTGGTATCTACACTGTAAAAACTACTGGGATTAATCTTGTCTCTACTGAGATAAGATCATCTCTAATTCGGATTAATCTTATACCAGTAGAGATAAGATTAATCCCAGTAGCAAATACTGCAGTTAACTTTAATCCCTTACTCGGAGAAATTTTTACAATGTGCTTCGGGATAGCTCACTTCTATTCAAATCGGATCTCTCTTAATATTTACTTCCCAAATTTATGAAGAGAAGGTCAAGAGCGGGTTCCTTTCACCTTAGGCTTATGGCAATTTGAAAGCGCGAGTCACAAATCGACAAGATATTAAAACTTCCTTATGCTAACGCTTAAGAATGTAATGCTATACCTATTAATGAAATTACACGAGGTGCTCATTAGTCAAACACACTAAGGATGGTCTAGAGCGATTAACACACAAGGCCATCTGTGGAGAATGACGGGTGTCATCGCAGTAGGAAGTGATCTTTAAGCCCCCTCCGGTCAAATTTCTCTACTATCCAAGAGATGGCTGAAAATAGTTCACACTAAAAAAAAAAGATTTAACAGTTGTCTGGACTAGTATCCCGATGACAAATTTATCTCAAAATAGTAGTATGAAGATGTGCGAACAAGACCAAAGGTTCCCTGGGATCCCAAAAATTGAATATTTGATGCAGACAGTTACGATCTTTGTACCGACCGGTTTTGTATAAAACTCAAGTTCAGATATACCTCTATAAGCCATATCTATTTTGACAATACTTATCGAAACTTCCTGCTTTACTTCTGCCAATTTTCCGGTTTCGGCCGAATTCCGAACGAACTACCATACTTGTCCAGAAAAAAAAAGAAAGTTCAGAAACGAATTCAGCGTATCTCTTTATCAGTATAAAGAACATCTAATCAACTTCAAGTTAAACTTTAATTTATACGTCCCGGTAAAAAGAAAGGTTGTCAGATACAGATTCAACGTCTCTTCTTAACCCTAAATCTGTCATCTAATCAACTTCAAATAAAACCTTTGCTTTTAACAAATTTTCCGGTTTTGGCCTGACTCCGGACGAACAAGTTGTCCGGGTTGAAAATACTTTTCCCATAAGTTTTCAGCATGTCTTCTTACCCCTAAAACGAACATCTAATCAACTTCAAATAAACCTTTTACTTTTAACAAACTTTCCGGTTTTGGCCGAATTCCAGGCGAACTACTTGCCCGGCGAGAAAATGGTTTTCACCGTCGTGTTCAGCATGTCTTCCTACCCCTAAATCGAACATCTAATCAACTTCAAATGAAACTTTTACTTTTAACAGACTTTCCGGTTTTGGTCGGATTCCTGGCTAACTACTGGTCCGGCGAAAAAATGGTTTTCACAATTGTGTTCACTCTGTCTTCTTACCCCAAATCGAACATCTAATCAACTTCAAATAAAACTTGTACTTTTAACTGACTTTCCGGTTTTGGCCGGATTCCGGGCGAACTACTTGTCCGATGACAAAATGGTTTTCACCATCGTGTTCAGTATATCTTTTTACCTCACAATCGAAAATCTAATCAACTTCAAATAAAACCTTTACTTTTAACATATTTTCCGGTTTTGGCCGGATTCCGAGCGAACTACTTGCCCGATGAAAAAATGATTTTCACCGTCGTGTTCAGCATGTCTTCTTACCCCGTAGTCGACTATTACATTATCCGTTTAAAAATATTTTTTTTGTCCCTTAATTTAAACCCCTCCTCCACTCCTAAATGTAGGGCTAAAGAGCCCATCTACGAACTTGACCTTAGTCTTGACCCAAAGAATCCTCACACCAAGTTTCATCAAATATCTCATTCCCTTCGTGAGTTATAGTGCGCACAGACGGACAACTTTTGCGATGTCATAGATATCCCGCCATATACGTTTTGGGATCCCAAAAAGTAGCAAGCAGTTCGAACTGAGCAAACGAACCAGAGCAGCTCCGAAATAAAAGAGGCTAAAAGCCAGGCTTCACTTCCAGATTTTTCTTCCGGATTTCAGGTATGCCTATCCTAGAGCTCTTTAAAATAATAACACAATCCGAGATATCGATACACTGCATTTTTATGGATCCTACAGAGAATAATATGTCAGATAAACTTTGATTTTGGATAAAAGCTGGGTAAAAGCGGTAAAAGCGGCTGAGCACCTGGGGATATTTAAAAATAAATTGAAAAAGTATTTGTTAGGCCAAGGTTCACAGGTTTTTTTTCTATTTTTTTCCTATTTTTCTTATTATTTTCTTTTTTCTCATTATTATTATTAAATGAGTTGATGAGAGATTGGTTATTATTTCTTATTTTAGTGCTCTTTTCTGTTATGTTTTGTTTTTAGTTAACTATTAGTTGGGAAATGAGTTTTATGTACCCGCCCAATTGCAAGTGCTTTTTTGTACCTTTCTTGGGGCGGGTACTGGCATCATAGTTAAATGTATTTTGGTAGTAAAAAAAAAACTGAACACAGAACTAACAGTGTACTGTGATTTAGTTTATTATTATGTCAGTATAAAGTGAAAAAATAATCTGAATTTCCTTTGCCTCCTCCGAGTTAAGGCATTGTGAGGAATGCTCCAAAGGCTCTTGTTCGCCTTGTACTTGTCAAACTTCAGATTAATGTTAGCCCTGTTGCTGTCGTTAAAGGACCCCTCGCACTATTTACTCTTCAACTTACAGTGTTTTAAAATATTTGAATACTTTAAAACTAGACTGTGCTTTCAACAAATAACCCACAGTTTTGGCTGTTTCAAGCCTTTTCCGAGACCCGTTGACTTATAGCGAAAACAGGGAAACAATTTACATAACCGGTTTTTTTATGGAAAAATTTCTCGCAGATAACCATCGACAGCGTGATACACATCGAAGGTAGTAAAGCACGGCAAGTGAGAAAATCAGCGTGGTTTTCCTAGAGGGGTTAGAATGTACCGTACGAAATGGGGGTTTCCGGGTTTGGAAATATACTAAGTGATTATGGAAGTAGGTTGCTTTAGTATCATAGGTAGGACAGGTCCTTTTAATAATTTTTGTTTTGTTTCTGCTCGGCAATTTCCGTTCTGGGCTGGAAGGCCGTGAGTTTCTAAAGAAAAAAAGATGTGAATCTGTGGCTACCATCGCTGAAGGCACATCCACATTCCGAAACAGTGTAGTTTGGTTATGACTTTGAAAATATCTTCGGCATCCAGGCTTAACTTTCCACAGAATGTGGTATTTTGCTCACATAGTTCAGCGATGATTATGAGAAGCTACAACAGGAACCCGACCGCAGATTTTTGAAGTCCTGGAGGATCCTCTACGATTTATTAACAGTCAAAAACGCATTTTGCCACTCACGGCTTGGCAACAAAAAATTAAGCGATTGAAAAAGGGAGTTGCCATTGATGCTGGGTTACACTTAGTGTAAATCGAAAAAGTATTTCAAATTAACGCGTATCTAACGTTTGGGTTTGCATCAGAAAGAATCGGAACAAAATCGGACGCAACTGCGCTCGCATCTGAAACAAGACCAAAGGTTTCGATGGGATCCTGAAGGCGGTATTGATTGGACTACTCCATCGAGACTATCGGACCTTATTTCCGGTCTTCACCAGCTTCTGTAGGCATTATATGTATCCTTAGTTATCCACTTAACCAGATCCATCAGGTAATTCCTTTCTGTTTTTACTTTCTGGTCTAGGATCGGACCAATGCAAGAAGAAACTCATAGAATTTTCTGGTCAAACATATTCTTTATCTACATCTATAGCACCGTTTTCCTAACCCTTATTCTCACAAATTTGGCCGACAACTACTTGCCGACTAGGAAAAAAAAATCAGATATGGATTCATATCCATTCTACCCCTATTTCGAATATACAATCAACTTTGGATTATTTTTTTTTTTTAAACAGAGCCTCTAGTCATACTCAGAGAAAACTTTTCTTATGACAAGTTTTCCGGTTTTGGCCAGAGGAAACCTATTAGGTCCGAAATTTTCGAAAACCCGACAGTCTGGTTGAAAAGGTCCGATAAATATTCCCCTCTAGGAACCCATCAAATTTACTAATTTAAATAAGTAAATACCACTAAATATTAGCCTACCTCTAAGTGGTATTAATTGTTGTAAGTCTTAGTTTCCTGAACTGAACGAAATTTAACAAAATAATCTTTTCAGACCCAAAACATTGCCTACTCAAACCTTTTGCACTAGGCATACATGTGAAAATTTCTACTCTTCAACAGATCGAATCAATCAACCAACTCCAGGTCAAATACTATTAATTTGTCACACACATTTTAGCCACAGGTTGGCAGAATGGGCAAGCGTGAGAATACATGATTTCCCACCACTACAACTTGCAACTTCTATAAAACTTTCTCGGCCTTTTAGCATTTCCTACAACAATTGACTAATTACATGTCTAAAATACACCTGCAGGGTCAGATAAAAATATGCAGAAATTCCAGGGTGTGTTCAAAAGCGAAAGTGAACCGACCAGTACTAGGATGATTGGATGAATTGAAGGTTTTTTTTAATGGTTAGGATAGGCGCGAAAGAATTAACGCTTAGGGGCTGATCGTGTGATTTTCTCGCAAAGTGGGGAAAGGAATGCCAGTGGGATCAACTTCAAGATAGGCTGCTGATGACTAAAAATTCGAAAAGAAAATTCGACCCCAAATTCTATCGAATGTTTTCGTGTTTCATTCCTTGAGGTACCGAAATGTCATCGGCGTGGAAATGACTTCGGAAAGTTTGTCCGTCTGAATTGTTTTTGCACCGGACTAGTAGGTCGCACGGAATCCGAGATTTTTTTTGAAAAGTAAAAGTTTTGTTTGATGGCATTAGTACCGAAATAAGGAGGGAAACACGTTGGCTCGGTATCCTTACTTTTCTTGCCGGAGTCGAACTCCGGCCGGAATCCGAAAAAAAAGGAATTTCGCAGTGCTCATAATTTCATGAGAGTCGTTCAGACTGCCGATAATGGGGTAAGGTGATAATCCAGATATTCGAATTTGGTTTCCTGTTTGGTCGATACTACGGAATGAATTCGGCGAAAAACGCAAATTCTGGAGGCCTCGTGTAATATCTTTATCGGATGTTCGGCCCTTCGATCTAGGAAGAGAAGATCGATCTTCCGGCTTCGTTTTCCTAACAAGTCGACAAATCTGACTTCAAAATCCGGAAATCACTTTTTGGAATCCCAAAACGTACGTAAAGGGATAACTATGACTTCGTAAAAGTTATCCGTCTGTCCGTCCGTCTGTCAGCACGATAACTATCAAAGTGTTTGCCCGGAATCTGAAACAAGAGCTGGAATATGGCACTTGCAAGGCTGGTTCAGAGGATGAAATATAGAAATTGCCTTTTCGCGGGTTTGTTCTGATCATCTGTAAGCAGAACCCTTGAGATAAGAATGATCATGGACTTGGAAATCACGATAACGTATCGTTTGGTAACAAGTATTTTATTTCTGAACTTGCTGTAATGATGCGTACTTTAAAGGCGCTAGAAATTCATCTTTCATCAGCAGGATTCCGGAGAACTACATGACCGGGTAGAAAATGATTGTCATATGCGGATTCAGCGTCTCTTCTTAACCCTAAGTCTGTAATCTAATTAACAGAGGCGTTACTAGCCAAAATGTTTGGGGGGGGGGACGAGGCATTTACCGACTGGCTGGTAATTTTTACCGACTTTTTCTGCAGAAAAAACGACTGTTTTCAACAACAAAAATGAAATTTTCGAAAAAAATCGACTGATTTTCAGAAAAATCCACTAATTTTCAGAAAAACCGACTATTTTGACGAAAAATCGACCAATTTTCAGAAAAAAAGACTGTTTTCATGAAAAAAATCAAATGCTAATTAACTTAGAGTAAAACTTTTGCTTTTAACAGACTTTCCGGTTTTGTCCGGATTCCGGGCGAACTAGTTGTCCGGGTAGAAAATGATTTTCACATAAGTGTTCAGCATGTCTTCTTATCCCTAAATCGAACATCTAATCAACTTCAAATAATACTTTTCCTAATACCAAACTTTCGGTTTTCGCCAGATTCCGAACGAACTACTTGTCCGGCGAGAAAATGGTTTTCATCATCGTGTTCAGCATGTCTTCTTACCCCATAACTGACTATCACATGAGCTGTTTACAGATATTTTGTTTGCCCCTTAATCTGAACCCCTTCTATATTTAGGGCTACAACAGACCTTACCCTTGACCCAAAGAACCCTCACACCAAGTTTCATCAAAATATCTCACTCAGTTCGAGAGTTATCGTGCTCACAGACGGACGGACAGACGGACGGAAAGACGGACAACTTTTGAAATATCATAGGTATCCCTCCACTTACGTTTTGGGATCCCAATAAAAACTAGTCCTAGGGGGCTTTTCCATTTGACCTGGAAGAGCAGCGAGTAGGGGGTATGCTACAGCAGCCCAAGCATTTAGCAGTTTTTCTACCACCTCCCTGAAGTTGTTAACTTCGATACCCATATTTTATATGAGGCTCTTCCGAACTTTTTCATGCTTGGTTCAATGATAGCCGAATGTAGACCTGTGCTACCTAAATACTGCAACTACACCGAAAGGCCTGCATAAATCCTGAGTGGTACTCTGAGCTTGTTTCACCCTACTTACCGTAGTTACTACGCAGGACGTCACGAATTCTGGCTTTTTTCCGTCAAGGCTGGAACGATTTCTCTATTTTCCAGCAGGATATCATGCCACGGGCAAATCCGACCAATCACGTTGCAGAGATGCGTAGTTACTATACGCTTACCACGCTCTCGAGCATGGTAAGCAAATAGTAACTATTAGTTACTATTTCGAGAAGGTTGGAACGGTCAGCGTAGTAACTTTTCGTGAGGATGGAACGGAAATAGTAACTAATAGTATCTATTGTTATAAGGGTGGAACACGCTCTCTGTCTCTGTACTCACGTCAAGAAATCCACAAATCCATGGTTGGGTGCAGACTGTTATCATGGAACTCCGATTCATAGTCACATCAGGGCAGCGACACGATTATTAGAGGATTATTGAGAGAGGATGTATTATTTATTATTAAGGTATGCTATTGCTTAAACAAGAAAGAAACCAATAAAGAAAATAAAAAAATCTTTGTGGGCATGACAATAACCTCTGGTGCTAATCAATAATAGGGAAAGTTCCGTGTAGTTATTCAGAGTACGTTAAGTTTCCCGGACTGTTGTCTTAGGCTATTTGTGATTTCAGCATGACTCTTTTGATTGATTAGTTGTTATCTGCCAAAATATTCACAAATCCATTTAGTTTGGTGGCACAGAGGCTAACGCCTGGCGTCTTTAAATTTTTGAAAATAAAGACTATTTCACAAGGATTGCATGTGAAACATAAAGTACGTTGGTCCTGACTAAATTACTTGGTATCACATGTCATCCACTTCTTTATATTTCTTCTTTGAAGAATTTCCGAGCGTTAAAAGGCACAAACACATGCAAAAGACAAAACGTGGGAAGGGGTGCTGCAAATGGTCACACTCCAGCTATTTGAGTTAATCCACGGTTAATCTGGTATCTCAAATAAATCCACGAAAAGCAAAAAAAAAAATTGGAAATGGAAGCTGGCACAAAATCAATTTGGGCATGGTCAGCAGGTGTTTAGAAGAAAGGTTTTTGGCAATCCTGCGACTTCATTCAACAAAACCGGGAAAAAATATTATGTAGTGGGAAATGGCAGTGTCTATCGTTCTCAGACTTGGAACTGATACCTCAAATGCTAAAAGTACTCGACCTACCGATCCTCCTTCAACAGGTCAAGTATTCTTGGCCGTCACAACCCTGAATACTTGACCTCTTATTAGTAATATTAGGTCGAGTACCATTAGCTCCTCGGACGTCAAATACTCGACCCAGGGGCGTCACGACCGGGGGGGGGGGGGAAGCCCCCCCCCCCCAATATTGTCGGCCAGTTGCTAAAAAATATCCGAGTCGGCACGACGCACCGCGATTTTTCGCCAAAACAGTTGATTTTTTCATTAAAACAGTCGATTTTTTTCGAAACAGTCGTGTTTTTCTTGAAAACAGTCGTTTTTCTGCAAAAACAGTCGGTAAAAGTTACCAGTCAGTCGGTAAATTCCTTGCCCCCCCCCCAAACATTTTGGCCAGTAACGCCTCTGCTCGACCCATGTATCCTCCTTTTTAGATCAAGTACTAATAGCTACCACTGCTATGAAAACTCGACCTACTTAATCATGTATATGGTCGAGTACTATTAGTCCCAGCGGGGCTGGTTACTTGACCTCACAACTTTAGGGATTTCGTTTGTATGGTCGAGGGAAGATAGCACCTATGGTAGTCAGAGGCGTTACTAGCCAAAATGCTTGGGGGGGGGGACGAGGCATTTACCGACTGGCTGGTAATTTTTACCGACTTTTCCTACAGAAAAAACGACTGTTTTCAGCAACAAAAATGACATTTTTGAAAAAAATCGACTGATTTTCGGAAAAACCGACTATTTTGACAAAAAATCGACCATTTTTCAGAAAAAACGACTTTTTTCATGATAAAAAATCGACTGTCGACCTGTTCCTTTCTAACTGCAATTTCCATATAGTCAAGTAATATTAGCTTCCCAAGACACGATTCCTCGACTGGTCGAGTTTTAATAGCTTCCATGGCCCTTGTTACTCTACTGGTCGAGTACTATTAGCTCCTGTGTGCCAGCATACTCGACCGGTCGAGCACTTTTAGCATTTGATGTATCAGTTCCAGGTCCGGGAACGATAGACACTGCCCCGTGGAAAATAGTTAGAGCTTTCAATCAAGGCCCAATTTTGAACATTTGGTAAGTGTAGCCGTAGGTAGAGGCTGGGAAGAAACGGTGGGAACCGCACAGCAATATATTCCATTCACAAGGGGGTGCTAGGTATCCTGTACTTACAGTTTGCAGTCCATGAAGGGGGGGGGGAGAGTTAGGCTATTTCACATCACCTACATATAATGTACAGTAGAGGTATGTTTATTTGAACAGTTACTTAAATGTGAAGAGTGCATTTTGGGGACAAATGGTAGAATGAAGATTCAAAGTACTTCTTCAGGTGTTTTCAGAGGCCTTTTAATTACCTACTTTGGCTAACTCATAGTTGACTTTAGCCACAGCAAGTGCATTAAAATGGCAAAGTCCAACATCAACAAACATTCAAAGAACCATACGTCTACTGTAACAATATATCAGCAACGTATAAAATATATGTACAGGAGGGGTATCCAAACTCGAATTTACATAACCTCGAACTTGACCTGAAAATCTTACAAGGAAACTTCTGTGCAGTCCTAAACAGGTCCTAGGTCACTCAAGATTTTGGTTCTTGACAGTTAGGACTGCACTGTAGTTTCCATTCAACCTATTTAGGCCAGGTTCGAGGTTGTATAAGTTCGACATTTGATATCCCTCCTGTATTTTAATGGTTTAAAATATGCAGATCTAGCTTTCTTTCTTAAACCTTTACAGTATAGTATTATATAAGTAAATAACACAAAATTTAGAGTATTTTGCCTCTGAATTTGACGAATTAAATACTTTTCTCATGAGCACAAAGCCTTTATATGTTCATAGTACAGGAACCCGATGAAAAATTTGTAGCCTGCGTAGTAGTGTGGTAGTAGTACGAAAACGTTGCATGTAATACTATGTAATAGCAAAGAATACTATCATTTAATGTGCCGCAGACTGGTCCAATCTTATGTAGTAGTATCCAGTAGCACCCTATCTTGCCATACTAATATCCAGCCTTGCTAATAGTACCATATAGTAGTATGCAGTAACACGGTAGCCTTGAAGTAGAAGCATGTAGTAGGCTAGGATTGTTAGTACTGCATGCAACTTTTTCGTACTACTCCATAGTACTATTTTGAGAAAAAAATTTCATCGGGAAGGGTACCCAACCTCAAGTTTATATAGCCATGAACTTTGAAGCTGCTTTGAAGTACTGTAGGCAGCAAGCTGCAAGCTTAGCAAGCAGCAAGCTTATCCTAGGTCATTCGGGGTGTCTTTCTTGACAGTTAAGACTGCACCAGGACTGCACTGATCTTTCTTCTTAACCTTTTTAGGCACAAGTTCAAGCCATGGAGGTTGTAAAAGTTCGAGGTTGGATACCCCTCCTGTACTAAAGTTTAGCCTACCTACAGTATGTAGGTACAAGTAGTGACCTTGGAGTTTTGTTCCATAGCAGCGTGCAACCAACCTGTAAGCTATGAAGATAATCCGACGTAAATCTTCCCGTGTAAGATACAGTAGCCTAGTACAGACCACAGCTTGGTTGAAATTAAAAAGCTTTTAACGTTTCTGATTTTGAAATCTACGAAATTGCCCTCTATTGCCAGCTACGAGAAGCAGACGAGAAGTACACTTGGACCAGTTGGACGATCGCTGTGAACTGAACTAGCGCCACCAGTACGTTGCGACAGTTTATTTGTCTGAATTCAAAACTGTAGCGATTCTGAAAATTAAAGAAAAACCGTGAAAGTTAGTGAAATTAAATGCAGAAATCATATCTGCATAATTTTACCTTGCTCAGGAGTATTCTAAACGTTGAAGAAATGGTAGAAAATTGAAGATTTTTCAGTATTTTCTCGGAAATCGTTCGTGTCTTTTTCGCGTTCCTAGAGCCATCTGCTGATCAGTTGGGGAAGTGATTAGTAGGGCTAAATAGATGGCGGCTGTAACGAGGAGGAGCCCAAATCAAGCAAGCCAAGCAATGGTTTTGCTGGAGGCGATAGTGATGGTGATTAACCGGCCTCAATGTTATTCTGGTAAGTTTAAGGCCACACCGGAGCAAATTCGCAGTGGGGAGTAGCGCCAAGACTTGGGAAAAGTGAAACACACTCGAATAGCAGCGACACTAGCGACAGAACGTCCCAACTGAAACTCAGTCAGTCGTACACCAGTGACAGTGTTGGCTCTAGTAACTTCATATCCTGAACATCACAAAAAAAAGATACCCCCCCCCCCCGTTTCCACGATGTGGGCTGACCGCATCTTAGCTTTACTAGAAATTTCTAAACCCGCAAGTTTGTCTTACTTTAAATGCTGCAAGCGGAGTGGGGTGGGGGGCGCTATTAGTACGGTACATTTGCGAAGCATAGGTCTTGGCGCTACTCCCTAGTGTTATTTTGCTCTGGTCCACACCTTTCTTTAGATGCTGTGGTTAAAGTCGGACTCCTGTCTACCACCACATCTCTTGACTTGAGAGAATTAGCATTTTTGTCAGTCGCGTTTCTTACTTTATCGGGATATTTATAGTAGAGGTATGCTCATTTGAACAGTTACTTAAATGTGAACAGTGCAGTTTTGGGCTAAATGGAAGAATATAGATCCAGAATACCTATTCAGGTGTTTTCATAAGTCCTTAATTGCCTACTTTGACTAACTGGTAGTTAACTTTAGTCACAGCAAGTGTATGAAAATGGCAAAGGTCAAAGTCAAACGTTCTAATAAGCATACCTCTACTGTACTTTCGCTGGTTTCACAGTCGCAATTTTTGCGGTGTCGCTGTTTTTAAAGCTTAACTGAAAAGCCAGCTTACTTGTATATCTTGGTTCGGGTACACTGAATTATTTTGACTCTGCAAAGGGATTTTTTAAATAATATTCTTCTTAGGCTCTAGTAGTGACTAGCGAAAAAGACAAAAGTTGAGTGTTTGCAGATACGGTGGTATCTAATATTTAGATACCACGGTCCCACCGTAGCAACTGATCTTTGAATCTTATAAAGTCATCTCACTTTCGTCATCACCAATACAACTTTTTCTGGTGTGAGTGGATGTACGTATTTCTTTTGGAATGACCTCTAAGACGCCACATCAGCAATTGTTGTTTTTGCAAAGCAACCGTTGTATCAGATACCATGGTAATTGTTGAATGACAAAATGCAGATTCAGCTAGCCTTCTGTGGTATCAGATACCATGGAAGCCTATTCGCAAAAGGGCAACTGAAGTTCACCCGGATGTGAAGAATTCGAATTAGAATAAAAGTGTACCTTTCAATGGCCATTGAAGCAGCATTAAAGCGAAGCTTGGGAAATGTTCAGTTCCAGATTGTAAGGCCACTTCAGAATAAACCGCGCTGTTATGTGTGACCCCCAAAATGCTTATTTTTCGGCAATCATTTACCGTTGTAATTGTATCAAGTGGTGGGGCACAAGCAAACAGAGGTATCACAGATCCGAAAGAAAAAGTTCATTCCATGAAAATTGAAAATACGAATAGCGGAGCAACAAAAGTAACACATTTCGATCGGGTCTTCGAGCCTATTTGAGTGTAAGTAAGAGAGGTAGGTAACTAGGGAAGGGGATAGAGAAGAGCTCCCCGGGCCTGAACCAATGCAAACCGAGTTTTTCAGAAGGGAAAATATTTAGATTTTTATTACTTTGTAGCTAGTCGACGTCAATGCAATAGGGAAGAGCTCCCCGGGCGTGAACCTACCTGATAAAGAGGTCCTGACACTGCCCTAGGAGATGGGCAACACTGCAGCACATAGCACAAAAATGACAGAATGAAATAAGTTGTTACAGAATGTCAGCGCTCACGCAACACGTCGTTGCGGATAAACTTCTGCTTAGTTCTTCGATTTTCTATCCGTTTGTTGCCCAGGATAGTGTCTGTAGACCTAGGCAAGGTCATGTCAGTCCCTAATCTCTTATTCCCATGGCCGGGCCCTCAAAGCGTGATCTTTGCAAGTGAAATTTGTTTTAGCCGGGGACATTTTCGTTAGGGACGATTCTAGACAAGAAGTTTAAGTTGGCGCCTTTTTCATATAGAGACGTTTTTATGGCACTTGCAGCCTTCAGCCAAGTGTCATGTCCCGACCACTTTTCCTTGTGTCGGTCAGTCCGGAGGTCGCGAGTTACCCGATGAAAAATTTGTAGCCTGGGTAGTTGTATGGTAGTTGGACGAAAAAGTTGCATGTATTGATATGCAGTAGTACAGAATACTTTACTTTAATGTGCCTCACACTGGTCCAATCTTAAGCAGTAGAGTTCAGTAGCATCCCGCCTTGCTCCAGTAGCATCCAGTCTTGCTATAGTAGCATCAGTTGGTACTGTATGCTACTGTTTCATACGACTTCATACTACTATTTTGAGATAATTTTTTATCGCAGTGTTGTAACAAGTATTTCAAATTTGTACTTAAGTATTAAGTATTGAGTAGCCTACTTCCAAATTTTGTACTTAAGTATTAAGTACCAGACCACAGTTGTACTTAAGTAGTACTTGAGTTTTAAGTACAGAACTTGTACTTAAGTAGTACTTCAAGTACTACTTAAGCACAGCTCTACTAGCACTATTTCTAGCCCAGTCATATTCAGTCGTAGAATGGAAAATAAAAGAAAGTCAGATAAATAAAGGCATTTGGCAGTTTAGACAAAGAGTTAAACACCACGAAAGACATTAGAGCTACGCTTCTTTGAACGTTAGTTAGTTTTGAACAGTGCCACTTGTATCCACTTGACGATAGTCATCTACCAGTCTACCAAAGTAACTAATTACGGGCTTCTAAGAATTCCTCAACGGGTGTTTTTTTTTCTTTTTCCATTTAGTCCGAACTGTACTGCTCTAGGTCAAAACACATTCAAAGAAGTGTGCCTTGCTTAAGACTAATGATTTGTCTTCTGGTGAAGATGCTGGTATTGGGAATCTGCTTTTAGCATTTTTGCCTATCCTGAAATCAAACCACTTTTGAGTCTTGAAATTCGCTTTTCTGAAAATCCTTTTCTTTAAAAAAAAATCATTTGATCGAAGCGGAATGTACTTGGGAGAGTACTTGAAAGTACTTAAGAATTTATTGGTAGTTGAGAGCTTCAAGTACCTATCTATTTTACTTAAGTATTAAGTACTCCAGGAAAAATGTACTTAAGTAAAATTCAAGTACCTTGATTTTGTACTTAAGTAGTATTTGAAGTACAAGTACTTGAAATACTTTCCAACACTTTTTCATCGGGTAGGGTTCAGGCCCCTTCAGCCCCCATAGATAGGCTTGGCCGAGTAGTTTGCTCAGTCTCCTCAGGTCGCAGGTCGAGTCTCGGTGGTGTCGATTGGTTGGTTTTGGGCGCGGGTCAGTGGCGTGACTGTGTAAGAAAGCCAAAGTCGACCCAGCTTCGAATGGTTAGGCCTCTGCCCTCTACCTTGAGAAATCTGAGGGATTGGGGCAGGAATGGTCTGCGGAAGGACCAGGGTGGCTTGCCCCCAACCGCACATTGCACTCTCTGGCTGAGGACAGAGAATCGGAGGTCGGCACCGAAAGGCTCGTCAAGGCTGATTCCTTACCTTAACTCCCGGAAAAAGAGACACAGTTCCTTTTAGCAGCCGCACCACCCATAGAACATAATTGCTTGAGAGAGCGTGTATATATGTATATATGTGTTTTGTTTATTTTCTTTACTTTTGTCATTTACTCCGCCTTTTCAAAATGGCGGGTCATAAATAAATTACTTACTTACTTACTTACCGTATCTTAATAGGTAAAGCCTAGGTGAATAATCGATTGTAAAGGCTTTACTTCATGAGTCCCCACTCTGATTGATGGGATTATCCTCTTTGCACTTTGCAATGTAACCGTAAAATCTCTAATGGCCGCAGTTCTCGTGCTTCAGAAAAACTTTTGAGCATATATACATTCTCCCGAAGTTCCTATTATCTCCGTTATCCCCTGGATAGAAAAGTTCTGTAATGGCACAAGTTTCCTTGAGGATTTTTTTCTACTCGACGTTCTGACGGTTCAATCAAAAGGATATCCAATTTATAAGAGGTCATTCTGGGCCGTTTTCAAAAAGACATCTGAGCTGGGGCAGATTGCCCCCAATTCCGGTGATGATGGTGGTTGAGAAAGTAGTGTTATGATGTCTATAGCTTTCGGGATTATGGGCATTGCCTTGATTCGATGTTGGAGAGTCTTTGAAGAAAAGGAGATTGACCTGCAGGTTCTTGTACTGATGTTTTGATGTCTTTGTTGCATTTTGTATTCCATGGGAAGGATGGGTTTCTCTCCGGAGCCACAGATCTGCTAGTCGCCGACTCGTGTAGACTGTATGTGCCAGCTGCCGACGTCACATAGCTAGGTTCCTGCCGAAAGCTTGGTGCCCGCAAAACGCCGATTCGCATAGCCTGTTCGAATTCGGCGTTGCTAGCGGAAAAATACGCACCGCAATCTCCAAGTCGGTTTTATTCCGCGTCGCGGAAATTTGCGGCTTTCTCGTTAGCGCTTGTTGACTGGGCTATTCCGGATGGGACGTAGGCTGCGTCTGAATGTTTTTACTCTGAATTTTAGAAAGTCATTACAGTATCCGTCCCACGAGAAGCGAGAAGAACGATTTACCTTTTTCCGATTCATCATACAAAAACACAAAAAATTTCTGTGGCAGATTCTTAGTGACGAAAAAAAGACTGTTGAAAGCAGAGATGTTGAAAAATTCAGCCAGATGTGTAGTGCAACTACCCGAGATGATGGTATACATTTTGACCAAGAATAATAAGTTGCTATCACAAATGGCAACGTTTTGAATGATATCCTACATATATTAATTACAATAATCAATTATTAACAATTAGGAAATGCTTGATAACCAACTTTTGTTCGCAACTACATCAGAAATGGTATGCACTAAATTATGTTTAAAGAGTACAGTTTAAAAACAAAACATAAAACGTCTTTGATTACATTTCGCCAGCTGTATGCCTTAAATTGTGTAAGCTTACTACCTTTGTCGAGAAGAGATTCTTTTCAGTCGTGATACTACTAAAATAAAATTACTAAAGTTCACACCAATCCTATTGAATCTGAATTAAATGCATGCGTTTTCGATGTATGCCTCACCGTTCCAGTTGCTTAATTTCTTCTTGAGTCATCAAATGCCACATTCCCTTGGCAGAGGCGTCACTAGCCAAAATGTTTGGGGGGGGACGAGGCATTTACCGACTGGTTGGCAATTTTTACCGACTGTTTCTGCAGAAAAAACGACTGTTTTCAACAACAAAAAATGACAGTTTTGAAAAAAATCGACTGATTTTCAGAAAAGTCCACTGATTTTCAGAAAAAACGACTGTTTTCATGAAAAAAATCAACTGTTTTGACGAAAAATCGCGGCGCTTCGCGCCGACTCGGTTATTTTTTACCGACTGGCCGACAGCATTGGGGGGGGGGGGGGTCCCTCCCCGTCCCCCCAGTCGTGACGCCCCTGTCCCTTGGGCTTCATTGCCTTTGTGAAAGGTCGTGATAAAATAAGCTTCTTATTACAAATCGGACCCGAGACTGAAACTCGGACTGAAAGTCGTTTACATTTGCATAATCCCGCAGAGATCAGCACTGTTTGAACTACCCGCCTTTTCTGACTGCTTCATCACTTTTGCTCTAGAGGTAACGCTTAATAATATAAGAGGCCGCACGTGAAGCTCCACCCCGGGTAAATCAGAAACGCAAAAAAATTACTTGTTTTGCTGACATCGAGATTATGCGAGTTCTCAATTCTCCCCTTATTTATTCTTGTTTTGTCAATGATCCATGGAGAAAGCACACGAGAAGTTTGTCGGTCTTTAGTGTTTCTTATTTGTTCCCTTAAAGTTTAACGGAAAAGGGCTGGGTAGGACAATCTAGTTACCCATCACTTATTCACTTATATTGGCTTGAAGACCCGCTGAAAATGCGTTACGTCGTTGTTCGGCTATTCACGAATAACCGATTTTCAAATAGTGGAATTTCCGTGTGATTTGTGGTACCTCTATGCGCTTGTATCTGTGCTGTATGCCTTACCAGAGCGATATGTGATTTTTTTTTGTTCAGGCACTGAGCAGTCTTCACCAAGCTCACCACTGCTCACTGAAAAGCCGCACTTGTGTCGAGAGTAAAATTTCCCGCGTCATAGTAGAATTTACGTTGTGGGTACGGCCGCAGATATTCTGAACGTCATAACTAGAGAAAATAGTGGGGAAAAAAAAAACCTTAGCAGAATTCAAATTATTCAGTTAAATGACACAAAAATAAGTTGGCTTTTCAGTTAAACTTTAAACCAGCAAAGACCTCTCAACTCTTTGGCTAACCCTTGTACAAAGCGAATACAGGTCACAGGGTTGGCAGTCTTCGCAAGGGGGTAACGCAACCCTCAGGGAAAACACCTCTGTACGACCCTGAGGCAATCCTCTACTGGGGAATTTTAAATGAAACTTTGTATACTCCATTGGCGTCCGCGCCGTTCCAGGGCCTCGGCTATGAACAGTTAATGAGTGTATTCAAACAATGTTTACAACGGGTACGTCAGCTACGATTCTTCATCAGCGATATTTCGGCCCTTTTTGGCAAGGGTCCTCGTCAGGCTGTCAATCCTCTGGTTCAACTTCGGGGAAGGAAACAAACCTGTAATCAGGACCCTTGCCAAAAAGGGCCGAAATATCGCTGATGAAGAATCGTAGCTGACGTACCCGTTGTAAACATTGTTTGAATAAATGTTTCAAAGTCAGCTTGGGCTCAAAGAATATTTATAGTTAATGAGTGATTGAATGAATGATTTATTTGCACATTAAAGCCATCATGCAACAAAACAAACAGAATGTGAACAATCTTACATGCGTATATACACACTAACACACTCTTAAAGGACCCCTCTTGCTTATTCTGCCTTTTATAATATACTTAGCTCCCGTATGGAATTATAAGCTTCTAAAATCCCCACCTGGCTCCATTGTTTCGTTTCGTAACTACGGAGTTTTAGCGCATTTTCGGTCTTGCCGAGTTTTCCCGTCACCCAACGAAAAGTTTGCCGGAATCTTCAGTGTCCACTGACAACTGTTTCGCACATAAGGATGTGAAAATCTTCTCTTTATTACTTCTTTTATTTGCTTAGTTTTCCCACTTTTTAACCAACACACGTTCAGTTTTCAAATGTTTTGCCCCCAGCCGCCGCGTTGAAGAGCGGGAAGGCTGGATATAAGTCGCATTCTCGCCGTTCCCCGAGGACCCCACTCGAGGAGTCCCCGCGTTTTTGTTTGTCCCGGGGACTCACTCCCCGTATTCTCGCGAGTCCCCACGGACCGGGAATGCTCCGATTATCATCACCATCATCAAAAAGGACTCCCTTTCAGATTCGGAGGGGAATCTGTTTTTACTGGTGTTGGTGCAACGTAAAATTAATTAAAAACAATCACAATAAACAAAACCAAAAATAAAGTGGATCCAGACTAATTTCGTCCACTGCATATTTTTTTTCGAACAGAATCTATTTTGGAAGCATTCCCATGTCCTCGCAGTTCCTCTACAATGGAGTCCGCGTGGAGTGACTACCTCTATTCTCGCCGTTCCCTTCGATTCCCCGAGGAGTCCTCGGGGAACGGCGAGAATACGCCTATAGTCGACAAGCGCTAACAAGAGAATCGTTAGTTTCAGGTGGAAAGTAATGGTATTTTCAAAAACATTTTTTCTGATCCGTTTCATAGGGAAAAGATCATTTCTGGTAAGAGTTGTGCTTTAGTATTTTGAATTTACTCTGAACAGTTTATAAACACTAGAAACACCACTTCCCCATCAAAAGAAATCTTTGCAAACAATAGTGAGCTTTCTTTCTTTTTTTTAGCTATAACGAAAAGCAGTGTTCAAATGTCACCTACTGAGGTCGGATGATAGTGTGATTCAGTCTCTCTCTTCTCCAGTCTTCCGACTTTCCCTGCCTCTTGCAGAAAATAGAACAATGAACTTGTTGTTCGTTAATTTAAATTTCTAGTGTTTACTCTTGTGTGTATTTTTAGTGGCTACACTGTAAAAAGTTTCTCCGAATAAGGATGCAGTATTTGCTACTGGGATTAATCTTATCTCTATTGAGATAAAATTAATCCGAATTAGGGATAATCTTATCTCAGTAAAGACAAGAGTAATCCCAGTAGCAAATACTGCAAGACTTTTTTTTTACAGTGTAGTGTATGTAAACATGGCTTCTGCTCTATATATGCCACCTAGTGTGATAGATAGATAGACATTTTTATTGATCTAACTCGTAGCGCCGACATGGCACTAAATACGTCGACCATAACATTTAATGTGTTACAATACTTGAATATATACAATCATGACATGAGAAAATAAATCACTTGGAATTCACTCATTTTTTGTTAATTTTCTCAATAAAGTATAGCCTAGTTAACACCGGGCTAGTTCACCCAGATATCCTTTTCTTTCAGAAAAGGTAGAACAAATTATAGCTTCGAAAAATCAACTCTTTTGTTTCTTTTCTTCCCTCCCCCCGAAAAACGGATGGGTTTTGTCGGACCTGTTGAAGTTTTCAACCGCAAACTGCATGTAGACAAAACGTAATGTTGCTATACTTCTCGCAAGAAAATGTGAAACGCAGAATCTTGCGTGAAATCGCAGAAGTGTGAACCAACGGTAAGACGCAACGTGTTCACAGTTTTTTCTTGTCTCAGTTCAGAACTTGCAAAAAATCGCTCTCTCCACATTTTCAAACTTGAGAACCAGGAGGATCAAACTTTTCTCTTCAATCATCACCTTTTCTCAATCACCCACGTCGTGAGAGATCGTGCTTTCTCCTCGGAAAGCAAGAATATTCATATTGGTATAAGAAATTGGTGTCGAATCCCTCTAATCCATTATTCGTGACACTAAGTGTTGGCTGGAACCGCGGGAAAATCGAAGATAGGCAGCCTTTGATTGCCTGATAGAGATTAGCTGATTGCTAAAAGACCTCGTTTATTTTGTTTAGCCTGTAGGCTTAGTGGCAAGTGAAAACAAATCTTTGGCAAGGAAAAGAGAAATGTATGGATGCACAGGATACGTGGACGCGATGACCACGAAAACGAATAACTCTCACATGGCATTGACCTCACGCGTTACTGCCTTACTACAGTACTCTTGATGACTAAATTTCCTTGTCGATGCAAAATCGCCGTGTACCTAGCGGAAGCGGCACCACAGCTGTCCCCAACGATCGCCGCGATTGGTTGAAACAGGATTTGGGTGGTTGAGCTTGAGTCGTCAGGGCGACGTTTTCTCCTTCTTCCTGAGGATCACTGGCGTGTTTTGGACATAGTCATATAGAGTATTCAATATACCTCCAAATCGATTCATGTTGCATGTTGTGGCCTAAGTTGCTTGTGGTCTAACAATGCATTTTGATCTCCTATGCTTGATGTCCCTGCCCTAGCCAAGCACTACATTTTTGCTTTCCTGGCAGGAATGTAAATTGTGTAATTTTTTTGTCTTTAAATATAGTCCAATGAAACTGAAACTGAACTGAACTGATGTCTACATTTCTGGTGTATTTCGCGACCTCTACGTTTCTGGTGTATTTCACGCCCTCTACGTTTCTGATGTAGCCCATAGCCTACCACATTCTTCGGAGTGAGGTTTAGAGTGTCAGTAGTGGGCTTTTGAGCTCAGATCCGCATCCCAGGAGTTTATTTCGGGGCAGGGGGGCTACCCACGGGTCGGACCTAGTCCAACCAAACCGTAATACAAGGGCATAGATCATAGGTTAGAGCCTATACAAACAGTTATTGTTTTTACATTTTGGTAGGGGAGGGGTCGAACCCCTTAAACCCCATCTGGATACGGCCCTGGTTGAGCTGATATGCCGAATCAACCTTTCTCATTTGTGTTCCTGCTTGATCGATACTACGGACGGAATCCGGTGGAAATCGGAAATTCAATAGGCCTCGTGTTATGGATGTTTTAAATTTCGATTTTCCGATTTCGTTCTCTTATCAGTTCGATATTTTGGCAGGACTCTGGGTCGGAGGTCAAAATCTTGCGAAAATGAAAATTCGTTAATTATAGTAATTCCAACTTGAGCGGCTTTTTAGCCTGAAGAGGATCCTTGCCAAGAAGGGCCGAAATATAGCTCTAATAAAATTCAGCTGAAGTATCCGTTTTCCACAGTCATGATTCGCAGTCAGCTTGGGCTGAAGTAATATTTAGCAATGTCTTGTTGTTCTTGTCGATATAGGGATAATGATACGACTGATCCGTCTATATATTTTGCATTCATACCGGTCAAATTGTATGATCAGAATCTGAATTTTGGAAAAGTAACATCCTATGATAAAATATCTAAGGTGGTGTATTTGGAAATAAAGAACACGTTGAATCAAAGTGATCGATTTGTCTTTAAATAGTCTTGATATTTCGGTAGTAATCTCGGATGGACCTAGCGGATATTGTTGGGGGATTGCTTAGGGATAAATTACGTATTTTGCGCAGCCAGACAAAGACCGGAAGTCCTGAAGACCCGATTGTCAGCAGGAAGAATTCCAGTAAAAACTCCTCTTTGGGATCACAGCGGAAACATATGGTCGTGTTCTGAAAGCTAGGCTCGAACTTCTAGGTTACCAGGTTTCTGGATGTTCTGCACATTCAAGCCAACTCTTCCGGAAATCATGAAAATGATGTTGGCTATTACTGAGAATTTCGTGGGTGTCCCTTTTGGCACATTTATGTTAAACCTTTTCCCCGTCCTTTTGCGTAGTCGTTTTGTCTTTCAATTGTGTTTCCTCTCCATTTCATCTCCACATGATGATTTCCACAGGATTTCTGATCTGGCTTTATCTTCCGATGCACTGTCGAAAACGGATATCTGAAATCTTGAAAGCAGAGCTGGTGGACTCGGACTCTGGACTCGTCTCAAGACGCCGTTTTCCAGGACTCGGACTCGTCGTTAACGGAGCAGTACTTCGACTCGTCTCGATACGCCTTTTTCAAGGACTCGGACTCGTCTTTAACAGAGCAGGACTCCTTCAGTACTCGGACTCGTCTTTAACGGGGCAGGACTCTGACTCGTCTCGTCTCGAAGTCCGTCCGAGTCACGCGAGTCTAAAGGCGTTTGTCCGTGCTCCCACAAACAGTTTGTGGGTCGATTGTGGCTCGAAAAGTGTGTTTCCGCGACCTTTTGTGCGGCCCACAAATGTGTTTCCACGACCAACAAGATTTTCGTGGCTCGCTTTGTGGCTCAAATTTGACAAATAACTGGCGAGGTGATTGTCGATTTAGTGGCTCGATTCTGGCGGGAAATTCAAATTAAGCAGCAAAATAGTGTCTAAACAATAAATCTAACTACTTTTTCAAGCATATAGACTTAAAACCGAGGATACTTTATGTACAGAATGGTAAGGAAAAAAGCCTGGAGTTCTATTTATTGAGATTTTACATGAATTTTATTTTTATTTTCCGATATTTGAAATAACCGCCAAAGAAATAGACAAAATGGCGTTTCCGCGAGTTTCAACTAGTGGCTCGACTGTGGCACACAATCGTGTTTCCGCGACAATCACTCAGAAGTGTGTGGCCCACAATTGTGTCGCGGAAAAAGGCCTCAAGTAAACGTCTCGGCCCGGTAATTTTACATTAAAACGAAGTCTCCAGCGACCAAGTAATGGGTGGTTTATGTCGCATCTTTCTCAGCAGAATTAAATCAAGTAATACCTTGGAGGACTAAGTAATAACACTCCCCCAACTCACAGTGCAGTGCAGAATCCAGTTCGATTTTTAATCGAATCTGAGCATTTCCGGGAAATCTCTGGTACCCCTCAAACTCCCCCCTCCCCTGGCGAGGTCAAATCCGTCTGGGACCCCAAAATGGGTCATCTTGAGCATATGAACTTTGCACCTTCTAAATTTCATCCCAGTCGTACTCCACTGGTTGGATGCCTAGGCATGCCACAAAATTTCTGGAAGCCCTCTTAAACTTCACCCACCGTGGTCATTTCCTGTTCGGACACGTACAAATGTCATCGGTGGTTTCATCTCTTGCCAAGCATCAAGTTTGATTCAAATTCGGACATATTCCGGTGAATTCCTGTGCCCCCAAGCGTGGAAGGTCCGGTCTGAGCCCCAAAATCTGTTATCTCCATACTACTAGATTTAGAGAAATTGAATTAATATCGCTCCACTCGTTTGACCCCTATGCGAGCCACAAAGTTTCCGGGATTATCGCTCCAACTCTGTTCACTTGTGGCAAAAATACGACTCAGATACATAAATGTTGCATCTCCGACACCTCTTTCTCCATCATCAAGTTTGGCTATAATCGGAGCATATGTGCTAATTTTCGGCACCCCCTCATCACTCTTACCGTTACCGGATCCGGTCCGGACACCAGATAATATCTTCAGGCCGCATACATTCGGTACTGTCCAACTTTCTTGTGCGCTTACGCAGTTTCTAAAAAAAAAAAACTCCTAACTCCCCCGGTCACTGCTGCAAGTGGTTCGAGTAGACTTTACATATCTAAGCTATCAGTTCACCACCCGCAAAATTTCACTGGAATCGGCCCACCCGTTCGTAACTTAAACTACAAATCAGTAATTTTGCGGATTCCCTTCAGTAAACTCCCCCAAACTAGTCAGAGGGCAAGTCCCATTAAAGTTTCATTTCTTGCGACTGACCAGGATTTCATTTAGGATTTTCATTTAGGATAGGAGTAAATGGAAATCTTAATAGTTTTTGAATAGTCAATGTTTCCACATCAATAAATACGTTAGACCAGTGAGTAACTTAGGAAGCACAGTAAATAGAAATCTTAATAGTTGTTGAATTAATCAATGTTTCAATAGCAAAAATACGTTAGACCAGTGAGTAACTTTCGCAAACCGTCGTTTGGATGTTTCGAAAACCGAACAACGGGACCTTCAGCCTGGAGGAACTTTTAAAGTACCCGTGTCAGTCACTCTTCCCATTCATTCTTTATCTCCACTCCCGTTGTATATTTCGCAAATTTCATTTTTAAATGAATACTATTTAAACGTTTTCACCGCAATGTTATTTAAAACGTCACATCCGTCTTTCCCATGTCTCATTTTCTTAGCAACATATTTTGCCGGCAACACTGTAATTTTTTGTTGGCATTCAGATTTGGCACAGTTGTTCAATGTCCTTACTTAAGCTCTTATAATTGATTCTGACTTTTGTTTTTTTTATCAAATTATCTAGCTTTAAATGCGGAAAATTGCTGATGCATGCGTTTCTCCTGGTATGGTAGTTTCGGCTTCTGTTAAACCTCGTCTCTCTGATGTCGAGCTTTTAAGGTCCATTTTCAAATATGTTATCCTTATCCGTGATGAAAACCTCTCTTTTAAACAGCACACTTATTTTTTCACGGACCGCTTTTTTCACGGACTCGGTCTCGTCTCGTCTCGAACGATTTTTGTCCAGGAGCGTGACTCGTGAGCGTGACTTCGGTCTCGGACATGCTGGACTCGACAACCGCTCTGCTGGAAAGTGAATCCTGGCCTTGACCCTATGCAACATAATTGGGGCTCCATTGTCTAACCATTGAGGGAAATTAAGTTCCGGCCAAGGTCGTCTGAGATACCGCTTCGGACGGATCCCAGTTATTTATCGCCTAGATAACTTAGGCAGCCACCAGGTCATTTTTTCTACTCCCAGTATCCCCTTCCTTAGCATTCGAACCGTTTCCTTTGATTTCCCTATGGACGAAAGGAAACAATTTTACACTCAGCTATTCACCAAGAAAAATTTAAAACGTCTAGAAAACAGACGATTGGACACTGAATATCCAAGTGTTTTCAGCGAGATACGGAGAGGATAGTCGGGTCTTTGTAACGGAGGGGGGGGGGGGGGGGTTACACTTATTCGTGTGGGGGTGTCGGTGGTTTACATTTTTTTTGTTTATGGCGGAGATAGATAATACGCTAAAAAATAAGATACAGCCTAAAGAAATCAAGTTAGATACTGGAGATGGATAGAAACAGAACAGTTCCCACACTTCTTTTTTTATGAAGTATGTCAGTACTTGTTAGGTCTGCCTCCGTAGGTTGATTCTTTGGTGTCTTCAGTTCATGGCCATAGGTTAGCAGCGAACTGCATTCGGACTTTTACAATCGGATGCGAACTTCCTCATTCGCTGCGCTTAGTGCAATCTGATCTGAGCAATAAACTTACTGATCGCTTAGTTGAAAAGGTATTGTAGGATGATTTTCGCGAGATCTCGAAATCACTTTCCGGCGAGCGACGCGCAGCGCGAAAACTGTGGGAAAGTGATTCCTGAAATCACTTTCCACTTTCCCGCTGGACTGATCGCGAAAACGCATCGAAAGCTGATATCGCCGAGAAAATGTTGAATTACCAACTTTTCCGAATAAATATGGTTCACTGAACGGTTCTTTGATTCGGCAAGTTCGGCAACTTTCCGAAGTAGCGGCGAAAACCATTGGAAAGTGATTCCGACTTTGCTTTCCAGCTCGCGAAAACCCTCCTTATAGAACCAGTTAAGGCTTATTTGTTTATGGAAGGCTTCAATCACCTCTCGTGATTCGTGATAGCGCAATGAGCTTGGGAGAACCTTGGTTTTACATCGTGAAAAATCAGTTTGGGTCACAAATGTAAGCAATTTGCTTCTTATTAATGACGAAAATTTAACAAGCTCCAAAAATTTATCCCATGGCAACTCGCCACAAGACAACTTGTCACACCAACAACTGGGAACCGGGAAGTTTCCAAACAGATATGTCGCCACACCGACAACTCGCCTCACTGATAACTTACCACTGTTTCAGTTCGCGACAGGAACAACTTGCCAAAGTGTCATGCCGCAAGGGACCAACTTGCCACAAGGACAACTTGCCATACTAATAATCATTTATGCGAAAAAATCGGGAAAATCTTTCTAGAGCGGATATTGTTTGTTCGCCAAATGGTGTTGGAGGCGTCCAACACCATTTAGGCATCGTTTAACCCAACATCGCTGTGGATGCGCGTCCCCTATGCCGGTTATTTCGAAGACACCAACAACAACATAGACGGTTGACATCACAGCTTTAACGAGTTGATTGGATCTAGTCGACCAGTTTCTCAAGACCAAAGAAGACTTGCAGAAGGCCGAAATAAAGGATCAAGTAGGCCGTTCTACACCTTAACAAATAAAAGGACGCGACAAATAGAAACTACTCCGAGAATCAAGACCGTAGCCATAGATATTCCTTCAGCCCAAGCTGGCTGCGAATCATATTTGACGGTGCAAAACGGATAAGTCAGCTACATTTTATTAGAGCTATATTTCGGTCCTTCTTGGTAAGGCTCAAGCTGGAAAATAAACTATAGCTAAATTAGCTAACTATGTATTATAGCCATAGCAAATATCTGCTTCAGTATAAAGTTGTTTAAAAAAATATCAACTGAAAGAAACTTGTGACGAGATGTCAGGCTGTGACAAGTTGTCTGTGTGTCAGCTTTTCACTGCTGCAAATTTCCTTCGTTGCGAACTATCACTGTGGCAGGCTACCGGTGTGGCAATATGTCACTGTAGCAAGATGTCAGTGTGGTCAGTTGTCGGTTCATAGTTGTCACTCTGGCGGCTGTCCTGTGGCGAGACGTCCTGGCGCTCTAAGCTCAGCCGCTGGGGAAACTCGACCCGATTTTCAAATGAGTACAGACCACTGTTCCTGTGTTCCTAGGGAGCCTAATTCTCCCTGTACCACAACGGAGAAAATTTGGTGGCAGAATCCCCTCCCGACGCAAGCTCCCGAATCACTTTCATTTCCTCGGGGTTGTTGAAGGAAAATACTGTCGCCTTCGTTTATAACAATGAAAGTTGACAGTCTCTCCCATAACGTTCGGGTCCGGGACATGCAAGTTCCTGGTCGAAATGAAGAAAAATGGGGTTTCCTATCCCACTGAGACCTGGAGAGCTGAGACCAATTACCATTCCCCCGTGCGTTCACTTTTATCAAGAATATAAGAAAGTTCGTGGGATGCAAAGGCTTTAGGGAATCGTCCGGAAGGGTACGCTCCTACTTAGGAAAGAGGAAATAGTTGCATACCTCATTACATTATGGCTTTGTACGTTATTGATGAGATGTTTGACAGGGGGTTGGTTTAATGGCTTTAACATTTGTCCCTTGGTTTATTCGAAATTCAAAGGATCTTCAGCTAGCATGGTTTCTAGGTTATCCTTTTTCCTTTGAAAATTTTCGCACACGACACGCAGCTACGAAAAGAAGTAGACGGTGGTCTAAGTGCTCTCTTTGAACAAAACATAAAATCGATATTGTATTAAGCAACAAGCGTAGTGGATCACGACGTAGTGGTATAAGAAAAAAAATGTCGGAGAGGTGAGAATAAATTATTATCCACACTGACATGAATACACGATTGACGAAGTTGAGGATTGTTGTAAAAGCAAGTTAGTTTCAGAATATGGAGACAAAGGAAAATAACGTTGAGGATTGTTGTAAAAGCAAGTTAGTTTCAGAATATGGAGACAAAGGAAAAGAATAAATTATTATCCACACTGACATGAATACACGATTGACGAAGTTGAAGATTGTTGTAAGCAAGTTAGTTTCAGAATATGTAGACAAAGGAAAATAACGCAGCAAACGATATCTCCTGTTGAGAGCGGGCAGTCCTAAATACCCGCTTGAGGGTTGCCCCAATCCTTCTCTGCTGACCCACGATCGGAGAGGTGAGAATAAATTATTATCCACACTGACATGAATACACGATTGACGAAGTTGAGGATTGTTGTAAGCAAGTTAGTTTCAGAATATGGAGACAAAGGAAAATAACGCAGCAGACGATATCTCCTGTTGAGGGCGGTCCTAAATACCCGCTTGAGGGTTGCCCCAATCCTTCTCTGCTGACCCACGATCGGAGAGGTGAGAATAAATTATTGTCCACACTGACATGAATATACGATTGGCGAAATTGAGGATTGTTGTAAGCAGTTAGTTTCAGAATATGGAGACAAAGGAAAATAACGCAGCAACTGATAGCAACTGCTGAGGGCCGGTAGTCCTAAATACCCGCTTGAGGGTTGCCCCAATCCTTCTCTGCTGACCCACGATCGGAGAGATGAGAATAAATTATTGTCCACACTGATATGAATATACGATTGGCGAAATTGAGGATTGTCATAAGCTCCGGACCTTGCATATGGAAAGTCCCAACCGCCAACAGCGAAACGGTAGTAGGCTATCGATGGTGTTTTTCCAAAAAGTGATAAGTGACCAGTGTTGCCAAGTGTGACACTTTTGGTGCTTTTTGACACTTTTTACTTCTGGGTGACACCATCACACCTTTTCCTACAAATTTCACTTTTTAGGTCAGAAAAAGCAAAGCTAAGTTACGAAGTTACGGATTATCGGCCCAAAAAACATGTATTTTACTTTGATTTAGTAGGCTACAACAGAACAGTTTGAAGCCTAGAACTCATTTCCGATTAAGTTTGTTACAAAACTGTGATCTAACAATTAAAAAATGTTTGGAAAAATGTCCAAAAAAATCCAGAATAATTACACTTTTTTCGCATTGCGCAGCAGAATGCGCAAACAAATATCGATGTGTCAAAAAGCATCTTTTTGCCGTGAAGTTTGACAGTTTAAATGAGTCGAGCTCATGGCAACCCTGTAAGTGACACGTTTCTCAAAATTGAGTTGTCAGCGGTGCTTATCCGCAATTGCATCCTTTATGTCTTGTAGAAATTCCAACCAAATCGGAGATAAAAAGATTTCCTCTAGGCCTGTTTGGGCACTTCCTGGCCTAAAGGTGATGAATTTGAAAACTGTCGTTGTTAACCCTTTGAAGAAGCACCGTCGACATATAGCTGACCGGTACTTGCGTAAAATCCGTGGATCGATAAAACATTATGATATGATATGATATTTTATTGCAAAAGCCAACAGACCGTAGCAACAACAAATACACTCAAAAAGAAGAGAAGAAAAACAAATCACATACTCATTACAACAAACATTTATTTTTGTAAAGTCTTCTCGATGTTTTGCTGCTATCGGAATGAACCTCCCTAAATTTTTAATTGCCCCGAAACATTTATTCTCTGTTAACCTAATTAGCCCCTCCTCCCCTATGTTTTCCTTCCAAAACAATCCTCCCTCAGTCCTCTCAACTCGTCTCGTTCACACATAACATGACATAGGGTTTCATCAATCAACACAAGGGGTTATTGCCGCAGAATAAAGGGTGGACAACATACAAGCGATGGAAAATCCTCTATTCAACTGTATTACCACGTATTCACCCTTTCATAATCCTTATAAGCATAGTAAAAAAAAAAATAGAAGAAATATCTTCTCGGTCATTTTGCTTTTTAGGATCCCAAAACGTAAGTGGCGGGATACCTATGACATCGCAAAAAGTTGTCCGTCTGTCCGTTTGTGCGCGCTATAACTCTCGAAGGGAATGAGACATTTTGATGAAAATTGGTGTGAGGATTTTTGGGTCAAGAGTAAGGTCAAGTTCGTAGATGGGCTCTGTAGCCCTTCATTTAGGGGTGAGGGAGGGGGTTTAAATTAAGGGGCAAATGAAATATTTTTAAACAGATAATGTGATAGTCGACTATGGGGTAAGAAGACATGCTGAACACGACGGTGAAAATCATTCCGGCCAAAACCGGAAAATGTGTTAAAAGTAAAGGTTTTATTTTAAGTTGTTTATATGTTCGATTAGGAGGTAAGAAGATATGCTGAACACGATGGTGAAAACCATTTTGTCACCGGACAAGTAGTTCGCCCGGAATCCGGCCAAAACCGGAAAGTTGGTTAAAAGTACAAGTTTTATTTGAAGTTGATTAGATGTTCGATTTGGGGTAAGAAGACAGAGTGAACACGACTGTGAAAACCATTTTTTCGCCGGACAAGTAGTTAACCCGGAATCCGACCAAAACCGGAAAGTCTGTTAAAATTAAAAGTTTCATTTGAAGTTGATTAGATGTTCAATGTAGGAGTAGGAAGACACGTTGAACATGATGGTGAAAAAATTTTTTTCGCCGGGCAAGTAGTTTGCGCGGAATTCGGCCAAAACCGGAAAAATGTTAAAAGTAAAAGTTTTATTTGAAGTTGATTAGATGTTCGATTTATGGGTAAGAAGACATGATGAAAACTTATGTGAAAAGTATTTTCTACTAGGACAACTTGTTCGCCCGGAATAAGGCCAAAACCGGAAAATTTGTGAAAAGCAAAAGTTTTATTTGAAGTTGAGTAGATGACAGATTTAGGGGTAAGAAGAGACGCTGAATCTGTATCTGACAATGTTTTTTTTCCGGGTCATATAGTTCGTTCAGAATCCGGTAGAAACCGGATTTTTTATAAGTTAAAGTTTTACTTAAAGTTGATTAGATTTTTTTGGGATCCCAAAACGTAAGTGGAGGGATATCTATGACATCGCAAAAATGTCAGTCTGTCCGTCTGTCTGTAAGCACGATAACTCTCGAAGGGAATGAAATATTTCGATGAAACTTGGTGTGAGGATTCTTTGGGTCAAGGGTAAGGTCAAGTTCGTAGATGTGCTCTATAGCTCTACAGTTAGGGGTAGGGTAGGGGGTTTCAAATTAAGGGGCAAAAAAATATTTTTTAAAAGCTATTGAGATAGTTGATTTAGGGGGAAGGAGACGTGCTGAATCCGAGTATGAAAGTTATTTTGTTGCTGGACAAGTAGTTCACCCGGAAAACCGGACACAAAACTTGTCAACCAGTTTTCGGCTATAGCGGTCCTACCCCTTTATTCTCAGACGATTATAGCTCTGCGCACGTGGCGTCAATCATGTGTTGATTCAGTGACGTAACCGAAGGAGGTATACTGGTAAGCCGATTGGGAGAATTGGTCCTTACTTCTGCCCGATGTGTCGAGAGCGAGAGTGTTTGCGACATCTAATGTGTGATTGTAGGAAATTTAGTAGGAATTGTAGGAATAAGTGAGGGGTTGCTCACTGAAAAAGGTGTACTTGTTAAGGGAGGGGTTGCTCACTGGAAAAAGATGTACTGGATAAGTGAGGGGTTGCTCAGTGGGTGTACTAAAGTTGTTTGGGGAGGGGGTGGGGTTAGCCGATCCCACGTACTCGTGAACCAATCCCAGGTCACGCGAGGGGTTAGGAATTAGGTGTACCCGTTAAAGGAGTACTCGAGGGGTTAGACACTTGGGTGAGCCAGGCGAGGGGGTTGATTCATGTTATACCAAAGAGGAACTGCTAGGGTACGCGAGGGGCTACTCACTGAAAGAAGGGTGAACTAGGTAAGTGAGGGGTTGCTCACTGAAACAAGATGTACTGGATAAGTGAGGGGTTACTCAGTGGGTGTTCTAAAGTTGCCCGTAAGCAAAAAGCTTCAAAATGGTAACATTTTTATTGTAGGCTACATATCCAAGCGGTTGATTATGGATAAATAGCAAAAATGTTAAAGGGGTCTAGTGAACTAGTTCGCCAGGAGTCCGGCCAAAACCGAAAAGTTTGTTAAAAGTGAAAGTTTTGTCTGAAGTTGATTAGATGACAGATTTATGGGTAAGAAGAGACGCTGAGACTGTATATGACAATCATTTTGTACCCGGACATATAGTTAGTCCAGAATCCGGTTGTAACCGGAATTTTTTTTAATTCAAAGTTTCATTTAAAGTTGATTAGATGTTCTTTATGGGGGGAAAGAGATCCGCTGGATTCTTTTCTGAATTTTCTTTTTTTTTCTGGACTAGTAGTTCGCTCGGTATTCGGGCGAAACCGGAAATTTGGCTGAAGAAAAGCAGGAAGTTTCGGTCAGTATCGTCAAAATAGATATGGCGTATAAAGGTATATCTGAACTTGGTTTTCTCTGATGATTAGCCTGGCGAAGACTGGATCTGGCGAAGACAAGACCCAATTGTCTGGATCAAATATTAGATTTTAGGGATACCATCGAAACCTTTGGTCTTTTTTATATGGACAAGGAGATATGCTGAATTCGTTTCTGGACTTTTTTTTTCTGGACAAGTATGGTAGTTCGTTCGGAATTCGGCCGGAGCCGGAAATTTGGCAGAAGTAAAGCAGGAAGTTTCGATCAGTATCGTCAAAAGAGATATAGCTTATAGAGGTATGTCTGAACTTGAGTTTTATACAAAACCGGTCGGCTCAAAGATAGAAACTGTCTGCATCAAATATTCAATTTTTGGGATCCCATCGGAACCTTTGGTCTTGTTTTGTTTTAATTTGAACCGTTCTGGAGGATGTGGACACATTTCAGTGAATTTAGTATGTTCATTTTTAACCCAGCTTTCCGTTTTGCTCAACGCACTACATTGGTCATATATCCTTCCTTACTGTTCTTTCTCCCCCACCCCGCCCCCCACTTCCTTAACTACACTCTACATCTTTGTTCCTCCTTCCAAATTGTCTCTATCCAGCTACAAGATGATCAAACTCGTTGGGGAGAACAATGCCTCTCGAGATACAAAAGTCGTTGATGTTCTTATAGCGTCATTAGTTTTCTATACATTTTCCACGCGAATTAGCCAAGAGTGGGGAGAGGCCCTTTCATTTTCCGTGCCGTCTTTAATTTCCAGTCTCTTAATTAGGTGTCACCACTGTCACTGGCTAAACGGCCTGAAATAACAGTTTAAATGCGGAACATCAATTCGCTCCTCGACGCCACCACTGTTATCAGGAGCCACGCTTAATATTTGCCTTCTGGAATGGCGTTTGAAATTGGTAGGGTCGGGGGTAATGACAAAACAGGGAATTACCAGGATATGCAAATAAGGGGTCCTGATCTTCGCGCCTCGAAATGGTGTCAAGGTTCTCTTCTTTGATCTAATCAAGGATTGATGGAAAGCGGGGTTAGAATGGCCTCTCGTTAGACTAGCGACACTCGATAGGAAACGAATCCTTGCATGTTAATAAACCTGTTGGTTACTTGTTCAGGGATGACGGGGACAAATGACTGAACAGCAGTGTGACTTTGAAGGGTGATCGAGTGCACTGGTAAATTAGCGTTCGGGAGACAACTTGTTTTTGTCATTCCGGTAGGGTTTGAGATAGGCAAAAAATGCAGGTATCACACAACGCAGACCATCACAAAGCCTACTTGGGTCTGGCTTGAACGAAATCGATCACTGCACTGACTGAACTTCTGAAACAAACCGCAACAGCACAGACCCGAATTCTGTCACAAGGTTGACGCGCGACAACCCATAAACGACAAAATGGAGGGTTTACACACGGCGTAAGATCCGATCGTATTTTGAAATTCGAGCGTATTTTACGCACGTATTTGGGCTTGAAAAGATCTCTAGCAGTACGGACGTATTTGAGAAATCGGTCCGTTTTGTATCTAAATATGTCCGTATTGCTAGAAATCTTTTCAAGCTCAAATTCATGCGTAAAATACGCTCGGATTTTACGCAGTGTGTAAACCCACCATTTTGTCGTTTATGGGTTGTCGCGCGTCATCCTTGTGACAGAATTCGGGTCTGTGCTGTTACGGTTTCTGGCGTCAGAAGTTCAGTCAGTGCAGTTAGAGATTTCGTTCTGTTTCGTGTCGGGTCTAAAAACTTTTTTCCGCTGCACATTTGTGAATTGAGCCTAGCGGAAACGCCGTTTTTTCTGTTTTTGACCATCCAAACCCGGAAGCACACAGTGACCGGAACATAAAAGATTCATCATGGACTTCATTCGGGTTTACACACTGCGTAAAATCCGAGCGTATTTTACGCACGTATTTGGGCTTGAAAAGATCTCTAGCAGTACGGACGTATTTGAGAAATCGGTCCGTTTTGGATCTAAATACGTCCGTATTGCTAGAAATCTTTTCAAGCTCAAATTCATGCGTAAAATACCAGGGTTGGTCACCAAAAGTAACTTCGTACACCCTGGAAAGTAACCCAAAAGTATCTCAAAATAACCCAATGTAACCTAATATAACCCAATGCAATGTAACCCAAAGTAACCCAATGTAGCCAAAAGTAACCCAAAGTAACCCTGAGTAAATGAAAGTATCCTGAAGTAACTCGTACACCCTAGTTCTTGGTGACCAACCCTGGGTAAAATACGCTCGGATTTTACGCAGTGTGTAAACCCACCATTTTGTCGTATGGGTTGTCGCGCGTCAACCTTGTGACCAACCTTGTGGGGTCAGTGCTGTTGCGGTTTCTGGCGTCAGAAGTTCAGTCAGTGCAGTTAGAGATTTCGTTCTGTTTCGCGTCGGGTCAAGAAATGTTTTTCCGCTGCACATTTGTGAATTGAGCCTCGCGGAAACGCCGTTTTTTCTGTTCAAACCTGTCCAAACCCGGAAGTACACAGTGACCGGAACATAAAAGATTCATCATTCGGGTTTACACACTGCGTAAAATCCGAGCGTATTTGACGCACGCATTGGGCTTGACAAGATTTCTAGCAATACTGACGTATTATAGAAGTTTATTTCTCAGTTTATTTCTTATATAAATACATTCGTATTGCTAGAGATCTTTTCGAGCCCAAATACGTGCGTAAAATACGCTCGGATTTCAAAATACGCTCGGATTTTACGCAGTAATGACGTATTGTAGAAATCGGTTCGTTTCTTATACAAATATATTCGTATTGCTAGAGATCTTTTCAGGCCCAAATACGTGCGTAAAATACGCTCGGATTTTACGCTGCGTGTAAACCCACCATAAGGTAACAAAATTAAATCCAGTAAAATCTCAATAAATAGAACTTTAGGCTTACGTTCTTACCATAGAAGGATTTACTTGGAAATGAATTAGCCGCTAAACTCGAATTTCAAGCCAAAGTCGAGTCATAAAACCCAAAACCATCTCGACAGTTGTTTGTCAAATTGTAGCCACAAAGAACATGTTGGTCGCGGAAACACACATGTGGGCCACACAAACGACCGCGGAAACATCCTTTGCGAGCCACAGACTTTTTTGGGGGATCGCATAAAATGCTTTAGGTTGTCCCAGAAAACGTCTGCGGAGGTTCATGGTTAGCCTCTTGTGGGTACGAGATTTTTACACGGCAATTTTCAGTGCAATGCAAATACTTGGAAATATTACATTATATTTGTGTTGTATGATATTTTTGCCTATTATTTAGTATCTACTACTGTGGCAACTTTAAGTTCATCCTCAAAGGACCCCTCGCACTATTTACTCTTCAACTTACAGTATTTTAAAATATTTGAATACTTTAAAACTAGGCTGTGCTTTCAAAAAATAAACAACGGTTTTGGCTGTTATAAGCCTTTTCTGAGACCCGTTGACCTGTAGCGAAAACAGGGAGACAATGTACATAACCGGTTTTCGGGATCCCAAAACGTAAGTGGAGGGATACCTATGACATCGCAAAATTTGTCCGTCTGTCCGTCCGTCCGTCCGTCTGTAAGCACGATAACTCTCGAAGGGAATGAGATATTTTGATGAAACTTGGTGTGAGGATTCGTTGGGTCGGCGGACCAGTCGAGTTCGTAAATGGGCTTTGTAGCCCTTCATTTAGGGGTGGGGGAGGAGTTTCAAATTAAGGGGAAAACAAAATATTTTGAAACAGCTAATGTGATAGTCGATTATGGGGTAAGAAGACATGCTGAACACGACGGACAAGTAGTTCGCCCGGAATCCGGCCAAAACCGGAAAGTTTGTTGAAAGTAAAAGTTTAATTTGAAGTTGATTAGATGTTCGATTTAGAGGTAGGAAGACATGCTGAAGACGATGGTGAAAACCATTTTCTCGGCGGACAAGTAGTTCGCCCGGAATCCAGCCAAAACCGGAAAGTTTGTTAAAATTAAAAGTTTTATTTGGAGTTGATCAGATGTCCGATTTAGGGCAAGAAGTTTTATGTGAAAACAATTTTCTACCCGGACATGTAGTTCGCCCGGAATCCGGCCAAAACCGGAAAATTGTTAGAAGTTAAAGTTTTATTTCTAGCTGACTAGATAACCGATTTAGGGGTAAGAAGAGACGCTGAATCCGTGTGTGACAATCATATTTTACCCGGATATATAGTTCGACCGGAATCCGGCTGGAGTCGGAAAATTTGTTATAAGTTAAATTTTTATTTGAAGTTGATTAGATGCACATTATTGGGGAAAGAAGATACCCTGCGTTCGTTTTTGAGCTTTCTTTTTTCGCCGGACAAGTAGTTCTAGAGTTCGACCGAATCCGGCAAATTGGCAGAAGTGGCAGGAACTTTTCGTCAAAACAGATATGACTTATACGGGTAAACACACAGGCTGAATCCATATCTGAACTTGGTTTTCTCAGATGATTAGCTATTTGGCCTTAATCTGTTTCTGAATTTTAATTGTAAGAATGTTCAAGGATTCTGGCGATGACTGGATCTGGCTAAGACAAGACCCAGTTGTCTGGATCAGATATTGAATTTTTGGGATTCCATCGAAAATTTTGGTCTTTTTCTGATGGAAAAACTCCTTGCAGACAACCGACGACAGCGTGATACACATCGCAGGTAGCAAAACACGGCAAGTGAGAAAAATCAGCGTGGTTTTGTTAGAGGGGTTAAAATCAGTGCTTCCACTCCTCCCGATTTCTGGGGAGATCTCCCGAGTTTTTTGGACATCTCCCGACAAAAAGTTTCTCCCGATAATCTCCCGATTTTCGTAATCTTGCCAAAATTACAATAAGGTCACAGTTCTTGGATTTCAGAGTCGGGTTTATAACAAAATCTGTTTATTTCAGCGGAGAAATGGCCGAGTTGCATAATTTTCGCCTGCGGCGCACATTGCAACATTATTTGAGTTTGTGGAAAAACCTATGTTTTTTCAAAAAAGTAAATTGATTTAAAAATAATCCAACATAAACCGTCTGTGTAAGCATTGAGAGAGGATGGTCGAGTAAAATTCTGGTCACTGCCATTTTATTATGTATACCAAAAGGTGACCGATCATAAATGTTTCCCAAAACTTCGCCTGCGGCGCCTTCCGTAGTTTTCTTCATTTGTTGGAAGGGCAGGTCATTCAAGTGGGGTTTTCGACAGTTTTAGGCTGAGAACATTGTAAACCAGAATCTATTTGGGAAATAGCTGAGTTTTGGTGTAAAAAAGCCGAAATAAAATTTTGCCGGAGGCGATGGCTTTAATACAGTCTGTGGAAACTGCTGCAAGAACCTCGCTCTCTTCGGTTTGAAATATTTTTGGAAATCCTCGGGATCTTAGGGTTTTATCAACGTTAAAACCCAGAATTTGCATGGGAAGCAGTTCTGCGAAATCGTCGTTTGTACAGAAGTTAGAAACTGCTGCTGGAACAGTGTCGAGCAATACATAGTCCATGTTGTCGCTTCATTTTTTAATTAAAAATTTGAAATAATTCAAATTGTAAGTTTCAAGGATTCGATAGAATTTCCTGCAGATTAGTGAAATTTTGTTTGCCCCCCCCCCCCCTCCCCTAAAGGAAAATGAACTTGCGACGCCCCTGATGACAAAGATGTCTGATGGATGCTTTTGACAACTAAGTGCTCAAAGGTCTTTATCAGAAGCCCTGGGAATCTTGAAGAGTTTATATCGGTTCCACACAATTTAAACTAAGTTAAATATTCTTTGAGCCCAAGCTGACTTTGAAACATTTATTCAAACAATGTTTACAACGGGTACGTCAGCTACGATTCTTCATCAGCGATATTTTGGCCCTTTTTGGCAAGGGTCCTCGTCAGGCTGTCAATCTTCTGGTTCAACTTCGGGGAAGGAAACAAACCTGTAATAAATAACTGAAGCTTCTACCGACTATAAATATCTTATTAAAGTAAGTTATCTTCAAATACTACTATAATGAAAAAACTAGTCCTGTGATTTTATTTTTGACACGGACGCTGTTTTTGCTGGACGATTGGGGCGATGACAGGAAAGGGTTTTTTCTGCAATTTGGTCGACTTAGGTTTTTTTATTAATAAGGGACAGAAAACTTAAATATTATTTTATTAATAACCTCGTTCTACGTTTCTATTATCGAGTACTCGTCTGTATCTATTACTTTGAATAATGACTGCACGGAAAAACTAGTGCTGAGATTTAATTTTTGACACGGCTGCTGTTTTTGCTGCACGATTGGGGCGACGGCACGAAACATTTTTTTCTGCATTTTGATCAACTTCGGTTTTGTTGTTAATAAGGGACTGAGGCTTAAATTTTCTTCCCTTAATAACCCCGTTCCACGTTTCCGGTAGGGAGTACTCGCCTGTATCTCGGTTAATGCCTGCTCGGTTTTTCTTTATCTCAACGGCTTCTCGAATGGTTTGATGGAGTCCGGTGCACGTTGCAAGAAATTCAGCTTTTTCAAAATATACTGAATGGGATGGGTTTTCGAAAATATGTTCTGCAAGTGCAGATTTGAAAGTATAGTTATGACGGTGTCCGTTGGAGAGGGCGTGGTCTATTTCTTGCTCATGCTCTGCAAGTCGTTTTCCGAAAGTTCTCTCTGTCCTTCCTACGTAACGCTTTCCGCAATCACAAGGTATTGAATAAATGCCTCTTTGGTACTGATTTGGGACTTTATCTTTTCCGGAGTTTAGGTAGGACAGCACAGTATTTTGGGTTCTGTGAAAGACTTGGATGTTGTATTTTTTCAAACTTTTGGATAATTTTTCAGTTACTCCGCGGACGTACGGAAGGTAAACGCGGGCATTTTTTTCCTCAGCCTCACCATTACTAGTAGAACTTACAGGATCTTTGGGGGATGAATGCAGCTTCAGTCGTCTTCTGATGATCTGTTCAACCAGTTGAACGGGGTATTTGTTTCCAAATAGGACGTCCCGAATGTGGCTAAGTTCGTCATCTAGGAGATCTTTGTCGCAAATTTTGATGGCTCGGTCAACTAGTGAAATAACTACTCCGCGTTTCACATATTCGGGCTGGTAAGAATCGTATGGAAGGTATCGATCGTTGTGGGTGGCTTTTCTGTAGACTGAGCAGACAAAACTTCCTTCACTGTTAGCAATCAAAACATCTAGGTACGGCAGCTCTTGTGCATCATTTTCAAATTCAATCGTGAACTGGATCGTCGGTTGGATTGAGTTTAAAGTGTCAACGAAACTCACAATGTCTGTTTTTTTGGCCTTCCCATGCTGTGAAACCATCATCAACATAACGTTTGTAGAAACTCGGAACCATCGGCGCGATGCTGAAAGCGATTTCTTCAGTTTTCCTCAGCGTTAATTCGGCGAGTCCCTGCGAAATGGAGCTCCCCATCGCTGCTCCTTCATGCTGCCAGTAGAATTGCCCCATGTAGATGAAATATGTTGATTCCCAAACAAGTTTAAAACAATCTAGTATTTGGCTTACAGTTAGGGGGGGTTTGTCTGCTAGTTCGGGATAATTCTCGAGTGCTTCTTTTAGGGCATCTAGGGTGAAATCTTTCCTGAGACTGGTGAACAAAGATACAGCATCAATGCTTGCTTTTAATTCGCCCAACAGTAACAAACGTTCGAGCCCCAACTAAGAAATTAGACAGATTTCTAGCCTCGTTAATAAGGCCACTCCTAGATTCAGGGCCGCATTACATCAAAAATTCCATTGATTTTGTCCAAGAGTTAAGAAAATACCGTGTCACCAAAGAAACGCAAAAAGCAAGCATTGATGCTGTATCTTTGTTCACTAGTCTCAGGAAAGATTTCACCCTAGATGCCCTAAAAGAAGCACTCGAGAATTATCCCGAACTAGCAGACAAAACCCCCCTAACTGTAAGCCAAATACTAGATTGTTTTAAACTTGTTTGGGAATCAACATATTTCATCTACATGGGGCAATTCTACTGGCAGCATGAAGGAGCAGCGATGGGGAGCTCCATTTCGCAGGGACTCGCCGAATTAACGCTGAGGAAAATTGAAGAAATCGCTTTCAGCATCGCGCCGATGGTTCCGAGTTTCTACAAACGTTATGTTGATGATGGTTTCACAGCAAGGGAAGGCCAAAAAACAGACATTGTGAGTTTCGTTGACACTTTAAACTCAATCCAACCGACTATCCAGTTCACGATTGAATTTGAAAATGATGCACAAGAGCTGCCGTACCTAGATGTTTTGATTGCTAACAGTGAAGGAAGTTTTGTCTGCTCAGTCTACAGAAAAGCCACCCACAACGATCGATACCTTCCATACGATTCTTACCAGCCCGAATATGTGAAACGCGGAGTAGTTATTTCACTAGTTGACCGAGCCATCAAAATTTGCGACAAAGATCTCCTAGATGACGAACTTAGCCACATTCGGGACGTCCTATTTGGAAACAAATACCCCGTTCAACTGGTTGAACAGATCATCAGAAGACGACTGAAGCTGCATTCATCCCCCAAAGATCCTGTAAGTTCTACTAGTAATGGTGAGGCTGAGGAAAAAAATGCCCGCGTTTACCTTCCGTACGTCCGCGGAGTAACTGAAAAATTATCCAAAAGTTTGAAAAAATACAACATCCAAGTCTTTCACAGAACCCAAAATACTGTGCTGTCCTACCTAAACTCCGGAAAAGATAAAGTCCCAAATCAGTACCAAAGAGGCATTTATTCAATACCTTGTGATTGCGGAAAGCGTTACGTAGGAAGGACAGAGAGAACTTTCGGAAAACGACTTGCAGAGCATGAGCAAGAAATAGACCACGCCCTCTCCAACGGACACCGTCATAACTATACTTTCAAATCTGCACTTGCAGAACATATTTTCGAAAACCCATCCCATTCAGTATATTTTGAAAAAGCTGAAATTCTTGCAACGTGCACCGGACTCCATCAAACCATTCGAGAAGCCGTTGAGATAAAGAAAAACCGAGCAGGCATTAACCGAGATACAGGCGAGTACTCCCTACCGGAAACGTGGAACGGGGTTATTAAGGGAAGAAAATTTAAGCCTCAGTCCCTTATTAACAACAAAACCGAAGTTGATCAAAATGCAGAAAAAAATGTTTCGTGCCGTCGCCCCAATCGTGCAGCAAAAACAGCAGCCGTGTCAAAAATTAAATCTCAGCACTAGTTTTTCCGTGCAGTCATTATTCAAAGTAATAGATACAGACGAGTACTCGATAATAGAAACGTAGAACGAGGTTATTAATAAAATAATATTTAAGTTTTCTGTCCCTTATTAATAAAAAAACCTAAGTCGACCAAAATGCAGAAAAAACCCTTTCCTGTCATCGCCCCAATCGTCCAGCAAAAACAGCGTCCGTGTCAAAAATAAAATCACAGGACTAGTTTTTTCATTATAGTAGTATTTGAAGATAACTTACTTTAATAAGATATTTATAGTCGGTAGAAGCTTCAGTTATTTATTACAGGTTTGTTTCCTTCCCCGAAGTTGAACCAGAAGATTGACAGCCTGACGAGGACCCTTGCCAAAAAGGGCCGAAATATCGCTGATGAAGAATCGTAGCTGACGTACCCGTTGTAAACATTGTTTGAATAAATTAAACTAAGTTGGTGGATAAGTCCTCTAATTTCAGTCTGTTGACTGTTTCCAAGGTGTAATCGGTCGGGTTACCAAAGATTTTCAGTTTCCTCACCGACGAACGTACCCATTTCATAAACCTACGCAGAAAATTCGACTAATTTTCAGTCGAAAAACCCACGCTATTTCTCAAATTTGCAATGTTTGGTGCCCCAGCTCTTATGGAAACGCAAAAAAAAAAAGAAAATTAAGTAGACCTCAAAGCACCGAGGAACCATTTAAGTGCCCTTTAAATTTAGAGGGTGCAAACAGAAATATCAGCCATGCTATCAAACCGGTTATATGTGTAGCATTTGCGCATCGAAATCATAGAAGTATTACGAATAAAATGAGTATTTTTAGGAGCCAACAAGTTGAATGCAGTTACTCAATGCATTTTTTGTAACAAAGCTAACTATAAAATTGCTTTTTAAGACATAACCAACTCCCGAAGTTTTCCCCGATTTCTTAAAATATTCTCTCGATATTCTCCCGTTTTTTTCGGAGCTGTTACTGATTTTCAGAAAAAGAAAGTGGAAGCACTGGTTAGAATGTACCGTACGAAATTGGGGTTTGGGGGTTAGAAATATGTGGAGCGATTAGGGAAGTAGGTTGCGTTAGTATTATAGGTAAGACGTCCTTTAAACCTTAGAATATGAAATGTCTTTCCCTGAGGTACGGCGGGTCTTTCAGTTGTGTGAAAATTGGATTGGATATTCAGATGAGGTCAATCCTTTAAGGCTTGGTCCGAACTTTGCAGCCGGATTCGAAAATGCCCCAGCTAGAACTGTCAGGAAAAGTTGGCCACAAAATAAACCATACTAAAAAATTTCCTATTTTGCTTCGTAAGATAATCACGATTGACGAAATATTTTGCAGATCATAATTGGACTATGACAGCCGCAATGAAGACAAACACCGGACTGGTTAAGCATGCCTCCCTACTCCCCCCGACGGTTTGACTTTAAGAAAGGCTGTTTTGGGTAAGTCTCTATTAGTTGGACGAAAGCGAATCTCGATATCGAAATCGAATGACTGGAAAAGATCTCCAGAAATAACAAGAATGCAATATGTGGCATGAAAAAATGTTTGAAGCTTCTCTGATTTAAAAGTTGGTAAGTTAATCTGGGAGAGTCCGCATTCCCGGAACTGCAACCTTTTTTAACTCCAGATAGTCGTGTTCCACCCTGCTTACCGTAGTAACAACGTATGACGTCCCGGCTTCTCGCTTCTTGGCGTCAAGTGTGGCACATTTTCTACTTCCGTTCCGGCACAATATTGCGGCACAGAGATCGTAGTTACAACTCTTATGAAGCTCCCTGGCATGGCAAGCAAATAGTTATTATGTTGTCGACTAAATTTTACCGTAATTGTATACAGTAGTGACGTAAATAGTGACGTCGAGCGATTGGACCCAACATAGAATTTGATCGTCCCTATATTAAGATATAAATTCATCGAAAGGATGAACTACAATTTTTCGTTTTCTTAAGCCGCGTTCACAAGCATGCCTAGCCAAGCACATATGCCTAGGCACGTGCTCAGGCGTAGCCACTAGCCAGACACACGAGTTCTAGAGCCTGAAACTCCCATGCCTGGCCCAAAATCATTCCCTAGGCATTGGTGTAAACGGTGATGCTAGACAAGTGCCTAGACATCTGAGCTTGGCTAGGCATGCTTGTGAACGGGGCTTTAGGTAAGTTAGATCAAATGGGTATGACGTCACGCTTGTATGGAATTGCGATACAACTTAGTTTAGACCGTTATGATTGGTTATTATTTCGAGAAGGTTCGAACGGTCAGCGTAGTAACGTTTCACCAGGTTGGAACGAAAACAGTAATTAATAGTTACTATTGTTACAAGGGTTTCATCCTGTGACCTCAAGTAGGTACAATCGTACTTTCTTTCATTTATTCAAACAATGTTTACAACGGATACGTCAGCTACGATTCTTCATCAGCGATATTTCGGCCCTTCTTGGCAAGGGTCCTCGTCAGGCTGTCAATCCTCTGGGTCAACGTCGGGGAAGGAAACAAACCTGTAATCAACCTGATTAACGACGTCGGGGAAGGAAACAAACCTATAATCAACCTGATTAATAAACCTGATTACAGGTTTGTTTCCTTCCCCGACGTTGACCCAGAGGATTGACAGCCTGACGAGGACCCTTGCCAAGAAGGGCCGAAATATCGCTGATGAAGAATCGTAGCTGACGTATCCGTTGTAAACATTGTTTGAATAAATGTTTCAAAGTCAGCTTGGGCTCAAAGAATATTTACTTTCTTTCTCTATTTTTTTTCTCGTAAGAGAAAGAGAAAGACTTTTCTTTGCTCCTCAGAGAACTGGGTAAATTTCACTTAACGCTTTTTGCTTGTTCAAAGCCGAATTGGGATTCATGTGGCTCAAATCCCCTTTAAAAACCTAAACTTTACACTCCTAATCCAATCTTCGGCTTTTGCTTTATGAAGCCTCTCCTTTGTCTCGGGCTGCCATAAAAACGAGGCCAAACTTTACAGACAGACATAATTCCTGTTTTACACTGCATCACCTTTCGAGTTCGAAAAAAGTTAAACAGAATATGGGCATTTGAAACTGTCACGATGATGCCCTATCCATCAAGGGATGATTATAACTTACATATAATTGTAGACTTTCCGACTAGTTAACTCATTCATATTTATACAGAAGGAAATCGCAGAAACGTTGTCTACCGCAGCATCAGTGCTGATGTTAATGAACGAATGAACCTTCTTAATCCACCGAACTGCATCTTTCAGTTTGTTTGATTCGGTTTATTCCAAAAGTCGAGGGGTTACCCACTCACCGGCACCTCCTGTACACCAGCTTCGACGGCCATAATTAGGCGATTTCCGCGTCTGAATATGCTGATTTTAGTGTTCTGGCACGAGGCAACCGTTGCATGCACCGGCCGGGCACCAGTCACTTTATGTACACTAAAATCAAGCGTGGGCAACCCCTCGCCCAAAACAGGAAGCGGACTAGCCGAATATTCGTTTAGTCGTTTCGTTATGGTGCCATCACACTGTCAGAAGTTTTATAACAGATAACACGAGGATGCGCGGTTTCAACAGTAATGCGTAACGATAACACGAGGATTTTATCTGTTTTGTTTGAAAACGTTATGCATGAAATGTTATGCATAACAAGCTTTGTTAGGAAGAGCCAAAAAAGTATTCACTGACTTAATTCCTTATCGTCATGATGTCGGAAAACTCAGCAGATGCTTTTGGGCGGTTTTTCGGTTCTTCCTGATGGTGACGCTTATTATGCATAGCATTTGTAACACAACAGATAACATCCGAAGTGTTATCTGTTACGCATTATCTGTGGAAACCGCGCATCCTCGTGTTATCTCTTTTGAAACTCCTGACAGTGCAGTAGTCTAATATGTAGGCTATAAAACAATCTAACAGTCAATTTCCAGACAAAACGAAACTAAACATGAGCAATAGTGGGATATTTACAAGAACAAGACCAAAGGTTTCGATGGGATCCCAAAAATTGAATATTTATTTATTGGATCGCATCTTCCGGTCTTTGGAAGACCCATTTAACATGTTACTGTTTATCTATGACCAACGCTTGAAAATAAGTAAGTAAGTAAGTAATTTATTTATGACCCGCCATTTTGAAAAGGCGGAGTAAATGTACAAATAATGAACCGTTTTGGTGTTTTTAAACAAATTACGGCCAAATAACTAATTAGATGGGACAACCAAGTTCAGATATGGATTCAGAAAGCATGTTTACTCTATATCTCACCTCTAATTGACTTTAGAAAAGTCATTTACTTCGACCAACTATATTCCGGGCGGACTGCATGCAGAGCAAAAGAGCTGGTGACATTGACAGACGAACCAAGAACCTTTCGATCCAAATTTCAAATAAAGTTCAGAGATTGATTCGTCGAGTGTTGTTGCCGCCGGTACAGATAACGTGATAGGTTACTCAGGATGGTTGGTGGTAAAAACCTCTAATCGAATTGAGAATGAACTTATGTTTTTACCAAATTTCCGGTTCGGCCGGATTCTGGGTATACTTCTTGTCCGGCGAGAAAATTAGTTTCGGATCTGTATTCTCCTAACCTTGTATCCACTACACTGTCAAAAGTTTAATAACAGATTGCGCATAACACTTTCAAGAATAACACCTTTTCACTTAGAAAGAAAGTGTTATGACCAATTAAGTTTACACTATTTCGTGCCTAGATCTCCAACAACACCTTCAATTGGTAAAAATACTAACGGGAACAAAAGAAACATAACATATAACATCCCAAAGTGTTATCTGTTGAAACCGCGCATCCTGCTGTTGTCGTTATGTAACTTCTTACAGTGTATCTCATTGGATTTTAAAACTTCTTGGCAGATTACCGGTTTTGGCCGGATTCCGCGAACTACTTGTCCGGCAAAAAAAATGAAGTTCAGAAACAAATCCAGCATGCCCAATTACCCCTAAATCGAACCTCTAATCCACTTCAGAAAAATACTTCTACTTTTAACAAACTTTCCGGTTTGGGTGGAATTCCGGGTGGACTACTTCTCCGGCGAAAAAATAAGTTTCATATCCGGATTCAGCATGTCTCCTTACAGCTACACCGCTATCCCATTAGCTTTTAAAAATATTGTTTTCGCTCCTCGAATTGAAACCCCCTCCCTCACCCCTTACAATAGAGGTACTGATCCCATCTATGAACTTGACCTGTACTTTGACCCAACTCATTTCAAGTTCGAATAAAATCGCTCAACCCCTTAGAGAGGCATCGAAACATTCGCGGACGCTCCCCCCCCCCCCCCATGTTGCCGACCAGTCGGTAAAAAATAACCGAGTCGGCGCGAAGCACCATGATTGTTCGTCAAAACAGTTGATTTTTTTCATGAAAACAGTCGGTTTTTCTGAAAATCAGTTGATTTTTTGTCAAAACAGTCGGTTTTTCTGAAAATCAGTCGACTTTTTTTTCAAAACTGTCGCTTTTTCTTGAAAACAGTATTTTTGTCTGCAAAAACAGTCGGTAAATGCCTTGCCCCCCCCCCCCCCCCCCAAACATTTTGGCTATAATCGCCTCTGGTTGCAAATTTCCCCGAGAAAAACGTCCCGAAAAAAGGTCCACGTGAAAAAATGTCCCCAAGCATAGATGTAGTAATTCGCTTAGGTTCCCAGGCGCCTATCTAGGTTCAACACCTTCGAAGTTTTGTAGTACGGATTTATGCACGAGTATTGCAGGCAGAAAAGGCGGATGTGGGACCCGTGGTTTAGGATATGGAACGTTTCCCCGACATGTATAATGCCACCTGTTTTTCGTAGTTCGTTAAGTGAAGTGGTCCCTATGTATTTTCCTGGGCAACCATGATTGCCCATTTACGACCATTACCAGATCTGGGTCGTTTAAGGAGATGTATTAGATTTAGCACGAAGACGAATCAGTTAAGTAGTGAACAAAAAATCGTTGAATCCCATTGTGTTGTCTTAAAACTAATATGCTTTGCACGGACGCAAGGTCTGATAAAAAGCTTGAAATCCGAAATATATCCTATTCCTGGACTTTTCTTAATGAATGAGTTCTGTTTTAGCCCGGGAGGTTTAGTTGGGATATTTTGCGCGGGGACAGTTTATTTATTTATTTCTCTCAGAACTGAGGAGTACAAAATAATGTATAAAACAGAACTATGCCAAAACCATCTGGTGTAACACATACAGGGACATTGGTCACAGGGACCTTTTTCATAGGGAGTTTTTCGGGGAAGTCTTAGGAGTACCCGTTCTGTAGAAGACCCCTGGTGGAAGATCCAGGAGTGACTGCACCGGTAGATGGAAATACAGTACTTCTGCAGTACGGGTGCAATTGTTTTTATCGTTTCCCTCGACCATGTCTTATCAACGAAAACTGGAGTTTCGTATCGTAATCATTTCTGGATGTTTTTTTGCTCTACCCAGATCCACTTTTTGAGAGGTCCTTTGCTCTTCTACGTTCCGCGTATCATTTAGATTCGTTTGCTCAGGTTAAACAGGAAGATTTGTTGTGGTCTACCTTGCCTTTTCCGTAGAAGCGTTCTATCCTCGCTCTATAGCACTTTTTCATCCGATTTCTTCTTATCTCCCAGATCTGGAGGAGGCTGCTATAATGTATTCTCCGCCGTAACAACATTTGTTGTTTGTTGCCTCTACTCAAACCTTTGTTTTTCCAGACGGAAAGACTGTTTTTTATGGTCTCGCTTGACTTCACCGTAGACGCATTGTATCCTCGCCCTATATTTATTTATTTATTTGAGTCTAATACCGGGCTACTAGGGCCATAATACATAACAAAATAAACACTTGACACTCTAATACTTTACACGATAAGTTGGGTCGAACTCACAGTAGCCTACACCAACTCCTCCATTTCAGCCAAATGGGAAGAGATAGCCACAAATGTGGCCCAGAGAAAACAGCCCAAAGGAGGGTTCTGAGACTCTAAAATCGAATTCTGTAGAGAAAGACAAGCAGATCTACCCGCTTCAGAGAAAGTTGGGAGACCTTCACCAATAAACATTGCCGAGGCACTACAATTCCAAGGAAAACCGTGCAACCACCGGAGGGAGGCCACAGTTACTGACTTCTGTTAGTTTGGTTTTAGTTACTGTACAGAATATGGAAAAAATTATCGCGTCTGACCGTGATATTAATCACGAGACCTAGCTTTAGGCGTGTCTTTACAGCCCTTGGCTTAGAGGGATTAGATGGGAAGCCCGTTTTATCTTTTGCCTTGCTTTTCACATGGAAGTGACTCGTCCTGTTGTTTGAAATACGATTAGAAGTTTTATTGTAGCCTACATAATTAAAAATATTAGAAGAGAAACAGAAACCGATATCTGAAAAGCTTTGTTCCCTCCTTTGTCAAGTTTTTTAACGCCAGTGCCAGTAAGTAATTGTGTTCTCTACTCTTACTCTACTCTACTCTTACTCTTTTTATTAAAATTGGACGATTACTTTTATTTTAAATTGATTCATAAGTGTTGAATGTAAATTGTATATATATTTTTATTGACGACCGAACGAATATTCGGCTTGTCCGCTTCACGTTTTAGAAATAAATTGAATTGAAAATTGGCATGCATTTCTGCTGGATCGAGATCTGCCACTGCCCCGAGATTGATAGTAGATTCCTGCCGCTGTTCACCCATGCAATGGGTTTCTTATCTGTTTTCATTGCTTTGAGCATTTTATTCAAGATAGCACGCTTCCGCAAATGAAGAAAGAATTTATGGTTCGTTCTCTCGAGGTTTTGTTCCTTTTCACATATTTTAGTCCTAATCGGACATTACACTGTGCGTCAACTGGCCCTCTAGCTGAGTCCTGGCACGGCCATCCCCCTTCTCAAGTTCTAGCATTGTACTCCAGAGATAAGGATGCTACATTTCTCCCGGCTATTTGGAAAAATGGAGTTCAATGGCTCATGCCTTTTAGGAGATGAGAAGTATGCTGAATAAGAAAGTCTCTGAAGTCTGAATTTTCTTGACCGCGTTAATGATCTGTGGATGATGCCACCAACCAGTAAAATCAGCTTAGCGTAGATAAGGCACACAGTACGAGTTTCGCAGTTGGATGCGAATTCCCTCTTCGTCCCGAAATGTTGATGGATCGCTTGCACGTTGCCCCATACTGACGCGAATCTCGCGTGCGAAATCCAATCGGGCTGTGTGTTCACGTAGCTTAAAGGACATTTCTTCAGGGAAGTAATTTCGTCAAAATCCTGGGGGGGGGGGGGAAGTTGGAGCAGATTTTCCCAAGTCAAGCGAAAATGAGCAGTTTTATTTCAAGAAGTAAAACGTAATAAAAACAAACAAACAATAAGATATTTTACTAATCGACCAAGGCGAAACGACGCTTCTTCAAAGTCGCGAAACTGTCCATTGCGCGATTGACGTCAAGCTTCTTCGTTTTTATGGCACTTGCAGCCTCTGGCTCAAGTGCCATATACCGATCACAATTCCGTCTGTCGGTCGGTCCGAGTTTTTTGTCCCACAGATCCGAGTTAGGGTACTTCCAGATGTGCTAGGACAATGAAACTTGGCAGGCATATCAGGGACCCGACCAAACTAACCTGGAAATAATCAGTTTCCCGATCCGACCATATGCGGGGGATTGGGGGCGCCCGAAACTTGAAAATTTAGGGCATTTTGTCACACTTTTTCGAGTTAGGGTACTTCCAGATGAGCTAGGACAATGAAACTTGGCAGGAATATCAGAGACCTGACCAAAGTAACCTGGAAATAATAAGTTTCCCGATCCGACCATATGCGGGGGAGTTGGGGCGCTGGAAACTTGAAAATTTAGGGCATTTTGTCACACTTTTTCGAGTGAGGGTACTTCCAGATGAGCTAGGACAATGAAACTTGGCAGGAATATTAGGGACCCGACCAAACTAACCTGGAAATAATCAGTTTTCTGATCCGACCATTTTTTTTTTTGGGGGGGGTGTGTGGAAACTTGAAAATTTAGGGCATTTTGTCACACTTTTTCGAGTTAGGGTACTTCCAGTTGTGCTAGGACCATGAAACTTGGCAGGCATATCAGAGACCCGACCAAACAAACTTAGAAATAATCAGTTTTCTGATCCGACCATTTTTTTTTTTTGGGGGGGGGGTGGAGGGCAGGGGAATCCGGGAAATTGAGAAGTGTGTAACTTTCGAACGGATGATCGGATTGTAATGAAACTTCATAACTGAATAGAATATATATCTGTAATGTCCCGTTTAAAGTCTTGACCGGATTCGGTGGCCAGGGGGGAGTTGGGGGGGGGGAGACCGGAAATATCAAGAAACGGTTAGAATGGAGGGATCGGAGTGAAACTTGCTGGGAAGAACAAGCATCTGCTCTAGATAAGTCCTTTAGACCATTGTTCTGGATCCGGACACTTATGGGGGGGGGGCCGGAATTCCGGTGATGGTGGTTTTGAGGATTTTCACGATGAAACTTGGCAGGCATATCAGGGACCCAATCAAACTGACTTCAAAATAAAAATTTTGTCGATCAGATAATGGTGGGGGGAGTGGAGGGAGGGGAATCCGAAATTTTCAGTCATGCGTAATTTTGGAATGGGTGATCGGATTCGAGTGAAATTTAAGAATTGAAATGAGGACATTTCTCCGAAGATTTTTTTCATATCCGGACCGGATCCGGCAACTATTGGGGGGGGGAATACGTGACCCGTTTAGAATGGAGGGATCGGGATGGAAATTTGTGGGAAGAACAAACAGATGCTCTAGGTAAGTCATTTGCTGAATCGGATTGGCTACGGGCACCGCGGGGGAGCTGGGGGGGGGATGGACCGGAAATCTCGAGAAACGGTTAGAATGATGGTATCGGAGTGAAACTTGCTGGGAAGAACAAACATCTGATCCATGTAAATCTTTTACATAATTTGACTGGATCCGGACACTTGAGGCGGGGGGGGGGGAGGAGGGGGTTTCCCGGAATTCCGTTTTTTGGGGGATTTTCACGACGAAACTTGGAAGGCATATCAGGGACCCGGTCAAACTGACTTGGAATAAAAAAAAAATCCTCGACATGATAATCTTGGGGGGGGGGGGGGTTGAGCGAGGGGAATCCGGAATATTGAGTCATGCGTAACTTTGGAACGGGTGATCGGATTCGAGTGAAATTTAATAATTAAACAGAGGACATTTTTCTCTGGTGACCTTTTTCATTTCCGGACCGAATCCGGCAATTATTGGGGGGAGGGCAGAAAATACTTGACCCGCTTAGACTGGTGTGATCTGGATCGAACTTCGTGGGAATGACAAACAGATGCTCTGGATTAATCATTTACAGAACCGGATTGGCTCCGGGTATTGTGGGTGGAGTTGGAGGAGGGGGGGGGGGGCTGGGATTCCGATGATCGCGCGTTAAGGTACTTCCAGATGTGCTAGGACGATGAAACTTCCCTGGAATATTGGAGACTCAACAACATTTGCTTAGAAATTGCTACTTCCTAAATCCGATTATTCCTTAAAGTACCAATCTTGACCGCAAAGTAAAAAAAATACTTTTAAGCAATATATGCATTTTCGCGATGCCCATCAGCCCATTAGCAGTTTTGCCTCAAGGGTTTTGCTTACAAATGAAGTTCCAGCTCCCTTAGAGTGCGCATCTCAACCGCAAAGTCGAAACTTACTTTTGATCAATCAAATCATCTTGACCCATGCAAGTGCCGTATGAGCTTACAGCTCTTGTTTTTTTAACTTAGGACTTTTTAGCTTTGCCAGTCTTGCCAGTCGCGAAACTTAGATGGGAAGCCCGGTTTTATCTTTTGCCTTGCTTTTCCCATAGAAGTGACTCGTCCTATTGTTTGAAATACTATTAGATGTTTGTACGATTAGATTGGTTATATCGTAACTAGTGTAGAATTATTTTTTGTTATATAATTAATGTTAATATGGACGGGAACCACCAAATCGGCTTGACCGTTGTATCGGTTTGGAAAATAAATTGAAATTGAATCGAACTGAATCGAAACGCAAACGTCGCCCCTGGATGCTTCGAAGTCCGCCGACAACTCTTTCATTCATAAGGATATGAGAAGCTTCAGATTTTTCAAACTTTTCATTTTGGAAGATATACTTGACCGTCCTTACTGGGTATAACTTTTAGTACCTTCACGGGCCAGCTTTTGCAGTGTGTAAATCTGCAAAACACTATTTCACCGATTGCAAACATCCTTTCCATAAGTGGGCGGGGACAGAGTCTTTCACTGACACGGCTCTTAGCTGTTCTCTCCACGACTGCTGAATGAATACTGATGATATCGTAGACGATCAGGTCCATCTTCTGCTTTGGATTTCTTTTGGTTTGCAAGGTTTCCCACCTTTAACCACTGCACGTTCAGTTTCAAATATTTTGCGTCCGGCTGCCGTGTCAGAGAGCGCGAAGGCTGTATAGAGTCGACAAGCGCTAACGATAAAATCACTAATCTCACGTGGAAAGTAATGGTATTTTCGAAAATTATATTCTGAGCCATTCCATAGTGAAAAGATCATTTGTGCTTTAAAAGCCACATGGCATGCATCACATCATTTCATTCATTCATTCAGTTGTTTTACGGGCCTTACGTCAAAAGTACTCCTTGAGCCCATGCTGACTCGGAAACATATACAGTTGATAACAAGAGCTGGAAGCTCATATGGCACTTGCAAGGCTGGTCCAGAGGATGAAACATACAATTTGCCTTTTCGCGGGTTAGTTCTGATCATCTGTAAGCAGAACATTTGAGATAAGAATGACAATGGACCTGAAAATCACGAGAATGTATCGTTTGGTAAAAAGTATTTTATTTTAGAACTTGGCTGTAATGGTGCACACTTTAAAGGCGCTAGAAATTCATCTCTAAGCAAAACCCTTGAGGCAAAAACGAAAACAGGACCTTGGGGAGTCAGAAGTATTTTTTTCACTTTTCGGTTAAGATGCGCAGTTTAAGGGTGCTAGAAATAAATCTTTAAGCAAAACCCTCGTGGCACAAATGATCATGGGCTGATATGTATCGTTTGATCTAAACTACTTTTCGACTTTGCGGCTAAGATGCACACTTTAAGATGCACAACTTCATTTGTAAGCAAAACCCTTGTGGCAAAAATGAGAATGGGCTCATGGGGATCGTGAAAAGGAATATTTTGCTGAAAAGTATTTTTCTCACTTTGTGGTCAAGATTGGTACTTTAAGGAATAGTCGGATTTTGGAAGTGGCTATTTCTAAGCCAATCTTGTCGAATCTCTAATATTCCAGCCAAGTTTCATCGTCCTACCACATCTGGAAGTACCTTAACTCGCGATCACCGGAAATCCGGACCCCCGCCCCCCACAGTGCCCGGAGCCAATCCGGATCTGTAAATAATTTATATAGAGCATCTGTTTGGTATTCCGAAAAAGTTCCATCCCGATCTCCCCAGTCTAAGCGGGTCAGGTATTTCCCCTCCCCCCCCCCCCCTCCTATAGTTGTCGGATCCGGTCCGGACATGAAAAAGATCAGCAGAGACATGTCCTCTGTTCAAGTATAACATTTCACTGGAATCGGATCACACGTTCCAATGTTACGCATGACTCAATATTCCGGATTCCCCCTCCCTCCACTCCCCCCCACGATGATCGGATCGAGCAATTTTGTATTTCCAAGTCAGTTTGATCGGGTCCTTGATATGCCTGCTAAATTTTCGTCGTGAAAATCCCGAAAACCACCATCACCGGAATTCCAGACAGCCCCCCCCCCTCCAAGTGCCCGGATCCAGTCCAGGTGTGTAAATGATTGATCTAGAGCAGATGATTTTTCTTCCCAGCAAGTTTCACTCCGATCCCTCCATTCTAACCGTTTCTCGAAATTTCCGGTCCCCCCCCCCCGAACTCCCCCATAGCTGTCGAATCCGGTCTGGAGTCTGGACTTCAAATGGGGTATCTGCCAGGTTACGGCGTCCATATGATTTGAGAGATGTTGTTGTTTCAGTCGAAAAATATTTCCGACAACTACTTGACTCTTCAAAATTTGACCCGCTAGATCAGAACCCAACATCGAATGTGAGCAGTGCCGTATTACAAACAAGCAGAGTATGAATCTACTCGACGACGAACTCAAATAATACTGATTTGATGTTCAAGCAGTCAAGCTTTCAGGACCCGTCGTGTCTATAATGACAGTGCAATCTACTTCCGTAACAGGATTCATTATTATTTAGCCCACAAATTTCATATATTGTTACTTCGAAGCCCGCTAACGATACCTCACTTGTCTTTGAACTTGCTAGTTGCCACGATTCTCTATTTTCCATGCGCATTTGGCTCCGGATGACTGTCGAGTCATGCTATTGATAGGTTAAGTGAAACCGGTTGTCTTAATTTTGCCGAGTTTTTGCCAGAAGTCAATGGTCCTTGGAAAAGGCTTAAAATCAGCGACAAAACAGCCAAAACCGTGGATAATTTGTTAAAAGCAGGGCCTAGTCTTACAGTATTCAAATAGTTTTGAAAATTGGAACATAAACAGTAAATAGTGCGAGGTGTGCTTTTGAGTACTCATCTTACCTACATCAGTAATTGCTTTGCTTCCCTGATCGTTCCATTCATTCTCATTCCCAGATTCCGAGCTTTCAATGTAATATTTGTCCACGACTGATTCTTGCATTCTGCCTGTTCCGTGCTTTTCGAGCCAGATCAGGCTTCAGCCCATTGCTTACGTGCACACACTGTAAAAACAAATCTCTACACGGAGAATTTCCGGTAAAACGTCAAAAATAAAGTTCTGAAGCCCCCCCCCCCCCCCCCCCCACCTATCAGGATCAGGCGAGGAGAGCCGAAAGCGACTGTTCCTGTGAACTATCTATGTCAGCCATGCGCTTGCTATCTGCGTTCTATCTGATCTTTTCCTAACATTCTTACAGGCTCATACAGCCAGACCTCTCCTATGACCATGAATTCAAATTTGGCTAGTGCTCCTTCTCTCACGGCAAATTTCCCGTATAATTACATGATAATACTCTGAGATGTGAAATCAACTGAGTAGCTAGACGCCGCTCTGTGGTCTCATTAGACGGATAATACTTACTCTACTGTTTTGTTCCATCCCTTTCTATCTTCGAAATTGGATCGTGTCTTATCTCTCATCTCCCGAGCCAAGATCTACAGACTAAACACCCTTGCTCATGTTGAGTGGTGCATTGGATCGCTGATTTCAAAGAATTCAATGTCGACAGGGATCTGGAAACACGCATTCTCGTATCCGTTCAGCCGGCTATTGTTTGGTCGGAGTGACAGACTTCTTGTGTCAACAATAAAGGGATTTGTCTTTCCTTGAATATCAAATCGCAGAGTTTTGCCGGCTTCGGAATACTCAAGAAACAAGACGAAGGTTTCAATGGTACCCAAAGGGGTTTTTGTTTGGACTATTTTACAGAAGATCGGGTCCAACAAATTTCCAGAATCCATAAACTTGCGATACAATCCCATGAACCCGTTGGTGAAATCCATTAGGAAATAGTTTCACCGAAAAGAATATCGGATAATTAGGTTCATTCGGAAACTTTTGGCTTCACCGGAATCCAAACAGACTTACCCCCAAACCAAAACTCTAATCGACTTCAGAATTTAATTTTCTTCAGCCAGATTTCCATTTTTTGCAGGATTCCGGGCTAATCGCTTCCCGGTGAAAAAATAAAGTTCAGATATGGACTCAGGGTGTATTTTCACCCCCGTATCCAATTTTGTATCGACCTCAGAAAAAACTTTACTTGTACCAAATTTTCCGTTTCGCCGGATTCAGGGTGAACTACTTGTCCGGCAAGAAGATACGTTAAAAAATGGATTCCGATTGTTTGCCTACCCCTATGTCGAATCTCTCATCGACATCAGGAAAACTTAACCAAATTTCTGTTTTTGGCTTGTGAAGACCAGAAAACTACAAGACCATATTGTCTGGATGAGGAAGTCCAAACTATTATTCCCATTCAGATCCAGTCGGAGCCTTTGGCCTTGTTCCTCCAACTGAGGGGGGGATGATGTGGTTTCAAGGGTGGTTGGTAAGGCTAGGTCTTCAATAGGGTCACTGGGACCTGGTGGATAGCGTGGAAATCTGAATACCGGCGGGCCTGACCTTAGGTTCCACTCTCAAAACCAATCAACCAAACGAGGGGTAGGGATGCTATTGGTAGCCTAGGGCTCGGACGCACTCTTCTCATTCTCTCTCAATGAATAAATGTAGACTCAGCTACTATGTACAAAAAGTCTCCTTTGTCAACTGAAGGTAAAGTTGATGACTAATTGCTACCTAGATGGTGTATGTGTTCTTACCTTGACTTGGAAATGAAAGAAAATGTTAAAGTGGGCTTGGAGCCACAACACTACCCCCCCCCCCCTCGATTTCCAACCACGGGTAAAACACAAATACCTTTGTGATACACTGAGAACGGTATTGTCTATTGTTTGCAGAACTTGATTTTGGGTTGATGATCAGCAGGCGATAACATTGTAATGGCGCACAAGTTTAGCCTACATTTGCCCATAAACGATTATTTTGAAATGAACCTCTATTCAGAAGTTAAACGAGTATAATTCCTCTAACCTCTCAGTATACCAATAAAAGGTGAGAATCGTTGAATACCGTTGTGGTGTGCCAACCCTAACCGTTCTAAATAATTGATGTGGGTGTGATGATCACAATAAGACCATTGTGACTATTTTTCAGTGGCGCCGTGCTTTAAATTTATCTAAAGATCAGGCATCGTGGGCAGACTTGGTTCTCTACTACAATATCTGTCTTTTGGGTGAGGTTTAAGTATAAACCTAACTTAAAATTAAACACTGAGCAATGTCCATTTTTTGTCCCTTCTCTCAAGTTCTTTACTTTTTCGCGCGCCAGGCTTTTTTCTGCATTCCTTCCAGGCTAGTAACTCCCCTGGGATTTGTCCCCCAGAAAAGAAGTGGGCTGCTTGGACTTCCTACTGGTCCCGACAACTGGTACCGGATGTCTTTTCTTCTGCCGCCGCATGTTGTAAACGGGACGGATGTCCTTCGAAGTCCCATACAAACAGCATATTTCCCGAGTTATCAAATGCAGCCTGTGGAAGGGAAAGGGCTGGAATGAGTTTCTTCAGTACGCTAGAATGAACTTATGCAGATGTAAATAAACAAGGTGCATACGCAGCAGTGGAGTTTTTCTCTACGTCTGGATATGTATAGCAGAGAGCAAGCTAGAGCTGTGCTTTTCTTCAGTTCCTTTTTGGGATCCCAAAACGTAAGTGGAGGGATACCTATGACATCACAAAAGTTGTCCGTCTGTTAGCACGATGACTCTCGAAGGGAATGAGATATTTTGATGAAACTTGGTGCGAGGATTCTGTGGGTCAAGAGTAAGGTCAAGTTCATAGATGGGCTTTGTAGCCCTACATTTAGGGGTGGGGGGTTCAAATTAAGGGGCAAACAAAATATTTTTAAGCAGCTAATGTGATAGTCGATTATGTGGTAAGAAGACATGCTGAACACGATGGTGAAAACCTTTTTCTTGTCGGACAAGTAGTTCATCCGAAATCCGACAAAACCCGGATAGTTGGTTAAAAGTAAAAGTTTCATTTGAAGTTGATTAAATGTTCGATTTAAGGGTAAGAAGGCATATTGAACACTTGTTTGAAAAGCATTTTCTTCTCGGACAGCTAGTTCGCCCGGAATCCGGTCAAAACCGGAAAATTTGTTAAAAGCAAAAGTTTTATTTGAAGTTGATCAGGTAACAGATTTAGGGTTAAGAAGAGACGCCGAGTCTGTATATGACAATCATTTTTTACCCGGACATGTAATTCGCCGGAATCCGGTTGTAACCGGATTTTTTTTATAAGTTAATGTTTTATTTGAAGTTGATTAGATGTTCTTGAGAGAGATAAGAATATACGCTGAATTCGTTTCTGACTTTTCTTTTTTTGCTGGACAATTAGTTCGCTCGGAATTCGGTCGAAACCGGAAATTTGGCAGGAGTACCGTAAAGCAGGAAGTTTCGGTCAGTATCGTCGAAATAGATATGGCTTAAAGAGGTATATCTGAACTTGGTTTTCTCTGATGATTAGCCTGGCAAAGACTGGATCTGGCGAAGACAAGACCCAATTGTCTGGATCACATATTAGATTTTTCGGATCCCATCGAAACCTTTGGTCTTGTTTTGTTTGGGATCCCGAAACGTGACGGGATACCGATGATTCCGTAAAAGTTGTCTTTCTGCCCGTCTGTTAGCACGATAACTCTCGAAGGGGATGAGATATTTTGTTAGAACTTGGCATGAGGACTCTTTGGGTCAAAGTACAGGTCAAGTTCGAAAATGGGCTCTGTAGCCCTATATTTAGGGTGAGGGTTGAGATTAAGGGTCCAAAAAAAAAACTTTTTAAAAGCAAATAAAATAGTCGATTTAGGAGTAAGGAGCAGATTCTGGAAACCTGCCAGACCCGACTATTCAATTTTCAGTTCAGTTTACTTTATTTGACGGTTTTTATGGCACTTGCAGCCTCTGGCTCAAGTGCCATATACCGATCACAATTCCGTCTGTCGGTCTGTCGGTCGGTCCGAGTTTTTTGTCCCACATGTCCGAGTTAGGGTACTTCTAGATGTGCTAGGACAATGAAACTTGGCAGGCATATCAGGGACCCGACCAAACTAACCTGGAAATAATCAGTTTCCCGATCCGACCATATGCGGGGGAGTGCGGGGCGCTGGAAACTTGAAAAATTTGGTGCATTTTGTCACACTTTTTCGAGTTAGGGTACTTCCAGATGAGCTAGGACAATGAAACTTGGCAGGAATATCAGGGACCTGACTAAAGTAACCTGGAAATAATAAGTTTCTCGATCCGACCATATGCGGGGGAGTTGGGGCGCTGGAAACTTGAAAATCTAGGGCATTTTGTCACACTTTTTCGAGTGAGGGTACTTCCAGATGAGCTAGGACAATGAAACTTGGCAGGAATATCAGGGACCCGACCAAAGTAACCTGGAAATAATCAGTTTCCCGATCCGACCATATGCGGGGAAGTGGGGGCGCTGCAAACTTGAAAATTTAGGGCATTTTGTCACACTTTTTCGAGTTAGGGTACTTCCAGTTGTGCTAGGACCATGAAGCTTGGCAGGCATATCAGAGACCCGACCAAACAAACTTAGAAATAATCAGTTTTCTGATCCGACCATTTTGGAGGGGGGTGGAGGGCAGGGGAATCCGGGAAATTGAGAAGTGTGTAACTTTCGAACGGATGATCGGATTGTAATGAAACTTCATAACTGAATAGAATATATATCTGTAATGTCCCGTTTAAAGTCTTGACCGTATTCGGTGGCCAGGGGGGAGTTGGGGGGGGGGGAGACCGGAAATTTCAAGAAACGGTTAGAATGGAGGGATCGGAGTGAAACTTGTTGGGAAGAACAAGGGTTCCCGGAATTCCGGTGATGGTGGTTTTGGGGATTTTCACGATGAAACTTGGCAGGCATATCAGGGACCCAATCAAACTGACTTCAAAATAAAAATTTTGTCGATCAGATAATGGTGGGGGGAGTGGAGGGAGGGGAATCCGAAATTTTCAGTCATGCGTAATTTTGGAATGGGTGATCGGATTCGAGTGAAATTTAAGAATTGAACAGAGGACATTTCTCCGATGATTTTTTTCATATCCGGACCGGATCCGGCAACTATTGGGGGGGGGGGGGGAATACGTGACCCGTTTAGAATGGAGGGATCGGGATGGAACTTTGTGGGAAGAACAAACAGATGCTCTAGGTAAGTCATTTGCTGAATCGGATTGGCTACGGGCACCGCGGGGGAGCTGGGGGGTGGGGTGGACCGGAAATCTCGAGAAACGGTTAGAATGATGGTATCGGAGTGAAACTTGCTGGGAAGAACAAACATCTGGTCCATGTAAATCTTTTACATAATTTGACTGGATCCGGACACTTGAGGGGGGGGGGGGGGAGAAGGGGGTTTCCCGGAATTCCGTTTTTGGGGGATTTTCACGACGAAACTTGGAAGGCATATCTGGGACCCGGTCAGACTGACTTGGAATAAAAAAATCCTCGATATGATAATCTTGGGGGGGGGATTGAGGGAGGGGAATCCGGAATATTGAGTCATGCGTAACTTTGGAACGGGTGATCGGATTCGAGTGAAATTTAAAATTAAACAGAGGACATTTTTCTCTGGTGACCTTTTTCATTTCTGGACCGCGGCAATTATTGGGGGGAGGGCGGAAAATACTTGACCCGCTTAGACTTGTGTGATCTGGATCGAACTTCGTGGGAATGACGAACAGATGCTCTGGATTAATCGTTTACAGAACCGGATTGGCTCCGGTTATTGTGGGTGGAGTTGGAGGAGGGGGGGCGGGGGTCTGGGATTCCGGTGATCGCGCGTTAAGGTACTTCCCGATGTGCTAGGACGATGAAACTTCGCTGGAATATTGGAGACTCAACAACATTTGCTTAGAAATTGCTACTTCCAAAATCTAATTATTCCTTAAAGTACCAATCTTGACCGCAAAGTAAAAAAATACCCCTAAGTAATATATGCATTTTCGTGATGCCCATCAGCCCATTAGCAGTTTTGCCTCAAGGGTTTTGCTTACAAATGAAGTTCCAGCTCCCTTAGAGTGTGCATCTCAACCGCAAAGTCGAAACTTACTTTTGATCAGTCAAATCATCTTGACCCATGCAAGTGCCATATGAGCTTACAGCTCTTGTTGAAAACCATAAGAAAAAAAAAATTGTCAGTATCAGGAACTTTAAAAATATTAAGCTTTGGGATCCCGTCAAAATCTTGGTAGTGTTTCGATGGCTTTTCATATGATATTGAAAATTTTGATTTGCAAGACACTGATATTGATCTACAATATCGTACGAACAGTTCAGGGTTGTCACATTTCAAGAGTGTATGATGAAGCAGATCGTTTCCTTCATGTATGCAACATAAAATTCGAAATAAATAATTATGTCGCTCTTTATAGTATTGCCGAAGCACAAAGCTTTGGACGCTATTCGTAAATAGGCAAAGCAAAAATGTCTCACGCAGGGCACTCAGTCAGTCTTTCTCCACACTTTTACTACGTTTAGGATTTTTCCAGACATTCGGTCGACGAGTACAACAGCTCTTTACATTCTTTTTGGGATCCCAAAACGTAAGTGGAGGATACCTCTGACTTCGTAAAAGTTATCCGTCCGTCTGTGAGCACGGCAACTGTCGAAGGGAATTTGATATTTTGATGAGACTTCTGAAGATTCTTTGAGACAAGGGACAGGTCAAGTGCGTAGATGGGCCCCAAAGCTGTATATTTAGGGGTGGGGTAGGCGTTTCAAATTAAAGGGTGAAAATGTATTTTTAAAAGCTAAATAAGGGTAAGAAGACATGCTGAATCCGAACATGAAAATTATTTTCTCGCTGGACAAGTATCACCCGGAATCCGGTAAAAACCGGAAAATTTGTAAAATGTAAAAGTTGTATCTGAATTTGATTAAATGTTCGATTCTGGGATAAGAAGAGATGCTTGATTCCGAATATGAAAATTATTTTTTCGTCGGACATAAATCGGAACATTAATGATTCCGTTGTTGTGTTTTATTGGGAAATCGCGGCTGAACGGCTGATTATCTGAGAAAACCAAATAAAGATATTGATTCAGAACTGACTCAGAATATATGTTTAACCCTATATCTTTATCTACTTTTACGAAATTCCTAGTTTTAGCTGTATTCCGGGCGAACTTTTTTTCCAGCAGGAAAATAAAGTTCAGATATGGGTTCAGTATGCATTGTACGTCGACTCTCTAATCGAAGCCGAATAGCTAAAACTTCGCAAGATGGATGCGGAATAAAGCAACCGGCGACACCGAGAGGCAAACGAATAACCTGCAGTCTGAGCCTCTAAAGGTTGAGCTAACCTTCTATGTGCTACTTTGAGACTTACTGACTTTGCAATAAACAATTTCAGTAGTCGATCACATTTTCGGGTTTTGGCAAATTTCAGTGGAATCACTTATCTGACAAGAAAACAAACTTCATAAATGGATTCATCGCATACGTGTTCTTGAGCCAATGAGAACCTTTAATGGACTTGAGAATGAACTTTTTTAACCATTTTCGGGTTTTGGCTCAATTCCGGGGCGAACTACTTGTCTGGCGACAAATTAGTTTCAGATCTGCATCCACATTCCACACGTCACCTCACCCTACAGCGACTATCCCATCAGGTTTCAAAACTTCGTGCCTCACTTCTGCCAAAATTCCAGTTCGACTTGTCCGGTAAGAAAATGAAGCTGATAAACGAATTCAGCATGTCTCCTCTGATCAACTTTAAATAAAACTGTTACTTTTCGCAAATTTCCGGTTTTGGCCGGCTTCCGGACGACTATTTGTCCGACGAGAAGACATTTGTCATAATCTGAGTCAGCATCGATCTACCACAAACCCCTGCTTTTGGGAAAGCCTATGCCAAACGCTGGGTATATCTAACGTTTGGTATACCCTATGCCTAACGCTGGATACACCATGCCAAATGCTGCATACTCGGACCCAATAAAATATTGATGATTTGAATGAAGCTCAGAAATCAACCAATCAGAATTCATCTGTAGTGATGTAGGTCAGGGTTAGGGTACCAACAGCTATCCAGCGTTTGGCATAGGGTATCCAAAAATCAGGGGTTTGTGGTTGACTGGTCAGCAAGTCTTCTTACACCTAATTCGGACCTCAAATCGACAACAATTCTCATTTAACAACAAATCTAATTGAGAATCATTTGTTCCCTTAGACAAGCTTGAAAACCCAATGGTAATGCCTTAATTTGTTGCTCCGCTTTTCCTAAGTAACCATTTCGATTTGTCTGTCTAAATTTGTGGTAGCTCCATAGAATGTCAAACTTCTGGAACAACAGCGCCGAACTACCTGCGGCAAATCAACGAACTTGCTAGGCTTCTAGTTCTGTGAAACTTTAGGACTTATTTTGCAGCCAGGCATATAGCAGCCATTAATAGCGTCTTTTGATCTTTTGTGCTTTGGGGACTTTAAAGAAGGAAAACCACATCCTCAGTAAAATAAAGCACGGTATAAATATGAGTTTTGGTCGTTTATGGACGGCGCGTCCATATTCTCAATTTCACTACGAGAGTATTGTGAAAAAATAATATAAAAATCCTTCAACAGAGTCTCAATGACTCAAATCAGGTGTTCAAGATACACACATAAGCTGCCTTTTCAGTTGAACTTTAAAGGACCTGCCTTACCTATAATACTAACACAACCTACTTCCATAATCACTCCATATATCTAAACCTGGAGACCCCAATTGCGTACGGTACATTCTAACCCCTCTAACAAAACCACCCTGATTTTCTCACTTGCCGTGTTTTGCTACCGTCGATGTCTATCACGCTGTCGACGGTTGTCTGCGAGAAGTTTTTCCATCAGAAAAAACGGTTATGTAAGTTGTTTCCCTGTTTTCGCTATAAGTCAACGGGCCTCGGAAAAGGCTTAAACAGCCAAAACCGTTGGTTATTTATTGAAAACATAGCCTAGTGTTAAGGTATTCAGATATCTTAAAATACTGGAAGTTGAAGGGTAAATAGTGCGAGGGGTCCTTTATGAACCATTGTGGAGTTTTAGTTTCGACTCATGCAATCCTTAGATTACTATCCGTATCGTCACACCCTTATTTTGTAAGGGCTATTGCAATAACATGTGGCTCCAGACCAGAGAGTTTCATTGATTAATTCAGATGGCCTCGTTTTACGTTCAATTCCCGTCGCCAGCTCAGGCTTCAGCGATCAAAAGCACTTCTAAAAGTCTTAAATCGAAAACAAATCGACAACCTCCACCACCATCATTAATGTCACCATTTAACCCTCCATTGAACCTGTAATGCTTTGATCAGCACCGACACAGTCCGCAATTAAGCTGTTTCAGTATAGAATTGACCGTCGGGACTTGACATTGACTTGCTTTGAGCCTGCGGGACAAACACCGCCTCTGGCTCCCGCGCTTTCTTCCCGGAGGCAAGACGCTCGGATTTATTCATTGTTCTCCGCTCGAGGGGGGAGTTATGCATCAGAGACCATGTGAGTGATCCGACATGGGTGAAATGAATAGGATAGTTATCGTCGCGGTCTACTTGCTTCAAGCCACAGGTTAGTTAACAATGAGTTTACAGTGAACCCTGCCATGGTTTGAAGGGTCGCGAGTCCAAGTTTCTTATTGCTACTGCAAACCTTCTCAGTGATGGGATTTTTAGAAGTTATGGAACCATAAATGAATGCAAGATTTAGTTGCATAATAATAAAGCTGTAAGGCCATCATGCAGCAACTACGAAACTAACACACTACTGAACTCACTTTACGCACACTGTATACACAACCTCTCTGTCAAAATAAAGTTCGGTAAAGGAGGTTACCTGACAACAAATAGTTCCTCGGGGGTTATTATGGCAGATCTTCTGAATTGTGACAGGGTCAAATTCGGGTTCGTGGCACATCCGTCATGGTATACACTAGATGTCCAGTTTTCCGATTAATTTCTTTTATTAATTTTTATTATTATTTAATTCTTTCCGCCAAAATCTTTGAGTAAATTATAAAAAGAAAAACAAAGCTATATATAAATAGAACTTTACGTACGCATATTCATACAAATATCAAATCGCAAACCTCTTCAAACTATTTTAAGGACCCCTCGCACTTTTTACTCTTCAACTTTCTGTGTTCTAATATATATGAATACTTTAAAACTACGCTGTGCTTTCAACAAATAACCCACCGTTTTGGCTGTTTTTAGCCTTTTCCGAGGCCCTTTGACTTACAGCGAAAACAGGGAAACAATTTACATGACCGGCTTTTCTGATGGAAAAACTTCTCGCAGACAACCGTCGACAGCGTGATACACATCGAAGGTAGCAAAACACGGAAAGTGAGAAAATCAGCGTGGTTTTGTTAGAGGGGTTAGAATGTACCATACAAAACTGGGGTCTACGGGTTTAGAAATATATGGAGTGATTATGGAAGTAGGTTGCGTTAGTATTATAGGTAAGACAGGTCCTTTAAACATCATTGAAAACAATGAGCTGTGTTCCAGCATAGTGATGCTAAATTACCTTTTATTCGTACTCGGAAGGAAAATGAGGATTTTCTACCTGTTGAGTTGATTGGTGATGACGGCGGCTCATATTCCAGTCCATCTTCCATAACTGGGTGGACAAGTCCGCACCCTTTTGTAGGCGAAGTCATTTGGGCTGCTTTCGGTCGCTTCTAACAGAGAGTTCTACAGTGGTTTAACCTGTTCAAAAAGAGCTGTTGGATTAGTCAGAAAGAGTAAGCTGTTTCAGGATAATACACATCCTTGCATTAGAAGATGGTCCCAAGCATGGCTCTGAAGCCAGCTATACCAAGCATAAATATTCCAAAAAAGAGGCGGCTTGTCTAAAACACGACCTCAGAACGCGCTGTTTTTGCTTGAAACCGAAACTGCTCTTTATTTCGTTACACATACAACCCTTTTCATCCACCAAAGAATGTGTGAGTGTGGCACAACTGCGCAAACATTCGCCTCCTTTGTGTTGTTAATAGTCTCTAATCTCTTCGCTTAACTCCCGTCACCCCGTTCCGTTGTTCTGCGACGCCGGGATTTCCAAATTCCATTTATTATCATAATCAATCATCAGTCAATAATTAGCAATGGCATTTTGGTGAGTTTAGATATCACTTCAACCTCACCAATCGTTTAAATGCCTGTCTTCATTTTCATTGTCTTTCCTGCTCGGAATTAGTTGTTACTTCGTATGAGACTTGTTGACGCCTGAAAGCTTGTCTGTGTACCATAGTAGAGAGTCGGGTTGTGTGTAGCACACCTAAGTCCAATTATTCCAAGCAAGAATAAATAAAGGGAAAACTGAGAACTCGCAAAACCTCGATGCCAGCAAGCTAAAAATATTTTTTTGCGATTCTGATTTACGGGGGGTGGAGCCTGGGTGGATTTTCGCGTGTGGCCTCTTAGGTTATAAAGTGTTACCTCTAGACCAAACGTGATGAAACAATCAGAAAAGGCGGGTATTTCAAACAGTGCTGATTTCTGCGGGATTATACAAATGAAAACGACTTTCAATCTCGGGTCAGATTTGTAACCTTTCTGTACCTTTCACATAGGCAATGAAGCCCAAGGAAATGTGGCATTTGATGACTCTGGGAGCAATTAAGCAACTCCAACGTGGAGGCATAGACCGAACACGCATGCATTTAGTTCAGATTCGATAGGATCGGTGTGAACTTTAGCAATTTTATTTTAGTTGTCTCAGGACTGTAAAGAATCGCCTCTGGATTAAGCTCGGACAATTTAAAGTATTTAGCTGGCGAAATGTAATCAAAGAGTTATTATGTTTTGTTTTTTAAGTTTTACTCTCTAAACAAAATTTAGTGCATAGGCTACCCTTTCCTCGTGTAGTTGCAAAAAAGAGTTGGCTATAAAGTATTTCCTAATTTTAAATTAATGATTGATTATTGTATTTAATAATTGTAAGAAATCATTCAGAACGATGCCATTTGTGACAACATCTTATTTAATTAATGAATGTTTTTGTATGGCGAGTCGAAAAAAGGTAAATCATTATTCTCACTTCTCGTGTTACAGATATTCTAACTGACTTTTTAAATTTGGTGTAAAACCATTTAGAAGTATGTCCCTTCCGTCTCTCTCGTTTCCTGGTGCTAGCTGCGGTTTGTTGGAGGGAGAAGGGCAAAATGTTTACCTCTTTCTGTTTGTTCTGAGTTGCGCGCACTTTCTTAACGCAAAGAACGGCGATAAGAAGAACTAGCGAAATAATCACTCTGTGGTCGGGACAGGCACCGGGTAGGCTCCACCTCCGGTAAATCGAATCGCAAAAAAACCTACTCCGCTTGATTCAAGTCTTCTCAGTTCTCCCCTTATTTATTCTTGGTCCAAGTTTGATAAGGACTTAAAACAGTTTGTTGGTTGGATGTGGCAGAACCGTTTTGAGGAGTTACAGCTCGGAAGAACAAATCGATTTTAAGCATTTATCTTTCGTCGGCGAGTGCGATTTGAAAAAAAAAAACCGACCAGCCCAAATACGAAAGCTATTCGCTTGGCTAAGCGGGAAAAATTGATACGGAGTTGAAACGGAGCGAAGCGATTTTTTCGCTAGATGGTGGTGGATTCGCCTGCTTGCGCACAAGGCTTAGGCTACCTTTTGCTCCCCCGAATATAATTGAGATCCTCTTTGTGTTACCAGTCTTGTCTCCCGTTCTTCTTGACAACAAGTTGGAGGAAATCACTTCGGCGGAACATGGAATTCCAATTTCTCCGCTGAATGGATTTTCCGCAGACTAGTTTGTATAAACGGTCAACACTGACAATATTTGCATCAGGCGACTTGGAAGAAATAACGCACAGAGAAAGGTACAGAAAAGATCTGTGGAATAATAAATATTTTTTGTAGATACTAATTTATTTATTTCATATGGTTATACATATACCACTTCCTCAGTTTACGTCCCTAATGGTTCCATTCATTCTCATTTCCCGAGATTCGGACTTCAGTAAATAAAATACTTTTAAGCAAAATATACATTTTCATGATCTCCCTGAGCCCATGATCATTTCTGCCTCAAGGGTTTTGCTTAGAAAAACCGAAAAGTCAAAAATATACTTTTGACCAAACCATATATATTCATGATCCCAAAGTCCCACGATCATTTTTGTCTCAAGGGGTTTGGTGAATTTTACAGATGAATTTCTAGCGCCCTTAAAGTGCGCATCATCACAGCCAAGTGCAGAAATAAAATACTTTTTAACAATGATACATTCTCGTGATTTCCAGGGGCCCATGATCATTCTTATCTCAAGGGTTTTGGTTAAAAAATAATCACAATAAACCCACGAAGTGGCAAATGCCTGTTTGATTCCTCTGGCCCAGCCTTGCAAGTGCCATATGAACTTCTAGCTCTTGTTATTTTTCCTAACGGCACTTTATCAGTCGGATGGGAATTTCCTGTTTCGTTCCGGTATTGTGATGCGTTCCATGCAGGTTTCCCCATTATGCTGCTACTTCTACCGCTACTTCTTAAACCCGGAGACCCAAATTTCATGTTACATTCCGAACCCGCTAACGACCCACTAATCTTTGCAATTGCCACGATTCACTAGTTTTCATGAGCATTTTGCTCCCGACAAGTCTTCGAGTATCACGCTACTGATGCGTAAAACTGGTTTTCTGAATTTTGCCAAGTTTTTGCTAAAAGTCAATGCGTCTGGGAAAAGGCTTAGTACAGTTAAAGTCGTGGATAATTTGTTAAAGGACACCTGTTGCTTATTCAACCTTCTATAATATACCTAGCTCCCTTGTGGAATTACAAGCTTCTAAAATCACCACCTTGCTCCATTGTTTCGTTTTGTGCCTACGAATTTTTAGCGCTTTTTCGGCCGTGCCTAATTTTGCCCGTCACACACAAGGCAAAGTTTGCCGGAATCTTTAGTGTCCGCTGACAACCTTTCACATACAAGGATATGAGCATCTTCTGGTTTTGACTTCTTTTATTTGCTTAGTTTTTCCAACTTTTTAACCGCGGCACGTTCAGTTTTCAAACGTTTTGCGCCCAGCCGCCGCGTCGGAGAGCAGGAAGGCTGGGTAGAGTCGACAAGCGCTAACTAGAAAATCGCTAATTCCAAGACAAAAGTAATGGTATTTTCGAAAACTTCTTTTTTCTGATCCGTTTCAAGAGAATAGATCATTTCTAGTAAGAGTTGTGCTTTAAGTTTGGTTTTACAGTATTGATATAGTTTTGAGTATTAGAACATAAACAGTAAATAGTACGAGGTACGTGCACAGGCAGTCAGATAAGATTTCGCGCCTGAAAAAACGCCTACGAAACTTGCGTCAATATGGGGAAGCCTGCATGCGACGTCTAAAAATTTCGGAGCGAAGAAGGAAATTCGCACCCGACTGCTAAAGCGGACTGTGTGTGTACGTATCTTTAGACTTCAGGAGATTTTTTTTTTGTGTCGTTCCAGTTGCGAAATTTGGACACGTTGAGAACCAAAAAGACTTAGTCTCAACTTCAAAGCCTTACTGACCGAGCGTACTGAAATTATTCTTCCACCAAAAACTTTCTGGTTTCCCCGCAACATTCAAGCCTGCTGTTTACTCTGCACCACTGAGGTGACAAGCCAACTGAATCTCTGAGGCATGTAAATCAATCCATAGGAAATGGAACCTTTTACTTGTTCTTTGTACTTTCCGGTAACTGACTGGGAAAGGGTGTTAGCTGTAGAAATAAGAAAGTGGGTTTTGCCATAGGTGCGTTATGCCGCTCGACAGTCGAATAAAGGTACGCGTACACACAATCCGATTTTCGGAGTTAGATGCGAATTTCCTCCGTTATTCCGGAATTTTGACGCATCGCATGCAGGTTTGCGAATTTCTTATGCTAAGTCTTATCGGACGTTGTGTGTACGTAGCTTGACTCGTGCAATACTCTATATGACGAAGTCCAAAACACGCCAGTGCTCCTCAGGAAGAAGGAGTAAACGTCTCCGTAATGATTCAAACTCAACAACTCAAATCCTGCGTCAAACAATCCGGCGACCTTCCGGGAGCAGCTGTGATACCGCTTCTGACTCCTCCGCTAGGTACCCGGCGATTTTGCACCGGCAAGGAAAGTTAGTCATGAAGATTATTCACCCACAGAGGACTTCGCATCTGACTCCGAAAATCGGATTGTGTGTAAGCCTACCTTTATTCGACTGTCGAGCGGCATGAAGCACATATGGCAAAATCCACTTTTTTGTTTTTATTTTTTTTTCCACGCCTGGCAATTTCCGTCACACCAGGCGTTGAGAAAACGCATCATGAGACCAAAAAAAACTTCGTCAGTCTTCGGCTCCGAGCCGAAAAATCGCAACGCCAGGCAATAAATTTGAAATATAGAAACGATGGATTTAGAACAGCTCATCAGTTACCCAGTCATTTACGATATTGGTATCGAGGAATATAAAGACAATGGAATAACAGAAAATGCGGGGAAATTCGTAAAATTTCGGTAGAGAATTTGGGTGAACTCGCTCCGATTTCGCCTGGACGTCGCGAATCATATTTTTGCCGGTCAGGATTTAGACGCCCTCTGTGTGAATTCGTTTATTGGCACAGGTGGGCAGTCGAAGAACAGGTTGATCGTCAACTTCGAAGAATTCCTGTAGACTGCTGCAGAAGAGCCCGTCCTTGCAATGGGTTTAGGGTTTTAGAAAAAAGGTGTTTGAGAGGAGGAAAAATAGGGATGGGTTAATCATTGATAATTACAGGTGTCTGATTTGTATTATTGGAGAGGATACTGTTGCCCACCTGCTAGGGCATTGCCGGGAGTCTCCTCTACTGGATTAGTTTGGCGGTTGCTCTTCCCTGGTATATTGACGCCGACTAAAGACAACGTTATTAAAGCGGTGGTAGAATCTGTGAGTGGGAATTTCAATAGGAGATAGTTTATGTGTAGTAGGATCATTATTTTTCAATGCATTAATATATCTGTATGTCGTGTATGTAAAAATCTGTGTCTAGCCCATTCAAGGCTAAATAAACACTATTTTATTCTATTCTATGAGCGTTTGCACACAGTACCATTATATTTTTCAATGCATTGATATATCTGTATGTCGTGTAAGTACAAATCTGTGTCTAGACCATTCGAGGCTAAATAAACATTATTTTATTCTATTCTATTAGCATTTCCACACAGTACGACTTTTAAAATAACTCAAGGACACTACTTGCTGTGACTCGACCTCCATACCTCCCACGGATTGCAGATCATTTCCGTAACTTGGTCCGTCAGTGCGTTCCATTCGAGGGGTTGCTCACTCACTGGGGCCCTCTCGCCCCGAAATGAAAAATGGCTGGGCACCGGCTCTCGTCCCGAAATGAAAATGGCTGGGCACCGGTTGGGTACCGGCTGGGCACACCTGGACACCACTGTACAACCATTTTGGGAGTGAGCAACCCCTCGGTTCCATTCGTAAAGTTCTCATGATTAGAAGACATGTAGAAAGCTTAGTTTGCACTACGTTCAGTTCCAAAGCGAGGGTTCAAGATCTCCATCTTTTGTTTACGCACTCGTTCATCTTCAACGCGTATGACGTCAAGCTCGCCTGTCAGTGGATGTTGATAGTAATCTAAGCTTTCAAGTCGAAACCGTCGCCCAAGGTGACAACTTGGTGATAAGATTTGTTTTCGTCACCTCTAACGTCGCTGACCGTCGTTCTTCGGATGCCTGGACAAACAGGGATAAGGTGAATCACGCTATGGCTGTAAACACATTAGTGTACACATGCTCTGATGTATAATTGAGATAGGAATGTGTCGCAGTAGCACGCAACCGTGGGGCTCACAGTCTGCCTGACTTTTTTATTTATTTTCTTCTGCTAGCACGATAGCTCTCGAAGAAGGGTTGAGATATTTTGATATAATTTGGTGGGAGGATCAGTTGGGTCAAAGTACCGGTCAGGTTCGAATGTAGGCCCCATAGCGTTATATTTAGGGGAAGGGGAGGGAGTTTCAGATAAAGAGATTTAAATAAATATTTTTCAAGCTAATGTGACAGTGAATTTGGGGATGAGGAGACATGCTGAATCCAGGACTTAACTTCTGAATCCAGGACTTAACTTCATTTTCTCACCGGAAGTATTACTTGTCTGTTTAAGTGGTATATGGCAAAGACGCGAACATCTGCTAGACAAGATTGCCTGTATTAGAAGAAACAACAAATATTCCCCTTTGGGATCCAATTGAAACTTTTGTCTTATTTTGTCAGAGAGCTCCTCATAAGAACATACCTTTAGAGGTGATGGCATAAGAGGATTTGTGTATTCATAAGTTCACTTCTGAAAAATTGAACCCTGTGAAACTTTTTTCAGAAGTCAATGAGAGGAGTCTGAATATGTTGCCGTTAGCTCTGAAAATTCTGTCAGCAAATCTTACATCATTATTACATGGTCCCATATAGGTCACGACGCTGCTTAGAGCCTCCACGTTCAAGTTGTTAGCAAGGGCCCATGATTTTAAATCGGTCCTTGCGCTTCACCGGTCCGTATGCTCCAGTGTTGCAATCTTGTTCGACTACAATCGAATTTTACATACGTCCGGCATTTCGCGTCATTTGGTTTTCGTAAACGGTATACCGTTCACTACAAGCGTGAGACGCCCATTTGATTATTTTCCTTATAGCTTGAATACGACCCTCGTCTCTAAAGCCGCTTTCACATTGACGCGTAGAGCCTTTCACACTAAAGGAGTATTTTCGCCGCTCCCCGAGGACTCCACTTGAGGAGTCTCCGCGTTTTTGTTTGTCCCGGGGACTCACTCCCCGTATTCTCGTGAGTCACCACGGACGGGGAATGCTCAGATTATCAACACCATCATCAAAAAGGACTCCCTTTCAGATTCGGAGGGGAATCAATTTTTGCTGTTATTGGCGCAATGTAAAATTAATTAAAATAACCTACTAATGATGATTAACAACTTACTAATTGATTACAAAAATTTAATCAAGAAACTGAAAAAGGAAAACGTAAATACGCATCCAGCCTGACATGTTCTCGCTCAGGTGTGAAAGATACGCGACGCAACCTGTACGCAACGCAAGATAAACGCCTACGCGACGGATCACAACGACGCGTCAGTGTGAAAGCGGCTTAAAGCTACGTACATTCTCTTCGCGTCACTATGGAGAAATGTGGATGCGATGCTTCATAAGTTTCCGAGCGAATTAGTAAATTCACATCCGACTCCGAAAACTGGACTATGTGTGCACGTACCTTAAACAGTTTCGTATCAGACTGCCGACCAAACGGCGTTACAGTTTGGTAACGGGCCGTAATTTTGCCGCGGGAAAGAATCACACATGAGCGTTAGCTATCTGAACAATCTGAACTACGGAAAAAGCTGAAACGCATCTATGTAGCCTTTAAAGGACATGTCGTACTTTTGATAGTAATTAATTCGACTTCAGTAGTATATCCATCCATTCTCGTTCCTGAGATTCTTCACGTCGTGTATCCTATGTCCTCTATTAGCAATACACTAATTGTCACGTTTGTTCTCTTTAAGCCGCGAGTAAAGAAAATTTTAAGGTTTTAAACATGAAAATGGTAAAATGAGAAATAAGTGATAAAAGAGGAAATAAGAAAGAATATTAAAAAATTAAATGTAGAGATAGAGGAAAGTGTAGGTGACGCTAAATATATAGGTCGGTCATTGAAACAAAAACAAAAAAAATAATAATTTAAAATATGAGATGTTAGGACCGTTGGCGTCACCGAGGGAAAGTGGAAGCGTAGTCACCTGGCCAAATCATATTGTAAGCCCCCCCCCCCCCAATGTTGTCGGCTAGTCGGTAAAAAAAATAACCAAGTCGGCGCGAAGCGCCGCGATTTTTCGCCAAAACAGTTGATTTTTTTCGTTAAAACAGTCGATTTTTCGTCAAAATAGTCGTTATTTTCTGAAAATCAGTCGATTTTTTCCGAAACTGTCGTTTTGTTCTTGAAAACAGTCGTTTTTTCTGCAAAAACAGTCGGTTAAAATTACCAGCCGGTCGGTAAATTCCTTGGCCCCCCAAAACATTTTGGCTAGTTACGCCTTTGCGTCTGACATAGACGTGTTTAACGTGTCTAACCCTGCATAGCTCATGCATATCGCTATAAAAGTTTCAAGTCTTCCGTGTTTCAATCTTACCATAACGACAAAGTTATACCAAAGAAAACCGATCTGTTTCTGTGAATGCTTGAATTCTGTAGGCCTATCTTAGTTTCGACGAGAGTTTCAAAGACGCTAAATTTCAGCTGGGGGGGGGGGGAAACATCAAGCTGGGGGGGGGGGGGGGGGAACATCAAGCTGGGGGGGGGGGGGGGCAAACTGGGGTCTGGGGGGGCAGTTGCCCCCCCCCCCCCCCCCTGTCCCATAGCAAATTACGCCCCTGGCCTAGGCATCTGTGCTTGGCTAGGCATGCTTGTGAACCGGGCTTTACTTGAACCCTCAGGCGCCCGATCGTTGTTTTAGAGGAGCTTATTGGTCCTAAGACCGGTTACTCAAATTTCGCCAAGATTGCCATCCAAGTTAAGGAACATGGAAAGAGGCTAAAAACAGACGAAACCGTGTTTAATTTTCTGTATGCGTAGCTAACTTGTAAAGTGATGAGCGATCTCCGGACATCCGAGCAGAAACACCACACTAAGTAGTGCGAGGTGTCCTTTAACAATTGGAAGCCGTTTAAGACGTGCTGTTTACTATGCAGCTCTTGGTTAGTTATACTTCCTCGAGGTGGAAACACGCTTCTATAATGAAGGTCGAGGATCTTAGAGAAGCTCTAAATCATTGAACATTTGATCAAGTATGCTCTATCTAATGAGATTCATTGTGTAGCAGATGATTAAGAGCCTAGTCTATCGTGCACGTCATTAATTGCCAAGATTGGTAACCACTTGACTGGAGCGAAGCGGTTGGCGTTTTGGGGAGGAGAGAACAGTAGTCGTGTTCATATTTGATGGTGCTATACAGATGTCAGCTAAGATTTGTTCTCGCGATATTTAATAATAATACTAATAATGTAACTGCAGCAAAAAGGCTTTCGCCTCTATATTTGTATACGCCCTTCATAAAATTCTTTCCGGAGCAATAATAATATAACTGCAGCAAAAAGGCTTTCGCCTCCATAAATATTTCGCTTTATATTTGTATACGCCTTCATAAAATTCCTTCCAGAGTAGTTGTTTTTTGCCGCTAGATGCGCTAGCATAACGTAAACAATGACATGTTACTTCTTGGTGTACGTTTGACCAGGTTTGCTTTGCTATTTTAAATTCCTCTTGGACCTAGCCATGTTCAAAACTGTTTAAAATGCCTCTGAATCTATGTGTATTCTAACTTCCATCAAATCTGTCAAAACTCTTGATGACTAACTCTCCTTGCCGATGCATAATCGCCGTGCCTAGCGGAAGAGGCACCAGGCTGTCCCCAACGATCGCCGTGATTGGTCGACATAGTATGTGAGTCGTTGAGTTTGAGTCGTTATGGAGACGTTTTCTCGTTCTTCCTGAGGATCGCTGGTGGGTTTTGGACTTAGTCATATAGGGTATTCTGGCTTTCGAATTCAGTGCTGACCTGGCTGGCTGCTGCTTGACTTTTCCATGGGGATGATGCACGACTGGGTATGAACCGAAAGCCTGATCGCTTATCCCTCCCCGTTCACATAACTCATGCCAAGATCTAAGGTGTGATTGCTATTGTTTCTCTAGTGCATCTGGCGGCAATTTGTCAGTGGATTTTATGAAGGGCGTATGGCGAAGAAACGATCCTGCAAATAGATTATTATAGCCACAGCCTGGAAGGGTCCGAAATACTCTTGATGACTACTAAATCTCCTTGCAGATGTAAAATCGCCATGTACCTAGCGGAAGAGCCGGAAGCGGCACCACAGCTGTCCCGAACGAGCGCCGTGATTGGTTGACACATGATTTGAGTTGTTGAGTTTGAGTCCTTAGTGAGACGTTTTCTCGTTCTTCCCGAAGATCACTTATCACTTTTGGACTTAATCATATAGATAGAGTATTGGCCTTAAACCAGTTCATAGCTTGTTCAAACGGGACCGAAATAAGCGCGTAAACAGAGGCTGATCTGTTCAGACGACGGATCGACTGTTTGGGGTTGACGGGAGAATTGAAAAGAAAAACCTAATTCCGAATATTCTTATTGTTTGTAACAAAATATATAAAATTTATAAAAAACATCTTGTGAGTTAGTCAAAGTCAAATCTAGTTGACTTGTAGTCTTTATACGAGGAAAAAGTCTCAAACTGAATATTGATAGATTTCAGGCGATTCAGCAATTTTAAGTTAAAAAGCAAATAAAAATAATATAAATATTTTTATTTTTGAAGCAGAACCTAAAATATAATTAATAATATAGATATAAATAATATGAGAACAGTATGCAATCATTTACTGATGTTCAGTTACATTTCAGTGAAGGTTGAATGAAAAAGTTATTCAAGTTATTAATTTTTTTTAAGAAAAACAACGAAAATAAATGTTAGACATAAACAGAACATACGCTGTTGTAATTAGAAAATCATTCTACCTTTTTTTTTGCAATCGTTTAGTAATCCTGAGATGCTTAGTGTAAAACCATGTTATGTTCACATCAGTCTGACAGAATTTGAACTGGATTGACCTAAACCTCACCAAGTTTGAACTAATTCTCCTAATTACGGTCTGTTTACTGTCCCTAGAGTCATCAAAGGTCAAATTCCAAAGGATTTAAGTTTATCCCGATCGGAGACCACGGTGGAAATAAGCGCCTATTCGGAAAATCAGCGGCTGATTTTTTATTTTTTTCAACCGCTATTTACGCGCGTAAATCAGCCGCTGATCGAGAATCGGCCGCTGTTTCAGCCCCGTGTGAACAAGCTATCAGCGCTCCAAGTGGACTTCAAGCTTCATATCCAACACATGTGTAGAGATAGTAACAAGTCGGACCCGTCAGGTAGTGGTTAACTTTCACTTTCTGCTGCTGAGACATATCCAAAAACCCCATCACCTGGGACGCAGATTGCAGATTTTCAACTCATCAACCTGTGGATCTATTTGACTATAGCCGCTTTCACATTGACGCGTCGTTGCGATGCGCTGTATATGCGTTTATCTTGCGCAGCGCACAGGTTGCGTAGCGTATCTTTCACTCCCGCGCGACAAGCTTTCATGCTGGAAGTGTATTTACGTTTTCCTTTCTCGGTTTCTTATGCTGAATTCTGGTTTCTTTCATCATTGCTAAGTTTTTCTTCATCGTTAGTAGGTTTTCTCCAGTTTGTCTTCAGGAACTTCCAATCACAAAAAAATCTGATGCGTATGCGTCGACGCAACGCAAGAATAGAACTTGGTTTTATTCTTGTGTTGTGGTTTATTTGTCTGCGTCAGCTCCGCGTTGCGCCACCGCAAGCGCGACGCAGAGGTGGCGTAGCTAAGTGTGACAGCACGGTTGCCACATGTCGCACGATAGTGTGAATTGTCACTCCATTTATGTAAATGTCCAGATTTGTCGCACAATAGTGTGAAAATTCCAGAAAACACAAAAATAAACGCGGAATTCAACTCAATGCAAGTAATTTTAAGGCATTCCACTGTACTACATAAAGAGTTAGTTTTTACTTTCGGTGGGAGTGAAGAAGGGGACTTTTTTGGGAATTTTTTCAAGCTAGTCATGCTCGTAGGATTCTGAACCGATTGAGATTCCGCCGGAAAGCATTTTTTGCAGCAGTGATTCCGACCAAAAATGACCATTTCACGTTTTTTCATGAAAATAGAATTTCACTCCCAATTCACTCTCTGTCTCAGCCAAAAGTCACTCTCTAAATTTTTCTGATGTGGCAACCCTGTGTGAAAGCCTCAACGTGTCAGTGTGAAAGCGGCTATTGTCTTATACAAGTGGTGGTAGGGGGATGTACTGAAACTAGTCCGCTTGGAAGCCCTGAACCGAACCGGAATTTAGCGAATCTCACTAGAACAGATCTCAGCTGGCTTACTCGTGGCGCCATCAGTTATTATCAGCAGTCAGCTTCGGTTGAATGAGCACTGATTCGTTCACAACTGTGGACGCTACAGTCGGAAATCCTTAGGAGATTTATACAGAGCTTTTTGCGCTACTTCTGTTGTATTTCGTTCTGGTATAACACATGAGATCTTGTTATTTTACATATGCAAAGAGATCTTGTTATTTTATATATGCCCTGTCAATATTGTGCCGTAATTTGGTGGTGAAGTTTCACGTTCAAGGTGGAAGTAAATAAGTCAGAAAATATTCAAAAATTCAATTCAGTTTATTTTCAAACCATTCACGGACTAGCCGAATTTTCGGTATTTTGTCAACAAAAATAACTGTATCAAGATAAAATGACGTCAAACATAAAGTGAATAAATACAACAACAACAAAACAAGATACTCAGACCGCAATACAGGTTAATTAAAATTTAAAGAACAAAAGAACATTTAAGACATATATTTATATACTGTTATTTAATACCCACTAAAGTTTTAAATGAAACAAAGCAGGGGAGTAAATAAGAAGAAACACATATAAGAAAAAAATTAATTAACAAAAAAGTAAAATAGCCTATTTAGGCGGTGGTGGGGGTATAACCTCATTACCCTTTTAGAAGTTCCGTCTTCCTTCCAAACATCATCGACATTGGACAAGTGGGCTCTGACAGCGAACGAATTCACTGCTTCCTTGCTCTGAAATAGTATGCTTTGTGACGTTTTTTTTACTTATTTAATTTTGTTACTCTGGCTCGAAAAAAACTGGTGAGTCATGAATATTACTCGCCTCATAATGGCGAGTAAGACAAAGTAGGTTAACCTAAATAGCATACTTGTATCTTCTTTTCTTGGCTCGTCCAGACAACCGTCCTAATTCTCCACAGCAAATTCGTCGCGCAACAAAAAGTTAATTTGAAAACTTCTGACTGGGAAGTTCCATTAACTGCTGGGATACGTATTCCAACTTCCGTCTGGACGTCAGATACTTTTGGTCTAGCACCATTTCCGAGACCATTTAGGCTACTTGTAGATTAAATCAGGCTACTGTAGACAACCGTTGACGACTCACCAGTTTGATAAAATGGAAATTCAGTTCAGCTGCGTTTTATTCACTATAATATGGATGCCCAGCAATCATAACATCGACCAGTTACCCGCATAACTTCGTTATAAAATATAAAACAATAAGTTTTCAGGGCTTGTCGTTACGAACTTGGTAAAACACGGTACAAATATAAACGGTGTTTTTGTATGAGGCTCGTCGAATATTTGCACATGCTTGCATTTACATCTGGTCTTCATTTAATATGCACAGTTTGGTTTAAATTTGGCAAGGTGTTGATATTCACACCAACATAGAGCAGGGGCGTTACTTGCCAAAATGTTTGGGGGGTCAAGCTATTTACCGGCTGGCTGGTCACTTTTATTGGCTGCTTTTCCAGAAAAAACGACTGTTGTGGCGAAAAAATCGACAATTTTTTTACTGTCTTTAAGAAAAATCGAATTTTTCTAAGAAAAAAATCGACTGTTGTGGCGAAAAAATCGCGGCACTTCGCGCCAACTCGGTTATTTTTTACCGACTGGCTGACAACACTCGGTGGTGTCCTCCCCTTCCCCCCCCCCCCGTACGTCACGCCCCTGGCATAGAGTCGCATGCTCACTTGGGTCAGTCACACTTTCTTTTCCCGCACTCGCCGAGATAGGACACTTCCGTAGCTTAGCATCTTGGGACAGGGCCCAGGGAACTGCCACGAGTCAATTGGCTCCTAGAACAACTCGGGCTGCCCTCCTGGTGAGTAGGGCGCTCTTCAGGGACGTGTGTCCTTAAGTGTTTTTTGCGTATTTTAATGTTTCTTTAATTTAAATTTATTTATTCGCCATTTGTTTTTCATAACAATCATAACAGTGGTCTTGTCAGTACATCAATAATAATTGCTAATTTGTCTATCAGATCTTTGTTTAGTTTTTTTCTGTTCGTTTGGTTGGTATATGGCTGAAATAAAGTTACTATAAATTCTCCTTCGCCCACAGCAAAATTCATCGTGCAACAGAAAGTTAAATTTCCACGGATTCTAATTTTGAAAAGTTTTGATTGAGATATTAGGTTCTTCCTCGCAAGTTCCATTAACTTCTGGTCCTTCTGGGATACGCATTCCGACTTCCGTCCGTTGAAATTATGAAAAACCGTTCAGGTTTCAACAGAGACACAGGCGAATACTCACTACTAGAAACATGGAACGACATCATCAGCGAAGATTCATACCCTAAGCTCTTCTCTACAACGAAACCAAAGTCAACCCAAATGCAGAAAAGTCTCTACCCGATCAACGACCCAATCGCACAGCAAAAACGGCAGCCGTGTCCAAAATGAAATCACAGCAACCTTTTTAACTCCAAGCAACACAAAGGAGGTCACGAAGTCAAATATTTAACGCTAAGCTGGAATCTTTAGTTGCTTGAGCGACTTTGAGCCTGAAGAGGACTCTTGCCACGAAGGGCCGAAATATAGCTCTAATAAAATTCAGCTGACGTATCCGTTTTGCACTATCAACTGTCAGATACTTATTTTCAGCCTAGTGCTATTTTAAGGTGGTCTACCCTGTAGGTGTGGTGATTAGTACCGCCTCTTGTAGGGTTATTCATTACACGAAATTTCAACTTTGTTGTTATTGTGTTGCGAAGCAACACTTAGGCTTTGTCCCGTTTTTCTCTCTCCCAGTCTGTCAGTTTCTGTCCAGTGCTAGAAGATGGTAATACGCCCCTCATAAAACTCCTCTCAGATTAGTTCTTTTTTGGCCGCTAGGTGCGCTATCGTAAAGAAAACAATGACACGTTACTTCTTGGTGTACGTTTATCCAGGTTTGTTTTGCCATTTTCAATTCCTCTTAGGCCTAACCATGTTTGAAACTGTTTAAAATGCCTCTTCCCCTCTTTTTGCTTTATCTAATTCTGTTTTGTCAAGCGTCATCAAGTTTGTCATTTCTGGCTTCCGACTTCAGTGCTGAGTGCTGGCTGACTTTTCCACGGGGCTGATGCGCGACTCCATATGAAGCGAAAGCCTAATCGCTTATTCACCTGTCAGATAACTTATCCCCAGATCTCACGTGTGATTGTTATTGTTCCTGTAGCGCGTCTGGCGGCAATTCGTCATCGTATTTTATGAAGGACGTATGGTACCCTCTGTGGTTTCCACGGAAAATTTGGACCTCCAATGAAAATTGCATTTTGGAAAGATTCATAGGACTCTTGTCTGGGGCCAAAAAGGATGGTTTTCGCTTGTCCTCGATCCAGAGCCTACGGGTAGAGTGAAGTGGAGTTTTGTAATCTATGAGACTATTTGAAGTTATTCCGCCAAGCTTCCGATTCTTCAAACCATGTTTCTGGCTCGGTTTCTGCTTTTGAGTGGAAAGGGTTCAAGGTAAGGGTTTACCTTGGTTAAAGGTAACCCCCTAAGGTTTTTTGTTGGTGATCAACACAACAGATTAAAGAAAACACTGGCACAAGGGACCAATAAATTTCCTGTAATGACTCGCCATTCAGGGGGCTTGTCATTTCCTATGCTTCTATGTTGCTATGTTGCCCGAGCCTCGCCTAGTTTCCAAAAATTCCGCTTGGGTCGAATCGGCGTTCTTGTTTAGATAGACAAAATTTTTTGGGACTATTCAGCCTTCCACCAGTACCTAAGCAACGACAAAAGATCCAGGATACTCTTCCATTACAGAGAAATATTTCTAGTTCAGCACAACAGTTTTGTCTATCTGGATAGTTGGGTATTTTATCCCAGTGGGTATTTCTCGAACTATCTGACGCTCGGTCAAGAGCGCATCACAAATCTCTTATTGACAAGCCCCCTGAATGGCGAGTCATTACAGGAAATTTATGGGTCCCTGCTGGCACCTAGAACGTCAATGTCACGGACGCAAGTGTCTACCACACACTGGACCCAGGGGCGTCACTAGCCTTTTACCTTAGGGGGGGGGGGACGTCCGGTTTGTGCCGACGGACTAAAAAATCTGCCGACAAAAAACGCAAACGCAACAATTGAATGTGCTGGATATGTGCGACAGTTCCCATGGCCCCAAAGCCAAAATATCTCCTCTGAGTAATAAACATAAAAATATATCATTTAGTGCTTCCATCTACTTAAATATTACTAGCCATTTCTATTCATGTATTTCTGTCGAGTTTATCATTCCATTTCTACGCTTGGGATTGAGACTGGGAAATGGTATCATGCGTTCGTGCTAAACTTTAAAAGTTTCCCACTGCCAAAGAAATTGGAGCTTAATCTCTGCTCCTTTCTAAGCGGTGATTATTAGAAAGTTGGCCTACGGCAAGAAGGTTAATTTCTGAAACAAGATGGATTTTGTTTGTTTTTGTTTTGTTTTTTCAACGCTGAGCTATAGTCCTTCGTGAGACAATCATAATACATGTCATCATTTTCTGCCAAAAAATTCTCTTGGGGTATACCACTTCTACAGTTTCGAGGGGCTGAAAACTTTTTACAATATTAATTCTGTTCTAGGTTATAGTGTGTTTTTTTTATCTGTCACGGTGTCTGCAATTGAAGAGGATAAAATTTAACTGGCTGCGAACTCAAACTATATTTTAAATTAATTCTTCCGGTGTTGATATTTCGAAAGTTTCGGAGAGTTGAAAACTTGATTTTTATGGGTACACATAGTAAGTTAAAGTCTTTGATTCATGTGGGCCGAGAAGTTGGGAGAAACCATCATTTTTCGATTGGTCTGATTTTACGGACACCCTGTTACCTTTGTTATCCCCAGAATCCTCACGGTAGCCAACGTTATCCAGAAATTACTTGAACACAATTCACTCCTGAACGCCAATCCGCCATTGCTAATTAACTATTCATTGATCTCCTGACGCTTCTCAAAAGATTACTAGACCCTTCGAGAAGATCGAGTGGCATGTAAGAGGATTAAAACAACTAAGTATATCACCATGCGGACGTTTAAGATATGTCGGAAGAAGAAATCATCGGCCAGTTTGACATTTTTGGGTCTTTGAAGCTGAATATTATTTAGCTCAGTTTCAGAATCTTCAAGAAATCACTATAACGAATTTGGTATAATTTACGGCGTTTGTTTACTGTGATCTAGTTTACATCCTTAATTCTTTGGACTTACGGGAATTAACAAGAAAAAACAGAAAACAAAATACTTAAAGAAATCGATCATACAAATAATTAGTCTACTTTTTCTACACATTTTCCATATGCCTGCTACAATAAAAACGTTTTGTTAGATCCAAAGTCAAACTATGATTCCATACTCCCCATGTGGGGCGCTTCCGACCAGCGCCGCTAGATGACACAGCGGTCGGATCGAGCCGTGGCTTCATCTTGGGTCTTGGGTGGGGTGGGGTGGGGGTTCTAGACGTTGCAAATGCTAGAATGCTTATGATGTAACTCCTTTAACTAGCAGCTAATCGGTGACAAACAGTAAAAAGAGCTGATCTTTGAAGAAGACATGAGTTAATAATGGTTAAGTCGACGATTGAAGAGAGTTAAGTTCGCCTGGCTGTAAAACCTGTTTCCACGTTAAGGTCATCTTGTAGAAGTTTGGAAAATAAGTTAAAGAAGAGCTACTGTAGCGAATTAACTAAACCAATGTGTGGTGTATCTTCGCAATGGTTTAGTCGGCAAAGCCGACCAAAGCTTAGTGCAACAACTCACGTTGTCAAGGCAACGTATATCTAGTTTATTTTCCTTCAGGAATCTGCATTTTCTTGCCGACTCCTACTCACTCGGTTTAGTTTGTGAGTTGATTATGGGCGTTTTGAATTTTGAATGCTTTCGAGTTGATTCGTGTCTTGTAAACATGATGTAATTTATACGGGAGGTATATTGCCACGTATGACCAGTACTCTGGTCTGGCCATGATTTCTCTCCGTTCCTGAATGCCTAGACCTACTGTAATTGTGTTATAAGACGAAAACGGAAAAAAACAGACAACACAGGGATGCGCAGTTTTAACAGACAAACTCAAAGCTGTTTTGTTTGTTTCGATTTTTGTCTTATAATACAATTACAGTAGGTCTGAAAGCGCTAAAATTTCATATGTGCAAAACGTAACATTGTTGAAACACGGGGATTCCAGAAGCCTATAGTCCCATAAGGGAGTTCGGGGATAATTTAAAGAGAAAATAAGGAAGAGCTTTAATAATCGATATTACGGTAATTTTACAGGTAGAGCAAAAATTATTCTTTCCAATGGGAGAATCTGTTACATAGCCTACCGTACCAAACGATTGGGCTGAATTCTTTTTGTTAGACGTTAAACCGTTTGTTAGACGTACCGTCCAACGATTATATATATAGCGTTCAAAATTGTGCCACAACCACACCCTGATGGATACGTTTCAAGTTACCCTTTCCAAAGTCTCCTTATCTCTACCGAAAAGTATCGACAATACTCTATATGACTAAGTCCAAAACACGCCAGTGATCCTCGGGAAGAACGAAAAAACGTAGCACTAACGACTCAAACTCAACAACTCAATCTTGTGTTAACCAATCACGGTGATGTCTGTGAGCAGCTGTGATACCGCTTCCGGCTCTTCCGTTAGGTACAGGGCGATTTTGCATCGGCAAGAAGAGTTAGTCATCAAGAGTATTGGACCCAACTAGCGCATGACCTTTTATCCTGTCTCCTGGCCGAAGATTAAATTTGTGTCAAACATATGTGTTTTTATTTCTTTTTTTCATTTTATTTATACTCCGCTTTCCAAAATGGCGGGTGAAAAATAAATTACTTACTTATATACTGTATTATGTGTTCAGTTTTCTGAAGTCTATACGTTATATACATGATTATACACATACAGTTATAAAGATTAGCCGAGCGGAGAGAGGCCCTATCACGGTTCCTACTAACACTTATTTGAAGTGGAATGTTACGCAAAAGCGTTATAATGTCTTGACGAGTAACTCTTCTTGCCGATGCAAAATCGCCATATACCTAGCGGAAGAGCCGGAAACGGCACCACAGCTGCCCCAGCGATCGCCGTGATTGACTGACACAGGATTTGAGTTGTTGTGTTTGAGTGGTTAGTGAGACGTTTTCTCGTTCTTCCTGAGGATCAGTGGCGTGTTTTGAACTTAGAGTTTTAGAGTATTGCCCCCCAGAAGACGCTATACCACGGCAGGCCTAAAGAACTCGTCGTATCTAGAGTGCAAATGCAACCTACTTCAGTAACTGCATTCATTAATTCCTAAACGCGGAGACCCAAATGTCATGTTATATTTTAACCCCCTAACGACACCTCATCTATGTTTGCACTTGCCAGGATTCACTATTTTCCATGTGCATTATGCTCCTGACGAGTGTTGGCGTCTTATGCTATTGATGCTTAAAACGGGTTATCTGAATTTTTCCAAGTTGTTGCTAGGACTCAATGGGTCTGGTACAGTATTCAGTTAATATTGAACATTGGAACATAAGCACGAAATAGTGCGAGGTGTGCTTTAAGCTTCTGGAACATCTGTGCCATTCTGGAATGTTTGGTATACGAGCCGGAGTAAATGCAATCGTTCACTCGAGTGTAGATCCGGACCGAGCGCGGCAGTTATGGTCAATGACCTGAAAACATATTGTCGGACACGGTCCTGCGGCAGTAAATATTGTGGAGCGGGGACTGGGAGACAGGAAAATCTTCTTCGCGATATGAAATTTACATACTTCGGTGCTCATGCTGATTTAGAAAAGCTTTTCTCGTTGGACGGCCGAAGTAACCAGGGATCAGGGTCTACACGGTTGGTGGTTGGTGGGATACCAAATTACTCAGATTTGGTGATTTTCGCAAAAAATCACCAAATGTTCCGATTTTCATTTTAGAACGGTGACTTTACACTGCCAAAAGTTCGATAACGTTTTATCTTTTCGCGAAAATTAACACTGGATCAGGTGCCCCATTGGGGGAGGGGGGGGGGGTCTGTGGCCCCCCAGATTTCCAGATATTCCTCCTCTTTGATAACTGTTGGCCACTAAATAGGTTTCAAAACGCAAAGCAGTAACCCCGGATTGGGGCCCAAAAATGATCTTTGCCCCCTCCCCAAAGGTTTACTGAAATGAAGCCACTATCAGTATCATAAATAGTATAGCTTTAACTTGCAGGTCTTTTTGGGATCCCAAAACGTAAGTGGAGGGACACTTATGACATGGCAAAAGTTGTCTGTCTGTTAGCACGATAACTCTCGAAGGGAATGAGCTATTTTGATGAAACTCGTTTATTGATTTTTGGCCTAAATCTGTTTCTAAATTTTAATAGTAAAAATGTTCAAAGAGTCTGGCGAAGACTGGATCTGGCGCAGACAAGACCCAATTGTCTGGATCAAATATTGAACTTTTGGGATCCCATCGAAATATTTGGTCTTGTTTTGTTGGGCGAAACACTTTTTTTGTTTTTTGAATAAACTACACACATAATAGTGTGTAATAACATGTTTTGTAGTACAACATAAAACTAGCCACTGATTACTACGATTGTTGTGTAAATAAACCTCTCTCTCTCTCTCTCTCTCTCTCTCTCTCTCTCTCTCTCTCTCTCTCTAACTGAAAAACGCAAAAATGCAACTATTATCACTTAATTTTTTCCGCCGGAATCGACGAGTAAACTACAAAAAAAGAATAACAGAAAAGCAAAAATACTAGTGCACATACGAGTATCGTACCGCAGTCGCAATCAAGATTATGTTATGAGCAATTCACCTTAAATCTAAAATACGTATTCCCTGAGAAAATTTATAAGAATAACATGAAATCCGTTCGTTTGTTCAGTCGTCAGATTGACTACTAAAGAAGAAGAAATGTGCTGCATATATCTTCATTGCAGTCTGGTACGGTTCCCCCTTTTTTTTGGGGGGGGGGGAGGGCTATTTTTGTTGTGGGGCTGACCCCTACTAAGGGTTTCAGGAGCGAGTGTCAGAGCTCAGGCAATGGCATTTGGTTCAGGGGTTACTACACTGTAAAAAAATCTTTCAGTATATGCTACTGGGATTAATCTTGTCTTTATTAAGATAAGATTATCCCTAATTTGGATTTATTTTATCACAATAGAGATAAGATTAATCCCAGTAGTAAATAGTGCATCCTTATCTGGAGAAACTTTGTACAGTGTAGGAGGTTTCGATGGTTTCCGTGTTATGCGCTATAGGAGTACAGTTAAAGGACCCCTCGTGCGTATTCTGATTTAAATTGTCCCTTGCTCTTACAGAAGTGGAATCTTCAGAAGTCCCATTCTTCGCAATTGTAGTTTTATACCTGGGACTTCTTAGTACTTTTTCGGCCGATCCAAATTTGCCATAAGTTTCAGGTCTGCAGGCATTTTTTTCGAGGAGAAGGGCAAGACAAAACCAAGCTTCAAAATTTGATTTTTGGCTTGGCAGACAGACTTGATCTTGTGTGTCACATGATACATTTCCTAACAAATTTTATATTCCTTTGCCTTGGCTTTTCCTACTTTCTAACCACGGTGCACACAGTATTCAAATATTTTGCGTCGAACCCTCGCGTCAAAAGGACAGGGGTCGAGACGACAAGAGCTACCAAGAAAATCGCTAATTCTAAGGGCAAGCATAGGTATTTTTGAAAAACGATTTAGATCATTTTATTATGAGAAGGGCAGTTCTACTAAGAGTGTTGCTTCACGGATACATTTTTTATTCAGTTATTGATTTATTTTTGAAATGAAAAGCGGCGAATCCCGTACTGCCAACATTCTCAACGGCTCTAAACGGCCAGCTCAGGAACTCAAAAAGAAAAAAAAAACACTCTCCAAAGAAGAAAAAATTGATTTGAAATTGATCGAATTTTGAAGTTGCCTTCAAACTCAAAGATCTGTTTAAACACCGTTTCTGGTGGCCGGTCATAGTTTCTTTGTCCTTCAAACTTTGACCGTCGAACTTCGTGAGCTAGCAAGTTCGAAGTTTGCTTGAATCGTCGAAGAAATGACAACCGGGCAAGGATCGCCAGACTCGTAAATACACTAATTATGCAAACGGTGAACTTCGACGGCGTTTGAAAACGGAAATTAAGCAACCGGCTGCGCTAACGGCGAACAAAACTTCGATCAAAAACGCAACTACTACGTCTCTTAAAAAATCACTTCTTTCACCCTTTAATTCTTGTTACATTTACCAAAATTCGATTTACCCAGTGGCTGGAAAAAATGGTAGCATAGGGATTTGGAAGTCGGGGATGATTATAAGAGAAGTTTTGTTGGATTCGGTAACTCCCATTCTCTCTGTCATTTTAACCACGAACGATGCATCTCTTTCTACCCTTTCGACTCCATATCGTGTGAAACACCCAACGAAAATTTCACTCGGGAACTTCTTTCTTTCTCTTCCTAGATTGCCCGTTATCAGGAACTAATACCTAAACACGGAAAGGGAGGCCATCATATGATATTCAGAAGTGCCTCACCAGCCGGCACTTGCCCATATCTTCGGACTATTATCCCGATGGAGGTTCATTAGGACGTTCATCTCCTGTCCCCTAGTAATTCTCCTCCTGCCAATCATTTGGCTATATCAGTAACACGACCTCTCTCAAGCTATTATACTGTGGGACCAAGGAGTCATTTTTAATTTCATCGCCCAAGGGGATGACGACACGTGAGTGACAGAGTACAGCGTTCGGGGGACTGGCCCGAACATTCGTAATTATAATGAACGGTAGAAGTACAAATAATGAAGTATCGTTTTCGTTTGACGGTGAGGGGGGACTATGACATGAGTACCTAGTTGTTCATTTGTTTTTACAACCGTTTTCATGGCACTTGCCCTTCGGCCAAGTGCCATATAGCGATCGCAGTTTGTGTACGTCCGTCGGTCTGTCCCGGTTATGCTAGCTCGGGCACTTCCACATAAGTTAGGACGATGAAACTTTGCAGGCGCATCAGGGACCCGACCAGATAAATTAGAAATAGTCACTTCCCCGATCCGACCATCTGGGAAGGTGGGGGTGGAGGGAGGGGGAGAGTGCAGATGTTGGGATGAAACTTGGTGGAAAGAAAAAGCACAAGTCCTAGATACGTGATTGACATAACCGGACCAATTCCGGTGATCGCCAGTTAGGACAGTTCTGAATGTTCTAAAGACGATGAAACTTTGCAGGCATATTAGTGACACAAAGAAGCCCTAGGAAAGCTTGTGTTCCTGAATCCGACCATCTGTGGGGGAGTTGACGAAGGGGAATTCGGAAATTACCGACTTACGGAAGTTGCGAACGGGTCGTCCGATTCGAATGAAACTTTATGGGTGATAAGAACTGATGATCTAGAAAAGCAAAACATGCGTCCGAACCATATGCGGCCACGGTTGGAGGGGGGGGGGGGCGGAAACTTGTTGACATGCACAAAAACCAAACGGATGGACAAATTGGGATGTAAGTTGGACAGTTTATCCGGCCTTGATTTGTTATTTTGCGTCCGGACAGGATCCAACCAAGGTAGGGGGGGGGGGGGGTAGCGGGAACCGGAAATTTGCAGATAGGCTATGCTCCGATTCCAATCAAACCTGACGGACAGGAAGAGGAGATGTCAGAGATATGCGACATTCATATTTCCGAATCGTATTCAGCCACAGTGGGGGGAGCTGGAAGGGGAGTCTGGGAAATGTTGTGGCTCGCATAGGGGTTAAACAAGTGCAGGGATTTGAATAAAACTTGGATGTAGAGAGAGCATATGCCCTAGGTGATTTATTTTGGGGTTCGAACCTGATCCGACCACGGTGGGGGGGGGTCACGGAAGCTCCCTTAAAATGCTCAGACTCAAGTGAAACTGGATATTTGGTAAGATAAAATACTTTATATGATCCATTTAGGAGTCCGAACCAGATTCGGATGCGGTAGAGGGAGTAGGAGGGGGGTACCGGAAATACTGTGGCACGTCTAGGGACCAAACGAGTGGATCTATTGGGTTGAAACTTGGAAGGTAGAAAAGTCTTTGCCCTAGATGATCCGATGCGATGCCGGAAGGGCGATGCCCTCCCCTTGCGTGAAACTATATATTTCTAGGTCCGAACCCTATTTTTGGATGGCGGGGTATTTTGTGACGTTCTCACCTACTCTCTTACTTATACCACCTACTCGTAACAAGTGACATATGAGCTCGTAGCTCTTGTTGAATTTTATCTTCCGACCGGAGAAGTAGCTCGCTAGGAATACAGCTATTGGCCAAAGTAAAAGACTTGTATAAAGTTTATTAGAGATGGTGTATAGGGGTAAACAGACATGCTGTCCATACCTGGACTTGATTTTCTCAGCTGATTAGCCGTTTGTCTGTAATTGTCAGTACGGTAGGCTATCATTTGTATGGTATCATTTGTACCAGTACGGTATCATTTGTTTAGCATTTAGAAATGCTAAATGTGTGGGATATCATCGAAACCTTTGGTCCAAGCATTGGTCATGTTACTTTTTGTCACATATCCTCCCTCTGCTGTTGTCACATTGTTAATTTAATCCTTTGATACGTTGTTTTAAATCCGTATGTTGCTAGGCAACGAGAGAGGCAGTTGGAAACTTGCTGATCACGCCAAGAACTTCTTCAACTATCGATCATGGTCATGCACTCTCAGTCTGAGATTTTCCTCTTGACTTGACGCGTAAACCTCATCACCAAATTATATTGAAAACGCATGAATTGGTGAAGTTCAGCCTTATAGTTTAAATAAGTAGAATACTAAGGCAGGGAGTAACATGATATGATATTTATTACTCTGAAAGCCCGGGGGCCATGGCAATACAAAGAAAAACATACAATATAATTAGAACGATCACGTAAAACTACAAAAAAAAATATCTGTGAGTCATAGACAACTTGAGGAATATCCACCTTCCTTATGGTGATAAAACATTCACTCTTCAGCATTTGCTCCATCCATTCCTGTCACACTCATTTATATATTTATCGAGACATCAGAGTTAGAAACCCTGTTAGTTTCGGGCGTCAGTTCGAAGCAGCGTTTCTAACCGTACTGGATTGAATAGAAGCGCTAAATTGGAAAAGGACGAATTATTATTATAGAGCAATCGGTTTGTCTTCCGGTCGGTTTGGTGGGTTCAGGTGCGGCCAGATATCCTTAGAGGGATTAATGCGTATAGGGGTAGTTGTGTGAAGGTGAAGCTTGTTACACTGTCAGAAGTTTCACAACAGATAACACGAGGATGCGCGGTTTCAACCGATAATGCGTAACAGATAACACTTCGAATGTTATCTTCTGTGTTTGAAAACGTTATGCATGAAATGTTATGCGTAACAAGCTTTGTTAGGAAGAGCCAAAAAAGCATCTACTGAGTTTATTCCTTATCGTCCGTCATGTCGGAAAACTCAGCAGATACTTTGGCGGTTTTTCTGTTCTTCCTGATGGTAACGCTTATTATACATAAGCTTTTGAAACACAACAGATAACATCCGAAGTGTTATCTGTTACGCATTATATGTTGAAACCGCGCATCCTTGTGTTATATGTTATGAAACTTCTGACAGTATAGTTAGCGAGAATTATGGCATAGTTTTGATTACGTGTTTCTTGCAGTCCACATGGTCAGCGTCTCTAAAATCTTGAATGTTTTAAAGTGGAAAACGTACGCAGAAAAAAAAACTTTGGTGTTGACTATAATTGGTTCAACCCACTATTTCTCACCTCTTATAAGCTACCTTGATTTCCACCAGATGACACGCAGCGACGAAAAAAAGTTGTCGCTGCTCTGCTCGCTCTTACTTTTGACAGTTTTGAGTTGATCCATTTTGACGCATTAGACTCGACATTGTCCGCTTCGTGCGAGTGCATCCGTCTTGCGCGTGTCAGGCCTCGCTTGTGGCCCTGGCCATATTTTCTCCCTGAGTCAGACCCGATGAAAAATTTGTAGCCTGTGTAGTAATAGCAAAGAATACTATCATTTAATGTGCCGCAGACTGGACCAATCTTATGTAGTAGTATCCAGTAGCATCCTGTCTTGCCATAGTAACATCCAGTCTTGCTAATAGTACCATATAGTAGTATGCAGTAACACGGTAGCCTTGAAGTAGAAGCATGTAGTAGCATCGTTAGTACTGCATGCAACTTTTTCGTACTACTTCATAGTACTATTTTGAGATAAATTTTTCATCGGGGAATACTCCATATGACTAAGTCCGAAACACGCCAGTGATCCTCAGGAAGAAGGAGTAAGCGTCTCCGTAACGACTCAAACTCAACGACTCAAATCCTATGTCAACCAATCACGGCGATCTTAGGGAGCAGATGTGACACCACGTCTGCCTTTCTTCCGCTAGGTACTCGGAGAGGCCGGAGATGTTGCATCGGCAAGGAGAGATAGTCATCAAGAGTACACCACCGGGTCATCTCAGTCGGCTACCTCTATAGGCTACCTCGTCTTTGTCTATTTGTCCATCGCCATCTCAGCCATTGTAGGCTACCTCGACCCAGTCCGTCTTGCGCGTGTAGGCTACACCTATACTACGAATCGGGTCTATTTGGGGGCCCTCATTTTTTTCCGCCTGGGGGAGAATACCATCGCACCATCTAAGCAATCGTGGGCTACTTCGTAACTGTCGCCGCAGCCGTACATCGAAGCGACAAGCCCTGTCCTCGCTGCGCCCAGTAAGGCTGAGACCTCCAACGGTTAGAAAACGTTCCCTGAACTCAAGGGCCATGTCCGCATTTGATAGGCTGTTTTTCGCAGGCATTAGCTTACTGGACAAGACCTCTAGGTTGTACAGCAGCCGAAAAGCTGAGGTTCCCTGCTGTCCCAAGGAGAGGAGTCGCTTCAAATTATCATCCACTGGAACGGGTTGAGTCTTTTCCACCTCTTTTTCTTCTACAGCACCAGGAACTGGTGTACCATGTCGGCTCTTCGATCTGGTGAGCACTGGCGAGCTGCCAAGCTTCGGAGAGGCCCCACTGCTGCTACCTTCATAAGGTTGCTGACGTGGGATCCAACAGGACGAGGCGTGACCTTGAACCCCCCTGAGCTTGTCGACCTGAATAGCCCCAGCCGTCCACCAACCGCGGCTTTGTCTGAACTAGCTGCCACCTTCTGAAACGGTTCCGACACTCCGCAGTCTGTCGGGATCAGCGCAATCACCCTCCTCACCACTTCCGTTATTTTACGGATATTGAGCTCTGCCAGCGTGTATAGAATTTCAAAAACTTTGCCAGATGCTACTATGACCACGCCAGGGAGCATTTTTTCCATTTCAAGCATATGCGCCACCCGTCCACTTGCCTCTGAGTCGGCACCGCCTTCCACGCAGTGTTGCCACATGTCGCACGATAGTGTGAATTGTCACTCTATTTCGTTTTTGTGGCTCTTGCCCTACGTAGGACATAAAAATCACTCTATTTCAGAAAATGACCAAATGTGTCATTTTTGCAGCAGAGATTCCGACCAAAAGTGAACATTTCATGGAAATAGATTTCACTCCCAGTTCACTCTCTGTTTTGGGCCAAAAGTCACTCTCTAAATACTTTTGATGTGGCAACCCTGTGCGCCCTCGCCGTTCTTTCCTAAGCGGGGATACCACTGGGGGATCCCAATTATTCTACCTTTAGCGTGTTATAATACATTTTCTTTCGGAGATCATAAAGTTTCTGCCCCAGGCAATATCCCTGTCAGGTAATTTTTCCCCGGATGCTGGACGGGAAAGCACGAGCAACGCAGTGGTAGGCCGGGCTGGAGGATATGTCTTTCGTGACCTGAAGAGAGGCACGCTTCTGAATGTAGCCGAGAAGATAAAATGGGTAGAAAATTTTGGGGTTGAAGCCCCTTTGTGTTTCACTGTATATGAGCGATCACCCGATGAAAAATTTATCTCAAAATAGTAGTATGAAGTTGTACGAAAAAGTAGCATGCAGTACTAACTGATGCTACTATATGCTTCTACCTCAAGGCTACCGTGTCACTGCATTCTACTGCATGCTACTGTTAGCAAGACTGGATGCTACTATAGCAAGACCGGATGCTGCTAGATACTGCTGTTTAAGATTGGCCCGGTCTGAGGCATATTAAAGTATAGTATTTTTACTATTACATATCAATACATGCAACTTTTTCGTACAACTACCATACAACTACGCAGGCTACAAATTTTTCATCGGTTATACACATCTCGCGGTTGCTTGTTAACTGCCAAAATGGACAAACCTTATTTTCAGAGCGAGAATTAAAATGGGTTTCTTAAAAAAAACAAAACAAAAAACTCTTCAGTGCCTAGAGGCTAATCTGCAATGGATTAAATGACCCTAAAACATTCACGATTACAAAAAACTTGAAAGACCGAAACAGAAAAAGAAAAAAGAAAGCATCTATAATTTGTGAAATTATGTGCAAAACTACTCAAATAGATGTAAGTAAGTAAGTAAGTAAGCAATATATTTATAACCCGCCATTTTGAAAAAGCGGAGTAAATGAAAGAAAAGAAATTAAACACATAAGCACACATATATGGAGAGCAGTGGTCTGTGCCTTATTATTGTCTCTTATTAAAGTGAAAAGTAGTGGGGACAGAACAAAACGTGTTCTTGTTAAGAAAAAATACTAGAAAAAGCTCTAATTGCTACGGTTTCTTCAAGTGCTACTTTTTGAAAAAAACAAAAGAAGCACTACCCTGGTGAATTTCTTTCGCTGATTATCCACCGAGCTGACCTGTTTCCGTGAGTTGTGACTGTCAACTGACCATCAGGGGACCAGACACTGTCTGGATTTTTGCATAGTCGCCATGCTTCCTCGTTGCGAACGAATTTCCGCAGCGACGAACCTGTCTTTCTTCGTCCGGTGTGAAACATAGGGTTTCTTCCTTGTTTCTTAGGCCTGACCGAGTGATACCCTACTCTCTTTTATCTGTATGAATAGGAACCGAAAGCCCAATCGGTTATACTTCTCGCAGAGCACATTCAGGGGGGGGGGGAATCACAAATGTATCCTTTTACAGTTATCAACCTCTGCACAAAATTTCATTTCATTTGGACTATAGAAAAAACACAGATGAAAAACACAGACAGATGGCTCCTAAACCAAAATGCAGAAGAATCTCTACCCTTTCGGCGACCCAATCAAACAGCAAAAACAGCAGCCATGTTCAGAATAAAATCACAGGACCAGCTTTAACTCTAACCAATTTTCAAAGAAGAAGTTCACAAAATCGGATATTTAAGAAGAATCTTTAATTTTTTTTCGCAAGTATTTTTCAGCTTGAGCGGCTTGAGCCTGAAGAGGACCCTTGCCAAGAAGGGCCGAAATATAGCTCTGAGAAAATGTAGCTGACTTATCCGCTTTGCACCGTCAAATAGGACTATAGGGTTTGACTCAGGTCTCAGGAAGTTAAGCGACGCTCAGGCGGGTGGCATCGCCGCCAAGTTGAAACCTAATTAACTTATTTTTCGTTAGACCAACAGACTTCCGTCTTTGTTCGCCTTTTTCTTCACTCCGTTGGGTACAGCGTGTTTGTTTCTCTACATTCCATTAGCCAGTTCATCTGGACTAAGCAGGTTGAATATGGATCTGTATGGTTTTACTTCCATTTGTTGGGTTTCGTTTTCGAGAGCGATAATAATATCTGTATTGAGAATCATAAGTAAATGTCATAAATAGTATCATAAAGGGGTTGTGTGTCCTCGCTGCTTTACTTTATGCTTCTTTGTTCTTCCTGCGGTTGACTACACTGTCAGAAGTTTCATAACAGATAACACGGGGTGCGCGGTTTTATCAGATAATGCATAACAGATAACACTTCGGATGTTATCTGTTGTGTTTGAAAACGTTATGCATGAAATGTTATGCATAGTGTTAGAAAGAGCCAAAAAAGCATCTACTGACTTTTTTCCTTATCGTCATGATGTCGGAAAACTCAGCAGATACTTTTTGGCGGTTTTTCGGTTCTTCCTGGTGGTAACGCTTATTATGCATAACATTTGCAAACACAACAGATAACAGCCGAAGTGTTATCTGTTATGAAACTTCTGACAGTGTACAAACGCAGAGGTAAAAGAAGAGTTAACTTTTCGGTGGCTTCACGTTATAAATAGACTACCATGAATAAATTAATACTGTGTCATGTTATGGTCGTCGTTTTCTCGGAGTGGCGTGTGAAGAAACAAGGAATATCGAGACGAGGCTAGTTTCTCAAATGTCAAGACTGTAGAGTATGGGCATTCTTTATGTAATACGATTGCTGGCTCTTCATCGAAGACGCCCTTTCTTTGCATGATGATAGCTTTCTCGTTGACGAAATACATGATTAGTACGTGACGATGTTTTAATTGAATTCCGGCCGTAGACCGACAAGGACGGAAAAATGGTTTGTTGTGGGAGACGGCTGATAACATTTGCCGAAAGTTCATTACAGAAGGAATGTAGAATATGTGAAATATGGGCATTCCTGTCAGCTCCTTGTACGATGTCTGACTGCGTGACTTACGGAGTCGCTGGTCTACATAATTAACGTGGCCTCTGGAATAAGTGCGCCAAAACAAGGTTTCTTTCTCAAGGAAGAAGAAGATGCATAAAATGAAATACGTCAGCTACTATGCTTTGGCAGCGATATTTCGGCCCTTCTTGGCAAGGGTCCTGGTCAGGCTGTCGAACTTCAAGGTCAACGTTGAGGAAAGCATGAACCTGCTATAAAATTATCCCAGTCAGCTGGGCTCAATGAGTATTTGCATTTTAGCTTCTTAAAGTTAAACCGAAAAGGGCTGAGATACAACAACCTAGTTACACATCCCTAATTCGCTTAAATAGGCTTGAAGAACCGATAAAAAAAAAAAAATGCGATACTTCTTTGTTCCGCTAGTCGATTTTCACACTTTGAATTTTCCCTTTCGGATTTGTGGCACCGCCTTGCGCTTATACCTGTATCCTTGGATATTTAGCACTACAACGGTAAAACGAATCCCAGAAAATATATATTTAAATAAGAAGAATACCAAAAAGGACAGATTTTCAATCTGACATTTGCAACGTCTAATATCTCTGGTATTTACAACAGTTGAAATTTGGTTCCTTAGTCAGGACATTCGACCTCAGAGCCTGGTCACACTGGGCTCAAAACGTGGCCGATTTGACAAACAACTAAAAATCCCTAGGGGACGTGGGATTTGATGGCTTTGTGGCAGCTTGGGGATAATGAGCAGACTGCAATTAAGTGTCAGTTGGGGTTCCTGTAACGTAATTATACACGCTGTTTCGCTCTAATTGATCTCCTGAATTTCAAATGACAACATTCATAATTAGTTGTGCCTTGTTCTTTTTCTTTTTTCTACTTTTGCAACCCAAAAAGCAGGAAATGATCCCAGTGTGACCAAGCTCTCAATCAGAAGATAAGCCAGAAAAATCACGTATGTTCTCTTGTTTAAATTTAGCGGTTTAGTTGTCGGGCGGTGGGGCCGGTCTTGTCGGGAGGCCGTCGATATTCTCAACGTCCCTACTAGTGTCGGTACTGTCGAAACATTGAAAATACCACAAGAGCATTAAAAATAATCCAGTGTATTTGTAAAGAACATAAAAAAACAAGCTGGCTTTTCAGTTAAAATTTTAACGGTGTATCTAATCATGGTGAAACAACAGATTGAAAAAAACAAGTTGAAAAGAATGAAGAACGATTTGATTGGGGCAAAAAAAGTAAGAAGTGAAGTTACGACAAAACCAACTGAGATTTTAGAGGGATCATTACAGTGGCGTGCCTTCGGCATATCGTTGGGTGATAAATAACGGGCTCTTAGTAATATGTCTCATGGAAAGGCGCCACTTCAGCCATCACGATCTCTTAGTATTTTGCCGATACTCGGTAGTTCTCTCAAAGACCCACTCTACCGATCAGATATTCATCTACACGAGATTAGTGTAGACATCTCGAGTTCTTTGAAGATTAAAGCCTCAGACCCTTTCAGAAGAATCGGCTACCGTTGTAACATCACCAGATCCCCCCCACTCAGTTCGTCCTCAACTCTTATCATCCTTCACAAAAGCCTTGAACATGTCCTATTTCCCCGATCTGAGAGCGTGTCTAAGAAGTGATCCGAGCAGATATCTTTCCATCGAAAGTTTGATCCAAGTCAGTATCTACTTTCCGTCTTGTAATTACATAGACAGTTCCCCTCCGAAAGTCATAAACGGCTGCCTTGTGATACCGATCATAACTTTCTAAACGGCAATAAATTTGAAATTGGATACCCCTTGCAACACCACCACAGTGCTCTCCTGCTTTACGAAATTAGAAAGTTAGGCGAGGAAGAAGTACGGAGAAGCAGATTCCCTGGCTTTGGGGCAGTTCAGCTGAGGAAAGTGTGCTAGTTCGACGATACTAATTCCTTGCCTCTCATTGCTGAGGGCGAGGTTGCTCTGGAATGGCCTCTCGATTGAGGCGTCAGTAACCTTGAATACATGTGTCTAGGGGGAAGGGGTTTTGGAAACTTCCCGACGGTGTGCTAACATGTAAAATTAACTGACTATGTCGATGCGTAGGGAGTCGGCTATGATTTTATTTTATTGGTCTCATCCCATCCCTACGTATCAGGGACCGTCTTCGTAGCCTAAATTACGATAGCCCAGGTCTTCGCCCTGGGCACTCCCCTTTTTTATTTTTGTTTGTTTACTTGGCACTCTTTGCTGTAGCGAATTCTACCAAAACCATCACATCAGCCCAAACAAGGCCAAAGGTTTCGATGGAATCCCACAAATTTAATTTTTGATTCAGACAATTGCGTCTTGTAGATGTTCGTTCTTCGACGGGCTTCTTAAACATTTTACTATTAAAATTTAGAAACAGTTTAAGGCCAATGGTAGTCATCTGAGAAGACGAAGTTCATATATGAATTCAGCATGTGTGTTTACCCTATAGCCTACGTCGTATCTACTTTGGCGAAATTGAACAAAACTTCCTTCCACTTCTGCCAAATTCCGGACAAACCGGACAAACTACTGGGCAAAAACTAAAACCCAAAAACGAATTCAGCATGTCTCCTTCCGCCGACATCGAACCTCTTATCAACTTAAGATAAAACTTTTACTTTTAACAAACTTTCCGGTTTCAGCCGGACTCCAAGCGATCTATACGTCCGGTGAGAAAACGACTTTTATATACGTATTCAGCATGTCTTCTTACCCAAATCGAACATCTTATCAAATACAAATAAAACTTTTACTTCAAACAAATATTCCGGTTTTGGCCGGATTCCGGGTGAACTACTTTTCCGGCGAGAAATCTTTTTCCTATACACAAATCAAGCGCCCGGTGGTGCTCTTTTCACCTTCCGCTCTCCCCTCTAAAGAATGGTGGCCGACTTCCCCATGTACTTGTGGGTCGTCGCCCTGGCCCTGGTCTTCGACTCTTTCTTTTATTATTTTTCTTTGTCTACTCCCGCTTAGCTATCTTTTCCTCTTTTTCCTTGCTATCGATTGAACTCTTGTAAGTGGCCACGACGGTAAAAACCTTAAAATATAACAATAGGAAAGAACCCTAATATCATAGCACTGGAACAATTAACGTCACCTCACCTATACCGTGAATATCTAGATCTTCTAGTTAAAAAACGTAAATCACGTTTATACTTTTCAATATAACCTAGTAGAATCTTTTGTAGGCTACTTTTATCGTAAAATAATATCATTATTGTGTTAGCTCATTTATTTTAACCATTTCACCACAGCAATGCACGCCCCTGTAGGCGTTTTTCCGCGACAAAATTGTGGGCCAACATTTCCGAGTGTTTGTCGCGGAAACACGATTGTGTGCCACGAGGTCGAGCCTCAAGTTGAAACTCGCGGAAACGCCATTTTGTCTATGTTCTGGGCGGTAGTTTCAGATGTCTGAAAAGAACAAAATTCATACAGAATCTCAGTAAATAGAACTTCAGGCTGTCGTCCTTACCCGTGCTAAAAGGATCCTCAGTTTTTCTTGTCTGGCGCTACTTTGCTGCTTAATTTGAATTTCCCGCCAGAATCAAGCCACAAAGTCGACAATCACCTCGGCAGTTGTTTGTCGAATTCGAGCCACAATGTGAGCCACAAAAATCTTGTTGGCCGCGGAAACACAATTGTAGGCCGCACAAAAGGCCGCGGAAACACTCTTTTCGAGCCACAATCGACCCACAAACTGTTTGTGGGAGTACGGAAAAATGCCTTAGTTGCGTTTTGCAGATACGATGGTATCTGTTACCACGGTAACTAATCTGCAATTAGTCGTCTTTGCAGTTACCGTGGTATCTGATACGCGGTTGCTCTGCAAAAACGACAATTGCCGAAATTGCACTTTTTGAAATCATCCCAAAAGAAAAACTGATATCCAGTTACTTCTTTCTCACCAATTTTACAAAATTTGGTGAAAGTGAGATGACTTTTCAGATACCACGATCAGTTACCACGGTCGGACCGTGCTATCTGAATAACAGATACCACGATAACTGGTCAAATACTTTTGCAGTTGCAAAAACGCCTTTTGCCCGTGTTATCAGATATCACGATAACTGCGAAAACGACTTTTTACCGACTTAAAAACGCAACTCGTATGTTTGGTTGCAATTACTGGTATTGCGGCTTCTTCTTCTTCTTCTAAACTTCTAAATTCACATGATTTCTTTCAGTGAGCTGCGTATCCGTGCGAGGTGCGCCACGACCAAGCTTCGTCGAACCTCTACAGAATGTCACTGCGGCAGTTGGACGAGAGGCGGTTTTGCCCTGTGTGGTTGACAACTTAGGTCCCTTTAAGGTACGATCAGCAATTTGCATTCCATTGTAAGCTTTATTACCGTGATGAGGGCTGTGCTTTTCTTATAGCACAAATGATCTTTCACGATGAAATGGCTCAGGAATATCGTTTCGAAAATACCATTAATTTTCCACGCAAAATTACAGATTTTCTTGTTAGCGCTTCTCGACTCTATACAGCCTTCACGCTTTCCGACGCGGCGGCTGTATGTAAAATTTGTAAAAAGGTTTGGGAAATTCAAGCAAACGAAAGAAGTCCAAAGCCGAAGTTCAATCAATCAAGTTTATTTTCCAAATAGCATAAAGCTAGAAAAGGAATAAAATATTTACGAAATAAAAAGACCCGAAACAAATTACTTGCAAGATATGACCAGAAATAAATGATGGGATGAAACTACTTAAAAACTGGGAGAAGAATTAGCAGGATATGGAGAAAACTGAATGCCAGTGTTCCTCTCGGACCAACGCACGGAAAACTGGAGGGGAGGCGGGAATATATGGGCCATCTGGGACAACACATTATCTTTGCTTCAAAATTTTTGAAAGAGTATTTCTGCGGTCGGTTAATTTAGGAACGTCCACTTTAATGAGAGCCTCTTCGTATGAAATATTATGATCACCCAGAATGATTGTCACTGCTCTCTTTTGGACATTTTCCAGGAGATCTGCAGAAAGAGAAGAATGCCAAACCGGTGAAGCATATTCTAATGAGGACAGATATAAGTTAGACCTGTTGGTCTACCATGTCTTCCAAAACTAAAAATGGCGCTTTTTCACCCTAAAGCTTAAGAGATAGATAGCCTACGACTTCGTGAAGTCGTCCGTCCGTCTATTAGCACGATAGCTTTCGAAGGGTTTGAGTAATTTTGTTCAGAACTAGCTTCGTTTAGTTGCAGTTTATTCATGAAAAAAAAAATAGACACCATTACCTGTTTGTGGCCCCACCATAAGGCCTGTAAGGATACCTCCCCTCCTTAAGGATGACCTCGTAAAATAATTTAATAAACCAGATGGATCTTACCTTATGTTTTTGGGAGAGGTCATCCTTAAGGAGGGGAGGTATCCTTACAGGCCTAACATAAGGCCTGGTAAAGGGCGGGGCTTATTCTTTATTCAGATAGTCTTAAGGGAAACAAACCAAACAAAACAAAACAAAAAGGAGAGAAAAAAGAAGAAGAAGAAAAGAAGAATAAAGACATTACAAACTGACAAGAAAAATCCACTAACGAACAGTGAGAATACTTTGTTTAAAGTACGAGTCGGTTCGCAGATGGGCCTTGCAGGCCTACATTTCGGCTTGAGGGAGGGGAACCGGTATAATGCGTCACCCGTCATCTTCCTTAACGTTCCCCAGATGGTAGATTGATCAATAAGTTATATTCTGTATTAAGTCCTTGTTTATTTTTACTTCTTTGGACCCCCTCCCTATTTTTCTTTTTGTTTTGTTTTCTTTCTTTCTCGTTCCTTGTTCCCTTATTTTTCTCTCTTTTTCATTTAAAGTTGAAAACATTGGTTATTTTTTTCGTCTCCTCCCTTTTTCTTTCTCTAGAGTTTTCAGTTAGTTGATTATGTTTGTTGTTTAACTAATATCGGTTGTTTCCCTGCCCTAGCAAAGCACTCCTTTTGTGCTTTCCTGGCAGGAACGCTAATCGTGTATTTTGTTTTTGTCTTTTATTATAGTCCAATGAAACTGAAACTGAATATTTATTCCAGGTGGCATGGGTTCACCTCGATAGGAATATGATCATAGCCATCCAAAGAAACGTCGTGTCCAGGATATCACGCTACTCGGTCTCCCACGATCACCACAGAACGTGGCGATTACACATCAAAAACATTCAGTCAGAAGACGCCGGGAAATATATGTGCCAGGTTAACGCCGAACCGATGATATCGCAAGTTGGACATTTAGACGTCGTTGGTATGTCCACGAAAAATATTGTAGTAATTGTGTTACACTCTGGGTAGCAAATCAGAATCCATCCACACACAATACCCCCCCCCCCCCCCCCTCGTACCTTGTAAATCAACCGCTGTTTTTTATGAAAAGCCTGACTTATGTAAGTTTGTAACTGATTCTAAGCAACTACAGCAATTTTCTGGTTAGGAGCAGAATCACTGGTAATCAGTTAGTCGCTGATTCAGTCACATTATCATTTTCCTTTTATGTTGGTTTGCTGTTTGTACAAATCTGCTGAACTTGTTTTTTGGGGCAAAGCAATTGAGAGCCATGCTAGGAGATTATGAGCCAAGCTTTCAAACGATGTCCGAAATATGATGCATTTTTCAGAAATCACGTTATCTGTTAAGAGGCATATTCTCGCCGTTCCCCGAGGACTCCTCGGGGAATCGAAGGGAACGCCGAGAATAGAGGGAGTCACTCCACGCGGACTCTCGCGTACAGAAACAGCAATAACACGGCGAATGCTTCCAAAACGGATTTTGTTCGTAAAAAAAAGGAGTTCACGAAATTAGACTGGATCCACTTTATTTTTGGTTTTGTTCATGCTGATTGTTTTTAAATAATTTTACATTGTACCAACACCAGCAAAAATTGATTCCCCTCCGAATCTCAGGAGTCCTTTTTTATGATGGTGATGATAATCGAAGGATTCCCCCCATGGGGACTCGCGAGCATACGGCGAGTGAGTCCCCCGTGAGTCCTCAAGTGGAGTCCTAGGGAAACGGCGAGAATACGCCTAAGGTCGAAAGTTCAAGGATTGCTCCAGGGGTTGATGTCTGGTTTGGTACCCAATGACCCGGATTACCAGGGTTTCACGTTAGGGTTTTCTTCACTTTCGCCGTAACATTAAACAGATCTTAAGATGCGTGAACACACAGTTCGATTTTCGCAGTCGGATGCGAATTTCCTCATTCGCTTCTAAATTCCGACTCATTGCATGCAAGTTTTCTATAGTGACGCGATCTTCGCATGTAGGTCGATCAGTCGGTACAGGAGTCGGTATTAGGTCGACTATGTATTCGCATAGAAAGAAAGTTTTGATAGGAGAAAACAGGTCGGTGAGGAGAATTACAATTGCCCACTTTGTTGCACTGGGCAACATACCATTGACCACCTTCTAGGACAGTGCCAAGAGCTTCCTTCATGAGTTTAGCTGGGATGGTTGGTGGTGTTCTCTTCCCTGGTATCTTAAAGTCGACAAATAAAAGTGAAATTCGTGGGGTCGTTTTTTTTTCGTTTTGAATGCAATGAAAAGAAGAAAATAGTTGGTGTTTTCATTTTTAGTGGTATAAATTGTTGTTGGCGCCTCAGGCGTCTGTTGTATGGCCGTATTAGGCTTTTCCAATAAATTATTATTATTATTATGTTCGGACTGCGTGTGTGCGTAGCCGTAGCCGGGTGGCCGTGGACTTCAATTATTACCCGGATTGATGGCACCGTCTTCAGTTCCGCACATAAAGTTGAACTTGTTCAGCTTGAGGATGAAAATACGGAAATTCCGACCGAAAAACCTGGTCGTCTATCCGAACCGTCAGAAGGCAACCAACCCCCTGAATGACTTCTATTCTATAATCCCGACTCTGGGATCTTGCCTATGGAGCTGCTTTAAAAAAAATCCTCTAGCTTTCCTCTTACGCATTGAAGCTGTATTGTCTGGTTTCCCGTGGGTACGTGGTATAAGAAGCGAAATGATGACGCAGGAAATGAAGTGAGTTCATATCGCTACGGCCAAAAGAGGCCCCTCGCCAACAAGTACCGAAATAAAAATATTAGCTGATAAAACAAATTAAATTAAATTATTCAGCTACAGGACATGCATCAGGACATGCATCGATTTTTCAAGCACTTGACACATTTTGCTTCGTTTTGACGACAACTCAGGCCTCCTTTTTGGGGGATCCGAAAATGTAAGTGACGCGATACCTATGATTTCGTAAAAGCTGTCCTCTGTCCGTCTGTTAGCATGATAGCTCTCGAAGGGGTTGAGATATTTTATTCAAACTTGGCAGAGGACTCTTTGGGTCGAAGTACAGGTCAAGTTCGAAGATGGGATTTGTATCCCTACATTTAGGGGTGCGGGGGAGGGGTTTCCAATTAGGGGCGAAAAAAAATAATTTTAAAAGCTTATGAGATTTAGAGGTAAGGAGACATGCTAAATCCGAATATGAACATTATTTCGTGCATGGACAGGTAGGTAGTTCAACCTGAATTCGACAAAAAATGGAAAATTTCTGAAAAGTAAAAGTTTAATCTGAAGTTGATTTGAGGTTTGATTTAGGGGTAAGGAGACATACTTAATACGAATATGAAAATTATTTTCTTGCCGGACAAGTAGTTGGCTCGGAATCCGGCCACAACCGGAAATTTAGCATGAAGTTTTAAACCCAATGATACAGTCGATATGAGTTGAGGAGACATGCTGTTGCGGCTTTCGAACATACAAAATATCGATTACTGATTCGGTATTGCAAGGAGGCATGCTGAATCCAATTTGGAACTTAGTTTCCTTGACGAGTAAGCTGGCAGAAGCCAAAACCCGGAAATTTGAATCGAACGGTTCGCTTCTCAGTGTTACCAGCCCTTTTGCTCCACAGGAATTGGCCAAGAGTAGCCTCCTGCTAAAAGGAGGAATTTGGTCAAGTGGTCAAGTTGGTCTCAAGTCGATTAGAGATGAGATGTTGGTGTAAACATATGCTGAATCCATATACCATATATTCCGGATCACCAGAATTTTGTAAACTTCCCTACAACTCCCCCACAGTGCCCGGATCCGGTCTGATCTTGTAAACTGTGTATCTAGGGCTTGTGCTTGTTCTTCTCACCAAGTTTCATCCCGATCCGTCCACTCTGAACATGTTACACAATTTCCGGTTCCCCCCTCCAACTGCCACCAAAAGTCACCGGATCCGTTCCGGACTTGAAGTGTGGCATCTGAGACACAAGGTTTTTCCAAATATCAAGTTTCTAAGAGCCGATTCCCCGTTCAAAAGTTATACATACGTCAATATTCCAGACCCCCCTCCCTCCACCCATCCCCACCCCGACGGTGGTCGATCGGCGAAGTGACAAGTTCCAAGTTAGTTTGGTCGGGTCCCTAATATGCCTGCCAAGTTTCATCGTCCTAGCACATCCGGAAGTACCCTAACTCGCGATCACCGGACTGACCGACAGACCGACGGAAAAGTGATAGGTATGTGGGATTTGGCCGGAAGGCAAGTGCCATAAAAGTGACATGGGAAGAAAACAGAGATTCTATGTCACTTACGCCGACTTCTCAGATATTATTTGGATACGAATCGCTGTGAAAACGATGGCAACCGTGTTAGGAAGAATATTAGTTGTTTTGACAGTAGGAACTTGGAAAACATTTGGAATTTGATTCTGTCGGCTTCTAGATACATATAAAACGTTTATGGAAAGGGCCCCGGACTATAACTTCCCATGTTTTCGAGCTCAAATTCTTACCAAGTCGGTTGATTCAGAGGCGGGGTTCTGTAAGACTAGCTAAACTAAACTAAACTAAAACTAAAAGGGGGACAGAAATCCTGGGGAAAACCCGGTAAACGCGACAATCGTGACATGGCTAGCATTCTACCAGGGAATAAGTTCTTGTCCCAAGACAATTGGAACGGGGGGGGGGCTAATGCCTTTACCAAAAGTACACATACACTGTCAGAAGTTTCATAACAGATAACATGAGGATGCGCCGTTTCAACAGATAATGCGTAAAATGTTATGAAAAAAGTATCTGCTGAGTTTTCCGACATCATGACGTAGGTAGATGCTTTTTTGGCTCTTCCTAACAAAGCTTGTTAGGCATAACATTTCATGCATAACGTTTTCAAACACAACAGATAGCATCTGAAGTGTTATCTGTTGCGCATAATCTGTTGAAACAGCGCATCCTCGTGTTATCTGCTATGAAACTTCTGACAGTGCATAGGCGAGCATAGCTCTTACTAGAAATGATATTTTCACGATGATTTGGCTCACTGACACTAGCCTTCCTGCTCTCCGACGCGGCTGGACGCAAAATATTCGGAAACTGGATGCGCAGTGTTTAAAAAGTGGGAAACAACAAAAGAAGGCCAAAACAGAGGATAGACCTGATGGTCTACCATGCCTTCCAAAATAAAACAATATTTGTAGCTTCTCATGTCCTTATGTGTGGAATAGTTGTCGGCGGAACTTGAAGGTTTCAGCGAAGTTTGCACTGCGTGACTGCAGTTTTTAATAAGTTGTATTGGTTTCTTCTATATTTGTACGGGGGGCTGAGGGGGGGGGGGTGCCTAGACCCAAATAGGGGATCTGCACCTGCGCTATGCTAAGCACTCGTACTACTAACTGTTTAACCTTAAAATACTTACGCGTTCCCAGACCATGCCCCCCCCCCCGCCCTCTCTGGTTCGAATCGCGGTGGTGCCTATACCGTTTGGTTTGGGGCGGGGCTAGTGGCGTAACCCGTAAGACAAGCCAAACCTTCGAATGGGTACAGTACAAAGATAACTAGGGGGAAGGTGAAAGGAAGGGTGTGCGAAAGCGCCAGGATGGCTAGCCCCCGACAGCCCATTTCACTTCCTGATTGATGGCAGAGAACCGGAGATTAACAAGGCCGATAAGCCCTGCATAGGCTGATGCTGATAACTTTACCCCCACCCCACCACCTGGAACGTACACTGTCAGAAGTTTCATAACAGATAACACGAGGATGCGCGGGATAAGCGTTACCATCAGGAAGAACCGAAAATCCGCCAAAAAGTATCTGCCGAGTTTTCCGACATCATGACGATAAGGAATAAAGTCATTAGGTGATTTTTGTGCTCTTCCCAACAAAGCTTGTTATGTATAACATTTCATGCATAACGTTTTTCAAACACAAAAGATAACATCCAAAGTGTTATCTGTTACGCATTATCTGTTGAAACCGCACATCCTCGCGTTATCCGTTTTGAAACTTCTGACAGTGTACTTTACCCTCCTGGTCAAGCATCTCCCCCGTAACATTACCTTCCGGTTTGATTACCTTCCGATATTCAGCCTTCGACTATAAAGTGATCAGCCTTCGGATGAACATTACAGTAAAAGCTGGAGGGATTGTTGACCGGTGAAAATCTAATCTCGGGAAAGAAAGCTATTGAATTGGAATTCTTGTAAAAGGAAACAGTCCGTTTTCCCTTCATGTGCTCATAACAAATCCTGCTGTAAAAGGAAATCTGGAAAGAACAGTGAATAAAAAAAAGAACATCCAGTAGTGGAACAGATATTATTATTCTGAAGATTCGAACTCGAATTGAAGATTCGTCGTATTCTGTGACCGACGAGGAAGACCGAAAAAGACGAATTCAGTTTTCATGGCACTAGCCTTCCGACCAAGTGCCATATACCGGTCACTTTTCCGTCGGTCAGTCCGGTGATCGCGAGTTAGGGTACTTCCAGACAGCTTCCAGATGTGCTAGGACGATGAGATATGGGACCCGACCAAACTAAGTTGGAAACAGTCACTTCCCCGATCCGACCACCGTGGGGGAGTGGAGGGAGAGGGAATCCGAAATATTGACGTGTGTATGACTTTTGAACGGGGAATCGGATCTTAATGGAACTTGATATTTGGAAAGACCTCCGATCTTAGATGTCACACGTCAAATCCAGAACGGATCCGGTGACTTTGGGGGGAGATGGAGGGGGGGGGGGGCGGAAATCGTGTGACATGTTCAGAGTGGACGGGTCGGGATGAAACTTGGTGGCAAGAACAAGCACAAGCCCTAGATACATAGATGACAAGACCGCACCGGATCCGGACACTGTGGGGGGAGTTGGAGGAGGGTTCCGAAGTTCCGGTGATCCCGAGTTTAGAGGTTTCTAGATGTGCTAGGACGATGAAACTTGGCAGGCGTATCAGGGACTCGACCATTTTAAGTTAAGAACAATCGTTCCTTCGATTTGAACATCGTGAGGGGGAGTGGAGGGAGGGGGAATCCGGAATCTTGAGGTATGTCCAACTTTGAATGGATGATCGGATAACTTGAAATAGCGAAAGAATTTATTCTTTTTATTTTTTATCTCCCACACGTCAAATCCAGAACGGATTCGGTGACTTTGGGGGGAGTTGGAGGGGGGGGCGGAAATCGTGTGACATGTTCAGAGTGGACGGATCGGGATGAAACTCGGTGGCAATAACAAGCACAAGCCCTAGATACATAGTTGACAAGACCGTAGCGGATCCGGACACTGTGGGGGGAGTTGGAGGAGGGTTCCGAAGTTCCGGTGATCCCGAGTTTGGATGTTTCTAGATGTGCTAGGACGATGAAACCTGGCAGGTGTATCAGGGACTCGACCATTTTAACTTAAGAACAGTCATATGTGATGGTGGAAAACGGATACGTCAGCTGAATTTTATTGGAGCTATATTTCGGCCCTTCTTGGCAAGGGTCCTCTTCAGGCTAAAAACCGTTACTTCTAGTCGGAATCACTGCTGTTAAAATGACACATTTGGTCATTTTCTGGAATAGCGATTTTTATGTCCTTACGTAGGACAAGAGTGACAAAAACAAAAGAGAGTGACAATTCACACTATCGTTCGACATGTGGCAACCCTGCGTTTCCTTGCTAGGGTCTGCCTCCTTCGGAGTCCGATCACCGACTGGGCCTGGAGAAGCGTCGTCGTTTTTCCACAGTTTGAAATTAGAATTCGGCGCATAACAAATTGCCTCCATAAAGTCGGGAAACGTTTTCCGTTTTCAGCAGTGGGACAGATAAAGAAAGTCACCGGGTGTGTCGGCACTTGAAAGTGACCTAGTGGTAAATTAACTGCATTTTATGGCCCTCCCAGTCCCTAGGCTAAGGACCTTCTCGTCCTGCAAACAACCCTCGCCCCATTTCGGTAGGACGAACTTGGAATAAATGCATACGGACGGCAGTGATGATTGAATTGAGACGCCATATTGTCGGGGGGGGGGGGAGAAGTTACTTAGGGAAAGTGGGGATGGGACAGGTACAAATGAGGTGGATGAAGATGCTAAAGAAGTACTGGCCCCGTGTTGAGCCAAACATTGTTTAGCTTGGTCGGAATTGAGAAAAGTTCTTTTTTTGTATCAAGTTTCGGCCATCTGACGTTTTTCCCGGACAGGTACGAAGATCCCTGGAATCTAATAGGGCAAGGCAAAAGTCGCCTTTGGTGCTACGAAAGGATAATTTGACGCTGAAAAAAGAGAGTGAAGTGATAGAAAACTTTCAGGTGGGGAGTGGTCTGCGATCAGTCAGAGACTGATAAGCAACTTTTCCCCTAAAATTTCAAGCAAACTTTTAAGTAGGCTTATATTTTCTTCATAACCAAGGCTGAGCCTTCAGCCCAAGCTGACTGCGAATCGTGTTTGACGATGCGAAACGGATAAGTCAGCTACATTCTATTAGAGCTATATTTCGGCCCTTCTTGGCAAGGGTCCTCTTCAGGCTCAAGCCGCTCTAGCTGGAAAATGAACTTGTGGAAAAACAACGAAGGATTCTTCCTTAGATATCTGATTTTGTGAACTTCTTCTCTGAAAATTGGTTGGTAACTCCAAGCTGGTGCTGTGATTCCATTCTGGACACGGCTGTTTTCATTTTGCCTTCACAAAATCAGATATTTAAGGAATAATCTTGAATTGTTTTTCCGCAAGTTCATTTTCCAGCTTGAGCGGCTTGAGCCTGAAGAGGACCCTTGCTAAGAAGGGCCGAAGTATAGCTCTAATAAAATGTAGCTGACTTATCCGTTTTGCACCGTCAAATAACCAAGGCTATTACTAAGCTATCTTTGTATAGCAGTACAACGAGTACATACTCCAAGTGTGAACAATGTGTGTTAGTTTCTGTCTCTTTACAGTGTTCACATTAATGTTAGTAGTTTTACACAAGAATAGTAGACGATTGTTCATATTGGTTCTAAGGACTAGTACATGTATAGGTGGCGAATGTAGACACTGGACCAACTAACAAAACGGGCATAAGAACCATTCTCACACTCGGGACAAGCAATTTGACCCTGCTCCTCAATCCCCGGAACAGGACACATTAGTCCGTCAAGCCTGGACCTAAAGTGCGGCCAATAAAGAAAACACTTTTTCTAAAGGAAGAAACCTTTTCTATGGGCACTAGAAATTCAAATAGGCACTAAACAAAGACAGATTTTACACAAGTATGGATTAGTACGGCCAATCGCAACCTCTGTACTCTGTACAGTACAGTTTTTCAATAATGTAGCTTCTGTTTTGCCATTTATGTTGTTTTTCTTCTTTTTTTTGCTTTCTTTTCCTTGTTTAATTACTCCTATTCATGTACAGTTGTATACCATAACGGGTAAGAATATTTGTGTTAATAAGTCTTTGAATAACTGTCCTATGATAAAGTAATAATAAGATATATTGATAAGACTTCTTACCTGTCGATCTTCTTGGCCATTCAGCTAAATGATGAATGAATGAATTTTATTACCCCGTAAAGTGTAAAACACAAAATACGGAGTATTATGAAAAACAAAACAAAACGGTAAATAGCGAAAAAAAACTAACAAAACAACATGAACAAGCTAACCAGTATCAATAAGAAAGAAAGTCCGCAGAGGGTCGTAAACGTGAATCAAGTTAGTGATTGTTTGTCATCTTCTTTTGACAACTTTCTGAAGTTTCGCAGTCGCGCTTTCCTCATCCCTTCTCATAGTTAGTAAAGATCCCTGCTGGCTGCTGCATTGTTCCTTACTTTTTCGTGTTTAATCAGGTTCAATTCGGACGGAATCGCTGGTCGTTTATACTGATAAGTTAGACGGCGGCTTGACACGTTATATAAAGTAAAGGGTCTTTTGTCTATGAACAAAAAAACGTTCCGCGCATGTGAATAAAAGGACTTTTATCTTTGCAAGGCTAAATGAGAATAACCGCACTGTCAGAAGTTTCATAACAGATTGCGCATAACACTTTCAAGAATAACACCTTTTCACTTAGAAAAAAAGTGTTATGACCAATTAAGTTTATACTATTTCGTGCCCAGATCTCCAACAACACCTTCAATAGGTAAAAATACTACACTGTCAGAAGTTACATAACGACAACAGCGGGATGCGCGGTTTCAACAGATAACACTTTGGGATGTTATATGTTATGTTTCTTTCGTTCCCGTTAGTATTTTTACCAATTGAAGGTGTTGTTGGAGATCTAGGCACGAAATAGTGTAAACTTAATTGGTCATAACACTTTATTTCTAAGTGAAAAGGTGTTATTCTTGAAATTGTTATGCGCGATCTGTTATGAAACTTCTGACAGTGCGTAGAGGTCGGAAACGGCGTCGGGCGGGAGAATAGGAATCGTGTGCCGTAGATTAATAAAAGACCCGCCGTACTTATAATGCTAATGCAACCTACTTCCGTAATTGCAATCATTAATTCTTAAACCCGGAAGCCCAAATTTCATGCTAGATTTTAAACCCGCTAACTACACCTTACTAATCTTTGCACTATTTTCACTATTTTCACACGATTCACTATTTTCCGTGCGCATTTTGCTCCCGACGAGTATTCGATGATCATGCTTATTCATGCTATTGCTGCGTAAGACGAGTTATCTGAATTTTCCTGAGTTTTTGCTAGAAGTCAATGGGGCTGCAAAAGGCTTGAAAGAGCCAAAGACGTGTATATTTGTTAAAAACAGATCCTACACTGTCAGAAGTTTCAGAACAGATTGCGCATAACACTTTCAAGAATAAAACCCTTTGACTTAGAAATAAAGTGTTATGACCAATTAAGTTTACACTATTTTGTGCCTAGATCTCCAACAACACCTTCAATTGGTAAAAATACTAACGGGAACGAAAGAAACATAACATATAACATCCCAAAGTGTTACAATGTGTAACATCCTCCAAGTTTTACATCCCAAAGTGTCTGTTGAAACCGCGCATCCTGCTGTTGTCGTTATGTAACTTCTGACAGTGTAGTATTTTTATCTATTGAAGGTGTTGTTTGAGATCTGGGCACGAAATAGTATAAACTTAATTGGTCATAACACTTTTTTTCCAAGTGAAAAGGTGTTATTCTTGAAAGTGTTATGCGCAATCTGTTATGAAACTTCTGACAGTGTAGTGCCAGATAGTTTTGATTACTAGAGCATAAACAGTATATAGCGCGAGGTGTGCTTTAATAGCCTTTGATTTCCTGATTACTTACGATTTAACAACTAATCAACAGTTTACTTTTTTAATTTGGGTGGGACACAGCCGCGAATTAGGGTTTATTAAATAAGGTATGAGTCAGTAAGGTTCGGGGGGGGGGGGGGGGTAAAGTTACGTGCAAACACATTCCTATAAGATTTCGCATGCGGAATTTGCTTCACATTGAGGAAACTTGCATGTGATGCGTTAAAATTTGAAGCAAAGGAGCAAATTTGCATCCGACTGCAACGGACTATGCGGACACTTACCTAAATTCTCGTACAGTCACAGTTAACTGCATCAAGAACAAATGAGCACACGCTTTTTGTCGGTGAATCGTTAAATCTTGTCGGTAAAATCCGGGCTTGCCCCCCCCCCCCCCCCCCCTCCGAAAATGGGCTAGTTTCGCCACTGCTCTGAATGTTCAGAACTACGATGCTCTCTATTTGAGGAACTCAACTTGTACTGACAATAAAATATCAGCTATTATCGACACGTATAGTAGAATGCACACGTCGTTATTGCTTGACTGTCACGTTCTCTTTGGGAAAACTGGGGTTTTCGGGACAGAAAGGATAGTTCTGAGGTTTTCAGTTCAGTTTCAACCACCGTCTCCCTATCTCTGTAATACGACCATGCGGAGTCGAATGGATTCTCGATACCCTGCCTGATGCAAACGAGCGGAGGGTAGGAGCTACGCGGAACATCAGTAGAGCCCCGGAAAAGAGATTCCGAGAGTAACATTGTGACGTCAGGTATGACACGCTGCGCAGAGCGTTTCATTCACCTGCTACAGTTCGCAACGGCGAAGAGGGAAGTAGATGGTCATTAACTCAAAGCTCAGCAAGTACCTCTAGGACTGCTCAGTTTTGTCCGGAGATCCATAGTCGGTGCATAGGACCAAAGACGGAGGTTCTATTAGCTTATTTCTTCTTGATTGCCATACATAGGTGACGTTTTTGCGTCGATGAATGTAGAGCTGAACGGGGTTATCCCGTCCACGCGAAAATGAGAAAATCGATCAGGCGTTAAACGTCCACGCGAAAATGCCCATCTACTGTAGAGGTATGGTTATGTGAACAGTTCTATTAATGTGAACAGTACAGTTTGGGGCAAAACGCTAGCATGAAGATCCAAAGTACCTATTCATTTGTTTTCAGATGCCTTTAATTACCTACTTTGGCTAACTGGTAGTTAGCCATAGACACAGCAAGTGCATGAAAATGGCAAAGTCCGATGTCAACAAACGTTCACATAAGCATATCTCTACTGTACATCCATGAGCAGAATATCAATTAGGTCTTCGTTTCCTATTTGACTCATCACTAGCCAATTATAAAATTCCGTAAATTAATCTGATTGGCCAGTACCGTTGAAAGTTGAATTCATCTGAACTTCGGTCTCAGCCAATTTCAAGCTATAGCCTACTGGTACTGTCACGCAAGCCAGTGGCCATCGGCACACCCGAGCGGAACCAAAACCCCTAGCGGAATTTCCGGAACTGGCCGAGACCGGGTTATAAGTTTCCTTGTCAGGCTCGCGATTCGCTACCGTTTTCGTCTCTTCATTTTAAAGTGTAACATCTAAGGTCTCCTAACACGGGTTCCGCTGTTATTTGGCTTCAAGTGTTTCTAGCTCCCGTGTTTTTTCTAGTTCAATACCGAGTCACATCGTGTTGGGATCCAAGTCAACCCTAACTGTTAGTGGCTGAAAACGCACCATACGATTGAAAATTAAGTGTCTTTTTCTGTTTATTTATGTGTTCTATTTATTTTCTTCATTTACTCCGCCTTTTCAAAATGGCGGGTCATAAATAAATTACTTACTTACTTACACGAAATACATACCATTGTTTGTATTTCGTTGTAAATTTAGCAGGCTAATTTATCTTTAACGGTCAGCTGTTTATTAGTATGTAAGTGTGTGTGAGTTTGAATGACATGTTGTTGTTCCTTTTTATACACTACTCTTCAGTTTTGAAGGATTCAAATAAATCATATAATACTTGAAGCTCAGTATGAATGCGCGTTTATTGGATAGCCTATTATTTGAGCTTCGTATTATGTATGTTTGTTCTTTTCCTAGTACCTCCTACTATTTCCGACAACGCCAGCTCCCCGTCACAGGTCACGGCGCGTGAGGGTACGCGTGTCAGCCTGGTATGTCGCGGAGAGGGGAGGCCTGCACCTCGAGTCGCCTGGAGACGGGAGGACGGGAAAGCGTTGGTACACGAACGACGGTCTTTAGATACAGGTAAGTGAATAGCTGCGTTTTTTGCCTTTTCTCCTCAGGTCGGTTAACCGACCTATTTACCACTATTGACCGTTTTTTCGTCTCGCCGGTCGGTTGGATGGAACTGTAACAAGAGCTGTAAGCTCATATGGCACTTGCATGGAATAAGATGATTTGATTGATCAAAAGTAAGTTTCGACTTTGCGGTTGAGATGCGCACTCTAAGGGAGCTGGAACTTCATTTGTAAGCAAAACCCTTGAGGCAAAACTGCTAATGGGCACATGGGCATCACGAAAATGCATATATTGCTTAAAAGTATTTTTTTTACTTTGCGGTCAAGATTGGTACTTTAAGGAATAATCGGATTTTGGAAGTAGCAATTTCTAAGCAAATGTTGTTGAGTCTCCAATATTCCAGCGAAGTTTCATCGTCCTAGCACATCGGGAAGTACCTTAACGCGCGATCACCGGAATCCCAGACCCCCCCCCCCCTCCTCCAACTCCACCCACAATAACCGGAGCCAATCCGGTTCTTTAAATGATTAACCCAGAGCATCTGTTTGTCATTCCCACGAAGTTCGATCCAGATCACACCAGTCTAAGCGGATCAAGTATTTTCCGCCCTCTCCCCAATAATTGCCGGATTCGGTCCGGAAATGAAAAAGGTCACCAGAGAAAAATGTCCTCTGTTTAATTATTAAATTTCACTCGAATCCGATCACCCGTTCCAAAGTTACGCATGACTCAATATTCCGGATTCCCCTCCCTCAACTCCCCCCCCCCAAGATTATCATATCGAGGATTTTTTTATTCCAAGTATGTTTGACCGGGTCCCTGATATGCCTTCCAAGTTTCGTCGTGAAAATCTCCCAAAAAACGGAATTCCGGGAAACCCCCTCCTCCCCCCCCCTCAAGTGTCCAGATCCAGTCAAACTATGTAAAAGATTTATATGGACCAGATGTTTGTTCTTCCCAGCAAGTTTCACTCCGATACCATCATTCTAACCGTTTCTCGAGATTTCCGGTCCACCCCCCCCCCCCCCCCCAGCTCCCCCGCGGTGCACGTAGCCAATCCGATTCAGCAAATGACTTACCTAGAGCATCTGTTTGTTCTTCCCACAAAGTTCCATCCCGATCCCTCCATTCTAAACGGGTCACGTATTCCCCCCTCCCCCAATAGTTGCCGGATCCGGTCCGGATATGAAAAAAATCATCGGAGAAATTTCCTCTGTTCAATTCTTAAATTTCACTCGATTCCGATCACCCATTCCAAAATTACGCATGACTGAAAATTTCGGATTCCCCTCCCTCCACTCCCCCCACCATTATCTGATCGACAAAATTTTTATTTTGAAGTCAGTTTGATTGGGTCCCTGATATGCCTGCCAAGTTTCATCGTGAAAATCCCCAAAACCACCATCACTGGAATTCCGCCCCCCCCCCCCCCCATAAGTGTCCGGATCCAGTACAATGGTCTAAAGGACTTATCTAGAGCAGATGCTTGTTCTTCCCAGCAAGTTTCACTCCGATCCCTCCATTCTAACCGTTTCTTGAAATTTCCGGTCTCCCCCCCCCCCCAACTCCCCCCTGGCCACCGAATCCGGTCAAGACTTTAAACGGGACATAACAGATATATATTCTATTCAGTTATGAAGTTTCATTACAATCCGATCATCCGTTCGAAAGTTACACACTTCTCAATTTCCCGGATTCCCCTGCCCTCCACCCCCCCCCCCCCCAAAAAAAAAAAATGGTTGGATCAGAAAACTGATTATTTCTAAGTTTGTTTGGTCGGGTCTCTGATATGTCTGCCAAGTTTCATGGTCCTAGCACAACTGGAAGTACCCTAACTCGAAAAAGTGTGACAAAATGCCCTAAATTTTCAAGTTTCCAGCGCCCCCACTTCCCCGCATATGGTCGGATCGGGAAACTGATTATTTCCAGGTTAGTTTGGTTGGGTCCCTGATATTCCTGCCAAGTTTCATTGTCCTAGCTCATCTGGAAGTACCCTCACTTGAAAAAGTGTGACAAAATGCCCTAAATTTTCAAGTTTCCAGCGCCCCAACTCCCCCGCATATGGTCGGATCGGGAAACTTATTATTTCCAGGTTACTTTGGTCAGGTCCCTTATATTCCTGCCAAGTTTCATTGTCCTAGCTCATCTGGAAGTACCCTAACTCGAAAAAGTGTGACAAAATGCCCTAAATTTTCAAGTTTCGAGCGCCCCCACTCCCCCGCATATGGTCGGATCGGGAAACTGATTATTTCCAGGTTCGTTTGGTCGGGTCCCTGATATTCCTGCCAAGTTTCATTGTCCTAGCTCATCTAGAAGTACCCTAACTCGGAAAAAAGTGACAAAATGCCCTAAATTTTTCAAGTTTCCAGCGCCCCGCACTCCCCCGCATATGGTCGGATCGGGAAACTGATTATTTCCAGGTTAGTTTGGTCGGGTCCCTGATATGCCTGCCAAGTTTCATTGTCCTAGCACATCTGGAAGTACCCTAACTCGGATATGTGGGACAAAAAACTCGGACCGACCGACAGACCGACAGACGGAATTGTGATCGGTATATGGCACTTGAGCCAGAGGCTGCAAGTGCCATAAAAACGGCTTATGAAAACTTAGGTCGGTTAACCTAAGGAAGAAAACGACTTATAGTGGGAAATCTTGTAGGTCGGTTAACTGGATGACGGCAAAAAACGCAGCTAATAATAAATCACTCGGTATAGGCTAGTCCCGTAAAAGTACGAATAAAAGTGGGCCAAATCGGACAAAATTGCAACAAAACTTTTTTTTCACGCTAAAATCGCTGAACAGTACATTAGCGGTATGCTTATTGAACGTTTGTTTCACGACCATTTTCATATACTTGCTGTGATTTAAGTCGACTGCCAGTTGGCAAAAGTAGGTAAATAAGGGCCTCTGGAAATACCTGAAAAGGTATTTTGGACCTTAATTCTACCATTTAGCCCAAAACTGCACTGTTCACATTAAAGCAACTGTCCAGATAAGCATACCTCTAGTGTATATCCAAAATCCGCCGAAATCATTATTGGGCTGGCGCTTGGGTGTTACGGATATCTTTTTTTGTATATGAATATCTTTTATTTGACGCTTCGCTGAAATATTTCCTAACATTCAGACTTGCTGTTTCAACAAAAAAGGTACTGGTAGCACTTATTCCACACTATTACTCAACCTAAAGGATCCCGTGCACTAGTTACTCTTCAACTACCAGTACTTAAAAATAGTTGAATACCTTATGACTAGGCTCTGCTTTCAACAAATTATCCATGGCGTTAGCTGTTTTAAGCCTTTTGTGACACCCTTTGACTCGTAGCGAAAACGAGGAAAAATTTACATAACCGTTTTTTCTGGTGAAAATACTTCTCGCAGACAAACGTCGACAGCGTGATACGCGTCGACGGTAGTGAAACACGGCAAGTGAGAAAATCAACGAGGTTTTGTTAGAGGTGTTAGAATGTATACCGTATGAAATTCGGGCCTCCGAGCTTAGAAATGGTTGGAGTGATTACCGAAGTAGGCTGCGTCAGTATTATAGGTAAGATATATCCTTTAAAGTGTATTTGAAAAAAAAATGGGTTAATTAAATAAAAAATCGAATAACTCTTCAGTGCCCAGAGGCGAACCTGTAATTCAAGGGACGATATAACACTAAAACATCAACGAAAACAAATTACCTGAAAAAAGGATTGAAAGTATAAATATTCCTTCAGCCCAAGCTGACTGCGAATCATATTTGACAGTGCAAAACGGATACGTCAGCTGAATTTTATTAGAGCTATATTTCGGCCCTTCTTGGCAAGCTTCCTCTCCAGGCTCAAGCCGCTCAAGCTCACTTCGTCAGGTCAAGGCCGTGGCATCTCTGGACTTCAGTATTTTAAACGTTGATCTTGGATAGGACATTTTGGGGGGGGACGTTTTTCCTCGAAGGAGTTTCACAACTAAGCAGATGGCACTAGGTATATTTGCTCGGTTCATCTCTTCAGTTCATTTATACAGTGGATAAAAGCGGAAACGTCAGCTACAGTCTCATCCATTGTATGAATATGTGTTTATTTGGGTCGGAGAACTCATCGCTGCACTTTTCAAGTTTTAACAAAGCAAACTGACAACAGCACCCGGTGTTCCCAAGCGGTCACCCACCTAAGTACTGACCGGGCCCGAAGTTGTCTGACATTCCAGGAACTGACGAGACTGGGTACTTTCAATGTGGTAAGTCCGCTTGGGCTCAAGGAGCATTTTCTACGCTTCTCTCGTCATTCAATCCAGGAAATTTCCTTTCCAAAGTTCCGTTTTTTATTCCCAAGCCTCCGTACCATTTGTCTCCAAAAGGGGTGTCACTTTTCGGCAGCTAACGATTTCGTTTGCACCCTAAGTTGTTACCTCGATTCAAGTCCCATCTCCTCCCTCTCAGAACATAAGAATCCCTGAAATCGCTCGGTTTAACACCATTAGGATCTCGGACCTCCCTAAGAGCTGTCAAGAGATAGGAACTTTTAGTAAGTGAGGAATCAAATTGCGAATGGCGTTCATCTACACTCCAAATCGTGGACAACAGGGCCCAGCCAGCACATGTAACGAAAAAGTTACATGTAATAGTAAAGAATACTATCATTTAATTTGCCTCAGACTGGGCCAATCTTAAGCAGTAGTATCCAGTAGCATCATGTCTTGCTAATAGTAGTATGAAGTAGAATCCAGTAACACGGTAGCCTTGACATAGAAGCATGTAGTAGGATCAATTCGTACTGCATGCTACTTTTTCGTACAACTTCATACTACTATTTTGAGATAAATTTTTCGTCGGGTTTCTGGCCGATGAATGAAAAATTGTACATTGTATTTGTTGTGTTGCATTTAATTATTTTATTTTGTTTTACATACTCCGCTTTTCAAATGGCGGGTCGGAAATAAACTACTTACTTACTTACTTACTTACTTGCTCGTGCTGTCGAGGTTTCATTGTGTACCTGTATGTATGTTTGTTTGTTTTGTTCTTTGTGCAGGTAGCTTCAAGGGGTTACCCTCTCCCCGGCACCTGCTGTACGCCCTTTATCGTCACAGGCCGAAACAAGCTGTGTCGGAACCAGTGCCGGTCGCAAATGAGGCGATTCATCTATCATACGCTTCTAAACATGCCGATTTCAATGTTTCGACACGTGGTGCCCGGTGCCGACTGCTATCAGACGGTGCCGGCACCGACGTGGCTGCACCGGGCACTTGCTGTACACGTAGCTGAGAGTGGTCAACCCCTCGGGTAGCGTCTTTTGTTTTTTCTCATATTTCTCACCTTTTTGGCTGTATGGTGTGGCTATAGTTGTTCAGTTCGTTCGTAATTCGTGATTCACAGCTGCGTCATCAGATCTTTGGGAACGTAGCGAATCTTTTTCGAAAGTTATGGCCAGGGTTGACGGCAGACAATAAAAACCATCCGTTCTTAAAAAAAAAGTTTTTCGAAACTAGTGTTTACTGTGTTAAAGTTTGAGGTCTTCAACATCTCGTTTCCGATTAAACTTTACTCCAAAACTGTTACTGAACTATCAAGAGAGGCTCAGAATTTTGTTTTCCAAGTCTGTGTAAGGTAAGAATAATTACAAAGCGCCCATAATTCTTTCACAATTCAATGTTGAGAATTCTGTACCTCCAACCTTAGAGGATCCATAGTACTTATTCTGCCTTTTAAATTGTCACATAATAACAAGACCAACGATGGGATACAAAAAATTTAATATTTGATCCAGACAGTTGGGTCGTAGTAAATATCCGATCTTTGCCAGACTTCTTGAACATTTTTACTATTAAAATTTAGAAACAGATTAAGGCCAATGGCTAATCATCTGCGAAGACCAAGTTCAGATATGAATATAGCATGTGTGTTTGCCCCTATACGTCATATCTACTTTGACGAAATTGATCAAACTTCCTGCCTTACTTCTACCAAATTTCCGGTTTCGACCGCATTCCGGGCGAACTACTTGTCCATCAGAAAACTAAAGATCAAAAAATTTCATTATTTTAGCATATCTCCTCACCCCTTCATCGAACCTCTAATCAACTTCAGGTAACACTTTAACTTTTAACAAATTTTCAGGTTTTGGCCGGATTCCGGGCGAACCATTTGTTCGGCGAGAAAATAATTTCATATACAGATTCAGCACATCTTCTTACCACTATATCGAACCTCTGTTCAACTTCAGATAAAACTTTTACTTATAACTTATTTTCCGGTTTAAGCCGGATTCCGGGCGAACTATATGTCCGGGTAGAAAATGATAGTCATATACGAATTCAGCATGTTTTCTTATCCCTAAATCGAAAACTTAATCGACTTCAAGTACAACTTTTATTTTTAACAAATTTCTGGTTTTGGCCGGATTCCGGGTGAACCACTTGTCCGGCGAAAAATGATTGTCATATACGTGATCAGCATATCTTTTTACCCTTAAATCGACTATATCATTAGCTGTCAAAAAATATTTTGTTCGCCCCTAAATTTGATCACCGTCCCCCACACCTAAATGTAGGACTACACAGCCCATCTACGAACTCGACCTGTCCCTTGACCAAAAGAACCCTCACATCAAGTTTCATCAAAATATCTCATTCCTTTCGAGAGTTGTCGTACTGACAGACGGACGGGCGGACAGACGAATAACCTGACGGAGTCAGAGGTATCCTTCCACTTACGGTTTGGGATCCCAATAAGCTTCAGAAATCCTCGCCATTTGCCACTATTATATCTATCGCTTTTTCGACCAAGCCGAGTTTGCAAGCGCTAACACAACAAGACCAAAGGTTTTGATGGGATACCAAAAAATGTAATATTTGGTACAGACAATTGGGTCTTGTCTTCGCCAGACTCGTTGAACATTTTTACTATTAAAATTTAGAAACAAATAAAGGCCAAATAGCTAATTATCTGAGAAAACCAAGTTCAGATATAGATTCAGCATGTATGTTTTTGAAGAATCGTAATTCGCCAGACTCGTTGAACATTTTCACTATTAAAATTTAGAAACAAATAAAGGCCAAATAGCTAATTATCTGAGAAAACCAAGTTCAGATATAGATTCAGCATGTATGTTTTTTGAAGAATCGTAATTCGCCAGACTCGTTGAACATTTTCACTATTAAATTTAGAAACAAATAAAGGCCAAATAGCTAATTATCTGAGAAAACCAAGTTCAGATATAGATTCAGCATGTATGTTTTTGAAGAATCGTAATTCGCCAGACTCGTTGAACATTTTCACTATTAAAATTTAGAAACAAATAAAGGCCAAATAGCTAATTATCTGAGAAAACCAAGTTCAGATATAGATTCAGCATGTATGTTTTTGAAGAATCGTAATTCGCCAGACTCGTTGAACATTTTCACTATTAAAATTTAGAAACAGATTAGGCCAAATAGCTAATCATCTGAGAAAACCAATTTCAGATATAGATTCAGCATGTATGTTTTTGAAGAATCGTAATTCGCCAGACTCGTTGAACATTTTCACTATTAAAATTTAGAAACAAATAAAGGCCAAATAGCTAATTATCTGAGAAAACCAAGTTCAGATATAGATTCAGCATGTATGTTTTTGAAGAATCGTAATTCGCCAGACTCGTTGAACATTTTCACTATTAAAATTTAGAAACAAATAAAGGCCAAATAGCTAATTATCTGAGAAAACCAAGTTCAGATATAGATTCAGCATGTATGTTTTTGAAGAATCGTAATTCGCCAGACTCGTTGAACATTTTCACTATTAAAATTTAGAAACAGATTAGGCCAAATAGCTAATCATCTGAGAAAACCAATTTCAGATATAGATTCAGCATGTATGTTTTTGAAGAATCGTAATTCGCCAGACTCGTTGAACATTTTCACTATTAAAATTTAGAAACAAATAAAGGCCAAATAGCTAATTATTTGAGAAAACCAAGTTCAGATATAGATTCAGCATGTATGTTTTTGAAGAATCGTAATTCGCCAGACTCGTTGAACATTTTCACTATTAAAATTTAGAAACAGATAAAGGCCAAATAGCTAATCATCTGAGAAAACCAAGTTCAGATATAGATTCAGCATGTATGTTTTTGAAGAATCGTATTTCTGAACCCTTATATCGTGGAAAGATCATTTCTAGTCAGAGTTGTGCGTTCTTCATTCTTCCTTTTTCCGATGACGGTGATAAATATCCGTTTTCGTCGAGTAGACTGCCGTCGCTTTATAGGTTACTTACCGCTCAATCTGTTCGGAAACAAATACTGAATCACGCGATCCCTCCTGTGTCCATTACCTCCCCTATTTCGAAAAATTTTCAGTAACTCTAGGGGTGAGATGAAGATAAATGGGAACAAAATTCAGATTTAAGGACCCTAGGGGAGATCCTGGTGACAGATCTTCTTGTAAAAAAGGAGGAGGATATGTAGTCACGCACAGGGGCTTCACGATATGGAGGGGGAAGCGGGGACGCCCCCCCCCCCCCCAATGTGGTCGGCCAGTCGGTAAAAAAAATAGACAAATCGGCCGATTTTCTTCAAAACATTTGGTTTTTCGAAAAAGTAGTTGATTTTTTCTTAAAAACAGTCGTTTTTCTTATAAAACAGTCAATTTTTCGTCCAAGCAATCGTTTTTTGCGCAAAAATAGTCAGTAAAAAGACCAGCAGTCGGTAAATACCTTGTCCCGCCCCCCCCCCCCCAAATATTTTGGCTAGTAATGCCTTGGTCACGCATGCACGACAGCTATATCTACTGTAGTTCATTAACTAACTTGTGTGTATGATTCGTTATGTTTAAGTTATTTTCGTTTATTTACTTTTTTGTATGTCGAGTTGTGCTCTTATCGGCGGAATCTGTTACCTTGAACATTTGTTACTTTTAACGTTTAACGTCTCCCCTTCCTCTTTGCTTCCGACCGCCAAGCGCGATCCAGGCATCACTCCTAAAAGCTGCTGTGAAGGCCCATGGTCTTCTCGTGTGCTTCACTAATACTCTAAATGACGAAGTCAAAACACGCCAGTGATCCTCGGGAAGAACGAGAAAACGTAGCACTAACGACTCAAACTCAACAATTCAATCCTGTGTTAACCGATCACGGGATATTTGGGAGCAGCTGTGATACCGCTTCCGGCTCTTCCGCTAGGTACAGGGCGATTTTGCATCCGCAAGAAGAGTTGGTCATCAAGAGTATCGAGCGGTTCCTGTGTGTCAGAAACAACCGTCCGCAATGAGACACCAGAAGGGTTAAAAAACACGGCTTGACGAAGACCGGCGTGCGCAACCGGGAAGACAAGATTGAAGTGCCTATGAAGCTGTAAGCTGAAAATAGTCACCATTATCAACTTCAGGCAATTCATGGGGGTAGGGGGCTCGGGGGTTGGATCGGACACGGGGTTGGTCTGGACACCCGCGAAACAAATATTAAAAGCTGTCCCTAAAATCTGACAAAAATATATAACATCTAGTGAACTAACTTTGTACTAAAGTTTCATTGTAAATGCTTTTCTAATTTTGATAAAAAGTTGAAAAATTCGTTTTCTTAAGATAAAGCTTTTAGCTCATGGAAGGTTAAAAAGCTGTACCGAGAACATTATTGGTAATTGGAAGGCTTTAGTGACCCAGGGTTTATAGCCTGCGTAGTAATTTCGAGACAGATCACTTCATTTTCCTCTGGTACGCCATGTTGTTATTTTAGTCAGGGTGGGGTTGGTTCGGACAGTTTTGAAGGGGTTGGTTCGGACAGTCTTTGCCTACTGATACCCCATAAAAACCCGAAACAGAGTTGGAAAAATACAAAAGATATTATCAGAATCCTTGTCGTGTTATTTGTTAACAGAATTAATATCAAAATCGAGACAAATGAACGCTAAAAGGGGTAAGCTACAACCAAGCAACAGTTAGTAGAATTGTCTACAATAAAGTAAAAAGATCAAAAAAGTTTGTGTTTCATGAATTTAATATTTACGATATTTTCAAGGAGGGAAAAAACGCGAATTCATCCTTGTAAATTTCAATTTGCTATAAGGTCAAACCAGTGTGTTTCTTATGTGGGAAAGTCGAACAAGAAGGGAGGTTCGTTGAAAGAAAATACGTTGAAGGACCTGAATATATTCTTTCTGCGCCAGAGTGGGACTAAAATCATCTTTCTGTAGAACCTTTACTGACATAAGTTTGAAGTTACCAGCCCTTGGAATTGCTAATTTAATTGAAAGTACAAATTTTCATTTTGATGCAACTTCGGCTATTGAAACATGTATTTTCTTTAGTTTTGTATATGCTTTTGAGGTGTAAAATTATCACTTTCACGTTTCAGTATGTTTAAATAAAGTCGATTAAAAAATAGTACATTCAAAATAATGTACGAACCACCCCGGGGCCTGTTGCTGAGAAAAACTGAAAAAATTATCAGCTATTTTCCCAGACATTCTACACATTTGACAACAAAAATGATGTAAATCCGCCAAGAATGGCGATCTACCTAGAAAAGAAAATTAGTGTCCGGGTCAACCTCGAGCTCCCCTACTACATCTTCATTGCGTACGTGCAAGTGCAATTTAAGATTTTCTTTTTGGGATCCCAAAACGTAAGCGGAGGGATACCTATCACTTCGTAATAATTTTCCGTCCGTCCGTAAGCACGATAACTCTCGAAGGGAACGAGATATTTTGATAAAACTTGGTGTGAGGATTATTTCGGTAAGGGACAGGTCGAGTTCGTAGATGGGCTCTGTAGCCCCACATTTAGGGTTGGGGGTCCAAATTAAGTGGTGAACAATTTTTTTGAACAGCTTATCAGATAGCCGATCTAAGGGTACGAAGACCTGTTGAGCAGTATATGAAAATTATTTTTCCGCCGGACAAATAGTTTGCCCGGAACCCGGCCCAAACCGGTAAATTTGTTAAAAGTAAAAGTTTTATTTGAAGCTGATTAGATGTTCGGTTCAGGGGTAAGAAAACATGATAGCTCCGTACATGACACTCATTTTCTACCCGTACATAGAGTTCGCTTGGAATCCGGTCGAAACCGGAAAATCTGTTATAACTAAAAGTTATATGTGTAATTAACTAAAGTGTTCGATGAAGTGGTAAGGAGGCATGCGGAATCCGTATATGAAAGTTATTTTCTCGCCGAATAAATAGTTCGCCAGAGATCCGGCTAAAGCCGGAAAGTTTGATAAAAGTAAAAGTCTTATCTGAAGTTTATTAAGAGGTTGGAAGTAGTGGTAAGAAGGCATGCGGAACCCCTGTATATGAAAAGTATTTTCTCGCCGGATAAATAGTTCGCCAGAAATCCGGCCAAAACAGGAAAATTTGTTAAAAGTAAAATTTGTATCTGAAGTTTATTAGAGGTTTGTTGTAGGGGTAAGGAGACCTGCTGGATTCGTTCTGAGCTTTAGATTTTGGTCGGACAAGTAGTTTGTCCGGAATCTGGCCGTCAAAGTCGATATAACGTATAGGGATAAACACGCACATGCTGAATGCATATCTGAACTTGGTTTTCTCAGATGATTAGATTCAAGGAGTCTGGCGAAGACCGGAAATCTACCAGAAAGATTGTCTGGATCAAATATTAAATTTTTGGGATCCCATCGAAACCTTAGGTCTTGTTTTTTTTTTACATCAAATGACTTGAAATTGTCCACGGACACACATAAAACTTTGTTTCTTTTGCTAAACTCCAAATTTGCTTTCAGAAACATTCCAAGGGGAGGAGCTGATAATTCCGAAAGTTAGTCGGACGGATTCCGGAGCTTATTTCTGCATAGCAAGCAACGGAGTGCCACCGATCGTCAGCAAGAGAGTCATGCTGGATGTCGAATGTAAGTTACTTTTCAGCTGCGTTTCCGTCCGTGATAGTGATAGATAGATAGATAGAAGACTTACTTACTTGTACTTGTGTCAGGACGCAAGCTGTGCAGCTCTCCCTGGCGACAGCAGCTGACGGACCAAGGCATGCCATGAATCTCGGTCTTCTGTGAATGGTATCGAGATTTGAAGCCAGTAGGGATCCCATCTCCTCCCATGCCGGCGGAAGCCTCCGATGGGCTCGAGGTCTTATTTGAGGGTGCTCAGGCACGTTCTACTGAACAAATTTAATATCGTCGCTTATGCCAAATCTGTTAGTAATATTATTAACTAAAACAAATATAACTAACAGGTCAAAATCAAGCAAATATCAGCTTACGCTGTTGTGTACGAAGTTACAAAGGAAAGAACGACGCTCTTCGCGAACCTCTGATGGGCGCATCTGATTGGCTGTAATATTAGATGGACACTTGCCTTACGGGGGAGTCTTTTCGTCAGGTTTCAAGCGTGAAATAAGCCTATGAGTTGGCTGATTTAACTATTTAGACCAAACTCCATGTAAAATGTGGCAGGTAAAGCCGCCCACCACGAATCCCTGATTTTGGGATACCCGAACCTAACTTTGCATACCCTATGCCAAATGCTGGGGACCTGTGGGTACCTTAACCGTTACTATCTCCAAAGGAATCTTGATTGGTTGATGTGTGATTTTTTTTATTTTTATTGGGCTAGAGTATTAGCATTTGACATAGGGTATAAAGCGCTAACCGTTTAATTTTTGTGACACCTAGTACGGTGACACTTGGTATTCAAAACTAAAACTACAAAAGTATATTTTTAAAGCCGATTAATTTAGTTCTGGTTATAAATTGGTTAGGAGATGCGACAGCGAATTGTGTGAAATAAGAATGTAGGCTATCAGGAAATTGGGAAATTCAGGTCTATTTCGTTCATTTCTCGGATAAAGACAGGTGGGAAGATGCCAGTTATTGCGTTAGGCATAACTCTTTTGACGTAAAAATAAGTAGTGCAAAACACAAAGGCGCCATCCCCAGTGGCATATTTCTGTTCAGGCGAACGAGGCAGCTGCCTATATGGGCTCCAACCCCAGAAGGGGCCGGGCCATAGGATCTGTAGTTATAAAAGTATAAACAAGTTGTACTTGTTTGTTTCATTTCTAAGTCAGAGTATGTTAAAAAAAATAAAGTGTGTTTTTTGCTAGATTACCAAAAAGAGGGCCCCGACTTTTATGAACTGTCTAGGAGCCCTGGATCTATATGTCGGGGCCTGGTTAACCATCCCCCCCCCCACCAAACAAAAAAAAATAAAAAATATATTTGTGAGTACCTGACAATAATTAGGCCTAAGTATAATCTGAAAGACCATGTGTAAATATTTCGGTGTTGGCGATTGTGCAGGTGAAACCGAAAATACTAAATTGAATTAAGAACATGGGAGCGAAAGATAAACAATATATCCACGAAGGCTTATGGAAAAAATAGGTTGCTAGGACAACCTGTTTAACCAAGCGGTCAAATAGGCGCTGGAAGACTTGACCAAGCCAATGCGACGGGTTTCGATTATTGCTGCAGATCTTCCTGTGTTTGTGCGGTGGCGGCGTTGGAGGCTTCGTCGCAATATGTTATTTGGTGGATGGAACGGAGGGGTCGTCAAAAGATTTGCCAGCTCGCTCCTGCGCTGCTTTGCCGCTCCGGTATTAGGCACCGTGTAATAGGGCTGAGTGGACAGTCACTTTATATTTGCTGACTTCTGTCTTATGCAAATCTCTCGTCGGGACCAGGGACGATACTGTTGTCATTTTTCGACGCCGTTGGTAAGCCTTGGAGCTGTTGACTCTTCATTGAGTCCGTAACAGCTTCGTAAAAAAGGGCCAATATGGTTAATGCATTTCCCCAAGAGAGAGTAACTTTTCTGGACAGATGTATCTCTCCCCTTTGGAATAACAGGGCTTAACGCCAACTGGGAAAATTAGAAGGAATGTGACTGTTTTCCAAGATGGATATAAGTCAGACTAATTGTGTGAAGCAAACGGCCGAAATGGATTGCGGGATTGTCCGCACCGGAAACAAGGGAGGATTGGGCTTTTTAGTCCAAAGTAGGTAGTGCCAGGGCAGTAATACACAAGTCCTCAATTATCGGGCATGGTCCTCCAGCGGCAGGGCATGCCCCGACGTATGAGCCCCAGTGCAGCAGGGCATGGTGTGCTGCAGGGCATGGTGTGCTGCAGGGCATGGTGTGCTGCAGGACATGGTGTCCAGCGTATGAGCACCGTGCCCTTACGTTGGGGCATATCCAGACGTTGGAGCCCCGTGCCCCAAAATTTAGGATTTGTGTATGACTCTGACAGGGTTTGCAGAATATCGTCCCCTTACATGAACTAAGGCTCAAATTAAACAGTTTGTAATTTAAGGTTTTTTTTACGTAAACAATTGTAATTGTTTAGCGCTTTTTACCCTATGTCAAATGCTGGTACCCTAACCCAATAAAAATAAAAAAAATCACACATCAACCAATCAGGATTCCTTTGGAGATAGTAACGGTTAAGGTACCAACAGGTCCCCAGCATTTGGCATAGGGTATACAAAGTTAGGTTCGGGTATCCCAAAACCAGGGATTCGTGGTGGGTGGCTTTACCTGCCACATTTTACATGGAGTTTGGTCTAAATCTTTAAATCAGCCAACTCATCGGCTTATTTTACGCTTGAAACCTGACGAAAAGACTCCCCAGTAAGGCAAGGGTCCATCTAAAATTACAGCCAATCAGATGCGCCCATTAGAGGTTCGCGAAGAGCGTCGTCCCTTCCTTTGTAACTTCGTAGACAACAGCGTAAGCTGATATTTATTTGATTTTGACCTGTTAGTTATATTTGTTTTAGGTAATAACATTACCAATAGATTTGGCATAAGCGACGATATTTTTTTTGCTCAGTAGAACAGTCTTCTATCTATCTATCTATCACTATCACGTAAATTTAGGATTTGTGTATGACTCTGACAGGGTTTGCAGAATATCGTCCCCTTACATGAACTAAGGCTCAAATTAAACAGTTTGTAATTTAAGGTTTCTTTTTTACGGAAACAATTGTAATTTAGTTGTCGAAATCGTAAGTATTTTATAGTATTTATATGTCACTTAATGGACCAGATGGTTTAGGCATACTTCTGTTTTATACATTATATTTTGTACTCCTCAGTTCGGAGGGAAATAAATAAACCCTGCACGGAGTTTGATGTCAAAACTCCGAATCACCTAATTCATAGAAGTATTATATCCCTTATTGAAAGCTGGCGAAATGGCTCCCTCGCAAGGTAGCTATTACCGCAGTTGAAAGTTGCAGCCAATCAAATGTGCCCACCAGAAGTTCACAAGAGTTCGTTGCTTCTTCGATAAATTTGTATAACGTACTATGATCTTCATGATTTTTGGCGTTTTTTTTTTTAAATAAAGCATGACACAACTTTTTTAATTTTTATCGGGAACATCGGGAACAAAGCCAGAAAAACACTAGAAAGTATAACAGAAATACTTTGTCGGCTAGGGAGAAACTAGCGTTTTCAGAAGTTTCAGAAAGAAATAGCTTAAAAGTTTAGCTCCACGTCAAACAGAACATGAACTTCGTAATTCGAATCTACCCTACTTAATACACATTTACCTTTGTTGTAGGCTATAGTGCGTCGTAATGACCAGAAAAGATGCAGGCATCGAACACCCCCATCCTAAATGGCAACTGATTTCGTGCAAGAAAGTTGAAAAAAAATAAAACAATCGTTTCCCAATGTGCTACTATTGGGATGTTTGTTCAGCTATGTCATTGCTCATGACACTTTACTAGAAGAAAAGTTTATGCATCACGGAACAGGGAGCAGATTTTGGTTCAACTAAACACAGTGTGTATTGAGGCCACATTTAAAGTAGAACTGAAACCTGATACCATCCCTTTATTTTACTTCTCAAGAACTAGCGGCATCACCAGTCCGTCCGCCCGTCGATTTTCTTAATTTTCACAATTGTTTTCGTGCTTTTGCACTTTTTGCTACTATTGGGATGTTTGTGCAGCTATGTCATTGCTCATGACACTTTACTAGAAGAAAAGTTCATGCATCACAAAACAGGGAGCAGGTTTCGGTTCAACTAAACACAGTGTGTACTTAAGCCTGATACTATCCCTTTATTTTCCTTCTCAAGAACTAGCGGCATCACCGGTCCGTCGATTTTCTTAATTTTCACAATTGTGTTCGTGCTTTTGCACTTTAGCCCAATCTCATCTTCCCATCGAAAAAAATTTCACAATTAAAGCCCGCCTTTCTGGTCTGTTATCATTAAATATTCATTCAGCCCAAGCTGTCTGACAGTGCAAAACGGATACGTCAACTATTTTTTTTTTCCACAGGTTAATTTTCCAGCTTGAGCGGTTTGGGCCTGAAGCCTTGCAAGAAGAGCTGAAATATAGCTCTGATAAAATTCAACTGACTTTTCCGTTTTGCACAGTACTTAGTCGGTCAAAGACACCGATTGTTGGCGAGGCTAGTCAAGATTGCGCGTAATAAGTTGTTTTTCACCGTGGAGAGACGCATGGGAGCTGACCTTTTTTTTCTTCCTGGGAATCGATTTGGAAAGCAGCAACTTTGTGCCTTTCAAGGGAAATTGGAAACATAGGCTTTTCAGCGAACCTTTAAAGCACCCCTCGCACTATTTACTCTTCAACTTACAGTATTTTAAAATTTTTGAATACTTTAAAACTACGCTGTGCTTTCAACAAATAACCCACAGTTGTTGCTGTTTTAAGCATTTTTCGAGACCCGTTGACTTGTAGCGAAAATAGGGAAACAATTTACATAACGGACTTTCTGACGGAAAAAACTTCTCGCAGACAACCGTCGACGGCGCGATGCACATCGAAGGTAGCAAAACACGGCAAGTGAGAAAATCAGCGTGGTTTTGTTAGAGGGGCTAGAATGTACCGTACGAAATTGGGGTCTCCCGGTTAGAAATATATGGGGTGATTATGGAATTAGGTTGCATTAGTACTATACGTAAGACAGGTGCTTTAAGCTAATATGTTATTTTTCTTTCACAGTTGCTCCCACCGTTTATGTTCCTAACCAACTCATTGGTGCCATAGCTGGCACGGAGGTTCTCTTAGAATGCAAAACTGAAGCCTGGCCACGTCCCATAGCTTATTGGATTAGGGGCAGTCAAGACTCGTACCTTCTGCCTGGTAAACCATTCAAGGCTGAAGTGACGGAAAATGGTTTCACTACAAAGCTGGCCCTAAGATTTACGGCCATCTCCCAACGAGATTATGGGACGTATAAATGCATTGCCAAGAATGCTTTGGGGGAGGCGGAAGGAAGTATTAGATTGTATGGTAAGTATCGTTACGTACCTTTGAGGATTGGAGGGGGGAGGTGATTCAGTTTCTGTGTGAGAAAAATCCAGTTGATAAAAGTTCATCGTGGGCTTTGTTGGTCGGCTTGTCGTAAAGTTTACAGTATCGATTATTGTCTGACAGTAAATATACCTTCAGCCCAAATGGACCTGGGATCAATATGAAAAAAAAACCTCCAAACCGTCAGTCAGCTAGGATATTGACTGACCATTCAGTGATATTTCGGCCCTTCTTGGCAAGGGTCCTCTTCAGGCTATATCTAGAACGAATGAACCTGTTAATTGCATTATCCTAGCTGACTTTTCCGTATATTCAAATGATGGATACGTCAGCTACGATGCTTCATCAGCGATATTTCGGCCCTTGTTGGCAAGAGTCCTCGTCAGGCTGTCAATTCAAAGGGGTAACGTCGGGGAAGGAAACAAACCTGTAATAAATAACTGAAGCTTCTACCGACTAACAGTGAAGGAAATTTTGTCTGCTGAGTCTACAGAAAACCCACCCACAACGATCGATACCTAACGAACGATTCCTACCAGCCAGAACTCGTAAAACGTGGAGTAGTTATCTCACTAGTCGACCCAGCCACCAAAATTTGCGACGAAGCTCTCCCAGAGAACTTTGCCACATTCGGGACGTCCTGTTTGGAAACAAATACCCCGTTCAACTGGTTGAACAGATCATCAGAAGACGACTGAAGCTGCATTCAGCCCCCAAAGATACTGTAAGTTCCCCTAGTAATGGTGAGGCAGAAGAAAAAAATGCCCGCGTGTACCTTCCGTAACGTCCGTGGAGTGACAGAAAAATTGTTGAATAGCTTGAAAAAATACAACATCCAAGTCTTTCACAGAATCCAAAATACTTTGCTGACTTACCTAAACTCCGGAAAATATCAAGTCCCAAATCAGTACCAAAGAGGCACTTATTCAATACCCTGTGATTGCGGAAAGCGTTACGTAGGAAGGACAGAGAGAACTTTCGGAAAACGACTTTCAGAGTATGAACAAGAAATTGACCACGCCCTCTCCAACGGACACCGTCATAGCTATACTTTCAAAACCCATCCCATTCAGTATATTTTGAACAAGCCCGAATTCTTGGAATTTGCACCGGACTCCATCAAACTATTCGAGATACCGTTGAGATAAACAAAAACCGAGCAGGCATTAACCGAGATACAGGAGGGTACTCCCTACTGGAAACGTGGAACGGAGTTATCAATGGAAGAAAATTTAAGCCTCAGTCCCTTATGAACAACAAAACCGAAGTCAACCAAAATGCAGAAAACAACCTTTCCTGCCGTCGCCCCAATCGTTCAGCAAAAACAGCAGCCGTCTCAAAAATTAAATCTCAGCCCTAGTTTTTCCGTGCAGTGATTATTAAAAGTAAAAGATACAGGCGAGTACTCCCTAATAGACACGTCGAACGAGGTTCCCGATGAAAAATGTATCTCAAAATAGTAGTATGAAGTTGTACGAAAAAATAGCATGCAGTACTAAGTGATGCTAGTACATGCTTCTACTTCAAGGCTACCGTGTTACTGCATTCTACTGCATGCTACTATTAGCAAGACTGGATGCTGCTATGGCAAGACAGGATGCTACTGGAAGTACTGGATACTACTGCTTAAGGCTGGACCAGTCTGAGGCACATTAAATGATAGTATTCTTTACTATTACATAGTATTACATGCGGCTTTTTAGTACAACTATCATACAACTACGCAGGCTAAAAATTTTTCATCGGTTTACTAATGAATAAAATTCAAGCTTTCAGTCCCTCAAAAATAAGAAAATCGAAGTTGATCAAAACAAAGAAAAAATCCTTTCCTGTCATCGCCCCAATCGTGCAGCAAAAACAGCGGCCGTGTCAAAAAATAAATCTTAGGACTAGTTTTTTTTCCTACAGTGGTATTTGAAAGTAATTTGCCCGAATAAGTTTATTTATAGTCGGTAGAAGCTTCAGTTATTTATTACAGATTTGTTTCCTTCCCCGACGCTGACCCTGAAGATTGACAGCCTGACGAGGACCCTTGCCAAGAAGGGCCGAAATATCGCTGATGAAGCATCGTAGCTGACGTATCCGTGTATACATTATTTGAATATAATATGTTTCAAAGTCAGCTTGGGCTCAAGGAATATTTGACTTTTCCATATTGAGTCAATGTATCTGACCGTAGTGGCAGAAGAAATCTTACATCTCTCGCAAGACAAAAATAAATGCGACCAGAAAAGCCTGCAACAGAAAGCGCGTTCGAAATTCCGAAATTTATTCGTCGCTATAAAACAGTAAATAACATTAATTATTTCCCTTAACCGGCGAAAAACCACCCCTTCAGTTTTAGAACAATGTATACCTCATGCACAAGCTCCTATTTCTGATGTCGCAGAAAGCGCGTTCGAAATTTCGAAATTTATTCTTCGCTATAAAAAATCATGGACAACAGGGCCCAACCAGCGCACGACATTATCCACTGATTCCAGTCCGAAGATTGAAATTAAGTGTCTTTTTCTGTGTCTTTATGTGTTTTATTTATTTTCATTCATTTACTCCGCTTTTCCAAAATGGCGGGTTATCAATAGATTAATTACTTACGTACTTAAATACTTAAGTTATGTAGCCTCCAATGGTGTTTGTACGCACCTTATAAGTAAGCGATGAAAAAACACCAGTTGACTTGTCGATACGGAGACAGAGAGGCGGAGACGAGTAAAGAAATGAGCTTGCGTTCTAGTAAATTGGCGTGTACAGGTAGGCTACAGTAAAGGTATGCTTGTTTGAACACTTTTTTAACTGTTCCACTACATTGGCTTTGTTACGTGCATATAAAAAGTAAAATGGAAAAGAAAAATAACAAACTTGATATCAGCTAACAGCCAACCAAGGTTATCCTGGCACAAACTTGAAGTAGAGATTCAGTTCTTTTTCTTTTCTTTTTTTAATTCTGTCATTGATTTTGAATTTACTAAAAAGGTCATTCCTCTTTTGAAGGCATCTGCAGGTTTGGACCGCTATCTTCTCCGTTGAAAGTGCGTTCCTCGTGGCAAACTTTTATAATTATAAAAAGCAAACCAGGAGCGTGTTCCACCCTCGTACCAATAGTAACTATTATTTACTAAATTCGTTCCAACCTCACGAAAGTTACTACGATAACCGTTCCAGCCTTCTCGAAATAGTAACTAATAGTAACTATTTGCTTACCACGCTCGGGAGCGTAGTAAGCGGAGTAACTACGGATCTCTGTCACGTGATTGGTCGGATTCGCCCGTGGCATGATGTTCTGCTGGAAAATAGAAAAATCGTTCCAGCCTTGACAACAAAAAGGCAGAATTTGTGACGTCATGCGTGGTAACTACGGTAAGTAGGATTGAACACGATCCAGGTGTCACTTCACTTGAGTTACTTACAGCCGTGAATAAGCAAAATATTCAAAAAGTGACAAAAGTGTGAGTGGTTATTACAAGTATTCATAGTAAAAAATGCCTGGTTTGGGTTTTAGGTTTTTTCTTCGGCGATCGTTCACTGTTAGCAGACGGTCCACACAAGCATACCTCTACTGTATTCGAGCAAAAAATAATCTTCGGTCGTTAGCTTAGATGTGAAGAACTGTAGTTTGATAACACTTAACACATGGTTACGCATCCTTGTGTTGAATTTTATGTTGGATATCGTTATTTATTTATTATTACATTTAGCGTTAAGCTTTTAGCTTGTCGCCATTTATGAACCGTTTCACTGTTGGCTTTTAGCGAAACATAACGGTTAAAGGACCCCTCTTGCTTATTCTGTCTTTTATAATGTACCTAGCTCCCTTATGGAATCACAAGCTTCTAAAATCACGACCTTTCTCCATTGTTTCGTTTTGTTCTTAAGAATTTTTAGCGCTTTTTTGTTCCTGCCGAGTTTTGCCCGTTACGCAACTTCAAGTTTACCAGAATCTTCAACGTCCGCTGAGAACTCTTTCACACACAAGGATATCAAAATCTTCTGTTTTTGACGTCTCTTATTTGCTTAGTTTCCTACTTTTTAACCATGGTGCGTTCAGTTTTCAAATGTTTTGCGCCCAGCCGCCGCGTCGGAGAGCAGGAAGGCTGGGTAGAATCGACAAGCGCTAACAAGAAAATCGCTAAATTTCGGGTGGAAAGTAATGGTATTGTCGAAAAACATTTTTTTCTGATCCACTCCATAATGAAAAGATTATTTCTAGTAAGAGTTGTGCTTTAAAAGGATCACCCGATGAAAATTTTATCTCAAAATAGTAGTATGAAGTTGTACGAAAAAGTAGCATGCAGTACGAACTGATGCTCATACATGCTTCTATGTCAAGGCTAGTGTGTCTATCTCTTGCTCCTATTAGCAAGACAGGATGCTACTGGATACTACCGCTTAAGATTGGCCCACTCTGAGGCACATTAAATGATAGTATTCTTTTCTATTACATATCCATACATGCAATTTTTTCGTACGACTATCAGACAACTACGCAGGCTACAAATTTTTCATTGGGCATAACGTAACTGTTCTCTTAATCCAGTAACAACATTTATTTTTATTTTATGATTTATTTGCACATTAAAGCCATCCGGCCAGCATGCAAAAAAACGAAACAAAAAGTGAAGAGTCTTACATGCGCGTATCCTGCACACTAACACACTCTTAATATTTTTAATTTACATTGAATACTTTATTAACACTAAAAACACAACTTCCCCATCAGAAGAAATCTTTCCGGTGTTTAAAAGCTAACCTGAGGAACTTCCCAATATTTCTTATTTCTTTAAAATCTTTACTTCCCATCATTTCAATAATCCATTTCTTATCGGTTCCCCCCACCCCGAAAATCAATCAATCAATCAATTTTATTTTCAACCCTAATAGCACTAGGCTAACACGGGCGGGAATTGGAAAAATAAACACTCGCTAACAATACAAATAAAATACAAACTAACAAACAATAAATAAATAAGAAACGAACATGAATCATGAACAATTAAAATGTTTAGTAAAATACGGAACGAATGAATTTAGGTATCTTTCTGAAGATTTTGTAGGTGGGGGAACAAGCTTGGGTTTTGGGTCGTACTTGCTTCGCGTGTTGTGTCCATGAGAGGGTGTAACGAAGTCCGGAAGGATGGTCCTGTGGTGCTGAGAATTCAAAATTTGGTGGCCAAAACGCATGAGAAGATTATGTCTTCTTTCAGACAGTTTTTCGATATCGAGGATTTGAAGGCTTTCGTTGTAAGATGTGTAATTGTGACCAAGTATTATTCTGCAGGCTCTCTTCTGCAGTCGTTCGATTTTGGCATCCTGAGCTTTACTTAAGCCAGGATGCCAAATTTGGCAGCCGTACTCTGAAATGGGCCTTACATAATTTTTATAAAGTGTCACTAGTTCATGGCGTGGAACCCCAAACCGCTTCAGGTATGAAAATGAACGAAGGGTAGCAGAGCTATTTTTCACTATTAATCTCCTAAAATCTCCTCCCTTAAAATCTCCTCCCTCTCTACAATCACACAAAAGGTGGCATATATCCTCGTTCATTTCTCCACACATAGGGCAGCCACATAGGGCATCCGCTTCTCTTTGACAAAAGTTTGGGCAACCATTTGTCGAGGGGTTACCCACTCCTCGGCACCTGCTGTACAGCCTTTACTCGCAACGGCCGAAACCAGCGGTGCCGGTAATAAATTAGGTGATTCTGCTTCTAAACATGCTGATGTTCTAACGGTTCTACACGTGGGAACCGGTGCCGGTTATTGTCAGTCGCTGCCTGCACCGGCCGGGCACTTGCTGTACACTAAAATTGAGAGTGCGTAACCGCTCGCCATTTGTTAGATTTTATCGAACTTTCGACAGAAGTATTAGAGTCGTTGGCGTTTTCACAGGTCATTCTCGAAGTCCCAAAAACCACGGAGCCTATAGTCCCCAGATCAGAAAACAAATCTTTCGTTTGCCTTTTTTTTATGGTCTGTCTCAGCTCTTAAGAATAAATTGGTTTATTCCTAACCTCTAAGGCAGTGATTCCCAACCGGTGGTACGCGTACCGAAAGGGGTACGAGAGACTCTCGCAAGGGGTACGCGAAGGTCCCAAAATCAAGTTACATATATTTAATATCTCGCTTTAGTCGTTTTTGAGCCCCCTATCTGAGTTTCAGTATTGTTCTCATACATCATCCCATCGTACGTAATATCAGCTTACACGCCTTGTCATTGATGACAGTAGCCTAAATATCGTCTTTTTGACGTTCTGATCGTGGTTTTTAAAATTAGTAAAACAACATGTCAGAAAAGGGGTACGGGACCTTTTTGAACCTTGATTAGGGGTACGCAACCCTTTTGAACCTTGATTAGGGGTACGCGGTACGGAAAAGGTTGGGAACCACTGCTCTAAATAACCCTAAAGCATCAGCGGTAAGAAATATATGAAAAATAAAAGAAACAAACAGAAAAAGAAATCAAGAAAGGAGCTTGGCTTACCCAATCTGGGACCCAAGACAACAAAACAACAATCAGCTTAAAAAAAAGGCTAACTACCCCCCCCCCCCCAAGAAAAAACCGAAAAAAACGGCTGAAAACAATAATTGGTCGAATGGAGATAAGAGTGATGTGACTGCGGTAACTAATCAGCTTTGGTCACGACGTCGCTGATCCAGTACATACGTCTCCTACGACAATGGACCTGACGGGACAATATGCTAATTTCGACGCACATTAATGTCCAAGAGGATCTCTCGGAAGTATATCTTAAACCCGTTTAATATTGTATGTAAAAACTGTATGTCCCTCTGTTTAAACTGTATTTAAATAAAGTAACAATGTTTAATTATTCTGTTCTGTTCAGTGTTCATTCGTGCCTTGTACTTTCTTTATTTTGTATTGCTCCGCTGTACCCAATTGGGTACTAATAAGTACCCAATTTGGCCTTAATAAGCCGGGGTGTTATCTTATATATTAGAAGCAAAGAAAATGTTTAGGTTTATTTCGAAAGAATATGTGAAGTTCAGTGGTTAAAAAATATTAACGTCAGCGAGAGGAGGGAGTCGTAGATCAAAAAAGTTTATCTAAAGATCTAAAAACAAATAATAAAATAAGTCGAGAGTGAGAGGGTTCAGTGATTCCGTTTTTTTCTCGTGCCACGTGCTAAGGTTTCTCTTTGGGCACCGTGCCGTGTTTCCGAACAAGGGATTAACCAAAGTAAATGATGTCCTTTACGCCATCTGTCCAGGTCTGAAAGTATGAGCTTCACACCCTAGTAGCGCAGAAGATGGCGCTAGGAACGTCGACGCTAACAGAATTATTGTTTTTCCAGAAATGAATGTACCTGTAGCTTCGAAGCCCTTGACATCGAAAAAGATGAGGTTGGAAGGTAAGCTGGTTGGAAAGGCTGTAGTTGATCAAGCGCGTTGATCTAGCGCTCCTTGCTAATGGTTCCATGTGTGGAAAGTAAATCCCGAATGGAAGGAGCTAGCGCTCCTTGCTAATGGGTTCCATGTGTGGAAAGTAAATCCACAGTCAGTCCAATAGCTGCGCTTTTCCAAAAAGTTTGAGGATACCTTCAAGTTCGAAGGTCTCTTCTTAAATACCGTTTTTGGTCGCCATAGCTGGTCAACGTTAAGATCTAGCAAAAACACGAAATTTGGTGTTTGAAGTTAAATCTAATCGTGTGTTCTTTAGCACAAATCTACTTCGTGTAATGGGTAAATCCCAGAATCTGTACCTTTGTCGGCCGCCGTTTTTTTCTTTTTTCCGTTAGAGCTTAGGACGTCCAACTTGGTGAGATAGCAAGTTCGAAGTCGAAAAAAACGAGTTGAAAAAACTTCGATGGCGTTTGAAGACGGGAAAAAGTCCAAATCAACGGCGAACAAAACTTCGCTCAAAACGCTACTATTCTGTCAGTAGGTGTTTCTCCTCTGCAGACCTTGGACAGGGGCCATAATCGGTCTTCGGAGCTAATATATATATATATACATATATACGTGTATTTAGAAGCCAGTGGCCATGTACACAACTACAAACATAAAAATAAACAAAAAAGAAGAACTATAACACCCAACAGGTTCAAGACTTTTGTTGTGACTATCCTGAGGCCCATCGTTTCGGCTCTTTCCAAAGAGACGCGGAGCGAACGGTAACAGCTTTAAATCGCGGGCCCACGAGACAAGGCGAATATCCGCCACTGCACTCCCTAAACAAGACCAAGGGTTTCGATGGGATCCTAGAAAGCTAACATTTGATCCAGACAATTGCGTCTTGTAGATATCCAGTCTTCGCCCGACTTCTTTAAAGGACCCCTCTTGCTTATTCTGCCATTTATAATATACCTAGCTCCCCTGTGGAAGTGTAAGCTTCTGAAATTCCCACCTTTCTCCATTGTTCCGTTTTGTGCCAACGAATTTTTAATGCTTTTTCGGCTGTGCCGAGTTTTGCACGTCCGACAACGCAAAGTTTGCCAGAATCTTAAATGTTCCGCTAACAATTCTTTTACATATAAGGATATGATAATCTTCTCTTTTTGACTTCTTTTATTTGCTTAATTTTACAACTTTTTAACCACGGCGCGTTCATTTTTCAAACGTTTTGCGCTTAGCCGCCGCATCGGAGAGCAGGAAGGCTGGATAGAGTCGACAAGCTCTAACAAGAAAGTCGCTAATTTCAGGTGGAAAGTAATGCTGTTTTCGAAATCGTTTTTTCTGGTCTGTTTCGTAAGGAAAATATCATTTCTAGTAAGAGTTGGGCTTTAACATTTTTACTATTCAAATTTGATTCCTATTAAAACAATGGCTAATCATCTGAGAAACCAAGCTCAGATATGGATTCAGCATGTGTGTCTACCCCTATACGTCGTATCTACTTTGACGAAATTTATTGAATCTTCCTGCCTTACTTCTGCCAAATTTCCCGTTTCGGCTGGATTCCGGGTGAACTAATTGTCCGGCAAAAATAAAGCTCAAAACGATTTCAGCATATCTCCTTACCCCTGTATCGAATCTTTAATCAACTTCAGATAAACTTAAACTTTTAACAAATTTACAGGATTTGGCCGGGTTCCGGGCGAACAATTTGTCTGGCTAGAAAATAATTTTCGTACACGGATTCAGCATGCCTCCTTACCACTACACCGAACCTCTAAGCAACTTCAGATAAAAGTTTTAGTTATAACAAATCTTCCGGTTTCAGCCGGATTCCGGGGAAACTATATGTCGGGGTAGAAAACCATTGTCATATACGGATTCAGCATGTCTCCTTAGTCCTAAATCGAACATTTAATCAACTAAAATAAAACTTTTACTTTTAACAAATGTTCCGGTTTTTGGCAAAATACTTGTCCGGGTAGAAAATGATTGTCATATACGGATTTGGCATGTCTTATTACCCCTAAATCGAACATTTAATCAACTCCAAATAAAACTTTACTTTTGTCAAATTTTCCGGTTTTGGCCGGATTCCGGACGAACTAATTGTCCGGCGAAAAAATTAGTTTCAGATATTGATTCAGCATGTCTCCTTATCCCTAGATCGACTCTCATTAGCTTTATAAAACTATTTTTTCGTCCCTCCACCCCTAAATATAAAGCGATGGGGCCAATCTACGAATTTGACCTGTACTTTGACCCAATGGATCCTAACACCAAGTTGCAACAAAACATCTCATCCCTTCGAGAATTATCATGCCAACAGACAGTCTTCATTTCCTTGAGTGCGGGATTGGGATGAGGTAGCCAAACAAACCGCCAACTAACCGTATTTAGCAACACCATCGAGTACCCCCCCCCCCCCCCCCCCCGCACAAGGGGGAATGGTCTTTATCCGCTGGGAAACTCCCACAAATGTCCGACATTCATTCACTTTAAGTACGTATCTACACCTCTTAGGAGTTAGGTGGCATGTGTACTCACATGAATAAAAAAACAGAATAGCACAACGAAGAGAAGCTTTAGAAAAAAAATTCCTGTTTGGTATGATAGTTAAGACTTTTCACTGCGTAGACTCCGCGTGACCTAGTAGTTCCGCATAGAGCGCGGCCGACCTTCATTTGACACAAATAACGCGACGAATTACTTCATATGACCAAGTCCGACACCCTGATGAACCTAGGGAAGAAGAAGAAACGTCACCCAAACAAATCCTCTAAATTGACTCAGAGCTTATGTGAACCAATCAACAGCGTTTTTTGTGGTGACGTTACGTGAGCGAAGGGTTACCCGCTACCTGGCACCTGCTGTACACTCTTTCCCGGTACCGGCTGGCAACGGCTGAAACCGCCGGCCATAAATTAGGCGATTCCGCGTCTAAACATAGTGATGTAGTGTACCAACACGCAGGGGCGTCACTACCGGGGGGGGGAGGGGGGACGCCCCCCCCCCCAACGTTTCCGGCCAGTCGGTAAAAATTAACCGAGTCGGCGCGAATCGCCGTGATTTTTCGCCAAAACAGTTGATTTTTTTTTTCATTAAAACAGTCGATTTTTCATTAAAGCAGTCGATTTTTCGCCAAAACAGTCGTTTTTCTGCAATAACAGTCGGAAAAAATTACCAGCCAGTCGGTAAATTCCTTGGCCAGCCCCCCCCCCCCCCCCCAACATTTTGGCTAGTAACGCCTCTGCTAACACGTGGCAACCGGTGCGAGACCGGTGCCTGATGGTGTCTGCCGGTGCCTGCACCATTCGGCCATCGGTCACTTGCTGTACACTAAAATCGAGAATGGGCAACCCCTTGGTACTTCCTTTCTCTGAACAGGCCGAATCCAGCGGTGCCGACCATAAGTGGCAACCGGGGCGGCACCGGCCGGGTACCGCGCTCTAGCTGTACATACAATTGAGCCGTACCCGTACAAGACTGTAGCTGAACTGTTCTGTTTTTTTTTGCTTGAGTTATTGCTCGACGGTATCCGATAAAAAAAAAACGCGTATCGAAACTAGTTTAATATGTTCAGTCTAGCTTAATCTCAGTCTAGCTTAAACGCTTCAAGTCAGTCTAGCTTAAACGCTTTAGATGAAACCCTTTACCTTACTGTATGTATCACATCACTGTTATTTCATCTAAGAAATTCAACTTGCAGATCCAGCGCTATCTACCATCTCCAGCTTGGAACTAAGCGATTTAGCACAACAGCCGCGAGAGAGCAGTACGAGGGAGCACACAGAAATAATTTCAGATGATACAGAATTGGAATCAGAGAACGACAGGACGGAAATGCCTCGTAAGTAAAATGAAAAAAATCTCTAAGAAAATCTGCGATAACACTGTTTCGGCTGTTCGATTCCATTCGTGTCGGATATGGAAAAATAGTTCCAAATAGAGGAAGGTAGAACAGAAAAGCCCTTGGTAGTTTAAATACTAGTTTTTGTTCTCCCTGTCTCCAACTTTTCCGGAATTTTTGGTACTCGGAGACGAAAAGATTTAGAATGTATCAGGACTTATTATTTCAAATGTTGTAAATTTCTTTTGTACCTTCCTCGACGTTATAGGAATTCCCGTATAACTGCAACTTCTCTGCTCTCTGACCCTTGTGCAAAGTTATCCTCAATTGCCGAGGACCTTCACGTTTCGCCCTTGGCCATTTCTCCGCATTCCATCTAGGAAGAAGATTTTTTAAGACCCGATTAGTCCTTTTTTTTAATGTTTATTTTTTTATCTTGTGCATTTACTACATTATTGAAAGCTCAGTGTATTTTTTCCTTTTATTCGTCTGTACTGCGCTATTTTACTCTTCTTAAGTGCGTAAATAAAATTTCATCATCATCATCAAATCAGCACATTCCTTTGACCTTCGCCTTTACTCTCTCGACTTTTTGCATGCGGAAAACCGACTTGCGTCGTGAGATGGCGGGATCCTCCCTGTTGCGAATTCGGCTTCGAAAAAAAAAGGCTCAATTGAGACCTAAGACGGCTGAAAGCACAAAAATGACAAGAGGGGAGAATAGAACCTCTGTTCTAGCACACTTCATCTTCTTCCTTTTGAACAAGCATTTCCGATCTAACTCGCTTATTTGAGTACAGAGGAGAAAAATCGGAAATATAGAAAAATGGCACGAATTGGCAAAATAACTATACATATAACATCCTTTTAAGGACCCCTCTTGCTTATTCTGCATTTTATAGTATACCTAGCTCCCTTGTCGAATTGTAAGCTTCTAAAATCCCCACCCATCTCCATTGTTTCGTTTTCTGCCTACGAATTTTAGCGCTTTTTCGGCCATGCCGAGTTTTGCCCATCACACAAAGCAAAGTTTGCCGGAGCTTTTAATGTCCGCTGTTCTGTTTTTTACTGCTTTTATTTACTTATAGTTTTCTAACTTTTTAAACACGGCGCGTTCAGTTTTCAAACGTTTTGCTGCCACCCGCCGCGTCGGAGAGCAGGAAGGCTGGTTATTATCGACAAGCGCTTACAAGGAAATCGCTAATTTCAGGCGGAAAGTAATGGTATTTTTGAAAAACTTTTTTTCTCATCCCTTTCATAGGCCAAAGATCATTTCTAGTAAGAGTTGTGCTTTAAATACTATTGACACACATCTTACATTAAACGGGATCTGGAATTTTGTCACTTATAACTGATTCCGGATGTCATGGGCAAGACGTTAGTTGGGGCCGAGAACGCCAACAGCAACGCCAACTTCATTGAAGAACCTGAGCCTTGCTTTATCTTCAGAAGAAGTTTTAGAAACGTCAGTCGTTATTACTCTATGTGACTAAGTCTGAAACACGCCAGTGAGCCTCGGGAAAAACAGGAAACCTCGCCCAAACGAACCCTCTAATTGATTCGGATCATGTGTAAACCAATTAACAACGTTTGGTGTCGTGACGTTTCTGGCTCTTCGCTGGGGACACGGCGATTCTTCATGGATACGAAGAGTTAGTCATCAAGAGTATTCGTATTCCGCTGTAAGGGTCCGAACGGACGGGCAGGGTCGGGCGATGATGGACGGGAATACTCTATATAACTAAGTCCAAAACACGCCAGTGGTCCTCAGGGAAGAACGAGAAAACGTCTCACTAACGACTTAAACTCAACAACTAAATCCTGTGTCAACCAATCACGGCGATCGTCGGGGACAGCTGTGGTGCCGCTTCTGGTTCTTCCGCTACATACATACAGCGATGTTGCATCGGCAAGGAGAGTTAGTCATCAAGAGTATTCCTGCCAGATTTTTTGGTGGCGTTATCATGAAAGTGGAAAAATCCTGCCGGTAGAACCTGATAGACTGTCCACACGGTAATGGTTCGAACAGACAACCAGGGTAGGCTGGATCAAACCAGACCGATTCAACAGATATCAGCCGTCGAAGCTTGTATCTTAGTCGAGGAGATGGTCTCAAGGATGCGACGACCCAATCCAAGATTCCAAGCTTGAAAATACAGTTCAGACTTTTATCTTGGTTGTTGCCATTTTAGTTGTCTCTTCTTTTCTGTTGTTCTTCCTTGATGATCCAGTATTAATTTTAGCAAAATCCCCGAATTTTTTTTCCCGAAATTGGGACGCGACTGAATTCGACATGAAGTTGAAATGGCGCGGCGCGAATTTCATGACCTGATTACGCGGATATTTTCCGCTTGCGATGCCCAATACTCTATATGACTAAGTCCAAAACACGCCAGTGATCCTCGGGAAGAAGGAGTAAGCGTCTCCGTAACGACTCGAACTCAACGACTCAAATCCTATGAGCAGCCGTAACACCATTTCTGCCTTTCTTCCGCTAGGTACCCGGAGAGGCCGGAGATTTTGCATCGGCAAGGAGAGATAGTCATCAATAGTATTCTCCTAGCGAACGCGAATTTGCGTTTTGTGGGCACCTAGCTTAACGCCCACTAAATGTTCCGTCGTGAATGGTTTTGGACACCGGGTATAAAGATAGTATCGGCGACTGTGTTCCTCCCTCGGGCTTGCTGTACTTGCGCGAATAATGTCATCCCTGAATCCTAATCATTTTTCGCTTGAAAAGAAACGGTCCTTGAATCCCTGAGGCCTCCCTTAAATGGGCTACGTCGTGCCTCGCCAGTCCCAAACAGCTCAAAGCGGAAAGTTTCATTGTGTTGTTGACTCAGCGCATACCTCCCAGCCGTGAAGGCGTATCCGCAGAGTTTGGACCTTCGACTTTAGAGGGGAAGATGAAGGACGGAAGCTGCCCGGCGTCGGGAAAAGCAAAATTGTTGTTAAATGGTTGGATAAATTGTGTTGCACGCCTCCAGTGTGTTTCTGCACCCTTGTGCAGTCGGAGTTGAATTTCGCGTCCCCAGGGATTTGCAGATAATAGATAATAGCGTAAGGCCAAATTTAATAATAAATTAATAGATAATTTCAAACATGTATAATGTCCGTATTCCCTTAATAGCTTATACTCTACATACTAATATAGGATCGTTATTTATAGTTAAAACAATCAATATAAATAAGATAATACAAACATGCACCTTTTGCCCATACTATACATACAATACTTACAACTAGAATGTTGGGTTAAAATAGGGTAAAATAGATATCAGATAACGATCGTTCGAATCTTATTAGTCTCAAGGAAGTAGCGTCCTCTAGTTCGCATCGCTTGACTTTCAGCTCAGGTCCATTCGCGGTGGTGAATATTGTTTAAAAAGCTAGTTGCCCTAAATTGCATTATATAGGTCGATTTCTTTTGAACTGTCGCTTGGAATCAAAAGAAACGGCAATATTCTTAATTTTGTACATTCTCACCTCTCGTTACATGTTGTCGCACCAAATTCCGCGGGAGCACAGCTTAAGGGTACGAAACTGTAGTTCCCCAGTCGGTATAACTGATCTCCTAGAATTTTGGTTAACCCTTCCCGATGTCGCTAATTTCCGTATTTCATTCCAAACTTTAATCCGTGATAAGAGTCTTGCATTCGCCATAGCCATCATTTGAAAGCGCCATAACAAAAACAGAGAAAAGTAGTTCCCTGGATTTTAAACTCTAATGCTTATGATACTGTCATGGCACGCGTAAATTTTTAAGGAGCGACACATGATATTTCCCTCTAGTTCCCTGATTACGGTTAACTCTATAGGCGTATCCTGTGAAGAGGATATTCGAGACTCGTATGCATTATATTTTTCCGTCTCTAATTTCGATTTTCGACAGGATGACGGGACCCATGCTGATTAGAATCAGTGTTGCCAGATGGTGCGCATTTGCGCCATTTGGGCGCTTTTTAGATGCGGCTGCGCTTCGAAGTTTTCAAGTGTGCGCATTGCGCCAAATTTGCGCATTTCCCCCAATATCGGCGCAAATTGGGCGCATTTTGCTCTCCATATCCCTTAGAAATTGAAAACCAGATCAGGATTTGTAAGAGCCACGCAGTGATTTTATATCCAGATTCCAGATCTTGAGGGTTGCGGGGGACTCAAAATATTCACTGAAATGTCAAAATTGTCGTTTGGGTCCTTGGGAACACTGATAATTGATGCTTGCTGGTTCGGAATTGACCCTCTTTACTGATCCATGTCTTGAAAGCCACGAGCACGATATTTGGATACGAGAATGTATTCGCTGCTAAGTTGTTGGGCTTGTCAGGTTCATGCATATCTGGAACGTGTTTTTTTGAGAAAAAATCTTTTCTTTCAATCGTTTTGAGAAAAACCGTTTTTTAAATCGTCTTGAGAAAAAAATCGTTTTTTTTCTCGATTATCCTTACTGTTTTTTTCTCATAAAGATCATTAACTTTTCTTATGTCTTGCTCATCCCAGAACCAGAGGCATTATTATCCAAAAATATACGGGGAGAAGTGGGGGGGGGGGGGGGGGTAATTATCGACTGCTTGATTGCTTGATCATTTTTAGCGACCGTTTCTAAGACAAATGATTGTTTCGAAGATTCAACATCGACTGCTTTTACACAAAAAGTCGTAACTCAAAAGTAAGCTCATAACTTACACCAAATTAAAATTTCAGAAATGTTTTTCTTTTAATATTTTGATAATATCTACTGTTTAAAGAAAAATCTACTATTTTCAAGAAGATTTGCAGCGCTTTTCGCCAACTCATTTTTTTACCGACTGGTCGACAACATGGCCCCCCCCCCATCCGCTTTCGTAAAAAAATTTTTTTTAGCGAAAATGCGCCGAAGGCGCATTTTTGCTTCTCTTGCTGCGCGATCTTGTGTCAAGCATCTGGCAACACTGATTAGAATGCGTGCAGACGGGCGAGCTAGTGGGATACACCATTCGCATGAAATCGAAACTGGCTGTTTGGATGTGGGGATTTTGCTTAGGTCTCTGGATTCCGGATCCGAATGACGACTTCTACGAAAGGAGCTTCCCGGCACTTCCCGTGCCTCACACTGTCAGAAGTTTCACAACAGATAACACGAGGATGCGCGGTTTCAACAGATAATGTGTAACAGATAACACTTCGGCTGCTATCTGTTGTGTTTGAAAAATGTTATGCATGAAACATTATGCACAAGAAGCTTTGTTAGCAAGAGCCAAAAAGTCATCTACTGACTTTATTCCTTATCGTCATGATTTCGGAAAACTCAGCAGATACTTTTTGGTGTTTTTTCGGTTCTTCCTGATGGTAACGCTTATTATGCATAACATTTTAAAACACAACAGATAACATCCGAAGTGTTACCTGTTACGCTTTATCTGTTGAAACCGCGCATCCTCGTGTTATCTGTTATGAAACTTCTGGCAGTGCAATAGAAGAGAAATTGAGCAAAAAGTTCGCTTATCAATGACTGTCAGGTTTCTGGATTCAAGGCGATGTACAATGCTGTACAAAATCCAGAGGCGTCATTAGGGAGGGGGGGGGGGTGGCTACCCCCTGACTTTCCTAGCGGGTCCAGGGGTCAGAGCCGTTACTACCCAAAGTGTTTGGGGGAGGGGGTGGCGCCAGTCTACTGACTGATTTTTAGAAAACCGACTGCTGCGAAGAAAAAATCGACTATTTTTACGAAAAACCGACTGTTATTTCATAATAAAATTGACTGTTTTTACGAAAAACTGAGGCGCTTCGCGCCGACTCGGTTGTTTTTACCGGCTGGCCGACAACATTGGGGGGGAGTCCCCCCCAGTACATGAACGCCCCTGCCATGGGTACCCCTGAAAACCGCTGTAAAACCTAGTTCACGAGGCGCAAATCCGAATATGTATATACTCCCTTATGAAGATTTTTTTTCTTCTATAAGTCTCCATGAATCTTTCTACTTTTCGTTTATATGTTTTTTAAGTATTCCTGATGAAAAATTTATCTCAAAATAGTACTATGAAGTAGTACGAAAAAATTACATGCAGTACTAACGATGCTACTACATGCTTCTACTTCAAGTCTACCGTGTTACTGCATACTACTATATGCTACTATTATCAAGGATGGATGCTTCTATGGCAAGACAGGATGCTACTGGATACTACTACATAAGATTGGACCAGTCTGAGGCACATTGAATGATAGTATTCTTTGCGATTACATTGTATTACATGCAACGTTTTCGTACTACTACCATACTACTACGCAGGCTACAAATTTTTCATCTGGTTTTCAGTCTCACCTATGTAAAATTTACATTAAAGAGTGCGAAGGGGGCCCGTTAGGTTTCTGCGAAATGATGCCTCTGACAAGGGCCTGTCGTTTTACACCTAGTCGGTTAAGGACTGACCCCTCGATTGTGCAGTTATTCCAGTGCGTGGCTCTGCGACCTTTTACAATACTAATAGCCTTTATCTCAGGTTGGCATGCCCTTGTCGGTCCGTAAACAATGGGTTGCTCGGGACCGATACGGGTTAATGGGATAACACAAACATGCGTTTCGTAAACTTAACAATTGTTAACAATCGTCAACTTTATTTAGGGGCGGAGCTAACTGCAGCTTTAACGATCGTGAGGTTTTCCCAGTTCTACAGTTGTTAACGTTTCCCAAACCAACCATCGTTACAAAATAGTTAACAATCGTTAAGATGTGGAACGGAAATCGTGGGTGGGTGGAGCTTAAATTTCGAAATCAGAAACCTGGAACGCAAAAAGTTAACAATTTTTCAACATCGTTAAGTTCTGGAACGCAACCTTACATTCAGACGTGGAATACCTGGTTCGAAAATCCCAGCATGTTCTTAGAAGAGGTGTCATGTCTAATGGTCCATTTACACACTGCGTAAAATCCGAGCGTATTTTGAAATCCGAGCGTATTTTACGCACGTTTTGAGCTTGAAAACATTTCTTGCAATACGGATGTATTTGAGAAATCGTTCCCTTTTGTTTCTAAATACGTCCGTATTGCTAGAAATCTTTTCAAGCTCAAAACGTGCGTAAAATACGCTCGGATTTCAAAATACGCTCGGATTTTACGCATTGTGTGAACCCACCATAAGTTTCGATACGGACCCACTTCGTTATTTCTCTGGACGCCTCCTTTTGCTTGAAGGCAAACAACTCCCTCTACCCCGCAAAATTGTACTCCTGAATCTTTAATTATAGTGAGCTGTGGGCGTCAACACTACTTTAAATCGAGGTGTTGTACTTTTTGCAATGACTTGCTGGTTTCGCCCACGACAGTTAAGCTCTAGGGCGCAATCCCTACGCTGTCTTAAAACGAAAAGATACTCCTTGCCGATTTGAATGGTAAATATGCGCTTTAGTCTGACTTCACCTGAAGTACCATAAAATGATCAATATCTTTCGTTGGACAGGCTGGTGTTTGTTTAGGGTGGGCTGCTTTTTAGCGATTAATTGCTAATACGCTTGATGACTATCTCTCCTTGCCGATGCAAAATCTCCGGCTTCTCCGGGTGCCTAGCGGAAGAAAGGCAGAAGTGGTGTCACAGCTGCTCCAAAAGATCGACGTGATTGTTTGACACAGGATTTGAATCGTTGAGTTTGAGTCCTTGCGGAGACCCTTACTCATTCTTCCTGAGGATCACTGGCGTGTTTTGGACTTAGTCATATAGAGTATAATGCACATAAGAAACAATAAAATTATACCGAGGCATTAATTCCCGAGGAGGTGCTCACTATCAGTTTTGATGTGGGGAGTTGGTAACCCCTCGATAGTTTCATTCGTGGAAACTACCACCAGTCGTTAGGAACCATCATAGTGAACGCAACTGTATATTTTCTTTCTGCAAAATCCTAACACCAACCAACATTATTCACAAATAAGAGAACTAACCTTTTAGCGAAACAGGTCCATCCCTTCTCAGTCCGAGCTGGAGCACACAATAATTCGTCGGCTCATTCATTATTTTGGCCGTTCCGTTCCTACACCTTTTCCTACTAAAGAACACAGTGGACTTTTCAAAGCAAAAGTGGTACCTCGAAAGCAAATTATTGAAAGAAACGCTGCCAAATATTAGGCTGTTTTTGGGATCCCAAAACGTAAGTGGAGGGATACCTATGACATAGCAAAAGTTGTCCGTCTGTAAGCACGATAACTCTCGAAGGGGACGAGATATATTGATGGAACTTGGTGTGAGGATTCTTTGCGTCAAGGGTAAGGTCAAGTTCGTAGATGGGCTTTGTAGCCCTACATTTAGGGGTGGGGTAGGGGGTTCAAATTAAGGGGCAAACAAAATATTTTTAAACAGATAATGTGATAGTCGATTATGGGGTAAGAAGGCCTGCTGAACAAGACGGTGAAAACCGTTTTCTCACCAGACAAGTAGTTCGTCCGGAATCCGGCAAAAAACGGAAGTTGGTTAAAAGTAAAAGTTTCATTTGAAGTTGATTAAATGTTCGGTTTAGGGGTAAGAAGATATGCTGAACACTTGTGTGAAAAGCATTTTCTATCCGGACAACTAGTTCGCCCGGAATCCGGCCAAAACCGGAAAATTTGTTAAAAGCAAAAGTATTATTTGAAGTTAATTAGATGACAGATTTAGGGGTAAGAAGAGACGCTGAGTCTGTATATGACAATCCTTTTTTACCCTGACATATAATTCGTCCGGAATCCGGTTGTTTGAAGTTGATTAGACGTTCTTTATAGAGATAAGAATATACGCTGAATTCGTTTCTGAATTTTCTTTTTTTTGCTGGATAATTCGTTCGCTCGGAATTCGGCCGAAACCGAAAATTTGGAGGAAGTAAAGCAGGAATATGGCTTATAGAGGTAAATCTGATGACTAGTCTGGCGAAGACTGGGTCTGGCGAAGACAAGACCCAATTGTCTGGATCAAATATTAGATTTTTGGGATCCCATCGGAACCTTTGGTCTTGTTCTATTTGTCCATAGAGGGGTTTAATATTTTTATTTTCTCGTTGATTTTTCTGACTGTCGTAGACTAGCGATTTGAACATCGGTGATCTAGCCACCGCAAAAGCGACAATGCTTCCGAATACTCTATACACGCCACTGATCCTCGGGAAGAACGAGAAAACGTAGCACTAACGACTCAAACTCAACAACTCAACCCTGTGTTAACGAATCACGGCGATGTTTGGGAGCAGCTGTGATACCGCTTCCGGCTCTTCCACTAGGTACAGGGCGATTTTGCATCGGCTAGAAGATTTAGTCATCAAGAGTATTCACCGTATTCCAGTTCAAAGCCACCATGCTGTTTAGTTGTCATTATCCCCCGATGACCATCATCATCATCAGCGTTCAACTAAAACTCGGCTAGGATGTGTTTTTAGTTATCCTTCACTGGAAAAAGGTGGGAACCTCCCTGAAGACGGAGTTTTGCGCTTCTCTTCAAATTTAACAAGTGAAAACTTTTCTGTTCCATAACTCATGGATCTGTTGAACTACCTATGTGTTATGGATGCTGATAATGAATCGAGGGAACCAAAATAGACAAATCCACTTGGAGCGCTGAATAGTCTAGATGACGAAGTTCAAAACATGCCAGTGATCCTCAGGAAGAACGAGAAAACAACTCAGCAACTCAAATCATGTGTCAACTAATCACGGCGATCGTTGGGGGGCAGCTGTGGTACCGCTTCTGGCTCTTCCGCTCGGTGCACTGCAATTTTGCATCGGCAAGGAGAGTTAGTCATCAAGAGTATTGGTATAAGGACAATTAACTCATGACACCACTTACAAGGTGTTTAGTCACCTGCCTTGTGTGAATGTGATCTTCGTTCGGTGTACATCCTCTGGCCAGGAAAAAGCAACCCTTCCAATACTTGCTCAACAATTAGTCGGTTAACATGATGCGTCATTTGCGAGTGAGCATATGGACAGGTTACTGAACGGTTTGGGATGGAAGTTGCCCATATATAATTCTCGATGCGAGCTGATCACAGCAGAGTTGCAAGTAGTCATAATCATCCTGTTCAAAGCTCTTCGAAGTCTGACACAAACCTCAGATTTTGTATAGGCTATGTCAAACGTTGGGTAGACCCAGATTTTGGAAAGCCTGCACGAAACGATGCCTACCCTGTACGAATGGTGGGTATCCTAACCCAATTAAGTATCCATAATTGTATTGAAACAGAAAACGCCCAACGAATTTTTTTTCATTATTTTTTTTTAATGGGCAAAGGGTAACCGGCGTTTGGCATAGGCCTTTCTTATATAGAGTACCCAATATTTGGCGTGTACAACACGCGAAAAGATTTCGTGTATAAAGACGAAATTATGAGAAAATAAAGAAGCCACACAGGTTCAGGGGAAAAAGAACAAGGCTTGCAGAAAAGGTTCTTTCGCCAAGAAAATTGTCAGCGGTATTGCAGCAAGCAAAACACTTGAAGAGAGCCGCTACCTAACGTGGCATCATGCCGAATAATAACCAAGCTCCAACATTTAAATATCAAACTAACTTAAGAATAAAACGCAGAATAAAGAAATAAAACGCTTACCAGATTATGGTCGAGGGACGTTAGCCAGAACTGCAGAATTATTCTCACTTTCCTGTTCTTCCAGATAAATCAGCGGCTCAGGTGCGACTCCCACAATCCATCACGGGCATCTTTGTGATCTTAATCCTAAGCTCGTTGTGAACAGTGACACCTCAAGACGCGACATATCACGGCGCCAGTGCACAACCGGACGCTCAGTTGTGAATGTGAAACCTTATTTTTCGTCTGCCTTTGATTTAGTCAGTCAGCTTTACATGCTAGTCAAATTGAACCCTTTCAATACGTTTATTTTATTATACAGTGCAATTCGTGTTTTCTTCGATTCCTGTAAAATGTGACGGTTTATAAAAGACTGAGGAGTTGAGATAAAACCTATCTTCGCTTGTATTTTATGCCAAGCTTAATTTTTTCGACATAATACCTCAGGGGTTCAATATTACACCTACCCCCGGACGGCCTCTTGAGGCGGTGCACCCCCCCCCCCTCTCCGACGAATTTTTTAGTACGTGGTGATAAGTAAACGTACGGTATACTTTCATTCAATTGTGCTTCAGACTGGGATAATCTTAGGTGGCGGTATTCAGTAGCAGCCAGTTTTGATATAGTAGCATGTATACTGTCTGAAGTACAGTACGGAAGAACTATTGGGATGTTATCTGTTATGATTTTGTAGAATTTACACAACAGCCATTGACGGGAAGAGCCGAAAAACCACCGAAAAACACATTATGTTTTTTTTCAATGGCCATGATGACAAACAAAAAAGTCAGGATGTTTTTTCGGCTCTTCTTGCATAGGCTACATAACGTGTCAATGCGTAACACTTGAAAAACATAGCAGCGAACATTCTGTGTTATTTGTTGTGAAACTTCGAAAGTGTAGTGGCATCAGTTACTGCTGCGTTGGACTATAGCTTATAACTAATACATACAACTAATTTTTCATGGGGCCGTTGGTAATCTTCTGAATTAAATTGATTGATTAACTAATTATATGCGGAGGAGCAAGTCGGAAATGGCGGTAAACTGACGACTGAACTCGTTCCGCAGTTATCGAAGCCTTGTCTTTCTTGAGCGTGGTTTTGTTTACTTCTAAATAAAAGTTTATTTTCAAATAAATTCGCAACAAACTTTCCGTTAAAAAATATTTGTCATGTATTGTCTCAACCTTGCCCCTCTACCAACCTGAGCATGCATAGTGGAATACTCCGAATACTGATTACCGTAACTTCGAGCTTACACCCCTAAGATGGGATCAGAAACAGAAAATTGAACGAGACATGTATGTAACAATTATATAACCTGCAAGTCCAAAGTATCTAGAGATTCTCTAATACTCAAAATATCCCAAGTAAATCCTGTTCCTACCCCTGTTTTCGACTGGTAAAATAATTAACAAGTTCAAAACGATATCATGCAAACTTAAAAAATGAAAACGTTACATTTCTTTGGCAATCAAGTCTGTCGTGTTTTTTTCCTTCTAACACCTGCATGATACGACACGATTGCAATTTATCAGGTATCTTTCTTTTTGGCACTTAAAAGGAGTTAGTACTCCAAACCCAGGTCAGACCCAACTGTATTGCGGTTCCAAACGGATCCCGTCCAGACAGCCTGCCTCAACTCAAGACTGCGGTGTGAAACCTAGTTCCCTTGTATACTAACACTAAAGATCTAAAGGCCATCCTTCAGACCATCCATGTGTGCGCATGTGCTTCAACATATTGCCCTTGATATGGAATCGACGGCCACACTGGTGGCACCGAAATTTCGGGTCGATTCCGCACTGGTACCTCTGGTGAGCTATAAGGTTCCTCTTGTATGAGTATCGTCGGTTGCATCTGCTGCATGTGAACATTTTTACTACACCATCACCACCTAGAAGCAGGAAGTATTATCAAGAACCATCCACCAAGTTAGAGGAGTTGAAACACCAGAAAAGTCAAATGCGGCTTATTAAAAGCGACAGGTTTGTCCCATCCAAAATACAGCGTTCGTGTGCGGTCATTACTGAATTTGGTTTAAAATCACTGTAGCTCATTTCAAAGCGTCAGGTTACCAGAAACATAAGTGCTTCCCCGAATTTCCGCTCCATTAAAGTTCGAACAACTGTTTTACTAGGTACTGGATAGGAACGGATTAAATTGTTAATATTTGTTGCTGAGGCTACATTTGACTTTTCTAATGTGATTCGAGACGAGCAGATGCAACACAAATCTACCAAAGCAACTTAATAATAAACAGAATGCTTGTTTAAGCAATAACATAGCTACACGATTACTAAGTGGCGGTAAACTGTACAAAGGGTAAACCAACACCAGACTGAAACCATCTGAAACAAGGGAAACGTGTGACGTAACGTCAGCTGAATAATTCCACATTACTACTGCAGCCGCTAATCAAGTTAACGAACACTAAAAAGCTGGAGTAAAAGTAGTGCGGTCATTCACTTCTGAATGAAAGTGAAAGCTCGACCATAAAAAAGTAAAAAGCAGTAACCATCACCATGTAGCTGATCGGTGTATAGAAACTAACGATACCATGTAGCTCCAGGGTCCGGATCACCATCCTGGTTCAACGGCTATGTGACGTCTACTCCGCGAATCATTCACAGAACAACTAATCCACAGAAATTTTTGTTCCGGAGGTTTCTGTGACACGGACTTCTTTTTAGAACAAAAAAAAAACCTTTAAGAATTGTATTTTTAGTCAGGTAGTGCTGGTGGATATGAACAACTAGTTTTATTATCAATCTAGATTCGCATAATTAATAAAAAACAGAAACAGGCGAGGAATCACGACGGAGTTACAGGACACCCTTGTTTCGCATCGAGTCTGGATTTAGCGGACAAACAAGAGATAGATGTCGCATCATTTGGTCTTTTCGTTTAAACGGCCTGCGGCACTGCGGACACTGAAATTGCGGGGTGACGCCACACTCGAACTTGACATGGTTTCTGAGGCTCGCGTAATGTCTATACGACTTATCGCATTTGGGACACTGATGTCTCACAACTGGGGAGCCGTAGTGCAAGAGTACTTTCGCGGATGAGACCTCGTTCAATGGTTGCTCTGGAACAAAGAATTACACTTCAGACATGTAATTGAACTGAGGTACGTACTCCCCCGAAGGCCAAGACCGTTCACCGTGGCATATGACATGCTCTTGAGTTGGGGTCTCGACTTGATGCGTTCTCCGGAGATGTTTGTTAACATTTGGAATGCACGTGAACCTTCGGTGGCATAAGGCACATTCCAGTTTGGGGAGGGATCCACACCGATAGCGTTGGTGATCTTTCAAGCCCTTCAAATAGGTATAAGTGGCAGGGCATCTTGTACAGCAGTATCTTCTGTCAATGAACCGGTAAGACGGATTTTCATCTGGAAAAAGACCACCCGGGTGAGAATCCAGCTAGATCACGGGACAAGACTTTTTAAAAATCGCTTGTATTATTTAAATAATAACAGGAATGTTTAGTTTACAATTTGAACCGTAACCAGAATGATTTAAACAGGTGTGAGTTGCGCGGCTCCGATAGTGCAAACTTTTTCGTGCTGCTTCATATTATCACTTCGTTTGAATGGTCTTTCACAGAACCGACACTGATACCGGGGCTTAACGCCGCAAATATAGCGCCTGTGCTTGTAATATGTCCCCATGTTAGCTAGTATGCCGTTGCATTTGACGCAGATCACTTTCCCATCTTCTGTGAAGCTGGGCGGCAATGTCTCTTCTAAAGCACGGAAAGCAGCAGCGGTTATGTACTGGGAATCTGAAATAAAACAACCCTTCAGACACGATGTCGGCTCTGCCAGATCCCACCACCGGTGCCGAAAACCGAACCGACCGTGGAAATGAACTCGTTCGCCATACTGTAGAGCGTCATGTCTCAGTTAAACATGTTTATTCAAAAATAGAGCACTTTCAGACAATTACGAATAGAGAGAAATATTACCAGTACTTTCCCGCGAGCTAAGGGTTCGAGGACGGCCCTGGTTTAGTCAAATTTGAATCTTCGGAAGAAGGACCTTTACAGTGTCTATAATGCCGAGTAAGGTTGTCTTTCCTGTTAAAACCCTTACGACAGTGTCCACACACGTGAAGCTGTTGGTTAAACAAGGCACTCCCGCACTTATAGCTCAGTTGGTGCCGCCTCAGTAAACATCTTTCTTTGAAAGAAACGTTGCACTTTATGCAGTCATATCTTTTCTCTTGTTCTTGAACTACACCACTTAATAAGTCATGGATGGCAAACTGGTATGTGGACTCGCGTCCTGCAAGAAGAGATTTTAACTGAGGACACCAGGGAAGTGCGCTGTTCACTACACGCAGTCACAACAGTGATTTAGGCTCAAACATTCTCTTTACTTGAGCCTCCCTCTCAACATTCACAACTAGGATTTGACCGAAAGGTCTTTCTATATAACTAAATGATGATCATAGCGAATGTGTCGCCTCATACTGCGAACATATTTGAAAATTCTAGTGCAATGAGGACACTGAAACGAAGCTTCAAAGCCACAGTGATGCAAGTGCTGACGCATATTTTTCTTATACTTGTAAAGCCTGCCGCAACGGTCGCAAGGGAAACCTAAAAAGATTTAAACTGCAGTCGGCAATCAACACCTATCCCGTTAATCTAACCTCCTTTCACGCTTTTCGACCCTTATCACAATTAGTGCATGTGGGAGGTACAAGCCCTGCTGTTGGGACGCACGGTTTTGTCCTATAGGTATCCCTTGTATTGTGCGTGCAGCACTGAAGTCTTTCTTAAGCGCGTCATGGAACTTACAGGTCTTCACAACTATTGTAGCGTGCAAAGTACTGTCCAACCCATGGAAACTAACCACAAACAGCATTGCTGAACTTGCATCAATCGCAAGCGTTAAAATTTGAGATAGCCATAGAGCCCTGCAACGTAATGCTAGGTGAAGAGGCCAGGCGATGAATTGGTTGCTTGCCCAGCGGAGATAGTCGATTTCGATGTTTAACCAAACGAATCTTCTGTATTTCTAACAATAAACCAGATAATAACAAAAACACATATTGCAAAACATGATTGTCTAAAACTTATTCTTTTGGCTTTAACGAACTTATGGTATATTATTATTGATCCCTACTTCATCCGCATCGTTGGGATTGCTATAGTGTGCAAGTGCCTCCATGATTTCCTTAGTGTGACACTTATTTAAATGATCTCTTAGTTTGTCCTTCCGGGAAAACATTTTCGGGCAATAGAAACATTTCAACGATGGCTCAACTCCGCACTCCGTCCTCCGATGTCGCGTCAGGTTATTAGGATACTTGTAGACTTTATTGCAAACTTCACACTTGTAGCCTTCTGATTTCAAATATCGTTTTCTTGGAGGCGAGACGTGCAACAGGATCTCTGGAATAATGATTCAAGACTGTATTAACCAAAATTAAGTTTACAAAACATGTATATACTTAACTTACATCAAGGGTACCGTACACGATTAGAGCTGGCAGTTCCGTGCCAGCCCGTCAGATCCTAACTAAAGACGCGTACAGGTTCAGATCATTTCAGCCAAGTGCCACTGAGCTGAGTAATATCAGGGTACAGACAACAGTTGCGAGGGAATTTTCGAGGATTGGAAAGAGCTAAATCTATTAGTGCTTTGAAGAAAGTACCTTAAGGGGTTGGGGATGGGGTCACTTTTAAACACTTTCAGAATTTCAGGTGCACGATTCCGAGATTTTGCGACGATTCGAAGGAAATCCGAGATCTTTGATGACAGAAGTTTATTTTCAGCCAATGAGATACGGTCAGATATCGACGATGTGAAATTTTACAGGTTTAAGGGTGGATGATTATGTTCTTTTTTGCCTTTGGAAAAGCGTATGTTGTCGTTCCGAATAGATAAGCGCGCAGCACAACCTAGCCTATACTTTTTGGCACAGCGGAAATACTGAACCCCAGATTTTCTATCAGTTCTATCTCTTCTGTACTCGTGACCGTCGTGGCGAAGACGCATTCGCAATTTCTCCGACTGAGCTAGAACATTTGAAAACGATCAGATATTTTGCTTGGACGATCAAAGCTAATGTTTTACACACAAAGAAAGGGAAATTAAGGTGTATCCTAACGATCACTTTTAATATTTTTTTTTTTCTTTCAAGATCACGGTCTTTTATTTCTGATACTTTTACATTTTCCACTCGAATTGTAATACACACAAACCATCAGAAGGCTTTCTTGTCTTTGCTTTTGCGATCCTGGAATTTAAAACACTAAAAGCGGTTTACCGATTTTTTGTTTTGTTTTCAAGTCTTCCGTTGAGCCACTACTACAGTGAGCGTGTAAGGACAGCTGTCAGCTAACTTTCGCCGTCTCTATTTATTAATTCAAAGACAAGCTCTTGGCGAAAAGAACCGGGAAGTCACAGTGCGTTTCGTGCTCGTTGGAGCTTGAGCGCTACGACGCGAAAGCGTAAAGAGGGGCAAAAACAAAGGCAGGTATGTTCTATATCAATTATATCTATTAATTTTCACAAGATTACATTTTAAGTTTGATCTGTTCTGTATTTTTATTTTTATAGGCATTCCTTCAACCCAAACTGACCGCGACCGAATGATGGCGCCAAACGGAAAAGTCAACTAAGATTTTATTCCAACGATATTTCGGCCTCCTTGACAAGACTCCTGATTCGACCATAACTAGTAAATTGAACCTGCTATAGTGGATTTGTTGTAGTCTACAAGTCCAAGGTTCATCCGCTCAACATAATCAAGTAGGCTATCACAGCTTTGTCGGCCACTGGCAAACTTAAACGTTATTTTCTTTGGGGGTGTATTTAATTCCAGGATAGGAAAATATAGTAAAAAAAAAGAGCGACGGAATACGCCTTATGGTTGATCATTCAAGTTTTGTTGTATCTGGTATCCCTTGCTCACGTGGCACTTCATATGGCGCTTCAAATGATAATTCCTCTTATACGTGCATTCACACATGTTACACGAAAATTTCCTTTCTGTGCAATCTAGCATAAGATGGCGCTTGAGACTCGAAGCTTTTTCATAAACTCGTTGGCACCGGTGACACATAAACGTACCTAAAAGCATTAAATCCTCAGGAACAGGTTTTTAAAACCAGTAGATTATTAAATTGTACGTTTCTTTCGCTGCAAATTTGCAAGACGTTTCGAGCAGTTTCAAGGAGAAAGTTCGGGTCAATGCCTCTGCGACGAAGAAAACATCACGCAACTGAGGAAAGTTGAGTAGCAACGCGGAAAAGTATATCGGAATAAGCTCTGACTTTGCTGGATGGTTAGGAAGCTGTCCTAGATAATATTAAACTAATATAAGTGTTCCATCAGCACAAGCCGAATGATAATCATGTCTGATAGTGTTAAACATATCAGAGATTTTGTTTACTGACATCGCAGTTTCTTACTTTCAAACACGGCCAAAAGACCTTGCCAAAAAAGGCCGAAATAAAAATTTAGTTGAACTCGAATTAATCAACCTAACTCTTCTGTTAAGGCACGTCTAACCATCCGGACGACTACACAATCCATTGTTTATCAAAGTCCCCATAATATGTAGCCTGTCTAAATGTTTGCTGCTTAATCTTTTTTTTCTTTTTACTTCCAACTTGAAGAAGCTAGCTAAGGTGTCAATGTGCGGAAGTAACACTAACTAATGTAAATATAAACTATTTAATAAATTAAATAATATAAGACATATATATTTACATATATATATATCTATATCGATACATACGGGACAAAATATATATATTTTTATGGGATGTTCCGTTTTCTCACATTTTAATTATCCTTTTCTTCTTATAATAACAGTTGTAAAACTTTCTTTAGGATAGTATCAAAATTCCAGGATAAACGATAAGCCTCTAGCAGTACCGGAAGTTCAATTAATTTTAGCAGGAGAATCTCCTTCACAGATTATTGTAAAGATTAAAACATAAGTTATGGATATAGAATTAAGAAACATTGAACTTTTGGTACCAGGAAAGAACTAACAACTAAACTATCGCTATCCTATTGATCGGAGCCAGCATCAACCGAGTTTGACTTCAAAAAATGTTTAACTAAAATTTAGATTCTCCATTGACTGCTGGCTCCGCCTTCTTGGAAAGGAACAGAAGGCTACTTACCTTCTGCTTCAAAAACAAAAATCCGATTTTTTTCTTCGACATCAAATCCAATTTTCAAGTTAGTTGATGCTGGCTCGTAAACTGCGCAAAACGTCAAGCGGGACAAAACTGGAGGCTTACACTCCCAGGGGATCACACAAATGCAGAAAAAAAACAAAAGCATGCACACGCGCAAAATCAAAAGCGACTCGGCAAAGTTATCGCGTAACCAAGAGACCGACCCCCCCCCCCCTCTCTTTCGACTACATGGTTATTCTTATACCATAATGATGTATGAAGCAAAAGATGACATGTATCAATTAGAGATTAATAAAACCTTGCCGGTTCGCTTTTTTCGTTAGAAAATGCGTTGTATCTCACCTTGTGCTGAGTTGTCCCCTACGTTCTCCCCCACACCGTCGTTTGACTCAGGCCATGTACCTAAGGAGGAGAAGGGATAAGAAAGCGAATAGACATATCACCCCTGGTTCACAAAGGCCGTGGCGAACGCCACAACGCAGCGGATTCAAAAGTTTAAAAGCTGGTATTTTTAATTTTCTTTATGTTTCTTTATTTCTCTATCTTCTATCGATGTCTTGTCTATCGATGGCGTATGTTGGGTCATTAGCCTGCAGCATCTGAACTTTTGAAGATGAAGGTCCAGTTCTACTTGAAAAGATAAATAAGGTCGTAATATGAAGTATTAATGAAGTACTCGTGTAATATGAAGTAATTTTTAAACTGTAACTGTTGTGTTTAGTCGGAACTCCCCCACAAGCTATGGTTCCAAAGGGAGACGGGACCTCCATGTTTGTATGCATTAATTAATAAACGGGAAAAGCTTTTTAACGCAGTCTTTGTGAATCAGGGGATATGTTCCAGGTGGGGTTAGGGCTTGCCTCAGTAAGGATTCGAAGGGAAAGGGGCAAAAAACACAAACCACGGTATTAGAGGTGAATTAGTAAAAATGCAGTTTAGCAGTCTGCAATGTCCGCTGCAGTCCGACGCGGCAGTTCTGCGTGACATGACGCAAATCGGACCAGGGTTTACGGGGGATGGCGTAAACCAAATAGGCATGCAGCGAACAGCGTTGTCACTTGAACAGTATAGTCGGTAAGCCGTCTTTACTTACGACGGAGGGATATGACCTCGAAGTAACAGTAGTTTGGTATGGCTCGGTATTAGAACACTCCTTTGCCGAGGATGCAGCTACTGAGGATGTCAACTCAGGTTCCTAGCCACCCATTAACCGCCGTTGAAATATTGTTTTAGTCAATTTTGTTGTTAGTATACAATTTGCCTGTTAATATTGTTGTTAATATACAATGTGCCTTTGTTTTCTTCCTAATTTTTCTTTTCTTTCTTTGTACCACATCCCATCGTACGTTCTTTATAAACTTAATGGGTAATAAATTTTACTTACACCTACTTACTTATCCTCCATAATTATTTACGATACCCAAAAAATTCCTCCACGAAGGGGGACGGGGGCTCCGGACTTCCATCTGTTCCACGCTTTCAAGGGAAATTCTACTACTATACTACCTGCTGGACCTCCCCTCCCACCTTCAGGCTTCAAGAAGGATTGGCTGCACACTTTCCCTTAAAGCACACATCGCACTGTTTACTCTTTATGTTCCAATATTCAAAACTATTTGAATATTGAATACTGTAAAACTAGTCTCTACTTGTATCAATCATCCACGGCTATGGCTGTTTTAAGCCTTATCCTAGGCCCACTGACTTCTAATAAAAACTCGGCAAAACTCACGAGAATTTTACGCACCAATAGCTTGATACCGGAACACTCATCGGGAGCATAAAGCGAATGGACAATAGTAAATCGTGGCAAGTGCCAAGATTAGTAAGGTATCGTTAGAGGGATTAGAATGTAACATGCAAAATTTCGGTTTCCAGGCTTAAGAATTAATTAACGAAATTACAGAAATAGGTTACATTGGCATTATAGACACGACGTGTCCTTGTCATTTAATTGAATACACTGAACTATTTGGTCTCAGATAAGAGATTTTTTTATTTTCCCCTATCTGCTCCAGTTCTGACGTTCAGAATATCTGCGGCCGTCCCCACAACGTAAATTCTACCCTGTCGCGGGAAATTTATCTCAGCACATACGCGGCTTTTCAGTGGACAGTGGTGAGCTTGGTGAAGACTGCTTAGTGCCACAAAAAAATCATAAATTTTTCTCGTAACGCATAGAACACAGATACAAGCGCATAGAGGTACTACAAATTCGACAGGGAAATTCCACTATTTGAAAATCGATTATTCGTGAATAGCGGAACAACGAAGTAACGCATTTTCAGCGGGTCTTCAAGCCAACTTAAGTGAATAAGTGATGGGTAGCTAGATTGTCCTATCCCAGCCCTTCTCCGTTAAACTTACAAAAAGAAGCTAGAAAAGGAAAGCATTACCTGCTGGATCATCCCCCTCGGGTCCGCTCCACTCTTCTCCCTCCTCAGCCTCGTCCGCACTCTCCATATGGATCTCCTCTTTCTTTAGCTGTCCATACGATGGTCCAGCGGCTTGGGGGGTATAGTCCACGTGATTAGCATTTATCTCTCTTGGCATTAACAAACTTTTTTCGAGGATACTTTGCCCCTCATTGGTTTGTGGGGGTATTTGCTCCTCTGTCTCTTCCTGCGAAGGGGTAGAAACAGGCTGGAGGGTAGGGGGGGCTTCAGATCCTCCCCTTTTACGCTTCTTGGTGGAGGGTGGAGTATTTGGTCGCTGCGGGGTTGGTTCTCGTTTGATGACTGCGGGGGTGAGTTTGGGTAGCGGTGGAAGTTTCTTTGAGGGGGCTTCGTCCGGTTCAGCAAGTCCCCGGACTTTCAAGTTCTCGGCAATACGGATAAGACTAGTCAACTTGTCTTGCGCCACGCTCACTTCACCTTTGTACATATAGTTCACAAGAGCCCGGAGCTCGTCGAAAGGCACATCTTTTAAAAATATCACCATATGCTTATCGGGATTCGTGTTTAGCACCTCCTGAAAAAGAAGCACACGTTAGCAGGAAATACATATCAGTCACATTTCCCGTTGAGGCTGAGCGGGCTTTCGAGAAGATGTCTAATGAATAACGCTTACAGGATTTCCTATCTATAACGACGGTATAGAACAGAGACATGCAGATAGCCTTACGTCACCTTTACAGTTTTTCCGCTTTGTCCAAATAGTGTTGGGCGATATTCGATATCGATAACGATATATCGGTCCAAATATCGATATCGAACATAAATATCGATATCGAAAACGATATTTGTTCATTCATAATTATTGCAACTAATCCAACATAACCTACATTTATATATCCGAAATCGTAGCAATATGTTATCCGTAATTCAATTCTTATTTATTCGCAGTTTGGGATGATACAACATGCAATTTAACGACAAGTTTGTTCTTAAATTTTGGCGAAACGAGACGTATCCTATAGCGAAACATGGTAAAGAAATATCGATATCGATATATCGAAAGTGAAAATATCGATACATCGAAAAATCCAAATATCGCCCAGCACTACGTCAAAATAAGAGTATTGGAACGAAAGAAAGAGATATTTTTAAATGGCCGTCAAGGTGGTCATTCAGAAATCAACCGAGATGAAGGTGTGTTAACTGTTATAACTTTTTCGAACAGAGATCACCTCTGGAGGCTGATATGACTTATAACATCCTCTCCGGAGGCTGACATGACTTATAACATCCTCTCAGTTCGAAAGGTCTCCCTACGACTCCCTTCATCGAAGACCGTCTACTGGACGTGATTAAACATTCCAATTTGTTCGGCCAATAAGGCTAACTAAATGAAGGGTGGTAAATCGTATATATATCTGTATTGAAAAAAAAACCAAAGGCCATATACAGGTTAAACAAACAACTCATAGGAAACTAAACAAAATAACAAACTAAGAAACAGCACTTCTCAACTCCGAGTGCTTTTTGCACAAAATTACCAAAAGAAACAATCACTCTTGGTGACGTAGAACGTAAGATACCAAGAAGCTGCCCACCATTCCGAGAAAACAGTGAACCTCGTAAGTGCGAAAGCATTAATGGACCACAAAATTCCATCTTAGCATTTTGTGAAGATCTCTGAAGTTTTGTGCTAAGGCTTAGGAAACGTGGGGCCAAAGCATTTATGTAAAACGGCAGCATTTATTAATGGGATTATTAATGATTATTAATGGGAGAAATGATCCTTAAACGACCCGGAGAACCAAATTTTATGTTACAGTCTAAACACACTAACGACGCAGTTCCCCCCCCCCCCCCAACAAGATAGCTTCAGCGGGTCTTGTTTCTTGCTTTATATTTATGTTATGTAGTCTAACTAGTGCGAATAAATGAATGAATGAATGACACCTCACTGATCATTGCACTTGCCACTATTCACTATTTTCCATGCGCATTAAGCTCCCGACGAGTGTTCGTAAAACCGGTTATCTGAATTTTGCCGAGAATTTGCTAGAAGTCAACGGACCTGGAAAAAAGGTTAAAAGAGCCAAAGCCGTGGATAATTAGGTAAAAGCAGAGCCTTGTTTTACCGTATTAAAGGACCTGTCTAACCTATAATAGTAACGCAACCTACTTCCGTAATCACATACATTTCTAAACCCGGAGACCCCAATTTCGAACGGTACAGTCTGACCCCTCTAACAGAACCACGCTGATTTTCTCACTTGCCGTGTTTTGCTACCTTCAATGTGTGCCACGCTGTCGATGGTTGTCTGCGAAAAGTTTTTTCATAAGAAAAATCGGTTATGTAAATTGCTTCCCTGTTTTCGCTAGAAATGGCTCGGAACACGCTCGGAAATGGCTCAAAAACAGCCAAAACCGTGGGTTATTTGTTGAAAGCACAGCCTAGTTTTAAAGTATTCAAATACTTTACTTTACTTTAAAGTATTCAAATACTTTAAAATGCTGTAAGTTGAAGAGTAAATAGTGCGACGGGTCCTTTAAGGTTCCTTCACACTGAAAAAGCTGTACTCCCTTCACACTAAAACCTTTACGGCCGTCTCGTCGACGTAAAAGGCTTACGTAGTCCTCCGTAACGTACATATTTGTCGTAGATACACAGCTGAAATCTGTTCAACTTATGAAATGTAACATCAGGAAACAGAAGAAGAGGAAGAAGGAACTGAATAAGATTGATTTGCTTGATCAGAATATTCTACAGTTTATCCAGAAGAGACCTTAGTTGCGTTTTTGAACATACCATGGTATCTGATACCACGGTCTAAAGTCGTTTTTGCAGTTATCGTGGTATCTGATACCGCGGTCAAAAGGCGTTTTTGCAGTTATCGTGGTATCTGGCCAGTTGGTATCTCTTTAAAGGACACCTGAATGAAGAGTACCAAGTATCATCCCTATCTGTATGACTTCCGTTAACATTGCCTGCAGAAAACCCAATCCAAATACGAAATAGTGTTTCTAAGCTATGATTTTTGCTCCATTTTGCATCTGTCCATATTTCAGTACCCAACAATTTTACAAATGAACTAATGTCTCCAATCAACCTTTCTTCTGGAATATTTTTTAACCAGCTAAGCCCAAACGTATGTCTACAAGAAATTCCAATACGATCCGGCCAGCGCTGTACAAGATTTGAATGAATTGCGCTTTTTCTCTTGGAGTCTGTATGTGCAAACCTCCAGAAACGAACATCCCTATTTTGAAAACGTCACGCTCAGGAGCAGAATGCTCTCCGTGGCCATGTCTGTAAATGCATTCTCCATGGTGTGTTCAAGTATGGTTTCATTGTTCAGGTGTCCTATAAGTCAAGTCACTTTCATCAATTTTGTCAAATTGGTGGGAAAGAAGTTTGGCACTTAGTGATGTGACTGAATATCAGTTTTTCTTTTGGGATGAATTCGAAAATCGCGATTTTGGCAATTGTCATTTTTGCAGAGCAACCGCATATCAGACACCACGGTAACTGCAAAAACAGCCAATTGCAGATCCAGTTACCGTGGTAACAGATACGATGGTATCTGCAAAAACATAACTCTTGTATTTTTTAGATTTTATAAGCCTACGAAAAAAGCTATGTCAATGTGAGAAAGAAGCTTTTACGCTGGGCAGGAAGTAATGTAATTTGTTTCGTCAGTCTCAAGAGAGCTTCACTCCTGCCCTGTGAGTGACTTCATGAATGATAATGCCTTATATTTGACGCCCAAGAGCGAGGAATTGAATCAGATTGCTGTAAGGTTATAAATTTTGGTTGGGGTCCACATAAGTTGCCGGCCATCGGTTACCCTCGCTTGCGCATTGGGTATTTTTTTTAAATTTATTTCTTTGTGACCCGCTTTTTGCGTAACAGCTGAGTATGAGTAAAATACACAAAGTAAAGTTTGTGGGATTTCAGGTTGATCTTGCCGAATGTCGGTGGGTTTGTGGGGCGGGTTCCCGTCTAGTGGTGAGTCATGGAATTATTAACATTTATTTATCGAAGTAGTTATATGTAAAATAGGTTTGTTCTATCTTGTCCCGGGCTTTTGTCAATCGATCTTGTATCCCCGGCTTGACCCTCAATTTATTATGATCTTATACAGAAGTGTAATTAAAACCTTGAACCTTGAAGGTATTGTGTGTAGTGGGATGCCACAAAGTGAATGCTTCATTAACATTAAAGGACTGTACAGATTTGTGAAGCCCACCATGCATGAGACACCTTGAGGAGTAAAGAGAATATTAGAACACGAACGTGGGATTGGGAAAATGTTTCAACATTTGGCGTTTCGTTAGCAATTTTTATTTTTTTTCTGAGCAATTTATATCGTCAACCAATATCAGATCTCTTCGTTGTTGTTCGTCAATAACTTTTATCGAATAGGTATATAATGCATATCATCCTAGGAACCACGCTCAGTTACTTCCAATCCCCCAGTTATTCCCCCAATCCCACATTTTCCCAATCCCACGTTCGTGTTCTAATATTCTCTTTACTCCTCAAGGTGTCTCATGCATGGTGGGCTTCACAAATCTGTACAGTTACGATTATTACGATAATCGTCACATAGATAGTTAGCAGTGGATGTGACTTCATCTCTACCTCCAAAGGGGTTGATATTAAGTCATATTCAACTTTCTGTGTGATTAAGTCATATTCAACTTTCTGTGTGATAATTATCATAATATAATTAACTTGTGGGACTTACGAAGATGTGCATGTTTAATGGTTCTGTTCGAAAAAGTTATAACAGTTAAAGGAGTTATATCATAAGCATTCTAGCACTTGCATCGTCTAGAACCCCCCCCACCCAAGACCCAAGATGAAGCCACGACTCGATCCGACCGCTGGGTTATCTAGCGGTGCGGGTCGGAAGCGCCCGATATGGGGAGGATGAAATCATAGTTTGACTTTGGATCTAACAAAATGTGTTTATCTTAGCAGGCATACGGAAAATGTGTAGAAAAATTAAACTAATTATTTGCATTATCGATTTCTTTAAGTATTGTGTTTTCTGATTTTTCTTGTTAATTCCAGTAAGTCCAAAGAATTAAGGATGTAAAACTAGATCACAATAAACAAACGCCGTAAAGTATACTAAATTCGTTATAGTGATTTCTTGAAGATTCTGCAACTGAGCTAAAATAAAATTCAGCTTCCGAGACCAAAAAATGTCAAACTGGCCGGTGATTTTTTCTTCCGACATATCTAAACGTCCCCAGGGTGATATACTTAGTTGTTTTAATCCTCTTACACGCCACTCGACATTCTCGAAGGTTCTAGTAATCTTTTAACCAGCGACAGGAGATCAATGAATAGTTAATTAGCAATGGCGAATTGGCGTTCAGGAGTGAATTGTGTTCAAGTAATTTGTGGATAACGTTGGCTAACCTGAGGATTTTGGGGAAAACAAAGGTAACAGTGTGTTCGTAAAAATCCGACCTATCGAAAAATGATGGTGTCTCCCACCTTCTCGGCCCACATGAATCAAAGACTTTAACATAGCTCAATCTCATCTGATATCGGAATCACAAGCTCGGCGGTCATTTAAAGCACACCTCTTACTAGAAATGATCTTTTCACCATGATATACATCAGAAATCTGATTTCGTATTTTCGTTTTTCGAAAATACCATTACTTTCCACATGAAATTGCAATTTTGTTGTTAGCTCTTGTCGACTCTATCCAGCCTTCCTGCTCTCCGACGCGGTGGCTGGGCGCCAAAAAATTCAAAACTGAACGCGCTGTGGTTAAAAAGTGGGAAAACTAAGCAAAACACAGGAAGTCCAAACAGAAGATAGATCTGATGGTCTACCGTATCTCCCAAAATGGAAAACAGCACTTTCAAGCTTCTCATATCCTTATGTGTGAAACAGTTGTCAGCGAACTTGGAAGATTCCGGCGAAGTTCGTATTCGAAATTCGTAGGGTTGGAGCTTTGGTTTGGGGTTGGAAATTGGTTTGGAGCTTCTCGAATTAAAGTTCTTTGGAAGGGTTCTTTCACTGATTTTGGTGTTGTTCTTAACCGGGGTCTTCGTCAGGGTGGGATTCTTTCTCCAGTGATTTTCAATATAACAATTGCTGCATGTCTTGATGGTATACAGTCTTCTTTTATTCATGGTAAAGGTATCCTAGCTTCTCTTATAGCGTATGCTGACGACATACTCCTTATTAGTCGTTCTTTCAGTATCTGTCCGTATAAATAATTCAATCCTAAAACCATGTGAGTCTTAAGATATCTGGGAATCCCTCATGGTCCGAACTTTGTCATTAACGAGGGCTCTAATAGTAAAAGATGCGGAGTCGCGTATTTCTTCTAGTTTCGGGGCGGTGATTTGTCTTAGGGATTTCCTATCTAGACGCAATCTTGCAAAGATTTTTAACACTGTTGCTCTTCCACAGGCTTTGCTTGCATCTTCTTTTTTACCTTTTTTAACGCTGACAAATTTATCTCGTATTAAAACTACTTTTTTTAATTTTGGGAAATTTCTATGCCGGTTTTCGAAATACCAATCCAGTGATTTTATGATGGAAAATTATGGTTTAAAAAAACCCATTGATATTTTGAAAAAGAAACGGAAAACATTTTTTTTCAAAAATTTATACCATAAAGCACACTTTGTCCGATGCGTTGCGTTGATTGTATTTTGCTTAAAGTGTTAGGTAGAATTCATTTAGGATAGTGTAGGCTAATTATTTTTAAGTGATGTAGATTTTTATGAAAGTATATGGTCTAGTTATTAGTCAGTTGTAGACCGATTTTGTGTATTTTATATTTTTTCTACTCGCCAGCTTTGGCGGATACAAATAAATGAACTGAACTGAATTGAAAAACTAAACAATGGCGAAAGGTGGGGATTTTAGAAGCTTATAATTCCACAACGGAACTAGGTATCTTATAAAACGCAGAATAAGCAAGAGGGGTCCTTTAAAAATATCAACCTGGCTTCGCTCGGTAAATATTTATTTATAACTTACATCGCCATTGGTTCGATAGGTTATTCTAATGGCCGTCTCGATGTTATTTTCCAATTTCAATCTCGATGTCGGAAGTTAATCTTTAAAGCAAACCTCGCACTATTTACTGTTTATATTCCAATATTCAGAACTATTTAGATACTGTAAAACTAGGCTCTGCTTTTAGCACTACACATGGCTTTGGGTGTTATAAGCCTTTTCCCAGGCCCACTGACTTCTAGCAAGAACACGGCAAAATTCAGATAACTGGTTTTACGCATCAACAGTATGATACCCGAACGCTCGTCCAGAGTGTTCGTATGGAAAATATCGAAACGCGGCAAGTGTGAAAATCAGTAAGGTGTCGTTAGCGGTTTAGAACGTAACATATAAAATACGGATCTCCACGGTCGAAGAACCCCTCGCACTATTTACTCTTCAACTTACAGTATTTAAATATTTTTGAATATTTGATAAGTAGTGAACTGAAAGACAAAAATGCTCCTTAGCCGAGATTTGAACCCTTTACCCTCTTGTGTAAAGTGCCATCTATGTATAACTTTGAATACTTTAACACTATGATGTGCTTTCAACATATAGCCCACAGTTTTTGGCTGTTTTAAGCCTTTTTCGAGATCCGTTGACTTGTAGCGAAAACAGGGAAACAATTTACATAACTATTTTTTCTGATGGAAAAACTTCTCGCAGACAACTGTCGACAGCGTGATACACATCGAAGGTAGCAAGATACGGCAAGTGAGAAAATCAACGTCATTTTGTTAGATGAATAGAATGTACCGTACGAAATTGGGGTCTCCGGGTTTAGAAATATACGAAGTGATTATGGAAGTAGGTTGCATTAGTATTATAAGTAAGACAGGTCCTTTAAAAATGAATGGATGTAGTTAAGGAAGTAGGTTGCATTGGCATTGTAGGTACGACGGGTCCTTTAATAACTATAGGCTATGCAAAACTCGTCTACGTACAGGACACATGCTTCGTGTTGTTAATTGGCACTTGATAAGTTAAACTGCTATGACGAAGACACAAGCTTGGCCTTTAGTCTGAAGCGAGTGCTTTGCGGTCTGTTATCTTCATTAGCAACAAGGTTTTGTTTCAAGGGAACTGGAGTGAAACTGGGATAAATAAACAAACATGTTTCATCCGCGACGCGAAGAGACGCCTCAAGATGATAATTTTTTGCCAGCCAAGGCAAAGGGATAAATCACATTTTAAAAGGGATTTCGGGGCCGAAATGTCAAAGCCGAGGCGAACATGTGATGTTAATTGTGTTTTGGTAGTTTCGGACATTTTTCCGAAATCAGCAGCAATTAAAAAAAAATATTTCATTTTTGTTGTTAAATTTGTAATAAGTTTTTAAAGGAAGAAGATTTAAGAAAAGTTGATGTAATAGAAGGAAAATACCGTAAGATTAATGAAATTAAGGTAAAATACGGGTAACAAAAATAGTTGAAATTATATAATAATGAAAAGAAAAAAAAACACATGTGACATACAGTTGTTGATTTGCGCTTAATCAGACTCGTAGGCAATTTTCTTTATTTCAGGTTTTCGAGCCGAGCAATAAATCTGAGGGAAAAAAAAAATCCTTTTTCAGTGCGTCTGTAGGCTATCAACATATCCCGAACCAATGGAGATTTAGCGTGCGCACAGATGGACGGCCAGACAAATTTTCTTAATCATGGTATTCAGATTCCGGTTTGGGATCCCAGAAGTATAACCCATGTAGGCTGTACACACTCAGGATCGCTGGTAGACCTACCGCACACCAAGACTCGTGAGGTAACTTTTAGCTGATTACAACATCCAATGCTATTATATTTGAATAATTTTAATTGTTCTTAGATATAATTTTAATTATAATTTTGGCCTGTCCTTGGTGACTGGTGTATTTTATTTATCAACTGAGTATATTTATTTGAACATTGACACATCCAAAGCTTTATTTATAAATATTAACGACATTAAATATTCCTTGAGCCCAAGATTACAGATTACAGGTTTGTTTCCTTCCTAACGTTGACCCTGAAGATTGACAGCCTGACGAGGACCCTTGCCAAGAAGGGCCGAGATATCGCTGATGAAGCATCGTAGCTGACGTATCCGTTGTATACATTATTTGAATATATTAAAGACATTATGGATCAAATCAATATTTGTTTATTATAAAGGGAAAAACTGGAGCACATACAAGGAAAAAGAATGAAAACAGCACAAAGTAAACAATATAAGGACGCATAGCGAGGAGTTGCCCACTCTTGATTTTATAGTGTAACAAGTGGCCGGTGACTGGTCGGTGCCGGCACCGTTTGACAGCAGCTAGCACCGACTGCCACGTGTTAGAACGTTAAAATTAGCATGCTTGGAAGTGGCCAGCACCACTGGTTTCGGCCGGTGCCGGAAAAGGGTGTACAGCAGGTTCCGGGGAGAGGGTAACCCCTCGCATAGCAAAATAACACTAAGGAGTAGCGCCAAGACCTACGCTTTTCATGCTTTGCGAACGGGTCATATTCGTAGCGCCACCCACTACATTTGCGGCATTTAAAGCGAGACAAACTTGCGGGTTTAGAAATTTCTAGTAAAGCGAAGGAAATTTCTAGTAAAGCAAGCCCTATGCACATACTAAGGAAACAATGGATGATGTATCATTTTCTAGCTATGTTCAGAATATGAAGTCATCGGAGCCAGCACTGGTGGGGGGGCTGAATGAGTTTCATTGGGACGTTCTCTATCGCTAGTGGTGCTAGTATCGCTACTATTAGAGTGTGTGTCAATTTTGTCAAGTCTTGGCGCTACTCCCTAGTGTTATTTTGCTTTGACCCCTCGACACATAAAAGTATAGATACTGAAGCTCGACAAATTGGGTTACTATGTGGCTTGACCAAACATTTACTGCTCTTGCCCAAATACTTACTTTGATTTCGTGTATTTTTTCTGTGGATTCATAATTTTTTATTTAGATGATAACTAATTGTTTGGGGACACTGAGCAAAACTTTAGCGCAATGAAACCGTCACATACATAAACACGAAAACCAAAAATTACCTGGAAGAAGGGACTGCACGCCGAAAGGACTAGCCGGTGTGCCTTGATGCTTTTCCCTTCTGCCGCCAGAGTAACGTCTGTCATTACTTCTGACGCGAGAAGGCGGTCAAATACCGACACCAGGGTGCTCTGGTGATTGTTCCATCGTAAGCAGAATTCTTGATCGTTAGCCATGATTGTGAGGAAGCAGTCAGGGTAGGTTATCACAGTCAAAACATCTGATAAGGCACGTGACCTGGAAGGATATCTGACATCATGTTACGTGGTGATGAAGGGCCAGCTTAACCTACCCGAAGACCCTGAAGAACCATCGTGGACCTCGAATTCCTCTCAGACAAAGAGGGAAATCTACCATCAGATCATCACTATTCTCCAAGAAAACAACATTTCATAACCACAGCATCGAAGAAGTAGAAGCAACCGAGGCCGAAAGGGATCCAGAGTGGAACCCAAGTGCCAGTCATTTGAAGGAAGGGATCACAAAGGGAGCTGGATAAGCTAAATTTCCTACAGAACGGTTTTCATTTCCAGATAACACATTTACGTAAGTGGCTATGTTGCTTCGGACCTGTGGCGAGCTTCTGCCTAGGGGCCAAAGAGGTAAATGTAAAAATTATAATGTGTAAAAGGCTATAGTTGGTATTTCATTTCTAAGTCTGCTTGTCCATTTTCCAAAAGTCAAAGTACGGAATGTTAAATAAATGACAAATAGAGGCTAAAGTAAAAATTTTTTTTGCTAAATATAAAAAATAAAGTAAAGATGTAATTTTGCTAAGCAAAATGCCTGTCAAGTAGCTTCGAGTGTCTATTTTTGAACAAGACAATGAGGGTTGGAAATAATACAAGGGAGTAGCCTATAACCGTGACAACTAGACCAGAAATAAATTTGAATTTCCAATACCACAACCTCGAAGGTGGTCCAAGACCCTAATTGCAGAGCGCCACTGAGGCAAGACCATTATGGGACAAGGAAAGGCCAATAGGCCAAAGACTCAATTTGAGCATGGGGAAGGGCGCATTTGGAATGGAAACGAGGGTTTGCCCACTCTCGAATTCAGTGTATATCAGGGGCCCGTTGCCGGCTCCGATTGCCGAACATTAACCTAGCATGTTTAGAAGCGTTGAAAGATGAATCGCCTAATTTATGGCTGGCACCGTTGCCGGCACCGCTGGTTTTTTTCCGGCCGGTGCTGGAAACGAGTGTACAGCAGGTGCCGGGAGTGGAGTACACACACATGTTGGGTCTGTAAATAGTAGAGGTATACTTCTTTGAACGTTGGCTAACTTTGAACAGTGCAACTTTCGGCGAAATGGTAAAATGTACCCCCAACTACTTTGGTTCACTGGTAGTCACAGCAAGTGTATTCCTTCAGCCCAAGCTGACTGCGAATCATTTTTGACAGTGCAAAACGGGGAAGACAGCTGAATTTACCTATATTTCGGCCCTTCTTGGCAAGGGTCCTCTTCAGGCTCAAGCCGCTCACACTGAAAAATGAACTTGTGGAAAAAACAACTTGTGAACTTCAGTTTTTTTTTTCAAAGTTCAGTTTCAAGTCCGAACGGCTTGAGCCTGAAGAGGACCCTTGCCAAGAAGGCCCGAAAATGGCTCTAATAAAATTCAGCTGACGCATCCGTTTTGCGCTGTCAAATATCGCAGCAAGTGGATGGAAATGGCACTTTTCGAAGTTAATTAATGTTCAAAGAAGCGTACATCTAATGTATACAGATATTTGCACTTTAAATTCTTTTCCGGGTCTGTAGAATCTGAGTAAAAAAGGAGTTCGTGCAACCAAAACTATCTCGGTCGAGTCAATTTGAGCTTACATACAGTTTTGGGAGGTGCCAACCCCTCGGGTTTTTATTGCAGTCCAAGTCATAGGCAACATGTCTACCCAGGGACGAGGATTGCTTACAGGAAACTGTAGGCACACATTAAAAAAAAGATTCCTTGTTTACTGTACATCAACATCCAAGAGCCTCTAGCGATCTTAAATTATCTCTCCTCACCACATCTAATCTACAGAATCTTTGCATCGGACAGGAAGGTCACTCTCTTTCTTGACCAACCACAACTACACCTTAGCGTATAATCCTGGGACCCCTCACATACTTCTACAGCAACCACACGCCATCTACACAACAACTTAAGAATCAATCGTGACGTCACAATGGCTCCTGTCGCTCAGTGAAGTTTCGCCAAACTTTATTTATCAACAAAACGCCGATAATCAACAGGTAATCAGCCAAATTTATTACCCTCCTAAAACAAGAGTACACTTAGCAATAGTGCCAACTAAAAATCAAAAGGAAAACTTACCGAAAAGAACAGAAAACGAAGAAAAATAACTAAACAAAAAATCTCGAAGACTCTTCACAGTTCCATTACAAGTTCCTTCTGGCTTGTAGCCTGCCGTCTGGGCAAGACAAGGGAAATGGCTGCCGGAAACCCAGGCCCGCCCCGTTTGTTGAGGTTTGGGCGCTCGCAGGAGGCAAACCTTGAAGTCAACGTACGATATCTGGCTCACAAGGGAAAGCGAGTTGATAATTAAGATTTAAATGATGTCGCAATTTGGGATACGAAACTATCCCTGGTGACAGACGTTAAGACTTTTTCGGGCAATTGTGTGCAATGCGTTTTTTGCAAGGAAATTCTTTAGTGATTTTTGTTTTATTGTTGGTATGTGGCTTGCACTGCACGAAAAGCCGACTGAACCTGTCTTCGTAATCAACCGGGTGCCTTTTATTAAAATTATTCGGGTTTCGGTGCCCATAGGTGACTCATTGCCTCCCGTGGCGATCGTCGTTCAGAAAAAAGGCTACATTTGAATCCTTACGAGGGATGGTCAGGGCGCATTGGGGGGGGGGGGGCAATGCCTCCTAGATTTTGAAATCTGCCTCCATGGGGATATTTTTTGTCCGCTAAATAGTTTTCGAAAGGCAAAATGCAAAGCAATGACTTCACTTATCCAGAAACCATTTTAAATTTACCTAAAAATGAGTAATTAAATTTCGAGTCTGTGTAATAATCCTGAGATTGGGGCCCAAAATTGCCCCCCCCCCCCCCCTCAACGTTCATTGAAATGGTGTGAAGGAGGTAAACGGTTTTTCGGGGATTTTTCTTGCTCAGCTAATTATCCCTCTAAGATGTTCCGCGAGAGCTAACCATAATTTCCGATATTTCGGTTGCACTTCCGTCAAACCGTCTTCAGCAAAAAACATACTAAATCGTAAATCCACAGCAGTAATTGGATAATTAGCTGATCAAATTATTGGTCCGGGCAAGTGGCCAGGAACCGACCGAGGACCGTGGGCGAACTTACAAAAATGTTGTTCGTAACCCCTAACCTTCCGTAGGCCATTAAAGTTCGTACCAAAAATGAAAAGCGACTTAGAAATATCGGCAAGGATAAACTTATAACATGCTGATTAGAAATCACAGATATTTCATGGTTTAATCCAGTGGTTAATTATTCAGTGATAATTCATTGTGCTCGTGAGAGAAAATTAACAATCCTAGTGTCGCCGAACTACATCCAGGTGGTGATTAAAGGGGCTAGACACATGCAAGTAGCAAACTGGAGGAATTGATTGTACTTGCTTTTTTTCAGTGTATATGGTCTTTTCGTGGAAGGAAAAGGTTGCTGCTATCACGATCTAACTCGGAGGATACTCCATTTATATTATATTTGATAATGCAAAACGGATACGTCAGCTTAATTTTATTGGAGCTATATTTCGGCCCTTCTTGGCAAGGGTCCTCTTCGAAAGAAATAAAAAACAGTGATTTTCGCGGTTTTTTCTTGATCAACTAATTATCCCTCGCACATCATCCTAGAGGGATAATTAGCTGATCAAGAAAAAAAAACTCGAAAATCACTACTTTTTATTTCTTTCGTAATGAATGGTCAGCTTGGCTTCAAACCTTATATAGGGTCCTCTTCAGGCTCAAAGCCGCTCAAGTTGGAAATACCAACTTGTGGAAAAACTTGTGGTTTGTGGTTTTGTGGCTTTTCCCACAAGTTTGTATTTCCAACTTGAGTGGCTTTGAGCCTGAAGAGGACCCTTGCCAAGAAGGGCCGAAATATAGCTCCAATAAAATTCAGCTGACGTATCGGTTTTGCACTATTAAATATGATTCGCAGTCAGCTTGGGCTGAAGGAATATTTATCAACTTATATTTTTTCTCGTGGTACCTGCGTTTTGGGGTGGACAAGTCACTGGCCGCGAAAACGTACGAAAAAATGCTCGGATATGAAAAAAAAATATGAGGAGTGGAAAAGCACCTTAATTAACGATGATCGGGTGGAAACAAAATTGGGATTATCGGTGACTCGGAAGGGAGACATTGCCTCCTCGGCAACAGATATCCTTTTAGCCTTGGGATCGTGGTCAGCTAGGCAATCATGAGATTGCTAATTGTGTGTTTCCGCTTCCGTTTTGAGGTCTCTCTTTCTGAAAGAGGAAATAATATAAACAGGAAAATACCTTCAAGAGTTTGACGTTATACATGAGCGCAGGCCTACCATTCATCCCCATGTGAATATTTCGCATCCAGACTTTACGCCGAGCTCTGTGAAGTCTTACATTCAGGGGCGTCACGACTGGGGGGGGGGGGGACGCAACCCAATCTTGTCGGCCAGTCGGTAAAAAATAACCGACGTTCGCGCCGCGAGTTTCGTTCAAACAGTTGATTTTTTTTCATGAAAACAGTCGGTTTCTCTGAAAACCAGTACAGTCCGTTTTTCTGAAAATCGGTGATTTTTTTTCAAAACTGTACTTGAAAACAGTCGTTTTTTCTGTAAAAACAGTCGGTAAAAATTACCAGCCAGTCGGTAAATACCTTGCCCCCCCTCCAAACATTTTGGCTAGTAACGCCTCTGCTTATATTAGCCTATATTCGTAATTTAATTGTCGATTCAGGAATTAGATCAAACCAAGATAATGGGGAGGGGGGCTACACTAACAGACCCGGACATAGAGATCCGCAGTTAACTTAGTAGGGACCCCCGATTTGGTAAAAAGTACAACCAACTATAATTTTCTACACATTACAGCTTTTACATTTACAGATATTACAAGATTTGGGGACCCCTCAAATGGTTGAGGACCCTTAAAAGGGACATTCCTACATTAAACACATTTGATAAGAAACATCCCATGTAGGGTGGTAAAGTATTTGATAGTGCAAAATGGAAACGTCAGCTAAATTTTATTAGAGCTATATTTCGGGCCTTCTTGGCAAGGGTCCTCTTCAGGCTCAAAACCGCTCAAGTTGGAAATACGAATTTGTGGGAAAACTTGTTTTCGGCCCCAAGAAGAGCCGAAGTATAGCTCTAATAAAGTTCAGCTGACGTATCGGTTTTGCACTATCAAATATGATTCACAGTCAGTTTGGGTTGAAGGAATATTTAGGGTGGTAAAAGGTAAACATAATTGAAATCCCCTGGTGAAAGGAGCTCGAACTTCCATGAATGGGTCAGAAGGTGAAGGATAAGTGCAGTAGCGTTCCCTAGGGTACAAATACCATAACTGAAAACATTCTGTATAGCCACTATAGAATAACAAGTGAAGTGTGAGCTCAGATGATCGGAAATGTTAACGGTATATTGCGCTGAACAAGCTTGCCTACTTCTGGTGGGCCATACTTCTGATAAAAACGAGGTAAGCGGTCGCATTTCCCGCAAGCCCCCCCCCCCAGCAGTAGAGGGCAGGGGCGTCACGACTAGGGGGGGACCCCCCCCCCCGAATGTTGTTGGCCAGTCGGTAAAAAACAGCCGAGTCGGCGCGAAGCGCCGCGATTTTTCGCAAAAACAGTCGATCTTTTTCTGGAAACAGTCGATTTTTTTCAAAACAGTTGGTGTCTCGTGAAAATGGACGATTTTTTCTTAAAAATAGTAGTTTTTCTTAAAACCAGCTGATTTTCCGTGAACACAATCGTTTTTTCTTAGTAATAGTTGTTTTTATCTGCAAAAACAGTCGAGAAAATGACCATCCAGTCGGTAAATATCTTGCACTCCTCCCCCCCCCCCCCCCCAAACATTTTGGCTAGTAACGCCCCTGTTAGGGGGGGGGGGTTAAGGCCATGTAAATGCTGTTCACGGTAGACGGATTCATCCGTCTTCCGTGAACAGAACAGCTGAAAGAAAGAGAGAATAGAAGGCAAAGAAGGCTGGCAACTTGTACGGGCACAATATGATTCGCTAATCCTATTGACCAAGTCAAAGAATTTTGTTCAACATTTGGGGGGGGGGGGGCGGATACGGCCTTTCCTCAACCACTGGTACTACATTCTCATATTCTTCCTGTAAGACTATGCGCCTAAATCTGTAATGTAAAACTTCATGCGTGTTTTACCTAGACGGTGCACTCCTAAATATGTGCTCCAGGTTGGTTTTTCATGGGGCCATTTTTTTGTGGGACGTTCTTTATGGGGAATGTTCTCTAAGAGCATTTTACCCGAGGGATTGCCCACGCTCGATGTTAGTGTGCTGCCGGCACCGGTTGCCACGTGTTAGGATACTAAAATCAGCATGTTCAGAAGCAGAAATAGGCCAATTTATGACCGGCACCGCTGATTTTGGCTGGTGCCGAAAAGGGTGTACATCAGGTGCCGGGGAGTGGGCAATCCCTCTATTTTACCATGCAGAAACCACAAAGAATCTGATTTCCTGAAAATTTTCGTCATAAATTTTCCGTCAGCCCCAGCTGACTGTGCAGCGTAGTTGACGGATCTGTCACATCACAGGTTCATTTTTCTAGCTTGGGCCTGAAGAGGACCCTTGCAAAGAAGGGCCGAAATGTCGTTGGAATAAAACTCAGCCGATGTCTCCGTTTAACGCAGTATCCGTCATGTGATGATATTTGTTTGTTTTTTTTTATTTTTTTTTGCTCTGATTCTGCCGGCAATTTTGGTTAGTTTCTTAAAGCGATAAGGGCGCGACAAAACTCGCGACGCGAACAATCGCGTGACAAGTCACACAGGTAAGGAATGATCCGAGCGATATATGGAACAAGACAAAAGGTTTCGATGGGATCCCAAAAATCTAATATTTGATCCAGACAATTGGGTTTTGTCTTCGCCAGATCTAGTCTTCGCCAGGCTAATCATCAGAGAAAACCAAGTTCGGATATAGCCTACCTCTATAAGCCATATCTATTTTGACACACCGACCAAAACTTCCTGCTTTACTTCTGCCAAATTTCCGGTTTCGGCCGAAATCCGAACGAACTAATTGCCCAGCAAAAAGAGAAAATTCAGAAATGAATTCAGCGTATATCCTTATCTCTATAAAGAACATCTAATCAACTTCAAAAAAAAACTTTAACTTATACAAAAAATTGCGGCTACAACCGGATTCCGGACGAACTAATTGCCCAGCAAAAGGAGAAAATTCAGAAACGAATTCAGCGTATATCCTTATCTCTATAAAGAACATCTAATCAACTTCAAAAAAAAAATTAACTCGTAAAAAAGGTGCGGCTACAACCGGATTCCGGACGAATTATATGTCCGGGTAAAAAATGATTGTCATATACAACTCAGCGTCTCTTCTTACCCCTAAATCTGTCATCTAATCAATTTCAAATAAAACTTTTGCTTTTAACAAATTTTCCGGTTTTGCCGGATTCCGGGCGAACTAGTTGTCCGGGTAAAAAATGCTTTTCCGATAAGTATTCAGCATGTCTTCTTACGCCTAAATCGAATATTTAATCAACTTCAGATGAAACTTTTACTTTTAACCAACTTTCCGGTTTTTGCCGGATTCCGGACGAACTGCTTGTCTGGCGAGAAAATGGTTTTCACCATCGTGCTCGTATTTTTACTCCACAATCGACTATCACATTAGCTGTTTAATTTTTTTTGTTTGCCTCTTAATTTGAACCCCCTCCTCCACCCCTAAATGTAGGGCTACAAAGCCCATCTAGGAAGTTGACCTTACCCTTGACCCAAAGAACCCTTACACTGATTTTCGTCAGAATATTTCATTCCCTTCGAGAGTTATCGTGCTCACAGACAGACGGACAGACGGACAACTTTCGCATGTCATAGGTATCCCTCCGCTTACGTTTTGGGATCCCCAAAAATGAGGACAATCAGTTATTAAAAAAAAAAGATCTTGTCATCCGGCGAAGCGATTTTTATGGTACTTGCCCTTTGGCCAAGTCGGTTGGTCACACGATTGCGAGCTTGCGTTTCTTTCAGATGTGCTATGACGATGAACCTTGGTGGGCGTTTTAGGGACCTGACCAGATTGACTTGGATATAGTTACTTGCTCGATCGGTCCATCTTGGGGGGAGTGGATGGAAGGGGCCGACCGACAACAGTGGGGGGAGGGGGGACTTCCATGATTGCGATTTAGGGTACTTCCAGATGTGCTAGGAGATGAGACTTAGCAGGCATATTAGGGACCCGACCAGATTTTTCGGTTTGGAACCGAAATTCAAGCGTCTCGAATTTCAGGTCGGCGGACCGCAGTTGGTCGCCAGGGGGCAGGGGCATCACGACTGGGGGGAGGGGGACGCCCCTCCCCCCCCCCCCAATGCTGTCGGCCAGTCGGTAAAAAAATAACCGAGTCGGTGCGAAGCGCCGCGATTTTTCGTCAAAACAGTTGATTTTTTTCATGAAAACAGTCGTTTTTTCTGAATTTGGTCGATTTTTCGTCAAAATAGTCGTTTTTCTGAAAATCTGTGGACTTTTCTGAAAATCAGTGTTTTCTTTTCAAAACTGTAATTTTTTGTTTGAAAACAATCATTTTTTCTGCAGAAATAGTCGGTAAAAATTACCAGCCAGTCGGTAAATGCCTCGTCCCCCCCCCCCCAAACATTTTGGCTAGTGACGCCTCTACCAGGGGGTGTAAAATCCTGCTCGCTATGTGAAATTCATCCCTGTCAGATTTACAGAAGTAAGGCAGGAACTTTCGTGAAAGTAGATATGACGCAGGCTATAGGGGTAAACACACATTCTGAATCCATATTTGAACTTAGTCTTATCAGATGATTTCCATTTGCCTTAATGTGTTTCTAAATTTTTATTAGTAAAGTACTCAAGGATCTGGCGAAGACTGGATCTCTACAAGACCCAATTGTCTGGATCAAATATTAAATTCTTGGGATCCCATCGAAACCTTTGGTCTTGTTGATGTGGAAAATGGGAATAGAATGGGTCAGATAAGTAATAGAGGATTGTTTTGAAATTTTAGTTTTTAAAATATTTTATTTTAGAGATGTTTTTTTTCCGGTTATAAAGATTTTTAACTCTATCACGCCTAATATGTGCATGCAAAAGAATGATAAAGTGAAAGCGCTTTTAAATTGCTATATTTTTTTTCTGTTTATTTTTACTTTAACGCTTTCCACGTTGTTCACGCGATAAGCAAAACCAAAGGTTTCGATGGGATTCTACAAATATAATGCTTTCTCCAGACAATTGGGCAGTGTCTTCGCCAGATCCAGTCCACCAGGCTAATCATCTGAGAAAACGAGGTTCAGATATACCTCTATAAGCCATATCTATTTTGACGATACTGACCGAAACTTCCTGCTTTACTTCTGCCAAACTTCCGGTTTCGAGCGAATTCCAAGCGAACTATAGGCTACTTGTCCAGAAAAAAAAAGAAAATTCACAAAAGAATTCAGCGTATCGCCTTATCCCTATAAAGAACATCTAATCAACTTCAAATAAGACTTTAACTTACACACAAAATTCCGGTTTCAATCGGATTCCGGACGAATTATATGTCCGGTAAAATATGATTGTCTTATACAGACTCAGCGTCTCTTCTTACCCCTGAATCTGTCATCTAATCAACTTCAAATAAAACTTTTGCTTTTAACACATTTTCCGGTTTTGGCCGGATTCCGGGCCAACTAGTTGTCCGGAAAGAAAAATGCCTTTCACATAAGTGTTCAGCATGTCTTCTTACCCCTACATTGAACATCTAATCAACTTCAAATAAAACTTTTACTTTTAACCAACTTCCCGTTTTTTGCCGGATCCCGGACGAACTACTTGTCCGGCTAAGAAATGGTTTTCATCATCGTGTTCAGCATATCTTCATACCCATAATCGACTATCACATTAGCTGTTTAAAAATATTTGTTTGCCCCTTCATTTGAACCCCCTCCCCCACCCCTAAATGTAGGGCTACAGCGGCCATCTACAAACTTGACCTTGCCCTTGACTCAATGAATCCTCACACCAAGTATCATCAAAATATATTTTTCCCTTCGAGAGTTATCGTGCTGACAGACGGACGGACGGACAACTTTTACGATGTCTTAGGTATCCCTCCACTTACGTTTTGGGATCCCAAAAACTAGTAGGTTCTTTTGTAGCAAAAGCCGAAAAACCGTTTAGTCTAAAGAAGTCCAGGTTTTGAAACGGACTTTAATGAGCTTGTAGCCTTGGTATTTACGCTATACTGGCGTCCATCTGCCAGCTATGGCTCATGTCCAAATACGGACGGTCTGATCACCTGTGGGACAGGGTCCTCCTCCCAGGCTGAGACCCGCTAGGAATGTAGATGATTCAGAATGCAGGGACACGACCCGACTATTGTAATTAAGAGAGCCCGATCCCCTTAGGTATGAAATTGTATCCGGGCGGAGGGGTTCGTCACATACATAATCCCTGACAAGGGACTGGGGAAGAATTTTAGGAGTTGTTGTGAATTTCGTATCCATTATCGAAAACGTCTATACAGAGGTTCCGAATCCGGCGTTCAGTCGACAGACATTTAAGTTCATGACGAAGTTTAAATGCTGATGCAGCAGGGGCGAGGACGTGACCTAGCGAAATTCGTGTAGTCGACAATGTTGACCGTGTCTTAAAATCTATATCTGTAAATATTTTCTACCCGATTGTCTTTAAGTACAATAGTGCCATTTCAGTAAACCGTAAGGTTGGGCAAATATTAGTTTTGGGCCCCATTGCCAGTCTGATAGATTTGGGATACAATAATGTAAAAATAATATAATAAAATATCAGCAAGTAGGTGCATTTCGAAATCTAAGGGGGCATGGATCTCTTGCCCCCTCCTCAAAATGGCGGCCTGTTTCAGAACTATACCTCGGACTATACCAGTCCTAGCGTGTAGTGTCTGTGCACGAGCTTTGCAGTTTTACTGTTAAGAGTTCACGGAGGGAAAAAATCATAACGGAAATACAGTACAACTATCTACTAAATTACTTCGTGGTGAAACTATACTTTTCATTTTATGCGCTTCCGGCCCACGGCTATAGGATCCGTTTTGAGTGTCGAGCAATTGCCTCTCTTCCATTTTTCTCAGTTTAGTAATTTTATTTACCATTTTTCCTCGGTTCTAGCAGTCTCGAACCCCTTGCTTCTTGCTGATTATCGTCCTGTTATTATTTGCTGTTCTTATCTGCAATTTCTTTTAGCACATCTGATGCAGTCGGCGCTGAGCGGTATACGCCTTGAGCGCTTCACTGCATATACGATGTTCCGGTCCTACGCCGCTTCAGCGCTTTCTAGTGAGACGATTGAGAACCTCAAAGAGTTCCTAAAACCATTTGAAGGTGGCGCCGTTGAATTGAAGAAAGATGAAAGCTTACAGATCGCGTATGTGAAGCTGAACAACCCGGAAAGGAGGAATGCACTGAGCGGTGAGACTTGACTTATAAATTTTTGGAGATGACTCCTTAAAGTTTAACTGGAAAGTAGCTTATTGTTACATCTGGTATTTGAATACACTGATATTTGACGGTGCAAAACGGATAAGTCAGCTACATTTTATTAGAGCTATATTTCAGCCCTTCTTGGCAAGGGTCCTCTTCAGGCTTAAGCTGGAAAATGAACTTGTGGAAAAACAGTTAAAGCTTCTTCCTTAAATATCTTTTTTTATGAACGTCTTCTGTGAAAATTGGTTGGAGTTAAAGTTGGTGCTGTGATTTCATTAGCTGCTGTTTTTGCTGTTCGATTGGGTCGTCGAAAGGGTACAGCAGCCGTGTCCACTGTGGCTGAATACGAATCGGAAACATAAACGTCGTATCTCTGACCTCCTAATCAAGTTAGAGTGGAATCGGAGCATAGCCTATCCGCAAGTTACCGGTTCCCACTTCACCCCCCCCCCCCCCCCCCCTCCCCTACCATGACCAGATCCGATCCAGACAACAAATAACAAAGCGAGGCCGCATTAACTCGGAGCTGTCCAACTTGCTTCCCATTCTGTACACCCCCCCACCCCCGTCCAACTCTCCTAAACGTGCCCGCATGTGTTTCGGACGCATTTTTCGCTTGTCTAGGTCATCAGTTCTTATCACCCATAAATTTTCACTCGAATCGGACCACCCGTTCGCAACTTACGGAAGCCAGTGGTTTCCGGATTCCCCTTCCCTCAACTCCCCAAATATGGTCGGATCCGGGAACACAAGTTTTCCTAGGGCATTATGTCGGTCCTTAAGCCATTAATAGGCCTACAAAGTTTCATCATTCTTAGAATAGCTGGAACTATCCCAACTGGCCATCACCGTAATTCCGGGAAACACCCTCCCACTCCCCCCACAGAGCCCCGATAAGATGTGCTTCTGTCAATTACGTATCTAGGGCTAATGCTTGTTCTTCTCACAAGTTCCATCCCAATCCCTCAACTCTAAGCGTTTCACGAAATTTCCGGTCCCCCCTTCACCCCCCCCCCGCCACAAATATCTGATTCAACCAGGGCTTGACATGGAACATCTGAGACGATAGCTCTTTCCAGTTGCCAAGTTTCATTCAATTCCGACCACCCGTTCAAAAGTTATGCATGTCACCAGATTCGGGGCTCCCCATCCCTCCACTCCCTCCAGGGTGGTCGGATCCAGGAAACGAGGGGAAGGAAACTCTTGTCAAGTCAATCTGTTCGGGTCCTTGACAAGCCTTCCAAGTTTCATCGTCCTAGCACATCCGGAAGTATCTTTTGGGGTCCCTGATATGCCTGCTAAGTTCCATCTTCCTAGCTTATGTGGAAGTGCCCGAACTAGCAAAACCTGGAAAGACCGACCGACCGACCGACGGACGGACAGAAATTGTGATCGCTATATGGCACTTGGCCGACGGGCAAGTGGCACAAAAACGGTATTTCTGAGCCATTTAATCGTGAAGAGATCATTTCGAGTGAGAGCTTAAGTTGTTGAAAAACTGTTTAATTGTTGAACAGTTCTTCGCTCACCTGATCACTCTTTTGTATGAACCTGCGACGCCGGGATCCTTGAACTCATTCCGCGCGCACAATGAATTGTAGTTAACAATGGTGTGTTTAATTTTTTATTTATCTCAAAGTGGTTCACAGTTCAAAATGGGGCATGTCTTCTTTCATTTCTATTTTCTTTCTCGCTCGAAACTAGTTAGGATATGAATGTTTAATGCCGTATCCTGTCTCGATATTCCTCATCTTCCATGCCTGTGTCTTCCCCTATATTGTTCCATTGCCGCAGGCTCTAGTGCTGAAGTTGGTCTACGGCGTGAATCCTTCATAAGGCAATGAAATCATCGCGAAGCTTAGGATTTCAGAGCACGAACTGGACGTGAGATGAAAAAGCTTTGGCCATCCTCTAATCTGTTCGTTGGTCCCTCCCGGGTAATCTTTATGAATGGAAGAAAGAATTTAACACACAAAAAGCCAGACGACCATGGTGACGAAAATTGTAACAAAAACTTGGTCTATGCCCCATCGCAACCCTTAAAGGACCTGTCTTGCCTATAATTGTCTTACCTAAACCTATATATTGTTGTTTTTGTTCATGGCCCAAGGGCTTCATTAGACATCTATCTATCTATCTAATACTAACGCGACCTAATTCCATAATCACTCCATATATTTCTAAACTCGGAGACCCCAATTTCGTACGGTACATTTTTACCCCTCTAATAAAACCAGGCTGATTTTCTCACTTGCCGTGTTTTGCTACCTTCGATGTGTATCACGCTGCCGTCGGTTCCATCAGAAAAACCGGTTATGTAAATTGTTTCCCTGTTTTCACTATAAGTCAACGGATCTCAGAAAAGGCTTAAAACATAAATATTCCTTCAGCCCAAGCTGACTGCGAATCATATTTGATAGTGCAAAACGGATACGTCAGCTGAATTTTATTGGAGCTATGTTTCGGCCCTTCTTGGCAAGGGTCCTCTTCAGGCTCAAAGCCGCTCAAGTTTGGAAATACGAACTTGGGGTAAAACCACAAGGCTTAAAACAGCCAAAACCGTGGTTTATCTGTTGAAACAACAGCATAGTCTTAAAGTATTCAAATATTTTAAGATACTGAAGAGTAAATAGTGCGAGGGGTCCTTTAAGTATATACCGTTAGGACCAGGTGTTGGGTCGTACAGACTATCATCAACGGACGTTTACGGACTGGGCTGCCCGGATTTCCATCTTCAGTTTCGCGTTCGATGAAAATGGTGAAAAATCTGGAAAACTTGATCGTCTGTATGTGCCATAAGACTAATCAGTAAATTAATAGTTTTATTAACCCATATTAGAAATGGCACAAGGCTTGCCCATATTTGAAAGAAAATGAAAGAAGAAGAGAGAAAAGATCGGACTAAACCGAACAACCTAAATAAATGCATTATAATATGTATGGCTCCGGTCTAGAATTCGAGAATGCTTTAAAGGACCCCTCCTGCTTATTCTGCTTTTTACAATATACCTAGATCCCTTGTTGAGTTATCAGCTTCTAAAATCCCCACCTTTCTCCATTGTTTCGTTTTGTACCTACGAATTCTTAGCGCTTTTACGGCTGTGCCGAGTTTTGCCCGTCACACAACGCAAAGTTTGCCGGGATCTTCAGTGTCCGCTGACAACTCTTTCACATATAGGCATATGAGAACTTCTTTCAGTTGCTTAGTTGTCCAACTTTTTAACCACGGCGCGTTTACTCGCCACCGCCACGTCGTAGAGCAGGAAGGCTGGATAGAGTCGACAAGCGCTAATGAGAAAATCGCTAATTTCATGTGGAAAGCAATGATATTTTGGAAAATGATTTTTTTTGATTCATTTCATAGGGAAAAGATCATTTCAGGTACGAGGTGTGCTTAAGACGACAGCATTGGTACTTACTTGTACTTGAATCAGGACACCGGCTGCGAGCCTTCGTGGCATCCAAGAGTTGTTCCATTACGTAATGGTTTTTGAAAGTTCAAATTGACAAAACCAAATTGACAAGATTAAAAGATAGAAGTATAATTGAATCTGATGAGTAGGCAAAAAAAGATAGAATCAAACAAAAAACCAAGTATATAGTAACGCAATGTTTTTAACTATTGGTGGGATTAGCCTGGGCAGGGTCGAGCTTGAGGATCGTACTACTCGTACTGGGACCAAAGTTTAAAGTTTAACTGAAAAGGGCTGGGATAGGACAATCTAGTTACCCATTACTTGATCATTTTAATTGGCTTGAAGACCCGCTGAAAATGCGTTACGTCATTGTTCCGCTGTTCGCGAATAATCGACTTTCAAACATTGGAATTTCCGTGTGATTTGTGGTACCTCAATGCGCTTGTATCTGTGTTGTATCCCTTACCAGAAAGATTTATGATTTTTTTTTGTTCGTTCAGGCACTAAGCAGTCTTCTTCAAGCTCAAAACTGCCCACTGAAAAGCCGCATTTGTGTTGAGATTAAAATTTCGCGCGTCATAGTAGAATTTAGGCTGTGGGAACGGCTGCAGATATTCTGAACGTCATAACTAGAGCAGATAGTAAAAGAAAAGAAAATCCCTTAGCAGAATCCAAATTATTCAGTGTATTCAATCACATGACTCAAAAATAAGTTGGCTTTTCAGTTAAACTTTAAGAACGCCCAGAAACCACTAACTCTGGAAACTCGCACATACCTTTCCTCGCAAGGGTGGCGGCTAGCTGACCAAAGAGAATCGGGACCTCGTCCGGGTCGTATATTAACGACGTGTTTGAGAGTAAAGGTGAGTCTTCACCTCCCGGAATCTGGGTTCCCAGATTTTCCGAGATTTTTTTTTAGTTTCTTCTGCGATACTTAAAAATCAGGAAGTCTGGGAGTTCAAAAGCCCCTTTTTCCGGATTATTTTGATATACTTTTGGACCCGTTCATTTTCAGATGCAATTTACAGAAAGCGTCAAAGAATAATCTGGAAGCCCGGATTCCGGAAGTTCCGGGAGGTGAAGACCGGACTTAAGAACGGACGTCTAGACGGACTAGCCTTTCCCGTGACGATGAAAGTACTCGATGTTGGTTCTTAAACGTTACATCTGTCTTTTAATGTTAAACCGAAAAGGGCTGGGATAGGACAATCTAGTTACCCATCACTTATTCACTTAAATTGGCTTGAAGACCCGCTGAAAATGCGTTCCTTCGTTGTTCCGAATAATCGATTTTCAAATAGCGGAATTTCCGTGTGATTTGTGGTACCTTTATGCGCTTATATTTTTATGGCACTTGCAGCCTCTGGCTCAAGTGCCATATACCGATCACAATTCCGTCTGTCGGTCTGTCGATCGGTCCGAGTTTTTTGTCCCACTTATCCGAGTTAGGGTACTTCCAGATGTGCTAGGACAATGAAACTTGGCAGGCATATAAGGGACCCTACCAAACTAACCTGGAAATAATCAGTTTCCCGATCCGACCATATGCGGGGAAGTGGGGGCGCTGGAAACTTGAAAATTTAGGGCATTTTGTCACACTTTTTCGAGTTAGGGTACTTCCAGTTGTGCTAGGACCATGAAACTTGGCAGGCATATCAGAGACCCGACCAAACAAACTTAGAAATAATCAGTTTTCTGATCCGACCATTTTGTGTGTGGGGGGGGGGGTGGAGGGCAGGGGAATCCGGGAAATTGAGAATTGTGTAACTTTCGAACGGATGATCGGATTGTAATGAAACTTCATAACTGAATAGAATATATATCTGTAATGTCCCGTTTAAAGTCTTGACCGGATTCAGTAGCCAGGGGGGAGTTGCGGGGGGGGGGGGGGGGAGACCGCAAATTTCAAGAAACGGTTAGAATGGAGGGATCGGAGTGAAACTTGCTGGGAAGAACAAGCATCTGCTCTAGATAAGTCCTTTAGACCATTGTACTGGATCCGGACACTTATGGGGGGGGGGGGGTCCCGGAATTCCGGTGATGGTGGTTTTGGGGATTTTCACGATGAAACTTGGCAGGCATATCAGGGACCCAATCAAACTGACTTCAAAATAAAAATTGTGTCGATCAGATAATGGTGGGGGGAGTGGAGGGAGGGGAATCCGAAATTTTCAGTCATGCGTAATTTTGGTATGCGTGATCGGATTCGAGTGAAATTTAAGAATTGAACAGAGGACATTTCTCCGATGATTTTTTTTCATATCCGGACCGGATCCGGCAACTATTGGGGGGGGGGGGGGGATACGTGACCCGTTTAGAATGGAGGGATCGGGATGGAACTTTGTGGGAAGAACAAACAGATGCTCTAGGTAAGTCATTTGCTGAATCGGATTGGCTACGTGCACCGCGGGGGAGCTGGGGGGCGGGGGGGGGGGGGGGGTGGGGGGTGGACCGGAAATCTCGAGAAACGGTTAGAATGATGGTATCGGAGTGAAACTTGCTGGGAAGAACAAACATCTGGTCCATGTAAATCTTTTACATAATTTGACTGGATCCGGACACTTGAGGGGGAGGGAGGAGGGGGTTTCCCGGAATTCCGTTTTTTGGGGGATTTTCACGACGAAACTTGGAAGGCATATCAGGGACCCGGTCAAACTGAATCCTCGATATGATAATCTTGGGGGGGGGAGTTGAGGGAGGGGAATCCGGAATATTGAGTCATGCGTAACTTTGGAACGGGTGATCGGATTCGAATGAAATTTAATAATTAAACAGAGGACATTTTTCTCTGGTGACCTTTTTCATTTCCGGACCGAATCCGGCAATTATTGGGGGGAGGGCGGAAAATAGTTGACCCGCTTAGACTGGTGTGATCTGGATCGAACTTCGTGGGAATGACAAACAGATGCTCTGAATTAATCATTTACAGAACCGGATTGGCTCCGGTTATTGTGGGTGGAGTTGGAGGAGGGGGGGGGGGGGGTCTGGGATTCCGGTGATCGCGCGTTAAGGTACTTCCAGATGTGCTAGGACGATGAAACTTCGCTGGAATATTGGAGACTCAACAACATTTGCTTAGAAATTGCTACTTCCCAAATCCGATTATTCCTTAAAGTACCAATCTTGACCGCAAAGTAAAAAAAATACTTTTAAGCAATATATGCATTTTCGTGATGCCCATCAGCCCATTAGCAGTTTTGCCTCAATGGTTTTGCTTACAAATGAAGTTCCAGCTCCCTTAGAGTGCGCATCTCAACCGCAAAGTCGAAACTTACTTTTGATCAATCAAATCATCTTGACCCATGCAAGTGCCATATGAGCTTACAGCTCTTGTTGTTGTAGGCCTTACGAGAAAGATTTATGATTTTTTTTTGTTGAGACACTAAGCAATCTTCACCAATCTCACCGCTGCCCACTAAAAAGCCGCGTTTGTGTTGATATTAAAATTTCCCGCGTCATAGTAGAATTTACGTTGTGGGTACGGCTGCATATATTCTGAACGACATAACTAGAGCAGATAGTGGAAAATAAAAGAAATCCCTTTCCAGAATCCAAATAATTCAGTGTATTAAATTAAAAGACACAAAAGTAATTTGACTTTTCGGTTAAGCTTTAATCTGGTACCCCTTTTAACAGCACATATCTAAAGCAACCCAACTATTTACAACAAGACCAAAGGTTTCGATGGGATCCCAAAAATCTAATATTTGATCCAGACAATTGGGTCCTGTCTTCGCCAGGCTAATCATCAGAGAAAACTAAGTTCAGATATACCTCTATCAGCCATATCTATTTTGACGATACTGACCGAAACTTCCTGCTTTACTTCTGCCAAATTTCCGGTATCGCCCGAATTCCAAGCCAACTACTAGTCCAGCAAAAAAAAAAATAAAATCAGAAACGAATCCAGCAGATCTCTTTATCCCTATAAAGAACATCTACCCAACTTTAAATAAAACTTCGAAAAAAATCCGGATAAAACCGGATTCCGGACTAATTATATGTCCCGGTAAAAAATGATTGTCATATACAGACTCGACGTCTCTTCTTACCCCTAAATCTGTCATCTAATCAACTTCAGATAAAACTTTCGCTTTAACAAACTTTCCGGTTTTGGCCGGATTCCGTGCGAACTATTTTTCCGGTGAGAAAATGGTTTTCACCATCGTGTTCAGCATGTCTTCTTACCCTTAAATCTAACGTTTGATCAACTTCAAATCAAGCTTTTACTTTTACCCAACTTTCTGGTTTTAGCCGGATTCCGGACGAACTACTTGTCCGGCAAGAAAATGGTTTTCACCATCGTACTCAGCATGTCTTCTTATCCCATAATCGACTATCACATTAGCTATTTAAAAATATTTTGTTTGTCCCTTAATTTGAAACCCCTCCCCCACCCTCAAATATAGGGCTACAAAGCCCATCTTCGAACTTGACCTGTACTTTGATCCAAAGGATCCTCCCACCAAGTTTCATCAAAATATCTCATTCCCTTCGAGAGTTATCGTGCGGACAGACGGACAGACAGACGGACAACTTTTGCGATGTCATAGGTATCCCTCCACTTACGTTTTGGGATCCCAAAAACAACGAAGACCTACAATACTCTATATGACCAAGTACAAATAATCAGATAGAACCTCCGCCTCCCTATCTCTGTAATATGACCATGCGGAGTCGAATATTTCCCCGTACCCTGCCCGATGCAAACGAGCGGGGGTTAGGAGCTACGCGGTACAATTGGTTCCCTGGACGCGCTCCAGACCGGGTGAGCGTGCATCCTGAACTTATTGCTCTGCGATGAGCAACGGCGAAGACGGAGTTTTGTTGGGGTACTCAGTTTTGTTGGGGTATCCATAGTCGCTGCATGGGAACAAAGACGGATCCTGTATCCATTATTTGTTCTTGATATGATAAAGTCCGAAACACGCCAGTGAACCTCGGGAATAACGAGAAATCCTCAGAAACGATTCAAATCATATGTAGACCAATCAACAACGTTTGTTGTAGTCAGGTTGTGGTGGCGTTCCTGGCCCTTCGCTAGTCACACGGCGATTTTTCGCCGACACGAAGAGTTCGTCATCAAGAGTAAGGTACGGTACAACTATGTTGATCCTGTGTTTTGACCGTAATACCCAGAAAAAATACCTGTAATACTATATATGACCAAGTCCGAAACACGCCAGTGGACCTGGGGAAGAACGAGAAACGTTACCCAGTCCTGAAAACCGATTCAAATCCCATGTAAACTTATCAACAACGTTTGCTGTGGTCAGGTTGTGGTGACGTTCCTAGCTCTTCGATAGAAACACGGCGACTGTTCGTCGGCACGAAGAGTTAGTCATCAAGAGTAAAACAAACAAGGTACAGTATATAAAATACGGTCCCTACATACCTATGCATAAGCAAAGCCGAAATTGTCGAACTTACTCGGTATCCATGAATCCATCAAGTGTGTCGTAGGATATGCCAGCCTTTGAAATGCTTCGACTTCGTTATTCGCAGGGTCCTTCCTCTATGTATCCTTTCACGGAGCGATGTTTTCCCCGTTTATGTAGGGTGAGTTTGAAAGGGACATTTTTGGTTGAGTATGTAAGTTCTTGTGTCATAATTCTAATGCTTTTTGTTCCATAGTTCTGTCATAGTACTAAAGTTCAGCAATAACAAATCAACTTTCTATTTGTCAAAGTTAGGGGCACATAGCAACATCTACTCTTTGTCGTAGCTTCAAGGAAAGTCAAGGAAACTTATAAGGGGAAAGAATATCTCCACTCCAATAATTTGTGCTACTGGAAGGCTCTTGCGAATAGGTATGAACAGCATATCGTGGGCCTTTGTGCGAAAGAGATATCATCTTAAAGTATAGCCGAAAAGGGCTGGGCTAGGACAATCTAGTTACCAATCACTTATTCACTTAAATTGGCTCGAAGACCCGCTAAAAATGCGTTACTTCGTTGTTCCGCTATTCACGAATAATCAATTTTCAAATAGTGGAATTTGCGTATGATTTGTGGTACATCCATGCGCTTGTATCTGTGTTGTATGCCTTACGAAAAAGATTTTGTGATTTTCTTTTTGTTCAGGCACTAAGCAATGTTCACCAGTCTCACCACTGCCCACTGAAAAGCCGTGTTTGTGTTGAGATTAAAATTTCCCGAGTCATAGTAGAATTTACGCTGTGGGGACGGCCGCAGATATTTTGAACGTCATAACTAGAGCAGATAATGGAAAATAAAAAATCCCTTTGCAGAATCCAAATAATTCAGTGTATTCAATTAAATGACAAAAAAATAAGTTTGCTTTTCAGTTAAACTTTAAAGAAACTGATTCTTGTCGGCCGAGAAGGGGGAGACACCATTGTCTTTCGATGTGTCAGAGCTTTACGAACACACTGTTACCTTTGTTTTCATCAAAATCCTCACGGTAGCCAACGTTATCCACGAATTGCTTAAACGCAATTCACTCGCAAAGCAAGGTGGCCATTGCTCATTAATTATTCAATGACATCCGCCGGAGGTTAAAAGGTTACTAAACCTTCGAGAAGATCGAGTGACGAGTAAGAGGATTAGTACAGTGAAGTATATCACCACATGCACGTTTAAATATGTCGGAATAGGAAATTGGCCAGTTTCACTTTTTTTGGCCTCGGAAGTATTATTCGGAAATATTATTTAGCTAAATTTCAGATTCTTCAGGAAATCACTATAACAAATTTAGTATAATTTGCGGCGTTTGTTTGTGATCCAGTTGACATCCTTTCTTCTTTGGACTTGAGGGAATTATCAAGAACAAGAGCTAGAAGCTCATATGGCACTTGCAAGGCTGGGGCACGGGATGAAAGTAGGAATTTGCAAATTCTTGTGTTTGTTGTGATCATTTGTAAGCAAGACCCTTGAAGTAAGAACGATCCTGTGTCCTTGGAAACACAAGAATGTATAGTTTGGGAAAAATATTTTAATTTTTGCACTAGGCTGTTATGATGGATACTTTAAGGGCGCTAGAAATTGATCCGTAATCAAAACACTTGAGGCAAACATTATCGTGGGCCTTTTAGGATCATGAATATATATCGTTCGGTCAGAAGTGTGTTTTCGACTTTTCGGTTCAGAGGAGCACTTTAAGGGTGCTAGAAATTCATTGTTAAGCAAAACCCCTGTGGAACAAAGACCACGGGCCCTCGGGGATCATGAAATATGTCGTTTGGTCAAAAGTGTTTTTTTTACTTTGCTGTTAAGATCCGCACTTTAAGGGAGCTAGAAATTCATTTCTAAGCAAAACCCTTAAGACAAAAGTGATCATGGACTCATGGGGATCATGAAAATGTATATTTGCTTAAAAGTATTTTTTGTACTTTGCGGTGTGACAATTTCTCAGTCAATCTTGTTAAGTCCCTAATGTCCAAGTCAGGTTTCATCGTCCTAGCACATCTGGAAGTACCTTAACTCGCGATCACCGCAACTCGGACCCACCCCTACAACTCCCCCCACATTGCCCGAATCCGGTCCGGTTTTGTCACAGATGTATCTACGACTTGTGCGTGCTCTTCCCACCAAGTTTCATCCCTATCGCTCCAGTCTAAGCGTGTCACAAGATTTCCGGCTCCTCCCCCCCCCCACCCCCCACACAGATTCACCAAACCCTGTGACTTGAAACGGGACGTCTGAGACACGACGTCTTTCCAAATATTAAGTTTCATTAAGATCCTATAACCCGATCGAAATTTATACATTCCCCAAGACCCACGATGGTCGGATCGGGGAACTGACGATTTCTAAGCCAATCTTGTCAAGTCTCTAATATTCAAGCCAGTTTTCATCGTCCTAGCACATCGGGAAGTACCTTCAAACGCGATCACCGGAATTCCGGACCCCCCCCCCCCCCAACTACTTCCCCCCAAGTGCCAGAATCCGGCCCGGATCTGTCATTGATGTATCTAGGGCTTGTGCTGAGTTTCATCCCAATCGCTCCACTCGAAGCGTATCACAAGATTTCCGGTCCCCCCCCCTCCGGCTCCCCCCACATTCATCGTCTCCGGTCCTGACTTGAAATGGGACATCTGATACACGAGGCCTTTCAAAAATATCAATTTTCATCAAGATCCGATCACCCGTTCGAAAGTTATACATTCCGGGTTCCCCATCCCTCCACTCCCTCCACGGTCACGGTGGATCGGGGAAGTGACTATTTCCAAGTTAGTTCGGTCGGGTCCCTGATATGCGTGCCAAGTTTCATCGTCCTAGCACTTCTGGAAGTACCCTAGCTCGAACAGAGTGGACCGACAGACCGAAAAGTAATCGGTATGTGGCACTTGAGCGAAGCTGGAAGTGCCATAAAAACCCGAAAACAAAATGTTAAATTGATAAAGTATTCATACTTGTACGATTTTTATACACATTTTCCACATACCTGCTTAAAAAGAATCATTTTGTTAGATCCATAGTCAAACTATGATCCCAGCCTCCCTATGTCGGGTGCTTCCAAACCGCGCCACTAGATGATCCAGCGGTCGGATCGAGTCGCGGCTTCACCTTGGGTCTTGGGGGGGGGGGGGGGTCTAGACGTTGCAACTGATAGAATGCTTACGATGCAACTCCTTTAAGTTTTCAGTCTCAACACACCCATGTCATAGCCGTAATCGGAAAATACCAGAGGGATGCCAGTGAGTATGCTGTGCATTCTTAAAGGACCCCTCGCACTATTTACTCTTCAGCTTACAGTATTTTAAAATATTTGAATACTTTAAAACTAGACTGTGCTTTCAACAAATAACCCACGGTTTTGGCTGTTTTTAGCCTTTTCCGAGACCCGTTGACTTACAGCGAAAACAGGAAACAATTTACATAACCGTTTTTTCTGATGGAAATAGTTCTCGCAGACAACCGTCGACAGCATGATACACATCGAAGGTAGCAAAACACGGCAATTGAGAAAATCAGCCTGGTTTTGTTAGAGGGGTTAGAATATACCGTACGAAATTGCGTTCTCTCGGTTTAGAATTATATGGAGTGATTATGGAAGTAGATTGCGTTAGTATTATAGGTAAGACAGGTCCTTTAATGACCGGGTGTGATATTGATTGCGCCGCCCTTGACACGGGGCGTAAATTGATCAGACTTTGGGAGGTTAAGTTTGTTCTCATTTTATCTGGTTTTGAAGATACTGAACCTGGGGGATGTGAATACTCAGTACAGGATCGTTCCTTGGACTGAAATCACTTTTCCTCGGTTCTTGTTATCTTTTATTTTTATTTTTTATTGTTTGTTTCGCTGGACGTGTCAACGGGTGGTGTTGGGGACCGGGTGCTGACGGGGGAATACGCATATTTCTATTTGTATGAATGGCATGTAGTGAAGTATAAATGTTGTATTTATTTAAAGAAGTCTTTCCATCCCGTGCATTACGAATTTGTCTTCTCAGCCGGGCTCTGGACATTTTGTTATTTAGTTTGTTATTTAAAAGAACCTGAACCTGAACCTGACTTGTTTTTTGGTAGGCAAGATGATGGTGGATCTTCATAATATCGTCACCGACCTGGAAAAATGGACTACCGGCAAAGGTCTCATTCTTTATTCACCGGGACCAGTTTTCTGCTCCGGAGGAGACCTTACAACTGTGAAACAAATCTCCGACCCAGAGAGCGGCAGCAAGATGTGCCAGTTCATGCAGCATGTCACACAGCGCCTTCTAAACCTGCCCCTAGTTTCTGTGGCGTTAATATCGGGAAAAGCACTAGGTGGCGGCGCCGAAATAACAACCTCCACTGACTTCCGTGCAATGACGTCAGACGCGGAGGTGAGCTTCGTGCAGGCGCGCATGGGCGTGGCGACGGGGTGGGGTGGTGGCACACGATTGGTTAAAATAGTTGGGCGGCGCAATGCGCTCAAGTTGCTGCTGACGTGTGAGAAAATAAACGTGAAACGAGCGGAGGAACTTCGCTATGTTGATTATGTAGTGGAAGATAGTGAGAAAGCATTAGAAGAAGTGACATCATGGCTGAAAGGAATGGTTTCCTACGACTTTAGTGTTACCAGGGCAATTAAGAACGTTGTGACGGTAGCCGAGTATTTGCCTCCTCTAGAATCGTTAGAGGTTGAGAGAAGTGATTTCGCGCCCCTATGGGGTGGGCGCGCAAACAAGGAGGCCTTAAGCCAGAATATAAAACACAAATAGTCTTTCCACCAGTTTCCGCTTAAACGAAACATAAATGAGTAGCAGGGATTCTGGTGCTACCGAGCGTGTCGGAGATCATTTACAACGTAAAAAAGAAGTGCATAATTACGATTTCTACCTAGCTTCTTTTCTGGTGTAATTAACAATATAAAACGAATAAAAAAAATGCTGTTCTTATTCCTTAGGAATGATAACGTTTGAACGCATACCTTTCGCGTCGTTAGAAGGGAAAGCTATAAGGCATCGCAGGGGGGATAGTCTATCACGTTACTCCAGTCTAAATAGGCAGGATTTCATTGTATTAAAGCCGTCAAAATTATAAAATTAACAGTTCAAGCCAACAGCAGTCTTACCAGGTCTTTTTTGGCTATATAGTACCTATCTCGGTCATCATTCTCACCAGTGACGTATGACAAGGGCTTATCGTACATAGGAGCGCTAATCTTGTCAGCCATAGGGTGTCTTGCGAGTCGAACTGATGTCTCCGTAGGTGTACTAGAAAAGAAGGCCGATAAGGTTCAGTTTTCAAAGGAAGTGATCACTTGGCAATTTAACACAGTCGTTCTTGTATCACCCACTTCAGAAAGAAACACTGAGACCACTTTTTGGGGGTGTTAATACGAGGACGCCCCCGCCGTTGAGTTCCTAGAACTGACAAAGAAACTTCACCAACAAGCAGAGGCGTTACTAGCCAAAATGTTTGGGGGAGGGGGGGGGGGGGCAAGGCATTTACCGACTGGCTGGTAACTTTTACCGACTGTTTTCGCAGAAAAAACGGCTGTTTTCAAGAAAACAATGACAGTTTTGAAAAAAAGTCGACTGATTTTCAGAAAAAACGACTGTTTTCATGAAAAACATCAACTGTTTTGAAGAAAAATCGCGTCGCTTCGCGTCAACCCGGTTTTTTTACCGACTGGCCGACAAGATTGGGGGGGGGGGGGGTGTCCCCCCCTCCCCCCAGTCGTGACGCCCCTGCCAACAAGGACAGATAGCATGTCCGAGGCACTTGAGCTGCACTCTGACGACTTAGATCATTCATAAGCATAGCACAAGTGGCTTATGTAAAAAATTTCATATGATTTAACATTGTTTACGTGATGATGGTGACACTTATGCACGTTATCTCATGTGTGCGAACGCCTTGTGTGCGTCGTCAGCGGGATGCTTTGAACAACGCAGTTCTAAGAATCGTATAAATTGGTAATACTCTATATGACTAAGTGCAGAACACGCCAGTGATCCTCAGGAAGATCGAGAAAACGTCTCACTAACGACTCAAACTCAACAACTCAAATCCTGTGTCAACCAATCACGGCGATCGTTAGGGACAGCTTTGGTGCCGCTTCTGGCTCTTCCGAAAGGTACACAGCGATTTTGCATCGGCAAATAGAGTTAGTCATCAAGAGCATTTCCACTAAAGATCTACGGAGTGATAAAGACAGGAAACTCCCTTAAAAAGTGTACCGTGGAAACTGAGCAGCTCGAGCCACTTGCCATCTAGCGTTTGGATCTCAAACTGCAAACGCTAGAGTGCGTATGATCGTTGTCACGTAAATCAAAGAGCGGCTGTGAGACAAACAGGTTCTTGGGAACAAAAATGACATGATAGCGTTTTGGAACTGGTACTTAGTGTCTTTCATAAAATACTTTATGCAGCGTTCACAAGTACAGGAAAACTTGAAGAGAATCCGGTCTTGCTGACAAGATCATGTTTACACGCAGACGGAAAAAATAATTCTTCAAACCAGAAAATCTGACAAAAATAAATTCACTAGCCCCCAAAAAATTTTTTTATAGCATTTATGACATCAGTACTGATGACTGCTGCTCTTAGAAGCTAGCTACGCTGTAAAAAGTTTTCCGTATAAAGAATAAAGTTAACTGCAGTATTTGCTACTCGGATTACTCTACGCAGACAAGATTATACCAAATAGAGATAAGATGAATTTGAGTAGCAAATACTGCAGTTAACTTTAATCTTTATACGGAGGGACTTTTTACAGTGTAGACCTTTTTTTCGTCTTTTTACCAGCACCGCCGACGAGATTCCTTTCAAGTAGACAGGAATTCGTTTCATCACGAAAGGAATTCTCGTCTGCTAGACTTTTTTTCTAGTCGTCTTCACGAACTGGAATTCCTTGCTACACGACGAGATTTCTTGTCCGTGTAAGCGCTACATTAAGCGATGTTGTTTCTTACTACTGAGAAAAACACTACACAACTTGTAGCTTGATGAGGATTTTGCAGGATGACCGGTCAAAATGTCAACAGGGAGGTGATTTAACGAAAGCACGAAGAGATGGTTGTTGTGAATATCATCGCCGTCTCAAAAAGACAGTTTCTTGTCTTTCCCACTGCTAAGGTATTCGACTTTCACAAGAAAATCATTAGTAGTAACAAACTAGCGCGTGGTCCGCTGGCAATAAATAAGACCGTCTTTGTTGTGTCTACATGCGCTACATAAACATAACAACAAGTATGAGCTCCTATGGCACTTGTTTTGAGAAGAAGGACGTACATCCCCCACCCCCTCTAACTGCCCCCCACCATCGACGGATGAGGTTCGGAGCTGCAGAGGGAATATCTAGAGCAAACTTTCGTTTGCAAACCATTGAAGGTTCGCGTGGTCTCCAAAGCTTCCCGTGCTTTTGTCTAGGTACCCGCTCGGGTACCCGATTGAAGTTGGGTGGAATTTTGGCTTGTCTTAGGAATCGCCACTAACACCCATCCCAAACTAAACGGTAGGCACCACTGAGACTCGAACCAGCGTCCCTTCGCTTGTGAGTTCGGCTTGCTAACCATTCGGCCAGTAATTACGTGCTAAAAAAAAAATCGGCACCATTCACATCGTGGCTATATGTGGTTCTGGAACATAATTCGCGTACCCCGGGCATCTGCCCAAACCACCCACAAAGGTTCACTCGAATTGGAGCAGTTAAAGGACCTGTCTTACCTATAATACTAACGCAACCTACTTCCATAATCCCTCCATATGTCTCTAAACCCGGATACTCCAGTTTCGTACGGTACATTCTAACCCCTCTGACAAAACCACGCTGATTTTCTCACTTGCCGTGTTTTGCTACCTTCGATGTGTATGACGCTGTCGACCATTATCTGCGAGAAGTTTTTCCATCAGAAAAACCGGTTATGTAAATTGTTTCCCTGTTTTCGCTACAAGTCAACGGGTCTCGGAAAAGGCTTAAAACAGCCGAAACCGTGGGTTATTTGTTGAAAGCACAGCCTAGTTTGGAAGTATTCAAATATTCTAAAATACTGTAAGTTGAAGAGTAAATAGTGCGAGGGTTCCTTTAAGGAAAATGTCCGCGACCCCCCCAGGTCCGCCCGACGCGGTAAGATCCGCCCGAACCCCCAAAAGGCACATCTAGAGGATTTGACTTTTGTGAAGTCCAAGTTTCATCCAGCTATGAGTCCAGAAAACTTCCTGACACCCAATTTCCAGTGTTAGGTCAAGTTTCGTTTCCCAAGCGACCTACGGCGATCCTTAGAACTCGAGCGGTTCTTAATAAAAAATGTCAAAAGGCCGAAAGCGCGTGTCCTCCTACTAGGTAAGACGACTCTTCAATTTGAAAGGTTACTAAACAAGAAAGAGGGGCGAAAGACTCCTGGGAAACATGGAATCACGCCATCGAACGTTCTAACATCTATGACGTTACCGAACAGTTCTGGTTTAAGCCATGAAAAGATTTTTGGTCGGGAAAAATATTATTTATCTGTCTAAAGGTTTCGGTGGGACCCCAGACCGGGTTATGTTATTAAAATACGAAATTTGCTCCATCAATCCCCGATGAAAAAATTTCGAGAATTAGTCGTATGGAGTTGTACGAAAAAGTAGCATGCAGTAGTAGCTGTTGCCATTGCATGCTTCTACTAGCAAACTGGATGCTATTACAGCAAGTTTGGATGCTATCGGAAACTACTACTTAAGATTAACCCAGTTGGAGGCATGTTAAATCAAAGTATTCGACTACTACATATCAATACATGCAACTTTCTCGTACAACTACGCAGTCAAAGAATTTTTTTTATCGGGTATCTGTCTTTTCCAGAAAAAAGAAGAACACTGACATACACGTTTACCGTGCGTAGACTGCACCTGCTAATCCCCTGAATACTTTAGCCCCCGGCAGTGTTTCCAGACTCCGGTTCGGTCGATCGGCTGAACCTGCAAATGGCACGATTGCCCTATCTATCTTATCGTTCCCATCACCGATTCAGCACAACTCTCCCCACCGTGTCCGGCTCGGGTCCTGTGTAAATAATTTAGCTGAGGCTTAAGGTACGTTCACACACAGTCCGACTGTTGCAATTATATTTGAATCTCCTCCTTCGCTACGGAATTTTTGACACATGCAGGACTCCCCATAGGCCACTGGTGCGAATTTTGCACGCGAAATCTTATCGTAATGTGTGTGCATGTAGCTTTAAGGCTACACCCATCTCTCCCCAAAGCGTCCAAACTCAATCCGGTTATATAAACTGCACATATAGGGCTTCACATCATTCCTCCTATCAAAGTTCCTCCTGATAGTCCCCCCCCCCACTCTCCCAATAGAAACCGGATCCGCTCCGGATCTAAAACTGATGGACCTAGGGCATAAGACGGATCCGCATCTAAGTTATCTCCCTGCATATCCGGATCGTATCAGTTATAAGTTCAACAAGGTTCCAAATTTCTTCTGGATTCCCATTTTCCCTTTCCGGATTTCTTGTTGTGACCCCGAGAGAGGAAATAAATAGCATTCCACCTCAGGATTTGCCCAACCTTTGGATCAATTTGACAGAGTCTTTTGTCCGTCTCTAAATTTCTAAGCCGTCCCTCATTTCAAGATGTCGACCTCCCTCTTGACCTCAAGAGCACCAAACACAAACTTTCATCGACATATCTCAGTCCGTTCGGGAGTTATGCGTGCTACAATGTTTCAGATTTCTTCCAGCTGAATTGTGACCTAAGGGAGGAAATAATAGCATTTCGTCCTTCCCCATATCGTTACCCAACCTTCGGATCAATTCGTCAGTGATTTTTTAGTCCTCCCTCACCCTAAAATAACGAGTTACAAACCATCTAAGGACTCGACCACCCTCTTGATCCGAAAAGTCCCACACACAAACATTAAAGGACCCCTTGCACTATTTACTATTCAACTTACAGTATTTTAAAATATTTGAATACTTTAAAACTAGGCTATGCTTTCACAAATAACCCACGGTTTTGGCTGTTTAAAGTCTTTTCCGAGACCCTCTGACTTGCACCGAAAACAGGGACAAAGTTTACATAACTATTTTTTCTGATGGAAAAACTTCTCGCAGACAACCATCGACGGCGTGATACACATCGAAGGAAGCAAAGCACGGCAAGTGAGAAAATCAGCGTGGTTTTGTTAGAGGGGTTAGAATGTACCGTACGCAATTGGGGTCTCCGGGTTTAGAAATATATGGAGTGATTATGGAAGTAGGTTGCGTTAGTATTATAGGTACGACGGGTCCTTTAATCACAATATCTCAGTTCTCTCGGAAATGATTGACGACGTCATGGCTATCCCTCACTTTCGTTTGGAGAATGACTACTCACTCATAATCGGGCATCGGAGGTCTGAGGAAATCGCTCCGCTTTCCAAAGCCTCGCGCTGTGGCCAATCCGAGCGTTTTGAATCCACCGCGTCGTAGTCTTGACTCGCCCAGTCTTTCTTGGTTCGCAAAAACCTCAAGAAGAAAGCAGATGTGGACGATCAAGAGGATTATCCTAGGTGACAGTCGGATAATATAACTCATCTGAAAAGGACAAAATGAGACATAAATTGAGGAGATGTGACAGAGGGGAACTAATTTCCAAATGACCGGGTACTTCGGTCTGATAGCTCGGCTACGGATAAAAAAGTTTATCAGCCAAAGAATATTGGTCTAGCAGTTTCATTACCACTCATTAACATGGGCGAAGATTGTCTTTCCAGCTCGTGTCGCACAGTGAAGCGAGATCGGATCCGATTAGGTGGGAGCGTAGTGCTTTGTTACTATATTATATTATTTATTTGAATCCTTCAAAACTGAAGAGTAGTGTATAAAAAGGAACAACAACATGTCAATCAGACTCACACACACTTACATACTAATAAATAGCTGACCGTTAAAGATAAAGATCTGCCTAAGAAGCGACTGGCAAAGATTTTTAATAGTGTAGTTTTACCACATGTTTTACTGGGTTCTCCTTTTTTGCCATATTTTTCTAAAGGTAATTTAACTTCCCTGAAAACAACTTTTTTTAAATTTGGGAAATTCTTATGTCGTTTTTCGAAATTTGAATCTTCTTCTTTGATGATGAAAGATTATAATATGAAAAATCCGGTTGAAATCCTGAAGCAGAAACACGCTAAGTTCATGATTAAGCTTGATAGCCTAAAGCATAACCTGGGTCAGGGTATAAAATAGATTGTGTCTGTTAGTATGGTATGTTCCTTTTTATTTGTTTTTTTTTTCAAAATTTGTTGAGCATTTGATTGTGCAAGTGTTGGGCCACGTTTAATGTAATTTTTGGCCGTGTTGTATTCTTATTTCCTTTTTTATTCTCGCCAGCTTTGGCTGTCAGAAATAAATGAAATGAAATGAAAATTAGCCTACTAAATCTACAGCGAACTGTAATGGAAAAAAAAAGTTCGAAATAAAGAAACTAATCAGGGTGTTTTTTTGTGAAAAAAGGAGAAAGGTTGTGATGAAGAAGAATGTTGTCAGCCTTTTTATGAAAGTTTTGGATTTTACGATTTAAAGTTTCCAAAGGATTCTTCACTTTAAACGGTGCGACATTCTTCTTACACTTTATCAGGGGTTTGGCCGTTCGGCAACGGGTACAAACAAACACACGCCGGAAGTCTTCTGATAGAACGCTGCAGAACGCAGTACAGCTCGTGCGGGTCAATCAAGGGCTAGCAAGTTAGACTGACTCCGTGACATCCACAGGAATTTGTGCAAGAAATTCTGTCGAAGACAGTAAATTCGATCGAACCTGATTTATACGTAAAGGGACGTCATGATGATAAAGCTATACGATAGTGTCGTATAAATTAATGCGGAATACCATACAGGCCTGACGTATATATGTATCTGTATTTGAAAGCTATTAAGCCATATACAGAAAAACAAAACAAACAACAATCTCAAGTAACAAACAACCTCACATTCTTAACTTAATATCCTACCGACTTTCTGCTAAACTAATAACTTTTTCTATCATGTTTCCAAAACAAACTATAGACCTAGCATTTGTAGACTTAAGGATACCCTAATATTTGACGACATGGGATTGACGCCCAAAATAGGATTTGGTTGTCCCTAGGGCAGTTTATAAATGAAAACGCCTTGCTTGCTGCTCGGCTCTATATATACATGTTCAAATATATATTCACCGGCAGGAATAAACTACAATTATTCGTGTTCGAGGAAAAATGGATAAAAGTGATGTGACATCACGCTTCTATAGAATTCCGCGCTGATTTGGATAAGACCTATAGGATACCTAGGAGAAGCTAGGATATCTAATGCCGACAAAACACGCAGGAAAATGCCGCTGTCTCCGCTGAAGGTTAAGGTCAAAGACTGTTTACACCTTTCTTTGGTTAAGGTTGCATAAGTCACAGGCCGATCGAAGAACCCCTAACAGGATACTGCCTGGGAAGTGACTTGATACTGCTTAAGGCTGTCACGATCCCAAGAACCTACAACCTCTCAGGAGAACAGCGTCCCTTCCTGCCAATGAACGGAAAAGAAAAGATATTAATCTTGTTTTTACGGCACTTAGCCTACAAGCCTTGTGCTCAAGTGCCATATGCCGATCACCTTTCCTTCGGTCTGTCGGTTCGGTGATCGCGAGCTAGGGTACTTCCAGATGTGCGAAGAGGCGAACTTGGCAGGCATATTGGTACCCGACCAGATCGACATAGGACCAGGGGCGTTACTAGTCAAAAATGTTTGGGGGGGGGGGGGGCAAGGCATTTACCGACTGGCTGGTTATTTTTACCAACTGTTTTTGCGGAAAAAACGACTTTTTTCAAGAAAAAAAATGACAGTTTTGAAAAAAAGTCGACTGATTTTCAGAAAACCGACTGTTTTCATGAAAAAATCGACTGTTTTGACGAAAAATCGCGGAGCTTCGCGCCGACTCGGTTATTTTTTACCGACTGGCCGACAAGGTTGGGGGGGGGGACGTCCCCCCCCTGCATAGGACTAGTGACTTCTCCGATCCGACGATGATGGGGGTCATGGAGAGAGTGGGGTCCGGAACCTTGTGCCATGCACAAGTTTCGAACGGCAAATCGGATGATGGGTGAAACTTGATAACTGGCAATGTATCAGATGCCCATTCAGTTACGGACAGGATCCGGTAACTGCGGGGGGGTTGAAGGGGGGAGGGCGCCGGTCGTGACACACTTAGAGTGAGTGGAGGGACCGGAATAGAAATTGGTGGGAAGAACAAGCATAAGCTCTAGATCTATCATTTATAGAACCGGACAGGATCCGGGCACTGTTGGGGGAGCTGGAGGTAGGTCCCGGAATTCCGGTGATGACGGGTTTAGGTACTTCCGGATGTGCTAGGACGGTGAAACTTGGCAGGCACATTGGAGATCCAACAAGATGGATGTAGAAGTAGTCACTTCTCCAGTCGGACCATTCTAGGGGAGTGGAGGAAGGGAGGAAATGGAATCTTGCAGCATGCATAACTTTCGAACGGGAGGTCGGATCTTAATGAAAGTTGATGGCTGGTAAGAGCACATGTCTCAGAATGTCTCTTTTCAGTTTCGGACAGGATTCGATAACTCCGGGGGGAGTTGGGGAACCGGGAATCTCGTAACATACTCGTGCCACGAGCATGGATAGAACTGTTAGAAAGAATAAACCAGGAACAAATATAAGCCCTGGATCCGTCGGTTACAGAACTGAACCGGATCTGGACAGTGTGAGGGGACTTGGAGGGGGTCCCGAAATTCTGGTGATCGCGAGTTAAGCTACTAGGACGATCAAATATGGCAGGCATGTTCAGGACCGGATCAGATTGACTCGTAAATAGTTACTTCCCCAACCCGACCATCCTAGAGGGAGCGAGGGGAGCGGGAATCCGGAATCTTATGGCAAGCACAACGGGTGATCAGGTCTTGATAATTTACCAAATAATGTCTCAGATGTCCAAATTCTATTCCGGACAGGATCCGATAGCTGGGGATAAAGTGGAGTTGGCACTTGAAATCTCGTGACATGCTTAGAGTGGAGGATTGAGAAGGAAAATTGGTGGGACGAACAGGCATAAGCCACTAGACCCACCATCATATGCAGAACCGGATCGGATCCGAGCATTGGGGAGAGCTGGAGGGAGGACTGGGAATTTGTGTTTAGGTATGCTACTTCTAGATGTGCTAGGCTAGGACGATGAACATCGGCAGGTGTGTAAGGGACCCGACAAGATTAAATTTGAAATAGTCAACTCCTTGACCAACACATTTTAGTGGAGGGAGGGAGGGGGATGCGTAATATCTTGTGGCATGAATGGAGGGTTCAACTGTATCTTTTTCACTGAAGCTCAAATTCAGAGCTTACAGCTCTTGTTCTGGCACTTGCAGCCTTTGGCTCATGTCCCCTCTATACCGATCGCTTTCCCGTCCGTCGGCCCGGTGACTGTGAGTTAGGTTACTCCCAGATGTGCTAGGACGATAAAACTTCACAAGCCTGAGCTATCAGGGACCCCACCAGATTAAAGGCACAGAAAACTTGACTACGCAACTTTCGGCCATCAAACCGACCTGGGGGGCTTAGATAAAGATACAGGGACTTATTGTCGACAGGATCCCCCTTCTTTGGTATCTCGAACCCATTCCTTAGTGTTCCCAAAGCTAGCTGGCAGGCCCTTGCCCCTTGTGCTCTGTAATTATGCACTTGTGCACTGTAAAAGTTCGCCTTTGGCCGTGTTGACTAACACATTGGGATAGTAGTCAAGAGGTCGTGCGTTCGATTCCTACTCTCGGCACACAAACCTTTTGCTTTTTTTCTACTAACTCAAAAGTCGAATTCTCGGAAACTGCCCAGAAACTGCAATGGTCGTAACGAGAATTTTTCTTACTCTCAATGCTCTTGATATGTCAGCTAGCTGCCCGAGTCAAGTTTTCTGTTCCTTTAAGTTGGAAACAGCGAACTTCTTGATCCGACCACCCAAACTTCATAACTGAACGTGTCTCAGATGTTGGAGGGGGGGGGGGGGCACCGGAAATATCATGACACACTTACGGAGGGATCGGAATAGAACTCGGTGGGGTGTGAAGAACAAGCATAAGCCCTGGACACTTAATTTACAGAACCGGACTAGATTATAGAGGCAATGGGGTGTCACGGAATTCCGGTGACCGCTTGAGTTAAAGGAACAGAAAACTTGACTCAAACTTGACTCGGGGAGCTAGCTGACATATCAAGAATGTACCCTGAGTCGATATTGAGAGTAAGAAAAATTATCGTTACGACCATTGCAGTTTCCGGACAATTTCCGAGAATTCGACTTTTGAGTTAGAAGAAAAAAAAAGCAAAAGGTTTGTGTGCCGGGAGTAGGAATCGAACACACGACCTCTTGACTACTGTCCCGATCTGTTAGTCAACACGGCCAAAGGCGAACTTTTACAGTGTATAAGTGCATAATTACAGTGCATAAGGGGCAAGGGCCTGCCAGCTAGCTTTGGGAGCACTAAGGAGGGGGTTCGAGATAACAAAGAAGGGGGGGTTCTGTCGACAATAAGTCCCTGTATCTTTATCTAAGCCCCCCTGGTCGGTTTGATTGCCGAAAGTTGCGTAGTCAAGTTTTCTGTGCCTTTAAGGTACTTCCAGATGCGCTAGGACAATGCAACTTGGCAGGCACATTAGTGACCCGAAAAATTGACTTAGAAATTGAATTACAAACCCTAGATCTCGTGGCACGCTCACAATGGAGGGACCGGGACTTGGTGGAAAGAAAAGTCCCGTAAATCTTGTGACACGCATAACTGTGGAATAAGCGATCTGTTCTGATGGAACGTCAAACCAACTTGAAGTGCGGATCTTAATCATCAAAGTCCACAAAATACTTTTGACCAAAAGATACATTTTAATAATCCCCAAGGGCCCATGATGATTTAAGGCCCAAGGGTGTTTGATTACAAATAAATTCCTGGTCCTCTTAAAGTGTGCATCTTGACCGTACGGTGCAAAAATCCTTTTGCATTTGACCCTCAAGAGTTTTGCTTACAGACGGATTTGTAGCCCCATGAAAGTGCGCATCTTAACCGCAAAGTAAACAAAAAATACTCTTGATAAAACGAAACCATTTCACCATCCCCAAGGGCGCATGATCATTTCATTTGTGCCACAAGGGTTTTGCCTACAAATGAATTCCTGCTCCCCTTGAAGTGTGCAGCTTCACCGCACCGTGTACAAATTCTGTTGGCGAAACGATACATTTCAGGTTTTCAATTCAATTTTCAATTCAATTCAGTTTTATTTTCAAAACCGATACAACGGTCAAGCCGATTTGGTGGTTCTCGTCCATCTTAACACTAATTGTATACAAAAGATCATTCTACACTAGTTTGGATATAACAAAGACTTATCAAGCATAACACAAAATATTCGAATCTATATACAATTAATGATGCGAGTTAAAAAGGTTGACGAAAGCGGGAACAAAACTTCTTACGTAACGAGTCGTTGTACGTTTAATTGGCTGCAATTTGGGTATTGGCTGGGCTACCACTCTCTCAGGCCTTACTCTTGCCGCTGAAAAATCTGGGGGGAGGATATCACTTAGTTCTTGTGTATTCAAGGTTTTAGTCCCAAACACTAACGAAAGTTTTTCACGGCGCTTCAACAGGGTTTCTAAATTATAAGTATTAAGGAGGTCTATATACGGTACTTTAGGGGACTTGGAAACTACAAGGAGGGCTCTAAAACCGTATCCTGTCAAGCGAATCAGACTGTCAAAGTGCCACACGGGGCAACAGTATTCCAGAAGTGGGCGTATGAAAGAAAGATAAACTCTTAGTTCTCAAAGGGCCCATGATCATTTAAGCCTCAGTGAGTTTGCTTGCAAATGAATTCCTATCCCGTACATCTACGAGACAGAAATGTGGAATGATCCGACCTTTTCGGTGGCATACAGGTCATCTTCACGCCGAGTTGGGTCGCGATCTCGCTAGAGCCAGGGTTGCCAGACACGAACTCGCAACAAAGCATGCAAAGTTTGCGAAGGAGATGAGCCACACCAGAACTGGTACGCGGCGACTCCCTACACCGTAAAAAGTGTTTCCGTATAAAGATTAAAGTCAACTGCAGTATTTGCTACTCGGATTATCCTTATCTCTACGCAGATAAGATTCACACCAAACAGAGATAATGGTCCATTTACACACTGCGTAAAATCCGAGCGTATTTTACGCACGTTTTGAGCTTGAAAATATCTCTAGCAATACGGACGTATCTGAGAAATCGGTCCGTTTTGTATCTAAATACGTCCGTATGGCTAGAAATCTTTTCAAGCTCAAAACGTGCGTAAAATACGCTCGGATTTTACGCAGTGTGTAAACCCACCATAAGAAGAATCCGAGTAGCATATACTGCAGTTAACTTTAATCGTTATACGGAAAAACTTTTTACGTGCTCATCCATGAAATTTTTTTTTAGACGCCTCGCTAAGACCTGCTTTCCAAGAAAACCGGGCCCAAGGGCTAGTAACATCACTCCTTTTCTTATGAAGTCCTGAAAGCACTTACCCTAGTGAAGTGTTCGTCAAACACGTCCAAGTATCCCTGAGTCAGAACATCATGTGAACCTGTTGGCTTCTAGTTACCCCTTAAAGCTTATTTCAACCTTTTTGCTCATTCGGCGCAAGCGACGTCCCGGAATCGCATCGGGCAATCACGACCTTCTCCGGAACCTCTGGAACTTGCTAACTGGATGATATATAATGTGAAGAAAACAGACCGATTAGTATCAACAGTTGTAAGCGTGGGGGAATTTGGCGGGAAGTTGTAACCGCGAGCAAGCGGCTGCAAGGCATCTTGAACTTGAAGGACAGGCAGCATGTGAAAATACACTCAACTGGTACTGACACGAACCGACTGAATGCAAGTGCAACGATGTGTTATTTTTTTAGCTGATGAAGAATCGTAGCTGACATATCCGTTGCATACATTATTTGAATATATGTTTCAAAGTCAGCTTGGGTCCAAGGAATATTGATGTGTTATTTATGGTTAGGGGTGCCCTAGGGGAGGGGGGGGGGGGGGGGGCAACTAGCATGGTTTCTCAGTGTTCACCAGCCGTACCAGGCGGTGAATAAAACTGATCGCGTTGTTAAAAGATAGGTAATAGAAAGCCCCTCCCAATGTTTATGGTGTCGGGAACTGTGAACAACTTATTATGGGCCCTTAAAGTTTAACCTAAAGTTTAAGGGCCCTAAAAGTTTAACCTCAGATAAGACAATCTACTTACCCATCATTTATTCACTTAAAGAGGCTTGAAGACCCGATGAAAATGTGTTACTCGTTGCTCCGCTATTCACGAATAATCGATTTCCATATAGTGAAATTCCCCTATCGGATCTGTGATACCTCATATACGCTTGTACCTGTGTTATATGCTTGACGAAAACGATATGCGAAAAATCAGTTTCACGCAGTGACCTACCTTCCGCAAGATGATCTCTGGCCACTAAAAAGCCGCGTTTGCACTGAAATTCAAATTTTCCGCTTTATAGTAATTTTCCGTTGTGAGGGCGGCCGTAGATCTTCTGAACGTCATACTAGAGCAAATAGTGAAAAAAAAAAAAAATCCCTTAACACTATCCGAAAAATGCAGTGTACTCAGTTAACTGATATAAAGATAAGTTGGCTTTTCAGGTAAACTTTAAGTATTCGTTCAGCCCAAGATAAATATTTCTTTAGCCAAAGCTGACTCCGCTAAACGGGAACAATTAACAGAAATTCTTACGAAGAAACCCCGTCAAAATCAGAAATTCACAATTGCTAGAATTTTCATTTATTTTAACACATCTAGCATTGGGCCTAAAGAGAATCCTTGCAAAAAAGGGCCGAAGTATAGCTCGAATAGAATGAGCTGACGTATACGTTCAGCGCAACTACGCTTCAGCCAAAGGTGACTGTAAATCATATTCGATGGTATTAGGCGGATGCATCAGCTGAGATTTACTCTAGCAATATACTTATTCCAGAAATATATATTATTATTTGTCATTGACCAATTTCTATATCTTGTTGAAAGCGCTGGGTTGCCTTTGCTAGCTACCTTTGCTATTTTGGTCATTAAACGAAAAATATATATAAATAAAATATAATATATAGAAACAGACCGACGTGCCACCTAATATAGCACATTCCCCCGACTTATTTGGCAGAGCACATGTGAAAAGAAGGCAAGAGAGATAGGTCCCTGAGGGACTGACATCTTGATCATGAATTGATCCAAGTAGCGTATCTTTCACACCTGCGCGAGAAGCTTTCAAGCTGGATGCTCATTTTCATTTCTCGGTTTCTTCTGCTGAATTCTCGTTTCTTTCACCATTAGTCGAGGGGTTGCGCACTGGCCGATTTCGTGTACACAATGAGGCAGAGGCAGATGAGGCAGGCATGAGGCACGTAAGGCAACTTGTACACTAAGGCACCTTGTACACCATGAGGCACCAGTGCGCAGCCCCTCGCCAATAGTAAGTTTTTCTTCATCATTAGTAGGTTTTTCTTACATTTTCCACTGAAAAATCTGATGCGTGCGCATCAACGCATCGCATGAATAGAACTTGGGTCTATTCTTGCGTTGCGTTTTATTTGTCTGCGTAAGCTCTGCATTGCGTCGACGCAAGCGCGACGCAAAGGTTGCGCACCTCAGTGTAAAAGGCTCAACGCGTCAATATGAAAGCGGCTTTAAATCTGCTTTCACACTGACGCGCAGAGCCTTTCACACTAAGCTACGCAACCTCTGCGTCACGGTTGCGGCGACGCAACGCAGAGCTTACGCAGACAAATAGTTCTATTCTTGCGTTGCGTCACCGCGTTACGCATCAGATTTTTCAGTGAAAAAATGGAAGTTTTTGAAAAGAAACTGGAGAAAAACCTACTAATGATGATTAAAAACCTACTAACTGATGAAAGAAATGAAAATTTGGCAGAAGAAACCGAAAAAGGAAAACCTAAATACGCATCCAGCGTGACATGTTCTCGCGCAGGTGTGAAAGATACGCGACGCAACCTGTACGCAACGCAAGATAAACGCATACGCGACGCATCGCAACGACGCGTCAATGTGAAAGCGGCTTAAGCTTGTCTGAAGCGCATCGGACGCTGCGTCAAAACGCAATGTTTTGCGTTGCCTGTTGCACGATTTGTGTCATATGTCATAAAAAGTAGAATTTTTCGCGAAATCGGAGGTGACGCTCATTCGAGTCGGGAATTTCGTAGTCGGAGCACGGATGCGCTGCGAGAAAGGAGAAACCGATGTTCTACTACATCGGTGGTATTATATTTTCTCGCAGAGAAACTGGTTGGTAGATGCAGTGGCACTAGAGGGAAAGGGCGGAGGGCTTTGAACATTTGTCAGAGAACTCTAAATGCAAACGTAAGCAATTTACTACCAAACAAGCAATCATATTAAATTCAAAAATTTCAAAAATCGTTCATGATAATACGTGAAGCAATTAAGGTCGCTTCATGCAAAACAAGTATGATGCTTTGTACTTCAACAGTATACGACCCTGATACGATGCTTAACTGGTTATCATAGGACATTACTGATACCCATCATATCAACTGCAGTATAGCCCTTGTCTTTCCTGCCCCTTCGTTATTGCTAGGTACCTGAACAACAACGATCGAAAAATACGACTCCAGGTTTCAACCGCACTCCATGCTCTAGTTCACTACTTTCATATTGACAGTGCTATAATAAGTGAGCCGGAAAAGAAAAATGCTCCTCAGCCGGGATTTTAACCCAGGACCCAGGCGACCGCTGTACCAACTGAGCTAACAAGGGGCATAGTTCGCAAACAAGTACAATAGTCAGACAGTTTTGAGATTACCAGATATCTGGGACTTTCGGACAGTCAAACCAGTACAATAGTCAGACAGACGCCGGCCACGGGAACAGTGGTCCCGCCCGAAGGCCAGTTTACCTAATCAGTTCACATCCCCATACCGCGGAAGATAATAGATATTACGTAGATGGCGCTTAATACAAGGGAGTTGTACCGTGTCACGGTACAAGTCCTTCGTATAAAGCGCCAAACACGTAAATATCTCTGACCGTGCTTTTTTTACCCTTCGCCCCCTTTTCATTCATTATCTTCCTAGCTAGCTCAATTAAAAGCCATCTAAGCACCTGAACTTTTACCTGGCAATTTAAAAGATATCCGCGAGTCACGTCTTGCGCTAATGAAGATGCGTTGACGCCTCCCTCTAGGGTGTGTTCTAACCGCTTACTAATTAGTATTTAAAAGCTACCTACACAGTTATACTGAGAACAGACGCTAAGGTTTTCCCGGATTTTCTTCACTTTCTGAAGCTGAATTGACGTTTGACGATGGTGCCGAAAATCTTGGTAGGAAATCGAGTCCGCGAGCATCCGACCCTGATCGTCTGTCAAGGCATTAATACGAACACCATGAACGTCAGGCTTAACCTTCCAGATTACCCAGAGCAAAATAACACTAGGAAGTAGCACCAAGACTTGACAAGACTGACACACTCTAATAGCAGCGATACTAGCACCACTGGCGTAGAGAACGTCCCTACTGAAACTCATTCAGTCGTTCACCAGCGCTGGCTGACTTCATATTCTAAACATTGCACAAAAATGATACAGCCTCCATCGTTTCCTTGGTGTGTGCAGACCGCACCTTTGCTTAACTAGACATTTCCAAACCCGCAAGTTTGTCTCGCTTTAAATGCCGCCAGCGTAGTGGGCGGCGCTACGAATATGGCCCGTTTGCAAAGCATGGAAAGCATAGGTCTTGGTAGTGTTATTTTGCTCTGATATTACCAGATATCTGGGACTTTCGGACAGTCAAGCCAACTCTTCCGGATACTATGGAACGGTGATAGATGATTCCACTACAGTCAAAATTGTATAGATTTCTCTTTACTGTATTTTTTCTTTTTGAAAAATGCTAAAATCAGTCAATACTATTAGCAACTATCAGAAAGATGAATCAGCCCTATACGGCAATGAGTCCGTCAATTCCGACCGCTCATGAACTATTCACGATCAGACGCCATACGGTAGTTTAGCGGATCCACATTTTTTTCTTGGAAATGTTGCTGTTTTTTTTACGACAAATGACATACAAAATACAAACCCAAAACAAATCATTCAAAGCTGGTGTGCTCATAGTCCAGCTGCTTATATCTCACTCCCAATCGATCTCCCTTTCCCTATACCGGACTCGATTCCATCCATTTGCATATTTATTTTTTTCTTCCAAATGTTTTGCCGTTATGAAACCCTTACAGATTCCGGAGTTTGGGGTGTCGAACGCCTCGGACTCCCAGACATTTTTGGTCTGGCATCATTTTCCGAATCAACCTCGACGAAAGCGGATATCTGGAATCCGGAAGAAAATCCGGAAACCTGGAAGGTGTCATGGCGGCCACACATGAGAGTCACACGTGACAGACACAATAAACATCCAAATGAACGGGTAGCAGAACAAGGAAGAGTTGACAGCTGTGATTGCGAGGCAGAAGACAAATGAAGGGGACATTTAAGAAATGGTGAAGGATCTCAAAATTCAATATCATGAAAATCTGGAAGGGTTAGGCTCAACTATGCGGAAGCATTGGATATCTTGGAACTCTGAAAGGTGAAGCCTAACTTTTCGGCTGAAAGATCCTTGATACAAACTTAACACAAGGATGCGCAATTTCAATAGACAACAGTTTAGATGTCATCTGCATGAGTAACAGAATATTTAAGTTATGACGTGTTAAGTGCTGATTTTTCCGCTAAAACAACATTGCACACAATGTTTAGTGCTATTTAACAGAAAGGTAACACGTAAGACTCGTAACAAAATTGTTCTATAACATCAACAATCGTGTGCTGTCTGTAGAAGCTGCGCATCCTTGTGTTAAGACGTTATGAAGCTCATGACAGTGCAAGAGCAGACAACAGCCAAGTCGTTCAGGTAGTTAACGGTGCTTTGCGGCATTTAGTCTTTAGAGGCATATTTCCTTTTTACTCCTTTCACCAGCACCCCGCACTATACAATTCAGAGAGTCCACTATGTACCAACCGCTGGGTACAAACGCCGAAACGTTCAAAAATTTAAAGTTTACCGTAGCGCTAATCTGAACTGAGCTATTTCTCTTTTATAACCCCCTCAATACCAAATCCCCTCCCTTTCTGCGAGTCTAACCGGCGCTGCGTCCTCCTCCCTTCCTGACGGACTTCCTACCCCTCCCAACCCCTTGTCCTGCAAAGCTAAGACAACCTACTCCGCACTTTCATACATCGAGGCATTCCTCCTTTTGAACCTCTTTACCCCCTCCGCACTATCTTCTCCCTCTCTCTTCGGCGAGTCTACTGGGTACCGAATCGCTAGTGGACTATTAGGGAACATTTTCGGTCCCAGGAGTTCCGACTCCCCAGATCCGACACGCTCACAATTATCCCCGGCTGAACTCCCCTGGGTTTCTAACCTGGGACAGGGAAGTGCCATTCTGGACCTGCTGGACATCAAGGGACTCTGGATCAGGGCTGGTGGCGAGAAGACACTTCCTAAGGAAAGAGTTAATGATGTAAATACGGTAAATACTTTCTCAGTGTCAGTATGAGATGGTAGGTCTATTCCCTGATTACTAATCTGAACATGCCTTTCGGATAATGTGACCTAATAGGGGCACGGGCATCATTTCGTGGAAACCTGGGAAGAAGGGGCAATGGCGTTACTAAATATAAATATTCAACAGGTTAGCCCGACAACCTGAGGCGTCACAAGCCAAAATGTTTGGGGGGGGGGGAGACGAGGCATTTACCGACTGGCTGGTAATTTTTACCGACTGTTTCTGCACAAAAAAACGACTGTTTTCAACAACAAAAATTACAGTTTGGAAAAAATCGACTGATTTTCAGAAAAGTCAACTGATTTTCAGGAAAACCGACTATTTTGACGAAAAATCGACAAATTTTCAGAAAAAAAACGACTGGTTTTCATGAAAAAAATCAACTGTTTTGACGAAAATCGCGGCGCTTCGCACCGACTCGGTATTTTTTTTACCGGCTGGCCGACAGCATTGAGGAGGGGGGCGTCCCCCCCTCCCCCCCAGTCGTGACGCCCCTGCCGACAACACGTAAGTAATCACCAACACGTTAAACAAAACCAAATTGACATTATCAACAAGACGAATTGTGTCTAAAAAGTATATTACATATGTAAATATTCTTTGAGCCCAAGCTGACTTTGAAACATTGATTCAAACAATGTTTACAACGGGTACGTCAGCTACGATTCGTCATCAGCGATATGTCGGCCCTTTTTGGCAAGGGTCCTCGTCAGGCTGTCAATCCTCTGGTTTAATTTCGGGGAAGGAAACAAACCTGTAAGGGTCCTGACGAGGACCCTTGCCAACAGGGCCGAAATATCACTGATGAAGAATCGTAGCTGACGTACCCGTTGTAAACATTGTTTGAGTAAATATATTACATATGGAATATACCGGGTCTCAGTATATCTATTAGTAGGGTCACTGAACATTGGGGTCATTCAAGCAAACATACACAAAGCCATAAAAGATCGGGAAGAACAAACAAAACTTCGTGAGGGCGTTCAGACAGGTCCAGAAGTATTTTGCTACTCTTAAATTCTTCTTAAAAGAAAAGCTTTCCAGAGGGACCCCGACCCCTCGTCTTCCACTTCTATTTATCTTCTTTTTTTATCTTCATTTATCCCGCTTTTTGGGATCCCAAAACGTAAGTGGAGAGATACCTATGACATTGCCGTCTGTCCGTCTGTTAGCACGATAACTCACGAAGGGAATGAGATATTCTGATGAAACTTAGTGTGAGGATTCTTTGGGTAAAAAGTAAGGTCAAGTTCGTAAATCGACTTTGCAGTCCGACATTTAGGGGTTCAAATTATGGTGAAAACAAAATATTTTTAAACAGCTAATGTGATAGTCGATTATGGGGTAAGAAGACATGCTGAACACGATGGTGAAAACCATTTTCTACCCGGAAAACTAGTTCGCCCGGAGTCCGGCCAAAACCGGAAAATTTGTTAAAAGCAAAAGATTTAGGGGTAAGAAGTCTGTATCTGACAATCATGTTTTTACTCGGACATATATAGAACATTTATAGGAATAAGGATATACGCTGAATTCGTTTCCGAATTTTCTTTTTTTGCTGGACAATTAGTTCGCTCGGAATTCGGTCAGATATTTGGCAGAAGTAAAGCAGGAAGTTTCGGTCAGTATCGTCAAAATAGATATGGCTTATAGAGGTATACCTGAACTTGGTTTTCTTTGAATGAATGAATGAATGTATTACGTGCAGCCTAGTAATAAGGCATTTGCACAGTACATACAGAATAAAAAGGTAAATGAACGCTTAACAGCAAATACAGAGGGTACACAAAATCTACAGCGACAGCAAAAGATAAATAAACGAAAACAAGAATTACACAACGCAACACGAAAAGAACAACAAATTTACTACACTAGCTGGCGCGTTGGGCAATGGGCAGGAAGGCGGTTGAATGATGACAGAAGATGTTCACTTATTTCTTTTAGCTTGAGAGTTGGGTCCAAGACATCAGTGATTGCGCATGCGACGAGGAAGGTACAGAAGAAAACGGAGATGTTTGAAAAAACATGAACGCATTCGACTGGTGTCTTTTCTCTAGAGAATCGGGTACAGACCAGCGAGGAAAAGCACTGAGGAGGAGCAAAAACTTGTGCAGATTTTTGCTAGACCTCGTCAGTTGTATCTGGCTCTGTTTGGAACGACTTCCCCATAGCCCATTCTTGTCGCATTTGCAGTTGATAGAACAGCTGTTTCGCACATTTTTTTTGAGGGTTGTTGAAACTGAAGAAAACGATTTGATGATTAGTCTGGAGAAGACTGGATCTGGCGAAGACAAGACCCATTTGTCTGGATCAAATATTAGATTTTTGGGATCCCATTGAAACCTTTGGTCTTGTTCACATGGAATCGATGATAGTACGGACAATCCTGGCAGAAGTTCAAGTCCGCTACAGCCCAACTCTGAGCGTCTGTTTGTAGGGTAAATAATGGTCAGCCAGAACACTACCGTTCAAGCAGGTGGGAGGAACAGAATAAATAAGTACCCCTAATGAAGGCTGACGACATGATCGTTGTTTCTTAATTAGAGTCCAGAATTTGTGAAGCTAATACAATCCACCTCCTCCCCAAGAAAATTCCTTGGAAACCGAATAATTGAGTTCCAGAATAATGACGAAGGCAAAAGAATTATCATTCGCCGGTAATTGCGGACAAAAGTGCATCCGTTTACATGCGTGGCTAGTAAAACAAAATAACTTCTTACGTTGTCAAATGATAATTTTTTGAGTTTATTAGTTTTTGGGATCCGAAAACATAAGTGGAGGGATACCTATGACATCGCAAAAGTTGTCCGTCTGTTAGCATGATAACTCTCGAAGGGAATGAGATATTTTGATGAAACTCGGTATGACGATTCTTTGGGTAAAGGGTAAGGTCAAATTCGTAGATGGACTCTGTAGCTAAATATTCTTTGAGCCCAAGCTGACTTTGAAACATTTATTCAAACAATGTTTACAACGGGTACATCAGCTACGATTCTTCATCAGCGATATTTCGGCCCTTTTTGGCAAGGGTCCTCGTCAGCCTGACGAGGACCCTTGCCAAAAAGGGCCGAAATATCGCTGATGAAGAATCGTAGCTGATGTACCCGTTGTAAACATTGTTTGAATAAAAAGGACTCTGTAGCCCTAGGTTGGGGGATGGGGGTTCAAATTAAGGGGCAAAAAAAATATTTTTAAACAGCTAATGTGTCGTCCGGAATCCGACAAAAAACGGAAAGTTGGTTAAAAGTAGAAGTTTCATTTGACGTTGATTATATGTTCGCACATATGAGAGAAGCATTTTCTGCCCAGACAACTAATTCGCCAGGAATCCGGCCAAAACCGGAAAATTTGTTAAAAGCAAAAGTTTTATTTGAAGTTGATTAGGTGACAGACTTAAGGATAAGAAGAGACGCTGAGTCTGTATATGACAATCATTTTTTATCCGGAAATATAATTCGTCCAGAACCCAGTTGTAACCGGATTTTTTTTTATAAGTTAAAGTTTTATCTGAAGTTGATTAGATGTTCTTTATAGAGAAAGGATACACGCTGAATTCGTTTCTGAATTTTTTTTCTGGACAATTAGTTCGCTCGGAATTCGGCCGGAACCGGAAATTTGGCAGAAGTACAGCAGGAAGTTTCGGTTTGTATACATATGTGGCTTAAGGAGGTATATCTGAACTTGGTTGTCTCTGACGATTAGCCTGGCGAAGAGTGGATCTGGCGAAGACAAGACCAAATTGTCTGGATCAAATTTTAGATTTTTGGGATCCCATCGAAACCTTTGGTCTTGTTTGTTCAAGCACTTAATCACGTACCAGAAGACACGCCAACACTGGACAATCTGATTTACTGGCCTAGAAGGAGAAGACACTTGTTTCGGCCTACCTAAACTACAGCCAGGGGCGTCCCGAGACTTTCTTCATTGGGGGGGGGGGGGGGGAGGGCAAACCTGGTAAAACTGACCGAATCGGTAGCCTACCAAATTTTTACCGAAATTTTTTTTTTTTTTTAAACACAGCGAGTTGCCTCCAAGAAGCTACAATGTAAAAAGTTGCATAGTATGTACAAAATAAAGTATACAGGTAAAATTTGGCGCGTTTTCACGCTCTTCCACTTCTGTTTTTAAGATACCAAAACGTAAATGGAGTGATACCTATGACATCGCAAAAGTTGTCCTTCTGTTAGCACGATCTATGGGCATTAGAATATAGACGTCTGAAACAGAATCCATGGCGTGGGAGAAGTCAAAAATCCATGACAAATCCCAGAATTCTTCGACCAGTGGCAACACTGCTGAATAATCGAATTAAATTTTCTGAAGACTGATTGAAGAGGAGCAGCTACTTGACGCTACTGAATTCTCTGACGCAGTCTATCAGAACCACGAGATTTATTTCGGTCATGCTTTGAAGGTTTCATGTTTTGATCGGATAAGAAGCATCAGATACTGTTTCTTCCCCAATATTCTAAGACATTTCCCTCCCAATCATTCTCAACTTAGAAAAAACAAGACCCCGTTTTAACCTTGTTTCCAACCTTTAATTTTCGTTCATAATTGGTGAGGCACTTCTCGCAAAACTGATTCCCAACTTACGGCTAGGGACTCTAGGGAGATAAATGACTAAAGGGGAAAAGAAGAGTCGATCGTGGTTGCGGGAAAAACCTTTTAAATGTCGCGTGGGAGCAGGGGCGTCGCAAGGGCATTTTCGTTCGGGGGGGAGGGGGGGGGGGCAGAGCCATATTTTTGTTTTTACCGAATCCTATAGGAGAAAGGAGAGTTCGAGTTTTAAATTATTTTATATTACTGAACAGAAAGGATTACGTACAAAAAGTAACACTAAAGGGCAGAGCTGCTGCCAGTGCGGCAAATCCGAGTCCGAGACAAGTCCGAGTCCTTAAAGAAGGCGTCTCGAGACGAGTCCGAGTCCACCAGCTAAGTCCACCAGCCCCTAAAGGGCACTACGAAAGATGATTAGCCAGCTACTAGGCGTCCTTTTTGCGAAGCCCATTTGGACAATATACTGCCCGGCACGACTGCAGTAGCAGCTTCTATTTATCGTACTCAAGACAAAATTAAATCGAGCGCCACAGGCGAAAATTTGAAAACTGGTTCTCATACAAATTCTATCTTTTATCGTCTATTAAACACCATGATCCTAAGAATTCTTAGAGAACACGATGGGCGACGTCCCGGCAGCAGTAGCTACTGTAAGGCTAGTCAATCCTTCCCGTGATCATGGGATTAAGTTCGATTTTTTCTGCCAAATGTAGGCTAACTATTTCCATGCATTCTAGCTTTTAACGTTTCTCAAGTCCCAATTTGCAACTGTCTTATAATCCCATTCAAATGACGCGCCCTTCCACAAAATAGAGAATAGGCCTATTACGAAAAGCGCCGCAGGCGGAATTTTGATATCATTAGAGCGTGTTTTTGGGATACGAAACCGATGAAATCATAGATCGGTTCTTTTGTCTCCGAGCAGTGCTTCAATCGACCTCTTCGAATTTCGAGGTTCGTGGTAACTACCGAATCCTGGAAAATATGGCAGTTATAGGCTACCAATAAATTACCGAATCCCAGTTATTATACCGAATAAGTTTAGACCGATAGCTTATTCGGGATTCTGTAAAACTGCCGAATCCGGTTATTATACTTTTTGGTATCGAAAAACAACCGAATAAAATTCGTATTCGGTAGAATTTTGTCGAAACTGGAACAAGAGTCGGGATTCGTGGTAACTACCGTACCCCGAAAATTATACCGAATAAATTACCGAATCCCAATCATGATAAAGAACAATTCTGGACCAATAGCTTCTTCGTGGTTCTGTGTAACTACCGAATCTCCATAAGTATACCTAATAGTACTGGCATCGAAAAATTACCAAATAATTCCAGTAAATTCGCTCAAAGAATTCGTGATAACTACCGAATCCTGGCAATTATACCGAATCTCAATCATTATACCTATAGCCTATTTAAAATTCTGTATAACTACCGAATCCCCATAAATATACCGAACAGTTCTGGTATCGAAAAAAAATAGAACAAAAATTGTAGTAAAATCCCGAATCTCGAAAAGTTGGGGGGGGGGGGGAGGGATACTGCCCCCCCCCCCCACCCCTTGTGAAGCGCCTGCCTGAGAGTGACTTATAAGGCTAAACTATTTTGAGCACTTCCAAGTAGGCCAAGCTAGGACCATGAAACCTGCTACAAGCGTAAAGTTCCTGAGCCAATGCTCTAGCAAACGTTCCTATCTTGTTCCTTCCTAAGGTTGGAGCTGCTCCAGACACGGACAGGCGACGAGTAGTGGCTAAATGGTCTGATGTGTGGTCGATCTTTCACTACTGATAAAAAACCTGGCAGTGTTTGTCCAGGTGGGACTGGGACACAGGTCTTTGTTCTTTATGTAGTTGGTTTTCTTTGTTTTGTCTTCAGAAAGTGTGTTGAATATGTAGTTAGTATCTGATTTGCATAATATTTTTTGTACCATGGCCCGTTGGGCTTTCCATGTGCAATACATACATACATACATGCTACCCCACACGAGGTGGGAGAATCAGGAAACTAATTTAACTAATGGCAAAGTCGAAAAACGGTGATTCGATCGGTTTGAACCTTCATGAGTGGTAAGAGAAGATATTACCTTAAATTACCTTAAATCGCACTTGCCAGCGAAAGGTAATCCTGTCGTGCGCTGGCTCAGTGATGGATGGAGAGGGCCGCATCTTGGGAATCCCATGCAGTTTTCCAAGGCTTCCGAGTCCAGTCTTTGTCAACCGATGACTTGAAGGCCTCCACACTATCTGCCACGACAGTTTTCTGACCGAGGGAATTCCATAGTGGTACGACTCGATTAGTAAAGAATTGGTTTCGCTTCTTGGTTGTAGCTCTCTTCCGGAAAAACTTCTTGGAGTGTCCTCGGGTTCGGGTGTTCTGTTCTAGCTGGAACAGGTTGGTGTCTGTCTCCAAGAGTTTGTATGCCATAATGACGTCGCCACGTCTGCGACGGTAGCAAAGGGTTGGCAGGTTCAACTTCGTTAATCTTGTTTGGTAGTCCAGGGTGCTATATCCTTTGATGCATTTAGTGGCTCTTCTTTGTACAGACTCAAGTGCTGCCTGATCCCCCTTGTTTATTGGTGTTGCTACACACATCCCAAATTCGACTTTTGGTCGTACCAGGCCTTTGTATAGCTTTGTTATTACTTGTGGGGATCGGGAGCTAAATGTCCTTTTGATCAGGCCAAGGATCTGGAAGGACTTTGCAACTACTGCTTGGGTGTGTTGGCTGAACTTGAGGTCTTCATCTACCAGAATGCCCAGGTCTTTCTCTTGTCTTGTGGAGATTATTTCCTGTCTAGTGCCATTTTTGCTGGTCATGGAGTATGTGTGTCTTGTTTTTTTTTCCCCGAAGTGTAATGATCTGCACTTTTGGATGTTGAACTCGAGTCGCCAGGTTGTTGCCCATTCTGAGAAGTTGTCCAGTTGTCCATATTGGTGAGGCTATCTACAGGACCTATGATTTTTGAATCATCGGCATATAGGCTGGTCTTGTTTCTGATAACTCTAGGGGCATCGTTAATAAAGATATTAAAGAGTGTTGGACCCAGAACCGTGCCCTGCGGGACTCCGCTTGTTACGTTACTCTTTTCTGAGAAGAATGCCATACCCTGGTCTCCATATATCTTAACGGCCTGAGTTCTTTCTGTCAAAAACTGCATGATCCAGTCTGTGACAGCTTGATGTATTCCGATCCCCTCCAGTTTTATCTTCAGCCTTTTATGGCAAACTTTATCAAATGCTTTTGCAAAGTCGAGTAGAATTAGGTCAACTGGTAGATTCTGATCGAGCAAGCCAGTTACATAATCGTAAGCATCAATAAGGTTGGTATCGGTAGAATGTTTTGGGCGAAATTCATGTTGGTGCTGTGTAAGCAGATCGTTGTCAGTAAGGTGCCTCAAGACTGCTGAGTTTACGATACCCTCCAGGATTTTTCCGACGACTGAGGTGATACTTATTGGCTTGTAGTTTGCTACTTGATCTCGTTTACAACCTTTATGCACAGGAGTTATGTGGGCAACCTTCCAGTCACTGGGTACTGATTTTGTGTCCAAGGATGTCTGGTACAGTTTGGTAAGGGGTGCTGCTATTGCTGAACTCAATTCTTTTAAGAGTCTAGGGTGGATTCCATCTGGACCAACTGATTTGTTGGGGTCCAGTTTTTTCAGCCTTCTTTCAACATCTACTGGGTCAACAGTTATAGAGATCATTGGTGTTGCAATACTATACTCTGGTTTTTGAGGTAGTGGGGTGTTATCATTGGGTGTGAACACAGATGTGAATTTCTTGTTTAGAGCCTCAGCGATTTGGACTGGGTGGTAGATTGTGTCTCCATTGTCAGACAGTTGGGTTACTGAGTGTCTACCAGGTTTGCTTGAGGAAGCGTACCTCCAAAATGTTTTTGGATTCACTTTACAGTCATTTGCTACTGTCTCTTCATAATTCTGGGTTAATTTTCTTGTCTGATTTCTTAGTGTTTCTCTTGCTGTCTTGAACCGTTCATAGTTCTTTGTGTTTGGTTTCTTCTTATAGCATTTCCACCTTCTGTTTTTTGCATTCATCATCCGTTTAATTTCCTTAGTCAGGAATGGTAGAGTCTTTGGCTTTTTAATCCATCTTTCAGAAGTATATTTCTTTTCTAATTCTAAGAGAGATTCTCGCAACTTTTTCCATGCTTCGTTCACTTCCAAATTTTCCATACACGCCCAGTTTTCATTTTCCAGTTCCCTCTTTATTAGGTTGTAATTTGTGAATCTCCGCTTGAAAAAATTATTTGACTTGTTGAACAACCTTAATTTGCTCTGGATGCATACATGGTCGCTCAGGCCGAAAGGGGGGAGGCAGTCCACACTAATAATTGATTCTTGGTCATTCACGATAACCAAGTCCAATAAGGTTGGTTCCTGCCCATCCCTATGCCTAGTGTGAAAGTCAACCGCCTGATATAATGTTTGTTCTTCTAGGCATTGGAGGAGTGGGTTAGGCATACCACCCTGCTGATTCACATAACCACGTCCATCAGTCCAACCAATATTAGGCAGATCGAAGTCTCCCACTATCACTAACTTTTTTGTTAATTAGATCTTAATATCCCTTAATATCCTAGATGATCCATTAATGTGTCCAAACCAAATCCAACCACGACCGGGGGGAGGGGAGGGGGGGGGGGATTTGACCTCGATTGGTGGTACAAGCAGATACCCTTGATATCCTAGGTCAGAACCGCATCCGGCGATGGTTGGGGGTAGAAGGAGATGTTTTGTGACGTCGTCATTTATTTTCTTTTACCATTTACTACTAGCCTAGGAGCTAATAGCTCTTGTTATCTACGAATATTCCCCCCATACTAGTTCAGGAAGTTGTCACGTTTGGAAACTGCCAGCAGTTAACAGCAGTCGAAGGATGTGATCCAAATCTCCTGGAGCGTGATAGATAAAGGGTTCGTCCCAGCTCGGCCCAAAAGTTACTAACAAGTTACTCTACATAACTTTCGTTGTTCAGCTTGCCCAAAAGTTACTGGGGAGCAAAAGGAGGACCATTACAAAGTACATTTCTGATGGCTTTACTGGGACTGTTGGCATAAATAAAATACATGCAATTAAGATGGCGATTTTTCACTACTTATTGCACGATAAGTAACTAACTGGAACATATTTTTTCTGCTTACCTCGTTAAAAATATTGTTGGGGAAGTCTGGGATGGCGTGTGTTCAAAAATTGGCAGCAGGAACTGTCTGGATTATCTTGCATTTTTTCTTTTCGTTTTAATGTCCGGAAACTCAAAACTGTATTCAAAAATGCAATAGGAAAGACTGGTGCTATTCCGGATAGGAAAGAAATTGTATGAAAATGAGGATACAGCGACCGAGAACACACGACTGGAATATAGACAAAGAACTGACGGGCACAGCTGGATTAACAAACCTGAAAGGACACCTCTTATTTATTCTGCTTTCCTAAGTCTTTCTTGGCTCATTTTCGGCCGTGCCGAGTTTTGCCAGTCATGCAACGCAAACGAGGCCGAAAGCTTCAAGGTTCACCGATACTCTTTCACACATAAAGACACGAGATGCTTCACAGTATTGTTTTTGGGATCCCAAAACGTAAGTGCAGGGATACCTATGACATCGCAACAGTTGTCCGTCTGTCCGTCCGTCCGTCTGTAAGCACGATAACTCTCGAAGGGAATGAGATATTTTCATGAAACTTGGTGTGAGGATCCTTTTAGTCAAGGGAAAGGTCGAGTTCGTAGATGGGCTCTGTAGCCTACATTTAGGGGTGGGGGTAAAAATTAAGGGGCAAACAAAATATATTTAAACAGCTAATGAGATAGTCGATTAAGAGGCGTAAGACGAGATGCTGAACACGATAATGAAAACTATTTTCTCGCCGGACAAGTAGTTCATCCGGAATCCGGTCAAAACCGGAAAGTTTGTTAAAAGTAAAAGTTTATTTGAAGTTGATTAGATGTTCGATTGAGGGGTAAGAAGACATGCTGAAGGTTGTTGTGAGAATCGTTTTTTACCCGGACAAGTTTCGCCCGGAATCCGGCCAAAACCGGAAAATGTGTTAAAAGCATAAGTTGTATTTGTAGTTGATTGATGTTCGATTTCGGAATAAGAAGAGATTCTGAATCCGTATATGACAATTAATTTTTACCCTGACATATAGTTCGCCCGGAATCCGGCTGAACCTCGAAAATTATTATAAGTTACATTTTATTTGAAGTTGATTAGATGTTGAATATAGGGGTAATGTGATATGCTGAATTCGTTTTTGAGCTTTATTTTTCACCGGACAAGTAGTTTCGAAAGTCCGCCGAAACCGGAAAATTGGCAGAAGTAAGGCAGGAAGTTTCGATCTGTTTTCGTCAAAATAGATATGCCTTATAGGGATAAACACGCATGCTGAATCCATATCTGAACTTGGTTTTCTCAGATGATTAGTTATTTGGCCTTAATCTTTTTCTAATTTTAATAGTAAAAATGTTCAAGGAGTCTGGCGAAGACTGGATCTGGCGAAGACAAGACCCAATTGTCTGGATCAAATGTTGAACTTTTGGGATCCCATCGAAACCTTTGGTCTTGTTAACCACGGCGCGTTCAGTTTTCAAACCGCCCATCGGAGAACGGGAGAGCTGGATAGAGTCGACAAGCGCTAACAGGAAAATCGCTAATTTCACGTTGCAAGTAATGGTATTTTCGAAAATGATATTTCTAAACCATTCGATCGCGAAAAGATTATTTCTAGTAAGAGTTATGCTTGACGCATTAGCTCCTCGCCGTCGTCTTCTTCAACCGAAAAATCTGTTCCAAAATAACTGTAAAGCTGCTCTTGCATTCAAGTATCACGCGTTGTCTCGTCTCGTCGTAACTTTGACGTTCAAAAATTTATGACGTCACACCTAGTTACTTCAAAGTAACTACGGAGCGGAGTTGGAATGAGAACACAATGTCAAACACCTTCATGCGCTCTCGTTGAAAGGCTCTAGTTCTCATGGTAATTCCCCTTGGCTGTTGCGGTACCATATACCGCAGCTCGTTTATTTCGTCTCCGAGATAGGGGTCGGCACCGTTTCTGTTTCTGTTTTTTTTACTACCGTTTTCTGTTCTGTTTTTTTTTTTTTAAATAACAGAAAAACAGAAAACAGGTAGCCGTTTTTTTAATGCCGTTTCTGTTTCTGTTTCGTTTTTTACTTGACCGTTTTAGCCGTTTCTGTTTTTATTTTACCTGTTTTTTCCAATTTTCCGTTTTTTGTTACGACTTATACGCGTGGCGTCCCGGCGTAATCTAGCGGTTTTTACTCTTCCGGCGAATTATATCATCTACCGATATTTTCCGCTTTTCGGAAGGAGAGAGATTACACCCTACCCGACGAAAAGGATATTTTTACACCATCATTAGAGGAAGCATAACAACAAAATTAACATTAGGAGGTATAGGACTTTCGACTTACAGACTAAATTATCGGCCTTTGATAACCATTCTGAGCCAGTGAATTGCTGGAAACGTTAATCTGGCTATTTCTTGTTGGTATAAAAATATTTTGCGAAACGGAGTCTCGCATCCCATTGGTCGGATAAGGCGCATTTTTTGAAATCCAACCAATAGGAAGCACGAATCGGTTTGTACTGAAAGCTTGAAGCCTTCAAGCTCCCATTTCTGATGAAACTTTTCTACAAAGCTGTAATTAAGTAAATAAGAAAGAGCCAGCGAACTTTTCCAATGTTAAAAAGTTTTGTTTTCACTTTTCGGTAAAGATGTGCACTGTCAGGGTATTAGAAATTCATTTTTAAGCAAAACCCTTGTGGCGCAAATGATCATGGACCTTCGGGGGATCATGAAATATATAGTTTGGTCAAAAGTAATTTTTCACTTTACGGTTAAGGTGTGCACTTCAAGGGAGCTGGCAGTTCATTTCTGTACTTTAAGTGATGGTCGGATCTGGAAAATTACAATTTGAGCCAATCTTGTCGAGTCTCTAATGTTCCAGCCAAGTTTCATCGTTCTAGCACATCTGGAAGTACCTTAACTCGCGATCACCAGAATTCCGGACCCACTCCAACTCCCCCCACAGTGCACGAATCCGATCCGTTCTGTCAAGGGTGTAACTAGTTCTTGTGATTGTTCTTCCCACCAAGTTTCTTCCCGATTAGTCCACTCTAAGCGTGAGACAAGATTTTCAGTACTCCCCTCCACCCCCTCACATTCATCGGATCCGGTTCGGACTTGAAATGGGACATCCGAGAAACGAATCTATCCAAATACCAAGGTTCATTAAGACCCGATCACCCGTTCGAAAGTTATATTTACCTCAAGATTCCGGATTCCTGCTCCCTCCACTCCCAACGATGACCGGATCGGGGAACTGACTATTTCTAAGTTAATTTGGTCGGGTCTCTGATATGCCTGCCAGTTTCATCGTCCTAGCCCACTTGGGAGTACCTTAACTCCGGATCACCGGAATTCCGGAACCCCCTCCAACTTCCTCCACAGTGCCCAAATCCGGTCCAGTTCTGTCTATGATGTACCAAGGGCTTGTGCTTGTTCTTCCCACCAAGTTTAATCCTGATCGCTCAACTTCAAGCGTGTCACAAGAATTCCGGCCCCCCCTCCGACTACCCCCCCCCCCCAAATTCATCCGATCCGAACCGGACTTGAAATGGACCGTCTGAGGCACGAGGTCGTTCGAAATATCAAGTTTCATCAGATCCAATCACCCGTTCCAAAGTTATACATATACATACTTCAATATTTCGGATTCCCCCCACGGTTGTTGGATCGTCGAAGTGGCTATTTCCAAGTTAGTTTTGTCAGATCCCTCATATGCCTGCCAAGTTTCATCGTCCTAGCACATCTGGAAGTACCCTAACTCGAGAACAGTGGACCGACCGACCTACCGAAAAGTGATCGGTATATGGGACTTGAGGGAAGACCATGCTCAAACGCTGGGGCATGCTGACAGGGGTGACCATGGTTCTCAGTGTTCTCACACATAGTTGTACCCCTTCTTCCACACAGGGGTATCAGTATACAGTACTTTGGGAACCAGAACAATTTAGTATTTAATTTTTTACCTTGAAATTTTTTGCTTTGAAAGGGTACTGTTACCCTTCTGGGGAATAAGGCGTACACATACGTCTGACTTCCATACTCACCCCTGCCAGCATACCCCAGCATATGACCATGGGTATAAAAAAGGGCTTAGTTTGCTAGACAGGTGCAGGGTCCTTTTTTTTCACCTTACACAATTATACTCGAACTTCTCTCACAACCTTCTCCTGTCAGACCCTCCCTGAGTCCCCTCCTCACACAATTCACTTTCCAACAACCGCCTAACCGTTCCAAATGGTCGCCTTACTGTAATCTTATAAACCTGAAGAAGTAGGAAAAAACAGAAATATTTATTCAAACAATGTTTACAACGGGTACGTCAGCTACGATTCTTCATCAGCGATATTTCGGCCCTTTTTGGCAAGGGTCCTCGTCAGGCTGTCAATCTTCTGGTTCAACTTCGGGGAAGGAAACAAACCTGTAATCAATTACAGATTACAATTACAGATTACAGGTTTGTTTTCTTCCCCGTTGTTGAACCAGAAGATTGACAGCCTGACGAGGACCCTTGCCAAAAAGGGCCGAAATATCGCTGATGAAGAATCGTAGCTGACGTACCCGTTGTAAACATTGTTTGAATAAATGTTTCAAAGTCAGCTTGGGCTCAAAGAATATTTAAAACAGAAATACCTGTTAAAACGGCCGTTTTTTTTGCAAAAACGGTTCGTTTCTGTTTTTCCGGAAAAAACGGAAAAACAGAAACGGTTTTCCGTTTTTTATCACCGTTTCTGTTTCTGTTCCGTTTTTTATTTGCCGCTTTTTACCGTTTCTTTTTTAGCCAAAAACAGAATCGGTGCCGACCCCTACTCCGAGATACATTGAATTCTCACGGGACTGAAATATTTCACACCCTTGTGAGCGCTGCAGATTAAGGGATACCTGGGTGAATTATGATTAGGTACTGTAGTTTTATAAGTAGTGAACTGAAAGCCAAAAATGCCCCTCAGCCGGGATTTGAACCCAGGACCCTCAGCTTACAAGGCAGGCGCGCTAACCATTTGAGCTACAGAGGGGCTTGTGAACAGAGTTCGCAAACCACTACAATAGTCTGGTAGAAGCCGGCCACAGGAACAGTGATCTCGCCCCAGTGATCTCTGATCCCGGCTGAGGAGCCGTTTTGTCTTTCAGTTCACTACTTACAAAACGTAAATCAATGCTGGCCGGCGTCTTCCCCATTAAAATTATATTTGGTTTTCACCATGAGACCCCGCCTTATGTGTCCTGGTATGTCTACGTGGCTCCGACAATGGAGTCCTAGACTTCTAAATTATATTCGAAAAAACTGTTTCTGGTTTATTGATCACGGTAGAAGTCCCTTAAAAGTGCCATAAAAGTCCGCCATTGGTGACGGGATGAGGGGGAATGCCCCCCTAGAACTCCAAATCGTCTTGGTACTATTTATTTCCTTAGATAGGTTTCAAAAGGCAAAACTGGGAAGGACTAAATTCGAAAATTACTTTAAATTTACCCTGAAGATAGTAACCAAATATTGAGTCTGAGTAATAAACCTGGGATGCGCGATGAAAAATTTGTAGCCTGCGTAGTTGTATGATAGTTGTACGAAAAAGTTACATGTATTGATATGTAATAGTAAAGAATACTATCATTTAATGTGCCTCAGACTGGGCTAATATTAAGCAGTAGTATCCAGTAGCATCCTGTCTTGCTATAGTAGCATCCAGTCTTACTAACAGTAGCATGCAGCAGAATGCAGTAACGCTGTAGCCTTGAAATAGAAGCATGTAGTAGCATCAGTTCGTGCTACTTTTTCGTACAACTTCATACTACTGATTGACAAAAAAAAATTTCATCTGGTGGGGGCCCAGGATTGATCTCTGGCCCCTAAGGTTTATTGAAATGGCGCCACTGCTTTAAAGGAAGTTGTTGAACAGTCGGATACAGCAGAAAATTTAGTTGAAAGGGGAACGAGGATGAGTATCGGTTGTAAAACACTTCTTATTTCATAATTTTGCCACTGAACGGAGCAAAGGCAACTGATAAAAAAAAGCGAAGAAAATCACAATGTGTGGCATTCATTTGACTTTATTTTGATTCAACTGCACTCGTTTCTGTGCATAAGTATTTGCTAGGCTTGAATTTCACCATATTCTTTAGCATAGCTAAAAGTAAGGCGAGATCCGAAGTAACAAAGCTCTACTGTACTCCACCATCGACTTTCTTTTTCTTTTTTTCTTCGACTTCAATGACGAAGCTTTCTCTTTGCACTCTACTTCTTCCCAATTTCTTCGAGTTTGGCATAGTTAAAGGCAGAGATCCGAAGTAAATAAGCTCTGCTGTACTCAACCTTCGACCTTTTTTTTTTTTTTCTTGTTTTTGGGATCCCAAAACGTAAGTGGAGGGATACCTATGACATCGCAAAAGTTGTCCGTCTGTCCGCACGATAACTGTCGAGTGGATTGAGATATTTTGATGAAACTTGGTGGGAGGATCCTTTGGGTCAAAGTACAAGTCAAGTTCGAAGATGGGCTTTGTAGCCCTGTCTTTGAGGGTGGGGGAGGGGGTTCAAATTAGGGACAAACAAAATATTTTTAAACAGCTAATATGATAGTCGATTATGGGGTAAGAAGACATGCTGAGTACGATGGTGAAAACCATTTTCTTGTCGGACAAGTAGTTCGTCCGGAATCCGACAAAAACCGGAAAGTTGGGTAAAAGTAAAAGTTTCATTTGAAGTTGATTAAATGTTCGATGTAGGGGTAAGGAGACATGCTGAACAAGATGGTGAAAACCATTTTCTTGCCGGACAAGTAGTTCGTCTGGAATCTTGCAAAGACCGGAAAGTTGGTTAAAAGTAAGTTTCATTTAAAGTTGATTAAATGTTCGATTCAAGGGTAAGAAGACATGCTGAACACGATGGTGAAAACCATTTTCTCGCCAGACAATTAGTTCGCCAGTAATCCGGCCAAAACCGGAAAGTTTGTTAAAAGCGAAAGTTTTATCTGAAGTTGATTAGATGACAGATTTAGGGGTAAGAATAGACTCTGAGTCTGTATATGACAATCACTTTTTATCCGGAATCCGGTTGTAATCGGAATTTTTTTGTAAGTCAAAGTTTTATTTGAAGTTGATTAGATGTTCTTTATAGAGATAAGGATGTCCGATGAATCCGTTTCTGAATTTTCTTTTTTTCCTGGACAACTAGTTCGCTCGGAATTCGACCGAAACCGGAAATTTGGCAGAAGTGAAGCAGGAAGCTTCGGTCAGTATCTTCAAAATAGATATGGCTTATAGAAGTATATCTGAACTTAGTTTTCTCTACCTGACGAAGTCTGGATCTGGCGAAGACGAGACCTAATTGTCTGGATCAAATACTAGATTTTGGGATCCCATCGAAACCTTTGGTCTTGTTTTCTTCGACTTTCACTTTGCACTCTAATTTTTCCTAATTTCTTCTAGTTTGGCATAACTAAAAGCAAGGCGAGATCCGAAGTAACAGAGCTCTAATAAACTCCACCTTCGACATTGTTTTGTCTTTCTTCGACTTCAATGGCGAAGCTTTTTCTTTGCACTCTACTTTTTCCAGTTCCTTCGAGTTTGGCATAGCTAAAAGCAAGGCAATATCCGAAAGCTCTGCTGTACTCCACCTTAGACTTTTTTTTTGTCGACTTGAATCATGAAGCTTTGTCTTCGCGCTCTATTTTTTTCCCAGTTTTCGCGAGTTTAAATACCATTCAGAAACCAAAGAGCTATCATTTAGTGACAGATAAACGGAGACTGCATATTCCGGAGATAATTGCCTGGTATCTGTTTCTAAAAGTAACAACGACAGGGGTTGTTAAAAGAATGTGAGTAATATTGCTAATGAGACTTGCGTGCGGTAGTGTTACAGTAGAAATATGCTTCGTTGAGGTTAATTGACTTTGAACAGTGTCACGGTCATTCACTTCTTGTGACAAAAAGTCAATTACCAGTTAGACAAAATAGCTAATTAAGGCTCGAATTAAGAACATATGAATGGGTGTTTTGGGTCTTCATTTTACCATTTACCTCACAACTGCACTATTCCAATTTAAGTAACCTCCAAAGAACCGTACCTCTACTGTCCGTGATACCGGCCGCAAAATCTGCAGAAAACTAATATGCTAGTCTGCTTCTCTGATCCCGGATTTTTTTAAACGTTTACTAAAAAAAAAATACCTCTTTCCACCGAGGGAGGCCTTCTTCGAAAATTTTTTACGTAAAGATGGACTGTCATGCCAGAAGTAATTTTCTGAATAACATTCGAGGTATTTATAAGTAGTGACAAAAATGTTCCTCATCCGTGATTTGAACCCATGACCCTCCGCTTACAAGGCGACCGCTCTATCAAGTGAGCTACCAAAGGGCTTGTCAGCATTGTTCCCAAACCACTACAAGAGTCAGATAGAAGCTGGTCATTGAAATTAACGAACTGAGTTTTTTCAAAAATTCAATTCTTAAATTAGTTTCTTGTTTATTTTTCACGGTACAAGTCTCTTATATAAAGCGCCATCTATGTAATGTACGTTTGAGGCTCAAATATCGGAGCATCGTAGATGGACCAGGGCACTTATGGCAGAACCTTCCGGGCGGAAAACCACAGATTTATTTAATGGGTAAATCGAATGTACCTCGGTAAATTGAATGACAATTTATGTGATTCATAACTGTGTTATAACTGGCCAATGTCTTATTTTGTGCATTGTATTATTTCTATTCTTATTATGAACGTTGTGTCGAAAAAGCCGAACATCGATGTCAAGAAATCGGTCAAAATAAACCAAAACAAATCAAACAAAACTATGAAGGATGTGACAACAACATCAATATTCCTTGAGCCCAAGCTGACTTCGAAACATATATTCAAAAAATGCGTAAAACGGATGTGTTGACGCGTTGACGCTGAAGATTGACAGCCTAACGAGGACCCTTGCCACGAAGGGCCGAAATATCGCTGCTAAAGCATCTTAGCTGACAAATCCGTTTTATGCATTATTTGAATAGACAGCGGCATACGTAACAAGTAAACCTTTACCAAGCCTTTTGTTACGTGATGGACGGTTATTTTCATAAAACAATTAGATATGGTTTCTAGCAGGAAAAGCGGCACCAAGGGGCTTGAACTTTTTGAAGGACTAAAAAAGTTCATTAAGGTTAATTAATGACAAAATGTATTCCCAAAAAAGCTATTTGGGCCACGGCGGGAAAAAAACAACAAAAAACGCACTTCAACTACACCATTCCATATATTCAGCACTCAACTCATAATTCTAGTAAGTAAATAAACGAACTTACAAACTAATAACTATCCCCACCACAACCTCAACCTACAATAAAACTTTCACAGTGCTCCATGACAACTTTCAGGAATCTACCCAACCGACGCAAATCTTGAGTACTCTACTACCCGTCAAATCTTTCAGAGCACCACCCTGTAAAATCTTTTGACAAAAACTCTCTTACCCAAACTCGCTTCAGTACCATAATAAACCTAGTGTTCCACATCTTCATCCATCTTTCCACAAAGCGAGCAAAAATAGTGATCAGCACCGCAAAATAAATTTATATCACAGATCATATAACAATGTAACTACTGATGTGACATCTTTGACTGAATTATAAGTTCGAGAATGACTCACGTTGCATCCTGTAGGTCGGTGTGCTGCTTGCGAAAGGTCCAACTGGTCTCTGCGGTGTCGAGACAGGGGTAAATCCTTGCTTATCTACGAAAAACAATCCTGGGGTCCCTGAGTCCTCAGAATCCAATGAAATGGATATCTCGGCCAAGTCAGCTGCACCTGTGGATACAATTCAGCATAAAAGACCGGTAGGGGTTGGTGTTTAACAAAGTTTCTAATCTTACCCAGAACAACCCTAGGTTGGGAGTCCGGAGCCAATTGGCAGCAACTGGTGACATCGCTGCAAGAGCAACGTGTGACATTTTCCTACCATTTATGGATACCATAGTTGCGTTTTTGCAGATACCATGGTATGTGTTACCACGGTAACTGGATCTGCAATTAGCCGTTTTTGCAGTTACCGTGGTATCTGATATACGGTTGCTCTGCCAAAACGACAATTGCCAAAATTGCGCTTTTCGAAGTCATCCCAAAAGAAAAGCTGATATTCAGTCACATCACCAAGTGCCAAACTTCTTTCCCACCAATTTGACAGAAACTGATGAAAGTGAGATGCATTTTCAGATACTACGATCAGTTACCACGGTCGGACCGTAGTATCTGAATATCAGATACCACGATAACTGGCCAGATACCACGACAACTGCAAAAACACCTATGACCGTGGTATCAGATACCACGATAACTGCAAAAACACCTATGACCGTGGTATCAGATACCACGATAACTGCAAAAACGACTTTAGACCGTGGTGCCAGATACCATGACAAAAACGCAACTCATGAAACTTAAGCTGAACACTATCAATAATAATACTAACTAGAACTACGTTGCCTGGGCAACGTTAAGCGTTGCAGAAACACTTCGATTTTGTTTCTTCGCTAACGGTTAAATGCTGAATTTGTCAACTCGTCGTGGTTTTCAAAATGGTACGTTCCAATCCAAGAAGAATATTTTTCTGGACTGATGACACAATCTGTTATCACATGCTTATCCTTCAGCGTTGAAAAAATAACAACAGGATATCGGAAGTAGGAAGTAGTAGCCCCCTACAGTGGCCGAATACGACTTGAAAACATAGAAGTCGCATCTCTGACATCTCCTTTCCCGTCCATCAAGTTCGACTGGAATCGGAGCGTAGCCTATCCAATCCCTCGAGTACAAGTGTTTCATGAGTTTTCCGGTGCCCGCCTCCACCCCCCCCCCAAAAGTATCGGATCCGATCATGGAACATCTGAGACGACATTTCTTTCCACTTGCCAAGTTTCATTCAAATCCAATAACACTTTCAAAAGTTATGCATGCCACTAGATTCCGGATTCCCCATCACTCCACTCCCCCCACGATGGTTGGATCGGGGAAACGACTCCAACTCCCCCAAAAGTCACCGGATATGGTCCGGATTTGAAGTGGGGCATCTGAGACACGAGATCTATCTAAATATCAAGTTTCATTAAGATCCGATCATCCGTTACAAAGTTAAAAATACCTCAATTTTCCCGATTCCCCTCCCTCCCTCTCCCCCCCCAGATGGTCGGATTGGGGAAACGACTATTCTCAAGTCAATCTGTTGGGATCCCTGACCGCGCCTGCCAAGTTTCATCGTCCTAGCACATCAGGAAGTACCGAACGGGATCACTAGAAATACGGATCCCCCCAAGCTCCCCACAGTGAATGGATCCGGTCCGGTTATGCCATTCACGTATCTGGGACTTGTGCTTGTTCTTCCCATCAAAGAAATGGGAAAGTTTCCCAAGATTTCCGGTTCCCCCTCGAACTCCCTCCAATGTCACCGGATCCGGTCCGGATTTAAAATGGAGCATCTGAGACACGAAGTCTTTCTGTATGTCAAGTTTCATTAAGATCTGATAACCCGTTCGTAAGTTAAAAATACCTCACTTTTCCTGATTCCCCCTCCTTCCACTCCCCCCCCCCAGATGGTCGGATCGGGGAAACGACTACTTTCAAGTCAATCTGATCGGGTCCCTGACGCGCCTGTCAACTTTCATCGTCCTAGCACATCAGGAAGTACCGAACTCGCGGGATCACTAGAAATTCAGACCCCCCCCCCCCCCCAAATTCCCCCACAGTGAGCGGATCCGGTCCGGTAATGATAATCACGTATTTAGGACTTCTGCTTGTTCTTCCCACCAAGTTTCACCCCAATCCCTCCACTCTAAGCGTTTCCTAGGATTTCCGGCTCCCCCTAAAGTCACCGGATCCGGTCCGGAAATTAATCCGGGTCGTCTGGGGCACGAGGTCTGTCCAAATATCAAGTTTCATTAAGATCCGATCACCCGTTCAAAAGTTATAAATTCCTCAATATTCCAATTCCTCCTCCCTCCACTCCCCTCACGATGTTCGGATCGGGAAAGTGACTATTTCCAACTTAATCATTTGGGATCCCTGATGCCTGCCAAGTTTCATCGTCCTAGCTTATGTGGAAGTGCCCGAATTAGCAAAACCCGGACCGACGGACGGACAGAAATTTCGATCGATATATGGCACTTGGCCCCTCATCGCCGAAGATGATTATGATCTACTGGCCGATTGTTACTGAAAAGTCTCACAGTTGGGTTCCGCCTATTCTTTGTTTGAGTGTGTACCCTACCACTAAAGTTTTCAACCCCCAAAGACTTAATTCTAAGTTACAGTGATATACCATGGAGACTAATTTTCTTACCCTCAGATTTAAAGAGATCAAATAATATGTGGACCAATTTGCACTAGTTTCTAGCCCCTCATGAACCCCTTCTAGAAACCGATTCCAACTTACAAGTCCATCTCCCCGTGATAGGCATAGTACCGAATTGTTCTCAATTCAAACAGACAAGAAACAAATAATTATTATTATTATTATTATTATTTATTTGAATCCTTCAAAACTGAAGAGTAATGTAAAAAAAGGAACAACAACATGTCAGTCAGACTCACACACACTTACATACTAATAAACAGCTGACCGTTAAAGACAAATTAGCCTACTAAATATACAACGAAGTACATGAAAAAAAAACAAAGCTCAAAATAAACCAACTAATCAGGGCGCTTTTTTGTGAAAAAAGGAAAAAGGTTGTGATGAAGAAGAATGTTGTCAGCCTTTTTATGAAAGTTCTGGATTTTACCATTTAAAGTTTCCAAAGGATTCTTCACTTTAAAATTCGAAGTGAAGAAAGAGTTACTCGCAGAAATCGGGAAGCCAAGAAGGAATTTAGAGAATTTATAATAAGTAACTTTTAACGCAGAAAGTTCAGAAGGACGGAAAGAAGAAAAGAAAGTAGACGGAAAAAGAATGTGAGGAAGTGCAACAGCCGTATACATAGAACCAAGAACATCTCTGCGATACATCCCTCGTAAACGAATAACAGCACCAAATACTCTTCTTATTTTATCTTGCACATGTTGAATAAGGATAAGTTTCCAGTCCCTGGTATTAGATGAGTAAGGGATTCCAAGATACATAACTTTCTCAACAGGGCTGAAAACAATCCCCCCACCCCAATCTCAGTGTCGGCAAAGTACTAATCACAAAATAATTACACTTTTCTGAACTAATTATTAGACCCTTCTGCCTCAATTTAGATACTAGAATGTTATAATTTTCAATTATTTTTTCCTTTGACCGACTTAAAATAATAATATCATCAGCATATGCTAAAAACGTTACATCACGTGCAAAATGTATTAAAGAAGTCTTTAGCGACCGAAGACAATCTGCCAAACATGCATTAAAAATATATGGTGATAAAATTCCACCTTGTCTAACGCCTTTTCCCACTGAAATTAAATTAGACAGACTTTTCGGGGAACGAATGCCACTTGAACGTTCAGTCCATTGTACCAGGACCTTAAAGCACGCACAACAGAACGGGGAATACCATTATACACAAGGGATAGAAGAGCAGCCGCATGAGAAATATTGTCGAAAGCACCTTTTATGTCAATCAGAAGCGTATAAAGCGGTTGTCCGCTCAATCGCGCATCATTGATTAAAGTGGAAAAAGTAGCATGCGCGTGGTCGCAACCCATACCCCTTTTAAATCCAACCTGGTTTACCCAACATCAAGGCCTTCAAACATATTTTTAAAACACGTTTCAAAAAGTTAATAGAATTCATAGGAGTTGCAAGCCAAAATGTTAGGGGGAGTAAGTAAGTAAGTATTTATTCGTGAGTAAACCAAACAAGGAATTTCACTCCCCGGCAAGGTATTTTTTTTGTTATTTTTAGTTATCGCAGCTTAATTTTGTCTCGTAGTGTTGTGTGATTTATTTCCTTTTTCTTTTTCTTTTGTTTCCTTACCAACTCCTTTGACCATTTACCTTGTATGTATGGAGGGTTTAAATAAAATTATTACTTATTATTTACCGACTGGCTGGTCATTTTTACCGACTGTTTTTGCAGAAAAAATGACTGTTTTTCAGAAAACAACAACTGTTTTGACGAAAAACCGACTGATTTTCAGAAAAAAACGACTGTAAGTGCCATATACCGATCACCTTTCGGTCTGTCTGTAAGGCCACTAAGTTCGAGTTTGGGTACCTCCATAAGTGCTTGGATGATACTTGGCAGGCATATTAGGGACACTACCAAACTAACTTGGAAATAGTCACTTCGCCGATTCGACCACCATGGGGGGAGAAGAGGGACGGGGAATCCCGAATATTGAATGGATCCGGTGACTTTGGGGGGGGGGGGGGGGTGGAGGGGGGAACCGGAAATCGTGTGACATGTTCAGAGCGGATGAATCTTGATGAAACTTGGTGGTAAGAACAAGCACAAGCCCCAGATACATAGTTGACAAGACCGGATCGGATCCGAGCACTGTGGGGGGAGTTGAAGGGAGGGTTCCCGAATTCCGGTGATCCCAAATTAAAATGCTTACACATGTGCTAGGACGACGAAACTTGGCAGGAATATTAGGGACCGGACCAAACAAACTTGGAAACAGTCACTTCCCCGATCCGACCACCGTGGGGGAGTGGAGTTAGCGGGAATCCGGAATATTGACGTATTTATAACCTTTGAACGGGGAATCGGATCTCAATGAAACTTGATATTTGGAAAAAGCTAGTGTCTCAGATCTCACACTTCAAGTCCGGAATGGATCCGGTGACTTAGGGGGAGTTGGAGGGGGGAACCGGAAATCGTGTGACAGGTTCAGAGTGGACGGATCGGGATTAAACTTGGTTAGAAGAACAAGCACAAGTCCTAGATACATAGTTGACAAGACCGGACCGGATCCGAGCATTGTGTGGGGGGGGGGGGGGAGATGGAGGGAGGGTTCCGGAATCCCGGTGATCCCGACTTAAGATGCTTACACAAGTGCTAGGACGATGAAACTTGGCATGCATATTAGGGACCCGACCAAACTAACTTAGAAATAGTCACTTCCCCGATCCGACCACCGTGGGGGGGGGGGGGGGGGGTGGAGGGAGGGGGAATCTGGAATATTGACGTATTTATAACTTTTGAACGGGGAATCGGATCTTAATGAAACTTGATATTTGGAAAGATCTCGTGTCTCAGATGTCCCATTTCAAGTGCGGACAGGATCCGATCAATATGGGGGATTCGGGGGAGGGGGAGCGGAAATTTTGTGACACACTTAGAATATAGCGATTGGGATAAGACTTGGTGGGAAGAACAAGCGTAAGCCCTAGATACATCAGTGATTGAACCGGACCGGATTCGGTCACTCTGAGGGATTTGGAGGGGGGTCCAGAATTCCGGTGATCGCAGTTAAGGGTAGGCTACTTCCAGATGTGCTAGGACGACGAAAATTGGCTTGAACATTAGAGACTTGACAAGATTGGCTTAGAAATTGCCACTTCCCAGATCGGACCATACCTTAAAGTACTCATCTTAACCTCAAAGTACAAAAAATACTTTTAAGCAAAACCTACGTTTTCATGATCCCCACGAGCCCATGATCATTTTTGCCTCAAGGGTATTGGTTACAGATGAATTTGTAGCGCCCTTAAAGTGCGCATCATCACAGCCAAGTGCAAAAAAAAAAAAAAATACCAAACGATATATTCTCGTGATTTCCAAGGGTCCATCGTCATTCTTATTTACCAAGTCTTGCAAGTGCCATACGAGCTTCCAGCTCTTGTTTAAGAAAAAATCTAGCATTTTTACGAAAAACCGACTTTTTTTTATAGAAAAAACACTGTTTGAAAAAAACAGACTGTTCGGAAGAAAAATCAGCTGTTTCCAAGAAAAATAAGTGCGCAAGCGCTCAGACATGGAGTGTGAAAGTAAAATGTTTATCACATTTTATATACATACAGCTTTAGAACCAAGACATTTCACATCCCCAGTAACCAAACAAGTACTGAAATAACCTCATTTGTAATCATCCAACTTTAAAAGAATTAAATGTAAACAAACCGCAAGTATGCACGAATGCACGAATAGTGTTCCAACAATGGTCTGCCAGTCAATCTGACCCTTTAAAGCTCTTTTCCATTAGCAAGGTAAAACCAAATCGTAGCAGACTAATACCCCCTTTGTCACAATTCATTAAGAACGGCATATCATCGATCATATGACAAAACAGTTAAGTTTCCAACTGTTCATTCAAGATTAAAGTGCGTCGCGTCGTCTGATTTGTTGCTGTTACATCACAATCCTCATCCATACACATATCGACCCAAATATACAAGAGTTGGACTTGAGACCTGTCATAGACGAACTTAACTCATGGGAAAGCTGGACCCAGCTGCCCATGAACGGGAGGGGGGGGGGGGGGGTCGGGACCCATCAAAATGCGTATTTACACCTCTTTTTCCTCAAGTATAACAGCTTAGAGTCTGATTCCAGTCACGGGTCAAAAACTTTTTTTGGGCCCACTTGCCCATGAACGGGGAGGGTGGGTGGTGGTTCATCTCCACATTATATCCCCAACCCCTATGATCCAAAAGCAAAAAGGAATTTCATCGTCTTCTCTCCAGTTATCGTCAAGTTAAAAACATTAAAAAATGGACAATCTGGGCCCAATTGCCCCTGAACCAAGTGGGGGTGGAATTGGGACCCGCAAAAAGTAAAAAGAGACCCCAATGCTCACAGACCTACCAAGTTTCAACTTGATACATGTTGATTCCTGTCACGTGTAACGAACTTTAATCCAATCTGGGCCCAGTTGCCCATGAACGGGGTGGGTGGCGGAGGTGCAACTTCAAAAGCAATTTCCCAGCCCTAGATCTACATGTACAAGGAATTCCATCGTCGTATGTCTAGTTCTGGCCAAGTATGAACATTATTCAATGGCAATCTGGGCCCATTTGCCCCTGAACCGGGTTGGGGTGGGGCCCCCAAAAGGCACAACTAAACCCCAATACCCACTAGTGTACGAAGTTTGAGCTTGGTACTTCCACTGGTTCACGAGTTATGAGCTCCACAAAATACGGTGAAAACCGGAAACCGCAAATTTAAAACCGAAAGCCGAAAGCTGCTACATCGCTCGCAACACTGGAATGTTCCAAGGAACACTCCACTAAAAACGGCTGTTTTTGCGAAAAACCGCTTCGCGCCGACTCTGTTATTTTTTTTACCGACCGGCCGTCAACTTTTGGGGGTGCGTCCCTCCCCCCAAACGTGATGCTCCTGATAGGATTAATAGGTACACCAACTAGCAAAAGTTGCAAGCCCCTCATCGCCGAAGATGATTATGGTCTAACAGTCGATTTTTGCTTACAATAAACAACAACAGAATATCGGAAGTAGGGACTAAATTGACTTCGCTGCCAGTTGAACTTTATCCTTTCAATCGTACACATCGTGACTGATGAAAACTTGGAACATTATCTTATACAACCTAGTCGGTACTACAAAGCTATCCGTAACTTTTCAGGATCAAAATACCATAGCCAAACTTTTCTTAGCATCGAAAACATCGGAAACAAAATAGGCGAACAAACTAGGAAAAGTCGGAGACCCCTAACCGCCGAAGATGATTATGGCATAACAGCCAATTGTTACTTACAAGTCCCTGGCATGTCCCCCACAAGTTTCTAGTCCCTCATGAACCCCTTCTAGCAACCGATTCTTACTTACAAGTCCATCTCCCCATGATAGACATAGTACCAAATTGTTCTCACGATCAAATACACCGGAAAGAAATAATAGGTACACCAATTACGAAAGTTGCTAATCCCTCATCACCGATGATGATTGTGGTCTAACAGCCGATTGCTGCTTACAAGTCCCCTACATGTCTCACGATTGGGATCGGCCTATTTTTGGTTTCAGTGTGTACCATACTACTGAAGTCGTCATCCCTTCTAAACTTTCAAACTGTTGTATCTCATGAAAGAATTTTGGTACCAAAAAATGGATGACATAACTTTGATCAGCTCATCAAGGTTGCCGATGGCCGTTGAAAAAAAAATCTGTCTATATTAGTTCAAAAGTTGACTTTTTTGCCGTAGGCCAACTTTCTAATATCACCACTTAGAAAGGAGCAAAGGAGCTCTAATTTCTTTAGCCGTGAGAGAACTTTTAAAGTTTAAGAGGCACATCTGATATCATTTTCCTTCCTCAATCCCAAGTGTAAGAAATGAAATGATAAACTCAGCTGAAATCACGAACAGAAATGGGCACTGTTTTGATTCTGTAAATTTTTCTATTTATCACTCAAAGAAGATATATTGGCTGTGGGGCCAGGAAACTGCCGCACATATTTAGCACTTACAGATTTAAATATCCATCTTCAATTTAAAACTGGTGCCTGTCTGCTTGCCTGCTAGAACGGAGCTTTCCACTCGAAAGCAGAAACATGGTTTGATGAAACGAAAGCTTGGCTGCATAACTCCAGATAGTCTGACATAGGCTATACAACTCCACTTCACTTCACACACTGTAGGCTCTAGCTCAATTACAAGCAAAAACCATCCTTTTTGGCCCCAGGCAAGAGTTCTACGGAGCTTTCCAAAATGTGACGTCGCATTCATCAATCCGGCCTAAGGTCCACGCTGCCCCTAAAACCGCACAGGTAATACCCTTACCACTTTCTAGCAATAGGCGGAAATCTGGGTACTAGAAAGAAAAAAAAAACACACACAACAAAACCAAAGTGTTGCTCTCGCAACACAATGATCATATATTGCATATTAGAAGGCGTTCGCCTCTACATAAGTCTAAGAAATTGGGAGCGGTAATATTGAGCAGAGTTTAAAATCTTATCTATAACAATATCAGTAATTATAATTATTTCTTTATCTTATTTTTTCTCCTTTGTTTTCTTTGTTGAAATGAAGGGTGACAAACATATGAACAATTAAATAAAGAATGCAAAAAGTAGGTCATTGGCCTCTAGCCTACAGTGAAAAACATTAATTCTATTTATCGATTTAGCATAAACCGCATCGGTAAGGCTGTTTCAAGGCCCAATAATTTTGCTTGCAATTCAGTTCTATGTTCCATCATTTTATTTCGCAGTAACCAAACACAGTCAGCCTTTTTTTGCCGTTTGTTCCGGAGCTTTAGCAATGCCGATACGTCCGATCGTTTGCATAGTTTCCTAACTGCTCGCTCGAATATATCTGCTCTCTACTACTTTCATCAAAATTAATGTTACAGCCGTTCCTTGGTTTGTCCACAGATTTCGCTGGAATGGCCTAATTAAGCCGGGGGCCAAGTGATTAATTTTCAAACTAGCTGTGTTAAACACCAATAGAGCAAACAAATTCGTTCTAATTTTGTCTGTAAACACCAGCTCCGCCTCCCTCCCAGGACCCGAAATAGTAAAATAGCCCACTGAACCGCTTCCAGCAGTTGGACAGCTTATATAGAGCTCCCACAATAGCTGCGTTCGTTGCACTCCGGGCTGTCTCTGGTGTTTTGTCACCGGTGTCCGGTTCTTCTCTTGTAACGCGTTTTTTGGTTCACCGGTGGGTAGTCACCGGTGAGTGCAAAAACGGCCTAAATTCTGGGTTTTGCGCGAAACCCCGTCAATTGACGAAAAGATGCTGACTTCTCGATAAAGCCGGGCTCCCGAGTAGGTTCTGGTTAGTCCGCACCGGTGAGATAAAACCAGACATCGGTTAGTTCAAAACGGGTTATAAGACTGGTGAGTAGTCACCGGTGGATGCAAAAACGCCTTATAAGAATAACCGGAGACCACCGGTGAGAGCTCCCATGACAAAGTTCATGAATGGAAGAGCATTCTTAACAACAGGTTAATTTTATAGACCGTTAATGTTGCCATGGTCTCTTCGTGTTTTCTTCCCCTTTTCTTTTTCTTCCTTACTCTGTCCGTGCCTTGTATTTTTTGACGGGTAGGCTAACAAATAAAGTTATTATTCGTACCATTAATGTCGTAAGACAGGTAACCACAGACGCTGCCCTAAATTTTTGGGTCTGATTCTTAAAACCAAAAAAAAAAAGCAATGAAGCAACTCACCAACAACAGTTACATCCAGTTCCGCTTCATTCACAAACGAGCTATTCCATTTCTTCTTTGAGGGTGTTCGCTTGGACAGAATCAACTGAATCGGGTCATCAACTCCTAGCTTTTCGCAAAACTGCTTAGTCTGGGAATTCTCAAGTGGTCCTGGAATCCGGCCGAATAATCGCTTGTTGCCGTCGAAAACCGGTCCCGTCCGACTAAAGCTCTTCGGTATCCGAAAATCTAAGTTAAATTTTTCCCGGATTTCCGACAGCTCTTCCTCAGTTGGCCGGAAGTCCCACCTGGAAAAGTAAATTATAGTAGAGGTACCTGCAGAGTATACTGCAGTATTTTGCATTCTAGCATTTTTATCTTGCATCGAATTATAACTCTCCGAATTCGGATGTTAATTCTCCGAATTAGGAATAAAAATGTCCAAAATCGGTGAGACGCACAACTATTAAAGTCCGATAGAGTAGAGACTTTTTACAGTGTATGATTAAATGAACACTTTCTCTAAATAATTCACTCTTCTTGTTCTGTTTCTTGGTGTTGACCAAGCTTCAGCCGGTCGTACTGTCACACGATAAGTCTATTTTCCATTTACTAACGGGACTGATTGTCCTTAGAACGGTTTATAAGTGTAAACGCGTCCGGCGCCTCGCTAGCCGCTCAGCTCTATATACAGATACAAATATATATTCTGCAACATTAAATTAATCGAATTTTGATATTCTTCCATGGCGTCATGAAAACGTCACGGGCCGTAGATAATCGGCTAAAATTTAGTCAATACCTGTTTCTTGCTTAAACAGTCAAATGTAAAGGAAAAGTAACAAACTTGGTATAAGCTAACAGCCAACTGTTTCACTTTCTTCCGGCACAAACAATTTGTCCCGATTAATTTTTCGATTTTTAATTGACTTTCAAATATGCTTCTTCTTCCACCGGTGTAAAACCCCAAGCCACTTAGCAAAAGATGCAAAATCCGGAAGAAGAAACAGAAGGAAATTCAGTGTAAATATTTCAAAATGCAGCTAAAATATGATAAACTGGAAGTGAAATAAACCTGTTCGGCAATTATTTTGCAGTAGAAGTTCCTGGTATGATTTTTGACTTTCGTCTTTGGCGACCAGTCACTGCTATAGGTGACGCTCAAATAAGGTTTCCTCTCGGCTAGTATATAATGAGGATCTCACTTGCGGGCGGCTGGGTCGGGAAGGGAAGAAAGGAAAGGACTAACAACAAGAGCTGGAAGCTCATATGGCACTTGCAAGGCTTGGTAAAAGGATGAAAGTAGGAATTTGCCAATTCGTGGGTTTACATTTGTAAGCAAAACCCTTGAGGCAAAACTGATCATGGGCTCATGAGGATCATGAAAATGCAGTTTGCTTAAAAGTATTTTTTGTACTTTGTGGTCAAGATGAGTACTTTAAGGGATGGTCAAAGCTCTGAGGTGACAATTTCTAAGCCAATCTTGTCCATTCTCTAACGTTAGGCTACGCTTGTTCTTCCTACCAAAGTGTGTTACAAAATTTCCACCCCCCCCCACCCCCCCAAATTGATTGGATCCTGTCCGCACTTGGAATGGGACATCTGAGACATGAGTTCTTTCCGAACATCAAGTTTCATTCAGATCCGATCACCCCTTCAAAAGGATTAACCCTCCCTCCACTCCCCCCACGATGGTCAGATCGGAGAAACGACTGTTCTTGAATTAAAATTGTCGAGTCGCTGATACGCCTGCCAAGTTTCATCGTCCTAGCAAATGTGTAAGCATCTTAACTCGGGAGAATTCCGAACCCAAACTCCAACTCCCCACAGTGCTGGAATCCGGTCCGGTCTTGTCAACTATTTATTTAGGGCTTGTGCTTGTTCCCAACAAGTTTCATCCCGATCCGTCAACTCTGGACAACTTAAGTCACACGATTTCCGGTTCTCCCCTCCAACTCCCCCTAAAGTCACCGGACCCATTCCAGACTTCCAGTGTAACATCTGAGACATGCCGATTCCCCATCCAAAAGTTATAATACGTAAATATTCCGGATTCCCCCTCCCTCCACTCCCCCCACGGTGTCCGGATGAGGGAAGTGACTCTTTCCAAATTATTTTGGTCGGGTCCAGGACATGCCTGCCAAGTTTCATCGTCCTAGCACATGTGTAAGCATCTTAACTCGGGATCACCGGAATTCCGGAACCCTCCCTCCAACTCCCCCGAGCTCTGGTCTTGTCAACTCTGTATCTAGGGCTTGTGCTTGTTCTTCCCACCAAGTTTCATCCCGATCCGTCCACTCTGAACATGTATCCGATTTCCGGTTCCCCCCTCCAAATCCCCCCAAAGTAGCCGGATCCATTCCGGACTTGAAGTGTGACATTTGAGGCAAGTAATATGCCTACCAAGTTTCATTCTCTTGGCACATCTGGAAGTGCACGAACTCGGGATGAGTGGACAGACCGACCGACAAACCGAAAAGTGATCGGTAGATGGCACTTGCAGCTCCGCTCATAAAAATCCATGGTCTCTGTCAATAACTTTCATTAAGCTCAATGTATCGACTCTATTTTTTTTTTTCAATCAATCAATCAAGTTTATCAAATAGCTTAAAGCTAGAAGAGGAATAAAATATTTACGAAATACACAGACACGAAACAAATTAACTAATACACTTACAAGATATGACCACAAATACACGATGTGATGAAACTATGTAAAAACTGGGCAGACGAATTAGTAGGATATGGAGAAAACTGATAGACGGGAGCGAGGGAGAATAGACGGCCCACATGGGGACAACACATTATTTCTGCTCCAATTTTTTTTTAAGAGTATTTCTGCGGTCAACACCCATAATGATTTTCACTGCTTTCTTTGGGACATTTTCCAGGCGATCAAAGAGATCTGCAGAAAGAGAAGAATGACAAATCGGTGAAGCATACTCAAAATGACGACAGATGTAATGTTTAAAATAACGAGGAGGCATTTAGTGTCCAAACCGAAAGATTTAAGGGTAGAGAGGGATTTAATGAAAAAGTTGGTTTTACGGATTATATTGTCAACATGAGAATTCCATTTCCGATCTTCATCGATTATTATCCCAAACAATTTAACGGATTTACACTGCCTGAATGCCGATGGATATTCAGCAGTTCCTCTTCTATGTCTGCTAAGCCGCATAACCAGATTATGGAATTTATAATCGGGTTAATATATTAAACTAATCTGATGATTCGCCCGTCACACTTTCCCCGTTGTCTTGAAAGTGACAAAATCTTGACCTATTTGGTCAACGCCGGTCACTCTTTTGTCCCGATTTTGCGACGCCAGAACTCCTAAATTCCTTCCATGGCTTTAATGAATCGTCTATCAATGATTGGCAATCGCATATTTCTTTTTCGAAATGGGGGGGGGGGGGGGCGAGCTACTTCTAGGTATCCTTAAGTCTACGACTCCTAGGTCTATAGTGTGTTTTGGCAACACAACTGAAAAAGTTATTGGTTTAACAGCTTTTAAATACGATATATATATATATATATATCTATATTCCTGAGTTTTTCATATCAACTTGCAAAAAGTTGGTCCTAATTAGTTTTGATTGAAAAGTGTTGCGATGTAACGCAATCTTGTCTTGCCTTGAAAGTGGGCCACAATAGAGGATGGGTCTGAAGCAGAAGCTAATCACTGCATTAGGCTATTCACTGAAAAGGTTTTCCTTCCCACTGCCGAGATTTCTTAAACAATCTAGGCAGATTTTTAAACAATCTAGGCAGATTTTTTCATGGCTGGAAATCGGCTTAACTTTCAACGGACTCATCTTAACCGTAGGCTATCACTGATTTACTCTACGTTCCTAGCATTTCCATCCATTCTCACTTCTCGTATTTCTTGGAATACTGCTGCTCGGTATGGGGACCCCAAGTACAAAACACGGTTTATCTATCGGAAGAGCTCTAATCCGTAAAGAAACGCGCAACGAAAATTAGAATGGGTCCTGGCTATCAGTCTTACGAGCAAGTACTGTCTGTGTTGAGAATCCCGAGCCTCCACAACCGAAGAACAGAACTGATACTAAACTTTGGAAAAAAAAACTGTCGGCAAATGAGAACAACCGACCATTGCTCCCCCTGATGCTCCGAAAATACTAGGACAAGACAGCAAAACAAACTAGTGCCTGTCAGAGGACGAACTCCAAGGTTCATGAACTCGTTTGTGCCCTTTTTTACAGAGATTTTTAACAAAGTGAATAATTAGTGTAATATATTTATTTTATTACTGTATGACCAGCGTAATTTAGCATCTTCTGACGAAGAAAGTTATGAAGTTGGTTTGTCAATAAACAATTTGATTTGATTTCGAATTTCCTGTCGTTTTTATCCACCCTACCGACCGATATACCGATATATTGTACATCCAGAACAAAACCCGTTCGATTTAATTCGTGCTTTGCGGGGACAGGAGTGAATTTGGGAACCCTTTGGGACTTGCCACGTTGCGGTCTATTGCGGACGGGTGAGTACGGTTCCGCATGATGATCACACAGATGACAGGGTCTTTGTACCGAACTGAAGCCAAAGGAGATTTCTTCACGCGCCAAAGGTGGTGAACTTGAAACTTACCAAGTAGGTGATGTCTGTTAAAGCACAACTCTTACTAGAAATGACCTTTTCCCTATAAAATAGATCAGAAAAACTGTTTTCGAAAATACCATTACTTTCCGCCTGAAAATAGCAATGCTCTTGTTAGCGCTTGTAGTAAATGTCCAGCCTTCCTGCTCTCCGACGCGGCGGCTGGGCGCAAAAGATTTGAAAACTGAACGTGCCTTGGTTAAAAAGTGGGAAAACTAAGCAAATGAAAGAAGTAGTAAACATAAGATTATCACATCCTTATGTGTGAAAGAGTTGTCAGCGGACAATGAAGGTTCCGGCAAACTTTTCGTTGGGTGACGGGAAAACTCGGCAAGGCCGAAAAAGCGCTGAAAATTCGTGGTTACAGAACGAAACAATGGAGAAAAGTAGGAATTTTAGAAGCTTATAATTCCATATGGTAGCTAAGTACATTATAAAAGGCAGAATAAGCAAGAGGGGTCCTTTAAATCATCACTGCCCAGGTTACTTTTTTCTGCCACAAATAAAATCTGTTCAGAAAAAACGATGAGCTAAATTATAGTATTCTTAATTCTCTGAGAAAGATAGGAGAGCTAAGATAATTTTGAGAGAACTTTTTGGTTGCGTTCCAGAAACTTAACAATTGTTAACAATCGTCAACTTTACTTCGGGGCGGAGCTAACTGCAGCTTTAACGATCGTCAACTTTTCCCGACTCTGCAACTGTTAACTATTTCGTAACGATGCTCACCGACCATCGTTACAAAATAGTTAACAATCGTTAAGCTCTGGAACGGAAATTTTACGTGGGCGGAGCTTAAATTTCGAAATCACGAACTTGGAACGCAAAAAGTTAAGAACTATTAACAATTTGTTAAGTTAACGATTAACAATCGTTAAGTTCTGGAACGCAATCTTTGTTTGCCTACACTGTTCTTTAAGCGCACCGGACCAGTTTCGAATTATGACAAGAGGCCTCGCAAGGGGGGGGGGGGGTGCAGCTCCCCCCCAACTTTTGAGATTCGGTAAAATTTAATAAAATTGTTCGGTATTTTTTTGGGTAGCAGAACTTATTCGGTGTATTTACGGAGATTCAGTAGTTATACAGAATCCTAAATAGGTTATCGGTAAAAATCTATTCGGTATGACGATCGGGATTTGGTATAATTGCCAGTATTCGGTAATTAGCACGAATTGGGTGAGAGAATTTACTGAAAGTAGATAGTAATTTTTCGATGCCAGAACTATTCGGTGTATTTATGGAGATTCGGTAGTTACACAAAATCCCGAATAAGCTATCGGTACAAAATTATTCGGTATCATGATTGGGATTCGTTAATTTATTCGGTATAATTTTGAGAATTCGGTAGTTACCAAGAATCCCGACTTTTGTTCCAGTTCGACGAAATCATACCGAACATGAATATTATTCGGTAGTCTCAGCATTCAAGCAGTGCGGATCGCGTCACAAGCGTGCTTATCGCGAACTTCTCTGTGGATATACCTGTTTATCTTGACCCATTTTGGACTGATGCCGAGTCGTGAGTGATATTTGCTTATCATGGACAATTGGAATACCGGTACGCTTTATTACTGCCCAGTTTTGAACTTCGTTCAGCACAATCTCGATGAGGGGTTAGACCATCCATCGATTGTGACTTACGCCAGTGACTTTTTTGAGTCTGCGGACGTTCTTGACTCTAAGAAACTTTTATACGGTAAATGTTTCCCGGACGAACTGATGCCTCGTCGTACAGGCCCCAATGCCAAGAGTAGTTCACTGTCGGACATTATCGCAGCCCTCACTCGTTGCTGTGCAGAAGGTATCGACACTCCAGACTTTGTGATCAAATCCCCCTCGGAAGTCCCTAGTATTCCGGCGTCAGCTTATTCCATCCTTACCGCTAAAGTTAACCAGTGCCTCGATCAGCTAAAATCGCTTGCGAACTCCAATGGCCCCGCAACGTCTATAAATAGTCGTTTGGTCCCGGATAGTAAGGCTACCGATCGCAAACCCTCGTACGCGGTCGTCCTTAAAAATCCACCTCCAGAACTAAGAGTTAAGTTTCTCGCAAGGAAAAGCTCGATTCTTTCCCCGGACATGGTGGAATTCTATCGGTAAAATCTGATCCATTACGGAAAAGATGGGTTGTTGTCACGCGGGATAAAGTATCTGCCGACTCACTCGCCGCCTCTGCTGTAGCGAGCTATCCCAACATTGTTGCAAAAGTGATTGATCGCAAACCGCTAGGAGTCATCAGGGGACTTCCCGATAGTGTTTCCAGCCGTGTACTCGTCTCCACCATTCCCGGTCTTGTAGAGGCGATCCAGATCGGCTCTTCTCATACATTCTGGTTAGAGTTCCTGGATTGCGCTGCGCTGAAATCCGCTATCGATACAGGTCTCCGAGTGGGTTACGAGTCATTCAGAATATCGGAATATAAAGCACTGCCCAGACGATGTCTTAGATGCCAAAGTATCCATCATTCGGTAGCTCAGTGCCCAAGTTCCCCAGAAGAGATGAAGTGCTCCAAATGTTCCAGATGCCACTCCAATACTAAAGACAGTCCTTGCTTAGAGGCACCGAAATGCGCCAACTGCGGCGAAGCTCATGTTTCTTATAGCATGAAATGCCAAGTGATCAAGCGCGCCCTGGCCTCCCCTCCAAAATGATTCAAGCCACTACTTTAAGTTTTGCTTCGCTTAACGTTAATGGCACCAAAGACAAAGATTTGTTGATCAATGAACTATTAGCCCATGATGTTCTCTTCTTGCAAGAACATCTTTTGACTAAATCAAACGTGTCTAGCCTAAAGCGTTCCCCTGCCCACCATTTTTTTTCGCGCGAGGCCAAGAAAACTAAAGGCCGCCCATCTGGTGGTCTCGCCATCTTCCTCAGTTCCCCAGCAAAGCCTTTTGTGATTCATAGTGATAATAACATCCTAGCGATCCAGTGCGATAATACTGCTTTCATAAACGTTTACTTTCCGTGCGATCGACGGTCTATAGCATCGTTCACTTCTTTCGCGAAATGTTGCTTCAATTTAAAGTCTCTGCTCGAAAGTCTGTCTTCAAAAAACGTGAATTGGGTTTTAGCCGGTGACCTGAACTGTGACATTCTTGGGAATTCCGATAGGTCAACCCTTTTTTTAGAATCACTTCCGAGTAGATATCATGTGGCCGAAAAGAACCTCCCTTTTACATATATCCACAACAGAGGCTGCTCAAAATCGAATCTGGATCATGTGATCGCTTCCAGTTCCGGTTTAATATCATCGATTGTCAGGGTAGACGAAGAAAAAATCGACGACGATCACCTTATTCTCAGCTGTGATGTGTCTTGTGAGCTATCTGGCCAAACGCTTCCGGCTCAGCCTAAGTGGCTTGCGAAGCAGAATTGGGATCGTGCCAATATCCCCCTATACCTTGCTACGCTAACTGCATTACTGTCGACCATTAAAGTGCCTTATCACCTGCTGCAAACTTCGGTATCCTCGCCTTCAAGTAGGATTGACCTTAATTCCTATGATTATCAAATTGTTAGTTGCCTTAAATCTGCAGCTAAAGCCGCAGTGCCTGTTGATAAAGTTCGGATTGGAACTAGGAAGCCTAATTGGAACGTGGATCCCGAAGTAAGGCGTGCAAAGCAAAAAGCCAAATTTTGGCTGCGTATGTGGATATCGTGTGACCGGCCCTCGTCCGGCGCTGTGTTCTCAATGAAGCAAAAGTGTAAACGTGAATATAAGGCTAGTCTGAAGAGAGCCCGTTTGAATGCGTGGCCGGGCCCCACCGATAGGCCTCATGGAATAAGGTTATAAACAGTGAGAAATGTTCCCCATCTGTCCTATCTTGTCTCCAGCCATCTGATTTTTTCGATCATTATCAGCGCGTGTTCACTGTTTTCAATAGTTTTCTTCAAACTTTTTATTGTAATTTACTTAAAGCGCTATTACCATGCCGTCTCCTGCAGGCTCATGTGCAGCCTGTAGCAATGTCTGACATTCGCCAGGCCTTAGGAAAAATTAAGCGTTAATAACCTTGATGCTGATGGCCTTTCTTTCCGTTTTTTTGCTCATGACTGTCCCGCCCTACTTGACCATCTACAAATACTTTTCCAGTCTAGCCTAGCGCAATCACTTGTTCCTGATAGCTTTCTTTGTGGCCGTGTAACGTCCATCCTAAAACGTGGTAAGGACCCTACGTCATGTGCAAATTATCGTCCGATTACAGTATCGTGTTTTTTAAGTAAGCTGTTTGAACATTTATTATTACCTGAAATAGAGTCGAAATGTGATTTTACACCTTTTAAGTTTGGTTTCCGGAGAGGTATGGGTTGCTCCCATGCCCATCATGTCCTAAGAGGATCGACTAAAACCAGGAAGGGAAGGGAACGCGAGAAAAGCAGGAAGGCATACTAAAACCAGGAAGGGCATACTAAAACTAGGAAGGGCATACTAAAACGAGGAAGGCTGTCGCCAGAATTCAAAACTGGAAAGCCGCACCGTTCCCTTCCTCTGTTTAGTATTCTTTGAGGGGTCGGCAACTTTGCAAATTCAAAGTTCACCATCCCTTCCTCGTTTTAATATCCTGTAGTATCCGTCGTTTTAGTATCCGTCTGAACTAGAATGAAAAGGTGGATTACAATTTTTATAGTTGCTGACCCCTCACTGAACCCATGTCAGGATACTAAAACGAGGAAGGGATGGTGAACTTTGAGTTTGAAAAGTTGCCGACCCCTCGAAGAATATTAAACAGAGGAAGGGAACGGTGCAGCGTTCCATTTTTTCGCAGCCTTGAATTCCTTCCTCGTTTTAGTATGCCCTTCCTCGTTTTAGTATGCCTTCCTGCTTTTCTCGCGTTCCCTTCCCTTCCTGGTTTTAGTCGATCTCTGTCCTAAGCCGGCTCATGAATCATGCCGTAAAATCGAGAACGACTTTGTATTGTCTTACTGTTGACATTTCAGGGGCTTTTGACAATATTGTGCATTCCCAGGCTATATTTTCCCTTACGTCTTCAGCTGTTAATCCTTCCCTAGTACGTTTATTGTCTTTTTGGTATTCAAAGTCTGAAATTCGAGTGACTTGGAATGGCCAAACATCTGACCCGGTAAAAATTAACAAGGGAGTCCGGCAAGGAGCCGTGTTGTCTCCTAGTATATTTAAATGTGTCCTTGCATCGTGCCTGCGTCCCCTTAAATGTTCGTTTTTTTACGGTGATACTGGTTTGTCTCACGTTGCATATGCTGATGATGTTCTGCTTGTTGCTCGCCGCGGATTGCTTGCTAACCTTAGTGTTTTAACGAATGAAAGATTGGATTATCAGTTAATGCATCTAAATGTGAATTTATCTGTTTTAATAGCCCTTATACGGTCGCTCCACTTGTTGCCCAACGCTTTCCATTACGTGTTCATCCCTTGTGAACAGAGCCATAAAAAGCCTACGCGTGGCTTACGGGAAAATATCCCCAAACAAAAGCCGTTATGACCGCAATGGTCTTTGTACGCTTTACAACGCTTACTGCGCCCCTGTGCTTCTGTTTTTAGTCGGCATGGCTCATCTGTTTCGTAAAAAAGATCGCCAGACTCTGCGAGTGGCTTATTTTAAATATTGTAAATTCCTCCTCCGGCTCCCTAGATGGCACCGAAACAGAAAAGTCGTTGCTCGATTTGGACTCCTAGATGTGCCCTATCGGATTCAGGCTTCGAGTGAAGACCTTTGTAAAAAGACCATTAATTTGATTCATGCTTACGACCCCCTGCGGACATTCTTTGTTATTGGTGCTGGTTAGCTTTTTCATGTTGTTTCGTTAGTGTGTTAGTTTGTTTGTTGTTGTTTGTCTTTTTTGTTTGTTTTTTTCGTTATTTATCGTTTTGCTTCTTTCATAAGGCGTATTCTCACCGTTCCCCGAGGACTCCTTGGGGAATCGAAGGGAACGGCGAGAATAGAGGGAGTCACTCCACGCGGACTCCGCGTACAGAAACAGCGAGAATACGGGGAATGCTTCTAAAACGGATTTTGTTCGAAAAATGAATATGCAGCTGAAAAAATTAGTCTAGATCCACTTTATTTTTGGTTTTGTTTATTCTGATTCTTTTTAATTAATTTTACATACCACCTACAACAGCAAAAATTGATTCCCCTCCGAATTTGAAAGGGAGTCCTTTTTGATGGTGGTGATGATAATCAGAGCATTCCCCGTCCGTGGGGACTCGCGAGAATACGGGGAGTCAGTCCCCGGGACAAACAAAAACGCGGGGACTCCTCAAGTGGAGTCCTCGGGGAACGGCGAGAATACGCGTATAATACTCCGTATTTTGTGTTTTGCACTTTTACGGGTAATAAAGTTCATTCATTCATTCATTCATTCATTCTTTCGACACCAAACAATTCGGTATAATAACCGGGATACGGTAGTTATACAGAATCTCGAACATACTATCGGTCTAAACTTATTCGGTATAATGACTGGGATTCGGTGATTTATTCGGTACTGTTGCCAGGATTCAAAAGTTACCACGAACCTCGAAACTCGGAAGAGGTCGAGTGAAGCACTGGTCGCAGGCAAAGGACTGATCTATGATTTCTTCGATAGTCCTTACTTTTATTTTGCATCCCCAACAGAAAATCTAATCATAAATGTTCCGCCTGCAGCGCTCTTCGTAATATTCTCTATTTTGTGGAAGGGCGCGTCATTTAACTGGGGTTTTAAGCCAGTTCTAGGATTGGGATTTCGAATTCAAAGCTAGAATCTGGATGGAAATCCTTAGGTTTGGCAGGGAAACGCTAACTTAAAAACCTCGCCTGCGGCACTCACTTTATGTGATCGTGGGTAGTATTGACTAGACCGCAGTAGCTGCTGCTGCCAGATATAACTCTATCCTGTTTCTGGAACTTCTTAAGAGTCTCGGTATTTAATCCACGGTAAATGATAGAATTTGTAAGAGAAGCAGTTAAATTTTAGCCTACAGGAAACAAAAAATGAATTTCGAAATGAAAATCTTGGGTGTAATAGATAGAAGCTGTTACTATAATCGTGCCTCGCAATAAATCGCAAAATTTTAATATTTTGGTGGCGGAGTTGAGGAAAAAAGGCCTTTGTGTTAGTCCTTCTAAGTGCCAATATTTTGTTATTAATGATCCGCATGGTATTTCGTCCTTAAACTGTGGTGGTGGGAACCTTTTCCAACCCCTTGATGTTGTGACTTACCTCGAAATTCCCTATTGTCCAGTGAAACGTAATTTTCAATTAATTGTAGTTAGAAACATTGAACTAAAAATCCGTAAGACGCTTGGAGCTTTAATCCATCTGAGGGGTAAGCTTAGACGTGATATTCTGGCCCGTATATGCTAGTCAACTGTTTTACCAATAGTTATTTTTTCAGCGGTGGTGGTGAATGGTTTTAATCGTGGTATGATTGCTAGTGTTCGTGGGTGCTATTTTAAATATTGTAAATTTTTGCTTGGATACCCTTTATTTGCTAGAAATACACCTCTAATTAATTCTCTTTCAGTTAAAGATCCTGCCCTGGAGATTTGTAGCCAAAGCTAATAATATTCTGATTCTGAAGCATCTGTTTCCGTTTTTCTATAAAAGTTAATTAAAAGTAAGAACAGTGTGTTGTTTCAAGTAAGTCAATTGTTATTTATTGTTTTGAAACTTATTTGTGACAGTGTTTTTTAACTTTATTTTAGTACTCCTCATTATATATTCTTTGAGGGAAATAAATTAATGAATGAATGAATGAATAAATCTCCAAGTGGGCTTCGCCAAAACGCCGCCTAATAGCTGGCCTATCGTCTTCCATGCTGCCTTTTAATGTTACTCTTCCTACGTAATCCTTTCTGTTCCGTAATTTAAAGCTCGAATTCTTAGCTTCTAGGATTCGGTAAAAATTTTTGAGATATTTGGTAAAATTTTAGCTCTGCACCCCCCAACGAAAATGCGACGCCCCTGATTATGACTCAGACTCACTAGCGAGTTCTTTTTTATTTGCCATGTATACATTCCAATGAGCACAAGGATTTGCTAGATTTTAGGACTGGAAGAACAGAAAAGATACTACGAGGCTTCAAAAAAAAAAACAAGTGAAAACATCGCAAACACAATTTCCGGTTCTATGGAAGAAATGCCATAATTTTTCTACTACGGAGGAATATAACTTATGTTATGGTGTTGTACCGACATTTCGTGAAATTTTGTCAGAGTTTGTGGTCCAAAACATTTTGCGCAGGGAGAAATTATCTTTTTGCCTCTTGTTTTCTTTTATGTTTCAATACACCGTAATCAGAGCCTTGCCCTTGTCGCTTGGTAACAGCCTGTTACTGACTGACAAGCACCGAATGCTGAACTAAATCATGCTCTTATATACCATCGCGAGCACACAAATACCACGTAGCCTACCTTCCACTATATCCCGGTCCAGGCATGTGCTGAGTCAAATTTTCCACGGATAAAAGATGATTTGTTGACTTTAAAATGCTGAGCCACTGTGGGTCATACTCTAATCCAGCTTCAAGGTTAGTCTCCTGTAAATCAAGAATTTCCAGAAATTTTCTTTTCGGCAAGCATTTGTCCAGAGCCAAGAACTTCGTCGTCCCGGCCGGTTTTTCGTTCTCCTAAAGCGAGGAAAAAAGTTAGAGAATATTGCTAAATGAACAGGAAGGCTGGAGAGGAGAAATTCTAAAAGGTGATTTTGGTATACCCTATGCCTAACGCTGGATACACTATGCCAAATATTGGATACTGGGACCCAATAAAATATTGATGATTTGAGTGAACCTCAGAAATCAACCAATCAGAATTCATCCGTAGTAAGGTAGGTCAGGGTTAGGTGCCAACAGCTATCCAGCGTTTGGCATGGGGTACCCAGCGTTAGGCATAGGCTATGCCAAACGCTAGATATACCCAGCGTTTGTGGTAGACCAGTCTACCACAAACCCTTGATTTTGGGAAAGCCTATGCCAAACGCTCTAGCGTTTGATATACCCTATGCCTAACGCTGGACACACTACGGCAAATATTGGATACTGGGACCCAATAAAATACTGATGATTTGAGTGAAGCTCAGAAATCAACCAATCAGAATTCACCTGTAGTGAGGTAGGTCAGGGTTGGGCCCGTATGGAAATCATTTTGAATCATTTGCAATCAAATACACTTGTAAACCGTTGTAATTCCTACAATTGTATTTGGTTCCCATAATCAATACAAATAATACAAAAACTTCGTCATCCCGGCAGGTTTTTCGTTCTCCTAAAGCGAGAAAAAAAGTTAGAACATAGTGTATACCATCTTCTATCTTCTTCGAAGCGCAAGTTAGTTACGGTAGAGTAACACTTGCAAAGAAGGCATATCTCTACTGTGCATAAGAGACAGCTGAGTGGTTAAAATATTGCTAAAGGAACAGGAAGGATGGAGAGGAGAAATTCTAAAAGGTACGTCTAGACCAGTCTACCACGAACCCTGACTTTGGAAAAGCCTATGCCAAACGCTGGGTACATCTAGCGTTTGATATATCCTATGCCTAACGCTGGAATTACTATGCCAAATGCTGGATACTGGGACCCAATAAAGTATTGCTGATTTGAGTGAAGACCATGGTGTAAATCATCTTCTATCTTCTTCGAAGCGCAAGTTAGTTACGGTAGAGTAACACTTGCAAAGAAGGCATATCTCTACTGTGCATAAGAGACAGCTGAGTGGTTAAAATATTGCTAAACGAACAGGAAGGATGGAGAGGAGAAATTCTAAAAGGTACGTCTAGACAAGTCTACCACGAGCCCTGACTTTGGGAAAGCCTATGCCAAACGCTGGGTACATCTAGCGTTTGATATATCCTATGCCTAACGCTGGAATTACTACGCCAAATGCTGGATACTGGGACCCAATAAAGTATTGCTGATTTGAGTGAAGACCATGGTGTAATTCATCTTCTATCTTCTTCGACGCGCAAGTTAGTTACGGTAGAGTAACACTTGCAAAGAAGGCATATCTCTACTGTGCATAAGAGACAGCTGAGTGGTTAAAATATTGCTAAATGAACAGGAACGACGGAGAGGAGAAATTCTAAAATGTACGTCTAGACCAGTCTACCACAAACCCCTGATTTTGGGAAAGCCTATGCCAAACGCTGGGTATGTCTAGCGTTTGGTATACACTATGCCTAACGCTGGATTCACTATGCCAAATGCTGGATACTGGGACCCAATAAATTATTAACGATTTGAGTGAAGCCCAGAAATCAACCAATCAGAATTCATCTATAGTGAGGTAGGTCAAGGTTAGGCCGTGCCAAAAGCTATCCAGCGTTTCGGCATAGGGTACCCAGCATTAGGCATACACTGTAAAAAGGTTTCCGTATAAAGATTAAAGTTAACTGCAGTATTTGCTACTCGGATTACTCTTATCTCTACGCAGATAAGATTAATCCCAAATAGAGATAAGATGAATCTGAGTAGCAAATACTGCAGTTAACTTTAATCTTTTTACGGAGGGACTTTTTACAGTGTAGGCTATGTCAAACGCTAGATATACCCAGCGTTTGGCATAGGGTATCCAAAAGTCATGGGTTTGTGGTTGACTGTTCTAGACCCTAGGATTTGTAAGTGCCCACAATATCATCGTCCTATCTCCTACCGCGGTGAAGTTACGCACTTTAGTCATTGAGCAGTGCGGGTCCCGATGTCCCTGCACTGGGACCCCCAAAAACGCATTTACACCCCAATGCCAATAAGTATACCAAATTCTAACTTGTTTCTATCATGGTTCACGACCATTGAACTCCTCTACATAAACATATATTTTTATATGAGAAATGATCTTAAAAGGAAAACTCAAATCTGAACTCCAAGCGCAACCTCTTTTATTTTCTATTCTTATTTCTAAGACTAGGAATTTGGTTGGTGTACATATCCTTTAAAGGACCTGTTTTACCTATAAAACTAACGCAACCTACTTCCATAATCACTCCATATATTTCTAAACCCGGAGACCCCAATTTTCGTACGGTACAATGAATGAATGAATGACTGTATTTAAAGCCTAATTCTAACCCCTCTACCAAAACCACGCTGATTTTCTCACTTGCCGTGTTTTGCTAACTTCGATGTGTATCACGCTGTCGACGGTTGTCTGCGATAAGTTTTTCCATTAAAAAAAGGTCATACAAATTGTTTCCCTGCTTTCTCTACGGGTCAACGGGTCTCGGAAAAGTCTTAAAACAGAAAAAACCGTTGGTTATTTGTTGAAAGCACAGCCTAGTTTTAAAGTATTCAAATATTTCAAAATACTTTAAGTTGAAAAGTAAATAGTGCGAGGGGTCCTTAAAATTTATTATTAAAACAAGAGCTTACGTTGCTTCTCCTGAACCCAATAGCCTTTCCACTCCTCTGTATTTCAACCCTCTTTGAAGCTGTACAATTTTAGTCTAATAGTGCGAACATACGATCAGGATCGGGAGCTCCCGGACTTGAACTCCTGCCCGGATTTTTGGCACCATCATCACTTCCATATGGAGAAGTTGAAATTTTTTCAACTTGATGATGAAAGTGCAGGAAATCCGGCCGGGAGATCCTGGTCGTGTGTTCGCACTATAAACCGCTTGAGCCAGGGTTATTCTATCCCCGGCCAAAGCTGGAAAGTTTATCTTAGTCCGCTTCGAGAACCATGAAATGTGAGCCCATGCTCGAACTATCTCCATACGTATGTCCTAAATCACCGAAAGAAAGTCCGTCAGAGGACCAGCTACCGTACCGACAAGAATTTTACAGCTCGCGTGCAGGAACCTGGGTCAAATTTGTAAACACAAGACAAAATTTGACCAAGAAATAGCGTGGTGAGACACATCTGACATCTAGAAACTGCAAACGCAATGCATCGTGACTGAATTTTAATATCAGAGTATACGGAAGGAATAGACCAGTCCCCGCTCCCCTTAAGAAATGAACCTGCATTGCCTTCCGAAGGGTAAGGTAAGGTAAGGTAAGATACAATTTTAATGGCAAAAATAAATAAACCTGGTGTTTCTCAAAAGCATCAGACATGCCAGTGGCATAAAAACGACGCTTCACTAATTCTGATGGGTTTGTAAAAATTATTAATACAATTCTAGCCTCAGCATTGTAAAGAAAAAGCAAATGAACAACTATCACACATCAACACTAAAATTTAAGGACAACACGAGAATTTACGACAACAGAGTAGTAAGGGCAGTGCCTTACTACTGTCGAGACACCTGTCATCTAGAAACTGGAAACGACTGCATCATGAACGAATTTAGAATCCGAGTACAAGGAAGTGGCCAGTCCCCGCTCCAAGGTTGCCACATCAACAATATTTAGACAGTGACTTTTGGCCCAAAACAGTGGGTGAATTGGGAGTGAAATCTATATTCATGAAATGTTCACTTTTGTTCTATTTTATATTTTTTTTACTCGCCAGCTTTGGCGGATACAAATAAATGAATTGAGTTGAAAGTTCGGAATCGCCTCTACAAAATTGACACATCTTAATTTTAGTTTCATGAAAAAACCTTGAAATAGTTACTTCTGGTCGGAATCCCTGCTGCAAAAATAACACAATTGGTTATTTTCTGAAAAAGAGTGATTTTTATGTCCTACGTAGGACAAGAGTGACAAAAACAAAATAAAGTGACAATTCACAATATCGTGCGACATGTGGCAACCCTGCCCCGCTCCCCTTCCAAATGACACTGACCTGTTTGTGTTGCACGGTCGCGGTGAATCGGACATGTAAATGAGCAGCAAACCAATGGCAAGGTCGGACGTCTTGTAGTAAGAGCTCTCCTGCTCGACTGCCCAGAATATTTCTCTCGACCTCATCGCTGAAAAAGCGGACGAAACCGGATAAAGCACAGCCGTCCACAAGGTCCTTAGGCCCTTAAAGTTTAACTGAAAAGCCAACTTATTTGTATACCATTTAACTAAATACACTGGCTTATTTAGATTGTGTAAAGGGATTTTTTTCATTTTTCACTATTTGCTCTAGAATAACGTTCAGAATATCTACGGCCGTCCTCACAACGAAAAATTCTACTATGACGCGTAAAATTTGAATCTCAATCGAAACGCGGCTTTTCAGTGGCCAGTGATCATCTTGCGGAAGTTAGCTCACTGCGTGAGCACTTATTTTTCGCAAATCATTTTCGTCAACCATACAACAAAGGTACAAGCGCATACAGGTACCACAAATCCGACAGGGAAATTCCACTATTTGAAAATCAACTATTCGTGAATAGCGGAAACGAAGAAACGCACTTTCATCGGGTCTTCAAGCCTCTTTAAGTGAATAAGTGATGGGTAACTAGATTGTCCTATCTCAGCCCTTTTCGGTTAAACTTTAAAGAACCTCTCGAGCTATTTACTATCTGTGCTCTAACTAGGCTCTGCTTCTTACACGGACTTGTCTGGTCTGAGCCTTGTGTCCAGTCCGGTTGACTTCTAGCAAAAACACGTAAATTACATAGGCTACACTGTAAAAAAAATCTTGCAGTATTTGCTACTGGGATTAATCTTATCTCTAATTCGGATTGATCTTATCTCAGTAAAGATAAGACTAAGCAAGTAGCAAGTACTGCAGTTAACTTTAATCCTTACTCGGAGGAACTTTTTACAGTTTAGCCGCATTTTTACTATGTTTTTCTGACGAATGAGCATCTTGTCGGGAGGTATGTTACGCATCGAAAATAGCAAAATACGCATGTGTGCTGAATCCGGCTGTACACTGTTAGAAGTCCGACAACACTTAACCAAAGGATGCTAAATTTCAACAGACAACAATTTTGTTTTCGTCGAATACTCGGGCACAGCAACCAAGAATTTTATAGATTAAGATAAAGACAACAGATGGGAAACGCTTTTATGTTCCCAATGACTACACGGCATCCTATCGGAACACCCTGTTCAAAATACTACCCCGGGCAATTCTACACATAGTACAAATAATCGTTTTCGCTGGATAGGCTGCTACGGGGAGATTGCTAACGATTTTGCAGTACGCAGATAGTACCTGGAGTTAGGCATTCACAGTCTTCCTTGGTACTGCAACCAAATTTTCCGCCCAGTCCTAGTAAAGTTAAGAAGTAAAATAAGTAGTAAAAATAATCCGTGTCTTCTTTTAGTTTGAATGCCCAAGCACCATCTAGTTGAGTATTTTCTTCTTGACTATGATAGCTTGTGTAAATAAATAATTGCGTTTTTGATCCGAATTCTCCTCGCGATTCTCCTCCGAATTCTCCTATTTCGCGTTTTTGGACTATTCAGATGAAGTGAATTCTCCTTTTCTTGCGTTTTTGTCAGAATCGAGAACGGGGAAAACCTCAAGATTCTGCAGAATCGAGAAGTTGCTCCGATGGCGAATTCTCGATTCTCCCTCTCTGCGTTCTCCTCCCTGATTGGTCAACAGAGTGCGGGTGCTCAATATGCATGAGCACGTATACCGGGTTGCGTACGAGCTGCAAAATTAGTGTTTTTGTTAAAAGCCAAAAGTCAGAGGAGCAAAAAACGGTAATTTAGGTAACGAGCTGCAAAATTAGTGTTTTTGTTAAAAGCCAAAAGTCAGAGGAGCAAAAAACGGTAATTTGTACGAGAATCGAGAATTCAGAAGCAAGAATTCGGAACGGAGAATTCGGATCAAAAACGCAACTAATGATTCTGATTCTAAAGTGAGTGTGGAAAACAGGAAAGGAATAACTAGGCTTACCGGAAGAAGGTTTTGTAGCGCAGGAGAGTCTCTTTATCTCCATAGTTATAAATGCCTCGAGGCCAATCGTGTGTGATCATGACATCCACTTTCCCCGTTAACTGAAAGAAAAGCAAGAGGTGAGGCGCGACAGAGTCACTTTCAAACTCGTGTCTGAGGGGTCACGAGGCCGCTCTTCGAGAAGTGTGTCTCGCGTAGACCAGTCAAACCCCTCCCTAATCGGTCCATCCGTTATCATTCCCGAGATCTACAACTGATTTGTTTCTCCCTCGACACTATACTGATTTTTGCGTTTGTCATGTTTGGCGCTTTTTGAGGAAGATCGGGCTCCCGCAAGTTTTTCCGTGTTTGTCATCAATGCCAGGAGTGGGAGGAGTGAGGCAAAAAAAAGCCGGGATGGGTTTGTAATCTTATGAAAATAAAGACGGAAGAGTTTCAACGGAGTCACGTATGATAGAATTTGGAATAGAAACTGCATTTAGCCTACTACGACTTGTGCTGGAGTATCTCCCTTTGCTCTACTAGCCTCTACTGGACCTATTATAGGTGCGAAGGGTTTCGTGTGCAGAGTTGCCGCTCCTTGAACTCAGATTCCAGGCATAGCTGTTTATTGTCCAGATTTAGTTGAACATCGTTCATCTTTTTATACCGATGAATACTGTGACGCCGAAGTAACTATTTCATGCTTGCTATTTTCGCACTTTCGTGCTCCAAGTGATTTATTTTTTTTTATGTAATAATTGTATATATTCAAGTATTTTAACATATTAAATGTAATGGTCGACGTATTTAGTGCCATGTTGGCGCTACGAGTTAGATCATTCAACATATCTATCTATCTGTGCTTGTGTAGCCTTGTGGCGTAATGTCCTATGAATAAAAATATCTATCTATCAATCTATCTATCTGGGCTAGTGTTGCAATCTCTTACGCCTACAAGATTTTCTTTTATTGGCGACCGGCTAAGCTTTCAGTAAAGAAACACTTCACGCGTTTCTCTACGTAAATCCTGCCACCAGAAATGTTGGTACAGCAGTTGAAGAATATAATACTGAGCGTGTTCCACCCTACTTACCGTAGTTACTACGCATGCCGTCACGAATTCTGTTTTTTTGCCGTCAAGGCTGGAACAATTTTTCTATTTTCCAGCAGGATATCATGCCACGGTGAATCCGACCAATCATGTTACAGAGATGCGTAGTTACCACGCTTACTACGCATCTTTGTAACGTGATTGGTCGGATTAGTTCCTACCGTAGTTAGTACGCATGAAGTCACGAATTCTGGCTTTTTGCCGTCAAGGCTGGAACAGTTTTTCTATTTTCCAGCAGAATATCATGCCACGCGTGAATCCGACCAATCACGTTACAGAGATGCGTAGTTACCACGCTTACTACGCATATCTGTAACGTGATTGGTCGGAATAGTTACTGTTAGTTATTATTTCGAGAAGGTTGGAACGGTTAGCGTGGTAACTTTTCGTGAGGTTAGAACGGAATTAGTAACTAACAGTTACTATTGTTACAAGGGTGGAACACGCTCACTAAAAACAGGATTTCACTGACCTGTCTCAGTCTAAAGACATCGAGATTGCGCACGTGATACACACTTCTTATCGTTCCATGGTCATATGGAGGGATTTCATATCTTCCTTTTAGATAATCAGGTCCTTTGTAGATCCCCGAAAGACCTGCTATCCGAAGACCTTTGTATTGCACAACCCCAGCATAGCCTAGGTAGTATATGTTTGGAGCAACCCATCCTCCATAGGGAAGCTCTTGTAAGTAGTTTGAAGCCTCGTGGTTACCACCAATGAAGATTGTCAGGATTGGTGCAGTTTTTTCTCCAGAGTAGTATCTGATAAGAAAACACTCAATTAATTTCAATGCGGTCAAAAGGCCATCCGACAAAAGACAAAATAATAAGTTTAAATATACTACTTTGTTTTATTACTACGTCGCTTTTCAGCTTTAAGCCGTGCACACATAGTACGATAAGATTTCGCGTGCGAGAATATGCATGCGAAACTCGCGTCACTATGGAGAAACCTGCATACGACCAAGGACAAATAACGAGATAGAACTGCTGTCTCCCTATCTCGGTCATACAAACATGATGAGTCGAGTAAAATACGGCCGACTCCCGACGCAAACCAGCGGAGGTTACTAGCTTCGCGCCACATCACGTTTTATTACCTCTACAAATAGCTATCTCGCTGTTCAGTCGCTGAAGAGGAAATCTAACAGTCAAAGCTGATTGGTTCTATGGACGCGCTCCAGAGCGGGTCGGCGCGCGGAGTACGCCTCCTGCTAGCCTCTTTCAATATTTCTTGTGCGATAAGCAGCGGTGAAGACGGAAGAGGAGTAAACGGGTATCAACATCAGCTCAAAGCTAGAGTAAATACCTCTAGGTCCGCTCAATTTTGTCGGGGTTTTCATGGTCGTTGCATGCGACTAAAGACATAAGTTCTATCTCATTATTTGTTCTTGATACGACCAAGAACAAATCAGGCTATATAACAAGGACATTATCGCCATTGAGTAAGTTCAGAGAAGAGCACCCAAAACAGTGCCAGCCATTCGCCATCGGCCTTACGAAAACCGGCTCGAAAAATTACGATTACCCAGTTTAGCTTACAGATTTCTCCGAGGTGATTTGATCGGAACTTTGAGGATTTGTCATGGTGATGTCCTCATTTTCAACCGAAACGGTTCAGAGGACACAGCTGGAAACTGCGTGGTGAGAAATTTTGAAAAGACACTGGAAAGTGGAGCTCCAGAAACCGGATAGTTGAACACTGAAGTCATCTCCCTGAAAGTGTCGGAAATGCAGAAAATACTAATCAGTTTAAAGCAGGCGTGGATCGTCACCTGGCTGATATTCAATTTAGTGTACATAGTGTCTCAAGAAATTTATAGAGGCGAAAGCCTTTTTGATACAATTATATATTTATAAATTAAAGTTACGTAGGGCTATCCTGATGCTTAGATTATGGTTAAAAATTATAAATATGAGTAAGGATAGACTGGCTAGGTTAGCTTATGATGATATGCTGAAGACTGGTTTGAAACATTCTTGGCCATTCCAGGTAAAGCTATTACTGGAGCGAGTAGGAATGCCATATATATGGAATGAAGGTCTTGGTTGTGTTGATCTGCCAAAAGATCTAGAACGTCAGATTTAGAGTGGTTTTAGAAGGACAAGAAATCCAGTGTTGGCAGATTATTGTTAATAGTTCTATAACATTAAGTCATTATCAAGTGGTTAAAGTTTGTTTTGGAGAGGAAGTGTATTTTAAGTTAAATCTACCCGGGAAAGTTTTAAGTCATTGGATCCAACTAAGGGCAAACTGCCTTCCAATTCAGAGCAGGCAGAAGGTTTTTGAGAGAGATAGTGCGGTTCCTGATGGGAGGTATGCTTGCCCACTTTGTGAGAAGGAGGAATAAAATTTGGACCATTTCCTCCGTAGATGCCCGAAACTTTCTGATTTAAGCAAACTTTATCTAGATGGTGTAATTTTGAGTAATAGTAACCCTACTGTTATTACTCGAGTGGGCGTGTATAAATGTTTAGAATTAAGAAGGAGTCTGATTGTTTGAGTTATATTTTTGTTTTTGTTTTTTTGTGTATATGGCCCTTGGGCTTTTGAAATACACTGATCTATCTATCTATCTATATATACAAAAGAACAGATAAGCCAATAGAACCTCCGTCTTTGGTCGCATGCACTGACTCTATGGATACCCTGACAAAATTGAGCAGAGCTAGAGCTAGTTGCTGAGCTTTGAGTTGACGCCCCCCCCCCCCCCCACCCCAGCTGTGAATTTGAAAGGAAAAGACCGTAGCAGGCGTATCCATAGTATATGGATACCCTGACAAAACTGAGCAGAGCTAGAGCTAGTTGCTGAGCTTTGAGTTGACCCCCCCCCCCCCCCCCCCGCTGCGCATTTGAGAGGAAAAGACCGTAGCAGGCGTATCCATAGTCTATGACAAAACTGAGTAGAGCGAGATGCTGAGCTTTGAGTTGACTTCCCCCCCCCCCACCCGCTGCGCATTTGAGAGGAAAAGACTGTAGCAGGCGTGTCCATAGTTTATGGATACCCTGACAAAACTGAGTAGAGCTAGAGCTGTTTGATGAGCTTTGAGTTGACCACCACCCCCTCTGCGCATTTGAGAGGAAAAGACCGTAGCAGGCGTGGATGACCCGCCTCTGTAGCGTCAGTCACAATGGTAGACAAACAATAGTCTGTTGGCTCTCGACTTTATTTTCCGGGGCTCTACTGCGACGAGCTGTTTGAAAAAGTAACGACTGTGATGTTCCACGTAGCTCCTACCCTCCGCTCGTTTGCATCGGGCAGGGCATCGGGAATCTATCCGACTCCGCATGTTCGTCTTACAGAGATCGGGAGACGCGAGGTTCTACCTCTTCTTTCTTCTGATACAATGCGCCTATTTCGGAGCAAGAAGAAAATTCGCATCCGACTGTGCGTGTGTGTGCACGGACCTTAAAACTAAGCTGTAAGCTGGATTCGACCGCTAGGGCCTGGACGACAGTTCGGATTGCTGTATCGCGACTTCAAGAACTGTGGAATTTTTTTTTTCTTTTTCTTTAACTAAAGGGCAGGAAATTCCAAGCTGCACGGTCCCGTGGCGCCGAAGGAACCTGACAATGTGCCGATGAAAAGTTTCCGATTTCCCTTGTCGAAAAGTTTGACAGCTTCAGATATTTTCAGCTTTCTTTTTTTTTCCCGTAGCATCTTTTGTAATTTAACTTATTTTTATGTTATTTAAAAACTAAGAAATCACATTTCGTACTTTTTGTGGCTACTCCTCCATCCCTCAGTGACGTTACTTTTAATCTATTTTTACCCAATTTTAACTCTTCACGTCACCTAACTTTTTAAATTAAACCCACATTTTATTTACGATTCTTCGCCCCTAATATTTGGAAATTAATTCTCTCATTTGGATTTTTTTTTTAATTTCTTGAACTACATTTTCTTTAAACAACTAAATTAAACTATTAAAAAAGTGAACACTTAAATAGAAAAATAAAGATCCTCAACACCTTCACACACCAAGTCATCAACCCCAGATATTTACTGGCACAAACACAAGGACAAAAGACAACACAATAAAAGAGAAAATTTATTTCATTATATATACAAATTTCAGTCTTCCGTTCCGGCTACTCAAATACACATTCAAACTCTTCAAACTTAACTACTTTACTGGAAACGGTAAAAAGGATAAAAAACAAAAACGCCCACGACTGCAAGGGGCTGCTCCCATCGTTAACACAGTCAACTAAAAACATCACTAATAAATAAAAATTCTGCTGAGGCAATCACAGGTCAACTTTTTTAAGACAAACAACGAAAAAAAAATTCCTAGCTGGTCCCTTGCTGAACGACAATATTTCCGTAAGGGAGTCAAGAGACAAAGCAGACATTCAGAAAGAGTCAATAAGCTATACCTAATATCGACTGCTATTTAATGGCAAATGCATTATTTGTCATCACACAGTTAATTAAAGTCGAAGAGATCTTGGCAGTCTAGCTGATGTCATTCATAGTCGTTTTAATTTTTAAGCATGGAATGACTTTCGCGATTTTCAAACCGGCTACGCCATAGGCCTATGAATTTCTATTCCCATATCTTCAATACCTAAATTCAAAGCCTACCTGTAAAAAGAGCACATTTCTTTGTACTTTTCAGGTACTGCCATACAGGCTAAGTCTGCAGCATTTCTAACAGACTGAAAATCCCCACAACAAATCAGAAGATCCACCTTAAATCTGCCCCTTGATTCTTCTTCAGCTATTCTCTGATATATCATATCCAGTTCCCCATGCGCACATCCTTCCACTGCTATCTTCATGCTTGCAGGCTCAAGGCTGAAAAGAAAAAGTTGACGATTCTACAAATTTTTGTAATCCTCATTTTTATTTTACACTACTGGTCTATTTACACTCCATTCACACTGGCGTAATTAACGGCAAGAAATTCCATAAGCAGATCTGATTTACGATTGATATACTTGAGACAGTTTTGTAGCATTGCTAAACACATGATAGGTAAAGCATAACAAGAGCTGAAAGCTCATTTGGCACTTGTAAGAACAGTTAGCATGTTTGTCGGATACGGTTTGCAGTTGTCAAGACTGCATCTCTCTCCCGATATTCATTTCATGAGAAAAGTCTACTAAATCTGAAATGGTTATCCCACTCAATGATAACTGTTTCTCCCACAACGATGATCGGATCGGGGTAGGGACTATTTTCAAGCCAATCTGATAGAGTCCCTAACATGCCTGTCAAGTTTCATAGTCACAGCACAGCCTGCCAAGTTTCATGGTCATAGCACATTAGGAAGTACCCCAGCTCGTGATGACCAGAATTGTGGAAAACCCTCTCAAACTCCTCCAACTGTGACAAGATCCAGTCCTGTTTTGTCAGTATTGTCTCGTATTGTCTCTACGGCTTATTCTTGTTCTTTCCTCCAAGTCCCATCCCGATCTCTCGACTCTAAGCGTTTCACAAGATTTCTTGCACTCCGCCTCCAGCTCCCCCCCCCCCCCCCCAGTTATTGGATTCGTTCCGAACTTGAAATTGATCATCTGAGACAGTGGTTCCCAACCGGTGGTACGCGTACCCAAAGGGGTACGCGAGACCCTTGCAAGGGGTACGCGAAGGTACCAAAATATGTTTAATCTGTATTTTCAAAATATGACCTCACTCATTTTTGATTGCCGAAAGCCTAATATTACCAGCAGAGGCATCACTAGCCAAAAAGTTTCTGGGGGCAAGATATTTTTACCGAGTGGCTGGTAATTTTTACTGCTAGTTTTTCGTACAAAAATAACTGTTTTTACGAAAAATTGCGGCGCTTCGCGCCGACCAGTTTGTTTTTACCCACTCGGCCGTCGGAACAGAATTAACGAAAATGTCTGCGATGAAGCTTGATGAAAGCACGGATTTGCGGGATGCGTAACATGAAGCTCAGATGATAGTATTTGTCCGTTATCGATATTCTGATAGAAAAGAAAATATTCTGGTTTGCGAAAACCTCCAGTACCGAGGACACCATGAAAAAAACTATTCGTGTGCCTGTAATTTATCAGTTTGCAGTGACAGGGTAGAACTTATGACTGGATTCAAAATCCATTTAATGGAAACGCAAGCTCCGGTAAAATGTGATAACTGTAAAAATGTTGCCGTTAACGAAACCGTTAACCACAACGCAGCCTCAAATATATTTGAGGCTAGATGTTTATACACGTGTATGCCTTTTCAGTTATGACATAAATATCGCCTTTTTCACTTTCTGAAAATAGGGGTACGCAACCTTTTCGAACCTTGTTTAGGGGTACGCGGTACGGAAAAGGTTGGGAACCACTGATCTGAGATACTTGTTCTTGACACTTGTCAAGTTTCATTACCGTCCGAGCACCCGTTCTTAAGTTATGCATGTCACTAGATGCTGGATTACCCATCCCTCCACTCCCCCAACATCACCGTATCGCGGAAGGAACTATTTTGTGTCGACCTGGGAGAGTACCTAAATGTCTGCCAAATTTCATGGTCATAGTACATCTGGAAGTACCCTAACTTGTGATGACCGCGGAAACCCAAGAAACCACCTACGACACCCTCCACTGCGACACGATCCGATCCTATTTTGTCAATAAAGTATCTAGGGTTAATGCTCGTTCTTCCCTTCAAGTTCCATCCCGATCCCTCGACCCTAAGCGTTTCAAAAGATTTCGGGTCCCCCCTCTACCTCCCACCCCCAGTTATCGGATTCGGGCCAGATTTGAAATTGAAAATCTGAGACACTCGTTCTTCACACTTGTCAAGTTTCATTCATGTCCGATTACCCGTTCCAAAGTTATGTATGTTTCTAATTTCCGGATTCCCCATCCCTCCACTCCCCCCGCGATGGCTGGATCGGGGAAGTGAATATTTCCAAGTTAATATGGTCGGTTCCCTCATATGCCTTCCAAGTTTTATTATCCTAGCTTGTGTGGAAGTGCCCGAACTAGAAAAACCTGACCGACCGACAGATATATGGCACTTGGCCGGAGGGCAAGCACCATAAAAACCCGTTTAGTCTACAATCTACTACAGCACAGGTCTTTCTCAACAAACGTGAGACACGTTTGCTGAAACGTTTAATCATATTTTGTCTCCATGCTCACTCAAGCTTGAGTTCAGTCGGACATGTTCTTTTGATGATTTCTTTTTAAAAATGGGTGATTTAGTTGTGTCTGGCATGGCAAGACTGCTCGTAACTTTGTAACAAGCGGGTAAGAAGGTTTGCGGGTAAGAAGACATGCTGAATTCGTATATGACAACCATTTTCAGACCGGACGTATAGATCGCTCGGAATCTGACTGAAACCGGAAAAATTTGTTAAAAGTAAACAATTTAATCCGAAGTTGATTAGAGGTTGGATGTAGAGGTAATGAGACATGTTGAATTCGTTTTTGAGCTTTATTTTTTGCCAGACAAGTAGTTTGTCCGGAATCCGGCCGAAACTGGAAGTTGGGCAGAAGTAAGGAAGGAAGGAGACACGACGTAGGCTAGAGGGTAAACCATATGCTGAATCCATATCTGAATATTTGACAGCGCAAAACGGATATCGGAATATATCTGAACTTGGTGAAATTCAGCTGGCGTATCTGTTTTGCACTGTCAAATACGGACTTGGTCTTCTCCGATTATTACAATTGGCCTTAATCTGTTTGTAAATTTTTAAAGTAAAAATGTTTAAGAAGTCTGTTGAAGACCGAGTATCTACAAGACCGAACTGTCGGGAGCAAATATTAAAATTTTGTGTTAAAATGAAATGTGCATGCTGTCCTGACAAACAAGAGGCAAATTATGACTTTTTTCAATAGTCATGTGTCCAAAATATTAAAATTCTGTTCCTTTTCTGTGTTTTGGTCCTGCTGATCTTGTTTGAAAAGAAAAGTATGCTTAACTACAAAATATTAAATATGCTTAACTACAAATATTAAAATTTTGCGATCCCATCGAAACCTTTGGTCTTGTTCCAACAGTCACAGTCGTGTCCAAAAATATTCAAATTCTGTGCCTTTTCTTTGTTTTGAAAGACTTCTCTGGAAATTTGAAATCTTGTCTGAGTTTTTTTTCACTACCTTGGTTTTTGCTGCAAAAATGTTAAAATGAAATGTACATGCTGTCCCAGCAGTCAAGAGGCAAAATATGACTTTTTTCAACAGTCATGTGTCCAAAAATATTGAAATTTTGTGCCTTTTCTTTGTTTTGAAGCTGCCTTGAAAAGGCATTTTTTGGCTATTGACTTTGATAACTCTGCCTTTTTCATCATTTGTAAGTCACAGCAAGGAGTTCGAACAAAGGTTAGAACAGGGTTAGAATGAGCTGATCTTGTTTGAAAAGAAAAATATGCTTAACTGCAAATACTGAAGCAATATTTATTTATCCAATATGTAAAACATTCAATTAGCTTCGATCTAGTATGTTTGTAATATTTTTTGGTTCCTTTTTAAGCCAGATAGATTATTCTGAAGGAAGGACTTCACTGGAATTTTGAAATCTTGTCTGAGGTTGGATACTCTTCCTGTCAGCTTCTTGTATAAGACATCCAGCCTTGTTTGTACACTACCTCGATTTCTGCCACGAAAATGTTAAAATAAAACGTACATGCTGTCCTGACAGTCAAGAGGCAAATGACTTTGCTACTCTGTCTTTTTCATCATTTTGTAAGTCAATCGAGGTAAGATTCGAATGAAGTAATCTTGTTTGAAAAGAAAAATATGTTTAACTAGAAATATTGAGGCAACATTTATTTATTCAATATCTAAACCATTCAATTAGCTTCAATCTAGTAAGTAAGTATGTAAATAAGTGATTTATTTATAGCCCGCCATTTTGAAAAACAAGAGTAATGAAAGAAAATAAATGAAACACAAAACCACACAGTGTATTTGTCATATTTGTTGGTTCCTTTTTAAGCCAGATAGATTATTCTGAAGGAAGGACTGGAAATATGAAATCTTGTCTGAGGTTGGACACCCCTCCTGTATCAGTCCTGTATATCAGTATACAGTACAGTATCATACAAAGAAGATACAAAGTTCCCATGCACCAGTCTGAAACTGCACTGTTGAGAGTTTGCTAATGTTCAAAGAAGCATACCTCTAATGTACGGAACCTAGTTGTTTTAGCTGTTGATATCCTGGAAGTATTTTCTTTGGATGGGCTTTTATATAACAAGCAGTGGACTTTTGAATCTTTCAAGCACCCACGCTTAAAGATAGATTCAAAAGTTTCGCTTTTTTGTGCAGCGGCAAACGTAAGGAGGGTTTTTGCAATATCTCGGAATCACTTTCCGGCGAGCGAAGCGCATCGCGAAAACTGTGGGAAAGCGATTCCTGGAATAACTTTCCGCTTTCCCGCCGGACTGATCGCGAAAACGCCTGGAAACTTGATATTGCCGGGAAAATACAGAATTACAAACTATTTCGAATAAATATGGTTCACTTAACGATTCTTTATTCTTTTACATTCCATCGAAGTCACCCTAACAACGCTTGCCATTTTTCTTTATTTATTAGTGATACTTGCCCTGTTTTTCTCCACACCTTTGAAATTCCCGCCAAAACATCTAACTTTCCGCGGAGCCTGCGCGGAGCTTTCCACTAACCTCGTGGAATCACTTTCCGGGAAAGTTGCTTCGGTTTCCAAAGCGCGAAAACCGGGTGGGAAAATTCGGCAACTTTCCGAAGTATCGCGAAAAGCAGTGGAAGGTGATTCCGACTTTGCTTTCCAGTTCTCGAAAACCCTCCTTGAGCCGAGAAACCGCCAAAAACGCATCTGCCGGCCTCTTAATTTGTCATGATTTCCGAAAAATCAGCAGATGCTTTTTTGTCAGTTTTCCGGATCTTCCTGGCAATGCTTGTTATGCATATCATTTGTCACGGCAACAGATAACATTGCGTGAAACTTCCGACAGTGCGTCGTGATCAGGAGTTAAGGTACTTCCAGGTCGGCTAGGACGATGAAACTTGGCATGCATATCAGTGTTCATATGGCCCACTATCTGACAACTGTAGACAGAGGAGGGTTTTCGCGAGATCTCGGAATTACTTTCCGGCGAGCGAAGTGCATTCGAAAACTTTCCCACTGGACTGATCGCGAAAACGCATGGAAAGCTGATATCGCCGAGAGAATGTTGAATTACAAACTTTTTCGAATAAATATGGTTCACTGACGGTTCTTTGATTCTCATATATTACATCGAAGTCACTTTACTTACGATTGCCATTTTTTTTTCTAATTTATTATTGACAATTGTATTGTTTTTTCTTCACATCTTTGAAATTTCGCCGAAAGAATCAACTTTTTGCGGAGCTTTCCACTAACCTCGTGGAATCACTTTCCGGGAAAGCTGCTTCCGTTTCCAAAGCGCGAAAACCGGGTTCGAAAGTTCGGCAACTTTCCGAAGTAGCGCGAAAACCATTGGAAAGTGATTCCGACATTGCTTTCCAGCTCGCGAAAACCCTCCTTAGATTAGCAAAGTCCTCCTTGTAGCTCAGCAGGTAGTAACGTAGTCGCCGAGAAAACCTAAGTTTTTTAGGTGGAGGTAGTGTTGGGCGATATTTGGATTTTTCGGTATCTCGATATTTTCACTTTCGATATTCGATATCGATATTTCTGTGGCATTTTTCGCTATAGGATACGCCTGGTTTCGCCAACATTTACTGACAAAATTGTCGTTAAATAGCATTTTGCATCATCTCAAACCCCGAATAAATAAGAAACGAATTACGGAAAACATGTTGCTCCAACTTCGGATCTATAAATGTAGGTTATGTTGGATTATTTACAATAATTATGAATGAAAAATATCGTTGTCGATATCGATATTTACGTTTCTATATTCGACATCAGTATTTGGTCTGACATATCGTTATCGAATATCACCCAACACTAAGTGGAGGTACTCTAGATGTTAAAGGCCTGGGGCCATCAAACCGACCTGGGGGGCTAAGATAAAGATACAGGGACTTATTGTCGACAGGACCCCCCTTCTTTGTTATTTCGAACCCCCTCCTTAGTGTTCCCAAAGCTAGCTGGCAGGTCCTTGCCCCTTATGCACTGTAAAAGTTCGCCTTTAGCCGTGTTGACTAACAGATCGGGATAGTAGTCAAAAGGTCGTGCGTTCGCTTCCTGCTCACGGCACACAAATCTTTTGGTTTTTTTTTTATACTTACTCAAAAGTCGAATTCTCGGAAACTGCCTGGAAACTGCAAAGGTCGTAACGAGAATTTTTCTTACTCTCAATATCGACTCAGGGTACATTCTTCGAGTCAAGTCTGTGTCAAGTTTTCTGTTCCTTTAACTTCCCAATGGTAATTGTAACTTCCCGTTTTTAACTTCCCCTTCGCAATTCTAATTATTTAGCTATTGACCGGTTTTCGACCTCCATTCTCTAGATGTGACCGGATCAGATCCAGCCAGTTTTCGACGAGGAGCCAGAGCCAACAGCTCATACTACACTTGCAAGGTTAGGAAGCCCACCAGTTTTCACAACTCTTTTGGGATCCCAAAACGTAAGTGGAGGGTTACCGATGACATCGCAAAAGTTGTCCGTCTATGAGCACGATAACTCTCTAAGGGAACGAGATGTTTTGATGAAACCTGAGGCGTATTCTCGCCGTTCCCCGATCACTCCTCGGAGAATCGAAGGGAACGGCGAGAATAGAGGGAGTCACTTCACACGGACTCCGCCTAGGAAAATTAGTTAGTGTTTTGTTGACCAAATTAGTCTGGATCCACTATATTTTTGGTTTTGTTTATTCTAATTTTTTTAATTATTTTAACTTGCACCAACACCAGCAAAAACTGATTCCCCACCGAATCTGAAAGGGAGTCCTTTTTGATGATGGTGATATTAATCGGAGCTTTCCCCGTCCGTGGTGACTCGCGAGAATACGGGGAGTAAGTCCCCGGGACAAACAAAAACGCGGGGACTCCTCAAAGGGAGTCCTCTATAGTGGCCTTTTGCTGAACCCATATCTGAGCTGTTGAAACGTTTGAACGTTTAACGTTACGGAAAATGCCATTATAGTAATAAAATAATAAATAAGTAAGTAACAGGAGTTAGACGATGCCATTCACATCAAATTTCTCTTGAGTGAAGACAAGCCTCGGTACCAGCTTCTGACATATCTACTCAAGACAAACTAAAGTGAGCGCCGCAGGCGAAATTTTTAAAATTCGAGCAAAATTCAACTACTCCTTAACAACTTCTAACTTTTAATGTAGCTTAGACCTCAAACCTCAAGCTTAAAACCGCACAAAAATGACGCACACTTAAGCTAAATAGAAATAGGATAGGACTACGAAAGAGCCGCAGGCAAAGTTTGTTAAATCGGCCTTTATTCGGCAATATTCGACTACTTCCCACACAAACTCTTGCTTTTATTGTGGCTCAGATCCCAAGCAGCAGCTTTTACTGTATCTACCCAAGACAAATTTAAACTCGGCACCGCAGGCGATTTTTTTTCTAATCAGACCTTTTTCTGGTATTTCTAGCTTTTAAGGTGGTGAAATTTTTGGCCTAACACCTCACCTAAAGACGGGCTATGCAACCAGGTAGCGAGTAGGCGCTGCGGCAAAAGAGACGTGGGGCGAGGAAATATATTTTAAGGTAGGGTTAAGTAGGGAGGAGTTCGGTTTGTTACGAAGTATGAGGGCTGATGGTTTGCCGCTAGGTGCAAGAAGAAAGTATATGGGGAAAAAAGAGGAAAGATCGGGTCCTTACTATTTCTGCCCTATGTGTGGAGAAATGAACGAGGATATATGCCACCTTTTGTGTGATTGGGGGAGGAGATTTTCGGGGTGGGGGGAACTGATAAGAAATGGATTATTAAAATGATGGGAAGTAAAGATTTTAAAGAAATAAGAAATATTGGGAAGTTCCTCAGGTTAGCTTTTAAACACCGGAAAGATCTCTTCTGATGGGAAAGTTGTGTTTTTAGTGTTAATAAAGTATTCAGTGTAAATTAAAAATATTAAGAGTGTGTTAGTGTGGATATGCGCATGTAAGACTGTTCAATTTTTGTTTCGTTTTGTTGCATGATGGCCGGATGGCTTTAATGTGCAAATAAATCATTCATTCATTCATTCATTCATATGGAGGGGTATATCTGTTCAACAGAAAATTAAAATTAAAATGAAAATTAAAAAATTAGAACGAAAATTAAGAAATTAAAATGAAAATTAAAATTAAGAAATGAAAATGGAAATTTAGAAATTAAAATTGAAAAAAAATCAACAAGGAATTAAAGTTAAATTTAATAATAAGAGTCGAGTTCAGTAGAGAAGTTCAGTAGAAAATTGAAATGAAAATTAAGAATTACAATGAAAATTAAGAAATTAAAATGAAAAAAGAAATAAAACGAAAGTTAAGAATTAAAAATTGAGAAAAAATCAACAAGGAATTATATTTAAATTTTAATAGTAAGATCTTATTTGAATTTTCAGTTTTAATTTTTGGTTTGAGCGGGGTAAACCTGTTCAGTAGACCTGAGGTCGTTACGGTCTACGAGGCGTGCACAGCAGGAAAGAAGAAGCTGAAGAAAATTACTGAGGTCCTACACATCACACTCATCAGCCTCAGTAATTTTCTTCAACTTCTTCTTCTTCTTTCCTGCTGTTCACGCCTCGTTACCGTAGACTGTAACGAGCTCAGGTCTATTGAACAGGTTTACCTCACTCAAACCAAAAATTAAAATTGAAAAATTAAAATAAAATCTTACTATTAAAATTTAAATATAATTCCTTGTTGATTTTTTCTCAATTTTTAATTCTTAACTTTCGTTTTATTTCTTTTTTCATTTTAATTTCTTAATTTTAATTGTAATTCTTAATTTTCATTTCAATTTTCTACTGAGCAGATATACCCCTTCATAGGCAACTATGAAAGACGGCGCAGGTAAAGTTTTGCGAAACAAAAGTTTAACCGAAAAGGGCTGGGACAGGAAAATCTAGTTACCCATCATTTATTCACTTAAATTGGCTTGAAGACCCGCTGGAAATGCGTTACTCCGGTGTCCCGCAATTCACGAAAAGTCGATTTTCAAATAGTGGAATTTCCGTGTGATTTGTGGTGCCTCTATGCGCTTGTATTTTTGTTGTACGCCTTACAAGAAAGATTTATGATTTTTTTTTTGCTCAGGCACTAAGCAATCTTCACCAATCTCACCACTGCCCAGTGAAAAGCCGCGTTTGTGTTAAGATTAAAATTCCCCGCGTCATAGTAGAATTTAAGCTGTGAGGACGGCGGCAGATGTTCTGAACGTCATAACAAGAGCAGATAGTGGAAAAAAGTCCCTTGCAGGATCCAAACAACTCAGTGTATTCAATTAAATGACATAAGAATAAGCTGGCTTTTCAGTTAAACTTTAAAGGCTGCCTACTATATCACATATCTGTCCGTGCCCCGATAACTCACAAACTGAGTGGGATATTTTCCCGAAAGTTGGTACGGTGGTGCTTCCACTTTGAACTATGACTACAAAAAAAGTGCAATCATCTGGCCCGCCATACAGAGTGCTTACAAAGCCTGCTTATGTGCAAACATTACTCCGCAAGCCATTGAAAAACAAGACCAAAGGTTTTAATTGGGATCCCAAAAACTTAATGTTTGATCCAGACTACTTGAACATTTTTACTATTAAAATTAAGCAACAGATTAAGGCCAAATAGCTAATCATCTGAGAAAACCAAGCTGAGATATGAATTCAGCACGTGTATTTACCCCTGTAAGTCACATCTAATCCGGCGAAACAGAAACTTCCTGCCCTACTTCAGCCGAATTACGGAACTGCCAGTCCGACAAAAAAAAATAAAGCTCAAATCGAATTCAGCGCATCTCCTTGCTCCTATATCGGACATCTAACCAAATACAAATGAACTTTTGCTTTTAACAAATTTCCCGGTTTCGGCCGGATTCCGGGCTAACTACTTGTCCGGGCAGAAAATGATTTTCACAGAAGTTTCCAGCATGCCGTCTTACCCCTAAATCAAACATCTAATCAACTTCAAATAAAACTTATACTTTTAACAAACTTTACGGTTTTGGCCGGGTTCCGGACGAAACAATTGTCTGGGAGAAAATAGTTTTCATATACGTGTTCAGCATGGCTTCATACCCCTAAATCGACTGTCTTATTAGCTGTTTAAAAATATTTTGTTAGCCCCTATATGTAGGGCTACAAAGCCCAACTACGAACTAGACCTTTCCCATGACCCTAAGAATCTTCACACCAAGTTTCATCACAATATCAAATAAACCTGTTTCTTTTTAAGACAAAACAAGAGCTAGAATCTGATATGGCACTTGCAAGGCTTGGTAACAGGATGAAAGTAGGAGTTTGCCAATTTGTGGGTTTGTTGTGTCATCATTTGTAAACAAAACCCCTCAGATAAGAATAATGATTGACCCTTAGAAATCCCGATGTATGTATCGTTTGGTAAAAAGTATTTTTTTTTGCACTTGGCTGTGATGATGCGCACTTCAGGGTGCTAGAAATTCATCTGTAACCAAAACCCTTAAAGCAAAAACGATCCTGGGCCCTTTATGATCATGAATATATTATATGGTTTGGTTAAAAGCATTTTTTTTACTTTTCGGTTAAGATGCGCACTCTAAGGGTGATAGAAAGTCATTTCTAAGCAAACCCTTGAGGCAAAAATGATCATGGGCTCATGAAAATGTAGATTTTGCTTAAAAAATATTTTTTTTACTTTGCGGTGAAGATGAGTACTTTAAGGGATGGTCGGATCTGGGAAGTGACAATTTCTAAGCCAATCTTGTCAAGACTCTAATGTTCAAGCCAAGCTTCAACGTCCTAGCACATCTTGAAGTACCATAAATCGCGATCACCGGAATTCCGGACCACCCTCCAGAGTGCCCGAATCCGGTCCGGTTCTTTCACTGATGTATCTAGGGCTTACGTCTGTTCTTCACACCAAATGTCAGCCCAATCGCTACACTCTAAGCGTGTCATAAAATTTCCGCCCCCCCCCCCCACACACTGATCGGATCCTGTCCGGACTTGAAGTGGGATATCTGAGACATGGAGTTCTTTCCGGATCACCCGTTCAAAAGTTGAAATTTCTCAAGATTTCGGATTCCCCCTCCCCCCACTTGTCGGAGAAACGACTGTTAAAACTAAAAGTTTAATTTGCCGAGTCCCTGAAATGCCTACATCCTAGCACATGTGTAAGCATCTTCGCTCGGGATCACCGGAACCCTACCTCGAACTCCCCCCACAGTTCTCGGATCCGGTCCAGTCTTGTCAATTATGTATCTGGGACTTGTTCTTCCCACCAAGTTTCATCCCGATCCGTCCACTCCGTTCAAAGTTAACAAGACCAAAGATTCCGATGGGATCCAAAAATCTAACATTTGATCCAGACAGTTGGGTCTTGTCTTCGCCAGGCTAATCATCAGATATACTTCTATAAGCCAGATCTATTTTGACGATACTGACCGAAAATTCGCTTTACTTCTGCCAAATTTCTGCTTTCGGCCGAATTCCGAGCTAACGAATTGTCCAGCAAAAAAAAGAAAATTCAGAAACGAATTCAGCGTATCTCCTTATCTCTATAAAGAAAATCTAATCAACTTAAAGGACACCTGAATGAAGAGTACCAAGTATCATCCCTATCTGTATGACTTCCGTTAGCATTGCCTGCAGAAAACCCAATCCAAACACGAAATAGTGTTTCCAAGCTCTGATTTTTGCTCCATTTTGCATCTGTCCTTATTTCAGTACCGAACAATTTTAGAAATGAACAAATGTCTCCAATCAACCCTTCTTCTGGAATATTTTTTAACCAGTTAAGCCCAAACGTAAACGTAAGAAATTCCAATTCCAATACGATCCGGTCAGCGCTGTACAAGATTTGAATGAGTTGCGCTTTTTGTCTTGGAGTCTGCATGTGCAAACGTACAGAAACGAACATCCCTATTTTGAAAACGTCACGCTCAGGAGAAGAATGCTCTCCGTGGCCATGTCTGTAAATGCATTCTACATGGTGTGTTCAACTATGGTTTCGTTGTTCAGGTGTCCTTTAAATAAAACTTTAACTTATTATAAGTAGTGAACTGATAGACATAATATTCGAAAAATTGTTTATGATATATTGGTCATGGTACAAGTCCCTTGTGTAAAGTGCCATCTACGTGTATCAAAAAAAATTCCGGTTAAAACCGGATTTCGGACGGATTCTATGTCAGGGTAAAAAATGATTGACATCTACAGACTCAGCTTCTCTTCTTACCCATAAATCTGTCACTCAATTAACTTCAAATAAAACTTTTGCTTTTAACAAATTTTCCGGTCTCGGCCGGATTCCGGACGAACTAGTTGTCCGGATAGAAAATACTTTTCACATAAGTTTTCAGCATGTCTTACCCTTAAATCGAACATTTAATCAACTTCAGATGAAACTTTTACTTTTAACCGACTTTCCGGTTTTTGCCGGATTCTGGACGAATCGCTTGTCTGGTGAGAAAATGGTTTTCACCATCGTGCTCAGAATGTCTTCTTACCCATAGTCGACTATCATAATAAGGATGTGATAATCTTCTGTTTATTACTTCTTTTATTTGCTTACTTTTCCCATTTTTTAACGAAGGCACGTTCAGTTTCAAATCTTTTGCGCCCAACCGCCGCGTCGGAGAGCAGGAAGGCTGGATACAATCGACAAGCGCTAACAGCAGAACCGCTAGTTTTAGGTGGAAAGTAATGGTATTTTAGTAAACGTTTTTTCTCATCCATTTTATAAGGAAAATATCATTTCTAGTAAGAGTTCTGCTTTAAAGCCTGTCGTACCTATAATGCCAATGCAACCTACTTCCGTAACATTATTCATTAGTTCTTAAACCCGAAGATCCAAATTTCCTATGTTACATTCTAACCCACTAACGATACAAACTAATTTCCCACCTCCCCGATTCACTATTTTCCATGCGCATTATGCTCCGGATACGTGTTCGCGTATCATGTTACTGATGCGTAAAACCGGTTTCCTGAATTTTGCCGATTTCTTGCTAGAAGTCGGTGGGCTTGTGAAAAGGCTGTTTAAAAATATTTTGTTTGCCCCTTAATTTCACCCCCCCCCCCTAAATGTAGGGCTACAAAGCCGTCTACGAACTTGACCTTACCCTTGACCCAAAGAATCCTCACACCAAGTTTCATCAAAATATCTCCTTCCCTTCGCGAGTTGCAGACGTGCTTGCAGACGGAAAACTTTTGCGATGTCATAGGTATCCCTCTACTTACATTTTGGGATCCCAAAAATACGTCAGTATTCCTGATTCCCCCGCCCTCCAGTCCCCCAACGGTGGACGAATCGGGGAAGTGGCTATTTCAATTTAGTTTTGTCGGGTCCCTAACATACCCGCCAAGTTTCATCGTCCTACTACTTCTGGAAGTACCCTAGCTCGAGCTGAGTGGCCTGACAGATCGACCGACCGAAAAGTTAAGTATTCGGCATATGGCACTTGAGCGAAGCTGCAAGTGCCATAACCAGACAGGATTTCTTTCATCAGCCTGCATCGGTCTTATCGATACTGATGAAAACATGGGCACTATCGGCCGACAACACTGCATGTCGATAACTACCGGAGCACAAGCTCCAATTATATAATTACCGGCATCACCTACCGGCTCCCTAGCTTCCGAGTACATAATTCCGTGAGATTAATGGACGAGAAGCTGGTGTGATGAAGTTTCCGTGAGCTATTTTGATTTACTACCGGAATAGGAGCCAGCACATGCAAGTTTCCGTTAGTCAATGACGTCAGATCCCTGAATCGTAGCTCTTATGGTTCGGTTTCCGTGAGAACTACCGGTTCTTTAGCCCGTAGGATATAAAGTACGGCTCCCGGTTCCCTAGACAGTGCCCGAAGATAACGTCCCGCAGGTTGAACGTGTCGTTTGGTTGAACGTGTCGTTTGGTTGAACGCAACAATCCTGGTGAAGATGCTGGTACTGAGAGTCTGCTTTTAGCATATCTGACAATCCTAATTGAGTCGTGAAATTCCCTTTTCTGTTAAAAAAAAATCATTCAATCGAAGCGGAATGTACTTGGGAGAGTACTTGAAAGTACTTAAGAATGTATCGGTACTTAAAAGCTTCAAGTACCTATTTATTTTACTTAAGTATTAAGTACTCCAGGAACAATGTACTTAATTAGTACTTGAACTACAAGTACTTCCCAACCCTGTCTACATGGGAAATTGAAGTCACGGAATAGTTTTGGTGAGAGCTAGGATGCCGGGATTTTCACCGACTTATGGTCGATAACTATTTTTCTTCTGTAGGCTAAAATTTAACTGCTTCTCTTACAAATTCTATCATTTATCGTTGATTAAATACCGAGACTTCCAAAAACCGGATGGAGCGACGTTCCGGCAGCAGCAGCAACTCTAGTCTAGTCAATATTCTACCCATAATCACATAAAGTGAGCGCCGCCGGCGAATTTTTTTTTGCCTTTTCCTCCAAATTCTAGCTTTTAATGTTTCGAAATCTCAGTCCTAAAACTGGCATGAGACCCCCGTCAAATGACCTTCCACAAAATAGAGAATTTTATGAGAAGTGCTGCAGGCGGAATTTTCGAAATATTAATGATTATACATTTTTGGGGGATCCAAAGTAAGTACTATCGATGATGTCATAGATCATCTCTTTTGTCTGCTACCAGCTTCCCTCGACCTTTTCTGAGTTTCGTGGTGACTTCCGAATCCTGGCAATTGTAACGAATAAATTACCGAATCCCAGTTATTATACCGAATAAGTTTAGACCGATAGCATGTTCGTGATTCTGTATAACTACCGTATCCCGGTTATTATACCGAATTGTTTTGGTATCGAAAGACTACCGAACAGTATTCATATTCGGTATACTTTCGTCGAAACTGGAACAAAGTCAGGATTCGTGGTTAACTTCCTAATCCTGGAAATTATACTGAATAAATTACCGAATCCCAATCATGATACCGAATAATTTTGAACCAATAGCTTATTCGGGGTTCTGTGTAACTACGGAGTCTCCATAAATATACCGGATAGTTGCGGAATCCAAAAATCACCAAATGATTTCAGTAAATTGTCTCACGAAATTTGTGATAACTACCGAATCTGGCAATTATACCGAATCCCGATCATTATACCGAAGAGGTTTGTACAGATAGCCTGTTTAGGATTCTGTTAACTACCGAATCCCCGTAAATATATCGAACAGTTCTATTATCGAAAAAATAACGAACAATTTTAGTGAAATTTTGGGCCTGGGTTCCGGTAGTAAAAAAAAAATTGAGCTCACGGACCCACGTCAGCGCAGACTAAAAGTCCGGGAGCGATATACTCATGGAACCGAATTCCCATGCGCTAGGGTTCCGGTAGTGCAAAAAAAGAACTCGTAGCAAATATTATCAACTCATGGGGTAAGAAGTTTTAATAAGATAATCAGGCACTAGAGGAACCCTAGCCCACGGGAAGTGGGTTCCATGAGTTAAGACGGTCACTCACGATTTCTAGTATGCACTGACATGGGTCAGTGAATTCAAAAATGTAATTTTTGGCACTTCTGGAATCCTGGAGCTGGTCATTTTCAACCAAATAGTTGTTGCTACCGGTACCTTAAGCATTGTCCTAATAGGTGTAATAAGCTGAATAACGCTATACGCGATATTTACGTCTTAATACACACGCCCGTTCAAATACGAACCAGAGAGGTTCTTGTCAATGCAGCGTGCAGTGTTGCCACGCTCATACAGTTTTTCAAGTTTCTGAAGATCAGAAAAGTGCTCTTAGTGTTACTTGAAGTACACCAGTACAATTTGACGCCAAATATATTGTAAAAAGCAAGTAAATCTACGGATGGACAGCACAAGTCCTTGAACTAGCAGTAAGCAGTCACAACAGAACAAAACGTGTTATTTTTTAGAAAAGTTGTTTCTTCAGCTTCCACCAAAGTAGAACTTTAGTGCTTCCCGTGGCAACCCTGACGACGCTGCTCTTTCCTCGGCCCGCTGGCGGAACCAACCAAGCGATCTGATTGGCCCTGCATAAGCCAGAATAGAGCGCTAGTCTATTTTCCTTTATTCACCTTATTACAGCGCGCTCCGAGGAAAAGAGGAATCTGTAATAAGCTTTATACACCTTACAACACCTATTAGGACAGTGCTTTAGCTCTCGATTTATAGCATTGTCCTAATAGGTGTATTACCGCGTATAAGACTTATTAAGTATTGTCCTAGTAGGTGTTGTAAGGTGTATTACGGCGTTTAAAGCTTATTACAGATTCCTCTTTTCCTCGGAGCGCGCTGTAATAAGGTGAATAAAGGAAAATAGACTAGCGCTCTATTCTGGCTTATGCAGGGCCAATCAGATCGCTTGGTTGGTTCCGCCAGCGGGCCGAGGAAAGCAGCGTCGTCAGGGTTGCCACGGGAAGCACTAAAGTTCTACTTTGGTGGAAGATGAAGAAACAACTTTTCTAAAAAATAACACGTTTTGTTCTGTTGCGACTGCTTACTGCTAGTTCAAGGACTTGTGCTGTCCATCCGTAGATTTACTTGCTTTTTACAATACATTGGGCGTCAAATTGTACTGGTTTACTTCAAGTAACACTAAGAACACTTTTCTGATCTTCAGAAACTCGAAACACTGTATGAGCTTGGCAACACTGCTCGCTGCATTGATAAGAGCCTCTCGGGTTCGTATTAGAACGGCCGTGTGTATTAAGACGTAAAAATCGCGTATAGCGTTATTCAGCTTATTACACCTATTAGGACAATGCTTATGGGTTTCCGTAGTTTCTTTTTAACCCATGTTATTTGCTCCAAGTCAATGAAAATCCCGGCATCCAAACTTTCCGTGAGTTCTATATTCCATGTAGACACTACTGGAACATAAGCTCCAATTAAATAGTGTCCGTTATCACCTACCGGTTCCCTATCTGCTGAGTACTTAATTCCGTGAGCTATTCTATTACTACCGGAACAGGAGCCAGCAAATACAAGTTTTCGTTAGTCAATGACGTTAGATACCGGAATCGTAGCTCATATGGCTTGATTTCCGTGAGAACTACCGATTCCTTAGCCCGTAGGATATAAAGTACGGCTCCCTAGACAATAGCTCATCTTCTGAGTCTCCGAGATGCAATGTTAGGAGCGAAAACTTGTATGGATCCTGATTTTGACCGAGCCCAAGATCTGCGTTAGAAACAGAGAATTTAAGAGATAGACACAACGTTTGCAAGAGGAATAAAAGGTTTGGGAAACACTCTCGAAAACGAAAAATGGTATAAAGTGAATACTAAGTTTGGAACGAAATACTAGTTTTGGAAAGGTAACATTGGCATAGCTAGCATATTGTTTGTTAGTGTAATCCAAAGTGCCACTTTCATACCTAACATGCTGCCCATTTTCATCGTCCTAGCGCAATCAGGAAACACCGAAGCGCAGGATCACCAGAAATCCGGACCCCCCCCCCCCATGTGAACGGATTCGGTATGTCTATCCCGTAACTAGGACTTGGTCTTTCCGTAAGGTTTCACCCTGATCGAAGCGTTTTCAAGGATTTCCGTTCCCCCCCCCTCCAACGTCACAGAATCCGGTTTGAGCATTAATGGAACGCCTGATATACGAGGTCCTTCCATCTATCAAAGTTCATTAAGATCCGACAACCCATTATTAAGTTAAAAAATACCTAATGGATCCTATTTTTCAGGATTCTCCCAGCCTCCACCCCACCCCCCAGATGGTTGGATTACCGACTGACGACAGAAATTGCGATCGCTATATGGCACTCGGCCAACGTCCTGACGAGGACCCTTACCAAGAAGGTGAAATATTGCTGTTAAAGCATCGCAACTGACGTATCCGTTTTATGCATTATTTGTATATAGCCTATGTTTCAAAGTCAGCTTGGGCTCAAGGAGTATTAGGACTAGATTTCAGAAAAAGGGGATACGCAGCAAAACGAAGTTTTATTTCATTTCACAACGTAACAAAACACCCTTGTTTAGGCGTCGGCGATGGTAACCTCAACTTCTACACCAGGTTCAATCGAGAAAGATGTGATCTGCTTGACGACCTCAGACGGGGACTGGAGATCGATGATTCTCTTGTGGATTCTCATCTGGAACCTGGGAAAGATAAACATAAGCTCACCGGCACTACTCTTGCTGCAATACCACTAAATATATGCCAAATGGTCACCACAGTAAGAAAACAGGCCTAACTGAAACTTGTTTTTATGTTAGATTGCTAGAGGATGGGATCTAAAGACTGAAACAGTAGACACCGAAGGCATGCAATCACATTTCATCTCCCTTTTTATAGCACGTCTGTATCAGAGAAATGCAGCCATGCCAAGAACAAAGGGAACCTTTTCCACTCAATTCTATCATCCAAGAATTTAATTGGATTTAACGCCACTGGTTCACATTGACTTACGCAAAAAACTTAAACAAGCAGCCCCCTTAGAAACAGGTAGAGCCTTGAGTGACAATCATTTTTTTTATGTTTGATTGCTAGAGGATGGGATCTAAAGACTGAAACAGTAGACACCGAAGGCATGCAATCACATTTCATCTCCCTTTTTATAGCACGTTTGTACCAGAGAAATGCAGCCGTGCCAAGAACAAAGGGAACTTTCTTTTACTGGTTCACATTTACTGAGCACAATGGACTGTCATTTACTCAGTTCAGTATCAACAGTAAAACAATATTTACTGCTGCAAAAAGCTTGCAAAGGCAGCCCCCTTAGAAACAGGTAGAGCCTTGAGTGACAATCATTTTACATACAGGTTTCCCAGAATCTCTTACCTATCCCAAGTCTTGGAACCTTCACCACAGGGAGTCTTTCTGGTGGTGATGCGAAGGGTCTTGGTTGGCATTCTTACTGGTCCCTTGACATTCAATTGCTTCTCCTTTGAAGCCTTGATGAGCTCATTGCAGACTAAAATTTAAGTCAGTTAGAATCGTAATCTACTTCTATTTTAAAACATAACTCTTAAGATTCTAATCATGAATTTTGTCTTCAATATATAAGAAAAGTATCTGCAGTCACATCTGAAGTCGACTTATCTTTATGTTAAGCAGTTCTACCTATCTGAACTACAAGAAATAAGTAATTTATGGAAATGGTAAGCAGTCAAGACAAGAAGAAAGACACTACAAATAAATAAACAGAGCCAAGGTGCAAAAATGTTCCAACTGACAAAGAGGATAGAACGTGCAACGACATTCTTGCAGATATCGAAGGCATGCAGTAGCTTTTCTCTGCATTCACTTGAACATTAATTTCATGGTAAAGTGCCAAGGAAAAAGGGTCCACAACAAATTAAAAATAAGAAACAGGTAATAAGAAATGCTTCAAGTCACCTTTTTCAAGACTGGCGACATTCCTGGATGTCAAGGTAATCCTAATCTTGTGGATTACCTGATCTTCTAGTCCAGCTGGTTTCCCAGCATCCTTGTAAGCCTAAAAAATAATGTTATGTATTAAGCAAAAACATGAAATTTCAGCTGAAAAAGCAGATTTTTCAATTTGCAGTCTACATATTAAGGACAGAAAAAGAAACCTGAACACAGCCTCAACATCAGCTAGAAAGAGGTTCATTCCGATGTAGTAACAGTTAAGAAATGCTAACAGTGCAATTTTTGGCTAAATGGTAGAATGAAGATCCAAAATATGTGTTCCAAGTGTTTTCACAGGCCCATAATTACCTACTTGGATTCATCAGTAGTTAGCTTTTGTCACAGCAATTGCATGAAAATGGCAAAGTTCAGAGTCAACAAACATTCAAATAAGTCTACTGTCACAAACTACATGTAAGGAGGAGTATCCAACCTAACACAAAATCTCGAATTTTCACAAGTCTTTCCTTCAGAATAATCTATCTTGCTGAAAAGGAACCAATAAATATGACAAACATACTAGACTGAAGCTAATTGAATGGTTTACAGATTGGATAAATAATTATTGCTTAGTTTTCTTTTTAAAGAAGATCACCTCATTCTAACCTTAGCTTGAACTCCTCGCTGTGACTTACAAAATGATGAAAATACTGAAGTTAATAGCAAAAAAATCCCTTTCCAAGGCAGATTCAAACAAAAAAAGTGCACAGTATTTGAATATTTTTGTTTCAAATTTTGGAAAAGTGTTGTATTAGTGGACAAGTCATGAAAAACCAACCAATTGGAAGCATTGTTTATTTTAGTAGTTGAAGTTTGTAGTCATCAAACTTCTCTATAGAACTGTGATTTAAAAAAACACACACACTATAGTTACTTTTTGTTCGCCTGTCTTAAGTTCCCCTGAAAGTTTGTCATTGCAGCTTAATTTTCATTTTTACCCTTTGCTGTTTCAAGATGCAGATGAATAAAAGCAGAAAATATATCCAGGCAAATTATTCATAAAATTGACTAAGCAATCAGTAAAAAAGAATACATTTGCGAGTGAAAAGGCCGTTAAAAGTTGTAATCATCCATTTCCAAACACACTTTCCAGGACCTTGAATTTTGTTGGGCCAATATTACTGTGACAGGCGAACTTGGACCGGGAAATGCATCACTGTTCGCAGTGTGACTTGATGGTGTGGTCAAATCGAGAACTGACACGGTCTCAGTTTCAGCAAAAACGACAATTAAGCAAACTGCGAACTCGGAAGGTAATTGAAAATGAGAAGAACTGAGATCACGAACAGCTCCAAATGCAGTCCTATCCTTCACAATCTCAAAAGAATACAGGATTTGTATGTTACCAAGACTTTTTCAAAGCTACTACAGATTTACAAATTACTAGTAGAGTTTTCCTTCACCTGTCTACCAAGGCTTCGGTTCACTTTCCCATTCTTTACACCAAGCACTTACTCATCTTTTGACCCGCCTGTTGAGAATGCCAAAAACGGCCACATTACCAGCTTTGAGCAAAAACGCGACTACTGTAGAACCAACCCTATATGGTGACTGAAAACTTACCATATTTCACTGATCGAGATGTTCACCAATGGAACAGCGCTGAACCAGTGAACTTTCTTCAGTGTTTTGGAAACATTATTCCCTAAACGAAATGACCCATAACAATGAAAAAATTAATCCATGACCAATCAGTTGTTAATTAACTATTAAATTGTATTTCTTATAATATTAGTTATAAGTTTAGACAGAAGGTTTCAGTTAACCTGAAATCTTGCAATGTTGCTGTTTTTCATTTGTTTGAAACATTATACACCTGGATATTCACGGAGACCTAGGATTTCTTTTTAGCAGCCGTAGCAAACTCTTTGCTTTTCGTGGTGGCGAACTATTGAAATCGGTGCAACATGGCAGATGCTTGGGAAGAGTTTCAAGCACTTAAGTCGAAAAGAGACAGTCTAAAAAAGAAGTCGGAGCGAAGGAAAAAAGAGCTTGAAGAGCTGTTGAACTTGGGTACCTCTGATGGTTCAGTTAATTCCGTTGTTGTTCCACAATTGTCAACTCAACCAGCTCATCCTGGTCTTGGACTCCAAGGAGCTGGTAATACAGGTAATATATTCTTGTAATACAAATCAGCATCTTATCTTTGTCTGAGCAGATCATTGAGAATGCCAGAATTTTGCCATACATAGACTATATAGATGTGTTTGATTTGTACAAAGCATTTCAAAATGTGAATTCCGTGATTTTGTGACTCTGTTTGTGCTTCATATCCTAGCCCAAAAATCCTAGCTGCTATTATGGAAGAATTCAAGCTTGGAATTCATTGGCTCTAAGTCTAAAGCTTAATAACCCAAAAAAGCCTCAAAAAGCGCTACCAGCAGTAGGGTAAACATCCTAGTTCCCGAACGTCCTACCTCTCAATGAGTTTGATGTTCGGAAAAAAAATCAAAATCCTCTAGCTGCTGCTTGCACGCTGGGATAAAATTTTGAAATTCGCGCTTATTATCATTCAGCAATGGTGCGTTTTTGTCTTCCTCGTTCCGTTCCTCCGTCAACTCGCACTCGAAAAGAAGAAAAGAACCCGAAAGTAAATCTGATACTTGGAAAGAGGTCTTCTGCAATTAGTTTGCTTCCGTTTTGCTAAGTTTTTAACTAAAAAATTTTGACACTATTCGAAAGAGGGCATCTTTCTCTGCAAAACGTATATAACATTTATTGATGTCGCATCCTATAGCATATTTGTACAATTTTTGCCGAGGGTACTATCGTTCGGAAACTGGTTGCATGCGTTTTCGAGTTTCCGAACGAGATCCTCGAATCCCTATTTCTGTGGTTTCCGCCCGTTTTTTTTAGTTTCATAGCCTAGGACCGCTCTAATAAATCGTTTATCAAGTTATTTTGCTTATTGTTCAGGCTTTAAAGAAAACGGAAAGACTGGACGTCAATCCGAACGACACATTTCTGGTCCCCGAACGGTCGAAGAAGAATCGTTCCGAAAAACAATCCCGGTTCTCGAACATACGGTCTATGAATCCGAACGAGAAGAATATGTGGGATGAACGTTCTGGGAAGTGTTGTGCCAAGTACTTCTATGTTTTACTGAAGTACAAGTACCAAGCCTACTCCAGATGGGCCCCGTAAGCCAAGATTTAATCTACAGGTGAGATAGGGTTGAAAACTACGATTAATCTGTTTTCATCCCGGAATATTAATTAATATGAAATCTAGCGAAAAAACGACTTATCGGTACTGTTTATAATTTCTTGATCAAGTGGTTCGAGTTTTGAAGATCTTACATTCTGAATTGATCTTTTTGGTTTACTGTGCTTGGTCCATACTATGGACAAAGTCAGGTGAAGACCAGAAATTCAGTAGGCCTTGTGTATTCAGTAGGCCTCGTGTTATAACCTCGGCGAACAGAGGTCCTCTCTGGAGACTGATGACTTCATATCATCCTCTCTGGAGGCTGATACGACTTCATATCATCCTCCCATTTCCACCATTAATTTTCTGTGTGAAGATTATGGTAATAGTACTTACCATGTGTCATAGGAGGATATACATTACATACCTGTTCGAGAAAAACTATGCTTGGTTAACAATTTTTTTTTTTAATATTGAAATTTCCCGCCTAATTACCGAACCAAAATACTGAAACTTACTTTTCACCTTAGTTCGTCATTTCATTAACGATGAATGAAACGGCCGTTCAACCGAACAAAGAAAATATCTTACTCTCGGTAGTCTAACTCCGTACATAAACAGCGTTATAAAAAATAAGCTTATAGTATAACAATGTTGGAATGACGAAAACGAACACAGCTAACCTTCAACTAGTGTTACCAAGGTGCTGCTGCTATGAAGACACAGTTTGCTGTTTGGAAACTGATCCAACAATCAGTTTCGGTTTTGATTCTAAGTTCGGTAACTGAGACGAAAAATTCGGGAACTGGAACATGGGTTCCGAACATTGGTTTCCGAACGGTTTTCTGACCTCTTGGCGTTCGGAAACTGAGAAATGATACTATAGTTCGGAAAAAGTACTGTTACGACCATCCGCTTCAGACTAAAAAGGTGGCATGTACCGGTAAGTAAGCCAGTCTTACAACGAATGATCAGTTGATGAGAGTTTTCTTCTATCTGCTCGGGGAAATTTTTTGCAATTTTTTAAAAAGAAATCTGCCAGTAAATGTGAAAATCGTTCGGGAACTAGGATAGTTACCCTAGTGCAAACTTGCTGATTTTTCGTAATGCAAAATGAATTGCTGGGAATGTATCATATTTGTTTTTCAGTTTTTTTGTTGCTAAAAATATTTCGGATACACCACTGCTGTTATAATAAATGCTGGTATGTTGGTGATAGTTCCAGTGGTTTGAATCCTATGAAGATGTGATCCTTGTTGCGGTCAGGGTGACGAAAACTTGACCATATGTATAGTATGTTTTGGTTTTGGTGTTGTGGCTCACTGAACAAAAATTATATATACTTTACTTTAGTCTCTTGAACCATCAAAAGACTGGACTCAACAAGTTAAACAAGACTGTGTATTACCAGCATCATGGCTCTTTTACCCCCCCCCCCCTCCCCCACACACACACTTAACCAGCAGTTCTTTAAATGCTAGCCAGCTCTGTAAATGTCTTTTTCACCAACTTGCTATGACAAAAATCAGTTACTAGTCAGTTGAAGTAGCATATCAGGGTCTGCTAAGAAAATCCGTATGGGTATGTTGGGTCTTTGTTTTGCCTTTTAGCCTAAACTTGTCCATTTTGAAGTTAATTTATGTTAAAGGAAGCATAGGCCTACCTACACCGTATGTGGGGATACTTGATATTTGGTAGGCTATAGGCTTTACCTGATTACCTGATTTGCAGCACAGAGTAAGTCAGATGCTCTTAGACCTGATATTTGACATGGACAAGGTCAAATCTTTAGTTCTTATATACCAAGTGTCTGTCCTAGGCCAGTCTTTTACAAATGTGGTAAATCCAGTCAAATGTCAAAGTCAAATGTTTAGTTCTTATATGCCAAATGTCTGTCCTAGGCCAGTCTACCAAAAATCCCTGATTTTACAAATGTGGTAAACCCAGTTTTTGGTGGATTTTTCGCCTTCAGGAATGCCACAAAACCAGGGTATTGTTCTAGATCTGCCCTTGATATAGATAGATGTCTTGAAAATCAAGCATATGTTCCAATGGGCCATTGTTTTTGCCTCTAACAATGTTATTTGGGTTCAGTATGGTTGAATAAGGCTATTATTTTGCAAGTAGGGGAGAGAGGGGAGGTCCATCATAGGGACAGGTCTGGACATCAGCTCTAAAAACCTCGCTATTGAAATTTAAATTGCTCGAAATTGTTTTTCAGAGCTGTTACACTTACATGCTTCTTCTGCCAAAAATTCCCGCAGTTGCGCTCTTGCAATCCTAGCAAACCAATGTTACTGTCACGTTTTTTGCACGAAAGTAAATTCTATGTCATGGGGTTGGCACCTCATATGGTAATTCCGACCCACTTGCATGGTCGGGATTGTTTAGTTTAGGTTGTTTAAGATTAGCTCCACCGTATCAAAAACGAATGTCCGTAATTGATGTAATAGTTTGTAAGTTATAAATTTATTTCTGTAAAAACAGCACCAGGGTAGGTCCGGACAAAAATACCGTACTTCGGGCAAGAAACTGAAGCTGAAGGAAAAAGTAATGGAAAAAGAGCGAAAGAAGAGAAAATCGAATACATGTATACATGTAAAGTTTTCCCGAACCAAAGCAACGGAGGAGACTGAACTGAGGCAACGAAAGCAAATGAAAAAAATGTGTATACAACTTTTCTTCCTGGAAATAATCTCCGGACTTGCCTAAGCCATCTCCGAACGTGCCCCGTCTGGGGGCAGGTCTGCACAGAAGTAGCTAATAGGAAAAGGGAATATACAAAGACAATGTCGCATGGAACAAGATTCTACGAAGTAACAATAACAGCTAAGATATGATTCTAGACAGTCGAAAATAAAAATAGAATCAGCAGAATCTAAATCGAAATCTTGGCACCGTACTCAGTGCCGTCTTTTCCTTTTGGTGGACCCTAGGCCATCCATGGATTTTTTGACCCTTTTTATGAGCCAAAAACGTAAAAACGCTAGCACATTAGCCCACACGAGTTTTAGTAGAGCCCACACTGTGGTCACATCTGAGCATAATGTCGGTGGCGTAGGCGACGACGTTGCGACGCAGCTGATGACCTGAATCGTAATGAACAAGACAATATGGCTAGCAATCGTACCTGATTTCTCAACAGTTTACACCGTAAGTTTGGCCTTTCGTGTACCCTGGCCCCCCAGCACCAGCCTATCCGACCTAAGGGTAAAGACCCGTACGCAAAAAAGCAAAAACCCAACGAACCTGCCCCTCTCTCCCCTACTGTGCAAGTTCGGAGACACGTTTTTTTGTTAGGAGAAAGACCTAATGAGCCGGAGCTGCAGACTACTGATACCAAAGCAGATGTGGAGGTAGAGTGCCATGTCCTTAGTGCATTGACTGCTGCGAGTCTCAACCTTCCTGCTGACTCAAGGCAAATATGTGCTGCTGGAATGAAGGTGTCTGGAACCCACATCCACCATCATCTGGTAGCCAATCTTCTGCAGAAGTTTGCTGCTCAGAATCTGATAAGGTACGGATATAAATGGTGTTACGAGTTATGTGATTTGGAGAGATAAGATTGTCATCAGATGGGTTTCGTATATTGTTTAGAGCAAAGAGATTCTGGAAAAAGAAACTGTGATGAAGCTATCTTGCCTTTGTCATAACTTAACTTTATTCTTGGCGTGGGTCAAGAAATTTCCACTCCATTCCTGCTTCTCAAATTTCTTGCCCTATATCTTGCATGAAGATGGATATAAGCCAACGTATGTGTGAGTTTCACAGAATTGTAAGAAAGGGGCAAAAAATCAAGTATGCAAAATAAATGGCTAATCTTTTACAGTAAAGCTAGGCTGACCTCGTTTTTTTCCTGTAGCGTAACAGAAGATTCGAAAGATGGGAAATGGATGCTCGTTGTTCATACAGCTGACCATGCAAAATTGGTGGCGATGGTTGCCAGTGCGGAAGCCAATGATGCATCAGGACGCGTTGGTGAATTCAAAGGTGTCAAAAGTAAGTTTTTTTCAACATAATTTTTCCCTTACCTGGAAAAGAAGACTTATTTTCAGCCATGTTCCGTATTTTGGTTACCTTGAGCACCTCACTCTCTCTCGAATTCGTAGATGAATTCAGATACGTGTTTCTTTGCTTCTTTTACGGGCTTTCGTCCCTCGTAACCACCATTTTTACCAACTCTGTGAAGATAACATCAAAACGACTATTGGGAATCAATGACCTACGGCTGTGTCACTGATCCATTAGCTCGCCCGCGACAGTTCACCTATCCAAAATATAATAAATCGGTATCTACTGAAAAAAAAATTCACTTAGTGTTCTATTTTAGCAAAAGTGAAGTTTGGACTTTCCGATCTACATTCAGTTCTTGTTGCTGGAGGGAACAGCCCCCAGGCCGCCAGGAGGCTAAAGGGAAAACCCAGACGAATTCAGTGCGGAGCTCTTCTAGCCAATATTGGCCGTACAGTGTTTTAAAGGCGTTTATGCTACTTTCATTTTGTTTCTCTCTTAGGGCCTTTGGAGAACGATTCTGGTGTTCCAGAGTCTCAGGAAAGGGATGAGAAAAAGAAGGATACGGACAAGAGGAAGGATAAGAAAGATGATGATATTCATGTGAGTAAAGTCCCATCTCTCTCTTGCCAGATAGAAAGAACACGCAGGCACAACGTTGCGTCATTGACCTTAAGAGCAAAGTCACATGAGTTGCGTTTTTGCAGACACCATGGTATCTGCTACCACGGTATCTGGATCTGCAATTAGTCGTTTTTGCAGTAACCGTGGTATCTGATATACGGTTGCTCTGCAAAAACGACAATTGCCGAAATTGCGTTTTTCGAAGTCATCCCAAAAGAAAAACAGATATTCAGTCACATCACTAAGTGCCAAACTTCTTTTCCACAATTTTACTAAAATTGATGAAAGTGAGATGACTTTTTCAGATACCATGACCAGTTACCACGGTCCAACCGTGGTATCTGAATATCTGATAACACGATAACTGTCCAGATACCACGATAACTGCAAAAACTTCTTTTGACCGTGGTATCAGATACCAGGATAACTGTAAAAACGACTTTAGACCGTGGTATCAGATACCATGGTATCTGCAAAAACGTAACGATGGTTAGGTCAATAGAAAATGCAAAATAGGGGGTTACAGAGACTTGGTATTTGCATGTCATAAATATTTTTGTCATCGTAGAGTAGAGTTTTATTCATAAGAAGTATCTTTCACAGCGCAAGCGCCGAATTTGACCTTAAGGTAAAACATAATCACTAAAATATAAACATGTATACACTCAACCAGTTCGTAATTTCAATAAGAATTCTTCCTAAGAATTCTTAAGAATTCTAAAAAATATAATCACTTATACTAAAATGATTTAACAAAAAAAAGAGAAAATTTTATATTTTCACATCGTGTCAGAAATTGAAAAACGTGTCGCCTTGCAGCAACGGCGACATACCGATAGAAAAGTAGATGGTTCTGAAGTCGCAAGTATTTTCAAAAAAGACACCAGTAAAGTAAAATTTGCCCAAAGCCTTTTTCCTGTAATGATGTTATTATTATTGTTATTAAATAAGATTGTAAAAATCTAGTGTTACGGTGTCTTCTTCGTGAATTGACGGAGAAACTCGATCATAGAATAAAATAGAATAGTAATTTTTCGCTCGCACTTTCCCGGTAAAAAAAACAAAATTAGTGAGTATATTGTCTCGCACAGATTTGCCAACATAACAGTTATATTTACAAGTATGTACAAACGGTCAAGGCTATTTAAAATTTAAAAAAACGTTCGGGAAAAACTATTTTGGTAACGGCTGTGTTTGATCGCTACTGGTTGCAGTGTTGGGAACTTCGTAGAGACTGCTCGATCTTGCCTTTCATTTAAATTGTTATATGGGGGAGGGAGAAACTCCTTGATAGGGTGTGAAATAAGTTTCTTTCCAATCCCGAGGCATAGGTCCAGTCTCCCTTTATCCAAGGTATCAGCAAATAATCCACATTTTTTTTCTCCAGAGCCTACTTTCCCTTGCCTCCACTCGTGAAAAGGAGAGTAAGAAGATGGGCGAAGAAATTTTAGAACTGTTAAGTAAACCTACTGCAAAAGAAAAGTCTCTGGCGGAGCGGTTCAGGTCTCAAGGAGGTATGTAATCTTTTCATGTAAGTCGTACTTTCGCCGTTCCGTTGCTGTTTCAAGGGAAGTCGACGGGAACCACGGGACTCCTCGAACAATGGAACCGCGAGAACGCAGGGAATTCTCCCGTGTGCATTTTGTTCGAGCGTCATCCCATGTATGTAAGTAAGTAAGTAATTTATTTCTGACCCGCCATTTGAAAAGCGGAGTATGTAAAATAAAATAAAAGAATTAAATAAAACACAACGAATACAATATAAATTTTTCATTCATCGGCCAGAAAAGAATGTAGAGTGTCATGTGCTGGCTGGGCCCTGTGTCCATGATTTTTGACATAGCCGACGAAATTTCCAAAAGTGTGACGCTTGCATCTTTAACTTGGAAACGCTCCGTTAGCATGTGGCTGTGGTATAACTTTGGCAAATAAAGTAGGTGCTTTGCATACTTAAAATAGCACCTTCTCATCTTCTGCAACTCCTTCTTCCGTAGAACGTGTGCGACACCAGAGCGAAATAGAATGGATGGAGCACAAAAAGAGCTGTATAAATTTCCTAAAGGTTTTCGATTGTAGCGCCGACGGTTTGGGACGATGCGTCCATAAGCGGTACGGATAGAAGTGCATACGTCTTTAACAATCGAAGAACAAGTTTTTGAAACTGTAGAGTTGAAAGTAATGCCAAGCATGTCCTTGCTAACTTTATTCACTGCAAGACAATTAGTTCCAAAAAGGTTATGTCCACATTAGTTGCGGTTGGCAGATACTATGGTATCTGCAATACCACGGTAATTGGATCTATATTTTTTCATTTTTGTGTATATGATACTAAGATGGGTTTGCAAAGACGGCAATTACCAAATTCGCGATTTTAGATGTCATCCCAAAAGAAAAACTTACATCCAGTCACATCGCAAGTACTGAACCTATTTCCCACCAGTTTGACAAACACTTGGGCTCTTTTGTTGGTGATGATGAAAGTGAGAGGACTTTTTCAGATACTAGTATCAGCTACTACGGTCGGGACCGGAGTATCTGACGAATATCAGATACACGGTAACACAAGATATTCTGGAGTAAATGTCGATCTTGGAATCTGCTCGATTTTCCGATTGTGGTGGGCGCAGATACCATCATCATTAGGCATTAGGCTGCAACAATATCTAACCGAAGTCACTCATGTTTGATAGTGCAAAATGGATACGTCAGCTGAATTTTATTAGAGATATATTTTGGCCCTTCTTGGCAAGGGTTCTCTTCAGGCTCAAAACCGCACAAGTTGGAAACAAGAACTTGTGGGAAAACAAACTCTAGCTTAGCGTTAAATATTTGACGTCGTGAATTCCTTTGTGAGAGTTGCTTGGAGTTCAAAAGGTTGCTGTGATTTCATTTTGGACACGGCTGCTGTTTTTGCTGCTCGATTGGGTCTTTGATCGGGTAGAGATTTTTCTGCATTTGGGTTGACTTTCGTTTTGTTGTAGAGAAGAGCTTGTGGTCTGAATTTTTAGTTTGTTTTCCCACAAGTTCGTATTTCCAACTTGAGCGATTTTGAGCCTGAAGAGAACCCTTGCGAAGAAGGGCCGAAATATAGCTCTAATAAAATTCAGCTGACGTATCCGTTTTACACTAGCAAACATAATTCGCAGTCAGCTTGGGCTGAAGGAATATTTATCCTTCGAGGTCACTCGTCACCAAGGTTGTCTTATTGGTGTATGTTAGAAATACTTGGCTTATGAGTGAGTGAACGGACCAACTACGCTCCGTCAGTGAGGCTCTTGCACGTTTTAAACAAAAAAAAGGCTGATATGAAAGCAGAGTCAAGACGACATGGGCAGGCAAGCACGGTAAGGAAACTGCATTTCTCGTTACACAGTGAGGACTGGTCAGGTCACGGAGAAGAACGCTTCTAGTACAACTCCTACTAGAATGATCTTTTCACTATGAAATGTATCAGAATAAAACTTTCTCGAAAATATCATTACTTTCCATCTGAATTTAGCGATTTTCTTGTTAACGCTTGACGACTCGGTACAGCCTTCCTGCTCTCCGACGCGGCCGCTTGGCGCAAAACATTTGAAAACTGAACGCGCCGTGGATAAAAAGTACGAAAACTAAGCAAATTAAATTAGTCAAAAACAGAAGGTTCTCATATCCTTGTGTGGGAATGAATTGTCAGCGGACTTTGAAGATTCTGGCAAACTTTGCGTTGTGTAATGGGAAAAACTCGACACGGCCGAAAAGGCACTAAAAATTCGTAGGCACAAAACGAAACAATGGAGAAACATGGGAATTTCAAAAGCTTTTAATTCCATAAGGGAGCTAGGTATATTATAAAAGGCAGAATAAGCAAGAGGGGTCCTTTAAGAAGACCCGGTAAAGACTTGTCGTGTCAGAGCATATTTTTTTTCAATCAATCAATCAAGTTTATTATCTAAATAGCTTACAGCTAGAAGTGGAATAAGTATTTACGAAATACACAGATCCGAAAAAAATTAACTAATACACTTACAAGGTATGACCAGAAATGGGGTGAAACTACGTAAAAATTGGGCAGAAGAATTAGCAGGATATGGAGAAAAGTGATTGCCAATATTCATCTCGGACCGACGCACCTAAGACGCGAGTGGAGGGGAGAATAAATGGGCCATCTGGGGACAACACATTATCTTTGCTCCAAAATTTTTTGGAAGAGTATTTCTGCGGTCAGTTAATTTCGGAACGTCCAGTTTAATTTGGTATTTTGTATAAAACAGTAAAGTTCCTGGTTTGGAGCTCTATTTAGGGCTGGAAATGTCTGTGACAAGGTTATGGTTCATATATGCAGCTAAGGAAATAGCTGTTTCGTTAAAGCACAACTCGCAGCGGATCCAGTTTCACTTCCGCTATTCTAACATACGCAACTTCTTTGAAACGCTGTTGGGTTTCTATATGATCACAAACCTATCCCGGTTTCAGCCTCACCCGGCCCCCTTGGTGTTGATCAGAAACACGGAAATAATCGACATTTCTAACCAAGGGTCGACACCCCATTTTCCTCAGTTGCTTTGGTTTGAAGATTTGATTACTTTTGTAGTGTTTTCAGTTTCTGTGTGTAAAGTGTATCTAATCCGTTTGTACTTGTGTAGTAATGGCGACAAGCTAAAAGCTTAATGCCAAATGTAATAAATGAACTCCCCGGAAATAATACAGCCAAAGATGGCAAATTTAAAAATCAGCGCAGGCTATTCCAGTTAGGGTGGATAACAATGACATTGGAAGTTTGAAGTCTCGCAAATTATCATGTTATTTTAAATATGCAAAGCACCTGCTCCACTTGTCGAAATTTCGTCATAACCATACATTGACGGAGAAGTTTAAAATTCAAGATGCAAGTGTTATCCGTTTGGATGTTTCCTCATCGCTTTCAAAAATCATGGACAACAGGGCCTTACCAGCGCACGACTTTATCCACTGCTTCCTGGCCTTCTGTTTGTTTATGTGTTTTATTTATTTTCTTCATTCACTCCGCTTTTTCAAAATGGTGGGCTATAACTAAATTACTTACTTATTACTTAAATGACAACGGATAGAACGATTAGGTAGATATAATGAATCAGTAAAATAGATAAGACCGATCCAATTAAAATCTTTGTTTCAGGTGCTCAGGTACAGGAGTTCTGCGCTCATGGAACAAAAGAGGAATGCATCGCTGTAAGTGGAACAGTAGAGCCGTGCAAGAAGCTGCATTTCAAGAAGATCATCCAGCAACACACAGACGAAGCCCTTGGCGATTGCTCGTTTTTGAACACGTGCTTTCACATGGATACCTGCAAGTGAGTATCAGCTATTTTTTCCCAAAGTCAGGTAGCTTCGAGTGCCTCCGAGGCCCGGGATTGGCCGTTGGCTGGGGTGCTTCTTGTGGGGGGAGCCAACTACGGCATTCACAAAACTTTCTGGGAGGTTATTCCAATATTCTACAATTCGGTTTCTAAAGCTCCATTTTCCAATGTCTTTTCGGAATTTCTCACCACTCAGTTTCAAGTTTTGTCCTCTACGACCGTTGTGATTGAAAGTGAAGACATCGTCAGGACTTATGTTATCATAGTAACTATGGCAAATTTTAAAAGTTTCGATCAAATCACCTCGTAGAAATCTGTAAGATAAAGTGGGTAATCGTAGTTTTTGAGCCGGTTTTCGTGAGGCAGATGGCGAATGGCTGGCATTGTTTTTGTATTTATTGAGACTAACACCCTGAAGTCGGAGGGGGGGGGGGGGGGGGAGGAGGGGCGAAGGCACATCAATATCTGCTGAGACATGCTCAGTTTAGTTGAATTTCTGATTTTTTTTTGTCTGAATTTCCGCAGCTATTATGAACGTATTTGTTTGTTCGAACGCAGTCAAAATTGTTAATTTATATATATATTTCTTTTACGGATTATACGGAGATGAAAAAACGAAAGGAAAAGAAATTGTTAACACGACAAATGCAATGACTCGGCTGAGGCGATTGAAGGGACCAATTTAAAGGACGCTTTTCTTTTCGCTTTCCCGAAGTGAATCGGTCGGTTGGCCTTGATTCAATCAATCAATCATTTATTGATACCAAATTATCCATTAGATAGCATAGGCTGACGACAAAGTAATCGTACACTATACGACAAAAGAAACAATTAGAATAGTTATATAGCCTACATTTGGTTTGTCAAATTAATTAAAATACAATGCTAGATAAACGATAAAACACTAAAATACATTGTCGAATTTTCATAATGATGTCAGTCGTAACAGTAATTAAAATCCTGACTGTAACTAGGCCTACTGTCTTCTTTCGAGAGTATTGACTAAACTTTAGCCGATTATCTACGGTCCGTGACGTTTTCATGATATTAGATTAAATTAATGTTGCAGAATATGTATTTGTATATATATATATGCCGAGCGGCCAGCGAGGCGCCGGACTCGTTTAAACTTCTAAACCGTTCTAGGGACAATCAGTTCCGTTAGTAAATGGAAAATTTGGACTTTTCGTGTGACGTCACGATCCGTAGATAATCGGCTAAAGTTTAATCAGCAATTCTTTCGGAGATTAGATATCACCTTCGTGGAAACAGGTTGTGGACCAGACAAACGATTGTGGAATCGCCCTTTCCCGGCCCCAGCACGGAAAAACGTTAACGTGCTAGTGATCATCTGTGCCCCAAGTTTTGCTTACAAATTCAGTTCTAGCCCCCTTAAAGTGCGTATCTTAGCCGCAAAGGGCTAAAAAAAGAATAGTTTCGAGCAGATGATACACTTTCATGACCCAAGGGCCCATGATCATTTGTGTACAAAATGGAAAATTAAAGTGCACATTGTAAGCGCAAAATGCATGGCATATTTTTGACTAAACCATACATTTTCGTCAATCCGTAAGGCCCATAATCGCCTGTGTCTCAAGACAGCGCAAATCTTAGTACCTTTAGCTACTACGTATGCATGCAAGTGCCATATGAGCTTACAGCTCTTGTTAAAATGCCAGAGTGAATCGGTTGTGATAGGTTATAGTGATAATAATAGTTAGAGTTTGATAGGTACTGTCCAAAGTTTCACGTGATCGAACAAGGGGAATCCGTGTTTTAAGTGTTAATCAGACTTCTGAGAGTGCTGCGGACACCGGTCGACTTTCTGGCACAAACTCCTAGAGGGCCGAGTTCAGCGTTTCAGCGTTATGACTGTAAATGAAGGTAGCTTCCTTGCCACCATTTCCAGAGTATGAGCACGGGTTCGTTGACTAAAAACCAAAATAGGGATCCTGACTTAAAGCACAGCTGTTACTAGAAATGATCTTTTCCCTATGAAATGAACCAGTAAAAACGTTTTCGAGAATACCATTACTTTCTACCTGAAACTAGCGATTCTGTTAGCGCTTGTCGACTATATCCAGCCTTCCTGCTCTCCGACGCGGCGGCTGGGCGCAAAACATTTGAAAACTGAACGTGCCTTGGTTAAAAAGTGGGAAAACTAAGCAAATAAAAGAAGTAATAAACAACAGAATAGTGCATCCTTACGTGTGAGAGAGTTGTCAGCGGACGTTGAAGATTCCGGCAAACTTTTCGTTGGGTGACGGGAAAACTCGGCAAGGCCGAAAAAGCGCTAAAAATTCGTAGTTACGAAACGAAACAATGGAGAAAGGTGGGGATTTTAGAAACTTATGATTCCATATGGGAGCTAAGTAGGTTGTAAAAGGCAGAATAGGCAAAAAGGGGCCCTTTAAGAAAGATGAAGAAGAAAACTAAAAGAACAGGGATCTTGCCTCTTTTTTTGTTTTTCGGCAGTGCTGGCGAGACGAGAAAAGGATAACAAGAAAAGGAAAGGATAACAAAATTTGTTATCCTTTCCTTTACATTAAATGTACCAGAGCAAAATATTACTTGACCTGGGAAGATAAACGACGGAAGAAGCTGATAGGAGGGCCTAATTTTGAGCCCGCATTAGCATACAAGCATCAGGCATGCCAGTGGCGTACATAAAACGAGAAAAGGCAGGACCCCTGTTCTCATTTTCTTCTTATTCCCTAAGACACGACACCGGTTATGGTGTATTTCTTCTTCCTTGACAAAGTTCGATGTTCGGAGCCTTGTTTTAAGCTTCATTGACGAAAATAATCCTTAAGGGGCTAGAATGTTTTCTTCTTTCCTAAGACATGACCCATGTTGGGGGGTCGTGTCTTAGGGAAGGCACGATGGCCTCCCTGGGGGGCCGAGTTCAGCGTTATGTCTTTACGGGGTGTTACTTGCCTTTCCTTCTAATGTGTCTGTTCTCTACAGATATGTCCACTACGAGGTAGACAGGTCAACGTTGCCCCGTAGCGAAAGTACGCTGATGAAATTCGAAACAAGCAAAACGACTACAGCGGATTCGACAACCCTGTCCCAGCCTCAGTGGGTTCAGTGTGACTTGAGATATCTTGACATGACCGTACTAGGTAAGAGTTCTCTGTGTTGTGTGAATTCGCAGTCACTCAATCAATCAGTTTCGTGATAGCCCGAATATATATACATATATTTAAAAGCCAGTGGCCATATCAATCAATCAATTTCGTGATAGCCCGAATATATATATACGTATTATTTAAAAGCCAGTGGCCATATACACAACTACAAACATAAAAAAAAGAACAACAACACTCAACAGGTTCAAGTCGCTGCCTTCCGCGCTTCCACGCCTTTCTCTATAAACAACATAACGCAATAATCGAATCTCTCGAAGTAGTCCCCAATAAATAACAGTGAGCAGCGGCACACCCCCACGAAAAAATTTATCCCTCAAATTCCCCAAACTTTGGCCACTATTCAGAAAATGTTCCAGCCCATCCCCAACCTCCCCACAAAGGAGGCAAACACACCTACCTCCCGAGCCGCCATCAACCAAAAACTCTAAGTATCTTTTACGAAGTGGTATGGAGTTTGAATAGCACTGGGCTTGCATGGGCAGAAATTGGATGAACACTTACGAACAAAATATAAACAGAGAAATTGAAACGAAAATAAAATATTAAGTTAAATTGCGTTTACGAAATAAGGGACAAATGACTGCAGATTTTGACGATGTGACTGCGACAATTTTGTTGGCGACGGATGAAGTTTGAGTCTCTGGTCCTTTTTATCGGTAATTATTTATTATTTATTTATTTATTTGTTTGAATCCTTCAAAACTGAAGAGTAGTGTATACAAAGGAACAACAATATGCCAATGAACCTCACACACAGTTACATACTAATCAACAGCTGACCGTTAAAGATAAATTAGCCTACTAAATCTAAATCGAAAGACAATGGGAAAAAAAGTTCAAAATAAACAAACTAATCGGGGTGCTTTTTGAGATATTGAGATAGAATGAGACAGAATTGGCGCATTGGGTAGATATAGGGCCAGTTACAGTAAAATCTTGGATATTACCGGAAAAATAAGGTGTCTGTCATCAAACATTCGACAGAGTGCACCGATGGAAAAGTTTTCTTTTTCATTACACTTTCAGTTTGTTTAAAAAAACAAAAAAATGTGCGACTGACGAAGTCGATCTTTTTTTTTCATTAATGAAGATAGAAACAACAAATCTGTAAGTCATGTACCACCATACCATGCGCTGAATTACATTTTATAATTTTCCTGTTACCTAAGTGTCCTTATGTTTGTTGAGTCGACCTTGTCATGTACCCCGGACCGACCTTGAATTTTTTTTTCTCTGAGAAAACCGCCTAGAAAAATACTAGGCGAGAATTCAAATGTTCGAATTCAAATCAGTAGTTTCACCTCACCCTCAAAACACGCCAGTGCTCCTCAGGAAGAAGGAGTAAACGTCTCCGTTAGGACTCGAACTCAACAACTCAAATCCTGTATCAAACAATCACGTCGATCTTCGGGAGCAGCTGTGATACCCGAGGTGATACCGCTTCTGGCTCTTCCGGTAGGTATTGGATTTTTCCGGTAGGATTTTGCATCAGTATGGAGAGTTAGGTAGCGTTCCAGCAACTTATTATTAGTTACGATCGTTACTATTCTTGTTATTATTGCCGTTCCAGAGCCCGCCGTAATAAGTAAATTGGCTCCTCCCACTTATTATTTTCGTTCCACGACTGTTACGATCGTTACAATTTACTTATGATGGTCGCTAGCATCATAAGTGATAATAACTATCGGTTCTGCAGGAACTCCCGTAAGAGCGATGACGTATGCTCGCGTTGTTATTATTTTCGTTCCAGAGAGCGTGATAACTACCACAATACGGCGCTCGCCCCTCCCCTTACTATCGTAACTTGTAATAACTTCACTGGAACGCTACCTTAGTCATCAAGAGTGTGTGTGCGCGCCCGCCGTCTATTTCCATAGAGGTTATTTAAGTTTATTTAAGCGTCATTGTTGTCTTTCTGTATGGCCGCGTCGCTCATACTGTAAAGGTAGATTATAAATTTAGAGCATGTTCCACCCTCGTACCAATAGTAACTATTAGTTACTAAATCCGTTCCAACCTCACGAAACGTTACTACGCTGACCGTTCCAGCCTTCTCGAAATACTAACTAATAGTAACTATTTGCTTACCACGCTCGGGAGCGTAGTAAGCGTAAGACCTACGGATCTCTGCCCCGTGATTGGTTGGATTCGCCCGTGGCATGATATTCTGCTGGAAAATAGAAAAATCGTTCCAGCCTTGACGACAAAAAGGCAGAATCTGTGACGTCATGCGTAGTATCTACGGTAAGTAGGATGGAACACGCTCTTAGTCTCAAAATGTGATATTCTACCATTGATTGATGCATTGATGCAGACACCGCCTGCCCTGACCTCTCTCCCTGACAAAGGGTCGATAAAGTTCAGGGCCGATTTGGCTCCCGTTGTGTGTATGTGTATCTAAAAGGACCCCTCGGACTACTTACTCTTCAACTTGTAGTATTTTAAAATATTCGAATACTTTAAAACTAGGCTTTGCTTTCAGCAAATAACCACGTTTTTGGCTGTTTTAAGTCTCTTCCGAGACCCGTTTACTTATAGTGAAAACAGGGAAACAATTTACATAACCGTTTTTCTGATGGAAAAACTTCTCGTAGACAACCGTCGATAGCGTGATACACATCGAAGGTAGCAAAATACAGCAAGCGAGAAAATCAGCTTGGTTTTGTTGTAGGGGTCGGAATGTGCCGTACGAAATTGGGGTCTCTGGGTTTAGAAATATATGGAGTGATTATGGAAGTAGGTTGCGTTAGTATTATAGGTAAGACAGGTCCTTTAAGTCAAATTATTTGGGTAGCGAGCTGCACCTCTCGCGGAAGCAAGAAGAAGCTGGTTTGAGAAGACGAAGCGAATTGAGACATTTATCGTATTTTACCCAGTAAGGTGTGTTTGTAAATAAAACCCTTGATTTTCCCTCAACCAACGAAGCGAACTCTGAAGTTGTGTTTCCTTTAATTGTCACAAGTTCCAGGGCCACGCCACCGCAGTTGCTGGAGACAATTAAAGGTAGCACGTTTGTATGATAGTTTTGTTTAATAAGACCACACAAGGTGGAATAAAACTAAATTTCTTTCAACTATACCTTACACATCTTTGGATTTTATGAAGTGTAGTTGGCTGTCAGTTGTTGTCTATGGCTCTTTTTAGGCAAATTTGCGGTTGTTATGGCCGACCCTCCCTGGGACATCCACATGGAACTGCCCTACGGTACAATGTCAGATGACGAAATGAGACAGCTCAACGTCCCTGCGCTGCAAGATGATGGTCTGATATTTCTCTGGGTTACTGGAAGGTAAGCAAGTAGTTGCATCTTTATTTCCATCTCTCGCTTTCTGAACTGTTTGGTATATTTTCGTATTGGCTTTTTGCTTGAAGTATGACTAAAGGCGTGTTCTCGACGTTCCCTGAGGACTCCCCGCCTTTTTGTTTGTCCCGGGGACTCACTCCCCGTATTCTCGCAAGTCTCCACGGACGGGGAAAGCTCCGATTATCATCACCATCATCAAGAAGGACTCCCTTTCAGATACGGAGGGAATCAAGTTTTGCTGGTGTTGGTGCAATTTAAAATTAATTAAAAACAATCAGAATAAACAAAACCAAAAATAAAGTGAATCCAGACTAATTTCGTCAACTGCATATTTTTTTTCGAACAAAATCCATTTTGGAAGCAGTCCCCGTGTTCTCGCTGTTTCTGTACGCGGAGTCCGCGTGGAATGACTCCCTCTATTCTCGCCGTTCCCTTCGATTCCCCGAGGAGTCCTCGGGGAACGGCGAGAACACGCCTCATATCTCGCTTTCTGGACTGTTTGGGATTTGTTCGTATTGTCTTTTTGCTTGCAGTATGACTAAGGGAGCGGAACCTCGATCTGAGAACGCTTGCACTTTTTTTACTAAGAATTTTGATCGAAAATGGAGGTTGATGAATGCTTTAGGAAAGGTGCTAGATGGAGGACTGTATAGGATTCTCCTGTTTCTCTTAAAATGCGTCTGCTGAGTGGTGTAATACTTGCAGCGGCGTCACTAGTCTTTTTCCTTTAGAGGGGGACAACCAGGGTTGCTACATGTCGCACGATAGTGTGAATTGTCACTCTATTTTGTTTTGTGACTCTTGTCCTACGTAGGACACAAAGTTCACGCTATTTCAGAAAACGTCTAGATATGTCATTTTCCATTAGTGATTCCGAACAAGTGTGACTATTCCACTATTTTTCATGAAAATAAAATTAAGATGTGTCGTTTTGCAGGAGCGATTCCGGCAAAAGTGACCATTTCACATTCTTTTCATGAAAATAAAGTTTCACTCTCAATTCACTCTCTGTTTTCGACCAAAAGTCACTCTCTAAATTTTTTCGATGTGGCAACACTGGGGACAACAAATGTGTCCCGACGGGAGTTGCAAATATACCGACAAAATGCGACGTTGTCGCTTCGCTGCAATGACCCACATTTGTATTGTAATTTATGGTGCGACGATGCATATCATAACTTTTATTCTCCTTCTAGGGCTATGGAGCTTGGTCGTGAATGCCTGGAGCTATGGGGCTATGATCGAGTCGATGAAATCATTTGGGTGAAAACCAACCAGTTACAGCGAATCATCAGAACAGGGCGAACGGGACACTGGCTAAATCATGGGAAGGAGCACTGCTTGGTTAGTCTGTCCCTTGTTCTCGAGGAAATGAAACTCTTCTATTTGAATGAATGAATGAAGGATTTATGACGCACTGCCCAAGGGCGTAACCCGATGAAAAATTTGTAGCCTGCGTAGTTGTGTGATAGTTTTACGAAAAAGTTGCATGTAATACTATGTAATAGCAAAGAATACTATCATTTAATGTGCCTCAGACTGGTCCAATCTTATGTAGTAGTATCCAGTAGCATCCTGTCTGGACAGAGTAGCATCCTGTCTGACCAGAGTAGCATCCTGTCTTGCTAATTGTAGCATGCAGTAGTATGCAGTAACACGGTAGCCATGAAGTAGAGGCATGTAATAGCATCAGTTAGTACTGCATGCTACTTTTTCTACTATTTTGAGATAAATTTTTCATCGGGAAATGCAGTAGAAAAGGACAAAGAAATATAAATAATCTCAAAACACTCAAAAAATATTTTACATAAAGGTTCACTAATTTAAAATCACATTTATGAGATAGTGGGCAGGTAAGTACAGGTTTGTACTACAGGAAATCTCGACTAGTGTCTTATCAGGAGGCCACTAGTGGGAATGAATGAATAATGAAAATTTTACGCACTACCGGATGGCAGATCTGTAGTAACAAGACCAAAGGTTTCGATGGGATCCCACAAATCTAATATTTGATCCAGACAATTGGGTCTTGTCTTCGCCAGGCTAATCATCAGATAAAACCAAGTTCAGATTAATTCTGCCAAATTTCCGGTTTCGCCCGGATTCCGAGCGAGCTACTAGTCCAGCAAAAAAAAGGAAAGAAAATTCAGAAACGAATCCAGTGGATCTCTTTATCCCTATAAAGAACATCTAATCAACTTTAAATAAAACTTTGACTTAAAAAAAAAATTCCGGTTAAAACCGGATCCCGGACTAATTATATATCCGGGGTAAAAAATGATTGTCATATACACACTCAGCGTCTCTTCTTACCCCTAAATCTGTCTTCTAATCAACTTTAGATAAAACTTTCGCTTTTAACAAAGTTTCCGGTTTTGGCCGGATTCCTGGCGAACTAGTTGTGCGGTGAGAAAATGTTTTTCACCATCGTGTTCAGCATGTCTTCTTATCCCTAAATCGAACATTTAATCAGCTTGAAATGAAACTTTTACTTTTACCCAGCTTTCCGGACGAACTACTTGTCCGACAAGAAAATGGTTTTCACCATCGTGCTCAGCATGTGTTCTTACCCCATAATCGACTATCACATTAGCAGTTTAAAAATATTTTGTTTGTCCCTTAATTTGAAACCCCTCCCCCACCCTCAAATATAGGGCTACACAGCCCAACTTGACCTGTACTTTGACCCAAAGGATCCTCCCACCAAGTTTCATCAAAATATCTCAATCCCCTCGAGAGTTATCGTGCGGACAGACGGACAACTTTTGTGGTGTCATAGGTATTCCTCCACTTACGTTTTGGGATCCCAAAAAGAGTAAAAATATAGAAGTCAAATAATTTCAAGGAAGTCTAATCAAAAATGAAGAATAAGCTAGTGGGGTGGTGTACAGGTAAACGGCCAATCGAGACACTTCCGAGGAATTGGCGATCGGCGACCAGTTAGCGGTTTCTCGTGCGGCGGGGTGGGGTAGGTAAAGCAGGAAACGGGGGCTTTTGAAATACGTGGAGCGTACACTTTAAAAGGTTTCTCCGAGTAAGCAGCAAGTCTTTACTGAGATAAAATTAAACCGAATTAGGGATAAGATTATCTCTTTAGAGACAAGATTAATCCCACTAGCAAATACTGCTAGATTTTTTTTACAGTGTATGCGTCGTATGTCTTTTTTTCTTCCGTAGGTTTGTTCGTTGTACCCCCGGCTGTTCCTGGCCTTTTCTCACTTTTGTCTGGTTCTTCTCCTATAACGCGTATCGTTGATCTCACTAGAACCGAGCTCTCGAACAGATTCCAGTTAGTCGGCAACGGGGAGGATTAACCAGGCACTGCCGAGTTCTAGAACGGGGTATACGATTGGAGACTAGAAACCAGTGACTACAATAACGCCTTATGTGTAAAACCAGAGACCACCGGGGACGAGGCTGAGGTCCTAGGAATACAGGGAGGCACTGGATGGGGTTAAGGTTGACTCCATATCTTATACTACCAGCCCGTGCATGCGAGGGTGTGAATATAGTACTATTCTCATCCTCGGAAGGTAGGGCGAAATCAGTTCATAGCGAATGCGCATAAATAAGATTAATTTATTACATTCTAAAACTACCTTTTTCTTCGTCCCTAGGTTGGAATGAAGGGAAACCCGAAAAACATCAATCGAGGGCTTGATTGTGATGTCATTGTCGCCGAAGTAAGAGCAACCAGTCATAAACCAGACGAAATTTACGGAATTATTGAAAGGCTTGCCCCTGGAACAAGGAAAATAGAACTTTTCGGACGACCGCATAATGTCCAACCAAACTGGTAAATAATGCCTAAGCATTTTTTTTTATTTTCTTTTCGTGATTCGGGTCAAATGAGGTGAGGTAACTAACGTAGCTGTTCATCGGACTCGCTTAAAGATTAGACAAACAACTTTTTGGAGGCAAATGGCTGAGTATAACTCTCGGGTGCCTTACACTGTAATAAGTTTCTCCGAGTAAGGATTAAACTTAACTGCAGTATTTGATTAATCCGATTAGAGATAAGATTATCTTTTAGAGACAAGATTAATCCCAGTAGCAAATACTGCAAGCTTTTTTTACAGTGTATATACAGTCTAAAAAAAAATCACTGGACCCTGTACCTATAGAACCAGGCGAATATCTTTTTCTTTTCTTGCTTTCTCTTTGTGTATTTGTACGGCTGATTCTGATTACCCAAACAAAATCTCTGGATGAGTCTTCTTGTTAAAGTAAATTTTCGCACACTCTCAGGGTAGACTTTTGCAGGATACAGTTTTCATTTCCGTATTCGCCTGGTTCACTTCACCACCTTATGTTTCAGCTTTTGTTCGTTCGGATATTTTCCCAAACTCTCCTCCACAGTTCTTTCCTTTACTCCCTTTCAGCTTCCTAGGCAACTCGTTCACTTTCCCTTTACTAACTTCTCTGTATCGCTCCACTTTTGTTCCGATGCAAAAGCGCGCGACCGAGACTTGAACCGACGCTCACTGAAACACAACTAATATCCACCGAACAATCTATCGGCTGGGAGTAGTAGCGTGCTCCTGTAACTCAAGTGAGGGCCGGTGTCAGTGAATGGCTTGAGGGCAGGGGTCCTTCGGCCTGGACGTCCATGTTGAGTGGGTGTCCGCACTAAGCCTGGCGTCAATATGGAATACATGGCGGAGGCCGAGCATTCCAGGTTGGTTAAAGAGATTCGAACCGGGCCAGAGGGGAAACCCAGCAGCCAAAAGAATCCGCGTCGGGCAGTAGTGGGACTGCGCCTATGAGTGGGGGCCTTGTCGGAGCCTGTCCAACATAGTCAGACCTGATCCTTTTTGCATTCTGTGTGAATTTTCATTTTGTTCTTGTTATTATTCCCGCATGAAGTGATTTGATCGAAACTTAAGATTTGTCTTAGTTACTATATGATAACATAAGGCCTGATGATGTTCTCACCTTCAACCGCAACGGGCTCAGAGGCCATAGCGTGAAACTGCGTGGCGAGAAAGTCCGAAAAGACATTGTAAAATGGAGCTTCAGAAACCGGATAGTTGGATACGAATAATTTCCCTGAAAGTGTGAATCAGTTCAGAGCAGGTGTTCATCGTCACCTGGTTGAAATTCAGTTTAGTGTACAAAGCGTCTCGAGAATTTATAGAGGCGAACGCCTTTTTGCTGCAGTTATATTATGGAATGATATGTTGCGTGGTTCACGCTTCACACTGCTGCATCAGACCTGATACTTTTATTTTTTTGTTACGTTGAAATTAGAGAGGGAACGCTCACTCCCAAAAAACTATACTTTAAGTGCCGAAGGAGGCTTTACAGTGGTGCCCACCAAGTTGCCACCACCTCGGGAAGAGCCATTCAACTTTTCTAACCCCCTCCTCTTCTTCAAAAGGGAAAATCTAACGGTTGATGGCTGGTGTGTTGTTCGCCTTGATTTTACAGAATTAAAATTTATCTAACCATTGCAGTCAGCTCTGTGGCGCATACGAGGGATTGCTCACTTTCAGAGACGATGTACATCACGTGGCGTGCCGAGGTGTATACCAGGTGGCCGAGAGTGGGCAACCCTTCGGGCGCAGCCAACAGCGGAACCAATTGTGGCGGTTGGTAACGCGTAATGGTTTATCGTAATCATAGCCATATAAGGACGATGTACACCACGTGGCGTGTCAAGGTGTATACCAGGTGGCCGAGAGTAAGAAACCCCTTGGACGCAGCCAACAGCGGAACCAATGGTTGCAGTTGGTAATGCATAATAGGCAGGCCCGTATTCAGGAATTTATTTCGGGGGGGGGGGGGGTTGCCTGCGGGTCGGACAAAAAAGACATAGATCAGAGGGAAAAGCCTGTAAAAATGATTATTTTTGTACGTTTCGGGGGGGGGGGGGGGGTCAACCCCCTAACCCCCCCCCCCCCCCCTGGATACGGCCTTGATAATAGGTTATGGTAATTATAGCCATATAAGGGTTTTGAACCTCGTAAAACGTGTAAATAGGTTAACTTCTTTCAGGGTCACTCTTGGAAATCAACTAGACGGTGTCCACCTGATCGATCCAGATGTCGTGCGGACGTTTAGAGCGAAGTACCCAGAGGGTATAGTACCTTCCTCGTAACGACGCCCAATGTTTTTAATATTCAACGGAGCTTTTTATATTCAAATTTTTTTTTTTAATTGTATTTTTTTCTCTACACTATATTATTTGGTTAGAAACGACCATCAACGTAAAACGTGGCTGAGCACCCTCAAGGAAGACCTCAAGCCCGTCGGAGGCTTCCGCCGGCATGGGAGGAGATGGGATCCCTATTGGCTTCAAAATCAGAAGACCGAGATTCATTGCATGCCTTGGTCCGTCAGCTGCTGTCGCCGGGGAGACCTGGACAGCTTTCGTCCTGACACAAGTACAAAGTTGCGTTTTTCAAGTCGTTTTTACGGAGCGCATCCTAACACGGGTTCCGTGTTCTGTGGCTTCAAGCGTTTTTTGCTCCCGTGTTTCTTTCGAGTTCAACACCGACTGCAAACACAAACGGACTCGGTAGAGTATCAAAACCCTATGCCAGGTTTTCTTATGCAAAACACGGGCGCTGAAAACGGTGACAGCGCAACGTGTTAGGATTCGAGTTCAACACGCTAATGAAAACTCAGCTCAAGTACAAACGACCATTTGGAGGGTTAAGGACTCCCACCATGCACCTGGTATGTCTCGGGGCTGGGATCGGGTATACACAAACAAAATCGAGTTAGTATTCCCTCGATTGCAGATCAACCTTCGACGAACAAGTTGAATTATAGTAATAAAATATTGTTTTATTCATCACGTGGAAATACAAAGTCTAGTTGCAGAAAAAAACAACAACTTCGTGTTAAAACCGACTTAAGGCTAAAAGAGGCACGATAGAAACTCAAAAAAAAATGAATTTAAAGAAATTGTGCAAAAGCTCTATCTAAAATATGATTTACAGTGTCGCCGAGAATGAAACTATTAGTTTTAGCCAGTTTCAAAACTATACAAAAGAAGTCGAAAACTGAGATTTTAGTAACTGCAAGGGCCCAAAATTTACGAACATCGCTTGTGATCCCGAAAGTAATTCTACTGAAACGCGACATCGTTTCGTCCGCGAGTGAGTCTTGTCGTTTCAGCGCCACTGAGAGATAGTGCGCGAGAGTGAAACCAGATTGAGCCTAAATTTTCCCCCCTAAGGGAGAATGAAAACTCACAGGCCCGTATCATTCATAACGTATTCGACTTCTTAATAGGAAGTTTGAAATCACTTTTTCCCCTGTAAATTTTTGTTCCAATACATAAAGCCTAACTGTTAGGTGGGTGCAACCCCTCCTTCGTAAATGAATAAATAAATGAAAATAGTTTCATCCTCGACTGGATACGGAACAGTATATAAAGAAGAAACGAAGCCAAAGCCAACAAGTAACGTACTATAGCTACAAGAACGGTGAACTGAAGTGGGGAATATTTTGATTAGCTAAAAGGCCAGCGAATATGTTCACAATCCTATTTATTTCTGTCACAACGCGGAAATCGCCTGACCACGCACCCGTTTTTACCTACAAGCCAGCCGTCACCACCCAGATTTCCAGACATTTAATGAACGACGGTCTTGCGAATTCAGATGAAACTGACGATTTTATTGTCCATCAAGTTACTTTTATGACACCTCTGCAGAATACTCTATATGACTAAGCCCAAAACACGCCAGTGATCCTCAGGAAGAACGAGAAAAACGTCTCACTAACGACTCAAACACAACGTATGTCTTTTTTTCAACGTATGTATCTCGAATCCTGTGTCAGTCAATCACGGCGATCGCTCGGGAGAGCTGTGGTGCCGCTTCCGGTTCTTCCGCTAGGTACACGGCGATTTTGCATCGGCGAGGAGAGTTATTCATCAAGAGCGTGTTCCACCCTTCTAACAATAATTACTATTAGTTACTATTTCCGTTCCATCCTCACGAAAAGTTACTACGCTGACCGTTCCAACCTTCTCGAAATAGTAACTAATAGTTACTATTTGCTTACCGTGCTCGGGAGCGTAGTAACTACGCATCTCTGTAACCTGATCGGTCGGATTCGCTTGTGGCATGATACTCTGCTGGAAAATAGAAAAATCGTTCCAGCCTTGACGGCAAAAAGCCAGAATTCGTGACGTCATGCGTAGTAACTAAGGTAAGTAGGGTGGAACACGCTCCAAGAGTATTCAATTCTGGTGGGGTGTCGACGTTTCTGGCCTATCGTCAGCGTCAGAAGAAGACGACTTCACAATATTACAGTTCAGAGGTTCCAAGCGGACTAGTTTCTTTTCATCTCCCTATGCCTCTCCATCAGCATTTTTGAAAGAGATAGTAAAACAGATCCACAGGATATGCTTCCCAGGTAATGGAGGTCGTGGTAGTCGAAAGTGAAAGTTGGATCAGACTGTTCACTATTACACATAAGTGTTGATTATGTGGAATATATATTCAAATAATGTATACAAGGTATATGTTTGCTACGATGCTTTATCAGCGATATTTCAGTTATTTATTACATTATATTTGTTTATTATGTATTACATTATATTCATATTATTTATTATTCAGTTTTTTATTAGCTTCAGTACTTTATTAAAGGTTAGTTTCCTTCCGCGACGCTGACCCTGAAGATTTTGACCCTTGCCAAGAAGGGCCGAAATATCGCCGATGAAGCATCTTAGCTGACGTATCCGTTGTATACATCATTTGAATATATGTTTCAAAGCCAGCGTGGGCTCAAGGAATATTTATGTGGAATATTCTGACTCAAAAAGGAAATCTGGGTGCTAGAAGACTGGCTTTACTCAGCAGTTACTGACTGGGACCCAACACCTACGTCCATGATTGGGAAGTAGTTGTGATGATTCCAAATTCGCTCCTAGTGGAGACAGGGTTTAGTAAAAGCAAAAACACTGCTGGAATGTATAAGGTCGCCAGGAACATAGCATACTTGATACAAGATCCTCTTGAACTTGCTTAAAAGGCGGAACTAGAACGTCACCTTCTTTCTTTTGGATTCTTTAATTTTTAAACATTCCCGGTTGCCGCAATCCCAGACCACGTTTGTTTTCACGCAATGACGAAGTAGCGCAAACTCACGTATAACTGGAAGACTCCCAGCCTTTGATGTCATATGGAGCGTGTTCCACCCTTCTAACAATAGTACTATTAGTTACTATTTCCGTTCCATCCTCACGAAAAGTTACTACGCTGACCGTTCCAACCTTCTCGAAGTAGTAACTAATAGTTAGTATTTGCTTACCATGCTCGGGAGCGTGGTAAGCGTAGTAACTACGCATCTCTGCAACGTGATTGGCCGGATTCGCCAGTGGCATGATATCCTGCTGAACAATAGAAAAATCGTTCCAGCCTTGTCGGAAAAAAGCCAGAATTCGTGACGTCATGCGTAGTAACTACGGTAAGTAGGATGGAACACGCTCATGATGGTACATTTCATCACACATAAGCTGCGCTTTTTGCATGTAGTTTCGCTGTAGTTTGACGTACTCTTATTTATAAGTCAAACTACAGTGAAACTACTGCCCGGGCCCCACTATAGTAACATCTGGTCATAACGCCGTTAATAAGACCGCGTTACGGTCGAAACTGGGGAGAAAAGACGCTGAAAACGTAAGATAGTCGAGACGGAAAAATCCATCCCCGCCATTTTGAAATGTATCTTTGGAGTGTTTGGACCAATCACAGACCAGAGTCACTGCCTTTAGCCAGTTTTGTTTACCTTTGAGTGATGATGGTGGTAATATGTCTTGAATTTCTTCGTTCCGGGTGCCAGGATGAAACATAAGAGTGGGTAATAACCAAATTAGATGTAACTGAATGTGGCCCGGGCACACCGAAACTACATAAAAAAAAACGCACCAACGTGATTGGATGAACCTTGTTTGTTTATTTTGCCGACAAGCCTGTGGCATCGCATTGCGTACAGCGGCCGGACCTTAAGAGCTCACGCCACCGTTGTCGCAACTTGCGAAAAACAATAATCCGTGGGAACACTTCAAAATTAAATTTTCTCAGTACCAAATAATCGGAAAGTCCTATTTACCGTTTCGACTAATTAGTTTCAGCATCTTATTACCTGTGGAATTAAAAACAAAATCTTGAAAGCTACCCTACCGCAAACTATCGCTGCCTGTAACTGTCAGATCACCAATAAAATCGATACATGATTAAATCAAAACATTTGGCAACACTAAACTTAAATACTATCGAATACTTCAAACATTAACATAAATTAACTGCTTGCACCACGGTCTGTGTAAATCAAAAGAATGTCAGAATAAATAGGAAAAACTCATGCGCGATCATGCAATGATTCTCAGTGCTATATAAGTACCCGCTCCCACACCAGCTCTGGTCTTATTCTGGTTAGGAAATTAAACGGCATGACAAAGTTGACGCAAGATCGCTCTGCTATCCAAAGCAAAAGCCTGGCGAAAATTTCGGATTCCATGAGCATTTTCACCGGATTTTCGACCCAAAACTGATGGGTTCCGTGCGTTCCTGATCCCTCTGGTCTTACAGCCTGCATACAAAAATAAGTCTTGAAGGACCGGTAAGCAGTGCACCGTTACTACTGACTACCTTAAGCTTGTCGTACGTATGATTTCCCGTTGATTTCGCTCATGCTAGTCTTGGTTTTACCTTCATCGGACTGGCCCTTAGTGCAGAATGTTATTTCTATTTGCTCTCTAAAGCCTGTTTCTCTTTTGTTTCTACTTTACTTTTGCTTCACCTTAGTTGCGTTTTTGCAGCTACCATGGTATCTGTTACCATGGTAACTGGATTTGCAATAAGTCGTTTTTGCAGTTACCGTGGTATCTGCTTACGGTTGCTCTGCAAAAACGACAATTGCCGAAATTGCGCTTTCGAAGTCATCCCAAAAGAAAAACTGATATTCAGCCACATCACTAAGTGTCAAACTTCTTTCCCGTCAATTTGACAAAAATTGATGAAAGTGAGATGACTTTTTCAGATACCACGGTCGGACTGTGGCATCTGAATATCAGATACCACGATAACTGCAAACACGCCTTTTGACCGTGGTGTCAGATACCATGATAACTGCAAAAACGCAACTCTTGTTATTGAGTCAAAACAAATTAATGATAACTCGGACGCCCATTTGTTAAAGACATCTTTCTCCCTGTGGGACGCAACTGAAATCCAGGTATGAAAGACCAGAGGGAAATATTCTGGTGTAAAATTATACATGTTTAAAAATTAATGACGTAAAATTATTGTTTGGTCACGAAAGGTGCAAAATTCGAAAATCACGCCCCAGGACAAAACTCAAGACGCGTTTTAGCTGCGAGAATGTAAGAAATGGTCACTAAAACAATCAGGAAAATAACTAAAAACATCAAATGGATGGAATCAACTCGTCACAATGAACAAGGGTGCGAAGAACTGCCCACAGCGTGATCAGATTCAAATACTAACAAATTCATGCAGAAGCTTAGAAAACTTTCTAGGACTCCTTCCGGGCAGTGAGTAAACCAAATCGGATGCAGAGCAATCACTAGCGCAGAATTAAGTCTTTGTGTGAGGCACTTGTGATATTTCCTATTTCTATCGACCTTGCCACCATTTTAGCATGCATTAGCTACCAACAACTCCAAATCGGAATCACAGAACTTCTTGATCGGTGATTTGCCTATCGAACTGAAAATCGGCTATTAGAGCGGCGACAACCGATTTCATTCAACACAGAAACTGACCCGAATCACTATTATAGTCCAAACAAGAAGACTGAATTAAGAGGTTAGGACGAGCGATCTCTGGAACTATTTAAAGGCACAGAAAACTTGACTACGCAACTTTCGGCCATCAAACCGACCTGGGGGGCTTAGATAAAGATACAGGGACTTATTTTCGACAGGACCCCCCTTCTTTGTTATCTCGAACCCCCTCCTTAGTGTTCCCAAAGCTAGCTGGCAGGCCCTTGCCCCTTATGCACTGTAAAAGTTCGCCTTTGGCCGTGTTGACCAACACATCGGGATAGCAGTCACGAGGTCGTGCGTTCGATTCCTGCTCCCGGCACACAAACCTTTTGCTTTTTTTCTACTAACTCAAAAGTCGATTTCTCGGAAACTGCAATGGTCGTAACGAGAATTTTTCTTACTCTCAATATCGACTCAGGGTACATTCTTGATATGTCAGCTAGCTCCCCGAGTCAAGTTTGAGTCAAGTTTTCTGTTCCTTTAAGTGGTCCCGAGACGCTTTGTGATTACCACGTTCTCTTTTCAACAACTTCTCTAGAACCCAAAACACGTCACTCCCCTTCCCTCACAGATGTAATACCCCATCCTCTTTCACAACTGGCAAGTCCTCCTGGCCACTTCCGGTAAGGTCCCGGATTTCATCATTTTCATCAGCCTCCTCGTAATATGAGGTTGCCGTCTCGGAGTGGGACTGTTGGGAGCCAGTGCTCTGCTGGGAGTTGCGGGAGAAGGAGCCTCGCCGTGGGGGAGCAACTCCACGCTGATTGGCAGGTTTGACGGTGATTATCAAGTTGGAGCTGTTGGCAACCATCATGTCGGTGACCTAACAGAAAAACAATCATAAGTATCCAACTAATACAAAAAACTGGAAGAGTCGCAGTGGAGAGGCCAGCTTTTCCATAAGAATACTGCTCAGTAACCAATACCAAATCTGCCTAACCTCAATCTCCCTTCCACAGTAGTTCCGTTCATTCGCTCTGTAATTTGACTCAGTTGTCATACCGAATAATAATAATATTCATAGATTTATTGTCCATCATAATACACAAACGTAAAAAAAGACAAGGTAATCAAATGAAAAAGAAGAAAAAGAACAAGAAATAAATGAAAAAAGAACATTACTGTCAGCAGAAATAATGGAAAGAACGCAAGAAAATTAAAAAGAAAACCACACACATTGACAGAATTTACGCTGAGTAAAGCATCTGCTGAGCTACATTAAGGCTGCGCTTAAAGCGCTCTCGCCTTCCCCGAATGACAGATATAGGTCGTGCTCAGTGGCGTATATTCCGATACGTTTCGGGAGGGGCGACAGCTCAGTGAAAATATGCGGCCGAAGGCCACCCCCTTATCGGCCGGAAGGCAGAAAATTTTTCGGTCTTTTTTGCGTATTTTGACCGTTTTTAACACTAAAAATACCTCAAGGTGCAAAAAACACCTTTTAATCTTGTAATCATGCACTCTACGACTATATATAGTGTATACAGCGTATATTCCGATTCGTTTCGGGAGGGGCGACAGCTCAGTGAAAATATGCGGCCGAAGGCCACCCCCTTATCGGCCGGAATGCAGAAAATTTTTCGGTCTTTTTTGCGTATTTTGACCGTTTTTAACACTAAAAATACCTCAAGGTGCAAAAAACACCTTTTAATCTTGTAATCATGCACACTACGACTCAAAAATTGTTTCTAAGATCAGTTACTGAACCATACTGTAAATAATTTCGATTTAGCTTCTCAATTTGTATTTTCGCGTACGTTTTTCCAGTAAAAAAAACTCCTTTTCCGAGAATTTCGGATGAAGATCGCTCCTGTCGCCCGTATTTCGCACACGTTTTTCCAATTAAAAACCCTTTTTTCAAGAATTTCGGGGGGGGGGGGGACGATTGCAATCGCCCCCCCCCCTAATATACGCTACTGGTCGTGCTACTCATACTTTGAAGACAATCTGCTATTACTTGTATAAGATGGAACCCTCAACAGATACTTTACATGCGTTGCGCAGCGACGCAACAATCACGCTAAAAAAACACAGACAACGTGATAAGTACAGAACCAATCATGAGAGAATGGGCAGAAGCTTCTGGACTGCTTAATGATCCACCGGATGATCCAGCCCCTTCCAAGGGCTTCTGATCGGATTTTCGAACAAAACTACAGTAATTCGCGCACGCGCAAGACCCTTCATAAAGTTTTCAAGAAAGATTCGTGGACTTAGTTATTTTTTATTTGTGACCCGCTTTTTGCATAACAGCGGAGTATGAGTAAAATACACAAAAACACTAAGCAAAACAATGTAAATAAACATGACTACATTCTTTTCATATTGTTTAAACACACACTAAATAGACCTTAATGTTTACACAGTGACAAGCACAACGGGTTCAGGAATGAAAAACTGGCTAATAATTTCATGGGCTGAGAGGGCAGGATGTCTGTGGAGGGTAAATAGATTTGAATGCGAACGAAAGAGTTTATTGATACTATCCTGAACGTTAAAATTCGAAGTTCGAAGAGATATGATACATTTATTATACTTTTATTTTTCAGGAAAAATAATTTATTTTCATTAGTGACGGGGGGGGGGTAAGCATCCTCCACTTCTAGCCTATACAGTACCCAAGAGGTTTTTTCAAAGGAGCCAATGATCTTGCTCGGTGGTGCCGGTGGATATTCCCAACAGCCGGACTGGTCAGTCAGAAAAGCTCTTAACTCCAAAGAAGTAAGATTGCGATAGGATATAGCTAAAAGTGTAAAGGATCGAAGAAATGATTTTTCCACTTTCCTAAGGCGGCCAAGCTGTGTAAGAACACACCAAATATCAACTCCCCACTTTGTTTCATCTCATAGTCCTTGGCTTGTTACGGGTCATGGCGCGATTTCCTGTAGACTTGTTAAGAAACAAACTGTAACCTGCGTCTTCTCGGAGAAACTGTGGCAACCTTTTTGCCAAACCGGACAACACTGAGGTTACTAGCGGCATAGAAATCATGCAGAACAAGCGTTTGAGCGTCACCGGCCCTTCGAAACACCTGAAGTCACTCTTCGCATCTTACTGAAAAGGTATCCGCACTTACTTGGTCTAAGGTTTTTCCGCTCACTTCAATTCCATTCACTTCTAGAACTTCGTCGTTCACTGCTAAGAGGCCCGTGGATTCCGCAAGTCCACCAGGTAGCAACCGAGAAATAAAAATCCCAGGAACTCGTTCTAGACCTTGCTGCGTTACTCGAACTGACGTGCCATCTCTGATATAGAATCCCAAGGGTTTGTCACTTCCATGCTTCAATAATCGAACCCTCCGGCAAGTCTCTGGCACAATGTCAACATCTATGATCTGAGAGACCTAGAATGTTATATCAGGTGAGCAAGTTGAACATGAGTTGTGTTTTCGTAGATACCATGGTATCTGATACCACGGTCTCAAGTCGTTTTAGCAGTTATCGTGGTATCTGATACCACGGTCAAAAGGCGCTTTTGCAGTTGTCGTGGTATCTGAAAAAGTCACCTCACTTTCATCAATTTTTGTCAAATTGGCGGGAAAGAAGTTTGGCACTTAGTGGTGTGACTGAATGTCAGTTTTTCTTTTGGGATGACTTCAAAAAACGCGATTTCGGCAATTGTCGTTTTTGCAGAGCAACTGTATATCAGATACCACGGTATCTGCAAATCGCAACTATGGTTAAAGTCCCTGGCAGTAACCTGCTCTTTCGAGTTCCAATAGGATCGCTGCCCATCTTTCCTATGAAGCACTAGTTAGTCTAAGCAAGAACCAATAGCCAAGTGGAAACCTCCCTCTTTGGTCCCATGCACCTACTATGGATACCCCGACAAAATTGAGCAGAGTTACTTGCTGAGCTTTGAGTTGACACCCCCCTACTTCCCTCTTAAAGTACGAACACACGACCAGGGTTGGGCACTCCCCCACGGCAATTCCTGCCCGTATTTTCGGCACCGTCATTCCTTCCATATGGAGAAGTTGAGCGATTTTAAACTTTATTATGCAAGTGAAGAAATTCCGGCCGCGAAATCCTTTTCGCGTGTTCGCACTATTAGCCGCTGCGCATTTGAGAGAAAAAGAGCGTAACAGGTGTGTATGACCCACCTCTGAATCAGAACGAAGGACGCTCCCCAATCTCAAAACGTCACACTAGTATAAACCCAACAGTTTACTCTCGAATCACTTTGAACCGCCCCGGGACCCACCCGCCTTTTCTTCTCCGAGGCTCTGCTGCGACGAACTGTTTGTAGAATTGTGATGTTCCTCGTGGAACATGGGGCCGAGCTAACGAGTTCGTATCCCTGCCAGCCCCCAGTGATAAAAATATATTGTCACGAAGTATTTTAGAAATTAAAAAGAACCTGAACCTGAACCTGGCTCCTATACGCTCGCTCGTTTGCACCAGGAAACTATTCGACTTCGCATGGTTGTAGTACAGAGATCGAAAGACGGATATTCTACTTCTTTTTTGTTCTTGGTTAAAGTGACTGATATGAAACTACGGGGAGACACGTAAGCTATTTAGGCTTGAGTTACAACATTTAAGAAGCAGATGCTGAAGCCTTATCAATGGCATATCATATGAAAGAGCACATTCTAAGGGCTTTACATAAATCTTTGATTTTGTTATTGAAATCCTAAAACAAAGTGAGGGATACCTATGAGATTTTAATCCGTTCGTCCATCTGTGATCTCAGTAAAAGATAAGACTCGCACCTGGACATTCAGGGGTCTAATAGAAGGTTGAACCTACTGTCAGTCGTTTTTAGTCGAGTGTTCCTGGAACAATCCACTATTGCAAGCGCTGTAGCAGCTTTCGGCTTTCGGTTTCCGGTTTTCACCTTTTTTGTGGAGCTCATTAACTCGTGAACCAGTGCATGTATCAAGTTCAAACTTGGTACACTTGTGGGTATTGTGGTCTAGTTGTGCCTTTTGAGGTTCCCAGCTCCCCTACCCACCCGGTTCAGGGGCAATTGGGCAAAGATTGCCCATTGAGTGGTACAACTGTTCGCGATGGAGTCTAGTTTTAGTTAGAAGGGGTCCGACCCCCCACATCCACCAGGTTCAGGGGCAATTGGGCCCAGATTACCCATTGAGTGGAGATCATAAGCCGTGAACAAATGACAGAGTATCAAGTAGAAACTCGGTACAAATGTTGACGCTGGGGTCTCGTTGTGCTTTTTAGGGGTTCAACACCCCCGCCACCCCACCCCTAGTTCAGGGGCGATTGGACCCAGATTGTGACACAGTGATGACAGGACCCAGACAGTGGAGTTAATCATGGATAACTAATATTAAGCGTTACGGGAAGGGAAAAATCTAAGCCAGTTCAATTCATTCTTTTACACTGCACATCTGAGCGCTTGCGCACTTGTTCAGCTAGACTGTCGCCAAGAAGGGCGGAAATATCGCTAGAATAAATGTCGGCAGACTAATCCGTTTAGCGCCATCTTTAATTATAATATTATCAATAGTAAAAATATTTTATTAATACCATAATATTAATATGATCTAGCTTTGTTAGGATTAAAGAAGTTATGAAATAAAGCCATTACACTGTGCACAACCTTGCCTCAGACGCAGACTGAATCATGAGCCTGGGCCTAAGATCTCGGTGCAATCAGGTTATTTAAATGTTTTTCTCTGAAGTTCAAGAAAAGGAAAGTTTCTTGAACTGCAAAAACTTCCCGTAAACTTTACAAACATCTTGTCTAGAGGATTTCGGAACAACCATGGGTATGTCCAACGAAAACTCTGGAAAGGATTCTTTCAACCAAAGCTGAAGGGTACTTGCAAAAAGTTCTAGTGCAGAACTCATTCGTTCCTCCGACCATACAGTGGAGTTGAGTCAATTCAAGTTGTAATCTATAGTGAGCTTTATTTCTTGGCTTCAGTTCAGGTTTGAAAATCTCATATCATCTACTACCACAATAATGAAATTACAAATCTGGGTAATGTGACTTCAGTTGAATAATGTGCCTAAAGTTTGACCAAAACAATATGAAAATCCTGTGCAAATGCTCGACTAATATACTGTAGAATTCGCTCACTTGTAGAAATGTTGCTCTCAAATAAAACAAAATAAACTTGCAACATCACATTTCTTAAAACCAGTCACAGATAGCCAATTGCATTTTCGGCTCACATCCTCACATGCTATGTCACCAGCAATCAATAATTGTCCAACCATATGGCTCTCAATAAAGATTGCGCTAATGCAACTTAGAATAGAATTTTATTTTTCAAAAGTACCTGTCACAGCGTTACCGCCGAAATTGACCTTTTTGTCATACAAAATGAAAAATGCATAACACTTTGTAACAAATGATAAAAACAAAAACGCTAAAAGGGACTAACTTATTGGTTGTTGTACAACTCAACAAACGCTGGAACAAAACTCCTTCTATATCTTTCATGAATAGGGGCCACAGGGGCTAGTTTGGGGATTTTCTGGGATTTCTCTCGCTGGGGTCTAATACGTATTGGAGAATAGGGGGGTGGGAGAATATTACGTAAACGGGGAACAGATAGGGTTTTAATGCCGAAATCGATGCTAAGGCGGGTTCGTCTCTCTTCCAGGGTAGCCAGCTTGAATCTTTTTAGTAGGTAACTGTAAGGCACTTTACCCTCCCCGTTTATAATCGTGAGGGCCCTTTTTTGAATGTTCTCGATACGGTATGTGTGTTCTGAAGAGAGCCCGAAGTGCCAAACAGGACAAGCGTATTCAAGAATAGGTCTGATAAAACTAATGTAAATTTGGAGGAGATCTTTAGAAGGGCAAGAAAATTTTATAAGTAGTTTCAAAACGGCAATACCTGGGGAGGCTTGTTTTAAAATATATTTGATGTGGGCATCCCATTTTAAATCATTGGTTAAAGTAACTCCGAGTAGTTTGATTTTTTTAACGGAGATTTCTGGGGGAATGGGGTCAAGAAAGGCTGGTGTTGATTTTAAAAAGCTAATTGTCATAATTGAAGATTTCTTGGAGTTGACTTTCATTTGCGACAGAGCAGCTTCCTGGGTAATGTCATCCAGAATGGTCATTGCTGAGCTCTTGATGTTTCGCCGGCAAACCTCAAGAGCGGAGAGGTCGTCAACATATTTCCATCGGTCAGGGTACTCAGAAATAAGACTATCTATCATAATTAAGAATAAAATCGGACCTAGTAAAGTACCTTGGGGAACACCACAAAAAATAGGGAGGGGTTCAGAAAAAACATTATTATATTTGACAATTTGTGATCGATTTGTCAAAAAAGAAACTAAAATTTTTATCAAAAAAGGACTAACTTTAAACTCTGAAAGCAACTTTTCAACAAGAATCAATAAGGTCAAAAGCTTTCTGGAGATCAATTAATAGGAGATTTAACCATGTATCAGGGTCTTCAAGGATTTTATAAATTAAATCAAGTAAACTCACAAGGTAATGAGAGGTAGACGTTTCCTTAAGGTTCCCGAACTGTTTAAGGTCAATAAGTTCCAGGATTTCTGCCTTCAACCAATCGGCAAGAAAACTTTCATACATCTTTGAAAATGTCGGGGTTAGTGTAATTGGTCGTACTCCGGTGAAGTCATTTAGACCTCCCTTTTTCTCAATCGGAGTAACATACCCTAATTTCCAACAAGACGGATATTTCCCGATTTACTAATTTCATTAAAAACGCTTAACAGCGGAATAGATAATTTGTCGGGGAAAGCTTTGATCAGAGCAGTTGGGATATCAATGGGGCAAATGCTAGTTTTTTTAAGCTTCTTTATTTTACTAATAATTTCATTAACTGTAATTAATGGAATATTTTCTACTGGTGTACTTGGGATTTTATGGCTATCTGAAAAAGGGGGGAAAGTTTGGACTATTGCGGCTAAGTGCTTGTTGAGCTCATTTGCCGTTTGCAAGGTGGCTCGTACAAGTGGAAATCCAGATTCTTATGCGTACGACCACCAAGCTCCTTAGCTTTTCTAAACCACTAGCGGGGCTTGCTTTCTTTACGAACATTTAATTTGGTCCTTCCGTAATTGGAAGCAGCTCGTCTGATTTCTTTCTTTATCATTTTACGCAAAGCAATTGCAGCATCTTTTTTTCCATGACGAAACAATCTTAATTTTTGTTGAATGAGTGATTTTACTTTTCAGTGATATAAGGTTTGTCGGAAGAGCCAAACTTTTTGTTACTTCAGGGAAAAAAGACGTGTATTGTTTCATTAATTTTGATCGAAACAGAGAAACCTTAGTATCAAGGGTCTCACAAGCTGTAACATCTTCCCAAGTCTCAGAAGAAATCCAAGTACCAAAGTCTAGAAGCCCTTGATTTGTTATAGGGCGGTAGGAATATTCAGAGACTGTTACATGTGTTTTAAATTTTTGTAGAGAAATGAAGTGTAAAATAAAATGGTAACTTCCACCGAGGGGAGGAAGCGGGGTGGGGGGCTTGTAAAAATGTTTAAGGTTAGTACAAATGACATCTAAACTAGTTCCACCTTTTGTAGTTGGGAAGTCTACAATTTGCTCAAGTTTTTGGTCCTTACACATTTAATTTAGGCGAAGTTCATTTGCATCACCTGCCATAATAATTACTGCATTCGGGTATTTAGTGGTAACAAAGTCAAGGCTTGCTTGGAGCTTGTCCTGGAACTCTCGGCGAGAGCAAGCATTCTGTCCTGGAGAATAATAAAAAGAACAAATAATTATGTTAGTGTAGGGGCGAGGGAGGCATTTCGGTTTAGTTGAAACCCAGATTATTTCATCATACACATCAATTCCGGGCACAAGAAGGGGGACAGGGGACAGAGATTCTCTTGCAAAAATCATTACTCCACCTCCTTTCTTACCTAGGAGATGGTCCGCCAGGCGAAGTTTAATGAACTGTTGAAAACCATTCATTTTAAGGAGATCTGGGTTTTGAGCCTGGACTTCAGTAACTGCCACAATTTCAACGCTGTTTATTTTTGCAGTAGATTCCAATTCAACTAATTTTTCAAAATTTAAACTTTCTGCATTAGTAAGGAGAAACTAGGGAAACTGTACCGCGTATCACTAAACTCTTTAACAACAGATTTTTTCACAGTGACTTTATTTGGCGGTAATACTGGGATAGGGGAAAAAGTCGGATTGTTGCAAGGTTCAGGCTCGCCGTCTTGGACAGAGAGACTACGTAATTGGGTAGGAGCAGGATTGATATTTACTGAAGTACAAGGATACCGACTGGGGGTAGCTTTCGCGTGCCTTTGTTCAAGCTCAGGGGTTAGGGAACCTAACACACTAAATCTATTTTGGAGAAAGGGAAATACTGGGTCACTTCGTGTGCTGATGGTTACTGGTCGTTGATGAGGGCGGGGAGGGGTGTAGCCATTGCTCGCATATGTCAACGCGTTGGAGCTTTGTTCCAGCTTTTGGCCGACCTGTACAAACTGGCATTTTGGGGGGAAAAACGAAGAAGGGGAGGAGGGGGTACTCGCGAGAAGTAAGCTATGGCGTTTAGATTGAGGGGGGAGATAAACGAAGCGGGCATTGTCGTCGGTGGATTTTTCCATCTTGCCGTCGCTGATGATGTAGGGACTAAAAAATGGTCGTTTGATCGCTGGTAGGTGCGAAACTGTGAAATGCAAGTGTTAGCAGCTTCCAGTGGGCTGTAAAGAAAAGTAGCAGGTAGACTTGATCTAGGAGGCTGGTTTCGGTTGTAAAACTGACGGGCACTAGTACGAGAAGCCTCAAAAACTGGTTCAGAACATTTCTGTAAAAAAAACTGCTGGCGAGCTAGAACTAGGGGCATGCGCAAATTTACATGATTTTTCGGTACACACTAAATTCGAACAAAGGTCAACATGGTGAAATAGGCACTTCGTATATTTACAATTTCCGGAAACGTACTGCAGGCAAATGTGTAGGAACCGGCATTTTTTCCCAAGTTAAGTTTAAGTCCCTTGTTTGACTTATTGTGGGAAACTGGATTCTGTTTGTCTTAATACAGTAATTTTTCTGGGATTGCACAAAATCATGAATAACACATCAATCAAAAAGTAGAATTTCACCACAGTGCAACTGCTCTAAGCCATGGGTATATTGCATAGGCTTTCAATAGCCCAGTTTTTTTAAAATTACGAAAAAACAAACAGCAACTATTGAAGTACCAGTACAAGCATACGAATTTGCACAAAACATTTTGGTAAAACTATGGGGTTGAAACTCAACATGGCCTTGCACAACTCCTCTATCCAGTCAACGGCTCGGAAGGAACTTGGAGGAACATGCTTCAGAAATGGACCTTACCTGTCTAAATTCTTGTGGATAGGATATGGAAAGATGAGGCTTTGTTCGAGGCGTAGTACCCCAGATAGTGTTCATGAAACTCTTTGGTCTGTGTCCATTGATATCTTCATAATAACTGTCATCCTTTCTCTGGATGTGCAATCGTAACAGTGGCCGACATGCCTGTAACGCTCTGGCGTAGTTTTCTTCATTAGTGATGGGCAAGAGGTCTCCATCCTTAGGATCAGTGTAGCTTAACACAAATGGCAGTGCAATCAATCCATGGAGTGTTTCAACCAGTTTCACAAAATCTTCAAATGATGGTGGTTTTTTCCGGCTGAGAGAAATTCGCCGAAACTCAGCCTCAAACTAGAAAAACAAATAGCCAGCATTACCAACAGGTTGACTAATGCTAAATCAACAGCCAAAGCTATGACTGTTTTGGTTAATGCTTTTCGCTCTTATATACTCTAGTCTGGATCTGTTACACCAACAAGTGCTGAAAGTTGCTCTATTTCAGGGAAAGAGGGGGTCAGTATATTTGATACATCTGAGTGATTTCAGAGGACATTCCTTATCTTGCCTGTACTATTTCATAGGATTCTCCTTTGAACTGTTTTCGTTGGGGTAGGGGAGAGTCGGGTAGTATGACATATTTTTTTTCTTTGTTTTTTATTTCCCTGAAATTTGCCAAATTTTTGGCAGCACGTAATGGGTTCCCTATAGAATCTTTTGGATTTTTTTCAGATTTTTCTCTCTCAAAGTTTTTCACTAGTAGGCTAAATTCTGGACATGGTCACTGTGTCATACTACCCGCCAGTGGAGGGTAGTAGGACACACCCTGGTTTCAGTATGACACATCTTCAATTTTTGTGTTTTCTTATAATATTTCACTCAAAACTTTCTTTAAAAAAACTAAAAAGCTTGGAATCATGAGGAATCAAGAATACAATGTTTTCAGCAACATCAACTAAAAAAGAACATTCCAAGTTTCATCCCAGTCACCACATCGTTTGATCCCTAGCTAAGCATACCCGATAACTTTCGAGACTCTTGCAACCCCCCCAAAGTGGCCAAATCCGGTTCGGACAGATTATCTAGGCTAGGGCATCTTCTCATACTGCCTATCAAATTTCACTTAATTCTGAGTTTCCAGGAAATTTCCTATCCACCTCCAACTCCCCCTCCACCCTACCAATGCGATCCGACCAGGACCATGAAATGGGTAAGCTCTCTTGGCATATGAGCTCCACACCTTCAAAGTTTCATCCCAGTCACTCCACACATTTCATCACTAGGGCTGCAAAAAGATTTCTGGTGCTGGTACCCATCGTGGCCAAATCCGGTTCGGACAATGCATCATCTATGGCATCTGCTTTTACCATCTATGAAGTTTCACTTGAATCTGAGCATTTTTTGAAATTTGCGGTACCCCCCTCAAGCTCCCCCAACCGAGGCAGCATCGGACTTGAATCAAAAACTGGAGCATATGACCTTCATAGCTTCTAAGTTTCATCCCAATCACTCTACTCATGTCATCCCCAGGGCTACCACAAGATTATTTGTGTCCCTTCCAACTCTCACAGTTGCAGAATCTAGTTTGGACACATATATGGGGCCTTTAGGGCATTTTTTCTTACCACCCATTTTGTTTCACTATAATCTGTTGACCCGCTCACAACCTATGCATGTCACAAGATTCCCGACTCCCCTTCCTCCACCCCTCATGGGTGAGTGCACCCAAAAAACGAAGGTTTCAGTACATTTTATTGCATATTATGAGTCTCGATACTTATAATACTGAAGAAATAACAGAAAATTCCAGGTACAACAGAAATCTTACATGTCAAAACGTCAGTCGCGTACTATGACACGTGTAATACAAGCTGACAAGAAGTGTGTCATACTACCCGACTCACACCATTTTTGGGGGATCTGCATTTCCTCTTAAATTATGTGAATACACTGCAGTTTCTCAACTGCTTATGATAATTGGATACCTTAAATAGGTCCCTGCAAGAAATGGTTATTCTATGTCATAACACATTATCCACATGAGAGTTCGTACTTAGACCCAAAAAATTACTTTGAGGGTAAAAAAATATATTTTTTAGCGTAAGTCTGAGTGAGCAATTATTTTTTCTTTAAAACTCGTTTTCGACTTTGAATAGTAGACGTATCTTAGCTGCTGGGAGCAAAGATGAATAAAACCAATAGAACCAGTAGTTCCGAGAGTGTGTCATAGTACCCGCCGTGTCATACTACCCGACTCTCCCCTATACCCTATTTCTTGGTACCAAGAAATGTTTAAAGTTAACTTATTTAACAATTCAGTCGTGAATGCAACGATGTAGTTTAAAAATTAGTAGCACCAACTGTTAAAACGACCATGCACCACCCAACTTAAAATTCACAAATTTTTGGATGAGTTAAGTATGTCCGGACGTTGTGCTGTAAGGCAGTGCTGTAAGGTAGTGTTTGAAACTGCCAAGCAAAAACTAGAGAAACGCCCACCAAATCACCGCCTGCAATAATAGCAATAGAAAATAGTACTGTTTTGAATAAGCCAGGCCTTACCAGCAAAAGCAGACCAGATATTTTTTTTCGCCACTATAGCCTAGGCCTAGATATTTTTTATTACTCGGAAAGAAACCTATAATGACTATTTTAACCAATCAGCTTATAAACATCAATTTAAATTTCTGGAATGATTTGATGCATTTTAATTTGGGCAAAGATTTGGTAATTCTCAGTTTTTTGCTTATTGGATTCAGGCACTGCCACCCTTATATCCCAAGCCAAGACATAGTTACCATCTGCATTTTTATAAATTTTACCAGAGGGCAGTGATTTGGTGGGTGTTTCTCCATTTTTCTCTAGGGCGTTTGAAGCACTGCCATCCTTACCACCCAGACATAACTTTACCACCTTTTTGCAGGACACAGCTCATCCAGCTTGTTGCACTGAAACTTGCATTGTGTCAACCCAGCTTAAGGATGATTCTTATGTGCAGATGCGATTTGGTGGGCCTTTCTCTAGTTTTCTCTTGGGCATTTCAAGCAATGCTGCCTTTACGGCCCAATGTCCCGTGTGTTGGTGGGCAGTTTTGGCGGCTGGCGAAAATTTGAAGATGGTCTTAATTAGAGGTACATTTTAGTCCTTCTTGGCAAGGGTCCTCTTCAACCTCAAACCACTCAAGCTGGAAAACAAATAAGACCCTTGTAGCCTTGCCAAGAAGGGCCAAATATAGCTGTAATAAAATTCAGCTGACATATCTGTTTTGCACTGTCATCAGTCAGCTTGGACTCAAGGAATAGTTAGGGCTCAGTGTCCACAACAGACGTACCAGACCAGACCAACACTAAACCAACATGGACTTTTGGTCTCAGCTAGACAAGGCGCGGTACCAGTGTTGCCACCTGACCAAAATTAAGTTTAAGAAATTCTGGAGAAATATTTGACTATATTGTAAGAAAATTTACTACGGTAACTCAGAAAATTTTATAGTGGCTGTCATCACGGAATCCCCATTCTCAGACAGTATACATAAAATATTTGTAGTACATTTCAATAATAAAAGTATTAGCTTAATAAATTGTTATCAGCAATTCAAGGCCTGCAGATTTCTTTGGAAATCATAGGGTCACAGGACCACTTATCGGACACATTTTATTTTCGGACAAGCCTACTTTTAACACATTTTTCAGTCACTACTCCTGAACCAAATGAGTTAGAAAAATGGAACCGACTCCATTAGATTCGTCTTCTTCTTCCGATTCCGACGGTGTGCAAAAATCTTCACTTTTAAGGGCCACAGAATGATCCAAGTGCGGAAACAATTTATTTTATGCTTCAGGATTTCCAATTCGGATAAGTTTAGCAAATTTTCGGACGAGGGTGTAAGTCCAAACAAGTTCCGAACAAGAACAAGTTTCGGACAAGTGATGGAGATTCTCAGTCCGAAGATTTGCTCGAATGTCCGAAACGAAAGGTTGCTTAAAACATTGTGTCCGAAGTGATGGCAGATAGTCACCGTAACAGTACGAGGAATTTTGAAACTTCATTTCATGGGACTTTTCCTTTGGCGAAATATTCAAAAAGCCAAAAATGTGCGCTTTCTAACAGTGCAAATTTGGAGTTTGTAAGTTGAAAATTGCTAGTTCTAGAGTATTGTAAGTCGGAAAAATAGTCACACTTCTGATCTGTATAGAAAGCAGTCAAAATATATCAGGCAGCAGACTTGATTGTAAAAGGAAAAGGGGGCACCAATGGAGGGAGAGGGAAAAGGAAGGACGACCCTTTCAAATCTGTTGGACAATCGGTAAAGGAGAAATTAATCGACGCAAAGCTGCCAAAGCACCGCAATTTTTCCTAAAACAGTTGATTTTTTTTTTTAAGCCTTAACTTAACACAAGGGTCAATGTGCTTATTCCAGTCCTTGCTTTGGATAACTGACCGAACTGAGAACTGTCGCGCTGCAGAGTGCAAGAGTGGATCCTTACATTGTTGTACATTTCCCAAGAATTCATGAAAAGTTACACAACTTCTGGTTTCTGCCATTTTTTACCAGAAACTTGGAATTTTTACTAGATTCAAGTGAAATTTACTAGACTAGATCCTCTAAATTTGCTATATTTTATTTTTTTTACTAGATCTAGTAAAATTTTACTGCCAGTGGCAAGACTGAGCGGTATGCAGGCTAGTAATTCTGCTACCACATCTTAAGAACTTAGAATTACACCTCCTCCTATTATGTTTTTGATTTGAAATAATTGGCTTGGCCTGCTTGTGTACCTTGCTTTTAATTTCCACGAAGTCAAGATTCAAATCTCCTCGGGACGAGGACTTTCCACTTTTTATCATTTTATTTGAACACAAGCATTCCTTTTCTCACAAGAACAGATAGGCTAGGCCTATGCTTGGATCTTCAGTTTTCACTGTTTGGCTTTGATTTCTTCTTTTCTTTTTGAAGTCTGTGCGAAAAATATTTCATAGAGCTAAAACGTGTGCGAAAGAGAAAGCTTCAGCAGTTTCTCCCATGGGCGCCAAGTTTAAATCCCCAGGATCACATGGTTTTTGGGAACAGAATCAAGGTATTTAAGGTCCCTACTAATGACGAGTTGTGTTTTCAGTCAGTCATATGCCAATCTTTGATTTAGAGCATAGTACTTCATTATCAAGGCATGCCTCAGTGTGTGAGCAGGGGTGCTCGTACTTTGGATCAGTTTTGCCACGGGTTCTAGAATTCTGCAATTTGTCACAGGATTTGAATCCTCCCCAGATCCAAAGCTCTGAAAATCTGTCACTGGAAATCTCATTTGTAGCACAAATGTTGCAAATTCTGTGGTTTAAAAGAGTTTTGGCCAATTTCAAGGCAAGCAAATCCACAATTTTTTACTGAAAAATGGAATAAAAGGGCCAAATTTTGTAGGTGCCAGAATGTCACAGATTTTTGCAGTCAAATGTCCAGGGGTATTACTAGCCAAAATGTTTGGGGGGAGGGGGGGCAAGGTATTTACCGACTGTTTTTGCGGAAAAAACGACCGGTTTCCAGCCGGTTTCAAGAAAAAAATGACAGTTTAAAAAAAAGTCGACTGGTTTTCAGAAAAACTTACGGTTTTGAAAAAAAAATCAATTGATTTTCAGATAAAACAACTGTTTTCATGAAAATAATCAACTGTTTTGACGAAAAATCGCTGTGCTTCGTGCCGAGTGTTATTTTTTACCAACTGGCCAACAAAATCCCCACATCCCCCTTCCAACTGTGACACCCCTGCAAATGTCACAGGTTCCATCAGAGGAAAGTGGCAACACCGCTGTAGAATTGGTGCACAACCGATCAGTCTCACCATTGTAATAGTCCCCTACTTGACCTAGCTGTCAAGTAATCCTGTGAATCTGAGGTTTGGCTCAGTATCTACATAACCTGCTGTTTGGGGAGTCTCTGCCAATCTAGCTGCTCTGACGTTATCCTTAGCAAGAGGTTTGCCTCAGTTTTACAGTGATATGATTATCTGAACTCCTAGGTCTGCCAAACCTCTAAGAATAGAGGTTAGGCATTTATAGGAGATCACAAGACTGATCAGATGTTGTTTTAATTTGAAATTACTGAGTTTAAAAACTTGACATAGTCAACATTTCATTTGGCCACAAGCCACAATTTGTGTTGGTATTTTGAAATAAAATCAAACTAGAAAAAAAGTTCCTATGGTACTGATTGCAATACCCAGTGGAGTGATGACTTTTTCAGGTTTGAGTAGCTTAATAAGGGACCTATGTGCGGCCAAGACAAACTGTAGCCTACCAGGATCCTACCTAGGGTAAATGTAGGCCTTTAATGTCCAGATTAAATTGAGAAATGCATATGATCCTAGACAGGACTGCAGCAAGTTTGAGAATTCGTTTTCTGTTGCTATGTGAAGCATGTAACAGTTGTTGGTTTTGTACCAATCTGACTGCTTGTGTTGTTTTAATTTGAAATTACTGAGTTTGAAAACTTGACATAGTCAACATTTCATTTGGCCACAAGCCCCAATTTGTGTTGGTATTTTGAAATAAAATCAAACTAGAAAAAAAGTTCTTATGGTACTGATTGCAATACCCAGTGGAGTGATGACTTTTTCAGGTTTGAGTAGCTTAATAAGGGACCTATGTGTGGCTAAGACAAACTGTAGCCTACCAGGATCCTACCTAGGGTAATCCAGGATCCTACCTAGGGTAAAAAACTAATGCTGTCCTACCTAGGACAGCATTAGCTTTAAGACTCAAAACCCAAACGCCACAACTAACCGACTTGACTGGCATATTTAATGATCTTAAAACTGAACTAGCTCAAGTGAAACTGGCTGTTAGTGAAACAAAAAGTACATCCATGACTTTTTCGTTTCTGAAAACTGACAACCTATCTGTGACCCCTACAGGACTAAATGTAATTAATACTGTTAGGATACTTGGTATTTACTTGGACGATGACCTCAAATGGAATACACATGTGGAAAATTTGACGAAAAAAGGTGGATCTCTGCTTCGTTCGTTTTCACAGCTGAAAAGGTTTGGAATACCAAAAGAAATTCTTAAAGTTGTATACTGTAGCTATGTTAGACCTTGCCTAGAATACGCTTGTCCCGCTTGGCACCCCGGTCTGACCAAGGAACAATCTGCTCAAATTGAGTCGGTTCAAAAAAGGGCTCTGAAAATAATATTGGGCCCCAGCTACACGAACTATGACAGCTCACTAACAGAACTTGACTTACTGTCATTGGAAAAACGCAGACATGAGCTAACTGTCAGATTTGGACTGAAATGTCTTGACTCACCCTTCCACCGTCGACTACTGCCAGACTTCGAAAACCCTATTGTTGACGGACCGAGGACAAGGCGTCGAGAAAAGACAAAGAGTTGTCAACTGATATCGTCTTACCCGGCGACTAGTACTCAACGTTACATCAAGTCATTCGTTCCGTACTTTACTGATAATTTTAACCAAGCAACGCTAAATGAAGAATTCTGATATATTTTATTTTAATCTCTATGTATTTTCGTAGTTACACACATTTGCGTTGAAATATTTAGTGTGGTATGATTTATGTATTGACTCGTGTGTTTGACGTACCTGCGCTAGCTAACGCTATTTTGGTAAAATAAAGCATTCATTCATTCAAATGTAGGCCTTTAGTGTCCAGATTAAATTGAGAAATGCACATGATCCTAGACAGGACTGCAGCAAGTTTGAGAATTTGTTTTCTATTGCTTATCAGCTTCTATGGCAAGCATGTAACAGTTGTTGGTTTTGTACCAATCTGACTGCTTGAAAAGCTCTAAAACTGCAAATTTACTGTTTGTAAAAACTTTCTTCAATAAACATAATAATTTTCTAATATTTTCTTCTAAGCCAAAATATCTTGTTTGTTTTGCTCTTAAGTTTAGGTGAGTCACACAGCCTAACATTTTTTTTGTATTATTATTATTTATTTTAACGTGGGTTATCGTCATATTGCATTAGAAACAGCAGGCTACTATTGTGACATAGTTAAATAGTAAAGCTGTTCAAAGAATTTGTCAAATAAAAAAAGTGTGACCTGTTGTTAGTTTCTGACACATAAGATGCATCTGAGGTGTCTTTTGTTAAAAAAATTGCTGAGAAGCGATGTTTATTCAAACAATGTTTACAAGGGGTACGTCAGCTACGATTCTTCATCAGCGATATTTCGGCCCTTTTGGGCAAGGGTCCTCGTCAGGCTGTCAATCCTCTGGTTCAACTTCGGGGCTGTCAATCCTCTGGTTCAACTTTGGGGAAGCCCCGAAGTTGAACCAGAGGATTGACAGCCTGACGAGGACCCTTGCCCAAAAGGGCCGAAATATCGCTGATGAAGAATCGTAGCTGACGTACCCGTTGTAAACATTGTTTGAATAAATGTTTCAAAGTCAGCTTGGGCTCAAAGAATATTTAAGCTATGTTTTTTTTTTCAGATCGAGAATGATCTTTGTTGGGTCAACACAACTGTATCAGGCTACTGATCTCAAGCTCCTCGAATCATCAGACGATGCTGCGGTCCTAATCAAACAGTCGTGTCAGTTTTCTGAGGAGACAAAAGTTGAACCACCAAGGACCAGCTTTTTGTATGTTATGCAGGAGGAATTCTGCATAGTCAGTGGTGAGGACTCTCACATCAAGTTTGTTGGAAGCTCTGACAGCACAACCTGCCATTTGGTAATTTTAAGAGATAAGCATTCTGAGACTACTGCCCTGGCTCACATAGGAAGTCCGGACAATCAGGGACTTGCTAATTTTATTGGGAGGTTCCTTGAATTATCAAAGATGAGTATCACCGGTGAAATAGATCTCTATATTGTTGGCGGCTACAGTGATGAGAGAGGCCACTCTGAGAAATTGACGAAGTGGCTAATGAGGAACCTCATTAAATACAATCTTCGGTTTCAGCTGAAGCTTGCATGTACTGGTTGGATTAACACCGCAGTTCACGAAAACGGGATTGCTAAAGTCCCACGAGTCACAGGAGTTTTTATAGATGTTTCCAGTGGCAAAGTTTCTCCTGCCACAATACGAAATGACCTATTTGGACCAGTTGTATTTTTGAGACATGCACGCCTTTATTCCAGTTTCCAATACTATGAGATATACAACTCGATGTCTCAGTGTGTGAAGCTCAAAAGGTTCAATTTACGGATACCCTCGAACTTCCACCTCCTTGACACACTTACAGACGAAGATATCCTGAACATTTTTTCAACTTCACCATATGCAGAACCTGATTATTTTGTGAAGGGGCTAAAGGAACTTTATGAATACCTGAAGGAGTGTTCAAAGAGTGGCGAAGATCCCTTTAATGGGAAGTCGAGCCTGGAGTTGAAGCTGACTGATGCTGGGGGTTGGAATGAAGTTTGATCTTGCTGACAATTTCCTACTGCTTTGTGGTTTGCATGAATATTTTCATTTTTCGATATTGATAATAAGGCGCTAATACTAGTTGCGTTTTCGCTGATACCATGGTATCTGTTACCACGGTCTAAAGTCGTTTTTGCAGTTATCGTGGTATATGATACCACGGTCAAAAGGCGTTTTGGCAGTTATCGTGGTATCTGGCCAGTTATCGTGGTATCAGATATTCAGATACTACGGTCCGACCGTGGTAACTGGTCGTGGTATCTGAAAAGTCATCTCACTTTCATCAAATTTTGTCAGATTGGTGAGAAAGAAGTTTAGCACTTAGTGATGTAACTGGATATCTGTTTTTCTTTTGGGATGACTTCGAAAAGTGGAATTTCGGCAATAGTCGTTTTTGCAGAGCACCGTGTATCAGATACCACGATAACTGCAAAAACACCTAATTGCAGATCCAGTTACCGTGGTAGCATATACCATGGTATCAGCGAAAACGCAACTAAGGTGTTGGTCTATTGCCGTTGAAGATTCTGGGCAAAGCTTTTATATATGTGAGACCATTTGATGCGAACATAAAACTGTTCCAACATTCACTTATTCGGGCTTGTCCCCCCCCCCCCTTTAAAAATGACGCGGAAGTAAAACAAGATATGGCTGAATACCGTGAGACTGGAGACGAACCCGTTAGAGGGTTCCGTCACCACTGGATGATGTGGGATCCGTCATGGATCCAGATCTCCATGCTGTTCACGAAAGGCCGGCATTCATTGCTTAAAGTCGTCCACCAACTTTCCACGCCAGGGGAGCTGAACGCAAGAACCAAGTACGAGTAAGTACAATTATCGAATTAGTCAAACTGGCTGATTTACAAAAGAACATTCATGTTTAAGTTAGGTGAAGGTTTTCCTAAGGTAGCTGATAGTGAGAAAGCGGTAATCGTTTTCTTTGTGGAATTTAGACTATGTAGGCTAGTGGATGATTTTGTCAGTGTTGCAGAGCATTCGGAAAGGATAGGGTTATCTTGAACAACATAGGCTTTGATAAAAAGACCAAAGGTGTGGATGGGATCCAAAAAAATCAATATTTGATCCAGACAATTGGGTGTTGTCTACGCCAGATCCAGTCTTCGCCAGACTCCTTGAACAGTTTTACTATTCAAATTCAGAAAAATATTAAGGCCAAAAAGCTAATCATCTGAGAAAACCAAGTTCAGATATGGATTCAGCATGTTTGTGTTTACCCCTATAAATCATATCTGTTTGGACGAAAACTTCCTGCCTTACTTCTGCGAATTTCCCAGTTTCGGCCGAATTCCGGAACTACCTGTCCGGCAAAAAAAAAGAAGCTAAAATCGAACTCAGCGTATCTTCTTTCCCCTATATCGAACATCTAATCAACTTCAAATTAAAATTTAACTTAAAACAAATTTTCCGATTCCAGCCGGATTCCGGGCGAACTATATGTCCGGGTACAAAATGACTGTCAAACGCGGATTCAGCATCTCTTCTTACCCCTAAATCGGATATCTAATCAACTACGAAGACTTTTAACAATTTTCCGGATTTGGCCGGATTCCGGGCGAACTAATTGCCCGGCGAGAAAATGATTTTCACCATCGTGTTCAGCATGTCTTACTATCCCTTAACCGAACATATAATTAACTTCAAATAAAACTTTTACTTTTAACAGATTTTCCGGTTTTGGCCGGATTCCGGGCTAACTACTTGTCCGGCGAGAAAATGGTTTTCACCATCGTGTTCAGCATGTCTTCTTATCCCTAAATGGAACATTCAATCAACTTCAAATAAAACTTTTACTTTTGACAAACTTTCCGGTTTTGGCCGGATTCCGGGCGAACTACTTGTTCGGCGAGAAAATGGTCTCCACCATCGTGTTCAGCATGTCTTCTTACCCCATAATCGACTGTCCCATTAGCTGTTTAAGAATATTTTGCTTACCCCTTAATTTAAACCCCCTCCCCCACCCCTAAATATAGGGCTACAAAGCCCATCTACGAACTCGACCTTACTCTTGACCCAAACAATCCTCACACCAAGTTTCATCAAAATATCTTATTCCCTTCGAGAGTTGTCGTGCTTACAGACGGACGGACGGACAACTTTTGCGATGTCATAGGTATCCCTCCGCTTACGTTATGGGATCGCAAAAACGAAGAAAAAGAGAAAGGCTACTCTACTTTTCTCTGTCACAATTAGCCTAGTTTACTAGCAATAATTTAAGCGGCAAATTTGTATAATTAAAGTTTAACTGAAAAGCCAGCTTATTTTTTATCATTTTTACACTGAATTATTTGGAATATGTTAACGGATTTTTTTTTTACTATCTATTCTAGTAAGACGCTCAGAATATCTACGGCCATCCTCACAACGCAAAGTTCTACTATGACTCGGACGATTTGAATCCAAACACAGACGCGGCTTTTCAGTGGCCAGCGGTGAGCTAGGTGGCGACTGCTCACTGCGTGAACACAAATTTTTCGTAAATCGCTTTCGTCAAGCATACAACACACACAGGTACGAGCGCATAGGGTCACCACAAATCCGTCAGAGAAAGTCTACTACGTGAATAGTGGAGCAACGAAGTAGTGCCTTTTCATCGGTCCTTCAGTTCTATTTAAGTGAATAGGTGATGATTAACTATATTATACTGTCTCAGCCCTTTTCGATTTAGCTTTAACTATTTTTGACTGCACTGTTGTTTTTCTGCCGCGTTATATGTTTATGTCTGTTTTTCTTCACCTGTTCACATTCCCGGTTTTATGCTCAGCACCAAGCCAAAACGAAGAATGCGAAACGAGGTGAAGTTCCGTGTCAAACGCCAACGTGGTATCCGAACGTGTATCCGTTCCCTTCAACCGGCTCCCACAACCTCAAATAATTTCTCTGTGGGCCATACTTATTTTGAGGGACCTTCCAAGTGATTCAACAGATCTGAAATTCCTTTCTTTCAACATTTGTACAAAACATTCAGTCCCACATTCTATCACCCCAAACATTTACTCCTGCAAATCATTTAGCTCCTTGCATTCTGCCCAAAAATGGCTCAAACTTTCATTACCACATCGACACATTGGGCAAAAGTAAGGACGAATCTTTGCCCTAAACTTAAATATGTCCTCGCACCGGCGCTGGCTCGTTTGAGGAATGATCTTCCAGACAGTGATGATTTTACCCTCATTACTATCGAGAGCCCCACTTGGGAGCTCAGGAGAGCAGTCGTGTAACATAGTATTACTTTTCTCTAGTCCCCGAACCCGCACCGAAAGTCGGCGTGCTATCTCAAATTGCGTCGTCCTAGCTTAACGTAAAAGTGTCCGAACTAGCAAAAGTAAGACAAGAGGGACCGACATAACGATCACTATATGGCACTTACCGAAGGCCTTGGGCTCCACAAAAATGCTAAGAATTTTTTTTTTTTTTTGGGGGGGGGGGAATTGCAAAGATTTGTAGGGAAATTGAAAAAATAACTGAAAAAGACGCTAAAAATAGAGCAACGCCGATAAATTGGTGGTGCGCCGCCGACAGATTACCGGCGGCTTCGGGGACTACATCAACCAGAAAATGACATGATGATCCATTTGACTACCTTGTACCCTTAGTCTCATTAGGAGACCACTTTTACAACCCTGGTAATGTGAGGAACGGAGAGGCCGTTAAGAGCCGGGGTCTAGCCGACCGTACCGAAGAAATGCCCGTTACCCGTCAGTGATCTGATACAGGCAAACTTCCACCGCATGCGGAAAACGAAAATAAGTAGCGTATAGGCGATGGCCAACGGTCATCAAAAACTGTGGCTGTTTGTCTATTGAGATCATAGATGGTAGGCTGATGCAAATACAAACGTACCGGTAACAAATTTGAAAACATTTTAAGGAGGTCTATTTTTGTCTGATCAGATATCTCTTGGTTCACTTTCAGATGTAGGCTACCGTGTCCCGGGACATAAATAAATCTGTAGTCAAAACATGTTTTCTCCGGGAAGGGAGCCTCCGTGATCATATCAGCGTACTGCTGTTTACAATTTAACCCAGATTTTAACTTTTCAGGGATGATCTGATCTTTCGTCTGACCCCCTGCTCAAGATTCGTCGACCCTTGGTAATCGTCGATCTCTTGGATTACAGCATAGGAAGGGTGGAGGCAGGTTCTAGAGAGGGTTTAATCCTTGTCCCGGATTCATGGTTCAGTTAAGAAGAGGGTTCTAGATCTTAAGGACATTCAAGGGGAACTTCAGTCCGTTGTCACTGGTGTCCACCCTAGGAGGAAAGGGAGCTTCGATTTATCCAGGAATCTCGTGTAAGTAAAGTCCCTTCCCGACTCTAAAGGCGCATTCTCGCCGTTCCCTGATGACTCCACTCTTGAGGAGTCCCCGCGTTTATGCCTGTTGTGGGGACTCGCTCCCCGTATTCTCGCGAGTCCCTACGGACGGGGAAGGCTCCGATTATCATCACCATCATCAAAAAGGACTCCCATCCAGATTCGGAGGGTAATCAGTTTTTGCTGTGTTGGTGCAATGTAAAATTAGTTGAAAACAATCAGAATAAACAATACCAAAAATACAGTGGATCCAGACTAATTTCGTCAACTGCATATTTTTTTTCGAACAAAATCCATTTTGGAAGCATTCCCCGTGCTCTCGTTGTTTCTGTACGCGGAGTCCGCGTGGAGTGACTCCCTCTGTTCTCGCCGTTCCCTTCGATTCCCCGAGGAGTCCTCGGGGAACGGCGAAAATACGCCTTAAACAAACTCGTGAGTGGCCTACATAGGGATTGCATCCTGTCGAACGAAAACGGATTTGAGGAAAAACTACGAAGTTGACAAATAGGATGCAAGGTGTGGATTTGAAGAAAAAAATCGTCTAGTAACATGCGACAGTTCAACTCCGTTTTCCTCGTACTTTCGGTGCAATGCCTGTGTAGTGTTTCTGTTCTGTGTTTCTCCGTATAAAGATTAAAGTTAACTGCAGTATTTGCTACTCGGATTCATCTTTGTGGGATCCCGAAACGTAAGTGGCGGGATAACTTTTCTATCTAATAGGACTCAGCAAACTAAATATAAGAATTCATACTCAGACCCCCTTCCAATTTTCTGTGGAGTTCCTCAAGGTACGCTATTGGGTCCGCTGCTGTTTCTAGTTATGGTCAATGAGCTTGCGACATTGACGGATGATCGCTGGAAATACGTAGATGACCTATCCTTGTTAGAAGTCATGGTGTCCCTTCCGAACATCTATTGCGTATTTATTTTTCGTTCATTCGCCCAGTCCTAGAATACTGCTGTCCTGTGTGACATTTTGGTTTGACTCGCGAGCAATCGGATGCTCTAGAGAGGATACAATACCGAGCTCTCCTAATAACGGATAAATCTCTGAAAGTCCTTATATTTATTTTCTGAAAAAATTTAATCTGACAACCCTGTCTCACCGTCGCGAAAATTTGTGCTTAAAGTTTGGAGGGCAGACTCTACTGAACCCAGTCCTTCGCGACATCCTGCCCCCCAACTTTACAACAGAACGGGAGAGGCCTCAAAGACAAGCTTCCGAACCAGTCCCTACCCTTCAACCAGTGTTTTGGCGACACGTGAGATACAAGAATAGCTTTGTCCCCTCCTTTGTTTCCCTACGTAACAGAAATTAATAGGTTATTATTTTACCCCTCGTCGTCTATTTCCCCAATCGTTACTTTTTATATTGTTTGTTCTCAGTATTTTATATGAAATTCGACCACTTTCTAGTATATGTTGACAATGTTGGTTAGTTTTTAATGTATGTTGACTTTACCACCTGCTATTCGGCTAGTCCGTAATTGGTGTTGAAATAGAACTGAATTGAATGATTGATTGATTGAACCTATGACATCGCAAAAGTTGTCCGTCTGTCCGTCCGTCCGTCCGTCTGTGCGCACTATAACTCTCGAACGGATTGAGATATTTTGATGAAACTTGGTGTGAGGATTCTTTGGGTCAAGAGTAAGGTCGAGTTCGTAGATGGGCTATGTAGCCCTACATTTAGGGGTGGGAGAGGGGATTTAAATGAAGGGGCAAATGAAATATTTTTAATCAGATAATGTGATAGTCGATTCTGGGGTAAGAGGACGTACTGAACACGATGGTGAAAATCATTTTGTCATCGGACAAGTAGTTCGCCCGGAATCCGGTCGAAACCGGAAAGTTTGTTAAAAGTAAAAGTTGCATTTGAAGTTGATTAGATGTTGGATTTAGAGGTGGAAAAACATACTGAACACAATGGTGAAGACCATTTTCTCGCCGGGCAAGTAGTTCGCCCGGAATCCGGCCAAAACCGGAAAGTTTGTTAAAAGTATAAGTTGTATTTGAAGTTGATTAGATGTTCGATTTAGGGGTAAGAAGACATGCTGAACAATTATGAGAAAAGTATTTGCTGCCCGGACAACTTGTTCGACCGGAATCAGGCCAAAACCGGAATATTTGTTAAAAGCAAAAGTTTTATTTGAAGTCGATTAGACGACAGATTTAGGGGTAAGCAGGTAGGGTAAGGTAAGGTACAATTTTAATGGCAAATATAAATAAACCTGGGGTTTCTCAGAAGCATCAGACATGCCAGTGGCATAAAAAACGACGCTTCACTAATTCTGATGGGTTTGTAAAAATTATTAATACAATTCTAGCCTAAGGCATTGTAAAGAAAAACAAACAAACAACATCAACACTAAAATTTAAGGACAACACGAGAATTTACGACAACAGACAAATGACTAAAGAAAAAATGAAAAATAAAAAAGGTTTGCGACATGGGTCTGATCTTTCTCCGAGCACAAACGAAAATGAATCAATTAAATCAGACAGATGAAATATAATTGCTACATAACATAAATCTTTTTAGAGCTCTTTTAAAAACTTTCCTATCTTCGGACACTCTAACAGTTTCAGGCAATGAGTTCCATACTTTTACACCTGTATGACGAATAGAAAAGCTAGACCTTGTAGAAGGATAACAAATGGTAGAAAGATTGGACCGCCGTATTGTGTTGTAGTCATGAAGTTGACTGTTCAGGCAAAAAAAGATTTTTAAAATCAGCAGGTAGTGAAAAAAAAAGACGCTGAATCTGTATATGAGAATCTTTTATTTACCGGGACATATAGTTCGTTCTAAATCCGGTTGAAACCGGATTTTTCTATAAGTTAAAGTTTTACTTGAAGTTGATTAGACGTTCTTTATACGAATGAGGAGATACGCTGAATTCTTTTCTGAGCTTTCTTTTTCTCTAGACAAGTATGGTAGTTCGTTCGCGATTGCCTGGATCAAATATTAGATTTTCGGGATCCCATCGAAAACTTTGGTCTTGTCTCTATTTGGGATAATCCGAGTAGCAAATACTGCAGTTAACTTTAATCTTTATACGGACAAACTTTTTTACAGTGTAGATGACATATTTAGAGCACGGTAGGGGGGGGGGGGGGGGGGGGGTCCGAATTTCTCGAAAGATACTCAGATTCGAATGAAACTTGATAAGCGGTAAGAGAAGATGCTTTAGATGATTCATTTTGTGATTCACCGAACCAGATTTTGCCGCGGCAAGGGGAGTTGGAGGGGGGGGGGGGTACCAGAAACAGTGTGGCATGTTTAGGATTCAAACGTGTGGATCTAAAGTTAAAAGATAGAATAATAATATGCCCTAGATTATCCGACGCAATGCCGGAAGTACTCAGATTCGAGTGAAACTAGATATCCTATTTCTAGGTCCGAACCTAGGGGGCATTTTGTGGTTTTCTCATCTACTTTCTTGCACCACCTACTCGTAACAAGTGCCATATGAGCTCGTATCTCTTGTCGTAACCCCTTCGACCCCCCGACACGCCAGTGTGCCATGACTAAACCCAAGAATACGTACGCTATGTGTAAATAGTCCCAAGAAATATTGCGCGAAGACCCAAGAAATATTGCGCATGTTTACGAGCGACCGTAGTCACCATCCCTCCGGCGTCCATAGATTAAACAAGGAGTATCGTAACCCGACGCGCGATGACCTTTCGCCTGTATAGATAAAGGGGTAGGGCAGGAACTGGTATCGCTCCTTTTTTTCCCGAAAATTGGTCGACAAATTTGATTAAGTTGTTCACAAGACAGTTGTCGAATGCATTCAGCCTTTTTGACCTAGTAAATGCCGGTTGGGACTTCGGAGGTAACTAAACTGATAGCATAGTCTACACTTTTTGCTTATCTTTAGTAGGCTATTTCGAAAATTGCAACGTCATGTCTTCTCACCCTATATCGACTACCAATTTCAAGTTCAAGTTCAAGTTTTTTTAATTATACACAAAAATACAAATACATGACACAAGCACTGTGGAGAACACGAATTCGTACATGCAATGCTTGTTAACAATTTTACTTTAAATAACAACAACGTACCCTATAAATCCAACAATAATAATATAATATAACTGAATTTATCTAACCTGTGTAATATCTTAATTTAAATGACCTGCCATCTACCAAATAAATAAATAAAAAATAGAAAACTACCCTCTTGCGAAAAATAAACAAAAATGGCAAACTATTTGACATAAGTAAGCGAGAATGCGTACAGCATAAACCAACCACACGAAACAATCATTCAATTAACCAACCACACTCTAATAAACACATTCTTATACAATAAATTTCATAATAAATTATATTGCAAACAAAACTATTATAATTTTTTAAAATTAAGAATCAGTAGTACTTTGAGTCGGGACCTGATAAGCGATGGGCTTCCTTCCAACCATTCTGCAACATCATTTTTATATTTTTCCCACACATATGGTATTGTACATCGTAGAGAAAATCTGGATCTTTCACACTTAATTTTTGGGAGCCGAAGGTTAGTGTTAGATCTCGTGTACATTTGACATGACGGCGCTAGAGTTATCAGGTCCATATAAGAAAAATATGATGGAAGCAGATGGCGATCTAAATTTACTTTAAAAATGAACACTTGCAGAAATAGCAAAAGTTGCACTGGAAGAATATTAAGGAGAACATACAGTGTTTCTGTCTCAGACTTTCCCGGTAATTTACTTGGGGCAGGGATATATTTTTTGAGAATCCGTAAAGTCTTGTTTTGAAGAATCTGGAGCGAAGACACATGCGATCTGAAAGTATTTAAATAAACAATAGATGCATACTCTAGGTATGACTGAATTAAAGAATAATACAAAGATCGCATTGCTGGATAAGGGAGTAAATTCTTTAGTCTGTTCATAGCACCAACACCACGAGAAACTTTTACCCGTATGTTATTCACATGCAATTTCCATGATAAATTCTGATCAAACACTACTCCCAAATACCGAATAGATCCTACCCTAGCGAACTCAAAAATAGTACCATCACCACAAGGGACAGGAATGGACTTCAGATCTGGAAACTTGCAGCCTGTCCGACTATACACTATGAATTTTGTTTTCTTTTTATTCAACGTAAGTTTGTTAGCAGATAACCATCTCATTAAAAGTGAAAAAGAAGAAATGAGGTTAGATTCCAGCTCACCTTGGTTAGAAGCTGACACAGAAGCTGCTGTGTCGTCTGCGAATTGAGTGTTAATTTTTGATGAATCAAAAACAGAAATTTCATTCAGATCATTAACATATATTGAAAATAGCAAAGGGCCCAAAACTGAGCCTTGTGGAATTCCAACAGCAGGCAATGTTAGCTTTTCAGACGAGAATTACCCAGTTTAACACATTGTTGTCTTGCAGTCAAATAAGACTGAAGTAGATCAAATGCTTTCCCACGGATACCAGAATATGTAAGTTTACAAAATAGTATTTTATGCGAAATCGTGTCGAAAGCTTTCTGTATATCCAAAACAATTGTTCATTGGGTTTTATCCCATCATTGGGTTTTATCCCATCATTGGGTTTTAAAATATCATGCTACATTTCCGGATTCCGGGCGAACTACTTGCCCGGAAAAAAAATAATTTTCATATTCGGATTCACCATGTCCTCTTACCCCAGAATCGAACATCTAATCAACTTCAAGTTCAACTTGCGAGAAAATAATTATCATATTCGGATTCAGCATGTCTCCTTACCCCTAAATCGACTATCTCATTAGCTTTTACAAAGTATTTATTTTCGCCCCTTAGGCTAACTTGACCCCCCCCCCCCCCCGCCACACACACACACCCTTAAATATACAGCTTTGGGACCCATCTACGAACTTGACCTGTCCCTTCATACAAAGAATCCTCACACGAAGTTTCATCAGAATATCTTCTTCCCTTCGAGAGTTACCGGGCTCACAGACAGACGGACGGACAGACGGACAACAACGGATATCCTTCCACTTAAAGCGAGGCTTCACCTTCCAGATTTTTCGTCTGGATTCCAGACAGCCGTTTTCGTCGAGACGGATCTGGCAGGTGAAGCCAGGCCAAAAACGTCTGGAAGTCCGGGGTGTCGGACACCCCAGATTCCGGATGCCTGGTTGGTGCCACTGAGACAACCCGCTCGAGAGACACTACAAATATGCAAATGGGGGAAGAAAGTGATTGATAGTTGTAACTGGGATGCAAGAGATGTTTGAAATGTAAAGGGGACATCTAGGAAATGTTGAAGAACATCGAATTTAGCTTTCATCACTCGGGAGGAGTGGCTACAAATTTGGGGTAATCCGTAAGGTGGCTAGATTCCTCCACGTTGGCTTGTCCCATAGAGAGCGATTTTTGTAGTTTGTTGTGTTTTCCTTCTGTTTTTTTTTTGCCATGACCCCATGGGTTTTTTGTGCAGTAAATACACTCATTCATTCATTATCATGAACATCTGGAAGGGTTGGCTTGAATATGTGGAAGCCCCGGACGTGGTAATCTGGAAGGTGAAGCCTGGCTTTTACGGTTCCGAAAAGTCGCTAATCCTTTATTTCACAGGCTTGTAGTACCGATCCACTCTTCTTCCGAATTTCTCGATCCGTCGTCGTCCCCGAGGTTTTAATTTTCATTGGATAACCTAGGCTACTCATCATTAACATATGTGACTGATTCTTGTTTGTACCGCCATCTCCTGACGCACGCTTTTCTTTGTAAACAAACGCCAGGAAAGTAATTTTTGCAAACTTCCTCTGTTATTCGCCTGTAAGCGACCGGAATGGTAGGAATACAGGCCGAGTAGTGTCTAGTCACATTGCGCGAACATTTTTGGTAAAGGTTGAAGTTCAGAATGTGGCTTGAATTCATAAAATAAAATAAAATATGTATTAAGTTAGGACAAATACAACTAATGAATCATTTATGTCAGCTTTTTGGAGGAATAATGAAAGCCATCAACATGATTTCTATCAAATTTGGTAACAGATACACGACGTCTTACAGCCTCCGTTTTTTCGGCCTTATCGGAACGGGAATTCGGAGTTTTCTACCCTATAACGTTAAAACCGCTAACACCATACCACTGTAGGCCTACACGATGAGCTAACAGTTCCTGTTATAAAATAATGGGTCTCCTTTCTGTTTTCTTTGCCTGTTTGCGTTTTTATTATTTATTTTTTCTATTGTATTACACTAATGAATAATACTGCCACTCGCCGCGGGCAGTGCTGTCTTACGTCGAAGTTAAGCTGTAGATTTTTGTTCAGTTCACGGAGTCCACTCCGGATTTCCAGTGCAAAGATTAACATCAATAACATTTGATTGTTGAAACAAATTTTCTAGCTATCTCTATACGAGGACATTAGAATTGAAAGAAAATATACCGAAATAAACAGAGGGACATGGTAGAAAAAAAAAACTAAATACATTAACTGGTTTAAGATTAACAGTTGTAAGAAAAAATACTCGTAATCTATAAGGATTTCGGTCTATGCTCCATCGCAAGCCTCAAGTAACGCCCCAAGTTTCCCACGCTTTCTTGCTGCAAATTTTCGATCGTTTTCGACCGATTAAGAATCCGAATTCGGGTCCGACTGCATATTTTGTGCCATACTCCGGAAATGAAGAAAGCAAAAAAAAAATTCTCGGCTGATCGGTTCAGATAACTAAAACTTGAATGTCGAGCTAATCCGCCCGGTTCTAAGTAAATAATTGAAGTAATGGACCTCTCATGAAAAGGGGATGTTCGGTCGATGAACATACTGCGAGAACATTGGTATCTGAGATTGTGCTGCTTGTATTTGTGTCTCCCGAAGCGTATAAGAACTATATAATGATGCTGGGTACTGAACCGTTCTATGTCAGTTGTTGTGCAAGGGTTGAACGGGTAGCATCGAGTTCTAAATACGTTTAGCCGATAACTACATACTGTGAAGCTATGGGGCATTTTAATGCTGATGATTGCGTGAAAGAGGGTTATTACTATGGAAGGTAATTATTTTCATCTTAGTTACTTTTCTGGTCACTTGTTTGTAGCCTGTGAGACCTCTTACGTTTGTCGCGCTGTGTGCCTGAAAAATTGTCTGAGAGACAAAGTAGATCGGAAAGTTCTTAAAATCGTTTCTAGCCGTTTCTCAAAATCTACCTCGTCTTTCTCATTTTTTCTCACTTTGTCATTTTCCGTTTATTTTGAGTCCACGCAGTTGAAACACGGTTATCTTTTGCCCCTTAACCTTTGCGACAAATCCGCCAACTCGCGCAATGTGGCTATAGCATCTTCCCAGAGCTTAAAGTAGAACTGAGTAGCTCAAAATAGTAGTATGAAGTTGGTAGCATGAAGTACGAACTGATGCTACAACATGCTTCTATGTTGAGGCTACCGTGTTACTGCACTCTGTTTGCATGCTACTGTTAGCAAGACTGGATGCTACTAGATACTACTGCTTAAGATTAGCCCAGTCCGAGGCACATATGACAGTATTCTTTATTATTACATATAAACAGATGCAACTTTTTCGTACAACTACGCAAGCTACAAATTTTTCATCGGTAGGCGTGCTCTTACTACATGTCTTCCGTCTTTCCGTCTGTTTTGTTGTAAAACCTGAGGTAGTATGACCGAGAAGCGGCCACCCCCTGCGGAGTGTATTTTGGAAATGTCTTACAACACCCCGACACCATGTGGCGTGTCCTCATCCCAAGCTTCTCGTATGGTTCAGCTACCTGGACGCTAAGAGACCGCTGGAAGGGGATTTACATGCGTTGATAATGAACAGTTGTTCTCAGATTTGGGCACATTGGCTCAAAAGTTTTTTAGAGAGTTAACGAGTAAGTTTCTGAAATTATATACTGCCAACTATATACTGTTCAACTAAGAACAGAAAAAGCGTTGCTTTCTTCCGGAGAAACAGGGTTTTTCTGACATGGGGGGGGGGGGGGGAGGTAGGGGCTGTCTGTATGGAATTTCGTTATTATTGTGTGATTAGGCGATATGACAGAGTATTTATTTTTTTATTTCCTTCAGAACTGAAGAGTACAAAATAATGTATAAAACAGAACTACACTGTAAAAATAAATCCTGCAGTATTTGCTACTGGGATTAATATTGTCTCTACTAGGATAAGATTATTTCTAATTCGGATTACTCTTATCCCAGTAGAGATAAGATTAATCCCAGTAGAAAATACTGCAGTTAACTTTAATCCTTTTTCGGAGAAACTTTTTACAGGGTATGCCTGAACCATCTGGTCCATTCAGTGACACATAAATACTAAAAAAAATACACACGATTTCGGCAACTAAATTACAATTGTTTACGTACTATATTATTCACTTGTTAAAAAATCGGTGCAGGTTGTGGGTTTGGAGGGCTACCGAAGCTTTTTTTTATAAAGTTTGTTCACCTTTTTCTTCAAAATTAAAACTGGGCTTTGACTTCCAAATTAGAAACCAAATGCGAATTACTGAAAGAAATGGGGAACCCAAGGAGAAATTTGGAGAATTTACGGGCAGTGGCGCATTGTAGGGGTGAAAAAGGGGCTAGAATTTTGAAAACCGGAAAAAATGGCGAAATACTATAGCACAAAAAGAACCTCGCACCGCCTCAGAGTCATAGAACATTTGCTTATTTTGATGAACATTACTTCAGCCCATGCTGACTGTGAATCATATCATACAACTGCAATAAAATGTATCTGACGTATCCGTTTTGCAGTGTCAAATCTGTTTATTTTGGTTCGGAGGAAAGAGGGGCTGGAGTGATTTTGTGCTTTTTAAAAGTCTGTAGTTTCTAGTTTTTAGTTTTAAGCCACTGTGTTTTCTCTTTTATTTATTAGCATAGTAAAATTTGTTTTTAAAATTTGTATTTATTAATCGATAGGTACAGCAAATCTTTTAGGTTTTCTTCATAAATGTCATTTTGATTTGTTTTCGCATGTAGCTTCAGCATATAAATGGTATGGAATGATTTTTTGATTTGTCATTTCTCTTGTTTTCTTTGCGGCAGGCCTTAAAATCTCTCGACGAAGATACTGTAATTAAAACAATTTAACACCCGACCTCTAATTGATCTTGCGTGATAGGACGTTTTAAGTCACGAGTAATTAGGTGCCCAAGGGCATGTAATTTTTTCCTGATCGTTTCTCCATATTAAACTATTTTAAATTAGCCTGAGGGTATAGTTGAACGCCCGGATCGATAACAATTTGCGTCGTAAAAAAACGACATATGACCCAAGTACAGTTATATAAAAGGGTGTGCTCCAGTTCTGTAGCAAACTGTTGCGTGACGATTTTGACGTCTTTGTATCAATTTAGCTGGAATATGTTAAGTTACTGCTGTGTACAGATTTCGACCGGACGATTCCGTTTTTTTCTTTTTCTGGCTTCCCATGCTGCCAGCCGCCAGCCAAAAAATTTGTCTAAAAAATAATATCTCATTAAAATTAAACTCAACCGATCGTTCTAGCAGAGGCAGTCGAGCAAACGATGTTAGAAACTTTTTTTTGAAATTTTGTTTTTTATTCGGTAACGCAATTTTTTTACATTGTCAATTGAATAAATACAGTTTTATGTTTTTCGGGTTGGATTGCAGTGTACCCCGTTTTTTCTTGTTTTAGTTTTCTTGGTTTGTGTTCTTTACCATTCTGGGTGGGTCCAGCCATTTCTTGTCGTACTTTACTCAGGGATATTCTAGTCGTAAATTAGAGAAGTCGTAAGTTTTGACCTTGCCAGATAAGGGCAGACAAAGCAGTTAGCTAATCGTGAACTGCGCCTTCAAATGACCTGTTTCTGGTCGTATTGTTCCATAGAGATTTTGGTACTATCTTTTAACTTGTCAGATTCACAGTTTTGTGTTCTGTGTTTCTCAGAATTGAGGTCAGAATCACAGTCGTATGGAACTTGCCAGAATGACATCAACCGCGATTTTTTCCTGAAATTGACCCGTTTCTTGTTGTATTTTACGAAGAGATTTTCTAGTCGTATAGTAGAGACAGTCGTCAGTTCTGAGCTTGCCATATGAGGTAGTTAGGTGAATTTTCGACAGCAAATGACCTATTTCTGTTCGTATGGTTGTATACAGATTTTCTATAAGTCTTACGTTACGAAATATCGTGTGTTTTGAGCTTGTTAGAATGACAGTCGTATGTTCGAACTTGTCATGTTCGAACTTTCGTACTTTCGAACTTTCGTACGTGTATGTTCGAACTTTCGAACTTGTCAGAGTGACATAAATGCCGTTACCAAATCATGATTTTCACTCTATGGTACTGAAAACAGGCCGGTTTTTTTTAAATTTTCGCCTGCGGCGCGACGTTTCAACATTATCCTATCTTTCTTTTTTTTTAAATCTCCTTATCTTATAAAGAAACAGGTTTATTTTTTTTTTAAATGGCTTGCGGAGTAAGGTTTGCACATAAACTGGCTTTGACGGTTTATCCCACTCCGTTTGCGAGTTATCAGAGTACGGACAGATATGTGAAATCGTAGGAAGCCTTTAAAATGTTTCGCAAAACTTTACCTATGCCGTCTTTCATAGTAGCCTACTCGCTATCTGGTTGAATGGCGCGTAATTTAGTTGAGGTGTTAGACCTAAGATTTCAGCCACCTTGAAAGCTAGAAATGCCAGAAAAAGGTCGAATCACAAAAAATCGCCTGCGGCGCTAAGTTTAAATTTGTCTTGGATACATACGGTAAAACCTGCTGCTTGGGATCTGAGCCACGTTAAAAGCAAGAGTTTCTGTGGGAAGTAGTCGAATATTGCCGAATAAAGGCCGATTTAACAAATTTTTCCCTGCGGCTCTTTCGTAGTCCTACCCTATTTCTATTTAGTTGAAGTGTACATCATTTATGTGCGGTTTTGAGCTTGAGATTTGGGATCTAAGCTACATTAAAAGGCAGAATGTGAAAAGGAGTAGTTGAATTTTGCTCGGATTTAAAAATTTCGCCTGCGGCGCTAACTGTCGTTTGTCTTGAGTTGATATTCCAGAAGCTGGTACCGAGGCTTGTCTTCTCTCCAAGGAAATTTGATATGAACAGCATCGTCTAATTCCTGTTACTTATTTGTTTATTATTTTTTTACTACAATGGCATTTTCCGTAACGTTTTAGAACTTAACAACGTGAATATTTTGCTGCGTTCTTAGCTAGTCGTATATTTTGAAGTCCTCACCCCCCCATGCCCAAGCCCTTCGAACCACCCCTGAATAGACCAAGCTATTAATTCCGTACCCTAGCTTTTGTTTACACGTATTCTGATTATCTAAGCTATGCATCTTCTACTTGTGTACTTGGATGGGCAGTTTTGGTGTTCTCATAAGTCTACGATAATCTCTCCTACGATAAGGATCCTCGTATTCAGTGGATCATTTATCTGTCTCGGAATTTTAAACATCATTTTGCTGGCTGGAGAACAGCTTGTCATCCAACACATGTGGCTAGAAAACATTTCTAGTATCCTAGTGTTTGTCGAGTGTCTCTAGCAGAGTGATTGGTTACAACCAGCGAGTGTGGAGTTGTCGGAATAAGTTTCGAGGATTATTTTAGTAAGACGATGTACGTAATAAATGGTTCAGATATAAAATTGACGATTTACATAATAAATGGTTCAGACATGAAATTGGCAATCTACATAAAAAATGGTTCAGATATGAAACTGTGTCAGGGGAGAGACTACAAAGGCTTAAAAGGTTTTGTGAATATTTTTATCCAATCCGCCTGATAGTTCGTTTAGAATATATATTATATTGGGCAGCCTACTCTGGAAAATTTGTGAAAATGTGATAGACATACTAAAAGTATCCGATCCATAAGCTTATGGATCTGATACTTTTACGACAGTTATACACTAGTGGGTAACTGTCACTTTCTGCTACTGAGACATAGGTAGCGTTCCAAAGGCAACGTTCCAGTGAGTTATTACAAGTTACGATGATAAGTGGAGGGGCGAGCGCCGTAGTGAAAGTTATAAAGCTCTCTGGAACAACAGTGAGGACATAAGTCATCACTAAGATAATTTCGTAAACCACATTGGCATGACACATTACAAAATACCAAGGAAGAAACCAACGAAAATGGGGTTTTTAAAGGCCAAGGCCAACGAATATACTTGAATAAAACGCCCCAAAACTGCGCTGAAGAAGGGAGAAACAACCGCCTCCCTTCTTCAGCGCATTTTTGGGGCGCAGTCCCATTTTCGTTGGTTTCTTCGTTGATATTTTATTATAAGTTATCACTCTCATGGGAGTTCCTGTAAAACCGAAAGTTATTATCGCTTATGGGTTGCTCGCGACTGTCATAAGTAAATCGTAACGATCGTAACAATCGTGGAAAGAAAATAATAAGAGGGAGGAGCGTAACGATCATAACCATTAACACGTCGCTGGAATGCCACCAAATATAAAACCTCCGTTACCTGGTAAGCAGATTGCAGATTTCCTACCATCAACCTGTGAACCTATTTTACTGTTGTGTTCCAGAACTTAACGATTGTTAACAAATTGCTAGCAATTGTTAACTTCATTTCTAAATTTAAGCTCCGCCCACCTACGATTTCCGTTCCGTATCTTAACGATTGTTAACTATTTTGTAACGATGGTTAAATTGGTGAGCATCGTTGGGAAAAGTTAACAATTGTAGAACTGGGAAAAGTTAACGATCGTTAAAGTTAGCTCCGCCCCTAAATAAAATTGACGATTGTTAACAGTTGTTAAATTCCCGGAACGCATGTGTCTGTCACAAATGTTGATAGTGAGGCATTGGGGGATTAACAGAAATTAATCAGCTTGGAAGCGTTGAACTTGAATATGGCGAATTCTTACTAAGAGCTGCCACTGTCGTTTCAACCCGCTAATAAATCGGGTATGTTGCGGAGTTCATTATTTATTTGCCACGAAACTAGTTTTTCATCTTCAGACACACTATGAAAACTCTGCGTCTCTGTTCAATACCCCGAGAATAGGCTCTTGCTGTAGTTTGTTTACGCGAACCACGAAAGGTTGACGAAGTTGTCGGGTTCTTAGTATTCTGCTTGAGTCGACAGTTTAATTTACATGTAATATCAACCCTTCAGAACCAGTGACCCCCTCAATCTTATGTCAGCATTCTCATGCACACATGTGTTACCTTTATAAACCCGTTTAAAATATTGTACAAGGTCGCCACTGTAGCTCGTATGGTATGTTGAGTGATGGTAGTGATTAGGGATCATGATATCGGAGCCAGATCGAGTAGATATAGACGTGGACAGACCGAAAGGGACGTTAACCGCGACAAATAAACAGAAATAACTTTTTAATTTATTTCGACTATGTTTAAGATCCCGTCGGTAGCGCAGTGGGTTAGCGGTTCGGTCAAGGATAGGCGAAGGTTGCGGGTTCAAATCCCGCACGTCGAGTAATTTTCTCTCTCAGTTAACTACTTAAGATAGGTAGTACTGCTCCCCCCCCCTCCCCCGCCCCCCCCCCCCCCGAAGTCAACGTCTGATCATGCAACTGAAACTTGACATTAGTTCTTCTTTAGTCGTCACGACTTAGCCGGAGTGTCAATTCGCTACTCCCAAAAGCTAGCTTATTGCGTCTGTTGATATTGACGAGAATATTGGTCATGATAGGGAAACAATTTGACGACTTGTAATTTGCTGTATAGTTTCGATTTTAAAGTTAAACGAAAAGGGATAAGTCCCGATAGTCTAGTTACATATCACGTATTGACTTGAATTTAGGCCTGGAAACGCGACAAAAACCGCGTTCGATTCATCTACGGTTATCCGACTATATTATCCCAAAATTGTCTATAGTCGTTTTATTCGCGAACAATGACGTCATTCTCAACGCAAATTTCCATTTTCGTAGAGCGAATCGAACGACAACAGACGAACGATTTTCATCATCGCTAGAACTTCGACGGAAATCATAGAACGAAAAAAAAATTTCCGTCGGGAATTTCGGATATTATCCGACGGAGTCATAGAACTACGACTACAGTTTTAAATAAAACAACAAAAGCGCTACGCCGTAGTTGAATAAGGGGTTAAATCTAGGGCTGGTCGTCGACAATAATAGATAACTGTTGATGAATCGAACGTGGCTAAAAAAGCGTTACTTCGTTTGTCCGCTGTCCATAGAAAAGGATTTCATCGAATGAACATAATCTTTTGGATTTGTGTTACCTCTGTGCGCCTGTCCCTCAGTGTTTGAATACTTACCAACTACTAAGGTACAAAGGTTACCAACTAAAAAGGATTTGCCTAAAAATAAACTGAAAGTGGCCGATTCCTTGTCCGCCGGACTTCCCGCGCTTAATCCTGCAAATACAGGTTTGTTTTCAAATTTAAAATCTCCGCGTTTTGATGAATTTTGATTGCCGTGCAAGCAGCGCACATTCTCAGCGTCATTATTAGAGCATCGGGTGACAAAAATACAAAATCCTTTACATGGGCCAAAATTTGTCAGTGTATTTTCAAATATCAGATGTAAACATAAGCTCCCTTTTCAGTTAAACTTTAAAACTGCGAAAGTAATGATCGCGTTGTTTACATCGCTCTGCGTTAGCAGGATTTTTGGAGAGATCTGGTCGTGCCTTACACTGACCCTCCACCCCTATCGTTTCCGTTCGGTTATTCTAGTACAGTGATTCCCAACCGGGGGTACGCGTACCCAAAGGGGTACGCAGGACCCTTGTAAGGGGTACGCGAAGGTACGTCTGAATTTCGAAAATTTCGTCAAGAAATAAGAGTTTTGGCTCACGAAGGTTCAGAGAAACAGCGCTAGTGTTTTTCCGACCCTTGACCAGTTTGCGGACGATAATGAAACTAAAATGACAATCATGCAGCCTCAAGTATCCCATTTATTTGTATATATTTTTATGCATGAATCCCATGCCGTCTCTTTGGCGTTTTGATTTTGACAGATCTTAGTAGAATAGTAAAATGATGATTCTTCAAAAAGGGGTACGCATCTTTTTTGAACCTCAATTAGGGGTGCGCGGTACGGAAAAGGTTGGGAACCACTGTTCTAGTAAAGCACTTCATATCCTGCATGAAACTTTAGCATTGAACTTTCAGTCAGTTCGATTATGATCCAACCATACCATGAGCCAAAAAAAGGATGTGCATTTTAAGGGGATATTTATACCAGAATGTGGTCCTACTGATTTCAACGTGCCCAAAAAAGTTAGTCGCCAATTTTGGTTACTAACAGGGACATCTTTTACATTGTTTTGTTTGTTTGTTTTGTATAGCTGTCCCTATAAAAATAATAATAATAATAATGTCTTTAAAGCCTTAGGGCCAAATACAAATAACTAAATATAAAACTTCATAATAAATATTGTTGTGACACTACATAAACTAAACTGCACTCGCCCGATCAACTTTTATTTTAACACTATTCAGGACGAATCTGCATACTGCACAAATTGCAGATGGAGATATGCTCTTCATGGTATCATGGGTTTTAGTTTGATATAGACAAATGTTTTTACCTCGCCTGTTAGCGTACCCTTCCTTATCCCTGCCCTAGATGAACGAAGTTTCATTATGCTTACGTTCTTAACATCCAATTTTTATTTTATAGTTCAACTATTCCCGGTGAAGGAAGTCCCGGTCGCCGAAGTCGCAGCGTAACAGCAACACCGAGTGCAAGCTATAGCATAAGCAGCTACAGTACAGACATATTCCAAATGGAGAAATCAATCCGAAACAAGTTGCGGATCACCAGTCCGGTCTTCCGAGAGTTTGTTGCGGAATTCCTGGGAACTTTCATTCTTGTGGTAAGCGCGGAGACTGGCATCACTAAGCCTGAACAGTCTTTTTGAATAGTCTTTTCTTCAACAGGATTCTTTTACTGTAAATAATCCTCAGCCCAAGCTGACTGAGAAGCTGACTCAAAACTGAAATGTCAGCTATGGTATCGTCAGCGTTATTTTGTCCTTTTTGTCAATGGTCCTCGTCAGGCTGTTGGTGAAAGAAACGAACCTGCAATCGGATTGTAGGTTCGTTGTACAAAGCAAGTCGTGTACAAAGCCAAACATGGGAAATCGTCAAGCATGACGGACAGTAAACAACAAACGTAACAAATAAAGTCTGGTACTTAGGTTGCGTTCCAGAACTTAATGTTTGTTAGCAAATTCTTAACAGTTGTTAACTTTTTGCGTTCCAGGTTTCTGATTTCGAAGTTTTAGCTACGCCCACCTACAATTTCCGTTCCAGAGCTTAACGATTGTTAACTATTTTGTATGGTCGGTGAGCATCGTTACAAAATAGTTAACAGTTGTAGAATTCGGAAAAGTTAACGATCGTTAAAGCTGCAGTTAGCTCCGCCCCGAAGTAAAGTTAACGATTGTTAACAGTTGTTAAGTTCCAGGAACGCAACCTTAGCATCAAATTGATGTATTTTAAATTGCAACACTTCTTGGTACATCATTATCCCGGTACCGGTTGGTCTGTTCATGATGGGGTTACGTCCCTTGTCACGGTCAAATGAACAAGTAGAAGTGCCTCTAGAAATGAGACCCATAAAGCCTAGAAGTAGATTCACTCGTTCACATTCTTTTCGAATCACAATACTGTGTTTCAGGACACCCTTGATATAGTGCATGAAAGCTTTTGGGGAAGGGGCCTGTCCTAAACAGTGGCATTTACCTTGTGTCCTATTCTGTAGTGGAACTTTTTTTTTTCGTACGATCGAAAAAGCCGGGGGGCCATGGCAACGAAAAAAGTATAACAGTACGATGGCTTAAAGATAAGTGATAGATCTTGAGTGCCTCGCACGATAGTATCTGAGTAGTTTTTCGAATACGAAAAGGTGTTTCTTTTTAAGACGGTGATAGCAAATCAAATTAAATAGTTTATTCATTAATAATCTTACTCACGGCGTGTGCCGACTAACTGATTTCAACGTCAACATATAAATACACATCTGTATATTAATTCGCCCCCCCCCCCCCCCAACCGGGCTGTGGCGTTCTTCGGGACACAAAAACGCCTTTGGGGAGTATCCGACAAAAGTACGCCTTTAGCCCGGCTAGAGGACGCTTTACCCTACAGCTTAAAAAGATAAAGCCTCTCTTTTCGGTTCTTGTATTATAGGGCGATGCTGGCACTCTTATGAATTCACTTTCCAAAAAGTAAAGCGAGAATCTGCCGAGCGCAAGAACAAACAGAAAGTCGTTGCTCCTTAACAACTTCTCGCTGGCTTGCAGATCGCACTTTCCACGTACGGAGTCGATTTACTTTCCCGTCACTTTCTGAAACTAGCGAAGCGCAAGAACAGCATCGGAAAGCGAAGCAAGTTTTACGCTCAGTTGCAAGAACACGGGGGTTAAGCCAGCGGACCTTTCCATACCGCCAGTATCGCCCTAATATATGTGACCTGTGCGTTGAATGCTGAGACCGGGGGGGGGAGGTGGGAGAGGCTGAACTGCTTGGGATGCAACTGGTATAAGGTCAATTCATGCCTCGTATCGACAGGACGGGGCAAACTCTACCCTTGTCCATGGCTCGTTTCTTTAAGGCCGCACGAGCGATATTTTCTCGTTTCTCCAGTTGCTGTTGACAAGTCTTTCCGCAATCGTGAATAAACGGCCTCAGTAAATAGAATAATGCTAGAACAAATAGGAATCTTCTGATTAAGTGAAACTTTATCCTCAAACAAACACATCAGTTTATTAATCGCTTACTTTCTGATTGACAAATAAAATACCTTGATCTTGGAATTCACATAAAAAAGTTGTATCTTATCACTGACAGTTTGTCATTGGACTTATTGTATCCAGATTGTGAAACGGGAAATTTTGAAATCTCTTTAATTAGATCTTCTACGTTTTCGTAAGTTTAAAGGGCTAAAACTTGGGCAAGGCTTGCGCTGTTGATCCCGGATATTTTAGGACCATGCCAGGTAGAAACCCAGAAGATTTGAAGTTTTAATTAGTTGAAAAAAATTAAATCACTTTAGGCCTGCCTACAAGTTTCTAGGAGGAAAAACATTGACGAACGAAGACAATGCCACTCCCCCCGCCCCCCCCCCCCCCCCAAAGCCACACTGACACCGACAGAGTATACAGACACACTCGAAATGCTGCCTTTCTTTCAAATAAACTGCATCCACTGCGCTCGTTTCTCACGAATGCGTAGACACAGCAGCGCAGACGCAAACTTTTAGTTTTTCCGCGCAGAACTTTGGCCAAGAAACAAGTACCTACCGACCTACCTAAACTTCGAAAGAGCGCTCAGACCAAAGCTGAGAAACGTAGTGTGTTTTTAAACTATATAAGAATGTAGTCATGTTTATTTACATTGTTTTGCTTAGTGTTTTAATCTGTGTATTTTGCTTTGTGTATTTTACTTAAAAATAAAATAAAAATAAAATAAAGTAGCGTTTCATCTGATATTTCAGTTAGTGTAAACAATGGCGTTGAAACCACCTCTGCTGTTGCAGCTTGCAGCGTTCATTTTGGCCATACCAGCTACATTAGACTAACTTTGAAGTTACAACTTTCGTGGTTCTTTCCAGTTTGTATTCAGCGTTTGACTACCATGTAAAAACGCGAATCAAAACATTATGCTATCCCAAAAAAGCCACACTCAGGACAATTGAGAGGGAAACTTCCGAGGCCGTCAAGCATGAATACGGTTCTGACAACGGAAACTGCTAAGTGAATCATCGGTTGGTGGTCTAACTGACGGATGGCTCAACTGTCGGGTGGTTGAACGGACAAAGCGGCCCAACTGACGGGAAGTAGAACCGACAGGGGGACCCAACCCACGGGTGGTAGAACCGACAGGAGGACCCAACTCACGGGTGGTAGAACCGACAGGTGGCTGTAGTGACTGAAATAACGGGTAGTTGAACCGGTGGAAGGTTGAACTGTGGCTGAAGTAGAAATGACGAGTCGTTGAACTGCCGGGTGGTGAAGAGAGAGGGGAATCTACTTACGGGGGCTGAACTGTCAGGTGTCTGTGATGACAGCGAATCAGTTCCAGCCACGGCTGTAGTTGCTCCTGACTTGATTCCGCATATTGTTTTTCAGGTCTTTGGTGATGGGTCCGTGGCGCAGTCAGTCTTGACAGGGGCAGAGAAAGGCGATTTCTTTTCCATTAACTGGGGATGGGGCGTTGCAGTCATGTTGGGAGTTCTTGTCTCGGGAGGCGTTTCCGGTAAGTTTCTATCATACTCGCCTAAAGGTTAGATGGTAAGCACCTTATCACAAGTCGCGACCTGAACCAACCAGACCTTGTGATGGCCAGTTATAAGAGTAATATAAAGGAATAGTGTTAGTTCTTCATTTGTTCTTAAACAAAAAGTAAACACTTAATCAGTGTAATTAAGAGAAAGTTATCCAATCTCGGAAGGATTGAAATATCGAAACTAGCGGAGAGTAATAATAATAGTAATAATTATATATTCGCAAATTGGATGGCAGGCCGTTAAGCCTCTACGAAATTCTTAGTTTATATTTCTTCTAAATGTCCACAAGGAGAAAATGGTCACTTGAATAATATTCATCAACTTCCTTCTTGAATGTCAGTATAGGTTTGTGGAGCAGATTACTCTCTCTGGTAAGTTGTTCCAGTGCCGGACTACTCGGTTGCCGAAAGTCCAGTGGCCCATGTGCTTATAAAAACGTTCCGTCCTCAAGTAGTTGTCATAACTTTAGTTACCCATCATAAATAAAGTAGAAACGTCAACGATGAAGTATAAACAAGCCTAAGTAGTTATTTGTTTCCCGTCAGCTAGCGGAATCGAGCTCTGAATTTGTAGTCTTTGATTGTCTAAATCTGAATTGTCATCTAGTTGTCACGTCATTTTTTGTTGAACCGAGTTGGTTAGCTATGAATTTTCTTAATGGTGTCGCCGCCGACGGTTTTGTTGTCTCGGAAGAAGAGACGGGAAAAAGCGACCTGGAACGTTGATATTTCTCTGGCCCCTGGAAAGGGTGAGAACAAATTTTTATTACTGGTTGAAGCCTTCCAGTAGTTATACAAGACACTTTTGTCTTTCAGCTCACTACTTAAAGCACAACTCTTACTAGAAATTATGTTTTCCCTACGAAATGAATTAGAAAAAAGTGTTTTTGAAAATATTATTAGTTGCGTTTTTGCAGATACCATGTTATCTGATACCAAGGTCGAAAGTCGTTTCTGCGGTTATCGTGGTATCTGATACCACGGTCAAAAGGCGTTTTTGCAGTTATCGTGGTATCTAGCCAGTTAGCGTGGTATGTGATATTCAGATACTACGGTCCGACCGTGGTAACTGGTCGTGGAATCTGAAAAGTCATCTCACTTTCGTCAAATTTTGTCAGATTGGTGAGAAAGAAGTTTACCACTTAGTGATGTGACTGAATATCTGTTTTTCTTTTGGGATGACTTCGAAAAGGGCAATTTCGGCAATTTCGAAAACGGGCAATTTTGTTTTTTGCAGAGCAACCGTATATCAGATACCACGGTAACTGCAAAAACGACTAATTGCAGATCCAGTTATCGTGGTAACAGATACCATGGTATCTGCAAAATGCAACTATTACTTTCCACCTAAACTAGTGATTCTCTTGTTAGCGCTTGTCGACTATATCCAGCCTTCCTGCTTCTCCGACGCGGCGGCTGAGCGCAAAACATTTGAAAATTGAACGTGCCTTGGTTAAAAAGTGGGAAAACTAAGCAAATAAAAGAAGTAATAAACAGAAGATTATCATATCCTTATGTATGAAAGAGTTGTCAGCGGAAGTTGAAGATTCCGGCAAACTTTTCGTTAGGTTGATGGGAAAACACGGCAAGGCCGAAAACGCCCTAAAATTCGTAGTTACGAAACGAAACAATGGAGAAAGGTGGGGATTTTAGAAACATATTATCCCATATGGGAGCTAAGTATATTATAAAAGGGAGAATAAGCAAGAGAGGCACTAATAAGCACTTCCTTGAGAAGTGCCTCACATTGTTTTTGGGATCCCAAAACGTAAGTGGCGGGATACCTATGACATAGCAAAAGTTGTCCGTCTGTGCGCGCTATAACTCTCGAAGGGAATGTGATATTTTGATGAAACTTGGTGTGAGTATTCTTTGGCTCAAGAATAAGGTCAATTTCGTAGATGGGCTGTGTAGCCCTACATTTAGGGGTGGGGGAGGGGGTTTTAAATTAAGGGGCAAATGAAATATTTTTAAACAGATAATGTGATAGTCGATTATGGGGTAAGAAGACATGCTGGACACGATGGTGAAAATCATTTTTTCATCGGACAAGGAATCCGGAATCCGGCCAAAACCGGAAAGTTGGTTAAAAGTAAAAGTTTTATTTGAAGTTGATTAGATGTTTGATTAAGGGGTAAGAAGACATGCAGAACACGATGGGGAAAACCATTTTGTCATCGGACAAGTAGTTCGCCCGGAATCCGGCCAAAACCGGAAAGTTGGTTAAAAGTAAAAGTTTGAAGTTGATTAGATGTTCGATTTGGGGTAAGACGACATGTTGAACACGATGGTGAAAACCATATTTTTCGCCGGACAAGCAGTTAGCCCGGAATCCGACCCAAACCGGAAAGTCTGTTACAAGTAAAAGTTTTATTTGAAGATGATTAGATGTTCGATGTAGGGGTAGGAAGACATGCTGAACAATATGGTGAAAACCATTATTTTGCCGGGCAAGTAGTTCGCCCGGAATTCGGCCAAAACCGGAAAAATTGTTAAAGGTAAAAGTTTTATTTGAAGTTGACTAGATGTTCGATTTAGGGATAAGGAGACATGCTGAACACTTATGTGAAAATTATTTTCTACCAGGACAACTTGTTCGCCCGGAATCAGGGCAAAACCGGAAAATTTGTTAAAAGCAAAAGTTTTATTTGAAGTTGATTAGATGACATATTTAGGGGTAAGAAAAGACGACACCCTTTTTTTGCCGGGTCATATAGTTCGTTCATAATCCGGTAGAAACCGGATTCTTCTTATAAGTTAAAGTCTTACTTGAAGTTGATTAAATGTTTTTATATGGACAAGGAGATATGCTGAATTCGTTTCTGGACTTTCTTTTTTTTCTGAACAAGTTCGTTCGGAATTCGGGCGGAACCGGAAATTTGGCAGAAGTAAAGCAGGAAGTTTCGATCAGTATCGTCAAAAGAGACATGGCTTATAGAGGTATATCTGAACTTGAGTTTTATACAAAACCGGTCGGCACAAAGAGCGTAACTGTCGGCATCAGTATTCAATTTTTGGGATCCCATCGGAACCTTTGGTCTTGTTCCCGTTGCAGAAATGTTCCGTCTTATTTATTATTTGCTCGCGTGTTTCGATCATTGGAACTGCCTGACTCTTCATACAAAGCTAATTTCCAAATGACACGTAGAGAGTCAAATTACGGCACGGCGGCAAACTTTTACGATAGCAACTTGAGCACAGCTTTGTTTGGCTTCTTATGAATTCGTCACGTGTTAAATAAAACATAAACTTAATATAGTTTTGTTAAAGCACAATTAAAGGCAGACTCTTTGTTTTGATAAAAATGGACTGGAAGCAGAACATCCCAGTTGACAAGTCTAAAAAAAAAATTTCAGTTGTTGTGGTGCTTTCGCAATAGCCTGTGGCGAATCTCAGTGAACCGAGTTCACCTCTCTGTCCAGTGCCGTAATGTCTTTTTTTTAGTAATATTGAATAATTTTAACAGAACTCGAACTTGAATGTTTTTGCAGTCGACTTTCCGCTATGCGCGTATTCGTTGACTAATCGAGGCGGGAACAAGAACCGTGCAAACCAATCGCTGATAACCTTTGTTGCCAAATTGATGTATAGTTGTAGGGACTACACTGTCAGAAGTTTCATAAGAAACGCGGATGCGCGGTTTCAACAGATAATGCGTAACGGATAACACTTCGGATGTTATCTGTTGTGTTTGAAAACGTTATGCATGAAATGTTATGCATAACAAGCTTTGTTAGGAAGAGTCAAACAAGCATCTATTGACTTTATTCCTTATCGTCATGATGTCGGAAATCTCAGCAGTTCCTTTTTGACGGTTTTTCTGTTCTTCCTGATGGTAACGATTATTATGCATAACATTTTGAAACACAACAGATAACATCCGAAGTGTTATCTGTTACGTATTATCTGTTGAAACCGCGCAACCTCGTGTTATCTGTTATGGAAATTCTGACAGTGTAGGTAACGTACCTGTAACACTTCCACAGTACGAGAGCAGCCTTCGAGCAAAGGCTTGGTAATGGATTAATCTGTTTTCGGACACTTGGGGATTTAAGTGCGGGAACGGACTCCTATAATAAAAAGTTCTTCTCATAAAAAGCCTGAGGCCATGGCAATGATGTTCACAAAAACAAGAAGAAAAAGCACTTAATCGAAGGGAGTCAGTACTCATAATAATAATAGATTTATTGGCTATCATAATGCACGAAAGTACAAAAAGACGGAGTATATAAATAAAGAAGAAGAAAAAGAATAAATAAATAAATAAAATAAAGAACACTACTGTCTACAACAATAATGGAAAGAACACAGGAAACACACTGACAGAGTTAACACTGAGTAAAGCATCTGCTGAGCTACATTAAGAGCGTGTTCCACCCTCGTACCCATAGTAACTATTAGTTACTAAACCCTTTCCAGCCTCACGAAAAGTTACCACGCTGACCGTTCCAGCCTTGTCGAAAGTAACCACGAATCTCTGTCACGTGATTGGTCGGATTCATCCGTGTTATGATATTCCGCTGGAAAATAGAAAAATCGTTCCAGCCTTGACGACAGAAAGGCAGAATTTGTGACGTCATGCGTGGTAACTACGGTAAATAGGATGGAACACGCTCTAAGGCTGCGCTTAATCTCGCCTTTCCCGAATAACAGATACAGGTCATGCTACTCCATAATTTGAAGACAATCTGCTATTGCTTGTCCAAGGTGGAACCCTCAGCAGATACTTTACATATTTGTAAAAAGACAATTCAAGAAAACCTTCTCTGTGAGACAGAGCCGCCTTATAGGAACCGAACGTGGCTCTTAAGGTCCTGGAACTGGACGCACATACTTCCACTAATCACCACTTCATCATTTATTCAGCTTACAGTTCCAAACATCTCCAAGTGTTAGGTCTTCTAACTCGCGACATACTCATATCATGTGGAATAACTTCCGCTGTCGCTTCCTAACATCAGGCGGGAGTAGGGACCAGGGGGTCACGACCGGGGGGGAGGGGGGGACGCCCCCCCCCAATGTGCGGCGTGATTTTTCGCTAAAACAGTTGATATTTTTCATTAAAAAAGTCAATATTTCTGAAAATCAGTAAATTTTTCGTCAAAACAGTCTTTTTTTTTCTGAAAACCAATCGATTTTTTTGAAACTGTCGTTTTTTTTCTTGAAAACAGTCGATTTTTCTGCAAAAACAGTCGGTAAAGATTACGAGCCAGTCGGTAAATTCCTTGCCCCCCCCCCCCCCAAACATTTTGGTTAGTAATGCCTCTGGTAAGGACCAGTACGCTCCAAGTTATTCCCTAAATTCAATTCAGTTCAGTTCATTTTAATTTCAACATTCTTTAAACAAAAATATCAAACGCAACGCTCCCAAGAAGGGCACAACCGTGTCCTGTGCGGGAGTGCTCAACTTTTACTCAACTATTACAAACGGTGACACACATTTCTCGTCTTAACCTTCTCATTTCTTTTTCTTTACCCCCCCCCCCCCCCCCAACCCAACCCTCATTCGCTAATAATTATAATGCAATAATGCACTAATAATAATAAATGCAACTAACTTGAGACATTGGAGCTTTTTCTGAGACCAAACCTAGCAGAACATGCTGGGGTCATGGAGAACATACTTTTGTGTTAATAAGTTTTGCCTCATGTCCTAAATAGTTTTTGATTGGTTGCAGGTGGCCACTTGAACCCGGCCGTCACACTTGCAATGGCCATTGTTGGAAAGCATCCATGGAAGAAAGTCCTGCACTACTGGTTGGCCCAGTACCTTGGGGCTATCGTTGCAGCCGCTTGTGTCCTTGGAATATACAGTGGTAAGTGCCTGTCTTTAACCTACTTCACCTACTTAAAGCACAACTCTTACTAGAAATGATCTTTTCCCTATGAAAGGGATCAGAAAAAACGTTTTCGAAAATAACATTACTTTCCACCTGAAACTAGCGATTCTCTTGTTAGCGCTTGTCGACTGTGTCCAGCCTTCCTGCTCTCCGACGCGGCGGCTGGGCACAAAACATTTGAAACCGCATCGTGCCTTGGTTAAAAAGTGGGGAAACTAAGCAAATAAAAGAAGTAAGAAATAGAAGATTATCACATCCTTATGTGTGAAAGAGCTGTCAGCGGACATTGAAGATTCCGGCAAACTTTTCGTTGAGTGACGGGAAAACTCGGCAAGTCCGAAAAAGCGCTAAGAATTCGTAGTTATGAAAAGAAACAATGGAGAAAGGTGGGGATTTAAAAAGCTTATAATTCCATATGCGAGCTAAGTATAGAAAATATATTGGGAAAATTAGGGTTTCGTCTGGTCCTTATTTCTGCCCTTTGTGCGGGATGATTGATGAAGATGTAGAGCATTTTATTTGTGATTGTGAGGGTTTAAGGGATTTAAGGGAGGAAATTTTTAGGGTGGGTTTTTTCTCGAGGGAGGAACTTGTTAGAAAATTAAAAAGTAAACATTTTGGGGATTTAAAGAGATTTGGAAGATTCCTTCGGATCGCTCTGTCATATCGGGAAGGATTTTTGTAGGTTTGTTATTGTTGTTGTTTTGTTGTTATTATTTTTTTTGTATTTGCCATGGCCCTTGTGGCTTTTTAGCGCAAATAAATCTATCTATCTATCTATCTATCTATATTATAAAAGGCAGAATAAGCAAGAGGGATCCTTTAAGAGGTTGGTCACACTGGGCTCATTTCCTGTTTTTTGGGGTTTACAAAAGTAGAAAAAAGAAAAAGAACAAGAGACAACTAATTCTGAATTGTGTCGTTTTGTATTCAGGGGATCAATTAGAGCAAAACAGCGTGTATAATTATGTTACAGGAACCGTAATTGAACCCTAATCCGAAAACACCTGAATAGGTATTTTGGATCTTCATTCTACCATTTAGCCCAAAACTGTACTGTTCACATCAAAGTAACTGTTCACATAAACATACTTCAACGTACTTAATTTGATTTTTTTTTTTTTAGTATTTTACAAGTTGTTGAAACCTCGATTTCGTTTTTGGGAGAATTTATTGCGGAAAAATTCGGCAAGCTATTGCTCTCACGAAAGTAGCCTAGCAGGCGTTCCAACCTCTGTGCTGCTAGATTGATAAAGGTTCGGGGGAAAAAATGTCTCATTGATCGAAAGTAGGTCAGTGGAGAATGATTGTGAGTAAATTGCTGCAAGGAGCTAAGCGCAGCTCTTTTTCTAAAAGTGCTTACGTGGTAGCTGTCAAAATTAGAATAATCGTTTTTCTGTAATTACGGAGGTGTTTTATTGCCCACAGTTACAGAGCAGCTTTTAACCTTCAGATTTTTTTTTCTTCGTGGAACATGCCCGGAGAAAAAGAGAGTACTTTAGTTAACGAAGTACTTAGCAAAATAATTTCCAGAACTTAATTAGTTTAGGTTGAAATGTTAGCTTAAAAGATCTTTTTTTCTATAATTTTTGTTCCGTGCCACCGTATATGTTAATTTAATCATCTTGAATAGCAAAATAAATTCATTCATTCATTCATTGATTTATTTCCCTCAAAGAATATATAATGAGGAGTACTAAAATAAATTTAAAAAAAATGTCACAAATAAGTTTCAAAACAATAAATAACAATTGAAGTACTTTAAACAACACACTGTACTTACTTAACTATTAACTTTTATCGAAAAACGGAAACAGATTCTTCAGATCCAGAATATTATTAGCTTAGCTACTACCAAATTTCTGCTGAATTGCCAGGTTAGGATCTTTAACTGAAAGGGAATTAACTAGAGGTGTATTTCTAGCAAATAAAGGGTATCCAAGCAAAAATGTACAATATTTAAAATAGCACACAATATAGTAAACTTTGACGATTTCTCATTTATCAGTGGTTTCTGGCGTGCAATACTGTACAATACATACAAACACTGTACAATATGGCAAGAAGGGCCGGAATTTCATTAAAATATATCTCACCAGACTTATCGTTTACTGGAGTCAAATATGATTCCAATTCAGCTTGCACTGAAGTGAAAGTCAGCTTCTGCAACACTGTGTTTGTCTGAGACGACGTTCGGAGAATACAAATAATAGAGTAAGGTTATTCGGGGAAAAGGTTGGTTTTCCACCGCTTTGGAAACTGCTTTCGCGAAAGTGAAGGTTTTTACATCTTAGTTGCTTTTTTTATCGAAGTTTTTTAGCCTTCGGCTTAGCCGGTTGCTTAATTTCCGTTTTCAAACGCCGTAATAGTTCGCCGTTTGCTTAATTAGTGTTTTACGACTCAAACGATTCTTGCCCGGTCGCCGTTTCTTCAACGTTTCAAGCAAACTTCGAACTTCGAAACACACGAAGTTTAACGGTCAGAGTTTGAAGGACAAAGAAACTGTGACCGACGACCAAGAACGGTATTTAAACAGAGACCTTTAAGTTTGAAGGTAAACTAAAACTTCGATAAAAAATGCAACTAGTTTCTAGAGTATCTTCTGCCTCGGTAGGTTTGTTTCAGTCCCGCTAGATGACTCCAGGGAAAATGTTAAACGGATTAGTCAGCTGAGGTCTTACTTCGGCGAAATTTCGGCCTTTCTTGGCAAGGGTCCTCTTCAGGTTCTTAAATTCGCGGTTAGCTTGGGCTCAAAGAATAATTCAGTGAAAATGCCCTAGAGCCTCCATCATTTTGTCTATGAATGATGATAATAATAATAATAGCAACAAAAAAGGCTTTCGCCTCTATTATATTGGAAGCAATTATACTGAACATAGTTGAGAATTTGGATGCGCAAGCAGTCAGTACCACGAGGGTTGTATGGAAGAGTTGAATCCAGGTAGAGTGAAAGAAGATTGCAGAGCTTACCGAAACGAGGCTCGGAATCGAGAGTGATTGTCAATAAATTATGGGCCGCTACTTCCGACGAAATATCAATTATCTTTTGCAGTACGGAAAGTCTTTTTTGTTCTAGAAAAATAGACCATTTGACGAGAGGTCCAGTTCGTTTTGTCGTTATGCTAATATTGTGTTTTGTGACCTTAAGCATTTGCTCAATTAGGTGTTGCTCTAATGAGTCGTGCTCATTTTTCTCCAGTTTTGATTAGCCGAAATCACCTTCGTTCTCCAATTATAGCTTGCCAATTTTCGAACATTGCGTTCAGCGTGACATTTGCGATTTTGCACGAGACAATCACGAGATAACCAACCTTCTGACTCGTTACGTAACAAGACCTTCCACATGAACCAGAATTGCTTTTAATTTAGGCTACTTAAAGGACCCCTCGTACTTGTTATTTCTTTCACACTGTCAGTAGCTTCCCCGTAGAATTATAAGCTTCGACTTGTTTGCGACTTTCGTCCGAGTCAAGTTTGCAAGTCAAGCTCAAACTTTGCCGAAATGCCGTCAACTTTATCAAGAAGAAGGGCATCTATAAAATATGTATTGATTTCCATAACTTGGAGATGTGAACTGGTTAGATGAATTTTTCTTCGGGCGGGGTCACTGTTCCTATGGGTTATGGCTGGCTTGTATCTGACTATTGTAGTGGTTTGCGAACTATGTTTGCAAGCCCTTCGGTAGCTAAATTGCTGAGCGGGGGCCTTGTAAGCAGAGGGTCCTAGTTTCAAATCCCGGCTGAGGAGCATTCTTGTCTTTCAGTTCACTACTTAAAAAAGAAGAAGGCTAAGATAAAATCAAGCTTCGATATTTTGTGTTTCATTTTGGCAGAAACGGTAGGCCAATGGGTCTAACTTGTGTGTCAAATAATGACTTTCTTGTCAAATTCAGACTCATTTTGTTTTGCTTGTTTTTTTTTTCATTTTTTAATCACGGCATGCACAGTTTACAAATATTTTGGGAGAGCGCAAATCTCTAGACAGAGTTGACAGTGCTAATAAGAAAATCTATAATTCCGTGGGGAAAGTATTGGTATTTTCGAAAAATAGATTTCAAAGGATCAGAACCATTTTATCATGAAAAGACCATTTCTTGTAAGAGTTACGCAGGCAATTGCTTGTCGTTGAAACGAATGTAGGCTACTTCTTGAGTCTGTTTGGCAAAAATCGGCCTTCGCCTTATGAAAAAAAATAAAGCTGATGTTCAGTCTTCCGTAAATGATACTATTAGCGTACTGTTTTCTCACTCAGTAGTAAATCTTACTATTTAAAATTTCACAGTTTTGGCATGATTGAATGTTGCTTAATGTCATTTTACGTCGTGGGCCTATTCCGGAAAGTCATGACTTTTTTGGCGGTATTATGTTCTTGTCTGGATTACATGATGCGTGAACAAAACAGCCTTGCTACTTAAAGAAACAGCTCATGCGTTATAGACTTAAAAAAGTTCGACATACTTTTCGTTTTACGACAGATATGAAAGGGCTGCTAGAATGGGATCTAAACTTCCAAAATAAGACATGCCGTTGGGGCTTAATAAGAGCTTGACGAACCTTCTGTTTTACATTTTGTTTAATACTAATGGCTCACTAGAATGGATCTTAGCTTCAAAATAATAATGAGTGTGGAAAGGAATTCGACTGTTTGTTTTGGCAATGGATAGCCTACTAAGGGCTGCCTTAAATTAGATCTGAGTTTCAAAAAGGGCGGTATCTCATTGCTGAATGACCAGGCAAGTGAGTATATAGCATATACGTCTCTCATACAGTAAATTGGAAGTGGATTTGTGAATAAGAACTGACTGCGAATCATATTTGAAAGCGAATTATAAGTTGCGTTTTTGCAGATACCATGGCATCTGCTACCACGGTCTAAAGTCATTTTCGTAGTTACCGTGGTATCTGATACCACGGTCAAAAGGCGTTTTTGCAGTTATCGGGGTATCTGTCCAGTCTCCGTAGTAACTGATATTTAGATAATGCGTTCGGACCGTGACAACTGATCGTGGTATCTGAAAAATTTACCTCAAGGAGTCTAGTTTTATGTCGAAGTGGTGGGAAAGAAGTTTTGTCACGCTCGATGTAAATGGATATCAGTATTTCTTTTTGGGTGATTTCTAAAAGCTCAATTCCGGCAATTGTCGTTTCTGCAGAGCAGCCCTATATCAGATACCACGGTAACCATAAAAACGACTAATTACCGTGGTAACAGATACCATGATATTTGCAAAAACGCAACTATAATTTCAGCTGAGGTTTATTCTCGCAATATTTCTTGGCAAGGGTCCTCTTCAGGCTCGAGCTAGAAAAACGAACCAAGAAGGGCCGAAGTATCGCTGGAATAAATCTGAACTGACTTATCCCTTTAGCGCTGTCGAACTCGATTTTTGAATAACTGACTTGTTTTGATCATTGAGGCGAGCAATCAAGAAATCGATCAAATTTATTACCAAATAGCTTAAAGCTAGAAGAGGAATAAAATGTTTACGAGATACACAGAAACGAAACAAATTAACTAATACACTTACAAGATATAAATGGTGGGATGAAACTGTGTAAAAATTGGGCGGAAGAATTAGCAGGGTATGGAGAAGACTGATTGACAGTGTTCCTCTCGGAGCGACGCACGGAAGACAGAGATAGTATATAGTAAGATAGGAGATAGTACTTGTGGATTCGACTGTGGACTACTTAGCTCAGTAATGAAGATGTGCATTAATTACTACGACTGCAATCGGTGTGTATCGAGAAACAAAACTTCTGAATCCAAGGGAACATCTGACACGACGAGTCCGTTATCACATCTTCATTCTGTGACAGACATTCCGGGACACTCCGCTTTACGTGTGCAGACTAACTCTTTGGTCCTAATGTAACCCTTGTCCGAAAATACTTAGTCCTAAGTAACCCTTCAACCTCATTCATTCCAGGAATTATTTTTCGTAACGCGGAAACTCTGGCAGAAACCTCGTTGTTGCCTCATTCTTTTATTTTTACGCGTTGGTTCAAATTCAAATCTCTCGCCAAAGAATGTTGTTGCTGTCATATACAACTCGAAATTTGTTTCAGAGGGAATCTACTTTTTCGAAGGAGGCGATCATCTCACAGTCAATAAGACAGCTGGAATTTTCGCTACATACCCTCATGTTTGGACGTCAACTGCTGGAGGATTGGCGGATCAGGTAAGGAGAATAAGCAGCTATTGATGTATCTTTCCACATTTCCGCTTTCATTACACTGTTAGAACGTTGACAACATTTAACTCTTTCATTGCCCTAGGCCATTTCTCCGCTTTCCATCTAGGAAGAAGATTTTTTAGACCCAATTAGTCTCTTTTCTTTTCTTTATGTTTATTTTTTTATCTTCTGCATTCACTCCAAAAATCTGTCAAAAATCATGGACAACAGGGCCCAGCCAGCACATGACACTACATTCTTTTCTGGCCGACGACTGAAAAATTGTATATTGTATTTGTTGCGTTTTATTTAACTCTTTTATTTTGTTTTACATAGGCTACTCCGCCTTTCAAATGGCGGGCGAGAAATAAATTACTTACTTACATACTTACCTACTCCGTTATTGAAAGCTCAGTGTAATTTTTTCCTTTTCTTTCTCTGTAGGCTACTGCACTATTTTCCTCTTCTTGCCTAGTGCGTAAATAAAATTTCATCATCATCATCATCATTTACATATGCTCGCCCATCATGGTGTTAAACTTTATGAGAATATATCTGTTATGACCCTTTTAAGTGTCACGTTTCGAGATAAAACTTCTGTTATGACCTTTTAATTGATTATTTTTCGCGAAAAGATAACATTTGAATGGGTCAAAATATATATATTCTCATGTCGTTTAACACAAGTATGTGCAAACATGTGTTATCTGTTTTGAAACTTCCATGGTGTACGATTGGGATTTTGGCCGGTAGCCAGCTAGGTAGAACTCTTAAGAACGTTAGCTAAGGGCACTCTCCTTAAACATTGACATCGGGTCGGAATCTCTCATCTACCATCAGAGCAAAATAACTCTAAGAGAGTAATGAGCGAACTTTGAAAAAGTGACACACAATCAAACCACACTAGAGGATACGAACATCCCTACTGAAACTCAACCAGTCGTTAACGAGCGCTGGCTCTGATCTGATCCTCGATGTGTGCACCGCATCTTAGCCTTGCTAGAATTTTCTATGTCTGCCACTGCACACACGAACAGGGTGGCGCTGCGACGGAGGCCCATTTTTGATGCATGGGAAGGATAGGTCTTCGCATTACTCTCTAGAGTTATTTTGCTCTGCCTACCATCTATCTCCACCCATGGCCGGGAGTGTCCAGCATAGTGCGATCAGGCCAGCCTACAATCACGAAAGCACAGCAGTGCCCGCGACTTTCACCACCTTATTCCCATGATTATATCTAGAACCCTCCACTCAACCGGCAATCCAAGTTGACAAAGTTTAAATACAGCGAACATCACTGGAAATAGTGAGGGCTAACGAACTCTCGCTTGTGCCGATGGTCTTGTTACACTGTAAAAAAAAAATCTTGCAGTATTTGCTACTCGGTTTAATCTTGTCTCTACTGAGATAATCTTTCCTCTAATCCGAATTAATCGTATCTCAGTAGAAAAAATATTAAACCGAGTACCAAATACTACAGTTAACTTTAATAATTACTCGGAGAAACTTTTTACAGTGTAGTCGATATAACCAGGATCAAGCTTCACGTAACGCAGGTTCGTTCGTTTCTACGATTGTACTTCCTCGAGCGCCGAGTTCATTTGAGGTAGAACGATGGAACGCCGAAAACCACATTCTTTACATTTTAAACATAATACGCAGAGCGGTCACTGCTCCTACTCTCAGACACAACCTTGCCTCTCCGTTTACAAAATAACTAACCAATTTCCTTTTTACCTTCCTGCACCTTCCTTGGTTTTACCTTCCTTGGTGCTTCAAATTTTTTTTTTTTTTTTCAGATCCTTGGAACGATGCTACTGCTTCTGGTAATATGCGCCATTACAGACCCGCGAAACATGAATGTTGCAAAAAATCTCATCCCGCTCTATGTTGGATTCACAATCCTCGGAGTCGGTGTCTGCTTTGGAGTCAACTGCGGCTATGCCCTAAACCCAGCAAGGGACTTGGCTCCCCGACTGTTGACGCTGATTGGTGGATGGGGCCCTGAAGTCTTTTCGTAAGTCTCGTTTCTTTGTCTTCCTAAAAGGTGACGGGGGGGGGGGGGAGGCAACATTGATCGATCAAGTCGGAAAACTAATTACACGAATTTAAATATTCCTTCAGCCCAAGCTGACTGCGAATCAAATTTGATAGTGCAAAACAGATACGTCAGCTGAATTTATTAGAGCTATATTTTAACCTTTCTTGGCAAGGGTCCTCTCCATACCTGAGCGGCTGAACCTTGGCGGCTTTGAGCCTGAAGAGGACCCTTTCCGAAAAGGGCCGAAATATAGGTCTAATAAACTTCAGCTAATGTATCCGTTTTGCACTATCAAGCACGGATTTCGTTAAACTTTTTCTGCGGACCGATAAAACTAGACCCAGCTCTGCGGAGAATGTACCACAGTAGAGGTATGCTTCTTTAAACATAAAAAAAAGTAGTAAAGAAAATAAGTAAAAAATAATACAAGAAATAAAGATGATAATAAGAACATAATTAGAGAGATATTTCTTCTTTAAACTAAATTTCTCTAGATTCTCACCTTGATTTTGATTTGATTCCTAAAAACAATCAGACGGAAATGATAAATTCAATTAATAGATTTGATAATTAGGTGTTTCAGCTTCCTTTGAAAAAAGTAACAAGATAGCCACATCTTCTGTTATTGTTTTTATTATTTGTTTCCCAACCTACTTCGAGTCATCACGGAAGTAATGGAAAACTGTGTCAAAATTTGGGATGGCGTAACAGGGTGTAGGAGAAATAGAGCAAAAAATAGTAAAAATTTAAAAAAACTCGTGGCTTTGACTTGACTTAATTTTACTTGAAAAATAAGATCTACTTTTGAAAATATCCGCAAAATATTTCACCATATTCCGGTAAAATAGAAATGTTCGATTTGGTTTCCATGGTATTTTTCCGCTTCTTCCGAAGTTAGACGACCTCCGAAGTATCGTATATTCATAGTAGAAGTAGGTAAATAAAATGGGTTTTAAATAATAGAATATCATATGATAATAAAAATGATAGGAAAAATATTGAGGCTAGAAGAATATTCCGCAGAGGTGGACCAGGTACCCTGAGCTCGTGCTTGACCATGGGTTGCTTGCCTTTCCTGACGGGGAAACTGGAGGTTCCCCGCTCCTTCTTTCTTTTCCTTTAAAGGACCCCTCTTGCTTATTCTGTATTTTATAATATACCTAGCTCCATTATGGAATTATAAGCTTTTGAAATCCCCATCTTTCTCCATTGTTTCGTTTTGTGCCTACGATTTTTAGTGCCTTTTCAGCCGTGCCGAGTTTTGCCCGTGACGCAACGCAAAGTTTGCCAGAATCTTCAACGTCCGCTAACAACTCTTTCACACACAAGGATATGAGAATCTTCTGTTTTTGACCAATATTATTCGCTTACTTTTCGTACTTTTTATCCACGGCGCGTTCAGTTTTCAAATGTTTTGCGCCCAGCCGCCGCGTCAGAGAGCAGGAAGGCTGTGCAGAGTCGTCAAGCACTAACAAGAAAATCGCTAAATTCAGATGGAAAGTAATGATATTTTTAGAAAGTTTTTTTCTGGTCCATTTCATGGTGAATAGATCATTTCCAGTAGGGTTGTGCTTTAAAGGACCTCTCGAACCTATTAAACTACTGAAACCTACTTCAGTAATCGCTCCATACATTCGTGAACCTTAATTTCATAGGACACATTAGTTGCGTCTTTGCAGATAACATGGTATCTGATACCACGGTTAAAAGGCGGTTTGCAGTTATCGTGGGATCTGGCCAGTTATCGTGGTATTTAACTGATCGTGGTATCTGAAAAAGTCATCTCACTTTCATAAATTTTTGTCAAATTGGTGGGAAAGAAGTTTGGCACTTAGTGATGTGACTGAATATCAGTTTTTGGGATCCCAAAACGTAAGTTGAGGGATACCTATGACTTCGCAAAAGTTGTCCGTCTGTCCGTCCGTCCGTCTGTAAGCACGATAACTCTCGAAGGGAATGAGATATTTTGATGAAACTTGGTGTGAGGATTCGTTGGGTCGGCGGACCAGTCGAGTTCGTAAATGGGCTTTGTAGCCCTACATTTAGGGGTGGGGGAGGGGGTTCAAATTAAGGGGCAAACAAAATATTTTGAAACAGCTAATGTGATAGTCGATTATGGGGTAAGAAGACATGTTGAACACGATGGTGAAAACCATTTTGTAATCGGACAAGTAGTTCGCCCGGAATCCGGCCAAAACCGGAAAGTTTGTTAAAAGTAAAAGTTTTATTTGAAGTTGATTAGATGTTGGTTTTAGAGGTAGGAAGACATGCTGAAGACGATGGTCAAAACCATTTTCTCGACGGACAAGTAGTTCGCCCGGAATCCGGCCCAAACCGGAAAGTTTGTTAAAATTAAAAGTTTTATTTGGAGTTGATCAGATGTCCGATTTAGGGCAAGAAGACATGCTGAACTCTTATGTGAAAACAATTTTCTTCCCGGACATGTAGTTCGCCCGGAATCCGGCCAAAACCGGAAAATTGTTAGAAGTTAAAGTTTTATTTCTAGCTGATTAGATAACCGATTTAGGGGTAAGAAAAGACGCTGAATCCGTGTGTGACAATCATATTTTACCCGGACATATAGTTCGACCGGAATCCGGCTGGAGTCGGAAAATTTGTTATAAGTTAAATTTTTATTTGAAGTTGATTAGATGTTCATTATTGGGGAAAGAAGATACCCTGAGTTCGTTTTTGAGCTTTCTTTTTTCGCCGGACAAGTAGTTCTAGAGTTCGGCAGAAACCGGGAAATTGGCAGAAGTGGCAGGGACTTTTCGTCAAAACAGATATGACTTATACGGGTAAACACACATGCTGAATCCATATCTGAACTTGGTTTTCTCAGATGATTATCTGTTTCTGAATTTAACTGTAAGAATGTTCAAGGATTCTGGCGATGACTAGATCTGGCTAAGACAAGACCCAGTTGTCTTTTTTCTGTACATAGTTCGCTCGGAAGTCGGTCGAAACCGGAAACTTGGCAGAAGTAAAGCAGGAAGTCTCGGTCAGTATTGTCAAAATGGATATGGCTTATAGAGGTATATCTGAACATGGTTTTCTCTGATCATTAGCCTGGCGAAGACTGGATCTGGCGAACACAAGACCCGACTGTCGGAATCAAATATTAGATTTTTGGGATCCCATCGACACCTTTGGTCTTGTTCTTTGGGATGAATTCGAAAAGCGCAATTTGGGCAATTGTCGTTTTTGCAGAGCAACCGTATATCAGATACCACGATAACTGCGAAAACGACTAATAATCTTGATGACTATCTCTCCCTGCCGATGCAGAATCTCCGGGTACCTGCGGGAGAAAGGAAGAAACGGTGTCACAGCTGCGCTGACTCAGGATTTGAGTCATTGAGTTTGAGTCGCTACGGACACGTTTACTCCTTCTTCATGAGAATAACTGGCGTGTTTTGGACTTAGTCATATAGAGTGTTGCAGATCAGTTACCGTTTATTCAAACAATGTTTACAACGGGTACGTCAGCTACGATTCTTCATCAGCGATATTCAGCGTCATCAGCGAACAAACCTGCAATCAATTTACAGGTTTGTTTCCTTCCCCGAAGTTGAACCAGAGGATTGACAGCCTGACGAGGACCCTTGCCAAAAAGGGCCGAAATATCGCTGATGAAGAATCGTAGCTGACGTACCCGTTGTAAACATTGTTTGAATAAATGTTTCAAAGTCAGCTTGGGCTCAAAGAATATTTACCAGTTACCGTGGTAACAGATACCATGGTATCTGCAAAAACGCAACTATTTTAACCTCCCTCACCGACACCTCACTGATTTCCTCGTTTGCCTTGCGTCACTTCTTTCTGGGCGTTTCGTGCTGTCGAGGATTCTTTGGTTATGTAATGTAACGGTTGTGTGATCTTCAAGAGGCCTGGTAAAAGCCTTAAAACACCCAAAGCCGTTGTTACTTTGTCGAAAGCAGAGGCTTTTTTTTCAGTATTCAACTATTTTAAAATACTGGAGCGTAAACAGTAAATTGTGAGAGGGGTCCTTTAAAGGACACCTGGACAGTGAAACCAGACTTGAACACACCATGGAGAATGCATTTACAGACATGGCCACGGAGAGCATTCTTCTCCTGAGCGTGACGTTTTCAAAATAGAGATGTTCGTTTCTGGAGGTTTGCACATGCAGACTCCAAGACAAAAAGCGCAATTCATTCAAATCTTGTACAGCGCTGGTCGGATCGTATTGGAATTTCTTCTAGATATACGTTTGGGCTTAACTGGTTAAAAAATATTCCAGAAGAAGGGTTGAACGGAGACATTTGTTCATTTCTAAAATTGTTCTGTACTGAAATAAGGACAGATGCAAAATGGAGCAAAAATCAAAGCTTGGAAACACTATTTCGTATTTGGATTGGGTTTTCTGTAGGCAATGTTAACGGAAGTCATACAGATAGGGATGATACTTGGTACGGTACTCTTCATTCAGGGATCCTTTAAAGCCAAAATATGACGATCGGGAACAAACGCTCTTTGTAGTGACTTTTCCTCTTTCTAATATTGACTGAAATTTTACTTGTTTGTCTAGACGATATCACAATGATAAAATGCCGATTATACTTTTGGTCGATGATTGACAGACTTTCGATTAGAGGTTTCCTTAGATAAAACAACGGGAAACTTATAAAAGAACGGGTGGGGAGTTAAAATTGCCGTAACTTTTCAAACAAAGAAGTTTTACATTATTGAAATGTTTTATTCTGTTTTAGATATTTTTCTTAATTTATTATTAAAAAGTGATTTCAGTTTTGTTGTTAGAGCAGAATTTGGACTGAGGCCATTAATGAAAGCAATCATGAAAGAAAGGGAAAACTAAAAATGAGTAAATGATCAACAATAACAAATATTTCTCTAAATTTTGACCACCTATGTTTTGTGTTTTTGCTCCTAAAACAGTCGTCGAAAATACCTCTTTCGGATATTTTGGACGGTCATAAAAGTAAGAACGATTACGAAAGTAATACAATTGCAGTTCTTTGGGTGTCCGTTACTTGGCCATATAGGTTGCAGAAGAAACTGAACAACATAGAGCGAAAATTCAAAACAATTGGTTTTCATTGGTTAACAACTTTTTTTTTAGCGTTTGTGCCCACTAGAGTCTGGATACATATTTTTGTTGCTAGCTTCGATTTCGATCTTTTCTTTCGGTGCCGTCTGAAGTTAGGCGACGGCCTAAGTAACATACATCTTCTGCGGGAAAGCAATACGATATTTATAGGCTGTCATAAGCACATATTCCAACTCAATGCCAAACCCTTCAGTTTCTCTCAAATAACAAGACCAAAGGTTTTGATGGGATCCCGGAATGCTATCTAGAATATTATCACTTAATGTGCGTCAGACTGGGCGAATCTTAAGCAGTAGTGTCCAGTAGCATCCTGTCTTGCTAATAGTAGCATGCAATAGAATGCAGCAACACGTTAGCCTTGAGATAGAAGCATGTATTAGCATCAGTTCGTACTGCATGCTACTTTTTCCTACAACTTCATACTACTATCTTGAGATAAAATTTTCATCGGGGTCTTGTAGAGAGGCCTATCCGGTCTTCGTCAGACTCCTTGAACATTTTTACTATTAAAATTTAGAAACAGATTATTGCCAATGGCTAGTCATCTGAGAAAACCAAGTTCAGGTATGGATTCAGAATTTGTTTTCACCCCTATACGTCATATCTACCTTGACGAAATTGATCGAAGCTTCCTGCTTACTTCTGCCAAATGTCCGGTTTCGGCCGGATTCCGGGTGAACTACTTGTCCGGCAAAAAACTAAAGCTCAAAACGAATTCAGCATGTCTCTTTATCCCTATATCGAACCTCGAATCAACTTCAGATAAACTGTAAATTTTAACAAATTTTCAGGTTTTGGCTGGATTCCGGGCGATCGGGCATCGAATCTCTAATCAACTTCAGATAAAACTCTTTATTAAAATTTTCCGGTTTCGGCCGGATTCTGAGCGAAATACTTGTCCGGGTATAAAACGATTGTCATATTCGGATTCAGTATGTCTTCTTACCCCTAAACCGAATATTTAATCAACCTCAAATAAAACTTTTACTTCTAACAAGTTTTTCGGTTTTGGCCGGATTCTGGACGAACTAATTGTCCGGCGAGAAAAGAGGTTTCAAATATGGATTCAGCATGTCTCCTTACCCCTAAATCGGCTATCTCATTGGCTTTTTTATACATTTTTTTTCTCCCATAATTTGGAACCCCTCCCCCACCCCTAAGTATGGGGCTACAGGGCTGGTCTACGAACTTGACCTGTACTTTGACCAAATGGATTCTCATACCAAGTTCGAAGAAAATATCTGTACCCCTTCGAGCGTTATCGTGCTGACAGACGGACAACTTTTTACGAAGTCATAGGTATCCCTCCACATTAAGTTTTGGGATCCCAAAACTTCATCACTCCTAATTAACTGCAGCACTTATGAGGCTGATCCATTCTCCCTTTTTGCCGGACAAAGCTCTCGACACTTTGAACTTTGTGTAATATTACCCGTAAACATTAGCTTCAGTTTGGCGGGAAGGTAGATTTAAGGTTCAAGATTTTCTTTTAATTTCAAACATAATTATCACATATATTATAGATAAGCACTGCAGTGAGACGATCTTAGTGACGAAGTTCGAAACACAAAGTTCGTAAAGATGACGCAATAGTATAGCTTGTCTACTATATAGTGGGGAAACCGGTTACGTCATTTTTTATTCCTCAATTAAAGGACACATCGCAGTGATGATAGTAATTCTTTGTACTTCAGTAGTATTTCTATCTATTCTCGTTTCCTAAATCTTCACTTCAGAAGCGTATCCTATCTCCTATGAGCAATATATTGATTATCACGCTTGCCACATTTGTTCTTGTTACTTGACGTATCATGCGCCTGAGCATTGTTTTCGAGGAGCTTATTCGTCCGGAGACCGGTTGTGCAAATTTTGCCAAGATTGTCATCGAAGGAAAATGACATGGAAAGAGGCTAAAAACAGCCGAGGCCGTGTGTAGTTTTCTGTAAGCATAGCTTAGTTGTAAAGTGGTCAACTATATCAGAACATCTGTACAGAAACACAATGTAGTGCGAGGTGTTCTTTAAAAGCTAGTAGAAACGGAAAGAGGGAGAACGAGCAGTCATTTGCTAGATAATGATCGCAGAAGAAAAACAAAGAAAGCACAGCATAGTTTTAAAGTATTGAAATATTTTGAAATACTGTAAGTTGAAGAGTAAATAGTGCGAGGGGTCCTTTAAGTGTTGGGAAAGAACCAGTATCAGGGACTGCATATCCTTTAACGTTAACGTCTTATTTTATTTCAGGGCCAATAACTTCTGGTTCTGGGTTCCAGTTGTTGGTCCGCATGTCGGTGCCATTCTCGGTGTCTTCATTTATGTTTTGTGCATAGAAATCCATTGGCCTGAAGATGATGATTTGGACGCGAAAGCCAAGGCGAAAGAACAGACAATAGATATGGAAAGTAGGTAGAATGATATGTCTCATGATGTAAGTTAAACTCCTCAAGTTCAGTGGAGTCCTTCCAGTCCTGGGATTGGTTGTTATTGTCCCGGGTGTTCCGAACTGTGTCGTTCAAAGCACTGAATACCAGTTCTGGCGATTAATCAGCTTTATCCTTTCCGTTCCTGAAGCCTTCTCCAGGAAAAATTCCCTAAAGATGAACAACTCATTTGCGAGTTACCATACTAGCCAATAAGGTTGCGTTCCAGAAACTTAACAATTGTCAACAATCCTCAACTTTTTCTCGGGGCGGAACTAACCGCAGCTTACGATCGTTAACTTTTCCCAGTTCTGCAACTGTTAACTTTCCCCAACGATGCTCACCAACCATCGTTACAAAATAGTTGACAATCGTTAAGCTTTGGAACGGAAATCGTAGGTGGGCGGAGCTTAAATTTCGAAATCAGAAACCTGGCACGCCAAAAGTTAACAATTTTTAACGATTTGTTAACAGTCGATAATTTCTGGAACGCAACCTAAGAGAAATGAATTCCAGCCATCGTGGCGCCAACTTTCAAAACTTGCCGGTGCTGATTTGGGCGTCCTAATTTCTTGCTCGATTTAGATTCATTGCTCTGAAGGCCTGGATCTGTTTAAGCTAATGATGTATTTAGCAAATAAAATGTGAAGCCATGGCAGTAATCACAACATGAAGAAAAAGAAAAAAAAAATACTCGAACAAAGATTAGAACGTATGCTGGGTTGTTTCTAGCTGTTGGGTGTAAAAGTGTGAAATAAATTGTATGTGTTCACGCTTTCACATTCCCATAACTAGCGCTTGCGCCTCTGTTTCGTGATTATTAATTTTTGTTAAATAGCGACAAGCTTTTCGCTTACCGTTTTTTCGAAATAATCATAATATCTTCATTACCTGTTTACGGTTACCGGGACAAAAACTAAGGAGACAAGTCTAGTCACGGCGTCTGTCAGTCATGTAACCAAGGGCGTCGCAAGGGGGGGGGGGGCCGCACCTCCCTTCCAACTTTTCGAGATTCGGTAAAATTTGAGCCGGAGGCCCAGAATTTTCTAAAATTGTTCGGTATCTTTTCGATAGCGGAACTATTCGGCATATTTACGGGAGTTCGGTAGCTATACAGAATCCCAAATAGGCTATCGGTACAAATCTATCCGCTATAATGATCGGAATTCTATATAATCTGTAGTTATCACGAATTCGTTGGGACAATATACTGAAATTATTTGGTAATTTTCGATGCCAGAACTGTTTGGTAAATATATGGAGATACGGTAGTTAAACAGGATCACAAATAAGCTATTGCTCCAGCATTATTCGGTATCATGATTGCGATTCGGTAATTTATTCGGTATAATTTTCAGGATTCGGTAGTTACCAGGAATTCAGACTTTAGTTCCAGTTTTGACGAAATTATACCGAATATGAATATTATTCGGTAGTCTTTCGATATCAGAAAAATTCGGTACAATAGCCGGGATACGGTAGTTATACAGAATCCCGAACATGCTACCGGTCTAAACTTATTCGGTATAATAACTGGGATTCGGTAATTTATTCTGTATAATTGCCCGGATTCTGGAGTTACCATGAACCTCGAAAGACGTCGAGTGAAGCACTGGTCACAGACAAAAGGACTGATCTGTGATTTCATCGGTAGTCCTTACTTGTATTTTGGATCGCAAAAAGAAGATCTTATCATAAATATTTCGAAAATTCCGCCTGCGGTGCTTTTCGTAATATTCTCTATTTTGTGGAAGGGCGCGTCATTTGACCGGGGTTTTAAGCCAGCTTTAGGATTTGTGTTTCGAAAAATTAAAAGCTAGAATCTGGATGGAAATTTGTCAGGAAAAAGCTAACTTTAAAAAAGTCTAGCGTGCGGCGCTCACATTATGTGATCATGGGCAGTATTGACTAGACTACAGTAGCTGCTGCTACCGGAACGTCGCTCCTTCCGGCTTCTGGAACTTCTTAGAGTCTCGGTATTTAATCCACGGTAAATGATAGAATTTTTAAGAGAAGTAGTTAAATTTTAGCATAAGGAAAAAAAATGATATTGAACATTTTCGCCTGCGGCGCTCGGTTTAATTTTCTCTTGGGTATAATAGACAAAAGCTGTCACTGCTATCGTGCCCGGCAATATAATCTCCAAGTGGGCTTCGCCAAAACGCCGCTTAATAGTCGGCCTATCGTCTTTCATGCTGCCTTTTAATGTTACTCTTCTTGCGTAATCGTTTCTGTTCCACAATTTAAAGCTTGAATTCTCAGTTTCTAAGATTCGGTAAATTTTAAAAGATTTGGTAAAAAGGTTGACTCTGCACCCCCCCCCCCCCCCCAACGAAAATGCACTTGCGACGCCCCTGCATGTAACGCTTGGGAGTTGGACGCTTCCGCAGGAGACGAGGCGTCCATAAATCTTTACACCCTTCCTGGAATTGTTGATAAACCTTAGTCGCTGTATGTCAGGTCATCTGTTGAAACTTTCTAACCCGGTGACGCTCTGTATAGAAAACATGCTTAAGCTAACATAAATTTACTTTTTAGACATCTATGCTTGCTAAGAAATCGTTAAACAAATGTGAGACTTTTTCGTTACTATTTTGACATTCAAAGCTTGTATTGTTTCTCCGTAGTTTTGTTTAGTTTGTCTGAATGTTAAGTAGATTCCGTGGAGTTCTTGGGAACAGCTTTTTTTGTACAACATTTGTTTAGGAAAACAAAATATTTGTTCTGGACCATGTCACAAGGGCGAGGTTGATAATAATATAATAATCATATACATCCAGTAAACAGAGGCGTTACTAGCCAAAATGTTTGGGGGGGTGGGGACAAGGCATTTACCGACTGGCTGGTAATTTTTACCTATTGCTTTTGCAGAAAAAAAGACTGTTTTCAAGAAAAAAAAATGACAGTTTTGTACATAAGTCTACTGATTTTCAGAAAAAAACGACTGTTTTAACAAAAAAATTTACTGATTTTCAGAAAAACCGACTATTTTCATGAAAAAAATCAACTGTTTTGACGAAAAATCGCGGAGCTTCGTGCCGACTCGGTTAATTTTTACCGACTGGCCCGCCCCCCCCCCCCCCCCCCCCTCCATTCGTGACGCCCCTGGCAGTAAATGGTGCTTTCGCTTCTACAAGATTATTTCACAAGAAATCAGAAGAAAAACAGAGGTGTTATTTGGGTGTAAAGTAATGGTTATCGGCTTCCAGCCGCGTGATGTACATCTTGTCGGGTCTCGCGGGTCCGAAGCGTCTAAACTCATTATATTCTAACGTATTTCTCGGATTTGACAATGGTACAGTAGAGGTATGCTTATGTGAACGTGCTTTATGTGCTTTTAGCCTGAAGAGGACCCTGGCCAAGAAGGGCCGAAATATAGCTCCAACAAAATTCAGCTGACGTATCCGTTTTGCACTATCAAATATGTGAACGTTTGTTGACATTGGATTTTGCCAGTTTCATGCAGTTGCTGTGTTTAAAGCCAACTATCAGTTAGCCAAAGTAGGTAATTAGGGCATCTGAAAACACCTGAATAGGTATTTTGGATCTTGATTCCACCATTTAGCCCAAAACTGTACTGTTCTCATTAAAGTAACTGTTCACATAAACATACTTCTACTGTACGAGAGTACGATATTTTGGATCTTCATTCTAGCATTTAGCCTAAAACTGCACCGTTCACATTAAAATAACTGATCACAAGAAAAATATCTCTACTGTATGAGAGTACAATCTAGTATTACAAAAGATTGTGGAAAAATGTTGGGACAGATCCCAAGAAGAAAGAGTCCAAACCGTAAGACCCGCACCAACGCAATCGGATCGAGCTTTTTATCGAATCAAATCGTTTTACTATAACCCGTGAAAAATACTAAATTACGCTGGTCATTACATTAATAAAATTAAATATATTGCACTAATTGTTCACTTTGTGGAAAACCTCTGCAAAAAAGGACGAACGAGTTGACAAAAGTGGAGGTTCGTTCTCGTGACAGGAAACTAGCCTCTTTTTTTGCCTCTTGCTATTTTCCGGAGCATCAGGGAGGAGGGGGGGGGGGGGGACGAATCGGTACCTCTCATTCGCCAATAGCTTTTTACCAAAGTTTAGTATTATATTAGTTCTTGTCTTTGCTTGAATAGAAGAGCGTCGGGACTCTCAACTCTGACAGATAGCCGGTCCCATTACAATCTCCGATGCGCGTTTCTGTACGGATTCAAGCTTTTCCGATAGATAAACCTAAATTCGAGGTCCCCATGCCGGGAAGCAGTAGGCCAAAAGGGGGCGCATGTGAGTAAGGTGGGTGAGGCAAATTTGAGGCTGTGAATACAAGTTTACCCATTGCCACTAAAGTCAGCAGCGAGCAATGTGCGTTTCATGTTATACATGCATGTTCCACGCTTCTAACATTAGCAACCATTAGTTCCTGTTTCCGTTCCAACCTCGTAAAAAGTTACCACGCTGACTCCAACCTTCTCGAAATAGTAACTATTTGCTTACCATGCTTGGGGGCGTAGTAACCGTGGTCAGAGGCGTTACTAGCTAAACTGTTCGGGGGGGGGGGGGCAAGGTATTTACCGACTGGCTGGTCTTTTTACCGACTGTTTTTGCAGGAAAAAACGACTATGAGAAAAAATGACTGTGTTGACGAAAAATCGGCCGATTTTAAGAAAAACTACTATTTTTAAGAAAAATCGCGGCGCTTCGTGCCGACTCGGCTATTTTTTTTACGGACTGGCCGACAACATTCGGGGTTGGCGTCCCCCCCCCCCCTACTCATGACGCCCCTGAGCGTGGTAACTACGCATCTATGTAACGTGATTGGATTCGCCTGTGGCATGATATTCTGCTAGAAAAATCGTTCCAGCCTTGGCGGCAGAAGGTTACTATAGTAAGTAGGGTGGAACACGCTCTAAATGTCCCTTTCACATTATACATTCGAACGTGTGCTATCTTCAATAGAGGCTGTTCAGGAGGAGTACGTTTCGTAATAAATGCTTTCGTGTGTTAGCATTATCTTTTGTAATCATTGGCTCATTAGATTCTTTCCTTTCAGGCTTATGAAGATGTAGACATGGGGTCGACTTTGGAATTGTAAGTATTAATTCACATACTTCCCCGATGAAAAATTTATCTCAAAATAGTAGTATGAAGTTGTACGAAAAAGTAGCATGCAGTACTAACTGATGGTACTACATGCTTCTACTTCAAAGCTACCGTGTTACTGCATACTACTGCATGATACTATTAGCAAGACTGGATGCTACTATGGCAAAACGGGATGCTACTGGGTATTACTACATAAGATTGGACTAGTCTGAGGCACATTAAATGATAGTATTCTTTGCTACTACATAGTAATACATGCAACTTTTTCGTACATCTACCATACAACGACGCAGGCTAAAAAATTTTCATCGGGTCTGTAGTGCCACACTGTCAGAAGTTTCATAACAGATAACACAAGGATGCGCAGTTTCAACAGACAACACTTGGGATGTAATCTGTGGTGATTTTGAAAACGGTATGCACTGTAAAAAAAAAATCTTGCAGTATTAGCTACTGGGATTAATCATGTCTCTTAAAAGATAATCTTATCTCTAGTTCGGATTAATCATATCTCAGTAGCGATAAGATTAATCCCAGTAGCAATTATTAAACGCCTACCACTTAAGGAAGAATCATTAATTGTTTTTCACAAGTTCATTTTCCAGCTTGAGCGGCTTTAGACTGGTTTTGTGAACTTCTTTTTTGAAAATTGGTTGGAGTTAAAGCTGGTCCTGTGATTTCATTCTGGACATGGCTGCTGTTTTTGCTGTTTGATTGGGTCATCGAAAGGGTTCTCCTGCATTTGAGCGGCTTGAGCCTGAAGAAGCTTTAATCCTTAATGCTAACCCTGCAGTTAGCTTTAATCCTTACTCGGAGAAACTTTTTACAGTGTGCATTATGTGTTATGCATAACAAGCATTGCCAGGAAGAGCCGAAAAAATGCCGGAAAAGTATTTGCTGAATTTTCCGATATCATGACGACAAACAAAGAAGTCAGCAGAGGGTTTTTCCGTGTTTTTTTGCTCTTCCTGGCATTCCATCTTATGTTATTATTATTATTTGTTTATCACCCACAACTACAAGAAACAAGTAGTACAAGTGGATTAAACTATAAAAAGAAAAATAACTTCAACTAAACACTATCCTCTTCAACAAAAAACTGAATAAGACCGTGATCAGGGCCTATTTTACAAAATGCGTCCACAGAAAGCTTTCTGTGTAGGTCATAACATTTAATGCATAACGTTTTCAAAATCACAACAGATTTTTGAAACTGCGCATCCTTGTGTTATCTGTTATATGAAACTTCTGATAGTGTAGTGACATTCCATTACCAAGGTTGCGGTTTTCAAGCAACAGAGTGTAGAGATGGCCAGAAAAGTACAACACCAGTGCAACGGTTTTCTCGGCCTGCAGGTTGAGAAAGGAGTGCCGCAACTGAGGTTCTAGTGCGTTGAACAGACGATCAGGGTAGTGTGGTCAGGGGCTGAAATTCCTGACCAGATTGGCACCATCATTAATTCCATATGGAAAACTTAGGATTTTTCAACTTGTTTGTACAATACTCTTCATGACTATCTCTCCTTGCCGATGCAAAGCTCTCCGGCCTCTCGGAGTACCTAGCGGAAGAAAGGCAGAAGTGGTGTCACATCTGCTCCCAAAGATCGCCGCGATTGGTCGACACAGGATTTGAGTCGTTGAGTTTGAGTTGTTACGGAGACGCTTACTCCTTCTTCCTGAGAATCACTGGCGTGTTTTGGACTTTGTCATATAGAGTATTGCAGAAAATCCGGCAGGGGATTCTTGATCGTTCGCACTATTGCTCGCGAGCAAAAACTCCGAAAGATGTCTTGCTGAAGTCAATGCGAAAACAAAACGATTATCGTGTGTACCTGTGCTTATAGATCGTGAGAATGCTTTTGGGGATTCAGCGGTTCAGCTGTAAGTCGAGTTGGTGGAATATCCACATTGACAATAATATAATAATATAACAATAGTACAAATAATGTTTTCTCACAAGATCCTATTTCCAACTTGAGCGGCTTTGAGGCTGAAGAGGACCCTTGTCAAGAAGGGCCGAAATATAGCTCTAATAAAAATTCAGCTGACTTATCCGTTTTGCACTATCAAATATTTTTGGAAGTTTCCTCGTCTCCTTCAAAAATCATGGACAACAGGGCCCAACCAGCACATGACGTTATCCACTGCTTCCTGGCCGAAGATTGAAAATTAAGTGTCTTTTTCTGTGTGTTTATGTGTTTCATTTATTTTCTTCATTAACTCCGCTTTCTCAGAATGGTGGGTCATAAATAAATTACTTCCTTACTATATGATTATCAGTCAGCTTGGGCTGACGAAATATTTAATAAATAAATATTAATAATCCGACGTCGTTGCCAGCCCATCAGTCGACGCTTTCAAAGATGCAATGGATAAACATGTTGGAACCGACAAGTATTGTCTTGATAATTGTCGAGTTTTCTACAGGCTTGGGCCTTTTATTGCTAATAATAATAATAATTGCACCTAAACCAATCAATAATTTTTTGACCCCAATAGCACTTGGCAGAAAATAAAAAACACTTTTAATCGCTCATCAGAAACATTGGTCTTAATAGTGATAATAATACAGCGCAAAAAATGGACCATTGGCTTCTGCGAAGCTCGTCTAAAACACTGTTCGTTGTGGATTCTTTCGTCCAGATTGTCGAAGGAATTCTTGAAAGCTTCGATAGAATTGCTTATTACTACTTCAAATGGAAATCAGCCCATCACTCTGTTTTGGAAAGACCATCTGCCAATGTCTTTTGAGAATCGCCAGCCACTCGGCTTGAAGAAAACTATTAATTATAAACTATTTTTATAATTAACTATTTTTATAAACTATTTTTGTTCAAGCGGACAATTGTGTCAGCAGGCACGTTATCGTACTTCCCATGGCTAATCTTGGAACAACACTGTAAAAAAAATCTTGCAGTATTTGCTACTGGGATTAATCTTGTCTCCACTCAGATAAGATTATCTCTAGTTTGGATTAATCCTATCCCAGTAGAGATAAGATTAATCCCAGTAGCAAATACTGCAGTTAACTTTAATCCTTACTCGGAAAAACTTTTTACAGTGAATCTATCAGATCGCCGCGTATAAACCGAAATGCTTGCGCAGGTAAATTAAGGGCTTCGAGTCCTTGTGGACAAGGCAGGTAAAGACAGGAGGGCAAAATCTCGTGAAACTCGTTGAGCTCTTTCTAATGGCATCGGTGTGCTTGTCAAAAAAGGGTCTGGCGGAACAGTATTGAAAATGTTGTTCCGCGTAGAAGTTGTCCACTCAGATTTTGCGGCATTGATATAAGTCACTGATTTTCTATTAGGGATGTAAACGGTTGGGATCGACTAAAAAGAGGCACGGCACGGCATGGCGCAGGAGGCAGATGTAATAAAAAGAGATTAGCATGTAAGACAAGTAAGCGGGAGTTCGTAACTCCAGAGCCTAAAAGAATCGAATTTGGAACATTGTTCCTGCCCCTCACTCAGAAGCCTGAAAGGGCCCTTTTACTTTTCGTGCCTCTTTTTAGCCGATCCTTAAAGGGTTCACACAATCCATCTGGCCAGCGTCCAACATTGTTGGTGGAGCGCCAACCACTCAACTTAAATCATGACGACTTAGGCCATCAGACTCGTGGCCTGTTCCTGTGGCTGTTCCATTAGGGTATGGCCGCCGGTTGGCTAATACAATATTTTGTTTGCAGGTTTCATGATTGTACCTGCTTTGAGGAAATGCCAGATTGTTAAGCGACGCCTGGATTGAAATACCCACGGCATACCAAATTGCCAAAACTCTTAATACGATGCGAATTCCGTGGCTCAGCGGCGCTCTCTATTAGTTGAAAATGTTAAAGTTTCGTAAGTGCCATAATTTTTTCGATGTTGTAGTGTCTATTAAACATATCTTTTTTAAAGAGTTTTTTGGCGATTAGGAAATCGAATCTTACCATCGTACTTTCATCCATGCGTCAAAGAGCTGTCTTGGTCGTGTTCAAACTTCCTACCAATAAGAAACTACAGAAAGCTACAGTTTTCGTAACAGTCGATACAATAGAGGTAGGACTAAGCTTCTTTGTCTTTGGACGTCACATAACTTTGAACGCTCGCTGAAGAAGACACTAAAACCCGTGCCAGACAATTTTTATCAGATTTTGTGGATAATACTTGCCAAAAATGTTTATTTCATGTCTAGTTTACCCTATATCAGTTGAATTTCGAAATATTTACCATTAATTTCGATCCCTTTCTTCTATCGAATTTTGGGATCCAAAAACGTAAGTGACGGGATACCTATGACCTCGTAAAGTTTTCCGTCCGTCTGTCTGTTAGCACGATAACTCGCGAAGGGATTGAGATATTTGCTTAAAGGACCCCTCTTGCTTATTCTGCCTTTTATAATGTACTTAGCTCCCATATGGAATTATAAACTACTAAAATCCCCACCTTTCTCCATTGTTTCGTTTCGTAACTACGAATTTTTAGCGCTTTTTCGGCCTTGCCGAGTTTTCCCGTCACCAACGAAAAGTTTGCCGGAATTTTCAACGTCCGCTCACAACTCTTTCACACCCTAAGGATGTGATAATCTTCTGTTTATTATTTCTTTTTTTTTGTTTAGTTTTCCCACTTTTTAACCAAGGCACCTTCAGTTTTCAAAAGTTTCGCGCCCAGCCGCCGCGTCAGAGAGCAGGAAGGCTGGATATAGTCGACAAGCGGTAACAAGAGAATAGCTAGTTTTAGGTGGAAAGTAATGGTATTGAAAAACATCTTTTCAGATTCATTTCATGGGGGAAAGTATCATTTCTAGTTAGAGTTGTGCTTTAAAAGAGACGGGACAGCGGAACCCAACACGGTAAACATGGGCAATAGCACTGCAGAGATTCCCGCGGTTTAGTTGTTCGTAGCCCTTTGGCACATCTCCAAAGCGGAGCATAGGGCTGTCGGAAACTTTTCCGTGTGTCATGGCACGAAACGGATAAGCAGCTGAAATTTATCCTAGCGATATTCCGGACCTTCTTGGCAAGGGTCTCTTCCGGCTAGATTACAGTAGTTGCGTTTTTGCTGATACCATGGTATCTGTTACCACGGTAACTGGATCTGCAATTAGTCGTTTTTGCAGTTATCGTGGTATCTGTTACACGGTGCTCTGCAAAAATGACTATTGCCGAAATTGCACTTTTCGAAATCATCCCAAAAGAAAAACAGATATCCAGTTACATCACTAAGTGCTAAACTTCTTTCTCCCAATGTGACAAAATTTGATGAAAGTGAGATGGCTTTTCAGATACCACGGCCATTTACTACGGTCGGACCGTAGTATCTGAATATCTGATACCACGATAACTGGCCAGATACCACGATAACTGCAAAAACGCCTTTTGACCGTGGTATCAGATACCACGATAACTACAAAAACGACTTTAGACCGTGGTAACAGATACCATGGTATCAGCCAAAACGCAACTAGTGTGTCCTGTCTAGGTGAATGGTGCAAGAAAAGGAACGAAAAACGACGGTCACATGGTTAGTTTCAGACTAGCTCTGAAGTACACCAGTCCATTTGGCAGAGAGAGTTCTTTCCGCCTAAATCCCAGTTATCGAAAAATGGTGAGTCGCTCGTTGTCATGCTTTTTGTTTTGTCCGGTCTTTCGTGCGGCCTACAAGTGTGTTTCCGCGACCAACGTGGTTTTCGTGGCTTGCCTTGTGGCTCAAATTCGAAAAACAACTGGCGAGGTGATTGTCGATTTTGTGGCTCGATTCTGGCGGGAAATTCAAATTAACCGAACCTGCAATAAAATACATTTTAAACTGATACAATTTGATTTTATTGCAGGAACGAACCTGCAATAAAAATCAAATTGTGTCACTTTAAAATGCATTTTATTACAGATTCGTTCTAGCTACAGCTTGAAGAAGACCCCAGCAAAGAAGAGCCGAATCATTACTTAGATAAACCTCAGCTGACTTTTTGGGATCTCAAAACATAAGCGACGGGATACCTATGACTTCGCAAAGTTGTCCGTCCGTCCATCTGTCCGTCTGTCTGTTTTATTTCATAATTTTTTAATTTACTAAAATTGTTTAGTATTGTTTAGATAGCAGGACTATTCGGTATATTTACGGGGATTCGGTAGTTATACAGATTCCCGAATAGGCTATCGATACAAATCTATTCGGTATAATGATCGGGATCTGGTATAATTGCCAGTATTCGGTAGTTATCACAAATTCGGTGAGAGAATTTACTGAAATTATTTGGTAATTTTTCGATGCTATTCGGTATATTTTCGGAGATTCGGTAGTTACACAGAATCCCGAATAAATTACCGGTCCGAAATCATCCGTTATCATTATTGGGATTCGGTAATTTATTCGGTGTAATTTACAGGATTCGGTAGTTACCACGAATCCCGACTTTTGTTCCATACGGTAGTTATACAGAATCCCGAAGTATCCACCCTTCTGTTATAAGGTATCTTCTGCATGATAAATGGTGAATTCAAATTCCGCGCTTGCATTTATTTTCCATCATCTAATCTGATGATGTTGACGAAAGATGACGCATCACTTGAAAGACGTATAGGGATCTACTAAGAGCGTGTTCCATCCTACTTACCGTAGTTACCACGTATGACGTCGCAAATTCTGCCTTTTTGTCGTCAAGGCTGGAACGATTTTAATATTTTTCAGCGGAATATCATGCCACGGGTGAATCCGACCAATCACGTGACAGAGATTCGTGGTTACTACGCTTACCACGCTCGGGAAATTTAGTTACTATTTCGAGAAGGCTGTAACGGTCAGCGTAGTACCTTTTCGTGAGGTTGGAACGGATTTAGTAACTAATAGTTACTATTGGTACATGCTCTAAGCTTAGCCTACTACCCGCGGGGCGTGGACATACGCAATTGCAAGATTTTTAATTCGGCCAGAAAATAAATATCGACAAATAACTTCACAACAGCACCTCCGATGAAAAGTACTTGTTGACTGTACAAATATTTGACAAAAATACTGTAAATAATTGTACCTTCAGTAAACCGGGCTTTGCTCACTTAGTATGAGACACACGGCAGTTCCCGACAAAGCTTAAGGCCTGGCATATTTAACCCCTCGCTAACACGACAACTTCTGTGAAAGCGAGAAGTCGGCTAAAACGTGGAATGAGTTCCTTTCTGGTCGAGGGGTTACTCACTTGGTGGACACGATTGTAGAAGCCAGTGTTCGAAAATTAAGAAATCAGATGGATCGCATGAATAGCTTTTCCTACGGCAGGAAAATAGCTTTCTCCGTATGGAATGCCGCGTGTTCTAATTTCGCTGAATAAAAAAATATCCTAATATCACATAATTCTAAGAAACCAAAAATAGACATGACGTGCGCGGGTTAAGAAACGAGCTCTGATTGTGGGACATAGGAGAATCCTTGGAATGTTAAATCCATTGGAGAGCTGCATCCCTCCGGCTTGGACTCTTTTCGTATGGAGTCCGATATGGAGCTTTTTGTGAAGTCGGAGTCAATGTAGCTGAGATCTAAGTTGTCTTTCTAAAATAAAAGAATGGATATATTTCCCGGTCAAAAGCATTTTTCACGTCAGTGCTCTTGCAGTCCCTTGCGCGGACGGAACAGACGAAGACGGGGCTCAAAGAATTTCAGAAACAAAATAATTTAGGCGGATCCGGTCCGAACCGTAAATAACAGGGCCGCATAAAATCGGTACTGTCCAACTTGCATCCTATTCGGCCCATTCGTTTGGTTTTTGTGCATGTGACAGAGTTTCCACTTATTAATGAATATTGGTTTGAGAGTAGCTCCCGGCCGTTTAGCTATCGGATAAATAATAATAACAATTAAAAAAATAATAATTTTGTGTATATATTTTTTGGTGTGAGATAGACTGATAAGTGTGATGGCATCCATTTCTTCTGGGTTTGTTTGTTTATCCCGTTTGTCGCCCGGCTTTCGAGACAGTCTCCCTGCTGGGGACGTTATGTAAATAGTGTATAAATATGTATATTCAAACAATAAAAGGACTTGACCTTGAACTCTACCCCCCCCCCCCCCCCCCCAACTCCTCTAACCATTGCCACATCTGGTTCGGAGTCGGGTTTTGCATGTCTAGGTCATTGGTTCTTATCACCCAAAAAGTTTTACTCGAATCGGACCACCCGTTCGCATCCTACGGAAGTCAGTAATTTCCGGATTCCCCTTCCCTTAACACCCTCGACGATGGTCGCAACTAACCTTTTTCCGGTCATTACACTAGGAAATAACTGGGAGGGGATATCTAGAAATCGTAGGAGGCCAATTTGCTAACATGACGAAGGGAGAGCTCTTTGAATGTTGTGGTCTAGCTGTCAGTCCCTCGACTAAATTATATTAAATTAAATTTTATTTGTAACCCGTCTAGGTAAAGACGGAGTATGGTAAAAAAATAAAAAAGAGAGAAACAACATAACATCAACAACAACCAAAATACTTAAAATTCAGTTAACCGGAACATCATGGAGCACCATGGGTGGTTACAGCTTTTCTTCGTCCTGTTGATGGGGACAGCTATAAGGAACATTTCGATAAGATGGCTGTTCCTTGTCCAGGGGGGGGGGGGGGGAGGCGTAGCAAATATTTAGAAAACCGAAAGAAAATGGAACGAATTTGACGAAGATGTTCGTTACTAAAGATGGTCCAGAAAGGGGAAAGATACAGAACGTGTGGAAGAGCAGTGGCATTGTAGGTTTAGGCAAGAATCTTTCGGTTAAACCGCAACTTTCCAGAGATGATACGGGCATAAGCTCCACTGATGCGCTTCAGCAAATGAGCATCAGTAATTTTAGAGTGGTTTTCATTGAATCTCCGATTGGCAGTCCTAGGTATGTCAGACTGGATTTGCTTTGGACTTGGCATCCTATAAGGTCGATGATCGTTGGCTCACTCGAATGGTTATCAAATATCAAGAATTGAGTCCAATGCCAGCATATTCCGAAACTAGTGACTGGAAAGCACTTTCGATACCATTTGTAACACGACTAAGGTTCAGAATGTCATCAGCATATGCTATCACTGAGCAATTGATGCCATCATCGACACAAGTGCAAGGGGTTTTGGACTGGGCGTTCAGGACAGCATTGTCAAATGACGTAGGGCTAGTAGTAGCTCCTTGCCTGAGTCCTTTAAAAATTCTGACTTCAGGAAGCTGTAGATTGAATTCTCTACTGAAATCAGAACACTTCTTGTCACATTGGACGACTTTCAACTTTGCTCGAAAAAAAAACTAAACTCATTGCTAAATTTGCTAGTCAGTGCCGGAAGTTGAAAATGAGCGAAAATTCAGCGTCAATTTCTTAAACGACTCAATCCGGAAGCATTCTAACATTTGCAACGTCTAGATCACCCCATCCATGTCGGCGGTTCCAACCAAAAATCATTGCGGCCGCCATCTTGTGGCGTAGCTCAAAAGCACCCACATAGGCAGGTCAAAAGAGACCAAGACGAGAAGATTAGACAAAAAGAGAAAGAATTAGCTGGTGCAGCCTACGTTTCAAATGTACAAACAAGAGCTAACATTTGGCTGTATCTGTTTCTTTGAATAATTTGTTTTGAGACTCCACGTCATTCCTTCCTGACATTCAGACAATTGTCAAGACGAAATGTTGGATTGCAGGTGTTTCGGCCATTCTTCTGAATGCACTCCGACCCACTGTATAACTGAAGTGCGAGTGGAGTTACTGCTGCCCGGTCACCAAGTAGGGGTTCATGTTTTTGTTGGTTGCATTTGTGTTGGCTGAGGCTACAAATACTAAAAGAAAAGTACAACGCTGTTTGAGATAATCATCCCTGTGAACTGGCAATTCTTTATCCCCTATCATGCGCCATATCAAATCTCCCCTTTAAAGTTTAACTGAAAAGGCAGCTTATTTTTACATCTAATATTTGAATATATCAAATACATTTGATTGATACTGAACTGAATATATGAAATATATTTTATGTATATAATATATGAAAATTTGACTGAATATATGTATTTTGACTCATCTAAAGGATTTCGTATTTTTTCACCCGGGGCTCTAGTAATAACGTTCAGTGTTCGCTGCTTGCACGACAACCCAAAATTCACATGCAGAAATTTGGAAAATGATGTTAAGATATGTCTTGCAACTACTTGCAAGGAATCTGACTTTTTGGTTTGCTTTTCGGCAATGGTTTACATCTATAGTTGGTAAATAATTAGTTATATTTCAAACAGGTTTGTTCTATAACATAAGCGAGCGAGAAAATACAACGAAGTGAGCCCCCAAGATGCGGGAGCCCGCAATGTGAGGCCAACATACCAGTCGAAGGCTTTTGTTCGGGATACCCCCGCCCCCTTGAGAGCAGGTCCTATGCCTCAGTATCGAATTGCATTCGGGACAGAGGGCCCTGAGGTCGTGGAGGTCCCACCTAGGCCCAATTTTCTGGCTAGCCCCAAAGAGCCAGAAAGTTCCACGGGACCGAATAGTGTAAGTAACGCATAGGAACCGAAAGGCCATACTCGATCATTAAATCTAGTATCGTGGAACGTACAGGGTATTGAAAGTAAAATTGTCGAGATCCAGCGTGAAATAGCAGAATTTGACATTGTGGTATAAGTTGAAACTTGGCACAACTCGGATCGCGTGCCATCTTTCCCGGGTTTCGAGGTAGTGAATGCTTGTAGACCTATGTCGCGAAATAACCGTAATTATGGTGGGTTAATGATACTGATTAAGGATGGATCGTTTAGTTATTTCAAGAGTATCGGGAGTAAATCTGAAAATTTGTTATGGATAAAGTTAGGATGTGTGTCAGGGAGGAAGCTTACACTGGGTGCTGTTTATATCCCGCCGCAAAATAGCTCTTACAATAAAGAAGATACGTGGAGTATGCTAGAAAGCGAAGTGGAACATCTCCGTAGGGCGTACATGGGGGAAAACATGATCCTTTTGGGAGATTTCAATGCATACACAAGTGATGTCCCAGAGTTAAAGGATGTCCAGATTCCGGGTAATGATGGGGTGGTGCCGATAGCTTTCAGGATACCACGGGGAAGCAAAGATGCCATGCGCAAAATAAATGTTTGGGGGCGAAAGCTCCTTTCACTGTGTGGGGAAGTGGGTCTCATTATCGGGAATGGTAGGTTCGGTGATGATAAAGACAAGGGTGAGTTTACTTGTTTTTCGGGGGCTAAGCCGAGCCTTATTGATTATGTTTTGGTAGACATTAGACTGGAGCTGGAAAACCTACGTGTGAAAGTACTAAGTTGGCAAGGATCAGACCATGTGCCGGTAAGTTTACAAATATTGAATGAGGTATCTACTCGGATGTCACCGCGAAAGCATAAGTCGAATCATAGGGAACCAGGGATCCTAAAAAGTTTGAAACAAGAATGGTCACAGGAAGAGAATCAGGTAATTGAAAGTTTGTTATCTAGTAACCGAGTTAAACAGTACCTCCATAAGATTGTTATGGAAAGCGATTCCCCTGATGCTTTGGCGGGTAAGTTTCAGTCAGAAGTTCACGAAATAGTAGAGCCAATTCTAACACCGAGGAAACCTATTAGGCCTACTACAGGTTTTTACGATGAAGAATGTAGGATATGTAAGCTTAGTTTAGTACAGTCTTTGGAAGCGATACGTGAAAACACAGCACCACATGAGAAAACAAGACTAATGGGTGTTTACAAAGAAAAACGGCGAATTTACAAAAAGCTTATCAAGGTTAAGAAGGATGAGGCAAGTAAGAGAGAGATGAAAGAAACCCTGGAATCGTTTGTAAAATGTGACATGAAATCATTTTGGAAAAGGGTGAGCGAAAAAAGACCAAACACCGGGAGGAACGCTCCCGACCCGAGCACTTGGCCGGCGCATCTGGGGACAAAGGATAATGAAGGGGCAGATTCTGATATGAAGATATGGTATGATGAAGAATTTTCTAGAATTGATAATGAAACTAATTTGCCTATGTTTGAACAGGATTATGATTTAACACAAAAGATATCAGAAAAAGAAATAAACGAGACTCTTGATCGTATGAAAGGTGGGTCGGCACCGGGGGCCGACGGTATCCCAACAAAGTTTTATAAACGTTTTGCCCCGCATTTCATAGCGACGTTTGTTTTCCTATTTAATAGTATCCTGGCGACTCGAATTTGGCCAGATGCATGGAAGACTTCTGTTGTTCTACCTCTTTTCAAAAAGGGAGACCCCACATCACATGGTAACTACAGACCGATTTCTCTAATACCATGCGTAAGCAAAATACTAGAAAAAATTTTGGATTCGAGGCTAGCAAGATGGTTAAATCAGAATAAAATAATTAGAGAAGAACAGGGGGGGTTCAGAGAAGATTATAGTACGATAGACAGAGTTTTTGTGTTGAAAGCGATGATTGAGAAGTATTCCAAAGGGCAGGGTAAGTTATACGTAGCATTCATAGACTTGGAAAGAGCTTTCGACAGTGTTGATAGGATCCTTCTATTTGCAGAGATGATAAGAGTAGGTCTGCCCAGGATATTTGTAAGTTTATTAGCGGATATGTACAGGGCGACGAAAGGTATTGTTAGAATCGTAGGAAAAGGTACATCATCACCTTTCGAAACTGGGAAAGGAGTAAAACAAGGTAGTTCCCTGTCCCCGAGAATGTTCTGTTTATATATTAATGATATTGTGGATTTTTTTCAAAGGCGTTGGGCTCCAACGGTTAGTCTAGGGAATTTTGCTTTATCAGTGCTGCTTTTTGCTGATGACGCAGCGCTGTTCGCGAAGACACCCCAAGATCTCCAAAACCTCCTAAATATCCTTAAAGAATATCTAGACAAAAAGAAGCTAACCCTGAACGTCAAGAAAACGGAAGTCGTAATTTTTTCTGGAAAGACTAAAAAGCAAGATGAAAATTGCGTCAAATTTTACTTCAATGGGATAGAGTTGCAGCAGAAAACAAGTTTTAAGTATCTAGGAATGATCCTTCCCAGTAAGGGGGGGTGGAAAGATCATATAAAGGAAATGGTAAATCGAGGGAAAAGCAGTGTCATCGGCGATTTTGAGAAATCCCAGTGTTTCAGGAATAAAAGAGCTAAACATGCAAAAACAAATTTTCACGACTAAAGTCCTTCCTACAATCCATTGCGGAGGAGAACTTTGGGGTTTCGAAGCGGCAGCGCAACTAGAATCGATTCAGCTGCAGCACTATAAGAGACTTCTTGGAGTGCACATTACCACTCCTACACAGGCTTTGAAAGGAGACCTTGGAATATTTTCGCTAAGGAAGTACAGGCTAGTCCAGATTATTAGGTTTTGGATCAAGATAGTTCAGTTACCAGATGAAAGGCTGCTGAAAGGTGCGTACTCACTTTTGTTACAAGAAAGGAGAGCAAGATCGTGGTCGACTCAAGTAAAAGCTCTCTTAGACAACGCAGGATTATCTTATGCATGGAATGAGGGCTTAGGCCCGACACAAGATCAGGGAGATATTTTAAGGAAGTATGAAAAGATAATTGAAGACCAAGAAATCCAAGGTTGGCATACTAGACTCCAAACTTCAGAAACTCTTAAGTTGTATGCTGAAATAAAAGATGTTTTTGGTTTTGAATATTACTTTAAGCTAGGACTAGATCATGCTACATTAAAAACTTGGTTCCAGCTCCGATCTAACAGTCTGCCTATCCTCAGTAAAAATAAACTTTTCAATAGGAGGAAAGCTGGCACGAGAGAGAATTACCTTTGCCCTCTTTGCAAGTTGCAGGAGGAGGATTTGAACCACTTCCTCTTAGAGTGCCAAGAGCTTTCGCATTTGAGAGTAACATTTGTTGGGGGTGGGCTGGTATCGCTTCCCCGTATCCTGAAATCTACGAACCCCAAATGTATCCTAGATGTTTGTAAATATGTGACTAAAGGATTGAATCTCAGGAAGGAAAATTTAGCTTAGTTTACGTAGCATAGTATCTCTAGAGGTGTAATAGTTTATTTGTGAAGTGTATTAAATCTTGTATGGCCTTTTGGCTCAATAAACAAGCATTATTATTATTATTATACCGGGTTTTTGTCAACCGACCTGTGTCCCCGGCTTGACCCTCTATTTATTATCATTTTATACAGAAGTGTAATTAAAACCTTGAACCTTGAATTATTTCAAGCGTCGAGTACGTAACAAGCACATAGAGGTACAGCAAATCCGAAAGAATAAGTTCAATCGATGAACGATAATCTGTAGACAACAGACAAACGAAGTAACACATTTTCATCAGGTTTTCAGGCCTATCTTAGTGAATAAGTGATGTGTAATCGGACTGTCGTACCCAGCCCTATTCTGTTAAAATTTAAGTTGGATACGGATACGAAAATAGTAAATCTTTTCTAGTCTTGGGATCGGTTCTGGATTGCCACGAGGTTTAATTGTCTTCTATTTATCTATAATACTGATTTTTTTTTTATATAGTTGTTTATGTATAGTATTGCATTTATTTTTTATTCCCAATATAATTGGTGAATAAATCATCGAGTCCTGCCACAAACAAATCAGTATAGATTTTCACGTGGCAGGTCTGTTATGGTATTGATTTTTTTTGTGTGTAAAATCCCGATGAAAAATGTGTAGCCTGCGTAGTTGTATGGTAGTTGTACGAAAAAGCTGCATGTAATACTATGTAATAGCAAAGAATACTATCACCTGATGTGCCTCAGAATGGTCCAATCTTATGTAGTAGAATCCAGTAGCATCATTTCTTGCCATAGTAGCATCCAGTCTCGCTAGTAGTAGCATGCAGTAGTATGCAGTAACACGTTAGCCTTGAAGTAGAAGCATGTAGTAGTATCAGTTAGTACTGCATGCTACTTTTTCGTACAACTTCATACTACTATTTTGGGATAAATTTTTCATCGGGATTCCATCATATAATGAATTTGTCTCTCTGTCTCTCTCAAAACAGTATTTATCCTGAAAGGTGTAGCCTACTATAATGGTGCTTACCACATGAGGAACATAAGGCGGTACGATACGCTTGTGGAAAACGTCTTCCCAGTCCACGCACTGGAAGTACTGATGACTTTTAACTTCGTCCACGTCACTAAAACCAGCTCCAAGTCGTTTGTGACTGTCTTTGGTGAGAAGCTGAAAACAAGGTATATGTAAGCGAAACCAATTTTTTACTAATCGAGTGGTACCGCTATGGAATTCCCTCAGTCAAAAAACTGTCATGGCAGATAGTGTGGAGACCTTCAAGTCATCTGTTGACAAAGACTGGACTCGGAAGCCTTGGGAAACTGAACGGGATTCCCAAGGTGCGGTCGAAGATTACCTTTCGCTGCCAAGTGCGATTTAAGGTAATTTAAGGTAAATCTTGAACAGTGCGTCTACATATCAATCAATAAATTTATTTAATTCATGATATTACACATGACATATTAAAATTACACTAAAACAGGACTATTCTTTACTAAATAGGTAGGTAGCCTACGACAGAGTTATTTTTATTTGAACGTGGCCTAACAGTGAATGGTCGCCAAGAAAATACCTAAACCCATACCAGGCAACTTTAAAGTTTAATTGAAAGGTCAACTTATTTTGTGTCATTTAACTGAATACACTGCATTATTTGGATTGTGTTAAAGTCTTACCTGTCTTACCTACAATACTAACGCAACCTACTTCCATAATCACTCCATCTATTTCTAAACCAGGAGAGACCCGAATTTCGACGGTACATTCAACTAACAAAACTAAAAAAAACACGCTGTTTTTCTCACTTGCCGTGTTTTGCTACCTTCGATGTGTATCACGCTGTCGACGGCTGTCTGCGAGAAGTTTTTCCATTAGAAAAACCGATTATGTAAATTGTTTCCCTGTTTTCGCTACAAGTCAACGGGTCTCGGAAAGGCTTAAAACAGCCAAAACCGTGGGTTATTTGTTGAAAGCACAGCCTAGTTTTAAAATATTAAAATATTTTTAAATACTGTAATTTGAAGAATAAATAGTGCGAGAGGTCCTTTAAAGAACATTTTTTTTATTTTCCACTATTTGTTCCAGTATGACGTTCAGGGTATCTACGGCCGTCCTCACAACGCAAAATTCTACTATGAGGCGGAAAATTGGAATCTCAATACAAATGCGGCTCTTCTGTGGCCAGTGATCAGCTCGCAGAAGCTAGCTCACTGCGTGAACCCTTATTTTCGTGAACCGATTTCGTCAAGCAGACAACACAGCTACAAGCGCATAGAGGTACCACAATCTGGCAGAAATATTCCACTATCTGAAAATCGATTATTCGTGAGTAGCGGAGCAACGAAATAATGCATTTTCATCGGGTCTTCAAGCCTCTTTAAGTGAATAAGTGGTGGGTAACTAGATTGTCCTGTCTTAGCCCTTTTCGGTTAAACTTTAACTGATCATAATTTCCGAAAATGTTCTGTTCATGTCTACAGATCATCATATGCCAACTTTATTTTTAAAGTAAATGCTCCCAAGTCCTAACCTCCTTTGATTTCTTCTTTCAAAAGTTGCATTTTTTGCTAATTGGCACGAATATTCACTAAATAGATGGCGTTCAAACTAAACAGTAGGCCTATGCCCCAAATGGCAGAAAAGAATATTTAAAAGTCAACCAAACAATCGAAAAAGCAAGATTCTGCTTTACAAGAAAGAAACAAAACTAAGGTATTTAACCATTTTGACAAGCTTTCAAACAAGCATACCTCTACTTACTGTATCCCTCCCCCCCCCCCAAACACAAGACTTCAAAGATTTTGATGTTCTTGTCCAGGATGACAGACAATTTCAACGCCCGCTGTTCGTAGCGAATTGGTTGTACGCCTTCAGCAAATAAACGACGCGGAGAGATCGACTCATCTAGTATTTTGCCCCATAACTGCAACTAAATTGCGACTATTAGCTTTACAAACTTTCCGGTTTTCACCGGATTTCGGCCAAAATAATCAGATGGTCGGTTCTACAATTATGTCAACGCTCTGATTAAACTTGGCCAAACATTTCACACAAGCCAAAATATATATCCTTCTCCCCCCACCCCTCTTTTATGGTTACATTCAAAACCTGAGCTTCACCTGTTATTTTACCGAACGGGACTCTGCTTCCAGCAACTGAGGAGTTGGCCACTCTCGATTTTAGTATACAACAAGTGCCCGATGTCGGCACAGGTTGCCACGTGTTATAACGTTAAAATCAGTACGTTTAGAAGCGAAATGACACAGTTTATGAGCGGCTTCGGCACCGCTGATTTCGGTCGATGCCTGCCCCGTGCCGTGATAGAGTGTACAGCAGTTGCCGGGGAGGGGTTAGCTCCTCGCCAGCAACATATCTCAATACGTTCGAGAGTTGTTGTGCTTACAGACGGATAGACAGAGGACGGATTTCAGCGGCAAGAGTAAGGCCTGAGAGAGTGGTAGCCCAGCCAATACCCAAATTGCAGCCAATCAAACACACAACGACTCGTTACCTAAGAAGTTTTGTTCCCGCTTTCGTCAAGCTTTTTGAGTCGCATCATTAATTGTATACAGATTTGAATATTGTTTATTATGTATCTTTTGTATATAACTAGTGTTAATATGGACGAGAACCACGAAATCGGCTTGACCGTTGTGCCGGTTTCGAAAATAAATGAATTGAATTGGGAGATTTACGATGTAATTTTATATCGATATTTCGGCCCTTCTTGGCAAGGGTCCGTAGCTGACATATCCGTTTTATGCATTATTTGAATGTATGTTTCAAAGTCAGCTTGGGCTCACGGAATATTTATATCGTCCCTATCCTTCCGACCAGCACTGGGGTAAAGAGCGCGAATGTTTGAGCGCCAGTTCAAGTTCACGTTCAAGTTTTTTAATTTTACACAAAAATACAAATACATTATACAAGCACTGTGGAGGACAAAAACTCGAACATGCAGTGCTTGTTAAAAATTTTACTATACTAACAACAACTACGTAGTTAATTCGAGAAGAGGTGCTTACCGCAACGAGGAACGTTTTCGTGGGCTCCGGTAAACTACTTCTCAAGCGGAGGGGTTTGTACAAAATATCATGATACATCTGAGGCACATTTTTGCTATAGAAAGGAGGTAGACCGCACAGAAGCTCGTATACCACAGCGCCCAGACACCACCAGTCAACAGATCGGTTGTAGGGCTGAAAAAAAAATCGTTTACAGCAAAATTAAGACCAGAAATTCTGCCCTCTCAAATTTCATTTTCCAGCTTTTCCAGACTCTCCGGGACTGAGCAAGTCTTCACGGTATGCAGTTTGTTTCTAGTGTGCTATGCAGAAATTCTTCGTGTACATATTCAGAAAATTTGACGCAACTTGAGTCCAGTCGAACCTATATGTCTGCACATTAAAGCGGGCCACAAAAAATGGTCTTTCTACCACACACACAATGCTAACCATCCCTGATGTAACTATGAATGTTCAAAACCACTAAAAACACCGTAAAACAATGAGCAAATAAAAAAAACAACCAAATTTCATATGTTTGAAATAACTCTGTCTGGACTAAATCTCAGCCGATTATCCCGGACAGCTGTTATGGCACGTAGGGAGGCAAAGGTCAAACTAAAAATTTCCATCTAATGCTCCAACTGTTTATTACAAATACAAATAAATTATCAAACCAAGACCAGTGTGGTACCTCTGAAGACAAACAAAAATTATCAGTTAGGTCTTATAATTCTTTGCTAATCAATCCTGGAAAATTCCGCCATCTAGAAAAGAAGACGTTGTGCGTGTTTTTTTTTTATCGAGCCCAAACAGCAACTCGGCAATCGAGTTCAAATCTAAACAAACCCGTGGCATGCGATGACTAAGAGAAGGTAACCAGAATGTTTGGATTAGGTCTTTAAGTAAACCGTCCATTTCACGGGGACACTTGACTTGTCGACCAAGATACAAGTTTCCTTGAAAAGTGCATGCATTATCCTGAATGCTGCACGGGCTTAAGGGGAAGCTCGGGCGAAAATCTGGCAAAAACGACAATTATTTTCAACACTTCAGTAATGTTTTATAACAGTGTGTCCTTTATGAATGTATGGGCTGATCCGAACTTTCAGCTCAATATAATCTTCTGTCGAAACGGTGGTTGAACTTCTCAGGTAATGTATCTGCAACGGTTTAGAAGTGGTAATTGGCCGTTAATCGCAAATCGAAAATAAGCAATCGAGAAGATAACAGGATGATTAGGAATACCGAAGGCTATTATGAGTCACAGTTTCCGCTTTCTTGTTCACACGTCAGGTTGCTGGAACAAGCTGGTCAACAAACTTCATAAATTATGCACACAGCGATTTCTACTATGGAAAAATAGGGAGAATCAATGGTGGCAAGATCGGAATCTAAAGGTCACTGAACGTACACTGCCAGAAGTCTGATAACGTTCAACACACGGACATGCATACTTGTTAAACCGTTGGAAGGATATGCAAGAATATTGACGTTATAACCTTTTTAAGTCTTTTTAACGGGCATTCCGAAACACCTCCATATATTAATCGTATTTCTGTGTGTGCTGTTAGTGAATTGTAAATGTAATAACTGTTGATATTATCTCGTTTTTAGTTTGGTGTGAATTTGACCAAGTTATAATTTTTACTTATAGACGTTTTGATTAGTTGACGTGTTACGTATGATTAAAGGTTTTACTTAGAGTTTTATTGTGAGATACATGTACGTTGACCAAATGAATAACATTAGTTATAGTTGTTTTTAATTGTTAAGTCATACATGACGGAAGAAATTCAATGTTCGGCTTCGTCCGTGAGCGAGTTTTTTTTAAATAAACTGAATTGAATTGAATCGAATTGTGTTTTCGTAGTACATAAGAACCGAAAACGATTTTAAATGTTAAATCGCAGTTTCAATCTTATAGTTTACCTCAAGCTGACAGAAGCTTGATAAGATTTAACGGGCGTTATCCCCAGGGTTGGCCACCAAAAGTAACTTCGTACACCCTGGAAAGTAACCCAAACGTATCTCAAAGTAACCCAATGTAACCTAATGTAACCCAAAGTAACCCAATGTAACCAAAAGTAACCCAAAGTATCCTGAAGTAACTCGTACACCCTGGTTCTTGGTGACCAACCCGGGCGTTATCCTTACGTAGAGGAGCAATTCGCCGGGTCGTATGGAGGTGGCTGTCTTAGATTAATAGGCTAAAATCAGCAGGGTACTTCAGAAAAGTCGAATGAAAACTGAGTGCGAAATAAACCTCTGTCATTGCCTAAAGACGGGACGAAGATGTTTCCAAGATACGCAAGGAAGGCCGAGTTCGACGAGACCTTGAGTTTTTCTGCACGAGTCTACCACAGAACCCATTCTGAAACCGATCCGGCACCCAGTCGTCTGTGCACCAAAGTAAGGGAACATGTTCGTCAACGTGGATTTACACTGTAAAGTGATATAGACTGTCTATTTTTTTGTTTCTTTACCGTACCCTGTTCTTAACGAAATTTCATTTTTCTTTTATATTACGTTGTATAAGTAGTGAACTGATAGACAAAAATGCTCCTCAGCCGGGATTTGAACCCAGGACCCTTTGCTTACAAGGCAGTCGCTTGAAAAAAGTGCCATCTATGCATTTTATATTACGTCTTTTGTGACGGGTCATAAAATTTTTTTTCTTGATTTTAGTGGCTTTTTAAAGCAAAATAAAAGCGCCATAGCACATAGGTTGCGTTCCATAAACTTGGCAACTGTTAACAATCGTCAACTTTATTTAGGGGCGGGGCTAACTGCAGCTTTGACGATCGTTAACTTTTCCCAGTTCTACAATTGTTAACTTTTCCCAACGATGCTCACCAACCATCGTTACAAAATAGTTAACAATCGTTAAGATGTGGAACGGAAATCGTAGGTGGGCGGAGCTTAAATTTCGAAATCAGAAACCTGGAACGCAAAAAGTTAGCAATTAACAATCGTTAAGTTCTGGAACGCAACCATAGTTCCGTTCTAAAACGCAGTCTGCGTGACGAACTAACCTCTTTTCTGATGATCTCGGGAGCGAGGTACTCTGGGGTGCCGCAAAACGTTGCCGTAGTCTCCTCCCCAAGTATCTCCTTACAGAGGCCAAAGTCGGTGAGGACGATATGACCGCTTCTGTCTAGCAATATGTTCTCCGGCTTAAGGTCTCTGTAGATAATACCACGGCAGTGGAGATGCCCCAGTGCCAGGGCTATTTCGGAGGCGTAAAAGCGAACACGGGTTTCACTGAATATCCGCTCTTGCCGAATGTGGAAGAATAGCTAAAATGAAAAAAAAAATTATTCGGCAGTTTCCAGTTATGATCAGCATGCTGCAATGCCAAAGGTCAGTCGTCCTACCTATTAATACTCGTCCTCTCTAGTTCCTTAACTGTTCCATCCATACTCATACTCTTTGATTAAAGTCTAACTGAAAAGCCAACTTATTTTTGTGTCATTTAATTGTATTTACTGAATTATTTGGATTCTGCAAAGGGATTTTTATCTGCTCTAGATATGGCGTTCAGAATATCTGCGGCGTCCCCACAGCGTAAATTCTACTATGACGCGGGAAATTTTAATCTCAACACAGACGCGGCTTTTCAGTGGGCAGTGTTGAGGCTGGTGAAGATTGCTTAGTGCCTGAACAAACAAAAAATCATACATCTTTCGCGTAAGGTATACAACAAAAATACAAGCGCATACAGGTACCACAAATCACACGGAAATTCCACTATTTGAAAATCGATTATTCGTGAATAGCGGAACAACGAAGTAACGCATTTTCAGCGGGTCTTCAAGCCAATTTAAGTGAACAAGTGATGAGAGACTAGATTGTCCTATCGCAGCCCTTTTCGGTTAAACTTAAGTATTAAAGTATTTCTTCAACCCAAGCTGCCAGCGAATCATATTTCTTGGCGCAAAACGAAGCTGCGATCATGAACGTAGGCTCGCGCTCGTTTTTCTTGCATGAGCCTGAAGAGGACCCTTGCCAAGAATGGACGAAATGTCGTTAAAATAAACCTCAGGTGACTTATCCAATTAGCGCTATCAAATATGTTTTTGATTCGGCAGACTCATCTGTACCACCTATTTTATAAGTAGTGAACTGAAAGACAAAAATGCTCCTCAGCCGGGATTTGAGCCCAGAACCCTTTGCTTACAATGCAGGCGCTCTAACCATTTGAGCTACCGAAGGGCTTGTGAACAGAGTTCGCAAACCACTACAATAGTCTGGTAGAAGCCGGCCATAGGAACAGTGAACCCGCCCGAAGGCAAATCCATCTAGCCAGTTCACATCCCAATGTCACCGAAATTAATAATAAAACATAGATGGCACTTTGCACAAGGGAGACCTCCTAGACTTATAAATTATATTAAAAAAAACTGTTTCTGGTTTATTGGTCACGGTAAAAGTCCCTTTTGTAAAGTGCCATCTATTTTTATTATATATCATCTATGTAACCTAACCGGCAATACAAGGATTTTTACCCCTGTCGATTTTCCCTCTTTTCTCGACTTATCTGGCCCCCAATTACTGTTCCAGTCAGAAGCTCGTTCGCCAGAAATACCAGTCCTGCAAACTTCACCGTTTAAACACGTGTAAATACTCCTTCAGACCAAGCTGACTGGAGTTGCGTTTTATTTGAAGTACATAGTACAGCGGGAGCGGACAGGGAACTGTAAGTTGGCGTTTTATTCTTGGTGGACGTTCTATTCTTACGCTGAACTGTTCCCTGCCTCACCCAGCGTACAAACTAGCAGGTCCGCTGGCACTCAGCCGGCGGCAAGCTGGCAAATTAAACGACTTCGGGCACCTTGCGCCTTCCTAGCGTACGGCCCGCTGGCGAATATAACGACAACGAACAGTCCGCTGTACTATGAACTTCAAATAAAACGCAACTTGGGAAAGACATATATAAACAATTATTCGTAACGGAAAAAAATGAATAATATATTAAAATGATCCAACACAGGAGCAGATCAGTTGGCAAGTTTTCATTCGGGAAGCTGAGTTTGAATTCCCAGATGACAAGTCCGCACAAGGCAAGTGCATGAGAGAGAGCTTATTCCAAACAATTGAAAACTTCATATGGGAGGCCCAGAAAGCAGTGATCTGTCCTAGGAGCATAGTTGCCACATGGTTGAAGTTTTTCGTGCTTCTAAAGATCGGAAAAATTGTTCTTTTGCTGAAGAAAGTGCCATTTTAACGTAAAAAATCCCTGCAGCAATTTGAGGCATCATGATGTGCAAAACTAATCAAATCAACGTACGTAGGGCACTTTAAGAATTAACTTTGCTTCTAAACAAAAAGCAGTCGGAACGAAACAAAAGTGTTGTTTTGAAGATAAAAAAATGTCATTTCTACCAGAAAGTCCTCCTTTCCTGCTTATTTCAGAAAACAACAGTGTAGAAGTACCACTTTTGTTCTACCCTTAGTAACCTACCCGTACCAAAGGGGTGTCCGAAATAATACTAAAAACACAGTTACCGTTATATAAATCGTACACTAGACCCAGCGAAATTCGTACAAAGAACGCACTTAAAGTGCGCACGGTAAGTCCCGACAGGACAAGGGCAGTCGTCTTTCGAAACGTACGCAATCGACAATCCAATAAACTTCAGAGGGTATAGACCACAGTGTATAAGTTTATATTGATTTGATCTGACCATGCTAAATAACACAGATTATTTGAGATTATTGTAAGGATGGAACGCTAGACAAGAGACTTGTACAGTGACCAATAAACCAGAACTAAGCATATGTGTGAACTGCTTAGATGAATTTGGCTTCGGCGGGACCACTGTTCCTGGGGCCCGCTTCTATCTAACTACTGTAGTGATTTGTAACTATGTTCACAGGCCCCTCTGTAGCTCAGTAGTAGTGGACTGTCCGTGTAAGCCGAAGGTCGTGGGGTCAAATCCCACCTGAGGAACACTACATTGTAAAAAAAAATCTAGCAGTATTTGCTACTGGGATTAATCTTGTCTTTATTGAGATAAGATTATCTCTAATTCGGATCAATTTTATCCCAACAGAGCCAAGATTAATCCCAGTAGAGAATACTGCATACTTATTCGGAGAAACTTTTTACAGTTCAGTTCACTAATTAAAATGAAAATATTTCCCAAATCGACGCGTTATTCCTAGAGTAACTACACAATCAATGGGAATCGGATTCAGTGTCAGCTTTAACACCACCACCTAGCAATTGATACTTTGAAAACAGTTCTCGATTTGCTAAAGATGCGGCTTACCTCCCCTCCATTGATGAAATCTAAGACGAAATACAGTTTGTCGTGGGTCTGATAGCAGAACTTCAAGGAGACTAGAAACGGGTGATTAATGTTCTTGAGTAGGACGTTCCTCTCGGCAAGTATGTGGCGTGTTTCGTTACGTTTGACGATCTTCTCCTTCTCTAGCACCTGGAGGAAAGAGTACTTGATTTGGAGAAGACGAATGAATAGTTGCGTTTTTGATCCGAATTCTCCTTGCAATTCTTCTCGCAATTCTCCTATTTCTCGTTTTTGGACTATTCAGATGAAGCGAATTCTTCTTTTCTTGCGTTTTTGTCAGAATTGAGAACGTAGCGCGATTCTGCAGAATCGAGAAGTTCCTCCGATGGTGAATTCTAGATTCTCCTCTCTCCGTTCTCCTCCCTGATTGGTCAACAGAGTGCGGGTGTTCAATGTGCATAAACACGTATACCGGGTTGCGCACGAACTGCAAAATTAGTGTTTTTGTCAAAAGCGAGAATGGAGAAGTCAGAGGGGCAAAAACGGTAATTTGTACGAGAATCGAGAATTCAGAAGCGAGAACTCGGAACGGAGAATTCGGATCAAAAACGCAAAAACGGTAATTTGTACGAGAATCGAGAATTCAGAAGCGAGAACTCGGAACGGAGAATTCGGATCAAAAACGCAACTAATTAGTTATACTTTCTTTTCTAACGGTCTCTGAAAATGTAACTGCCTAACTTGGCGTTTCTTGCCAGGTATATAAGGGAGGGCACTAGATATACCATTCACCCACCTTAGAGTGTCATAGTCCCCCCCCCCTCCAATAAAAAAAAACAAATAAGGAATTTAAGGGATATCAGCCGTATTTCGGACGGCAATACAGAACGATAACACAATTACTAACCAAAAAGAGAACAACAATAAAACAAAACAAAAAAGTGTATACCGATAACTACCAAGTGTAAAGAAGCTATCTTTTGATGCTACTCGCGATGAAGCATTCCAACAAGAGCTAGAAGCTCATATGGCGCTTGCAAGGCTGGTTCAGAAGATGAAATATAGAATTTGCCTTTTCGTGGGTTTGTTCTGATCATTTGTAAGCGAAACCCTTGAAACAAGAATGATCATGGACTTGGAAATCACGACAATGTGTCGTTTGGTAAAGAGTATTTTATTTTTGAACTTGGCTGTAATGATGCGCACTTTAAAGACGCTAGAAATTCGTCTGTAAGCAAAACCCTTGAGGCAAAAACCATAACAGGCCCTTGGGGATCATTAATATATACCGGTTAAGATGCGGTTAAGATTCGGTTAAGATGCGGACTTTAAGGGTGCTAGAAGGGTGCTTAAGCGAAACCCTTGTGGCACAAATGATCATAGGTTGAGATGTATCGTTTGATCAAAAGTGCTTTTCGACTTTAGCGGTAAGATGCGCACTTTAAGGGAGCTAAACTTCATTTGTAAGCAAAACCCTTGAGGCAAAAATAATAATGGGCATGAAAATGTATATTTTGTATAAAAGTACTTTTCTTACTTTGCGGTCAAGATTGGTGCTTTAAGGAATAGTCGGATTTGGAAAGTGCAATTTCTAAGCGGATCTTGTCGAATCTCTAATATTCCAGCCAAGTTTCATCGTCCTAGCACATCTGGAAGTACCTTAAACTCGCAATCACCGGAATTCCGGACCCCCCCCCCCAACTCCCCCCACAGCGCCCGGAGCCAATCTGGTTCTGAGAATGACTTATCGAGAGCATCTGTTTGTTATTCCGACAAAGTTACCGATCTCTCCAGTCTAAGCCGGTCACTTATTCCCCCCCCCCCCCCGCCCCCAATAGTTGTCGGATCCGGTCCGGACATGAAAAAGATCACCGGAGACATGCCCTCTGGTCAATTATTAAAATTCACTCGAATTCAATCACCCGTTCCAAAGTTACGCATGAATCAATATTCTAGATTCCCCCTCCCTCCACTCCCCCTACGATTACTGGATCGAACAAATTTGTATTTATAAGTCAGTTTGATAGGGTCCCTGATATGCCTGCCAAGTTTCGTCGTGAAAATCCCCAAAACCGGCATCACCAGAATTTAGGGAAGCCCCCCCTTCACACACCCCCCCCCCGCCCCAAGTGTCCGGATCAAGTCCAATTGTGTAAACGATTTATCTAGAGCAGATGCTTGTTCTTCCAAGCCAGTTCCGATCCGTCCATTCTAACCATTTCTCGAGATTTCCGGTCCTACCCCCCCCCCCCCCCAATTCCCCCATGGTTGTCGAATCCGGTTGTCATCTATTCAGTTATTAAGTATCATTCCAATCCGATCACCCGTTCGAAAGTCACACGCTACTCAATTTTCCGGATTCCCCCGCCCTCCACTCCCCCCAGATTTCAGAGTTAGTTTTGTCGGGTCCCTGATATGCCTGCCAAGTTTCATCATCCTAGCAGACCGTCCGACCGACAGACGGAATTGCGATCAGTATATTGCACTTGAGCCAGAGGCTGCAAGTGCCATACAAATTCAGCGTTTTCCCAAAACTAGCTATCCGTCGGAAATTAGTTTTGCTTTTTGTGAGGTGGTAGCCTACAGACTATGGACATCCTTCGGGGCTCGGGCATGAACTTACGAAGGACGACATACAAATTTACGATGCATATGGCGGTGACCAAAGAAAGATCCTGAAACGAGCATCACGCGCGTGCCCCACACAGTACCCTCTTCCACTTTCAAGGTCTTGTTAAATGGAACATTGGTCACTGCAGATCTTTTAACTATTACACTTAGGGTGTCAGAAGGTGGAAGTCCCTGGTCAGAAGAATATATTTTCGACACCATCCGGTGAACTTCTACGGCAGCGCAACGTCTATCCAGCATCAATTTGGCTGTGCTGTGGCGAAGCTTTTGCATGGTATAAGACCGGGTTCGGTTTGGTGTAAACCCACTCAAATGCATCCTTGATCAATGCCGCGTTCGATTAAACCTTGTCTTGGTCCTGTCCCAATCCTGTCAGCCAAATGCGGTTTTATTCAACTGCCTTGTCCGCGTAAAGCCGCTTAATTTGCCCTGTCAGCTGACAATTGCCAGTGCCCTGTCAGACAGGACGCAGTGAATGATGACATGATCTCGGAGCAAGTTTCGGTCCTATCTCGGCGACTGTGTTTTATTTGTGATGCTTGTTCGTTGGGTCATTTACCTGACAAGGCTAGATAAAACAGCTTTAAAGTTTAACTGAAAAGCCAACTTATTTTTATATCATTTACCTGAATACACTGCATTTTTTGGATTGTGTTAAGGGGTTTTCTTATTTTTCACTATTTGCTCTATAATGACGTTCAGAATACCTACGGTCGTTCTCACAACGCAAATTTCTACTATGACGCAGAAGAATTGAATCTCAACACATACGCGGCGTTTCTGTGGCCAGTGATCAGCTACTGACCAGTGGCCAGTAGCTCACTGCGTGAACACTTATTTTTGGTAAATCGTTTTCGTCGATAATACAAAACAGATGCAAGCTGCAAGCAGATGCGAGCATACAAATCAGACAAGGGAATTCCACTATTTGAAAATCGATTATTTGTGAATAGCGGGGCAACGAAGTAACGCATTTTCCCCGGATTTTCAAGCTTCTTTAAGTGAATAAGTGATGGGTAACTAGATCGTCCTATCTAAGCCCTTTTCAGTTCAACTTTAAACCGTGACAAGGCAGTAACAAGAAGACAAGACCGAGACGAGGAGGACTCAAATCGCACGCAGCTCAAGTCTAGATGAAACTTCGGCAGATGGAGTTAGTACGCCGTTAGTACGGCTTTCCTACCTCAGACTTTGGCCACTAGAGGCGTATTCTCTCCATTCATGGCGGGATGCCACTGAAGAGTCCCCGGCTTTTTGGTCTGTCCCAGGGACTCTCTTCCTGCATTCTCGCCAGTCCCAATGGACGGGCAAAACTCCGATTATCATCACAATCATCAAAATGGACCCCTTTCAGATTCAGAGGAGAGTCTTTTGGGGAGTTACTGGTAGCGTTGGTTTGCGGAAAACAGAAGTTAGGGATGATTAAAAAGAATTTTTGACATCAATATCGGGTTTAGCTGCTGGAAATGACTGACTTTGAGAAAAGGGTGTTTATTAGGATATCGTGGTTAAGATTTTTAATTTGCAGAATCAAGCAAAAAAACGAAGGTGGGCCACTTAAAGGGCAAATTACGTCTCTTAAATAAGTTAGGCAAGGACGTAGATTTGCGAATTTTTTAACAAAACCCATACGGAGGGATTCCATGCCTTCTCGTTGTTTTCCGTCTTAGGAGTCCTCGTTCAAGGTGAGTCCCTCTGTTTTCGTGGTTCCCCACGACTCCCTAAGGAGTCCCCGGAGAATGGCAAAAGTACGCTTTAGGTTGCTCGTTCATGGTAACAAAATAAAATAACTATAATGCGAATAAAGACGTTCACGCTTTTCACTAAACATGGAAACTGGAGAGACAAGAACGACTGAGCAACACGGACTTTGGAATTAATATACACCGTAAAAAAAAATCTTCCAGTATTTACTACTGGGATTAATCTTGTCTCTCCTGAGATAAGATTGTCTCTAATTCGGGTTAATCTTATCCCATTAGAGATAAGATTAATCCCAATAGCAAATATTGCAGTTAACTTTAATCCTTACTCGAAGAAACTTTTTACAGTGTAGATACAAAGCCAGGAAGATTATATCAGACTAGCGCAAGTATTAGCATACCAGGCGTGTTCGACGGTAAATATTCCGAAATCTGGTGCATGATGGATATCTGCCCCCAACATGAAACAAATACTGACAGTGCCAAGTACAAATACTCACACTGCCAAAACAAAATAACAGTCGAAATTCTAAGCCGGATCTAAGTTGAACCCTATTTTATTTTTATGAGTTTTAATTCAGGTAGCTAGGTTTTGCTTTCAGTTGCATTTTTAACTTTATTTGAATGTAAAAATTCTTGCTTATGTCCAGTTTTTGTAGGCCTTCTTCAGTCCTATATAAGGTTTGAAGCCAAGCTGACCATTCATTACAAAAGAAATAGAAAACCGTGATTTTCGGGTTTTTTTCTTGATCAGCTAGTTATCCCACTCAGATGATGTGCGAGGGATAAATATAATTTCGGATATCTCGATTGCACTTCCAGCAAATCGTCCTAAAAAAAAAACCGAAAAACACGGTTTCCTATTTCTTTTTTTCTTCTTCAGCCTTTTCCTGAAAACCATTCTCTGAAGACATAACTTTTCCTACTTTATCAAATAGACTTCCTTATTTACTTTCCCTTGCCTTGCTCCGAAATTCGAATGCACAATATTCTGAAATTCACTACGATCTTTTATCGCTTCTCAAATTCAAATACTGGTCGCACTTCGTGTGCATATAGCGTAAGGTAAGGTGGACTTACTTTAACTGCGTAGATCTGATCGTCTGGAATGTGTTTGGCCAGTAGGACCTTCCCGAAGCTACCTTTCCCGATGACACAAATGAACTCGAAATCCTTCGCAGAAACGCTGAAAGTACAAGACCGTTTAGAAGTAGTGAACAGAAAGACAAAAGTGCTCCTCAGCTGGGACTGAACCCAGGACCTTTGACTCTCTAGGTAACTGCTCTAACACTGAGCTAAAGAGGGGCTAGTGAACATAGTTTGCAAACCACTACGATAATACCGCTGAAGGCAAATTCATCTAGCCAGTTGGCGTCCCCAAGTTACGGGATTGGATAGATGGGTAGATTCAAGGTTATACAAGGGACTTGTACCGTGACATATAAACCAGAAGTAAATTTTTCAACTGAATTTAAAATTTAAATCTCTAATTTTGTGTCTTTAAATCTCTCTTGTATAATATTTCATCTACATAATGCCCAGAATAAGATCAACAGACTGGCGGCAAAGATTCGCCGGGAACATCTAGCTAGGCCATCCTCCCCAAACCTTCATGGGCCCGCTAAATGCAATGGTCAACATATGTATTGCCAATTCGGCGCTACGAGTTGAATCAATAAAAATATATATCTATCTATCTCTAAGGAGAAGATTTCTTAGGCCTGATAAGTCCTTTTTTCTTTCTTCCATGGATTTTTTTTTGTTATCTTGCGCATTCACCCTGTTATCGATAGCTCACTGTGATTGTTTTACTCTTTCATCTTTTCTGCTCTGTTTCCCTTTCTTGTCCAGTGTGTAATAAACTTTGATCATCATAAGAGCCGTTGGGGTCTAATCATGACTTGTAATAACTTCTTTGGTACGCAACCAAGGTCTTGACTGTCACTAATCTGGGGGGGGGGGGTGGACCTTGGTGGTGTGAAAGCCAAGAGTTAAAAGAAATCGAGAAATGCTATAAGCGAATCGCCTCCGCAGGGCGACACCCTAGAATCACCCTCGACAACCCCAACCCTCATTCTGGGGCACTCCCGTTTCCCCGATCAAAAGACAACCTTTCGACTTTCTCCCTCTCTAAAATACAAAGGAAGTTCAAACCAGAGCAAAATAACACTAGAGAGTACCGCCAAGACTTGAAAAAAGTGACACACACTCGAATAACAGTGACACTAGCACCACTAGCGATCGTGAACATCTCTACTGAAACTCATTCAGTCGTTCACCAACGCTTGCTCCGATAACTTCATATTCTGAACATTGCAAAAAAAATGATACAGCCTTCATTGTTTCCTTGGCGTGTGCAGACCGCACCTTTGCTATACTAGAAATTTCTAAGCCCGCAAGTTTGTCTCGCTTTAAATGTCGCAAGCCTAGTGGGCGGCGCAACAAGTATAGCCCGTTTGCAAAGTATGGAAAGCGTAGGTCTTGGCGCTACTCCTATTGTTATTTTGCTCTGGTTCGAACGAATAGCTAGAACTTACTGTCTCTCCTTGGGTCCCATGTTGACCTTAATTTCGTCACTGTCGTGAATTGACGCTTGACTTGACCTTGCAGATCCTTCGCTGGACGAATCACAGCCGTCGGACGAATATGCAGAGAAAAACCTGTCTGTGACGTCATCGCCAGGCAAACGGAGAAAACTTTGAACCTCAGGCCTGTGAACATGAAATTCTGATAACGTTTTAATGACCTATCGGATAACGACTTCCTTTTGTAACAAGGCTCAAAACCAAAGAAGAGCGCATTAAAAAAAGTAGCGAAGGGGCTGTCAAGGTTACATGCAAGCTTTTTATTCGAACCAACTTTTATAAACGGTGAAGCAACTGCACAAGTATTGACTTCCTTCAGGTTGTTTATTGCCGAGTACTTAAGGCGTATCTCGCCGTTCCCCGAGGACTCCACTTGAGGAGTCCCCGCGTTTTTGTTTGTCCCGGGTACTCACTCCCCGTATTCTCGCGAGTCCCCACGGACGGGGAATGCTCCGATTATCATCACCATCGTCGAAAAGGACTCCCTTTCAGATTCGGAAGGAATCAATTTGGGAATCTACTCATCTGTGAATAATTAGAAGGATAATGGTATATTGGTGAGTTTTATAAATCATCTTACAAATGTTTCTTTCAGTTTTATTGTCTTTCTTGCTCGAAATTAATTGCTATTGGGTGGAGATGTTGAATTCATGATACCTTGTCTGGTCTTAACGCAGAACCACAACAGACGGTGGGTTCGTATGAAGCTTCAGCCAGATCGTCCGTCTGTTAGCAAAATAACTCTCGAAGGGGCTGCGATATTTTGTTCAAAATTGGTGTATTTGGGTCAAAGTACAGGTCAAGTTCGTAGACCGGCCCCGTAGCCTTCCATGTTTTGAAAATAACTTAACCAACCAACTGCCTCTGGTACTAGCTGCCTGCATGAACATGTATAGTTCAGAGTCCTGCGGTCCTTATCAAGCAAAATAGTTAAACCTACAACCGTGAACCAGAATACCCATACTGTTACCGAGGATGTCACAGGTTGAAAATCAGTCATTTCAAATCGCTCCATTTTGGGATCCCAAAACGTAAGTGGCGCAAAAGTTGTCCGTCTGTCCGTCTGTCTGTTAGCACGATAACTCTCGAAGGGAATGAGATATTTTGATGAAACTTGGCGTCAGGGTTCTTTGGGTCAAGAGTAAGGCCGAGATCGTAGATGGGCTCTGTAGCCCTACATTTACGGGTGGGGAGGGGGTTTCAAATTAAAAGCTATTGAGATAGTTGATTAAGGGGTAAGGAGACATGCTGAATCCGAATACGAAAGTTATTTTCTCGCCGGACAAGTAGTTCACCCAGAATCCGGCGAAAACCGGACACAAAATTTGTCGACCAATTTTCGGTTATAGCAGTCCTTACCCCTTTATTCTTAAACCAGTATAGCTCTGCGCGTGGATGACGACATTGATTTGTTTATTCTATGGACATCGGAGAGATCTAGTGTAATCGAAGGTTGAAGGGGTCGATATATAATGTTCAAACGAGGAAATATGTTGTTCAAGCGCGGATGTTGTTCAATGAGGATTCACTGGTAAAGTACAGGTCAAGTTCATAGATGGGTCCTTTAGTCCTATCTTTAGAGGCAGAGGATGGGTTTCAGATTTACGGTAAAAACATATATGTTTTATAATCTAATAAGATACTCATTGGAGGTCCGCTGAATCCATATCTGAACTTAGTTTTCTTGCTGGACAAATGGTTCATCACGAATTCGGCTGAAACTGGAAACTTTGTTGAAGCTCAAAGTTGTTTCTGAAATCGATACGAGATTCGGTATCGGGGCAAGGAGACATGCTGAATCTATTTTTGAACTTTATTTTAACAGTAAAAATCTTCAAGGAATCCGACGAAGACTGAATGGAAGACATGACGCAATTGCTTGAATCAAATGTTAGATTTTTGGGATCCCATCAAAACCTTTGGTCTTGTTTTAGATAGTGCTACAACGTTGAGGACCCTCACCAAGAACGCAGTGGCTCAACGCGAGTCAGTATGTGGGGTGGCAGCTTCTTGGTATCTTGCGTTCTATGTCACCAAGAGTGATTGTTTCTTTTGGTAATTTTGTGCAAAAAGCACTCGAGTTGAGAAGTGCTGTTTCTTAGTTTGTTTGTTGTTTTGTTTAGTTTCCTAGGAGTTGTTTGTTTATCCTGTATATGGCCCTTGCGTTTTACAGTACAGATATATATATATACATATGCACGGCAGCTTGTCTTTAAACTAGCAAGAAAGATAAAGCCGGCCAACTTAACATAAGTTCTTACTACTCATTCAGACAAGCTTATGACTTGACTCACTCCAAGAACAAATAATCTGATAGAACCTCCGTCTTTGGTCCCATGCAGCGACTATGGATACCCCGATAAAACTGAGCGGAGCTAGAGGTACTCGCTGTGAGGTTTGAGTTGATACCCGTCTACTTCCCTCTTCGCCGTTGCGCAAACCACATGAAAAAAACCGTGGGTGTCTGCAGGGACGGAAAACCCGGTCTGCAGCGAGTTAGACTTGACGTCACTATGGTAGACAACCAATCACCTGCGAAGGACGACTCAGACGGTGTTCATATTCTTCTGCGGGGTTCTACTCCGATGTAGCTGTTTGTAGAGGTAACTAGTTGTGATGTTCTGCGTAGCTCCTCCTCCGCTCGTTTCCATCGGGTAGGGTATCAGAGTATACTCGACTCCGCATGTTCGTATTACAGGTATAGAGAGACGGAGGTTCTATCAGATTATTTGTTCTTGCTGACTCCGTACAGAATTACACAATTTACAGTTACTGGCTATGAAACTCGCCTTATTGATGAATGGTATTATACTTGTGAACTGTAAAAAGCTTCTCCGAGTAAGGATTAAAGTTAACTGCAGTATTTGCTACTGGGATTAATCTTATCTCTACTGAAATTAATCCGAATTAAAGATAAGATTATCTCTTTAGAGACAAGATTCCCAGTAGCAATACTGCAAGATTTTTTTTTTCAGTGTAGTATTTTAATAATGTGGTAATTCAGTGGTTGTCTCATTTTGTACTCGGTCTATTTCTCCAATTTCTACACCCCCTTAAATTATGCTGAAATGCACTGAAGTTAATTTCACTTCAGCACATACGCAGGATAGTAGATCAAATTCTACATGTAAAAGATATAAATCAAATTCTGCATAATATTGCTGTGACACTGGGCCTGTATTGATCCTCTAAAAAAAAAAGACGAAGAACACAGTGCCCATGTACCATTTTAGATGTTTCAAAACCAGTATTTAAATTGTGCCATATAAGAGCTTCCAATTAAAAACAGGCCACAATAAAAGACAGCCATTTGGTTCGAAAAAGCATAAGAATTCGGGGAAAAACCAGTTTCGATGGACTTGGGCAATGTAGGTAAACACAGTTCTTTCTACTTACAATTTAAGGAGCGCTGGGTCCGCGACCAGTTTCTGTAGAAAGTGACTTAAACCATCTTTCCTTGAGCGCAAGAAGAGTGGGTCGAAGTTACTTCCAAATAGGCGTTTTCCAGGTAATCGGAAACTGAGCTGTGGACACTAAAAATGAAACAATTTGCACATACCAAAACCAACACGAATTTCTTACTATTTTAAATCTCTTTTTTACAGCCCAGATGTGAAAATCATTCAAAGGCCCAAGATTTTTGAACATAGTATAATATTTTAGTTTCAGATAACCAAACTCTAATATATAGCAGGATAGTTCAATAGACCAATAGTACGGTGAGGAAGGCGAGATCGGCTAAAAAGAGGCACGGCACGACATAGTGTGGGAGGCACCAGTACTAAATAAAGAGGCACGGCCCTTTAAGGCTTCAGAGCGAGGGGCAGGAACAACGGCTCTGGCTCTGGAGTTATGAACTCCCACTTCCTTGTTTACTTCCACTGATTGCTAATCTCTTTTTATTACTCGTGCCTCCTGCGTCATGCCCGGTAATCCCTGAGCGAAATTCCGGTAGATTCCAAAATTCTAGTAGATCCAGCCTCCAGTAAATTCCCTGAAACAAGTTCCGGTAGATTCCTTGAGCAAGATTTCGGTAGATCCCATGAGCAAATTTTCGGTAAGTTCCCTGAGCAATAATCCGGTAGATTCCCCAAAAATCCTCCAGTTCAGGTGAATTTGACATTTTAGCTGTCGTGCCTCTTTTTAGTCGATCCCGTTGAAGGCAACTTCTCTTAAAGTCAAATACTCTACGAAGAACGCTACAATCTTACGTCCGCGAAAACCCCTGTGCACTACGCGTACGAAAGGAAGATTATCGACCCAGAAGCATTAAAATATATAACTCGGTATGAGAGACAACACCAATACGCTGACAACACCAATACGCTGCTATACGTGGGATCTGACAAGAGCTGGCTAAAATGGTCAAGAATTTCTGCCCCCCGCAGCGGCTAAACGGAGGTTCAAATCAACAAAACGACCACCAGTTCTTTGAATGATTTGAAAGATGTCACGCTGGATGCGTATTTACCTTTTCCGTTTTCAGTTTCTTCTGCCAAATTTTCATTTCTTTCATCAATTAGTAAGTTTTAAATCATCGTTAGTAGGTTATTCTCCAGTTTCTCTTCAAAAACTGAACAAGAGGTACGAGTTCATATGGCACTTGTTATGAGTAGGTGGTACAAGAAAGTAGAAGAGAACTTCACAAAACACCCCGCCATCCAAAAATGCGGTTCTTACCTATAATTAGGATACCTAGTTCCACTCAAGTCTGAAAATTTCCGACATCACCTCCAAGCCATCACAGACCTTCCAAGTTTCAACCCAAGAAATCCACTCGCTATGTCCCTAGACGTGTAACCCCTTCCAACTCCCCATACACCACGGAAGAATCTGATCCGGACTCCTAACTGGATCATCTGAAGCATTTTCTCTTACCACCGCGGTTGGATCCGGTTCGAACCTTAAAATATGTCATCTAGGGCATATGATCTCTGTACCTTCCAAGTTTCATTAAATCACTCCACTTGTTTGACCCTTATGCGAGCCACAAAATTTCCGGGACTCCCCTTTCAACTCCACCCACCATGGCTGAATACGACTAGGAAGCATATTTGTCGCATCTCTGACTTATCCTCTTCCCATCCATCAAGCTTGACTGGAATCGGAGCAGAGCCTATCTGCAAATATTCGAGTCCCGCTCCCCCTTCCCCTCACCTTTGCCACTGTCCGGACGCCAAATAACAAATCAAGGTCGCATAAACTCGGCACTGTCCAACTTGCATCCTATACTGTCCATCCGTTTGGTCTTTGTGCTTTTCAAAAAGTTTTCGCAACCCCCATGATGGTCGGATCGGGGAAACGACTATTCTCAAGTCAGTCTGTTTGGGTCCCTGATACGTCTTCCAAGTGTTATCGTCCTAGAACATCAGGGAGTTCCGAGCTTGCGGGATGGCCAGAATTCCCCCCCCCCCCAACTCCCCCACACTGTCCGAATCTGGTCCGGTTATGTCAACGACGTATCTAGGATTTGCGCTTGTTCTTCCCACCAAGTTTCATCCCGATCCCTCCACTCTAAGCGTTTCCCAAGATTTCCGGTTCCCCCTCCGGCTCCCACCAAAGTCACCGGATCCGATCCAGATTTGAACTGGGCCGTCTGAGACTCGGCGTCTTTCCAAATATAAAGTTTCATTAAGATCCGATCACCCGTTGGAAAGTTATAAATACTTCAAGATTCCGGATTCCCCCTTCCTTCACTCCTCCCCGGACCTGACATGGAACATCTAAGACGATACCTCTTTCCACTTACCCACTCGCCCGTTCAAAAACTGCCCGTGCCACTAGATTGCAGATTCCCATTCCCTCCACTCCTCTCACGATGGTCGAGGAAACGACTATTCTCAAGTCAATATATTCGGTTCCCTGACATGCCTACCAAGTTTCATCGTCCTAGCACATCAGGAAGTACCGAACTCGCGCGGTTACTAGAAATCCTTACCACCCCCCAACTACCCCACAGTGCCCGAATCCCGTCCTATTATGTCAATGACGTATCTAGAGCTAGTGCTTGTTCTTCCCACCAAGTTTCGTCCCGATCCCTCCACTCTAAGCGTTTCCAAAGATTTCCGGTTCCCCCACAACTCCTCCCAATGTTACCGGATCCGGTCCGGATAACATCTGAGGCACGAGGTCTTCCTAAATATCAAGCTTCATTTAAATCCGATAACCCGTTCAATAGCTATAGCTCAATAGCTGGCCCCAATGTTATCGGATCCGGTCCGAATAAAAAATGGGACGTCTGAGGCACGAGATCTTCCTAAATATCAAGTTTCATTTTTAATCCGAACACCCGTACAATAGCTGCCCATGCCACTAGATCCGGATTCCCCATCCCTCCACTCCTCCCTCGATGGTCGGATCGAGGAAACGATTATTCTCAAGTCAATCTGTTCGGTCCCTGACACGCCTACCAAGTTTCATCGTCCTAGCACATCAGGAAGTACCGAACTCGCGCGATCACTAGAAATCCGGTCCCCCCCCGATCTCCCCCACAGTGAGCAGATCCTGTCCGGTTATGTCAATAACGTATCTACGACTTGTATTCGTTCTTTCCACCAAGTTTAATCCCGATCTCTCCACTCTAAGCTTTTTCCAAGATTTCCGGTTTCCCCCTCCAACTCCCCCCATTGTCACCGGAATCCGGTCTGCATCTAAGATGGGAGATCTGAGACAAGAGGTCATTCCATATATCAAGTTTCGTTAAGCACCCGTTCTTAAGTAAACAATACCTCATTTTTCCTGATTCCCCCTCCCTCCATTCCCCCAGATGGTCGGATCGGGGAAGTGACTATTTCTAATTTAATCTGGTCCGGCCCCTGATATGCCTGCCAACTTTCATCGTCCTAGCTTAACTGGAAGTGCCCGAACTAGCAAAACCGGGACAGACAGACCGACCGACGGACGGACAGAAATTGCGATCGCTATATGGCACTTGCCCAAATCTGAGGCGTAACGCGTTGACGCAACGCAAGAGTAGAACTTGGTTATGTTCTTGCGTTGCGTTTTATTTCTCTGCGTAAGCTGTGCGTTGCGTCGCCGTAACCGTGACGCAGATGTTGCGTAGCTTAGTGTGAAAGACTCTACGCGTCAATGTGAAAGCGGCTTTACGCAGACGAAAGGAAGATTATCGTACCACAAGCATCAAAATATCTAACTCAGTATGAGAGACAACACCAATACGCTTTTATACGTGGGGGTCCGGCAAGAGCTGGCTAAAATTTCTGTCCGTCGCAGCGGCTAAATGGGGGTTCAAATCACCTATACGACCACCAGATCTTTCTAGAATGAAGGACCGATTATGCAGTCAGCAGTGAGTCATCAAAATAAAGGTGTGAACTAAAACAGACCACCGATCCTGGCACCGTTAGGGGGCTTGTGACCTAATTCCAGGGGTACTTACCAAAGCTTTGACGGAGCTGTACAGCTGAGTAAAGTCCGAGTAGCGACGTTTTACAGTCCAAGTTTTGCCGCACCAAGTGATCTGGACATGGTAAGCCTGAAAATAAAACCTGTTATCAAGAGACCGTTCAATATGGGTAGGTAGACCTCAGGATAGGATACAGAAATAATGGCTGCATAAGCATTCCCTCAGCCCTTACTGACTGCGAATCCTACTTGACGGTGGTAACCGGCTGCGTCAAATGATATTTACTCTAGCGCTATTTCAGCCTTTCTTGATTTTGACTACAAATTCGTTTTTTGTAGCTTGAACCTGATGAGGACCATCGCAAAGAAGGGTCGAATTATCGCCGTATTTTACCAAATGAGCCCTTAACAATCATCTCTGTTTTATCTTGTAAAGCTTTCTTGGATCCATTGCTGGTGACTGCTATCCTATGTTATAACCCGGTCCAGACCCTCAAAACCTCCATTTAGTTGATATACAGGAGACTAGTGAATAACAACCAAAAACTACCCGAAGTGCGACAAACGGGCCTAATGGCTGCTTCAAAAAAGTCCTTTGGAACAGCATGTTTTGAGCTTCTGAAAAACGTCTATTTTCGGAGGAAGAGTAACTTAAAAGATCGAAAGTAATCCAAAACAAGATCTCGGATTCTACGACCGCCACCGCCACACGTATGATCTGATCCGGGAAAAAGAAGTTAGCGTTGAGCATGGGAAACTTGGCATTTGCATTCCAAGCTTCACGGTCCTAGCTTGTATGGAAGTGCCCGAACTAGCAAAACCAGGAAAGACCGACATGGCAGAAAGACATTACGATCACTATTATGGCTCTAGAGCCGAAGGCTGAAAGTGTCATAAAAAGTATAACGTATCTGCAGCCAATAAAAAAAATAAAAAAAAGGATAAACTGTCGCATTAGTGCGGCTGAGACAGGACTTACGAAAAACGAATGGCCTAGCCGGCTACTGCTGCTGTAGCAACAGCTAACGCGCGTCAAGTACGGCACATTGAGGTAGCTTTCCAGTGACCTATTATTATTAATTACGATCGTTACTATTCTTGTTATTATTTCCGTTCCGGAAACCACCGTAATAGGTAAATTTGCTCCTCCCTCTTATTATTTTCGTTCCACGACTGTTACGACCGTTACAATTTACATATGATGGTCGCGAGCACCATAAGTGACAATGAATATCGGTTTTGCAGGAACTCCCGTAAGAGCGATGGCGTATGTCCCCGTCGTTATTATTTTCGTTCCAGAGAGTGTGACAACTATTACATTTTTTGTGGGTTTCGGGTTGATCTTGTCCAGTGTCGGTGGTGTGGGACGGGGTCCCGTCTAGTGGTGAGTCATGGAATTATTAATATTTATTTATCTAATTAGTTATATGTCAAATAGGTTTGTTCTATATTGTACCGAGTTTTTGTCAATCGACCTTGTGTCGGCTTGACCCTCTATTTACTATCATTTTATACAGAAGTGTAATTAAAACCTTGAACCCTTGAACCAATACGGCGCTCCACTTCTTATAACTTGTAATAACTCACTGGAACGCTACCCAAGTATTACCGTGGACTTACTGTACCCGAACTTACCGTGAAGGACTTCACAGCTCCTTGAGTTACAACGGTCTGATCGACGACATGTACAAGAAGGACGGATGGACGAGTGACTCCAGGCATGGCCTCGGCTGTTGAGGCTGATGGTTCACTACCTCCCTCTGGAGAGCCTAGAAAGTAAGGGGGAAATAAAAGGAAACTGTGTATTTCCGGATGAGGACCGTCGTACTATGTGAATAGAAGAAATCAGTCATTTAAGCGTTTAAAGGACCCCTCGCACTATTTACTCTTCAACTTACAGTATTTTGAAATATTTGCTTTCAACAAATAACCCACGGTTTTGGCTGTTTTAAGCCTTTTCCGAGACCCGTTGACTTGTAGCGAAAACACGGAAACAACTTACAGAACCGGTTTTTCTGATGGAAAAACTTCTCACAGACTACACAGACAACAGTCGACAGCGTGATACACATAGAAGCGTTAGAGGTGTTAGAATGTATCGTACGAAATTGGGGTCTCCCGGTTTAGAAATATATGGAGTGATTATGGAAGTAGGTTGCATTAGTATTATAGGTAGGACTTTAATTCTTATTCTTATATCTTATTAATTAAGTTCGAGTGCTTTTGTGTCACCTATTTCAAACGAATTCAGCTGCATCTAGGTTCATCTCCGTACTCGATAGGTTCATCTCCACAATCTCTGGGCGCAATCAAAGCGTCAGCGACCCTTAAAGCCAGGCTTCACCTTCCAGATATCTTGGACTTCGGGACAGTCAAGCCAAACCTTCCGGATTACCATGACAATGATGACAGATAAGTTTGCGATTCGTTCAACATTTCATAGATGTCCCCTTCAAAATTAAAATATGTTTTGCTCCTATTCACGAGTGTCAATCACTCCCCTTTCTTCCTCCATTTACAAATATATTGTATCTCTCGTATGTAGGCTACTGCTTCTATTGTAACCACCCATGGAGCTCTATGATGTTCCGGTTTACTCAATTTTTAACTATTTTGGTTGTTGTTGTGTTGTTTCTCTCTTTTTTCTTCTTTTACCATACTCCGTCTTTACCTAGACGGATTATAAATAAAATTCAAACTGCACCTTCTAGACATCCGGAATCTGGGTTGTCAGCAGCCCGGACTTCTAGAGGTTTTTGACCTGGCTTCACCTTCCAGACCCCTCTCGACGAAAACGGATGTCTGGAATCCGGAAGAAAAATCTGGAAGATGAAGCCTGGCTTTTACTCCAACTTGTTCCGCGGAGAGACTATCAGGGTCGGGTGGTATCGGACTAGAATTCTTGGCAAAATTTCCTGCATAATTGTCAATTCCTTACGGAAAGTTGAGATTTTTTCAATTTGATGAAGTTGGAGAAAATTCCGGCCGGGAAATCCTGAGCGTGTGTCCGCATTCTTAGTGTGTAAAATTCTTATAATCCACTAATGGCTCGGAAGCCGTCTACCACGGAGCAGAAGAACTAAACACATGAAACTGCGTCATAGTTTCCAAACTTGTGTGAGAGACGTACGAGCGCTTTCTGCATAAGTTCGCCCGGAGATTTCTGAGGGTCTGGACAACGGGAAATCCCGCGGAGACTTTTGAGGCGCGCGACCGACTTGAGTGAACAAGGGCGATTTTCCGAGTCTCTCTCGAAACTCTACCTTCATTGCAGTGATCTGGTATTGATCAACAAGGTGAGATAGCGGTAGACTTGAATTTTGAATTAACGAGTGCTGCACTAACCGTGCGCATTGTGATGAGAGTACTCGGACGCGGGATGTCGGGCGAAGCTTTGCGGCCTTGCTGGCTTCCGCGGACGAGGAAAAGGGCATGCTAAATCGGAGTTCAAAGTCAGAGCATGATCTTTGTGTAGCGGGATTCGCTTCGGGCGCGCTACAAGGGGTAGCCCAGTGGAATCCCGCTACATTCAAAATTCAAGATGTTTGAATTCAAAATTCAAGATGTTTGAATTCAAAATTCAAGATGCAAGTGTTACCCTTTTGGATGTTTCCTCATCGCTTTCAAAAATCATGGACAACAGGGCCCAACCAGCGCACGACGTCGTCCACTGCTTCCTGACCGAAGATTAAAAACTAAGTGTCTTTTCTGTGTGTTTATGTGTTTTGTTTAATTTCTTTATTTTCTTCATTTACTCCACCTTTTCAAAATGGCGGTCATAAATAAATTACTTACTTACTATTACTTACTGGAAAAAAACTAATTCCTGATGTCCAATAGGATGCTAATTACGAGCCAAGGTATATAGACGCATGTGGTAGCTCAATCCCAAATTGCAATGTCTGTCACGAAACTAAGACGTGAGAGCCTTAGACTCATTGGGAATTACCGTACCGGAATTGACCACCACCCTAACAGTACGCGCTCACTAAATTTTCAGAAAAAGTCTTTACTTTCCAGACTGGTCCCAGTCATGAAACTGGATTTCAAAACCTACTAAATGTTTATCCTCTTTTACGTGACCAGATTTTGATGACGGTTTATTTGCTTGCGTGTGACGTCACCGATGAGGGGTTCACTGGCGGACTTGGTGTACACAACAAATGGCAGAGGCACGGGAGGTAGGACTGAAGCACAAAGCAAATACCGGATGGTTAAAGACCTAATCCAAACATTCGGTTTACCTTCTCTTAGTGATTGCATGCCACGGGTTTGTTTAGATTTGAACTCGATTGCCAAGTTGCTGTTTGGCTCGAGAAAAAACCCACGCACAACGTCTTCTTTTCCAGATGGCGGAATTCTACAGGATTGATTAGCAAAGAACTATAAGACCTAACTGATAATTTTTGTTTGTCTTCAGAGGTACCACACTGGTCTTGGTTTTATAATTTATTTGTATTTGTAATAAACAGTTAGAGTATTAGATGGAAATTATTATTTTGACCCTTGGCTCCCTACGTGCCATAACAGCTGTCCGGGATAATCGGCTGAGATTTAGTCCAGACAGAGTTATTTCAAACCTAGGAAATTTGGTGGGTTCTTTTTTAATTTGCTCATTGTTTTACGGTGTTTTTAGTGGTTAACATTCATAGTGACAGTAGGGATGGTTAGCATTGTATGTGTGGTAGAAAGACCATTTTTTGTGGCCCGCTTTAAGCTTTAACTGATAAGCCAGTTTATTTTGGTATATTCTTTTCAAATACACTGAACTGTTTGACTCTCTTGAGGGGTTTTCAATTTTTCCACAACCGACTCTAGTACAGAATAAGAGAATATGGACGGTCTCCCGATGAGACGGGCTCTACAACTGAACCGTCAAATTTAAACAAGAGATCAAACGTAATTTTTTCTGGCCTGTCCTCTTATCGAAGCCGAGTTTCATGTCTAAGGAGACAAATATCAGGCGTTGCAGATATGAGACGCTGACTTCAAGCCAATTTAAGTGAACAAGTGGATTAGTAACTAGATTATTGCATCTCAGCCCTTTTCGACTGAATTCCCGATGGCATTAGGGGAGACCGAGTACCCTCCACTTGGAAGAATCAGTGCCTGACCCTTCGGTAAGTCTAAAACGGAACACAATGGTAGAACCGCAGCATGTGGGAGGAGGCGCAAAGAGGAACGCCGACGGCTTAGAGACACGCCATTCAGAGGCAGGATAGTGAAACTTTGTAACCTACATGTTAAGGGGCTAGTGTCTAACCCCTCAGTAACCTTAAAACGGGGAAAAGTGCAATCGCGGATTCGATGGTTGCGATGCAAAAACATACTGCTCTCTCTCTGACGTTGCCTAACTAAGCAACCTGTTTACGAGAATGAGAAGTCAGGAAGTCCCGACTTCCAAACTAAAGTACGGGTGTGTTCCAACCTCCCAACATTAGCTATCAGAGACTTCAACCGTCATTCATTTAGGTTCGAACCTCAGCTGAAACGACCATGTTAGCTTTTCGTCACTATTGCTGGGTGATTTGGACACACCCTAAGTAACATTTAAGCTGCAAGACAGAACTATTCGCGAGCGGTGCGTAGACCCGTTTTCGAGTAGGAACGCTACGAAGGTTTTACAAAATCTGAAAGGAGCTACGGAAACCACACAGGTTCGTACCCAAAGATAGCCCTAAAACTTAAAGCAGCCGCGCAGGCAACTATGTAGGCAACTTTATAGAGGCTTTGTGGCCTAACTGTTTTTTGCAATATATTATTAGTATTATACTATACCCATTCTTCCTTTGTCTCCACTCCGGTTGTGTATTTTCAGTGGCTAAATTCTCATTTCACATAATTTGTTTCCTATCCGGAATCGCATCTCTCTTTCCTGTCATCGTTAAATTTTTTTTAGCAAAATATTTTTCATATCAGGAATCGAGGGCTCGAGATGTGAGAATCTGGCAGCCAATGATGTAAAAAGGTAATGTCAAAATCCGAACAACCTTACAAAAGCCAAACGCGTAAATTAACACTTTAATTTTATGGGTTTTAGGATATTTAAAACGAAAAGGGAGGGGTGCAAAATAATTCAGACAATTCGTGTCGCTATCTTTAGAACATACGCCATCACACAGTAAGCCACTTAGGGGGTTTAGCTTTCGGTCTCATGACTTTAGTTGGACTCTATGGCGGGAAATTCAAATATCTTTAATCAGGGCAGTGATTTTTAGCACTACTTATGGTGCACAATAAGTGTCGTCCGTTTCTGTTAACCTAGGGATAAAAAAAGATAAGCACTCCATATCTATAGCAAAGGACAAATTCAGCTGAAAGATACAAAATGATGCCCTGCGGGATTTAATTCGAGTTTTGATCGACATAAGTTTCGGTCAAGCACTATCCCTTAGAGAAAACCCACTACTCAACCGATAATAATAATTGTCACGTTCCTTTTATCATTCCAAAGACACAGGATAAGCATCCGGTTCTCTACAGAATTTTAGCTTAAAAAACTTCCCTGGCATTTTCCATAAAACTCCCTAACCATTCCACGAAGAAATACCCAAGAAACCTGGAAAGTGTTGTTATTGCTTCAGAATGACAACATACACTACAGCTGAAGGGCCACAAAATCTAGAGCATTTTTTTTGTCTTCCAAATCCCAAGTTTTCCTTGAACTGTAAAACCCTCAAACTTCTCACCTTATCGACAGTTCGTAAAATCCGCTCTGACAACACAGTAATAACAGAAAGTCAACAAATACTACTCAAGTCCAACGAATCAACAATTTCGACCCTCACTCTCCAGCGGACTAAACACGACTGAGCCAACCGACAACCACGCGAAATGCTTCTATTTCATTCATGTCTGGAATACGAAATGAACATCAGTTAGCAGGTGAAACTCCCACAAACGCATGGTCGTCAGCAAGAACTGCTGAGTTCTAGACACGTGAGCGAGGTTCAAATCTCCGAATGTTCTGGAAACTCCCAGTCTAATTATACCTTGGACAAACGGTCAGGGTCGGGGGCTCACCTACTGGAATTCCTGCAGGGATTTCCGGCACCAACATCAATTCCATACTGTAAAGCTGAGATTTGTTTTAAGGGTGATGAAAGTACGGTATAGAAGATCCAACTGAGAAAACCTGAGGCGTATTCTCGCCGTTCCCCGAGGACTCCACTTGAGGAGTTCCCGCGTTTTTGTTTGTCCTGGGGACTCACTCCCCGTATTCTCGCGAGTCCCCATGGACGGGGAATGCTCCAACTCTCTTCACCATCATCAAAAAGGACTCCCTTTTCAAACTCAGAGGGCAATCAATTTTTGCTGGTGTTGGTGCAATGTAAATATCAATTAAAAACAATCAGAATATACGAAACCAAAAATAAAGTGGATCCAGACTAATTTTGTCAACTGCATATTTATTTTCAGAACAAAATCCATTTTGGGAGCATTCCCCGTGTTCTCGTCGTTTTCCGTACGCAGAGTCCGCGTGGAGCGTATTCTCGCCGTTCCCTTCGATTCCCCGAGGATTCCTCGGGGAACGGCGAGAATACGCCTCTGATCGTCTTTTCCCAGCATCAGCAAGATAAGTGAGAATATAATCGCACCGATGTTATTAAGCCTCTAAAATATGATTGCTAGACGAAATGCTGGCATCTCAAGACAGTTCGGTGCCAGGATTGGCACTGGTTTCGACCGCAAAATATGAAATACAAAAAGGGTTAGGACCGAAAAAACTGCTTAATTCTTCTTTCGTTAACTTAGCCTCCGATTGGAAGTCTAATTGACTGGAGACATCCAAATTTAGAGAACGGTTTCTTGACGAAATTATTAGCACGCCAATTAAACTGCATCATCAATGCTGTTAATTAATTTTGTGTGGCTTTTTACCTCACGTGTTGCAAACACATGTCAGACGTAAGAGAAACACGTGTTTGTTTTCATAACATCAAATAATTAAAATTCTGCAAAGACCGATCATCACCTATTGACAACTATAATTTTCAACATCGCAGAAGCTCAGTGGATTTTAAGTAGTGCCGATGACGACAATCGGACAAAGTGCACTAGAACTCGTTCAGGACGATGTCTCGTGATAGCCTCGGGGCTGGCTCCAGCTCCGGACAGGGAAAAAGCATAGGATGCATTTCTAGAAACTATGAACCCCTCGACAAAAGAACGAAATGGCAATTAGTGTTTGGCGGTATTCGATATTGATATTGATTTATCGGACCAAATATCTACATCGAATATCGAAACGTAAATATCGATATCGAAAACGATTTTTTTGTATTCACATATTGTAAATAATCCAACATAACCTACATTTATATTTCCGAAATTGGAGCAGTATGTTTTCCGTAATTCAGTTCTTATTTATTCGGAGTTTGAGATGATGCGAATATGCTATTTAACGACAATTTTGTTAGTAAACTTTGGCGAAACGAGACGTATCCTATAGCCAAACATGCTAAAGAAATATCGATAGCCTATCGATACATCGAGTATCGAATATCGAAAGTAAAAATATAATCCAAATATCGCCCAGCACTACTAGCATTGTTACATTTCCAAAATTCTTCGCGCTTATCATATCAGTGCCTTGTATTTTATCGATGGCTAGTGGGGAATCCCATGCGAGGTCCTGCGAAAAACTTACTTGCTGCACAAATGGAGCGGCGTGTAGACAGAAAACGCCAATTTTGAATTAGGAAAATTTGACTCCATGTCAAATCCTAGGCGTTCTAACGGCTGTCGAGCAGCCCCCTCCCCCTGAGGCGTTATGGCTACGAAAAGTACCTCTAGTCGTCAGGAGCTCGGGCAACACACGCACAGGTACAGTACCGCGACCGACCTACTATATCCGGTACTACGTGCACTTGAAAACAAAACAGTAATAGCAATGACAATTTAGTTGGGCGATATTTGATTATTCGACACATCGATATCTGAATATTTTATTTTCGATATCGGTATGGACATTTCGGGACGCAAGCAAGAAGATCCAGCTGGAAATGGAACAACAACCGAAATAAAGTTTATCTCTCGCCTAATATAACTTAGAAGGATATTAGCTGATCAAGAAAACCCCCGAAAATCTCGTTATAATTTCTTTCGTTAGAACAAAGTTATGTCATTATGAGACTCTGTCTCATAACGACATAACATTTTGACATAAGGTGCTAAACGAAAGTTTGTCGCGAATTCGCCGAGGGGTTGCCTATTCCCCGGCACTTGCTGTACGCCCTATCCCGGCACCGACAGAAATAAGCGGTGCCGGCACCGGTGCCGTCATAAATTGGGTGATATTGATTCTAAACATGCTGATTTTAATGGTATTACATGTGGCAACCAGTGACAGCTGGTGTGAGCTGGTGCCGGCACCGGGCACTTGCTGTACACTAAAATCTAGACTGGACAACCCCTCGGAGTTTGACTACAGCTTGATAAGTTCTCAGTGCGTGTACAGTGCGTAACATAACTTCGAAAACAAGTTGAACATTAAACAACTTCGACGTGGCTCTCAGCATCCAATTTGCGTACTCTGGATTTTTGCTTAAAAAGTTTTCTTTAGAAGCGATTTTAAATCCGGTTGTAAAATTTCGGCTCGGTGTAAATGCTAAGCCTAGAAGTAGGCTACATACTCAGCTGAATGACAATCTGAAGTTTGTCATGATGGGTTGTCGACTCTCAAAATAGACGCGAGTCGGATGGAACGATGAACTTTGAAAACCAACAAGTTCTGAAGCTCCCAACTAGTGCACCGCGAGGCTGGGAGTTATCACTTCCTCTGTCGAATTACGCCAGTATAAATAAAAAATACTGCGGATGTATGGTGTATGATTTGCAACTTACCACCCCCTTTTGTCACGGCTGGGAAGAGAAACTCTTTAATCCATTTCACCGGTGGACTACTTGGACTGCCTTGCACCATTTTCGTTCACAACTGTTCCCTACAAGTCATCTTTTCTGACTATTTTTCAACCAGTGTCCTCAGGCTTTTTCGACCGATAAGGTTTGTTGTTTTCTGCAAACATTTGGACTCTGTTTGCGCCGCATTATCGGACCTGGAAACACGCCCCACAATTAGTTCAGATCCGATCAGGTATCATCTTTCGAGTGCACTGTGTCCGGACGCTTTGGCCAGCAATATTAATGCAAACGCATATTTTTCGTGGTACGGAAAGACAATCAGGATGTAAGGGCAGTCGCAAATGGGAATTCCTGCCAGGATTTTCACCACCGTCGTTCGTTAAATCTTTCAACTTTGCCGGCCGGAACTGAAGAAAACGGAGAAAATCCGGCCGCAAAAATCTGATCGCCCAGGCAAATTGCAAAGCAATGACGTTACTTTCTCATCTTACTTGATAGTGCAAAACGGATACGTCAGCTGAATTTTATTAGAGCTGTATTGCGGCCCGTCTTGGCAAGGCCCCTCTTCAGGCTCAAAGCCGCTCAAGTTGGAAATACGAACTTTTGGGAAAACAAAAAACTTTTTCAGCCAACGTACCCGCTTTGCACTATCAAATATAATTCGCAGCCAGCTAGGGCTAAAGGAATATTTATCCTCATCTTACACCAAAAATAAGATTTTTAGTGTGAGTAATAAGCCTTGGATGGACTTTAAGTTACCCCGAAAAGAGTAACAACATTTTAAGTCCGAGTAATACACTGTAAAAAGTTTCTCCGAATTAGGATGCAGTATTTGCTACTGGGATCAATCTTATCTCTATTGGGATAAAATTATCAGAATTAAGGGTAATCTTATCTCAATAAAGACAAGAGTAATCCCAGTAGCAAATACTGCAAGATTTTTTTTTACAGTGTAAGCCTGGGATGGGACCCAAAATTGATCTTTACCCATATTTGATAGTGCAAAACGGATACGTCAGCTGAATTTTATTAGAGCTATATTTCGGCCCTTCTTGGCCCCTATGGCTTTCCCACAAGTTCGTTTTTCCAACTTGAGCGGCTTTGAGCCAGACGAGGAGCTGTGCCAAGAAGGGCCGATATATAGCTCTAATAAAATTCAGCTGATGTATCCGTTTTGCACTATCAAATATAATTCGCAGTCAGCTTGGGCCGAAGGAAGATCTCCCCCCCCCTCCCACCCCCCTGAGGTTTACTGATGTTGCACCTCTGACCATAAGAGCATTCGAACACGGTTGCGAAAACCAGTATCCCCTCGGAAGACTGGAGACACGGGGGGGGGGGGGGGGAATTTCAATGTGGGATCCCAAAAATTTAATTTCAAGCATAGGGAACAAACCGCGGAGCCTTCAATTTCCGGGATTATTTAAGGCAGGTTTGCCGTATCGTCCCGTGGGGGCCGTGGGACATAAGGTGGCGAAGCAGTTGTATATCCTGACGACCGCACGTCGCTTAGACAGTAGTTAAACATTTTTCTGAGGGTTATTATAGCTACTTTTACTGTTTTTGTCCTTTCTTTTTGATACTATATTCAGTAAGTTGATCCTTTTTGTTTTTTAAATGATATTGGTTATTTCCCTGCCATAGCCAAGCGCTCCGCTAGTGCTTTCCTAGCAGGAACTTCATATCAGTTGCGTATATTTTGGGATCCCAAAACGTAAGTGGAGGGATACCTATGACATCGCAAAAGTTGTCCGTCTGTCCGTCCGTCCGTCCGTCTGTGAGCACGATAACTCTCGAAGGGAATGAGATATTTTGATGAAACTTGGTGCGACGATTCTTTGGGTCAAGAGTAAGGTCAAGTTCGTAGATGGGCTTTGTAGCCCTACATTTCGGGGTGGGGGAGGGGGTTCAAATTAAGGGGCAAACAAAATATTTTTAAACAGCTAATGATAGTCGATTATGGGGTAAGAAGACATGCTGAACACGGATATGCAAAAAAAAATTCTCGTCCGACAAGTAGTTCGCCCGGAATCCGGCAAAAACCGGAAAGTTGGTTAAAAGTGAAAGTTTCATTTGAAATTGATTAAGTGTTCGATTTAGGGGTAAGAAGACATGTTGAACACGATGGTGAAAACCATTTTCTCGCCGGACATGTAGTTTGTCCGGATTCCGGTAAAAACCGGAAAGTTGGTTGAAAGTACAAGTTTCATTTGAAGTTTATTAAATGTTCGATTTAGGGGTAAGTAGACATGCTGAACACTTATGTGAAATGCATTTTCTACCCGGACAACTAGTTCGACCGGAATCCGGCCAAAACCGGAAAATTTGTTAAAAGCAGTAAGTTTTATTTGAAGTTGATTAGATGTCAGATTTAGGGGTAAGAAGAGATGCTGAGTCTGTATATGACAATCATTTTTCAACCGGACATATAATTCGTCCGGAATCTGGTTGTAACCGGAATTTTTTTATAAGTTAAAGTTGTATTTAAAGTTTATTAGATGTTGTTTATAAGGATATACGCTGAATTCGTTTCTGAATTTTCTCTTTTTGCTGGACAATTAGTTCGCTCGGAATTTGGCCGAAGTACAGCAGGAAGTTTCGGTCAGTTCGTCAAAATAGAGATGGCTTATAGCTGTCTATCTGAACTTGGTTTTCTCTGAGATTAGCCTACCGAAGACTGGATCTGGCGAAGACAAGACCTAATTGTTTGGATCAAATATTAGATTTTTGGGATCCCATCGAAACCTTTGGTCTTGTTTCTTTAAAGAGGACCACAAGAAATGGTCTTTCTACCACACACACAATCATAACCATCCCTACTGCCACTATGAATGTTCAAACCCACCAAAACACCGTCAAACAATGAGTAATTTTAAAAAAAAAAAAAAAAATTCCTAGGTTTGAAATAATTCGGTCTGGACTAAATCTCAGCCGGTTATCCGAGACAGCCGTTATGGCACGTAGGGAGCCAACGATCAAAAGATTAATTTCCATCTAATGCTCCAACTGTTTATTACAAATACAAATAAATTAAGAAACCAAGACCGGTGTGGTACTCCTGAAGTCAAACAAAAAATAATCAATATTCTTTGCCAATCAAACGAGGAAAATTTCGTCATCCGGAAAAGAAGACTTTCTGCGTGTTTTTTTTCTCGAGCCAAAACAGCAATCCAACAATCAAGTTCAAACCTAAACAAGAGCTGGAAGCTCATATGGCACTTGCAAGATGTGGTAAATAAGAATGACGATGGACCCTTGGAAATCACGAGAATGTATCGTTTGGTATTTTTTTTTTCGTTTTGCACTTGGTCATTTTTGCTTGAGGCAAAAATTATCATGGGCTCATGGGGATCATGAAAATGTAGGTTTTGTTTAAAAGTATTTTTTGTACTTTGTTACTTTAAGCGATGGTCGGATCTGGGAAGTGACAAGTTCCAAGACAATCTTGTCAAGTCTCTAATGCTCAAGCCAAGTTTCATTGTCCTAGCACATCAGGAAGCAGCCTACCTTAAACTGCGATCACCGGGATTCTGGACCCCCCTCCAACTCCCCCAGATTGACCGAGTCCGGTCCGGTTCTATCACTGACGTATCTAGGGCTTATGCTTGTTCTTCCCACCAAGTCTTATCCCAATCGCTATATTCTAAGCGTGTCACAAAATTTCAGCTCCCCCCCCCCCGACTCCCCCACATTGATCGGATCCTACCCGCACTTGAAATGGGACATCTGAGACACGAGGTCTTTCCAAATATCAAGTTTCATTAAGATCCGATTCCCCGTTCAAAAGTTACAAATACGTCAATATCTCGGATTCCCCCTCCCTCCACTCCCCCCATGGTGGTCGGATCGGGGAAGTCGACTATTTCCAAGTTAGTTTAGTCGGGTCCCTAATATGTCTCCCAAGTTTCATCGTCCTAGCACATGTGTACGCATCTTAAGTCAGGATCACCGGAATTCCGGGACGCTCCCTCCAACTCCCCCCCCCCCCCAATGCTCGGATCCGGTCCGGTCTTGTCAACTATGTATCTAGGGCTTGTGCTTGTTCTTCCCACCAAGTTTCATCCCGATCCGTCGACTCTGAACATGTCACACGATTTCCCCCCCCCCACCCCCTCTCCAACTCCTCCCAAAGTCATCGGATCCGTTCCGGACTTGAAGTGTGAAATCTGAGAACCGAGGTCTTTCTAAATATCAAGTTTCATTAGGATCCGATTACCCATTCAAAAGTTAAAAATACATAAATATTCCGGATTCCCCCTCCATTCAATCCCCCCACGGTGGTCGGATCGGGGAAATTACTATTTCCAAGTTAGTTTAGTTGGGTCGCTAATATGCCTGCCAAGTTTCATCGTCCTAGCACATCTGGAAGTACCCTAACTCGTGATCACCGGACTAACCGACCGACCGCGGAAAAGTGATCAGTATATGGCACTTGGCCGGAAGGCAAGTGCCATAATAAACTGGTGAATCAGTAAGAGAAGATAAACATAATGTTTGGATTAGGTCTTTAAATATAGTCCAATGATACTGAAACTGAAAGTGTGAAAAAGATATAAGAAGCCTTAGAATCCCGCTTTTATCAAACGTGATTATTATATGTGTTACGATATTATTACCGTGTTATCTGATATACGGTTACTCTGCAAAAACGACAATTGCCGATATTGCGCTTTTCGAAGTCATCCCAAAAGAAAAACAGATATCCAGTCCCTTCACTAAGTGGTAAACTTCTTTCTCACCAATCTGACGAAATTTGATGAAAGTGAGATGACTTTTCAGATACCACGACCAGTTACCACGGTCGTACCGTAGTATCTGAATATCAGATACCACGCTAACCATGGTACCACCTTTTGACCGTGGTATCACATACCACGATAACTGCAAACACGACTTTAGACCGTCGTATCAGATACCATGGTATCTGCAAAATCGCAAAAACAGAGGAGGGTCTGCTCTTCAAAAACTGGGGAAGGAAGAACCATCTTTATGTAACAGAAAACTAGTGAAGGGGGTAGCGAATTTCAAACTAGATCTACCAACCATAGTAAACTGGATCTTCCCAGTGGCGCAATTTCAGTAACCCTCAGGGGGGGGAGGGGCCAAACATCCATTTTGAGCCCCCGCCCTAGATTTTTTTTTTGCTCAAACGCAAAATTTAATTGCTTTTTAAGGGTAAAATTGAAGCAGTTTAAAAAAAAAAAAAATTATGAGAGTATGCAAGAATCAGGCATTGTTCAAAGACCCTTCACAAATAAAAATGTCACTGGAGCATGCTGTGACCTGGAGTTTGAGGCCTACCCATATGACAGAATAAACGACTTTAGACCCTCTGAGGCTTCCGATCGAAACCCTATCGAGATTTGTCGCGATCTCGAGAAGTAGATCTGGATTCATGCAATCTTTTGAGTTCGGATATAGGGTTAACATCTTAAAACATCTAAGAAACACTACCCCCCCCCCCCCCCCAACGGCGCCACTGGGTCTTCCTGGTTCAGATTTGCTCGCGAAATCAGTGCCATCTGGAAAATTTTACATTTTCCCGCCGTTTAACTTGATCGCAGCTGTTATCAAGTACCTAGATGACGCCGGGGTACGTTCGTAGCCTACACGCTCGTTATACCAGTGGTATCTGCAACGCCCTTCTGATGGCCAAAAGTATGTTCTAGCGCAGTGGTTCCCAACCTTTTCCGTATCGTATACCCCTAAGTAAGGTTCAAAAAGGTTGCGTACCCCTTTTGAAGAATCATTGTACTACTATTTTACTAAGATCTGTCAAGATCAGAACGCCAAAAAAACGTCATTTATTGTCATAAATGGTAAGGGATTAATGTGTAAAAATATATACAAATAAATTGTATACTTGGGGCTGCAAGGTTGTCAATTTCAATCTCGTCCGTAAACTGGTCAAGGGTCAGAAAGACACTTAGGGCTGTTTCTTTGAAACTTCGTAAGCCAAAACTTAAATTTTTTGACGAAAGCAGACATTTTCGAATTCAAAGATTTGGACCTTCGCGTACCCCTTACGAGGGTCTCGCGTACCCCCGGTTGGGAACCACTGTTCTAGCGCATCACGTTGGCTCTCTTTCGGCCGAAAAGGGGAACCCGGCCCTCTCTTGTTTCCTAGTGCAAAGGTAATATCGGAAGAAATTTACTTTATGATCTGTACGCGGCTCGGATCGGCGCTAAATAGAGTTTAATTAAATAGAGCTATCAAGCGTGTCTTTTAAGTTGAACCCCATTCGATGTTAGGCAAAGCTACTAAACAATAAACGACAAACAAGCTCTTGTGAAAGATACTTTAGCCGATGCGAATGCACATTACAAAAATTAATCTTCGACAGACTTTGTTCGTACCTATTACTTCAACCACCAGACTAGCATGGCCAACTTACGACTTGATGGACTTAGTGCTGCGACTAACAAAGATGAAAAATCGCAAATATAAGATAAACAAACAAGCGATATGGAACTGCAAAATTCGGAAGATACGTCCGGGTTTGAACACCAGCCATATTAATAGCAAAGAAACTAGAATAAGAACTTAAAGCTGATAATAAAACTCCGTTCGGAAGGAGTTCCTGGTTTGGCCTAGTTACCTGTTTCTTTCTTGCCTAGCAAACACAAAAATATAGTCCTTATCTTGCTTGTCTAAAATAATGTTAGAACACTGAACAGGCAAAATCTTATCAAAGGTTCAAAAGTGACAAAAGGGAGGCAACAAAAGTAAAATAAAAACAAGATAATTAGGTAGTAAACACCTGGCTCGACTCTCATTGGAATAGTTTGATCTGGGTCGAACAACAACCAGACCAAAGGTTTCGATGGGACTGCGAAATGTAGTATTTGACCCAGACAATCGGGTCTTGTAGATATCCGGCCTTCGCCAGACTCCCGGAACATTTTAACTAATAAAATTTAGAAACAGATTAAGACCTAATCTGTTAATCTGGCTAATCGTATGAGCTAATCAGCTAATCTGGGCTAGTCTGGCTAATCATCTGAGAAAACCGAGTTTAGATATGGATTCAGCATGTTGTTTACCACTATACGTCATATCTACTTTGACGAAACTGACCAAAACTTCATGCCTTACTTCTGCAAAATTTTCAGTTCTGTCCGGATTCCGGGCTAACCGCTTGTCCGGCAAAAACGTAAAGCCCAAAAATATTCAGCATATCTTCAGCATATCTCCTTATTTGGTCCGACGTCTGTCGATTCAGGACCCTCTACCGAAATGGAAATCCGTCATCGAAATTATCTCCTCCGATTACCCGTTTACCTGTTCACCACCCGATTGTGATTAAATGTTTCCGAGATTGTGTGTATTTTTTAGTATTTTTTATCCAGTGTTTTCTTATGTTTCTTTTTACTGTTGTACTGCACTTATGCCATAAGGCAGTGCGTAATAAATCCATTCATTCATATCGAAACTCTAATCGACTTATTAATGAATTTTTACTTTTACCAAATTTCCGGTTTCGACTTATGCTTTGTTCAAACTGGTACTCTCGGTTCTGGTGCTACTGAGATTTGCTGGCATGTCGCTAAGTAGAAGCTGGAACTTTGATGTAAACAAATATTCACATTTTCTTGAAACCCAACCAATTTTCAGTGGTAACATAACATAATACCAAAGTTATACTAGTTGCGTTTTTGATCCGAACTCTCCGTTCCGAATTCTCGCTTCTGAATTCTCGATTCTCGTACAAATTACCGTTTTTGCTCCTCTGACTTCTCCATTCTCGCTTTTCACAAAAACACGAATTTTGCAGCTCGTCCGCAACCCGCTATACGTGTATATGCATATTGAACACCCGAACTCTGTTGACCAATCAGGGAGGAGAACGGAGAGAGGAGAATCGACAATTCACCATCGGAGCAAATTCTCGATTCTGCAGGATCGCGAGGCTTTCCCCGTTCTCGATTCTGACAAAAACGCAAGAAAAGGAGAATTCACTTCATCTGAATAGTCCAAAAACGCGAAATAGGAGAATTCGGAGGAGAATCGCGAGGAGAATTCGGATCAAATCGCAACTACTGTCTACCACAACTGTTACCCAAATCCAACACACTGGCAAAACATGAAATTGCGAGTACACTTTGGGATGTCACCCCTCTCAACCTTACGAGGGCGTTACAACAGTTTCATTGTCAAAATTTTGCTCTTCGGTTGTTCAAGAAGTTTATAAATCAATCCATAGCGCCTATGGGCGCATCGTCCCCAACCGAGGGCGCTATAATCGTAAAGCTTTGGGAAATTCGTACAGCACCTTCTGCGCTCCTTTTATACTATTTCGTTCTGGTGTCACTCATGTTCTGCGAAAGAAGGAGATTAAAAAGATGAGATCATGTTATATTAAATATGCAAAGCACCTGCTCCACTTGTCGAAATTATGTCATAACCATACATTGACGGAGAAGTTCAAAATTCAAGATGCAAGTGTTACCCTTTTGGATGTTTCCTCGTCGCTTTCAAAAATCATGGACAACAGGGCCCAGCCAGCGCACGACGTTTTCCACTGCTTCCTGGCCGACGATTGAAAATTAAGTGTCTTTTTTGTGAGTTCATGTGTTTTATTTATTTTCTTCAGTTACTCCGCTTTTTGAAAATGGTGGGTCATAAATAAATTACTTACTTACTTACTTGCTTAGTTATGGAAGGGATATCTAAGATGGGAGGTTTAGCAGAAAAGTAGACAAATAACTAAAATCCCATTCATACTAGAACTCTGAAATCCAAATCTTAATGACAAGACTCCATGTTTTAGAACTGTTTACCCTAAAATAATCATCATTTGCTGAAAACAAAGCACTGCAGATGCACTGAAATCTCTAGCATTGAAACTTCCTTTGGACCTTCCTCTCCTTTAGAGGCTTAACACACTCCGAATTCCGTTCAGCATTGGACCCTTTGGTCTAAAGGCTTAAACACACTACTATTCATTCAAGCATAAACTGTGACCCCTACTGGACTAAATACGACCAAAACTGTTAAGATACTTGGCATTTACTTGGACAATGATCTTTAATGGAATACAAGTGTAGAAAATTTTACAAAAAAGGTGGATCTCTGCTTCGTTCGTTTTCGCGGCTGAAAAGGTTTGGAATACAAAAAGAAATTCTTAAAGTTGTCTACGGTACTGTAGTTATATTAGACCATGCCTAGAATAGACTTGTCCTGCTTGGCACCCTGACCTGACCAAGGAACAATCTGCCCAAACTGAGTCGGTCCAGAAAAGGGCTCTGAAATAATATTAAGCCACGACTACACAAACTATGACAGCGCACTAAAAGAACTTGACTTAATGTCATTAGAAAAATGCCGACATGAACTATCTGTCAGATTTGGACTGGAATGTCATGAATCACCTTTCAACCGTCGACTGCTACCAGAATTCGAAAACCGTATTGCTGACGGACCGAGGACAAGACGTCTAGAAAAGACAAAGAGTTGTCCACTGATATGTTCTTACCCAGCGACTAGTACGCAACATTACATCAAGTCATTCATCCCGAATTTTACTGATTATTTTAACAGAGCAACGCTAAATGAAGAATTTTGATGGATTTTACTTTAATCTTTATGTAGTATCTTAACTGTGCAAATTTGCATTGAATGTTTTAGTGTGGTTTTATTTATGTATTGACTTGTGTATTTATCTGTTGACATGCCTGCGCTAACTAACGCTATTTTGGTGAAATAAAGCATTCATTCATTCAAACTTCATCCTCTAAACTATAGTTTAAATAAATAATAATATAGTAGGCTATAGCCTACTTGCAGTAACCCATTTTCGATATATGTTCCTGACTGTGTGACCATGCTTAAGTAACTATCCAGAGTATGATTCTGCAGGTAACCCAATCTAAAAATTAGCCAGAAAAATGGAGTTTTATGTATGGGAGAAGCATGCTTGTGTATTCATCAAGGAAACACTAACACCCATACCAGGAGGCAACCTTCCCTGCAAGATTTGTGCTGAAAACTTTTGTTTCGTTTATAGTAGGCTATAGCGCATGTAGTAGCCTAGGCTAAGCCTTATTTTGAAATATTTTCTCTTAATTTTCTTCTTTCAAGCTTTGCAGATTCACAAAGTCTACCACAAACCTCTGATTTTTGGACAACCTATGCTAAGTGCTGAACTGCTGGGTGCGTCTGGATCTGGAATACATCATGCATAATGCTGGAAACCCTATGCTAAATGCTGAGTACTGTAACCAAGTAAAATATTGACGATTCAAGCTCAGCTCATATGCTGAGTACTGTAACCAAGTAAAATATTGACGATTCAAGCTCAGCTCATAATACAAGACAAGCTCAAACACTACACACTCAGAACTCCTTCATACATTAAACGTATGCTTATTTGAATATTATTACTACTGAATATGCTACAGGATTGCTTCGACCTGCCCTTTATGGTAGGCTAGAACATTAAATCCCATACCAGGTTCCAACTTGAACTGCAAAATACTTGCTGAAAATGTTTAATTCATATGCCTGATTTGGCGTATATACAAATTTTTAAGAATAGTTTCCGTTGTTTCTTCTTTTAGGATAAAAAGCGTTCAATCAGCCTCACCTACCCATGCAAAATTAACAAGAGCTGTAAGCTCATATGGCACTTGCATGGGTCAAGATGATTTGATTGATCAAAAGTAAGTTTCGACTTTGCGGTTGAGATGCGCGCTCTAAGGGAGCTGGAACTTCATTTGTAAGCAAAACCCTTGAGGCAAAACTGCTAATGGGCTGATGGGCATCACGAAAATGCATATATTGCTTAAAAGTATTTTTTTTACTTTGCGGTCAAGATTGGTACTTTAAGGAATAATCGGATTTGGGACGTAGCAATTTCTAAGCAAATATTGTTGAGTCTCCAATATTCCAGCGAAGTTTCATCGTCCTAGCACATCTGGAAGTACCTTAACGCGCGATCACCGGAATCCCAGACCCCCCCCCCTCCTCCAACTCCACCCACAATAACCGGAGCCAATCCGGTTCTGTAAATGATTAATCCAGAGCATCTGTTTGTCATTCCCACGAAGTTCGATCCAGATCACACCAGTCTAAGCGGGTCAAGTATTTTCCGCCCTCCCCCCAATTATTGCCGGATTCGGTCCGGAAATGAAAAAGGTCACAAGAGAAAAATGTCCTCTGTTTAATTATTAAATTTCACTCGAATCCGATCACCCGTTCCAAAGTTACGCATGACTCAATATTCCGGATTCCCCTCCCTCAACTCCCCCCCCCCAAGATTATCATATCGAGGATTTTTTTTTATTTCAAGTCAGTTTGACCGGGTCCCCGATATGCCTTCCAAGTTTCGTCGTGAAAATCCCCCAAAAAACGGAATTCCGGGAAACCCCCTCCTCCCCCCCCCTCAAGTTTCCGGATCCAGTCAAATTATGTAAAAGCTTTACATGGACCAGATGTTTGTTCTTCCCAGCAAGTTTCACTCCGATACCATCATTCTAACCGTTTCCCGAGATTTCCGGTCCACCCCCCCCCCCCCCAGCTCCCCCGCGGTGCACGTAGCCAATCGGATCCAGCAAATGACTTACCTAGAGCATCTGTTTGTTCTTCCCACAACGTTCCATCCCGGTCCCTCCATTCTAAACGGGTCACGTATTCCCCCCCCCCCCCAAATAGTTGCCGGATCCGGTGCGGATATGAAAAAAATCATCGGAGAAATGTCCTCTGTTCAATTGTTAAATTTCACTCGAATCCGATCACCCATTCCAAAATTACGCATGACTGAAAATTTCGGATTCCCCTCCCTCCACTCCCCCCACCATTATCTGATCAGCAAAATTTTTATTTTGAAGTCAGTTTGATTGGGTCCCTGATATGCCTGCCAAGTTTCATCGTGAAAATCCCCAAAACCACCATCACCGGAATTCCGGGACCCCCCCCCCCCCCCATAAGTTTCCGGATCCAGTACAATGGTCTAAAGGACTTATCTAGAGCAGATGCTTGTTCTTCCCAGCAAGTTTCACTCCGATCCCTCCATTCTAACCGTTTCTTGAAATTTCCGGTCTCCCCCCCCCAACTCCCCCCTGGCTGCCGAATCCGGTCAAGACTTTAAACGGGACATTACAAATATATATTCTATTCAGTTATGAAGTTTCATTACAATCCGATCATCCGTTCGAAAGTTACACACTTCTCAATTTCCCGGATTCCCCTCCCTCCACTCCCCCCACCATTATCTGATCGACAAAATTTTTATTTTGAAGTCAGTTTGATTGGGTCCCTGATATGCCTGCCAAGTTTCATCGTGAAAATCCCCAAAACCACCATCACCGGAATTCCGGGCCCCCCCCCCCCCATAAGTGTCCGGATCCAGTACAATGGTCTAAAGGACTTATCTAGAGCAGATGCTTGTTCTTCCCAGCAAGTTTCACTCCGATCCCTCCATTCTAACCGTTTCTTGAAATTTCCGGTCTCCCCCCCCCCAACTCCCCCCTGGCTACCGAATCCGGTCAAGACTTTAAACGGGACATTACAAATATATATTCTATTCAGTTATGAAGTTTCATTACAATCCGATCATCCGTTCGAAAGTTACACACTTCTCAATTTCCCGGATTCCCCTGCGGATTCCCCTCTCTCCACTCCCCCCTCCATTATCTGATCGACAAAATTTTTATTTTGAAGTCAGTTTGATTGGGTCCCTGATATGCCTGCCAAGTTTCATCGTGAAAATCCCCCAAACCACCATCACCGGAATTCCGGGACCCCCCCCCCCCCATAAGTGTCCGGATCCAGTACAATGGTCTAAAGGACTTATCTAAAGCAGATGCTTGTTCTTCCCAACAAGTTTCACTCCGATCCCTCCATTCTAACCGTTTCTTGAAATTTCCGGTCTCCCCCCCCCCCCAACTCCCCCCTGGCTACCGAATCCGGTCAAGACTTTAAACGGGACATTACAGATATATATTCTATTCAGTTATGAAGTTTCATTACAATCCGATCATCCGTTCGAAAGTTACACACTTCTCAATTTCCCGGATTCCCCTGCCCTCCACCCCCCCCCCCCCAAATGGTCGGATCAGAAAACTGATTATTTATAAGTTTGTTTGGTCGGGTCTCTGATAGGCCTGCCAAGTTTGATGGTCCTAGCACAACTGGAAGCACCCTAACTCGAAAAAGTGTGACAAAATGCCCTAAATTTCCAAGTTTCCAGCGCCCCCACTTCCCCGCATATGGTCGGATCGGGAAACTGATTATTTCCAGGTTAGTTTGGTCGGGTCCCTGATATTCCTGCCAAGTTTCATTGTCCTAGCTCATCTGGAAGTACCCTAACTCGAAAAAGTGTGACAAAATGCCCTAAATTTTCAAGTTTCGAGCGCCCCAACTCCCCCGCATATGGTCGGATCGGGAAACTTATTATTTCCAGGTTACTTTGGTCAGGTCCCTGATATTCCTGCCAAGTTTCATTGTCCTAGCTCATCTGGAAGTACCCTAACTCGAAAAAGTGTGACAAAATGCCCTAAATTTTCAAGTTTCGAGCGCCCCCACTCCCCCGCATATGGTCGGATCGGGAAACTGATTATTTCCAGGTTCGTTTGGTCGGGCCCCTGATATTCCTGCCAAGTTTCATTGTCCTAGCTCATCTAGAAGTACCCTAACTCGGAAAAAAGTGACAAAATGCCCTAAATTTTCAAGTTTCCAGCGCCCCGCACTCCCCCGCATATGGTCGGATCGGGAAACTGATTATTTCCAGGTTAGTTTGGTCGGGTCTCTGATATGCCTGCCAAGTTTCATTGTCCTAGCACATCTGGAAGTACCCTAACTCGGATATGTGGGACAAAAAACTCGGACCGACCGACAGACCGACAGACGGAATTGTGATCGGTATATGGCACTTGAGCCAGAGGCTACAAGTGCCATAAAAACATTGCTGTTGTTCATGCAATGCAGATAGCTCACTGGAATTTTTTCGGTCACTAGTAGATAGGGTAGAGTTGAGACAAATTGAGTATCTGAATTTCATTACCTAGCTGCCAGCTTTTCAAAACCATCGAATGAAAAAGAAGGAAGTTTATAATCGAGAAGAAATCTATATACAGGAGGGGTATGTGACCTCGTTTTTACACTACCTTGATTTTTGCCACAGAAATGCTGAAATGAAATGTACATGCTAGTCAAAATATGACTTTTTGGGATGCCAAAAGGTAAGTGGGGGATTACCTATGACATTGCAAAAGTTGTCCGTCTGTCCGTCCGTCCGTCTGTGCGCCCTATAACTCTCGAAGGGAATGAGATATTTTGATGAAACTTGGTGTGAGGATTTTTTGGGTCAAGAGTAAGGTCGAGTTCGTAGATGGGCTCTGTAGCCCTAAATTTAGGGGTGGGGGAGGGGGTTTCAAATTAAGGGGCAAACAAATATTTTTCAAAAGCTATTGAGATAGTTGATTTAGGGGTAAGAAGACATGCTGAATCCGAATATGAAAGTTATTTTCTTGCCGGACAAGTGGTTCACCCGGAATCCGAAAAAAACGGACACAAAATTTGTCGACCAGTTTTCAGCTATAGCAGTCCCTACACCTTTAGTACCCCACTAGTATAGCTCTGCGCGTGGATGCCGACATTCATTTGTTTATTCTGTATGACGTCGGAGAGATCTAGTGTAATCGATGGTCGAAGGGGTTGATCACAAAAATCAACGAAGAAACTAACGAAAATGGGGTTTGTATAGCCCAACGAATATACTGAAATAAAAGGCGAACATTTCGTGAGGACAAAACTGAAATAAAAGGCGAATATTTCAGGAGGACAAGGGGTTGATACAGCCTGTAATGTTCAAACGAGGAAACATCAAGCAAGGATGTTGTTCAATGAGGATTCCCTGGTAAAGTACAGGTCAAGTTCGTAGATGGGTCCTTTAGTCCTATCTTTAGAGACAGAGGAGGGATTTCGAATGTACAGTAACAACATGTAGTTTTTATAAGCTAATAAGATATTCATTGAGGGGGTAAGGAGGTCAACTGAATCCATATTTGAACTTAGTTTTCTTGCTGGACAAATGTTTCATCACGAATTCGGCTGAAACTGGAAATTTGGTTGAAGCTCAAAGTTGTTTCTGAAATCGATTAGAGATTCGGCACCGGGGCAAGGATACATGATGAATTCATTTTTGAACTTTATTTTAACGGAATCTGACGAAAGACTCAGACAAGGAATCTGAGGAAGACTGAATGGCGAAGACATGACCCAATTGTTTGAATCAAATGTTAGATTTCTAGGATTACATCGAAACCTTTGGTCTTGTTTGAATAGTCGTGTGTATTTCAATTCAATTCAATTCATTTATTCCCAAAATTCTGATAAAACAAAATGCACCGGATTGTCAAATTACAAATATGACATTAAAACTGCAGATAAAAAAAGGCACAAATGAGTGAAGTCAATACTCAAATTCTGTGCCTTTTCAGTGTTTTAAAGCTGCTTTGAAAAGGGATTTTTTGGCTACTGACTTTGGTAACTCTACCTTTTTCATCATTTTGTAAGCCAATAGAGGTAAGGTTAGAATGGACTGATCTTGTCTGAAAAGAAAAATATATTTAACTAGAAAAATTGAAGCAATGTTTATGTATCCAACATATAAACCATTCAATTAGCTTCAATCTAGTATGTCTGTCATACTTGTTGGTTCCTTTTTGAGCCAGATAGACTATTCTGAAAAAAAGACTTCTCTGGAAATTTGAAATCTTGTCAGGAGGTACCCCTACTGTAAACAGCCTGTAAACGCAATTTTTTAAATTATATGGTGCCAAAAATATCGCTCAAATATATAGCTTTTAACTGGTACCAATTTTGTTATTTTATTCTTTTGACCATTTTCTAAGCACAACAAACAAACAGACAGAGATATGGATAATTTCTAGAGATGCTAAAAAATTAACATACCTTTACAGTACATTTGAGTTTGAGTAGGTCTGTAGTTGAGTAGGTTGGGGCTCTGAGTCGAAACTACAGGCCTACAGGTATACAGTATCATCCAGTATTTGGCACAACAGGCTATATAAAAAAAATGGATGGCATTCAAGGTAAACCAAAGATCCCCAATGGAAAAAGAAGTACAGGATTATAAAAGTCAGCAAACATCTAGGCTAGCTGAAAAAAAGGAAGAATTAAAAAAATCATTTATGCATCCGGAATGGGGTTTGTTCGAAAAAAAATATGCAGCTGACAAAATTAGTCCGGATCCATTTTATTTTGGTTTTGTTTATTCTGATTTCACACTGCACCAACACCTGCCTGCCAAAATTGATTCCCCTCCGAATCTGAAAGGGAGTACTTTTTGATGATGGTGATGGTAATCGGAGGATCCCTTTCCGTGGGGACTTGCGAGAATACGGGGAGCGACCCCCTGGGACAAACAAAAATGCAGGGACTCTTCAAAAGGAGTTCTCGGGGAACAGCGAGAATACGCATCATGAGGTTTAGCACACTTTCATCGGAAGACAACCGTCTTCTGAACTGTGACCATTTCTAAAAAAGATCTTCTGTTGGCAAATTTATGTAGGCCTAACTGGCAGATTTATACTTGCATTTAAGAATATCATCCATCCTTTATGCAGGAGTAATATCTTCACATCTATCATAGGAAGGTCCATGACAAATTATAGCAAACACTCCAGAAAACTTTTTTTTTTTACTCAGCCAGTCAGCCTTGACTAGTGCATTTGAATTTAAGTTAAGAGATCTCATGCGAGATCTCTAAAATCCTTAATAGTCTATTTTAAATTAACAGAAAAATCCTTAAACGTATATTCTAAAACCAAAATTCCTTTGAGGTAAAACAAGAAAATTTTGGGAATTTTTTTTTTATTTTTTTTATACAAAATTCTACGAAATACAAACAAAATGCTAAACAAACTAAAACACCTGGGCACTATTCACGAGACAAAAGTTGCGGGCTTTCCCTCCTTTATAGTTTTCTTAATCTAGGCTTCCAGATTATAGTTTGATCCATATCCAAAGCCAACCTTGGACGTGAAACCAAAGCTAAATTAGTCCGGTAAGCAGAGGCGTTACTAGCCAAAAGGTTGGGGGGGGGGGGGGGGGGGCAAGGTATATACGGACTGGCTGGTCATTTCTACCGACTGTTTTTAAATAAAAAATTGTTGTTTTGACGAAAAAACTACTGTGTCGACTCTTTTACAAAATCGACTGTTTTGAAGAAAGATCATTCTGTTTCCAAGAAAAAAACTGACTGTTTTTATAGAAAATCGTGGCGCTTCGCGCCGACTCGGCTGTTTTTACCGACAACATTGGGGGGTGTCTCACCCCCTCTCACCCCCACACGTGACGCCTCTGCCAGTAAGAAAGCTTTCGAATGTTCTTGTAAGTCGCATCCTTGCAGAAGAAAGTCAAAGATAATCCGGAAGCTCAGATTTCGAGAAATAAAGTGGATCTTTTCTGCCTTCTTCATTAAATGTGATGTTTATGAGTTTTTTTTTCGAAATACATTTGAGCAAGGTTCCGGAGCTTCAACTTGACTCGAGATTATTGATAATTTTGTATCTTCACCATCCGTTCAAGCGGCAATCAAATAATAAACTTCCCCGAGACGATGCAAACGCTCAGTCTTCTTTTCAGATCCACTGTATTTCTCGCTCCTAGCAGTGGACAGTAATTCAACAGTTATAACCGATCGTCAGCGATAGTATAACTATGCCGTATACCGCCCATATTTTCTAGAATGCATTTGAGTTTGAAGTTCATGTAACTCTATTTGACCTACCCCAAGATATTTGAAATTGCCTATTATTTATTTGTCTAAACAAAAGCCCGTTCGAGCCGCGGCATACCGCCATTTGATTAAATAACCTGAAAAGGAGTATTTTACCTGGAGTTCTAAAGCTAGATACAGTTGTTTTTTTGAAATGCTGACAAGGGTACTTTCTTCATGAAAATTGTTAACGGTGTAGTTTTTTTTGCTACACTTAAAAATCCAACCAATACTGAAATCCCTGCTTTCTTATCGTCGAACCAGACGTTCTGCACGTATTCCCTAGATCTCCAGACAAGAAAGCGTAAAAATCTAGGCCTATCTGGAATTTCAACCAAGTTCCTCGAATACATTACTGTTACCCTGGAATTCCAGGAGAGGCGGCGTGAAAATCCAGGCTTGTCTGGAATACTCTTTATGACTAAGTCCAAATACACCAGTGATCCTCAGTAAGAAGGAGTAAACGTGTCCGTAACGACTCAACGACACAAATCCTGTGTCAAACAATCACGGCGATCTTTGGGAGCAGCTGTGATACCGTTTCTTGCTTTCCTACGCAGGTACCCGGAGATTCTGCATCGTCAGGGATAGATAGTCATCAAGAGTATTTCAACCAACTGCCTGGAATTCCGGGCACTTACCAAATGTAAATTCGAACCTGTCTGAAATTTGCTTGGAATCCCGGAATAACCTACTACCCTGGAATTCCAGGAAAGAAATATCATTACCTGGATTTCCAGACAAAACTTGTCCGGAACAGCGGCGTCACGACCGGGGGGGGGGACGCCCCCCCCCCAATGTTGTCGGCAAAAAATAACCGAGTCGGCGCGAAGCGCCGCGATTTTTCGCCAAAACAGTTTATTTGTTTCATCAAAACAGTCGATTTTTCAAGAAGTTTTGTTCAAGAAGTTTATAAATCAATCCATAGCGCCTATGGGCGCATCGTCCCCAACCGAGGGCGCTATAATCGTAAAGCTTTGGGAAATTCGTACAGCACCTTCTGCGCTCCTTTTATACTATTTCGTTCTGGTGTCACTCATGTTCTGCGAAAGAAGGAGATTAAAAAGATGAGATCATGTTATATTAAATATGCAAAGCACCTGCTCCACTTGTCGAAATTATGTCATAACCATACATTGACGGAGAAGTTCAAAATTCAAGATGCAAGTGTTACCCTTTTGGATGTTTCCTCGTCGCTTTCAAAAATCATGGACAACAGGGCCCAGCCAGCGCACGACGTTTTCCACTGCTTCCTGGCCGACGATTGAAAATTAAGTGTCTTTTTTGTGAGTTCATGTGTTTTATTTATTTTCTTCAGTTACTCCGCTTTTTGAAAATGGTGGGTCATAAATAAATTACTTACTTACTTACTTGCTTAGTTATGGAAGGGATATCTAAGATGGGAGGTTTAGCAGAAAAGTAGACAAATAACTAAAATCCCATTCATACTAGAACTCTGAAATCCAAATCTTAATGACAAGACTCCATGTTTTAGAACTGTTTACCCTAAAATAATCATCATTTGCTGAAAACAAAGCACTGCAGATGCACTGAAATCTCTAGCATTGAAACTTCCTTTGGACCTTCCTCTCCTTTAGAGGCTTAACACACTCCGAATTCCGTTCAGCATTGGACCCTTTGGTCTAAAGGCTTAAACACACTACTATTCATTCAAGCATAAACTGTGACCCCTACTGGACTAAATACGACCAAAACTGTTAAGATACTTGGCATTTACTTGGACAATGATCTTTAATGGAATACAAGTGTAGAAAATTTTACAAAAAAGGTGGATCTCTGCTTCGTTCGTTTTCGCGGCTGAAAAGGTTTGGAATACAAAAAGAAATTCTTAAAGTTGTCTACGGTACTGTAGTTATATTAGACCATGCCTAGAATAGACTTGTCCTGCTTGGCACCCTGACCTGACCAAGGAACAATCTGCCCAAACTGAGTCGGTCCAGAAAAGGGCTCTGAAATAATATTAAGCCACGACTACACAAACTATGACAGCGCACTAAAAGAACTTGACTTAATGTCATTAGAAAAATGCCGACATGAACTATCTGTCAGATTTGGACTGGAATGTCATGAATCACCTTTCAACCGTCGACTGCTACCAGAATTCGAAAACCGTATTGCTGACGGACCGAGGACAAGACGTCTAGAAAAGACAAAGAGTTGTCCACTGATATGTTCTTACCCAGCGACTAGTACGCAACATTACATCAAGTCATTCATCCCGAATTTTACTGATTATTTTAACAGAGCAACGCTAAATGAAGAATTTTGATGGATTTTACTTTAATCTTTATGTAGTATCTTAACTGTGCAAATTTGCATTGAATGTTTTAGTGTGGTTTTATTTATGTATTGACTTGTGTATTTATCTGTTGACATGCCTGCGCTAACTAACGCTATTTTGGTGAAATAAAGCATTCATTCATTCAAACTTCATCCTCTAAACTATAGTTTAAATAAATAATAATATAGTAGGCTATAGCCTACTTGCAGTAACCCATTTTCGATATATGTTCCTGACTGTGTGACCATGCTTAAGTAACTATCCAGAGTATGATTCTGCAGGTAACCCAATCTAAAAATTAGCCAGAAAAATGGAGTTTTATGTATGGGAGAAGCATGCTTGTGTATTCATCAAGGAAACACTAACACCCATACCAGGAGGCAACCTTCCCTGCAAGATTTGTGCTGAAAACTTTTGTTTCGTTTATAGTAGGCTATAGCGCATGTAGTAGCCTAGGCTAAGCCTTATTTTGAAATATTTTCTCTTAATTTTCTTCTTTCAAGCTTTGCAGATTCACAAAGTCTACCACAAACCTCTGATTTTTGGACAACCTATGCTAAGTGCTGAACTGCTGGGTGCGTCTGGATCTGGAATACATCATGCATAATGCTGGAAACCCTATGCTAAATGCTGAGTACTGTAACCAAGTAAAATATTGACGATTCAAGCTCAGCTCATATGCTGAGTACTGTAACCAAGTAAAATATTGACGATTCAAGCTCAGCTCATAATACAAGACAAGCTCAAACACTACACACTCAGAACTCCTTCATACATTAAACGTATGCTTATTTGAATATTATTACTACTGAATATGCTACAGGATTGCTTCGACCTGCCCTTTATGGTAGGCTAGAACATTAAATCCCATACCAGGTTCCAACTTGAACTGCAAAATACTTGCTGAAAATGTTTAATTCATATGCCTGATTTGGCGTATATACAAATTTTTAAGAATAGTTTCCGTTGTTTCTTCTTTTAGGATAAAAAGCGTTCAATCAGCCTCACCTACCCATGCAAAATTAACAAGAGCTGTAAGCTCATATGGCACTTGCATGGGTCAAGATGATTTGATTGATCAAAAGTAAGTTTCGACTTTGCGGTTGAGATGCGCGCTCTAAGGGAGCTGGAACTTCATTTGTAAGCAAAACCCTTGAGGCAAAACTGCTAATGGGCTGATGGGCATCACGAAAATGCATATATTGCTTAAAAGTATTTTTTTTACTTTGCGGTCAAGATTGGTACTTTAAGGAATAATCGGATTTGGGACGTAGCAATTTCTAAGCAAATGTTGTTGAGTCTCCAATATTCCAGCGAAGTTTCATCGTCCTAGCACATCTGGAAGTACCTTAACGCGCGATCACCGGAATCCCAGACCCCCCCCCCCCCTCCTCCAACTCCACCCACAATAACCGGAGCCAATCCGGTTCTGTAAATGATTAATCCAGAGCATCTGTTTGTCATTCCCACGAAGTTCGATCCAGATCACACCAGTCTAAGCGGGTCAAGTATTTTCCGCCCTCCCCCCAATTATTGCCGGATTCGGTCCGGAAATGAAAAAGGTCACAAGAGAAAAATGTCCTCTGTTTAATTATTAAATTTCACTCGAATCCGATCACCCGTTCCAAAGTTACGCATGACTCAATATTCCGGATTCCCCTCCCTCAACTCCCCCCCCCCCCAAGATTATCATATCGAGGATTTTTTTTTATTCCAAGTCAGTTTGACCGGGTCCCCGATATGCCTTCCAAGTTTCGTCGTGAAAATCCCCCAAAAAACGGAATTCCGGGAAACCCCCTCCTCCCCCCCCCCCTCAAGTTTCCGGATCCAGTCAAATTATGTAAAAGCTTTACATGGACCAGATGTTTGTTCTTCCCAGCAAGTTTCACTCCGATACCATCATTCTAACCGTTTCCCGAGATTTCCGGTCCACCCCCCCCCCCCCCCCCCCAGCTCCCCCGCGGTGCACGTAGCCAATCGGATTCAGCAAATGACTTACCTAGAGCATCTGTTTGTTCTTCCCACAACGTTCCATCCCGGTCCCTCCATTCTAAACGGGTCACGTATTCCCCCCCCCCCCCCAAATAGTTGCCGGATCCGGTGCGGATATGAAAAAAATCATCGGAGAAATGTCCTCTGTTCAATTGTTAAATTTCACTCGAATCCGATCACCCATTCCAAAATTACGCATGACTGAAAATTTCGGATTCCCCTCCCTCCACTCCCCCCACCATTATCTGATCAACAAAATTTTTATTTTGAAGTCAGTTTGATTGGGTCCCTGATATGCCTGCCAAGTTTCATCGTGAAAATCCCCAGAACCACCATCACCGGAATTCCGGGACCCCCCCCCCCCCATAAGTGTCCGGATCCAGTACAATGGTCTAAAGGACTTATCTAGAGCAGATGCTTGTTCTTCCCAGCAAGTTTCACTCCGATCCCTCCATTCTAACCGTTTCTTGAAATTTCCGGTCTCCCCCCCCCCCCAACTCCCCCCTGGCTGCCGAATCCGGTCAAGACTTTAAACGGGACATTACAAATATATATTCTATTCAGTTATGAAGTTTCATTACAATCCGATCATCCGTTCGAAAGTTACACACTTCTCAATTTCCCGGATTCCCCTCCCTCCACTCCCCCCACCATTATCTGATCGACAAAATTTTTATTTTGAAGTCAGTTTGATTGGGTCCCTGATATGCCTGCCAAGTTTCATCGTGAAAATCCCCAAAACCACCATCACCGGAATTCCGGCCCCCCCCCCATAAGTGTCCGGATCCAGTACAATGGTCTAAAGGACTTATCTAGAGCAGATGCTTGTTCTTCCCAGCAAGTTTCACTCCGATCCCTCCATTCTAACCGTTTCTTGAAATTTCCGGTCTCCCCCCCCCCAACTCCCCCCTGGCTACCGAATCCGGTCAAGACTTTAAACGGGACATTACAAATATATATTCTATTCAGTTATGAAGTTTCATTACAATCCGATCATCCGTTCGAAAGTTACACACTTCTCAATTTCCCGGATTCCCCTGCGGATTCCCCTCTCTCCACTCCCCCCTCCATTATCTGATCGACAAAATTTTTATTTTGAAGTCAGTTTGATTGGGTCCCTGATATGCCTGCCAAGTTTCATCGTGAAAATCCCCCAAACCACCATCACCGGAATTCCGGGAACCCCCCCCCCCCCCATAAGTGTCCGGATCCAGTACAATGGTCTAAAGGACTTATCTAAAGCAGATGCTTGTTCTTCCCAACAAGTTTCACTCCGATCCCTCCATTCTAACCGTTTCTTGAAATTTCCGGTCTCCCCCCCCCAACTCCCCCCTGGCTACCGAATCCGGTCAAGACTTTAAACGGGACATTACAGATATATATTCTATTCAGTTATGAAGTTTCATTACAATCCGATCATCCGTTCGAAAGTTACACACTTCTCAATTTCCCGGATTCCCCTGCCCTCCACCCCCCCCCCCCCAAATGGTCGGATCAGAAAACTGATTATTTATAAGTTTGTTTGGTCGGGTCTCTGATAGGCCTGCCAAGTTTGATGGTCCTGGCACAACTGGAAGCACCCTAACTCGAAAAAGTGTGACAAAATGCCCTAAATTTCCAAGTTTCCAGCGCCCCCACTTCCCCGCATATGGTCGGATCGGGAAACTGATTATTTCCAGGTTAGTTTGGTCGGGTCCCTGATATTCCTGCCAAGTTTCATTGTCCTAGCTCATCTGGAAGTACCCTAACTCGAAAAAGTGTGACAAAATGCCCTAAATTTTCAAGTTTCGAGCGCCCCAACTCCCCCGCATATGGTCGGATCGGGAAACTTATTATTTCCAGGTTACTTTGGTCAGGTCCCTGATATTCCTGCCAAGTTTCATTGTCCTAGCTCATCTGGAAGTACCCTAACTCGAAAAAGTGTGACAAAATGCCCTAAATTTTCAAGTTTCGAGCGCCCCCACTCCCCCGCATATGGTCGGATCGGGAAACTGATTATTTCCAGGTTCGTTTGGTCGGGCCCCTGATATTCCTGCCAAGTTTCATTGTCCTAGCTCATCTAGAAGTACCCTAACTCGGAAAAAAGTGACAAAATGCCCTAAATTTTCAAGTTTCCAGCGCCCCGCACTCCCCCGCATATGGTCGGATCGGGAAACTGATTATTTCCAGGTTAGTTTGGTCGGGTCTCTGATATGCCTGCCAAGTTTCATTGTCCTAGCACATCTGGAAGTACCCTAACTCGGATATGTGGGACAAAAAACTCGGACCGACCGACAGACCGACAGACGGAATTGTGATCGGTATATGGCACTTGAGCCAGAGGCTACAAGTGCCATAAAAACATTGCTGTTGTTCATGCAATGCAGATAGCTCACTGGAATTTTTTCGGTCACTAGTAGATAGGGTAGAGTTGAGACAAATTGAGTATCTGAATTTCATTACCTAGCTGCCAGCTTTTCAAAACCATCGAATGAAAAAGAAGGAAGTTTATAATCGAGAAGAAATCTATATACAGGAGGGGTATGTGACCTCGTTTTTACACTACCTTGATTTTTGCCACAGAAATGCTGAAATGAAATGTACATGCTAGTCAAAATATGACTTTTTGGGATGCCAAAAGGTAAGTGGGGGATTACCTATGACATTGCAAAAGTTGTCCGTCTGTCCGTCCGTCCGTCTGTGCGCCCTATAACTCTCGAAGGGAATGAGATATTTTGATGAAACTTGGTGTGAGGATTTTTTGGGTCAAGAGTAAGGTCGAGTTCGTAGATGGGCTCTGTAGCCCTAAATTTAGGGGTGGGGGAGGGGGTTTCAAATTAAGGGGCAAACAAATATTTTTCAAAAGCTATTGAGATAGTTGATTTAGGGGTAAGAAGACATGCTGAATCCGAATATGAAAGTTATTTTCTTGCCGGACAAGTGGTTCACCCGGAATCCGAAAAAAACGGACACAAAATTTGTCGACCAGTTTTCAGCTATAGCAGTCCCTACACCTTTAGTACCCCACTAGTATAGCTCTGCGCGTGGATGCCGACATTCATTTGTTTATTCTGTATGACGTCGGAGAGATCTAGTGTAATCGATGGTCGAAGGGGTTGATCACAAAAATCAACGAAGAAACTAACGAAAATGGGGTTTGTATAGCCCAACGAATATACTGAAATAAAAGGCGAACATTTCGTGAGGACAAAACTGAAATAAAAGGCGAATATTTCAGGAGGACAAGGGGTTGATACAGCCTGTAATGTTCAAACGAGGAAAATTCAGTTGCCCCGGTGCCGAATCTCTAATCGATTTCAGAAACAACTTTGAGCTTCAACCAAATTTCCAGTTTCAGCCGAATTCGTGATGAAACATTTGTCCAGCAAGAAAACTAAGTTCAAATATGGATTCAGTTGACCTCCTTACCCCCTCAATGAATATCTTATTAGCTTATAAAAACTACATGTTGTTACTGTACATTCGAAATCCCTCCTCTGTCTCTAAAGATAGGACTAAAGGACCCATCTACGAACTTGACCTGTACTTTACCAGGGAATCCTCATTGAACAACATCCTTGCTTGATGTTTCCAAATGATGTCCCCCCCCCCAAATGGTCGGATCAGAAAACTGATTATTTATAAGTTTGTTTGGTCGGGTCTCTGATAGGCCTGCCAAGTTTGATGGTCCTAGCACAACTGGAAGCACCCTAACTCGAAAAAGTGTGACAAAATGCCCTAAATTTCCAAGTTTCCAGCGCCCCCACTTCCCCGCATATGGTCGGATCGGGAAACTGATTATTTCCAGGTTAGTTTGGTCGGGTCCCTGATATTCCTGCCAAGTTTCATTGTCCTAGCTCATCTGGAAGTACCCTAACTCGAAAAAGTGTGACAAAATGCCCTAAATTTTCAAGTTTCGAGCGCCCCAACTCCCCCGCATATGGTCGGATCGGGAAACTTATTATTTCCAGGTTACTTTGGTCAGGTCCCTGATATTCCTGCCAAGTTTCATTGTCCTAGCTCATCTGGAAATACCCTAACTCGAAAAAGTGTGACAAAATGCCCTAAATTTTCAAGTTTCGAGCGCCCCCACTCCCCCGCATATGGTCGGATCGGGAAACTGATTATTTCCAGGTTCGTTTGGTCGGGCCCCTGATATTCCTGCCAAGTTTCATTGTCCTAGCTCATCTAGAAGTACCCTAACTCGGAAAAAAGTGACAAAATGCCCTAAATTTTCAAGTTTCCAGCGCCCCGCACTCCCCCGCATATGGTCGGATCGGGAAACTGATTATTTCCAGGTTAGTTTGGTCGGGTCTCTGATATGCCTGCCAAGTTTCATTGTCCTAGCACATCTGGAAGTACCCTAACTCGGATATGTGGGACAAAAAACTCGGACCGACCGACAGACCGACAGACGGAATTGTGATCGGTATATGGCACTTGAGCCAGAGGCTACAAGTGCCATAAAAACATTGCTGTTGTTCATGCAATGCAGATAGCTCACTGGAATTTTTTCGGTCACTAGTAGATAGGGTAGAGTTGAGACAAATTGAGTATCTGAATTTCATTACCTAGCTGCCAGCTTTTCAAAACCATCGAATGAAAAAGAAGGAAGTTTATAATCGAGAAGAAATCTATATACAGGAGGGGTATGTGACCTCGTTTTTACACTACCTTGATTTTTGCCACAGAAATGCTGAAATGAAATGTACATGCTAGTCAAAATATGACTTTTTGGGATGCCAAAAGGTAAGTGGGGGATTACCTATGACATTGCAAAAGTTGTCCGTCTGTCCGTCCGTCCGTCTGTGCGCCCTATAACTCTCGAAGGGAATGAGATATTTTGATGAAACTTGGTGTGAGGATTTTTTGGGTCAAGAGTAAGGTCGAGTTCGTAGATGGGCTCTGTAGCCCTAAATTTAGGGGTGGGGGAGGGGGTTTCAAATTAAGGGGCAAACAAATATTTTTCAAAAGCTATTGAGATAGTTGATTTAGGGGTAAGAAGACATGCTGAATCCGAATATGAAAGTTATTTTCTTGCCGGACAAGTGGTTCACCCGGAATCCGAAAAAAACGGACACAAAATTTGTCGACCAGTTTTCAGCTATAGCAGTCCCTACACCTTTAGTACCCCACTAGTATAGCTCTGCGCGTGGATGCCGACATTCATTTGTTTATTCTGTATGACGTCGGAGAGATCTAGTGTAATCGATGGTCGAAGGGGTTGATCACAAAAATCAACGAAGAAACTAACGAAAATGGGGTTTGTATAGCCCAACGAATATACTGAAATAAAAGGCGAACATTTCGTGAGGACAAAACTGAAATAAAAGGCGAATATTTCAGGAGGACAAGGGGTTGATACAGCCTGTAATGTTCAAACGAGGAAACATCAAGCAAGGATGTTGTTCAATGAGGATTCCCTGGTAAAGTACAGGTCAAGTTCGTAGATGGGTCCTTTAGTCCTATCTTTAGAGACAGAGGAGGGATTTCGAATGTACAGTAACAACATGTAGTTTTTATAAGCTAATAAGATATTCATTGAGGGGGTAAGGAGGTCAACTGAATCCATATTTGAACTTAGTTTTCTTGCTGGACAAATGTTTCATCACGAATTCGGCTGAAACTGGAAATTTGGTTGAAGCTCAAAGTTGTTTCTGAAATCGATTAGAGATTCGGCACCGGGGCAAGGATACATGATGAATTCATTTTTGAACTTTATTTTAACGGAATCTGACGAAAGACTCAGACAAGGAATCTGAGGAAGACTGAATGGCGAAGACATGACCCAATTGTTTGAATCAAATGTTAGATTTCTAGGATTACATCGAAACCTTTGGTCTTGTTTGAATAGTCGTGTGTATTTCAATTCAATTCAATTCATTTATTCCCAAAATTCTGATAAAACAAAATGCACCGGATTGTCAAATTACAAATATGACATTAAAACTGCAGATAAAAAAAGGCACAAATGAGTGAAGTCAATACTCAAATTCTGTGCCTTTTCAGTGTTTTAAAGCTGCTTTGAAAAGGGATTTTTTGGCTACTGACTTTGGTAACTCTACCTTTTTCATCATTTTGTAAGCCAATAGAGGTAAGGTTAGAATGGACTGATCTTGTCTGAAAAGAAAAATATATTTAACTAGAAAAATTGAAGCAATGTTTATGTATCCAACATATAAACCATTCAATTAGCTTCAATCTAGTATGTCTGTCATACTTGTTGGTTCCTTTTTGAGCCAGATAGACTATTCTGAAAAAAAGACTTCTCTGGAAATTTGAAATCTTGTCAGGAGGTACCCCTACTGTAAACAGCCTGTAAACGCAATTTTTTAAATTATATGGTGCCAAAAATATCGCTCAAATATATAGCTTTTAACTGGTACCAATTTTGTTATTTTATTCTTTTGACCATTTTCTAAGCACAACAAACAAACAGACAGAGATATGGATAATTTCTAGAGATGCTAAAAAATTAACATACCTTTACAGTACATTTGAGTTTGAGTAGGTCTGTAGTTGAGTAGGTTGGGGCTCTGAGTCGAAACTACAGGCCTACAGGTATACAGTATCATCCAGTATTTGGCACAACAGGCTATATAAAAAAAATGGATGGCATTCAAGGTAAACCAAAGATCCCCAATGGAAAAAGAAGTACAGGATTATAAAAGTCAGCAAACATCTAGGCTAGCTGAAAAAAAGGAAGAATTAAAAAAATCATTTATGCATCCGGAATGGGGTTTGTTCGAAAAAAAATATGCAGCTGACAAAATTAGTCCGGATCCATTTTATTTTGGTTTTGTTTATTCTGATTTCACACTGCACCAACACCTGCCTGCCAAAATTGATTCCCCTCCGAATCTGAAAGGGAGTACTTTTTGATGATGGTGATGGTAATCGGAGGATCCCTTTCCGTGGGGACTTGCGAGAATACGGGGAGCGACCCCCTGGGACAAACAAAAATGCAGGGACTCTTCAAAAGGAGTTCTCGGGGAACAGCGAGAATACGCATCATGAGGTTTAGCACACTTTCATCGGAAGACAACCGTCTTCTGAACTGTGACCATTTCTAAAAAAGATCTTCTGTTGGCAAATTTATGTAGGCCTAACTGGCAGATTTATACTTGCATTTAAGAATATCATCCATCCTTTATGCAGGAGTAATATCTTCACATCTATCATAGGAAGGTCCATGACAAATTATAGCAAACACTCCAGAAAACTTTTTTTTTTTACTCAGCCAGTCAGCCTTGACTAGTGCATTTGAATTTAAGTTAAGAGATCTCATGCGAGATCTCTAAAATCCTTAATAGTCTATTTTAAATTAACAGAAAAATCCTTAAACGTATATTCTAAAACCAAAATTCCTTTGAGGTAAAACAAGAAAATTTTGGGAATTTTTTTTTTATTTTTTTTATACAAAATTCTACGAAATACAAACAAAATGCTAAACAAACTAAAACACCTGGGCACTATTCACGAGACAAAAGTTGCGGGCTTTCCCTCCTTTATAGTTTTCTTAATCTAGGCTTCCAGATTATAGTTTGATCCATATCCAAAGCCAACCTTGGACGTGAAACCAAAGCTAAATTAGTCCGGTAAGCAGAGGCGTTACTAGCCAAAAGGTTGGGGGGGGGGGCAAGGTATATACGGACTGGCTGGTCATTTCTACCGACTGTTTTTAAATAAAAAATTATTGTTTTGACGAAAAAACTACTGTGTCGACTCTTTTACAAAATCGACTGTTTTGAAGAAAGATCATTCTGTTTCCAAGAAAAAAACTGACTGTTTTTATAGAAAATCGTGGCGCTTCGCGCCGACTCGGCTGTTTTTACCGACAACATTGGGGGGTGTCTCACCCCCTCTCACCCCCACACGTGACGCCTCTGCCAGTAAGAAAGCTTTCGAATGTTCTTGTAAGTCGCATCCTTGCAGAAGAAAGTCAAAGATAATCCGGAAGCTCAGATTTCGAGAAATAAAGTGGATCTTTTCTGCCTTCTTCATTAAATGTGATGTTTATGAGTTTTTTTTTCGAAATACATTTGAGCAAGGTTCCGGAGCTTCAACTTGACTCGAGATTATTGATAATTTTGTATCTTCACCATCCGTTCAAGCGGCAATCAAATAATAAACTTCCCCGAGACGATGCAAACGCTCAGTCTTCTTTTCAGATCCACTGTATTTCTCGCTCCTAGCAGTGGACAGTAATTCAACAGTTATAACCGATCGTCAGCGATAGTATAACTATGCCGTATACCGCCCATATTTTCTAGAATGCATTTGAGTTTGAAGTTCATGTAACTCTATTTGACCTACCCCAAGATATTTGAAATTGCCTATTATTTATTTGTCTAAACAAAAGCCCGTTCGAGCCGCGGCATACCGCCATTTGATTAAATAACCTGAAAAGGAGTATTTTACCTGGAGTTCTAAAGCTAGATACAGTTGTTTTTTTGAAATGCTGACAAGGGTACTTTCTTCATGAAAATTGTTAACGGTGTAGTTTTTTTTGCTACACTTAAAAATCCAACCAATACTGAAATCCCTGCTTTCTTATCGTCGAACCAGACGTTCTGCACGTATTCCCTAGATCTCCAGACAAGAAAGCGTAAAAATCTAGGCCTATCTGGAATTTCAACCAAGTTCCTCGAATACATTACTGTTACCCTGGAATTCCAGGAGAGGCGGCGTGAAAATCCAGGCTTGTCTGGAATACTCTTTATGACTAAGTCCAAATACACCAGTGATCCTCAGTAAGAAGGAGTAAACGTGTCCGTAACGACTCAACGACACAAATCCTGTGTCAAACAATCACGGCGATCTTTGGGAGCAGCTGTGATACCGTTTCTTGCTTTCCTACGCAGGTACCCGGAGATTCTGCATCGTCAGGGATAGATAGTCATCAAGAGTATTTCAACCAACTGCCTGGAATTCCGGGCACTTACCAAATGTAAATTCGAACCTGTCTGAAATTTGCTTGGAATCCCGGAATAACCTACTACCCTGGAATTCCAGGAAAGAAATATCATTACCTGGATTTCCAGACAAAACTTGTCCGGAACAGCGGCGTCACGACCGGGGGGGGGGGGGGACGCCCCCCCCCCCCCAATGTTGTCGGCAAAAAATAACCGAGTCGGCGCGAAGCGCCGCGATTTTTCGCCAAAACAGTTTATTTGTTTCATCAAAACAGTCGATTTTTCGTCAAAACAGTCGTTTTTTCTGAAAATCAGTCGATTTTTTCGAAACTGTGGACAACTCTTTGTCTTTTCTAGACGTCTTGTCCTCGGTCCGTCAGCAACATCGTTTTGCTAAAGTAGCGGAGCGCAAACAGCTCTGGAAAGCGAAGCGAGTTTTAGCCGAAGTCGCAAAAAACAGCCCTTCTGCGCTTGGACAACACATACCGGCCGTTCCCTTGATCCCATTATCGGGGTGCAATAAACAGTCAGAAGTGTCATAACATTTACACAAGGATGCGGAATTTCAGCAAATAGCGTATTCGAGGAAGGTTAAAGGACCGCACTTGCTTATTCTACCTTCTTTACTATCCCTAGCTCCCATATGGATTTCTAAGCTTATGAAATCCCCACTCTGTCAGAAGTTTCATAACAGATAATACAACCAACACTTGGGAGGTTGTCTGTTGTGATTTTGAAAACGTTATACGTTAAATGTTATGCATGACAAGCGTTACCAGGAAGAGCCGAAAAACTGCCGAAAAAGCATCTGCATCCGATATCATGACGACAAATAAAAAAGTCAGCAGATGCTTTCCGGCGGTTTTTCAGCTCTTTCTGGCAATGCTTGTTATGCATAACAATGAATAACGTTTTCAAAATCACAACAGATAACATCCCAACTGTTGCCTGTTGAAACTGCGAATCCCTCTATTATCTGTTATGAAACTTCTAATAGTGCACTTTCGCCGTTCTTTCGTTTTGTACTCACGGCATTTTAGCCCTAGCCGAGTTTTGCCGTTCACGCAACGGTCTGCCGACAACTCTTTCACACATAAGAATATGAAAAGCTTCAAAGAAATGTTTTCATTCTGGAATACATGAGTTGCGTTTTCACTGATACCACGGTATCTTTTACCACGGTAACTGGATCTGCAATTAGTCGTTTTTGCAGTTATCGTGGTATCTGATATACGGTGCTCTGCAAAAACGACTATTGCCGAAATTGCACTTTTCGAATTCATCCAAAAAGAAAAACAGATATACAGTTACATCACTAAGTGCTAAACTTCTTTCTCACCAATCTGACAAAATTTGATGAAAGTGAGAAGACTTTTCAGATACCACGACCAGTTACCACGGTCGGACCGTAGTATCCGAATATCTGATACCACGATAACTGGCCAGATACCACGATAACTGCAAAAACGCCTTTTGACCGTGGTATCAGATACCACGATAACTGCAAAAACGACTTTAGACCGTGGTAACAGATACCATGGTATCAGCAAAAACGCAACTATGGCAGACGATCAGGTCTATCTTCTGTTTTGGACTTATTTGTTTTGCTTGGTTTTCCCAAATTTAAACCACGAAGAGTTCATTCTTTTTTATTTAAGGTAAAATATGACCGTTCGGAACTACCTTAGTACTTTCGTTCGAGTAATTTTTTCCCTGAGCAACCTGACTCAACCTTTGACCTCTTATACACAATTTGCTGAAATTCCGCATCCTTATGTTCCCTGACCAACTCGTCATAAAAGGAAAATGCAGCACCTTAAATTATCCACCGAGAGATAGCGGTTCTCACCATATTTTTCTATCATGGGTTCATGGCATCCTTTTCTACCATATGTTCAAATATTTTGCGTCCAGCCGCCGCGTCGGCGAGCGTGAAATCTGTAGAGCGTCGAGAAGCGCTAACAAGGAAATCTGTAATTTCGCGTGGAAAACAACGTTAAGTTTTTTCTCTTTTAACGACAGATCAGGCTCCCGATCATAAGTTCCGAGAAGCTATTGGTCAGCAGACCCGTTATGCAAATTTTGCCACGTTAATTATCCAAGACAAGGGACATTGAAGTACACTGTCAGAAAAAATCTTGTAGTATTTGTTACTGGGATTAATCTTGTCTCTAAAAAGATAACCATATCTCTAATTCGGATTAATCTTATCTTAGCGGAGATAAGATTAATCCCAGTAGCAAACACTGCAGTTAAATTTAATCTTTACTCGGAGAAACTTTTTGCAATGTAGGCTAAAAACAGCCGAAGTCTTAAAGTGCTCTGTAAAAAAGAATCTTGCAGGATTGGCTACTGGGAGTAATCTTGTCTCTATTGAGATAAGATTATCTGTAATTCGGATTAACCTTGTCCCAGTAGAGATAAGATTAATCCCAGTAGCAAATACTGGAGTTAACTGTAATCCTTACTCGGAGAAATTTTTTACAGCGTGGTCCACTGTCTCAGACCATCTAAATTTTGTATATGCTTATAGTAGGCTAATTACTAGATGGAATGGAATATTAATAGAGCTGTGACAGATTGGTATACTAAATATGTCTTTACGTTGTCCGAAGTCTGAACTTGGTTTCGTGTGAAGTAGGACGCGTAACAACCTTATCTGAACATCAAATGTAAAACGCACTATTTACTGACGTTAGGAAAAAAGTGTGTTCTGTAAAACATAACACTGAGCATGGTTCAGAGTTACTTAACTAGTCATACGGAAATATTTGCAACGTCTACAAATAGTGTGTCAAGTTGAAATTGGGTAGACTTATGGAAATGTTATGTCTGACAGTAAAGATACCATAGTCTGAGATATGCCTCACCTATTGCGATAGCACCTAGGTGCCAGATTTACGGCCGGCTAAACCTCGCGCCAAAAGTAAACCCGAATCGGAATGCATACCCGTCATCGTCTAGGTGTACTGAATGGATCACTCGGATGAAATATTCAGTTCTTAGCAAGGTTTCTCTTCAGGTCATGGCTAAAAGCCAGGCTTTATTTTCCAAACTTCCAGATATCTCAGGCTTCAACAGTCAAGCCAACATTTCCGAATTTTCACGATAATCATGATAGCTAATGTCACTGTCTTTCAACACTTCCTAGACGTCCCCTTGGAATATCTTTGCGTCCAAGACACAACTCCTACTTCTTTCATTTGCTTATTTGTTGGGTCTCTCAGCTGTGTTGTCTCTATGACTCCTTCCAGATTTCCGGAATCTGAGGCGATTAACACCCCGGATTTCCAGACGTTTTTGGTCTGGCTTTACCTTCCTCCACGAAAACGGCTGTCTGGGATCCGGAAGAAAATTCTGGAAGGCGAAGAATATAAACTTAAAGACAACACGAATCAAGAGTAGAGAAAAATCAAGCCTGTGAGATTAAGCTTCTTTACTTTATCGCGAAATTTGAGTTTTAACTACTGCTTGAACAGAACCCTTGCCAAAATGGGCCGACATATCGCCGAATGAAAATTCCAACTGATGAACTCGCTAAGCAAAAGCAACCATGGTTCGCTGTCAACTCGGGTCGATGAATTATGTAATCATCATCATTGGGTAAGCGATGAAGAAACGTGAGTCTATGGTTACCATTATTTCTTTGGGCTATCGTCCTTTCTTCTAGGGCTAGAGAGGCGGCAATACATTATGGCAAACGCGATTTAATGAAGCATAAGTCTCGTTGGCGAAAAATTGATTTGCAAATACATTTCCCGGAACAACGAACAACGAACAAAAACAACTAAGCTGACCTCACAACAAAAATGATTGGGACTAGGACTAGCGAGCAAAATAATGACGAGATTCAAATTTGCTTAGTATTAAATAAATAGAAAAGCTCTTTCAGCCGCACTCGGAATTCTCTCTCACTTATTGGTATTGACGACTGGTGGTGTGTTGGCGGGGGGGGGGGGGGGGGGGGTACATGAAGAGGGCATAGGAGACAGCGAAAATTCTGAAGTTCGATGATCTTCCAATAAAATATGGAACAGGAATGGATTGTCAATAAGGGCTCTGAGAAATTGTCTATCTGAGGAGTCGCAAGTGAAATACTCCATCATTCACCGTTAGGCTTTGGTCTCATTTTAAAATTGTAACATATATTGATTATTTATGACGATGTTGACCATGTATGACGATCCACCACTATTTTTGTAGAAAGATAACATGGAACTAAACGAATTAGAATTAGAATCATTCCAAATCCTCCGAGCAGTACAGAAACAGGGATGGCCGTCTTGGTATATGTGAGGCAGTGGGAATATAGTATGAATTATTGACACTCCCCCCCCCCCCCCTACTCTGTCCAATAATAATAGGACAGTTTCTTGGTCTAGAACTTAGGGATTTTTAAATTCAGAGCAACAACTGGGACTGCACCAGATATTTTACCAATATATACTCTAACGTTATTAGCCTTGTCTTGCATATTTCCTCTTGTTAGGGTATCTGAAACGCCCAAGCTCTGTCGACGTATGCGCACTGCGACTCATTCACATTTTCTCAACCAAAACTGCACAGACCAAAGGTCGCTTGGAGTCACTCGGCACCTAAGCGCACAACATTCAAACACAGAAATCCGACTAGGATATGCGTTGCTTGCTCTATACAGCTAAGCAGTATCATAAGAGCTCTGCGACAGAGCTATCTAGCGGCGCAAAAAAGCGTCATTGTTCCAACTTGGAAAGTATATGTCACTTTCTACGACACAGTATATCACTTCTGTGGCACTTGTTCGATCAAATATAAACAGGCGTCTCTTGACCAGTGAGTAGCCGAAACATCGATGTAGGCATGGTTTTCATTTGTATCTAGAAAATAAAGTGATTTAATCATACATAAATACAGGCTAATGCGATAAGGCTAATACGCACACTAATGAGAAACCAAGTTCTCTACTGGTTTAAAGAGATTATAGTTGCGTTTTTATGGCACTTGTCTTTCGGCAAATGTGCCATAGAGCGATCGCAATTTCTGTCGTCCGTCGGTCTGTCGGTTTGTCGGTCGGTCCGAGTTTTGCTAGTTTGTGCACTTCCACATAAGCTAGGACGATGAGACTTGGCAGGCACATCAGGGACCCCAAAAGATTAAGTTGTAAATAGTCACTTCCCCGATCCGAGCATCGTGGGGGGAGCGGAAGGACGGGAATCCGGAATCTTGAGGTATTTATAACTTTTGAACGGGAGATTGGATCTTAATGAAACTTGATATCTGGAAAGACCCCGAGTCTCAGACGACCCAGTTCAAAATCGGACAGGATCCGGTGACTTTGGGGGGGGGGCTGGAGGGGGGTACCGGAAATCTTGGGAAACGCTTGGAGTGGAGGGATTGGGATGAAACTTGGTGGGAAGAACAAGCACAAGTCCTAGATAGATCGTTGACATAACCGGACAAGATTCGGGCACTGTGGGGAGTTGGGGTGAGGGGCGGAATTCTGGTGATCCCGCGAGTTCGGTACTTCCGGATGTGCTAGGACGATGAAACTTGGAAGGCGTATCAGGGAACCGAACAGACTAACTTGAGAATAGTCGTTTCCCCGATCCGACCATCATGGGGGAGCGGAGGGATGGGGAATCCGGAGTCTAGTAGCATGCATAACTTAGAACGGATGATCGGAATAAAATGAAACTTGGCAGCTGGGAAGAGCTATCGTCTCAGATATCCCATGCCAAGTCCTGGTCAGATCCGATACTTGTGGTGGGGATTAAAGGGAGCACCGGAAATCTCGTGACACGCTTAGAGTCGAGGGATTGGGATGGAACTTGGTGGGAAGAACAAGCATTAGCCCTAGATACGTATCTGACAGAACCAGATCGTATCGGGGCTCTGTCGGCGAGTCGGAGGGTGTTTCTCGGAATTCCGGTGATCGCTAGTTAGGATAGTTCTAGATGTTCTAAGGACGATGAAACTTTGCAGGAATATCAGTGATTTAAGGACCCGACACAATACCATATGAAAACTTGTGTTCCTGTGTCCGACCATCTTTGGGGGAGTTTCGGGAAGGGGAATCCGGAAATCACTGACTTCCGTAAGTTGCGGAGCAGTGGTCAGATTCGAGTGAAACTTTATGAGTGATAAAAACTGATGACTTAAACAAGCAACACTTGTGTCCCAACCACATGCGACCACGGTTGGGTGAGTGGGAGCGGAGAGGGTATGGAAACTTTTTGACATGTACAAAGAACAAACGGATTGACAGAATGGGTTGCAAGTTGGACAGTACCGAATTTACGTGACCTTGATTTGTTATTTGGCGTCCACACCGGATCCGGCCAAGGTAAGGAGGGGGGGGGGGAGAAGCGGGAACCGGAAATTTGCAGATAGGCTATGCTCCGGTTCCTGTCAAACTTGATGGACGGGAAGAGGAGAAGTCAGAAATGTGACGTTTATGTTTCCGAGTCGTATTCAGCCACATTGGAGGAGTTAGAAGGGGAGTCCCGGAAATGCTGTGGCTCGCATAAGAGTCAAACAAGTGGAGTGATTTGAATGATTCTTGGAATGTAGAGCGATCATATGCTTTAGATAGGCTCGAACCGGATCCGACCACGTTGGGGGGAGGGGGGAGAGAGTTAGCGGAAGCTCCCAAAAATTGTTCAGATTCGAGTGAAAGATTCGTGGTACGCGAAAATGCTTAAGATGAACCATTTAGGAGTCCGAACCAGATTCGGCCGTGGTAGGGGGAGTTGGAAGGGGGTACCGGAAACCGTGTGGCATGTCTATAAGGACCTAACAAGTGAATCTATTGGGTAGAAACTTGGAAGGTAGAAAATTCATTTAACCTAGATGATTCGAGGTGATGTCGGAAATGCTCAGACGTGAGTGAAACTAGATATCCTATTTCTAGGTCCGAACCGCATTTTTGGATTGCGGGGTATTTTGTGACGTTCCCATCTACTTTCTTGTACCACCTAATCGTAACAAGTGCCATATGAGCTCGTAGCTCTTGTCTCTTTCAGCTGTACGAGTGTTGTTATACCCCAGGACGACCCTATGCCTCCCGTGCTTTTCTTGGATAGTCTCACGCCCTCTCTCCTTGAAAGCAACTCTGTCCTTAATTTTTTTATACAAAAACTTCTATTTCCGCCAAAATAGGCTAACGGCTTCAAAACAAACTAATACGCGCTTTATATTTTTATAAAGACTCCATTCTTCGTTTTACGATATTTAGTTATTCAGCCAAAATAGGCTGGGGGTATATATGTTCTTTCTGTTTAAAGCAAACAACGTTCTTCGTATTTTGTGATACTAACTAATCTTCAAAATACGCTGACGGTTTCAACAAATAACATATGTTTCAAGCCTTCAAATATCATTACAACTTACAACTTACGAACTTACGCCTTGAAAGCAACTCTGTCCTTCATTTTTTGATACAAAAACTTCTATTTCCGCCAAAATAGGCTAACGGCTTCAAAACAAACTAATAAGCGCTTTATATTTTATAAAGACTCCATTCTTCGTTTTACGATATTAGTTATTCAGCTAAAATAGGCTGAGGGTATATGTGTTCTTTCTGTTTGAAGCAAACAACGTTCTTCGTATTTTGTGATACTAATTAATCTTCAAAATACGCTGACGGTTTCAACAAATCCCATACGTTTCAAACCTTCAAATATCCTTACAACTAACAAAACACTTATCTCAGTTACTGTCGTGTCTATGTTTGATCATTCGACAAATATCATGTCGCTGGTCTTAGTCGTCGTAAGGCAGGCGATCACAATGATATCAACAGAGGGAAGACAGGAACGTCCGCTAAAAGCGCGTCGTGGCTGGTTATAAGAGTTTCCCATCTTTCCACTGCTTATGTCTTAAGGCGACCAGGAAAAATACCGATCGTCGTTCCCGGTGGCAATATCCTTCGCGTCTCAAGTTTTGTAGTCCTTATGCATATATATATCGGTGGGGATATCCCGATGCTTCCTGGTATCCTGAAGTGTACTTCCGCACAGTCGATTAGTAAGATTTGTAGGTTTGTATCTAGAGCACTGGAATTTACAAAGCTTTCCATAGATTACTTGTATGATTATTTACGTCTCTGTGTACTCACAGTTTGTACTTGTGTATGGCCCTCGGGCTTTTTCAAATACAATTATTATTATTCTTTTTAACAGTATGTCGTGTGGTAGAGCCGATAAGCCCTCCCCAGTTACTCACGGACTTCTCACTTACCTCCCCTACAGATGTGGCGAGTAAGCTGACAATTCTTTCATGAGGAACAGCGACGACACTAGTTCCGTTAATCTCGATAATTCGATGGCCAACTCGGACACCCCCTCGTTCAGCAATCCCTCCTCGTAATAAGCTGCATATCTAGAAAATAAAAAAAAATAAAAATAAGGAAGTTATATTATAAGTTAGTCTTTTTTTTTAAGTTTAGCCTTTTTTTTCTTCGGTGTTCAATGCTGAATCGTGGTGTATGTTTGTTTTTTACATGTTTGACTTTGTACGAAACTGAATTTAGTTATACTATGATAGTTTCTAAATATAGCGATCTCTCTCTTTCTCCAGGATTACCACTGAAGTTTTTAAAAAGATGGATTCAGGTGCGGCTAAACTGTTTCCCGCTTTGCGGTGTGTGTGTGGTGTGTCTTACGCTTACGGCGTTAAAATTGTTAATCACACATAAACACGGTGGGTTCGCGTCGACCCAATACCACATCTTCTTTCTTGTTCGTTTCTTTCACGCGAGTTTCCGACCAGAGGCGCCATTTTTTTTTGGGGGGGGGGAGGGGGGGGGGGGGGCAAAATCTTCCTCCGGGGCTTTTTTCCCCGCTAACTAGGTTTCAAAGAGAAATATGCAAAGCAATGACTTTATTTTAAAGTATATGCGAAAAATACTTTAAACTTGTACCAAAAATGGTGATTAGGGGCACAAAACTGAACTTTGCCCCCCCGCAAAGGTTTACTGAAATGGCTCCACTGTTTCTGGATCACTTACTAAACCTGACCTTCCCCAGTTACTCCTGACCACTCGAAGAGAGATCTCTTTCACAAAGATATCCCAATATCCTTCACACGTGCCAAGCTCTACGCCACTTACTGCGACCACTCGGTCCTTTCCTTTCTGGACTCTACCCCATGCTGAAGAAAAAGTATGTAGCAGCTATTCCAATAGCATATTTCCGCTACTGTAAATTCCTCCTCTACTTGCCAATTTGGTAGAAAAATCGAAAAATGATAAATAAATTCTCAGTAACTAATGTAACTCTTAAACTTGACAAGCTGCATAGGAATCTGTCGGTCGCCGCGTTTTCTCCGCATCACGGTCTTGTCCGTTTGTTTGAAGTGTAATCTGTTCGAAGTGTAAATTTGTATCTTAATTTAAGTGTGTTTCTTTCTTATCTCTATGTACTCCACTGTTTCTATTTTTTAGAAGTGGGTTAATAAAAAGATTCATTCATTCAGACGCTTAAGGTGGAGCTGGAAGCCTAAACAGTCGATTGCGCCAATTAAATAAATTAATTAACAAACTTACAACTCCATTTTGTACGCTAAAGCCCAGCTGATACTTAGTATCAGGTCGTTTAATTTTCACCTCCACCACTGGGGGGCATGGCACAACGGTCATCTTTACAACGGTCGCTGATTTGGCGTTCTGAAAAATAAAAATAAAAAATTACAAACCCCTACGACAGAAAACCCTCACGTATATGGCGGCCTTTTGGGTCCATAAACTGATAATCGTACAAACGCCATAAATCATGTCAAGATAATGTTAACGCCTAAAGTTCCACTTCAGACAAGCGTCATGGCTCTTGAACAAGGCCTCGCTCCGCTCACCTACTTTTTCAATTTCTTTGCACATAAATATCGATTAAATACTGAAGGAGAACTCCACGCTCAATCAAGTAACTATTTGGGCCCAAAGAAGCTACCATACATATATTCACTAACAAAAAGATGACTATCAGAAAAAGCTGGTGAGCCAGCTTGTTTCATGCCAAATTTCAGTTTATGTTACGGAACTGAATCATCAACAGGTGACGTACACAGACAAATTTGATGTTTCTTCAGTTTCTGCTATGTTCTTTATTCTTCGCTGAATAATTTTTTTTCCGGAATCTTTTTGTAAAATACGGGAAAATAAAAATTCTGGACCAGTTTTCGTTGAAAACGGTCGCCGGCGCTACAGGGACAAGTCGGCTGAGATTCATTTCAGCGTCACTCTAGCCCTTATTGGCTTGGGTCCTCGTCAGTCTGTAGCTATAAGTAGGGGCGTCACATGTGGGGGGAGGGGGGGATGCCCCCCCCCCCCCCAATGTTGTTGGCCAGCAATTTTCCGTAGTAACAGTCGATTTTTCTTCAGAATCGTCGTTTTTCGTAAAAAATAGTCGATTTTTCAAAAACAATTTTTTTTTTCTTCTTAAAACTAGTCGATTTTTCCCTAAAAACAGTATTTTTTCTGCAAAAACAGTCGGTAAAAATGATTAGTCAGTCGGTAAATACCTTGCCCCCCCCTAAAAATTTTTGACTGGTGACACCTGTCTATAAGAACGAACCTGTAATACAGCTGCAGCTTGGGCTAAAGGAATACTTTTGAACGGAAACCAGGGGGATGACATCCCTTTTTTTGTAGATATCGTAGATATGCAGATATCCATATCATTAAACCAAGCTTCCTAAGTTCTCGCTAGATTTCCCCGTTTGATGCCCGGATTCCTCCAATGTTCTCGTTGCTGACGACAGGCTATTTTTTCAGGCTATCAACGATTGAGCAATGAAATATGAAAAGAACAGGCATTCTTGGAATTCTCAAAATCTCCGGTTGATGGGCAATAGTTCAGTTTAGTTTTGTTTATTCATAAAAATAAAAAAACACCATTAACTGTTTATGACCCCACCATAAGGCCTAACATAATGCCTGGCAATGGGCGGGGCTTATTCTTTATTCATCTAATCTGAAGGGAAACAAACCAAAGAAATCAAAAAAGAAAGAAAAAGAAGGAGAGAAAAAGAGAAGAAGAAAAGAAGAATGAAGACATAACAAACTGACAAGAAATATCCACTAGCGAACGATCTTCCATCACCAAAGCGCCCTTGCCCCCCCCCCCCCCCCAAAAAAAAAAGGAAGGAAATTATGTTTTGGAACATTATGTTTTCGATAAGAAAAAGGACTCGGTCTGTGACTTGAAAGCCGAAAGGGTAGACGCAGCCCTTACCTCCTCAGGTATTGAATTCCACATCTCCGTAACAAAGTGTTTTATTATGAAAGAAGCTCTAGTTGTTTTACGGGGGGCACTCGCCAACTGACGGGCATTCCGAGTAGAATACTCGTGGAAATCCTGATTCTGTGAAAACAAATTCTGAAAAGACGAATTGAAATGATCATTAAAATACTTATAAGTGAAAACTCCAACTTGGTAGTCTCTAATTGTGGAGACATCCATTATTTTATTAGATCTAAAACGTTCACTGTGATTCTTATTGGGATCATGCGACGTGATTGCCCGGATGGCACTGTTCTGTAGATTTTGAACTTTCTTGTAACAAGACACAAAATTGCTAGCCCACACGGAGCATCCATAAATTAAGTAAGGATGAAAAATAGCATGATATATCATTCGTAGAATTTTAGATGATGCAATGTTTTTGACTCTCCTTATCACTCCAAGAGACCGAGAAAGTTTAGACGACAGAAAATCGGCGTGCTCTTTCCATGACAAATTCTCATCTAGTAGAAAAGCAAGGTATTTGATGGATTGCACTCTTCTGATGACTGAAGTACCCACCATAACTTGACCAGGGCTTGTTAGGGATGAAGTTCTCGAGAATACCATATAGTTTGTTTTTAAAAAATTCAGGGTTAGTAGGTGAGAATCAGTGAAATTTGTAAATTCAGCTAGTTGCTATTTTTAGCTTTTCGTATACATCAGGTATAGAAGGGGCAGACAGAAAAAGAAGAGTGTCATCAGCAAATAAAAGAATACCAGCTTCGGATAGGAAATATTTAACCGTGTCAATAAAAATAATAAAAAGTAATGGATCCAAAATCGAACCCTGTGGCACTCCGCAATGGATTGCACATTGTTCCGATGTAATATTACCGTTCATGACTACTTGTTTCCTTCCAAATAAATGTGACCGAAGCCAGTCTAGTGCTTTACCCCCTATTCCAATAGACTGTAAAGAATTTAGTAGTCCATGGTGGTCAACAGTATCAAATGCTTTTTTTAAGTCCAAAAATATTGCTGCTGGAATCAAACCATTTTCAAAAGCTTCGTTAATCCAATCTACTAGTTTAATGATAGCTAAGTCCGTTGACAGACCTTTACGGAACCCAAATTGAGTATCGAGCAGAATTTTATTATCTTCAATGTGTTTGTAAAGTTGACCGTGCACTATTTTTTCGTAAACTTTAGAAAAAAAAGGAAGGATGGATATTGGTCTTTTGTTACTTGCTTCATCTTTTTTCTCTGATTTATGTAAAGGAATTACCCGCGCCAGCTTCAAAGCTTCAGGGAAGATTCCTGTTTTGATAGATAAATTTATTAAATGGACAAGTATCGGAATTAGGGATTGTTTAGCTGCCCTTACAATTTTTAAACTTATCCCACCAACACCACAAGAATTCGATTTCATATTATTAATGATTTTATTAATTTCCTCAGATGAACATGGTTGGAGGTTACACTAATTATGGAAAGTCCTGTGTTTCATATAAATGGTGTTGGCTGTGGGGAGGGTGAAGGTGTGTTCCAAAATTTTCAGCGGACTGTGCCACGAAAAAAGATCAAAGTGGATTTGATCTCGGAAAAGGAGCTGGAGACCATGCTGGGTTCGGATGAAATGGCAAGGGTAGTAGAGAAGGCATTAAGTGAAATACAAGGTGGGGACGTAGAGCATTCCCTCGAGGAGTTGACTAATACACTGTATAAAAAGTGTGCAGAAATACCTAGTATTAAGGAACAAAAGTTGAAGTACGGAAATAAACCTTTTTTTGATAAAGAATGTTATAATAAAAGAAAAGAAGTGATAAAAGCGTTAATTGCGGTGAAAGCTAGTGATCCTGCGGATTTGAATGTTAAACTGGGTCATTATAAAGGGGTAAGAAAAGATTATAAAGGTTTGTTGAGGTTAAAGAAAGAGATGGTAGATAAGGAATTGAAAGATAGTGTGGTAAAAGATTTTAGAAGTAAAAATATTAGGGATTTTTGGACGGGAGTCCGGACTATGTTAATGACTAATCAGCGAAATGAACACACGCCTCCAGCCGATTCGTGGCCTGATTTCCTGGAGGGTAAGGAACATGGTTGTGAAACTGATCATACCGTTTTCAACGAAATGGTACAAGAGATGGAGAAACAAGTCAGTTTTCCCATCGGCGAGGAAGAAACTAAGCTAGTAGCACCAGTAAGTGAGGATGAGGTGTGGGCTTCCTTAAAAAATATGCGCGGACGATCAGCTCCCGGAATGGATGGTATTGCAACGATGATTTGGAAGTGGAGCAAGCAGTACTTATTACCCATTATGGCATTAGTATTTACGTCAATTATAAATAGTATTTATTGGCCGGAAGGTTGGAGTATTTCAGTAGTTACCCCGATTTTTAAGCAAGGTGATAGGACAAATAAAGATATTTACAGGGAAATTCACTTGGGAAATACAATTAGTAAAATATTTTGTAAGATATTAGATAATAGGTTGAAAGTATGGTTAAATAGTACGGATAAGTTAAGTAGGTTCCAGGCTGGTTTCAGGCAAGGATACAGCACCCTAGACCAGATTTTTTCTCTGCAGATGTTAATACGGAAGCAGATTTCAAGAAGAAAAGGTAAGCTCTACGTAGCATTTGTGGATTTGAAAGGTGCTTTTGATAATGTTAAACGTAGTCTTTTAATTAAAGTGTTAATAGAGGTAGGACTACCGATTATTTTTGTACGAGTTATAGCCCAGATTTACTCGGGTATTTATCTGGTGGTCCGTGTAATGAATAAGATATCTCGTAAAGTTAGGTCATTGAAGGGAGTCAAGCAAGGGTGCACACTTTCCCCCAAGCTGTTCTCCCTTTTTATAAATGACCTTGAGGATTTTATGACAAAAATGAGTGCTCCCCTAGTTAGCCTAGACATCATATCTTTATGTATGTTGTTGTTCGCTGACGATATCGCCATGGTAGCAGAGAACCGGTCAGATCTACAAAGGTTGTTGGATATTCTGGACCAGTATTTGGCGAATAAGGAGCTGCAGTTAAATGTGTCAAAAACGGTTGTAATGATTTTTAGGAAAGGGGGTAATTTAGAAAATGAAGTTAAGTTGAAATTTAGAGGGGAGGAAATAGGGTTTAGGGAAGAATTTATTTACCTAGGATGTAAGTTTAAGTCAAATGGTTCTTTCGGAAGACAAGTGGAAGCAAGCGTTGCAAAAGGTAAGCGATGTATAAATATGGTATTAAGAAGTAAGTTAAGGGCTATTGAAAATATGAAGTTACATAAACGGGTTTTCCAGACAAAAATTATCCCGGCTTTGCATTACGCAGCCGAGATTTGGGGATTTGGTAAGTATGAGAAGTTAGAGCAACTGCAACTGATGTATTTTAAAAGAGTATTAGGAGTTAGTAATAAGATAAATTCGATAGTTCTAAAGGGGGATTTAGGCTTAACTAGTTTAAGGACAAAGAGATGGGTAAGTATGATTTCATTTTGGGAAAAGCTGCTACAGATTCCACGGGTTCGAGTCGCAAAGGCAGCGTACAAGGAAAGCATGCGGGATATTAAAAAAGATTCTTGGGCATCCCAGGTAAAACAGATATTAGACCAGTGTGGTCTGTCAGAACTGTGGAATAATGGTGATGGACCTGGGCTTCCCGTTGGTGAGGTGAAAAAGGTGGTGGAAAGTCGCTTGTTGGACCAGGAAATCCAATGTTGGCAAGTTGCCAAGGACGGGTCTGTGTCTTTAAGGTATTATGCAAAGATCAAAGAGGTTTGGGGGAGGAAGTTTATTTTAAAGCGGGATTGAAAAGGGAGGAAATAAGGGATTTGATTAGTTGTAGGGCAGACGGTCTGCCTCTTGGGGAGAGAAGGCGGTATATTGGGAGGGCAAAGGGTCGGTCCGGTCCTTACTCATGTCCGATTTGTGGTAGTATGGATGAGAATTTAAAACACTTGTTGTGTGAATGTGAAAATTTGAATGAACTTAGGTTAGAAATTTTTGGAGTAAATGAAGGAGGGGTAGATGAAGAATGGATGTGTAGGATCATGGGAAATAGTTGTTTCACGAGTATTAAACAGTTGGCCAGGTTCCTCAGGGTAGCCCTAGCCCATAGGGATAGGTGCTTATAGAAGGTATTATTTTTGTTTGTTTGAGTTTATTTTTCATGTATTTGCCATGGCCTTTGGCTCTTAGTGTAATAAATCTTATCTTATCTTATCATGCAGTAAAATGCAGTTCTGAAACAAGTGGTCTGTTTATCGCCAGCGGGACTGGGTTTGCTTTTCGACGCGCTTCCTCACACAGCCGTCTGCCTTCTGAAGAAAAATAATTGCAAAGGTAATCAGCGATTTTCTGGTAATCAGCGATTTTCTAGTAATCAGCGATTTTCTATGGCTCCGCAAACATCTTCAAACCCCGAATGTCGTAAAACAGCTTTATCCACAGTTATACTGTGGCCAGAGCAAATTTACACTAGGGAGTAGCGCCAAGACTTGACAAAATTGACACACATTCGAATAGCAGCGATACTATCACCACTAGCGATAGAGAACATCCCTACTGAAACTCATTCAGTCGTTCACCAGCGCTGGCTCCGATAACTTCATATTCTGAGGATTGCAAAAATATGGTACAGCCTCCGTTGTTTCCTTGGTGTGTGCAGACCGCACCTTTGCTTTACTAAAAATTTCTAAACCCGCAAGTTTGTCTCGCTTTAAATGCCGCAAGCGTAGTGGGCGGCGCTACGAGTATGGTCCGTTTGCTCTGGCTGTGGCCTTTCCAGGTTGCCGCAGCAGTCATGTTTCTGCTCTTGGACATTTTTCTGCTTGTCATCTAGGGAGAAATGTATTTGCCCGATTATTCCTTCTTCTTGCAGAAAGATAATTCGAGGGTTCACTACTCGATTTTTAAAACCTTTCAAAACCTTTTCAAAAGTTCAAAAGGAATTTTTCAGAAGTAAAGAAGTTTCAGTAATGCATTGTGGGTCTGAGGTATGCCGGCAGTGTTGCGATGGGTGGTACAATTGCACCAGATTCATTACTTTTTTCTCTGACCTGTACATCTGTACAACTTTTTTAAAAGTTGGAAAATCAGTACAAATACGTCAAACTGGTACAAATTCAGTACATTTTCTCTAAAACCAAGAAAAAGAACTCGACTACTTGACTTCTCGTACTATTTTTGGTGATTTATCTAGAGCTCTAACTAGGAAGAGGCATTTCTTTGTCCGTATGGCTCAAGGATCCAGTCAAATTTCTTCAAGGCCCAACAACTTCTCCTTTGTGGCAGATTTTGTGTGACTTTCCAGCTCCTAGTTACATAGGTTTAGCAGAACTAATTTACCTCGATAGGCACATTTGGTCCTGAGCACTCCTTCCTGCCAAGTTCTATCCCCAAAGACACAAAGGTGAGGAAAAAGGAGGATAAAATAAAACGGAAGGAAAGAGAGAAAAATAAGCGAAAAGAAACACACTGTATAGATTAGTGGAGTACCGCGAAGGAAGATCCCGGTTAATCAGAACAACAGCTTGGAAGCTCATGTGGCACTTACAAGGCTGGTTCTGAGGATGAAATATAGGATTTGTCTTTCCGTGGGTTTGTTCTGATCATTTGTAAGCAGAACCCTTCAGATAAGAATGATCATAAACTTGGAAATCATGAGACCTTATCGTTTGGTAAAAATTATTTTATTCTTGAACTTGGCGGTAATGATGCGCACTTTAAAGGCGCTAGAAATTCATCTGTAAGCAAAACCCTTGAGGCAAAAACGATTACAGGCCCTTGGGGATCATTAATATCAAAAGTATTTTTTTTACTTTTCGATTAAGATGCGCACTTTAAGGGTGCTAGAAATAAATTTCTAAGCAAAACCCTCGTGGCAAAACGATCATGGGCTGAGATGTATCTTTTGATCAAAAGTTCAAAAGGGCTCACGGGGATTATAAAAATGTATAGTTTGCTTAAAGTATTTTTCATACTTTGCGGTCAAGATTGGTACTTTAAGGGATAGTCAAATTTGGGAAGTGGTCATTTCTAAGCCAATCATGTCGAATCTCTAATATTTCAGCCAAGTTTCATTGTCCTAGCATATCCGGAAGTACCTTAACTCGCGATCACCGGAATTCCAGACCCCCCCCCCCCCCCCAACTCCCCCCACATTGCCCGGAGCCATTCTGGTTTTGTTAATGCTTGAGCGTCTGTTTTTTATTCCCACAAAGTGCCATCCAGATCTCTGGAGTCTAAGTGGGTCCCGTATTTTCCGGTCCCCTCCACCAATAGTTGTCGGATCCGGTCCGGACACGAAAAAGATTACCAAAGACATTTCCTCTCTTCAATTATTAAAATTCGCTGGAATCGGATCACCCGTTCCTAAGTTACGCATGACTAAATATTCCGGATTCCCCCTCCCTCCACCCTCCCCGATGATCGGATTCGAAGTCAGTTTGATCGGGTCCCTGATACCCCTGCCAAGTTTCGTCCTGAAAACCCCCAAAACCGCCATCACCGGAATTCCGGGAAACCCCCTCCACCCCCCACCCCCCAAGTGTCCGGATCCAGTCCAATTGTGGAAACGATTTATCGAGAGCAGATGTTTGTTCTTCCCAGCAATTTTCACTCCGATCCCCCCATTCTAACCGTTTCTCGAGATTTCCGGTTTCCCCCCCCCCTCAACTCCCCCACAGCTGTCGAATCCGGTCCGGACTTCAAATGTGATATCAGAGATATGTCATCTATTCAGATATTAAGTTTCATTCCGATCCGATCATCCGTTCGAAAGTTACGCACTACTCAATTGCTTGGACCACGTTAAAAGCTAGAATTTGCCAGAAAAAAGGCAGATTCAAAAAAATTTCCCTGCGGCGCTTTAATTTTTCCGGGGTACAGCCGTTCAGGACGTTGTCGCTTGCCAGCAACTGCGTTTTTTGCCGGCACAATTTCAAGTTCTGTTGGCAAAAACCGTACGTCCCCCAAAGGTAAAAGGCTAGTGACGGCGTATCCCTGAAAAAATAAAAAGTGGGAGAGCGTGAAAACACGCCAAATTTTCTCTTTAGATTTGATTTTGTACATACTATGCAACTTTTTACATTATAGCTTCTTGAAGGCAACTCGCTTTGTTTTAGAAAAAATTATAAATTCGGTCAATGTCAGGTACCGATTCGGTCAATTTTTACCAGGTTCGCCCCCCCCAATGAAGAAAGGCTCGGGACGCCCCTGGGGGGGGGGGGGGGGGGGGGAGTGTGTGGAACTGAATGAATGGGGAAGGAAGGTATTTGGTGAGGGAGAATATAATGAAGAATGGGTAGCAAGAATGATCAAGGATGAATGTTTTCTCACTGTGAAAAACTTGGGCGTTACGTGAGGCTTGCGATGGAGCATTTGTAATTTTTTTATTTTAGTTTGTTTGTACAGTTTTTGTTACCATGACTCTCGGGCTTTTTTTGGTAATTTATTCTATTCTATACTTTTCAATGCAAGTATTAACGGTATCCTAAGGAACTTCTACAAGTGAAGGGTATTTACTGCAACTGTAATATTATTTAGTCACGAGATTTTTGGAATAGGAAGAATGTTTGTAATTTGAAAAATTATGTTTGAAATGGGAAAAATCTTCATGTTTGAACATTTTTCCGCTTGCGATTTAGGGAGAAGATTTTTTTGGCCCGATTAGTCCTTCTTCTCTATACCTTTCAATGCAAGTTTTAACGGCATCCTGAGAAAATTGTACAGTTGAAAGCTATCTACTACATTTGTACTATTATTTAATCTTATCTATTAGTGAGACTTGTTTCTTGAACTGCTTTCGTTGCGGTCTATTTTTTCCGTGGTTTCCTCCCTGGGTCCAAGAATGGGGTCAACAGCCAAAGTACTTCTTCAGCCAAAGCTGACCGCGAATCAAAAACAAAAGTGGTGTCAAATGGAGAGTCACTTAAGATTTGCTCACAGCCCTTCAAACTCCCGAACGAAATCTTTCAGCGGCAACCGGAGGGATCCAGACGAAGAGGGTGACGAAGAACACTCTTCGCCGCCCCCACACTGTAAAAAGTCTCTCCTTTATCGGACTTTAGTAGTTGTGCGTCACCGATTTCGGACATTTTTGTTCCTAATCCGGAGAATTAAAATCCGAATCGTGAGAGTTACAATCCGATGCAAGATAAAAATGCTAGAATGCAAAATACTGCAGTATGCGTTGTAAAAAAAAATCTTGCAGTATTTGCTACTGGGATTAATCTTGTCTCTACTGAGATAAAGTTATCTCTAATTCGGATTAATCTTGTCCCAGTATAGATAAGATTGATCCCAGTAGCAAATACTGCAGTTAACTTTAATCCTTACTCGGAGAAACTGTTTACAGTGTACTCTGCAGAATTTGCATTCTAGCGGTTTAATCCTGCATCAGATTCAGAATAACTCTCCGAATTCAGATTTTCATTATCCGAATTAGGAATAAAAATGTCCGAAATCGGTGACAAACAACTAGTACCAGCCGGTTCTCCACAACATTAACGTCACATTCTTCCAGTCCGAATGGGAAGATATACGGCCTATATAAGAGACAACTGGCATCTCGTCTTTGATGCCCTAAGCGCCTGAGGTGTAGGATGATCCAAGAGTTTAGGTCTAAGATCCTTCGACTGCTACGGCACATAATTTTGCCGAAGTTGGCAAGCTTAGGAGCAACAACTACCTTTATGTAATTCTGGCACGTTGCCAGCGGCAGGCCGACGAGACTGATTCCATTGATGGCAATTATCTGGTCTCCTATGTTCAGCTGGCCACACCGCGCCGCAGCACCACCTGGCATCAGGTTGGCAATGACGACAGTTGGCAACATGGAACCCCAGCCGGATTCGACGATGACGACACCAAGGATTTCGTTTCTTCCTTTAGGGACTATCACCTAAAAAAAGAGCAAATTAGATACAGCCCGATCCAAAGGAGAGTTTGCCCCATTTTGTTCTTTTTTAAAATACAACTTTTATCAGCGCTTCTCTTATCCTTTTCTAAAGGCCTTTTCCGCGATACAGTTGTGGGCCACACACTTCTGAGTGTTTCTTACGGAAACAGGATTGTGTGCCACACAGTCGAGCCACTAGTTGAAACTCGCGGAAACGCCGTTTTGTCTATCTTTTTGGCGGTAATTTCAAATATCTAAAAATAAAAATAAAATTCATGTAAAATCTCAGTAAATAGAACTCCAGGCTTATTTCCTTACCATTCTGTACAAAAAAAACATCTTCAGTTTTAAGTCTACATGCTTGAAAAAGTAGTGAGCTTTATTCAAAATCGACAATCGCCTCGCCAGTTGTTTTGTCGAATTTGAGCCGCAAAGCGAGCCACGAAAATCGCGTTGGTCGCGGAAACACACCTGTGGGCCGCACGAAAGACCGCGGAAACACTCTTTTCGAGCTACAGTCGACCCACAAACTGTTTGTGGGAGCACGGAAAAACGCCTGAAGCCACTCCCCATATTCCAGATCAGAGCCACCATGCGGTTTATTAACCTTTATTACATTTGCATTCTTCACTGAATTCTTCAGTGCCCAGAGAGCAACAAAACAAAAAAATAAACTCCGGACTGTAACGTAATGTAATTTAGGCACAACTGTGTGTAACAATTTTCGTCAGTACAACACAAGTACACGAATGTATAAAAAATGTTACGCAGACGCCGAAACAAATGCAAATCGCCGCCGCCGATGTATCAGCGACGGCGATCGGCACGCCACCTTTTCGTGGGCGCGTTTAGCTGTTTCAGTTTCTGCGTAACGCCACCAACGCCACCGATGCACGGCGTCGGGGTCTATTTTTTTTTTTTTTTTTTTTTATTCATGCTATTACAAACTACATAACATACATATAAGGAAAGAATCAATGAAGCTATCTTATTGGGGCTACCTTGTGATTATAAAACATGGAGCCACCCGCTTCCTTTGTTAACAGACAGTAACTTTGAAGAAAACCTTTCCATGTCTCGGAAGGAGTCAGGCGAAGGGGAACTCCTTTGTCTCTGACCCACGAATTCGTAGCCTGAAAGTACAACCAATCCCGAACCAAACAAGAACTTTCAATCTGCTCCTACATCGAAACAGCATTCGCATGAATAGACCTGAACAGCCCTACTGCTAATAGCCTAGCGGAAACACAACAGAGTGGAGGAATAATAGGTAAGGATCCGGCGGAGCATCACTACTATCTCCCCGAAGCCAGAGGAGGTCAGTCTACCACGAATCCCTGATTTTTGGATACCCTATGCCAGACGCCGGGTATATCTAGCATTTGGCATAGCCTATGCCTAATGCTGGATACCCTATGCCAAACACTGGATACCTGATTTTTTTAGCTTCACTCAAATCATCAATATTTTACTGGGTTACAGTATCCAGCACCTGGCATAGATGTATCCAGCGTTCGGCATAGGGTGTGCCAAACGCTAGACATATCCAGCGTTTGGCATAGGGTATCCAAAAATCAGGGGTTTGTGGTTGACTGGAAGAGGACCCAAAAACGCCCGTAGGCTAAAGCCTTTTCCCGCTTCGGGCGAATTTCGCTTCGTTTGAGCTAGTCTTAACTTAGTGGGAATTGCGCCTCGCGCCTAGGAACAGAATGAGAAGGTCCTCATCTTCTCCGTGAAATTTGCAGAGAAAATCGTTCCCATTGGGAATTTTTTAGAGTCAGAAAAACACATTAACAGACCACCGCGTTTGTGCGTCGCCGTCGTCACTCACACAGCGCTACACAGTTTCTCGCTAAAGGACCGTTCACGCTTGTGTTGTAACATGAATAAAAATACTTCGCCTTGTAAGCCTTATCCTCCTCTTCCGTTCAACTTGAAAATCAAGTTGTACGCCCACGTATGCGCAGATTCAATTCAATCAATTCAATTTAGTTTATTCATTAGAAATCTTGAAACGGCGGTAAGCCGAGTTGATTTTACGTCAACAATGTATACACTAAAGTTATAATATTTAAACTGAATTAACAACACGGAGCCTGAAGCCTGACAATGAATCCCAAGAGAATCTAACCTTTGATGACTTAGGGACACTGAACATCCTGAAATGTGAAATTTTAGATCAGCATCAACCGGTTTTGTGCAAATTCAGTATACTATCTGTTGCTGTGTCTGTTCGACCGATGTAGATTTCTCGATTTACTTTTGAGCCTACCAGGATTGCTGTAATTACTGCAGATAAGGTAAAAGCGTGTAGTTGTCAAAATGCATTTAGCTGTACAGTCTAGTACGACTAACTTTCCATTCAAAGAGCTCATTCAGTTTCAGTTATATTACAAATATCTCTCCTTATCTGTTTCTCTTTCTTCCTTAACAGTCACGTGATGGAAACGCACGCTGTGATTGGTCACGTATAACTTTTAACACACAAAACAGAACTCGTTCCTATTAATTTTTACTACAGCAAGCCTGGCGGGATGAAAGTTTTACCACACACTGTATAAAGACTAAAATTAACTGCAGTATTTGCTACTCAGATTCATCTTATCTCTATTTGGTATGAATCTTATCTGCTTAGAGATAAGAGTAATCCGAGTAGCAAATACTGCAGTTAACTTTAATCTTTATACGGAAAAACTTTTTACAGTGCAGAAATTCGCGGATAGCAAGTATAATTCAGAAATTCTGCGCCTTAAACGTAAGCTTGAACGGTCCTTAAGCTATGCGAAATTCACAAGACAAGCCATATTCATGGCCAGTCGAAACTAGGTATAAGCCTCTAGAAAGGCCTCTTAAACGTCCTTTCCGAATGTCATCAATTACTCGGCTCCAAGTGCTAAAGGGCGTCCTTAATTTGTATCACTACAATGTCAGAAGTTTCATAACAGGTAACACGAGGATGCGAGGTTTCAACAGATAATGTGTAACAGATAACACTTAGGATGTTATCTCTTGTGTAACAAAATGTTGTGCACAATAAGCGTTATCATCAGGAAGAACCGAAAAAACGCCAAAAAGTATCTGCTGAGTTTTCAGACATCATGACGATAAGGAATAAGAGAGAGAGAGAGAGAGAGGTATATTCAAACAACAACATCGTAGCTGACAGCTAATTTGCGTTGCTTCACTATACTAAATAACAAATTAACAAAAAAAAGGAAAATATCACCCGGCTTTGTTTAGCAAATCCGTAAAAAAAGGTACAAACGAATTTGCGTGGCGGTTCGTTCGCGAAGCTACTGGAACCAGTTTATTTTGGTGACGCGTACGGTTGTTGGGCGTTGCAGTGGGTGGTACGATGTCTCGATGCTGGGGTTTAGAGAGAAGAAACTTTCCAAACCTCAGGACAATCTGCTCGTATTTTTGGGCCAACGTGGGGAGATCTAGTTTAACAAGCGCATCACCATAAAGTCATTAGATGCTTTTTTGGCTCTTCCTAACAAAGCTTGTTATGCATAACATTTCATGCATAACGTTTTCAGACACAACAGATAACTCCGAAGTGTTATCTGTTGAAACCGCGTATCCTCGTGTTATCTGTCATGAGACTTCTGACAGTGTTGCGAATAATTCTGGAAAATGTTATTTGTGGCTTGTTTTTTTTATTTAGTGCTCTCCCTTTTAAAACTGGCGGGCTGAATTAATCAATGAAGCAAGCTCCAGCAAGTCAGGCTATCGGAGAAGGCAGTCGAACTTCCTTTCCTTATGTTCTGTCAACTTCCCGGACTCCCTAATCTGTGGATCTGCAATAAATACCAAAAAGGCCCGTAAAGATAAAAATACCTGGGTATCCCTTTACCTCTTTTTGAAGATCTTTTCGTGAGAACATCGCTAGTTCATCACCGAAAATCTCCTGAGAGTTTAAAACTTCCTGGTAATCGATTTCCCGGCCGAAAGTTTGATCCTCGATACCGTTTGCCTTCAAGAACTCCATGTAGGCTACTTGAAAGGCCTGACCGATAGACTGTGCGATGAACTGAGCCTGAAATAAAAATCTCAATTAGAGGAGCAGTCGAGAAGATGAGTACGACCTAGGTAGAAAGAAAAGGAAAACAAGACCAGAGGTTTCGATGGAATCCCAAACATTTAATATTTGATCCTGACAATTCGGTCTTGTAGATATCGGGTCTTCGCCAGACTCCTTGAACATTTTTACTATTAAGATTTAGAAAGAGAAGAAGGTCAATGGCTAATCATCTGAGAAAACCAAGTTCAGATATGGATTCACCATGTGTGTATTTACCCCTAGGCTATACGTCATATCTACTTTGACGAAACTGATCAAATCTTCCTGCCTTACTTCTGCCAAATCTCCGGTTGGATTCAGTATTCTTCTTACCCCTAAATCAAACATCTAATCAACTTCAGATAAAAATTTCTCTTTTAACAAATTTTCCGGTTTCGGACGGATTCCGCGAGAGCTACTTGTCCGACAAGAAAGAGATTTTCTTATAAATGTTCAACATTTCTTCTTAACCCTAAATCGAACATCTATAACCACCTTTATATAAGACTTATACTTTTAACGAACTTTCCGGATTTTGCCGGAGTCCGGGCGAACTACTTGTCCGGCGACAACATGGTTTCCATATTCGTGTTCAGCATGTCTCCTTACTCCTAAATCGACTATCTTATTAGTTGTTTCAATTTTTTTTTTCGCCCCTTAATTTGAAAACTCTCCCCCACCCCTAAATGTTGAGCAACAGAGCCCATCTAAGAACTTGACCTCAAACTTGACCCAAAGAGTCCTCACACCAAGTATATCTCATTCCCTTCGAGAGTTATCGTGCTGGCGGTGCCAATATCCGATTCTCTACCCAAAGGCCGTATCCAGGGGGGGTTAGGGTGTTGACCCCCCCCCCCGAAACATACAAAAATTATCATTTTTATAGGCTTTTCCCTCAGATATATGTCTTTTTTTTACTTTTTTGTCCGACCCGCAGGCAATCCCCCCCCCCCGAAAGGCAACCCCCTCTCCGAAATAAATTCCTGGATACGGGCCTGCTCTACCCTCAGCCAGGAATTGCAACGGGCGGTTGGGTCTAGCCATCCTGGTGCTTTCGTACATCCTTCCTGTCACCTTCCCCAGATTTCTCCAAGTACCCATTTAAAGCTACTAGGCTTGTCGTACAGGACGCCCCAAACCCCCGCCCCAAACTAAACGGTAGGTTTGTGTTGGAGGTTGATTCCACTGCTAACAAAGTTATGTGATCGGTATTGTGGATTTAACGGTTACCCTCATGAGTCCCAGGACAACCTGGACGCCCGGGTTCTCGGGTGACTGGTTTATTTGAAGATGTATCGTTTAGTTTTTGTGTTTTTTGTTACTTGTTGTTTACTGTGATTTTGTGCAAAATAAAGAATAACCTAACCTAGCCTCATACATTTATTTATTGATTCATTTGTTTCCCTCAGAAATGAGCAGAAACATATTAATACATAACGAAACTATACTTAAATCAACTGATCCATTCAATGACACTATAAATACTTTGGGCAAAATTTTAAACAGCTAAATTACGATTATTAACGTCTTACATTATTCGTCTGTGAGTAAAGATTGTGGGTTTGGAGAACTTCCGGAGCTTTTTTGTAAAATGTTGTTTGAAAACTTGATTGAAAACTTGTTTTTGAATGGAAATTTCTCGGAAGGGAAAACGTCTTCTCGGGCGAAGGGCACGATTTAAGGGTCGACAAAATAAGAACGAAAAGGCTCTTCGGATAATCCCCAGATTAAATCTGCATATTTCTCCGACAAAAAGATTAAAAAGATTTCCCCCGAATATTTCTCTATCAGGCCAAGACCGGCACGTGCTGTTGCTCAATTTATTCCAAAGTTGCAGCCAGTATGACCGATACAAAATTTTCCGTTCCGTAATTTACTGATCTATTTAATGCACACTTAATTTAATTTAATTTCAAATAAATGCGGCACAACATTTCATGCGGGAGCAGATTAATTAATAAACTGAGGCACAAAACTAATACGGTACCTTTCAGTTTTACAAGCGACAGCCGCGACAGGTGTGAGTTTCGGTACTTTCATAGCTGCTTCTCTTGGAGTCCGGTTTAAAGGGTGGAGGAAGGATGTTTCGGTATAAAGGGTGGGATAACAAATTTGTTCCGAAACGTTGACACAGCTGTTCTCCGCGTACAGAAAGGAATTCCAGCTTACACTCTTTTAGGAGATACCGAGTACGGCATTTTATGGCCGCCGATTATAATTTGAACTGCACGTTTCTGGATTCTTTCCAACTTACCACAGTCACTCTTTGTAAGTCCATAATGCCATGCTGAACAGGCATATTCAAGTAGTGAACTAGAATACCTCCGTAAATGAATCGTTTTTGTTTGTTTGTTGGAATTGTAAATAATATACTCCCCAATGTATAACCTACAGTTTTCATTTTGAGACAGGTGTTTACGCTGACTAAATTGATGATGATTTTTTAGCTATAGTTGCTTTTAAAGATTAACTGAAAAGGAAGCTTATTTTTACATCTGATATTTGAATTCACTGAAATATTTGACTAATCGAAGGGATTGTAGAGCCCTACTAGAGCCCGAGGCTCTAGGAATGACGTTCAAAGTCTGGGCTGCTTGCACGACAACCAAAAATTCCCCCAGACGCGGACAATTGGAATTTCAACAAGGGCCTGCATTTCCATTGTTAAAGTTGAACCGAAAAGGACTGGGACAGGGCAATCTAGTTACCCATCACTTATTCACTTAAATTGGATTGAAGAACCGCTGAAAATGCGTTACTTCGTTGTTCCGCTACTCACGAATAATCGGATTTTCAAATAGTGGAATTTCCGTGTGATTTGTAGTACCTCTATGCAATTGTATTTTTGTTGTATTCCTTACGAGAAAGATTTATGATTTTTTTTTGTTCAGGCACTAAGCAATCTTCACCAATCTCACCACTGCCCACTGAAATGCCGCGTTTGTGTTGAGATTAAAATTTCCCGCGTCATAGAATTTACGCTGTGGGGACGGCCGCAGATATTCTGAACGTCATATGCAGAGCAGATATTGGAAAATTGAAAAATCCCTTGGCAGAATCCAAATAATTCAGTGTATTCAATTAAATGACACACAAATAAGTTTGCTTTTCAGTTAAACTTTAAAGAAGCAAAGTTCTGAAAAGTTACGCCTGTATACAGAAATATCACGCCTGTAACACAGAAAGTAGGAAAATTATTTTATCATTTTTATTTTATTTTTCAGCAATGGCTTACGTTTATAGTTGGCAGTTATTTCAAGCGTAGAGGGAGAAGCACAAAGAGGTACGACCCATCCGAAAGAATAAGTTCATTCGACGAAATCAATTATCTGTGGATAATGTAACTAGACGGTCGGATCTCGGCCCTATTTGGTTAAACTTTAAATGTAGGATCCTGATACGTATGACAAAAAAATACCATGCTCCTCTCTGTCGGGGGAGGGGGGGGGGGCTATTCGACAAGTAAATTAAACTGAATTTAAAACGAACCAGGACAATTTATTTCAAATGCTGCAAATCTTATTTTGGAAAATTATATATTTGCTTTTTAAATCATGCGCACTCGCCTAGAAAGCTCAGTGTAATCGTTTTTGTCTTACTGTTATGCAATCCATCACCATCATTTGCAGGCTAGGATTTAAAAATACAAAAACAAAACAGTAAGAAAACACTTTCGAGTCAATGATACTTTCCCCACAAGCATGTCGTTTCATCCAGAACTCCCATTTCCATAAATATGTATTTTAAAATATGCTTATCAGACCCTTTTTAATCTCTAACGTGAAGCTTAACTGCTGTATGAGCACTCCGAAAAAATAAATTTTGTTTCTGCAGTAGAAACAATGAGAACTGAAAGATGCACTGAATAAATGGAGATAACTTGGTCCTTGACCCCGATTTGTATACAGACGTGCTAAAATCTCTGAAACAAAAATGAAGGTTCCCAAAGAACAGCCTAAGACAATTAGTTTCAAACAGAAGGTTCCGACTGTTAACCTAAGCTTTCACCAAAAATTAAACAAGACTTAAAGGGCAAATAATATGAGACAGCAATCAATAATGGGATATGTAGAAGAACTTTCTATCTTTCGTGTTCCCCCCTACTTACCGTAGTAACTACGCATAAAGCCACATCTTCTGACTTCTTGGCGTTAAGGCTGGAACAATTTCTTCTACTTTCGGCGCCTATCGAACCATGCCCTAACCCCGCCAATTGCGTCACAGAGATCGTAGTTACTACGCTTTATACGCTCCAAACCGTGTAAATACACTGTAAAAAATATTACAGTGTGTGCTACTGGGATTAAGCTTGTCTCTACTGAGATAAGATTTTCTCTAATTCGGATTAATCTTATCCCAGTAGAGATAAGATTAATCCCAGTAGCAAATACTTCAATTAACTTTAATTCTTACTTAAACCTTTTACAGTGTAATTACTACTAGTTACTATTTCGAGAAGGTTAGAACGGTCAGGGTAGTAATTTTTCACGAGGTTGGAACGAAAATAGCAACTAATGGTCACTACTTTAAGAAGGGTGGAACACAACAGAGACTCAACTAGAGAATAATAGGCAGTATCAGAGGAAGACGACAGGATTAAGATTAAGATGGTCCTTATTTTTGTCCAATGTGTGGTATTGAAGCAGAGGATGCGGTACATTTGATATGTTATTGTGAGGTGTTGAAAGAATTAAGAAAGGAAGGGTTTGGTCGGGAGGCTTGGGAGGAAAGGGATTTGGTTTCAAGTATGGGAAGTAAGTGTTTTGGTGAGATCCGAAGGCTGGGTAGATTCCTGAAGCTAGCTATGGCCCACCGTGAACTATTTTTATAGAAGTTGATTTTTTGGTTTGTTGTTGAAGTTTATGATATCTTGTTTTTGTTATTGTGTTATGTTTCCCGCCATGGCCCTTGGGCTTTATTGGGAATAAATTCATTCATTCATTTATAGGCTTCCATACAGTCCAATGTGAAAGGGGGCGAATACTCGGATGCGTTCGGTGCTTATAAATATTCGACACTTATTTTCCGGATTGCGCAGCAAGTTTTCGTGTCTACTTGCGATATTCAGACACTAGGAGCCCAGCCTTGACAGTTTAATTGGCTTCTCAGGTTATCATTCCAACAGGCTAACGCATCCCTCAGCTGGAGGGGACAGTAAATTACACCTTAATCAACTTACTCACACTGTGGAGCGAATTAGGTGTAAAATGGACCTGTGAAGTTTGGGTATTACTTTTCCAAAATTGCTATTACGGGGTATTAACATCGTATTAACATCGTAGCGAAAGCTTTCGCAGGTAATTCAGTTCCTGCTCTTTTTGCCGCCTTTCTGTTTTCTATGTTTTTGGGGGGCCATGAATCGATACTTCGCTGAGTTTTCTTAGTAAATACGCTCATTTCATATATATTTCTATGCAAAATAATAACAAAAAAGCCGAGCGGAACAAGGTACTGTCACAGCTCCTGACGCATATCTAAAGCGGAGGTTACGTGTCAACATTACCTTGACACAATGTATGGCCTGTGTTACTTAAAATTCATCTTTCATGGGCATAAATATTTTTTCTCCTTTTTTATTTACTGAAATTTTGATATCCGGTTCTGGTCGTACTATGTCAGATTGAAAACTGAAATTTATTTATTGGGATCCCAAAACGGAAGTGGAAGGATACCTATGACTTCGTAAAAGTTGCCCGCCTGTCCGTCTGTAAGCACGATAACTCCGAAGGGAATGTGATATTTTGATGAAACTTGGTGTGAGGACACTTTGGGTCAAGGGAGAGGTAGAGTTCGTAGATAGGCTTCGTAGCTCAACATTTAGGGGTGGGGGAGAGGGTTCAAATCAAGGGTCGAACAGTTTTTTTTGACAGCTAATGATATAGTCGATTTAGGGGTAAGAAGACATGCTGAACACAAATAGTTACCAAACAAAGTTACAAATAAACCGGAGGTTTGGCAGAAGTAAGGCAGGAAGATTTGATCAGTTTCGTCAAAGTAGATATGAAGTATAGCCGCGGAGTAAATACACACACGCTGAGTCCATATCTGAACTTGGTTTTCTCAGATGATTAGCCATTGACCTTCTTCTGTTTCTAAATCTTCATAATAAAAATGTTCAAGGAGTCTTGCGAAGACCGGATATGAACAATACCAAATTGTCTAGGTTAAATATTAAATTTTTGGGATCCCGTCGAAACCTTTGGTCTTGTTATTGCTTAATTTGGGGTATAGCTTTTGCTTTCACATTCACTTGTTTAATATAGTGCATGCCCCTGATTATGCCTGGCATCTTCGAGTGTTCCTCTTACTATGTATTGATTTAGCGCACTAATAAAACGAGCTTGAACTTGTATGCGATGAATGAAGCCCAACTTACGACACGAAAAACAAGTCATAAAGAAAGGGATCGACTAAAAAGGGGCACGGCACGGTACGAAATGACGCAGGAGGAACGAGTAATAAAAGAGATAAGCAAGTAGCTGAAGTAGACAAGTAAGTGAGAATTTGTAACTCCAGAGCCTTAGAGAAGGCACGTTAGAACCTTGTTCCTGCCCCTCAATCTGAAGTCTGAAAGGGCCATTTTGTTTTAGTGCCTCTTTTTAGTACTCGTGCCCCTACACTATGTCGACGTGCCGTGCCTCTTTTTAGTCGATCCCATATACTCATTTAGTTTAGTTTAGTTGGATCTTTTTCTTTCCTTTATTGTTTTTCATATGCTCCACTTGCCGAAATTATTTCATAACAATACATTGACGGAGAAGTTCAAAATTCCAGATGCATGTGTTAGCCTTTCGGATGTTTACTCCTCGCTACCAAAAATAATGGACACCAAGGCCCAACCAGCGCATGACGTTATCCACTGCTTCCTGGCCGAAGAATGAAAATGAAGTATCTTTTTCTGTGTGATTATGTGTTTTTTTATTTTCTTTCATTTACTCCGCTTTTTCAAAATGACGGGTTATAAATAAATTGCTTACTTACTTACTTATATACTCTGTATGGGCACGTTTTGTGCCATTCTATATGGGCTAATAAAATTATTGATTGATTGAAAGAAAGGGAGAAACAAAAACCGAAATAATTAAGTAAGTAATTTTGAAAAGGCGGAGTAAATGAAGAAAATAAAGAAAATAAATAAAACACATAAATACACAGAAAAGACACTTAATTTTTTATCTTCGGTCAGGAAGCAGTGGACGACGTCGTGCGCTGGTTAGGCCCTGTTGTCCATGATTTTTGAAAGCGACGAGGAAACATCCAAAAGGGTAACACTTGCATCTTGAATTTCTCCGTCAATGTATGGTTATGACATAATTTCGGCAAGTAAAGAAGGTGCTTTGCATATTTAAAATAACATGATCTCATCTTTTTAATAAAATAATAAAATAAAACCCACCTCTTCCGATTCGAAGATGTGGCAGACCATGCGCGGGGTTTTGTTGATTCTCGGCCCATCCTCGCCTTCGATGGGGGGCGGCCTTCGACGTGCCATTAAGACGACGAGATCACCAATGTCAGCGATGTACGATATCGTCCTGAGCGCGTGGTCCATCATGATTTCCTAAAAAAAGGTAAGTTATAGTAAACCTACAAAAGAGGGGGGGGGGGGGGGTAGAATGCATCACCATGACGAAAGACGCGTCGATGTCCATTCTTGAAAAAAACTCAGATGTTTATCCGGCTCAAAGAGATTAATATTAGTGGCAGCGATATTTACATGCTAGTTTTTCCCGTTTTAAAATTCCAAATCCTACTTTAGTTTTCCTTTGATTAGTTTAGGGCGTCGGATTTGTCTTTGTCGGACGTGGACCCGGTTCGGCATCCTCAATGAAATAAATGAAAAATGGACGGACGAGTATGTTTTGTTTACCTAGACATTTTCCTCAATGTTTCATTTCAATTCCATACTACATCATATGGTTTATGATTTCCTAAAAAAAAGGAAAGTTATAGTAAACCTACAAAGGAGGGGGGGGGGGGGGTAGGATGCATCACCATGACGAAAGAACGCGTGGATGTCCATTCTCGAAAAAACTCAGACGTTTATCCGGCTCAAAGAGATTAATATTGGTGGCAGCGATATTTACATGCTAGTTTTTCCCGTTTTAAAATTCCAAGTCCTACTTTAATTTTTCTTTGATTAGATTAGGGCGTCGGATTCGTCTTTGTCGGACGTGGACCCGGTTCGACATCCTCAATGAAATAAATGAAAAATGGATGGACGAGTCTGTTTTGTTTACCTAGACATGTTCCTCCATGTTTCATTTCAGTTCCATGCCCACTACTACATCATATGGTTTATGTTGGGTGGCCCCCACGCCTTATATTAAGTGGTTCGTAGCTTATTCACAAGGGTCAGCTTGCTTGCATGATGCATTGGAAACCTTTTTCGTCATCCCTAGGATTTTCTCCCAGAGATTTTCCTCGGCTTCCACTAGATCGCGCTCAGGTACGACAACAGGTTAACAGTGATCTGCAGGCCCACTTTGAAGAGACAAGATTGTTTTGGTCTTACTGAAACAATACACAACAAATTGGATTTCTGCGAGGAAAGTACTACATTCTACTTCCTACTTTATTATGTCTGCCTAAACAAGACCAAAGGTTTCGATGGGATCCCAAAAATTTAATATCACATCCAGACAATTGGGTCCTGTCTTCTCTAGACTCCTCAAGCATTTTTACTACAAAAATTCAGAAACAGATTAATGCCAAATAGCTAATCATCTGAAAAACCAAGTTCAGATATGTATGTATGCATGGATTCAGCATGTGTGTTTACCCCTATAAGTCGTATTTGTATTGACGAAACTGATCAAAACTTCCTGCCTTAGCTTACTTCTGCCAAATTTCCGGTTTCTGCCGAATTCTACTTATCCGACAAAATAACAAAGCTCAAAAACGAATTATCGAACATCTAATCAACTTCAAATAAAGCTTTAACTCATGACAAATTTCCTGTTTCAGCCGGATTCCGGGTGAACTACGCGTCCGGGTAAAAAAACATTTGTCATATACGGATTCAGCATCTTTTCTTACCCATAAATCGGAATCTAATCAACTACAAATAAGACTTTTGCTTTTAACAAATTTTCCGGTTTTGTCCGGATTCCGGACGAACTGCTTGTCCGGCGAGAAAATGGTTTTCGTAATCGTGTTCACCATGCCTTTCTTTCCTAAAATCAAACATCTAATCAACTTCAAATAAAACTTTTTCTATTAACAAACTTTCCCGTTTTGGCCGGATTCCGGGCTAACTACTTGTCCAGCGAAACAACGGTTTTCACCATCGTGCTCAGTATTTCTTCTTACCCCATAATCAACTATCACATTAGCTGTTTAAAAATATTTTGCTTGCCCCTTAATTTAAACCCCCTCCCCCACCCCTAAATATGGGGCTACAGAGCCCATCTAAGAACTTGACCTTACTCTTGACCCAAAGATTCCTAACACCAAGTTTCATCACAATATCTCATTCCCTTCGAGAGTTATCGTGCTGACAGACGGACGGACGGACAGACGGACAACTTTTGCGATGTCATAGGTATCCCTCCACTTACGTTTTAGGATCCGAAAAAGCGACCTTCAACACCATTTCAGGCACTGGCAAATAAAGGAGGAAATGGAGATCGTTGGCTTATTTGCTCTTTAAGATCCAGTATTTTAAAATAGTCGGATACTTGAAAACTAGGCTCTGCGTTCAACAAATTAGTCACGGCTTTGGCTGTTTTCCAGGGCCGTTGAATTCTAGCAGAAACAGGGACAAATTTACATAATCTGATTTTTTCCGACGAATAAACTTCTCGCAACCTACTGTCGACAGCATGATACGCATCGATGAGGTTTCGTTAGGGTGTTAGACCTTACCGTCTGAATGAGTCTCTGGGTTTAAGAACCGATGGAGCGATATGGAGGTAGGTTGCATTAGTATTACAGGGAAGACTGGTCCTTTAACGCCCTTAATACTAACTAATTTACGAACAATTTATATGGGCTATGGATTTTGCATCGTCAAAATTGTTCACTTGACGTCAAATCAGTCAACCACAAATCCATGCTTTTTGGATACCCTATGCCAAACGCTGGGTATATCTAGCGTTCGGCATAGCCTATGCCTGACGCTGGATACCCTATGCCAGACGCTGGGTATAGGGTATCTAGCGTCAGGCATCCAAACCCTGGATAGCTGTTTGTACCTTAACCCTGACCCACCCCACTATAGATGAATTCTGATTGGTTGATTTCTGAGCTTCACTCAATCAAACTTATAATAGAGTGCTCTAATCTTTTAGCAACACCCTTGACTGCGATTTTTAACCAATGTTTGATAGACGGTGTTTTTCCTCGTGTTTTTAAGCAAGCGTATGTCACACCTATACCAAAGTGTAAGACCCCTAAGAACGTTACAGATCTAAGGCCAATTTCAAAAACGCCTGCATTGTCTAAAGTGTTTGAAAGTTTTATTTTTGAGTTTTTATTCGAAGATATTAAGGATAAAATTGACCCCCAGCAATTTGGTTTCAGGCCCGGCCATAGTACGGTGCACTACCTAGTTTCTATGTTAGATTCAATTCTTCGACACCTTGAAAAAGATGGAGCATTTGTTCAGGCAATCGTTGCTGACATTGTAAAGGCGTTTGACAGTCTAGACCATAAAACTGCATTAGATGAAGCTAAGCTCATGGGTGCCCGCCAGTTCATAATTCGTTTGTTAGCAAGCTTTTTAACTGGTAGATCGCAATGTGTGCAACTTTCTGGTCGAGAGACGTCTGAATTCCAAGATATTTTTTGTGGTTCGCCGCAAGGCACAAAGCTAGGCCCGCTTTCCTTTCTCATAGTTTTTAACCGTATTTTAGTCACCGTACGTGAGCGTTTTAAGTTTGCAGACGACCTGACAGCATTAGCTTTAAGACTCAAAACCCAAACGCCACAACTAACCGACTTGACTGGCATATTTAATGATCTTAAAACTGAACTAGCTCAAGTGAAACTGGCTGTTAGTGAAACAAAAAGTACATCCATGACTTTTTCGTTTCTGAAAACTGACAACCTATCTGTGACCCCTACTGGACTAAATGTAACTAAAACTGTTAGGATACTTGGTATTTACTTGGACGATGACCTCAAATGGAATACACATGTGGAAAATTTGACGAAAAAAGGTGGATCTCTGCTTCGTTCGTTTTCACAGCTGAAAAGGTTTCGAATACCAAAATAAATTCTTAAAGTTGTATACTGTAGCTATGTTAGACCTTGCCTAGAATACGCTTGTCCCGCTTGGCACCCCGGTCTGACCAAGGAACAATCTGCTCAAATTGAGTCGGTTCAAAAAAGGGCTCTGAAAATAATATTGGGCCCCAACTACACGAACTATGACAGCTCACTAACAGAACTTGACTTACTGTCATTGGAAAAACGCAGACATGAACTAACTGTCAGATTTGGACTGAAATGTCTTGACTCACCCTTCCACCGTCGACTACTGCCAGACTTCGAAAACCCTATTGTTGACGGACCGAGGACAAGGCGTCGAGAAAAGACAAAGAGTTGTCAACTGATATCGTCTTACCCGGCGACTAGTACTCAACGTTACATCAAGTCATTCGTTCCGTACTTTACTGATTGTTTTAACCAAGCAACGCTAAATGAAGAATTCTGATATATTTTATTTTAATCTTTATGTATTTTCGTAGTTACACACATTTGCGTTGAAATATTTAGTGTGGTATGATTTATGTATTGACTCGTTTGTTTGACGTACCTGCGCTAGCTAACGCTATTTTGGTAAAATAAAGCATTCATTCATTCAAATCATCAATATTTCACTTGGTTCGAGTATCCAGCATTTGGCATAGCCTATCCGGCGTCAGGCGTAGGGTATCTAAAAATCAAGGGTTTGTGGTTGGCCGCGTCAAATGGTTACGTCTCGTATCTGTTACGCCCCCTCCCCCCCCCCCCCCCACTAGCCTAATGGATGATCAGAGCGGACTGTCTGCGGCTCACTTACTATCCTTTCGAAAAGTAATACCAACGACAACCTAAAAGAAGAAATGACATTTTCTTTCCAGTGTGGAACGTGCGGAGGCTGGGTAAGACTCGAGTTCCCTTTTGTTTGCCTTGTCATTTCATTCCACTCAAGGGATGAATCGATTACTGTGTTCGGAATTGAAAAAGGGAGAGGTGTCTTCAAAGAAGCGGCAGGTGTCAAGAAATTATAAAATAAACAGAGTTTCGTATGCAAGAAAACACCCTTTCTTGTTTCTTTCGTGTGTATCATTTTCGTTTATATAAATTTTTAAGTTAAATCAGCACTCTAGAGAGGCGTTTAACTGTAAATATTATGCCTGACGAGCCTGCAAATATTAGTTGTTTTTTTTGTTAATAAAGTACGAAATGCATCTGAATAATAAAGACGGACTGATTGATTGATTGTAGATTAGAATTCGCTCAATTATTCCAAGCGGCATAATTCCTCCCTAATCTCTAACCACAAAGTGAAGTTACCATTAATATCAACAGAATGCGTTTACCTCTTTGATTTTTGTGTTACAAAATCAACAAGAGATACGAGGTCATATGGCACTTGTTACGAGTAAGTGGTGCGAGAAAGTAGATGAGAACGTCACAAAATATCCCCATCAACCCCCCTAGGATCGGAGCTAGCTTTCATTCGAGTCTGAGGATTTCCAGCATCGCCTCGGATCATCTAGGGCAAATGACTACCTCCCAAGTTTAGATCCAATCGTTTGATCCCTAGACGTGTCACACTATTCCCGGTAGCCACCCCCCCCCCCCAGCCCTCCAACTCCTACTACCGCATCCGAATCTGGTTCGGACATACAAATGGATCGTCTATACATATATCTTACCGCCTATCAAGCTTCACTCAGATCCGAGAATTTTTCGGGCAATTCCGGTACCCCCCCCCCCCCCCTCCTCCCTCCGTGCTCGGATCCGGTCCAGACCCTAAAATATGTCATTTACGTCATATAACCTCTCTAATTTCCAAGTTTCACTCAAATCGCTCCACTCGTTTGACCCCTGAGAGCCACAGAATTTCCGGGACTCACCCTCCAACTCCCCCCACTGTGGCCGAATACGACTCGGGCACAGGATCTTCGCATCTCTGACATCTCCTCTTCCTGTCCATCGAGTTGGAATCGAATCGGAGCATATCTGCAAATTTCCAGTTCCCGCTTCATCGTCCTAAAGTGGCCGGAACCGGTCCGGACGCCAAATAACAAATCTAGGCCGCATAAACTAGGCACTGTCCAACTTGCATCCCATTCAATCAATCAATCAATCAATTAGCTTTATTTCAGCACCATGAATTCAGCATTAACCATGAATATCATTCTTAGTCCCACAGGAATAATCGTCACTCAGAAAGTTACAGGTGGATATGACTTGTCATATCCATCCAAGCCACTTCCACCGCTAATTGTTTTTTGTGGGAGAATTATCGTAATATAACTTTTTTCGAACAGGTATGTAATGCATATCCTCCTATGACCAACGGTCTGTTATTTTACGATAATCTTCACACAGAAAGTTAGCGGTAGATATGAGAGGATGATATAAGTCATATCAGCCTCCAGAGAGGATGTTATAAGTCATATTAGCCTCCGGAGAGGATGTTATAAGTCATCTCAGCCTCCAGAGAGGATGTTATAAGTCATATCAGCCTCCAGAGATGATTTCTGTTCGAAAAAGTTATAACAGTTAACACACCTCCATCTCGGTTGATATCGGAATGACAACCTCGATGGCCATCGAGGTTGTCGAAGGCTCGCCTTCGGCTCGAACAGGTTATTTTCAATGGCCGTCTCGTCGTTATTTTCCGATATCAACCTCGATGTCTGAAGTTAACCTTTAATAACTGACCGTGGGTCCTGGAATGATATGCATTACATATCTGTTCGAGAAAAGTTAACCACTTCATAACATTAATATCTCGGCATCCATCATAACATCTAACACAAGGATGCACATCCATGCGTGTCATCCTTCTAACATGGAGTTTGCATCTACTGCCCCGAACAAAATGATGAATCCGGACGAATCTGGGGGGGGGGGGGGCTTAATCCTGGCTAAGGACCAAAGCTTTAATTGTCGTACGTAGATCCCATAGTCTTACCTTAAGCTCTGTGTTCAGAACCATGATTTTCTCGGTTGATATGAACAAATCTACTTCTGTACTTGGCTGCGGTTCTCCATCTGGTGCCTGGAAGACATAAATTCTGTAAATCAATTAAAAATAATTGCTCGGGGACGTTAAGCTTGCTATTTGGAACAGCAGACAAACAGCTTGCAGTAGTCACTATGAACCTTGAGAGCTTCCCAAAGATCCAATAAAGTATTCAATTCTTTATTTAAGTACTAGAGATAATACAGAACTGGACAACTTGGTTTATTGGCCTAGAAGGAGAAGAAACTTGTGTAGGCCTAGCTAAACTACAAATTAAAGGTTAAAGAAAACAAAAACACAAGCGAAGGAAACACAAGATAAGGAAAGCAGAACAAAAAAAAGTGAAAAATAGATCACTGAGAAAAACTAAATAAGTCAGTAAGGGTATTTTTGAAAAGAGTGTTGAAATCTGTTGATTGGTGAAGATGTGTGGGTATACTGTTCCATAGTTTAACACTTTTATATATCGCAGAATTTGGCAGGTGGTTGTCGGTCTTAAAGGAAGAATAGATTTATGGAGAGTAGAACGTAGGGAGCGATTTTGGTGTACAGTAAGGCAAGGTATGTAATAATTTTGGAGAGAAGTAGGTACATTATCCAGTGAAGCAGAGTGGGCCAGGCGAAGAGTCTGAGCAATGATTCGTTACCAAACCGCTGAGCGGTTTGGTACCTGTGTGCTTACAATCATTCTTCGTAAAAAATCATTCTTTCTGCCTGTTCAGTCTAGCCACAACAAGATTACGGTTGTTGTTTCATTGCGGGGCTCCCCTTACACTATGACATCACTGTTGATGATGTTTTCTTAAAATAATTACGGACAGATTTGTTGATTTCGCTCGACGTAGATACGTGGGAGGCTCTAAGCTTCTCAGCTGCTACTCTGTCTTTGGTAAACTTGCTTCGATACCGGGATTCACTCAGGGGAATTCGGTCTCCTGCCAAACGAGTAAGCCACTACATAAAGGGTTTCCAAACTAATGGTTCAAAACGCTTCAGAACTAATGGTACAAACCGGGATAATGAAATTGCTTTTGTGTTTTAGAAAGTATTTTTGTCCAATTTAACGAAGGAGCAGGGAGAGCCATGCAAACGACTACATAAAATCTGAAAAAAAAATAGAAGAAACTCGGAGATTATTCCGGGGAGTGGCTGCAGAAATCCGAGTGGATAATTTATCGGCGCGGACCTCTCCCTAAATACCATAGCTTTGTCCAGATGTCGCAAGGTTATTTTGTTTTCTTTTTTATGTGTTTCTATACTTATTCCTACTCCACCATATTTATCGTGTGGGTGATAAATAAATTAAATTAAATTAAAATAAGTTGTGATTAAAAAAAACGATTCAGCCTCAGCATAAGCATAAAATGATAGATCGCTGGATTCGGGTCTATGTCTGTATTTGTGCTCTGAAAGCCCAAAAGCCAATCACCCTTAAAGTCTAACTGAAAAGCCAACTTATTTTTGTGTCATCTAATTAACATGGCATATTTGGATTGTGTTGAGGGATATTTTTTTTCGCTATTTGCTCTAGAATGACGTTCAGAATATCAACGGTCGATCTCACAACGCAAATTTCTACTATGGCGCAGAAAAACTGAATCTCAATACATAAACGGCGTTTCAGTGGCATACAACACAGATTCAAGCGCATGGAGCATTTAGATCAGACAAGGAAATTTCACTATTTGAAAATCAATTATTCATGAATAGCGGAGCAACGAAGTAACGCATTTTCGCCGGGCTTAAAGTTTCTTTAAGTAAATAATTGATGGTTAACTAGATTGTACTACCTAAGCCCTTTTCAGTTAAACTTAAAGAAAAAGGAACTTATTTCCGAGTCTTATTTTTTCGTAAAAACACTTTTTTTTAAATAGTTGGTAAAAATGACAGCCAGTCAGTAGAAATACCTTGCCCTGAAAAAAACATTTTAGCTGGTGATGCCTCTGCTAGTAATATTATACTTTTGGGGGTATACAAGGGTCTCACGTACCCCTTTGGGTACGCGTACCACCGGTTGGGAACCACTGGCTTAGAGCGTGTTCCACCCTTCTAACAATAGCAACTATTAGTTACTATTTTCGTTCCAAAATTAAGTGTCTTTTTCTGTGTGTATATATGTGTTTTGTTTATTTTCTTTACTTTTGTCATTTACTCCGCCTTTTCAAAATGGCGGGTCATAAATAAATTACTTACTTACTTACTAGTCCTGCATGAACGAACACTGCAAAATCCTTGATAACTACAAAGGTCCTGCTGCTGGGCAGCCTGTCCTCAGTACCACTTAATGTGTGTAGTTGTGTTTTTTCTACGATCCCACCAAGGGTTTGCGGCTCTTTTCGGGCTCGAAGTGGGTGTTTCCGCGGTCGCGTGTGTGTCCCACAAGTATGTTACCGAGACCAACAAGGTTTCTGTGGCTCGCTTTGTTTCTCGAATTTTACGAACATCTGTCGAGGTAATTTTCGAATTTACGGCTCGAATTTGGCGGCGTCAATATAACAAAATTAGCTACTTTATCAGGCAGATAGACATAAACTGCGGATCCTTCTAGTAGAAAATGGTAAGGAGCAAACCCTGAAGAACTATTCACTGAGATTTTTTCGATTCTATTTTTATTTTCAGGAATTTGAAATTACCGCCAAAAACAAAGACAAAACGGCGTTTCCACGGGTTTCAACTTGTGGGTCGAGCGTGAGGCACACATCTCTGTTTCCGTAACTGGTAACTGGTCTCGGCAATGTTCACGTAATGAAACATGCAACGAAATGGCCATGTTTTTCTAACCATGCCGAACTCCAGCGGAGCCCTTTTCCTCGCACCTAGAAACTCGTGGTGATTTGAGTTTCAAAAGCATCAAAGGAGCTAACTTACCAGAGCCTGTTTTTCCAAAGCAAGCGTGGGAACAAGAAAATCCTGTTAGAAATTTCTACACGGTTAAACGCCCAATAAGGGAAAACGGGATAGATAAGCTAGCAGCGGACAGGCTACGGGCCGAAAAAGCTTACGTCTCTCAAGTAGCCTAATAGAGATTGAAGCCTATCCGACCAAAACGGAAAGGGGCTTAAACGAAATAATTCAACACTGTGAGCTATAAGACTTTCAACTTAGAAACTGAATCATCGACACTGATCAACGATTCAGAGGCTGTAAAACATCGTTCCGGCTTTTTTTGATAGTATAATCCCAGTTTGTTGAGAGATTGAAGGTTTCAAACTTCTATCCAAAATCACATCTTGCTTCCTATTGGTTGGTGTTTTGTATACTCGTCATAACCGACCAATAGGATGCGAGGCTTCGTTTTTGTGTTCAGAATTTGAAGCCTTCAAGCTCTTATTTCCAAGGAAACTTTTTGACAAAACAGTAATTATACCAAGAAAAAAAGAAGTCAGATCAATGTTTAGAGTAACTTGAAGTCTCACAATCGTTACCAAATGCCGATAACTCAGTCTCCAAGCTGAAAGTCTTTTACTTCTCAATACTATTATTCTGTTATGCCTCTTTCTATGATAGTGTAGATCTACCCATTTTCGTCGGGTAGGGTGCAATGTCGATATACTTCATCTCCAGTTAGTATCATCGTCCACTGGCACATACACCACGAATGTCAAAAAGGGGCTTTGTGAAAGAAGAAAACAAAACAATATATGTATATGTATGTTGTAGTACGTGTCTAGAAATTTTCAACACGCCTTGATATCTCTAGACGCAGATCGTTTTATGGCATATACTATATTGTTTTCATCAGAAATGAAAATATGATGGAATCCCTTGAAAGACGTATCGCCCGGGCTATGGAATTGTTGACCCTATCTGAACTGTTGTCGCCACGAGCTCCTACTAATTGTAGTAACCAGTCTTTACATAGCTACACTGTAAAAAAAATCTTGCAGTATTTGCTACTGGGATTAATCTTGTCTCTAAAAAGATAATCTTATCTCTAATTCGGATTAATCTTATCCCAGTAGAGATAATAGTAACTATTTGCTTATCATGCTCTGGAGCGTAGTAAGCGTGGTAACTACGCATCTCTGAGTGCTACCTAACGATCCCAGTAGCAAATACTGCAGTTAACTTTAATCCTTATTCGGATAAACTTTTTACATTGTAGCTAGCCATCTAAAAGAGATTCTGCTTCTAAGTACTGTCTCTAACTGATGGTCCCATAGTAAAATATCGACATAACTACTTGACTGGAGGAGCTGCTAGTAGGCTGCTACTATTCTGGAGCTATCACTTTTACAAGAAACAAATAGCCAAAGGGATGTACACTGATGCTGCACGGTGTACAGCGTACAAACCTCGGGCTGGACTCTATGCATCTCAACCTTCGGTTCACACAAACACGCGTGTTCACGCTAAAAAATGTGTCTTGAGTCGAATTGGTGCGTCCCGCGGCTCAATGCTCCCTAACGATCGGCGCTGGAACATTGTTCAGGCGTCAACGCTAGATGGCGGAACCGCAGTATGCATTGTACTTTGAAAAGAATCAACTGTTAGCGTCTGCGGAGAGGAGCAACGCAATCAACGCAGTATGTGTGAACCAGAGGTTAATGTACACCAACCCGGCAAGTATGCATCCCTACAGGCATAGCTTGAAACTCAAGTGAAGGAAGTACATCAAGTCATGCAAAAACGGAAACGAAAAAGCCTAGATTTTTTATGGGAGGGTAGCGAAAAGAATGGAGATGCATGGCACTAGGTCCAAGAGCCCGAGTAACCCGAGAGTGACTGCTGTCAGGCCCTACAAGAATTTCTAGAACGCGTAAATTTTCCAAAGCAGTTTTTTCTGCATTAAGGTGCTTTCACAGTGGCTGAATTAACTACGCAAGCTGGACACATTTCTCAATCGACTTCAGTCTACTTGAGACCTACACTCAGGGGCGTCACTATGGGTGGGGGACTCCCCCCCCCCAAACTTCTTGAGAAAGTTCACTTGTTTGTAGGCACGGGCGCCGGAAAACCCAGAAGAAATATACTCTTGTATGCTTTTGTCGAGCTTCGGTCGACTCGTCGGCACACCGAGTTCTTTTTATACGCAAGAAAAAAAAATCCTGCAAATATCTGTCGGGCAAAACACAGAAGAAATCGAATTCTGCATGCTTTTTTGTCGTATTTTTTATAGATAAGGAACACAGAAGAATCAAAATTTGTATGCTTTTGTCGAGAGTCGTCTACTCTTCGGCAACTCGGGTTTTTTTTTATACGCAAAAAATTAAATCCTGCAAATATTTGTCGGGAAAAACACAGAAGAAATCGAATTCTGCATGCTTTTTGTCGGGCCTCGGTATTCTCCACGGCATATCTGTTATTTTTATACATAAGGAATTCAGAAGAAATAACATTTGTATGCTTTTGTTGGGCGTCGGTCGACTCGTCGGCACATCGGGTTCTATTCTAACGTAAGAAATCATATTCTGCAAACTTTGTCGGGCGCACCCGGAAGTTCAAGTCTAGTCGGCACAATGGGTTATTTTTACGCGTCCGAAATCAACTTCTGAACAGTCCAGTCGGGCAAAACACAGAAGAAATCAAATGCTGTATGGTTTTTTCGGGCGTCGGTATTCACTTCGGCAGATCGGGTTTCTTTTTACACGTAAAAAATCAAATTCTGTGAATGTTTATCTGGCGCATCCCGAAAGCTTTAAGTTTCGTTATATTGGCTTATATTTACATGTAATAAATAGAGATCTTTACAGTCTTGTCGGGCAAAACACAGAAGAAATTGAATTCTTGCTTCTGTCGGGCGTCGGTATTGTTTCAACACATTGGGTTCTATTTACACATGAGAAATCAGATTCTGCTACATCTGTCGGGCGTAAATTTTTACGGAAAAAATACAGTTTAAAAAAAGTTCGCATGCGGCGCTTAGTTCAACTTATTCTGGGTATAATCGTTGGAAGCTTCGCTTTCTAGCTAAAGTTGAAACGAAAAGGCGAATGTGTGAATTTACATATACGAATTTACATAAAGGAACCATCTCAACTGATGCCGATTTGACTTAGGATGTAGGGGTAAACACACATGCTTAATCTGTATCTGTATTTGGTCCTCTCAGATGATGATCATTGGCCTTAATCTGTTTTTAAATTTTAACACTACAAATGTTTAAGGAGTTTGGCGAAGACCGGATATCTAAAAGAGCAAATTGTCTGGATCAAATTTCACATTTTTGGGTCCCATCGAAACCATTGGTCTTGTTTTTATTCCTTTCACAAATGAAATCTTCCTTATATAATTGATTTTACAAAAAATTTTGCCTGCGGCGCATTTTGTAGTATTCTCTATTTGGAAGATCGCTGTTTCATCTAGTTGGCGTTTTAGGATTGAAATTCTTGGGGGTTTGAAACACGTTAAAAGCTAGAACTTGTATGGTAGGTATAGAAAAACATTTCCGGAAGAAAGGCAGATTTAAAAATTTCCCCGGCGGCGCTTACTTTATCTTGTTCTTGGTACAGTCCTTGGAAGCTAAGCTTTTTAGCGAAAGATGAAATGAAAAGCTGAATATGTGAACTTTAATATACGAAATTACATTAAAGGAATAATATCAACTGACGCATTAAAAAAAGTTTTACACCGGTTCTATTCTATGCTGGTGGGAAATGTACACACAAACTTCGCATCTCTAGCCTCTCCTCTTCCCGTCCATCAAGTTTAACTCGAATCGGAGTTCCCACCAGTTCCCGCCTCCTCCTCCTCCTACTCTGGTCAGATCCGGTTCGGACACCAAATGACAAATCTAGGCCGCATGAACTTGGTACTGTCCAACTTGCATCCCATTCGGCAAATCCGTTTGGTTTTTGTGCATGTCACAAAGTTTTCGGACCCCCCCCCCCCACTCCCCCAACCATGGCGGCAGGAGGTTCTGATACATGCTTTGTATATCTAGGTCATCAGTTTTTATCACCCACAAAGTTTCAAGTGAAACTTTGAGTCAGTAATTAACGCAACCTACAGTCAGTAATTAACCGGAAGTCAGTAATTTCCGGATTCCCCCTCCCTCGACTCCCCGAAAAATCCAGGAACGGAAGTCTTCCTAGGGCATTGTGTCAGGTCCTTAAGTCTGTTTGGTGGGATCACTAATATGCCTGCCAAGTTTTATCGACCTTAGCATATCTGGAAGTATCCTAACCCGCGATCACTGGAATTCCGGGAAACCCCCTTTAACCCACCCACCCAAAAGCTTCGATATGATCTGGTTCTATCAAGGACGGACCTAATGCTTATGCTTGTTATTCATTCCCATCCCTCGGCGCTAAGCGTTTCACAAAAATTCCGGTAAGCCCTTCCAACCCCCCCCCCCCCCCAAGTATCGGATCCGGTGCGGACTTGACATGAAACATCTGAGACAATAGCTCTTTCCACTTGCCAAGTTTCATTCAAATCTGATCGCCCGTTCAAAAGTTATAAATGTTACTAGATTCCGGACTCCCCATCCCTCCCCTCCCCCACAATGTTCGGATCGTGCAAACGACTACTCTCAAATCGATCTTTCGGATCCCTCGTGTTCCTGCCAAGTTTCATCATCCTAGTACATCGGGAAGTACCGAAGTCGCAGGATCACCAGAATCCCCCATCCAACTCCCCCATAGTGCACGAATCCTGTCCGGTTATGCTAACGATGTATCTAGGACGTGTGCTTGTCCTTCCCACCAAATTTCATCGCCTTTCCCTCCACTCTCAGCGTTTCTCAAGATTTCCGGCCCCCCCCCCCCAACTCCCCCAAAGCCACCAGATCCGGTTCGGATTTGAATTGGGTCGTCTGAGACACGAGGTCTTTCCAAATATCAAGTTTCGTTAAGATCCGATCACCCGTTCAAAAGTTGAAAAAACCTCAAGTTTCCGGATTCCCTCCACTCCCCCCACGATGCTCGGATCGGGTAAGTAACTATTTCCAACATAATCTTTTGGGGTCAGTGATATACCTGCCAAGTTCCATCGTCCTAGCTTGTGTGGAAGTACACGAACTAGCAAAACCCGGACCGACCGACCGACGGACGGAGAGAAATTGAGATCGCTATATGATACTTGGCCGAAGGGTAAGTGCCATAACTAGGAGGCAAGAACAGGGTAGTTGCAGTGCTGTTCGTGTTCATAGGGCTTCAACCCTACGACGCGTAATCACTGCAAACCACGGTTCAAAAATATCTAAAAGCTATAACGCTTTAAATCATATATTTTATTCTTTGTGATTACCTGAAGTCAAGGAAGCCAAACTCTAATGCTCTCCTACCTTACTCGAAAATCTTTGTCACTCAGTCGAAACCATGAACTACACAAGTTGTATAAGATGCAGCAAGGTAATAGCTTATTCAATTAGAAAAGAAATCTCAAATGCAGGAGCAATAGGCAAGTGATTATGGGGTTGGTGCAACAAGGTGTTACGATACAAAAAATAAGTGGTTGGAAAACGAATCACAAAAAAGGCTCTCGACTCCCCCTCTCACAAAACTAATTATCCCACTTTCAATTTTCAAGAAGTAATTTGGTTGGAAGCAGAAGTTTGCAGAACCGACATCAACGTCATGTTTGCAGTTCTCAGAAAAAAAGACGAAAATTTCCTCAGCCAGAAGAAACAAAGCATTTCTGGAACACTGAAAATCCCAAGTTGTGCAATATAGCAGAAAGCAAACTTTGTTCGAAACCAATTCTGGGTGTTTTCAACAATGAGAAAAAAGTATAAAGCGCGAACCGAGCTGTCTACGTGTCCCGAATGTCAATATCGAAGCCAGGCAAGCAAAACTCCCATCCCCTTCACGTCGTGTTTTAAGAGAGACCTTGCATAATTTAAGAAACTGAGCTCATAAATTAGCCAATTCATATTTTTCACAAGCACAATACCTAGGTCGGACTAATCGGTATTTCCCATTACATGTTCTGGATTATGGACCTAACAAGACGGGCACCGACGGTTACGAATGCACAATTTGTAATGACAAATTTACAGTTGACCATTCCGAACAAAGATTTCTTAGACACAAAGGGCTCTTGAGAATTTAATCACTGGACCATCGTGCACGAGTATACTGCACCTTCTCACGGTATACAAAGTGTCGAGGGGCTGCCCACTCTCGATGTTGGTGTATACCCAGTGCCAGGAAAATCTGTACATCAAGTACGGAGTGTAACCCCTCGCGAACGACTGATACTCAGACACTACAAACTAACTTCTCCGTCAGCAAAATAGTCTCAGGTAAACCCACGATTATCCGTCCCATGACTATCTTTATTTTTTTCCCGATTCCACATTTTTTCTTTTTATATTGCTCCTCAATTAACCCTTGAGCCCAATGCTATGATGGTATCAACAGACTGATTGATTGAAGATAATGGAAATACCTGCATGAGTTCAGGCGCGTTTTTGTATTATTTTTCTTAATTAACTACTCATCAACTAACTTTGACCTATCGCCAACCTGGCTTTTAAAGTTCTACAGCACAAGGTTCCAATTTTTCCACTAGGGACTTACGCTGAAAAAAGGGGCTAGATTAGAAATGCCAAATATTATTTCGGGGCTAACACCATCACGAAGTTACGGAGTTAGTGAATCTACAAAGTTAGTGATATGCCCTTATGAATTGGCTCAGCAAAATTGGTGGTATTTGATAACGGATAATCTTAGCTTATTTATCGGTTAAGCGCCATCAAAGATGACTCGCAGTAAGCTCGGTCTGAAGGAGTACTTGACAATTAGGTCAAACATTTATATCAGTAAACGTAATTTTTGTTATGTTTTTCTAGTGATAAAATTTACGAATTGGCTCAAAACAATAGCAATGATTATTAGTGATATGTTTTAAGGATTGGCAAAAAACGAATCGTCGTTCATGAATTTTTAATGTATTTTCTTTTCAAATATCCTACCAGTTCAGATGAAATTTACAACAGGGTCCGAGGAAAGCCAGAAAAGCGTACAAAGAAAGCCTGGGTTCTGCGAAATCAAAATGTCCAAAATTTTAAAGAAAAACCGCATCGCGGAAAGAAGTTTGCACCCCTAACCGAAGCCAAAATCAAAATATTTGCAATAGCCGTGCGGGGATATAAGAGACTCGTGCGAATAGTGCCACACACCTTCACCCTTTTCACGGCCTCCTCAACCATGCTCTTCTTTGACCTCAGAGGAGCAGCGAGTGTGGCATCATCACCATATTCATCAATCTCCAACGACCCCAGATATCTCAGGCGAAAAGTGCTACCCGAAATCAACTCAGGCTCGGGATTGGGTTTGGGCGACGGAACTCTGACTAGTAACGGACTATGGCCTACTGGCTCTAGGCTATCGGATTTATCTAAGTCTGACTGTTGGCTGGACGACTGAAATAAAAGGTATCTACAAATAGCACGGAAAGAGAGACAAAACTGCTATCTACAAGCTAGAGCGAAAAGCAACTACTGGAGTCTTTGGGAACTAATAGGCTCTATGCGAGTTTGTTCTATACGACTGCGACTCCGCAATATTTAATATCCCATTATATTTCATCACTTGGGCTGGGTATCAGGATACCGCGAAAGTTCATAGTCTCCACAGGCAATTACCGCGACATCTGAAAAACCTCGAAGTTCATTAGTGCAACAAGGAATAACCTCAATACTGGAAACCGCGACAGGGACCGGCTAAGGGCAGGGACTTGAGCGTATGCGAAATCTAAGGAGGGTTTTCGCGAGATTCCGGAATTACTTCCCAGCGGGAAAAGCACATTGCGAAAACCGCGAGAATCACATTCCTGGAATCGCTTTCCATTTTCCCCAGATCGCGAAAACACCCGGAAAGCTAAAACCAAAACAAATTTTTGAATTCCTAACTTTTTAGAACAAACAAATCGAGATATGGCTCCATGGCTCCATCGAAGTCACCCTTAATGACGCTTGCATTATTTTGTCCACCCTTTCAAAAATTTCTGTCGAAGCATTTAACTTTCCACGGAGCTTTCCACTAACTTTCCAGAATCAGTTTCTGAAAAAGCTGCTTCGGTTTCCAAAGCGCGAAAACCGGTGCGAAAAGTTCGGCGGTACTACAGTAGGACATTTTTTTTTAATCCCTCCTTTTAACTTGCCGAAGCACCGCAAAAAAAAACATTTGAAAGCGATCTCGACTTCGCTTTCCAGCTCGCGGAAGTCAATGATCGGGTCGACAACCGTGTTAAGTGAGCTGGCGACTGGGGCGCTGCCGAATTCGCAGGGACAGGACGATCTAAGCGGCAATGGCAACAACGCCGGGTCTCGATCGTCTGTTAAAGGATCCCTCTTGCTTACTCTGCCTTTTATATATACTTAGCTCTCATATGGAGTTATAAGCTTCTAAAATCCCCACCTTTTTCCATTGTTTCGTTTCGTAACTACGAATTTTTAGCGCTTTTTCGGCCTTGCCGAGTTTTCCCGTCACACAACGAAAAGTCTGCCGGAATCTTCAACGTCCGCTGACAACTCTTCCACACACAACGATGTGATAATCTACTGTTTATTACTTCTTTTATTTGCTTAGTTTCTCCGCTTTTTAACCAAGGCACGTTCATTTTTGAAATGTTTGCGCCCAGCCACCGCGTCTGAGAGCAGGAAGGCTGGAGATAGTCGACAAGCGCTAACAAGAGAATCGCTAGTTTCAGGAGGAAAGTAATGGTATTTTCGAAAACGTTTTTTCTGATCCCTTTCATAGGGAAAAGATCACTTCTAGTAAGAGTTGTGCTTTAAAGGTCAAAACTTCAAAACTTCATGTAACCCCTTCTCATTCCATGGAACAGGGTTCGCCGACACCGAGGCATATCAGTTTCAAAACAGGTATTACGAACTTCTTAATCCAATATCCGTGCTAGAACTTAAATGGGGGGATAGCAAGTTCCACTTGCAATTTAAACAAATATAACCAGGGGATTGAGCGTGCCAGGGGGGAGTGTCGTATTAAATCAGCATTAACGCCGAGTTGGAGCGAACTCTCTTGAAGCAATTAGGGTGCAATTAATCCAACTTTCCAGCAAAACGGAGATGGGGGGATTTGCAAACTGATAAGTAGGAAGATAGATGAAAAACATCGGGGTGAGAGAGGGGGGTGAGGGAGTGGGAGGGGGGTGAAGTAGTCGTTGATTGTACTTTCAATCTAACCGGGCATTACAAACGCAATGGACATCACAATCCACGGATCACATTCTCAAGTAGCTGAGGATTCCCAAACAACTTTCCTTCTACCATCCAATTATTTCTGACTTAGTAGTTTCAATTAAAAAAAGCGGGTCACAAATAAATAAATAAAAAAAACTGGAAATCTATTCACGCCCTAGGCATCACTGTGCCAGGGGGGGGGGTCTAAACTATCGTTTATAGTAAGTATCGGTGAAGATAGGCTAAGACCGATAGGCTACGAGCCTGGTAGACTAGCAAGGGAAAGGTGCAACGTAAGAAGTGAGATAAGCAAGGTTCTTGGAGGCTTACCTTTATTCGGGAGACGGCCTCCTCAGCCTGCATCATTCTTGTAGCTTTACTGGGTTGTCCCTCGCAGACTAGTTGAGTGGAGCCTAAGTAACGGGCTCTGAATAGCACACCCTCGATAAGAACTGCAGGTTCATGAATAATCACTGCAAGAAAGGGTCAGTCAGTCTCTGAACGACAGTGGACACTTTTAGATTGGGGGTAAGTTTAACCAATGGGAAAATCGTGAAAGTATATTCTATAAATAATCGAGCACAGGCGATCAGTCGGCGCGTCTATACTCTTGATGACTAACTCTCCTTGCCGATGCAGAATCGCTGTGTACCTAGCGGAAGAGCCAGAAGCGACAACACAGCTGTCCCCAACGATCGCCGTGATTGGTTGACACAGGATTTCAGTTGTTGAGTTTGACTCGTTAGTGAGACGTTTTCTCGTTCTTCCAGAGGATCACTGGCGTGTTTTGGACTTAGTCATATAGAGTATTGCCCCTTCCCCTCCGATCTCCCGTATGTCGGCCCGGGAGGAACACTGGCAATCAGTTTTTGCCGTATCCTGCCGACTTGTCAACCAATTTTTAAACAGTTTCATTCAGCAATTATTTCAGGTCATTTCTCGTAAAGTTTAATAGTTAATCTGTTGTCGATTTTAACGTATTTTGTTAACATTTCGCATGGCTCATCGCATTTCATTCGGCCCATTACAGACTCAGCTCGATCAAGATCGCTCGCAGGAAACTTCGCTCTGCTTTAGAAGCTGAAATATTATTGTTAGTTCTACAGAGTACGATTATTTTTATTATTGTTAGATAAGCACTGCCTGGACGACGTTTGACTCCTTCCTGACCGGATTAATCAGAGTATCTTCGATTAAAAAAACGGGTCCCGGTCTATATTTTAGACTGACGTCTGAACTTTTTTTTTTATCCTTTTTAAATTTTCCCAAGTAAACACATAACTAAAATAATAACAGTAATAATTCCTTTGCACAAACTAGGATAAATATTCTTTGAGCCCAAGCTGACTATGGAACATGTATTCAAATAATGCATAAAACGGGTACGTCAGCTACGATGCTTTAACAGCGATATTTCGGCCCTTCTTGGCAAGGTTTCTCGTCAGGCTGTCTTTAACTAAAAAACTAGGATAGCTCGATCTAGGTCAGTGGTTCCCAACCTTTTCCGTACCGCGTACCCCTAATCAAGGTTCGAAAGGATTGCGTACCCCCTTTTTCAGAACGTGGAAAAGACGATATTTATTATCATAAGTGGTAAGGCATAAACGTGTAGAAATATATACTAAATCAATGAGGCAATCACTAGAGGCTGTTTTGTAGCTAAAATTTTGTCGAATCTCGGCTCGACGTCATTGACGGCAATATTTGTTACAGTCAGCCTGTTTCTGTGTTTGGTTCTGATGTTCTCCGTGCTTTCATCAAGCTGCATCGCAAACTTTTTCGTTGGCTCAAATCGCAACCTGAATGACAATATCACTTGCAATGTCTTCGATTCTTCTTGAAACAATATTGTTTGACATAGGAACAGATTTACGGCAGTAGGCTAGCTGTTTTGGAATCAACATTAGTGAACTGACTTTCACTATGTCTTGTAATCAGCGGCGATACGCACAGGTTGACAACACCCCCCCCCCCCAAAAGGTCGGCCAGAAGATTAAAAAGAAAAGATTCTGCGCGAAGCGCCGCGATTTTTCGTAAAAGCAGTTAGTTAAAAAAAAAAAAAAACAGTCGGTCAGTAAAAATACCTTGCCCCTTTAAGATACATTTTGGCTGGTGATACTCTGCTGGTAATATTAGGTTTTCGGCAATCATAAATGAGTGAAACGAGGTTTTGAAGCTACATACTAAATCAATTTTGTTTCCTTTGCGTACCCCTTGCAAGGGTCTCGCGTACCCCTTGGGGTACGCGTACCACCGGTTGGGAACCACTGATCTAGGTGACAGTCAGGTAGTTCAGTCAAGCGGACTAAGCTGCATAGCATATAAGAATATTGTGGCTCTAATCTCCAAAATGGCGACTGCTTCCAAGTTGCATTCAAAATTGTCACAAGTATTCAAACCTGATGAACGAATGGTTTTGTGCATAGAGAAACGGGGAAAATCCAGTCCAGGCTTCCAGGATCGGAAAATTATCCCCCGCAGGATCACTTCAGCACATCTGTGACGAAGTTTCGTATAATTTTACGTATAACATACCTATTTGCAGCCAGTTGAATGCTGTGTTTTTCAGAGGAAACATCGGTTTCATTTTACCTAATATAAGATATTCGAGACCGGAGAATAGGACATTTAATTTTTGATTATTTTTTTTCTGTTGGATTTCGAAGTGGTTATCTTCCTTCTCCTCAGAAAACTGAGCTCTAGAGAATCCGATTTGAGCTGCAGCCCACGTGGCTCATAAGCGTTCCCGCTGGAAAAAAAAGAAAAACAGGGCCTGACTCGAACTTTCTCCTACGATCGCACAATCCAACCCGGGTTTGAATACTCTTGATGACTAACTCTTCGTGACGACGAAAACTCACCGTGAGCCTAGCGAAGAGCCAGAACTGTCACCAGAGCTGTCCCAAACAAACGTTGTTGATTGATTTTTACACAGGATATGAATCAACTGACGGATTCATTCGGGTGATGTTTCTCGTTCTTCCCCAAGTTCACTGGCGTGTTTCGGATTTAGTTATATAGAGTATAAGCACCTCACAGTTTCGTCTCATTTTCTTTGTTTGTTAGTTCTTGAGTTATTCGTATTGTTCGAAAGTGTTTTTTCCAATTTCTACCTGTATTAGCCAAGTGCTATTGGGTCAAAATAAGATTAATTGATTGACTGAACCAGCAGCATTTGCACTCACTCTTTAGTAGTTGGACCCAGTTCTGAATCTCTGTATAATGCTTTCTAAATGCAATTTGGCAAGTTTATCTTCCTCCATGCGCTGAAGCATTCCCCCACAGGGAGATCGGATCCGAAAAAAAGAAAAAAAAATTAATCTGTCAAATGTCATCTTCCTCGCAAAAATTTGTGCACGGCCCTCTTGCAACCGATCTCCACAGTGATCGGGTCTAGTCAAATCCCGAAATTTAATTCATTACAATAATTTTAATACGGTAAGAATCATACTTCTTTCCCATACATCCATCCGTTCAGTAAACCCCTGCAATTTCCGGCCCCCTTGCTCCCACAATGGCAGGATCCGGTCCGGATATACGAAAGGTAGCCTAACATCTGGTGATTGTGCTCTTACAACCATCGAGTTTCACCGAAATAATGTCACACGTTCGGGAGTTATTTTTGCCGAATAGTTCCGGATTACCTCTCCTTCAACCCCAAGGATGTGAAACCCGGGTAACGACGATTTAAAAGCCGGTCGGGTCAGGTCCTTAATAGGAAAGCTTCCGCTCCTTATACCATCTGAAAATACCCTAATTCGTGCCATACACGAACTTTGAGAATATTATATTTTTTCTCCTACTATTTATTTTTCTCTATAAGATATGTTACGCACATCATCGTATGTCCCACGGGTAGTCATACTATGATAATCTTCACACAGAAAGTTATATTGTCTTAATGTTTAACTGACTTCCGAAGAGGTGGGTATTAAAGTAATATCCACCTCGACAAAAACTTTTTCTTTTGTGTTTCTCTTCGAAAAGACTAGAACAGTTAACTTTCCTCCATCTTGGTCGATATCGGAATAAAAATACCGACGGCCATTTAAAAATGTCAATCTCGATCCGCTCGTTAGATATTTTCATAGCCTCTCTCTCCTTCGGCTCGGATAAGTTATTTTCAATGGCCATCTCGATGTTACTTTCCGATATCAACGTCGATGTCAGAAGTCAACTTTTAAAACTACTTTTATAAGGACTGTGCCCTTGAGTCAGGAATAGGCTATAGGCCTACGTGGATTAGGCGCAAGCTAAAAATACTGTATTTGCATATTCGAATGGTTGTAACTGTAGGTTGTAGGCTACTGTTTGTTTCTGTTCATGGCCCGAGGGATTCATTAAACATCTATCTATCATTTATTCGAATGTAAGCCATTCTGCCTCGAGCCTTCACTCTGCCGAATACTCTATATGACTTAGTCCAAAACACGCCAGTGATCCTCGGGAAGAACCAGAAAACGTAGCATTAACGACTCAAACTCAACAACTCAATCCTGTGTTAACCAATCACGGCTATGTTTGGGAGCAGCTGTGATACCGCTTCCGACCCCTTTCCGCTGGGTACAGGTCGATTTTGCATCGGTAAGACGAGATAGTAATCAAGAGTATTGGCTCTTTATGTTATAATTAGATTCTTATTAAACATAACTTGAACTATGCTGAACGCAGGAGTATCTAAAACGCTAACTGGGGCACCCTTACCAACCCTGAGGCATACCCATATTTAGGTCACCTTTCCAAAAACAAGACTATTTTGGTAGGTAACCCTACCCACGCAAAACAAGGCTACTTTTTTAATAGTATGCACTCTCTAGGTTCACATCCAGAGGCTTTCCTGGGTTCTTCAAGTGGAAAAGACGATAGCGTCTGCAAAAGCAGAACAGAGGTATGCTCTTTGAACCCTTCACTAACTTTTGGACTACCTTGGTTTTTCTGGCCGTATCGGAATGGGGACGCTAAATTAAGCTCTTAACCAGCTAATGATGATGGTGAAATTTTATTTACGCACTTATGAAGAGGAAAAAAGCGCAATACAGACAAATAAAAGGAAAAATTACACTGAGCTTTCAATAATGTAGTAAACGCACAAGATCAAAAAATAAACATTAAAAAAAGTGTTTCTGCTAAGGTTTCTTTTGATAGAAGACTGAAATCAGGTTCGTTTTTACTTCGTCTGCAGTTCGTTTTTGAACGTCATGTTTTTTTCTGTTGGTATAGGCTACCCTGAACGGAAAGTAATGCAACACTTCCCGACGCCGTAATTGTACCGTTTGAGAGTGCAGAAGCGACTGAGCAAAAGTGAGCAAAATATTAACATAAATTACGGTGAGTTACTCAAATTATTGTTTGTACTCAGTAGTTTGCACGAATATTTGTGAAGTCTGGACTTCATCGTATTGTTTGGCGCCGTCCAAATTTAGGCGACGTTCAAAAAGCACACCTCTACTGCAGCCAGGAAAGCGTAGGACGTGCCTTATTAGGTGGATGTTGGACTTTCAGCTAAATGGGAGGAAGACTTTAACAAAGGCACTTACCACACAAAAGCCCAGCCAAAAAGGAGAGCAGGAAAGGAAAGAAAGGCATTAACAGGAGAGCCGATATACAAACGTTCGAGGTTGGAAACAATGGTTTCGGAGCAGAAAGAGCTAAGGGCCCCTTTAGAAAGTGGCTTTTCAATTAAGACACGTGGGCCGGTGCGAAGAACATCAATTCTACTCGGCATCGCAAAACCACTAACAGTAAGAAAGTTGGTCTATAATCACAAGCTGACCCTGATACTATCGAGGAATCAAAGACCAAAGCGAAGTAATTCTTGTCTTTAGCGTAGCATCGTTTCGGTATGCCCCCTCCCCATTTTAATTAAAGGACCAATCTTGTTTATTCTTCCTTTTTATTATCCCAAGCTCCCTTATGGAGTTACTAGCTTCTGAAATCCCTGCTTTTCGCCGTTCTTTCGTTTTGTACTCGTGGCTTTTTAGTGCTTTTTCGGCCTAGCCGAGTTTTACCCGTCATGCAACGCAAACTTCGTCGAAACCATCAAGGTCCGCCGACAACCGTTTCACACATAAGAATATGAAAAGCTAAATGTTTTCATTTTGGAAGAAATAGTAGACCCGCATGTCTATCTTCTGTTTTGGACTTCTTTTGTTTTTCTTGGTTTATCCACTTTTTGCGCGTTAGTTTAAAAAAATTTTGCGTTCAGCCGCCGCGTCGGAGAGCGTGAAGGCTGTATAAAGTCGAGAAGCGATAAAAAAGAAAATATCTTGTTTCGCTTGGAAATTAATGGTATTTTCGAAAATTATATTCCTGAGAAATTTTCGTCGAGAAAAGATCAGTTCTAGTAAGAGTTGTGCTTTAAAAAATAAAAAATAAAATATATATAAGACAACCAATCGCCGTTCAGACGAACTTCTTTAGACGTCACTGCTTTCCGGTTTTGATTATTTCGAACGGATAGCGGGGGAAAGGCGTAATTCCAGAACGTTAATGCTAGGTTAAAGGAGTTAACTGATATTGCGTATTAAAGGGGGAAACCATCATGAGTAGACAGAGATGATTAGTGTAAACGCTACTGTGCCTTTTTGTTCTTGAAAAGACCTATAATCAGCTGACACTATTCGCAAAACTAACAGAAAATTAATCAACCCTTTAGTCCGTCAATCCCGCCGCTCAAAACAAACGGCGTAGTAGCCTTTTAATGCCCCCTCCCCATTTTATTTAAAAAAATGAAAAATATCATACCACCAATTGTCGTATAATTCTTTATACGTGACGGTATCCGTGGTGACAAATGAACAATATTGCTTACTGGTTTTGACTTATTTCGAAGGGTCAACAAAGGAAATGCGGAAAGGCGAACTTATTCCTCCAAATAACAGGTGCATTGATATTGCGAAAAATAATAGAGAAACCATTGCCGGTCGAAATGGATCATTATTGCAAACACTTCTGTACTTTTACAAGGACTATTGTATTTTTTTAGAGGACGAGGACCCTTGCCAAGAAGGTCCGAAATATTGCTGCCAAAGCATCGTAGCTGACATATCCGTTTTATGCATTATTTGGATATATGTTTCAAAGTCAGCTTGGGCTCACGGAATATTTTTTTTTTTTGTATACTGTACTTTTTCTTTTGGTGAGTCCGAATACAAGCTAACATTATTTGCACCCAACAGACAAATTAATCAACCACATATGATAATAGTCATGACGACAGCTTAAGGAATATGAATATTCATTCAGCCCAAGCTGACTGCAAATCGTAGTTGATACTGACAACCTGATCCGTCAGCTGAATTTTATTTCGGTTCTTCTTGCCAAGAAGGGCCGAAATCCGTTTGTCACTATCAACTACTAGAGAATATATATTTTCTTCTTGGAAATTTGGCTGATTGTTAGGTAGAGCTGACATGCAAATTACGTAATACTAAATATTTAGTGTTAAGTAAAAAATCAATATTTTGTATATTTTTTTACGAGCTAAATGTTTTTCCTTTTCGTGGACAGGTAAGTTTCCAATCGGAGAACATAAATTAGACGAGAGGGCTTCAAGCGTCAACAACGGGTCGAAAATTAACAAACGGCAGATCAGGTAGCGGTTCCGCGTGCGCCGTGGTAGGTAGAGAAGAAATCCCATTACTTGTGTAATGGCATTCATTATTAGCCTGGAGACTCAAATTTCATACGTTACATTCTAAAGCCGCTAACGACACCTCACTAATCTTTGCACTTGAAACGATTCACTATTTTCCATGCACACTATGCTCCCGACGAGCGTTCGCGTGTCATGCTCCTGATGCGTAAAACCAGTTATCTGAATTATGCCGAGTTTTTGCTAGAAGTAAATGGGCCTAGGAAAAGGCTTAAAACAGCCAAAGCCGTGGATAATTTGCTAAAAGCACAGCCTAGTTTTACAAACTGTTTTAAATTTAGGAACATAAACAGTAAATAGTGCGAGGTGTGCTTTAATAATATAGTACAGTGTCCTTGGTCCTTTAATCATTGCCCTTCCTATGATATTCCGTTTCATCCTGTTTTCTCTTCCCACCCAAGTTCTCTCCTTAGGAAGCCGATTAACCCAAGTTCAGGTCTGAAAAGTTGATAGATAATCAGGTTAGAAATATTTATGGAGACAGTCAAGCAGATAACTTTCGGGAAAACTCACCTTCTTTCGGTTTGCCTTTCTTCTTAGAAATGGAATTCCCAGAGGATTCGTCCTAGAAAAATAAACACCTTTAGCGAAAAAACGAAAACAGGGGTTGCTGAACCTTTAGGCCGTGCACCCGCAATAATGGCGGTGAAATGAATAGATAGATGGATAGATATTTATTAAAACAGAAAGACCTAAAGGGCCATGGTTAATACAAATACAAAAAAAGAAAACTAACTTCAATGAAAAAAATTTCCAAATTAATACAACAAATAAATTTCATATAGTATAATCCAATACACACTCCTTTCTTCCTAACTGACCTTACAAAAATGTTCTGTATGTGCCATGCCTATCCAGCCATCCTCAAGCCTAAGCTGACTGGGAATCGGGTACGAAAATGAAGCTGAAAAATATGCTGGGCGACTTATAGTTTTGGGTCATTTTAACGGGGGGTGACATGGCTCTCCAGTTTCGCACGCAAAATAACCAACACAGCTAGTCTGCTCGCTCAAGGATTAGAAGCCATATTTGTATTGAAATCCTTTTCAACGAAACTGAACCAATACTTTGATACCAATATACTTTAAAGAAACGCAAATACAAAGTGTGCGTTCCATCCTACTAACCGTAGTTACTACGCAAGACGTCACAAATTCTGCCTTTCTGTCGTCAAGGCTGGAACGATTTTTCTATTTTCCAGCAGAATATCATGCCACGGGCGAATCCGACCAATCACGTGACAGAGATCCGTAGTTACTACGCTTACTACGCTCCCGAGCGTGGTAAGCAAATAGTTACTATTTCGAGAAGGCTGGAACGGTCAGCGTAGTAACTTTTCGTGAAGTCGGAACGGATTTACTAACTAATAGTTACTATTGGTACGAGGGTGGAACACGCTCAAGGAGTCCAATACACAGGGCACATAAATACTCCTTCAGCCCAAGCTGACTGCGAATCATATTTGACACTACAAACGGATACGTCAGCTTACATCTTATTAGAGCTATATTTCGGCCCTTCTTAGCAAGGGTCCTCTTCAGGCTCAAGCGACACATATTTTGTATCCACCCCGCAACGGCGCTGGACTGAATAACAAGCACTGTTTCCGACAAGCTCACTGGACAGGATGACCCGCTTCGAGCACATCTGAGCGCTAAGGTCCCTTTCTTCAAGCAGCACCCGTGTCCTGACGGTCGATAGTCCGGACAAAATCTGTTTTGTCGGACAGGCTCAGCCAAGCCAAGTACTCGGGGGGGGGGGGGGTAGTTCTCAAAGTGTCCTCTCAAGCTCAAATAAAGATCGTTATTCACGTTCTGACTCGTTTTTCATATAACCAGAGATGGTGGACTCGGACTCTGGACTCGTCTCGAGACGCCTTTTTCAAGGACTCGGATTCGTCTTTCACGGAGCTTTACGTCTGCCAGAGCTGTGGACTCGGACTCTGGATTCGTCTCGAGACGCCTTTTTCAAGGACTCGTATTTGTCTCGGACTCGGATTTGCTGGACTCGCAGCAGCTCTGAATGTAACAATATTGGATTGACTGATTTTCCCTGATTTAAGAGTTGAAGGAAAACGTTAAATTAAAATTAGAAGTCGTAAAGAGGGTAGATTTCCAAATTAAAATGGAAAGAGTAGATGAGAAACTTGTGACACTGAGAGTAGTAGGAGGAAAAAAACAACACAGATTGTTATCAAGCGCGCGTGGCAAAAAGAATTACGCAAAAAAAGAGTACAAGACCCCTCAGCTGAATTTCTGAACAGCTTTAATGGAAAACTTTCAGTCTCTCGGAAAAGATTCCTGGACAAGACTTGACGGATGAGCAAGTCCATCGGATCGTGAGATTTTTTTGAGAAAGGAACATATGGAACTGGCCGTTCGAGAAATAAGTTCTTCATCTTGAAAACAGAACTTTCCACTTTGCACACATTGGAAAGAGACGGTGTAAGAGAGGAGCGCCGCTAGATACAATCTCCAGACCGTCTGAAAGGCAACATAGCGTTCTAATGTAAGGACTTTCCTATTTTCCTCATTTTACCAAGCTTTTCGGAAGAGCAAATAGGACAGTAAAAAAAGAAAAAGAAAAATAATTGTAATCGCTAATGGATCTCTGATTTTGGGTTTAATACATTTTTATTATTTTATTTGTAGTGTAGTGTAGTTGCATATATATACACCGTCTTAAAAAGAGAGCTTGCACTGTTTACTCTCTATGGTCCATTATTTTCAAATAGTTGAATACTTTAAAACTATATTTTTTTTAACATAATTACATACGACTTTCGGTGTTAGAAGCCTTTCTCCAAGCCCGTTGACTACGAGACTAGGAAAATTCATCATTTTTTGCTGTTTTTGTACAAACTCCCGAACAACGAATTCCAAACTGGAAAAGTTGGCAGAATATGATTCATCAGTTACAGGCTGAGAAAATTTCTCAGAAAATTTTCCGCAATGGCAAACATATAGGAGAGTGCACATTCGTCAAACCTCAGTCACCCTTCTCTGAGCCTCTCATCAATAAGATCCAAGGCGATTTCAATGTCACTCTCAAAATGAAATACATATCAGTCGCAACACAAACTTCATAATCATGCAGAAACGAAACGATAAATCATGCCACAGATGACTACTCATGCAATAAACTGAGAACTACATACGGCGAATTCACGAAACAATTTGTTCATGCCTCCAACCTTTTCGCCATTTTCCTCCGCCTTCTGCCCCGCCCTGTCGACCTTAGACTCCCGCTCTTCCGATCGCTTGAGGGAGCGGCCCATCGCGTCGGGAGAGGTCTTACTCCGCGACATGCCAGGGGAGGTTCGATGAGCGCTGCTACCATCTTTTGGGGAGGGCACTTGAAGGTTACTAACCGGCGTGACGGATTTAGACCGTCGCGACGGGGGAAGGTCGACGAGGGATTTGGCTTCTCCATTGGGGGCGGTCTGTAATTTTAAAAAGTGGATGCTCGGCGATGAAAGACGAAGCCGAAATCGCTGGTCGAACTTTCTATGAAAAGGGCCAAGAATGGCTAGGGGTTATGCACTAAGCTTGTGTTGTAACCTGGTGTAACGGGAGTGCACTTTCACTGTTGCGAGTTGGCAACTGTTTGTCGTCGCATGTCAGGTCACGAGCGGGGTTCCTCAGGGCAGTTGTCTAGGCCCGATTTTGTTCTGTATCCTGATGAACGACTTACCAACTGTAATTAAGAATACCTCCATAGAACTGTTCGCGGACGACGTTAAACTGTACCGTCCGATCCGTTGCCCTGTAGACCTAGCGCTACTTCAAGAAGATCTGAATTCGTTAGTAGTTTGGTGTTACAAAAACTCCATGGTAATGAACAGTGACAAGTGCGTAGTTCTGCATTACCTTCAGAAACAGACTGCGAGTTACGATTACCGTGCATGCCAGGCATGGAACGGTTTACCTGAGGAGACTATTTCTCAACCAAATTTACTATCGTTTAAGCAGCATCTTGGTGGTACTCGGTTTAACTGCAGCGCCTATGTGAATCCTATTAGTGTATATTTGTTGTATCAGTGTATAGTGCAGAGTTATTAAACAATAGTTCATGTGTTTTGTAGGGGAGAAGCTTCGGCTTAACCTCTTTTTGGGATCCCAAAACGTAAGTGGACGTGCGTATATGATACATCTCAAAAGTTGTACGTCTGTCCGTCCATCCGTCCGTCTGTAAGCACGATAACTCTCGAAGGGAATGAGATATTTTGATGAAACTTGATGTGAGGATTCGATGGGTCATCGGACAAGTCAAGTTCGTAGATGGGCTTTGTAGCCCTACATTTAGAGGTGGGGGGAGGGGGTTGAAATTAAGGGGCAAACAAAATATTTTGAAAAAGCTAATGTGATAGTCGATTATGGGGTAAGAAGACATGCTGAACACGATGGCGAAAACCGTAGTTCGCCCGGAATCCGACCAAAACCGGAAAGTTTGTTAAAAGTAAAAGTTTTATTTGAAGTTGATTAGATGTTCGATTTAGGGGTAGGGAGACATGCTGAACACGATGGTGAAAACCATTTTCTCGACCGACAAGTAGTTCGCCCGGAATCCGGCCAAAACCGGAAGGTTTGTTAAAATTAAAAGTTTTATTTGGAGTTGATTAGATGTTCGATTTAGGGCAAGAAGACATGCTGAACACTTATGTGAAAACAATTTTCTACCCGGATTACTTATAGGGGTAAACACACATGCTGAATCCATATCTGAACTTGGTTTTCTCAGATGATTAGCTATTTGGCCTTAATCTGTATCTGAATTTTAATAGTAAAAATTTTCAAGGAGTCTGGCGAAGACAAGATCCAGTTGTCTGGATCAGACATTGGATTTTTGGGATCCCATCGAAGTTGGTGCGAACTGCACAACCGGTCAATCCCTGCTTTCGTATGAAAGTCCTAACCTATCTCAGCCTTAAACTAGACTGAAACAACATAATAACGAAATACCACAGCTTGTCCGGCCGCCCAGCAGTATCACAGAAAGATACCTGTCTTCATTTGTTCCATAGTTTCTTAAATATATGAACTCGAGTGTTTGATAATTTGTGAGCATTAGTTGACGATACTTTGCTAGGTGGATTAAACTATAATGGAAATAAACGAACTTTATTATTATAAAATGGGCCATACAGGGAAAAGATCCCAACCGATATATTTTTCAATTTAAACTCCACGACCTACAGCCTAAATGACAGAACATAACCAGGAACAACGCCAACCAATAGAGCTAGAAACAGATCAGAGTGCCCACTACTCGAAACAAAATAACAAAATACGCCGCTGCTAAAGCGTACTTTAACCAGTGTTCAAGTAAAGATCGATTTTTATATAGAAACTTGTACCGTGACTAATAAACCATAAGTAATTTCGAATTAAACTCAGAAGTCTATATAGTACTCCATTGTTCAAGGTTCAAGGTTTTAATTTCACTTCTGAATAAGATGATACTAAATAGAGGGTCAAGCCGGGGACTCAAGGTCGATTGAGAAAAACCCGGACGGATGGATCAGGGCCCAAATGCAAGAGCCTCATGAAGAGAACCAAAGAAAACCAAAGCTTTAATTTGACGGGGAAGCCATCAAATTTTGACAAAGGTTAACTTACCAACGCACCGGTATAGGTAGAAAATTTAGTCCTTGATTTTGGCGGGAAAGGCTGATTTATATTCAACTTTAGTTCACGGGCGGCAATCCGTCCGTTTACCATCTTTCCAAAGTTTGACTACTAAGCCATATTTTGAGATAAATTCTCTCAAGTGCACTGTGGTTAGTGACGTCACACAGGTGGAACCTTTAACTAGGAGTTAGCCACTTGGAACCGCACGTCGAAACTCGTCGGTGATTTATAATGATACTGCCGCTTTGTCGGAGCCAATCAATTATTCAGGTCGGGATACAAGGGTTTTATCCTTGCGAAATGGTTCTGAGGAGACAACAGTTCCACATACAGATTGTTAAGAGAAGAAAGACAACCGTCCGCTACACAATCTTCACCACTTTCATAACTTATGACACGTGATAACCTAGTAAAACGATCATGAAGACTGGTATGTAAGGCCGAACTGTCACCATCTTCAGCTTGAACAGTACATTTCTCCAAAATTCATTTAGCAAAGAACACAAACAAGACTTTAAAACTATTATTTTGTCAGTGCCACCCTGTACACAAAACCGAAACAGTCAACCACATTTCTTCAAAAACTTTCCATTTGTCGCATGGACGATACTAGGCAGATATTTCGGTCCGACATAGTTGCTGTACTTTTGGGTGTGGTTAGGTGTCCGTTGGTAAATACTCAGGAAATAAAAGGTGAGCTTGGAAAGCATGACCCACTGGGACTTATTCCAACAACAGAACGCAATTTCCGCAGTTTTACTTTCTGGGGGACATTTTCAAACCGACCAACCGGAGCCGTAATTACGCATCTGTTCCTCATACATCTGGACCAGCAGAATACCTTTTCAGACAAGGAATCATAATGATTATTTTCTCTTTTGGCGGTAGATTGCCCATCCAGTTCTTGCTTCTAGGCTTCAGTTTGTATGGCACTTGAGCATACTCCAAGTGCTATATAGCGATCGTAATGTCTGTGTGTCGGTCGGTCTGTCCAACTTTTGCTAGTTCGGACACTTCCACGAGCTAGGATGATGAAACTTGGAACGGATATTAGGGACCCGATCAGATTAACTTGGAAATAGTCGCTTCCCCGGTCCGACCATCGTGGGGGGAGGGGGGGAGGGAATCCGGAATTTAGTGGCATGTATAACTTTCGAATGGGTGATCGGATGTGAATGAAACTTGATAAGTGGCAAGAGCAAGTGCCTCAGATGTTCCATTTCAAATCAGGACCGGATCCGATAACTGTTGGGGGGAGTTGGAGGTGGGGCACCGGAAAAGTAGGTCGAGGGATCGGGACGGAACTTCATGTAAAGGACAAGCATAAAGCCTAGATACGTTATTGACAGGGCCGGACTGGACTGGGGCAGATCCAGATGTGCTAGGACGATGAAACTTGGCAGGCATATATATATATATATATCTGTACTTGAAAGCTATTAAGTCATATACAGAAATAAAGGAGCCGACCAGATTAACCTGGATGTATTCATTTCCTTGATCCGACCATCGTGGGGGAAGGGGGGGGGGGCGGAGCCCAGAATTTAGTGACATGCATAACTTTCGAACGGGTGATTGGATGTGAATGAAATTTGATAAGTGGCAAGAGCAAGTGCCTCAGATGTTCCGTTTCAAGTCAGTAAAGGATCCGATAACTGTGTGGGGGGGGGGGGGAGGAGCTGGACGTGGGACACCGGAAATGTCGTGAAACGGTCACAGTCGAGGAATCAGGACGGAACTTGGTGGAAAGAACAAGCATAAAGCCTAGATACGCTATTGACAGGATCGGACCGGATGGGGGCAGAGGTTTTCCCGGAATTCTGGTGATCGCGAATTAAGGTACTTCCAGATGTGCTAGGATAGTGAAACTTGGTAGGTATATCAGGGACCCGACCAGACTGACATGGAAAAATGGTCATTTCGCCAGTCCGACCATCGTGGGGGACGGGAGGGAGGGGGAATGCGAAATCTTGTGTCATGCATAACTACTGAACGTGTAATGATACTGGAGACGGTGCTTGAGCATATCGAACCCGAGATCGAGGAACCACTCTGACGTTTTCTTATTCACTTGTTTTATTACCTTTTTGCCTCTACTCGAACCGTTATTAAACATTTTTAGTTTGTACAGATTAACTCTTCCGAGAGATTTCCTCTGGTATCATCCCATTCGAACGACCAATCTCACATGTACAGGAATGAGTTTATATGATCCTTCTTCGACAAACAAAGTGACTCGCTCTACAAGTGCCATATGAGCTTCCAGGTTTTGTTTTATCTCTGGTGGATTCAAAATCGTCATTCAGTCATTCCTCAAGGATTCTTTATCATTTCAATGATCGAAAGTGAGAGGAGACCTGGACAAGCTTCAGCAGACACAACCAGCACAGAAGCACTGTGTGGACGCTGCGCGGACGTATCTCCTAGGAGTAAGTTCTAAAGTACTGGAGCTTAGAGATGTCCGGACCTACATATTCGCAAGATCTTCCGGATGAGAAAACGGCAATTCATTCACAGGTTCCCGATGAAAAATTTGTAGCCTGCGTAGTAGTATTGTAGTAGTACGAAAACGTTGCATGTAATACTATGTAATAGCAAAGAATACTATCATTTAATGTGCCTCAGACTGGTCCAGTCTTTTAGTAGTATCCAGTAGCATCCTGTCTTGCCATTGTAACATTCAGTATTGCTAATAGTACCATATAGTAGTATGAAGTAACACGGTAGCCTTGAAGTAGAAGCATGTAGTAGCATCGTTAGTACTGCATGCAACTTTTTCGTACTACTTCATAGTACTATTTTGAGATAAATTTTTCATCGGGTAAGTATTCCTTCCGCCCGATGTGAACGCAAATAATACATGACGGAGCTAAACGAATAAGTCAGCTGAGATTTGTTAGAGCGATATTTCGGTCCTTGTTGACAAGGGTCCTCTTCAGGCTCAAGTCAGAAAAACACTAGACTCTTAGGTTAATTTTTCTAGCTTATTAAACCTGAACAGGACCCTTTACATACCTGAACAGGACCCTTTATCGCTAGAATATATCCCAGCTGACTTATTTGTTTTGCTCTATCAAGTATCTCTTAGAGATTATAATGATATTACAAAAAAATAAATAATGGCCTTAAAAACAACAAGAGCTGGAAGCTCATATGGCCCTTGCAAGGCTGGGTCAGAGGAAGAAAGTAGGAATTCGTCAATTCGTGGGTTTGTTGAGATTATTTGTAAGCAAAACCCTTGAGATAAGAATGGTCATGGGTCTTGGAAATCACGAGAAGGTTCGTAAAAACTAGTTTTTGAGCAACACCATTGAGTTAAAATGTATACTTTGCTTAAAAGCATTTTTTGTACTTTGTGGTTAGGATTAATACTGTAAGGTTAGGATTAGTACTTTAAGGGATGGTCAGATTTGAGAAATGACAATTTCTAAGCCAATCTTGTCAAGTTTCTAATGTTCAAGAAAAGTTTCAGCACATCTGGAAGTACCTTAATTCGCAATCACCGAAATTCCGCCCCCCCCACCCACCAACTCCCTTCACAGTGCCCGAACCTGTCCGGTTTTGTCACTGATGTATCTATTTCTTGTCCTTGTTCTTCCCACCAAGTTTCATCCCAATCCCCCCACTCTAAGCGTGTCACAAGATTTTCGCCCCCCCCCCCCACACTCATCGAATCCGGTCCAGACTTAAAACGGGACATACGAGACACGAGATCTTTCCAAATATCAAGTTTCGTTAAGATCCGACCACTCGTTCAAAAGTTATACATACCTCAAGATTCCAGATTCCCCCTCCCCCTACTACCCCACGATGGTTGGGTCGGATAACTAACTATTTCTAAGCGAATCATGTCAAGTCTCCGATGTTGAAGCCAAGTTTCATCGTCCTAGCACATCTGGAAACACCTTAACTCGCGATAGCCGGGATTCCGGACTCCCCCCACAGTGCCCAAATCCGATCCAGTTCTATACCTGACGTATCTAGTTCTTGTGCTTGTCCTTCCCACCAAGTTTCATCCCAATCGCTCCACTCTAAGCTCGTCACAAGATTTCCTGTTCCCCCCTCCGACTCCCCCCCCACATTCATCGGGTCCGGTCCAGACTTTAAATGGGTCATCCGAGACACGAGGGCTTTTCCAAATATCAAGTTTCGTTAAGACCCGATCAACCCGTTCCAATGTTATACATTCCTCAAGATTCCGGATTCCCCCTCCCTCCACTCCCCCACGGTGGTCGGATCGGGAAGTTGGCTATTTCCAGGATAATCTGGTCGGATCCCTGAATTGCCTGCCAAGTTTCATTGTCCTAGCCCACCTGGAAGTAACATAACTCCGTATCACCGGAATTCCGGAACCCCCCTCCAACTCCCCACACAGTGCACGAATCCGGTCCGGTTCTGTCAATGATGTACCTAGGGCTTATGCTTGTTCCTCCGACCAAGTTTTATCCAGATCGCTCCACTTCGTGTCACATGATTTCCGGTTCCCCCCTCCGACTCCCCCCCCCACACATTCATCGGATTCGACCCGAACTTGAAATGGGACATCTCAGACATGACGTCTTTCTAAATATCAAGTTTCATTAAGATCCGATCACCCGTTCGAAAGTTATGCATGTCACTAAATTCCGGATTCCGGCTCCCCTCCCTCCCCCCACGATGGTCGGATCGAGCAAGTGACTATTTCCAAGCTAGTTTGGTCGGGTTCCTAATACGCCTGCGAAGTTTCATCGTGCTAGCATGTCTGGAAGTGCCCTAACTCGCAAACACCGGACTGACCGACCGACAGACCGACGGAAAAGTGATCGGTATATGGCACTTGGCCGGAAGGCAAGTGCCATAAAAACGTGTCGAATAATTAATACTAACAAGATTAGACCCTTAAAATTCAGATTTTGACATTCCGCAACGGTAAAAAAAAAGTACACGAACAAAATGAGTTAAATAAATTACACATGAAACAAAACAACGGCCAAAAACAAAAAAAAACAAGAGCTGTAAGCTCATATGGAACTTGCAAGCATACGTAGTAAGTAATACCCGAACAAGAAAAAATTAAGTGGGCTGAAAATTCAACCTATGGTTTCACTTTAAATATAAAAATAGGAGAGAGAAAGCAAAAGGAAACATGAAGGAAAACAAAAACTGGCAAGGCTGGGTTGGATGGAAGTATTCAGTTAAGATGTGCCAAACTTGCAAGGCTGGGTCAGAGGATGGCAGTGATGGTCAAAAGTTTTTTTTTTACTTTTTGGTTAAGAAGCGCACTTTCAGGGTGCTAAAAATTAATTTCTAAGCAAAATCCTTGAGGCAAAAAGGCTCATGTACTCATGGCGATCTTGAAAAAGTAAATTTTGCTTAATTTTTTTTTGTATTTTGCGGCTAAGATGAGTTCTTTAACGAATGGTCGGACTGGAGAAGTGACGATGTCTAACCCAGTGATGTCAAGTTTCTAATGCTTCAGCAAAGTTTGATCGTCCTAGCACATCTGGGAGTACCTTAACTCACGATCACCGGAATTCCCCCCCCCCCCCCTCGGTACCCGAATCCGGTCCGATTCTGTCACTAACGCACCTAGGACTTGTGCCTGTATTTCCCACCAAGTTTCATCCTGATCGCTCCACTCTACGCGTATCACAAGATTTCCGGTTCTCCCCCCCCCCCAGTTCATCGGATCCGGTCCGGACTTGAAATGGGACATCTGAGGAATGAGTTCTTTCAAGATATCAAGTTTCATTAAGATCCGGTAACCCGTTTGAAAGTTGTGCATGCCACTAATTTCCGGATTCCGCCGTCTCCCCCTTCCCCCACGACGGAAACATTGATTTTTTACAGGTCTGTTTCCTTCGCCGAAGTTGAACCAGAGGATTGACAGCCTGACGAGGACCCTTGCCAAAAAGGGCCGAAATATCGCTGATGAAGAATCGTAGCTGACGTACCCGTTGTAAACATTGTTTGAATAAATTCCGGAACCCCCCTCCAGCTCCCACCACAGTGTCCGAATCCGGCCCAGCTCTGTCAGTTATTTATCTAGAGCTTGTGCTTGTTCTTCCCACCAAGTTTCATCCCGATCGCTCCACTTCGAGAGTTTCACTATTTCCAAGTTAGTTTGGTCGGGTCCCTAATATGCCTACCAAGTTTCATCGTCCTAGCATATCTGGAAGTACCCTAACTCGCAAACACCGGACTGACTGACCGACCGAGCGACCGACCGACAGAAAAGTGATCGGTATATGGCAATTGGCCGGAAGGCAAGTGCCATAAAAATTACTGAGATTAAAACTTGTCTCGTTTGCGGTCAAACGGCTTGTTGTTACTTAAAGGATTTCAAGACGTTAAATAAACAGTCCCAACAAAATCGTAGGTTCATTTGTATAGCTTGAGCCTGAAGAGGACCCTTGGTAAGAAGGGCCGAAATATAACCAGAATAAGTCTCACATAACTTATCCGTTTCGCCGTATACGACAATTTCGTTATGGAACTACACTGTCAGAAGTTTCATAACAGATTGCGCATAACCCTTTCAAGAATAACACCTTTTCACTTAAAGAAGTGTTATGACCAATTAAGTTTATACTATTTCGTGCCCAGATCTCCAACAAAACCTTCAATAGGTAAAAATACTACACTGTCAGAAGTTACATAACGACAACAGCAGGATGCGCGGTTTCAACAGATAACACTTTGGGATGTCATATGTTATGTTTCTTTCGTTCCCGTTAGTCTTTTTACCAATTGAAGGTGTTGTTGGAGATCTAGGCACGAAATAGTGTAAACTTAATTGGTCATAACACTTTATTTCTAAGTGAAAAGGTGTTATTCTTGAAAGTGTTATGCGCAATCTGTTATGAAACTTCTGACAGTGTAATGTTCCGATTTAATCGAATCCTAATTTTCCTTCCTACTTTATCCAGGCTTATAACACTCCAACTTATCCATAGCACCCTAGGATGAAACGTGGAAAATTCATTTCCGTTCAGTTCTAATAAGATGGAATCGAATAACGGGAACACCTATTCATGGTTAAACAGGCATTGAAAATCCTTTTTGTATCCCCCCTCTTTTCTTCACTCGAGACATCACATCTCCTTAAACTTTTAGACGTTGAAATCAATTCCGCATTTCTTATTATCAGCGAGGGAATGTTCACTCCACCATTTCCGATGTTGCGGCTCGGAAGATGAGCGAACAAAGAACAACCTAAGGGGTAAGCTACATTTAGAGGCTTCTTTTATTTTTTTCGTATCATGCGAATATGAAATGTTCTTCAGCTGCTGATTATTCTACATGTATTTTTTTTTTAAAGAAGTAGTCGAAATCCTAACGTTTATTATTTCTCAATAGCCTGATTAGTCTCCCTGTGTTATGTTTCGTAACTTATTTCTGTTATGACACTTCAAGTATTATTTTTTCGCGAAAAGATAACATTCAAACAAACTCGATAAAATATTGTCGCCCGTTCTGTATAATCTTTTGTTCCCACATTTCCAAATTGGATGATTTAACGTGTTTATTGGTTCCCATTCATTATCGAATTTGGTAATTCATCCAACTTGTGGTCAGTCCGCATACGTCAGCTACAGTCGTCTAATAACGTTCAAAGTGCGATAACAAATATATTCTCATAAGGTTTAACACAGGGATGCGCAAACATGTTACTGTTTCCAAACTTCCAACAGTGTAGTCTCGGGATTCCTCTATAAAGAATTTTCCGGTCTCACCACCTTCGGATGACGTCTCGCTAGAAACTGCTTCCCGAAAAGAAATGCCCCCACAGATTCCTGATTTTGGGATACCCTATGCCAACTGTTTGGGTACCGGTGGGTACACAAACCTTGACCAACTCAAATCTAAAGAAATTTTGATTGATTAATTTCTGAGCTTCACTCAAATCATAAATATTATATCGGGTTACCCAGCATTTGACATAGGACATCCCGAAATCATGGGGTGGGGTAGACTGAGACACCCGACCTTCACCGGTTCATTCCCAAGGTTTCCCAACGTCCCCGTTTTATGTTGAGTATTCCGCGGTTAGTTGTACAACATCCCACTATTCCTCCCGTTGCACCCGCGGCTCGCTAGAACTCAGGACTCTTGATCACTAACTCTTCTTGCCGATGAAAAATCGCCGTGTGCCTAGCAAAGAGCAGGAAACGTCACCACAGCCTGCTGCCCCCAACAAACGCTGTTGATTGGTTGACATAGGATTTGAATCATCGTTCGGGTGACGTTTCTTTTTCTTCCCGAGGTTCACTGGCGTATGTTGGACTTGGTCATATAGAGTATTATCGAACAACCCCTCGTCACTCACTTTTGTTTCGGGGAGATGAGACAAAAGTGGGAAGGTGCCGGGACCGAGTGTACACCGGGTGCCTATCCCCTCGACACTTACAACATGTATCTTATTTATTCCTCTTAAACTTTCTGGGATAAAACCAACTCTTTGGCTGACGGGTACAGTTCCCCCACGAGTATGAATCCCCTTCTGACTTATTTCTACCACTCTTATTTAAATCCATTCTCGATTTCCAGAAGAACGGGGGCTTATTACGTTTGTTCTCCGAGGTTAAACCGAACGAGCTGTGAGTCTTTTGCCACTTAAACACCAGGTCGCGTAGGCACAAGACGAGATATTTAAGCTACGGCAAATCTGTTCGGCACTAAGGGGAAAAGTCTGAGATGCGTTTTTTCTACATTCTAAAATGCAACTGACGGTAAAAACTGAGCATCTTTTCTTTTTACTTTCTTTTTCTAGACGCCATTGTGTATTCAGTCCGCTTAATGAAAAGTATTCCCTTTTTCTGGAGCGTGCCTCTGTAATAGCACTGTGATGCGCGACGCTAAGATTTCGAACAGTTACGAGAATCAGAAGATGTCTTGCCTTTAAGTTTTATTTTTGTTCGGCCTTGGGCTTTTAAATACACTGATCTATCTATCTATCTATAGACCCATTTACGAAGCTTGAATCAAGCACCGTCAATTCATCGAAGCGAACAGATAGGCTTAGAACGTAGATGGTCTCTTAGTACCTTTCCAGGAAATCGAATCGTGCTATTCATTTGATTTCTCTGTGTGTTCATTTGATTTTTCGGTGTGTGTTGTTATTGAATTGTAGATATTATAATTGTTGATATCATTTTAGTTTTTGGCTTGGTGTTAACTTGATCAAAGTATGATGTTTACTTCTAAATGCTTGATTAGTTGACATGTTACGTATGATAGGTTTTACATAGAGTTTTACTGAGGGAGACATGTACATCGACCAAATGAATAACACTAGTTATGGTTGTTTTTAATCGTTGAGTTATGTGATGAGGATGTACATGACGAAAAAATTCAATGCAAGCCTTCGTCCGTGAGGGAATTTTTGTAAAGAAATTGAAACTGAACTGAACCTTTAAGAATAACGACCTGAAGCCTCCGATTAGGCAGCTTACGAGGAGTGTCGATGGAAGTTCCATCACAAAGCGGATACGCCCACGGAGTTTGCCTATGAAAACAACGAAGTATTTACAGTAGACCTGCACAAGTTCAACCAACCAACAGCGAAGCATTCATAGTAGATCTGCGCAATTTCAACCAACCCCATACAAGAGGCCATTCCAAGAAACTCACCGAACGCCACGTCAAAACAAGAGTGCGACGAAACTTCTTTTCCGAAAGACTGATAAACGACTGGAAAACCCTTTCCGGCGTCCAAGATGTCATTCGTTCACTAGAGAAAATGTCAGCGTCACTACTACTTACATCTCGTCATCCTGGTCATCGAGTACACGATGTTTTTCATGAATTTTCAGGCCCAGTTAGAAAATATGTATAAATTTTGTGTGTTTATACTGTTATTTATCTTGTGTTGTTTTTCCTTGTGCTATTTACTCCGCTCCCACCTTGTGTATTTGGCGGGTTACAAATATAATATATATTGTCAGCGACTTCTCCCGAAGCTTTCAAGAAGTCATTGGGTAGAGAGTGGTCATGTAAGGACCGGAAATACTGCTGGGACGACCCAGACCAGTAACAGATGTGAACCATTGTCACTCATGGAGCAACAGAGATCCATTGGACCTTAATCGCTTCTGCGAATTAGGGTAGTTTTTTAGTAAGTCAAGCTGAAATGCAGTCTGTTGATTTCTGGAGTTCGAGCATCTTTTGAAACTCTCGGAAACCTTGTTTATCTTATAGGAATGGAAAAATCTGATGGTATCAGTTGTCACTGAAGGATTAGCAGCGGGGTTTAGAAGAACTTAGCCCAGTGCTTGGTAAGAGTGGGAGCTTTGTCCATCGTTCAAGACTAATTGAATGAACGTAACTCTCGCTTTTTAGTTTTTTCTCATTGGAGGTGTTCTTCGTTTGGTAAAATACCTGTCTGCCCACAAGCGTATATGCAAAACGCGGGGACGAGAAATTCTGGCTAGTTCATTTTCTACACCAAGCTGAGCGGATTGATGGCTGAATTGGCTGAAATAAAGTGATGCATCAAAGTTAGTTTGTGGCTCTACTCTAACTTACCCTTTCATAGTAGCTGCATTCTCTCCGAGTATTCTCCTCCTTGCTATCATCAAGCAGTAGCTTATCTGACTCCGCGTCGTCTGAAATAAAAAAAACAACAAACAATTAAAACAGATGGAACAAAGAAGCAGCAGCAAAATAGTATTCTACGACTTCAACTACTAACTCAACAGTTGCGTTTTTGCAGATAAGTATGGTATCTGACACCACGGTCTAAAGTCGTGTTAGCAGTTACTGTGGTATCTGATACCACGGTCAAAAGGCGTTTTCGCAGTTATCATGGTATCTGGCCAATTATGTGGTATCTGATATCCAGATACCACGGTACGGTAGGACCGTGGTAACTGATGGTGTTATCTGAAAAAGTCATCTCAAGTCCAGTTTTCCATCGAACTGGTGGGAAATATATGTTATGTCACTCCAGATGTAAGTGGATATCTGTGTTTCTTTTTGGATGATACCCAAAAGCTCAAATCCGGCAATTCTCCTTTTTGCATAGCAGCCGTGTATCAGATACCACGGTAACTGCAAAACCGGCTAATTCTAGATCCAGTTACCGTGGTAACAGATACCGTGTTATCTGCAAAAACGCAGATAATAACACTACAAACACATGCTCACGGGCGTGGGAGACATAGACAGGGGAACAGAAATCTGATCAAATAATAAATCCAAAATCCTCCCTGAGGAGCACTTTTGTCTTTCAGCTCACTACTTCTAGAAGTCTCATCCTTAGAAGCAGGGTAACGCTATTCCATGGTGTACATGCAATACAGACATATAAACCACATTACACGGTGACATACACCACAGACAGCCTCATCAACCATCATCCCCTAAGTCTTCTAAGACTGGCAAAAGACAAACAGCAGGGCCTGCAACGAATCTATGTGTTCTCGTGGAGAGAGGCCCCCAGACAGTTATGGGACTATTTTTCCCAAGACATTTCGCCTCAGCACTCCAGTTCTTCACCGTCACAGCCACTGACTTATCCATGCATAAAAGGTCAGAAAATTGTCTTAAAGAAATTGGTATTCCTACAGATGCGAAATTTGGTAGTACAGTAGAGGTATGCCTATGTGAACGTTTGTTGACAGTGGACTTTGCCATTGTCATGCGCTTGCAGTGTTTAAAGCTAAGTACCAGTTAGCCAAAGTAAGTAAATATTTTCAGTAAATTCTCTCACCAAATTCGTGATAACTACCGAATACTGGCTGTTATACCGAATCCCGATCATTATACCGAAGAGATTTGTACAGATAGCCTATTTAAGATTCTGTATAACTACCGAATCCCCGTAAATATATCGAACAGTTCTGCTATCGAAAAATACCGAACAATTTTAGTAAAATTTTGGGGCTCCGGCCCTACCGAATCTCGAAAAGGTGGGGGGGGGGGGGCTGCGGGGGCATCTGAAAACACCTGTATGGGTATTTTGCATCTTCATTCTACCATTTAGCCTCTACTGTACTGTTGATTGTTGAAAAGATCAAGGGGGGGGGGGGGTGTATAGGTGTGATGTTTTTACTCTGATGTCCATAATTACTTCCTAACAACTACCATTGGCAGACGAATTTTTGCTTATTTTTTGCCCTCTTTTCTTCGCATTCCTTGGACCCCTAAAATACGCTGGCGAATCTTCAGGAGGAACTTACGGGACGAGTTATCGGCTAACCTCCGAGACAACCGCCATGGAATCCAAATCAAGCAAGTCATAAGCTTTACTGTAAATCTGATCAGTCCAACTGAATCTTAATGTACAGATAGAACTTTCAGACCGAAGACAACCTACAAAAACTCAGAGAAACAGTATTTTGTTTGTGTGTGTGGGTGGGGGGGGGGGTCACTAAATGTACAAATACGACTCATAGTCTTACAAACGTAGAATTACACGTCTCAGTCTGAAACATTTAATACAACACTAAGTGTACAGATACAACTTTACAGACCGAAGATAATCCTGCACGGACATTTTTTTTTTTTTTGGGGGGGGGGTATATACTTAGTTTAGTACTAAATGCATGGATTCAATTCCACAGACTGAAGATAGCCCTACATAAACACATGAACATTTTTTTTTTGTTGCGGGAGGGGAGCGCCTTACACAACGTACAGACAAATTCAGAGACTGATTTCTGTTTTCTTACACACCACATCCAGAAAGGATTTAGTCGAAAGCCTGCTCTTTTCGCCCTTTCAAATGTTCTTGCGGATGTGGAAGGATCCGGTGACTTTCTTGTTCTTTGTGCACTGGACATAGCCAGAGCTTTCGATTCGTGTATCTTTACGCAGATTTTCGGCAGAATCCATAAAAAGAGGGGTTGATCCTTCCGTTATTAAATGTCTTCGTTATATGTGCAGTCATCTCAGAGCTAAAATGAAACGGGGTTCGAACTTCGGTTTTAAAGGGTGTAAGACAGGGAGGTTTAACTTTCCCTGCTCTTTTTAACAACTCGGTTCTTCCTGCTCAAAACTCTGCCGAATGCACGTGTATTTATGGTAGTATGTATGTGTCTCTGTTTACTTCCTGATGAAAAATTTATCTCAAAATAGTACTATGAAGTAGTACGAAAAAGTTGAATGCAGTACTAACGATGCTACTACATGCTTCTACTTCAAGGTGTTACAGCATACTACTGTATGCTACTATTAGCAAGACTGGATGCTAGTATGGCGAGACAGGATGCTACTGGATACTACTACATAAGATTGGACCAGTCTGAGGCACATTAAACGATAGTATTCTTTGCTATTACATAGTTTTACATGCAACGTTTTCGTACTCCTACCATACTACTACGCAGGCTAAAAAATTTTCATCGGGTTAACAACGATGATATTTGAATCCAAGTCGCACGTTTTTTGGAAGTGAGAGAACGTTTTCAAAACTTTAACATCAATATCCGCAGATCGGTCTGAATTTTAAAGTTGATAAAACCGTAGCAATCGCATCCAATCTTAAAGGTATTTCAGGCAAGCGACATGAAGCTTCTGAAACATATTCAAACAGTCTTGTTTAACTTGGTATGCCCAACGGAACTTTTGTTTAAAGAAACCATCAAGCTTGCCATTCAAAACCTCGCTAAAAAGATACGGATCGCTTATGCTTCACTTGCTTCTAATATCACACATCTTAGTCGGTTTCGTCTTTCTAAACTTTACAGCAATCTCACTCTGCCCCATCTTCTTGCTATTGTCCACCATTTTGCAATTTTTTCTCTGCTTCCAATGACAGAAATGTTCACCAGATCTATTTTAAAATTGCCAAGTATCTGCTGCATTTGCCCCCTTGGCACAGAAAATTCAGCTGGTTATGTCTGCAAAGATTATTGATAAAAGAGTGGAAGATTTCAGATCTTCCGCTAGTAAACTGAACCACCAGTTTTTTTCCTTCTTCGTGTAATCTGTAGTTATGTGTGTGCTATGTTTAGTGCAAAGTTTTGCTACGTGCGTTGTCTTTTTCTTCTGTGTTGTTGTTTTCTTTTTCTTTTGTTGTACTCCGTCACTACCCGATGAAAAATTTATCTCAAAATAGGAAGTTGTACGAAAAAGTAGTACTGCATGCTACTACATGCTTCTACTTCAAGGCTACCGTGTTACTGCATTCTACTATTAGCAAGACTGGATGCTACTATGGCAAGACAGGATGCTACAGGATGCTACTACTCAAGATTGGCCCAGTCTGAGGCGCTCTAAATGATAGTATTCTATACTATTATATATCAAATACATGCAACTTCTTCACACAACTATCATAAAGCTACGTAGGCTAAACATTTTTATCGGGTAGGGCTACACGCGGTCCATTGTTTCTTGACCTGCTACAAATAAACTGAATTGAAGTGAACATTTAGTGCATTACTAGATGTACATATACAACTTCGCAGTCTGAAAACAACCAAACAGAAAGTCAGCATAAGTATTGGCTGGGCGTCTTAAATTTAGTAACCTACAGTTCTACTTGTTGTGGGAGGCCGAAGATAAAATATTTCAGAATGAAAATCAAGTTCCAAGTCGTAGGCACACTAACAGTGAAACCAGGGGAATCCTAACTTTTTAAAGCCTGGGGATGCATGTCTTTTCGACCTAAACTTTCTGAACAAACCTGCCCAATTAGGCCACGATCGTGAAAAGTTTCAATACTGCAGCCCTCGAAAGACTTTAGAAAATAAGAGCATTTTCTAGTTGGTACTCAAACTAGAAAAAAAAATGTCCTCGAATTTTCCGACTGACAAGGCCGCCGAGATTTCCCATGCGGCGCCAATTCACTGAAGAATCCGAATAAAGTTCGTAAGAGATAGGAGGAAACGAAGGAGTTGCACACGCCAAGACAGGTCCTTACAGCCCTTTCTTACACAGCAGTCCCCATTTTCATCAAACGGCGAGCCTTAACTTCCACAAAATTTGACGTTAGCTTGTTTTTGAATCGAATCAAGAGAATTCGACAGCAGAAAGATATTCTCAATGTTTGGTGACATGATAGCCCCATTCAATTTCTGAAACTACTGAAACTACTCTGTAAGTTTAACCTAAAAGTGCTACATAGGAAAGTCTCGTTACCCATCACTTATTCACTTAAATAGGCTTGAAGGCCCGACGAAAATGTGTTACTTCGTTGCTCGCTATACACGAATAATCGATTTTTGTATAGTGGACTTTTCCTGTCGGATTTATAGTATCTCAGTACAGATAAGATTAATCCCAGTAGCAAATACTGCAGTTAACTTTAATCTTTACTCGGAGAAGCTTTTTACAGTGCACCCATCAAATTTTACCCGAATCAGAGCACTTTCGGAAAATTTCCGGTATCCATCCTTCAACCACGCCCCCCCCCGGAAAACCGGATCCGGTCCTGGGCCCTGGCCTCAAAATAATGGATCTAGGCCCATCCATCTTCTACTTTCCAAGATTCATCCTAATTTCTGCATCTGTTTGGTCCCCACCCATGTTAGAAAATTTCTGGGACTCCCCTCTAACTCCCCCCACCGTGGTCGCATGCGTGACACACACATAGTAGAAGGCTTCTGCTCCTACCACCCATCCAGCTTAATTCGAATCGGACGACCCATTCGCAACTGTTCCGCGTTCCCATCCCTCCACCCCCAAACGAATGACCGGATTAGTGAGCATCGGGTCGGCTCTTTTGTACGCGTGTCAAGTTTCATCATCCTAGCTCATGAAGAAGTACCCGAACGGTCGCTATATGGCACTTGAGCCAAAGGCTGCAATAGCCATAAAAATAATAATATAGCTATACTAGCATTCTCTTGGATCCGCAAAACGGAAATCTGTCACGCGCTACAGTTCACTGAGAGCTATTCCGGCTATATGACTTTCCAAAATATTTTCTTCGCGGACTCACTTTCCGGACAATAAAAATTCGCTTCAGTTTCTTTCGGCTCTTAACAACCGCGTTGGGCTTACATACTGATAGGCACTAAGCGCTGGTACGCTGACCTAGCTTTAACCTAAGTTGCAAAGAATGTCTCACGGATAAACCAGCTGAGTTTTCCAGAGCGTCATAATCGCCTTTTGATGTTATTTTTTCTATCATTTATAACGTTTGAGCGTCATAATCGCCTTTTGAGGTTATTTTTTCTAGCATTTATAACGTTTCCACAAAAAACCTCACCCTCTCCACAAAAAAACACTTAATTTAATCATTTTTCATTTAAACTCATTTCAACTCCATACGAAAGGGCACCTTCTGGAGCCGAAAAATAGTCTAATTCAAACTCTATCTCTCTTTTTTTCCCTACTTGTCAACTTTCCCTGCCTCTGTGGAGAAAATGAGACGATGAAATTATGGTTTGTTAATTTAACCTTTCTTGTATTTACTGGTATGTGTATTTTTGAGTGCTTAATGTACGTCGATATGGCTTCTATTGAATTAAATAAATCAATAACCATGGGAAATTTTAAAGCAGAACTGAAACCTTGATACTATTCCACTATTTTCCTTCTCAATAACAAGCACCGTCACCAGTCCGCCTGTCTCGAGTTTCCTTTTCTTTTTTTTGTTCACGCTTTTACTCTCTAGCCAAATTCTAAGCTTCCCCTAGAGAGTCTTTTCACAATTAACCTGCACCTACCACGTCGTTGATTGGTTCTGTCGGAGGCTTATGGACTGTCAGGACCATATGGACCAATTAGAGCAATGTTAGTCAAGAATACGCGTAACAGGTAGTGTTTTATCACGGTGGAGACATTGCTAGACATAGACCGTTTTCCACCCTTCTAACAATAGTTACTATTAGTTACTATTTCCGTTCCATCCTCACGAAAAGTTACTACAATGACCGTTCCAACCTACTCGAAATAGTAACTAATTGTTACTATTTGCTTACCATGCTCGGGAGCGTAGTAAGCGTAGTAACTACGCATCTCTGTAACGTGATTGGTCGGATTGGCCTGTGGCACGATATCCTGCTGGTAAATAGAAAAATCGTTCCAGCCTTGACGGCAAAAAGCCAGAATTCGTGACGTCAGGCGTAGTAACTACGGTAAGTAAGGTGGAACACGCTCATAATGCATAGGGGCTGGTCTGTTTTTCTTCTTGGGACTTTGAACTGGAATGCTGCAATTGTAAGCCCCTTGTAGGAAATTTGAACGACAAGCTCTTCAACGAACCTTTAAGGGACTAGTCTACTATGCCTCGCCATTAGTAAAATCACAGAATGTCAGGGTCCAGCATTAATTAACCAACGTTGAAGCAGCCAACATTTACTCTAAAGTTTAACTGAAAAGACAACTTATTTTTACATCTGTATTTGAACACACCAAATTATTTAAACTCATCTAAGGGATTTTGTATTTTTATGGCACTTTTCCTTCGCAAATTTCTGTCCGTCTGTCGGTCGGTCCGGGTTTTGCTAGTTCGGGCACTTCCAGATAAGCTAGGACGATGAAACTTGGCAGGCATATGGAGCCAAAAAAATTAAGTTGGGAATGGTCACTTCCCCGATCCGAGCATCGTGGGGGGAGTGAAGGGAGGGGAATCCGGAATCTTGAGGTATTTATCACTTTTGAACGGGTGATCGGATCTTAATGAAACTTGATATTTGGAAAGACTTAGTGCCTCAGACGACCAATTTAAAATCCAGACCGGATCCGGTGACTTTGGGGAGGGGCTCGAAGGGGGAGCCGGAAATCTTGGGAAACGCTTAGAGTGGAGGGATCAGGACGAAACTTGGTGGGAAGAACGTGCACAAGTCCTAGATACGTCGTTGACATAACGGACCGGATACGGCCACTGTGGGGAGATTTGGGGGGGGGGGGAGGGTCTAAACTCGGTGACCCCGCGAGTTCGGTACTAGGACGATGCAATTTGGTAGGTATATCAGGGATCCAAACAGACTGCCTTGAGAGTAGTCGTGTCCCCGATCCGACCATCTTGGGGAGTGGAGGGATTGGGAATCTTGAATGTAGTGGCACGCATAACTTTTGAACGGGAGAACGGATTTGAATGAAACTTGGCAAGTGGAAAGAGCTATCGTCTCAGACGTACCCCATGAAGTCCGGACCGGATCCGATTCTTGTGGGGGAGTTGGAGGTGAACACGAAAATCTCATGAAAGCTTAGAGTCGAGGGATCGGGATAGAATTTGGTAGGAAAAACAAGCATAAGCCCTAGTTAATTAATCGACAGAACCAAATCTTATCGGGGCTCTTTGGGGGGAGTTGGTGGAGGTTTTTCGGAATTCCGGTGACACTTCCAGATGTGCCAAGGACGATAAAACTTGGCGGACATATTATTGATCTGGCCAAATAGACTTACGAGCCCGGCACAATGCCCTAAGAAAACTTTTGTTCCTGGATCCGACCATCTTTAAGGGAGCTAAGGGAAGGGGAATCCGGAAATTACTGACTTCCATAGGTTACGAACAGGTGGTCCGATTCGAGTGAAACTTTATGGGTGATCAAAATGAATGGGCCGAATGGGATGCAAGTTGGACCCGAGTTAATACGTAATAGATTCGTTATTTGGCGTCAGGTCTGGATCCGGCCACGGTAGGAGGAGAACGAAGCGGGAGCCGGAAATTGCAGATATGGTTCGGTTCGAGTCAAACTTGGTGAGCGGGAAGAGCAGGTTTCACAGATGCGAAGTTTATGTATCCGAGTCGTATTCGGCCACAGTGGGGGAGTTGGAGGGGGAGTCCCGTAAATTCTGTGGCTCGCATAGGGGTCTAACGAGTGGTGCGATTTTAATTAAAATTGCAAAGTAGAAAGATCATATGCCCTAGGTGACATATTTTAGGGTCCGGACCGAATCCGAGCACGGTGGGGGGGGGGGGGGGGGGGGAGGGGTACCGTAATTTTCCCCAAAATACTCAGATTCGAGTGAAACTTGATAGGGGTAGGAGATTTATGTGTCCAAACCAGATTCGGCCGCGGCAGGGGGAGTTGGAGGGGGTGCCGGAAATAGTTTGGTACGCTTAGGGATCAAATGAGTGGAGCTGAACTTAAGGTAAAAAAAAGTAATATGCCCTCGATGATCCGACACAATGCCGGAAATACTCAGACTCGAGTAAGACTAGATATCCTATTTCTAGGTCCGACCCTAGGGGGGTTGCAGGGGGTATTCTGTGACACTCACATCTACTTTCTTGCACCACCTAATCGTAACAAGTGCCATATGAGCTCTCAGCTCTTGTTTTCACCTGGGTAAGAACGGTCAGTGTGGGCCACTTGTATGATAGCTCAAAATTCCTCCAGACGCGGAAAATTAGAATTTCAACAAAAGCCTCCATTTCCATGGCTAATGGTGCATTTAAACACTGCGTAAAATACCGCAGGTATCTGGGCTTGAAATGATCTCTAGCAGTACGAACGTATTTGAGAAATCGGTCCGTTTTGTGTCTAAATACGTCCATATTGCTAGAAATCTTTTCAAGCTCAAATACGTGCGTAAAATATTCTCGGATTTCAAAATACGCTCGGATTTTACGCAGTGTGTAAACCCACAATAAAGACGATAAAATTACGGCTGAAGAAAGCAAGAAATTATGTTAAGATATGTGCAAAGGCTTAACCGACTTACCTTTGTTGTTACTATATATTTCAAGCATAGAGAGACAAGCACATCGAGGCACCGCAAATCCGAAAGAGTAAATTCATTCGACGAAATTGATTATCTGTGGATACTCGACACACGAAGTAATACATTCCAATCGGGTTTTTATGGCACTTGCAGCTCCGCTCAAGTGCCATATACCGATCACTTTTCGGTCGGTCGGTCTGTCGGTCCACTCTTCTCGAGTTCGGGTACTTCCAGAAGTGCAAGGCCGATGAAACTTGGCAGGCATATTAGGGACCCGACCAAACTAATTTGGAAATAGTCACTTGCCCGATCCGACCATCGTGGGGGGAGGGGGAGGTGGCGGAATCCGGAAAATAGGGGCAAGTATAACTTTCGAACGGGTGATCGGATCTTAACGGAACTTGATATCAGGAAAGAACTCATGTCTCAGATGTCTCACTTCAAGTCCGGACCGGATCCGATGAATCTGGGGGGGGGGAGTCGGAGGGGGGCCGTAAATCGTGTGAAACTCTCACAGTGGAGCGATCGGGATGAAACTTGGCGGGAAGAACAAGCACAAGCTCTAGACACATCACTGACAGAACTGGACCGGATTCGGACACTTTGGTTGGAGGGGGAGGAGGGGGTTTCCGTAATTCCAGAGATCCGTAGTTAATGTACTTCCAGGTGGACTAGGCCGACAAAACTTGGCAGGCAAATCAGGGACCCGACCAGATTAACTTGGAAACAGTCACTTGCCAGATCCGACCATCGTGGGGGGAGGGGGAGACGGTGGAATCCCGAAATTAGTGGCATGCGTAACTTTCGAACGGGTTTTCGGATCTTATTGAAGCTTGATATCTTGAAAGACCTCATGTCTCAGATGTCCTATTTCAATTAAAGACCGGATCCGATGAACTGGGGGGGGGGGGGGGGCGGGGGTGAGATCCGGAAATCTTGTGACACGCATAGAGTGGAGCGATCAGGATGGCACTTGGTGGGAAGTACAGGCACAAGTCCTAGGTGCATCAGTGGGGGGGACCATCACTTCCATCCTCTGACCCAGCCTTGCAAGTTTGGCGCACCTTAACCGAAAAGTGAAAAAAAATACTTTCGACCATCACTTCCATCTGACTTTTGCGAGTGCCATATGAGCTTCCAGCTCTTGTTAGGTGTATTTAAGTGAACATGTGAATTATATTGAGATATATGTGAGAATATGTGAACTAGACTGTCGGATCTCACCAACATTCGGTTAAAATATAACAATATTGCTGAATCTATCGACTGAACAGCTTTCCTCCCGGACAAGGAGAACCGGTGATTTCTGTGATGCTCATTAATTTTCCGTCAACATATCTTCTTTTGTCCCTATACGGTAGTCATGGGAACGCTGCTGCATCTGTCCTATTTGCCCACTTCTGACTAGAAAGGATAGTCCTTGACAAGACTCAAAATCCTCCTTCGAAGGAGAAAGTTCTTCTCTATAACATCCACAACAAAACCAAAATTAATCAAAATGGTGAAAACCCTCTCCCATGTTAACGACCCCAGAGACCAGCAAAAACAGCGTCCGTATCCAAAATAAAATCTCAAAACTAGCTTTCACCTAAAGCAAACAAGAATTAAATCCCATAAATAGGATATTTTTGGTTGCTAATAACTTCGTTTATCGTATTGGATGTTTTTTTCTAGCTAATGCCTGGCAAGAACCGTTGCCAAGAAGGGTCGAAAAATCGCTACAGAAAATCTTGGCTGACTTATCCGTCAGCGCCATCACATCAATCAAACAATCAAGTTTAATATCCAAATAGCTTAAAGCCAGAAGAGGAATAAAATATTTACGAAACACGAAACCAACTAACTAATACACTTAGAAACTATAACCAGAAATAAATGGTGGGATGAAACTACGTAAAAACTGGGCAGAAGAATTAGCAGGATATGGAGGAAACTGATTGCCAGTATTCCTCTCGGACCGACGCACGGAAGATGATCCGTGTTACGAATATAACGCTAGATGACGTGACAGCAACAATAAAATTATAGATGGTACTCTGCGCGCTCTTTGTTTATTTCTTAAAATCAAAGTTTATTCATTTATTATCACCACGAGTGGTCTACCTATAAACAACAAGAGCTGTAAGCTCATATGGCACTTGCATGTGTCAAGATGATTTGATTGATCAAGAGTAAGTTTCGACTTTGCGGTTGAGATGCGCGCTATAAGGGAGCTGGAACTTCATTTGTAAGCAAAACCCTTGAGGCAAAACTGCTAATGGGCTGATGGGCGTCACGAAAATGCATATATTGCTTAAAAGTATTTTTTTTTACTTTGCGGTCAAGATTGGTACTTTAAGGAATAATCGGATCTGGGAAGTAGCAATTTCTAAGCAAATGTTGTTGAGTCTCCAATATTCCAGCGAAGTTTCATCGTCCTAGCAAATCTGGAAGTACCTTAACGCGCGATCACCGGAATCCCCCCCCCCCTCCTCCAACTCCACCCACAATAACCGGAGCCAATCCGGTTCTGTAAATGATTAATCCAGAGCATCTGTTTGTCATTCCCGCGAAGTTCGATCCAGATCACACCAGTCTAAGCGGGTCAAGTATTTTCCGCCCTCCCCCCAATAACTGCCGGATTCGGTCCGGAAATGAAAAAGGTCACCAGAGAAAAATGTCCTCTGTTTAATTATTAAATTTCACTCGAATCCGATCACCCGTTCCAAAGTTACGCACGACTCAATATTCCGGATTCCCCTCCCTCAACTCCCCCCCCCAAGATTATCATATCGAGGATTTTTTTTTAATCCAAATCAGTTTGACCGGGTCCCTGATATGCCTTCCAAGTTTCGTCGTGAAAATCCCCCCAAAAACGGAATTCCACGAAGCCCCCTCCCCCCCCCCCTCAACTGTCCGGATCCAGTCAAATTATGTAAAAGATTTACATGGACCAGATGTTTGTTCTTCCCAGCAAGTTTCACTCCGATACCATCATTCTAACCGTTTCTCCAGATTTCCGGTCCACCCCCCCAGCTCCCCCACGGTGCACGTAGCCAATCCGATTCAGCAAATGACTTACCTAGAGCATCTGTTTGTTCTTCCCACAAAGTTCCATCCCGATCCCTCCATTCTAAACGGGTCACATATTTTCCGCCCCCCCCCCCCCCCAAATAGTTGCCGGATCCGGTCCGGATATGAAAAAAATCATCGGAGAAATGTCCTCTGTTCAATTCTTAAATTTCACTCGAATCCGATCACCCATTCCAAAATTACACATGACTGAAAATTTCGGATTCCCCTCCCTCCACTCCCCCCACCATTATCTGATCGAAAAATTGTTTATTTTGAAGTCAGTTTGATTGGGTCCCTGATTGCCAAGTTTCATTGTGAAAATCCCCAAAATCACCATCACCGGAATTCCGGGACCCCCCCCCCCATAAGTGTCCGGATCCAGTACAATGGTCTAAAGGACTTATCTAGAGCAGATGCTTGTTCTTCCCAGCAAGTTTCACTCCAATCCCTCCATTCTAACCGTTTCTTGAAATTTCCGGTCTCCCCCCCCCCCAACTCCCCCCTGGCTACCGAATCCGGTCAAGATTTTAAACGGGACATTACAGATATATATTCTATTCAGTTGTGAAGTTTCATTACAATCCGATCATCCGTTCGAAAGTTACACACTTCTCAATTTCCCGGATTCCCCTGCCCTCCCCCCCCCCAAAATGGTCGGATCAGAAAACTGATTATTTCTAAGTTTGTTTGGTCGGGTCTCTGATATGCCTGCCAAGTTTCATGGTCCTAGCACAACTGGAAGTACCCTAACTCGAAAAAGTGTGACAAAATGCCCTAAATTTTCAAGTTTCCAGCGCCCCCACTTCCCCGCATATGGTCGGATCGGGAAACTGATTATTTCCAGGTTAGTTCTGTCGGGTCCCTGATATTCCTGCCAAGTTTCATTGTCCTAGCTCATCTGGAAGTACCCTCACTCGAAAAAGTGTGACAAAATGCCCTAAATTTTCAAGTTTCCAGCGCCCCAACTCCCCCACATATGGTCGGATCGGGAAACTTATTATTTCTAGGTTACTTTGGTCAGGTCCCTGATATTCCTGCCAAGTTTCATTGTCCTAGCTCATCTGGAAGTACCCTAACTCGAAAAAGTGTGACAAAATGCCCCAAATTTTCAAGTTTCGAGCGCCCCCACTCCCCGCATATGGTCGGATCGGGAAACTTGTTATTTCCAGGTTCGTTTGGTCGGGTCCCTGATATTCCTGCCAAGTTTCATTGTCCTAGCTCATCTAGAAGTACCCTAACTCGGAAAAAAGTGACAAAATGCCCCAAATTTTCAAGTGTCCAGCGCCCCGCACTCCCCCGCATATGGTCGGATCGGGAAACTGATTATTACCAGGTTAGTTTGGTCGGGTCCCTGATATGCCTGCCAAGTTTCATTGTCCTAGCACATCTGGAAGTACCCTAACTCGGATAAGTGGGATAAAAAACTCGGACCGACCGACAGACCGACAGACGGAATTGTGATCGGTATATGGCACTTGAGCCAGAGGTTGCAAGTGCCATAAAAATAGGCCCTTCAGCAACACATTCGCCATCAATCATTCAGTTTTGCTTAGTTTTCACCATGAGACCCCGCCTTGTGGGTCCTGGTTTGTCTACGTGGCTCCGACAATGGAGTCCTAGACTTCTAAATTATATTCGTTTATGGTTATTGGTCACGGTACAAGTCCCTTGTGTTAAGTGCCATCTATGTTCAATTCACTTTCAACTTTCAATTTCACTTTATTCGAAAACATGCGACGGACAAAGCCGATTATTAGTTTTTGTTGTCATAATAAACATGTATGTCAGTCAAAGAGCCAAAACTAACATTAACAAAAGTACAATATATAAAATTAATAACTATTTTGCAGACTAAAAACTCGACCCGACATTACAGAACTTAACAAACGAGGGCACAAACCAAGCTCATATCGATCATGTGAAGAAGAGAAGTTGATCTTTTTGCGGCAAAAATTCAAATCCCAACAGAATTTCCTCTTACGTCTAATATAGAGCTTGAGTTAAATTGTATTTATTTTCAGCTAGTTCATTGTTTAAGGGTTTCGGCAAAAAAGGTTTTTCAATCCAAAACTGTTGTTGTTGGGACTGAAAAACCTTTTTGGTCGCTTAATTCTTCGCTGGTAGAGAGTAATTATGAGGCTAAGTTAGCTTACGTCAGATGGAAGGCACTCGGTAAACCCCGTGACGGACTTTCCTTCCGGTGGATGAAAGAGAAGAAGGCTATTTTTCAGGCCGAACTTAGGCGACACAATAATTGCCTTATGGAGGAGGCGTCTCGTGAGGCTGATCTTGATAAGCTTAAAATTTGGAAAGCGCTACGTAAGTCTAAGCATCTAACTGAACCACCACCTGATTCTTTCCCGTCTGTTGTTGATTGGGAAACACATTTTACGTCCACCCTGTCTTCTTCTAACGATTTTCCTTCTGACGTAGCTGAGCTAGACTCTATATTAAGTGACTTTCCTTCTGACCACGTAATTGTACATCAAGACTTAGTTTTGGCTCAAAAGAAACTGAAGTTCCAATTATCGCCTGACCATGATGGACTTTTTTCAAACCATCTCAAATTTGTATCCCCAATGTTCCTTGTAACTCTTCTTGCTTTTTTTAATTTAATTTTATCGGTAGGTCGTGTTCCTTCATCTTTTAAAACTGGTTTGATTTCCCCTATTCTAAAAAATGGAAAGAAGGATTTAAAATCTTGTGGTTCTTATCGACCAATAACCAAGGGTTGTATTATTAGTAAACTTTTTGAAATGTGTTTTAAAAATATGTTTGAAGGCCTTGATGTTGGGTTAAACCAGGTTGGATTTAAAAGGGGTATGGGTTGCGACCACGCGCATGCTACTTTTTCCACTTTAATCAATGATGCGCGATTGAGCGGACAACCGCTTTATACGCTTCTGATTGACATAAAAGGTGCTTTCGACAATATTTCTCATGCGGCTGCTCTTCTATCCCTTGTGTATAATGGTATTCCCCGTTCTGTTGTGCGTGCTTTAAGGTCCTGGTACAATGGACTGAACGTTCAAGTGGCAATTCGTTCCCCAAAAATTCTGTCTAATTTAATTTCAGTGGGAAAAGGCGTTAGACAAGGTGGAATTTTATCACCATATATTTTTAATGCATGTTTGGCAGATTGTCTTCGGTCGCTTAAGACTTCTTTAATACATTTTGCACGTGATATAACGTTTTTAGCATATGCTGATGATATTATTATTTTAAGTCGGTCAAAGGAAAAATTAATTGAAAATTATAACATTCTAGTATCTAAATTGAGGCAGAAGGGTCTAATAATTAGTTCTGAAAAGTGTAATTATTTTGTGATTAGTAGTTTGCCGACACTGAATTCCCCTCTGGATTGTGGTGGGGGGATTGTTTTCAGCCCTGTTAAGAAAGTTATGTATCTTGGAATCCCTTACTCATCCAATACCAGGGATTGGAAACTTGTCCTTATTCAACATGTGCAAGATAAAATAAGAAGAGCATTTGGTGCTGTTATTCGTTTACGAGGGATGTATCGCAGAGATGTTCTTGGTTCTATTTATACGGCTGTTGCACTTCCTCACATTCTTTTTCCGTCTGCTTTCTTTTCTTCTTTCCGTCCTTCTGAACTTTCTGCGTTAAAAGTTACTTATTATAAATTCTCTAAATTCCTTCTTGGTTTCCCGATTTCCGCGAGTAACTCTTTCTTAACTTCGAATTTTAAAGTGAAGAATCCTTTGGAAACTTTAAATGGTAAAATCCAGAACTTTCATAAAAAGGCTGACAACATTCTTCTTCATCACAACCTTTTTCCTTTTTTCACAAAAAAGCGTCCTGATTAGTTGGTTTATTTTGAGCTTTTTTTTTTTTTTTTTTTTGCATGTACTTCGTTGTATATTTAGTAGGCTAATTTGTCTTTAACGGTCAGTTGTTTATTAGTATGTAAGTGTGTGTGAGTCTGACTGACATGTGGTTGTTCCTTTTTATACATTACTCTTCAGTTTTGAAGGATTCAAATAAATAATAATAATTAGTACGAAAACGTTGCATGTAATACTATGGAATAGCAAAAACTACTATCATTTAATGTGCCTCAGACTGGTCCAGTCTTATGTAGTAGTATCCAGTAGCATCCTGTCTTGCCATAGTAGCATCCAGTCTTGCTAATAGTAGCATATAGTAGTATGCAGTAACACGGTAGCCTTGAAGTAGAAGCATGTAGTAGCATCGTTAGTACTGCATGCAAATTTTTCGTACTACTTCATAGTACTATTTTGAGATAAATTTTTCATCGGGCTTTTCTTTTGATTGGCTTTTGCGTCAAACCCACACTGCGGAGCGCGGGGAGTCTGGACAAAGTCGACAAGCGCCACCAAGAAAACAACTAATTTCAGGAGGAAAACATCTGGTATTTCCGAAAACAATACTTCTGGATCATACTCCAGTGAAAACAAAATCAATTCTACTAAGAGTTGTGCTTTAAGCGCCATCAAACATTATAAGGCGTATTCTCGCCGTTCCCCGAGGACTCCTCGGGGAATCGAAAGGAACGGCGAGAATAGAGGGAGTCACTCCACGCGGACTCCGCGTACAGAAACAGCGAGAATACGGGGAATGCTTCTAAAATGGATTTTGTCCGAAAAATGAATATGCAGCTGAAAAAATTAGTCTAGATCCACTTCATTCTTGGTTTTCTTTATTCTGATTCTTTTTGATTAATTTTACATAGCACCTACAACAGCAAAAATTGATTCCCCTCCGAATTTGAAAGGGAGTCCTTTTTGATGATGGTGATGATAATCGGAGCATTCCCCGTCCGTGGGGACTCGCGAGAATACGGGGAGTGAGTCCCCGGGACAAACAAAAACGCGGGGACTCCTCAAGTGGAGTCCTCGGGGAACGGCGAGAATACGCCTATAATGATATTGGGAGGCCGCTGTGAATAGATTGTGAGTTACAAACAACTTATTATGGGCCCTTGCTAATTTGGCAGAATGTTTCATGCCATTTTATTAGCACACCTACGTAAAATATACATTAAAGGACCCGTCGTACCTATAATACCAATGAAACCTACGTCCGTAATCACTCCATTCATTCAAAAACCCGGAGATCCGAATTTCATACGATAGCCTACCTTTTCGAGAAAAGCTCAAAAGCCGTGGGTAATTTGTTACAATCACAGCGTCATTTTAAAGTATTCAATTTTTTTATTATTTTGGAACATAAACAGTAAATACTGTGAGGGGTCCTTTAACAGTCCTCTAGACGGCTCTCTCACTCTCTAAGGGATTAGTCGGCAGACAACCGCCCACGATACGACCTGCGCTCAGCTTCACACTACTTCCAGTAAATTAGCACTTTCTATCACTGTCAGAGGAAAAGAAGCAATCCGTGAGGAATAAACACATGAAAGGAAGTGGATTATTCTGAGCTTAGCAATAAGTTTCCATGGAGAATAAGATGGTAAAAATGGGGCAAGACACAAGGAAGATGTCAGTAAATAGTCAATATGAAATCGGAATGGGTTTTTGGGGTCATTAGGTTTTTTTTATTTTTATTTTTTTCCTATGACTCCGATTTCATTTTATTCCTAGTAACTGGTAAGGGTCTAACCTGTGCGGTTTTTACGGAAAGTGTGGACCTTAGGCCGGATTGATGAATAATCCCAATATCAAGCGTCTCGGATATCTTTTGAGTAAAGCTCAATGTTTTTCTTGTGACTTTCCCGTGTGTTAATATTCTGACGACAGAAGAATGCGATCCCTCGAAAACATTTTCTTAAAGTTTAACTGAAAATGCAGCTTATTTTTTACTACACTGAAGTATTTTCACTCATCTAAAGGATTTTTCATTTTTTCACCCAGGGCTCTAGTAATAACATTCACAGTTTTCACTGCTTGTACGGCAACCAAAAATTCATCAAGGCTCGGATAATTTCAATTTAAAACAAGGCCAAACGTTTCGATGGGATCCCAAACATTCAATACTTGATCCAGACAATTAGGTCTTGTCTCACCATATCCAGTCTTCGCCAGACTCCTTGAACATCTTTACTATTAAAATTCAGAAACAGATTGAGGCCAAATAGCTAATCATCTGAGAAAACCAAATTCAGACATGGATTCAGCATGTGTGTTTACCCCTATAAGTCATATCTGTTTTGACGAAAACTTCCTGCCACTTCTGCCAATTTCCCGGTTTCGGCCGAATTCCGGAACTACTTGTCCGGCGAAAAAAGAAGCTCAAAAACGAAATCAGCGTATCTTCTTCCCCCAATACTGAACATCTAATCAACTTCAAATAAAAACTTAACTTACAACAAATTTTCCGGCTCCAGCCGGATTCCGGTCGAACTATATGTCCGGGTAAAAAATGATTGTCATACAAGGATTCATCATTTCTTTTTACCCATAAATCGGATATCTAACCAACTACAAACAAAACTTTAACTTTTAACAATTTTCCGGTTTTGGCCGGATTCCGGGCGAACTACTTGTCCGGGTGGAAATTCTTTTTCACATAAGCGTTCAGCATGTCTTCTTACCCCTAAATCGTACATCTAATCAACTCCAAATAAAACTTTTACTTCTAACAAACTTTCCGGTTTTTGGCCGGATTCCGGACGAACTACTTGTCCGGGGAGAAAATGATTTCACCATCGTGTTCAGCATGTCTTCCTACCCCTAAACCGAACATCTAATCAACTTCAAATAAAGCTTTTACTTTTAACTGACTTTCCGGTTTTGGCCGGATTCCGGGCAAACTACTTGTCCGGCGAAAAAATGGTTTTCACCATCGTGTTCAGCATGTCTTCTGACCTCAAAATCGAACATCTAATCAACTTCAAATAAAACTTTTTACTTTTAACAAACTTTCCGGTTTTGGCCGGATTCCGGGCGAACTACTTTTTCGATGACAAAATGGTTTTCACCATCGTGTTCAGCATGCCTTTTTACCCCATAATCGACTATCACATTATCTGTTTAAAAATATTTCATTTTTCCCTTAATTTAAAAACCCCCTCCCCCACCCCTAAATGTAGGGCTACGGAGTCCATCTACGAACTCGATCTTGCTCTTGACTCAAAGAATCCTCACACCAAGTTTCATAAAAATATATCATTCCCTTCGAGAGTTACAGTGCGCACAGACAGGACAGGCAGACAGACTGACGGACGGACAGACGGACAACTTTTGAGATGTCATAGGTATCTCGCCACTTACGTTTCGGGATCCCCAAAAGGCCTGTGTTTCCACAGCGAATTATGTGAAGCTTGGATAAGTTACGCCTGTAGTAAGTAGGAAAGTCATGTTAAGATATGTCTTGCAAGGAATCCGACATTTTTATTTTAGTTTTCGGCAGCAGCTTACATCTCTAGTTGGTGAATTTCTAGCATAGAGGGACAAGCACATATAGAGGTACCACAAGTCGGACAGAATAAGTTCATTTGATGCAAACGATTATCTGTGGATAACGTAAAATCGAAGTAACGGACTTTTATCGGGTTCTCGGGCCTATTTAAGCGAATAAGTGATGTGTCAAGACTGCCGGATCTCAGACCTATTCGGTTGAACATTAATTTTAATTAAGTATTCCTTCAGACCAAGCTGACTACAAATCATATATGACTGCGCTTAATAAATAAATATATGCTTTACTTCCATCACAGCTCAACAGAGTATGGCTACCAAAGGACCATCATGACGTAACACATGTTACAGCAATGACGCACAAAGTATACACATTAAAATGGGAAATAAAATAAGGAACCATCAAGAGTTTTTCCAATTGATGATATGAGACAGTCCAAAATGAAACTCCGTTTCTAAACTTAGACATCATAACCCTAACTAATATTCAGCTTTTGCTTAGTACTGACCCGCTCTTTGCTTTGGGCTTTCGCTCAAAGGAACCTTTTTTTAATCAAACATTCACATTCTGCATAGCAACACATTTCGTGTAAGGGAGAGAATAAAACAAAATTAGAACTCCAAAACATTCGGAAGGATCACCTGTTTACGAGATGCTTCATGCGATGTTCCATACCCCGTTCAAACAATTAAAAGTACTTAAGGCATATTCTCGCCGCTCCCCGAGGGCTCCACTTGAGGAGTCCCTGCGTTTTTGTTTGTCCCGTGGACTCACTACCCGTATTCTCGCGAGTCCCCACGGACAGGGAATGCTACGATTATCATCACCATCATCAGAAAGGGCTCCCTTTCAGGTTCGGAGGGGAATCAATTTTTGATGGTATTGGTGCAATATAAAATTAATTGAAAACAATCAGAATAAACAACACCAAAAACAAAGTGGATTTAGACCAGTTTCGTCAACTGCATATGATTTTTTTAACAAAATTATTTTGGAAGCATTCCCCGTGTTCTCGCTGTTTCTGTACGCAGAGTCCGCGTGGAGTGACTCCCTCTATTCTCGCCATTCCCTTCGATTCCCCGAGGAGTCCTCGGGGAACGGCGAGAATACGCCTCTAGTCTCGTTAGATCCTGGGATGTCGCACAAAGTCGGGCCCGGTCACGTAGATGGGTGACCATTGTTGTCTTTTTAGAATGTTTCAACGTCCAAACCAGACCAAAATAACACTAGGGAGTAGCGCCAAGACTTGAAAAAAGTGACACACCCTCGAATGGCAGTGATATTAGCACCACTAGCTACAGAGAACGTCCCTACTGAAAGGCATTTAGGTGGCTCCGATAACTGCATAGTCTGAACACAGCAACAAAAAATAGAGCCTCCCCTGTTTCTTCGATGTGTGCAGACCGAATATTTGCTTTACTAGAAATTTCTAAACCCGCAAGGTTGTCTCGCTTTAAGTGTTGCAAGCATGATGGGCGGCACTACGAGTATGACCCGTTTGGGAAGCCTGGAAAGCATAGGTCTTAGCGCTACTCCCTAGTGTTATTTCGCTCTGATCCGAACAGTTGTCAGCGACGCCGCGTGATGTAGGACCTCTCAGGGCAGGACCCATGTTCTGAGGATAGTGATAAGTCAGCTGCGATTTATTTCGGTGATACTTCTGCACTTCTTGGCAAGGTGACTTATCCGATGGTACCGTCAAACATGATGTTCTGGAGGCCAATGGCTTACTCATTGCATTATATCATTGCTATCATTTATTATGATTCACAGACACTTGGGGCTGAAGTTTATGTTTATAAGATGATAACAAAACTCGCAAATATGCCGTTGCTAATCATTCTTTGACGATTCATGATGTTCTTTGAATGAATTCTAGAATCGCACATCGTGAAACCGTCCAAAGCGCTGAGCCAGGGTTAATAACTCCAGAATTAACAACCCGAAGGAAGCTAATCCATCTGTCATAGTTGAATCAGACGTTGGCGAGAGGAATAATGGCAATCAGTTTTCTTCATATCCTGCTAATTCTTCTGGCCAATTTTACGTAGTTTCATCCCGTCATTTATTCCTGGTTACATCTTGTAAGTGTATTAGTTAATTTGTTTTGTATCTTTGGATTTCGTAAATATTTTATTCATCTTCTAGCTTTAAGCTATTTGGATAATAAACTTGATTGATTGTAAAGGAATCACTTAGTACTGACCGAAAACAGAGAGCAGATGATTTTAAGTAGAAAAGAGTATCTCAAATCCATCTTCGAGCATCAACCCGGAATTTTCCGTAAACCAACATTTTTGACAATTGTAGCCTACCCTTCTTGATTATTATCCGTTTTCCTTTGTATCGTTTCCTTTTATATCTGTTTTATACCTTTCAAGCTTTTCTTGAAATAAATCGGTCAAAGAAAGAATATAAGTTTTATTACCGGGAAGAAAAAAGAGGCAATTCGACTTACCGTCGTCCCGATATTCCTTCGTTTTTTTCCTTCGATTTCTATCGTTCTCCCGGATGTATCGCTTTGAATTCGACGAAGAATGTCTAGAGAAAGAAAAAGTATTAGCCCACATATTCGAAAATCCCATCATGGAAAATAAACTGCTTTGTTCAGAAATGAATTTATAAAGTATGCCTATGCGAATTTTCGCGCCCTTTGTTCATTTAGTGCACAAACAATCCGGTAATGTTTCCAATGCTAGATTCGTGTCACTACGGAAACCTGCATGCAATGCGTCAAAATTCCTGGGCGAAGATGGAATTCGAAGGCGAGGCGAATCCGACGATCCGCGATCCGGCGAAGGTGAATCCGAGGGCGAAGGAGGACTGCGAAAATCAGACTGCGTGTGCACAACACTGTTTAATATTTGTAACAGATTTTGTCACCGGAGTAAAACCTGAGACACGGCTTCGAAGTCCGTAGAAAAACAAAACATTCACTCTATCATCTAATGTGGGTCACCATCACCAAGATTTCAGGCATGATTACATTCTTGTCCGACATATCAACCAATTTCGACTAGGAAAGAAATAAAAGGAGACATTGAAAATATTCTCAAGAGATGCTGACATTTAAAAATCCCAGACGCTAATTATTATAAGCTAATGGAAGGAAACTAGATCTGCGTTGCCTGGGCAACGTGAAATGTTGCAGCAACCTTAGTCCGGCTTCGCCGACTAGAGTTTATTATACCAATGTGTTAGATCCAGCGACAGAAATCCACATTCGAAGGTTTTCGAACCTTTTACCTTCGACGGTTTTTTGTCCTACGACTCCCGATTCCTTTTCTTCTTCCAACCGTCACTCCTTAAATGTGATTAGCCTAATTCACATACCGCCATCTACTTGCCTCAGGTTTACAGTTTAAGTATCTTCCGCAGATGGCGTTAACCTAAACATGACAATCTTGACACAGCAGTTCTGCAAGTTAATAAAGTCTTGGCTGGAGTTGGGAGAATGGGGATTATCGAAGGCAAAGCAATATCCTATTTCGCAGAGATAAGAGAGTACGGAAGGCTTATGACAGTCGAATGCATATTTGGAAGAGAAAGGGTTATAGGCAACGCCTGCTCCCGGAGATAACAGCATTGCCAAGCAGATCTCTACCTCATGGAAAGTAAGGAGGAAATGGAGAAGAAGCGAATGGAGGCAGTCGATACGGGAAAGGACTAACAAGTCAGAATGAACAAGTCGGGTTGCAGCTCCAACTCGCTTCAAGAAGCAGCTGCGCACATCTCGTTTAGCGAATGGTTGGATGGTACCTAACTCCCCTAAATGACTCCCAGGAGCAGAATGAATCATCTGTGAGCAATCAGCAATGGCACATTTGTGAGTTTTAGAAACCATTCTGTGGGCAATTTAATATTTGCGAATATTCTGTATGCTTTCTTCATTTTTGTGTTCAGCATTGATCGAAATGTGTTGCGACTGAGGAGATTTTATTTCTGAAATCTTGTCTCACCTTGACGGAGACCCACAACAGAGAAATAAAAATAATTTATTGTAACCCACTGCTCAAAAACAATGTGAAGATGGCGGAGTAAAAAAAGTTACCACCTGTTATTCGTCCGTAATTGGTGTTGAAATAAAACTGAACTGAATTGAATTGAACTGAGAAAGAAACAAATAAACAGCAAAAGAAACACTAGTACAACAAAATAGACACAAAAATCAACAGAACAAACGGATGAACCCATGATATGGAGTAAGCCGTTTATATGCTTGTCCAGATAAGTTATCATGAAGCTTTTGGAGTTTTGCCGTTATATTGGGTGCTTTGTATTTTCGGATTATTCCCCGATTTCGATACGATATAGGCAAATAAAGCAGGTATTTACAGTATTTTTAGTACTATCTACGTAGTTTACGTATGTCACTCTGTTTCAATAGAATAAAAAGTGCCAGAAAGATAGAGTACAGAGTGATCGCAGAGAACTAAATACAAAGAAACCAAAGCTTTTCGGTTATACATACCGGTTTGACACAATCTTAGAGTATCCAAATCTAAGTTTTGTTAGGATTTGTACGCCACAAAAGCTGAAGGCTGGATTAGCCCTTTTGGAATTATAAGCTTCCAAAATCCCAACCTTTCTCCATTGTTTCGTTTTCTGTCTACCAATTTTAGCGCTTTTTCGGCCATGCCGAGTTTTGCCCGTCACACAAAGCAAAGTTTGCCGGGGTCTTTAATGTTCACTGACAACTCTTTCAAACATAAGGATATGAGAATCTTCTGTTTTTTACTTCTTTTATTTACTTAGTTTTCCAACTTTTTAACCGCGGCGCGTTCAGTTTTCAAACATTTTGCTCCCACCCGCCGCGTCGCAGAGCAAGAAGGCTGGTTAGTGTCGACAAGCGCTAACAAGGTAATAGTATTTTTGAAAAACTTTTTTTCTGATCCCTTTTGTAGGCAAAAGATCATTTCTAGTAAGAGTTGTGCTTTAAGGTGAACATTCCTTCCATCTCTTTATCAGCCGGTTAATCAAAGTTTTTCCCTGACGGCGAATTATGGTTTTCGCGAGGTAGAATGACAATTTCCGACGTCACGCCAAACTCAACCGTTATCGATAATCTCCAGCCGAGATACCGATAAAAAGTAACTCTGTCTGAAACGTCGTTTTTGCTCTGGAAACGGAATCATAGAAAATCATAGAAAGGAGGGGGAAAAGGGAATCTGACATTCACGATTCTGGTGATCCGCATTACGGTTACCGAAGTCAAATGTTTCTAGGAGAATAAGCACTAAAAGCGATCTGACCGGGCAAAAAGTAAGACGGTTCGGAACGACGTTCTGGCGAATGGTTGTTGTAACAGGGAGAAACTAGGGTTATTGATTCTAGAGCTGTGCCGTGACCTGACTTGAAGCCAGAACTATAGTTTTTGTATATTCTACATTTTGCAGAATATCCTCATTAGTCGAGAGTTATAAACAAGAGCTACGAGATCGTATGGCACTTGATACGAGTAGGTGGTACAAAAAAAGTAGATGACAAACCAAAATACCCCGCCATCCAAAAGAGCGGTTCGGACCTAAGAATACGATACCTAGTTTCACTCAAGTCTGAGCATTTCCGGCATAGCCTCGGATCATCTAGGGCAAAAGACTTTTCTACCTTCCAAGTTTCACCACAAAAGATCTACTCGTTTGGTCCCTACAGGTGCCACACGGTTTCCGCCCGCCCCCCCCCCCCCCCCCCCTCCAACTTCCCCTACCAAGTCCGAATCTGGTTTGGACTACAAAATGGATCGTCTGAAGCATTTTCTCTTACCACCTATTAAGTTTCACTCAATCTGAGAGTTTTTTGGGAACAATTCCGGTTCCCAAAACCAGAAAAAAGAGAGAAAAAGTTTCTCTCCCCTAGCGAGGTCGGATCCAGCTCGGACCCTAAAATATGTCATCTAGAGCATGTGATCTCTCTGCATTTTAAGTTCATTAAAATCGCTCCACTTGTATGACCCCTATGCGAGCCAAGACGTTCCCCTTCCAACTCCCCCCACTCTGGCTGAATACGACTCAGAAACATCATCGTCGCATCTCTGACATCTCCTATTCCCGTCCATCAAGTTCGACTGGAACCGGTGCATAGCCTATCCACAAATTTCCAGTCCCCACTTCACCCCCATCCCCTACCGTGGCCAGATCCGATCCGGACACCAAATAACAAATCAAGGCCGCATTAACTCGGATCTGTCCAACCTGCATCCCATCTTGCCCCCCCCCCCCCCCCTCATCCAACTCTCCCAACCGTGGCTCCATCGCAAATCCCTCAACTCTTAAGCGTTTTACGAGATTTCCGATGCCCCCCTTCAGTCCCCCTCCCACCCACCCCCCACACACACATGTATCGGATTCGACCAGGATTCGACACGGAAAACCTGAGACGATAGCTGTTTCCACTGGCCAAGTTTCATTCAATTCTGGTCAGCCGTTCAAAAGTTATGCGTGCCACCAGATTCCGGGCTCCCAATTCCTCCACTCCCCCATGGTGGTCAGATAGGGGAAACAACTATTATCAAGTCAGTCTGTTCGGGTCCCTGACATTCCTTCCAAGTTTCATCGTCCTAGCACATCCACCGAACTAGCTGGATCACCGGAATTCCGGACCTCCCCCCCCCCTCAAACCACCCACAGTGCCCGAATCCGGTCCGGTTACGTCAACAATGTATCTAGGACTTGTGCTTGTTCTACCCACCAAGTTTCATCCCGATCCCTCCACTCTAAGCGTTTCCCAAGATTTCCGGTCCCCCCCCCCTCCAACTCCCCCCAAAGTCGTCGAATCCTGTCCAGATTTTAAGCAGGGTATCTGAGACAAATATCAAGTTCCATTAAGATCCGAACAGTCGTTCAAAAGATAGAAATACCTCTAGATTCCGGATTTCCCCTCCCTCCACGATGCTCGGAAAGGGGAAGTGACTATTTCCAACTTAATCTTTTGGGGTCCCTGATATATACGTGCCAAGTTTCATCTTCCTAGCTTATGTGGAAGTACCCGAACTAGCAAAACCTTGACAGACCGACCGAGAGAGCGACAGACCGACGGACGGACAGAAATTGCGATCGCTATATGGCACTTGGCCGAAGGGCAAGTGCCATAAAACACGCGACTTTATTTACACCAATTTCTTTGATATTACGCACAACCCCATACCAACGATCAAAACCGGAATCACGTGGCCTTGAGAGTTTTTTGAATTATTAGCGTGATTTTCTCTCTGTATTTGGGGTGTCGTGGGCAGGGGCGTCACGTATGGAGAGGAAGGGGATGCCCCCCCCCCCAATGTTGTCTGTAAGTCGGTAAATTATAACCGAGTCGGCGCGGAGCGCCACGATTTTTCGTAAAAACAGTCGACTTTTTCTTGGAAACAGTCGATTTTTCTTAAAAACAGTCGGATTTTCGTAAAGTATTGTATTTTTTCTTGAAAACAGCCGGTTTTCCTGTAAACCGGTCAATCTTTCGTCAAAACAGTCATTTTTGGTTAGTAACGCCTAGTCGTGGGCTCAAATCCCACCTGACGAGGTCTTGTTTCTTTCGGTTCACTACTAAAAATGAATGCTGTCATAAGTAAATTTAAAATAATGCTCACCTAGGGATCCAAACTGGACTTTTAGCGTCTGATTTGACATTGTTGTTGTTAACGATTAAGGATTTTGGCCGTCCGACCTGTTGTTTCGTTGTGCGTATGGCTTGCTTGATATCATTCAGGGCAGCTTCAACGGACGTCCGACGGTCACTTGAAGAACTACAACGACCTAAAAGACGAAGTGAATGAGAGACAAAAACAAAACCAGGCCATAACAGCCACGTCCAACCTTCCAGATCTTTCTTCTGGATTCAGACATCTGAATTCGTTAAAGGATCCCTCTTGCTTATTCTGCCTTTCATAATATACTTGGCTCCCATATGGAATTATAAGCTTCTAAAATCCCCACCTTTCTCCGTTGTTTCGTTTCGTAACTACGAATTTTTAGCACTTTTTCGGCCTTGCCGAGTTTTCCCGTCACCCAACGAAAAGTTTGCCGGAAACTTCATTGTCCGCTGATAACTCTTGCACACATGAGGATGTGACAATCTTCTGTTTATTACTTCTTTTATTTGCTTAGTTTTCGCACTTTTTAACCAAGGCACGTTCAGTTTTCAAATCTTTGCGCCCAGCCGCCGAGTCGGAGAGCAGGAAGGCTGGATATAACCGACATGCGCTAACAAGAGAATCGCTATTTTCAGGTGAAAAGTAATGATATTTTCGAAAACGTTTGTTCTGATCCATTTTATAGAGAAAAGATCATTTCTAGTAAGAGTTGTGCTTTAAGATGGATCCAGAAGATCAAGCTAGCCGTCTGGAGGTCCGGACGCCCCAGATTCTATAATACTCTTGATGACTAACTCTTCTTGCCGATGCAAAATCGCCCTGTACCAAGCTGAAGAGCCAGAAGCGGTATCACAGCTGCTTCCAAAAATCGCCATGATTGGTTAACACAGGATTGGGTTGCTGAGTTTGATTCGTTAGTGCTACGTTTCTCATTATTCCAGAGGATCCCTGGCGTGTTTTGGACTTAGTCATATAGAGTATCTGGAAGGGTTTCATGGAGGCAAAACTTTGAGAGACAAAATAAATATGCAAATGGCTGGAGTGGGGAAAAGAGGAAGCGACTGACAGCTCTGATTGGGAGATAAGAGACGATGCGAAAAAGACCTCCACGAAACTCTGATTATCTATCATCATTGCAATGAGTGAATTACTGCAATTTCACGGGCACACAACACTTGATGCGGAGTAGAGAAAACACAAAAAGAAACAGAAAGAGGAAGAAATATATAATGCTAATCTGTCGAGAGGACTTGGCTTAACAAGATCCAGATATCCGATAATCTGAAATTCTGGTTTCAAGCCAGCCTACAACAAACGCCTGATTATTGGAAGGCTATAGTATAATAATAATAATATAACTGCAGTAAAAAGGCTTTCGCCTCTGTTAATTCCTCGAGAAAATGTGTACACTAAATTGAATTTCAGCCAGGTGACGATCCACGCCTGCTTTAAACTGATTAGTACTTTCGGCATTTACGACATTTTCGGGGAGATTATTCCAATGTTCCACTATCCGGTTTTTGGAGCTCCATTTTCAAATGTCTTTTCGGAATTTCTCATCACGAATTTTCAAGCTATGTCCTCTGAGACCGTTGTGATTGAGAGTGAGGACATCATCAGGCCTTATGTTATCATAGTAACTATGACAAATCTTAAAAGTTGCCGAACAGCGAAATACCCTAACCCAATGAAATACGAACGATTAGAGTGAAATTCAGATAAAAACCATCTAGAACTCTTGGTGCTGCAGGGTTCATTACGGATGCCCGAATGCGGGTTCGCATAGGAATCCCCTGAGTATACAACCTTCGGCACAACCTGCAATACTAACCAAGCATTCGTGGTAGACTGCCCTAAGATAAAAAATCTAACTCCTTTCGGAACACTTACTGAATACGTTTTAGCCCCCCCCCCCCCTCCATATTTCACAAACGCAGCTGGACCTAAGGGTCCTGAAGGACTGAGTCAAGCTAAAAGGGCTTTGGCCTCAGCATTTAGATCAAGTGCCGCAGGGGAAAATCGGGAAAGGAAGGGGCTCTTAAGAAGACGTTGATGCCAAAACTGAGTGCATGCACAAAAAACTGATAACACAGTTTGAATCTTCTTTTCCTGAACGGAAAAGAAAGGTTTGTTCTTCTGACAAACCTTACCTAAATTCAGAAACAAAAAAACTTATAAAGAAGAAATTAAAACTTTTTAAAGAAGGAAAGCGTGAAGAAGCCAACAAGCTGAGAAATGAAATAAAGAAAAAAATTAAGAAAGCCCAAGCTGATTTTTATTCGAACGAAGTTGATCACCTTTTAGCTTCTAAACCGGCGAAGTTCTTTCAAGAAATAAAAAAGCTGGCAGGTAAAAATCCTTCACCTGTTGATTTTAAGAAAGACGAACTGCCTGTCAAAACAGCCAATGATTTAAATGCCCATTTTGCCGCAATTGTTCAGTCTTACCCACCACTTTCTCCAAAGACCCCTTCTGCTAATGGGCCCGTTATATCCCAAGTACACAGTATTCCTCCTCAAGACCTCCCTGAAATAATGATATCCGAGGTGAAACTTAAGCTGTCCAAGCTAAAAAGAACTGCAGTTACGCCTTTTGATATCCCAGTGACGTTAATTAAGGCCTTTGCAGCTGAATTGGCCCTTCCGCTGACCAACATTTATAATAAAATATCACGAAGTGGCCAGTACCCTAAGAAGTGGAAAGTGGGGTTTATTACACCAATACCAAAGAAGGGTGGTGCCAATGATTTTACTGGGGTAAGGCCCATTTCTGTGACTTCAGTTTTTAGCCGCGTGTATGAAGGTTTTGTAGCTGCATGGTTGAAAAAATATTTAGCATCAGTCATTGACCAGCATCAATATGGAAACGTCCCGAAGGCTTCTACAACACATTATTTAGTAAGTCTTATAGATTTTATCCTGAAGAATCTGGACACCCCAGATAAATGGATTAACCTTATAGCTATTGATTTTAAGAAGGCTTTTGATCTTGTAGACCACCAAATACTGTTAAATAAGTTAATTGAGAATAATGTACCTGAATTTATTGTAAATATAGTACGGGGATTTTTAACGGATAGATTACAAATTGTAAAGTATAAACAGTGCATGTCAGACGCGCTTCCAGTTTTTTGTGGGGTGCCCCAGGGAACTGTGCTTGGTCCTCTGTGTTTTCTTATTATGATAAATGATGTTGCTCAGGACATCGATGAGCGATGGAAATTCGTAGACGATTTATCACTGGCAGAAGTTGTGGGAAAGAATTCAAAAAGTCAATCTTTGGGTATAATCCAGGATATTGCTACAGAAGCTTCTCGGTCGAATATGGTAGTGAACAGCGACAAATCTACAATACTAACAATTTCATTTCTTAAAACTCTCCCACAGTTCCACCCTCCCATTCCTGATAACCTTACTTCTGACCAAATTACACTCCTTGGCGTTATTATATCTTCTGATATGTCTTGGGAGGAAAATACCAAGTATATTTTAAAGAAAGCTAACTCTTCCATGAGTATGTTAAAAATCCTAAAGAAATTCAAAGTCCCTAAAGAAAGAATGAAAGATTTGTATTGTATGTTTGTCCGTTCACTACTTGAATATGCCTGTCCAGCATGGCATTATGGACTTACAAAGAGTGACTCAGATAAGTTGGAAAGAATCCAAAAACGCGCTGTTCAAATTATAATTGGTGGCCATAAAATGCCGTACTCGTATCTCCTAAAGGAGTGTAAGCTGGAACCCCTTTCTGTTCGTAGAGAACAGCTGTGCCAACGTTTCGGAACAAATCTGTTATCCCACCCTTTCTACCGAAATATGCTTCCTCCACCCTTTAAACCGGAAAGAAACAGACCTCCAAGAGAAGCAGCTATGAAAGTACCAAAACTCACACCTGTCGCTTGTAAAACTGAAAGGTACCGGAATAGTTTTGTGCCTCAGTTTACCTTGTATCATAACAACCTTACTTGAATTGCTGTATTTATTTTATGACAATTGTATATATGTTTTAGTTGTAGGTTAATGACAAGTGCCAATTAATTTGCTCGCGCATGAAATGTTGTGCCGCATTTATTTTGAAATTAAATTAAATTAAGTCTTTCCCACCGCAGGCTCAGGACTGAATCAAATTGGTAAGGGGTTCTAAGCTCCATGACATGGTTGGTTCCTTAAAGTTTAACTGAAAAGCCAACTTATTTTTGTGTCACTTAACTGAATATACTGAATTATTTGGATTCTACTAAGGGATTTTTATTATTTTCCACTATCTGCTCTAGTTATGACGTTCAGAGTATTTGCAGCCGCCCTCACGCATTTTCAGCGGGTCCTCAAGCCAATTTAAGTGAATAAGTGCTGGGTAACTAGATCGTCCAATCCCAGCCCTTTTCAGGTAAACTTCAAGTGATACAAACGTTTGCTCTAAAACACGAAAGGTCGGTGTTCTAGAATCCCTGAATTTTTTAGTGGAACTTAGGATTGCGGAGAAAAGGAAATGGCACATTTACTGCCTTTTCACTTCTGTCCTTGACAGAGAAGAAAATCCACAATTCCACAATTTAAGGTCGAAAGGATATTTACGACGAAAGGACGTCAAAATCAATGCAATATGCAGAAGCATCACGGCAAATACGGTTAAGGCTTCGTCGGCCTGAATAAAACTCTTACATACTGTTTTAACACCAGCTTACGTAGTTCTCCGTAACGTAAAATTAGAGCTGCAATGTGTTTAACTTAAAGCACCTGTCCCAGTAACTTCGACTATCATTCATTTTCTCATCTAACGTTGCGTGCCTTCAACGACTAAATTCCCATTTCTTCGGAATTCTTTTACTACCCGGAATCGCCATTGGTATTTCCTATGAACGTGGTTGAGCAAAATATTCGGCATGATTAAGGTCGACCCCTCGATCAAAATGAGATTTGTGAATTAAATGACATCAATAGACCCAAGGGGTCTCTTGATATTTCCATACGCTTGCTTTGGAAATATCATATTGCAGTAGAAGTATGTTTATCTGAACAGTTACTTATATGTGAACAGTAGAGTGTTGGGCTAAATGGTAGAATGAAGATCCAAAATAGCTATTCAGGTGTTTTCAGATGCCCTTAGTTACCTACTTTGGTCAACTCATAGTTGACTTTAGTCACAGCAAGTGCACGATAAAGGCAAAGTTCAAAGTCAACAAACGTTCAAATAAGCATGCCTCTACCGTATGTGTCTTGGGACATTAAAAGGAAATAAGTGCAAATAACTCCGACCAATCAAGTCGCCATTTATAATACGCAGGCCTTACTCACTTCACGGACAAAATTTTTAGACAGGAAAAGAAAACGGCCATCCTTCGGACAGCTGCTTATCGCGAAATGTAAGTTGTACCACTGATCTCTTCCTAGACTGAACATTTGTATTTATTTGCTAACCCGCCACAGTAGGGTGTTTTCAGACGGACCGCCAACCCTCTGTGTGATTTACTGGGATATCCAGTTTTTGTCTGAACCCATTAGAATTTAGTTTACAATAAATGTACTGGGCGTTGCTTAGGTTGTTGTTTTCCACGAGAAGCTCATTTAGTAGATAGGCAGTGTTGGGACTAGTATTTCAAATTTGTACTTAAAGGACCTGTCTTACCTATAATACTAATGCAACCTACTTCCACAGTCAATCCATATATTTCTAAACCCGGAGACCCCAATTTCGTACAGTACATTCTAACCCTTCCATATTTTCTCACTTGCCGTGTTTTGCTACCTTGGATGTGTACCACGCTGTCGACGGTTGTCTGCGAGAAGTTTTTCCATCACAAAAACCGGTTATGTAAATTGTTTCCCTGTTTTCGCTACAAGTCAATGGGTCTTGGAAAAGGCTTAAAACAGACCAAAACCGTGGGTTGTTTGTAGAAAGCACAGCCTGGTTTTAAAGTATTTAAGAATTTCAAAATACTGTAAGTGGAAGAGTAAATAGTGCAAAGGGTCCTTTAAGTATTAAAGGACACCTCGCACCACTTGTTTCTGCTAAGATGTTCTGTGAGAGTTGACTACTTTAAAAACTTAGCTATGCTTACAGAGAATTAGACAAGGCTAGCCTACTCTGTTTTTAGCCCCTACCTTGCTTGCCAGGTTAATTTTTTTTATCAATTGCGTGTTTTTGTTTAAATACAGATCAATCAAACCAAAGCTGATACTCTTCTTGCCGATGCAAAATCGCCCTGTAACGGAAGAGCCGGAAGCGGCAACACAGCTGCTCCCAAACATCGCCGTGATTGGTTAACACAGGATTGAGTTGTTGAGTTTGAGTCGTTAGTGCTACGTTTTCTCGTTCTTCCCGAGGATCACTGGCGTGTTTAGGACTTAGTCATATAGAGTATTTAATAAAACTGATTTGCTTGCTGAGCCGTTTTGTCGGTCTGTCAAGGAGTGACTTGGATGTAAGAAAAAAGACAACTAGTTACCTTCGACAAGGCGATGGAAAAATGCTTTTAGCACACTACTACCGAAACGTACGAGTGTTAAATGTGTTAACGAAAATCTCTAAAACTTCTGTCCTGTCAAAATTTGTTAGAGAGTTTTGTCTTCAGCCTTTTTTTCTACATACTGAGGTGAATCCCGACCCTAGCCAGTCTGGAGCCGTTGCCACGCATTCCTTAATAAGGCTAATCTAAACCAATCTATAAAACGCCTATTCTGTCCGAATTTTTTAGAGTTTATTTTAAAGCATTTATTTCTACATACTGAGGCGAATCTAGACCGTAGTCTTAATTCAGACTCAGTGCAGTGCCACGCATTTCTTGACTGGGCAAGTCGATAATCTTTGAATTATTCAGTGCTGATGATATTTAGCCCATCTTCAGGTTCCCGGCAACATTTCCTATCCCTCAGACTCAGACATCACCCAACGAAGAACAAGGAAAGTTGTCAAGGAAACTTTTTTAGGCATGATTTATTAAAACAGATTTTCACCGTTCTGAAAGTATTTTATTCATGGCGAACTCTAAGACGGAATGCCGAGTTTTTTTTATGTATGCTCAAGTTGGATCGTAAGTCCGATGTGTGGGGGAGACGAATGTATTCTCCGATTCATGTGCGAGTGTGGTAAACTGTGTGACACAAGGAGGAGCGTTTTTTATAAGGTGGAATACTGGTAGGACTGGGTAGTTCAAATGACAGGGACAAACATTTTTAGGTAAATAAGGGGACTAGGGGAAGATAGCTAGGAAACATCGAAATACATTTTTACATGACATAAGGAGGGGCATTTTTAATAGGGTGGAGTATAGGGAGGATTGGGTAGTTTAGATGACGGGAACAACATTTTTTAGGAAACAAGTATCACTTGTCTCACTTACTCCTGGTAAGGAGTAAATATTAAGGATTCTTGTTGTGTATAGTGTTCACGTTTAGTTGTTTGTTATTAAGTCACAGGCTAGGTGGATAATTGTAAGTTGTTGTGTTTAGCTATTTATTTTTAAATTCACGTAGTATTAATAAATTGCAGCACGAGTCCTTAGGACTTTCTTTTTCCTGCAATAGGATATTAGTAATGTTATTTTATGTTATTTTCAATGTTTTGGTAAAAATAAAAAACCTACCTACCTACCTACCTACCATTTACTTTCTTATATTTGGTTGATATTAAATGTATCGGCTTTTGTGGAGTTGACATATTTGAAATGGTTGTCGTAGAGTTGATGTTTTTGTTCCTTTATGGCCCGATGGGCTTTCGTTTGGAGGGAGCCAGGCATTCTGATCTCTGATCACAATTGAAGGTGGGTCTATCATTACTTGCGGACATACTAAAACCAATCAGAACCGTTAGGGGAAAAAACGATCGATGATGGGTCTTGCGACTCACGGGCACAATACAACCACTCAGAACCAACTTTTTAAGAAGAAATTGATCGTCTGATCCGTCAGTCAGGCATTCTGATCTCTTGCTGACGGGCTTTTGGTCCTTGAACTTCAAACAGAATAGTGCAGCTCACGGACACATCACAACCAGAGGTGGGTCTATCTTACTTGCGGACATACTGCAACCAATCAGAACCGACTTTTTAGGGGAAAAAACGATCGATGGTGGGTCTTGGGGGTTGGTGGTGACATGGGTCTTGACACAATACAACCAATCAAAACCAACTTTTTAGGAAAAAATTCATCGTTTGATCCGTCAGTCAGGCATTCTGATCGATCACTGACGGCTTGAAAGGAGTGTGAATCACCGGCCCTTCTTCAATTGGACAGCAAAAAGCTCCGCCAAGTCTTTTCCGCCAATAAAAGACGAGGTTTTGGTGTAAGAAGGGAGAAATGCCGCGTATCATCTTTTGAAGTTCATGCATATTTTAGGCACTTAAACAGTGGAATCAAATGACTGGTGTCCCCTGTGCTTTCAGACGGAATAAAAATAAGCTTACTATTCCCCGAGTCGACCAATCTGCAAAGTCCGTCGTCTGTAGTGGATCGATGGATCATAGGAGCCGGGGGCGGAGGCGTATTTGACAATCCTGCAATATAGTAGTTGGGTTAGGCAATGTTAGAGACATGGGTGGAAAACGCGTAACCGTAACACGTTTCCGGGGTTTTGTTCAGGCATCTAAAAGCTTTGTGGAATGTAAGCATCTCCCCCAATCCGAATCAGAATAAAAGCATTAAAGGAACAGAAAACTTGACTCAAACTTGACTCGGGAGCTAGCTGACATATCAAGAATGTACCCCGAGTCGATCTTGAGAGTAAGAAAAATTCTCGTAACGACCATTACAGTTTCCGGGCAGTTTCCGAGAATTCGACTTCTGAGTTAGTAGGAAAAAAAGCAAAAGGTTTGTGTGCCGGGAGTAGGAATCGAACGCACGACCTCTTGACTACTATCCCGATGCGTTAGTCAACACGGCCAAAGGCGAAATTTTACGGTGCATAAGTACATAATTACAGTGCATAAGGGGCAAGGGCCTGCCAGCTAGCTTTGGGAACACTAAGGAGAGGGTTCGAGAAAACAAAGAAGGGGGGTCCTGTCGACAATAAGTCCCTGTATCTTTATCTAAGCCCCCCAGGTCCGTTTGATGGCCGAAAGTTGCGTAGTCAAGTTTTCTGTGCCTTTAAGCAAGCTTATTTGTGAAAGACAAAAATGCTCCTCAGCCGGGATTTGAACCCAGGACCCTCTGCTTCCAAAGGCAGACGCTCTACCAACTGAGTTATCGAGGGGATAGTGAACATAGTTCGTAAACCAGTACAATAGTCAGATAGAAGCCGGTCATAGGAACAGTGATCCCGCCGGAAGGGAAATTCCTTTGTATAGAGCGCCGTCTAGGTATTACAGACTTATTTGTTGAGCTCTAGATACTCCTTGAGCCCAATTCTTCGGCCCTTCTTGGCAAGGATCCTCGTCAGGCTGTTCAGCTTCAAGGGACAACAGCAGGGACCGGAAGAAGCGAATCTGCAATAATCCTAAACGCTGCAAAAGCATAGTCGCTAACTATCCGTTTTCAGCCGCTGTTTGAATATATTGTTAAGCTCTTAGTAGACTACGCAAGATTATTTTGGCAATTCTATCGGGCCTCTGCCGTTTTTGTCCACACTAAACGCATTACGGATCAGATTTTACCGGCCGGATATTCTGCACTTTCATCATCAAGTTGAACAAATCTCAACTTTTCCATATGAAACTGATGATGGTGTTGAAAATCCTGGCTGGAACTCCAGTCCGCCAGCGCTCGGAACTGATCGTCTGTCCAAGCCACAAGAAGTATTAAACTGCTCAACTGACCGCTTTTAACAGACGAAGCAGAATATTCGAAAAATTCTCGCAGTTATATTAGGCCTACTTGCAATACTCTTGATGACCAACTCTTCGTGCCAATGAGGAATCGTCGTTTGCCCAGCGAAGAGCCAGAAACGTCAAGACATCAAACGTTGTTGATTGGTATACACAGGATTCGGATCAATTCTGAGGGTTCGTTTGGGTGACATTTCTTTTTCTTCCCAAGGTTCACTGGAGTGTTTTTTAAAGTTTAACTGAAAAGCTAACTTATTTTTGTATCATTTAACTGAATACACTGGATTATTTGGATTGTTTAAAGGGATTTTTTTTTCACTATTTAGTCTAGAATCGTTCAGAATATCTATGGCCGTCCTTACAACGGAACATTCTACCATGACGTGGAAAATTTCAATCTCAGTACAAACGCGGATTTTCAAACAATGTTTACAACGGGTACGTCAGCTATGATTCTTCATCAGCGATATTTCGGCCCTTTTTGGCAAGGGTCCTCGTCAGGCTGTCAATCCTCTGGTTCAACTTCGGGGAAGGAAACAAACCTGTAATCCCGTTGTAAACATTGTTTGAATAAATGTTTCAAAGTCAGCTTGGGCTCAAAGAATATTTATTTTCATTGGCCAGTGGTGAGCTAGGCGATCACTGCTCATTGCGTGAACACTTATTTTTTTTAAATCGCTTTCATCAAGCATAAACACAGGTACAAGCGCACAGAAGTATCACAAATTCGAGAGGGAAATTCCACTATATCAAAATCGATTATTAAACGTATTTTCGTCGGGTCTTCAAGCCTCTTTAAGTGAATAAGTGATTGGTAACTAGATCTTTTCATCTCAGCTCTTTTCAGTTAACCTTTCAGTATTTTAGCGCGTAGCGCAACCGCACCGCTGCTTCAAATTGTCCAACTTTGCGCTCAACCACGAACAAACCCGTAGCTAACCCTGGTAGAAGAGCCCTTTTGTACAAAGGACCCTTTCAACCCCCCACTACGTAATATCCCCCTCTTAATCAGCTCGTTGGGAGACAAACTTCATAAGTGAATTGTAGCACTTTATACTGTTCTTTCTCGGTATTCTCATTTCCATCTCTTTTCCTGTCCGGGGGCCGTCCCCATCTCGAAAGGCAATCACTGGCGGTCCGCTGGAACGCCAAAATCCCCTCAACTTAGTGCCATAGAGTGCGGGGCTAAGAGACGAGACTGGAATAAACATCGCGAGAATCTGACGACATAGTTTCCTGGGCGCTATTCTGCAGCGGTTCGTCTTAAGTGGCCATCATTTTGGTTTAGTTCCCGCCGAGGGCTAGAAAAGATTCTCTAAGACTAATTACGCAGTCAACGCGAAGACTCCGGAAAATCCCCGGAGCCGTTTCCTTTGGCAAATCCAGTATATGCTCACCTGTAAGAGCGGGTATCCGGTCAATATTGCGAAAACGAAAATAACGACGGTTATATCGCGGTAGCAAAAACCGCACTCTGCGAAAACAGGAAGAAAACCGCGACTGTCAAAGCAGCCGAAGTCAATACCGCGACGTATAAAAACACGACTGGTCAAATATAAGGTTTGAAGCCAAGCTGACCATTCATTTCAAATAACAAATAGAAAAACGAGATTTTCGGGGTTTTTCTTGATCAGCCCCTCCAAGATGATGTGCGAGGGATAAATACAATTTCGGATATTTCGGTTGCATTTCCGGCAAAACCGTCTTCTGCGAAAGAAACAAAACTAAATTATAAAATCCACCACAATAACAACAGGAAAAGTTTTGTTTTTGTTTTGTTTTTTGTTTTTTTCTTTCGCTGAGGACGGTTTTTCCGGAAGTGCAACCGAAATATCCGAAATTGTATTTATCCCTCGCACATCATCTTGGAGGGGCTGATCAAGAAAAACCCCGAAAATCTCGTTTTTCTATTTTTATACGACTGGTCAAAACTTTTCCTGACAGACAAAAAATGTTAATTCCCCAATTTAATGAGACGCACGTCTTCCGACTACAGCATTCAAACAGGGAGGTAAACGGTAATATTTTTGCGTTAGTACAATATTTCCTCTAGCCTCAGTCCGACCGATTCTTGGAACTCGGAGAGTTCTCTAACATTTGTCATGCAATGTGGCAGAGGAATATTCAATGTGGCAGAGGAAAAGACTAGGCTATCAAGGATCAGCGACGACATTTATTCCTGGTCGAAACTACAAAATTTAATTGCTGGAAATTTAAGGGAAAAGTTATGTTTTGGCACGACTGTTCATAGGCCCTTGCGGGATCATGAAAATATATTGTTCAGTCGAAAGTTTTGTTTGCAGTTTGCGATGATGATGCGCACTTTATGGGCTAGCGCACTTTAAGGGCGCTAGAAATTGATCTGTAAGAAAAACCCTTGAGGCAACGATGATCACTGGTCCTTGTCTTAACTTTATGTTTAAGACGCGAACTTCAAAGCGACTAGGAATTCATTTGTGAGCAAAACCCTTGAGGCACAAATGAGAAAGATCAAACTCTTCTCAAATATCGAGTTTCATTAAGATCTAATCACCGGTTCTAAAGTTGTGCATGGTTTAAGTTTCCGGATTTTCCCTCTTCCCCGATCCCCGCATGCTCGGATCTGGGGAGTTAATATTTTAAAGTCGATCTTGTCAGTTCTCTAATGCACCAGCCAAGTTTCATCGTCCTAACACTATCTGGAAGCACCTTACGTCGCGACGACCGGAACTTTCCCCCCCACAGTTCACGCATCCGGTCCGGTTCTATAAACAATGTATTAAGGGCTCGTGTTTGTTCTTCCCACCAAGGTCCATCCCGAGCCTTCCACTCTGAGCGTGTCACACGATTTTCGGTTTCCTCCCCTCCCCCCCCCCTAACTCTCCCAAAAGTGACGGAACCGGTCCGGACTTCAAATGGGCATCTGAGACAAGAAAACTTACCAAATATTAAGTTTCATTAAGATCCGATCTCCCATTCGAAAGTTATACATACTTCATGATTCCGGATTCCCCTTTCCTACCCTCCCCCCACGACGGTCGGATTGGGGAAGTGACTATTTCCAAGTTAGTTTGGTTGGGTACCTAATACGCCAGCCAAGTTTCACCGTCCTAGCGCATCTGGAAGTACCCTAACTCGAAAACAGTGGACTGACCGACCAACCGACGGAAAAGTGATCAGTATATGGCACTTGGCCGGAAGGCAAGTGCCATACAATCCCAGACAGACTTTCTGCTAGGTTACTTTTTTCTAACTTGTCAACTTACACAAAGGAGACGAAAATATGACAAGCGAGAAAACAGCCGCGTTTCACAATTTTCCTGGCAAAAAGTTCTTTAGTAAATTCCGGTTAAAAATTTTGCAATATCCAGCGGCGGAAACGTGAAAAGCTTACACGATTCTGCTAACACAAGTCAGTCGGGGGGTTGAAAACAAGTGAAGAAAAGCATACCATAAGTCTCATGCTTTGCTGACGTACCAAATGCGGGAATGCAAGGATGAGGTTAGAAAGGAGGGGCATTAACAGACAGCCTCAGCTGTACACACCATTTTCGATCGGCAAACGATACATGGACATTCTCGAAAAGATCAGACACTTATAAATACTGTTAAGTACCGAACACGCTGGAACAGACCCCCCCCCCCCCCATCAGACAGGTTTTCTCTTAATGACTGAAAAAAAATGAATGAAAAAAAAAAAACATTCCTTGTCCAACTCTCGTCTCCTGTTCCTTAGCAAATGTTCACGGATAAAAGACTACTACAAATTTCAAAATGACAAATCACACAGCAAATCACAAGAAACTTTAGGGAAGTTTCTTCTCTCTAAACCCAAGCATCGAGACATCTTACCACCCACTGCACCGCCCAACAACCGTACGCGTCACCAAAATAAACTGGTTCCAGTAGCTTCGCGAACGAACCGCCATGCAAATTCGTTTGTACCTTTTTTTACGGATTTTCTAAACAAAGCCGAATGATATTTTCCTTTTTGTGTGTTAATTTGTTACTTAGTATAGTGAAGCAACGCAAATTAGCTGTTAGCTATGATGTTGTCTAAATAAACCTATCTCTCTCTCTCTCAGCTCCTGCTCTTACAGTTGAATTTTCGGCGTACCTTGGATTTGACGTGAACCGTGTATAATCTATAAAACTTAGCGCACAATGTTTAAACTTTCGCTAGAGGCTTGACCAAGATCAAGAATAGCAAATGAGAGAAGGCCAACACCCACCGGTCCCAAGCACTTTACCTACTTACCTATCAAGTTTCCGTCAACATTCGGACTGATATGATTTTCTAACTCCCCGGCGAAGGATTGGCTCTTCAAGAACTGCTCGACCTGCTTTGTATAATCCGGCTTCTCAGCGACCTCTCTGAAGTCAGCCTTCGGCAATCCCGGCGGAAACACCGGAACCCCAGAGTTCATCTGGTTACTAAACGGGTTGAAACTAGCACGTAACTGTCCATTGGCCATAGGAGGTTGAAAGTTCGGTCGCGCCGGTCGTGGGTTCGTAGGGGGGCCGATGTAAGTAGATGGCATAGAGCCAAAATTCTGCACTGGTAGTGCCGTCATGGTAACAGAGGGAGACAGGCAGAGAGGTTGTGCGGGGGGTTGCGACATTGCCCTCAAAGCAGCTAGGCTGGGCTTCGGAACTGGGGGTGCAGGTTCACTTTGCGCCCGTGGGAATTTTTCAGCCAAAGAGGTCCTTTCCAGGGTTTGTTGGATAGCCTGCATCTGTTGATTAATCAGCGGGTCCAGCAAGGGCTTGTCACCAGTTACTTTCTCGTTAGCTAGAACACCGTTTACAATTTGTCCGTGATCTGGGGGATTTTGGCTCACTGGTTCCGAATTGGCTTTTACGGACATTCCGCGTGCGGAATCACTTTCAACCTCAACTTCCGATTCGAAATCCGACGAATCCGGATAGGGATACATTCCCCTTACCGGAATCTCTCTTTCTCGAACAGCCTTCGGCGGATTAGCAGGAGCACTGACCTGTCCGGTCTCCATTGGCACATCCACGATTTTTTCGATTTCTGCACTTTCATCAATATCCTGTTCGATTTCTTCCACCTCGGGAGGCGCAGCTAGTCGGCGCGCCACATACGCGTTGCCAACCTTCTTGCCGAGTCTGTACTCATAATCTTCACGAAACTTGTCAACAAAATGCTCATTAGCGTCAAGTGACGTGTCCTCGAGTAGTTCACATGGACTCAAATTTTCCTGGGGATAGCTCGTTGAAAACTGGAACAGACTAAATGAGCCATCGGGCTTATTCTGTATTTGCATGACTTCCTCTGTTTGCTCAAACTCCTGAAGGTTGATAAAACTGTCCTTTATCTTTTCCGCGCTGTTATCGCTCTCAACCCTTTTCGCAAATCCAGGCTTGGCCGAATTGATCGTGCTGAATTCGGGGCTGGTGTCGCATGGCTGGCCGTTGTATGCATAATCCGGACTACTCGTATCGTAGATAGTAACCCCGTTGACCACCTCCGGCCGTGCACCATATCGACGCGGTGACTTATCGTACTGAATTATTTTCTGCTTGTCTGAGACGTAATTAGGAATTTTGATGGGGGTACCGGCCTCACTGTGTGTGCGACTTGTGAGCCCTCCGCTTTCACTCAAGGAGGATATATCGTCAGAGGAAAAGCTCTTGATAAGCCCGAGCGTACGAGGGAATCGGCGGGCCGTCGGGCGGCATTCGCTTTCATCTTCACTGTCGCTTTCCCGAAATTTATTCTCACTAATATCATCATAGATAACGGTTCCACACAGATGATTTCTCGGTCGGGGGCGGTACCCTTCGTAGTTTGGAGAAAGTCCAAATTTTTGAAATTCAACTGAATCAACACTCTCCGAGCCGTCCCAAGATAGCGGCCGACGAAACTGAGCGTTTGGTGAGCTGAGAGTGCCAGTACCATTTTGTAACTCTTTCAGGCGTGTGAGTCTATTAACACGGCGCTGCCTATCCATCGGTCGCCTCTCAGGCCTCATCCGGGTAGACTTAGGTCTCATTTTCCTAGGGAACTTGCGATCCGTTCGAGCTGCAATAAGCGGGGACACCTTTTGGGTTTCAACCTGCAGCGCGCGACAGGATTCGTTGTGCGAGGACAAGTCAGACAGGTCTGGGTCCTGCCTTATCATACGAAATAAACTGGGGTAAACCCTACCACCGGAAAAGGTTGGCGAGGGAAGGTCCGCTAAGCTGTTTTCCGTTATGACCACCTCTGGCCTTGGAGGGGGCCGCTGAGCCTCTGGTTTCTCAATCAGGTCGGCGAGGTCGCTCTTGGGTTTACAGCGTGGAAAGAGTTGCTCCAGTGCGTCCTCTAGCTCGGAGTCCGTTAGGGATATTTTCAGTTTGCTGCCACGATCCACCATGCCGTCAGCTCCTCAGTGAAGGACGGTGGGCGCATCTTCGACGGAGACAAAAGATACTAGAAGTTATAAACAATCAATAAGCGAACAGAACAGTGTCACGATTTGGAAACTTTTCAAATGGCAAAACGGCGATCAATATCCTCTCATTGGGTAATGAGAAAGGGGTTAGTAGGATAAATATTCCTTGGTTGCCCACAAGTTCGTTTTCCAACTTGAGCGGTTTTGAGCCTGAAGAGGGCCCTTGCCAAGAAGGGCCGAAATATAGCTCCAATAAAATTCAGCTGACGTATCCGTTTTGCACCATCAAATACGTTAGTAGGATAAATGTTCCTTCAGACCAAGCTGACTGCGAATCATATTTGATCGTGCAAAACGGATACGTCAGCTGAATTTTATTGGAGCTATATTTCGGCCCTTCTTGGCAAGGGTCTTCTTCAGGCTCAAAACCGCTCAAGTTGGATAGACGAACTTGTGGGAAACACCACACTTGTAAAACGTATCTCCCAGCGTGTGTGAATGTGATATGATATACTATGCTATTTATGTATATTTAAAGCACAAGGGAGATAGCAAACAAACAGAAATAAATAAATGTATTGTAAAACACTACTACACCACACTAAACACTACTCAAACACTTTTCCTGTGTATACTAGCCACTCTGAGGAACCTCGCCAGGTTTTTCAAACTAAGAATCTGACTCCGCATAATTTTTATCTTCTGCTAAAATTATTGTTATTAGTGCGTGTATAGGCTATGTGTGTGTTTGTTTTTGTTCAGTGTTTATGCCTTAGGCTAGGATTTTATTATATATCTTAAAATGATATTAGTTGCGTTTTTGCAGATACCATGATATCTTTACCACGGTAACTGGATCTAAAATTAGTGTTTTTTGCAGTTACTATGGTATCTGATACCACGGTTGCTCTGCAAAAACGACAATTGCCGAAATTGCGCTTTTCGAAGTCATCCCTAAAGAAAAACTGATATAAAGTTACATTACTAAGTTCCAAACTTCTTTCTCAGCAATATTACAAAATCCTAGTCTCAGTTATTGGTAATGATGAAAGTGAAATGACTTTTTCAGACCCACGATCGGTTACCACGGTCGGGCCGTGGTATCTGGATATCAGATACCACGATAACTGCCCAGATACCACGATAACTGCAAAAGCGCCTTTTGACCGTGGTATCAGACCATGGTATCTTTCTCAATTCTCTTCCACTTTTGATTGAGGAAGGACTAACGAGAATGACAAACGGAGAATAGAGAAGTGACTTCTGGTTTCCCAGAACTGCGAAGCTTTCCCCGTTCTCATTTTCGACAAAAACCCAAGAAAAGGAGAATTGGCTTCATCTCAATAATTATTTTAGAGAACAAGAGCTGTCCACGGAAAGCATCATCAACAAGAACAAAGGTTTCGATGGGATCCCAAAAATCTAATATTTGATCGAGGACAATTGGGTCTTGTCTTCGCCAGATCCAGTCTTCGTCAAGCTAATCATCAGAGAAAACCAAGTTCAGATATACCTCTATAGGCCATATCTATTTTGACAATACTGACCGAAACTTCCTGCTTTACTTCTGCAAAATTTCCGGTTTCGGCCGAATTCCGAGCGAACTACTTGTCGAGCAAAAACAGAAAGTTCAGAGACGAATTCAGCGTATCTCCTTATCCCTATAAAAACATCTAATCAACTTCAAATAAAACTTTAACTTATACAAAAATTTCGGGTTACAACCGGATTCCGGACGAATTATATGTCCGGGTAGAAAATACTTTTCACGTAACTGTCAGCATGTCTTCTTACCACTAAATCGAACATAAACTATCTGAAGTAATTCATATCGCGGAAAATGGAAAAGAAACCATTAGTCAATAGGTTAATGCAAGTTAAATACTCAATACCGTTAATACAAGTGTCGGCTACATCATCGTTCTGAAAAATCCTAACATCACGTCAAAGTCAAAGTAGGCTACGTCCAATAAATAAACACAATCAAAGAAAAGCTTGTTTTTCTAAAACCAAAAGGAGGTCCCGACTCTGTTAAGTGCCAAGCAGTCCGGGCCTGCAGTTATATCGTTCTGCCACAAAACTGGTCGGCACCAAGTCACTCATCTGCCTGCTAGTGGAAATAACGGTGTTTATTTACTTTTTATTGCGAGTTCTTATTGTCATTCTAACATTCCTTTGTCATATCTCCCGTCTTTCATAGGTTATTCTGTCATATCTCGTCTTTCTGAGTTAAGTATATAGATGAATAAGTTTTTAGGGTTCAGAAAGTAATCCAATGTCCAAGATCCAGATCCTAATCTACGTTCTGCCAGATTCAGCATCAAGAAGATCCTGGTTTTATTTACGAAATCGGGTTTGCAGGCACGATTTGCCTGATGAGGAGTGCTGCAAAATTTAAAGGCTCGCATGTTCGGATTTCTTTCGAGCGATTTTTTTTTCAGTCCTCTCAGTGCCACCAACTCTTTCCTTTTTATTTTAAATTTTTTACTACGTCTAACCTTAATTTAACTTTTTCTTCAGAAACTATTTACTTTTTAACTATTAAACGCATCAAAGAAATACACCACACAAAATAAACACAAAATAGATAACAAATAAACTAATACACTATTGATTATTATTAATAATTAATTATTATTAATTCTAGTTAACTTATATAACTGATATATAACCACTGAAACCTGGTAACAGAAGCTGAATGCTTATAAAGCACTTGCATATCGCCGAATCCGAAGCCGCAATTGTAATAGTCCTATATAGGGCTTATGCTGCATTTCAACTTTAATCTTAGTTAGGATCACCCGGAGGTGGAAAGCTTGCTCGAAATTTTTTGGCAATAACGAATGCCACAAGATTCGAAGGACCCCCTCCCTCCCCCCCCCCCCACCACCACCACAGGCAGTGGCAGGATAGGAACTGTAAACTACACTTCAGGACACTTATTTTTGCCACCTATCAAGTTCCATCCGGACTGGATCTCCCGTTCGGGAGTTATACGTCCCACAAGGTTCTATCAGGCTCCCTCTACCTTAAAGTTTAACTGAAAAGCCAACTTATGTTTGTGTCATTTAACTGAATATACTGAATAATTTGGATTCTGCTAAGTTTATTTTTTATTTTCCACTATCTGCTCCAGTCATGGCGTTCGGAATATCTACGGCCGTCCCCACAACGTAAATTCTACTATGACGCGGAAAATTTTAATCTCAACACAAACGTGGCTTTTCAGTTGGCAGTGGTGAGCTTGGTGAAGACTGCTTAGTGCCTGAACAAAAAAAAATGCATAAATCTTTCTGGTAAGGCATATAACACAGATACAAGCGCATGGAAGTACCACAAATCACACGAAAATTCCACTATTTGAAAATCGATTATTCGTGAATAACTGAACACCGATAACGCATTTTCAGCGGGTCTGCAATAGCCAAGTTAAGTAAATAAGTGATAAGTAACTAAATTGTCATATCCCAGCCCTTTTCAGTTGAACTTTAACCCCCCAACGGTAGACTCTTGGACAAATTGAATACCAAGTGACATGATCAGTCCTGATAGGCCTGCTAAGTGTCATCTTCCTGGCCCATCTGGAAGTACCCTCACTCGTGGTCACCGTACCGACCAGCGAAAAAGCGACTGATGTAGGGCTATACCTGAAGCATTTCGTGTGAATCTGAAAGCCTGAGTGAACTCGGATCAGATTCGGACGGAACGGAAGGTTGCCATATTAAGAATGAATAAATGAATGAATCTTTTTAATAACCCACTTCTATAAAATAGAAATAGTGGAGTACATAAAGAAAAGAAAGAAACACAACCTAAATTAGGATACAAATTTACACTTCGAACAGATTACACTTCAAACAAACGGACAAGACCGTGATGCGGAGAAAACGCGGCGACCGACAGATTCCTATGCAGCTCGTCAAGTTTAACAGTTATATTAGTTACTGAAAATTTATTTATCATTTTTCGATTTTTATACTAAATTAATGGGTAGCGTCATAAGGTAGAATTTTTGTCCTCAATATTAAATGTTTGTCTGGTCCAATTATTTCGTCAATTGCTTAGAAATTAAATTATTGTTAAATTATTATTTTTCCGTGTATTAATAGCTGTAGTTTTTATAGTTTTCTCTTTTAAGTGTATGACGGGTTACAAATAAATCGTTTTTATTATTATCTTAGTTGGCGAGGATCCTCGAGTAACCCCTCTATTTATTTTTGTGAACTGCAAGCTCTCTTCATACCATCATCCACTTGACTACAACATACCCTAGCAAGCGGAACGAGGAAAGAGTCTCTGCGAACCTATAAGGTTGGTGCCCACAAACAGGGTTGCCACATCAGAAAAATTTAAAGAGTGACTTTTGGCTGAAAAAAAGAGTGAATTGGAGTGAAATTTTATTTTCATGAAAAAACGTGAAATGGTAATTTTTGGTCGGAATCAATGATGCAAAAATGTATTTCGGCAGAATCCCAATCGGTATGGAATCCTCTGAGCATGATGAGTTTTAAAAAAATCCAGTTTTTGCGTCCAGACCTCGCAAATAACTGCTGTATCATAACAAAGAATAGACTGTCCAGTACCATAAGACTAGAATGGTTCACATTACAAGAGAAGTATGGTAGGCCAAAGCGTGCCTAAACGAAAAATAGGCGTGCTGAAACTTTATTCCTACGTGCTTCCAGTTCACGTAATAGTCCGCAATACGTAATCACCCCACTTTACAGGAAAAAACAGCGATTCGGGTGCATTTGATCAACGCAAAACGTGTAATTACGCTGCTGACATGCTTCAATCTGTTTGGAGACTCTTGCCCATGGGTTAGTACTTTTCGTCACTCCCACTGAAATTAAAATCCAACTCTTTGTGTAGTACAGACATAGTGGAATGCCTTAAAATTACTTGCATCGAGTTGAATTCCGCGTTTATTTTTGTATTTTCTGGAATTGTCACACTATTGTGCGACAAATCTGGACATCTTCATAAATAGAGTGAATTTTATGTCCTACGTAGGAAAAGAGTGACAAATAAAAAATAGAGTGACAATTCACACTATCGTGCGACATGTGGCAACCCTGCCCACAAAGATAATGAGACCGAGGAAGATTGGCCACTCCCATAAGCCCCATGAGTCGCTTAAAGTGGCACCGGCTGGTGGTCAGCTCTTGCGTTAAATTGTTGCTCTTTTGACAATCTCCCACTGATTTCTGCACTTTCAGCGTGTCTATTTGTTTACTTCTCAGACTTTGTTGATATTTCGCGTATTGTATTATCAACTGAAAACAGGAATACAAGAAGGATAATCAAGCTGGTAAGACCTGATAAGTGGATAAGACCAGCCCGTAAACCACGGCATGGACAAAACTTCTTTATTTGTACCTTTTCTTCTTCATCTCATGATAGTCTTCGATAGATCAAAATTGAACCAAAGATGCACCGAAAAGTGTATTTGATTAGTCTTGACTCAATGACCCAAACCTCTGCTCCAGATTGGAAATGGTGGCTTCAAGACTAATTGATCTCAGTCAAATTCTTTAGACCAACATCAGAAGGCTAATTTTGAGAGCCATCTGGTGTCGAAAAATTCATGCAAAACTCTCACGACGAGCTGGTGGCCTACATAGTCGATTTTCGACGACGCACTTTTTGGCGAGTGGCCCATCTTGGGTGCCCAAAGAACGCGATTTTTCCGCTTACGAATTGAGACGTGACGCGGATGATGTTCGACTTCGGAGTTGAAAAGTCGCGGCGCGAATTTTGTGGCCCGACACGGATCTTTTCCGCTTGCAATGCCGAATTCGGCTAGCGAACGCGAATTCATGTTCTATGAGCACCAAGCTTTATGCTTATGGAAGCTGAATATTCTCCGAAAGGTTACTTTAAATTGTTGATGGCAATCAAAAGCTTTGCTGCGTCTAATCATTTTGAAAAGTTGACTTGATGAAAGTGTTAATCGCTTCCAAACTTCACAAGGCGTGAGAAACGTAATGAACGAAATAAATCTGTCGTAAACGATCGGTGTTGACAGCCCTTCAAGAGGGAGGACTGACTACGATGAAATAAACTACTTCCTTATCCCAAAACAGAACCAAATAAAAAAAAAAAAACACGATTTCAAGAAAGAAATCCACAAGTTAGTCTCTTGCTATCGATCCGAGTGATTGCTTTGATATGGTGGAGGAATTTTGTTACGCAGTGGACACAGAAAGAGATATAGTGCACGATAAAAAAAAAGAAAACTCAATAACGAGGCGAATGCGCAAGATAAAAAAAAATAAGAAAAAATATTAATCGGGCCATTTCCAGGGTCTCTTTTCGTTTTAACTTCTGTTCTTGCTTGAAATCGGTTGCTACGTAGTATCATAAGGTTTTATGCCTGAAATTTTGGCTGGTATTGGTAGAGACCACAAGTGAGGATAGGTTTGTGTCAAGGAGAGGATTGGGTTTGTAATCGCCTGTCCAGGTTTAGATACCGACTTTAAAGAAACCAGGAATACCGTCAATATGCTGTAGTTTGGCTACCCCTTGCGCCAACAAATTGGGTGTGCCTACTTAACCCTAATCCATGAATGAACGACCGGGATGGATTTACTAAAAACATATTTTAAGATTATTTAGACCCGATTAGTTTTTTTATCTTTATTTTTGTATCTCGTGCTACATTATTGAAAGCACTGTGTATTTTCTTCTTTTATTTGTCTGTACTGCGCTATTCCTCTTCTTAAGAGTGTAAATAAAAATTTCATCATCATCATTGTTTTTCTTTTTTTTTTCTTGACTATGTCGGCACCAATGATCCTAAACACGACCAAAGAACACAATATTTCTAGACATCTACTTGAACGGCTTGCGCAGTCACGCCTTCAGGATCCAAGGAGACGTTTTCAGACGGATGTCGAACAATAGAGACACTGCAGCCTACCCAAAGTAAACAGATATGTCAACATCATCGAAAAAGAGCAAAAACGAATAATTCAACTTTGTGAGCTGTAGGCAGGCTCCTAGACCAAGAGCAAATAAGCCAATAGTATCCGTCTTTGGTCCCATGAAGCGACTATGGATATCCCGACAAGACTGAGCTGAGCTAGAGTTAGGCTACTTGCTGAGCTTTGAGTTGATGCCCGTCTACTTCCCTCTTTGGCGCTGCGCATATCAGAGGAAAAAGTGCATCAGGCGCGCTGACCCGCTCTGCAGCGCTTCACATGTGACACCACAATGGTAGACAACCAATCGGCTGTTACTCTCGAAATATCTTCTCCGGGGCTCTACTGCGATATAGCTGTTTGTAGAGGTAACGAACTGTGATGTTCCGCGTAGCTCCTACCGTCCGCTCGTTTGCATCGGCAGGGTATCGGGAATCTATTCGACTCCATACGGTCGTATTACAGAGATTGGGAGGCGGAGGTTCTCGTGCTTATTTGTTCTTGCCCAGATGTCATATTTGACACTGAATTATCAGCGTTTAGGGACTATTCTGAACTGAACCTATAAATTATTGGAAACGTTTTTCCGGCCCATTTTTAATATTAATAGAAATAATCATAAAATGCGCAAAATAGGCATCCATATAAAGTATTTTTCGGCCATGGTATTGGAGAAAATTTCAATCAGAAATGAGATCCTGAAGGTTTCCATGTTTTACAACAAAATAAGGCTTGCATCCTATTGGTAGGTTTTTGCACTTTCAAGTCAGAGCCCGGCTTCCTAACTAATTGGCATACAAAATTAACTGCCAACGTTGTCTCAGTTCAGTTTTCTTTGTATAGGGTGCAATCCCTCTATTGTCTTTTCAGGGTTGGCTTGACCTCTTCGAATTTCATTCCTTCATAAATTGCATACATCTGTCGGCCACCTGAAAATTTTCCTCGACAAGTTTACTCAAAAAGCAAGAACGAATTGCTTTCCTCATGTTTTATAGAGGCTATTTAAATTTTAATCGAAAAGGTCGGATATAGGACAATCTAGTTACCCCTCACTTATTTACTTAGAGGCTTGAAGACCCGATGAGAATGCGTTACTTCGTTTCTCCGCTATTCACAAATAATGGATTTTCATATCTATCTATCTCCTCGACCCTCTAAACCAGTGGTTCCCAACCGGGGGTACGCGTACCCCAAGGGGTACGCGAGACCCTTGCAAGGGGTACGCGAACGAACCAAAATTGATTTAGTCTGTAGCTTCAAAATCTCGCTTCACTCATTTTTGATTGCCGAAAGCCTAATATTACCAGCAGAGGCATCACCAGCCGAAACGTACCTTAAGGGGCAAGGTTTTTTACTGGCGGACAGGTCATTTTTACCGACTGTTTTTTTGTTTTGTTTTAAGTAACTGCTTTTACGAAAAATCGCGGCGATTCGCGCCGACTCTTTTCTTTTTAGTCGTCTTGCCCATCTTTTGGGGGGGGGGGGGATGGGTATTGTCAACCCGTGTGTGACTCCTCTGATTACAAGCCCTAGTGAAAATCAGTGAAATAATGTTGATTCAAAATCAGCTAGCCTACTGCCGTAAAATCTGTTCCTGTGTCAAACAATATTGTTTCAACAAGAATCGAAGACATTGCAAGTGAAATTGTCATTCAGGTTGCGAATTGAGCTATAACGAAAAAGTTTGCGATGCAGCTTGATGAAAGCACTTAGAACATCGGAACCAAACATAGAAACAGGCTGACCGTAAAAATATGCCCCAGACGACGTCGAGCCGAGATTTGACAAAATTTTTGCTACAAAGCAGCCTCTAGGGATTGCCTCATTGATTTTGTATATATTTTTACACATGTATGCCTTATCATTTCTGATAATAACTATCGTCTTTTTCACGTTTTTAAAAAGGGGGTACGCAATCTTTCCGGACCTTGATTAGGGGTACGCGGTACGGAAAAGGTTGGGAACCACTGCTCTAAACAGCCTCTATCCAGCAATTAAGCAATAATTAAAGAAATAGTGTATTATTAATTTTTTGTCTCTCTTTTTTGAATCATGTATTGCCAAGTTATAATTGTATCTTGTGTGTTGTTCATTGTTTCTTTTTCTGTTCGATAGTGCAAAAGGGATAACTCAGCTGAATTTATTAGAGCTATTTTCGGCCCTTCTTCGCAAGAGTCCTCTTCAGGCTCAAAACCGCTCAAGTTGGAAACACGAACTTGTGGTGTGGTGGTTTCCTTTTCTTTATTTTTCTTTTCTTATATCCATCAGTGACATTTATATAAAGGTGGGAAATAAACATATTCATTCATTCATTCATACAGTGGATTTTCCCTGTCGGATTTGTGGTACCTATATGCGCTAGTACGGGCGGCATTCAGTCACATCTGTACGTTATTTGGTTCGTTAATTTGGTTATTACCCACTCTTTACGTTTCATCCTGGTCACACTTAGAACAAAGAAATCCAAGACGTATTACCACCACCATCACTCAAACGAAAATAAAACTGGCTAAAGTCCGTGACTCTGGTCTGTGATTGGTCTAAAGATACGTTTTGGTGGAGATAGATTTTCCATCTCGACTATCTTACGTTTTCAGCGTCTTTTCTTCCCAGTTTCGACCGTGGACGGTCTTATTGCCGGCGCTATTACCAGGTGTGAGTGTGACTATAGTAGGGCGCGGACATCGCGAAAAGAAGTGATCACGCAGTGAGCTACCTTCCGCCAGCTGATCACTGGCCACTGTAAAGCCGCGTTTGTAGTGAGATTCAAATTTTCCGCGTCATAGTAGATTTTTGCGTTGTGAGGACGGCCGTAAATATTCTGAACGTCATACTAGAGAAAATAGTGAAAAAAAAAACCTTAATACAGTCCAAATAATGCAGTGTATTCCGTTAAATGACAGAAAAAAAGTTGGCTTTTCAGTTAAATTTTAAAGAGCATGTCGTACCTGTATTACTGATCAACTTTACATCCTTCACAAAGCTAATGGGTCCGCGCGCGGCTAAAACCAAAACGTAACTTTTGTAATATTTTTTTTAATTCAGGGTCTGTGACTTTTTGGAGTTCAGTTTCAAAGGAGTTGTTTGCCGGAGAGAGTTTTATCTCGAAACACTGTGGCTCTTCCTCAGGAACTTATCGGTAGTTATGTCTTCCCTTTCTGACTTCTTCAAACCTTTCTCACATTAGAATTTTTTTTTTCAAATTTGGCAAATGGCTGTACAAGCATAACCGATATCGTTCAAATCGGTCGAAAACAGATAATCCAGGTTTGAAGGACCCTATCCAGGTGATCTCTAAAAAGCAAGATAAATATCTTGGCCACCATCTGAGCCAAGCCTAGGACTTCTTAAAGGACAAATCGCACTATTTAATCTTTAACTCACAGTATTTAAAATATTTGAATACTTTAAACCTTGGCTGTGCTTTCAACAAATAACCCACGGTTTTGGCTGTTTTAAGCCTTTTCCGAGACCCGTTGACTTAAGGCGAAAACAGGGAATCAATTTACATAACCCGTTTTTCTGATGGAAAATCTTCTCACAGACAACCGTCGACAGCGTGATACACATCGGAGGTAGCAAAAGACGGCAAGGGAGAAAATCAGCGTGGTTTTGTTAGAGGAGTTAGAATGTACCGTACGAAATGTCTCCGGGTTTAGAAATATATGGAGTGATTATGGAAGTAGGTTGCGTTAGTATTATAGGTAAGACAGGTCCTATAAGTTATTGCTCTGTTCAAAATTTAATTTCGTCGATATTATTTTTATTTTTATTTGTAGGCTTATTTCTGTAATCTGTTCTCCTATTTTGAGTGTTACGGTACGGATTATTTGCACTAAGATCAGAAATTGCGATATTTGTATTGTAAATGCCTTAACCTTTGTTCCTTTTCTTGTCTCGTCATTTTGCGGAATAAAAGTATTTCATTCAGTTGGGTACGTAAGATACTGGAACACAAACTGTATCTACCGCGACTTGTGCTCTAAGCCATTTTTTATGCATTATGTAACAATCTCTACCATTACTTATACTACTGCTAGCTCGACCAACTTCCAACTGATCAGGCGCCAGTCAAGATAGGCGGTATTCCGTCAAGATGAAAGGGATACACTCGTCTTCAATATTTCCGCACCCGGTAGCCTGAAGGTGACCAAATAATACCAAATTTGACGGCCTGCGTGGCCATGACTTCAAATCAAGGAAGACGTAGAAGGATGCATGTGGTCTTTCTGGCAAAACCTTTGGCTTCTAGAATACAATACTTGCCGCAATTTTTTACGGTAAACAAATACCTGGATAAATTTTTACTCAAGGAGAAATCCAACTCAAGGGGCTATAACTGCACTCAAACTCAAATTGCATTTCTACATACTACATTATTAGGCTACAGTATTATTGTGTTTTTAAAGATAGTTAATTATTTTGTTCGTACAATGTTTTCATTCGTGCCATTCCCTATATGTTCTTTGTAACTCCGTTGAAATCATTATTATTTTTTATCAAAGAACTTTTATTCAGAAAAAAATATTTCTGGATTATATTCGTAGCATTACCAACCCTCCTGCTTGGAAATTATCAGACAATCTTCCAACTGATCAGATTGAGTAAAACAAACAAAAAACAATCGCCATAAGCTTAAAGAAGCCACAAGTTTTCCTTCAGCCCAAGCTGACTGCGAATCATATCTGATGGCGCTAAATGGAAAAAAAAACAGCAGAGATTTTCTAGCGATATTTCGGCCCTTTTTGGCAAGGTTCCTCTTCAGGGTTCGAACACTGTGAGCGTGTTCCACCCTTCTAACAATAGTAACCATTAGTTACTATTTCCTTTCCAACCTCACGAAAAGTTACTACGCTGACCGTTCCAACCTTGCCAAAATAGTGACTAATAGTCACTATTTGCTTACCATGCTCGGGAGCGTAGTAAGCGTGGTAACTATGGATCTCTGTAAGTGTGATTGGCTGGATTACCCCGTGGAGTGATATTTTGGTGAAAATAGAAAAATCCGTTCCAGCCTTGACACCAAGAAGCCAAAATTCGTGACGTCATGCGTAGTAACTACGGTAAGTAGGGTGGAACACGCGCTGTATCTCATTTTAACACCCTAACTAAATACTACATGGACCGAAGCTGTGAAACTATACAATCCTCAACTTAAAAGAAAGACGAAGGTTTTCCACTGTTCTAAAGACAAATACATTCTAGTCAGCTAGGACGCGTAAGAAGCTAAGCACTAGCTTCGATTGCTCCGAACTTCTACAGAACAAACAATCATTACTGATACCTCTGCTAGCACTCATCCTCCTAAAGAACCTGCAGTATGAAACACCGTCAGCAAACTAGAGTAACTAAGATACGGCACTGCTAACTCTCACGCCAATTACATGCAGTATTGATTGGCAGACAGAAGCAGACCCATCTCCTGGCGTCGGGCGTCTTTCCCAAAGTCTCCGGGAAAAAATTAATCAATAGTCCCCACTGGGCGCGCGGGGAACTACTACAAGAATATTCAGAGACGTGGCAACCAGCGTCTCAAAATGTCCCCGGTGATGATGTGCTGATGAACTAGAGAAGGATCCTAAGAGGATTCCCCTAGTGTTCAGGTCGATCCCAAATTTAGATTTTCAAGTCATACGGCTCGTACGGTAGGACCAAATAAGAATAAGAAATCAGCGAACTGAGCATGACGGATGAAGTGAGATATATGAACAGGGCGAGGTCACAAAGGTAGTATAGATATTTCCAAGAGCAATTAGTGCATTATGTAGATTTGTGTTGGAAAGTAATAAAGTAAAAGTTGACCGGGCGAGTGCAGTTTATTTTACGTAGTGCGATATCAGAAGTTATTAAGAAGTTTTTTGTTTTGTTGTCTGTTTATGGCCCAAAGGCTTTAAATACAGTATTATATTATTATTATTATTATTATTATTACAAGGGGATAGTAAAGGTAGTATCAGAAAGATACTGATGCTTGCATGAAAATGCTTATGTTCAATTATCAACTAAAAAAAGAGACAGAATGAATACTGTTTTAACAATGCTCAGCCTTTAGAAAGCAATTAGATTAGATTAGATTATTTTATTGCTAAATTACATAATAACCCATCATGATAGTTAACCGCCCATGAGAAGACATAAATGCACTGGCACTGGGCGGTTCCCACAAACTACTTCAACGTAACTTAAACAACAACTTAATTTCATTTCAACACTAATTAATTAACGGACAATGGACATATTTTGCAACTAGAAGGATAGATAACAGTAAACATGACAAAATAAAAACATTTTTTTTGTTTTGCTTTTCCCGTCAACACGGACAGTAGCGGCCTATACAACTTTGGACCTATCATCTAATCATCCTAACTTTTTGAGAATAAACTATCAAAGATTAGTAAGGTTTTTGCAAATAAATTAGCAAAATCTGGTGAGTCGTAGGGCACCTAGCCCGGCGGGAAAACAAGCACACCATCACAAGAAAGTAAATGCAGATAACGAGGTTGCCCCGCAATCCCTATAGGTATGCTACCTCTATACGGACCACCGAGGGGTCTCGCAAGCAGGGGCGGCTCGAAGGGCTTGGCCATGGGGGGGGGGGGGTGAGGACTTCAAAATAAACGACTGGCGAAAAACACAGCACCGGCAGGCCCAAGAAATATTAACGTTATAAGTTCTAAAACGTTACGGGAAATGTCATTGTAGTAATAAAATAAGAAACAGATAAGTAACAGGAATTAGACGATGCCGTTCATATTAAATTTCGCTGGAGAGAAGACAAGCCTCAGTACTAGCTTCTGACATATCTTCTGAAGGTAAACTAAAGTGAGCGCCGCAGGCGAATTTTTTTCAATCCGAGCAAAATTCAACTCCTACTTTACAACTTCTACCTTTTAAAGTAGCTTAGACCCCAAATCTTAAGCCTAAAAACGCACATAAATGATGCAAACTTCAACTAAATAGAAACAGGATAGGACTACGAAAGAGCCGCAGGCAAAAATTGTTAAATCGGCCTTATTCGGCAATATTCGACTACTTCCCACACAAACTCCACCCCAGATCCCAAGCAGCAGCTTTTACCGTCTGTACCCAATACAAATTTAAACTCAACGCCGCAGGCGATTTTTTTGTAATCCGACCTTTTTCTGGCATTTCTAGCAATTAAGGTGGCTGAAATATTAGGCCTAACACCTCACCTAAATTACAGGCCATTCAACCAGATAGAGAGCGGGCTACTCGCAGGTGAAGTTTTGCGAAACATTTTAAAGGCTGCCTGCAATAGAATATATCTGTCTGTACCACGATAACTCGGAAGTTGGTACGTGGTAGTGCTTCCACTTTGAATTTAAAAACAAGAGCTGTAAGCTCATATGGCACTTGCATGTGTCAAGATGATTTGATTGATCAAGAGTAAGTTTCGACTTTGCGGTTGAGATGTGCGCTATAAGGGAGCTGGAACTTCATTTGTAAGCAAAACCCTTGAGGCAAAACTGCTAATGGGCTGATGTTCATCACGAAAATGCATATATTGCTTAAAAGTATTTTTTTTACTTTGCGGTCAAGATTGGTACTTTAAGGAATAATCGGATTTGGGAAGTAGCAATTTCTAAGCAAATGTTGTTGAGTCTTCAATATTCCAGCGAAGTTTCATCGTCCTAGCACATCTGGAAGTACCTTAACGCGCGATCACCGGAATCCCAGACCCCCCTCCCCCTCCTCCAACTCCACCCACAATAACCGGAGCCAATCCTGTTCTGTAAATGATTAATCCAGAGCATCTGTTTGTCATTCCCACGAAGTTCGATCCAGATCACACCAGTCTAAGCGGGTCAAGTATTTTCCGCCCTCCCCCCGATAATTGCCGGATTCGGTCCGGAAATGAAAAAGGTCACAAGAGAAAAATGTCCTCTGTTTAATTATTAAATTTCACTCGAATCCGATCATCCGTTCCAAAGTTACGCATGACTCAATATTCCGGATTCCCCTCCCTCAACTCCCCCCCCCCCCCAAGATTTTCATATCGAGGATTTTTTTTTATTCCAAGTCAGTTTGACCGGGTCCCTGATATGCCTTCCAAGTTTCGTCGTGAAAATCCCCCAAAAACGGAATTCCGGGATACCCCTCCCCCCCCCCCCCCTAAAGTGTCCGGATCCAGTCAAATTATGTAAAAGATTTTATGGACCAGATGTTTGTTCTTCCCAGCAAGTTTCACTCCGATACCATCATTCTAACCGTTTCTCCAGATTTCCGGTCCACCCCCCCCCCCCGCACCCCACCCAGCTCCCCCACGGTGCACGTAGCCAATCCGATTCAGCAAATGACTTACCTAGAGCATCTGTTTGTTCTTCCCACAAAGTTCCATCCCGATCCCTCCATTCTAAACGGGGCACGTATTTCCCCCCCCCCCAATAGTTGCCGGATCCGGTCCGGATATGAAAAAAATCATCGGAGAAATGTCCTCTGTTGAATTCTTAAATTTCACTCGAATCCGATCAACCATTCTAAAATTACGCATGACTGAAAATTTCGGATTCCCCTCCCTCCACTCCCCCCACCATTATCTGATCGACAAAATTTTTATTTTGAAGTCAGTTTGATTGGGTCCCTGATATGCCTGCCAAGTTTCATCGTGAAAGTCCCCAAAACCACCATCACCGGAATTTCGGGACCCCCCCCCCCCCATAAGTGTCCGGATCAAGTACAATGGCCTAAAGGACTTATCTAGAGCAGATGCTTGTTCTTCCCAGCAAGTTTCACTCCGATCCCTCCATTCTAACCGTTTCTTGAAATTTCCGGTCTCCCCCCCCCCCCAACTCCCCCCTGGCTACCGAATCCGGTCAAGACTTTAAACGGGACATTACAGATATATATTCTGTTCAGTTATGAAGTTTCATTACAATCCGATCATCCGTTCGAAAGTTACACACTTCTCAATTTCCCGGATTCCCCTGCGGATTCCCCTCCCTCCACTCCCCCACCATTATCTGATCAACAATATTTTTATTTTGAAGTCAGTTTGATTGGGTCCCTGATATGCCTGCCAAGTTTCATCGTGAAAATCCAAAAAACCACCATCACCGGAATTCCGGCCCCCCCCCCCCCATAAGTGTCCGGATCCAGTACAATGGTCTAAAGGACTTATCTAGAGCAGATGCTTGTTCTTCCCAGCAAGTTTCACTCCGATCCCTCCATTCTAACCGTTTCTTGAAATTTCCGGTCTCCCCCCCCCCCAACTCCCCCCTGGCTACCGAATCCGGTCAAGACTTTAAACGGGACATTACAGATATATATTCTCTTCAGTTATGAAGTTTCATTACAATCCGATCATCCGTTCGAAAGTTACACACTTCTCAGTTTCCCGGATTCCCCTGCCCTCCACCCCCCCCCCCCCCAAAATGGTCGGATCAGAAAACTGATTATTCCTAATTTTGTTTGGTCGGGTCTCTGATATGCCTGCCAAGTTTCATGGTCCTAGCACAACTGGAAGTACCCTAACTCGAAAAAGTGTGACAAAATGCCCTAAATTTTCAAGTTTCCAGCGCCCCGCACTCCCCCCCATATGGTCGGATCGGGAAACTGATTATTTCCAGGTTAGTTTGGTCGGGTCCGTGATATTCCTGCCAAGTTTCATTGTCCTAGCTCATCTGGAAGTACCCTCACTCGAAAAAGTGTGACAAAATGCCCTAAATTTTCAAGTTTCCAGCGCCCCAACTCCCCCGCATATGGTCGGATCGGGAAACTTATTATCTCCAGGTTACTTTGGTCAGGTCCCTGATATTCCTGCCAAGTTTCATTGTCCTAGCTCATCTGGAAGTACCCTAACTCGAAAAAGTGTGACAAAATGCCCTAAATTTTCAAGTTTCGAGCGCCCCCACTCCCCCGCATATGGTCGGATCGGGAAACTGATTATTTCCAGGTTCGTTTGGTCGGGTCCCTGATATTCCTGCCAAGTTTCATTGTCCTAGCTCATCTAGAAGTACCCTAACTCAGAAAAAAAGTGACAAAATGCCCTAAATTTGCAAGTTTCCAGCGCCCCGCACTCCCCCCCATATGGTCGGATCGGGAAACTGATTATTTCCAGGTTAGTTTGGTCGGGTCCCTGATATGCCTGCCAAGTTTCATTGTCCTAGCACATCTGGAAGTACCCTAACTCGGATATGTGGGACAAAAAAACTCGGACCGACCGACAGACCGACAGACCGACAGACCGACAGACGGAATTGTGATCGGTATATGGCACTTGAGCCAGAGGCTGCAAGTGCCATAAAAAAAATGGTGCAATCATCAGGCCCATCATACAGTGCTTATAAAGCCTGTTTATGTGCAAACCTTACTCCGCAAACCATTTAAAAAAAAATAAACCTGTTTCTTTTTAAGATAAGGAAATTCTTGTACAGAACCAGATAGGATAATGCTGAAACCTTGCACCGCAGGCAAAATTTTCGAAAATCAGCCCGTTTCAGCGCCAAAGAGTGACAATCACGATTTGGAAACGCCATTTATGTCACTCTGACAAGCTCGAAACATACGACTGTCATTCTAACAAGCTCAAAACGCACGATATTTCGTAACGTAAAGACTTATAGAAAATATCTGTACAACCATACGACCAGAAATAGGTCATTTGCTGTCGAAATTCAACTAACTGCCTCATATGACAAGCTCAAAACTTACGGCTGTCTCGAATTTACGACTAGAAAATCTCTTTGTAAAATACGATAAGAAACGGGTCATTTTCAGGGAAAATCCGCGATTGAAGTCATGCTGGCAAGTTCCATACGACTGTGGTTCCGACAAACTTCAAACACAAAACTGTGAATCTGACAAGCTTAAAACATACTACTAAAATCTCTATGGAGCAATACGACCAGAAACAGGTCATTTAGAGGCGAAGTTCACGATTAGCTAACTGTTCTGTCTACCTTTGGCAAGGTCAAAACTTACGACTGTCTATAATTTACGACTAGAAAATCCCTTCATAAAGTACGACAAGAAAAGGGTGTTTTCAGGCGAAATTCGCGGTTGATGGCATTCTGGCAAGCTCAAACATACGACTTTCATTCTGGAAAATCCAGAACACACAACTGTGTAGCCTACCTGAAAACATACGAATAGAAATTTCTTCGTAGCACATACGACTAAAAGATGTGATTTGTGGGTGAAATTCACGTTTGGTACTGCCTGTATGTCAGTCTGAAAAGCTCTAAACATGCGACTGTCATACAGACAAGCTCAAAACATACGACTGAGAGTAGATTCTCTGGAGCATGGGGGGGGGTGAGTCACCCCCCACGCCCCCCCCTCGAACCACCTCTGCTCGCAAGGACATAACAATGGACATGAGTCACCATAAACACATGCATTAAATCAGACCTCTATGAATCACCCTGAGTCATAGAAAACTAGAGATGTGAGCATACGTCTATTCAAGCTCTTTTTGGGATAACTCTATTTGATACCGAAGGGCAAAGAGGTACGTATTTATCCGCGACTACTTCTTTAGGTTAATTAAAGCCATTTCAGACAAAAGTTCATAGGATATTCCAACGATTTAATCATCCCTTAAAGTTGCAGAGACCAAATAGCTCGCCAAAACTTTAAAAGGGGATCCGCAATTACCTAAGTGAGGATACAAAACGTACTGGAAGCTCAATGTACCGAAGCTGCCACACTGAGCGGATTCAACAGCTTACAGTAATAGGGACGGCTCCAGAAGTAGGCAAACCTAGGAAACCTGGTGTCTAGGTCATTTATAAGTGAACGGAAAGACAAAAATGCTTCCCAACCGGGATTTGAACCCGGGGCCCTTAAAAGGCAGACGCTCTACCAACTGAGCTATCGAGGGGCGTTTGTGAACTGTTCTCAGCCGGTATTCGAACCCAGGACCCTCTGCTTACAAGGCAGCCACTCTCAGGGGCGTTACTAGCCAAAATGCTTGGGGGGGGGGCCAAGGAATTTACCGACTGGCTGGCAATTTTTACCGACTGTTTTTGCAGAAAAAACGACTGTTTTGACGAAAAATCGACTGTTTTAATGAAAAAAAATCAACTGTTTTGGCGAAAAATCGCGGCGCTTCGCGCCGACTCGGTTATTTTTTACCGACTGGCCGACAGCATTGGGGGGGGGGGCGTCCCCCCCCCCCTGGCCGCTCTACCAATTGAGCTATCAAGGGGCGTGTGAACACAGTTCACAAACCATTACAGTAGTTAGATAGAAGCCGGCCACTGGAACGGTGATCCCGCTCGAAGGCAAACTCATCTAATCACTTCACATCCCCATGTCACTACACCGGAAGTTAATGAATAACACATAGATGGCCTTTATACAAGGCGCTTGACTTGGGTTCCCCGCCATGTGGGTCCTGGTATGTCTGCGTGGCTTCAAGGGTTGAGTTCCGCAACTTAACGATCGTTAACAAATTGTTAACAGTTGTTAACTTTTTGCGTTCCACGTTTTCAATTTCGAAATTTAAGCTCCGCCCACCTACAATTTCAGTTCCAGAGCTTAACGATTGTTAACTATTTTGTAACGATGGTCGGTGAGCATCGTTACAAAATAGTTAACAATTGTAGAACTGGGAAAAGTTAACGATCACTGAAGCTGCAGTGAGCTCCGCCCCATAGTAAAGTTAACGATTGTTAACAATTGTTAAGTTCTTGGAACGCAACCATTGGAGTCCTAGACTTCCAAATCAAATTCAAATTTTTTTTGTTTTATTTTTCACGGTACAAGTCCCTTGTATAAAGCGCCATGTATGTATTTAATATCTAGAATCTACATCATCGATACCTACTGCCCGTCAAATTTCAGACACATCCGTGAATTCTGGGCAATACCTTCCCCTCATTACGCCAACCGAACGCCAGCCTGGACTTTCACACATCTCGGGAATGTGAACTACACTGTAAAAAGTCCCTCTGTATAAAGATTAAAGTTATCTGCAGTATTTGCTACTCAGATTCATCTTATCTCTATTTGGTATTAATCTTATCTGCGTAGAGATAAGAGTAATCCGAGTAGCAAATACTGCAGTTAACTTTAATCTCATACGGAAAAACTTTTTACAGCGTATGCGCCAGCCAAGTTTATTCTCTATCGCTCAACATCTTTGGTTGTTAGGCATGTCAACGAATTTCCGACACCCCCATCTTGATCAGATACGATCTGGAGAGACAAATTTTCAGGAAACATACCCCCCAACCAGCTCCCCCCCGATCCGATCCGGACCTCAAAATGGCACATATAGGACTCTTCGAAGTCTTCTCCCACTGGCCTTCTGTCCGTTAGATCCTTATTTCCAGGGCTCCCTCTCCCTCCAGCTCCTCCCCACCGTGGGCGGATCTTTGGAGTCTGCTCCCATAATCCATCCAGTTTCACTCCAAACGAATGACCCGTTCGCAAGTAACGTGGAGCACAAGATCCAGGATTCCCATCCCTCAACTCCCCCAATGATGATCGGATCCGAGAAAGACAGTTTTCCATGCGATTTACGTCCTTTCTATGCGTGCCAGGTTTCATCGTCGTTTCTTTTGTGGAACTGCCCGACTATTCTAAGCGTGTCACAAGATCCCCCCCCCCCCAAAAAAAAAAAACCACAGTCATCGAATCTGGTTCGGACTTACAGTAAACATCTGAGACGCGAGGTCTTTTTAATATTGAGTTTCATTTAGATCGAATCACCTGTTCGAAAGTTATACATACCTCAAGATTTTATGGCTTTTTATGGCAAGTGTCATAACAAGTAAAAATCAACATAAAGCATGACAATTGACTGAAATACTAACTGGTCCTAAAATTCATGAAAAATATCATATAGTCTAGATCTAGTAAAACCTGGACGGAAGGACATACCAACATAGCCTACATTGCGAAACCAAGACGAATCTGTTTTCCCAAGTGCATTTCCATGATGACACAGGTGGCGCAGGCAAAGACTGTGTTACAACCAACAAATCAACGATCATAGGCAGAACGCCTACCCCTAGCAGAACTTATATCAGACAAGTTTTTCTATGACAATTGTATAGATGTTTTAGTTGTAGGTTAATGACAAGCGCCAATTAATTTGCTCGCGCATGAAATGTTGTGCTGCATTTATTCTGAAAATTAAATTAAATTAAGTTCCCCGACTAAAAATGATATCCTCATCTCAAACCGTCCCCGCACAAATATGTCCCCGCTAAACAACAATTCACAAATAAGAGGTGATCCAAGGGTTGCTAGTATGTAAATCAACTAAGGCTCTCACTCTCAAGATCAAGTGGCTCTTCCAAGACCCCCAACCTCGCAGTGCAGTCGCCGGGTCCGGTCCAGATTTATAAATTGCTAATCTGACTTTATGGCATGTCCGCTAACCATCTCATACGCCTCCCACGTCGCCGGATTCCGTTTCGATCTCTAAATGGCACATGCACGATCTCCCTGCCGGCAAAGTTCCGTCCCGGTCCCCATACTTCAAGCATGTGACCACGCCACCCTCCAACTTCAAGCATATTGCCCAGATAACTACTGACCTTCCTGTCAGCCAAGTTCCGCCCCAATCTCACCACCCCACGCGTTCCTTGGCATACCCTTCCTCCAACTCACAACTCAGTCTCCGGATCCAGTCTGGACCTACAAGCGCTCTTGCCAATTACGATGTTTTATCCGGATCGGATTAACTGTGCATGCTACAAGATTTCCGGGACCCCCATCCAACCTCCCCAACGATGCTCGGATCCAGTCATGATCTATAAATGGTAAATCCAGTGCACACGATGGTCCTGCCCGCCAAGGTCCATCCCGAAATATATATTTGGATAATTTGTGTTTGTGTTTGACAAGTTTCTGAGATATTTGAACTAGTGTATATTTGAACTCTCCCCCCCCCCCTCCCCAGAAAGCCTGTGGGAAAAAAAATCCGGTAAATTTTAGCTGGTGCAGCGAAACCACGCCAGTTAAAATTTTGTCAAATTCACCTGAACTTCCAAATCTAGTTCGGACTTACAGTAGACATCTAAGACGCGAGGTCTTTTCAACATTGAGTTTCATTTAGGAATCTGCAGGATTATTACTCAGGGACCCAACCGGAATTTTGCTCTGGGAATTTTCCGAAATCTTGTTCAAGGAATCTGCCTGAACTTCACTCGGGGAATCTATCGGAACTTGTCTCAGGGAATTTACTGGAGATAGGGTCAGGGGATCTACCGGAATTTTTCCCACGGAATCTACCAGAGTTTGGCTCAGGAAATCTACCGGAATTTTCCTGCATACCGGATAAGTATGGACTCACAGCTTAGCGGAATGACCCCGATACACCGAGAGATTCCTGTAGACAGACAAAACAGCTGGAATGTTCACCGGGTGATTCCGGTAATCTCGTAAATTTCCCTAGCTTTCAAAATTTAGGTAACGTACAGAAATTTGCACCATTTCCAACTACATATGTTCCAGGAATAATACCACAGTACTGTCTACTCCAGTTTGACAGCCTTCTCGACTCCTTTCCGGTAGTAAACCACTGAAAAGCTGCGTTTGTGTGGAGATTCAAATTTTCCGCGTCATAGTAGTATTTTACGTTGTGAGGACGGCCGTAGATACTCTGAATGGCATACTAGAGCAAATACTGGGAAATAAAAAATATCCCTTAACACAACCCAAATCGTGAAGAGTTCAAACACGAGTTAGCCTTGTTTCGACATGATCGAAAAGGTCGCCAGGAGAGCTTCGAAACAAACAAAAGGTTTGAAGATATATTCGAAGTCTTTCATGGATTGAAAGATGTCTTATAGCTAGTATGGAATGCGTAGAAAGCTGGCTAAGACAATCCCTGTTACCTCAGAAAAAGGAGATTTTTTTGTTAGCAAGTTGAAGTTGGTCAAGATGAAGGTCGGAACGTCGAAGACTTTTTTGTTTTAAGCGACAGCCTTAAAGTTTAACCGGATACGGCTCAGATCAAAACACTCTATTAACATATCATTTAGCTAAATATTCCTGAAAACCCGATAAAAATGCGTTACTTCGTTCGTCCGCTATCCAGGGGTAGTCGATATCATAGAATGAACCTATTCTTTCGGATTTGTGGTACCTCTAGGTGCTTGTCCCTCTACGCTTGAAACATTTACCAGCTAGGAATGTTAAGCCATTGCCGAAAAATGAAATGAAATATCAGATTCATTGCAAGATATATCCTAAAATCATTTCCCTACTTTTCTACAGGCGTAACTTCTCCGATGTCACATCTTTAGCCCTGGACATGAAGGCCTTTGTTTAAACTGAAATTCCCCGCTTCCCGTAAAATCTCGAAAAAATTCCCGTAAAATTCTGGAGCCCCCCCCCCCCCCTATCAGGAAGGCATCGGGACGCCCCTGCTAACGATAACCAGAAAATCGGCTTGACCGCGGTAGGCTATTGGTTTTAAGAATACACTGAACTGAACTGAATTAAATCGATCTGTCCACGTTAAGCATGTCAAAAAAAATTCCGGGACACCCGCAATCGTCGAATCTGGTCCAGAATTGTAAATGACATGATATCTTGCCAATTATCAGGTTCCATCCGAACCAGATGCCACACAGGGATCCTCCCCCGACTTCCCCTAAGTGGCCGGATCTGGTAGGTTACGGTCCAGCAAACCGAATTGAGAACATATGCGCTAGCAGCAAGTTCCTTCCGTTGGTAAAAAAGTATACTATTTTATAGCAGGTTTACATTTCTAGCTCCGGACTGAAGAGGAGCCTTGCCATTGAGGCCTGAACTACCACTGACATAACACGAGCTACGAGCTCATACGGCACTTGATACGAGTAGGTGGTATAAGAAAGTAGATGAGAACGTCACAAAATACCCCGCCATCCAAAATGTTATTCGAACCTAGAAATAGGATATAACTAGTTTCACTCAAGTCTGAGCGTTTCCGGCATCGCCTTGGATGATCTATGGCAAACGACCTTTCTACTTTCGAAGTGTCAACCCAATAGATCCAATCGTTCGGTTATAACGTGCCACAAGATTTCCGGTACCGCCCTCCAACTCCCCCTACCGCGGCCGAATCTGGTTCGGACTCCTATGCACCATCTGAGGCATTTTCTCTTAGGTTTCACTCAAATCTGAGCACTTCTGGGAACTTCCGGGGGCTCTCCCCCCTCCCCCACCGAATTCAGATCCGGTTCGAACCCTAAAATATGTTATCTAGAGCATGTGATAGCCTATCTCTGCATTCCAAGTTTCATTCCAAATCGCTCCACTTGTTTGACCCCGATGCGAGCCACAACATTTCCGGGACTCCCCTTCAACTCCCCCCCACTGTGGCTGAATACGACTCGGAAACATAAACGTCGCACCTCTGACATCTCCGATTCCCGTCCATCAAGCTTGACTGGAATCGGAGCATAGCCTATCTGCAAATTTCCGGTTCCCGCTTCACCCCCCTCCCCTGCCATCTCAGACACCAAATAACAAATCAAAGCCACATAAACTCGGTAATATCCAAATTGCATCCCATTCTGTCCATCCGTTTGTTTTTTGTGCATCTCAAAAATTTTCCACCCCCCCAACTCTCCCAACCATGGCCGCATGTGGTCGGACGCATGTTTTGCTTGTCTAAGTCATCAGTTCTTATCACCCATAAAGCTCCACTCGAATCGAACCTCCCCAAAGAATCTCATCGAATCTCAACTCCCCAAAGATGGTCAGATCCAGGAACACAAGTTTTCCTAGAGCATTATGTTGGGTCCTTAAGTCACTAATACGCCTGCAAAGTTTCATCGTTCTTAGAATATCTGGAACTATCCCAACTGGCCATCACTGGAATTCCAGGAAACACCCTCTTAACTCCCCCCACAGAGCCCCGATACGATCTGGTTTTGTCAATTACGTATCTAGGGCTAATGCTTGTTCTTCACACCGAAATCTATCCCAATTCCTCGGCTCTAAGCGTTTCACGAGATTTCCAGTGCCCCCCTCTAATCCCTCCCCACAAGTATCGGATCCGATCAGAACTTGGCATGGAACATTTGAGACGATAGCTCTTTCCCCTTGCCAAGTTTCATTCAATTCCGATTGCCCGTTCAAAAGTCATGCAATTCCGGACTCCCAATACCTCCACCCCCTCATGATGGTCGGATCGGGAAAACGACTATTCTCAAGTCAGTGTGTTTGGGTCCCTGATACGCGTCCCAAGTTTGACCGTCCTAGCACATCAGGAAGTCTGTACTGGCGGGATCACCAGAATTCCTGACCCCCATCCCAACTCCCCCACAGTGTCCGAATCTGGTCCGGTTTTGTCAACGATGTATCTAGGACTTGTGCTTGTTCTTCTTGCCAAGTTTCATCCCGATCCCTCCACTCTAAGCGTTTCACAAGATTTCCCGTTCCCCCCTCCAGCTCCAACGAAAGTCACCGGATCGGGTCCGGACTTGAAGTGGTTCGTCTGAACACGGGTCTCTCCAAATATCAACGATCACCCGTTCAAAAGTTATAAACACCTCAAGATTCCAGATTCACACTCCCTCCACTCCCTTCATGATGCTCGGACCAGGGAAGTGACTATTTCCAACTCAATCTTTTGGGGTTCCTGTCCTGGCTTGTGGAAGTGCTTGAACTAGCAAAATCTAGACCGACTGACAGACCGACGGATGCACAGAAATTGCAATCACTATACGGTACTTGCCGAAGGGCAAGTGCCATAAAAACTGGCCAACTTATCAACTTAGGCCCACCAAAAGTGTCCTTCTCTTAAATATTTCCTCTTACTTGATTTTTGTTTATTTAAGTGACAAGGGTTTTAGTGATCTTTACAAGTGACAGATTTTCCAATAAACAAGAGCTATCAGCTCATATGGCACTTGTCACGAGAAGGTGGTGCAAGAAAATAGAGACGACCTCATAAATATCCCCTTCAAACCCCCTAGGTTTGGACCTAGGTAAAGGATATCTAATGTCACTTAAGTCTGAGCATTCCTGGCATCGCCTCAGATCATCTAGGGAAAATGACTTTTCTACCTTGCAAGTTCAGATTCACTCGTTTCATCCCTAGAGGTGCCAAATAATTACTGGCACCTCCCCACCAACTCCCCTACCATGGCCAAATCTGGTTTGGACACATAAATGGATCAACTAAAGTATTATTATAAGCTGATTATAAGAAACTTGCCTATCTGCAAATTTTAAATTCCTGCTTCATCTTCCCCCTACTGCGGCCAGATCCAGTTCGGACCACAAATAAGAAATCTAGGCCACATAAACTCGGTACTGCCAAACTTGCATTCCATACGGCTCATTCGTTTGGTTTTCGTGCATGTAAAGGTTAGACCCCTCTCCAACTCCAAATGTTTGCATACACCTATCCAGGTTATCAGTTTTTATCACCAGCAGAGTTTCACTCTAATCAAATCTGAATCGAACCACCTTTTCGTGACTCATGGCATCATCATGACTCATGACTCATCATGGTCTTACAATACTTTTACTTAGTCTAAGTAATACCATTGTATGCTCACCACTGGATATGCGAGAACTTGTGTAAGTATTTTGCAATACTTTAGTCCTTCAATCATATACAAATCAAAGAAATATTTAGCCACCAGGCTTCGTCAATATTGTAAAGAGGTTAGGGGGTCTTTCTCTAGACATTGTCTGGATCCGGGTAAGCGTTCCGCACTGACTTTTTTCCTTTTCTCACTATTATCCACTTCCGGGGTCAATCACGAATCTAAACCTTACCTTAGACTGACACGATCTTTGCCTTAGACTTGCCTTAGACTTTTATCTACAAAACTTAAGAGGTAGTACTTCTTTTCTTTCTATCTGTCTAAACTCCGAGTGGTAACTAAAAAAAACACTAGGCAGAATCAGTAGCCTGATTCGTTCTTGTAAGTAGATGGCAATCGATGGAAATCCGTGATTTTGTCACCGGTCTTTCGTAAAACTATACTGTACTCGGTGGGAAGAGGATTTCTACCTATAAATCTAAGGAGCCCATTTTTTCGCCGATTCGGGCTCTATGAACATCTTGATCTAGGGATATCTGGAATAGTCCTCAGTTTTTGCGAGCTTTTTTTTTCAACAAGGTAAAATTTCATGGATGTCTGAAGTAGAGCGCAAATAGCACCATTTGGTATAAGTCGTCTAGCAACAAGACCAAAGGTTTCGGGGGGATCCCAAAACTTTAATATTTGATCCACAATTGGGCTTGTAAATATCCGGCCTTCGCCAGACTCCTTGAACATTTTTACTATTAAAATTTAGTGACAGAATAAGGCATTGGCTAATGATCTGAGAAAATTAACTTCAGGTATCAATTAAGCTTGTGTATTTACACCTATTCGTCATATCCAGTTTGACGAAATTGATAAAAACTTAACTGCCTTATACTTCTGCCACATTTTCGGTTTCAGCCGCATTTGGGCCGAACTACCTTTCCGACAAAAAATAAAGCTCAAAAACTAATTCAGCACATCTCCTTACCCTTATATGTCTCTAATCAACTTCCGATAAAACTTTAACTTTTCAGAAATTGTCCGGTTTCCACCGGATTCCGGGCGAACTATATGTCCAGGCAGAAAATGATTGTCACATACGGATTCAGCATGTCTTCTTACCCCTGAATCGAACATCTAATCATTTTCAGAAATAACTTTTACTTTTAACAAACTTTCCGGTTCTGGCCGGATCCCGGGTGAACTACTTTTGCGACGAGAAAACGATTTTCATATAAATTTTCAGCATCTCTTCTTGCTCCTAAATCGAACATCTAATCAACTTCAAGTACAACTTTTACTTTTAACAAACTTTCCGGTTTTGGCCGGATTCCGGGCGAACTACTTGTCCGGCGAGAAAATCATTTTCATACTCATGTTCAGCATGTCTCCTTGCCGCTTTACCGACTATCTCATTAGCTATTGAAAAACATTTTTTTCGCCCCTAAATTTGAAACACCTCCCCCACCCTTAAGTGTTAAAAAAAAAACTCCTTCAGCCCAAGCTGACTGCGAATCATATTTGACGACGAAAAACGGATAAGTCAGCTACATTTTATTAGAGCTATATTTCGGCCCTTCTTGGCAAGGGTCCTCTTCGGGCTCAAGCCGCTCAAGCTGGAAAATGAACGTGTCCTCAAGTGTAGGTCTACAGAGCCCATCTACGAACTCTACCTGTCCCTTGACCCAAAGAATCATCACACCAAGTTTCATCAAAATATCTTATTCCCTTCGAGGGTTATCGTGCTCACAGACGGACGGACAACTTTTACGAAATCATAGGTACCCCTCCACTTTCGTTTTGGGATCCCAAAAACGAGGGAAATTTTAGTTGCGGTGTAAAAAAATCATGCTAGCGGAAGGTCCCTGAGAATAATTCAGTCATTTACAAATCCTCAATTTTTTGGGTACAGTACTCTTATGAGCACCCGTGCTCACACGTTTGGGCACCATGCCCTAGGGCACAGTTTACACATATAAATATGTGGAATTGAAAATCTGAAATGGAAGTTTGCCTTTGAAGCAAATTTTTATAGGGGCATCGTGCTGTGCTCTTGCTCCAGGGCATGACGCCTTAATGCTGGAGCACCATGCCCAAAATTGAGGATCTGTGTTTGACTGTAATAACAATAGTTGTGGTTTTGCATATACCATGGTATCTGATACCAAGGTCGAATGTCGTTTTTTCAGTTATCGTGGTATCTGATACCACGGTCAAAAGGCGTTTTTGCATTTATCGATAGTAAGATACCACGGTCCGACCGTGGTAACAGATAGTGGTAACAATTTTTGTATCTGAAAAGTCATCTCACTTTCATCAATTTTTGTCAAATTGGTAGGAAGAAGTTTGGCACTTAGTGATGTGACTGAATATAGCTCTAAAGATTTCAAGCGAAGAGGGACATGCACTTACACACAGGTACCTCAAATGTGAAAGAATAAGTTCCTTCTCTGAAATGGACTATCCCTGGATACCGGACAAACGAAGTAACGCATTTTTATCCGGTTTTAAGGGATGTTTAAGTGAATAAGTGATATGTTCCTTGACTGTTGGATCTCAGCCCTATCCGGTTAAACTTTAACGTTGTCACTAAAACAAAAAAGTCTACGACCTTCAACCCATCCTAGACTTTTATTCGTCGCCTTTTAAGCGTTTTCCATTTGTCCACAACACATCTGATTTCACATTCGTCAACTAGATCGGTTAATATGCGATTAAGTAACAGACTTTCAAGACGCTGGTCAGCCATTGTTGAACGCAAGGTGGTCTTAGACAACTTCATCATGCTGAACATTCTTTCCCCTTTCTCCGAGGTAACAAGGATTGTCTTAGCCAGCTTGAAGGCTTTCCATACTAATTGTAAGACATTTTTCAGTTCACGAAAGACTTCGAATTTATCTTCAAACTTTTCTTTGTTTCGAGAGTCTCCTGGCGACTTTCGAGGTCATGCCCGAACAAGGCTAACCCGTTTTTGAGCCCATCTCGGCTTATAGTGGGCTTACACACTGCGCAAAATCCAAGCGTATTTTGAAATCCGTGCGTATTCTACCCAGTTATTTGAGCTTGATAGATAGATAGATAGATAGATAGATAGATCGATAGATATATAGATAGATAGATAGATAAATAGATAGATAGATAGATAGATAGATAAATAGATAGATAGATAGATAGATAGATAGATAGATATATAGATAGATAGATAGATAGATAGATAGATAGATAGATAGATAGATAGATAGATAGATAGATAGATAGATAGATAGATAGATAGATAGATAGATAGATAGATAGATAGATAGACAGATAGATAGATAGATAGATAGATAGATAGATAGATAGATAGATAGATAGATAGATAGATAGATAGATAGATAGATAGATAGATAGATAGATAGATAGATAGATAGATAGATAGATAGATAGATAGATAGATAGATAGATAGATAGATAGATAGATAGATAGATAGATAGATAGATAGATAGATAGATAGATAGATAGATAGATAGATAGATAGATAGATAGATAGATAGATAGATAGATAGATAGATAGATAGATAGATAGATAGATAGATAGATAGATAGATAGATAGATAGATAGATAGATAGATAGATAGATAGATAGATAGATAGATAGATAGATAGATAGATAGATAGATAGATAGATAGATAGATAGATAGATAGATAGATAGATAGATAGATAGATAGATAGATAGATAGATAGATAGATAGATAGATAGATAGATATTTTATTGATCCAACTCGTAGCGCCGACATGGCACTAAATACGTCGACCATTACATTTCATGTGTTAAAATACTTGAATATATACAATTATTACATATAAGAAAATAAATCACTTAGAATTCACTTGTTTTTTGTTAATCTTCTCTTGAAATCTTGAAAAGATTTCTAGCAATACGGACGTTTCAATACAAAACGGACCGATTTCTCAAATACGTCCGTACTGCTAGAGGTCTTTTCAAGCCCAAATACGTGCGTAAAATACGCTCGGATTTTACGCAGTGTGTAAATGCACCATTGTTACCGGAAAGGAGTCGAGAAAGCTGTGGAAAATGGAATAGACGGTACCGTGGCATAATTCCTGGAACAGTATTTGTAGTTGAAAATGATGTATATTTCAGTAGGCTACCTAGTTCTTGAAAGCTAAACAAATTTAGGAGACTTCACCCGGCGAACGTTCGGTCCGCTGTGATGTCTGTCGGCACGAATCTCTCTGGTAAGTTGTGTGTCGGATTAATCCCGGTAAGCTGTGAGTCTATACTTACCCGGTGAGCAGCAAAACTCCCATAGAGTCCAACCAAATTCTGGTAGATTCGTCCGGTAGATCCGCTGATCCAACCTTCAGATAGATTCCCTTAGTCAAGTTCCGGTAGATTCCTTGACCAAGATTTCGGTAGGTTCCCGGAGCAAAGCTCCGATAGGTTCCCAGAGCAATAAAGAATTCGGTAAAAAAAAAATCTCACAGACCTTCTGGGGGGTCCGGTAGATTCTGTGAATATGACAAATTTTAACTGGCGCGCCAGTCACCAGTCAAATTTACCGGATTTTTTTCCCACAAACCATCTGGGGGGGGGGGCTGTGCACCCTCCCCTCACACTCCCCCTTGGGACGCACCTGTGCACAATGCGAATAGAGTAAGGCGAAGAGCCTAAGTATTCCTTCAGCCAAAACTGACTACGAATCATGCTCGATGGCGCTAAATGGGAAACTTAGCTAAGATATATCCTAGCGATATTTCAGCCCTTCTTGGAAAAGTTCTTCTTCTAGGGTTGCGTTCCACAAACTTTACAATTGTTAACAATCGTTAACTTTACTTCGGGGTGGAGCTAACTCCAGCTTTAACGATCGTTAACTTTTCCCAGTTCTACGATTGTAAACTATTTGTAACGATGCTCGCCGACCATCGTTACAAAATAGTTAACAATCGTTAAGCTCTGGAACGGAAACAGTGGAGGGAGCTTAAATTTCAAAATCAGAAACGTGGAACGCAAAAAGTTAACAACTGTTAACAATTTGTTAACGATCGTTAAGTTCCGGAACGCAACCTAGGTGTAGCTAAAACGGACCTGCAATAAAATCAAGTTGCATCAGTTTACCGGGTTCGTTCTAGCCTGAAGGGAACCCTTTCCAGAAAGGTCCGAAATATCGCTGGGATAAATCTCAAGTGATTTATCCGTTTATACTCTCGATAAATAGGTCTTCGTGCCGACGAAGAATCGCCGTGTGCCCAAGGAAAAGTAAGAAACTTCACGACAACAAGCGTTGTTGATTGGTTTACACATGAATACTGAAGAAGACGACTAAGAGACATGAATACAACCTTTTTCCTTTTTTCGCAAAAAGCGCCCTGATTAGTTTGTTTATTTTGAACTTTGTTTTTTTTGCATTGTATTCCGTTGTAGATTTAGTACATTGTAAAAAGTTTCTCCGAGTACGGATTAAAGTTAACTGCAGTACTTGCTACTGGTATAAGATTATCTTTTTAGATACAAGTTACTGTAAGTGTACTGTAAGATTTTTTTTCACAGTGTAGGTTAATTTATCTTTAACGGTCAGCTGTTTCTTATGTAAGTGTGTGTGAGTTTGATTGACATGTTGTTGTTCCTTTTTAATCAATACTCTTCAGTTCTGAAGGATTTAAATAAATAATAATAATAATAATAAACAACGCATAAAACGGATACAAAAAATATCATAGCTGATGCATCCGTTTTATGCATTGTTTGAATATCAGTTTACACACGATTTGAATAAATTTAGCGGGTTCGTTTGGGTGATGTTTCTTGTTCTTCCCAGGCTCACTGGCGTGTTTTGAACTTAGTCATAAACCGAGTATTGACATCACACATGAAAAGCCTTCGGCGAGATTTTGACACAGCCTCATGCTCCGCTTTGAAGATGCGGTCAAACCTCTAAAAACATTTAAAATGAACAAAATTTTAGCGGTCAAACCGCTAAAAACATTTATTACCAACGAAATCTCTGCACGTCTATTGTCCATTTTTATCGTGTCCCGTCTCTGCTTTTTGGGATCCCAAAACGTAAGTGGAGGGATACCTATTAGTGTTGGGCGATATTCAGATTTTTCGATATATCGATATTTTCACTTTCGATATTCGATAATCGATATAGACATTTCGGTACCATGGTTCGCTATAGTATAGGTCACTCACTGGCGTGTTTTGAACTTAGTCATAAACCGAGTATTGACATCACACATGAAAATTTAAGAGCAAAACTGTCATAAAAAAGCATCTTGCATCACCCAAACTTCGACTGAATAAAAACTTAATTACGAAGAACACATTGCACCAATTTGGGACATATAAATGTAACTTATGTTGAATTACTGACAATAATTATAAATGAAAAAATATCGTTTTCGATATCGATATTTACGTTTCGATATTCGATATCGATATTTAGTAAGTAAGTAAGTAATTTATTTATGACCCGCCATTTTGAAAAGGCGGAGTAAATGACAAAAGCAAAGAAAATAAACAAAACACATATATACACACAGAAAAAGACACTTAATTTTTAATCTTCGGTCAGGAAGCAGTGGACGACATCGTGTGCTGGTTGGGCTATGTTGTCCATGAGTTTTGAAAGTGATGACGAAACATCCAAAAGGGTAACACTTGCGTCTTGAATTTTGAATTTCTCCGTCAATGTATGGTTACGACATAATTTCGACAAGTGGAGGAGGTGCTTTGCATATTTAAAATAACATGATCTCATCTTTTTAATCTCCTTCTTTCGCAGAACATGAGTGGCGCCAGAACGAAATAGTATAGAAGGAGCGCAGAAGGTGCTGTACAAATTTCCCAAAGCTTTACGATTATAGCGCCCCCGGTTGGGGACGATGCGCCCATAGGCGCTACGGATCGACTTATAAACTTCTTGAACAACCGATGAGCAAAATTTTGACAATGAAGATTTGAATGTTATGCCGAGCCACCGTAGAGAGTCTGTTGATTTGACGATGAACGATCCAAGAGATATAGAAGCTTTAGATGCACTCGAACAATTTGACGAAGGGTTGAAATGCAGGTACTCACATTTTGAAAGGTTAACTTCAAGGCCAATTTTCAGAAGTTCTGACGACAGCTTACTTACATTTTTTGTGAGTGTGGATCGGCTACGGCTTACTAAGAGCAAGTCGTCCGCATAGGCTATGTAGCTGAAGGCATAGTCTTTATAGAAGTAAGCAGGAAGCAAAGAATCGAGACAAGAAGATATGGCCGATTTGAAGATGTAGGGAGATAAGACTCCCCCTTGGCGAACACCAGTTCGGACAGAAATAATCTCTGACAAGCTACCTTGCCATTTGAACCTTACTGAAGAATGACCATACCAAAATTTTAACAGATAGACGACAGACATATTCACGCCAGAAGTAATGAGAGAAAATAGGGCCTGAGAATGCGTTATATTGTCAAAAGCACCAGCTATATCTATAGAACATATATGTATAGAAGACTTGTCGCGGGTAGCCTGTTTCATCATTTTTGTCAATATGTGATGAGCATGCGCACAACTGGCGCTCGAACGGAATCCAAACTGCATTGAACCAAAGCTACATTTTTCAACTAGTTCTGGAAGAAGGACGTATTCCAGGATTTTGCTTATGGTACAAGAAACTGTAATTGGCCGATAGCTTTTGCAAAGGTCCGCGTCTTTCCCTCGCTTAATCACCGATGTTATAGTACCCAGGAGGAAACTATTCGGAACCAAACCCTGGCATAAACAAATTTGAAATAGCAGTCCGATATGTCGATATATCGTTATCCATATTGAATATCGCCCAACACTAATACCTATGACATCGCAAAAGTTGTCCGTCTGTCTGTGAGCACGATAACTCTCGAAGGGAATGAGATATTTTGATGAAACTGCAGAGATGCTGAATCCGTATATGACAATCGTTTTCTACCCGGAATCCGGCTGAAAGCGTAAAATTTGTTAGAGGTTGAAGTTTTATTTGAAGTTCATTATATGTTCGATATAGGGGCGAGGAGATACGCTGAATTCGCTTTTGGGCTTTTATTTTCTTTTTCCTGGACTTGTAGTTCTGGGATTCACCCGAAACCGGAAATTTGGCAGAAGTAAGGCAGGAAGTTTCGATCCCTTTCGTCGAAATAGATATGACTCATAGGGGAACACACAAATGCTGAATCCATATCTGAACTTGGTTTTCTCCAGAGATGTAGTATTGAATCTTGGTCTTGGTCTTAAGACCACTCTCAAGACCGATGCCGACAATCTTGGTCTTGGTCTTAAGACCAGTGGCAAATTCTTGGTATTGGTGTTGTTCTTGCGCTTTCGATCGCCAAGACCAATCCTGGTCTTCAAGAACCTAATTACAGTCGGATTAATTTCGGACTTTACAAAACGTCGAAAAGCAGGAAAGGTATATAACAGATTGAATCGTCGGGACCAGATTTTGAAGGTCAAGAGATTAGCGGATCATAATTATTAATTGTAGGGGGTTTTCGTCGCGTTAAATGATATATAAGCAAAGGCTTGACATGAGTAAATTCACTTACAAAATAACGTCTCCCAAGGAACCTTCTGTAGTGAAGTATGCGTTTACCAACTTTCATCTTCGTGGAAAAGACTCGGAAGTGGAGTGTTCAGTCACAGTGGGCGACCGCACAAAGCAAGGATGTCTCTATCGGATCTGATACAAAGTCGTTTTCGCAATTACCGTGGCATCTGATACCACTTTCAAAGGTGTTTTTGCAGTTCCCGTGGTAACTGATCATGGTATCTTGGAAAGCCACCTCACTCTTATCATAACCAAAAGAAGAGCCTATGATTTTTGTCAAATTGGTGGGAAAGAAGTTTAGCACTTGTGATGTAAGTGGGTATCAGTCTTCTTTTGGGATGACTTCTGGAAGCGCAGATCCGGCAATTGTCGTTTTTGCAAAGCAACCGTAGTATCAGATACCACGGTAACTGCAAATAAGACTAATCGCAGCTTCAGTTCCCGTTGTAACAGACACCATGATATCTGCAAAAATGCAACTATTGGCAGCATTGGTTCATCTAAACTGAACAGGGATATTAGCAAAAAATTATATTGAAGTAAAATAGACTCTTGGTCTTGGTCTTAAGAAGAGAGCTTAAATCTTGGTCTTGGTCTCAATGCCAGGTCTAAAATCTCGGTCTCGGTCTTAAGGCCGGTGCGAAAATCTTGGTCTTGGCCTTGGTCTTGACGTTTTGGTCTTGTCGACATCACTGGCTATTTGGCCTCAACCTGTTTTAATAGTAAAAATATCTGGCGATGACTAGATCTGGCGAAGACAAGACCCAATTGTCTGATCCAATATTAAATTTTTGGGATCCCATAGAAACCTTTGGTCTTGTTTCCTACGTGCCTCGTATTCTACCTTCGAGAGTCTGTAGCCAAAGTAGGACTTCGCTTTAGCTTTGGGCCTCTTCTTGGCATAGGCACCGCCACCTATCTTTCTAGAGAGGGATGATTTCGCGTTCGGGAAAGTTTCCTTAGTCGGGAAAATCGATTCTTGGCAATGCTCCGGTCTCACCATTCTGTCAGAGTGACGTCATGGTCTTTTAGGAAATCACAAGTGTTGTTCCATCTGTGGACTAGGATACTAGAAACGTTCTAGCCTTGATAAATAGTAGTCGTGAAAGAAGCTCGAGACAGTGTTATAGAAGCAGCATGAATATCACAAGCATCTTGATTTAAATATGATGGAGTAGTTCCAGGTGGTGCTTCAGTTTGGATAAGCAGATAGAGCCGTTCTTGAGTTCCAGCTGTGGTATAAATGCGAATGAGCAGACGAATCGATGAAACTCAAGTGTGGATTTATTTTAGCAAAGAAGCCGGATCATAATGTAGCCATTGTGTCCGTGTTCCGTGATCAATAGGAGGCCTACAACGCACATGAACATGTATTTGCTGAACGTTACGGGTAAGTGGTATGCTGGTCCATATCCAGGAATTTATTCCGGGGAGGGGTGTTGCCCGCGGGTCGGACAAAAGAGTACAAAAGAGTCATAGATCAGGATTTAGAGCCAAGAAAAACGAGTATTTTTGCATGTTTCGGGGGGGGGGGGGGGGGGGGGCAAACCCCTTAACCCCCCTGGATACGGCCCTGGTGGTATGGTTTTCCTGCCAGATTCCCAGACATTTTGCAAGATTGCGCTATTCCCAACTCCCACGGCACTTTTTGTGAAGATGTAACATTTTTTGCGTTTTGCTTTAAACTGTGCTCGTCTTGTTCCGTTCATCTAAATCAACTTTGGCCTAACTCGTGAAACTCCTTGCAACTGCGAATAACTGAATGCAATCGAGGTTCTTTGTATCCATTGGGCAAACTTTCGACGGATCCCTCAAGCTTCTTCAAAAAGAATTCTTAGACTACTAATTCATCAAGCCCGTTACGCAAAGTTAAAATAGCTAGAGGGGATATTACCTCCTGGTCGTTGGGTGTAAATGCGACAGTGTACCGGCGGTACCACAAAGTACCGACAGCCGGAAAAAAGTAACCGGATACCAAGTGTGGCCCTTTTTTGGTTTTATTCAGTGGCCCTGTTCAAGTACCACAGAGCTTCGAGTTTTAATCAAGTGTAATGGTCGACGTGTTTAGTGCCATGTCGGCACTACGAGTTAGATCAATACAAATATCTATCTATCTATCTCTCTATTTATTTATCTATCTAATTTGGTTGTTACACGGGCGTAGCCTACCCAAACTGGAATACAGCAGCCCCCGTCAACTACAGCCTACACTTTTACTGAGATTTTAGGTTGAAAGTCTATGCTTGGTGTAAATTTAACTTTTCAAACTGTTGTCAAGAATGTCAAGGTTCTGGATGTGTCTGAAAACTTGTTTTATAGATTCGTTGAGAATTCATATGGGCACAAAATGTTACTTTCGTTACACTATGTTTTTTGCAGGGGTTCAGAAATGTAATGGTGGATAATATGCACTGTAAAATGAAAATGAGTTTTCTGAAATTTGAATTGTCATAACTGAGGTTCTATTAAAGCCAGACTTCACCTTCCAGATTCTCAGACGTCTTGGGCTTCTGCATAGTCAAGCCAACCCTTCCAGATTTTCATGATAATGATGACAGCTAAATTTGCTCTTCTTCAAAATTTCCTAGATGTCCCCTTTACATTTCAAATATCTCTTGCATCCCAGTTATAACTGTCAATCACTTTCCTATTCCTTCCCCCATTTGCATGTTTGTAGTATATCTCTAACGGGTTGCCTCTCAAACGTCCTTGTTGATCAACAGAGGTGAATCTTCGCCAGAACGCTCTGTTTGAAAAATTTGGCTGGTTACTCCACAAATTGACCAACAGACTTGAGCCTCGTTCTTGCTGCATGCTGCAGGTCCACTTCTCGGCCGATTCCGGACTGATTCTTTCTACATCCGTTTTTGCACTGCAGCGCTTCCGAGGAAGACGGCAGCGCTTCTCGAGAATCACGGACTTGCTCACCGACCAAGTCCGTGCTTCCCTGCAAGATGCTGCAGCGCTGCCGCTTCAACCAAGAAAAAAGTGAATCCAAAAACGCGTATTGTACAAAAGCAAAGAAGTGCTGCAGCAGCGATGCGGCAGCGCTATTGCAACAAAAACGAGGCTTTGATCAACAACACTTTCAGTTGTGGGTCGTTTTGACCAACAATGTTGGCAACAGAGATTTCTGTTGGTTTGGTAGCTAGAACGCACCGTTGGTCAACATTGGCTCAATGTTGAACCGCTAAAAAACTACTCTGGGGTGTCCCTCTGGGGTGTGCAACACCCTGGACTTCCAGACGGTTTTGGCCTCGCTTTACCTTCTAGATCCGTCTCCACGAAAATGGTTGTCAGGAATGCGGATGAAAAATCCGGAAGGTGAATCCTAGCTTTTATACTTCGCTTGATGTATGTTTTCTTCGTAAACGCTAACGCTCCATGGGTCCTGGAATTTAAATAGTGAAATACATGGTTGGCTAGAGAGTAGAGCGGAGAGCCTGGCTGGAGCTGGGCTGGAGCCGACATATGACAAGACTGTATGGACTGTACTGCCGTAGTGCTGAATGTCAAAATGTAACTGCAGGAACTTTTGAAAGAAGAAGCATTTACATATTTGTAACATCTTTGAAAACAGTGGCAAATATTTAAAGTTAAAGATCAACAGATCAAGGTTGGCAGAGCGTCACTTGTACTTATGAAGGACTTGCTCTCCTCTCCCAGTGCTCTCCCCGATACCAATTGAAGGTGAGATCAGATCAGGGTCAGATATAGGCTATAAGTACTTAAGCAGGCATATAAAAATGCTAGTTTTGGCTCAAAATTATGACTACTACATATCAACCCTGCAGCCTAAATCAATGTTCAGAATCACAAGAAAGACTACTAGTCAATTAGGTTATTGGAAGATACATATGAAATTTCATTTAAATATATTCAGTATCAGAAGCTAATCAGCCCTCAACTTGGCCTCAACTGCCCTCAAAAAACAAAATCCATCGCTCCAAAACTATGTGTAGTGAAATGTTACAAAATAAAAATTTTCTCTATCCTGCAAACAAATAATAAAGCCAATGCATTTCTTATGAATTTTTGCTTCTGTCAACTTCTCTTCACTGTGGATCTTGTTTCCGACAGCTTTACATTTTTTTTACCTTAATCACCTTAATTCGCACTTCAGAGCGAATTAAGATCAGTCTTGATCTGTTGAATCGCTCCATCATTGATGATGTGATGATTTGTTAGGCATCAGATGAATCCCAGTAGTACTTTGATGACACACCATTCCACTCTTCATCTAGCGACTTTGTGAAGGCTTCCTCGTTGGGTGCTGATATCGTGTCGTTGGTCAGGCTGTCCCATGTGTTGACAACTCGACATGAGAAAAACTATTGTCGTTGTCGGGTTCTGACCGATGGCTTAAACAGTTTCTTAAAGTGTCCCCTTCTATCTGCGCCAAGGCTCTGGACAATGGGCATACAAATTGGGGGTTGTTCTTGTGAGGTCAGCTTATATGTCATAAGCATGTCAGCTCGCCGTCATCGAAAAACAAGTGTAGTCAGTTTCAGCTCCTCCAGACGTTGTTCATAAGATTTATCTTTCATGTTTATTATTATCCTTGTGGCTCTCCTTTGCAGTCCTTCTAGGAGCTTTACGTCACCCTTAAACCCTGGTGATGCTAAGCACATTCCAAAATCAAGCACTGGTCTGACAAGGGCCTTGTACAACTTCAGGAAAATGTGAGAGTAGATCTACTGGATATTGTTCTTTTAAGGAGGCCAAGGACAGAGTTTGCATGAGAGACAGTCTTTTTGTTGTTAGAGTGGAACTTCAGCTGATGATCAACGATAATCTCAAGATCTCTTACTTCATCAACAGCTTGCAGTTCTTTGATGCTGTTTGTGGCTCTGTCTAGCATGGTATACTTGGTGCGCGCGTTTGTCTTGCCAAAGTGTATAACACTGCATTTTTCAATGTTGAAAGACATATGCCATGTTGTTGCCCAGTCCTGGATGCGATTGAGATCTGCCTGACGTGACTCGTTTGAATTAACTTCGTTGAGTATCCTGTGAGGGATTGAGCTAAGTATTTCTGTGCGTTTTGTTCTCAAAAACCGAACAGCAGCCCCTCAACAAAAAGGAAAAAATCAAGAAACGAAAGGCTTGCGATTGTTTTCGCCAGGTAAACAGAACGTTTATATTGCATCTGAAAGTGCTTGAATTACAATTGGTTAAAATTGAACAGTGCCATTTTGTCACTCTGCAATAACTCTGAGAAACAAAGGCACAAATTTAAATTTCAAGATTGACGTTGGCAGAGCCAATGTCCAACCTGTCCCTATGAAGGACCTGCTCCTCTCCCCCCAATGTTAATTGAAAATTAGGTCAGATCAAGGTTAGATTAGTCAACCACGAACCACTGATTTTTAGATAAACGTATGCCAGATGTTGGGCGTACAGCCTCTGCTTACCCCACACACCCTCTGCTTAACGCTGAATACCCTATGCCAAATGCTGGATACCTTTGGGACCCTAACTCTGACCTATGCCACATAGATGAATTCTGATTGTTTGATTTCTCAGCTTTACTCAAATCATCAATATTTTTTTTGTTTGATTTCTCAGCTTTACTCAAATCACCAATATTTTTTTGCATTAGGATATCTGACATTTGGCATAGTGTATTCAGCGTTAGGATAGTGTATGCCAAAGGTATCAAAAACCAGGGCTTAGAGATAGGCTGTAAAAACAAAAGTGCTTGCGTTGACTAACTTTGAGCAGGGGCGTAATTTGCTATGGGGCAGGGGGGGGGGGGGCAGCTGCACCCCCCAGACAGTGCTTCCACTCCTCCCGATTTTTCGGGAGATCTACCTGCTTTTTTGGAAATCTCCCGACCAAAATTTTCTCCCGATAATCTCCCAATTTCGTAATTTTGCCAAAATTATAATGAAGTTACAATTCTTCAATTTCACAACTGGGTTTTATTCCAAAATCTCTTCAAAATCTTTCGCAGAGAGGTGGCCGAGTTTCGAAATTCTAGCCTATACATTATTTGGTTTTAAACAAATATATCTCTATTTTCTATAACAAAAGTAAATTGATTTTTTTTACCTCCTACATGGCAAGGTTTGAACATACATCTTCTTTGTAAGTATTGAGAGAAGATGGTCGAGTAAAACTCTGGTCATTGCCATTTCATTTGAAATCCCAAAAAACGATCGATCATGAATGTTTCCCAAAACTTCGCCCGCGGCGGCTTCCATAGTTTTCTACATTTTTGGGGGAATGGCATGTCATTTAGTTAGAGGATTTTTATTAATCTATGTTTAATTCTTATTTCACCCTTCGTTCCCGCTTTCCTCTTCTTTTTTAACTTTTCTATTCTTGCTTTTCTACAAGCACCTATCTCCCTTCTTTCTTTCCTAGATGGCACTATCTCTATTCTAACATTGTAGTAAAAACTCCTCAAGACTACATGTCCTGTTCACTCATGTCGAAGGTTTCACAAGTTCACTCTGTTGTTAGCATTGCCCACAAATTTTGGAATTTTTTTTCCTGAGTCATTGAAAATAGGAAGGTCCATTCCATGACACCCTTTTTCTTCGTCATTAATTTCGTAAATAAATGGGTGCTTTTATTCATTTTGCTGAAGGACCTGTTCCCGATACATAGCAGAATGGGATGAGAACGGTATGCAGAACTGAGGTTCCTATTCCGTTGATCATCCAGCAGAACGGAATGTATAATGAGATACAACTCGTTCTCCGTTCTGCTAAAAACGAACAATAGCACTGCGGCGTTCTACTAAAAACCCTTATAGGAGAACGGGATAGAGAACGGAGAACGGTTTGTTTACAAAAAACGCGGCTAATATTGGAACATAAACAGTATATAGTGCGAGGTGTGCTTTAAGATAAGGGTAGCCTACTCACCTTGCCAAGCACGAAATGTTGCCCGTTATTGTGTAGCTAGTAATACAATAAAGGGCCTACAACATCTTCAGTGAATTGTTGCCAACGTTAAGGCCTTGCTGCACTGGAAATCTAATAAGACCTACCTCTAGTATAGGGCCGACACTGAAGCCTATCCACGGAATATGAAAGTCAATCTGTTTCTGTAGTGGAATCATTAGTTTCAGTGAATCCTTTCTTCTGACTTACACTAATTCACCTTGAGCTTGGACAGAATCTGGTTTTATTCTCAGTCTTTTTTTTTTTGGAAATCTTCGATTAAAACAGGACAAGCAAAATGTCTACTATCACCCAATTGATCTAAAATATCGGAAGAAACATATTTGTAAGTAAAACTAGAAGCAAGGCACCGCATGCAGTTGGATTCGAACTGTTTTGACATTGCTTAGTCTAGATCTTTCTTAATTATAGATGGAAATGTGAAGGTACGTAGTTGCAGTTCGTCTTTGTCCTCGCGTCACTATTTTCTCAGTCTGTTGTTCTGGGAACTGAGTCACAAAGACGCGGCAGCCAAAGACGGCCCAGTCCCCAGAGTAATAGCGGACAACCGAAACATTTTGCAGCTCGTGGAGAGCCCCAACTGCTTCTCTTGTGCAGGGGCGTCGCGACTGGACCCCCCCAATCTTGTCGGCCAGTCGGTAAAAAATAACCGAGTCGGCGTGAAGCGCTGCGGTTTTTCGTCAAAACAGTTGATTTTTTTCATGAAAATATTCGGTTTTTCTGAAAATCAGTTGATTTTTTGTCAGAACAGTCGGTTTTTCTGAAAATCAGTGCACTTTTTGCAAAACTGTAATTTTTTTCTTGAAAACAGTCGTTTTTTCTCCAAAAACAGTCGGTAAAAATTACCAGCCAGTCGGTAAATGCCTTGCTCCCCCCCAAAAAAAAACATTTTGGCTAGTAACGCCTCTGCTTTTGTGTTTAAAATTTTGGATATATCAGATGCTAAGCTAAGCCTAATTGTTTGTGCTACTTTCTGTCTTTAAGACCACAATATTGAATTTTCTTCTTTTTTTTGCAGTGAAACGTGCGAAGTTTCTGGGACTCCAAGGTAAGTTCTAAGTTTTCTCCAAGTTTGTCTTTGAGTTTTATTTGTGTGTTACGTGTCGTAGTCTAGCACTGGTTACCAGGGGCGTCATTTCGTGGAAACCGAGGGGGAAGGGGGGGGGGGGGACGGAGTAGTCGTAGGCCTAGTCGCCTTCTTGGGTTTAAGTCTTACATAGGGAAGAACGGAAGCAAATAAGTAACACCATGTTAAACGTAAAAATTTAGATTATTTACACGAAGAATCATATGAATAAAATATTTCAATGAGGAATATATGTATACAAGTAAGACAGTAATTTATTTGTAACTTGCCATTTTAAAAGCGGAGTACGTGAATGAAACGAAGTAAAACACATAAAAACACACACAATTTTTTAATCTTCGGCCAGGAAACAGTGGGAAATCCTTGCCGACTAGTTCGTGGTCTGCGTGTGGCAGGCTATGCAGCGGTAGCCAATAAGAAGAACGACCATAAACCTTAATGTGCCAATTATTGAGCCGGACTGGACCCGGCCACTGTAGGGGGACTTGGATGGGAGGTAAACTGTAAAAAATGATCTTGCAGTGTGCTACTGGGATTAATCTTGTCTCTAAAAAGAAAATCTTGTCTCTAATTCGGATTAATCTTGTCTCTTATTCGGATTAATCTTGTCTCTTATTCGGATTAAACTTGTCTCTTATTCGGATTAATCTTATCTCTGATTCGGATTAATGTTATGTCAGTAGAGATAGGATTCATCCCAGTAGCAAATACTGCAGTTAATTTTAATCCTTGTTCGGATCTTGTCTCTAATTTGGATTAATCTTATCTCTGATTTGGATTAATGTTATCTCAGTAGAGATAAGATTAATCCCAGTAGCAAATACTGCAGTTAATTTTAATCCTTGTTCGGAGAAACTTTTTACAGTGTACCGGAAATCTTCTGGCACATATAACAATTGGCAAACAGGTCGAGGCATCAGGACAAAATTTGGTGGACAGGACGACTATAAGCTCTGGATTTGCCATTTACATACCCGGACAGTATCTGACCAGTGTTGGGGAGCTGGATGGGGCTCCCGGAATTGTTTTGGCATGTGTAAGGTCTGAACGGATGGATTGACATGGATGAAATTTGGAAGACAGAGTGGCCATAAGACTAGGATGTGCCAGTTTCGTTCTGGCGTCACTCATATTCTGCGAAAGAAGGAGATTAAAAAGACGAGATCATGTTATTTTAAATATGCAAAGCACCTGCTCCACTTGTCGAAATTACGCCATAACCATACATTGACGGAGAAGTTCAAAATTCAAGATGCAAGTGTTACCCTTTTGGATGTTTCTTCGTCGCTATAAAAAATCATTGACAACAGAGCCCAACCTGGCCGAAGATTGAAAATTAGTGTCTTTTTCTGTGTCTTTATGTGTTTTATTTATTTTCTTTAATTTCCTTCGCTTTTACGAAATGACGGGTTAAAAGTAAATTACTTATTACTTAGTTATTGAACCAGGCTGGATCCGGCAATTGCCGGCGAGCTGGAGGGGGCCCAGAAATCTTGTGACACGCTAAGTGCCGAACACATGGAGGGGTTGGGACAAAATTTGGTAGGCAGAATAGAACGGTCATGAACGATAAAAGCTGAAGTTTGCTGTCAAGCAAGACTTAACAGGAGGCGCAAAAGTATTTCCGTTGGGATTTCGGGGGGGGGGGGATTATCTACTTTGGCATATGGCGTAGAAATGTGTACGTAGAAATCCTACGCTGGTATGCTTCCAGTCAATTTATTTATTTATTTATTTAATCTATTAAAAACGGCCAGCTTGGGCCATACTAGAACAACTAACAACACAGGTAACGATAGCCGCATGTTTGGGCCCAAGAGAATCACAAGGAGTGGATTGCTAGACCGAAGGATCCGGGTCTGAAGAGAGAAGATAGACCGACGCCTGAGTTCCCCAAAAGAAGGAAGACCCTCACCAACAAACATCCCAGAAGCACTACAGTTCCAAGGTAGACCATGTAGCCACCGGAATGAATTGTTATAAAGAACCCGAAAGGTATTCTCGCATTTCACAGATGTAGAGTGGGTTAGTGACAAACAATACATTGGAGTACAGTAAGCCCTGAAAAGGAAAGTTTTAACTGAAGAATCACAACTAGAGAACTTTCTAATAAGGATATTAGCTCGGACACACAGTGATCGGGACACCACTGAAACGTGGAGGTCGTTTCTAAGTGAACTGCAAAAAGTATATCCCAAATACTTAAACGACTGTACAAACACAAGCGGGAATGACCGTCAGGACTTCTGTACCGAAAAGATGAAACTCTTTCAGCTTTCAACAAAGTGGAAAAAATCCACAACATTATGTCTGTCCACGCTGTAGTCCCATTGAAAATACAAGCATGACTCGTGACATTAGTGCCAGAAATATAAGGTTTGAAGCCAAGCTGACCATTCATTGCAAACAAAAAAAAAGTTTTTGGTTACATGTCGTTTTATTGTTTGTTGGTTCCGTATCGTTTTCCTGTTATTATTGTTGTGGATTTTAGGACTTAGTTTTGTTTTTCGCTGAGGACGGTTTGCCGGAAGTTCAACCAAAATATCCGAAATTTTATTTATCTCTCGCACATCATTTTAGAAGGATAACTAGCTGATCAACGGAAACCCCCGAAAATCTCCTTTTTTTGGATCCCAAAACGTAAGTGGAGGGATACCTATGACATCGCAAATGTCGTCCGTCTGTCGGTCCGTCTGTTAGCACGATAACTCTCGAAGGGGTTGAGATTTTTTGTTCAAATTTGCATCATGACTCTTTGGGTCAAAGTACAGGTCAGGTTCGAAGATGGGCTCTGTAGCCCTATATTTAGGGGTGGGGGAGGGGTTTCAAAATTAAGCGACGACAAAAAAGTATTTTTAAAAGCTAATGAGAGGGGTAGGGGTACGGGTAGGGAAACATGCTGAATCCGAATATGAAAATTATTTTCTCGCCTGACAAGTAGTTCACCCGGAATCCGCAAAAACCGGACATTTTGGAAAAAGTTAAAGTTGTAAAAATGAAGTTGATTAGATGTTCGATTTAGGGGTAGAAACACATGCTGAATCCGAATATTTTTTATTTATTTATCACCCGTCATTTCAAACAGAAAATGGACGGAGTACAAAAACGAAAAGAAAGAAAACATAACAAAAGCAAAACGTGAAACTTTCATAGGAAACACACAAAAAATCGACAATTACAAACTGAGACTCTCTGACTAACTAAAATCTGAACACGATATACACTACACGATATACACATATACACTTAAACTCTGAGAATTTTGCTCCAAGAGTGGGACTGGATTTTTGAGTTGTACTTGGTAATCAGGTTAGAGATAGCAAGCTCAGGGTCTCTTATGTCATATATTTTCATCATTTTGGTGTTTCTTGTCCACGGCGGGAGTCGAAGTAAGTATTTGGAGAATCTGAAGAAAGTGGAACGGAGTTTATTTTTTTCACTAGCTGAGAATATTTGCCAGAAGGGAGCTAGGTAAAGAAATTGGGGTATTGCAACGGAGTTATAAAGGGAAGCTAGGATTTATTTATTTTATTTTCACGCCGGACAAGTAGTTCGCGCTGAATCCGGAAATTTAGCATGAAGTTTTAACATAGTCGATATAGAGTGCGGAGACATGCTGTTGCACTTTCGAACATACTAATGATAAACAAAAAGTGTATGCGATCAGTTTAGTTATCTCTAAAGTCTCAACCGGCATTTATTGGGTCGAAAAGTCAGAATGCATCCGGCACCTATCTGGTAACAATTTAGTAAAATTTGTTGATCAGTTTTTGACCATTGACCAGTCCCTACCCCTTTATTCACAGAAGGAAAGCTCTGCGCGTGGGTGACGTCACTTTGTTTAATCTTTTCACCCAGGGGGATGGCGACTTCGCTGGCGCGTATACGCGCAAAGTTAATTTGGTTTAATAGAAGACTGTTTAAACCTAGCGTGCGTGTTCTTTCCTTTAAAGCACAACTCCTACTAGAAATGGTCTTTCCACTATGAAATGGATTAGAAAAAAACTTTCCGAAAATACCATTACTTTCCATCTGAATTTAGCGATTTTCTTGTTAGCGGTAGACGACTCTGCACAGCCTTCCTGCTTTCCGACGCGGCCGTGGATAAAAAGTACGACTACTAACCAAATAAAATTAGTCAAAAACAGAAGATTCTCATATCCTTGTGTGTGAAAGATTTGTCAGTGGACCTTGAAGATTCTGGCAAACTTTGCGTTGTGTAACGGGCAAAACTCGGCACGGCCGAAAAGGCACTAAAAATTCGTAGGCATAAAACGAAACTATGGAGAAAAGACGGGGATTTCAAAAGCTTATAATTCCATAAGGGAGCTAGGTATATTATAAAAGACAGAATAAGTAAGAGGGATCCTTTATGGTGTGATGGGGTGAGCCGCTGAATCCATATCTGAACTTAGTTTTCTTGACGGACAAATGGTTCACCAGCAATTCGGCCAAAACTGGAGATTTGATTGAAGCTCAAAGTTGTTTCTGAAGTCGATTAGAGATTCGGTATCGGGATAAGGAGATATGATGAATCGAATTTTGAACTTTATTTTCTTGATGGAGAAACTGGCAAAATTTGCAAAAGCCTGGAAATTTGGATTGAAAGGTTCGGCTCTCAGTGTCACTAGATCTTTTGCTCTGCATGTAGTCTCCAGGAATGCTGCAAAAATACGAGGAATTTGGTAAAAAAAAAAAATAATTCTAAAAGTCGATTAGACATGAGATATTGGAGTAAACATGCTTGTCTAATCCCTATCTGAACTTGCTTTCCTCATTTGATTAGTTGTTTGGCCGTAAGCAAAAAGCTTCAGAACGGTAACTTTTTTTTTGTACATATCCAAGCGGTTGATTATCGATGAATCGAGGGATAAATAGCAAAAATGTTAAAGGCGTCTGGCGAAGACTCGGAAATGTACACGATCGACTGTTTGGATCAAGAAGTCTGATAAACATTAAATGTTGGGATCCCATCGAAACCTGCGATCTTGTTATTTTTGTAGTGCCAGAAAGTTCACCCGACTTGAAATTCCATTTGTGAATCTTTTCCATCACCCGTCGAAACCCAAGTTTGCCCAAATAAATTATTTGGTGTTGATTGTGCCACTTACAGCAGGCTACATCTGTGGTTTTCCAGAGAGGCACGCGAAAACACATGCTAACTTATTCTGCACACACATCATTGGCTCCATGACGGGAAATTGGTCCTCAAATGACTTGCCTAATTCGTTTTTCTCGACTAGGTTCCCAGCTGAGTACTTACGTGACTCTCCAGCTGCAGAATGTCAAGTCAACTACAATCATTGTCAAAGGAGATCGGCCAGCCTGGGAGCAAGATTTCCTCTTGTAAGTATGCAGTAGGCTACATTGAGGGTATGTTCCAACCTACTACCAACAGGGGCGTCACTATGGGGGGGGGGGGGGACTTCCTCCCCGAAGGTCATGAGAAAGTACTTTCGTCGGGCGAAATAGAATTTTGTATGCTTCGGTCGAGCGTCGGTCGACTCATCGGCACATTCTGCTTTTCTTGCCTTTTGGCCACTTCATGCAATGCCAGGGCAATGCTGAAAAAGTGGAAAGAGTAGAAATTAAGCTTGCCATATAAGAAGTGAGATGATGTGCAAAGACTTCCAAATACCCTACTTCTACAGTTGAGTATTCAATTGTAGTAGACAACAGGCCTACAATAGAGATTTAATTAGATCAGTTTTGGGCTAGACCATAAAAAGGAAGATTGAGCTCTTTTTATACGCAAGAAGTAAATTCCTGCAAACATTTGTCGGGCAAAGCAAAGAAGAAATCGAATTCTGCATGCTTTTTGTCGGGCTTCGATTATTCTCTACGGCATATCAGGTTCTTTTTATGCATAAGGAATACAGAAGGAATACAATGTATATGCTTTTGTCGGGCGTCGTCGACTCGCTGGCACCTCGGATTCTTTTTATACGCAATAAATAAATCCTGCAAATATTTGTCGGGCAAAACACGGAAGAAATCGAATTCGGCATGCTTTTGTCGGGCCTCGGTATTGTCTTCGGCACGTCGGGTTCTTTTTATATATAGGGAATACAGAAGAAATAGAATTTTGTATGCTTTTGTTGGGTGTGGGTTGACTCGTCGGCACATTGGGTTCTATTTATACGTATATGATCAAATTCTGCAAACTTTGTTGGGCGGACCCAGGAAGTTCAGATCTCGTCGGCACAATGGGTTATTTTTACGCGCCAGAAATCAACTTTTGTACAGTCCAGTCGGGCAAAACACAGAAGAAATCAAATGCTGTATGGCTTTCCGGCCGTCGGTATTCTTGTCGGCACATCGGGTTCTTTTTACACGTAAGAAATCAAATTCTGTAACATCTCGAAAGTTTTAAGTAGTGGGCACATCGGCTTCTATTTCATGTAAGAAATAAAGATCTTTACAGTCTTGTCGGTCAATACACAGTTTCTGAATGCTTTTGTCGGGTGTCGGTATTCTTTCGGCACATCGGTTCTTTTTATACGCAAGAAATCAAATACTGCAAAGATTTGTCGGGCGTAAATTTTTTACGGGAGAAATATAGATTAAAATAATTTCGCATGCGGCGCTTAGTTCAACTTAGTATAGAGTAGAACAGAATTTTATTTTTCAAAAGCAGCTGTCACAGCGCTACCGCCGAATTTGACCTTTTTGTCATACAAAAAGAGGAACGCATAAAACTTAAAAAAAAATGAGGAATGCATAACACTTTAGTCGTAGTCATAGTCGTTGGAAGCTTCGCTTTTTACCTAAAGTTGAAACGAAAAGGCGAATGTGTGAATTTAAATATAGGAATTTATATTAAAGGAACAATCTCAGCTGATGCATTAAAATTAGTTTCACATAAAATTTCGCCTGTGGCGCATTTTGTAGTACGGTATTCTCTGTCTGGAAGATCGGTGTTTAATTAGTTGACGTTTTAGCATTGACATTCTTGGGGGTTTGAAACACGTTAAGAGCTAGAACTTGTATGGTAGGTATAGCAAAATGTTTCCGGAAGAAAGGCAGATTAAAAAAAAATCGCTTGCGGCGCTTGCTTTAACTTGTTCTGGGTAGGCTACAGTCCTTGGAAGCTTCGCTTTTTAGCGAAAGCTGAAATGAAAAGCCGAATATGTGAACATTGATTGAGGAAATTACATAAAAGGAATAACCTCAAGGTTTGGTAGGTAGGCAGTAGAAATGTTTCCGGAAAAAAGGCAGATTAAAAAAGCTAGTGACGCCCCTGACTACCAGTAGTTACTAAAGTACTAAAAGCCGTCCCCATGGAACTCCCTACCAGAGGATTGCGGAGACGGTCAGCGAATATAAAAAGCTTCTTCCCAAACCTAGGATATATAAGTGCAAGAAATTCCATCGAGCTCTGGGTAATCTGGGCCCAGTTGCTCATGAACGTGGATGGTGGGGGCTCTGCAACTCCCGCAGTCTCTTCCTTTCCCTAGAATCTGTTAGTACAGGCAATTTCAGCGTGCTAACTCCAGCCGTGGTTAAGTTAAGATCTTAAATAGCTGGGTAATCCGGGCCCAGTTGCCCCTGAACCGGGCGGGCGTGGTGGGTGAGACCTCTAAATGGCACAACTAGACCCGAATGCCAACAAGTGTGCCGAGTTTCAACTTAATAGGTGTCACTTTCACGATTTATGAACTCCACATAAATCGGTAACATCCGAAAACTGGCTTGAGCGGCCGCAAGAGTGGATTATTGTGGGATTGACTAAAAGCAGGAAAGGAAAGGCAAGAGAAAAGCAGGAAAAAATACTAAAACCAGGAAGGACAAACTAAAACAAGGAAAGAATTACCAGGAATCGAGGATTCGAAATACTCCTCTGTTTAGTATCCCATGAGGGATCGGCAACTTATGTTTGTAAGAGTTGACCTTTTCCTCCTTTTAGTATTCGAAAAAAATGGCAAGCTGTGCCGTGCTTTTCCTCTGTTTAGTATATCGTGAGGGGTCGGCAACTTACGTTTGTAAAAGTTCACCTTTTCCTCTTTTTAGTAACCTGTCGGTAGGCGACTAAGATCAGGAGTCCGGCGAGGGGTCGGCAACTAAGATATTTCAAGTCCACCATTTCTTTCCTGGTTTTAGTAACTTGTCACGGATAGTAACTCAGGGTACTAAAACGAGGAAATAAATTGGGAATTCTAAATTTTCTTAAAAACGATGAAAGCAATGGTGGACCTTAAATTTCGATATTTGCCAACCCCTCAAAAACTAATAATTTAGAATCCACCGTATCTTTCCTCGTTTTTATGGCACTTGCAGCCTCTGGCTCAAGTGCCATATACCGATCACAATTCTGTCTGTCGGTCTGTCGGTCTGTCGGTCGGTCCGAGTTTTTTGTCCCACATATCCGAGTTAGGGTACTTCCAGATGTGCTAGGACAATGAAACTTGGCAGGCATATCAGGGACCCGACCAAACTAACCTGGAAATAATCAGTTTTGCCGATCCGACCATATGGGGGGGAGTGCGGGGCGCTGGAAACTTGCAAATTTGGGGCATTTTGTCACTTTTTTCTGAGTTAGGGTACTTCTAGATGAGCTAGGACAATGAAACTTGGCAGGAATATCAGGGACCCGACCAAACGAACCTGGAAATAATCAGTTTCCCGATCCGACCATATGCGGGGGAGTGGGGGCGCTCGAAACTTGAAAATTTAGGGCATTTTGTCACACTTTTTCGAGTTAGGGTACTTCCAGATGAGCTAGGACAATGAAACTTGGCAGGAATATCAGGGACCTGACCAAAGTAAACTGGAAATAATAAGTTTCCCGATCCGACCATATGCGGGGGAGTTGGGGCGCTGGAAACTTGAAAATTTAGGGCATTTTGTCACACTTTTTCGAGTGAGGGTACTTCCAGATGAGCTAGGACAATGAAACTTGGCAGGAATATCAGGGACCCGACCAAACTAACCTGGAAATAATCAGTTTCCCGATCCGACCATATGGGGGGGAGTGCGGGGCGCTGGAAACTTGAAAATTTAGGGCATTTTGTCACACTTTTTCGAGTTAGGGTACTTCCAGTTGTGCTAGGACCATGAAACTTGGCAGGCATATCAGAGACCCGACCAAACAAAATTAGGAATAATCAGTTTTCTGATCCGACCATTTTGGGGGGGGGGTGGAGGGCAGGGGAATCCGGGAAACTGAGAAGTGTGTAACTTTCGAACGGATGATCGGATTGTAATGAAACTTCATAACTGAAGAGAATATATATCTGTAATGTCCCGTTTAAAGTCTTGACCGGATTCGGTAGCCAGGGGGGAGTTGGGGGGGGGGGAGAGACCGGAAATTTCAAGAAACGGTTAGAATGGAGGGATCGGAGTGAAACTAAATATTCTTTGAGCCCAAGCTGACTTTGAAACATTTATTCAAACAATGTTGTCCCACATATCCGAGTTAGGGTACTTCCAGATGTGCTAGGACAATGAAACTTGGCAGGCATATCAGGGACCCGACCAAACTAACCTGGAAATAATCAGTTTTGCCGATCCGACCATATGGGGGGGAGTGCGGGGCGCTGGAAACTTGCAAATTTGGGGCATTTTGTCACTTTTTTCTGAGTTAGGGTACTTCTAGATGAGCCAGGACAATGAAACTTGGCAGGAATATCAGGGACCCGACCAAACGAACCTGGAAATAATCAGTTTCCCGATCCGACCATATGCGGGGGAGTGGGGGCGCTCGAAACTTGAAAATTTAGGGCATTTTGTCACACTTTTTCGAGTTAGGGTACTTCCAGATGAGCTAGGACAATGAAACTTGGCAGGAATATCAGGGACCTGACCAAAGTAAACTGGAAATAATAAGTTTCCCGATCCGACCATATGCGGGGGAGTTGGGGCGCTGGAAACTTGAAAATTTAGGGCATTTTGTCACACTTTTTCGAGTGAGGGTACTTCCAGATGAGCTAGGACAATGAAACTTGGCAGGAATATCAGGGACCCGACCAAACTAACCTGGAAATAATCAGTTTCCCGATCCGACCATATGGGGGGGAGTGCGGGGCGCTGGAAACTTGAAAATTTAGGGCATTTTGTCACACTTTTTCGAGTTAGGGTACTTCCAGTTGTGCTAGGACCATGAAACTTGGCAGGCATATCAGAGACCCGACCAAACAAAATTAGGAATAATCAGTTTTCTGATCCGACCATTTTGGGGGGGGGGGTGGAGGGCAGGGGAATCCGGGAAACTGAGAAGTGTGTAACTTTCGAACGGATGATCGGATTGTAATGAAACTTCATAACTGAAGAGAATATATATCTGTAATGTCCCGTTTAAAGTCTTGACCGGATTCGGTAGCCAGGGGGGAGTTGGGGGGGGGGAGACCGGAAATTTCAAGAAACGGTTAGAATGGAGGGATCGGAGTGAAACTAAATATTCTTTGAGCCCAAGCTGACTTTGAAACATTTATTCAAACAATGTTTACAACGGGTACATCAGCTACGATTCTTCATCAGCGATATTTCGGCCCTTTTTGGCAAGAGTCCTCGTCAGGCTGTCAATCTTCTGGTTCAACTTCGGGGAAGGAAACAAACCTGTAATCCTGTAAACCTGTAATGATACAGGTTTGTTTCCTTTTAAAGGGCCGAAATATCGCTGATGAAGAATCGTAGCTGATGTACCCGTTGTAAACATTGTTTGAATAAACGGAGTGAAACTTGCTGGGAAGAACAAGCATCTGCTCTAGATAAGTCCTTTAGACCATTGTACTGGATCCGGACACTTATGGGGGGGGGGGGTCCCGGAATTCCGGTGATGGTGGTTTTTTGGATTTTCACGATGAAACTTGGCAGGCATATCAGGGACCCAATCAAACTGACTTCAAAATAAAAATATTGTCGATCACATAATGGTGGGGGAGTGGAGGGAGGGGAATCCGCAGGGGAATCCGGGAAATTGAGAAGTGTGTAACTTTCGAACGGATGATCGGATTGTAATGAAACTTCATAACTGAACAGAATATATATCTGTAATGTCCCGTTTAAAGTCTTGACCGGATTCGGTAGCCAGGGGGGAGTTGGGGGGGGGGGAGACCGGAAATATCAAGAAACGGTTAGAATGGAGGGATCGGAGTGAAACTTGCTGGGAAGAACAAGCATCTGCTCTAGATAAGTCCTTTAGACCATTGTACTTGATCCGGACACTTATGGGGGGGGGTCCCGGAATTCTGGTGATGGTGGTTTTGGGGATTTTCACGATGAAACTCGGCAGGCATATCAGGGACCCAATCAAACTGACTTCAAAATAAAAATTTTGTCGATCAGATAATGGTGGGGGGAGTGGAGGGAGGGGAATCCGAAATTTTCAGTCATGTGTAATTTTGGAATGGGTGATCGGATTCGAGTGAAATTTAAGAATTCAACAGAGGACATTTCTCCGATGATTTTTTTCATATCCGGACCGGATCCGGCAACTATTGGGGGGGGGGGAATACGTGCCCCGTTTAGAATGGAGGGATCGGGATGGAACTTTGTGGGAAGAACAAACAGATGCTCTCGGTAAGTCATTCGCTGAATCGGATTGGCTACGTGCACCGCGGGGGAGCTGGGTGGGGGGGGGGGGACCGGAAATCTCGAGAAACGGTTAGAATGATGGTATCGGAGTGAAACTTGCTGGGAAGAACAAACATCTGGTCCATGTAAATCTTTTACATAATTTGACTGGATCCGGACACTTGAGGGGGGGGGGGGAGGAGGGGTATCCCGGAATTCCGTTTTTTTGGGGATTTTCATGACGAAACTTGGAAGGCATATCAGGGACCCGGTCAAACTGACTTGGAATAAAAAAAAATCCTCGATATGATAATCTTGGGGGGGGAGTTGAGGGAGGGGAATCCGGAATATTGAGTCATGCGTAACTTTGGAACGGGTGATCGGATTCGAGTGAAATTTAATGATTAAACAGAGGACATTTTTCTCTTGTGACCTTTTTCATTTCCGGACCGAATCCGACAATTATCGGGGGTAGGGCGGAAAATACTTGACCCGCTTAGACTGGTGTGATCTGGATCGAACTTCGTGGGAATGACAAACAGATGCTCTGGATTAATCATTTACAGAACCGGATTGGCTCCGGTTATTGTTGGTGGAGTTGGAGGAGGGGGAGGGGGGTCTGGGATTCCGGTGATCGCGCGTTAAGGTACTTCCAGATGTGCTAGGACGATGAAACTTCGCTGGAATATTGGAGACTCAACAACATTTGCTTAGAAATTGCTACTTCCCAAATCCGATTATTCCTTAAAGTATCAATCTTGACCGCAAAGTAAAAAAAATACTTTTAAGCAATATATGCATTTTCGTGATGCCCATCAGCCCATTAGCAGTTTTGCCTCAAGGGTTTTGCTTACAAATGAAGTTCCAGCTCCCTTATAGCGCGCATCTCAACCGCAAAGTCGAAACTTACTTTTGATCAATCAGATCATCTTGACACATGCAAGTGCCATATGAGCTTACAGCTCTTGTTTTAGTCTAAGGTGCTATCCGTGATAAGTTAGTAAAACCAGGAAAGAAATGGTGGACTTGAAATATCTTAGTTGCCGACCCCTCGCTGAATGATTTTAGTCGCCTACCGACAGGGCACTAAAAGGAGGAAAAGGTGAACTTTTACAAGTTGCCCCCCCCCTCATGGGATACTAAACAGAGGAAAGTCTTGCCAGTTTTTTGGAATTCGCAATTTCTTTCCTCGTTTTAGTAGACAAGCTACTAAAACCAGGAAAGAAATGGTGGACTTAGATCTTAGTTGCCGACCCCTCAAAATTTACAATTTCCAGTTTCTTCCTCGTTTTAGTACTATCCGTGACAAGTTACTAAAACCAGGAAATAAATGCTGGATTTGAAATATCTTAGTTGCCAACCCATGGCTGGACTCAGATTTTAGTCGCCTACGAGGAAGGGAACGAGACGGTGAAGTATAGTTGCCGAGCCCTCAAAATTTAGAATTCCCAATTTCTTTCCTAGTTTTAGTACTCTAAGGTACTATCCCTGACAAGTTACTAAAACCAGGAAAGAAATGGTGGACTTGAAATCTTCTTTGCCGACCCATCGCCCCTCGCTGGACTCATGATCTTAGTCGCCTACCGACAGGGTACTAAAAAGAAGAAAAGGTGAACTTTTACAAACGCAAGTTGCCGACCCATCACGATATACTAAACAGAGGAAAAGCACGGCACAGCTTGCCAGTTTTTTTCGAATACTAAAAGGAGGAAAAGGTGAACTCTTACAAATGTAAGTTGCCGACCCCTCACGGGATACTGAAGAGAGGAAAGGCTTGACAGTTTTTTGAATCCTCGATTCCTGTTAATTCTTTCCTTGTTTTAGTTTGCCGTTCCTGGTTTTGGTATTCTTTCCTGCTTTTCTCTTGCCTTTCCTTTCCTGCTTTTAGTCGATCCCGATTATTGTTCGTAAATTAACACTCCACTAAAAACCGTAAGCTATGCATCTGGATGCATAGGCTACCTTTCTTCTGGATGTCTTTGGTCTCAGAATTTCGCAAAGAGCTTTAATTTTTTTTAGATTTCTTGGTTCAGAATTTTCTCTAAATGAACATGTTTTTGAGATCCCACAGCAACACTTGTGGAAATCCATATACAAGAGCTGGTTGCGCTGTGCAACTAGATTGTCGAAAATGGTGAAATTTGTGTATTAATAAGTGCATTAGAACAATGCCGTGAACCTTTCGTCGTTTATTGCGCGGGCTTGCATTTTTTTCTATAGCCTACCCGTTTATAATTCTGACTTGGTTTTAACTCTAAAATTACCACGAATAAAAATTAATAATTACAGTAGAGGTATACTTCTTTGACGCTCGTTAACTTTGAGCAGTGCCATTTTCTACAACTTGCTGAGACGAAAGTCAATTACCAGTTACTAGCTATATAAGGGCTCCCAAAGAACACATGAACAGGTGTTTTGGACCTTCGTTTCATTATTTAACCCAAAACTGCATTGTCCAAAGCTAATTAACTTTCAAAGAAGCATATACCTTTACAGTACTTGAAAATTGTTGGCACTGATAATTAAATAAATGAATAATGATTTAATCCACACTATCTTTAAAGCGTATAAAAGTAACTTTGGATTTGTCAATGTTTAAATAAAGGCACTTAGTTCATAAGTAAAGTACATCAGTCAACAAAGTAAAGTCAGAACTACAAGGCTAAGAACAGTTACAGTCTCTAAATAAAAATAGCTTTGAATGTGTCAATACGTTTAATAATAATGATAATAATATATATTCGCAAATTGGATGGCAGGTCGTTAAGCCTCTAAAATGTCACTAGAATAATATTGATCAACTTCCTTCTTGAATGTTAGTAGGTTTGTGGAGCAGGTCACTCTCTCAGGTATGCTGTTCGAGTGCTGGACCACTCGGTTGCCGAAAGTCCAGCGGACCATTTCCTTGTAAAAGCGTTCCGTCCTCACTTTATGCTGGTGTCCTCGAAGCAGAGCAAAATAACACTAAGGAGTAGTGACAACGCTTGCGGCATTTCAAGCGAGACAAACTTGCGGGTTTAGAAATTTCTAGTAAAGCAAAGGTGCGGTCTGCACACACCAGGGAAACAACGGAGGCTGTATCATTTTTTGCTATGTTCAGAATATGAAGTTATCGGCACCAGCGCTGGCGAACGGCTTAATTAGTTTATGTAGGGACGTTCTCTATCGCTAGTTTTGCTAGTGTCGCTGCTATTCGACTGCGTGTAACTTTTTTAAAGTCTTGGCGCTACTATCTAGTGTTATTTTGCTCTGCCTCGAAGATGATTATTATTGAACTGCACGATTCTCTGGGCTGGTACGTTGTCATATGCTCCATTGCAGAGCTCCACGATCACCACGATGTCACATAATGTCAATTTTTGAATGTCCATTCTTCTAAAACTGCCTCTACGCCTTGCCTACTAACGACATTTCTTAAACCTGTCCTTTTCTCGCCGATGCGCGGAAGTTGCAATGAAGCCTTTGATTGAACAGTTGGTTTAGCTGGAAATAATAAATCCATATTTTGAAAACGGGAAAAAATTAATGAATTGCCCCCTTAATGTCAAACCGAAATGGACGAATGTACCTGATTCCGAGAAAACGTGGCGACTCGTTGCCTGGAGCTGTGAAAGTTCCTTCCATTGAATGAGCCAATGAGGAACTGAGGAAGCCCAACGGCTGAAGTTCCAGTTAGTTTTCATTTGACGGTGTTCGTTACTGGAGGAACGCAGTGGTATATCCTGATTTATTGGAGCTAGAGCAAAAAAACAGTAGTGAGTAGCGTCAAAACATGTGCTTTCCTTGCTTCGTTGACGGGCCATACTCATAGCGCCGCACACTGCGTTTGCGGCATTTAAAGCGAGACAAACGCGGATTTAGAAATTTCTAGTAAAGCGAAGACGCGGTCTGCACACATCAAGGAAACAGGGAGGGTTGTATCTTTTTTTTTAGTGTTCTGAATATGAAATTATTCGAGCCAGCGCTGGTGCACGACAGATTGAGTTTCAGTAGGGATGTTCACTATCGCTGGTGGTGCTAGTGTCGCTGCTATTCGAGTGTGTGACGCTTTTTCAAGTCTTGGCATTACTTCCTAGTGCTATTTTGCTCTGATTGGAGCACGGGAGGAAGAGTGATTATAAGAGTGTTTGTTTCCTTTTAAAGGACCCCTCGCACTATTTACTCTTCAACTTACAGAATTTTAAGACATTTGAATACTTTAAAACTATGCTGGGCTTTCAACAAATAACCGACGGTCTTAGCTGTTTAAGCCCTTTCCGAGACCCGTTGACTTGTAGCGAAAACAGGGAAACAATTTGCATAACCGTTCTTTCTGATGGAAAAACTCCTCGCAGACATCCTTCGACAGCGTGATACACATCGAAGGTAGCAAAACACGGGAAGTGAGAAAATCAGCGTTGTTTTTTTAGAGGGGTTAGAATGTACCGTACAAAATTGGGGTCTCCGGGTTTAGAAATGTGGAGTGATTATGGAAATAGGTTGCATTAGTATTATAGGTAAGACAGGTCCGTTAAGGAACATACGAAGGTGTTGGTCGTTGATTTATCCATCCGACGCAGAAGGTAAATAGCATCAAGAAATGAATATAATACTGATAAAGGCTTTCATGCCGCTTACTTAAAAAAACATTTGGAGAAAATTTTGGTACCAGAAATCAAACCGCTCAACAGAATTTTGAGACCGTAAACCTGTCGTCCAGATCCATGCTGATGTATGCCACCTTTTGTGTGATTGTAGGGAGTTACAGGGACTAAGGGAGGAGATTTGTGGCAAGAATTCTTGCCACAAATCTGTTTGTGGGGTGGGGGGAATGTGATACGTTTCTTGACTAAAACTAGTTTATTCCGATCACCTATACTATACAGAGACTGGTATGCAAGTGAATGAATTAACCTCATGACCTGGGTGAGAACCGGTTTGCCTTGCGGCGCAGTAATACGGAGGGTAACGATTACGTGGTACAAATACATATCAACTCTCCCCCTCCTACAAAATCAACCACCAAGCTTGTGGTAGCCTAGCCTATTAGGTGTTTGGACAGTACGCCCAGGGTACAATCTTGGCGGTTCTGGCAAAGACTGGGATTCTGACGGACCAGACTCATCACTCGTATCAGACTCGGATGGACGGATCTCGGTTTGACACGGACCATCGACAAACTCTACTTCGGGTCTTACTCCAATCTTTCGTATCTGGTCGACTTGTCGTTTCCAGACTTTACCATCAACTTTTACTAGGTACAGAACCGTGGATACTCTTTTGAAAATAATACCAGACACCCAGCGGAACTTTCCTGTCACATAGTAGTCAGTCACCAAAACATTCTGACCAATCTCAAAACTTCTTTTAGGCATTCCACCAGACGTACATGCATCCACCGCAGGCCTCAGTTTAACATTCATAAAATCAAGGCGAGTTCTGAGCTTCCTTCCCAGAAACAACTCTGAAGGCGGGACACCCGTCGATTAGGGCGTAATGCGGCACGACATGAGCATTTCTGCTAATACCTTACCTATCTGCTTCCCTTCAGCGTGTTTAGCCTTCAGTTTCCTTTTTAAAATGTCTACAAACTTCTCCGCCTGCCCATTCGAATTTGGGTGATAAGGTGCTGTGTGGGCCAGCTTTATACCATTCTGACACAGAAGATCCGACATTTCTGCGCTAGTAAACTGCGGTCCATAATCAGCCACAATTTCAACAGGCAAACCATACCGGGCGAACATGCTCTGAAACAGTCGATCGTTCTTCCACTGGTAGTGCTCGACATCTCGAACGCTTCCACCCACTTCAAGACGCATCTACCATCACCAAAAACAAACGGTCATGGAATGGACCCATAAAATCAACATGCACACGTTGCCATGGGTTCTCTGTTTTCGGCCACGAAACCACGCAGGCATGGGGTTTAGGGCGGGTTGACTGAAACGGAAAACAACTCGAAACAAAACTTTCCATGTCACAATCTATACTCGGCCACCCCACCAAACAACGAGCAAGTGACTTCATTTTTACTATAGCCGGATGCCCGTCGTGCAATTCATTCAAAACATACTCACGAAAACAAAGACAATCACTCTCAAGCTTCTAAACAGACAACCTTTCTCAGTCGTAATCTCATTTCGCACCCTGTGATATGCGCGAATAATCGGATAATTCTGATGCTCGTTAACCCAAGTACCATTCACTGTAAATTCGAATACCTTAGATAATACCGGACATTTCGCCGTTTCTGCCGCCACATTTCTGCAGACACCGGCAACGCATTCAATTTGGGCACGTGCATTAACGTGCACTCAGATCCGGACACAACCCTATTAAGTACACTCGGTTGCGGGAGTCGCGACAACGCGTCCGCATTACAGTTCAACTTGCTAGGCTTAAACCGTACGTCATATTGATAGGCTGCTAATTGAATAGCCCATCTTTGCAATCTGCTGGTTGACAACACTGGATCCCGGTTTTGGGACCTAATATAAGCGACAGGGCTTTGTTGTCCGTCTCCAACAGAAACTATCTCCCGAACAAATACAAATGATACTTTTTTAGGCCGAAAATTATGGCTACTCCCTCCCGTTCGATTTGGGAATAGTTTCTTCCAGCAGGTTCAGGTTCAGGTTCAGGTTCTTTTTAATAACAAACTAAATAACAAAATGTCCAGAGCCCGGCTGAGAAGACAAATTCGTAATGCACGGGATGGAAAGACTTCTTTAAATAAATACAACATTTATACTTACCGCAGACGTCATAAATACAACATTTATACTTACCAGCAGACGTCAAGCTTCGCGACGCGAAGGCAATCGGCCTTTCTGTGCCGTCCGGAAAAAGGTGCGATATGACGGCTCCAACACCGTACGGGGAACCATCTGTCGACAACACTAGTGGATACTGAGCGTCGAAGTGAACTAGTACCGTTTCACTTGACAAAACCCTTTTTAACTCGCGAAACGCATCCGAACAACTCGCGGACCAATCAAATTTCGCGTCTTGACGTAACAAACGATTCATGGGTTCACATAACTGAGACGTATTCGGCACAAATTTGCGGTAGTAGTTTGCTAGGCCTAAAAATGACGACACTTCATCTCTGCTTTTGGGTTCCGGCATATCCTGGATAGTGCGAACCTTTTGCGGATTAGGCCTAATACCATCGTTATCTACTACAAAACAAAAATATTCGATACTAGGCTGCATGAACCGACACTTTTCTTTCCGGAGCCGAACGTTATGCGCTTGCGACCTCTCTAAAACCGTATTCAAATTCTGTTCGTGTCCTTGATCACCGCGACCTGTAATGATAATGTCATCCAGAATGTTTGCCGCCTCTAGTAAATCATTCAAGACTTGTTCCATTGTCTCTTGGAAAATTGCGCCCGCAGTCGAAATACCAAACGGTAAACGTCTAAAACGGTACAATCCACGATGAGTGTTTATGGTAACATACTCTCTAGAACTTTCTTCCAGTTCGATCTGTAAATATGCCCCTGTCATATATCTAACTTCGAAAACTTACGTTTTTGGTGCCGCGTACCTTTTTCGTCCTTATCCTTTCTTTCTTCCGGATTCAACAATCTGGTGAACACGTCCTCCGGCGTTGTCATAGGATACTGGTCCTCTTCAATATACTTGTTCACCGTGACCTTGAAGTCACCACATATTCTGATCTCTCCATTTGGCTTCACAATTGGCACGATTGGGGCTGCCCAGTCGGAAAATTTGACTTTTTCCAGCACCCCGATAGACTCGAGACGGTCTAACTCTTTTCCTACTCCCTCCTGGAGAGCTAATGGCACTACACGGGGCTTGAAGAAAATTGGTGTAGCATTAGCCTTCACGTTGATTCGCGCTTTCACATTTTTCACATGACCCAATTCTTCTAGGAACATCGAACAAATATTTTCCGAATATTTTGTTTTGGTATCACTGCACTCGCCTCCTTTTGCCATATCCACTTTGCACACTGCTTTCCAATCCATTTTCAGCTTTTTCCAGCCAGTCCCTCCCCAGCAATGGCGGGTTTCCTCCTTTGACTACGATTAACGGTAGAATTTCGGACTGTTCGATACATTCTACGTTCGCGTTCATTTGTCCCATCAGTGGAATTTGATGTCCACCGTAAGCCTTGAGTACTTTAAGGCATGGCTCCAGTACCGAATTGTTCCAAAATTTCCTGTATGCCGTCTCCCCGATTACTGACACTGCTGAACCTGTGTCCAGTTCAAACGTAATCGACTTATCGTTCACTTTGACTTCCACGTAATATGCGGAATTGGAATTCCGCACCGACCTGATGTTGTAAATCGGCTTTTCCGAATCGGAGTCTCCGACCCCTCGCTGTGACGTCACGTGTTTGACTGGCGGCTTCCTTTTGTCGTATTTTCGAAAATCCGACTTGTTTACCGCGTGTTTGTCTGCTGCATGCTTACTTTTGCAAACAACTTCAATGTGGCCTTTTTTACCACATTTCCTGCAAATCGGAATTTGCGAAATAACAGTTCTTAGACTCGTGGTTGTTCTTACCGCATCGGTAACAAGACTGTCCATGAACCACTTTGAACACTTCGTTGCTGGTACCATTTTTCGAAGATGCTGCTCTCATACCTGACATTTCCGTATCGGCTGCTTCTATGCCTACGGCTATTTCGTATGCTGTTTCCAAAGTCAAATTCCTTTCCACCAACAGTCTCTTTTGTGTGGCTTGGGATGCTAATCCGCACACAAAACGATCTCTTAGCGCGTCTGGAAGGAATGTTCCAAACGTGCAGCTCTCGGCCAATCGTCACTCAAACGAGTTGTTCATCAGCACCAAGTGGGGCACAGGGTCGCGAAGAATCCAGGAAACTCCGCTCTCAAAGATTTTCATTCGCTCCTGTATCTACAACACGACGAAATTTCGTTACTGGTCATAGCGGAAGTCGGTTATGAATATCAAGGCAGCAGAAGCTAAGTCGAGAGACTAAGATAGCGTTCCAGCGACTTATTATTAGTTGCGATCGTTAACTATTCTTGTTATTTTTGCCGTTCCAGAGCCCGCCGTAATAAGTAAATTGGCTCCTCCCACTTATTATTGTCATTCCACGACTGTTACGATCGTTACAATTTACTTATGATGGTCGCGAGCATCATAAGTGATAATAACTATCGGTTCTGCAGGAACCACCGTAAGAGTGATGACGTATGTTCGCGTTGTTATTATTTTCGTTCCCGAGAGAGAGATAACTACCACAATACGGCGCTCGCCCCTCATCTTATCATCGTAACTTGTAATAACTTCACTGGAACGCTACCTGAATCTACAATCTGACACGAGTGGGACAAAAACAGCGCTGTTTCACTTTGTGTAGCCAATTGGCCACACAGACTTCTGTACTTTTCACTTTAAAGCTCTCCCACATGTTCTCGGTCCGGAAACCCATGTTTTCCGGTCTCCGCAGTTTTGTTAGATTATTTAGATTAGATTATATATGGGGTTTATTGGAAAAAAATACTAAGAACTACAAAGTTTTCCATGAGAATCTCATCGCACAAAGGTGTTTTTAAAACAGCAATACCTAATATCAGTCCCAGTGATATCAACTTTTCTTTCTCAATAATATACTTCCCTCTTCTTTCGAATTTTTTTTCTCCATTAATAGTGATCTCCATAGTCATGATACACGAGGGGCATCAAATCTGGTACACCCATTCATAAATAGGACTAGAGCTTCTTTCGTGATTAGAAATTTTGCCCCCTCTGTATGGGTGTAAAGTCTGTTTTTGTTTAGGGCCTACTTGAATTTCTAGTGCCCTGAGAAAAGGTTTCTTTCTTTAGGCTCTGTGGACACTGCTGGACACTGGTGTGTTGGTGTTCTGTCTCTTTACAGTGTTCACATTAATGTTAGTAGTTGTACACAAGACTAAGTAGACGATTGTTCTATATTGGTTCTAAGGACTAATACATGTATAGGTGGTGAACGTAGGCACTGGACTAACAACAAAACGGGCAAAAGAAACATTCTCACACTCGGGACTAGCAATTCGACCCTGCTCCTCTATCCCCAGATGTTGACCGGAACAGGACACATTAGTCCGTCAAGCCTGGTCCCAAAGTGTGGCCAATAAAAGAATCACTTTTTCTAAAGAAAGAAACCTTTTCTCAGGGCACTAGAAATTCAAGTAGGCCCTAAACAAAAACAGACTTTACATGGGATATAATTCCAGGTGAAATTAGAAATTCGAGTCATCTGGCATCCTTCAAGGCTACAGCGAAGAGATTTTTCCTTGTAAAAGAATAGTAATGATGCGAGAGTGTTATTTGCAAGCAGAATGTTTGTTGTATATGTAATGTAATGTAATAACTTTATTCCGGCCAAAGACCATATTTGTATGAACCGTGTACGAATGGCATGTAGAGTAATGTAAAAATAGTGTTACCACAATATGTAGAATCGAGAAGACTGCCACCTGCGGCCAACAAGCCCTTTGGGGCTTTCTTAGCAGATGCTGCAAAAATGGCTTGTATACATTTGTGTAAAATAAAATTTAATCTAATTTAATCTAATCTTTATTTGTTATTACACTTTGCTAAAAAAAATCAGATGTGAAAGCTTAAATGAATTAGTCATCAAGCTATTGAAAATATTTGGGTGGAGTTTCCGGGGTTCTTCGGGAATTGGGACTGATGAGCGATTCGAAAGAACAACTGCGCTGTAACAGGACCCTTACCCGTCGGTGTTTTTCGTGAGGCATATGATCCCTTTCCTTCTACAACATTTTTTTGGATTCCAAAACGTAAGTGGAGGGAGACCTATGACATCACAAAAGTTGTCCATCTGTCCGTCCGCCCGTCTGTCAGCACGATATCTCTAGAAGGGAATGAAATATTTGGATGAAACTTGGTGTGAGGATTCTTTGGGTCAAGGGAAAGGTCGACTTCGCAGATGGGCTCTGTAGCCCTGCATTTAGGGGGGGGGGGGGGGTCAAATTAAGGGGCAAACAAAATATTTTTAAACAGCTAATGAAATAGTCGATGGAGGGGTAAGAAGACATTTGAACACTGATGTGAAAATCATTTTCTACCCGGACAAGTAGTTCGCCTGGAATCCCGCCAAAACCGGAAATTTTGTTAAAAGCAAAAGTTTTATTTGAAGTTGATTAATTGTATATGTCAATATGTTAAAAATAAATATGGCAATCATAATTACGCGAACGTATTGTTCGTCTGGAATCCGGCTGAAACCGGAAAATGTGTTATAAGTTGGGGTGAAAGAAGATATGCTGAATTTGATTTTTAGCTTTTATTTTTTGCCGGACAAGCAGTTCGTCCGGAATTCGTTCGAAACCGGAAGTTTGGCAGAAGTAAGGCAGGAAGTTTCGATCATTTTCGTTAAAATAGATATGACTTATAGGGGTAAACACACATGCTGAACCCATATCTGAACTTAGTTTTCTCAGATGATTAGCTGTTTGGCCTTGATCTGTTTCTAAATGTTAATAGTAGAAATATTCAACGAGTCTGGCGAAGCTGGATCTGGCTAAGACAAGTCTATATCAAATATTAAATGTTTGGGATCCCATCGAAGCTTTTGGTCTTGTCTTGAACGTCCGTAAATGTCAAAGCAGCTGCAGCGCGAGTCGAGAAGCTGACTACCATCTGACAAGAGGGAGACAGAAACTAGTTTCATGCAGCAGCTCGATGCAGCTTCTCGCTCCCGGCCCTCCATCTCTACAAGTTTAGGCGTTACAAGCTGATAGGATTGGTCTTATGCTTGCTTGTGCTCTCGGTTTGAACTTGAAGAGATAGAGGAGACAGATTTCGAAGTTTTCGAATACTACGGTTTGAAAAAGAAATACAGACTAGTCTAGTGCACAACTCTAGCATTAGTTTATCTAACCAATTGACCCTGCCTCCTCTAATAAAATAGTTGCGTTTTTGATCGAAGTTTGAAGTTACCTTCAAACTCAAAGGTCTATGTTTAAATACCGTTTTTGGTCGCCGGTCACAGTTTCTTTGCTCACTTCGTGAGCTAGCAAGTTTGAAGTTTGCTTGAATCGTCGAAAAAACGTCGACCGGGCAAGGATCGTCGGAGTCGTAAAAACACTAATTAAGCCAACGATGAACTTCGAAGGCGTTTGAAAAAATTAAGCAACCGGCCAAAGCATTGTCCTAGTAGGTGTTGTAAGGTGTATTACCGCGTATAAGCCTTATTACAGATTCCTCTTTTCCTCGGGGCGCGGTGTAATAAGGTGAATAAGGAAAATAGAGCTCAGCCCTATTCTTCCTTATGCAGAGCCAATCAGATCGCTTGGTTGGTTCCGCCAGCGGGCCGAGGGGATGCGCAGCGCCGTCAGGGTTGCCAAAGAATGCACAACAGTTCGACTTTGTTGGAAGCTAAAGAAACAACTTTTCTAAAAAAAACACGTTTTTGTTCTATTACGACTGCTTTTCGTCAGTTCGAGGATCAATGCTGTCCATCCCTTATTTTAATAGCTTTTTTACAGTATAATTTGCGTATATTGTACTCGTGTACTTCAAGTAGTACTAAGAACCTTTTCGGATATTTTTAGAGCTCGAAAAATTGTATTAACTTGGCAACACCGAACGCCGCATTGATAAGAACCTCTTGGGTTGTATATGAACAGGCGTGTGCCGCGTGTGTATTAAGACGTGAACATCGCGTATAGCGTTATTCAGCTTTTTACACCCATTAGGACAATGCTTAAGGGAACGGCGAACAAAACTTCGATAAAAAAAAACGCAAATATGTTTTGTATACCTGACAGTTTTCTCCCCGAACCCCTTTCCTTTTCATCGAACTTGAATACGGTGGTCCTGTTTGATTTCAAGTCGGGGATCGTTTGCCCTTCGACTTTGAGGCTTTCATTGTTCCCGTTTTGGAATATGCCAAAGTCTCGTGTGCTGAGGTCGACTGTTTTCTTCTAGTGAAACCAGCAGTCTGGAAGGAGGGCTCCTCGTGGAAGTTTGGACTAAAGGACTGATATGGGATAAAGTACTTGGGTACTACTGGATGCCCCTGCAGCACATCCCCTTCACGAACGAAGTAAGGTTTCAGATTTTATTAAAAGTTCTAAGGCTATGTCTGCTTGGGGCAGCGGATAATAGTATAATAATATTGTATTTAAAGCCTTAGGGCCATATACAAACAACAACAAAAAAATGTCATGATAACTTCTAATATCCCACTACATAAGGCGTTTTTCCGTGCTCCCACAAACAGTTTGTGGGTCGATTGTTGCTCGAAAAGTGTGTTTCCGCGACCTTTTGTGCGGCCCACAAGTTTGTTTCCGCGACCAACAAGATTTTCGTGGCTCGCTTTGTGGCTCAAATTCGACAAAACAACTGGCGAGGTGATTGTCGATTTTGTGGCTCGATTCTGGCGGGAAATTCAATTAAGCAGCAAAATAGTCTCTAAACAATAAATCTAACTACTTTTTCAAGCATATAGGCTGAAAACTGAAGATACTTTATGTACAGAACGGCAAGGAAATAAGCTTGGAGTTCTATTTACTGAGATTTTCATGAATTTTATTTTTATTTTCCGATAGGTGAAATTATCGCCAAAGAATTAGACAAAACGGCGTTTCCGCGAGTTTCAACTAGTGGCGCGACTGTGTGGCACACAATCGTGTTTCCGCGACAAACACTCAGAAGTGTGTGGCCCACAACTGTGTCGCGGAAAAAAACCTATAAACTAAACTGCACTCGCCCGGTCAACCTTTACTTTTATACTTTCCAACACAAATCTACATGATGCACTAATTGCTCCTGGAGATGTGCTCTTCAATATATCAGGAAACAGTATCTCCCTTACCCCCCAGCAAGATTCCCTTAAAAACAAGAGCTGTAAGCTCATATGGCACTTGCATGGGTCAAGATGATTTGATTGATCAAAAGTAAGTTTCGACTTTGCGGTTGAGATGCGCGCTCTAAGGGAGCTGGAACTTCATTTGTAAGCAAAACCCTTGAGGCAAAACTGCTAATGGGCTGATGGGCATCTCGAAAATGCATATATTGCTTAAAAGTATTTTTTTTACTTTGTGGTCAAGATTGGTACTTTAAGGAATAATCGGATTCGGGACGCAGCAGTTTCTAAGCAAATGTTGTTGAGTCTGCAATATTCCAGCGAAGTTTCATCGTCCTAGCACATCTGGAATGACCTTAACGCGCGATCACCGGAATCCCAGACCCCCCCCCCCCTCCTCCAACTCCACCCACAATAACCGGAGCCAATTCGGTTCTGTAAATGATTAATCCAGAGCATCTGTTTGTCATTCCCACGAAGTTCGATCCAGATCACACCAGTCTAAGCGGGTCAAGTATTTTCCGCCCTCCCCCCAATTATTGCCGGATTCGGTCCTGAAATGAAAAAGGTCGTAAGAGAAAAATGTCCTCTGTTTAATTATTAAATTTCACTCGAATCCGATCACCCGTTCCAAAGTTACTCATGACTCAATATTCCGGATTCCCCTCCCTCAACTCCCCCCCCCAAGATTATCATATCGAGGATTTTTTTTTATTCCAAGTCAGTTTGACCGGGTCCCTGATATGCCTTCCAAGTTTCGTCGTGAAAATCCCCCAAAAAACGGAATTCCGGGAAACCCCCTCCTCCCCCCCTCAAGTTTCCGGATCCAGTAAAATTATGTAAAAGATTTACATGGACCAGATGTTTGTTCTTCCCAGCAATTTTCACTCCGATACCATCATTCTAACCGTTTCCCGAGATTTCCGGTCCAGCCCCCCCCCCCCCCCCCCCCAGCTCCCCCGCGGTGCACGTAGCCAATCCGATTCAGCAAATGACTTACCTAGAGCATCTGTTTGTTCTTCCCACAAAGTTCCATCCCGGTCCCTCCATTCTAAATGGGTCACGCATTCCCCCCCCCCCAATAGTTGCCGGATCCGGTCCGGATATGAAAAAAATCATCGGAGAAATGTCCTCTGTTCAATTCTTAAATTTCGCTCGAATCCGATCACCCATTCCAAAATTACACATGACTGAAAATTTCGGATTCCCCTCCCTCCACTCCCCCCCACCATTATCTGATCGACAAATTTTTTATTTTGAAGTCAGTTTGATTGGGTCCCTGATATGCTTGCCAAGTTTCATCGTGAAAATCCCCAAAACCACCATCGCCGGAATTCCGGGACCCCCCCCCCCCCCCCCATAAGTGTCCGGATCCAGTACAATGGTCTAAAGGACTTATCTAGAGCAGATGCTTGTGCTTCCCAGCAAGTTTCACTCCGTTCCCTCCATTCTAACCTTTTCTTGAAATTTCCGGTCTCCCCCCCCCCCCCCAACTCCCCCCTGGCTACCGAATCCGGTCAAGACTTTAAACGGGACATTACAAATATATATTCTATTCAGTTATGAAGTTTCATTACAATCCGATCATCCGTTCGAAAGTTACACACTTCTCAATTTCCCGGATTCCCCTGCGGATTCCCCTCCCTCCACTCCCCCCACCATTATCTGATCGACAAAAATTTTATTTTGAAGTCAGTTTGATTGGGTCCCTGATATGCCTGCCAAGTTTCATCGTGAAAATCCCCAAAACCACCATCACCGGAATTCCGGGACCCCCCCCCCCCCATAAGTGTCCGGATCCAGTACAATGGTCTAAAGGACTTATCTAGAGCAGATGCTTGTTCTTCCCAGCAAGTTTCACTCCGATTCCTCCATTCTAACCGTTTCTTGAAATTTCCGGTCTCCCCCCCCCCCAACTCCCCCCTGGCTACCGAATCCGGTCAAGACTTTAAACGGGACATTACAAATATATATTCTGTTCAGTTATGAAGTTTCATTACAATCCGATCATCTGTTCGAAAGTTACACACTTCTCAATTTCCCGGATTCCCCTGCGGATTCCCCTCCCTCCACTCCCCCCACCATTATCTGATCGACAAATTTTTTATTTTGAAGTCAGTTTGATTGGGTCCCTGATATGCTTGCCAAGTTTCATCGTGAAAATCCCCAAAACCACCATCACCGGAATTCCGGGACCCCCCCCCCCCCATAAGTGTCCGGATCCAGTAGAATGGTCTAAAGGACTTATCTAGAGCAGATGCTTGTGCTTCCCAGCAAGTTTCACTCCGTTCCCTCCATTCTAACCTTTTCTTGAAATTTCCGGTCTCCCCCCCCCCCCAACTCCCCCCTGGCTACCGAATCCGGTCAAGACTTTAAACGGGACATTACAAATATATATTCTATTCAGTTATGAAGTTTCATTACAATCCGATCATCCGTTCGAAAGTTACACACTTCTCAATTTCCCGGATTCCCCTGCGGATTCCCCTCCCCCCACTCCCCCCACCATTATCTGATCGACAAAAATTTTATTTTGAAGTCAGTTTGATTGGGTCCCTGATATGCCTGCCAAGTTTCATCGTGAAAATCCCCAAAACCACCATCACCGGAATTCCGGGACCCCCCCCCCATAAGTGTCCGGATCCAGTACAATGGTCTAAAGGACTTATCTAGAGCAGATGCTTGTTCTTCCCAGCAAGTTTCACTCCGATTCCTCCATTCTAACCGTTTCTTGAAATTTCCGGTCTCCCCCCCCCCCCCCCCCCAACTCCCCCCTGGCTACCGAATCCGGTCAAGACTTTAAACGGGACATTACAAATATATATTCTATTCAGTTATGAAGTTTCATTACAATCCGATCATCTGTTCGAAAGTTACACACTTCTCAATTTCCCGGATTCCCCTGCGGATTCCCCTCCCTCCACTCCCCCCACCATTATCTGATCGACAAAATTTTTATTTTGAAGTCAGTTTGATTGGGTCCCTGATATGCCTGCCAAGTTTCATCGTGAAAATCCCCAAAACCACCATCACCGGAATTCCGGGACCCCCCCCCCCCCATAAGTGTCCGGATCCAGTACAATGGTCTAAAGGACTTATCTAGAGCAGATGCTTGTTCTTCCCAGCAAGTTTCACTCCGATCCCTCCATTCTAACCGTTTCTTGAAATTTCCGGTCTCCCCCCCCCCAACTTCCCCCTGGCTACCGAATCCGGTCAAGACTTTAAACGGGACATTACAGATATATATTCTCTTCAGTTATGAAGTTTCATTACAATCCGATCATCCGTTCGAAAGTTACACACTTCTCAGTTTCCCGGATTCCCCTGCCCTCCACCCCCCCCAAAATGGTCGGATCAGAAAACTGATTATTCCTAATTTTGTTTGGTCGGGTCTCTGATATGCCTGCCAAGTTTCATGGTCCTAGCACAACTGGAAGTACCCTAACTCGAAAAAGTGTGACAAAATGCCCTAAATTTTCAAGTTTCCAGCGCCCCGCACTCCCCCCCATATGGTCGGATCGGGAAACTGATTATTTCCAGGTTAGTTTGGTCGGGTCCCTGATATTCCTGCCAAGTTTCATTGTCCTAGCTCATCTGGAAGTACCCTCACTCGAAAAAGTGTGACAAAATGCCCTAAATTTTCAAGTTTCCAGCGCCCCAACTCCCCCGCATATGGTCGGATCGGGAAACTTATTATTTCCAGGTTACTTTGGTCAGGTCCCTGATATTCCCTCCAAGTTTCATTGTCCTAGCTCATCTGGAAGTACCCTAATTCGAAAAAGTGTGCCCTAAATTTTCAAGTTTCGAGCGCCCCCACTCCCCCGCGTATGGTCGGATCGGGAAACTGATTATTTCCAGGTTCGTTTCCCGGATTAGTTTGGTCGGGTCCCTGATATTCCTGCCAAGTTTCATTGTCCTAGCTCATCTGGAAGTACCCTCACTCGAAAAAGTGTGACAAAATGCCCTAAATTTTCAAGTTTCCAGCGCCCCAACTCCCCCGCATATGGTCGGATCGGGAAACTTATTATTTCCAGGTTACTTTGGTCAGGTCCCTGATATTCCTGCCAAGTTTCATTGTCCTAGCTCATCTAGAAGTACCCTAACTCGGAAAAAAGTGACAAAATGCCCTAAATTTTCAAGTTTCCAGCGCCCCGCACTCCCTCGCATATGGTCGGATCGGGAAACTGATTATTTCCAGGTTAGTTTGGTCGGGTCCCTGATATGCCTGCCAAGTTTCATTGTCCTAGCACATCTGGAAGTACCCTAACTCGGATATGTGGGACAAAAAACTCGGACCGACCGACAGACCGACAGACGGAATTGTGATCGGTATATGGCACTTGAGCCGGAGGCTACAAGTGCCATAACGAGAGTACGCGACACAGTGCAACCAAATGGGCTAGGTCATATCGCCTTCCCCGCAAAGTGGGGTTCGGGGCAGAGATTCACCGAGCTTTATTTTCTTACCGGAAATGGTATTATCAGAATCTGATATAACCCAGAAATTTCTGAAAGACGAAAGTCGTCTGATATAACTTACAAGATGGGGGCCAATCGAAACTACGTTGAGTCTGTACCCACGCTGTAGACTGTGACAAGCAGACCCGTATCCAGGAATTTATTTGGGAGGGGGGGGGGATTTGCCTGCGGGTCGGACAAAAAAGTACAAAAAAGACATAGATCAGAGGGAAAAGCCTGTAAAAATGATGTTTTTTGTATGTTTCGGGGGGGGGGGGGGTCACCCCCCTAACCCCCCCTCCCTGGATACGGCCTTGGTGTCAAGCAAGATAATTTAAACGCGTAAACGTCCCGCTTTAAGTAATCGTTAAGAACCGTCACAGGGCCTCGCACTGCTCGGATTCTTATTTTAAATTAATTGCGTACAAATACATATAGATTGCATTTACTTAAGAAAACTCGAAGCTCACGGGAGTGCCTGTTTATGGCCCTCAGAACTCCCCGTATAAATATAATAGACATAAAGAGTATCATCGGGGACCCATAAATTTGCTGCAATGACTCGCCATTCAGGGGGCTTGTCATTTCCTGTGCTTCAATGTTGCCATGTTGCCCGAGCCTCACCTAGTTTCCAAAAATTCCGCTTGGGTCGAATCGACGTTCTTGCTCAGATAGTCAAATTTTGTTGGGACTATTCAGCATGCCACCAGGTACCTAAACTAGGACAAAAGATCCAGGATACTCTTCCATTACAGAGAAATATTCCTAGTTCAGCAGAACAGCTGCAAAATTTTGTCTATCTGGGTAGTCGGGTATTTTATCCCAATGGGTATTTCTCGAACTATCTGACGCTCGGTCAAGAGCGCATCAGAAACCTCTTATTGACAAGCCCCCTGAATGGCGAGTCATTACAGGAAATTTATGGGTCCCTGATATCGTCAAGTAGGAATTTCTGTGTGTTTCCGGCTAGTGTTGACAGTCCTGTCGTAATATAGGCTAGACCGTAGACCAAAGATAGAAAAGAATTACCCAGGAAATCTAATTAAGGTAGGTAGGTAGGTTTTTATTTTTGACGAAAACATTGAAAATAAAATAAAATGACATGACTAATATTCCATTGCAGCAAAAAGAAAGTCCTATGGACTTGTGCTGCAATTTATTAATTCTACTTGTTTCTAATAAATAAATAACTAAACACAACAACTTACAATTATCCACCTAGCCTATTACTTAAATAACAGACAATTAACTATACACTTAATATTTATACCTTACCAGTTTCAGCCCCACCCGAACAACTGTGAAAAAAAGAGAAAGTGTAAGATAAGATGCTTATGCCTGATAAAGACCGGACTTTGCAAGACCCAATTTATGGGTTGAAGTCATGTAAATATTCCTCTTTGGCATCCCACCGAACCCTCTGATCTTGTTCCTTACGGACTGCACTCTGCACTTGTGAGTATTGCCCTGTTAATTCTGGTTAATTTTCAGAGAAGATAAAATGAACGGCTTTGTATGATTGGCTCATATGGCCGCTGCGTCACGAGCAATATGAGCCTCGTTTGACATCTGAACCGGTTCGTTTTGTTTGCAATCAATCACAATCCATAATAAGTGAGTGCAGTTCATAGCAACTGATCTAGTAAAATAAATATGAATAAACCGCAGTTCTGCACAATCGCAAACAAACAGAACAAGGTCATAAAGAAGCATCGACATGAATCAGGGATATACTCGTGAGAAACTCACTGACTGTTTCCTTTCACTCTGTGCCCATCAGGGGCGTCACGACTGGGGGGGGGGGACCCCCCCCCCCAATGATGTCGGCCAGTCGGTAAAAATAACTGAGGCGGCGCTTTTCGTCAAACAGTTGATTTTTTTCATGAAAACAGTCGGTTTTTCTGAGAATTGGTCGATTTTTCGTCAAAATAGTCGGTTTTTCTGAAAATCAGTCGATTTTTTTCAAAAATGTAATTTTTTTGTTGAAAACAGTCGATTTTTCTGCAGAAAAAGTCGGTAAAAATTACCAGCTAGTCGGTATATTCCTCGTCCCCCCCCCAAACATTCTGGCTAGTAACGCCTCTGGTGCCCATACTTCGTGTGTGTAGGCTGAGCAAGTACAGAAGCTATGAGCTTTTGTGGCCCTGGGTCGTAGGACAAGAAAGAATGTAAGCAGGGTGTTTTCCGGTGCCACGCTGGACCCATTCCTTATCCACCGGATGAGATTTGACCATCCCTAAAGCCTGAACAATTGTGCGAGTTTGGACACTGAGCTGCGGTGTCTTAATTGCTGACTGTTGAAACCCCTCTTAAGCTACGTACACACTCTTTCCCGTAATATTTCGCATGCGAAAATATACATGCGAAATACTCTAAATGACTAAGCCCAAAACACGCCAGTGATCCTCAGGAAGAAGGAGTAAACGTCTCCATAACGACTCAAACTCAACAACTCAAACACTGGGTCAACCAATCATGGCGATATTTCGGAGCAGCTGTGATACTGCTTCCGGCTCCTCCGCAAGGTAACCGGCGATTTTGCATCGGCAAGGAGAGTTAGTCATCAAGAGTATCCGTATCACTATGCGGAAACCTGCATGCGATGCGTCAAAAAATTCGCATCCGACTGCGAAAATTGGACTGTGTGTGCCCGTTACGGTGCGGGCAGACCACCAGGTTTTTCTCGGCCAGGTTTTATTCAGTTCCGTCATAAAGTTGAACAAATGACACATCATTAGTCTACAGAATGAACTGACGACATCGCCTTAATTTACATACACTTTCTAGCGCAATGTAACATATAAATTATAATGTAGCATGATGGACAGACTATGGCAAGCGTCCAAGTCGACCGCGAACCGATCACGCCGATATTTTCTTGGTTTAGATGGATCCGTCAGACCATATTTCGTTAAAGCACAACTCTTACTTGAAATGATCTTTTCCCTCTGAAATGAATCAGAAAAAACGCTTTTGAAAATACCATTACTTTCCACCTAAAACTAGCGATTCTCTTGTTAGCTAGCGGTTGTCGACTATATCCAGCCTTCCTGCTCTCCGACGCGGCGGCTGGGCGCAAAACATTTGAAAATTGAATATGCCTTGGTTAAAAAGTGGGAAAACCAAGCAAATAAAAGAAGTAATAAACAGAAGATTATCACATCCTTATGTGTGAAAGAGTTGTCAGCGGAAGTTGAAGATTGGGCAACGGGAAAACTCGGCAAGGCCGGAGAAGCGCTAAAAATTCGCAGTTACGAAACGAAACAATGGAGAAAGATGGGGATTTTAGAAGCATATAGTCCCATATGGGAGCTAAGTATACTATAAAAGGCAGAACAAGCAAGAGGGGTCCTTTAAGACTTTAGGTGTTTCTGATCCTAAGTGGTAATTTTGGTAAAAACTTGACATTCTTAATTTGAATTGACCGGACACGCTTTGTATCAGCCGCTGTGAATATCGGTCAACCTGTGTTGCTGTGTAAATATCGTATTCCTTTTTTATGGCACTTGCCTTCCGGAAAAGTGCCATATACTGATTACTTTTCCGTCGGTCGGTCGGTCGGTTAGTCCGGTGATCGCGAGTTAGGGTACTTCCGGATGTGCTAGCTCGATGAAACTTGGCAGGCATATCAGGGGCCCGACCGAACTAACTTGGAAATAGCCACTTCCCCGATCCGACCACCTTGGGGGGAGTGGAGGGAGGGGAATCCGGAATGTTGACGTATTTATAACTTTTGAACGGGGAATCGGATCTTAATGAAACTTGATCTTTGGAAAGACCTCGTATCTCAGATGTCACAATTTATGTCCGGAATGGATCCGGTGATTTTGGGGGAGTTGGAGGGGGGGGGGAACCGGAAATCGTGTGACATATTCGGAGTGGAGGGATCGGGACGAAGAACAAGCACAAGCCCTAATACATAGTTGACAAGACCGGACCGTATCCGAGCACTGTGGGGGAGTTGGAGGGAGGGTTCCGGAATTCCGTTGATCGCGACGTAAGATGCTTACACATTTGCTAGGAGGATGAAACTTGGCAGGCATATCAGTGACTCCACAATTTCAACTTAAGAACAGTCGTTTCTCCGATTTGATCATCGTGGGGGAGTGGAGGGAGCGGGAATCCCGAATCTTGAGGTATGTCCAACCTTTCAACGGGAGATCGGATCTTAATGAAACTTGATATTCGGAAGAACTCATTTCTCGGATGGCCCATTTCAAGTGCGGAGAGGATCCGATCACTGTGGGGGAGTCGGGGGGGGGGGGGGGGAAATTTTGTGACACGCTTAGAGTTTATTCGATTGGGATGACACTTTGTGGGAAGAACAATCGTAAGCCCTAGATACATCAGTGACAGAACCGGACCGGATTTAGTCACTCTGGGGGGAGTTCGAGGGGGTCCGGAATTCCGGTGATCGCAATTTAAGGTACTTACAGATGTGCTAGGACGATGAAAGTTGGCTTGAACATTAGATACTTGACAAGATTGGCTTAGAAATTGTGACTTCCGAGGTCCGGTACTCAAGGATTCGGCACAAAGATCCGGTACGAAGTACTCATCTTAACCGCAAATTACAAAAAATACTTTTAAGCAAAATCTACATTTTCATGATCTCCATGACCTCATGATCCTGTTTGCCTCAAGAGTTTTGCTTGGAAATGAATTTCTATCACCCTTAAAGTGCGCATCTTAACCGAAAAGTAAAAAAAAATATACTTTTGTCCAAACTATATATATTCATGATCCTAAAGGCTCCAGGATCGTTTTTGCCTCAAGGGTTTGATTACAGATGAATTTCTGGCGCCCTTAAAGTGCGCATCATCACAGCCAAGTGCAAACAAAAATCACCAAACGATACATTCTCGTGATTAAAATCAAGGATTTTTGTTACAAATGATCACAACAAACCCACGAATTGGCGAATTCTTACTTTAAAAAAAAAAATAATTTTTGTAAAGACAACCAAATTAGCTAGCTAGCAAGTTTTGTCTAATAAACCTTACTTACTTACTTACTTATCCTTTTACCAAGCCTTGCAATCTTCCAGTTCTTGCTGATTGCCTCGATTAATCTTCACTTACTTTCGAAGTACAGTTTCATTGTCTGAATCGTTGTTCTTGCGGCTTTCGAGTATCTGGTAATTGCTTTTTCGACAGTTCCTACCGTCACACACTCGGGAATCCTTTTTGTAACACAAGTACAACTGGTCTCTTTGCTATGAGATTGAAAAGACCATTGCTATGGTGAAGACTCGGAATAAAACGGGATAGGTGGGTCACGACAAAGCAAGTAATTTTGAAATAGTATGTTATTATGGATAGCCTAACCCGTAGGACTACCACATTTTTCACTTCTCTGTACAATAATTTTCAGCTGAGAATTTTAATAATTTCAGCGGCATCTTTGACCGCTTCTTCAAACTCCCCAGGCCAAAAATAGCACCACAGTTAGTTACTCATGATGACTAACTCTTCTTGTCGATGCAGAATCGCCCTGTACCTAGCGGAAGAGCCGGAAGCGGTATCACAGCTGCTCCCAAACATCGCCGTGATTGGTTACCACAAGATTGAGCTGTTGAGTTTGAGTCGTTAGTGCCACGTTTTCTCGTTCTTCCCGAGGATCACTGGCGTGTTTTGGACTTGGTCATATAGAGTATTAGTTGATAGGTAGAACTGTTCGTTCCGACCAGGAGAACGCCCTTGACAAGAAAGACCGTAATATTGCCGGACCAAATTTTCAACAAAACTATTCCCCAAAAGTCAAGAACGACCTGGCTAAGAGCCGCGTTTCATTCATCTCCCGTCCCTTCCTCATTATCAGCAGTGTTGCCAGATCGTGATCCAAGAAATACGCCGTTGTCTTCGAAAAATACGCTGTTAATACGTCAAAATTTCTTTTTAACCCAAAACTGCAGGAAATCTCCGACTTACAAGAATTGTCAGTAGAACCCAAACAGTTTTAATACGTCGGCAAAAAAAAAAGTTCCGCTCGGTCGTAAGATCCTCCAATTATGCGTAAAATCCGCCTATATGGCAACGCTGGTGATCACTCTTGTTTCATCTAGGAATTGTTCTAAACTTGTTCTCAAGAGTGGTTCTCAATTTTCCCGTTCTGTTCAACTCCATTCCAGAAACTTTAAATTAAAACTCCCTTATTCCAGAAAGGCGACGAATAAAAGGTTTCGTTCCCTCCTTTGTGAAGTTTTTCAACACGCTTTAAATAAAGTGATTTCAACTTTTAACTTCGCTGTTTTACATTACGATGTGTTACATGCAAGGTTGACGATGTGTGAATGTAATTGTATATCTAGAGTAGGTTATTGGAGGTCCTCTTCAGTCTGTACCTGGAATAAAAGAACATACAATCTGGAAAGTCACAGAAGAATATTCGAGCTTAGTGAGTGTTACAGTTTCCCGGATATCGGGTCGAAACTTCTGGAGCTTACTGGGAAATTACCCCAGTCAGCTTATAAGTATCTGTCCACCCACAGTGGCCTTTCTCGTTCTTTAGTTTCTTGTTCTTTTTGTTTTTTGAAGTGTTTGCTTTGTTTCTTTTATTGCTAGTCCGCTTTGATTTTTTGTAGCGGGTAAAAAACATATTATTATTATTGTTATTAGTGTTGCCACTGCTCGCAGAAACGCGAAATGCCACAGGCTCACAGACATGACAACATTTTCCGCAAGAAATCGCACTTAATTCTAATTCTGTGATTTCGAAACTTTCCGCAATAGTTTAAAAAAGGAAAAAAGAATACGAACATCTAAATAGGCTGCTTTACTCTACTCCATCCCGGTCCTATTGTGGCAAAATTCTGCGGGTAATAAACTGATTCGCTTCAACGATGTTACAAAGCTAGGCAAGACTGTTGTGGAGTCCATCATTTGACTAGTAAGAGGCTTAAAGCGCCCTTGCAAGTGGGCATAGCCTATCCATGTCGTTACATAAGCTTAGCTAAGCAAGCATTGATCAGAACAGTAAGGCTAAGAACAGTAAAAGCTTCAGTACGTCCAATTACCTCTTCCTCAGATTGTAAGTGCGCTTAATGAAGGTCGTAAAGAGCTTTGAAGGGAATTTCCCCCAGGAGAAGGACAGAGATAGGAAACGTATGTATTGCCAGGCAACATAAGGCTGAGCATCGGAGCATTTGATTGGGAAAATAATAACTTCCCCGCGAACAGACAGACGATGGATGCAGTTACTGGCTTAGGACCATCATGAATGGATGAGTCAGCTCAGCGTTGCCACTTTTCTATGGCGGAAACTGTGACCTTTGACTGCGAAAATCTATGACATTCGGGAACCTACGAAATTAGGTATTTTTTTCAGTTTCAACGAAAATCTCGTAGACTTCACTGATTGTACGGAAGTGCGTTTTAAAACGGCCGTTTTCACAGCTAAACCGGTAGCAGATTTCGCAATGCCCGTTTTTAAGTGACGTAGATTTGATAGGTTTCTTATCCACTTGAAAACAGCAAAATACGAGGGAAAACGTAATACTTCGCCTGGTCAAAAACAAAAAGCAATTAGCTTTGAAAGTAAACTTCGTTTATGAAATGATGCTCGTGAAACAAATTATGTTTTTTCCCGAAAAATGTCATATTGAAATAGTATTTTTGAACTACCCACTATCTTTTACTTTGGCTTCGTTTAATAGTTAAAAAATAACATTGGCCTTGTAAGTCGAAATTGGGTTGTTATCAACCTGAATGCTTACCTTCTTCTCTGATCTAATGCATTCATCTGCTAAGGTGGTAAAATCGAGCAGGGGGTAGTGATCCTATTCTGCGCCTAGGCTAGGATGCTGTAGTCGTAGTCCATATTTATAGGTTGGACACTGGAGGGGTAGGGAGCAATTGCGTGTTTAACCCTGAATTAGGTTGAGGTGAAAGGAAGACGGTGCTCGGGATATCCAAAGTGTAAAACCTCGCCCTCACCGGAAAGCCTGGTGTTACAATAGTTCTAATAGCGAGTTAGAATAGTTCCAGATGTACTAAGGCAACGAAACTTTGCAGGCATATTAATGACCCGACTTAATTGTCTTAAGAACCTCACACAACTTACCCCCGGCAACTTCCGTTCCTAGATCTGAGCATTTTTGGGGGAGCGAGGGAAGGGAAATGTGGAAAATGACTTCTGCAAATTGCGAACTAGTGGTCTCATTCGAGTGAAACTTAATGGGTGATAAGAATCGATGACCTAGACATGTTAAAACATGCGTTCGAACTACATGGGACCACGGTTGGGGGAATTGAGGGGGGGGGGAAATTTTGTCATGCACAAAAACTTGATTGTCAGAGTATCCAGAGTTGCGTTTTATTTGAAGTTCATAGTACAGCGGACTGTTCGTTGTCGTTCATTCGCCAGCGGGCCGTACGCTGGGAAGGCGCGGGGTGCCTAATGTCGTTTTATTTGTCAGCCGGCCGCCCGCTGAGTGCCAGCGGACCCGCTAGTTTGTACGCTGGGTGAGGCAGGTAACACTTCAGCGTACCTTCTGACGCAGTCCGCCAGGAATGAAACGGCAACTTACAGTTCGCTGTCCGCTCCCGCTGTACTATGAACTTCAAATAAAACGCAACTCAGGTTAGCCTGACGGCTGATGGTGGGTTTACACACTGCGTAAGATCCGAGCGTATTTTGAAATCCGAGCGTATTTTGAAATCCGAGCGTATTTTGAAATCCGAGCGTATTTTGAAATCCGAGCGTATTTTGAAATCCGAGCGTATTTTGAAATCCGAGCGTATTTTACGCACGTATTTGAGCTTGAAAAGATTTCTAGCAATACGGACGTATTTAGATGCAAAATGGACCGATTTCTCAAATACGTTCGTACTGCTAGAGATCTTTTCAAGCTCAAATACGTGCGTAAAATACGCTCGGATTTTACGCAGTGTGTAAATGCACCATGAGGTTCCGCGGAACACGGCAATGCATGCTGGTTTAAAAAAAAGAAGCAGTTTTAGGCTTAATTGAGTCTATTCTGAAGCTTTTTTTTACTCACAGGGTGACCAGGTGGAATCGGATCAAACTTATATTTATATATGGCCTTTTAGCTTTTGTGCAGTTAAATCTTATCTAAATCTTATCTTATTATTATTTTCATATCGTTGGACATTTTACATTTTTTTTTTTGTATACCGGCTATGAAAATGTCAGTTGGAAAATAAGGAAACCATAAGACCTCTAGTTAACCTCAAAACAAGCAGGCCTATCCTAAATCATGTCCGTGAACCAGAGAAAAATGTTTTTCCAAACATGTTCGAGGGAATTTGATAGCAACCCGCTATCTTTTACGTAGTGATGCTGTAATCACTGTGTTTGCACTGTAAGACGTTCTTTTGTTTATTTAGCTCCAAGCATCACTCGATCAGTAAAAGGAAAATTGCTAGAATTCCCTATGTCTTGTTGATTCGGTATCTGGCCGGAATGGCGTAACACTCAAACACTCCTCCTTCTTTTATTCGTCGCTGTTATTTGTACGGTTTGATTTAATTTTAATTTAAAAGCTTCTTTTGATTTGGTGGCCGGTATGGATGGTTGATAATTGAGATTGGCCGGATAATTGAGATAATTATTGGTCGCAATTAGATTTCTTTTTACCAGCTAATTGAACCTCTTTCCTTTAATTCGTCTTTTTCTCTTTATTTTTGTTTTTCTTGACGGGGAAACAATTTAATACATAAGTACGCTGCCTCTTTTGATTGGGTGATCGGGAAGGATGTAGGACCGTAATTAGATTTTCTTCTGCCGTGTCAAACTGAAACTCGCACCCTTGTACTCCGCCTTTTCTCTGTGTTTTTTGTGGGCTACTATCTTGCTGCACGAACCATAGGAAGGAACTGAAATTCATTTCATGCAAATAGCCTTAATCGCGAATTACGATCTTCCCTCTGTTCCTCTGCCGGAATAATGCATTCTCTCTTCTTTGTAGGATAGTCCGGGAAACTGGATCGAACTCGATTCGGAGCTCGTAATGCTAAATGGAGTCGTCGTGGGGACACAAGGGAGTACCGGCCATCAGCTCTTCATCGACTGCCGCTTCGAGCTGCCGTACGGTAAGATTCTATTCTTCAAATTCTATTATGTCACAAATGGTTGATTGGGAATGGAGGGATATAAGCACTAAGCATGTATTTCACAAGCTGCATTTTCCCTTTCAGTCCGGTTTACTCTTGATGACTAAAGTAGCGTGCACACACAGTCCGAATTTCGCATTCCGGTGCGAATTTCCTTCTCTGCTCCGAAATGTTGACGCATCGCATGCGGATTCGGTGCGGATTCTCGTTCCGATGGGTCGCCGTCACTACCGTCACCCGTCGATTCATCCACCCGTCAATACACCCAATCTAAAAATCCGTCGATTCACCCAACCGTCGATTCACCCAACCGTCGATTCACCCAAACGTCGATTCGCCCAACGTCGATTCGCCCAACCGCTGATTCGCCCAACCGCTGATTCGCCCACCCGTTGATTCACCCACCCGTCGATTCGCCCACCCGTCGATTCGCCCAATGTCGATTCACCCAACGTCCTGTTGCTTGAGCGTCGATTCGCCCAATTCTATGATCCGTCGATTCGCCCACCCGTCATAAGACCCAAAATATCCGTCACAACCCCCACTTTTTCCGACGGTTTGCCCACCCGTCACAAGACCCAAGAAATCGGTCGATTCGCCCAAAAAATCCGTCACAACCCCCACTTTTTCCGAAAGTTCGTCTACCCGTCACAAGACCCAAAATATCCGTCGATTCGCCCAATTTTCAAAACCGACCTTTGATCCAGCGCGGCTCTTTTCATTGAACGCGATGAACCAAAGCGAATGAGTCACAGGGGAGTAATTAAGAAGGATACAATACCGTCCGATGTAAATAAGGGTGAAAACTAGTCAATACAGCTTGAGCCAGAATGATGAGAAGCATGATATAAGACCTCGGTGCTGATAATGAAAGAGGAAATGGAGGATGAATGCAAGAGTAAAATATCAATGAGCTACCATGTTTTTAAGTACAACATGTACCGAAAGCGGTAGGCTACATGTTGCGATTATTTGGTCGGTTAAAGGAAATTATAACGCAACACGATCATTCGATTCTCAATAGATTAAAATTTGACTGGTACTCCTTTGGTCGGCAGACTCGACCCAAAGTCGGCTAGAAGTTGGGCGGCAGGAATACCAAAGGTTCCGACGGAAACGCAGAGGAGAACATTTATGAAACTATTATAGCTGGAATACTGAAGCTCCAAGGGATATTCTGATCCATTTTATGCTTCCTTATATATGACCCTTGTCGGATGAATCGGAAATTGTACTAATTAGTCGGTAGCTTTACAAGCTTCTGCAGAACAGCTGGCCGACGACAATTATAAGTCAACTTTTTCACTTAAGTTATTACCGGATTTCTTTGTTGTTCCAGGCTGAACCTGATTTTAGCTGAATCGGTCCAGCAGGAAAAATGGTCTGACGCTCATAATGACCATGATCACAACGCCCACGACTCAAAATGCCCACGACTCAAAATGCCCACTATTCAAAATGTCCACGATTCAAAATGCCTACGACCCAGCCCACGGTTCAGAATGCCCACGATCGTACAGTTTGAGGTGTTCAGGCCGTAGTAAATTGGACCGAGTGATGAATGTGAAACGAAAGGCGCGGACCGAGTATCAGGATGGCGATAATCGTGCATTGAAACTGTTCAGTTACAATTTAATTTCGAATTCTGAAAATAGAAATGAAACACCAACAGTGAGCTCAAAACTGTTATTTTTAACGATTCTTACTTTCAGGGTGCAAGGTTTAGATCGCCATTTCTTCGTACTTCCGCGCAAATCATTCTAGTTTGATGAATTATAAAATAATCCCTTCATAATTTTCCGTAGTAATCGTGTCCCTTTTAATCTCGCTGTCCGTTGTCCCAGATCACTTTGACCTCCCCTACCGACAGTTAGTCGTCGGCACTTTGAACCAGGACGATTTTAGCCTTCCCTGAAAGCATTTTCAACTGTCGGAATGACATTTTTGACAATTTTGATTTCACCCTGAATTACGGCATTTTGAGTCGTGGGCATTGTGAGGTGGGCAAAAAGATCGTGCTGATTTTGGGAACCACCCGAAAAACGTCTATGATATCCCCATTTTTGTTTGTTTAGGGTTTTTATGCCCCTATATCGGCACTCTGATCGGTTCTGGTCAAACTTTTACAAGATATTACTTACCGTTTTTCAACGGCACGAAAATATGTGTGTTAATTCTCCAGCCTGATACTTGGCCTTAGAACAAAGCTTTTATCAAATAAGGGAAAACTGGAATATCCAGTATCCAGTTTCACGGAAGTGCGAAAAGTATCACTAGTAGATCGCCAGATTGCGTGTGGAATTGATGAAAAACTCATTTGCGGGAGGTTTTAAAGTGGGGAAGACATTTCCGGAAAATGCTTGGCTCTAATGAGACTTGTCGTAAGAGCTGATGAGCTAATTGACCCGTTTCTAGGTCCGAACCGTAACTGCCTGTGGTTAGGATGTTGAAAGGGCATGTTGTGGCCATACCCCCTCCTCCCCCCTCCAGCTTCCCCTCATGTAAGGCGGATGGTCTTACTAGCATCAAAAATTACATATCTGTGACGTAATTTAGTTCAATAACAAATAACACTTCGCTACACTTGTGATATTTTCTGTTATGATTTCGCAATTGTTGGGTACATACTGAATGTTATAACTCTTGGGAATCACGAGAATGTATTGTTTGGTAATTTTTTTTGCACTTGGCTGTGATTATGTGCACTTTAAGGGCGTTAGAAATTCTTCTGTAATCAAAACCCTTGACAAAAAAATTATCATGAGCCCTCTAGGATCATGAATATATATGGTTGGTCAAAAGTATTTTTTTTTACTTTTCGGTTAAAATGCGCACTTTAAGGGTGCAGAAATTCATTTCTAAGCAGAACCATTTTGGTAAAAATGATCATGTGCTCATGGGATCATGAAAATGTAGGTTTTGCTGAAAAGTATTTTGTGTACTTTTCGGTTAAGATGAGTACTTTAAGGGGTGGTCGGACCTGGGAAGTGACAATTTCTAAGCCAACATTGTCAAGTCTCTAATGTTCCAGCCATGTTTTGTCGTCCTAGCACATCTGGAAGTAGCCTACATTAAATTGCGGCAACCGGAATTCTGGATCCCCCTCCAACTCCCCCAGAGTGACCGAATCCGGTCCGGTTCTGTCACTGATGTAATTAGGCCTTACGCTTGTTCTTCCCACCAAGTGTTATCCCAATCGCTATATTCGAAGCGGGTCACAAACTTTCCGGTCCCCCCCCCCGGCTCCCCCACATTGATCGGATACTGTCCGAACTTGAAATGGGACATCTGAGACATGAGTTCTTTCCGAATATCAAGCTTCACTGAGATCCGATCACCCGTTCAAAAGTTAGGCATACCTGAAGGTTCTGGATTCCCCCTCCCTCCACTCACCCCACGGTGGTCAAATCGGAGAAACGGCTGTTCTTAGAGGACCTGTCTTACCTATAATACTAACGCAACCTACTTCCATAATCCCTCCATATATTTCTAAGCCCGGAGACCCCAACTTTGTACGGTACATTCTAGCCCCTCTAATAAAACCATGCTGATTTTCTCACTTACTGTATCTTGCTGCCTTCGATGTGGATCACGCTGTCGACGGTTGTCTGCGACAAGTTTTTCCATCAGGAAAACCGGTTATGTAAATTTTTTCCCTGTCTTCGCTACAAGTCAACGGGTCTCGGAAAAGGCTTAAAACAGCAAAAGCCATGGGTTATTCGTTGGAAGCACAGCCTAGTTTTAAAGTAATAAAATATTTTAAAATACTTTAAGTTGAAGAGTAAATAGTGCGAGGGGTCCTTTAAGTTAAAATTGTGGAGTCGCTAACTGCTTGCCAAGTTTCATCGTCCCAGCACATGAGTAAGCATCTTCAGTCGGGATCACGGTAATTCTGGAACCCTCCCTCCAACTCCCCCCACAGTGCTCGGATCCAGTCCGGTCTTTTAACCATGTATCTACGGCTTGTGCTTGTTCTTCCCACCAAATGTCATCCCGATCCGTCCACTCTGAAGATGTCACGCGATTTCCGGTCCCCCCTCCAACTCCTCCCAAAGTCATCCGATCTATCACAGACTTGAACTGTGACATCTGAGACACGAGCTCTCCAAGTATAAAAGCTTCATTAAGATCCGATTCCCCGTTCAAAATTTGTAAATACGTCAATATTCCGGATTTCCCCTCCCTCCACTCCCCCCACGGAGGTCGGATCTTCTGACCGCCCGGTCGGATTTCCAGGTTAGTTTGGTCGGGTCTTTAATATGCCTGCCAAGTTTCATCGTCCTAGCACATGTGTAAGCACCTTAAGTCGGGATCACCGGAATTCCGGAACCCGCCCTCCAACTCCCCCCACAGTGCTCGGATCCGGTTCGATCTTGTTAACTATGTATCTAGGGCTTGTACTTGTACTTCTCACCAAGTACATCCCGATCCGTCCACTATGAACATGTCACACGATTTCCGGTTCCACCCTCCAACTCCCCCCCCCCCCCCAAAGTCACCGGATCCATTCCGGACTTGAAGGGAGACATCTGAGACAAGAGGTCTTTCCAAATATCAATTTTCATTAAGATCCGATCACCTGTTCGAAAGTTATGCATGCTGCTAAATTCCAGATTCCGCGGTCTCCCCTCCCCCCCCATGGTCGGATCGGGCAGATGACTATTCTCAAGTTGGTTTGGTCAGGTCCCTGATATACCTGCAAGTTTCATCGTCCTAGCACGTCTGGAAGTACCCTAGCTTGAGGACAGTGGCATGACAGACAGACCGAAAAGTGATCGGTATATGGCACTTGAGCGAAGCTGCAAGTGCCATAAAAACGGTAGCTCTTTTTTTCGATGTTTTACTCTTGCATTCATCCTCTTTTTGATGCTTCTGATCAATCTGCCCCAAGCTATATTTACTAGTTTTCACCTTATTTACATGGGACGGTATCGTAACCTTCTTAACTACTCCCCTGCGACTCAGTCGCTTTCTGATACCGCGTTCAATGATAAAGGCCGCGCCAGGTCAGAGGTTGATTTTGAAAATTGGGCGAATCGACGGATATTTTGGGTCTTGTGACGGGTAGGTTAACTGTCGGAAAAAGTGGGGGTTTTGACGGATTTTTTGGGTCTTATGACGGGTGGGCGAATCGACGGATTTTAGAAGTGGGTAAATCGACGCTTCACGAAACCGAGGTTGGGCGAATCGACGGTATGCGAATCGACGGGTGGATGAATCGACGGGTGGGTGAATCGACGGGTGGGTGAATGGACGGGTGGGTGAATCGACGGGTGGGTGAATCAACGGGTGGGCGAATCAGCGGGTGGGCGAATCGACGGATATTTTGGGTCTTGTGACGGTTAGGCGAACTGTCGGAAAAAGTGGGGGATGTGACGTATTTTTTGGGTCTAATGACGGTTGGGCGAATCGACGGGTGGGCGAATAGACGGGTTCCCGTTCCGATTTGAGTAGAAAATATTCTACTTTTTCCGGAGCGAATTTTAAACGCATGCGAAATTGTGCTCTAATAATTGAAAAATTATAAGCTCAAAGCTGTGTTTAAAATTTAAATGTTTATACGACCTATTTAATGTCAGCTGCAAAACCATATTTGTTAGAGAAAGATCTTGGCTGCAAGTGTCTGCTGAATGCAAGCTACAAGGTAGGCAAAGGTACTAGGCTATCTACAGGAGGTCTGAATATTTTTACAGTATATCTTTTTACAGTTGAACAGCGACATTTCATACACTTGCTGCAATAAAATGAAAATACTGGTCAATCAAAGCAGTTCCTTAATTGCATCTTTCTTTGATACTCCTCAGAACTGTTCAAAGTTACATAGGCTACACCTCCTGTATATTATATTAACAATACAAAATAGACATTTTTTAATAAACAGAGAATTTGCAAACATTCGGCAATCAATCAGCAGCATCTGACTGTAGGCTTAGCAGTGGATTTTTCAAATCTGGGGCCAAGTTTCCTATCCGAATTCCGTTTTCATCTGAAAAGCCTGTCGGGCATAGTGACGCGAATTTCGCATGCGCGTTTTCGCGTGCGAAATCTTACCGGACTGTGTGTGCACTTAGCTTAACCCTTCGTGCCGACTAAGAAACGCCATGTGCTTAGCGAAGAACCAGAAACATCACTACAACAAACGTTATTGATTTGTTTTCACATAATCTGAGTGATTTTGTGGATCTTCTTGGATGACGTTTCTTGTTCTTCCCTAGGATCATCGGCGTGTTTCAGACCTTGTCATAAAGAGTGTTGAGACATTAGCTGTTTTTTTGCCTTTTCTCCATAGGTCGGTTAACATATACCTACTTGCTACTATTGACCGTTTTTTCGTCTCGCCTGTCGGTTCGACTGGGCTCTAAAAAAAGGCTTAAAAGAAAAAATAGGGTCTTCCCGTCGCCGGCGCCTATCTCTCCAATGAAAATTTTGAATTTCGCGCCGTGCCAAGAGCGTAGGTCTGCTGGATGGAGCTCCCGCCTCAGTCCACAGGTCGGTTAACCGACAGGCAAACGGAGCAAAAAAAAAACAGTCTATAAAAACTTAGGTCGGCTAACCGAAGGAAGAAATCGACTTATAGTGGGGCATCTTGTAGGTCGGTTAACTGGATGACGGCAAAAAACGCAACTGTTAAATTATTAAAGCACCTGCTCCACTTGCCGAAATTATGTCATAACCATACATTGACGGAGAAATTCAAAGTTCAAGATGCAAGTGTTACCCTTTCGGATATTTCCTCATTGCTTTAAAAAATCATGGACAACAGGGCCCAACCAGCGCACGACGTCGTCCACTGTTTCCTGACCGAAGATTAAAAATTAACTGTCTTTTCTGTGTGTTTTTGTGTTTTGTTTATTTTCTTTATTTTCTTCATTTACTCCGCCTTTTCAAAATGGCGGGTCATAAATAAATTACTTACTTACTTACTTACTTAATACATATCTTTCTGTACAGATCGTAGCGCTATAGCCTTCGATCATGGAAACCCTGCAGGTCTGTAGACATGGTCCGCGCGGTTCGTTTCTTTCATCGGGCTTCGGGGTAGCTGGGTAGCACAACCCTTTGGCGCAATGTCGAATTTCCGTCTGATATTGGCCAATCTTTTTATTGTACTCCATTCGCTGGATCATTTGGCTTTTCTGGATTTTATTCGTCGAGTTCACTTGTTTCAGTCGACTGATGAGGGTTACATATTTATTTATTTATTTAAAGGACCTCTCTTACCTATAATACTAACGCATCCTACTTACATCATCCCTCCATATATTTCTGAACCCGGAGATCCCAATTTCGTACGGTACATTCTAACCCCTCTAACAAAACCACGCTGATTTCTCACTTGCCGTGTTTTGCTATCTTCGATGTGTATCACGCTGCCGTTGGTTCCATCAGAAAAAACGGTCATGTAAATTTTTTCCTGTTTTCGCTATAAGGACAAGGCTTAAAACAGCCAAAACCGCGGGTTATTTGTTGAAAGCACAGCCTATTTTTAAAGTATTCAAATATTATAAATACTGTAAGTTGAGTAGTAAATAGTGCGAGGGGTCCTTTAAGTAAATCGATGGCCAACAAGGGCCATATATATCTACCAACAAGAAAAAAAGAAAACAAAATTGACAACGAAACACTAGTATAGCCTATATTGCTCAAAGCGGGGGAAAAGTTACTAATCATGTTGGAATTGTCAGCGTTATGTGCGCCCCAGCCAGGACAGCCAGCAACTGGTTCTGGGACTCAAGAATACGCTTCTGCTGAGAAAGAGCAGAAAAGCGCCTAATTTCTGGGAAAGAGGGAAGGCTTTCACCAACGAACATTGACGATGCACTGCAATTCCACTTGAACCCATGCAACCAACGAAAAGAGTACATATGATTCAACTTCGAATTTTTGGGTGATTTTTGTAAAGAAGACTATTCGTTGGGTCAGTGTTAGAGCAAATTAACACTAGGGAGTAGCGCCAGGACTTGACAAAATTGACACAAGATCCCTACCGAAACTCATTAAGTCGTTCACCAGCGCTGGCTCCGATAACTTCATGTTCTGAACATTGAAAAAAAATTATACAGCCTCCATTGTTTCCTTGGTGTGTGCAGACCCACCTTTGCTTTACTAGAAATTTTTAAACCAGCAAGTTTGTCTCGCTTTAAATGCCGCAAACATAGTGGGCGGCGCTACGAGTATGGTCCGTTTGAAAAGCATGAAGAGCACAGGTCTAACTATGCACTCGTATTATTTTTTGAAGACTCATATGTTTCTTAAGATTGAGACCCGGAATTATTCTCGTTCTGGCTTATATCCGCTGAAACTTATTCCCACTAGCAAATCTTCGCTTACGTCGCGCTAAGCTTCAGAGAAATCAGTTGATAATTACAATGCTTCTGCAAAGTCGCATCAGCTCTGTCTCATCCCTTATGCAATTAAGTTCTAGAAATAGCGGACGATCAAGTTCACGCACTATGTACATATGATTAGTTAAACACTAGAGACTGGTGCAACGTTTTTTCCCTTCATTTTACTTATTGGCTCGCTTGGATTTTACTCTATTGGATCTTGCTCGCTTCTCTGGATTTCATTCGCCGAGATCAGCTGCTCTTAAAAGACGGATAGTGCGCCTCTCAGGCCACAGATAGATTTTGTTGCTCGCCTCTGGGCACCTTCGATTTGTTTCTTGTCCTGTTTGTTGAAGGGTGAGGCCTCCTTTTTCCTCCTATTTACAAGGTAAATCTAGTATCATGTGTAACTATGCACTCGTATAATTTTATGAAGACTCATAAGTTTCTTAAGATTGAGACCCGGAATTATTCTCGTTCTGGCTTATATCCGCTGAAACGTATTCCCACTTGCAAATCTTCGCTTACGTCGCGCTAAGCTTCAGAGAAATCAGTGGATAATTACAATGCTTCTGCAAAGTCGCATCAGCTCTGTCTCATCCCTTATGCAATTAAGTTCTAGAAATAGCGGACGATTAAGTTCACGCACTATGTACATATGATTAGTTAAACACTAGAGACTGGTGCAACGCTTTTTCCCTTATTTTACTTATTGGCTCGCTTGGATTTTACTCTATTGGATCTTGCTCGCTTCTTTGCATTTCATTCGCCGAGATCAGCTGCTCTTAAAAGACGGATAGTGCGCCTCTCAGGCCACAGATAGATTTTGTTGCTCGCCTCTGGACACCTTCGATTTGTTTCTTGTCCTGTTTGTTGAAGGGTGAGGCGAGGGCGTTACCGCTCTCCAACTTTGGGCCTGACCAAGGCTTTGTAAAGCTTCATCATGACAGTTGGTGTGCAGGATTCAGTTGAGCGTTTGATCATCCGTAGGGTCTGATTGACGCTTGCCACTACCTTTTTGGTGTGGGAGTGGAATTTTAATTTGTTTCAATAGCGGGCTTAGTTTGTATTAAAAAAAAAAAAAAAAAAAAAAAAAAATGAACAAAGTTTCGCCTAGTTCAGCTTCGACTCGCCTGGGAACGGTTTGCTTGGAGAGTGAAATGGAGGCTGGGGGAATCAGTTGACTCATCTGTTTAAGTTTAAACCGTTGGGTTCTAGCTTTTTCGCCTTTCTTTTTTTTCTTCTTGCCACGGGCCATGGTAGAACAAAAGATAATATAGAATACTCGGACAAAGAAAACAAAAATTCAACATCTACAGGAATAATTTTCGGTTGGCCATAGCTACCTTGAGGAATCTACTCAAACTTTGGGGGTTTTGACTCTTGAGTTTCACTTTGGGTTAAAACCTTTAGGTTCTAGCTTAGGCCCTCCTCGACTTTCTGTTGTTTCGTTTTTTCTTGCCTTGGGCCATGGTAGGGAAAAAATAATATAGAACGCTCGAACAAAGAAAAAAGAAAATCAACATCCACAGAAATAATTTTTGGTTGGCCATAGGTACCTTTAGGAATCTACCCAGTCGTCGAGGGTTACCAACACACTTCCTATACGTGAAACCAAATACCTTTCTTCTAAAACCTTCCCGATGAAATTTTATCTCAAAATAGTAGTACGAAGTTGTACGAAAAAGTAGCATGCAGTACTAACTGATGCTGCTACGTGCTTCTACTTCAAGGCTACCGTGTTACTGCATACTACTGCATGCTACTATTAGCAAGACTGGATGCTACTATGGCAAGACAGTATGCTACTGGATACTACTACTACATAAGATTGGACCAGTCTGAGGCCCATTAAATGATAGTATTCTTTGCTATTACATAGTACATGCAACTTTTTCGTACAACTACAATACAACCGCTCATGCTTCAAATTTTTCATTGGGTTCTGACTAAACACTTCTTTTCTCAAATCCGCACCGCATTTCCCCCTTATTTCCACACGTTGGTCAAAACTAAGGACCAGTACCATGCCTATCTCTACCAGTATACATCCGTAACCCGTAGGGTAGTCAAGATAGAGTAGGCTAGTAAAAGACTAGTGGCTCGATAAATAAGGAGAAAAATCAAATTCCTATAAACATCCATTTGCGTGTTAAGTTCTGTAATTTGCCATCAAGTCCCACCCCCTTCACTCCCTTTGCATCCCCCCTGATTCCAAAATTTGCCTTCAGAAAGAGTCTGCATTCAGCAGACCCTTGGATTTAAATTTAAATTTTGCTAGCACGACTGAATGGAACGGTAAATCGTGGGGAAAGTCTGGATCATTAACACTAAGTGCACTGGAGGCGGAGGATGGCATTATGTCTGGTGTTCATTTCGACACAAAATTGCTTGAATAGAAGATCCTTTGAAAGAATGTAGCAAAGAAGTTGAGTATTTATTCAAACAATGTTTACAACGGATGCGTCAGCTGCGATTCTTCATCAGCGATATTTCGGCCCTTCTTAGTAAGGGTCCTCGTCAGGCTGTCAATCCTCTGGGTCAACGTCGGGGATCATTGAGTATTAGATAGTATAGTCAGCTACGATTCTTCATCAGCGATATTTCGGCCCTTCTTGGCAAGGGTCCTCGTCAGGCTGTCAATCCTCTGGGTCAACGTCGGGGATCTTTGAGTATTAGAATCATTGAGTATTAGATAGTATTTGGTATCAAATAGCCGAATTTGTTGGCTGACAAGGAGGTAAGGAGAATTTGTCGAATGACACACGGACTCTTAGTTTCAGTTTTATCCATTAACGTAGACGAAAGACAATGAAATCTGGATAATCCATATGTTGGTTTTGAAAGCATCATCTCATTGCGGGGTGCGAAACTAGATTTTTTAGTTTGCAGGCTTTTAAAGGTGTTGAATTTTGATCAAACTATGACTCATATATCAAATAAAAGCATCCATTCCTAAAAGAATCATTGCCCGAAGGGACCCATAAAAACTGCCAATCTGGGATCTATTACCTTTCTGCTTTAAAGAAGAAAGTTTTCTTGTTGCCGTAACATTAAAAGAAGTAGTTAGGTGTGTTCAGTTCCATACTGGCTGCCAAGAGACCAGCAGCTAAAGCGATGACATCTGGATTGGATAGCAGATCCAGAATAAGATATTCTTTTGCGAATATTAGTGAATACCTTGATTCGGGTTGTTGCTAATCCGCTCCTTAACAAGGTTCGTACATGGAAGTATTTGCCTTCCACAGACTAAGTTTTGTAGTTTGTTAGTTGTTGTTTTTGTGGTCAGATATATATCTGGCTACCCCTACAATATTCAGAATTATTACTGAAACGACTTAAGAATATTTAACGACGACTACGAGCTCATCGCACTTGAAACGGTGAGATTGGACTAGAAATTAAATCAGGACGTCGTCGAATTTCCTTGCCCCCCTCCAACTTCCAAACCTTGCCCGAATGGGGTGCAGAGCTATAAATAGAACATCTAGGCACATGATCTTTTAAGTTTCGTCGCAGTTGCTCCTTGTCTCCAACACGTGAACGAAAACAAATCCCTCCCCCTCCTACCTCCCTTCAGCATGGCTGGAGTGCGATTGAGACTCGCAAATTTAGGGCATCTGCTCCTACCAACTATCAAGTTTCAGTCGAAATGGGCCACCGGTTCGTATTGGAACTTGCGTTCCCGATAAATGTCCGAATAAAGTATCCGGCCCTCCAAGTCCGCCCCGCAAAGTAGGATCCGGTCCGTAATTCAAAATGCCCCATTTAGAGCAAATTCGGTCATAGTTTTATCCCAATCTTCCGTCCGTTCGGTCCCCACCAGTTCCACAAAATGCCCAAGATCCCTCGAACTCCCACCACCGTGGCAGGTTTCCGTTCTTACTTATTAATTGTACCTTCATAAAAGCACCTCCATCCACCACCCATCAAGTTTTCCTCGAATCGGGTCACCCATTCGAAGCTGAGGGGACGGTACTGATTTACGGTAAAAGGTTCGGAAGTATGGAGGGCTGAACAGTTTACAATAGCTAACCAAGAAAAAAGTAGTAACGAACCCTGTGAAATTCCGTTTTCATTTAGGATAATTTAAAAGACAAATATTTAAAGGACACCTGAATGGAGAGTACCAAGTATCATCCCTTATCTGTATGACTTCCGTTAACATTGCCTGCAGACAACCCAATCCAAATACGAAATAGTGTTTCCAAGCTATGATTTTTGCTCCATTTCGCAGCTGTCCTTATTTCAGTACCGAACAATTTTAGAAATGAAAAAATGTCTCCAATCTACCCTTCTTCTGGAATATTTTTTATCCAGTTAAGCCCAAACGAATATCTAGAAGAAATTCCAATACGATCCGGCCAGCGCTGTACAAGATTTGAATGAATTGCGCTTTTTGTCTTGGAGTCTGCATGTGCAAACCTCCAGAAACGAACATCCCTATTTTGAAAACGTCTCGCTCAGGAGAAGAATGCTCTCCGTGGCCATGTCTGTAAATGCATTCTCCAGGGTGTGTTCAAGTATGGTTTCATTGTTCAGGTGTCCTCTAAGCATGTCATCCAACTTCCTTCCCATCAGATATGATTGAAGAAGGTCAAGCGCTTTTCCTTAAATTTCTGCATTTTTTGAAAAAAGATTGTTTTCAGAAATAATAGTAATATGAACAAATGCTTTCATTCCGTTAAAGACGAGGGCATAACACATAGATATAAAGGTTGTAGGCTTACAGTTCAGGTCTCAGTTTCCTGATCTTGAAAAAAAATGAAACCGTAGAATTAAAACTAAAATAATAGTCCAGAAATGTCCAGAAATCTGGTATGGATCTCCTCCACCAGGACATCTGCTGATATCGGAATATATAGCTCACGGAATATTCCTTAGACTTGCTATTCTTTTTCGGAATCCAAATTGCAGATTAGAAAAATATTGCGATCAAGCAAGTTGGAGACATCGAACTTTTTAAACTTTTGAAAATGCATGTAAAGTGGAAATGCTCCTTAATTGTCTCTTTTATTTGCAAACGATTTCTGTCAATTTAAACTGACCAAGGAAATATGTCATTTAAAATGCTAAATCAATACTATCGGAAATTAAATACATCATGGGAAATACTTGAGAAAGGATGGCGAATATTACTAAAAAGTTCCTTCAAAATATAAAATATTTAAAGATGGCCTAACCTTCGACAACTTTGGATCTTGGACATTAGACACATCACCATCTGAACCGGACTCGGCGAAGAGGGGGAGCACCACCTTCCCGATGAAAAATTTATCTGAAAATAGTAGTACGAAGTTGTACGAAAAAGTAGCATGCAGTACTAACTTATGCTACTACATGCTTCTACTTCAAGGCTACCGTGTTAGTGCATACTACTGCATGCTACTATTAGCAAGATAGATGCTACTATGGCAAGACAGGATGCTACTGGATACTATTACTTAAGACTGGACCAGTCTGAGGCACATTAAATGATAGTATTCTTTGCTGTTACATAGTATTACATGCAAGTTTTTCGTACAACTACCATACAACTACGCAGGCTACAAATTTTCTCCGGTTATTATCTGTCCACCCACCGTCCAAACCGTCAGCAGATTGGCTCCCTGGGACGAGTCTGTACTTGTTCTGGCCTTTGCATGAGCTCAGTATCTCTTCGTGGGGAAGTAGCTGAACTTAGTCCGGGATTGTGGAAGGAATATCTCTCATTAGAGTTTCAGAGTCATTGTTCTTAGTTTTGTCCACTGGGGCGTAGTTTATTAAACTTGCAGGCTCCTGCTTGACGTCATTTCTTTGCTTTTAATCTCCGTGTTTGAGAAAACGACAGATTTTCCGCTTCGAGGATTTCACTAGAGAAAAGGTGGTTGCTGGTTTTCCTGCAGCGTACCGAGCTGCCTTTTCCTAGCTTTTAATTAGTTGGCAAGCCCAGTGGCTAATTGGGATAAGGGGGTGCTCACCAGTGCTGGTGTACCACGATCCGTGCCTTTGGTCAGCGCGAGCAAGGCAAGCTATCTGTCAGTGAGATGCACCCGTGGCGTACACATCCGCAACCGAGTTTCACAGCCAGCATTCCACGCGATGGTGTCGTCTCAAGATTCCGACAAAGTTACGAATTTTTATTTGCGCCAATGCCCATTTTTGGCTTTCTTCGGATCATGGCCGAACTGCAGGTCGGGGTAAAAACTGAAGTAAGGGCACATAATGTTTATGTTTTCTTCCTTTTTTTTTAAACTAACTGGCTTCAGACAAGTGTTTTACGTCAACCATATTTCGTATTTTCGTATATCCTGGGCGTACGACCTGCCTCTCTTCTTAACCCTAAATCGACAGTCCCGTTAGCTTGTAAGAATATTTGTTGATATCTTTTTTGTAAACCCCCTCTTGACCCCTAAGTATAGACCTTATATCTGCGAACTGACCCGTACTGAGACCCAAACTATCCTCACCTGAAGATGGGACAGAAAAAGAATGTGTTGTAACACATTCGTGAGCTATCGTGCTACATGGGGACAGACGTAGGACGTCTAGGACGCCAAGAGCTTCCCTAACAGAAATCTTAAAAAGGACCTGTCTCGCCTATCCCAATGAAAAATTTCTAGCCTGCGTAGTAGTATGGTAGTAGTCCGAAAAAGTTGCATGTAATACTATGTAATAGCAAAGAATACTATCACTTAATAGCCTCAGACTGGTCCAATATTATGTAGTAGTACGTAGTAGCATCCTGTCTTGCCATAGTAGCATACAGTCTTGCTAATAGTAGCATATGGTAGTATGCAGTAACACGGTAGCCTTGAAGTAGAAGCATATAGTATCATCATTAGTACTGCATGCTACTTTTTCGTTCTACTTCGTAGTACTATTTTGAAATAAATTTTTCATCGGGATATTTGTGCTACCTCCCTACACTCTAATCCCTGCATCCCTAACCGTGCCGTCCATTCGGTCACCAATATTCCTGTGTCATTTTTATCCAGCCTAGCGTCATCAAAGCCAAAGGGGCCGAGCGTGGCTGAAAACATCCGGTGCGGAAATGTAATCTTTGAGATCCCAGCAGAGTTTCAGAGGAGTCACTGTTGGGATAGAAAATATATCTACTTGCGACATGTGCTTTAACGGACCCAAAGGTACCCCGCCACTGACATCTTGAGGTCCGGGAGACTGGTTGCCTCGACATTTCACTCTAATCCTTTAAGTCACGACTTTTTATGGCACTTGCAGCCTCTGGCTCAAGTGCCATATACCGATCACAATTCCGTCTGTCGGTCTGTCGGTCTGTCGGTCGGTCCGAGTTTTTTGTCCCACATATCCGAGTTAGGGTACTTCCAGATGTGCTGGGACAATGAAACTTGGCAGGCATATCAGGGACCCGACCAAACTAACCTGGAAATAATCAGTTTCCCGATCCGACCATATGGGGGGGAGTGCGGGGCGCTGGAAACTTGCAAATTTAGGGCATTTTGTCACTTTTTTCTGAGTTAGGGTACTTCTAGATGAGCTAGGACAATGAAACTTGGCAGGAATATCAGGGACCCGACCAAACGAACCTGGAAATAATCAGTTTCCCGATCCGACCATATGCGGGGGAGTGGTGGCGCTCGAAACTTTCAGAGTCCGAACCAGATTCGGCCGCGGTAGGGGTAGTTGGAGGGCAGTATTGGAAATCGTGTGGCACGTCTAGCGATCAAACGAGTGGATTTATTGAGCTGAAACTTGGAAGTTAGTACAGTCATTTGCCCCAGATGACCCGAGGCAATGCCGGAAATGCTCACTTGAGTGAAACTATAATATTTCCTACTTATAAATCCGGACCTCATTTTTATGGCACTTGCAGCCTCCGGCTCAAGTGCCATATACCGATCACAATTCCGTCTGTCGGTCTGTCGGTCGGTCCGAGTTTTTTGTCCCACATATCCGAGTTAGGGTACTTCCAGATGTGCTAGGACAATGAAACTTGGCAGGCATATCAGGGACCCGACCAAACTAACCTGGAAATAATCAGTTTCCCGATCCGACCATATGGGGGGGAGTGCGGGGCGCTGGAAACTTGCAAATTTAGGGCATTTTGTCACTTTTTTCTGAGTTAGGGTACTTCTAGATGAGCTAGGACAATGAAACTTGGCAGGAATATCAGGGACCCGACCAAACGAACCTGGAAATAATCAGTTTCCCGATCCGACCATATGCGGGGGAGTGGGGGCGCTCGAAACTTGAAAATTTAGGGCATTTTGTCACACTTTTTCGAGTTAGGGTACTTCCAGATGAGCTAGGACAATGAAACTTGGCAGGAATATGAGGGACCTGACCAAAGTAACCTGGAAATAATAAGTTTCCCGATCCGACCATATGCGGGGGAGTTGGGGCGCTGGAAACTTGAAAATTTAGGGCATTTTGTCACACTTTTTCGAGTGAGGGTACTTCCAGATGAGCCAGGACAATGAAACTTGGCAGGAATATCAGGGACCCGACCAAACTAACCTGGAAATAATCAGTTTCCCGATCCGACCATGTGCGGGGAAGTGGGGGCGCTGGAAACTTGAAAATTTAGGGCATTTTGTCACACTTTTTCGAGTTAGGGTACTTCCAGTTGTGCTAGGACCATGAAACTTGGCAGGCATATCAGAGACCCGACCAAACAAAATTAGGAATAATCATTTTTCTGATCCGACCATTTTTTGGGGGGGGGGGTGGAGGGCAGGGGAATCCGGGAAACTGAGAAGTGTGTAACTTTCGAACGGATGATCGGATTGTAATAAAACTTCATAACTGAAGAGAATATATATCTGTAATGTCCCGTTTAAACTCTTGACCGGATTCGGTAGCCAGGGGGGAGTTGGGGGGGGGGAGACCGGAAATTTCAAGAAACGGTTAGAATGGAGGGATCGGAGTGAAACTTGCTGGGAAGAACAAGCATCTGCTCTAGATAAGTCCTTTAGACCATTGTACTGGATCCGGACACTTATGGGGGGGGGGGTCCCGGAATTCCGGTGATGGTGGTTTTTTGGATTTTCACGATGAAACTTGGCAGGCATATCAGGGACCCAATCAAACTGACTTCAAAATAAAAATATTGTCGATCAGATAATGGTGGGGGAGTGGAGGGAGGGGAATCCGGGAAATTGAGAAGTGTGTAACTTTCGAACGGATGATCGGATTGTAATGAAACTTCATAACTGAACAGAATATATATCTGTAATGTCCCGTTTAAAGTCTTGACCGGATTCGGTAGCCAGGGGGGAGTTGGGGGGGGAGACCGGAAATTTCAAGAAACGGTTAGAATGGAGGGATCGGAGTGAAACTTGCTGGGAAGAACAAGCTTCTGCTCTAGATAAGTCCTTTAGACCATTGTACTTGATCCGGACACTTATGGGGGGGGGGGGGTCCCGGAATTCCGGTGATGGTGGTTTTGGGGATTTTCACGATGAAACTTGGCAGGCATATCAGGGACCCAATCAAACTGACTTTAAAATAAAAATTTTGTCGATCAGATAATGGTGGGGGGAGTGGAGGGAGGGGAATCCGAAATTTTCAGTCATGCGTAATTTTGGAATGGGTGATCGGATTCGAGTGAAATTTAAGAATTCAAGGAGGACATTTCTCCGATGATTTTTTTCATATCCGGACCGGATCCGGCAACTATTGGGGGGGGGGGGCGGAAAATACGTGCCCCGTTTAGAATGGAGGGATCGGGATGGAACTTTGTGGGAAGAACAAACAGATGCCCTAAGTAAGTCATTTGCTGAATCGGATTGGCTACGTGCACCGCGGGGGAGCTGGGTGGGGTGGGGGGTGGGGGGGGGTGGACCGGAAATCTCGAGAAACGGTTAGAATGATGGTATCGGAGTGAAACTTGCTGGGAAGAACAAACATCTGGTCCATGTAAATCTTTTACATAATTTGACTGGATCCGGACACTTGAGGGGGGGGGGAGGAGGGGTATCCCGGAATTCCGTTTTTTGGGGGATTTTCGCGACGAAACTTGGAAGGCATATCAGGGACCCGGTCAAACTGACTTGGAATAAAAAAAAAATCCTCGATATGATAATCTTGGGGGGGGGGAGTTGAGGGAGGGGAATCCGGAATATTGAGTCATGCGTAACTTTGGAACGGGTGATCGGATTCGAGTGAAATTTAATAATTAAACAGAGGACATTTTTCTCTTGTGACCTTTTTCATTTCCGGACCGAATCCGGCAATTATCGGGGGGAGGGCGGAAAATACTTGACCCGCTTAGACTGGTGTGATCTGGATCGAACTTCGTGGGAATGACAAACAGATGATCTGGATTAATCATTTACAGAACCGGATTGGCTCCGGTTATTGTGGGTGGAGTTGGGGGAGGGGGAGGGGGGTCTGGGATTCCGGTGATCGCGCGTTAAGGTACTTCCAGATGTGCTAGGACGATGAAACTTCGCTGGAATATTGGAGACTCAACAACATTTGCTTAGAAATTGCTACTTCCCAAATCCGATTATTCCTAAAAGTACCAATCTTGACCGCAAAGTAAAAAAAATACTTTTAAGCAATATATGCATTTTCGTGATGCCCATCAGCCCATTAGCAGTTTTGCCTCAAGGGTTTTGCTTACAAATGAAGTTCCAGCTCCCTTATAGCGCGCATCTCAACCGCAAAGTCGAAACTTACTTTTGATCAATCAAATCATCTTGACACATGCAAGTGCCATATGAGCTTACAGCTCTTGTTTTTGCTTTGATGGAAACCTCTGAAAGTAAGACTCTGTGACAACTTGGCAAACCTACCTGGTAAATTTTTCTTTATTTTATTTTTCAGAGCAATCTCTCTTATGTTTTATAGCATGTACTCGTGTGAGGACAGTTTTATGACAATAGTAGTAAAACTTACCACTATTTTTCCTATAAGCCCCTCAGAAAATTCAATGACGAATTGCCGCCAGATGCGCAAAAGAAACAATTACAATCACAGGTGAGATCTCGGTGTAAGTTATCTGAAGGGTGAATAAGCGATTAGGATTTCGCTTCATACCAAGTCACGCATTAGATCTGTGGAAAAGTCAACCAGCACGTGAAGTCGGAAGCCAGGATTAACACACCTGATGAAGTTTGACAGAACGGAGTTGGGTCGAGTACAAATAGAGGGAAAGGCATTTTAACAGTTTTAAACATGGCTAGGCCGAAGCGTAATTGAAATAGGCAAACAAACCTGGATAAACGTACACCGAGAAGTAGCGTGTCATTGTTTACTTTATGCTAGTGGATCTAGCGGCCAAAATTAACTAATCTGGAAAAATAACTAACTTCAAGTAAAGCGAAAAATACCTAAGTAGTATGTCTATTCAGAATCGCACGGTACTTGCTCACTTTAAATTGTTGTAAGTTGATCACAATGTCCTCGGTTGAGGACGCGTAGTTTCTGATAAATCCCCTGACCTCTGGTGTTAACACTAAATTACTGCCAAGAGATGGCCGAGTTATCTTCTATAAATGTCAGGTGCAATTGTCTAAGTTATAGGTTGAAGTCATACCTGGTTGTGAATTATTCTGGTCTTTGCCCATCCTTCTATTTCTGAATTTTGTATAAAATACAGTTTTAAAGCTGGAGCTTTGAAACTTTTGCAGCTCGTATCGCTTCCGATCTTATGACGCTTTTTAAGCCCTCAGAGCCTGGTCACACTGGCTCAAAACGCGGCCTATTCCACAAACAACTGAAAATCCCTAGGTGACGTGAGATTTGATGGGCTTTGTGGCAGCTTGGGGGTGATGAGCAGACTGCAATTAGGGGTCAATTAGGGTTCCTGTAACATAATTATATACTCAGTTTTGATCTAATTGATCTCCTGAATTTAAAACGACAATTAGTTGTATCTTGTTCTTTTTCTTCTACTTTTGCAACCCAAAAAGCCAGGAAATGAGCCGAGCGTGACCAAGCTCTCAGTAATGATGTTAAATTTCTTGTTACATATGACACTAGATGGCATACCGATGTGTACCATCAGGTTACAAAATGACTGAATGGGCTAAGGCAGGTTTGTTCCAATGTTGGACACTACACCCTCTTCTATATCGCCTGCTACTTTTGCGGTTCAGATACTCTGAATATACTCTATATGACTAAGTCCAAAATACGCCAGTGCTCCTCAGGAAGAAGGAGTAAACGTCTCCGTAACGACTCAAACTCGACAACTCAAATCCCGTGTCAAATAATCACGGCGATCTTCGGGAGCAGCTGTGATACCCGAGTGGATACCGCTCTTCCGCTAGGGACCCGGCGATTTTGCATCGGCAAGGAGAGTTGGTCATCAAGAGTATTGTGCCGTCATCATTATTGAAACCCCCACTTGGGGTCCCAGGAGAGCAGTGACAGAGCACACCAGTTTTTTTCAACCAGCAAACGACGTAGCCTACATATCCGTTTAGATACTATATATTCCTGGTCCTTAGCAGGAGTGATATCCTAGGAGACCAACTTTACAACCCTGCTAAATGTGAATAATAGGAGAGCCCTTTGTGAGTTGGGGTCTAGCCGCCAGTCTCGAAGAAAGGCTCGGTTCCTGTCAGTGATTTTGCTATTTCTAGGTCCACTTTGGTGCCACTGTTCAACTCAGTTCAGTTCATTTTAATTTCAACATTCTTTAAACGAAACAACAAACGTCTCCCAAGAATGGCACAACCGTGTCCTGTGCGGGAGTGCACAACTTTTACTCACCTATTACAAAGGATGACACAAATTTCTCGTCTTAACCTTCTCATTTCTTTTTCTTTACCCCCCCCCCCCCCTCCAACCCAACCCTCATTCTCTGCATTCACCTTCTTTCCATTTTACTAGTTCAGTAATCTAGTCCGTCTGTGAACTGTCATAGGATCGTTAAAGGCGACGTCACGCATATTTTTTGCAGTGTAAATCGGTCGCATCCCATTAGAACTTAGCCTAAAGCTTCTCTCTCTTTGTGCGAATTTCCAGTAGTTAAAAGAGACACGTTGGTGCGCCTTTCACTTCCTTGGTAGTTTATCTCAGGTTCTTTTGACGTTTTGCCAGTATTTGCAGTCGCAAGTGACGTGAGAGGTATCCCTGAACTTATCTCAAACTTTTGGCAAAGTTGCAGACAGTTGCTTTCAAATGTTTCAAAATGGATCTTCCGAAGTCCGATTATTTGCAGAAAGTTTCAAAATGGATGATTTCACTTTCTGTCTGCTGTCATTGACTTTCAGCGCCTTTTCTGTATGCTCGGATTCATTTTCGATTCCCAATGTCATCCGCGAGCAACATGGGGATTCCTGACATTCTGAGTGGTTTCAGAAGAATTAGCTTACATTTTGCTGCATTGTTGGTATTATATTTGACGTTGCAAAACTATATTTTCAGCTGTATCAGCTATGTTTTATTAGAGCTATATTTCGGCCCATCTTGACCAGGGTCCCCTTCAGGCTCAGGCTGTAAAATGAAATTATGGAAAACAATTAAAGATTCTTCCTTGAATATTTGATTTTGTGAACTTCTTCTCTGAAAATTGGTTGGAATTAAAGCTATGGTGCTGTGATTTCATTTCGGACACTGCTGCTATTTTTGCTGTTCGATTGCTTGTTCGAAATATAGCTCTAATAAAATGTGGCTGACGTATCCGTTTTGCACCGTCAACATGATTCGCAGTCAGCTTGGGCTGAAGGAATTTCTATGACCGAAATACGAAACTTCAAATCGCCCATGCATGCCGCCGACAAGAATCAAGCTAAGTTCATTTTACAGCTTGAGCGGCTTGAGCCTGAAGAGGATCCTTGCCAAGAAGGGCCGAAATATAGCTCTAATAAAAGACGTATCCGTTTGCAACGTCAAATATGATTCGCAGTCAGCTTCGGCTGAAGGAATATCTATGTTGGTATTAGTATCATTAGTATCAAGTTCAGTTTTAATTTTAGCAATTTGTATCGCAAGTCAGTTTATTTAATTTTTTTTGTTGTTGTCACAAAGGCAATCACACTATCAAGATTATTAATCCGAGCAAAATCCAAGTGTTTTTTTTTCATCCGAGCATTTTTAGGGCACTTGCTCTCCGGCCAAGCGATCGCTATTTCTGTCCGTCCGTCGGTCTGTCGGTCTGTCGTTCGGGCGGTCGGTCCAGGTTTTTCTAGTTCGGGCACTTCCACACAAGCTAGGACGATGAAACTTCGCAGGCATATCAGGGACCCGGCCAGATTAACTTACAAATAATCACTTCCCCAATCCGACTTTCTCCAGATCCGGGAGTCTGGAAACTAGGAACAACGATAGCAAAAGGGGAGCAAAACAGCGGATGTCCAAATGCGGTATCGATCCAACGACCGCTGTGGCTTAGATCCAGCGCTTTACCACGGGGCTACGCTTTGATGTATTCAGAAGCGGATGCGGGACGAAACGCTTCAACATTAGCTAGGACAATAAAACGCTTCGAACGCGCTCCACAGGAACACGAAACGCTTCCACATAAGCTAGGACAATAAAACTTGGAAGGCATATGAGGGAACCGACCATACTAACTTGGAAATAATCACTTGCCTGATCCAGCCATCGCGGGGGGATTGGAGGGATGGGGAATCCGGAAAATTGAAACATACAGAACTTTGGATCGGGTAATCGAACATGCATGAAACTTGACAAGTGGGAAGAACAAGTGTCTCAGATTTTTAATTTCAAATCTGGCCCGAATTCGATAACTGGGGTGGGAGGTATACCTCCCACCCCCAGGGGGGACCGGAAATCTTTTGAAACGCTTAGGGTCGAGGGATCGGGATGGAACTTGAAGGGAAGAACGAGCATTCTAGATACTTTATTGATAAAATAGGACCGGACCGTGTCGCAGTGGAGGGTGTCGTAGGGGGTTTCTTGGATTTCCGCGGTGATCACGAATTAGGGTACTTCCGGATGTACTATGACCATGAAATTTGGCAGACATATTAGGTATTCTCCCAGGTCTACTTGAAAATAGTTCCTTCGGTGATACGGTGATGTTGGGGGAGTGGAGGGATGGGGAATCCAGCATCTAGTGACATTCATAACTTAAGACTCGGTGATCGGACGTGAATGAAACTTGACAAGTGTCAAGAACAAGTATCTCAGATGATCAATTTTAAGTTCGGAACGAATCCAATAACTGGAAGGAGGGGGACCTGGAGGGGTGTGCAAGAAATTTCGTGAAACGCTTAGAGTCAAGAGATCGGGATGGGACTTGGAGGAAAGAACAAGCATAAGCCTTAGAGACAATACGAGACAATACTGACAAAACAGGACCGGATCTTGTCACAGTTGGGGGAGTTTGAGAGGGTTTTCCACAATTCTGGTCATCACGAGCTGGGGTACTTCCTAATGTGCTATGACCATGAAACTTGGCAGGCTGTGCTATGACCATGAAACTTGGCAGGCATGTTAGGGACTCTATCAGATTGGCTTAAAAATAGTCCCTCCCCCGTTCCGATCATTGTTGTGGGAGAAACAGTTATCATTGATTTCAGATTTGGAAGATCAAGCCGATTTTCGGATGAAATGAATATCGGGAGAGAGATGCAGCCTTGACAACTGCAAACCGTATCCGACAAACATGCTAACTGTTCTTACAAGTGCCATATGAGGTTTCAGCTCTTGTTTAGTATTTTAGCTGAGATTTTGTCTGGTGCAAAAATGAATGTAAAACCCTCAGCGATTAGAAGTACGCTCGGATTCACACACAGTGCATATCCACCATAAAATGACAGGCACTTTTGAGCCTGTTATCGCTCACATGAACAACCCTGTTTCGCTAGATCTTTCTTGGTCTGATTTATGTAGGTGCATAGCACTTAGCAATTCTTTTTTTTCCATGAAAACGCCCGTCATAAAATCCTATCACGAATTGTACAAGATGCGCTAGAGAAACAATAACGATCACCCGTGAGATCTTGGTGTAAGTTATCTGAAGGGTGAATGAGCGATTAGGCTTTCGCTTCAGACATAGTCGCGCATTAGTCCGTGCAAAAGTCAACCAGCACTTAGCGCTGAAGTCGGCAGCGAATTGACAACCTGATGAAGTTTGACAGAACAGAGTTGGGTAGAGCAAAAATAGAGGCCGAGATATTTTTAAATATGGCTAGGCCTAAGAGGAATTGAAAACATTCAAACAATCCTGGATAAACTTACACCAAGAAGTAACGTGTCTTTGTTTACTTTGTGCTAGTGCATCTAGCGGCCAAAAGAGAACTAATCTAGAAGGAATTTTATGAGGGACGAATTCAATGCTCTCCAGAACTAAGGTCTTAGTTGCTAAGGTCTTATCCTACGCTGCAAGTTGGGAGTACTTACTCAATTAATTCCTTTGTTCTTGGTGACTGCTAAGTGCCTGCTTCCGCACCTTATTGGAAGGTTGGAACTGAGAGATAAAGATCTTAAATCACACATCGCAGTAGGTGCAGTTTTTGTTCCGATATTGTAAAATACGCGTCTCCTTTGAAACGCTACCAGGTTTTTCAAAGATTAGAAATCCGTCCCGACTGTTTTCAGCCCGGTCAGCTCTCTTGGTTTGTGAAAATAAGAACAGAAACATTTCTAGTATCGTGTGTCTGACCAATGAGCTCCTCGGAAGTAATAATGCACGAAACATGGCAAATGTGCCGTTAGAGGGGATAAAAATGACCGAACGTTGCATAATCGGGGCAAGGGTGGATTGGGAGAAGTGAGACGCGGATGTTCTGTTAAACAGTAATATTACAAGTTCTCGATTCCCTCGTCTTGTGACAAATCTAAATGAACAAAATAAGAGAGACACAATCTAATATGTTAATATATAATATAATAATGGAATTTAGAAAAAAAATCAATATCATAACGGACCTGCCACGTGAAAATCTACACAGATTTGTTTGTGGCAGGACCCAGTAGTTTAATCACTCAACATAATTATATTGGGAACAAAAAAGAAAAGGGAAAAAAATAAATGCAATACTATAGATAATAAACTAGATGAAAAAAATAATATTCAATATTATGTATTATATTATAATTATTAAACACAATTAACCGGAACCACAATATTAATAAATTGGAAATCTACAGGAGAAAGAAGTCTTTGCAACCTTTAAGTAGGAATAATTACAGTAGAAAGAATGACATGCAAAAGAGAAAATTAGCCCTGGAGAGCTCCCCCAGTTCTTCCTGCTTCCAGTAAGTACACTCGAGCCACTAAGGGACTTGAATCATAACGAAAAGAAGGTCCGTAATCTAATCACTTATTTCCATTACTGTGCTAAGGGATATTAGGGAAATTGAATTGATGTCGAAAGATCAATCAGTAGCGCAGCAACGTGACAACGTTCTAAAATCTATAGAGAGATTGCACCGGACCTGGGCGTTTGGCGAAAACTGTAAATTTGTAACTACTGGAAAACGTTTCCCCGACCCTTTCTTGATGAATTCAATACAGTTTTGGGAAAAAGTATGCTTTTGTTTGAAATGGGATTTATAAGGCTTAAAAGTCATTTATAAGGCATCAAGTCATCAAGAGTAGTGAATCTTCAGCATCTGTTTTAGGCCCACCCACCGACTGTTCCGCGAAACCATCAGTACCAGCCGAGATTTTGGTCTCGAACCATTGATACTCCACGTGTGAAGGACTTTCGAGCAAAAATAGAAATAAAGATATAAGGATACGTTCGAAATATTCGTTCAATCAATCAATAAGTATGTTTCACATAATATTTCTGTAGAACAAAAATAACCTTGTACGTCAAAACAAAATGGTTTGAAAAATAAATAAAACAACGCTTAATGCAAAGTAAAATAAACTAAGTGTCAACCACTGCTTTGTTATAATTAGATACGAAATATGGTACAAAGGAATTTTAAAACGCTGAAAAGACTTGAAATCGGGTTCTCTAAGGAGTTGTTTCTTCGCTACTGTCCTTGCTTGCCGCGTGTCGACGGTTGGTTCAGGGGTGTAAAAAGGGGGTAGGATGTCGCGATGGTCTGGAGACAGAAGGAGGAAAATCCAAATGCCATGGCGAGATTGTGTCTCCTTTGGTTGAGTGTTTCTAGCTTTAGAGTCTGCAGGCTAGTGTTGTAATCAGCGTACATGTGACCGAGTACAATGCGGCAAGCTCTCTTCTGAAGGATCTCCAATTGGTCGCTTTGTTCACTGGAGAGAGAGCTATGCCATACGCTAGATGCGTATTCAAAAACCGGCCGCACATACGTCTTGTAGCAATCCACCATAGCATGAGCGCTGAAACTTAATCTTTTTAGGTATGAGAAGGATTTGAGAAGGCCACCTGCTTTCCCTACTATGTAGTCTATATGTGGAGCCCAACGTAGGTCATTACTGATATAAACTCCAAGCAGCTTTATGATATCAGAATATTCCAGTAGGGTGTCTTTGGTTTGAGGCAGATCTTGTCGCAGGAAACTAACACGGAAAACTGTACTTTTTTCTTCGCTGATGCTCAGTTTGACAGTCTAGTTACAGATCACAGTCTTCAACTGACCGTTGACCTGAACGGTCGCAAATACCGGTTAACTTTTTGTTTGTGAAACCGTTGAAAGCCGTTACTGAAAGTCTGCGTTTGTGGAATGGCGCCAAGTGAAGGGAATGACGAGATGTCAGTTAGTCTGGTTTATCAGCCAGTTTTGAATTTTTTTCAGAAAAGTCTTGACTCGGGAGTTGATACAAATTCGGTCAAAAAGTTTGCTGCAGAGTTCTTCACTGTTGACGCGATTGTGGCTGCGAAAAAGTTTCTGTGGGCTCTTGCCTTTCCCAGTGAGCTCCCCCCGAGAAGAAATGCCCAGGCCAATCATCTGTGTGATATTGTGGATGCTTTCCGTCGCTGTGATGACTTGGATGTTGCTGTTCCGGATTTCGTCATACGATTTCCGAGCGAAGTTCCGGTCGTTCCAGCTGTTGCCATATCTGTATTGAGTAGCAAGCTAAGCGCTGTTGCTAACGATGTCCGTTTTATTGCTGAAGCAGTTTCTACTCTTGATCGCTTCACTGCTATTTCCACTCGTGCCGAGGCTTTGACGGCCATCCCTCCCTCACCACCTTCAGATACGCACACTGTTGTTGTTAGTAATGTCCCGTCGGATCTTCTTAACATTGATTCCAGGACGCAACACATTGACACCGTTGAAGGTAACGAAGGGATTACAAATGTCAGAGCGAATACTCAAAGAAGTCGTCTCATCGTCCACACTTCAAGTGCTTCTTATGCAGAGGTTGTTGCGAGATCAATCACCAAAGGTTTGCCGGAGGGTACTACTGCCAAAGTTATCTCTCCTAAATTTTTGGGTGTCGTCAGAAGTGTTCCAGTCACCATTACGGCCGACGCCTTGAAGACCCTGATTCCTGATTCTTGTGAAGTCGTGCCTATTTCGGGCTCTCGTTCTTTCAAAATCGGGTTCAAAAGTCAAGTTGGTCTCCTTACAGCTATGAAAATCGGGGTAAAAATCGGGTATGAAGTTTTTCGTGTTCATGAATTCCACCGAATGCCCAAGCGCTGCTATCGCTGTCAATCCCCAAACCACGGTATAGCCAAATGCCCGCATCCGTCTGATTCTCCAAAATGCGCTCGTTGTGCTGGTTGCCACAGTTATAGCAAAGATTCCCCTTGCTCACTGCCTCCAAAGTGTGCCAATTGCGACGGCTTTCATGTCTCTTTTAGCCTCAGATGCAGCGTTATGAGGAAGGCCGTGGGACTTGGCAAATAATGGTTTTTCAGGAAAAGAAACTGCGCTGTGTGTCATTAAATGTAAATGGCACTAAGGACAAAGATCTTCTACTTGATGATTTGCTAGGCAGCTCGGACATTCTTTGTCTTCAAGAGCATCTGCTATCCGCCCCTAGTAGCGAAAGTCTGCGCCGATCTCCTGAGCACTTTGTGTTCATTCAGCCGGCAATGAAAACTAGAGGTCGTCCTTCCGGTGGGTTAGCCATTTTTCTTCGAGCCAGCGAGTGTTCAGCACCACCAAAACTGTTCCAGTCTGGGCGTTATGCTCTTGCCGTTCAGTTGGACAATATTGTTCTTGTTAATGTATATTTACCTTGCGACCGGCGGAACATTGCATCACATAGTTCATTTGCTAAGGCTTGTCATAAGATCAGAACACTTCTATCAGACATTTCAAGGAAAGGAATGAAATGGGCTCTTGTTGGTGATATTAACACTGATCTTCTAACTTCTTCTGTACGGACTGATTTATTTTTCGATTCTTTACCGGTAGCTCACAGTCTCATTGAGAAGTCTCTACCCTTTTCATATATACATAATCGTGGCGCTAATGTTTCCAACCTTGATCATTTGATTGTTTCTGAAACAAGTCTCATTGACGGTATTGTTGAGGTTGATGAGGAGAAAATTGAGGACGACCATCTGCCTCTGTCTTTCTGTTTGGTTGTCCCTGTTGCTCGAATCAGTTGTCCAAATCCCAAGAAGGCTTGGATCCAAAAGCGTAACTGGAATTGTATAGATACTGTGCTCTACATTTCTACATTAACTAATCTTCTCTCGCTTTTAAAAGTTCCTTTTCACCTTCTTCAGACTGGTATAGCAGCTACTACTTCGTCCGTTGATATTAATTGTTATTATAGCGAGCTTGTCCATTGCTTGAAATTGGCAGCCGATATTGCTGTACCGACTGAGAGAATTCGAGTTGGTACAAGGAAACCTATTTGGAAAGTCAGTCCGGAAGTTAAGAAGGCAAAAAACACGGCAAAATTTTGGCTAAAAATTTGGATTGCTTGTGGACGCCCAGATAATGGTACTGTTTTTAATCTAAAAGCTAAAACGAAGCGTGAATACAAATCTTCACTTAAAAATGCTCGTTTGAATGGCTTAGATGCTCCCAGTGACAAAAAAGCGTGGCAAAAGGTCCTTCGTACAGATAAAGGTTCAGCTGTACCTCCTTCCGCGCTAACTATGGCTGACTGGACCAACCACTACCGTGGTCTATTCAGTGGTTGCAAAAACCAGATTCAGCAGCACTTTGAAAATTTACTTCTTAAATACCTACCAAGGAAAATATTTCAACCTTCTGTTCTTCCCGTTACTTGTTCTTCCATCGAAATTGCTTTCCGAAAATTAAGAAGAACTGGTTCTACAGATTCTGATGGCCTTAGTGCCGATTTTTTCAAAATTGAGTGTCCAGCTTTAACACAACACCTTCAGCTGCTATTTCAAATTTGTTTATGCCAGGGTTTGCTTCCGAATAGTTTCCTCATGGGTACTATGACGTCGGTGATTAAACGAGGGAAAGACGCGGACCTTTGCAAAAGCTATCGGCCAATTACAGTTTCTTGTACCATAAGCAAAATCCTGGAATACGTCCTTCTTCCAGAACTAGTTGAAAAATGTAGCTTTGGTTCAATGCAGTTTGGATTCCGTTCGAGCGCCAGTTGTGCGCACGCTCATCACATATTGACAAAAATGATGAAACAGGCTACCCGCGACAAGTCTTCTATACATATATGTTCTATAGATATAGCTGGTGCTTTTGACAATATAACGCATTCTCAGGCCCTATTTTCTCTCATTACTTCTGGCGTGAATCTGTCTGTCGTCTATCTGTTAAAATTTTGGTATAGTCATTCTTCAGTAAGGTTCAAATGGCAAGGTAGCTTGTCAGAGATTATTTCTGTCCGGACTGGTGTTCGCCAAGGGGGAGTCTTATCTCCCTACATCTTCAAATCGGCCATATCTTCTTGTCTCGATTCTTTGCTTCCTGCTTACTTCTATAAAGACTATGCCTTCAGCTACATAGCCTACGCGGACGACTTGCTCTTAGTAAGCCGTAGCCGATCCACACTCACAAAAAATGTAAGTAAGCTGTCGTCAGAACTTCTGAAAATTGGCCTTGAAGTTAACCTTTCAAAATGTGAGTACCTGCATTTCAACCCTTCGTCAAATTGTTCGAGTGCATCTAAAGCTTCTATATCTCTTGGATCGTTCATCGTCAAATCAACAGACTCTCTACGGTGGCTCGGCATAACATTCAAATCTTCATTGTCAAAATTTTGCTCATCGGTTGTTCAAGAAGTTTATAAGTCGATCCGTAGCGCCTATGGGCGCATCGTCCCCAACCGGGGGAGCTATAATCGTAAAGCTTTGGGAAATTTGTACAGCACCTTCTGCGCTCCTTCTATTCTATTTCGTTCTGGCGTCACTCATGTTCTGCGAAAGAAGGAGATTAAAAAGATGAGATCATGTTATTTTAAATATGCAAAGCACCTGCTGCACTTGTCGAAATTATGTCATAACCATACATTGACGGAGAAATTCAAAATTCAAGATGCAAGTGTTACCCTTTTGGATGTTTCGTCATCACTTTCAAAACTCATGGACAACAAGGCCCAACCAGCACACGATGTCGTCCACTGCTTCCTGACCGAAGATTAAAAATTAAGTGTCTTTTTCTGTGTGTATATATGTGTTTTGTTTATTTTCTTTACTTTCGTCATTTACTCCGCCTTTTCAAAATGGCGGGTCATAAATAAATTACTTACTTACTTACTAGTTTTAGTTCTTTTGCTTCAGATTTTAGGATGGATGCATAACAGGGTCAGTCGACTGAGGGTCACCGCGAAGACGCATAGCATTGAGTCTCAGATCGTCAGCAAACTCGCAACGGTGCTTGATTGCCTCGGCCCGACGGTTGGCTACCATCAGGAAGGCAACAGGACCTAGTTTGGTTCCCTGTGGGGCCACACATGTTATGTCTTGCATCGACGACTCTTCTCCACCTTGATGAAGTCTAACCATTTGCTTCCGCTCGGTCAGGAAACTTGCGAGCATTCTTATGACGAATTCACTGGCTCCCATTATTTTCGCTTCAGTGATGACAGTAAGGTGGTCGAGATAGTCAAACGCCTTAACAAAGTCTGTAATGATTAAAACAACTCTGATACTTATAACTTAGGCTACAGATATGACATAGCTAATTATTCACGGATGATTCATTCTGTACACTAGAAAGGGGAATTGTTTCCGAAGTAATAGCGTATTTTGAGGTCTTATTTAAACTGAGAACTTCCAAATGCCTCGATACTTTGTATTTGTGGAAATTCAGTTTGATATAACATACATTAAGTACATTAAGTAGCCTGCGAAAAATTTGATTGAACTAAATAAATAAGTAAATTTTGTTAAGAGACGAAAGAATGTACAAAATATGCTAATCAGCATCTTCATGATCATTGTAGATAATTTTGAGATAAAACTTTTCCTTTACGATTTTGTTTTAGCTAGGAGTGGTTTAACATTGGGGATTGGCGTGGCTGCCTCTTTCAGCTCTTACCTTTTCCTTATGGCACAACTATCACTAGAAATGATCTTTTCATGATGAAGTGGCTCACAAATATCGGTTTTCGAAAATACCATTACTAGCCAGGTGAAATTGGCGATTTTCTTGTTAGCGCTTGTATTCGAAAATGAAACACAGTATTTTGAAGCTTTTCATGTCCTGATGTTTGAAAGAGTTTTCGGCGAAGTTTGTGATGCATGACTGTCAAAACTCGGCTATGCCGAAAAAGTGCTAAAAAGTCGTAGATAGAAAACGAAACGATCGCAAAGGCGGGGATTTCAGAAGCTTCTAATCATGATTAGCGACCGTTGTCCAACTTCATTTTCATCCAGCGGCCGCCGCGTGATCGGCGACCCCGTTTGACTTCGTTTCCATGCTGTGGCAGCCGCATGATATGTAACGCCTGTCAAATTTCGTTTTCATGCGGTGGGAGTAAAGGAGCTAGTAGAGGAGCTAGTATAATATAAAAGACAAAATAAGCAAGAGGGGTTCTTTAAGAGTTCTGCTGGTATAGCCTACAAGATACGCAAAGCAAACAAAAATATGGGGGAGACAAATCTAAATAGTCTAGAAGATCTGCCGCTTTTCTGTCTTGTGGATTCTGGCGTCGAGCAACTCTCTGCTGATGGTCCTGTCCGGACCGCAAATGCGTCACCTGTGTGACAAGCTTGGGGGGAAGAACTGTTCTGTGGGGGCGACACATCGTGATTAAGGTTTGTGTGCCTCAAATGTTCCACATATTTTGTGTGTGTATGTAAATTCAGTTGTTGGCTAGATTTTGAAATAAATAAGTAAAAAGCTCCAGCTTTGAGGGCATGACGGACCGATGCCATTACTTACTTACTTGTACTTGTGGCATGCCCCATGAATCTCGGTTTTTCGTGAAGGGCATCAAGAGTTGAAACCAGAGGGATCCCACCTCATTTGGTGACGGCGAAACCTTCGATGTGCTCAGGGTCTTTTTTGCTCAGCCACGTTTTACGTTGGTCTCTGCGGAATTTCGTCCAGCCGAGCAGATGATGATGATGAAGATGATGAAATGTTTTTTACGCACTTAGGAAGAGGAAAATAGCGCAGTACAGACAAATAAAAGGAAAAAATACACTGAGCTTTCAATAATTTAGAAAATACACAAGATAAAAAAAATAAACATTAAAAAAAGAAAAAGGACTAATCGCGTCTAAAAAATCTTCTTCCTACGCAGAGGGATGGCGACGACCCCAGGTTGGAGTCGTCTCTTCTGCTCACGTGTTCAAACCAATAGTCGGCGTTTCTTGAAGGCTGTGCCGGGTAAGACCGTTGTCTATGTCGTTGTTGTGTAGGTGGTTGGTTTTATTCCCAGGTTTGGAGACATGGAGACCCTGGTCGAACACTTTGAGGGACTGCGTCTCGGTAGATTTAGTGGGCATGTTTCTGACAGCGTAAAGGAGGACACTGACCACGGCTTCATTGTGTCAACTTCGGTGCCTCTGTGAGGATGCCCATACTCATGTCATTAAGAAGGATAAAATGGTTGCTTCGCCATTCGCACCATAACCAGTGAATAGTGAACATTAATGACAGATTCGATGGAGTTCCTGCCCATCGTCCTTGGTCATTTCAAGTTATTGTGGACTGCGAAACCATTCACAAGGAGCTTAAATTAGTTTGAAACTTTCCTGCGGCATCTAGAAGATGTGTGTGATCTGATCAAGTGCTTCTTAGATCCGCCAGACTTTGTTGCCTGTGTAGTCGATCAGTATCCGCTAGGTCTGAACTGCATCATTATTATTGGGCGCCGTTCGAAGTTAGGTGGAGTCTGACATCCTCGTCTGTACGACGCTTAACTTGCTTCCTGGCCGAAGATTGAAAATTAAGTGTCTTTTTCTGTGTGTTTATGTGTTTTGTTTATTTTCTTCATTTACTCTGCTTTTTCAAAATGGCGGGTTATAAATAAATTACTTACTTATTTATTAACCGTGAACCTTTCGACGCCCGTCTAGTTTTCTGTGAAATATCGCCTACTTGAATTGTAATATCGTCCGTCACGGCATGGTATCTGTTGAAACGATGGGACATGCTTGGTTTCTTTCGTGTCTCGTCGTCCGTGCTTTGATGAACGAGCGATGATAGCCGAAAGCGTCTCGTTCTGGCTCAACAAAAAAATTAGAGGTGAAAACAGCGTGATTGTCAAATGCCATGCTACCTGTTTCTTCATACCGCCTTTTCTACCGATCTCGTCTTTTCGTTTCACAATAAACAGTCGAAAATAAATTGATTTTAAAATGAAGGCTAATGAACGTCGATACATAAAACCATAGTGAGAACGCCTTATAAGGAGTAGCTGGCTTCAGACTTGTAAGGCTCGACGTACAAAACGGCACAAAATAATACTGATCCTCCATATATGAAACTATGAATCAGGTACGAGTTCAAAAGACTTTTCTGAAACCCATGATGATCAGCAAGTGTAATCGTTAGTTGTTTTGGGGATCGCAAAACGTAAGTGGAGGGATACCTATGACATCGCAAAAGTTGTCCGTCTGCCCGTCCGTCCATCTGTCAGCACTATAACTCTCGAAGAGAATGAGATATTTTGATGCCACTTGGTGTGAGGATTCTTTGGGTCAAGGGAAAGGTCGAGAAAAGTCGAGTTCGAAAGGCCCCCGTCTGTGCTTCAAGACAGCGCAAATCTTAGCCGACACCCTTAGCTCCTACGTAGTGTGCTTGCAAGTGCAAGTGGCAGTGCCAGGAGTCTCCTCTACCGGATCACTTTGGGGGAGGGCTGCTCTTCCCTGGTATATTGACATCGACCAAAGACAACGTTATTAAAACGGTGGTAGATTATGTGAGTGGGAATTTAAATAGAAGATAATTTATGTATGTGTCCTAGGATAATTGCGTTTTCAATGCATTAAAATACTTGTATGCCGTGTTTATAAAAATCTGTGTATGGCCCATTGAGGCTAAATAAACACTATTCTATGAGCTTATTGCTCTTGTTTCTTATTAATGTGCTAATATTTCTCCTCCTTTCTTCTTATTGTTTGTTTAGCTTCGTAGAATTGTGAAGAAGAGTTAATCTCCACCTATTGTCAGACGAAGCCTTGCGCTTTAAAAAAAAGCACAGCATTTGCCGAGTTCTTATCAGTTACTTACAGTTCCGAGTAAAATCCATCCTCGCTTTTTGGTAGAATGTGGGCTTTTGGGCGACACAGAGACAAAGACTTGTTTTTCATGTGCTCTTTTTTTTGCTGAAAGACTTGCTTGCTAGTGCTAGCGATAGTCTCCGTAAATTATTGTCTAGTAGGGACGAAGTATGTCTGAGTATTTCACTACTTTCTGTAGTCGAGTCCGGAACGGGGTTGTTTTTCGATCCCAGTTCCATGTTTTTTACGATGCACTTCCCAAGCCCGAGAAAGATTGAGCAATGAGACGGTAGATCCTTCTTAATAATCAGGTTTGGTGACATGCCTTTTAGCGCTGTGTGATCATCCCTTTGTGTAATACACAGAAATAATTTCGACTGGAAAAGCCGTTGAGGACAAAACAGACTAGTTTCGGCAAGGGCGTTGCAGTAGGCTACTTCTTCCGTTCTGTACGGAAAGTTTCTGAAAGCGAGCCAAAGCAACTTTCTTCAGGGACGGAAAGATTCAGTCAACTGAAGATCAGATTCAACAGGACTTCTAAGGGATCTATAGAAAGAAGGAAAGTGAAGGCATGGTGCAGGAGGAAAGCTGGACCGGGAGGCAAGCATACCAAAAAAAAAAAAAATGAAAGATGCACCGTTCTTTTTCTTTTTTTCAGCTCCTGGGATAGCACCCTTCAACTGTGCATCTTAAAACGGGTTTAAACACACGTAGCCAAATGATACATTTTCTTCTTCACCATAATTTGTTCCACAACGGTTGTGCTTAAAATGAAGAAGTTTCCGTTCTTTCTTCTTTTTTACGCTTTCTAGGGAAGAGACAAGTTTAGGTTCTAAAAAAGCTACTAAAATGAGTGAGGAAGAACCGTTCCTTTCCTCTTTTTAGTCTGTTCCTCCTAGTGCAGCACTCCTCGTTTTAGTGTGCTTCTCCTCGTTTTAGTGCCTTTCTACCCTTTTTAGTAGTCTTTCTTCCTGCAGAATTCCTTTCCTTCTTTTCTTCGATCCCGACTTCTTACCCGGGGAGGAAATTTATTTTAAAGCTGGGTTGTCGGGAGTAGATTTAAAGTGGATGGTGAGTTTAAGGGGGGGGAGGATTAGCTATTGGGGAGAAAAGAAGGTTTATAGGAAAAAATAGATTAAAGAATGGCCCTTACTTTTGCCCGATGTGTGGAAAGATGGATGAGGATGTGTTCCACTTTATGTGTGAATGTGAAGGATTGAGTGATTTAAGGGTCGAATCATTTGGGGTGGGAGTTACTAGGGAGGAGTGGCTACTAGAGAAAATGGGAAGCACAAATATGGGGGATATCCGTAAGGTGGCTAGATTCCTCCGAGTTGGTTTGTCCCATAGAGAGCGATTTTTGTAGTTTGTTGTGTTTCCTTTTTGTATTGTTGCCATGACCCCAAGGGTTTTTTTGTGCAATAAATTCATTCATTCATTCATATCCATCCCTACATCAGTGACCTGGACGATTCCGGTTTTACGGCAGTTGCCCTTGGCCAAGTGCCATATAGAGATCGCAATTTCTGTCCGTCCGTCGGTCTGTCGGTCGGTCTGTCCAAGTTTTGCTAGTTCGAGCACTTCCACATAAGCTAGGACGATGAAACTTGGCAGGCATATCAGGGACCCAACCTCAATAAATTGGAAATAGTCACTTCCCGATCCGACCATCTGGGGGGGGGGAGGGAAAATCCGAAAAAATTGAGGTATTTTTAACTTCCGAACGGGTGATCGGATCTTAATGAAACTTGATATTTAGAAAGACCTCATGTCTCAGACGTCCCACTTCAAATCCGGACCGAATCCGGTGACTTTGGGGGAGTTGGAGAGAACCGGAAACCTTGGGAAACGCTTAGAGTTGAGGGATCGGGATGAAACTTGATGGGAAGAACAAGCGCAAGTCCAAGAAGCGTCATTGACATAACCGGACCGGGTTCGGGCACTTGTGGGGGAGTTGGGGTGTTCCTGATTTCCGATTTGTACTTCCTTATGTGCTAGGAAGACGAAACTTGGCAGGCGTGTCGGGGACCCGAACAAATTGACTTGAGAATAGTGGTTTCCCCAATCCGATCGTCGTGGGGAGTGGAGGGATGGGGAATTTGGAATCTAGTGGCATGCATAACTTTTGAACGGGTAACCGGATTTGAAAGAAACTTGGCAAGTAGGAAGAGCTATCGTCTCAGATGTTCCACGTCGAGTCATGATCGGATCCGATACTTGAGGGGGGGGGGGGGGGGGGTGGAGGGGGGAACCGGAAAATTTGTGAAACGCTTAGAGTTGAGGGATTAAGATGGGACTTGGTGCAGTATTGAGTCTATGCGTCCTAGATTTGTTATTTGAAGTCTGGACTGGATCCGGCCAGGGCAGGAGGGGGGGGGGAGTGGGAACCGGAAATCTGAAGATAGGCTGTGCTTCGATTCCAGTCGAACTTGGTCGACGGGAAGAGGCCGATGTCTGAGATACGGATTTTTATGTTTTCAAGTCGTATTCGGAAATTGAAATTTCGGAAGAGTACCGCACATTGTGTGGCTCGCATATATGGGTCAAACAAGTGCAGTAATTTAAATAAAACTTGGAATGCAGAGACAGCGTATGCCCTAGATGAGATATTTTAAGGTCCAAACCGGATCACGGTGGGGAGGGGGTGGGTACCGGATTTTCCAAAAAAACTCAGATTCGAGTGATACTTGATAAGGGGTAAGAGAAGATGCTTTAGATGCTCCTTTCAGAGTCCGAACCAGATTCGGCCGCGGTAGGGCTAGTTGGAGGGCAGTATTGGAAATCGTGTGGCACGTCTAGCGATCAAACGAGTGGATTTATTGAGCTGAAACTTGGAAGTTAGAACAGTCATTTGCCCCAGATGACCCGAGGCAATGCCGGAAATGCTTAGACTTGAGTGAAACTATAATATATCCTACTTATAAATCCGGACCTCAGTTTTGGATTGCGGGTTTATTTTGTGACCTTCTCATCTACTTTCTTGTACCGCCTGCTCGTAACAAGTGCCATATGAGCTCGTAGCTTTTGTTGTTCCAGTTAGTATCCAGTTCCACCTGATTCCGTTTGCATTACATGCTAACATGACCAACCTCCAAGTATACCACCGTATTTCTTTTTTATTCTTGATCTCTCAACCCATGACAGTTTTTGTCTGTGTGACAGATGTACCAACGAATTTTTTGACGGTGTAGTCGTCACACAATTACGTTTTTATCCCAAGATTTTTGTTGTTTGATGTTCAGAAGATTGCAAAGGATCTTATAGTGTAGATCATGCACATCTAGGTAGCGTGCGTAGTATTACCCTCACCTATTTTTGTAGATATGGACGATGCCGAGGCTTTAGAATTGCAGAGACGCTTAGAACTGTTCAACGAGATGATGGATAGCGACATGAGTGGCCCCTATGACCCCAGTACTAAGCGCCAGCAGTACGTCTCCCAGCAGTGTGAGTAGAACCCTTCCTTTTTTTGGTTCGGACCTTAATTTGATCCTCAGTTGACCGTTCTGAGAAGCTCACAGCCATGAACCTGCGTTGACTTGACTTTCTAGTCTTTCTATTTCATCTGTAAAGCCCCTTTTACATTGACGCGTTAACCTTTCAAACTTAGCCAGCAAACTCTGCTTTGCGGTTGCGACACTTGTGACGGCGCAACGCAGAAGGTCATCCCGAAAACGGGACCCCGAGACCCCGGACCCCTTGCCACTGGGCCCTTCTGGCAAACGAAAACAGGACCCCAGGAAAACGAAAACAGGGACCCGTCTGGCCAAATGAAAAATTCAAAAGGAAAAAGGGACGTACCTCCATAACAAGGACACCGAAAAGGGGACACGTAATTTTTGAAAAAGGGACCCTTAACTTTATAGAAAAATAGTAGAAGAGAATAATAACAAGAGCTGTAAGATCATATGGCCCTTACAAGCATACGCAGTAGGTAATGGTAACAGCTAAGATTCTTGCTGTGTTGAGGCACAGACGATTACGGAACTTTTCTATTCATCAAAATGTATGGTTTAGTAAAAATATGCCATGCACTTTGCGATTACAATACGCAATTTAAGAGGGCTAGGGACCCATTTTTAAGCAAATGCACTGGTACACAAATGATCATGGGCCCTTGGGTCACGAAACTAGTATATCATTCGCTCGAAAGTATCATTTTTTTGCATTTTGCAGCTAAGATGCGCACTTTAAGGGGTTCGAACCGAATTTTGAAGCAAAATGACCATGGGCCCTTGTGATCTTGAAAATTTTCAGTTTTTTTTAAATGTTTTTTCAACTGTGCGGTAACATTGGTGCTTTAAGTATGTTGGAAATTCATTAGTAAGCAAACCCCTGGAGGAAAAATTATCACGGGCTCTTGGGAATCACAGATCTTTTGGTCAAAAGTATTTTTTCACTTTACAGTTAAGATACGCACTTTTAGGGGACTAACACTCATATACTTTAGGTAGAAATGATCATGGGCCGTTGGGGGGTTGTGAACGTTTTCGTGAGATCAGAAACACGTCCTTGTGTCAGCTTTCACGTTTCCTGCGGATCCGACCAACCGTTTAAAAGTTATGTATTAAATTCTGGAAGTCGGGATTCCAATTCCCTCCACTCCCCCGAAGATAGTCGGATCGGGAAATGACTGCTTCCAAGTCGATCTGATCGGGTCTCCAATACACCACCCGAATCCAGCCTTGTTCTTCTCACGAAGCTTCATCCCGATCCCTCCACTCTAAGCCTCTTCCGAGATTTGCGATCCCCCTCCAATCCCCCCCCCCCAGAGTTATCGGATCCAGTCCGGACACGAAATGGTACATCCGTGACAGGAGCTCTTTCCAACTATCAAGTTTCGTTTGCGTCCGATGCCCTGTCGAAAGTTATGCTTACCTCAAATCCCGGGTTCCCCCACCCCAATGGTCGGATCGAGGAAATGACTTTTCTTAAGTCAATCTGATCGGGTCCCTGATAAGTCTGTCAAATTTCATCGTCCTAGCACATCTGGAAGTACCTTTACCCGTGATAACCGGAAATTCGGGACCCAGCATCCCCCCCCCCACAGTGCCTGGATCCGATCCGGTTATGTCAACGATGTATCAGGATATTTGCTTGTTCTTCGCACCAAGTTTCATCCCGATCCCTCCACTCTAAGCGTGTCACGATATTTCCGGTACCCCCCCCCCCCTCCAACTCCCACCATAGTTGTCGGATCCGGTCTGGACATAAAATGGGACATGTGAGGCATGTGTTCTTTCCGCATGTCAGGTTTCATTCAGATCCTATCACCTGATTGAGAGTTACGCATGCCTCAGTATTCCGGATTCTCCCTCCCCCACTCCCCCCACGATGGTCGAATCGGGGAAGTGTCTATTTCCAAGTTGTTTTTGTCGGGTCCGTGATATGCCTGCCAAGCTTCATCATCCTAGCGCATCTGGAAGTACCCTAATTCGCGACCACCGGACCGACCGACATTGTTCTAGACAAATTAGACAAATTGTTCTAGTTGTGCCTTTTGATGATCCGAACCCTGTGGGGGAGGGGGTGGGGCAAGTTCGTGTCAACAGCATATCCACCAGGTCGAGTAGCTGGTTCTCACCGAACCTGGTAAAGTTAGAGCTAGGGTCCTACACATGCCTTTCGAGGGTCAGAATCAGATCCGACTAGAGACTGGGTAACGATATTTTTCTATCCATTCCTTCACGTTACTAGCGGACGGTCAAGACTATTTCTCTAACTAATCTTCCGCCAGGCCCAAATGAATGATCTATAGAGTCGTTTCATCTAACCCTCTTCTCGGTTAGCCAGATGGGTCCTGTTTCCGTTTTCAAGGGTCTTGTTTTCGTTAGCCAGAAGGGTCCGGTGGCAAGGGGTCCGGGTTCCTGTTTTTGGGTGGACCACGCAGAGCTTGCCAAGCAATCTGAGAATAGAAACAAGCTCTTATGATGATAATAATTTTGTTTAAAACCCGTCAAAATAAGTACAACAAAGCACGAATACAGAGTAAATAATAAGGAAAAAAGAAGAAAAAGAAAGGAAAACATAGCAATCTGAGAATGGAACCATGCTCGGATCATGATGATGATTTTGTTTATAACCCGTCAAAATAAGCACAAAGCACGAATACGGAGCAAATAATAAGGGAAAAAGGAGAAAAAGAAAGGAAAACATAAAAGAGAATATATTTACGAAATACGCAATATGACTTTCACCCTAGAACTAAACCAAGAGGATTTCTTAGTCGTCATCAATATTTTGGCTATATATATATATATATATATGTGTATTTAAAAGCCAGTGGCCATTTACACAACTACAACATAAAAATGAACAAAAAGGAAAAACAAGAACACTCAACAGGTTCAAGTCGCTGCCTTCCTGTTTCTATTTGTTTCTCCGCTGCTGTTAGTGGGTCACTAATTTGATAACGACTGGAAATTTTAGAGTCCCTCGTCCAAGGAAGGAGGCGAAATATAAATTTAGCACAACTATAGAATATTGACTGGTTTGTTTTTTGTCCGATTCGATTTGTAAGATGTTTTCTGTCGGGCTCAATTCTGTGCGTTGCATCAACGGTTGTGTTTTTTTTTTTTGGTTTAATGAGAGTGCAAGTTTTTGAGGAATAGTCTGCAAAATTAGCACGAGGAGCGTTCTGGACTATACGGTAAAAATCTACCTGACCGCCCTAACAAAATGTTGTCAGTGCATTTAAAGTTTAACTTATTTTTGCATCATTTAATTGAATATACTGCATTCTTTTGATTGCGTTAAAAGATTTTTTTTTATTTTTCACTATTTGCTCTAGTATGGCGTGCAAAATATCTATGGCCGTCTTCACAACGCGAGATTCTACCATGACATAGAAAATTTGAATCTGAATACAAATGCGGCTTTTCAGTAGCCAGTGATCAGCTCATGGAAGGTAGCTCAGTGCGTGAAGATTTGAAAAATCATTTTCGTCAAACATACAACACAGGTACTAGCGTAGAGGTACCACAAATCCGACAGGGAAATCCCACTATCTGAAAATCGATTATACGTGAATAGCGGAGAAACGAAGTAACGCATTTTCATCGCGTCTTCAAGCATTAAGTGAATAAGTGATAAGTGGTAATAACTGGTAATTAGATTGTTCAGTCTCAGCCTTTTTCGGTTGAACTTAGAAAGAGTTAGCAGTCTAGTATTTTCAATGTCTAAAACATCCGGATACGGGTCACCATTTCGCTCATGTTACAATTTTGTAGAAGAATTCATAGTTACGTTCACGATAGTATTTATATCGACTGGTGAATGGTTTCTATCCCATAGTTCGCTACATCAGGTTACTCCTTTAACATGGATAGTAACAGACAGTAAAAATTGGAAGTCACGGAAATGAAAACGGATGGGGTTGTAGTGAATTAGTAGTAAAGGACGACTTGTCTTATGAGGTATAATGTCTCCCTGCGGCGGGTGGCTATGATAGGCGGAGGCACTGATCGGACCAGCGGAGTAACCAAGGTTGCAAGGTCATGGTTCGAGGGAGCGTTTCGAATATTAATCAATCAAATATTTTTGACCAAATAGCTTAAAACTATAAGGTCCTCGAGGCAGCTAAACACATTGGAAATATTTACAAAAGACATTAAAATATTTCCGACTCCTCCGCGTTTCGAATATGCCATTTGGCTTTGTTGAATACCCCTTTTAATATGCCTAAAACGTGACCTGCTTCCAAGAGTCCAACAAAAGACAGGATATTTTGCTTGGTTAACACACAATTAGTACGCCGTGCGTATCTACAGCCTGTTCGTCGTCGTCATCGACCAAGGGCTTTTTATAGAGAATAAATTATTCCTATCCTACAGCTGGGGATCTCTCTCGCCTTTTCTTGTTTCTAAAAAGTTCAAATTTGCATTCAGAGTAAGATCCGGAACTTGACTGAAAGTCTCCTCATGTCGGATCTCGGACCCGCTACCTTTCCATTTTCAACAACTAACCAACTACTACCCATCAAAAGGCCGATGAGCAGAAGTTTGAAGCCGCTACACTCATCAGAAAGAAGCTATTTCAGATTATTTTCATTTTTAAAGTTATTTCATTTGAAAATATCAGTTATTTTAATTTCAAATTAAGCTTTGGTACATCAGATAATATATCAGCTAGGTCGGATGACTTCTCTACTTTTCAAAGTTTCTTTCAAATCGCTCCCGTCGTTTGACCACTATGAGAGCCACACAATTTCAGCCCCCCCCCCCCAACTCCCCCCAGAGTGGCCGAATACGACTCGAACACATAACGGTCGCATGTCTTACATCTTCTCTTCTCGTGTATCAAGTCTAAATCGAATCGGAGCATATCTGCAGATTTTCGTTTCCCACTTCATCCTCCTATCCGTTGCCGGGTCCGGTCCGGAAGCCAAAAACAACAAATCTAGGCCGTATAAAGTCGGTACTCTCCAACATGCTTCCCATTCGGCCCATTCATTTGGTTTTTGCGCGTGCCACAGAGTTCCCCCCCCCCCTCCAAACTCCACCAACCCTGGCCGCATGTGGTTCCGACACACGTTTTGCACACCTAGGTCATCAGTTTTTATCGCTCGTAAAGTTTCACACGAATCGGGCAACCCGCTCATAGCCTACGGAAGTCACTAATTGCCGGATTCCGGCCTTGCCTCAGCTCCCCCAAAGTGGTCGGATTCGGGAACAGAAGTTTTCCTAAGGCATTGTGTCGAGTCCTTAAGTCTATTTGGTCGGGTCACTAATATGCCTGCCAAGTTTCGTCGTCCTCAGCACGTCTGGAAGCATCCTAACTCAAGACCACCGGAATTCGTGGAAACCCCCTCCAACTCTCTCCAAAGAGCCCCTATAAATCTGGTTCTGTCAGGAACCTATCTAGGGCCTGTCTAGGGCTGTTCTTCCGACCACATTCCATCTCAATTCCTTCCTCGAATCGAAGGGTTTCACGAGGTTTTCGGTGCCCCCTCCAACTCCCCCCCACAAGAATCCCAACCGGTCCGGACTTGAAATCCCATCACCCATTCAAAAGTTATGCGTGCCACTAGATTCCGGATTCCCTATCTCTCCACTCCCCCCCACGATGGCGGATTGGAGAGAAGACTATTCTCAAGTCAGTCTGTTCAGGTCCCTAATTTACACGCTAAGTTTTATCGTCCTAGCACATCGGGAAGTACCGAACTTACAGGATCGCCGGAATTCCGGCCCCCCTCCAACTCCACCCCACTGCCCGAATCCAGTCCGGTTATGTTAGCGAAATATCTAGGCCCTGTGCTTGTCCTTCCCACCAAATCTCATCCCGATCCCTTCACTCTAAGCGTTTCCCAACATTTCCGGTTCCCCCCTCTAACTCCCCCAAAAGTTACCGGATCCGGTCCGGATTTTAAATGGGTCGTCTGAGACACGAGGTTTTTCCAAATGTTATGTTTCATTAAGATCCTATCAATCGTTCAAAAGTTATAAATGTCCCAAGATTATGGATTCCCCCTCCCTCCACTCCCCCCACGACGGTCGGATCGGGGAAGTGACTATTTCTAAGGTAGCCTTTTCGGGTCCCGATATGCCTGCCAAGTTTCATCGTCCTAGCATATGCGGAAGGGCCCGAACTATCAAAACCCGGACAGACCGACTGACGGACAGAAATTGCGATCGCTGAGGCCGACTTCTTAGATGAGATTTGGACTTCGACATTTAAGAAAGGGGAAGGGGTTAGAAATACGTGAAAAGTTCTCAGGCAAAACAGATTTGAAGGTTGGTATTCCGGAAATTTGTTGGTGAATCGGAGATACTACTCTGTTCTCGTCTGGGATGGATCGTCAGGCCGGAGGCCGGTCAAAACCGAATGTTTACGAACCAACCAACTTGTCCAATAATCTTTTACGTGATAAGTATTACGCATTGGATCTGATGAAGGGGCATAAGCGGTAATAATCGGACCCGATCTTCTTTTTCAACAAGTTGAACAAATATTTCCCCTTTGGGACCCCATTGAAACCTTTGTTCTTATTCTAGCTAGAGCTGCTTTCACATTGACGCGTTGGCTTTCACACTGAGCTACGCAACCTCTGCGTCGCACTTGCGGAGACGCAACGCAGAGCTTACGCAGACAAATGAACGCAACGCAAAAATAGAACCAAGTTCTATTCTTGTGTTGCGTCGACGCGTACGCACCCGATTTTTTAGTGAGAAAAATAAGTTTTGAAGAAAAACTGGAGAAAACCTGCTAATGATGAAGAAAAACTTACTAATGATGAAAGAAACGAGAATTCAGCAGAAGAAACCGAGGAAGGAAAACGTAAATACCCGCATCCAGCATGAAATCTTCTCGCATAGGTGTGAAAGATACGCTACGCAACCTGTGCGCTACGCACGATAAACGCATACGCAACGCATCGCAACAACGCGTCAATGTGAAAGCGGCTTAAGATACTGGAAATTTTCTGAATTCATTTGTATCTATCACGGTTCCACGGCGGAAGATTGAAAGACGAAGGAGCCAGAAAAGGATCCGTCTCCATCGATTCATGTCATGCACTCCTCAATTGTACCCTTGCATCTGAGGCTTGGGAAAGAATTTGTTTCTTGTTTCGTCTTTGGTCGATATCGAAGCGTGCTGAAATGTTCGGTGCAGAACGGAAGCACGACTGGATTTTGGAGTCAGGTCAGTTTGTTTCTGTCGTGCAAGCAAAAGTTTCTGTCGATTTCTATTTTGAATGTTTCGTGACAACTTCAGATTATTTCTTTTTTTGCCAGCCTATAGGCTACCGTGTCCGTATTTCGCTCGTATGACTTGGCTGTTGTTGGCAGAGAATGATTTGGAGTAGAATAGATATTTATTTCTCAAAAATAGGTATCTCAGCCTTACCGCCGAATTTGACCTTTTCGTCATACAAAATAAAAAAAAATATAGTTTGACAATGCAGGATACGTTGCTTGGGCTGAAGGAATCGTTAATAAAATATATTCATATCACTCTACAGTTTTGTCATAAAAACACTAAAAAGGACTAACTAATCGGTTATTATACCACTCAACAAATGCTGGAACAAAACTCCGACTATATCTTTCACGTAGAGAGGTCAGAGGTGCTAGTTCGGGGATTTCTTGGGATTTCTCTCGCTGGGGTCTAATAGGTATAGGGGAATAAGGGGGAGGGAGAAAACCACGTGTCGGGGAACGGAGAGGGTTTTAATACCAAAATCGATGCTAAGATGGGTTCGTCTCTCTTCCAGGGTAGCCAGCTTGAACCTTTTTAGTAGGATTTGTATGTTCTATCTTTTTTGTGAGGGCGCTCCTTTTTCTGTGCTACGGGATGTAGGCGCCGAAATATACAGATTTCGCGCAGAATGCACTGCTGATCTGTAATGTTTCATGAATAATTTTTAGTTAGCCGATCTTGGCACTTTTTGAGACCTCTTGGATTCCACGATATTTTGTTTCTGGTAAATTTTCCGAGTTCGAACAATCATCTTAAAATATTAATGAAAGTGGTCTCTGCTGCCGGGTGTTCTTTAAACTAGCAAGAAGTATTAACCAATCAATCGAATCAGTTAGTTTATTTAGCCGAATAGCTTGTAGATGAGAAAGGCAGTCTGGGTCACGCAAATATTTACAACTGAGATTACTACAGGGAACAACACATTCATTAAAGGTTCGCCGAGGCTGAAATATGAAATCTAGTTATTAACCTTAACAGGCCTGAAAATGAATTAGTCCATAGTGCGAGAACTCTCTCAAAGTTCTTGTAGCTCATTTTGATTTCAAATGTTTGATAGCAGCAACAGCACCAAATCCTTGCTGTCGCTAAGCAAACTCTCCAGGCTGCAAGTTCTGGGACTTAGTCTGAGCTTGTTTTGCTGCCAGCAGGGGCGTCACGAGCCTTTCTTCATTGAGGGGGGCGCACCTGGTAAAATTGACCAAATCGGTAGCCTACCTGATTTTTACTGAATTTATTAAAAAATTTTTGTAAAAACACAGCGAGTTGCCTTCATGAAGCTGCAACGTAAAAAGTCGCAGAGTATATACAAACAAGTCTAAAGAGAAAAATTGGCGCGTTTTCACGATATCCCGCTTGTGTGTGTTTTTATGGCACTTGTAGCCTCTGGCTCAAGTGCCATATACCGATCACAATTCCGTCTGTCGGTCTGTCGGTCGGTCCGAGTTTTTTGTCCCACATATCCGAGTGAGGGTACTTCCAGATGTGCTAGGACAATGAAACTTGGCAGGCATATCAGGGACCCGACCAAAATAACCTGGAAATAATCAGTTTCCCGATCCGACCATATGCGGGGAAGTGGGGGCGCTGGAAACTTGAAAATTTAGGGCATTTTGTCACTTTTTTCCGAGTTAGGGTACTTCTAGATGAGCTAGGACAATGAAACTTGGCAGGAATATCAGGGACCCGACCAAACGAACCTAGAAATAATCAGTTTCCCGATCCGACCATATGCGGGGAAGTGGGGGCGCTGGAAACTTGAAAATTTTGGGCATTTTGTCACACTTTTTCGAGTTAGGGTACTTCCAGTTGTGCTAGGACCATCAAACTTGGCAGGCATATCAGAGACCCGACCAAACAAACTTATACATAATTAGTTTTCTGATCCGACCATTTGGGGGAGGGGGGGGGTGGAGGGCAGGGGAATCCGGGAAATTGAGAAGTGTGTAACTTTCGAACGGATGATCGGATTGTAATCAAACTTCATAACTGAATAGAATATATATCTGTAATGTCCCATTTAAAGTCTTGACCGGATTCGGTAGCCAGGGGGGAGTTGGGGGGGGGGGAGACCGGAAATTTCAAGAAACGGTTAGAATGGAGGGATCGGAGTGAAACTTGCTGGGAAGAACAAGCATCTGCTCTAGACAAGTCCTTTAGACCATTGTACTGGATCCGGACACTTATGGGGGGGGGGGGCGGAATTCCGGTGATGGTGGGTTTGTGGATTTTCACGATGAATCTTGGCAGGCATATCAGGGACCCAATCAAACTGACTTCAAAATAAAAATTTTGTCGATCAGATAATGGTGGGGGGAGTGGAGGGAGGGGAATCCGAAATTTTCAGTCATGCGTAATTTGGAATGGGTGATCGGATAAGAGTGAAGTTTAAGAATTGAACAGAGGACATTTCTCCGATGATTTTTTTCATATCCGGACCGGATCCGGCAACTATTGGGGGGGGGGGGGAATACGTGACCCGTTTAGAATGGAGGGACCAGGATGGAACTTTGTGGGAAGAACAAACAGATGCTCTAGGTAAGTCATTTGCTGAATCGGATTGGCTACGTGCACCGCGGGGGAGCTGGGGGGTGGGGGGTGGACCGGAAATCTCGGGAAACGGTTAGAATGATGGTATCGGAGTGAAACTTGCTGGGAAGAACAAACATCTGGTCCATGTAAATCTTTTACATAATTTGACTGGATCCGGAAACTTGAGGGGGGGAGGAGGGGGTTTCCCGGAATTCCGTTTTTTGGGGGATTTTCACGACGAAACTTGGAAGGCATATCAGGGACCCGGTCAAACTGACTTGGAATAAAAAAAAATCCTCGATATGATAATCTTGGGGGGGGGGGGAGTTGAGGGAGGGGAATCCGGAATATTGAGTCATGTGTAACTTTGGAACGGGTGATCGGATTCGAGTGAAATTTAATAATTAAACAGAGGACATTTTTCTCTTGTGACCTTTTTCATTTCCGGACCGAATCCGGCAATAATTGGGGAGAGGGCGGAAAATACTTGACCCGCTTAGACTGGTGTGATCTGGATCGAACTTCGTGGGAGTGACAAACAGATGCTCTGGATTAATCATTTACAGAACCGGATTGGCTCCGGTTATTGTGGGTGGAGTTGGAGGAGGGGGGGGGGGTCTGGGATTCTGGTGATCGCGCGTTAAGGTACTTCCAGATGTGCTAGGACGATGAAACTTCGCTGGAATATTGGAGACTCAACAACATTTGCTTAGAAATTGCTACGTCCCAAATCCGATTATTCCTTAAAGTACCAATCTTGACCGCAAAGTAAAAAAAATACTTTTAAGCAATATATGCATTTTCGTGATGCCCATCAGCCCATTAGCAGTTTTGCCTCAAGGGTTTTGCTTACAAATGAAGTTCCAGCTCCCTTAGAGCGCGCATCTCAACCGCAAAGTCGAAACTTACTTTTGATCAATCAAATCATCTTGACCCATGCAAGTGCCATAAGAGCTTACAGCTCTTGTTTCATGGATACGCCGTCACTAGCGTTTTACCTTTGGAAGACCTTTCCAGTTTTGCCAACAGGACTTGAAATAATCGCAAAAACCGGTGTTGCTGCATATCGACAACGTCGCTAACGGCTGTGTCCATGATTAATTAAGGCGTGGATACAAGTGGATACAAAGTACATCTGTTCGGAATTTACAGCAGACAAAAGTAGGCTAGTTTTCACGTCAGTAGACGTGCTTATTCCTGAAGTACTGCACTCCTTAGAAGTAAAAAAATTATTAATTTTTTTAATCCGCCTTTTTTTTCTTGCAACATTTAACTGCTTCCCATGCAAATTCCAGCTTTTAACAGAGTTCAAGCCCCCCAAAATTCCAAGCCTCAAACGCCAATTAAATGAGGCAACCTTTGTCTAACTAGTGAAGACTGCGAAATGCGCCGCAGGCGAAATTTTGTGGAAAAACTGATGATAAAAGTGCCTTTCTGTGATGTCAAGATTATCTTATTCAACGCAGAGTTGTCTGGCAACGAAAGGGGAGATCCAGGGTAAAGTGGATACAAAGTACATCTGTTCGGAATTTACAGCAAACAAAAGTAGGCTAGTTTTCACGTAAGTAGACGTGCTTATTCCTGAAGTACTGCAATCCTAAGAAGTAAAAAAATTAACAGCAACCTGCTGAAGCTACCGTAAATGGTAAAGAACGAAGGGTAAGTAAATGCCACTGAAATTACCGAACTCAGTACTGGGATGAAGCAAATAATGAACTGGTAGTATACCGAAAAACGAACTAAAAAAACAGATCGAGAGCGGTATTACAGCTGAATTTCGTAATGGACTAAAACTCTTGTTAGAACCACCTAAAACAACCGAATTCGGCAAGTCTAGTTATAGAAACGGACTAAAGAAAAATCCGGTTAATTACCGTATTCGGTAACGAATCAGAACCAAATGAATCTCACCGAATTTAATTATGAAATGGACTGACCGAATGCGACTGATTTATCAGTTTGAAACCCCCTCCCCCACCCTAAATGTAGGGCTACAGAGCCCATCTACGAACTTGATCTTACCATTGACCCAAAGAACACTCACACCAAGTTTCATCAAAATGTCTCATTTCCTTCGAGAGTTATCGTGCCCACGGATAGACGGACATTTTTTGCGATGTCATAGGTATCCCTCCACTTGCGTTTTGGGATCCCAAAAACCACGTCACCGATGAAATTCAAATTGCGCTGTATGCGTGTGAATTTGGTCTTTTCGAGACGATGTCATATTTTCAACGTCACTACGAGCGTGTTCCATCCTACTTACCGTAGTTACCACGCATGACGTCACAAATTCTGTCTTTTTGTCGTCAAGGCTGGAACGACTTTTCTATTTTCCAGCGGAATATCATGCCATGGGTGAATCCGACCAATCACGTGAGAGAGATTCGTGGTTACTACGCTTACCACGCTCGGGAGCGTAAATAGTTACTATTAGTTACTATTTCGAGAAGGCTGGAACGGTCAGCGTAGTAACTTTTCGTGAGGTTGGAACGGATTTAGTAACTAATAGTTACTATTGGTACGAGGGTGGAACACGCTCTACTAGAGCCGATCGGGAAAAATTAAAATCCCTCCACATAGTCAAAATAGCATTCAAGTACACGACACAGATAAGCTGACTTTTCAGTTCAGTTCAGTTCAGTTCAGTTTATTCATAAAATAAAAAACACCATTAACTGTTTATGGCCCCACCATAAGGCCTAACATAAGGCCTGGCAATGGGCGGGGCTTATTCTTTATTCATATAGTCTTAAGGGAAACAAACCAAAGAAATCAAAAAAGAAAGAGAAAGGAGAGAAAAAAAAAGAAGAAAAGAAGAATGAAGACATAACAAACTGACAAGAAATATCCACTAACGAACGATCTTCCATACGCCCTTTTAGTTAAGCGCCCCAGTTAAACTTTAATACAATTTGCAAAAAATATTCGGGATCGACTAAAACCAGGAAGGGAAGGGAACGCGAGAAAAGCAGGAAGGCATACTAAAACCAGGAAGGGCATACTAAAACAAGGAAGGGCATACTAAAACGAGGAAGGCTGTCGCCAGAATTCAAAACTGAAAGCCGCACCGTTCCCTTCCTCTGTTTAGTATTCTTTGAGGGGTCGGCAACTTTCCAAATTCAAAGTTCACCATCCCTTCCTCGTTTTAGTATCCGTCTGAACTAGAAATGAAAAGGTGAACTACAATTTTGATAGTTGCTGACCCTTCACTGAACTTAATGCCTACCCATGTCAGGATACGAAAACGAGGAAGGGATGGTGAACTTTGAGTTTGAAAAGTTGCCGACACCTGGAAGAATACTAAACAGAGGAAGGGAACGGTGCTGCTTTCCATTTTTTCGCAGCCTTGAATTCCTTCCTCGTTTTAGGATGCCCTTCCTCGTTTTAGTATGCCCTTCCTGGTTTTAGTATGCCTTCCTTCTTTTCTCGCGTTCCCTTCCCTTCCTGGTGTTAGTCGATCCCAAAATATTCCGAAAAAATTCTGGTAAAAATAGACCCTCTGAAACTGACTTGACGAATGGACAGGATGTTCGTTAGCCTTGGCTTGGGTGTGAGTGAATGTCGCCGAATTGTGTTAACGATGCCTGTTTTATCGGTTCGCGCTTTCCGGTTGGAAAACGCTAAGTTAAAGATATAAGTTGCGTCGGGACGCATTACTTAGGCGCAAGGATAAGGTCATCTAGAAAACCGGACGTCAGAACCGGACCCCGCATCCGGACAAGTGTGTTCCACTTTTGATAATTCAGATGTGGGGGCAGAGACGTTCTCAATAGCCTTAGGTACTGTACCTAAATATCTCATCTGATATTTTATTTTGTTTTATTTATTTGTGACCGGCTTCTTGGGTACAGCAGAATGATATACAAAAAAAAAGTAAAAGGGACCAACAAAAACACTTTAAACATGACAGTATCAGTAAACATTTTTTACATTCTTTAAGTATACTTCAAACAAGTTGTTGGTCGAAATTTAAAAAGTAACGCAGTGTCTATTCTTCAGGATATAGCCGACGAGGCCCTAACTGCTAATATGGTTGTAAATACAGATAAGTCATCAATTATAAGTTTTACCTTTTTAAAAAGTAGCCCAGAATTTTTCCCTGTCCCTGAAAATGGTTTAATTGTTGAAAAAATTACCCTTCTTGGAGTTACGCTGTCTTCGGATTTAACTTGGAAGAAGATTACGAAAAATTTAATAAAAAAAGGGAATTCATCCATGTCAATAGTTAAAATCCTGACTAAATTTGGGGTTCCAGAAAAGGTATTGATTAATCTATTTTGTATGTTTGTCCGAAGTCTACTTGAATATGCGTGTCCGGTTTGGCACTATGCTCTGACAAAAGAGGATACAGATTCCATTGAAAGTGTACAGAAACGTGCTCTCAGAATTATATACAGAGGAGTTTAAATCATTTTAAACTTGAGACCCTCCATCATAGACGGGAGAGGCTGTGCAGAGATTTAGGTATGAAGTCCCTACAGAACCCCTCCTTCCGCTCCTTTCTGCCGCCTCTCTTCCAACCTCAACGTTTGCGTCCGCAAAGAGCGTGTGCGGAGCGAATACCCAAACTTGAACCCCGTTACTACCGTACGGAGCGGTACCGCAATAGTTTTATCCCTACATTTGTCCATATTTTCAACAATGAGGTTTAGTCATTCTTGTGTGTGTTTCACTTTATGTTTTTGTGTTAGGCCATATTCAGTTTGAATTATTTATCTTGATATTATGAAAGACATTACTGATTTGCCTTCATGTATATTGACGTATTCAACACGCCATTTGGCCCCAAGCCACGATATGTGTTGATATTTGAAATAAACTGAAACTGAAAACATGGTGGCACACAATTTTTACATATACGGATATGACTAAACGTTTTCAGGATCTAGAACTAAAGGGATTTTGAATCATATATTAAATTATTAACTTTTTAATTCAGCTTTCGCATATATAATGTTGTATACCATTAAAATTCTCCCTGACCCTTTTCTGCTCAGGTTTCGGGATCCGGTTTTTGAACCGCCCTATGGAAATTCAACACGGCGGAAACAGGATTCCGTAATGTCTTTTTTTTATATATAATCCGCATCACCACCTCCGAAAATCTCCACCTCCGAAAATCTCCACCTCCTAACCCTGTCCATCTCGATTAGAAAAAGGCGTGAGAGAACGAGTTTTTCTTGCTCTAGGGGATTGTAGTGTGGTTGTGCAGAATCAGTTTACATTGAATTGGTTGGTCGCTGAGACTCGTAAGAAAAGTAACCGTTAGCCGAGCTAGCCCCCCCCCCCCCCCCCTAGAACATGGTTGCTTTGTAGCGATAAGGAACTTTCTAAGCTTGGAGTCGATGACAAGCTTTTATACTGTCTTCACGTTGCCTCTTTTGGGCTAGCGGCTGCTAGCCTTGACCAGCGATGCTTCTGCAGCGATACATCGGCCCTTCTTGGCAAGTGTCCTCGTCAGGCTTCGTTCTTTCCTCAATGTTGTCCCTGACGAGGACCCTTGCCAAGAAGAGCCGAAATATCGCTGCAAAAGCATTGTAGTATTGTTTGAATATACTCATTCAGAACTGTTTGTTAAAGGACAACTCGCACTATTTACTCTTCAATTTACAGCATTTCAAAATATTTTAATACTTTAAAACTAGGCTGTGCTTTCAACAAATAACCCACGCTTTTGGCTGTTGTAAGCCTTTTCTGAGACCCGTTGACTTGTAGCGAAATCAGGGAAAAAATTTACGTAACCGGTTTTTCCGAAGGAAACACTTCTCGCAGACAACCGTTGACAGCGTGACAAACATCGAAGGGTGCAAAACATGGCAACTAATAAAATCAGAGTGGTTTTGTTAGAGGGGTTAGAATGTACCGTACGAAATTGGGGTCTCCGGGCTTAGAAATAGATGGAGTGATTATGAAAGTAGGTTGCATTAGTATTATAGGTAAGACAGGTTCTTTAAGGATACACCTGTTACATCCCAATGTGAAAAATTAGCCCTCCGCGTTTGTGAGAGACTTTTACTTCCATTACAGTTGTTTATTGAGGGCGTTACAGGGAGAATTTAGTTGTTATTTTATTTGGTCAGACCTTGGTTTTTTTTCACAGTGTTTGTAGTGTCTTTGAATAGATCTCTTGTTTAAGGTATAGTTTTGCTTATATCCTATACTTTGCTACTCCTCAGCTTTAAGGGAAATAAATAAATAAATAAGTAATACCCCTAATATTAGCCAGGGCAAATATTTGTGACGAAAGAAGGTCCTAAGAGATGTTGAGAGGATGGGCGAGTGGTCGGCGAGACTCTTTTAACACCATTATCAAGAGGATGGTGGTGGTGAGATTTAGTGAAGCTAAAGTTCCTGGGGTGTGGGCTGAAAACATTCTGATTTCTGACACCGTATGTGCCCACTAGCCCCAGGACCAGTCAGGAAACCGTACATAAGGTTCTGGTTCAGGTTCATTTATTGATATGCTTACTTCTAGAAAAATAAAAATTTACACAAATCTGGCAGGGCGCAAAGCACGAAAAGGCCGGACCTTATAGGTCAACTAATAACTAATCTAACTACAAATACAAACCAAAAAATAATAAAGATACAACGTATACACGCCGCCATACCCACCAATCAATAAAACTCCACCCTAAAAAAGGGAAAGGAGACAAGGGAAAGCCTCGAAGAATACTATAGTCAGCTGCAGTCAATCTAGAAATCCCTAATTAAGCTGGTTCACACATTCTAGCGAAGCTTTAATCCACATTTCCAGTCAAGCCCGGGGCCTACTAGCCGAGATGGACCATTGCGACAATAATTAATTTTCTTGTATTACACCATTTACTGGAGTAGACATGAATAATATAGCACGGAGTCCCTAACTAAATATATAACTTGATCCTTACGATAAGGTTGGCATAAAAGAGAGGTCCTGCTCGGACTGAGGGTGAAACAGAACTGTTGTTGGCTACGGACTCATTCCGTACCCAAAACACTTTGAATGGAATGCATCAAAACCTGACTCTGATTAGCACAGCACTAGTTGCGTTTTTGCAGATACCATGGTATCTGTTAACACGGTAACTGGATCTGCAATTAGTCGTTTTTGCAGTTACCGTGGTATCTGATATACGGTTGCTCTTGCAAAAACGACAATTGCCTAAATTGCGCTTTTCGAAGTCATTCCAAAAGAAAAACTGATATTCAGTAACATCACCAAGTGCCACACTTCTTTCCCACCAATTTGACAAAAATTGATGAAAGTGAGATGACTTTTACAGAACCACGATCAGTTACCACTGTCGAGCCGTGGTATCTGAATATCAGAAACCACGATAACTGCAAAACGCCTTTTGACCGTGGTATCAGGTACCAAGATAACTGCAAAAACGACTTTAGACCGTGGTATCAGATACCATGGTATCTGCAAAAACGCAACTATTGTAGCCGGGGGATAAAGACCGAGTCACCTATGTCACGATGCCCGGAAATTAACGATAGTGGTGGAAACCGAGGAGATGTATAGAAAAGTAGGGATAGAGGGAGGTGGTAAACTAGGAGGAATATTGCAGAGCAAAGTGCTATGGGATGTCCCCATACCCCCCCCCCCCCCCTTGGGGAGAGTGGTGTACGAGCAACAAAAGATTTTACAATGTTTCCAATACAGCCTCACTCTCCCTTACACTCTCTGTTCAGATAGTTCAGGGTTCTTTATTGGGCTTCAGTCCTACTGACCTTACCCTGACCACACGAATCAAACCAATGTAAATATATAAGAATAAATAAAGGCAGAATTAATATATTGTATATATTTTATTTGTAACCCGCCAAATACACAAGGTGACAGCGGAGTAAAGAGAACAACGAAAAACAACACAAGATAAATAACAGTATAAACACACAAAATTTAGACATAATTTCAAACTGGGCCTGAAAAGTTCATGAAAATGTACTCGAATATGTAATGTGTCGATCGATGCCTTTAAGTTCTAAAATAAATTAGGGTCTGGAAGAAGCCTAGAAAAGGAATAATCACGGACATATTAGGGAAATGTTGCCAGTACGAGAATAACTGCCGATTGGTTGTCTACCATTGTGACGTCACGTGTGACGCGCTGCAGAGCGGGTCATACGATGCACGCCTGCTATAGTCTTTTCCTCTCAGTGCGCAGCGGCTAAGAGGGAAGTAGTTGGGAGTCAACTCAAAGCCCAACAAGTAGTTGTAGCTCTGCTCAGTTTTGACGGGGTATCCGTAGTGGGTGCATGGGACCAAAGACGGAGGTTCTATTGACTTGCATGTTTACAGTTTAGATTCATGTTTTTTTTCTCCTGATGCCTAACCAGCTTTGATTTCCCCTGCACTGGGGCTTCGAACGATTCCATAATCTTGCAATAATTGGAGGCTAACTGGTGGTGTCTAGTGTCTTGCAGGTTCAGTTTTGCGGATTCTGAACGGACTGTACAATTTTACAGACTTGCTACTCTGGCAAAAGAAAAGAGCGTGGATGCCATGCAAATTCGTGATCTACCCATTTACTGTATCCTGTATCAAAACTTCTCATTCCTTGCGACGTTCTAATTTCTTGCGACGTTGTGTCTCGTGACATTTCCAAATATAATCTTTACCTCTTGGAGTACCCTTCCTTTAGGGAATGTCTACGACGATTAGATCAACGGTCTGGAAAATTTCCTAGACAACTTCTACCGTGAAGAAATACTTCTGCCAAATTGCTTTCGTCGCATTTTAGAGAGGTTTATAGAGGTCTTTCTTATGTATATTTTGTTATACTTATGTAATTCATTTCCTTAATACAGGTTAACTTCAGACATCGAGATTGGTATCGGAAAATAACACCGAGACGGTCATTGAAAATAACCTGTCCGAGCCGATGTGAGGTTGATATTTTTAAATGGCCATCGAGGTTGTCATTCAGATATCAACCGAGATGGAGGTGTGTTAACTGTTATAACTTTTTCGAACAGAAATCATCTCTGGAGGCTGATATGACTTATATCATCCTCTCTGGAGGCTGATATGACTTATAACATCCTCTCTGGAGGCTGATATGACTTATATCATCCTCTCATATCTACCGCTAACTTTCTGTGTGAAGATTATCGTAAAATAACTGACCGTGGGTCATAGGAGGACATGCGTTACATACCTGTTCGAAAAAAGTTATTAGCTTATGTTTTAAATATTGACACTGGAAAGAAATCAGTAAAAATAACATAATCAGACAAATACACCTTTCGCACCGTCTAATTTCGCATGCACCACCCTTACATTGTGAGTGTGCTCCACCCTGCTTACCATAGTCACTATTCATGACGTCACTGTTTCTGGCTTTTTGGCGTCAAGGCTGGAACGCATTTTTTCTTTTTTTTCGGCAAAATATCGTGCCGCAGACTAATCGGGCCAATCACGTCGCAGAGATCGTAGTTACCACGCTTACTACGCTCCTGAGCGTGGTAAGCAAATAGTTACTATTACTTACTATTTCGAGAATGTTGGAACGGTCAGCGTAGTAACTTTTCACGATGTTGGAACGAAAATGGTAACCAATAGTTATTTTTCCAGCGGTGGTGGTGAATGGTTTTAATCGTGGTATGATTGCTAGTGTTCATGTGTGCTATTTTAAATATTGCAAATTTTTGCTTGGATACCCTTTATTTGCCAGAAATACACCTCTAATTAATTCCCTTTCAGTTAAAGATCATGCCCTGGCAATTCAGCAGAAATTTGGTAATTTTGTAGCTAAAGCTAACAATATTCTGGCTCTGAAGAATCTGTTTCCGTTTTTCACTAAAAGTTAATAGTTAAGTAAGTGCAGTGTGTTGTTTAAAGTACGTCAGTTGTTATTTATTGTTTTGAAACTTATTTGTGACAGTGTTCTTTAAATTTATGTTAGTACTCCTCATTATATATTCTTTGAGGGAAATAAATAAATGAATGAATGAATAGTTGTTATTGTTAGAGGGGAACATGCTCTGTATGACCATCCGATACCTTTCTTTTAGCCGGCCAATCGGAAGACAGTGACTACACTAGCGACGTCTACCCATTAACCCAGTCCTCCGTAGGCGGCGTGCCATCTAGCGTCCAGAACTACCACCAAGCCAATGGCAGCGTTTCGCAGTATAGGACTTTCGCAAATCAAGTTTTCGCAGATGGAAAAGAAAGCTTCGGTGAGCAAGACTACTATGCCGACGGGAATGAACCTTTCTCGTACAACAGTCGACCCATAAGTAGAAAAGATGCGCGCCAACCTCCAGCGAAGTAAGTTTAATTTTAAAGTTTAACTGAAAAGGCAGCTTATTTTACATCTGATATTTGGATACACTGAAATATTGTGACTCATCGACCGGATTTTGCATTTTTTACCCGGAGTTCTGGTAATAAAGTCTAGAGTGTGCGCTGCTTTCACGGCAACCCAGAGACGCGGGGAATTATAATTTCAAAAATGGCCTTCATTTCCAATGTAAAATGTGCGAAGCTCGGAAAAGTTACGCCTGTAGAAAGTGAGGAGATGATGTTAAGATAAAGTAGAGGTATGCTTATGTGAACGTCTGCTAACTGTGAACGATCGCCGTAGGAAAAACTAAAACCCAAACTAGGCATTTTTTACTATGAATACTTGTAATAACCACTCACGCTTTTGTCACATTTTTAATATTTTGCTAATTCACGGCTGAAAGTGGCTCAACTGACACCTGGTTTGCTTTTCATAATTTGAAAAGTTTGCCACGAGGATCGCACCTTCAGTGTCGAAGATGGCGGTCCGAACCTCCAGACTTCAAAAGAGGAAGGACCTTTTTGGTAAATTCAAAATCAAAGAAATTTAATTGAATTCCTAGTTCAAGTTTGTGCCAGGATAACCCTGAAATAGCTGGCTGTTACCCGATATCAAGTTTGTTTTTTTCTTTTCCATTTTACTTTTTGGTATGCAAGTAACAAAGCCAAAGTAGCGGAACAGTTAAAAAAGTGTTCAAATAAGCAGACCTCTACTGTATGTCTTGCTAGTCGGACATTTTTATTTCAGTTTCCGGCAATGGCTTACATTTGTTGTTGGTAATTATTTTAAGCGTAGAGGGACACGCAGATAGAGGTACCACAAATCCGAAAGAATAAGTTCATTTGATGAATGATTATCTGCGGATAACGGAAAAACGAAGTAACGCATTTTTATCAGTGTTTAGGCTTATTTAAGTGAATAAGGGTTGTGTAACTTTAAGAATTCTCTACTATAAAGAGCATACTAATGCCCATGCAGCGTCGATTTGCGTTCCTCTGGACAGATCTGTCCCCGGCAAGCGTTCATACTTTTGCGCCGTTTCAGTTCAGGTTCAGATTTAATTTGTTCGCCATGTATCTTTCATTAACAAATGAAAAACGGCACTGGTCTTGTCAGTGCATTTATAATCACAAAAAGTCAGTTACTAAAATATTCAAATTTGGAAAAAAAACAGGCTCTTAACAACGTTGGAATTGATATACATATTAAAATGAGGCAAAAATGATTTTAAATGCCTTCCTCTTTCATTGGATAGTTGGGCTTGGAGTTGTCGAATCCCTGTCGATTATGCTTGTCGAATAGTTCTGGATTCTATCGTACAGCTGTTTCAAAAAAAAAAATGTCCGAGTAATGAAGACAAGTAGAGACCGAGTTTTGCGTGATTTGTGCTTTCGACCTCAACATTGTCGTCGAAGCTAGGTAACATTGAATCCTAGCCGATTTCTACCGAATTTCTTTGTTGACCTCTCGCCTCCAGCTCGGCTTCAAAACTTTCCGCGCGGAATGGTGATCTGCGCCGCCAGTTGTATTAAAAGAGGAAATAGGAAGAAGGAGGAGATCGCACCTGGAAACGAATTTACCGGATGGCTCATGATAATAATAATATGCAATAAATAGGTTATTAGCCTCTACAAAGTTAGTGCGTACAGTTTGGAAAATGAATTAAATTTCTTTTAACTTAATTTTTCAGCTTACTTTCAGCATTAACTTTCAGTTACGAACGTGATCAAAAGCCAAACACCAAGAATCTCGGTAGTTATTTAAAGATGATGGTCATTTCTGATTAGAAATGTATTCTTATCTTGCATTCTTAAAGATTGCTGAAAGGAAGCTGTATAACCGAACTTAGTTGGAATTCTGCTCCACTCCACGGGATTAGAAGATTCATGTTGCTTTGTATGAGTGTTTATATCCCAGACGGTTAAAAGGGGTACGCAGTAGTAACAGGGTTGGGATGGTTGAAAGTAACAAATGAGAAAAACATTGCTCGTGCCATTTCTGACGGGTGAATCCGTTGCTGGTGCGTGACAGCAAGAACAAATAATCCAACAGAACCTCCATCTTCGGTCCCGTGCAGCGACTGTGGATACCCCGAATACCCTGAGCGGAGCTTGATGTACTTCCTGAGCTTGATACCTTGATACCCGTCACTTCCCTCTTGCCGCTGCAGATATCAGAGGAAAACTGTAGCAGGCGTGGAGGACCCGCCCTGCAGCGCGTCATATGTGACGTCACGATGGTAGATATCCAATCGGCTGTTATTCTCGAAATTTCTTCTCGGGCTCTACTGCGATATAGCTGTTTGTAGAGGCACCGAATTGTGATGTTCAGCGTAGCTCCTACCCCCACTCGTTTGCATCGGACAGGGTATCGGGAATGTATTCGACATTACATGGTCGGATTACAGAGATCAGGATACTGAGGCTCTTGTGGTTATTTGTTCTTGGTGCTAGTACAAAGAGATTGCGGCCTACATTACAGAAATCAGTATTTCTACATCGTTAGAAAGGGGCGTACACAAAATAATGTAACACTATGGTGTACAGTATTTTCGACTCAGAGACTGAATTATCTGCGTTTGGGAACTATTCAGAACCTGTAATTAGTTTGAATTATTTCTCCGGCCCTTTCTTGAACTTTTGCCATGGAAAACGGAATCTCGCGTCCTATTGGTAGGTTTTTACCTTCGAATCATGATCGACCACTGCGATTAGAGACTCGGTTTTTGAAGCCTCAGGGTTTCATTTTTTTATTATTAAAATTAATTACAAAAAACAGGAAAGAGTCAGAATAACAATTCGGAGGCTCAGAATAGTTGTCGAACGCCTCTGATTCAATCTCAGGTGGAAAATCCTGTAGGCTACCTCGCAGTGTTAAATTCTATACTCATATTCTTGTTTAACCATTTCCGACATCTCATTCCGCAAACTGGCCGCTGGCGTCTCTGGGTCCTAAAATGTTCCTAATTTTGCACTCTCCTGGGATATCCTGTAAAGGGAAGAATCTGGGACTCATTTCGTATCTCCGGCATCTCGGAGTGAACTATCTCCCGCTTTTCAAGCATGGCGTGTGAAGATAGGTGTAAAATAGTCCATTTTCGTATGTCAGACCAGTGGATTCGCTGTTTCGACTTGGTATACCGATCGGGAGGTCGATTTGGGAAACCAGAATACTTTTGATGTAAAAAAAAAACATCGGTGGTGCATGGTTCCATTGCGGCGATTAAGTTGCGTTTCAACCGCCTTGTTCTCGCCACGATTCTATAATCGGGGGCTCTGCGCCACCTTTTATAAATCGCAACTTTCTGGCGCATGTTAACTAGCATCGATACAAAAAAATGGTTATTTCTCTTTTCGCTTCAGTTTCAGTTCAATTTTCCATTCAGTTTCAGTTCAGGTTGCCTTCCCTTAACTTAACAATTGTTAACAATCGTCAATTTTATTTCGGGGGTGGAGCTAACTGCAGCTTTAACGATCGTTAACTTCCCAAATTCTACAATTATTAACTTTTCCCAACGATTTTCACCGACCATCGTTACAAAATAGTTAACAATCGTCAAGCTCTGGAACGGAAATCGTAGGAGGGCGGAGCTTAATTTTCGAAATCAGAAACCCGGACCGCAAAAAGTTAACAATCGTTAACAATTTGTTAAAAATCATTATTTTCTAATTTCACGTTATTCAAAAAATATCCGACGGACAAAGCCGATTATTATTTTCTTGGTGTCATAAAACTAAACAGAAATATCGACGCTGTCAGACAATAAGGTACTAAGCTATATGTTTAAAATTTTTCTGGAGACGAGGAAGTGTTTGTAAATTACGTTGGTAACATGGCTCTTAATACACTTGGGATCCCTGTATCTCGAAATCGGATAGTCCCACAGCTCTAAAATTTTACAGGATGTGGAGCTTGGGCCATAGCCTGTATGGAAATAATTTAGACGTTTCCAGCTGTTCTGACCTGTTTCCAGCTGTTTTCAGTTGTTTTCAGCTGATTTCAGTTGGAAACACCTGCTTCAACTGTTGAATTTACAGCTACGGGCGATAGACGTCGATGTTACAATGCTTGTAGCTGTGAACAGTCGTATCCAGCTGTACTTCTTACGTCTAGTCCGGATACGCGTAGGAGAAACAGCAGTATGTTAGTGTATACACCTGTCTGGTGGCGTGTACAGCTGTAGTTCTTACGTCTTGTCGGGATACGCGTTGGAGACACAGCGGTATGTTGCTGTATACACCTGTCTAATGGTGGGAACAGCAATTTCTAGTTGTAAGCAGCCGTTTACAGTTGTCAGTGTTTGAGACATAGCAGCATGTCACTTTTTGGGTGATGTACACTGTTTTTTAAAAGCCGTGGAAATGCTTGAAGTTGAGAGCTGTCATCCGTGCTTTTACTGATTTCACTTTTCTTTGAAGCGCAAAATATTTCAGAAGCAGCTTTCGCAGTCGAAGCCCCCTCTAAACCGCTAAAGCGTCTTCTGGTAATTTGTTTAGTGTGCTGCCGTTTATTCGATAATTTTGAAAAAAATTTAATTGCATCTATATACCAGAATGCAAATAATTGTCCGTAATATCCTTGACTGAGTTGAATTGAATCATAGCAAATTAAGCGTAAGTTGAAGGTGGAGAGAAGAAAACGTCGACAATACAACACAACATATCAGCAACGACACAGCTGGTATCATTTGTGTGTACGGACACGGACCTTGGAAAACAGCTCGTTACAGCTACATTTGAGACACCTGTTGAAAACGTCCGATAATACTTTTGTTTGTTTACAACTGCATACAGCTAAATCCACCTGCGTTCAGGGTTGCCACGCAGTGCTTCCACTTCGAAAATCCTGCCAGGAGCCCCAAAAATCCTGCTCGGAAAGTCCATAAATCCTGCAAAGAAATCCTGACGAAAAAAAAAATGTTTCCGTACCAGTTAAAGGGATAGTTGTTAAGGCTATATATAGCTGAAGGATTTGAGCAAACGCAGCTGAATTTTTCGTCTCCAAAGGACTAGAACGTTTTTGCCGTAAGAACTAAATGAATATTAAAGTACTAAATACCGCAATACCAACGCGACGTCACTAGACGGGACTTGAAAATGTACAGACAACAGACGCTGCTGCAACGACTGTATCCAGGATAAATTATACTCTGCACCGCAGGCAAACATTTTTAAATACACCTTTTTTCTGGCGGAATTTAACCTAAATTCTAGATTTTAGTGTGGTTTAAACTCACAAATATTCTAAGCCCTCGACGCCTACTATAAATGACGTACCATTCTTCTAAATTGGAAATATATAGTACAGAATGCGCCTCAGGCGAAATTTTGTGGAAACACTGATGGTCAAAGTGTCTTTTTGCTATCCGAAATGAACACACGATCAGGCGATATATACGAAAGAAATAAACCACATTTCTTTGTTTTTTAATAAAAAGGAGTTTGATATTAGATGGTCAAAGTTGGACAAAACAGAATGTCGAGTGTAGTATTCATTCAGCGTTCGTTGAGAGCGGTCGCATTCTGCTCTAGTGATTGTAAACAGAGATATTACCATTACCGGGTAAGGAACTTGCACTGTCCTTGGACTCGATGCACGATTATTCCTGTTTTCAGTGAATACGCTGCAGAGAATTTTTGCAGTGAAAATGGAATCCACGCATCAAGCGAGCCTTCAAAGTTCACGTACCAGCAGCGTGAATGTCGAGTCAGTATTCATTCAGCGTTCGTTGAGAGCGGTCGCATTCTGCTCTAGTGATTGTAAACAGAGATATTACCATTACCGGATAACGAACTTGCACTGTCCTTGGACTCGATGCACGATTATTCCTGTTTTCAGTGAATACGCTGCAGAGAATTTTTGCAGTGAAAATGGAATCCACGCATCAAGCGAGCCTTCAAAGTTCACGTACCAGCAGCGTGACTGGGATTACGGGTGCCCCTGTGATGAACCAGCATTTGCAGCAAGCGAGCCTTCAAAGTACATGCGCCAGCAGCGTGACTGGGTTTATGGATGCTGCGGTGATGAACCAGCATTTGCAGGAGATAAGTTTTAAGTTAGATCTCCTGCCGAAGTTGTCTACAGCAGTATCGGTCGTTCAGCAAGATGTAAGCCAAGTTCAAGAACAGCTTTCAAAAGCTTTAGAGGCTAACAAAGAAATGGCGAAAGAAATGCGTGAAATGAGCGAGCGCTTATCGACAGCAAATCGGAGGGCTGATTTGTTAGAATCTGAGCTGAAACGCGCTAACCTCATCCTATATGATTTCACTACGACGCAGCAGGCCAACACAACGTTAAAGGAGGGGGTGATGTCGCTACTAGAACAAGCTTTTCCGAGACTCGATCTATCAAGGTACGACTTAAAAGACGTTCACAGACTAGGTGCTACGGGACCGGTGGTGATCAAGTTTAATGTGATTGATCTTCGTGATTATGTCTTGCGCCACAGCAGAGTTTTACAGATGTTTGGAGTCAAAGTAGCTCCGGATTATACTTACGCACAAAGGGAAGCCCGCAGTCACTTGAAACCAGTACTAGATCGCGCAGTATCTGATGGAAAAAATGCCAAACTCAGGGGTACGAAACTGCTTATTCAAGGTCGCATTTTCGTTTATGACTCGAAACTTCATAAAGTGACCGAAAGTACTCAACATCGAGCACCTGGAAATGACACTGTCCGTATTGCTAACCAAAGAAGTGGCTCCCAGACCCCTAGTTAGCAATAACACTATCCCGGCGATGGGAGCAAATCCGAACTATCAAGGAAGCTCAGGGGGTGATACCTCTGCAAGTGAAGAAAGTGATACGAGCACTGTAGTCGATGCGCAGGTCTTGTCCGAGCGCCGACGCAAGAGCTCGGAAATAAGCCCAGATGACCCACTTAGAACCCAATCAAGAAATGTCCGCGGTGGCCGCTGGAAAGAAAATATGAGAAGTCGCAGCTATGACCGTGGCACTGGAGGTAGTGGGGCTTACAGTCCACATCCAGATTATTACAGAATGGACTTCAGTGAACCAGTCATTACGCCCCTGCAAATGCCTTTCCAACCCGAGCCTGGTCCAAGTCGTAATGTAGACTAGTGGTGCGATGGCCATACACAGCGAAGTGATTTGAAATTCGTTTCTTGGAATGTTCAAGGGTTAAAAAATAAAATGTGTGAAGTGGAGAACGAAGTATCTAAGTTTGATTTTGTGGCACTTACCGAGTCGTGGCACAGTAGCGACGATGTGCCATCTTTTCGCGGTTTTGCCGTAGAAAGTGTATCGCGTCCTTTGTCGAGGAATTTGCGGACTTACGGAGGTATTCTAGTGCTAGTAAAGAATAATGAGTTTTTGACATATGAAAGGTTAAAAAGCGAATCAAAAAACCTAATTTGGATAAGACTGGTATGCCATACAGGGCTGAAGTTGGTTGTTTGTTCAGTTTACATCCCTCCCCAGAATAGTTCTTATAATGCAGAGGATACGTGGGATTTGTTAGAAAAGGAAACTTCAGCTCTTCGATGTAAATTTATGAACCATAGTTTTTTGTTGTTAGGTGACTTTAACGCGTATACAGCGGATTCAATTGAGTTACCCGAAGTGGAAATTCCGGATAATTATTCTGTTATCCCACTGATGTACAGGATACCAAGAAAGAGTCTGGATGTTAAAAGAAGATTGAACGTTTGGGGTAGAAAGCTCCTGGCATTTTGTGCGGAAGTTGGAGTTGCCATTGGTAATGGGAGATTTGGAGTTGATAAGTTGGCGGGTGAGTATACATGTATTTCGGGTCTTAGGCCAAGTGTTATTGATTATGTTTTAATAGACATTCGCCTGGATCCAGAATCACTAGATGTTCAGGTTTTAAATATTCAGGTTTCTGACCATTTACCTATTAAGTTGAGTCTGGTTCAGGCCCGTAGAAAAATTGAAGAATCACCCCCGCCAAAAAACTTACCGCTGCCTCGTCGGCTTAAGAGTGCGTGGGGTGAGATGGAACAAAAGGTATTAAGCGCGATTTTTAGTGAAGAAGTTGTGCATCAAAAGCTAGAACAGATGAAGTTAACTAGTAGTAATGCTGAAGATCTAGAAGCTAAGTTCAGTTCATTATTGTTGGAATTGTCTACTCCAGTTTTAGGGTCGTCGGAGCCATTGATTGATAGTTATTATGATATAGAGTGTATTAGAAGTAAGAAAGTATTAGTAAAAGCTCTAGAACTAGTAAAGCAGGCGAGGGATGAGGGTCAAAGCTTTAGTCTATTAACTAGGTTTCGCGAGCTGAGAAGTTGTCACAAGAGGCTTATTAAGTCGAAGAAAAGATCATTCCTTCTTCGCCAAATGGAGGAGACGAGTCGCCTCTACGTGGAAAGTAATATGAAACAATTCTGGAGACGGGTGAACCATAAACAAGGAAAAACATCACTTGGAATCCCTGATCCTGAAACCTGGCCGGAACATTTCTCAAGCAAAGAAGAAGGAGATCTTGGTAAGTGGTGTGAAGAAGAATTTGGTGGTCTTAATGTAGAAGTTAGTTATCCTATGAGGGAAGAAGATTATTCGCTTGTAGGTGAAGTGACTCGTGAAGAAGTAAGTGAGGCGTTAAAAAAGATGGATGGAGGTTCGGCACCAGGTATGGACGGGCTCCCTACTCGGTTATATAAGAAATTTTCCAGTCTGTTTATGCCAATATTTATTATGTTATTTAATAATGTGATTTCTTCTGGAAAGTGGATTTCAGGATGGAAGACATCTCTGATTTTGCCATTGTTTAAGAAGGGGAGCCCATCACTACATGGTAATTACCGTCCAATTGCTCTGGTTTCATGTTTAAGTAAGATTCTAGAAAAGATAATTGATAATAGGCTAGCATCGTGGTTAAGTAGGAATAGAATTATTTTTGAGGAGCAAGGAGGTTTTAGGGAAGGTTATAGCACAATTGATAGGGTTTTTATACTTAAGTCATTGATAGAGAAGTATTGTAGAGGGAGCAATAACCTGTTTGTTGCTTTCATAGACTTAGAGAAGGCTTTCGATAGCGTAGATAGAATCCTGCTTTGTAAAGAGTTGTTGAGGATAGGCCTGCCCCGTATTTTTGTTCGATTAGTTGGGGATATGTATAGGCTTACTAAAGGAATGGTTAAAGTAGCAGGGAAGGGATTTTCAGATTTATTTGATTGTGAGGTAGGAGTGAAGCAGGGAAGCACTTTGTCACCGAGGCTTTTTTGTATATATGTAAATGATATTGTTGAATATTTCCAGGAGAAATGGGCACCCACGGTGCGTCTAGGGAATTTGACATTATCACTGTTGCTATTTGCTGACGATGCTGCGCTGGTAGCTAAATCCCCCGAAGAACTGCAGAGTTTGTTAAATATATTAGCAGATTATTTGGACAATAAGAAGATGAAGCTGAATGTTAAAAAAACAGAAATAGTAGTTTTTGGTAATAGTAAAAATAATCACAAATTTTTCTATAAAGGTACTGATTTAAAAAGAAGTGATACTTTCAAGTATCTTGGGTTTTTGTTGAATGAAAAAGGAAATTGGAAAGATCATGTTAAAGAAATGATTCGTAGAGGTAAAGCAGTGTCTGCTGCTGTGTTGAGAAATTCAGTGATAAGTGGAATAAAAAATTTAAAAATGCATAAGCAAATATTTCAGTCAAAAATTCGCCCTACTATCCATTATGGGGCTGAGCTTTGGGGGTATGAGGCTATTCCGCAACTTGAAACCGTTCAGCTGCAACATTATAAGAAATTAATTGGGGTCCATCCTACAACTCCAACGTTAGCCCTTAAGGGGGATTTAGGGCTCTGTTCTTTGCAGAAAGATAGAGCTGTCCAGGTTATTAGGTTCTGGATAAAACTTCTGCAACTACCAGATGAGAGGCTGTTGAAGGCAGCGTATTTGGAACTATTAAAGCAGGGAAAGAAGAGATCCTGGCCATTCCAAGTGAAAGCCCTACTTGATAAAGCAGGGCTGTCTTATGCTTGGAATGAGGGTCTTGGTCCTACAACTGATCAAGATAAACTTTGTCGCAGTTTTGCGCGAGTTCAGGAGGATCAGGAAATTCAACTTTGGCATGAACAGACTGTTAATTCAGAGACTCTGAAAGATTATAGGAATATTAAAGAGTCGGTTGGTTTTGAATTTTATTTTAAGTTACGTTTACCGGCTGAAAACCTGCGTTTGTGGTTCCAGATCCGAGCGAACAGTCTCCCTCTTAAGAGTAGGGTTAAATTATTTGAAAGAAATTCCCGAAACCCGAAGTCATGTTATACTTGCTCGTTATGTGGTTTGGAAGAGGAGAATCTGTCCCACTTCCTGTCAAGATGCAAGGGGCTCTCGGATTTGAGAGTAAGATTTTTTGGTGAAGATGGGTTGCTCTTTCCTGGTATCCTAAAGTCATCTTCACGGTCAGCGATAATGGCAGTTACAGGTTTTGTCAAAGAAGCGTTAAAGAGATGTAAATAGTTATTGGTGGTGGGAGTTTAAAGCGTTTTACATGTGAGTTTATATATCCGCTCTCTCGAAGTGTTTAAAAATGTATGATTTTGTGTATGGCCTAACGGCTAAATTAAAGTATCTATCTATCTATCTATCTATAGCTAAAATAGGGCTTCCACAATGGTTGTGTTTTCTCAAAAATGCCTAACTCTTATTGCAGTCTGTTAAAAATATCAGCAAATTCCTGGTAAATCCTGAATAAGTCCGGAAATCCTGCAAAATCCTGGAATCTGAAAAATCCTGAAAAACATCCTGCCGGGATCCAAAAATCCTGAATTTCAGGATAAATCCTGCAAAGTGGAAGCACTGTTGCCACGGGTAGTACGAAAGTACTACTTTTAGTACTGTTTGACCAAAGTAGTACTTTTTTAACACTTTCTGTGAAAGTAGTACCTTTTAATACGTTTTCGCGAAAGTAGTACTTTTTTGTCCTAAAATGGTACTTTTTCAATAATTTTTCAAATCAACCCCAAATCATTTCGTGTCGTTGCTGACTTCTAGCTTTTTCACTACATTTTGCATCCGCTGTTAGGGCTGTTTAAATTCCTTTAGCAAACTTCAAGATCTCCGGCATAGTAGTAGGCAACGCCTTTCGTAGTATTCGCTTTTCTTATCGAAGGGCGCGTCACTTAGTTGGGGTTTTAGCTTGTTTTAGACGGAAATTTTGGCAGCAAAAAGGTGGACTAAAAAAGCATCGCGTGCTGCACTGATTTCAACATGGTCTTGGGCAGCCAACAGTACCTAGGAAATGCTGCCGGGGCTTCGCTTCCTCTAGTGACAAAGTTTCTGGAAATTCTTGAAATTTTGGGGTTTGATCCAAATTAAGAGCCAGGATAGGAAGCAGTTGAATTTTTTTAGGATAAGATAGTGCGAACTTGAAAATTTTGCCTGCTGAGCTCAGTTTCATTTGACTTGGATATAGTAATTAGAAGCTGCTGCTAGGATCGTGTGGGGCAAGTACGATTAAATGAATGAATGAAAATATACTCCGATAGTCCAAGTGGTATTCGCAAAAGCGACGCCTAGTTGATTGCGGATCATATTTGATAGTTAAAAACGGATACGTTAGCTGATTTTTTTTTTAGAGCTACATTCCGGCCCTTCATGGCTAAGGTCCTTTCAGGCTCAAGTTGGAAAATGAACTTGTCAATATGTCAATATAGCTCTAATAAGATTAGCTGACGTATCCGTTTTGCACTGTCAAAGATGCCTATTAGCTGTCTAACCGTCGTTGGGGCTGCCTTTTAGTGTTAGTACTTCATAATCTTCGTTTTTGTGGTTGATAATTTAAAGCTCGAGTTGTCAGTAAAAAATGTGGCTCTCTCTCCCCCCCTTCCACACGAAAAAGAACTTGTGACGCCTTTGGTTACGCTCACCTCATTCAAATATGTGATTGGCACAATTTAGAAATAAACTTGCCTGAGATTTCCAAGCAAATGCTGAGAAAATCGACCGTTTTTAATAACAAAGAAAAGTTGAACAAGAGAAACCTGTCTCAAATATTTTTACAACATGCCCAAAAATTTTGGGAAAGTAGTACTTTTTTTTCAAAGTAGTACTTTTTGCCGTTCTGATTAGTACCATTAATTTTGTTCGAGTGGCAACGCTGCCTGCGTTTGGGACAGCTGTTGAAAGCGTCCCATAATACTTCTGTATGTTTACAGCTGTTTCGGCGACACCTGTTCGATAAACGAAAGTAATTGTTACAGCTAAATACTGTAGGATACAGCAACTTACAGCTGTTTTACAGACAGCTGTAAATATTACACGTGTTGAAAGCGTCCCATAATACTTCTGTTAGTTTTACAGCTGAAAACGTCTAAATTATTTCTGTACGGGAGGTGCGAACTAAATCAGTAACTCATTTTTTGAAAAAAAATGTCACTTAGTTCCTTATGGTAGGGCAGTGTCGATATCAGTTGTACATGTATACATATATTTAACGTAAGGTAAGGTACAATTTTAATGGCAAATATGAATAAACCTGGAGTTTCTCAAAAGCATCGGACATGCCAGTGGCATAAAAAACGACGCTTCACTAATTCTGATGGGTTTGTAAAAATTCTTAATACAATTCTAGCCTAAGGCATTGTAAAGAAAAAACAAACAAGCAACTATCACACATCAACACTAAAATTTAAGGACAACACGAGAATTTACGACAACAGACATATGACTAAAGAAAAAATGAAAAATAAAAAAGGTTTGCGATATGGGTCTGATCTTCTTCTGAGCACAAACGAAAATGAATCAATTAAATCAGACAGAAGAAATATAATTGCTAGATAACATAAATCTTTTTAGAGCTCTTTTAAAAACTTTCCTATCTTCTTTTCTTTCCTGTCTTCTATCTTCTTTACCTATTTTCTTTTCTATCTTCTTAAAAACTTTCCTATCTTTGGAAATTTCTTCGGATCTGACAAAAATCATGGACAACAGGGCCCAGCCAGCAATGACACTCAACATTCTTTTTTTGCCCATGAATGAAAAATTGTATATTGTATTGGTTGTGTTTTATTTAATTCTTTTATTTTATTTTACTTACTCCGCTTTTCAAATGGCGGGTCAGAAATAAATTACTTACTACTTATAGACAATATAAACTGTTGTCCCCTATACTGTATACTGTGGAAATATACACTGTGGACCCGGCATTTAAAAGCTTGACAAATGAGAGAACAAAGATTTTCTCAAAACAAGCATGCTATTGTGAACATGCACTACGCTCAATAACAAGCGTTCTCTGAATACACGGTCGGACCCGCAGTGGTATAATAGCCGCCACCTGCGCCATCTACAAAATTACCGAACCGCCAACCGCAGTTGGACAGTTTATATAAATAATTTAACAATTAAATCAATCATCAATAGAATAGCGAATTCTGCGATAGGTTAGTTATGTAGATAGTAAATGTTGTCGCAGTATCTTTGTTTCTCTCGTTATCGCGTTTTCTCCACCTTTTCTTTCTTTCTTTTTCTTTATTTTGTCTCTCTGATGGGTAGCAAATGAAATTATTATTATTGTATATTTTTGATTCATTGTTACTAATTCCCCTTTTTAGGCCTAAACGTCTCCTACCAAATATAGAGAGGTAAGGTTGGTGTTACTTAAGGGTTTTCAAGCACTGACCTTTGTTGCTTTCTCTGACTTTCTCACAAAGCTTTTGGTGGAGCTGCTAAGATATGAAGCTTTCGGGGCTTTCCTACTCGCTTTTGGTTCGAGGTTCTAGCTTCCGTCCAAGGACTGGCGACTGGTTACATCACTGTATGGCTTACCTCTTCATTGTTTAGCCCCTTATTGTCTTTGTTTCAAATCCTCGTGGCTTATGTGCGACTCTTTAAGTCAACTAATTAATTTCAGTTCAAAGGATAACTACACTGTAACAAAAATCTTGCAGTTTTTACTACTGGGATTAATCTTGTCTCCACTGAGATAAGATTATCTCTAATTCGGATTATTCTTATCCCAGTAGAGATAAGGTTAATCCCAGAAGCAAGTACTGCAGTTAACTGTAATCCTTAGCCTACTCGAAGAAACTTTTTACAGTGTATACTGTAAGGACGGAACAAAATCACCCCACAAAATATCAATTAAAAAAGGAAGAAATTTAGGCGCTAAACCACGAAAGTGATCTGTCGCCGGATAGGCTACGTTTCAGGTGGCGGTGGTATAGTTAGTTCAAGCGACGGTGTCTCTTGCATCTTCGGGCATCCATTGGCCAATCAGACCACCAAAGTGAGAGGATTGTTCCTTTTTAGGACCCATCACACTGTAAAAAAAAGGTCTTGCAGTATTTGCTACTGGGATTAATCTTGTCTCTACTGAGATAAGATTATCTCTAATTCGGATTAATCTTATCCCAGTAGAGATAAGAATAATCCGAGTAGCAAATACTGCAGTTAACTTTAATCCTTACTCGGAGAAACTTTTACAGTGCACTTCCTCCTCTCTACTTTCGTAACTTGTCCATCCGACCCGGTCGAAGATTTCGAATTTCAGACGGTCTTTTTTTTTACCGTTACGGTACTTCAGTGACCCGTTAATTTTGTCACGTCTCAAGATATATGTTAGGAGGGGTAGAGGGGTAGCTGCTTGGCCAAGGAGATCCGTTTGATTTTTTTGCCGCATTTCTGATAGAAGGCAAGGTACTTGGAATGCGGTTAAAATCGTTGAAGCGCTTGCAACAAATAAAACGTGGCCGAATTTTAATCTACCCAGTTATGTTGGAATTCAGGGAAATAAACTACAGCGTTATCTACAGCGGATTGTCGTTTACTTGTCTACTAAAAGGGCTTCCAGTACCGAAAAAAAGAATAACGGATTGCCTTCGTTTGCTTTTGCCCCATTGTGACGCGACCCCCCAAAAAACGGAAGTCCTTTCCAGCCTTTTCTTACTCAGTGGCCCGTAAACCTGTCGGTTTCGATCCAGTCCTTTAATGGGCCAAGATCTCTCCCTAACAATCTTGCTTTTGTAGCTCACATCACACAAGTCATACAAACATTTGAAACTCTACACTCAGATTATCTGTTTTTCCATAGTTCGGGATCAGAGCACAGTTTTATTTTAGGTTGCGTTCAAAATTCGCTCTGAAACTGCTTTTCTACTTCAGTCACAACAAAGTTTTCGGATCGAGACCGCATGCGGTGCGTCAAAATTCCGGAGCGTATTAGGAAATTCGTATCGGACATCGAAATTGGACTGTATCTGTACGTAGCTTAAGAGTTGCCGCGATCGCATTCCTAGACCCAGGGAAGAAGAGACATGGATTTAAAGTAGAACTGAAACCTGATACTATTCCATTATCCGAATAACAAGCATCATGATCAGTCTCTTAATTTTCAATACCCTTTTCAAAGTTGTGTTTGTGCTTTTGCTTTTTAAATAACTACAATATTTTGATGAAGATTCTTTTCTCAGTTAAGCCCCGCTTCTCGCGTGGTTTGGGATTGGCTCAGTGGGAGTAACGGACTGTATAAACCAACCAGAGACAATATTTTGATGGCGATGTTAGTCAAATTGCTCGTAATAAATTGTGTGATGCACAGTGCTTGCATATATGGCGAGAGTTGATGCATAGAAGCTGATCTGTTTTTCTTCCCGGGAACTTAAACTGGAGCCCTCATGGTGGAAAATTGGAACGACGGTGATGATCATGATGAAATTTTATTTACGCACTAGGCACGAAAACGGAAATAGCCCAGTACAAACAAAGCAAATAAAAAACAAAACAGAAAAAGTCTCGTAGTCTCTTCAGTGAAATTTTGTTTTGTTTAGCTGGCACTTTTCAGAAGAAATTGGATGCTGGTCTTTCCACAGCCGACTGATGTCTTATGGAACGCCCTTCTAACCTTCGTTCTAACGTTGCCGTCGCCGAATAAAAATTTCTGATGATTAATCCCCCTTATCAACGCCAAACGGGGCTCAAAGTCAGCTAGAGTTGAAGGAATACTTGTTATTTTATTTTCACGTTTACTTTGGTCCTTTAAAATTGCTAACAACTTCTTGCTATCACTCACTGCAGCCTTCTAAACCGTTTTTCTATTACAGACTTTACGACACCCATCAAACGAAAGACCTTGGCGTTAATGGAAAAGGCAGCGAGGTGAAATTTCCCCTGAAGGACTTAAAAGGTGATATTTCATTAAATTAGGTCATGATAGGTCCTGAACCTGTCAAGCTTCCCTTTGCTTTGCTTAATCGATGAACGGCTTTATAGTTCGAAGGAGGATCAGTTTACCGTTTCCGGGGGAACTAGAAAATAATGGTCCATATATCTTTTTGTTAGACGGATAGGGAAGGACCCCAGGGTTTGATTTAATGATCTGGATTTCTAATGAGCCTCTCAAGTTGTTTGTGATGATAGAGATGTATCTGTAACTGTAATATGTGTCTCTGAAATGTAATCTGTAGGCTAGTAGTAATTTACGGATTTACTTGATTATTTATTCAAATGATGTATACAACGGATACTTCAAGCACAACTCTTAGTAGAAATGATCGTTTTCTATAAAACGGATCAGAAAAAAAGATTTTCGAAAATACCATTACTTTCCACCTGAAACTAGCGATTCTCTTGTTAGCGCTTGTCGATTATGTCCTGCCTTCCTGCTCTCCGAAGCGGCGACTGGACGCAAAAGATTTGAAAACTAAACATGCCTTGGTTAAAAAGTGGGAAAACTAAGCAAATAAAGAAGTAATAAACAGAAGATTATCACATCCTTATGTGTGAAAGAGTTGTCAGCGGACAATGAAGATTCCGGCAAACGTTTCGTTGGGTGACGGGAAAACTCGGCAAGGCCAAAAAAGCGCTAAAAATTCGTAGTTATGAAACGAAACAATAAAGAAAGGTGGAAATTTTAGAAGCTTATATTATTCCATATTGGAGCTAAGTATATTATAAAAGGCAGAATAATCAAGAGGGGTCCTTTCAGCTACGATGCTTCATCAGCTTGATTATTGTTTTGCCCGCGCATCAGTAAAGGAAAATTAAAAAATTAGAAGTTGCATAAATACAAATTAAGTGCAAAAAAAATATCCTCACAGTCAGGCATCTCTATGAAAAAAACAAAAATGAGAAAACTGATTTTTACAGATTCTTACTATCCTGATTGTTGAAGGATCGAAAGATTGGAACAATTTTCCCACGCTCCGAAACTTCAAGCCGCCAAATATAGACCAGATATCTCCCGCACAATCATGTTCCACGGTCAAGCTCCCCCGGGATGATAGGATTCAATTCAGTAGCTTTTTTTTCTTAGAACGGGAAAGACCGAGGGGGGATTTCCCTCCTGCAAACTTACTGAAGAATTTCTTCGCTCCAGTGAATACCAGTGAAACAAACTAACAATCGCCCCTCTCCATTTCCGGTCCTTAGAAATCAGACTGAGAGAGTGTATAGAAGTGTGTACCACACCCTCAACCCCCAAGTTGAAACTCGCGGAAACGCCTTTGCCTTTTTTTGCGGCACGCCTTTGCCTTTTTTGCGGCACTTTCATATTTCTGAAAATAAAATAGAATCCAGACGAAATCTCAGTTAAGGATGCCCACTTTTATTTCTGTCTGCTTGATTAAGTGCGCAAGATCCTTATTTGGACATTTATGTTCAATAGATTCGAATTCCCCCCCCCCCCCCCCCAATTTTGAGCCCCATATGAAAAATAATGAGGCTTTTCGCGAGCTGGAAAGCAAAGTCGGAATCACTTTCCTATGGTTTCCGCGCTACTTCTGAAAGTTGCCGAACTTCCCAACCCGGTTTTCGCGCTTTGTAAACCGAAGCAGCTTTTCCAGAAAGTGATTCCACGAGGTTAGTGGAAAGCCCCGCGGAAAGTTGAATTTTTCGGCGGGAATTTCAAAGGTGTGGAGAAAAAACAGTGTAAGTGTCACTAATAAAAAAAAAAATGGAAATCGTAATTAAGGTGAATTCAATGGAATATATGAGAATCAGAAAACCGTTAAGTGAACCATATTAATTCGAAAAAGTTTGTAATTCAATATTTTCTCGGCGATATCAGCTTTCCATGCGTCTTTGCGATCAGTCGAGCGGGAAAGCGGAAAGCGGAAAGTTATTTCGGGATTCGCTTCTTCCAGTTTTCGCGGTGCGCTTCGCTCGTCGGAAAGTGATTCCGAGATCTCGCGAGAACCCTCCAATAACCTTGAAAGTTTGTTGTATGTCAAATTCGAGCCACAAAGCGAGCCTTAGAAACATTGTTCGTCGCGGAGACATACTTGTGGGCCACACGAACGACCACATAGACACTCTTTTAGAGCCACAAACTATTTGTGGGATCGCGGAAAAATGCCTATGAAACGATTGTACGGTAGGTGTGTGAGTGGGAGATGCCCAGAAGTTTTCTTCCTGGGAACTTGAGCCGGAGCCCTCATGGTGGGAAATTGGAACGACGGTGATGATCATGATGAAATTTATGTACGCACTAGGCAATCTATCTTCGTAACGAATATAATATATGCGTTAGTAATTATAATTATTATAATCAAACCTGTATCATGGTGCGACTCGAGCACTCTCAGTTAGCACTCGGCACTTTTTAAAAACAATCCAGGGAGCTGTCATCATTATGTAAGCAATCCAGCGTCACGGAAACCTGATTCCCGAGAAAAGTCTGAAGAACATCAAGAGGAAACTTGAGCGTTGCTTGGCTGGAATTTATTTGCGAACTTTCTTGAACTGGAGAGGTTTATTAGGCAGCAAGGGTCTTATGAGGTCAAGTACGTCGGGTCCTTTCGGGATGAGAAAGTTTATCCTCTGTAATGAGTAGAATGTTTGGTTTAAGTTGGCTTATTGGATTGTCTTCCTTACTTTATAAGAGTCTCTTAGATCATTCACGTAGAGCGTTGATTTTGATAACTACTGAATAGCCTGCATTGTTTCCAGATAATCTGATAACGAATGAGAACTAAGCTAATGAGGTGTGAGCAGGTAAACGGATGCGTCGTGATCGCGTAGTCTACCTTTATACTCTATATGACTAAGTCCAAAACACGCCAGTGATCCTCAGGAAGAACGAGAAAACGTCTCACTAACGACTCAAACTCAACACCTCAAATCATGTGTCAATCAATCACGGCGATCGTCGGGGACAGCTGTGATGCCACTTGTGGCTCTTCCGCTAGGTACACAGCGATTTTGCATCGACAAGGAGAGTTAGTCATCAAGAGTATTGTCATAGGATGCGAATCAGTATTGCCACTTTTCTTTGACGGAACTTTCGATTTTTCGCCGCAAAGTCCTGTGCCTCAAAACTCTGCCGCCCACGAAACCGAGCCCTATCGACGAGAAATCTCGCTACATCATCTTATTTGCTTCGTTTTTGTATTTACTGCTATTGAACCGGTCGCAGAATTATGGCTTGCTTTGTCGAAGAAGCTTAATCGCAGAATTCTGTGACAAGTGGCAACACTGATGCTAATCGACTCTCACGCAGAAACGTTACGCCAGCGAAATCCGAGATACCATTTTCTTTAACTGTTATTCTTGTGTCACTTAATTGAATACATTGAGCTATTTGGATCCTGCAAAGGGATTTTTTTATTTTCCACTATCTGCTCTGGTTATGACGTCCAGAAAATCTGCGGCCGTCCCACAGCGTAAATTCTACTATGACGCCGGAGATTTGAATCTCAACACAAACGCGGCTTTTCAGTGGACAGTGGTGAGATTGGTGAAGATTGCTAGAGCCTGAGCAAATAAAAATAAAAAATATAAATCTTTCTCGTAAGGCATTCAACAAAAATACAAGCGTATAGAGGTACCACAAATCACACGAAAATTCCACAATTTGAAAATCGATTATTCGTGAACTGCGGAACATCGGGTAACGCATTTTCAGCGGGTTTTCAAGCCAATTTAAGTGAATAAATGATGGGTAACTAGATTGTCCTATCCCAGCCCTTTTCGCTTAAACTTCAAAGCACAACTCTTACTAGAAATGATATTTTCCCAATGAAATGGATCAGAAAAAACGTTTTCGAATATATCATTACTTTCCACCTGAAATTAGCGATTTTCTTGTCAGCGCTTGTCGATTATCTCCAGCATTCCTGCTCTCCGACGCGGCGGCTGGGGGCAAAACATTTGAAAACTGAACGTGCCGTGGTTAAAAATTGGGAAAACTAACCAAATAAAAGACGTAATAAACAGATGCTTCTGAGATCCTTATGTATGGAAGAGTTGTCAGCGGACGTTGAAGATTCCGGCAAAAGTTTCGTTGTGTGACGGGCAAAACTCGGCAAGGCCAAAAAAGTGCTAAAATCCATAGGTACAAAACGACACAGTGGAGAAAGGTGGGGATATTAAAAGTTTATAGTTCTGTATGGGAGCTAGGTATATTATAAAAAGCATAATAAGCAAGAGGGGTCCTTTAAGCTTGGTCCTATAGTAGACTGATTCGGATTCGCCTAGGTGAATTCGGCGTCGCTACCCGAAAAATTACACTGCACCATTTCATCTTAAGGTCACCTTTTTGGGGGGCACTACCGGAAAAGGCTCGCGTTCCGTGGGCTCCAAGCTTTAAAGGTATGACCAGAATAGGCATAACTGCTCACGGCGATGCCACTCGCAGGAGATCGGTATTTCGCGGTAATCGGGTTCTCGTGCCTATAAGGTGGTAAGCAGAGGCGTTATTTCGTCAAAATCCTGGGGGGGGGGGGGGGGGGGCAAAGCTGGAGCCAATTTTCCGAAGTCAAGTGAAAATGAGCAGTTTTATTTCAAGAAGAAAAACGTAATAAAAACAAAGAAACAAAGAGATATTTTACTAATCGACCAAGGCGAAGCGACGCTTCTTCAAATTCGCAAAACTGTCCACTGCGCGATTGACGTCAAGCTTCTACGCTTTTTCAGGTTGGGTACCAATGACCAAAAGATTACTTAGTCGGTCGTCTGATATTGAGGTGCGAAGACACGTTTTTACGCGTTTCATACACGAAAAGAATCGTTCGTTCGATATAGTCGACACATGAAGCGACAAAATTAGGTCAAACGCCTCAAGGACCGAACGGAATGCTTCCGATTCTTCGCAAGAAGTGATCGAGCATGCGATGCGTTCTGTGGTTATCTTAGGCCTATCTTAGTTTCGACGAGAGTTTCGATGACGCTAAATTTCAGCTGGGGGAGGGGGGGGGGGCAGTTGCCCCCCATCCCCTGCTCTATAGCAAATTACGCCCCTGGTGGTAAGGTGGTGGGGATTTTGCATGGTCTTGTTTAGCTTTTTCCAAAACCGCTTGAAGGATTCTCCGGAGTTCAGTCATCTGACCCAGGATTTGTGCATGGCTAGTGTGCCACAGGGTTGGGCATTGTGTCCCAACTTTTGCGCCTTTTTCTGGGAAGTAAACCGCTCTTTTCCACCCTGTAGAAGGCTGCCTAGCATGATGCGCCGTGGCCTATGGCATACCCTTGGGACGTGTTTCCGATCCTTTGAGATTTTTAGTTTACTTGTCGACTATTCTGCGTCATCCGCCTAGTAACTCAAATCAGATAATTCTCTTGCGGATCATGCTTGTTCTCTTGCGCTCTGGGGAATCTTTATGAGTTTCTTTTGATTCCTTTACGAACTTGACAACAACGGAAAATAAATCAGTTCCGCTCTTCCGGCTTTTCGGATCTAATTGTAAGGAACCCTTCGTGCCGAAAAAAACTAAGCACTTCGATCCGGTCTTCGCTGAAGAAATGTATCTTATTTTGAGAGTTGAGACTTGAATGTTGCAATAGCGGACGCGTTGGATAATTTCGACGAGTTCCTCACTGAACCAGTGCTTCGTTCGTTCCTCTGTTGCTCTCCGCTTGTCAACTTAGTACGCTTTGTCCGTTTTAATGTCCGTCTCTTAATTATCAGATATCCGTTCTTCTTTCTACTCGTCAGCCCGAATCGGTTAATCCCTCGTAATTACCTCCCGGCCCCTTCCTTCTCACCCTCGTCCGTTCTTCCGTCCTTCCGACGGCTCATTGATCCACCCTGTCTATCCGTCCGTCTATCCATGCCTGTTGCTATACCATGGATACATTCAAGTTACTGTCCGTCTGCTAGTTTCAACTGTAGCTTTGATTTCTGCTGTCAGGGCTTGACGGGGTGGTATGGGGTAGGATTTGGGACATGGTCAGTACTACAGAAAAAATAAGCCAATAGACTATGGATGCCCCGACAAAATTGAGTAGAGCTGCTGAGTTTTGAGTTGACGTCCGTCTACTTCCGTCTTTGCCGCTGCGCATTAGCTGCCTTCTTTTTCATCGGAGTTCTCACCGGTGGTCTCCGGTTATTCTTATAAGGCGTTTTTGCATCCACCGGTGACTTCTCACCACTCTTATAACCCGTTTTTGAACTATCCGGTGTCCGGTTTTATCTCACCGGTGCGGACTAACCAGAACCTGCTCGGAAGCCCGGCTTTACGGTGAAGCTAACAACTTTTCGTTAAATAAAATTTGACGGGGTTTCGCGCAAAACCCAGAATTTAGGCCGTTCTTGCACCCACTGTTGACTACCCACTGGTGAACCAAAAAACGTGTTACAAGAGAAGAAGCGGACACTGGTGACAAAACACCAGATACAGCCCTGAGTGCAACGAACGCAGCTATTGAGAGGAAAAGACCGTAGTAGGCGTGAACGACCCGCCTCTGCAGTGATGTCACAATATTAAACAACCAATATTGCTGCTCTCAGCTTTTCTTCTCCGGGACTCTATTGCGATGAGCTGTTTGTAGAGGTAAGGAACGGTGATGTTACGCGTAGCTCCTAACCTCCGCTGGTTTGCGTCGGACAGGGCATCGGGAATTTATTGGACTCCGCTTGTTCGTATGACAGAGACCGGGAGATGGGCTTCTGCTTATTTGTTGTTGGTTCAAGCAATAATATAACTAAATACCCTCTCGAGAATGTTACAAACATCTGGACCAACCTGGCCGCGATTCGGGCCGTCTCCCAACTGTTGGCTTTCTGATGATTTTCCTCTGGACGGTACATAAGCCTCATTAGCCATAAGCCTCATAAGCCCATAAGTATATAAGCCTCCCGTATTTTTTCGGATGGGCTGTCTGCAGAACGTTTAAAGTCCCCGATCCGAGCGTCATAGAAAAAGGGACCGTGACAAAACGTTCAAAACGTCCCCGTCTAAACCCGATATGCCGTAGAGAATACCGAAGCCCGACAAAAAGAATGCAGAATTCGATTTCTTCCTTGTTTTGCCCGACAGTTGTTTGCAGGATTTTATTTCTTGCGTACAAAAAGAACTCTATGTGCCGACGAGTCGAACAAGACCTAAGGTTTCGATGGGATCCCAAAAATCTAATAACTGATCCAGACAGTTGGGTCTTGTCTTCGCCAGACTATCATGTTCAGGTATACCTCTATAAGCCATATCTATTTTGACGATACTGACCGAAAGTTCCTGCTTTACTTCTGCCAAATTTCCGATTTTGCCCGAACTCCGAGCGAACAACTAGTCCAGCAAATAAAAGAAAATTCAGAAACGAACCCAGCGGATATCTTTATCCCTATAAAGAACATCTAGTAAACTTTAAATAAAACTTTGACTTAAAAAAAAATCCGGTTACAACCGGATTCCGGACTAACCATATGTACTGGTAAAAAAAGATTGTCATAGACAGAGTAGTCTCATAGACAGTCTCTTCTTACCCCTAAATCTGTCATCTAATCAACTTCAGATAAAACTTTCGCTTTTAACAAACTTTCCGGTTTTTGCCGGATTCCTGACGAACTAGTTGTCCGGTGAGAAAATGGTTTTCACCATCGTGCTCAGCATGTCTTTTTACCCTTAAATCGAACATTTAATCAACTTCAAATGAAACTTTTACCTTTAACCAACTTTCCGGTTTTTGCCGGATTCCGGCCGAACTAAATGTCCGGCAAGAAAATGGGTTTCACCATCGTGCTCATCGTGTCTCCTTACCCCTAAATCGAACATTTAATCAACTTCAAATGAAACTTTTAATTTTACCCAACTTTCCGGTTTTCGCCGGATTCCGGACGAACTACTTGTCCGACAAGAAAATGGTTTTCACCATCGTGCTCAGCATGTCTTCTTACCCCAAAATCGACTATCACATTAGCTATTTAAAAATATTTTGTTTGTCCCTTAATTTGAACCCCCTCCCCCACCCTCAAATATAAGGCTACAGAGCCCATCTTCGAACTTGACTTGTACTTTGACCCAAAGAATCCTCCCACCAAGTTTCATCAAAATATCTCAATCCCTTCGAGAGTTATCGTGCGGACAGACGGACAGACAGACGGACAACTTTTGCGATGTCATAGATATCCCTCCACTTACGTTTTGGGATCCCAAAAAGCATACAAAATTCTATTTCTTCTGTGTCGGATTGTCGGATTCTGAATCGGATTGTTTGGCTTTTGGCTGAATGGCAAAATGAAAACTAAAAGCACCAACTCAGTTGTCCCGCCGAAATGTGACTTCTATCCTCGCAAGTGAATGACATTTGCAGCGTCCACGGTTACAAAAGAATATTTGTACTAACACATGTTATTTTCAGGTGCCAGACGCCCAAGTTTGGAGCGGCAGTTAACGCTTTACGATGACAATTATGAGGAAGGCTACGACGGCGTTGAGTCAAGGCAAGCAACCTATTTAAGTCCTTATTATTAAGATTAAAATTTGAATCGGAAGCATTCTAGCATTTGCAGTGTCTAGAGCACCCCGTCTAGTTAGCGTCTCCAAACAAGGACCGTGGGGTCACGGTTCTACGAACGTGGGGTCATCTAGTGGTTCGATTCGGAAGCAGGCGAACGGAATATTTCAAAATAGACCTTAAAAAGAAAATTATACAAAAAAAAACAAGAAGAAGTCATATATTATACTAATCAATTTGACAAATCAGTTGTATATAATTAATGTGATTGCGTCTTTTACCGTATAGTGTATGATAGTGGTCGTCAGCCTATGCTATCCAGTGGATAATTTGGTATAAGTAACGATGGATTGATTAGTTGCGTTTTTGCAGATACCATGGTGCCTGTTACCACGTTAACTAGATTTTCTATTAGTCGTTTTTGCAGTTACCCGTGGTATCTGACATACGGTTGCTCTGGAAAAACGACAATTGCCGGATTTGAACTTTTAGAAATCATCCAAAAACAAATACTGATATCCACTTACATCTATAGAGACATAACTTTGTTCCCACCAATTCGTCAGAAAACTAGACTCCTGAAGATGAACTTTCAGATACACGATCAGTTATCACGTCCGACCGTGGTATCAGATACCACGGTAACGGCAAAAACGACTTTAGACCGTGGCATCGGATACCATCGTATCTGAAAAAACGCAACTATAGATTGATTGAGGGCGTAGGAATGTGAAAATCCGGCCCTGGTAATAATGTCAATTTTCTATTTTAGCATGGACTACCAGTACAACGAAGACTCCACTAAGGAACACCGTAACGTTGCTAACCAATACTCAGGCTACAACGGAGTCTCGGATACAGACTATGGCTATGACCCCGGAGGCTATTATGGTGAAAACTACGACTATAGTTCCTATTACGAAAACGGAACCGCTGAAAACGAATACTATAACTATGCAGATGAACAATACTACCAGTCTTCCACTGACAAAGTACAAAGTGAAGATGTTAGATGGGCCGCCGACGGCTCGGAGACTTACTATTACGATGAAAGTGCAGAGTATCAGTACGATCAACAGTGGTATACATATGGTAATGAAGGTGGTTACCAGTATGAACATGAAGCGGGTGACGATGGTAGTGGTAAACCCTATGAATATGATGAGTCATATGTGGATAGCAATAAGGAAAATACGGAGTACTATTACGATGCGAACTATGATTATAGTCAGTATGATAGTACATACGATGGGCAATATTATGAGGAAGAGGGAACAGTGGATATTGAGGATGTTAGTGAGGTAAACCGAAAAGTGAAAAATGAACAAGATGTAAAGAAGGCTGAGGATGAAGAGAAACTACGGAGAGAAATGGAAGTTGAAGAACAGAAGTTGGAAAAAGAGTTGAAGCAGAAGAGAGAAAGGGAGGAAAAGCGTATGGCTGAATTAAAAAAGAAATTGGAGGAAGAAAAACTAAAAGACAAAAATCGGCAAGAGGAAATGTTGGCAGAAAAGAAACGGCTGGAAGAAGAGCGAGAAAGACAAATGCAGGAGGAGCTGGAATTCTTCGTGAAGGAAAATGAACGGCGACGTCAAATAGAACTCGAAAGAATAAAAGAAGAAGAGGAAAGACAAAAACAGCAAAAACTGGAAATGGAAAGAGCAGTGCTGGCTGACAGAAGAAAGTCTTTCGAAAAGCAAACTACGATATCTCAGCGCGGCTCTTTCGACCGGATGTCCTCTATAGACGAACGTCGCGAAGTACTTAGTGGTTCGGGGCACAGTAACGAAGTGCTATCTGGTCCTGGTGGGGACAAGCAACGGACCGAGAAAGACCTCAGTGACGATCGTTACGGGGGACCGTCTAAAAGTGACGGTTATAGTAGACGTTCCTCGGACTTACAAGAAGATGCTTACCCTTTGCAGCGTAGAGAGGGTGGTTACAGAAGAGATTCATCCCAGGTGAAAGAAGAAGAAGAAGGGTATAGTAGACGGTCCTCAAAGTTAGACAAAGGTGATGAGTTCGGAAGACAACCTTCTGATTACATAGAAGATGATGGCTATGGCAGGCAACATAGTCAAGAGGATGGCTATAGTAGACAGCCAAGCCAAGATGACGATTGGTCTAGTCAGTACTCGTCACCGAGAGAACAGAGCTTCGACGACGACCAGCACTTAGAGGGATTTATGGATAAACAAGGGAGTTCAACAGTAGCGGAGGTTCATGAAGACGAGGTTGACCGACAGGTTAGGCTTTTAATTTACTATCATGATTATTATTTCCGCGTTCAAAATTCCTGTCCTGTCCTTGACCTACCCGAAAACGCCCCGCTGCCTTGCCTTTCCACCATCATTGGGACTTCTGTCTATGAATGAATGAATTTAATGCACAATAAGCCAAGGGTCATGGCAAAAATGAACGAAACAAGCACTAATAAGCAGTCAGAATCAGTCCAAAATCCTATTATTCCAAGTTCCTTGTTCTGTCGCAGACAATCCAAACTTAATTGAAAACACGCAACCCATACACCATCATTCTCCATTTGTGACGCAGATCAGAATCTCGTTGCTGCTTACCGTTTGGTTTGGTATCGTTCCCGTACCGAAATTTATCTCCTGAAATTGACCGAGACAAAGTGAATCAGATTTCGACCCGATTTCAGGTTGGTTTCTTCTTCTGATCGATCGGAATTTCGGACTCGACCGATTCTGTGGGTCGAAACCCACTGGAATTTTGGCCTCGGGCAGAGCCGGGACCGAAATTTCGGTCGTTTCGAGGAAGAAACAAAGCTGAAATCGAGTCGATATCTGTTTTACTTTGTCTGGGTCGATTTCAGGCGGGAAATTTGCGTACGGTAGGGGCGTGACCTTGTAAGACAGGCCAAAGTCGACCCAGCTTCAGATGGGCACCTAGAGCTGGCAGGAAGGGTTTAAGTAAATAAGTAAGTACTTAATTTATAACCCGCCATTTTGAAAAAGAGAAAAAAAACGAAAATAAATAAAACACATAAACATACAGAAAAGGACACTTAATTTTTAATCTTGGGTGTGCGACTGCATCAGGATGGCTTGCCACCCGACCCCTATTGCACTTCTGGTTGAGCCCAGAAAATCGTGGATCAGCACCGTCGGTTTTTCCATCCCTACCACGCATAGGGCAAAAGTAAGGACCGATCTTCCCTGTTCCCTTACCAAAATATTTTCGCTAGGGTCCGAGAGGTAAACTTTCTGCCCTCGTAATCAAGCATTTATTTATTTGCTAAAATGATACAACACTGGAGAACTTGGTCTATTGGCCTAGAAGGAAAAGAATCTTGTGTAGACCTAGCTAAACTACAACTTAAAGATTAAAGGAAATGAAACACAACCGAAAAAGATACAAAAAAGAGGAAAACAAAACAAAAGAAGGGTAAGGACTAAGGAGGGTAAGGGTAAGGACTGAGTTCCATTCCTCGCCATAACGCTCAACGGTTGCTGTACTCGCGAAGTACTCGCAGTACACAGACAGGGAACTGAAAGTTAACTAGAATAAAAGATGGTGAAACTTGAGTGAAGTCGACAAGAGCGACACGACTGGAAACATGTCTCTCTGGGGGATAAGTTTGCACACGTATTTTTCTTTGACGTAAAGCAATGACTGCGCACAGGGTGGTCTCGTCCAAGAGATATTTTGAGACATTTTGTGGTCTCCGACGGTCTGAAACGTTTTTTCCCCAAATCTGATGCCAAAGTAAGTTAAGCCAGTATCCGAATTCTAACTTAATAAATAAATATACTAACCTATCCGGGTTTCTCAATACTTATTTTGCTGTATTTACTTTTCTTCGTCTTATTCTATGGATCATTCGGATATTTATTTATTTATTCCCCTCAGAACTGAGGAGTACAAAATAATGTATAAAACAGAACTATGCCTAAACAATCTGGTCCATTCAATAATACTCTTAACTAAATACAGATCGACGGCTGGGCATATTTCAAATAACATAAATATATGCTGTTTTACGACATGGTGTTCTTTTACATTTGGAAGCGGTTTCTGCAACGTCTTAGAACGTATCCTGTCTTTTTTAGAGGCGTTTCTTCAGATCCTGTAATTTCCCACGCCTTTTATTTTTTATTTTTTGGATCTTGCGCGTCCCGCCCATGTCGGAAGTTCCGAACTACTAAACCCGTTTTCTCTATCTTCAAGCACTAGCCGTTTGCATTCGACGTAAACTACCTGCGCTTCCAAACACCCCGCAATCTAATTGTCTTGACCGCAGTCTTTCTTTCTAGGCACTGGAAGAGCGGAGGCCACTAGATGCCTCTGAGGAACCGCACAAGCCAAAGCAGAAAAGCGTATCATTCGAAGATGAAGTTCAGCCAGCTGTGGAGAAACTTGAAGTACTTAAGGTGGACCTGGGCGTGCGGGTGACCGACAAGATGACTCCTCGGCAGAGATGGCTCTGGGCGTTCAACAAGATCTGCAACCAAGTCAATGTAAGTGCGCTTTGGTTTTTATAGACCCAGCTTACCTTATAACGTAGCTTAGCTTACCGCTTGCTGATTGCTCAGGCTAGACAGGTGACCAAATGGAAACAGTTTCAGCTTTATAAATTACTAACGCACCAAGTTCCCCAACTGACAGAATTTATGCGTAGACTTTTTTAGGACAAACTTAGCCAGTCATCAACAGCCTGAAATACTCTAAAGTGAGGCATCATATACAACGATTGAAAAGGCCTGTATTGGCTCGACAAGAAAAACAAAACACATGAAAACAGTGTTTATGGCACTTGCCTTCCGGAAAAGCGCCATACACCGATAACCTTTCCGTCTGTTGGTCAACGTCTGTTGGTCAGTCCGGGGGATCGCGAGTTAGGGTACTTCCAGATGTGCTAGAACGATGAATCTTGGCTGGCGTATTAGGACCCGAACAAACTAATTTAGAAGTCGTTACTTCCACAGTCCGACCGTTGTGAGGGGAGCGGAGGGAGGGGGAATCCTGAATCTTGAGGTATACATAACTTATGATCGGGAGATCGGAAGTTTATGAAACTTGATATTTGGAAAGATCTTCTGTCTCAGAGGTCCCATTTGTAGTCGGGACTGGATCCGGGCACTTTGGGGGGGGGGGGGGGGGGAGTTCGAGGGGGTACCGGAAATCGTGTGACACGCTCAGAGTGGAGGGATCGGGATGAAACTTGGTGGGAAGAACAAGCACAAGCTCTATTTACATTGTCCGGAATCCGGAATCTCGTGGTATGTATAACTTCTGAACGGCTGATCGGATGTTTATTAGACTTGTTATCTGGAAAGACCTTGATAATTTTCAAATAAACAGAATAAATTACAATATTTGTTGTTTGACAATAATCGCAAATTTGGTTTATAACCACGATAGTCGATTTTTACAATAATCTTTCATCTATCTATTTCTATCTAACCTTACACCGAAAATCCGCTACTGAGCACCTAGTAGTTCGAGTTCTACAATTTCCTTAGGAAAGTCACATATTACAACTTCCGGTCATTCGTATACTTATGCAACAGATCACGGTAGAAACAACTTGTTTCCTGCCTGAAGAGTCAACTTGAAAGCAACAATGACCAAAAGGACGTCTAAAAAGCTGGAGTTGAAAAAAGGCGCGACATTCTTCCTACTAGACAACGCCGGATAACCACACGAACGTATTTCTTCATTTCGTCTCATTTCAACTTTGAACTGACCTAGTGGACGTCTAAAACTGAATAATATTCTAACATTTTTGACAGTTCTGTTTTGCTTGAGGCTAAGTCGTCACAGCATCCCGAATCCGCAGCTGTACACGTAAATTCTGGAAAAAATCGCATATTTTCAAGAAAAAATATGTAAACGCTAAGGCCAGTAAAACTATCCACACACTTAATAATTAATGGATGCGAGTTGAAGGGAAACGGGTGCAAGCCAAAAGAGAGGCGAATTGCTTTCACGGTCTGAATAGGATTTCGCAGGAAAGGAATAAAGTACATTTGTGTTCACAAAAATGATTCCTGTCGACTGGTGATTGTTTCTCCTTTGTTTTCCGGTATATCAGTTAGCTCCTTTAAGTTTGGGAATCTTTCGTTCCGCAACAGTGTAGGTCTGTTGACGGCTGTTGATTAGTTGCTTTGTCGGTTGTCTGCGTATGCAGCTGGTTAGTGCCTGCGGGCCTGCATCGCTCATTGGGTGGTTTGGCGGCGAAAGCCATGTCATTTGCTGCAGACTTCACGTCTTAAAGGCCAAGTATCGCTTCTTGAAATATTATACAGGCTTAAAGACTGCACATTCACACACAAGCCGCTGCCATGGTTAGCTACCCCTTGTAAAAAACAACAACAACAGACAAACCATTCAAGATTCAAGTAACGCAGGTGTGGATCTCGTGTTTCACTGCCCTAGTTTGGGAGTGCGACGCGTGTTTGGGGACAAATCATCCGACGCTTCCGTGATTTTCCACATTAGATTAAATTTTATTTTACGCATGTGTACAAAACATTTGAACCCTTTGAAGCTGGGTGGACTTTTGACTTGCCTTCAAGAAACACTACTAACCCTCGCCCCAATGGCCTTGTACTAACCCTCGCCCCAATAGCCCTGAAGCCAGAGCCCTGTCTCTGCCAAAGTGGCTGTTTTTGTTGTACTTAGTTTATCAGTAAACGTAACTTGAAGTTGAACTTGAACCAAGAGGGACTCCTCAAAAGGAGTCTTCGGAGAACGGCGAGAATACGCCTGGACCTCCAATGTGTCTCTTGGTTTACTTACCCTCAAAAGAACTCCCACCTCCTCTACGCCTAAGACTCCATAAGTTTCTTCCCGATATGTGTCTCATCCGCACAGTCAAGCCAACCAGTCCGGATTTTCATGATACTGATGATAGCTAATTTTGCTATTATTCAACATTTCTTGCCGATATCTGTTGCCTCCCAGTTACAACCGTCAATCACTGTTCCTTTTTGCTGCCTCTGCGACACCTTCCGCATTCCGGAATCTGGGGTGTCCGACCGGTTTTTGGCATGACTTCACAAGGATAGGCACCACTGAGATTCAAACAAGCGACCCGTCGCTTATGAGTTCTGCGTGCTAACCATTCGGCCAAGACGGACCAGGCCATCCCTTGTCCGAGCACTGCGTGAAAGCTCAGCTCCGGGCTTCTTCCTTGAGAAGTCCATCCCCACCCAATTCAAGCGCGAAAGGGATCGGTTCATTACTCACCCTTCGAAGGACTCAACGGGGGGAAGTTGTTTAGGTCCTTGCCCGAACGCTTTTCAGGAAGTGCTATACAAAATGTGATAATGTGTCTAATAGATTGTGCACTCATGGGTTGAGCGAATCTTTACCGCTCCGCGATGTCCCATTGTTGGATTGAGTGTGGGAAGGGGTGGGTAGGAAGGAGGTTGATTGTTTTCGCTCTAGGGTAAGGAGCTGATTGCTCAGCCTCTTTCTTAAACTGACGGATAGATCCTTCAGGCACGCTTTCTGGGATCCGAGACGTAAGTGAGGGATATCTATCGAATAGTAGGTCTGTCCGGCTGTCTCGAAGAAAGATGTCTCGAACGCTTTGACTTTTTAATGAAACTCGCAAGTGGATTCTTTCGGTCGGTAGTGAGGTTAATTTTGTGAATGTTTTATGTTCCCGTGTGTTCGTAAAACGAATATTTCCACGCCGCTGTCACCAAAGTCCTGACTGACTTATCGACCTTATTTACTTTCCGGCGATGTTGTCATTGGTACATACTTCCGTTCGGGATTCCGGTGACGACTTTGGCTTTGTTTACGGAGACCACCAAAGTAGTTCGGAAGTCCTACAAGATATGTAAAGCTCAGTGTGTTCAAACTCGGTCTGAGTTGAAAAAAAAGAAGCTAGGTCCCTTTTGCGCAACCAGAGGTAACCTTCGTCTTAAAAAATGAGATTAAAGAAGTGAACGAAAACCGGTATTTTTTTGTGTTCAGCTCTTGTTAAGGGGAGGTACAATTTACTAAGAAGATATGGTAATTGTTCAAATGGCATAAACACTTCATACATGTCAGTGTCATAGACAAATGACGCTTGGGTAAAAACTAAATGGTTTGTAACACGAAATAACAAAACATAGCCTAAGACATTAACAGTTGAAACAAACACAAACAGCAGCACGAGAATTTTGGGACAGGATAACTGACGATCAGAACAAGTACAAATACCAGCACGAAAATTTTAGGACGCGGGACATACAATAGTTGCGTTTTTGCAGATACCATGGTATCTGATACCACGGTCTAAAGTCGTTTTTGCAATTATCGTGGTATCTGATACCACGGTCAAAAGGCGTTTTTGCAGTTATCGTGGTATCTGGCCAGTTATCGTGGTATCAGATATTTAGATACTACGGTCCGACCTTAGTAACTGGTCGTGGTAGCTGAAGAGTCATCTCACGTTCATTAAATTTTGTCAGATTGGTGAGAAAGAAGTTTAGCACTTATAGTGATGTAATTGGATATCTGTTTTTCTTTTGGGATGAATTTGAAAAGTGCAATTTCGGCAAGAGTCGTTTTTGCAGAGCACCGTGTATCAGATATCACGATAACTGCAAAAACGACTAATTGCAGATCCAGTTACCGTGGTAACAGATACTATAATATTAGCAAAAACGCAACTAATGAAAGTAAAAGGAGACACACTGTGCCACGGGACAGGAGATGGGCCCTGACGGACTGGACTCATTGTCCTAAGGTCAATGTCCCCGTTCTGTCAGGCTCTACATTTGAAGACATTTTTTGTGAAAAAAAGTGCTTTCATAATGTAACCAATGTTTGGTTCCGCGAAGATCTTTTTTAAAGGCCATGGGAATCTTGATTGGATGAACTGGTGGGGACATTCGTGTGGTTCGACGATTTTTTTTTTTTTTAATGCCGTAGGAATCTTTCATTGCATGAACCTCGGAATGAATTGGTAGGGCATTCTGTGCTAACCCTCCATGCATGAATGATGAAAAGAGCTTTTGTTGAGTCGGTGGGCTACAGGTGCGTTAGCCTACTCTTGCTCTAATGGATTTTGTTCCAACAAATAAATCTTCTAGTTGACGGTAGCAGTAGAGCTATGTCTACTGTTTTGTTTCCCGTAGTCTATTGTGAAAAAGTTGCTATACTCTTGATGACTAACTCTTAACACAGGATTGAGTTGTTGAGTTTGAGCCGTTAGTGCTACGTTTTCTCGTTCTTCCGGATGATCACTGGCGTGTTTTGGACTTAGTCATATAGAGTATTCCTCGCACCCGATCTGCGTAGCTTCCATGCAAATAAGGTCTCGTAGTTGATCTTTCGGTCCAGTTTCAGTTAGGCTATGCCTGTGAAACTTTGTTGAGCTTTGCTTGCCGAAAATAAGGATAGAAAACGAAACCATCGCGAAAAGAGCCAACCGTGTCCCGATTATCTTTCGGGAGGGGGGAGCAAAATTGGAGCGTGAAGGAGTCTTCCGGACAAAAGGCTCAGTCCGAATGCGACAGTGCAGAATTGATAACTTGAGCATACGTGAATACGTGAACTTGGTTTTCTTAGATGACTAGCCATTGGCATTGATCTATTTCTTAATTTTAATAGAAAAATGTTCAAGGAATCTGGCTAAGACCGGATGGCTAAGACAAGACGCAATTTTCGGGAGCGAATATTAAATTTTTTGGGATCCATCGAAACCTTTAGTCTTGTTAATAAAAAAGAAAAGAAAAAGCAGGGTATTCGCTATAAGTTTCGACTAACAGGTAATTTTTGTGAAGGAGTTGGAGTATTTATTATTTATCCTTTGACAAGGGTTGGATAAGCGTGGATAAACAAATTATAACTTGGTTTGAAAGTTCTTTCTGAGCTGTCCCGAGGAACGAATGATTTGACTTTAACTACAAATGATGTAAAGTAAGTAAGTAATTTATTTATGACCCGCCATTTTGAAAAGGCGGAGTAAATGAAGAAAATAAATAAAACACATAAACACACAGAAAAGACACTTAATTTTTAATCTTCGGTCAGGAAGCAATGGACGACGTCGTGCCCTGGTGGGGCCCTGTTTTCCATGATTTTTGAAAGCGATGAGGAAACATCCAAAAGGGTAACACTTGCATCTTGAATTTCTCCGTCAATGTATGGTTATGACATAATTTCGGTGTGTTGGAGATTAGGAAAGTAATTTTATCTAAGAAGTGATTTGACTTTAATTCCAGAAGATGTTTTTGATGTTTGGAAAAATGTTTAATCTAAGAAATTGTCCCGAATGCAGAAAAAATGTATTTCTGTCTGGAAAATCCAGATGACTAATCACAGTGAATTTATACAAGTGATGTTAAGGATAATCTGTAGCAAACAAAGATGTAAGCTCTTTCTTCCTTCATATTTTTCGAATAAGAATTTGTACTCAAATTTCACTGATAACTTAGAAATGTCCAAGAAGGGCCGAAATATCGCTGTAGGAAATCTTAGCTGACGTGTTCGTGTAGCACCATTTTTAATTTTTTTTCCAATCAGTTAGCTGAAGGAGTAATCATTCATATTATACCTCTTCTGTACATCCTTTAAATCGTGTTATTAGAGATGTTCGTTTGTGACAAATTTCTAATCAAAAATTCGCTCCAGTAATTGTTCTATTTACACATACAGTATCCTGGAGGTTCTTAGTATTCCATTGCGGTAATGCGGGCTTCGCTGCGGTTTATGCTATCTTGGCTTTTAGTCCTGTTCAGTTGCAAATGGATGCCCGCAGGGCGATTCCATTAAGCTTATCGTAACCCTGTGTAGCTCCCTGAGGTGACTTATATTAGACAGAAAGTGCGATTGGGCGACGCAGTTCGGGAAGGTTAAAGCCTGATAAAAGCAAGTGTATACCCTCAGGGCAGGTCAGTCTTGTCCAGTGGGGCGAAGATAAAGAAATGTGTGACAGTTATTTTTCGGTGAACGTGAACCCTGGAGTTTCTTATGCGAACCGTGTTTGATTAGTCATTGGCCGAATTTCAGTTTTTGGTGGGATGAAACAGCAATGTCCACACAATAAGATTTCTTTCTTCTGTCCCATAAGTTGCTTAGTTGATTATTTGTTATGTGTTTTGGATTCATCCGTGATGTACGAGGATATGGACGGCGTACGAAAAAATGACATTTAATAGTAGAAATGCAAGCAACGACTATAATTAAAGGAGTTGATTTAGAAGACCAAATTTTTGGAAGAACCATTAACTAACCACAGGAACGATTATTGCGGACACGGTTGTGAAGTTTTGCGAGACCTTAACCGCAGCTAATATTATTCACAGCTGACGTTTGCGGTTATTCAGCAAGTTTGGTGACAGTGAGCTTAGCGGAGCATTTTTATCAACTTATTATGGGGGATTTACGCATATAGGATTTGAAAAAAAAAAGATCTTTCAAAGAAAAATACAATACTAAATAACCAGCTATGTGACTGTGCGAAACGGATGTGTCAGCTTAGATTTAATCTAGCGATTTGTTGGCCCTTTTTTCAAGGACCCTTGCCAAGAAGGGCCGAAATATTACCTTAATTCGCATTTCGGAGCGAATTAAGATCAGTCTTGGTGTGTTGAATCGCTCCATCATTGATGATTTATTTGGCATCAGATGCATCAGTAGTACTTCGGTGGAATGGTATGCCCATACCATTCCACTCCTCATCTAGCGACTTTTTGAAGGCTTCCTCGTTGGGGCTGATACAGTTTCGTTGGTCAGACTGTTCCATGTGTTGACAACTCGACATGAGAAGAATTATTGTTGTCGTGTCGGGTTCTGACAGATGGCTTAAACAGCTCCATAGAGTGTCCCCTTCTATCTGCGCCAACACTCTGGACAATGGGCACAAAAATTGGGGTTGCTCTTGTGAGGTCAGCTTATACGTCATAAGCATGTCAGCTCGCCGTCGTTGAAACAAAAGTATTGTCAATTGCTCGGTTAAATCTCAGCTGAGGTAGCCGTTCATTTCGGTCACATAGTTCGCAGTCAGTTTGGACTGAAAGGAAATGCATAGCAGTTAGGCTATGTATAATCTTTTAATTACCAGTCAAATATTTTTCTTCGACTTATTTTCTGTTTTCTGACAGTGCAAAACGGAAACGTCAGCTGAATTTTGTTAGATATATATTTCGACCCTTCTTGGCAAGGGTCCTCTTCAGGCTCAAGCCGCTGTATGGAGCTGTGATAAAATACAGCTTACGTATCCGTTTTTCACTGTCAGATATGATTCGCAATCAGGTTGGGCTGAAGGAATATTTTTTTCTGATTTTTTTTTCTGAGAGTTTCAAGCCACTAACTTCCGCATTGCGCAACTAGGTCACTTCACACTCGTACCGATTCCTGGCTAGAACTAGCGACCCGAGGGTATGACTTCTACACGTTGCAGATGCGAGAATGTTTCAGAATTAACTCCTTTGACAAAGGAATGCAACTGTCGTACTGGTTTGTTCCTATGTTTCACTTATATTCAACTCTTTCTTCGAATTTCCTTATCTGCGGTTCCACAGATGTTATCAGATGAATTACTTTCTGTGTAAAAAATCTTAGCGTTATGAATGTTGGTGAAAACAGGTGTTAGGAAATCGGAAGTAAAGACACGGATCAGTTTTTGTTTCGAACTTGAATGGATAAATTACATTAGTTACATTTGTAAAATCGAATATGGTGCAGTGTAGGCCAATGAAAAAAAGTGTTTCCAGAGTAAGATTTGCTATATTTCGGAAATTTAAAGCGCGAAAGAAAAGTGAAACTTTGCAAACATCAAATCTAATAACATCAAAGAATAAAAACATCAAACAGTTTTACCACCCGTTAATCTGAGAATTTGATCCTAATGTCAAACATAATTCAAAAGCTTTCTGGAGGGCAGTTAGTAAGAGGTTCAACCAGAGTCATTAAGTCAGGCTGTTCCAACATCCCCTCATTTCTTCGTGACACGTTTGTGCGCACAAAGTTCTGACTTGTCGTCACGGAGATCAACTATGTGCAACACACTCAACCCACAAGTTGAAACTCGCTTTTGTCTTTTTTTGCGGTATTTTCAAATGCCTCAAAACAAAAGTAAAATCTTAATAAAACTTCACTAATGAGATCACCAGGCTTAGTCCCTTACCAGTCTGTACTAGAAAGATGCTCAGTTGGATGTCTAAATGCTTAACATAATAGCACAATTTTTTTTGAGATTGCGAATTTCGAATTTCCCGCCAAATTTCCAACCAAATCACAAAACCGCTTCGAGAAGTACGCGGAAACGTACTTGTGAGCCGGACAGCGATTGCCGAAATACTGTTTTCGAGCCACAGCCGAGCCACTGTTTCTGTGTGGGATCGCGGAAAACTCTTTTATATCTAATCCATTAGATTTCCGCTTAGGCTATTCCTAGTAAACTTTTTAACGCGACAGATTCGTCTATCTAAGTTTTCTTTCCCCATTGGAGTTTTGACGACTTCGTAAGGCCATAAATTTTAAACTACTTTTCATCTGAAACTTCGTAATTTCCGTCGCCCATGACAAGGTATCCATAAGTGGATAACGCTTGGAATTAAATGAGGAAATTCCATTCTCAAATTTTGTTTTTAGTACTTGCCATTTTTAGCAGAACTCGGGAATTGTTGGATCATTCTTCTTCTGCAAACATTTTCTACCAGCTTTGTGTTGCCCAATACTTGTATTTAGCAGGACTGATGTCATACTCGGTACATATCCCGTAATCTTTTATAATTTAAGTTATTCTTATATTGTCAAACAAAATTATGAAATCACATTTGTTGCGTTTTTTGGCTAATCGATCCTCTTTCCTTCAGTTCCGTAACTTTTGATCTATTCTACCCATTTTTAACTATTCAGGTCACTTAGGTTCTAAAATAAACCCATTTACGTTCGTATAATTATAGTGACAAATCAGAAAAGTTTTGGTGGTTTTCAAGAAACAACTAAGAACAACAAAGTCCGCCTTAGGCACTGTAAGGGATGAGTTTATTTCCCCCAAAAGCCAGAGGGGCCATGGCAGGAAAATAAATTAGTAGAAAAATACTCACGGATTCTGAATATAATATAATTAACACCAAAAATAAACAAACATATCTCAGCTCCTTACCCCCAAAAAGAATCTCGATGCTTCATAGCATATTTGAGAAACCTCTCAAACTGGCAAAGGTCACCAAAATGCTTCTTATACCAAATCATCCTTTTTCACCATTTCCCTTCTCACTCAAAGCAAATGAAAAATGACAAGCCGCACATTGGGCAAAAGCAAGGATCAAAACGGAACTTACCCTTCCATGTATCTCTTCTTCTTTTCTTCAACGGGAGACACTCCGCCACCAAACGCCATCCATTTCAGTTCCCCTCCCCTAAGCCCCACTTTAAAATAAAATGTACGCCTCTTTATATTTGCGAGCATTGCCGTTTCAGACCACATATAAAGATCTCAGATTTTTCCTGATTTTTTTTGAACTTCGAATGGTTTCGTGAAACACCGTGGCTACAGTCTGGAATCTCTCTCTTGGCTCACAGTAGCCTAAGCCCACAATAGTCACAATGTGGTCAAAAAGGCGACGTTCTAGTCTGCCTGACATCGACAAACTACTGCTCTTTCAAACTGCTCGTCGTCTTGATGTCCCGAATTCTAGACGATTAAATTGTGACCTGAACGGTGACCTTTCGAAAAGTATCGGTGATCTGATGAATATGAAAACATGTGAGAACGTCCGGAAGCTTGAGGATCGGACAGGGGTCAGTGTCGATGACATTATGAAAAAATTAAAACCCAGCCAGGAAGAAGAAGAAGATAACATGGATATCATTTTAAGACGAAAGGCTAACGAGTCGGACAGTTTGGATGGAATGTCTTTCCCAGCTGGTCGAGCTGTTATGGGAACTGTAAACTCCAGCCTTATGACCGAGGGAAATAATATGAGCGTGGTCATGAGAAACGATTCCGAAGAGCTGCACGAAGTGGAAGACATGTTCATGCCGTCTGTCAGAGCTAGGACGCATAAATTATCGATGATTATAAGGCGAAGGAGGAAATTGTCACTGGTTGCTGATGTAAGTTATTTTGTTGTTGTCATTTGGTTTCGGATTGATCTCTTTCATGACATCGAATTACATTTCATCGTTTCATATGTATGATGGTTTTTTTGTCTTTTAAGCGACCGTGATTGGGTAGCTACATGCAGATCGTCACTCTGCGAAGGGGTAAGATTAAACCCTAGGTATTTCAACTGATCTAATAGTCTATCTGTTTATCTGATTTATTCGACCAACATAGCATACAAATTCATAAACAAGTGCGCAGGCGCTCAGACGTGGAGTGTGAAAGTAAAATGTTAATCATATTTTATGTACAGACAGCGTTAGAACCAAGATATTTCACATCCCCAACAACCAAACAAGTATTGAAATAACCTAATTTGTAATCATCCCACTTTGAAAGCTTTCAATGTAAACAAACTGCAAGTATAAATCCAGAGAAATGTTGAACATCTTGCACGAACAGCTTGAGTTCGAACACTGAACGGTCTGCCAGCCAGTCCCACCCTTTAAATCTCTTTTCCATTAGCAAGGTAATCACCAGTGCAATAAATTAAATCGTAAAAGCCGAATACCCCCTTTGTCATAATTAATTAAGAACGACATATCATCGATCATATGACAAAACCGTCCAGTTTCCAACTGTTCATATTTGTTGCTGTTACACCAAAGTCTCATCCATAGATATATCTCCACAAATATACAAGAGTTGAACTTGACACCTGTCATAGACGAGCTTAACTCATGGGAAATCTGGGCACAGCTGCCCATGAACGGGAGAAGGGGGGGGGGGGGGGTCGGGACCCATTAAAATGCGTATTTACACCTCTATTTCCTCTAATATACCAGCTTATAGTTTGATTCCGGTTACGGGTCAGGAACTTTTTACATGGGCAATTTGGGCCCACTTCACTGTCAGAAGTTTCATAACAGATAACACGAAGATGCACAGTTTCAACAGATAATGCGTAATAGATAACACTTCGGATGTTATCTGTTGTGTTTGAAAACGTTATGTATGAAATGTTATGCATAACAAGCTTTGTTAGGAAGAGCCAAGGAAGCATCTACTGACTTTATTCCTTAACGTCATGATGTCGGAAAACTCAGCAAACTCTCTTTTTGGCGTTTTTTCAGTTCTTCCTGGCGGCAATGCTTTTTATGCATAACATTATGAAACACAATAGATAATATCCGAAGTGTTATCTTTTACGCATTATCTGTTGAAACCGCGCATCCTCGAGTCATCTGTTATGGAACTTCTGACAAGCTTTGAAGTACCCCGCATGGTCTTATATATGTTGCTGTCACACCAAAATCCGCATCTATACATACAATTCACAAGTATGCAATACTTGAACTCGAGACATGCCATAGATGGACGTAAATCATAGAAAATCTGGGCCCAGTTACTCATGAACGGGAGGTTGGGGGGGGGAAGGGGCATAAAATGCATATCTGGACCTAAATATGCTCGACTATACCAGCTTATAGTTTGATTCCAGTAACGGGTCAAAATCTTTACTCATGGGCGAGTTGGGCCCACTTGCCCATGAACGGGGAGGGTGGTTCAACTCAACATATAAATCCCCAGCCCTATGATCCAAAAGCTTTTAAAGGAATTTCATCGCCATATCTCCTTACTTACTCTCCTACTTAGGCCCAATTGCCCCTGAATCAAGTGGGGGTGGGGTTCAGACCCGCAAGAAGGAAAAAGATACCTGTTGATTCCTGTCACCGGTAACGAACTTTATTCTTGGGCAATCTGGGCCTAGTTGCCCATGAACGGGATGGGTGGGAGAGTTGCAACTTTGAAACTTCCCACAAGTACACGGAATTTTATCGTCTTATGTCCAACTCTGCTCAAGTTAAGAACATTTCTCACTGGGCTATCTGGGCCCATTTGCCCTTGATCTAAGTAGGTGTGGGGGATGGGACCCCAAAAGGCACAATTAGACCCCAATACCCACAAGTGTACCAAGTTTAACTTGATACTTGCACTGGTTCACGAGTTCACTGTAAAAAAAAATCTTGCAGTATTTGCTACTGGGATTAATCTTATCTTTATTGAGATAAGATTACCCATAATTCAGATTAATCTTATCCCAATAGAGATAGGATTAATCCCAGTAGCAAATACTGCATCCTTATTCGGAGAAACTTTTTACAGTGTTATGAGCTCCACAAAATATGGTGAGAACCGAAAGCTGAAAGCTGCTACAGCGCTCGCAATAGTGGATTGTTCCAAGCAAGGCCCCCCCCCCCCCCAAACATACAAAAATAACCGTTTTTATTGGCTTTTCCCTCTGATCTGTGTCTTTTTTTTTTACTTTTTTGTCCGACCCGCTTGCACCCCCCCCCCCCCCGAAATAAATTCCTGGATACGGGCCTGGTTCCAAGGAACACTCTACTAAAAAACAGTCGACGTCGAAATACCAAGACTCCCGAAACCAAACTTGATTTGAGAACCTTTCTTCCGTCACTAATCTCTTAAAACTGAACTGACGATGCGCTCCCTCATTTTCTGAGCATTCAAGTTTTAAATTTTGCACTAGCATTCTTGTGCGCTGAAGCCATTTGAAGAGCATTTTCGTTAGTTATGATGAACAGCAACGAGTTTTTGTAACTGTTATGAGGCTCCATTACATACAATTCGAGGGTATTCGTCCGAACAATCACAACCTTTTTGGGAGCCCAGACGTCAGTGACGGGATACCACGTCGTAATTTACTACTCTGTCTGTAATCATGATAGCTTTTGAACTGGTAGGCTCGATGGTCTGTGGGACGATGGATTTAGACAAAGTCCTAAATTTAAGGGTGGGCTCTACAAATTAAGGCTTGATAAAAATATATTCTGGTCGACTAGATTGACTAAATTAGGGTGACACGCTGAACTCGGGGGATCATTATTATAGTCCAGCGTAAACATCGAATTCGATCCAGTCTTATATCAAAACAATGGCTAAAGACGTGAAGTAAGCTACGAAGTTTGACAGTGAATATGCGGCCCGTAGTTTATTGCAGGTTCATTTCGTTCAGTCCAGGAACAGCCTGACGACCCTTGTCAAGGGTTGCCGAAATATCGCTGTCAAACATCGTAGCTGACTTTCCGTGTTTAGCCATTACGAGCGCCCTGGGAATTGGGAGAAAATATATGGGAACTTGGGAAGTGTAAATAGGCGGTCTAGTGGTCTTTACTTCTGCCCAGTGTGTGGTTGTGTGGATGAGAATTTGTTTAATTTTATGTGCGAATGTGTGGAACTGAAGGATTTGAGAGTTTGGGGTTAGGCAGCTTGGAAGGTTTTTGCGGATAGGCTGGAAGCATAGAGAAGACTTTTTGTAGAAAAGATTTATTAGAAGAGTTGATGTTTGTTATTTATTTGTTTTGTATTTTGTTTTGTGTGCGATGGCCCTCGGGCTTTAAGCAAATATATCATATCATATCATATATTTTTCCCAGTCAACTTGAGATCAAGGAGTATTTTCGATCGAACCAAAAGCGTCTTCGTCAAATTGAATGGATTATCAGTAAAGGGAAAGAAGGCTTGTATCATATTAACCCCACCAGATGAATTTCTAGACCGGAGTGGTACGGAAATGTTGGTTAAACACAGTTTCTAGGTCAAGGACCACTGAGGAGTGAACAAGACCAAAGGTTTCGATGGGATCTCAAAAAAAAAATATTTATTGGACCTTGATCCAGAAAATCGAATTTTGAAGATTTCCTAGTCTTCGCCAGACCCCTTTTACATTTTGCTATCTATCGTAACCTACCGCCTGAATATGTAAAAAATAATGTCACATTTTTTGCAACTTACGACCAAACGACTACTCAGATGAGAAAACCAAGTTCAGATATGGGCTCAGGAAGGATGTTTATTCCAATGTCTCATCCTAATCGACTTCAGAAAAGTCCTTTACTTTCACAAAATTCTTCGTATTTTTGCAGCATTCCCGGCGAGCTGCATGCAGAGCAAAAGAGCCAGTGACATTGAGAGGAGAACCTTTCAATCCAAATTTGCGGGTTTTGGCAAATTTTGCCAGCTTGTCTGTCAAGGAAATAAAGTTCAAAATGCAGTTCAGCATGTCTCCTTACCCCGTTACCGAATCTCTAATCGACTTCGGAAACAAGTTTAAGCTTCAAACAAATTTACAGTTTCGGCCGAATCCGGTTGAATCATTTGTCCGGCAAGAAGACTGGTTTTCAGTTCAAGTTCAGATATGGTTTTAGCGGACCTCCTTACCCCTTACACGACTATCTCATTAGCTTATAAGACATACTTTTTTGTACCCTTAATTCGGAACCCCCTCCTCTGCCTCAAAATATCTAAAGGACCCATCTACAACTTGGACAATCCAGACAAGTAGATCGCCCGGAATCCAGCAAAAACCGGAAATTTCTTTAAAAGTAAATGTTTTCTTTGAAGTTGATTAAATGTTCGATTAAGGGGTTAGAAGACATCTTGAATCCATAAAAGACAATAGTTTTCTACCCGAACATATAGTTCGTCCGGAATCCGGTCGAAACCGGAACATTTTTAAAAGTTAAAGTTTATCTGAAGTTGAATAGAGGCTCGATGTAGGGATAAGGAGATACGCTGAATTCGGTTTGACCTTTCATTTTTTGCCGGACAAGTATTTCACCCGGAATCCGGCAGAAAGCAGAAAGGTTCGATCAGTTTCGTCGAAGTAAATATGACGTATAGGGCTAAAAACACATGATGAATCCATGCCTGAACTTGGTTTTCCCAGATGACATTGGCATTAATCTGTTTCTAAATTTTCTTGTAAAAATGTTCAAGGAGTATGGCTAATACCGGATATCTACAAGACGCAATTGTCTGGATCAAATAATAAATTTTTGGGGACCCCGTCGAAACCTTTGGTCTTGTTTTTTTTTGCTTCGTCGGAACGCGAAACACTCTTGATCAGGTTCTTGAAGCTGCAGATCCCGGATATTTTTTTTTTTTTTAATCATTGCCGCATCAAGCCGATAATTCAACAGAAGTCGGCAAAGATTCGCGGGCTATTTTATCAGACATGCAGTTTCCTTTCTTTTTCGCAGCACTGCCAAACAAACCCCATTTGGAGATACGGCACATAGTTTGTTCTTTTTCGTATGGCACTTCATGACTTTGACTCAAATTTAGGTTCTGGTTCTTTTATTATTTACAATACTTACAGACATAAATAATCAGTTACTCCCGACAGAGAGTAAAGCTCGATTGTCACGGCACAGTCCAGGAAAAGCTGCGATTTTTGTGAAACTTGATGGCTGATAGAAGCAAATACCCTTAGATGCTGCATTTGAGTACCCGTACCGCATCTGGCCACGGCTGGGGGATTGAGAGGGGTACATCCCAAAAACTTTGTGACATGCGCAGAGACCAAACGGGTTGAGTGATTGGGGTAATACTTTGACAGTACACAGGTAAGGCTCCAGATTGGCCGCCTCGGCGGTGGTGTGTATGTGACGGGGGGGGGGGGGGGGGGTGCTTGGGAGGTGGAGAAGGCTTCTGAAAAAAAATTCACGCTTAGGGACCAAACCAGTCGAGCTTTTCCTGGTATTTGCCCGTGAGTCTTGTTTCGCTTGAAGCTAGACATGATTCAGAGTTATATTTTACTATGGATGCTCGGGCTCAACATGGAGCCGCCTTGAGCATGTCATTTACATTAATGCTTGCCCCATAGCCTTGCCTGTTGCTTTGGCCTTTTAGATTAGTCTTTTCTCCATTGTCATTTGATCATTTATGTGCAGATTTTCTCCAGTAGGGATTTTCCTTAGCCACTGTAAATTATTTCCCTTTCATTCTCATTCTTCGAGTTTAAAGCGCATGATCAGATACCGGAGTTATCACAAGTTAGGAAATGTGTTGGATGCCGAAGCAGTTTCCAGTGGATCGTTGCTGGAACATATCAATGACACTCTAGGATTTTGTAGTGGGAAATAAAACAAGTTCGTTCTGTTGGACAAAGATTGCCGCTGATGTTGCTAAACAGTTTTTGTGTACAACTCTACAGGATACAGGATACTTGATCTTAGTACATGACTATGCCTAGTGCTTTCATAACCAGATCCTTTTTCGTCGATTAGTCCAGACCTCGATCTTGGCTCACGGTGATACGACCTTATGTCTTAGCAGTGCGTAACTGATGGAATGGAACTTGAAATCGCATAGTGAGCTCTCATTGGATTGTGAGAGTCCAGGTCTGAGACATTCTGATCGAAAGGCTGTGTCGGTAGAAAACATAACTGGCAAGATCCTGGTGCTTGAAGATGAACTCAAATGTGTGTGGGAGACTCTTGACCACCTAGCTGTCGACTATAAGCAGATCAAGACAAGGTTAGACAATGCTGAAGATTTCTTACCCGGTGACATGAGCTCTCAGGAGCAGGGAGTAGAGGACCATGAGGGCTCGGTTGAAAGTTACGCAGTGGATTGGCCTCTTCACGACGAAGATGATAGGCTCAATAAATCTCTTCCTCTCGTTGATGTCAATGGTGACGATCCCGATTCCACCGCTAGTGATAGACTTGACCAACTAAGACTTGAACTGGCGGATATTACGTCGAAGATCGAGCAAGAGAGGTCAAATCGAGCAAGAGCTTTTCACAAAAATACAACGGGTCAGCAGCAGAATGAAGTGGTATTTAGCTCCATGGATTATCTAACCTATCGCCGTGAGAGAGTGTTGACAGAACACGGTGCCCTTAGTCCAGAGAAACCCGTTGAAAACTCTGTCGCTTCAAGAGCTCATGCAAGGAATGTTTTCGAGATCTCTGACAAGGCCGAAGATCCTGGAGGAATTCCGTGTCGGTCTGCGGAGACCAATATCGATTTCAGGTCTCACCAGGAAGTGATAGAAGTGATAAACGCAGGTGAAACTTTGAAGCATAGTTTGTTACACGGACAGAGTGAAATAGCTCGTGTTGCATCCAGTCAACAGCCCGAATGGAAGACTAACAGGTACGAGCCTGGTTTAGTTCCAAATGCACGGATGCGTTCTCTCACCCCCCAGCCAGTTTCTCGGCATGAATTGGCTGATCCTCTGTTTGAAAGATTAAGCTGTAGACCAAGTGTTAGTCACAACTCAAGCCCTCTACATGCTAGACGTCATAGTCGTCCCGATGCCCACCAAACATACTGCGGACCACGTGTAGCGAGAAATTGTCACTCATCGTATGTAAGAAGTCAAAGGGGGACCTATGTACAAAGCTATGATGGAATTAGACCTTCCTTCAACGTTTCCGCTCGGTCTCCGAAAAGGCGGGGGACTTCGCCTACCAGATACTCAACGAGGAGCGCTGGAAGGTCGGATTCTGGCGTTTCTTCTCTCAGCGCTTGGTCAAGTACAGAGAAGTCACCGGGCAGTCCAAGACTGCAAAAAGATTTCCCGGGAGCCGGTGGAAGCAGTCGGAGACAGTCGATGGCAAGCCAACATACTGAGCAGCTAAATGTTCGAAGAAATGTACAGAGTAAAACACCCCAGCCACCCGAGAGACCGGAATCAGAGATGCGCCAGAACCAAAGAGTCTCCCTTACAGAGATTCTTCTAAAACACTTAAGTGACCACGACCAGACATGCCCTTTGTCGCACACCTACAGCACACTTATTTCCACAGAACTGGCACAAACTGTTGACCTGAGACAGACTGAGCTTGGGCAGCCTTTCGATCAGCAATACATGCTACCTAGACGATCTGTAAGCTCTAACCAACCTCAAGACCGGATTCCTAGCCCTGCTCCTGGTTTTTCTGGCACTTTTGACAGGATCCCAGACCCAGCACCGAGTTTTGCTGATGTCTCCTCGGTCATTGCCCAGTCTGATCAGGCATTAAGACAAATTCCAAATGACGTCTATGACAACCGACGACAATCATTTAGTACCATGTCACATATGCCATTAGACCAGCAGCAGTATCTCAGTGATCTACATAGATCTGATGAGCGTTTTTATCCCTTAGAAAATAGGGGCATAGAGTATATACCACCTGATATCTACTATCGGGAACCCCCGCCACTTGGTGGGCTGGCGTGCCCAGGATACGAAAATACTTTTATGCCCTATGGCAGATCTGCCATGTTTCAAAGACCAGAACCTCCCTTTTACATGAACGACTACGGGTTTCAGAACTATTACGGGATGAGGAATCCTTATTGCGGTACTTACTTTATGCGTGAACCCCCGCCTCCTGACTACGTCAACATTCCATGGAATCATGTGCCCGCGGGGAGAGGCTTCTATGCGCCCTATCCAGGCTGTACAACAGGTGTTGCAGCTGGTCCCAGCCAAGAGAACCGTCGGTCTCAGGAGTCGTATCATACGTTGAATTACGACAAGAATCGATTAACTCTTGACCTGAAGACATCAGCTCCACCCAATCAGAGTCACACCGAAGGCCATTTCGTTTCCAATAGCCAATCTGTTCGCGACTCGATTACGTCGAAAAGGCGGCCATTTATAAGTGACGACGTACGAAAGACAATCAGATCAACGATTACAAATGTAGTGGGTTGGCTTCCTGGCCGAGGGCGAAGTGTCCCTTTGAGACAAAAGAGATCCAATTCCCTTCCTTATATGCCAGATATTGAGACCGGAATTCCGAAGGTGGTGCGAAAGCGTGATCGTAAGTTATTAAATCGAATATCAAATGTCTTCCATCAAAAAGTTTTCCGGAGAAGCAGCACGGGAAGTCTGCCAGGGGGAAAAGACGTAAGTTCGAAAAGAATCTCCAAAGAATACAAAATGGTGAACGGATTTTCCCTTGCCAAGACAGGTGAGATAGAGAAAGAGAAAGTCCATGTGGTGAATCCCATGGAAGGTTGGAAAGAGCCAGCAGATAGTGAAAGTGACTTTTCGACTGATGTCGCCGATTTGGAATACAGCTCGCGTTCTAATAGCGATATCTTTAAAAGGATAGAAAAGAAAGAATGGCCGTCGGCCGGTGAGTCGAAAGAAATTTTGTTTGATCAGAATTCAACTGTGTCTGTGGGAGTGAAGCCGAAAGGAGAAGAAAATACCATCAAACACACGCCTCCTGCTGACGTCCGGGAAACCACAGAGAGTTTGGAGGTGAATAAGCTTTTTGGACTGCTTGAGGCTCGTACGACAAAGAAAGATACAATATTGGAACCACAGCCTTCATTCCACGGCACAGTTTTGTCCTGGTCTGACCGCACTGCAGGTTTGACGAATATAGATTTCCACCGCCAAGGCGACGACGAACTCCCGTCCGCGATGACGGAAAAAGAGACGGTTTCAGTGGAGGATTTCAGCAGAGACTCGACGAATGAGCCTTGCAGTTTGCCAGCTGAAAGCCATGAGCTATGTGGGGATATGGTACCTAGCTTGAATGGCAATGGTCACTTTGTACACTCAAAAGACCGTCAAGATGAAATGGACACCACTTCGTCCGAACATAAATCTTTAGGCCCGTTACTTCAAACGAAACCCAAAATGGAACCTACTGGAAACGTAGCCGATATTAAGAGTCTTCATTCGTACTCAGAAGACAAAACCGGCATCGTGGATGATCGACCGAACGACAGTTTCCGTCGACTTTCGGTTTCAGGCTCGAACGTACCGTCTAATAACTTCTCGGCAAACAAAGACATACTTGTGCAAAATGGGACCATTTCTCGTCGCCTCTCTATCGCCGGGCTGAATTCACGAGTAGACAATAGCTTCAGGTCGCCAAGGCTTATCTCAAGATCGTCTTCCCGTTGGGAAAGTACTGAAGAAAGCATTGATACGGATGACGAATGGTTTCAGTATGGGCTCCGACAGCTTGAGGAACAGGAAATGAAACAGAATAAAAGTCCTACTCCCGAAGGTGTGCAATGCTCTGTCTTTGCTGATGTTCAAAAAGGTTTGTATGATGAAGCAACTCCTTTGGAAGATAAAGCCAGTCATGCTCACCTGCATTTCGCTTCTGCATTGGTTGATCCTGGAGAAGCTGCTGAAAAGTTACTAGACGACGAGTGTCCCCCTATTTATTCTGATGAAAACCAGAACGAAGAAAAACATGGCTGCTCGTTGCATGACGATTCTTCCGCGACTGGTGGTCCCGACAGCCCGGACTATTCCGACTGGGACGAGAACGAAGAACACCTTGAAATCCCGCCCCTAAGAGACGATGACAATTCTAATATGGCCAACGTAGACTTTGGTCAGTGGTCCGAGAACGTGGCAGGTTCAGATGTAGAGGAGAAATCTCCAGCGTACCAAGGCGAATCTGAAGTCTATAATGAAAATGAAAATGCAGTTGTTTGTAGTGATGATGCAGTTTTCGCAGTTGAAGATGTCGGTGTGAAGGAGGAAGAATCAGGTGTAGATAGGATCCCTGGTGTTGTTGTGGTTCTTACTGATGCCACCATAAAACAACAAGGCACCGCAAAGTGGAAGCTAGTAAAAACCTTAAAGGAAAAGAAAGCAGAAGCCAAAGCAGCTGAACAGAAGGCGGAGAAAGTTGCGACACCAGGTTCGGAGACTGTAAGTAAAAAAGCGCCGATTGCACTTCCTCTGAGTGTTTGTCCAGAATGCTAGCACTTTCACAATCTGGGAAATCAGGAAGAGTGAGAGAGGACTGTAAAGAGGGGTTACCGTACTAGTATTTTTTTCTCTCTAATAAACCCCATATATAATCTAATCAATCTTACGATTTCTGTGATATAATCGTTTTCGTGTTAATGCTAGATCTTGCTGCCGAGATTCCTGCTAGAATTTGCAACAACGGGCTAGATCAGATCTCGCTAGATGGCTCATAGATTTTTTGTAGATTTTTTTGGTTGCTTTGGTTCATCTTAAAGTGAGTTAGGAGGAAAGGGTTTCTTATTGGACTAAATATGGTTTTGGAAATTATATATCTATTTACTGGATTATTTGGAAATTAGTTGCATTTGTATTTTTTGGATCCCAAAACGTAAGTGGCGGGATACTTATGACATCGCAAAAGTTGTCCGTCTGTCCGCCTGTGCGCATTACAACTCTCGAAGGGAATGAGATATTTTGATGAAACTTGGTGTGAGGATTCTTTGGGTCAAGAGTAATAGTTCGAGTTCGTAGATGGTCTCTGTAGCCCTACATTTGGGGGTGGGGAGGGGTTTTAACTTAAGTGGCAAATTAAATATTTTTAAACAGATAATGTGATAGTCGATTATGGGGTAAGAAAACATGCTGAACACGATGGAGAAAACCATTTTGTCATTGGACAAGTAGTTCGCCCGAAATTCGGGCAAAACTGGAAAAATTGTTAAAAGTGAAAGTTTTATTTGAAGTTGATTAGATGTTCGATTTAGGGTAAGAAGACATGATGAACACTTATTGAAAAGTATTTTCTACCCGGACAACTTGTTCGGCCGGAATCAGGCCAAGATTGGAAAATTTGTTAAAAGCAAAAGTTTTATTTGAAGTTGATTAGATGACAGATTTAGGAAAAGACGCTAAATGTATAGCTGTTTGGCCTTAACCTGTTTCGAAATTTTGATTTTGGGATCCCATCGAAACCTTTGGTCTTGTTGTATTAGTCATGGCCCAGTGGGGCTTTTAGCGTTTATAAATATCTTTCAGAAATCTCCAAAACAAAAATCTTTCAACCCAAAGCGAGTTGTGTCTCCCAGATGAAAACATTTACAAAGACCAGAACAAGATTATTTTGAACTTCAGCTATTCTCTATGAACAAACCCTCCCCCTCTACTGCTCAGATTCATTGAGATCTTGGCCGAAATTTCGAGCATCCAAAACTGAATAACTTAAAGACGATTCATGCGTTCTCGCGGATTCGCTTTCCAAAAAGCAATACGACAATCCGCCGAGTCCAGGAACAGACGGAAAGTCATTGTGCCCTTACAACTTCTCGCTCGCCCACTTTCCACGTACGGAGTGGTCCCACGTCTACGCCACTTTCCAAAACTAGCAGAACGTCTTGAGCAGCTTCGGAAAGCGAAGTATTAGCCGCATTCGCAAGAACACACGGCGGATAACCCAATGGAGCTTAGAGCTCTAAGCTGTTAGAAAACGCGGTCTTTGAATCTGGACACTCGCATGAAGCCTTGCCCATGTCTTTTATTGAAGACCCATTGTTTTCGCCTTGTATCTCATCTCATTTTCTGATTCGCTGCCAAAGTTTCATTTGATTTCTTCCTCACCCATGTCAAACGCTCATGGTAAATCTGTTGAACTTGATTGGGTTGACTTGACACGAATCTGTTGTTTACTCGATTTTTTTTTTCAGTGTGGTCTTCCTGGATCCTCCATCTTGAATGCTGTGCGCAATGGGTAAGATCTTATTTTGCTTCATTTTTTCCACTTCTTCTATACAAATAATTAATAAATATTGCAATTTTTCGACCTATACAACTCAATATCAAAGTATAGCCTACAAACTTGACTGGAATAGAATAGAAAATATCAACACAAAAGCCAACACAATTTTTTTTTTCAGTACATGTTGGCCCACATATATTTCCTCTAAAGCCCGAAGGCCATGGCAAATAACTTATTTTAACACATCATAACATTTCATAACACATTATTTTATCACATAACACATATTTTATCACCCACAAGAAAGATCGAACCGAAGTTTCAACATATAAGGACACACTTTTGTATTTCCATTCTCTTGAGAATTGTTTCGCCCCTAACATTCCCTTTGCTGGGGATTTTTTTTTGTTCTACCCATTTATCTACATCTAAACAGCATCATACGACAAGTTTGTCGATTTCCTTTCCATTGAGAGTCTTTTTTTGCCTCCCGCTGTTGTATCCATCCCTCCTTAAACCGAATTGTTGAACCCATTGAGAACTTGATCTTACTCTTGATAAAGATAATCTCTGTACCAAGTTTCTTCCGAATATCCACACCGATCGGGAGTTGTCGTGCTTAAATACTCAAGAGATAAGTAGGGATGTAACGACAGATTATTAATCATTTCCGTTTCGGATCCAAAAAATCGTTGTTCTTCTTTGCTTTGCAGTCCTTCACCGCTTTGGATTGTCATTCTGTCAAATGAAAGGGTATTTAATGAACCAATCATTTTCATTTATGTCACTTGACCATTAGGCCTCCACCATTTACCCTGTCGATAATTTGACGAAATGAATTGATTTCCAAAGAATCTTAGGTAGGCAACCAGGGTTGCCACCGGTAGTACAATTGTACTCTTTTTAGTACATTTTTTCAAAGTAGTTAGTTGTAGTAGATTTGAAAAAAGTAGTACTTATGCAGTACATTTTAAGATAGGGTAGTACTATTCGAAAACAACATCCTTTGTGTCAAAGTTCATGTGGGCCTAGTTGTATTTTGTCCAATTTATCTGAAATACTTGATCTGATTACTTTAATTTTAATCTGGTTCTGAATGAAACCCCTATTTTTGACGAAGGTTCGATTCAGGTCATACTGGTTGGGTCATGCTAAAGTGATTTGCATCAGCAACAGTGGAAAACAATGCGGGAAGTGCAACGCGTGCACAAATTTAGTTTTTGGTAGTACATTTTCTCCTGTGGTAGTACTTTTTTGCTACATGGGTAGTGCATTTTATTTGAGTCAAATGGCAACCCTGTAGGCAAATAGTCAGATTGACATCAATATCAGTCTTTACTTTCTGAGAAAGTTTGGACCTCAGCTACTTTTCTCACTACGTTCTAGAATGTTCTTTGTTCAACTAATATTAGTAGTCAGCATGTATGTCACCAAGGTCGCACCAGCAAGGCCCCCTCCAACTCCTCCGCGGTGGCCTTGGATATAACTTGCGATTTAAGGCCCATTCGCAGCGGATTTTACCTAATACTCGGTACCAGCTAGTTCTGAAAATCGCACCCGAGACCGAAGCTTTGCCAGGTTTCTGCCGCTCGCAATGGATACAGGTGCCAGTTTCGGATACCAGCTAGTCTCGCATCCAAGTTGAAATCAGTTCAACTTTTGAAGATACTAGCCAATCAGATTATTTTGGGAAATAGTGAGGAATATTTTGATTGGCTAGTTTCGAACCAAGCCCAACAGGCAAAATCACATCCACTCCTTGCTGTCTTAAAAACCGAAATTGAATTTGGGTCATTGTTCCTCGCTCTGACGTGGTTCAGCATTAGCCAATCGGTATATTCCTCTGTATTTCCCTAGTAATCTGATTGGCTAGTACCCTCAAAAGTTGAACTGATTTCAACTTGGGTCCGAGACTAGCTGGTACCCGAAACTGGCAGCAGTATCAATTGCGAACGGCAGAAACCCAGCTAATTCTCGCTCTCTCAGAGATTTCCGGAACTAGCTGGAACCGAGTATTAGCTAAAACCCGTTGTGAATGGGCCTTTAGGCATGTCCCGCCCACCAGGTTGCCACCCCACTGCAAATCCCCTGTCGCCGGATCCGGTTTTGGGTCTGCAAATGGCACATATAGGGCCGATGATCGACCTGCCCGCAATGTTCCGTCCCAATCACTCTACCCGGATTGTTCCTTAGGATTGCAGGGACCCGTCTTCCCCCCATGTTGTTCGGATCCGGTCCACACCTGTCAACTGAAAATGTAGGACATGTAAACATGTCAACGAACTCCCACCTCAGTGATCGGATCCGTTCTGGACCTGGACGTTCTGGACTAGTTGTCTACATATGTTCTTGCCAGTTACCAAGTTCCATCCGCACCGGATCAGTCGTTCGAGAGTTATGCATGTCACACCATTTCCCGGAACCCCCTCAAACTCCCGCATAGTGCCCGAATCTAGTCTGGTTCTGTAAATAGTACATATAAGGCGGATGCTTGGTGCTATACAACAAGGAAAAGAGCGGAGTAATCAAAAAGAAAGAAAACTGAACTACACACAAAGAAAACGAAGCACTACATAAACTTTATAAGACTTATAAATAAGTTAGACGAGTCAACGGCGATTCGTATTTGTTTTTAAAAGCCCGGGATCTAGCACGACACTCTATGGTTTCGCACTTAGCGGAAGCATCGAAGATGTTTACTTCTTCGACAGGGCCGAGTTAGACTCCCAGGGGGGGATTCCGAGAAGGTATTTTGCCAGTTTGTAATATTCTGTCCGAATTTGCCTTTTCTCGGAAATGTTTAGTAAATCTCAGAATGGACCCACAGAAAGTGCGGTGTTACCAAAGTATTGAAGAGGCGTCCTGGGATTAGTCTATTTACTGTGTTTTTTAGTGCTACAGCTTTACCGTAACCAATACACTCACCGCTGTAGGCGGTAACCGAGATACGTCCTCTGAGCATACGGATATCAGAATCGTAAAAAAGACCCAAATATTTAAGCGAGGCAGACTGAGGTGTAGCAGTATTCTCATTTACACGCAACCGCGAATCGTTATTAACAGGTCTATTAAAACAAGACCTAGAAGCTCATATGGCACTTGCAAGGCTCGACCAGAGGATGAAATTCGTGGGTTTGTTGTGATAGTTTGTGAGCAAAACCGTTGAGATAAAGATGATCATGGGCCCTAAGAAATCACGAGAATGTATTGTTTGATGAAAAGCATTTTATTGTTGCACTTGGCTGTGATAATACGCACTTTAAGAGTGCTAGAAATTCATCTGTAAGCAAAACCTCTGAGGCAAAAATGATGATGGGCACATCGGGATCATGAAAATGTATATTTTGCTCAAAAGTATTTTTTACTTCAAGGAATTCACTTGCAAGGAAAACAATCGAGACAGAAATGACCATGTGCCCTTGGGGATCATGAACAAATATACGTTTTGGTCAAAAGTATTTTTTTTCACTTTCCGGTTACGATGCACACTTTAAGTGTGCAAGAAATTCATTTCCAAGCAAAATCGTTGAGGCAAAAATAATCATGGGCTCATGGGGATCATAAGAATATATATTTTGCTTAAAAGTATTTTTCGCACTTTTTGGTCAAGATGAGTATTTTAAGGATGGTTGAATCTGGGAAGTGACAATTTCTAAGCCAATGTTGTCGAGTCTTTAATGCTCCAGCCAAGTTTCATTGTCCTAGCACATCTGGAAGTACTTTAACTCGCGATCACCGACATTCAGACCCCCCTCCCCCAACTCCCCCCCCCCCCACGGTGCCCAAATGTGGTCCGGTTCTGTCACTGATGCTCCTAGGACATGTACTTGTTCTTCCCAGCAAGTTTCATCCCGATCGCTCCACTCGAAGCGTGTCGGAATATTTCCGGTTCTCTCCTCCGACCCCTCCCACATCCATCGGATCCGGTCCGGACTTGAAATGGGACATCTGAGACACAAGGTCTTTCTAAATTTCATGTTTTATTAAGATCCGATCTCCCGTTCGAAAGTTATACATACCTCAAGCTTCAGGATTTTCCCTCCCTCCACTCCCCCCCTACGATGGTCGGATCGGGAAATCGACTATTTCCTGGTTAATCTGGTCGGGTCCCTGATATGTCTGCCAAGTTTCATTGTCCTAGCCCACGGAATTAACTTAACTCCGGATCACCGGAATTCCGTAACCAAATTCCGTAACCACCCTGCATCTCCCCCACAGTGTGCGAATCCAGTCCAGTTCTGTCAGTGATATACCCAGGGATTATGCTTGTTCTTCCCACAAAGTTTAGTCCCGATCGCTCCACTCTAAGCGTGACAAAAGATTTCCGGCTCCCCCTCCGTTCCCCCCTCCCATTCATTGGATTAGGTCCGAGCTTGGAATGGGACATCTGTGACAGGAGGTCTTTCCAGATATCAAGTTTCATTAAGATCCCATCACCCGTTCGAGAGTTATGTATGAAACTAAATTCCGGATTCCGTCTCCTCCTCCTCCCCCCCCCCCTGGTCGGATTGGGGAAGCGACTATTTCAACTTTAGTTTGGTGGGGTCCCTAATATACGTGCCAAGTTTCATCGTGTCAGCACATCTGGAAGTACCCTAACTGGAAAGCAGCGGACTGACCGACCGACAGACCGACGGGAAAGTGATGGGTAAATACTTGGCCGGAAAGCAAGTGCTATAAAAAGATAGTCTATTATGGAATAATTAACGACATTCCAATGCTTTTATACATATCAACTAAAAGATGGAAATTGTCTTAGGGCGCGAATAGCGAAGCGCTCAAGAGAAGTAGGTCGTCTGCTTAAGAGATATAACTCATGTCAAGCCCGTCCATAGAGAAGCTTTTTTGCAGGTTTCGTTTGACAAAACACTCCTAGAAAACACTCCAGCCCTGTGAAAGTGTGAAAGGGGATCAGCGGATTTAAAATAAGCTGATCCTTGCGATCCAGATGTAAATACAGAAATATAGACGAGACTTGAGGATTCCTTGGGATTTAGACCTGTCAGAATCGCAAATTTCAAGCCTTTCGGTTTCGAAGGTTTTCCGCAGAAAGCGAAATGGGACGAGGAAGCTCCGATTATTTACAGGTCCAAGATTCGTAGGCGGGAACGCAATTAATGTGCAAAACGTCCATACATTAAGTGAGGTCCTTAGACATTCCGGAGGAGTCCGTTGTTCGTTGCTGTTCTTTAAAAAGTTCAATGTGAGTTTTCCTCCAGTCCAAGCTGTCTCGAGCCATATTTAATGGCACCAAACGGATAAGCCAACTGAGATTTATTTTAGCGAATTTCGGCCCTTCTTGGCAAGGGTCCAGTTCAGCTCAGGCTAGAAAATGAACCTGCAACCAGAGGCGTTTCGAGCCAAAATGTCTGGGGGGGGGGGGCCAAGGAGTTTATTGACTGGCTGTTAATTTTTACCGACTGTTTTCAGAAAAACGACTGTTTTTCAAGAAAAAACGACTGTTTTTCAAGAAAAAACGACAGTTTCGAAAAAAATCGACTGATTTTCAAAAAAATCGGCTGTTTTAATGAAAACAAGAGCTGTAAGCTCATATGGCACTTGCATGTGTCAAGATGATTTGATTGATTAAAAGTAAGTTTCGACTTTGCGGTTGAGATGCGCGCTATAAGGGAGCTGGAACTTCATTTGTAAGCAAAACCCTTGAGGCAAAACTGCTAATGGACTGATGGGCATCACGAAAATGCATATATTGCTTAAAAGTATTTTTTTTACTTTGCGGTCAAGATTGGTACTTTAAGGAATAATCGGATTTGGGAAGTAGCAATTTCTAAGCAAATGTTGTTGAGTCTCCAATATTCCAGCGAAGTTTCATCGTCCTAGCACATCTGGAAGTACCTTAACGCGCGATCACCGGAATCCCAGACCCCCCTCCCCCTCCTCCAACTCCACCCACAATAACCGGAGCCAATCCGGTTCTGTAAATGATTAATCCAGAGCATCTGTTTGTCATTCCCACGAAGTTCGATCCAGATCACACCAGTCTAAGCGGGTCAAGTATTTTCCGCCCTCCCCCCGATAATTGCCGGATTCGGTCCGGAAATGAAAAAGGTCACAAGAGAAAAATGTCCTCTGTTTAATTATTAAATTTCACTCGAATCCGATCACCCGTTCCAAAGTTACGCATGACTCAATATTCCGGATTCCCCTCCCTCAACTCCCCCCCCCCCCAAGATTATCATATCGAGGATTTTTTTTTTTATTCCAAGTCAGTTTGACCGGGTCCCTGATATGCCTTCCAAGTTTCGTCGTGAAAATCCCCCCAAAAACGGAATTCCGGGATACCCCTCCTCCCCCCCCCCCTCAAGTGTCCGGATCCAGTCAAATTATGTAAAAGATTTACATGGACCAGATGTTTGTTCTTCCCAGCAATTTTCACTCCGATACCATCATTCTAATCGTTTCTCGAGATTTCCGGTCCATCCCCCCCCCCCAGCTCCCCCGCGGTGCACGTAGCCAATCCGATTCAGCAAATGACTTACCTAGAGCATCTGTTTGTTTTTCCCACAAAGTTCCATCCCGATCCCTCCATTCTAAACGGGTCACGTATTTCCCCCCCCCCCCCAATAGTTGCCGGATCCGGTCCGGATATGAAAAAAATCATCGGAGAAATGTCCTCTGTTGAATTCTTAAATTTCACTCGAATCCGATCAACCATTCTAAAATTACGCATGACTGAAAATTTCGGATTCCCCTCCCTCCACTCCCCCCACCATTATCTGATCGACAAATTTTTTAATTTGAAGTCAGTTTGATTGGGTCCCTGATATGCCTGCCAAGTTTCATCGTGAAAATCCCCAAAACCACCATCACCGGAATTCCGGGACCCCCCCCCCCCCATAAGTGTCCGGATCCAGTACAATGGTCTAAAGGACTTATCTAGAGCAGATGCTTGTTCTTCCCAGCAAGTTTCACTCCGATCCCTCCATTCTAACCGTTTCTTGAAATTTCCGGTCTCCCCCCCCCCCCAACTCCCACCTGGCTACCGAATCCGGTCAAGACTTTAAACGGGACATTACAGATATATATTCTGTTCAGTTATGAAGTTTCATTACAATCCGATCATCCGTTCGAAAGTTACACACTTCTCAATTTCCCGGATTCCCCTGCGGATTCCCCTCCCTCCACTCCCCCACCATTATCTGATCGACAAATTTTTTATTTTGAAGTCAGTTTGATTGGGTCCCTGATATGCCTGCCAAGTTTCATCGTGAAAATCCAAAAAACCACCATCACCGGAATTCCGGGACCCCCCCCCCCCCCCATAAGTGTCCGGATCCAGTACAATGGTCTAAAGGACTTATCTAGAGCAGATGCTTGTTCTTCCCAGCAAGTTTCACTCCGATCTCTCCATTCTAACCGTTTCTTGAAATTTCCGGTCTCCCCCCCCCCAACTCCCCCCTGGCTACCGAATCCGGTCAAGCCTTTAAACGGGACATTACAGATATATATTCTCTTCTGTTATGAAGTTTCATTACAATCCGATCATCCGTTCGAAAGTTACACACTTCTCAATTTCACGGATTCCCCTGCCCTCCACCCCCCCCCCCCAAAATGGTCGGATCAGAAAAATGATTATTCCTAATTTTGTTTGGTCGGGTCTCTGATATGCCTGCCAAGTTTCATGGTCCTAGCACAACTGGAAGTACCCTAACTCGAAAAAGTGTGACAAAATGCCCTAAATTTTCAAATTTCTAGCGCCCCCACTTCCCCGCACATGGTCGGATCGGGAAACTGATTATTTCCAGGTTAGTTTGGTCGGGTCCCTGATATTCCTGCCAAGTTTCGTTGTCCTAGCTCATCTGGAAGTACCCTCACTCGAAAAAGTGTGACAAAATGCCCTAAATTTTCAAGTTTCCAGCGCCCCAACTCCCCCGCATATTGTCGGATCGGGAAACTTATTATTTCCAGGTTACTTTGGTCAGGTCCCTGATATTCCTGCCAAGTTTCATTGTCCTAGCTCATCTAGAAGTACCCTAACTCAGAAAAAAGTGACAAAATGCCCTAAATTTGCAAGTTTCCAGCGCCCCGCACTCCGATCATCCAATCCGATCATCCGTTCGAAAGTTACACACTTCTCAATTTCACGGATTCCCCTGCCCTCCACCCCCCCCCCCCCCAAAATGGTCGGATCAGAAAAATGATTATTCCTAATTTTGTTTGGTCGGGTCTCTGATATGCCTGCCAAGTTTCATGGTCCTAGCTCATCTGGAAGTACCCTAACTCGAAAAAGTGTGACAAAATGCCCTAAATTTTCAAGTTTCGAGCGCCCCCACTCCCCCGCATATGGTCGGATCGGGAAACTGATTATTTCCAGGTTCGTTTGGTCGGGTCCCTGATATTCCTGCCAAGTTTCATTGTCCTAGCTCATCTAGAAGTACCCTAACTCAGAAAAAAGTGACAAAATGCCCTAAATTTGCAAGTTTCCAGCGCCCCGCACTCTCCCCCATATGGTCGGATCGGGAAACTGATTATTTCCAGGTTAGTTTGGTCGGGTCCCTGATATGCCTGCCAAGTTTCATTGTCCTAGCACATATGGAAGTACCCTAACTCGGATATGTGGGACAAAAAAACTCGGACCGACCGACAGACCGACAGACGGAATTGTGATCGGTATATGGCACTTGAGCCAGAGGCTGCAAGTGCCATAAAAACTGTTTTTGCGAAAAAGCTCGGCGCTTCGCGCCGACTCGGTTGTTTTTTTACCGACCGGCCGACAACATTGGGGTGGGGGGCGTCCCCCCCCCCGGTCTGACGCCCCTGCCTGCAACGCTCCTCAGGCCTGAGCCTGAGTCCCCCTCAGCTGGCTTGCTGTGTTGCGCTGTCAAACGTGTATCATGGCTTTCATTATGGTTGTAAGTGCGAGAAATAACACGAACAAGAGCTGTAAGCTCATATGGCACTTGCATGTGTCAAGATGATTTGATTGATCAAGAGTAAGTTTCGACTTTGCGGTTGAGATGCGCGCTATAAGGGAGCTGGAACTTCATTTGTAAGCAAAACCCTTGAGGCAAAACTGCTAATGGGCTGATGGGCATCACGAAAATGCATATATTGCTTAAAAGTATTTTTTTTACTTTGCGGTCAAGATTGGTACTTTAAGGAATAATCGGATTTGGGAAGTAGCAATTTCTAAGCAAATGTTGTATAATTGGGAAATCAAATCAAAATGCCCTAAATTTTCAAGTTTCCAGCGCCCCGCACTCCCCCCCATATGGTCGGATCGGGAAACTGATTATTTCCAGGTTAATTTGGTCGGGTCCGTGATATTCCTGCCAAGTTTCATTGTCCTAGCTCATCTGGAAGTACCCTCACTCAAAAAAGTGTGACAAAATGCCCTAAATTTTCAAGTTTCCAGCGCCCCAACTCCCCCGCATATGGTCGGATCGGGAAACTTATTATTTCCAGGTTACTTTGGTCAGGTCCCTGATATTCCTGCCAAGTTTCATTGTCCTAGCTCATCTGGAAGTACCCTAACTCGAAAAAGTGTGACAAAATGCCCTAAATTTTCAAGTTTCGAACGCCCCCACTCCCCCGCATATGGTCGGATCGGGAAACTGATTATTTCCAGGTTCGTTTGGTCGGGTCCCTGATATTCCTGCCAAGTTTCATTGTCCTAGCTCATCTAGAAGTACCCTAACTCAGAAAAAAGTGACAAAATGCCCTAAATTTGCAAGTTTCCAGCGCCCCGCACTCCCCCCCATATGGTCGGATCGGGAAACTGATTATTTCCAGGTTAGTTTGGTCGGGTCCCTGATATGCCTGCCAAGTTTCATTGTCCTAGCACATCTGGAAGTACCCTAACTCGGATATGTGGGACAAAAAAACTCGGACCGACCGACAGACCGACAGACCGACAGACGGAATTGTGATCGGTATATGGCACTTGAGCCAGAGGCTGCAAGTGCCATAAAAAGCCGACGGAGTGGTTAAAAGACCTGTCGTAACTATAATGCCAGTGCAACCTACTTCCGTAACAGCATTCATTAGTTCTTAAACCCGAGACCCAAATTTCATATGTTACATTCTGATCCTGCTAACGACACCTCACTAATCTTTGCACTTGCTGCCATTCACTAGTTTCCATGCGCTTTGTACTCCCAATGAGTGTTCGCGTCTAATGCTGTTGATGCGTAAAACCGGTTGTCTGAATTTTGACGAGATTTTGCTAGTCAATGGGCCTCGGAGAAGGCTTCAACGGCCGTGACTCATTTCTTAAAAGAAGAGCATAGCTTTCCAGTATACAGATAGTTTGGAACTGGAAAATATACAGTAAATAGTGCGAGGTATGCTTTAAGGCTAGAAAAATTAACGGGCAATGCTCCTTTTCTAGCCTGAGCCTGGTGAAAAAACACAAGTAAAGCGGACCGAATACTTTAGTCAGTTTAGTTGAAGAAAACGTTGAGTAAATTATCGTTTTCTACATAATTAGATAGTGCAAAACTGATACGTCAGCTGAATTTTAATAGAGCTATATTTCGGCCCTTCTTGGCAAGGGTCCTCTTCAGGGTCAAAGCCGCTCAAGTTGAAAATCGAACTTGTGAAAAAACCTGGTTTTCTTCAAGATTCCTTGAGCAATATTCCGGTAGATTCTCTGAGCAAAATTCCGGTAGGTTCCCCGAGCAATAATCGGGTAGATTCCCTAAAAATAGTCTAGTTCGGGTGAATTGATAAATTTTTACTGGCCCAACCTGGTTTTTCCACAAGTTTGTTTTTCCAACTTGAGTGGCTTTGAGCCTGAAGAGGATCCTTGCCAAGAAGGGCCGAAGTATAGTTCTAATAAAATTCAGCTGACGTGTCCGTTTTGCACTATCAAATATGGTTCGCAGTCAGCTTGGGCTGAAGGAATATTTATGTTTTGTACATTTTTTTTTTTTTTGGGGGGGGGGGACTGACGCAAAATCAAAAGCTCCCGTGAGATTCCAGTCGGTGAATGTTTCCGACACCTTTGATTTGATTGAATTTGATAGACTTGTATTTTAGATTTCTTTATTCCTAATGATTTCTGGTTCTACGGCAGAGGCTTCAGCCTGTCGACATGTCACGAAAGCAAAACAAGCACCTTCACTGAAATATACGCAAATATCTTGTTGAAAAAAAAAGGTCAAGGTTGGTCACCCGGTGGTATCGAACATCCACGTTACAGCAGTTGGTCCCCACCCAGAGAGATCCTAAATTCTTTGTTTCTTTCGTAATTTATAGATTTACTTTTTTTTTACAGAATGCCTGGGGACAATCCATTCTACAGCAATATCGACAGTATGCCCGACATCCGGCCTCGTCGGAAGTCTATACCCCTCGTTTCTGAACTTGTAAGTACACGTCCCTTCCCTTCGTATTCTGATATTTAGGAAGTTTTAGATCCACGTCCTAAGGTTCTTAATTACGGCCCTGAAAAGGACCTCCGGGCTTTATCCAACTGGAAAAAACGTCTGTTGGCCCCTCGAATACCGGTTCCTTTGAGCTTGTGAAATATGATTTGATGAGTTGAATTGGGACATCAGGCACAGACATTGAGAACCCGTCCGAACCCCTTTTTGATAATTTAGCAAATACAAACTTTACTTTTATTTTTTGTATCATCAATCAATACATCAATCAATTTTATTTCAACCCTAATAGCACTAGGCGAACACGGGCGGGAATTGGAAAAACAAAAACTCAAAGTAATAGACAAGCAGACAATAGAATAGATAAGGAGACAATGAAATAGACAAGTACTGTACCAACTTTACTGATTTAAACATTATAATAACAATTAATAATCTTCCAATGTTGGAGCCCTAGGTAGAAGTTTGCCACTGGATAATATCCCTAGCCATTTAACAGAATCCGAACCCCTTTTTTTATTTCTGTTTTATTTACCTACTTTGACCTTAGCAAAGAGACAAGTATCAAGTATACTGATTTACAGATAATTACACTACAGCATTTGTTGAGTAACTACCGTTTGGGTTAACAATATTTTTATAAACTTTATATAGATTTTCTTTGTCTCTTATGATATTCTAGAATGATCGCGAGCCGTAATTAATATGTAAGGAAAGTAAGGAAAAGCCACCTGAAAACTACTAGCATGCCATCAAATATAGTCCCCACTATGTTTATATTTTCACCATAACTTGTATGTTTTGATGAAAGGCAAAATATACTTCATGTTCACAGATTTTCACAGATGTTCACAGATCATGTTCACAGACACACAGATTTCAACAACACAAACAAGCTTCTGTCGAATGATGCAAGTAGATATGAGTTGCTCAACTATAGTAATGCCGTAGATAAATATTCTTTGAGCGCAAGCTGACTTTGAAACATTTATTCAAACACTGTTTACAACGGGTACGTCAGCTACGATTCTTCATCAGCGATATTTCGGCCCTTTTTGGCAAGGGTCCTCGTCAGGCTGTCAATCCTCTGGTTCAACTTCGGGGAAGGAAACAATTCCAGGTTACAGGTGATTACAGGTTTGTTTCCTTCCCCGAAGTTGAACCAGAGGATTGACAGCCTGACGAGGACCCTTGCCAAAAAGGGCCGAAATATCGCTGATGAAGAATCGTAGCTGACGTACCCGTTGTAAACAGTGTTTGAATAAAGTAATGCCGTGTTGAAAGGTCTAGATAGCCCAGTGGCGAAACTAGCCCATTTTTGTGGGGGGGAGGGGGGGGGTAAGTACGGAGTTTGCTGACAAGATTTAACGATTTACCGACAAAAAGCCCCTTTTTGTCGGTGTCTATCTCACTGTCAGTGAGATAGAGAAGTAGAGATTCATATCAGAGCGGTGATTTCACGGAAACCTGGGTGGGCAACGTTGTCGTTCCTCAATTTCAAAAGCAAATTTGACTTAAGACCGAAATATAGAAGTATTAACATCATGTAAAATAGCTAAATTAACGCTAAGAATTATATCGAAAAGAAGAATTATATCTTATATACCGTTTAGAATGTTGTCGTATTACAGCCACCGTTTCGGATTCGTGTCTGGTTTATAGTGGGTTCACACACTGCGTAAAATCCGAGCGTATTTTGAAATCCGAGCGTATTTTACGCACGTATTTGAGCTTGAAAATATTTCTAGCAATACTGACTTATTTATCAAACATATGACATATTTGTCAAATACGTCCGTACTGCTAGAGATCTTTTCAAGCCCAAATACGTCCGTAAAATACGCTTGGATTTCACATACGCTCGGATTTAACGCAGTATGTAAATGCACCATTAACTTGTCCATGGTCTGCGTATCTGGCTGATCTTATGATTTTGTCGTGGGTGGCTGTGGGGCCGCTTGGAAAGATACAGGTTGGCCATTGCCCCCTCCCTTTAAATGACGCTCCTGATTTGTATCGCCTCCTATTTAATATTGCTTACATTTTTTGTTATATTGTTTGATCGATTTATTATTATTCAGTATCAACGTAATGAGCAAACTTTCTGAAAACATTCCGGGTTCGTTGACTGAAATTACTCCTTAACACCTCAGAACAAAGGTCCTGTCTTAAAGAAGAAGAAGAGGAAAACCAGAAGAGCAGGGATCCCGACTTCCTTGTTATTCACTCGCACCCGTTCTTCCTTTGATAGTAAAACCTGGATTAGGATGAAATATTTCAGAACAAACGAACTTGTGACTAATGCTCTATTACATCCAGCAACTCAAAAATTCAATCTCTCGAATCTAAACTAGCCTATTCGAACTTTGCGTGTCAAACATGAGAATCAGAATGCAAGCTTGTAAGACTATGAAGGTATTAAAGGGCTAGTTCATTTTTTACATTCATCATCATCATCAATTTATTTAATTCGTGATATTACACATCACATAATAAGATTACATTAACACAGGTCTTTTAAAAAATAGCTACCTCTTAATACCTCTTTTGTTTCAATTTCTTTCAAATTGGGGATCAAATATACCACAAATGAAATATCTGTGCATTTCTTTGATCTTAAGATAAAAGGTTGGAGCCCAATCGAATCGATCTGGATATGATCTTACTCATACCGCAACGCGCTACGTATGTTTAGGGTTGAATTTGAAACCAACAGGAACTGTGTATTTTATTTCTTTGACGTCACAGTATCTGGGAAAAGCCCAACATCCTGCCAACGCTGTAGCAAGGGAGATTCTTTAGCACTGCCCTAGGAGTTCATCCTCGGGGAAATGGAGCGAAGTTTGCAGGCCGAAGTGAAATTCTCAGGACTAGGAACAATGCTTTGATTTTCTCTAGTTCGCGAATTTTGATTGGCTACAGAATCTGTAACCTTAGAACTTAGTACATATTCCAGTTATTGCGTTTTATTTTAGCTACAGGTATGAAATGTTGCTATTGTTAATAGTGACTTTTTAGGAAATCCGCTAAATGCTCGAGTCTACAGCGGAGTAGGAAATATTAAGCAAGCAAAAGTAAACAGCAAATAAAGCTAAAATAATGACTAATTTGTTAGTTTATATAATGAATAATTTTTAAGGAGTGCTTTCGCTATATAAATAGACGTCTTTTGCGCCTACTGTTTTTGTTATGTACGTGTATTTTGAACGGCCAATTTTCTATTAAACTATTCATTCCTTCACTCAAGCAGCCTACCAATCCCAATAATTGACTGACCTACCGCACTTTCCCTGTGAAACAATTTTTGATCTCATTGGCTAAGTTCAAGTTTGTAAAGCTAAGGGACAAAAATCAATGAAAGCTTGTCCGTCCGTTAAAACATTCCTTATGCTCTTCTCGATATCCTTCTTCACTGGAATGTGGAAGACTCCGTATTAGGCTATCCAAGAGAGCTCTGAGGGAAATCGTTGTTTGGAGACTAAGCAAATATTTTATGGAGGCAGAAATGTTATCGATTGAGTCAATTCAGTCCCTAATGGACAACAATCCGAAGACTGCTGGTGTTTACTTCTGCCTGACGTTACTGTTTAAGTTTCAGCATTGCTGACCTTTCCTGTTTTTGTACAAAGCACTAAGGGCTTGGTCTTTTAGGCCTTCTTTCACGGACGAGATATTTAAAACCATTCCGTATAGTTCTAATACCGACGTCTCCTAATTAGAGCTTCCACTTCTGTTGTATCTGGAAGTCGAATAGTTCAATGAGCGTACTGTATCATCTGACTAATTAGCAATGGCGTATTCACGAGTTTTAGGTATCAAGTTGCAAACAGTTCGTCCTTGCGCATATTTTGAATGTCTCCTTTGATTTTTAAATTATATCTTGCTTGAAACGTGTGGCTGGATAGAACACGAATGTTTGATAGCCTGGAATCTTGTAGCCTCTTTATGATGGAACGCTACAGAGATTGGGTTTACATGCAGCGAAGGGTTGCCTTAGCAGCATAGAATAAACCCATGAAAGAAAGTTCAAACGAAAAAACTTCCCGTTTGCAACTCTTTGCTCATAAATACCTTCTTCTGAGGCATTATTGACTAATAAAAAAGAAAAAAAAAGAAGAAAATCCTGCTTCAAGATTGTTTCGGATGTTTCGGTAATAGCTTCTTCTTTCTGCTATATTTAGTAAATTCTAATGACCTTGAAATGCTAATGGTTAGTTAGGGGTGGTCACGGTTGCCCAGTAAACGACGTCGGGACTACTTCACTTTCTTTTCTGGTACAATACCTAAAGAAGACATGTGACATGTAAATCTGGGGGGGAAAGGTGCGTGTCCGGAACTACTTGTTCCATGTCCGTCTTATCTGCCTGTGACTCGTTGTCACTAATTTGCAGTTAAAACTTGAGGGGTTTCACCTAGATAATACGCATGTGAACCAAAAGACGAATTACTAAATCGGTGCTTGGAGATTTTTTTGATAAGATAAAATGTTGGTGACCACTCGAATGGAGAGAAAAAAGTACGTAGTGGTTGGAAAGTATATAGATTTTTTTGTTTTCCATCGAGAACTTTTTCCGTGGGGATTCTTTTCGCGGACTTTTTTTTCCCGGGAACGGTTCACTAACTAAGCTGAAAACAAATCTGAACACGGGATGCGGACGTTCTGTCATCGGGAGGCTTAGCCATAGGGGCCTTTTTTCGGGGGCGTTCAGATTGGAGGCTTTCCAACATTCGTGTCCTACATAGCAACGCGTTGCAAGCAAGAAATAAATGAAAAAAGATAGTCAAAATGTTCGCAAGGATTAACTGTTTGCAAGTTGATGGCAAAAACTCATGAATATTGCTAATTAGTCCGATGATTCAGTACGCTGGTTGAATTATTTGACTTCTACATACAACAGAAGCGGAAGCTCTGATTAGGAGAGGTGCAGTATTAGAACGGTTCGGGTTTGGGAATAGTTTGAAATCACTGATAAAATAAAAGAATGCTCGAAAGACTGAGTCATTAGTGCTCCGAACAAAAAGAGGGAAGATCAACGATATTGAAACTGAAACAGTTATAGTCAAAATATTCGCAAGGATTAACTGTTTGCAAGTTGATGGCAAAAACTCTTGAATATTGCTAATTAGTCAGATGATTCAGTACGCTGGTTGAATTATTTGACTTCTACATACAACAGAAGCGGAAGCTCTGATTAGGAGAGGTGCAGTATTAGAACGGTTCGGGTTTGGGAATAGTTTGAAATCACTGATAAAATAAAAGAATGCTCGAAAGACTGAGTCATTAGTGCTCCGAACAAAAAGAGGGAAGATCAACGATATTGAAACTGAAACAGTTATAGTCAAAATATTCGCAAGGATTAACTGTTTGCAAGTTGATGGCAAAAACTCTTGAATATTGCTAATTAGTCAGATGATTCAGTACGCTGATTGAATTATTTGAATTCTACATACAACAGAAGAGGATCAGTAGCTCTGATTAGGAGAGGTGCAGTATTAGAACGGTTCGGGTTCGGGAATAGTTTAAAATCACTGATGAAACCAAAGAATGCTAGAAAGACCGAGTCATTAGTGCTCCGAACAAAAAGAGTCAAAGCGGAACTAAACACTAGCTGTGTTCGGTATGTATTTCATTAGGAACTGAATGTCTATAAATTCCAGGTTTGGATACGGGTCCAAAATAGCCTACTGATTGTCTTGACTTTCTGTTAAATAAATATGTATGGTTGTTTTCACACAGCGAGGTCCTTCGCTAGAGTATTTTTGTCGTGGGAAATACGCTGCTGTGACATCTGTGCGATAAACAAGGAAATTAACTATTTGCAAACTCGTCAGCAGGGATTGCAACAAACAGTACTAGCCTCTCTATTGTTTCTGCAATTGCAATCTTCCCTACATTTTCGTCAGGTTGTGGACGGGTATAATAATGTATATTGATAATGTTTTCTTGAAAAGTGTTACTAGCCCATTTTAAAAATTCCTTATGGAAAATGTACTCGTGGAAAAACGTCCCCATGAAAAAACGATCCGGTAATTAAACGTTCCCATAACGAACGTCCCCAAGCATAGTTTCATTAGCTCGCTCTTTGTTTTCATGCTCATTATCTAGGCAAAATACCTTTGAAGTTCTGCATGACAGGTTTGAAACAATTATTACAAACAGAAAAGAAGGAATTGGGGCCATTGGTTTCGGATATGGACCGTGTCCGACCAACTGTCTTGAGCGGGGACTTTATAGCCGGGGACGTTGCGTGAGTGACGTTTTTACACGGGAACGTTTTGTCATGGGGACGTTTTGTCGTTTGGATTTTTTTTTCGGGGAGAAGACGTTATGGTGGAGACGTTTTCTCGGCGATGTTTTGTTTTGGAGACGTTTTTTCATGGGGACTTTGTTTTTACTGGGAGGGGGTGGAGACTTTTCGCTGCGGTCCGTTTTGAGAGTTCTGCGGACAAACAGTGAAAAAGGTTGAAATCGGAACAGGCTATTCTTCGACTTTTTTGTAAGTTAATATTGTCTTAGCTGGGGACATCTATGAGCGGAGGCATTCTAATTAGGAACGTTTGTACATGGGGACGTTTAATCGTGGCGACCTTTCTAGTGGGGACTTTTGGGCCAATGTAGAGCCAGCGATCTGAGTTACCTCAAGGTAGACTTACCAGACTTAAGTCGCCTATAGTGAACAATGACCCCGCTGAGAATTTACCAGATTTGCATAAGCAGTTCACATCGCCATCTTGAATGTCATCTCTAATTTTTATCGACCATAATTATCTGATCAAATTAAATCTTTGGCTTCCTCCATGAAGCCTTGCCATGTCAACGTGGGAGTTTCTACGGGTCTCGTCCGACGTTAGAGTCATGGACTTCTAAATACTAACCTTAAAAAAGTGAAAAGCGTGTTTCGATTTGTCCAAAATTTAACGAGAAAAATATTCGGCGCGTTATCCCCCCATCGCCTAAAATCGCAAACCCTTTAAAGAAGAAGAATACTTCTAAATTTAGTTCAAAATCTACTTTTGTTTTTATTTCGTTACGGTTAAAGCCCCTTGAACACTATCTTCACGAATTATAAGTTATGAATAACTTATTGGAGGCTCTTGGTGCTTCAGAAAAAGATTACTAGTCTGGTCGAAATTCGACCAGTGTTCCAAGCTAACCTTACCCAGACAGGATAATTTCATAGTTTTCTCCACGACATGCATCATAAACGCAAATAAAGCCCTGGGCTTTCCCACTCAAGGTGGGGTCATGTCGATAAGAACCACTTTTCTTATGGAAGATGTATCATCGTCATGAAAGTTAATTGTGTATTGTTAGTTATTCTATTGAGCTTTGTCGATACCCGTAATTTAGAGCGTGTTCCACCCTACTTACCGTAGTTACTACGCATGACGTCACGAATTCTGGCTTCTTGCCGTCAAGGCTGGAACGATTTTTCTATTTTCCAGCAGGATATCATGCCACAGGCGAATCCGACCAATCACGTTACAGATATACGTAGTTACACGCTCCCGAGCATGGTAAGCAAATAGTAGCTATTAGTTACTATTTCGAGAAGGTTGGAACGGTCAGCGTAGTAACTTTTCGTGAGGATGGAACGGAAATAGTAACGAATAGTAACTATTGTTAGAAGGGTGGAACACGCTCCTACCGTTTTCTCCATGTTGTGTACGTGATTCGCCTCTCAGACTAACTTCTCTTTCTTCTTTCTATCTGGATAGGTGCTCAAGGTATTTCTTTTCTATCTTCTTTACTTGTTTACATTCCCTGCTTGGATAATCAGATTGAGCTCGTCCGTTCGCTTTTCGAGTTGGCATGAAACTGGTAGCTAGTTAAGATTTATTTTCATTGTTAGTAGAAAGACATAACTGCTTGTCGTACTGAAAACAAGTCATAAAGTATATTGCGTACTGATCCGCACCTGACATGCGATATTGTCGGCAATACTTGTAAGTGCGACGGGCATCACTAACAAAGCACAGTGATGGCTTTGGTGGCACCATAGTATTTTGAGTCTCCAAGGGACATGCGATGCTTGGAAAGGGCGTTTGCTTGACTTTGTAGCACTTAGATCGGAAGCCTTATGCATGTTTCATCAAATTAAAAAGTAGTATTAACACCGCTTCTGCAATAAATAGAGCATGTACGACCCTCTCCCCTTCCCGATCAGCTTAGCATTTTGAACGGGGGTTACTGGCCCTTCCAAAACTGATGCCTTTCGCTTTTGAACAATGTTTGACAATTTCAGTGCTTTCAGTAAATATTCCTTCAGTCCAAGCTGACTGCGAATCATATTTGATAGTGCAAAACGGATACGTCAGCTAAAATTTTATTGGAGCTATATATCGGCCCTTCTTGGCAAGGGTCCTCTTCAGGCTCAAAGCCGCTCAAGTTGGTAATACGAACTTGTGGGAAAAGAAACTAAAGATAGCTTAGCGTTAAATATTTGACTTCGTGAATTCCTTTGTAAGAGTTGCTTCCGAGTTAAAAAGGTTGCTGTGATTTCATTTTGGACACTGCTGCTGTTTTTGCTGTTCGATTGGGTCGTTGATCGGGTAGAAATTTTTCTGCATTTGGGTTGACTTCCGTTCTGTTGTAGAGAAGAGCTTGGGTTCTGACTTTCCTTTTGCTGATGATGCCGTTCCATGTTTCTGGTAGTGAGTATTCGCCTGTGTCTCTGTTTACCCCTGAACGGTTTTTCAGAATTTCAACGGTTTCTCTTACAGTTTGATGAAGTTTGGTGCATGTTGCAAGAATCTGGGCTTTTCAAAATGTACAACGTGGGATGGGTTTTCGGAAACGTATTCTGCCAGTGCCGATTTGAAAATGTAATTTGGAAATATAGCTCCAATAAAAGTCAGCTGACATATCCGTTTTGCACTATCAAATATGTTCAGTGCGTTCTTTATCGTGAAGAATTCCGGGAAAAATAAAACTTCCCTGGGCTTTTATAGCCTTTATTATTAGATGGTGAATAAACCTTGAACTAATTCATTAAAGAGAGTAAGAAAGATTCCTTCATAGTTGACTATAGTTACGTCAGTAATAGTAGTAGTCAGCTGATTTTACTCGAGGATTCATTAAATTTAAAGAACGATGAGCGGCTCAGACTATCATTATTTTTACACCCCATCCGAGTACTTCAAACCATTGAGCACAAAAGTGCCGGACAGTTTCCCGTATCATGCAATCGCATTCAAGATTTTCAACCTTTTGCAGTAGTGTCGGATTGCATTTGTCAGTGCAGATAGGTGGCTATCAGCAAGAAAGGCGTAGCTTTCCCAACTGATCAAAGACTAAAAAGTATCCTGAGACAAAGAAAAATGAAGAAAAATCTCTTGTTTTTTTTTTACCTGAAACCAAATCGACTCACGTGTTTCAGGGTACGTACTTGCTTTTTTCTTTGATCAGAGTGTCATAAAAAATGACAGAGCTGTACAAATGCTCGCTTCCTTTGATTTGTTAAGTGCAGTGTCAGCTCGCCACCGTCATTCTATTCCACAGCTTTGCTCCGCGAGGCCAGGATTCCAGCTCCTTCCATTATATTATATTGGGCTTCGATTATATTCTCTTCCATTATATTAGGCCATGTAAGGCAGCATCAGCGAGTTTTCGATTTCGTTGTGCAGACACTTGAGCATTACGAATATTTCGAATGTCTTATTCTTTCATTTTTTCATCTTTCTTGCTCGAAATTGGTTATATTTCAAATGTGGTTGTTTGATGACTCAGATTCCGTCTCACAGTCTGAATGGAACCATGGGCCACACCAGAAGGCTGGTTACTATGGAGCCGAATGTGAAGGTGGGTTTAGGAACAACAAGTACACTGTCAGAAGTTTCATAACAGATAACACTTGGGATGTTATCTGTTGTGTTTCAAACATTATGCATGGAATGCTATGCATAACAAGCTTTGCTAGGAAGAGCCAAAAAAGCATCTACTGACTTTATCCTTTATCGTCATGATGTCGAAAAACTCACCAAATACTTTTTGGCGGGTTTTCCGTTCTTCTTGATGGTAATGCTTATTTTGCATAACATTTTGAAACACAACAGATACATCCGGAGTGTTAACTGTTATGCATTATCTGTTGAAACCGCGCATCCTTGTGTTATCTGTTATGAAACTTCTGACAGTGTAGATGTTTTGGGACAGACTTTGAAAAAGAGTTTGCTTTTGAGTGAACCCTTAAAGAAATCAATCAGAGCGATTCCAGGACTTGAAGTTCCTTTTTCGTGCATGATTAGATATTTCCTTATTGTTGTATCTTTACTTACAGTTCTGGTATTTTTTTCTTGCTTCTTCCTTTGATTCTACCTCTTCTCTTTTCCATAACTTTTTGAAGGTGATTGCAAAGTTTTAACTACTGTTTCTTTATAGACCATGGCGGCTACCAAAAGAAATGCAGGACTTACTAGTGTTTTGCCACGAGCCACCCTGAACGACGAAGAACTGGTAAGTTGGAGTATTCTCGAGGCTTATTAGTTTCTGAAGGCGTCTTCTCGCCGTTCCCCAGGGACTCCTCGGGGAATCAAGGGGAATGGCGAGAATAGATCGGAGTCAATCCACGCGGACGGAAAGCAAAGAGAACACGGGAAATGCTTCCAAAATGGATTTGTTCTAGAAAATTCAGATGACGGAATTGTCTGGATTCGCTTTGTTTTTGTTTTGTTTATTCTGATGGTTTTTACTTAAACTAAACAAAAAAAAAATAAAAGGGACTAATCGGGTCTAAAAAATCTTTTCCTACACTGTACAAAGTTTCTCCGAGTAAGGATTAAAGTTAAAGATTAATCCGAATCGGAGATAAGAATATCTTTTTAGAGACAAGATTAATCCCAGTAGTAAATACTGCAAGGTTTTTTTCTTACAGTGTAGATTGAATGAATTTCTGGGGGGCGAAAGTAGGGGGGAGGGGGAGTGTGCTTTGGAAACGCAAGCCAGAGTCAATCTTTCAGCACTGAAAGTAACTGTAGACAAAGACAGATTCGGCATGGTCGTAGTCTCGTCGGTGACCGCTTGCTTCGCGGAGTGAAAACGGATACCTACCATGTTACGAATCTGTTAATATTGCTAACGCATAGGTGTGGTGCCGGCTTCTCTCCTTGCCAAGTTATTCCAAGAGTCGGAACCAATCTTTCCTTTCTGCTTGATCGTTCACAGTTTATTGTCGGAAAATCGGTTTCTAGGCAACGCGAGTACAAATTAAATATTACCCGGCTGAGTCTGATATCTGACGATAAAATGTCAATGTTGAGCAAATAGAAATTTTTCCTTTTTCAGAAATAAGGTCATTTTTCAGGACCATCCTCCCCCTGTTAAGGGAAAGTCTTATATATGGATAAGCTCTCAGCAAAGTAACCTATTGCACAAGTTCCCAGCCAGAACAAATTAACACTAGGTAGTAGTGCCAAGACATATGCTTTCCATGCTTGGCAGACGGGCGATAATCGAAGCGCCGCCCATTACGCTTGCGGCAGTAAAAGCGAAACAAGTTTGTGGGTTTAAAAATATCTAGAAAAGCTAAGATGCAGTCTGCACACATCGAGGAAACTGGGGAGGTTGTATTTTTTTTTTGGCGATGTTTAGACTATGAAATTATTGGAGCCAGCGCTGGTGCACGACTGATTGAGTTTCAGTAGGGACGTTCTCTATCGTTAGTGGTGCTAGTGTCGCAGCTATTCGAGTGTGTGTCACTTTTTTCAAATCTTGGCGCTATTGCCTAGTGTTATTTTGCCCTGCTCCCAGCTAATGGATCTGAGTTGACCCGAGTTGCTGTTGTCAGCTATGTCTGGGTCATTGAAATAGGCATTATGACGTTTTCCTTAGTCCCTGTCAACGGTCTATGTTATGCCCGGTATCTGGTAGAAAAAGCGGAAACAAAAACCCGAACCAATAAAAACAGCGACTTGCAAAAACCGGGACTGGTCAAAATCGTGCCTGTCAAGTCCAGTTGTCTAATGTAGTGAGACTCTGAACTTTAGCGTATATCATTCAGCAAATACTGTTTTTACTTTCCTAAAGGTCGGGCCTCACTACCCAGATTTTTCGCCCGGATTCTGGGAACCCGTTTTCTTCGATATCGGTTTGGGTAGTGAAGACAGGTCTGAAAGCACCCCGGACGCGTCCGGGAATCTGGTAGAAAAATCTACCAGATTCCCGGATTCTGGGTGAAAAGAAGCGAGAATTTGAAAGTGCATTGTGAGAAACTGAGTTTTTTGGATTGGATTGAATTGTGTTGAGATGGTAAAATCGAAGAAAATGACAGAAGTTCTGAAAAATGCCCAAAAGTGGACTGTTGAAGAGACATTTGATTTTATTTCTGGGCTCAGTTTGCTCTGGTTTTCGGGACCGTCTTCACATAATCCGGAACCCAGATTCTGGGGTGTCTGGGTAGTGAAGCCCGCCCTTAAGTATTCGATTGTCCTTAGTTCGTATCAGTGTGTAAAGTATGTTTATAGGAACGTTAGTAGGTTTATTTTATTGTAGCGAACTGAAGGATTAAGCTTTAAGGGCTTAGTAAAGACAATAGTATTATATTATTGGTGGATATAAAAGAGAGACTAAATCAAGTGAATGAATGAAAGTGGTAGCGTGATACCACCAATATTATAGGACCGAATTAAGATACTGTCATTTCAGCATCAAAACAAAGATCTGAATTCAGGACAACGTTTATTTGTATTACTGAAGGACAAATAATATATATTCCGAACGGTTACAGTTTAGAAAATACTTCAAAAATACACAAAGAGTGAGACTAACGATTGATTGTTGCTTCCCGTCAAAAATACTTCGCACAACCCTATCGTTTTGTTATTTTAGCCCTGGTACTGACAACCCGTGGTCCCGGTAATGAACAATAGACTGCTAGACTTTAGTGACCCAGCGTCCCCGAAAAAGACACAATGACCACTAGATTACTTCCTAAGAAAACCACACCCTACTCCACACAGACCGAGGTCCCATGCAGCAGTGGATCTGTGTTTACCGAGGAGCTAGGATGAATGAGCCCCCCTTGAACTCCCGGTCCCCGGTTCCTGACACCCCTAACACCACCCCCTACTCCACACTGACTGAGGTCCCGTATGGATCTTTGTCTGCAAAGGAGCTAGAACCAATGAGTTGAACTCCAGGTTCCCGGTTCCTCGGGTATTTAACCGAGTAAGTTAAAAAGCAAACATTATTATAGTTGTTATCTTACGAATTTGCGGAGTTTAAGTTTACTCAAGATACGGGTGAGATGTTAGATTTATTTTACCAAAGAAAGAAAATACTAGGAAGAATTTAGCCGCAACCTACTTCGTTAATAAGAAAAATAAATCACTGCAAGAACACAGAGAAAGAATGCACAGAGTAAATGCCGGATCGAATCTGAGGAACTAACCCAGTAGACACTCCATTTTCATATTGGTTGTCCAAGTTCAACTCTATTCGTTAATTTTTTATTGGAAAATACTCGGTGGTTCCTTAGTTCGACCAGTAAAACAATGCACCCGTCTACGTTGAGAAAACCTAGTCGAACAGAACAAGAACGCGATAGCCTGGCAACAAGAGTTTGCTAAAAATAACTCAACACCCGGTTTCAATAATTCGGAAAAAGGTCACAGTTTAAAATTTCCAAAGTAGCAAAAATAGTGTTCTCTCAGACAAAGGTCACGAGCCGATCACTACCTCCACAGCAAGGAAAAGATGAAACCAAATGTAATGTATTGCAAATGCTGTCATTGTGACGTACTGTTCGGATCGTGCAAATCTCCGGGTGAAACTTTAAATTGGACTGATCTCGTGTCGTATAACCGTCCACCAGATCCATGGGAATATTATACTTCTCACTGCCCTTACCCCGGAACTGACTTTTGTGGTTTTAACGGACTCCGTTTTTATCGCTGATTTTGCAGGGCGCAAGTTTTGCCTATTAGAATTGGTTATACACTGTCAGAAGTTTCATAACAGATAGCGCATAACACTTTCAAGAATAACACCTTTTCACTTCGAAAAAAAGTGTTATGACCAATTAAGCTTATACTATTTCGTGCCCAGATCTCCAACAACACCTTCAATAGGTAAAAATACTACACTGTCAGAAGTTACGTAACGACAGCAGCAGGATGCGCGGTTTCAACAGATAACACTTCGGGATGTCATATGTTATGTTTCTTTCGTTCCCGTTAGTATTTTTACCAATTGAAGGTGTTGTTGGAGATCTAGGCACGAAATAGTGTAAACTTAATTGGTCATAACACTTTATTTCTAAGTGAAAAGGTGTTATTCTTGAAAGTGTTATGCGCAATCTGTTATGAAACTTCTGACAGTGTAATACGTGAATAATAAAAGTAATTTAAAGGCCCTGTTTCACATTACGGAAAACTTAGATGGCAGGTTCCTCTTCTAAAATGGTGGTATAGAAAATTTGTTTGCACTAGAGAATCTTAAATTTCGATAGAACATATTCGACAACTCTTTTTTGGCAGGCTTCTCCAAAGCCGAAATTCAGTGAAAAAAGAGGTGCGGTGGGAATCTCATTTCGAAGGCTTTCAACTCCGTTCGCTCCCAGGCTCACTCAATCGAATACACGCTTCCTTCGAGAGCAAGTGATAAACATTCCTCTCTTCCCTGAACTTACAGCACAACCACCATCTATTGACGATCCTGTCATCAAAATTATCTTCTCCGATTGGCCGTTTACCCGGGCACCACCCCACACCATTAGCGCAGTCCTCATTTGGAATAAGCCTTTCCGGAAATTATTTTAGTGTTGTATATTTTTCCTCTTTTTACTGCACTTGTCGTTACTTCATATTGTTTGTACGCACGGAAACTTCTGTCCAAACCATCATAACTCCTCTTTTCTGTATTCTCTGTGGAACCCGGGATGTTCACCGCCGCCCTGAAAGTACGCAATCAGCAAATTGACTGTAAATTTCCTAGAATGACGTTTGCTTTGAAAATTGTAACGCTTGTTTATTGAGCCAAATGGCCATACAAGATTTAATACACTTCGCAAATAAACTATTACACCTCTAGAAATACTATGCTACGTAAACTAAGCTAAACTTTCATTCTTGAGACAAAATCCTTTAGTCATATATCTACAAACATCTACGATACATTTGGGGTTCGTAGATTTCAGGATACGGGGAAGCGATACCAACCCACCCCCAACAAATGTTACTCTCATATGTGAAAGCTCTTGGCACTCTAAGAGGAAGTGGTTCAAGTCTTCCCCCTGCAACTTGCAAAGAGGGAAAAGGTAACTCGCTCCCGTGCCAGCTTTCCTACTATTGAAAAGTTTATTTTTACTGAGAATCGGCAGACTGTTAGATCGGAGCTGGAGTTTTTAATGTAGCAGGATCTAGTCCTAGCTTACTATGTTGCATTACTATTTCGGAACTGGAAGCTTACACCCTGCCGAGTGCACTTGGAAGGCCAACTTACCTATTCACTAGATCAATCTGATTTTTTCCCCGTAGAAAATGCACGTGTATAAGAAGACCCTGCAAGCTTTGATCTACCCGATCTCCAGCACAACACCGCACAATTTCCAACCGTGGACAGCGACCTCTCCGACCTATTGTTATGAATGCGAAGGTCTTCTCTGGGGCATTGCTCGACAAGGCGTTCGATGTACAGAGTGTGGTGTTAAGTGCCATGACAAGTGTCGTGATTTGCTGAACGCCGACTGTTTACAGAGTAAGTATGAATTGTTTTTTTGTTTTTTTTTAGCGTATTTTGTTTTTTTAGCATAGTCCTGTGTGGCAATGTTTATAGAGTAAGTATGAACTCTACTTCATGTTTTTTCAGCGTAGTCCTGTGTGGCACTGAAATTTATGAAACGAAATTGTTCGTGATGACATGCCTGACTATCATGTCCTGATCAATTTCCGTTTAAATAACCGTAATTTGCTGAAAGTCTGATAATTTTGTAATTCTTAGACGTCAATGTACCTGGAAAAACATGCTATCACGTATTCACGAAATCTTAAAGTACACCTAGCATTACATAGTGTTTGAATAGTTGATTTTTAAATAATTGACCACTTTTACAACTCAGCTGTGCTTCGGAAAATTACAAACGGTGATCAGAAGCATGATACGTCACGTGAAAAGAACAACGTGGCAAGCCTGATACCTAATCAGTATGTTGCTAATAGAGGAGATAGGATGCACTTATGAAGTAAAGAATCCCGGAAACGAGAAATGAATGGAAATACTACTGAAGTAGAATGAATTACTCGATAAGTATGACGTGTCCTTTGAAGTCTTTAAACCACGCGTAGTATGTTTTCTTATTCATTCTCATATTTTTGCTCTACGATTCCTCTTCCGATTGATGACGTTAAATTAAAGTTATTAATTAAATTTGGAGTAAGGTCGAGAACACACGGCCTGGGAAACTGTTCAATTGCTTTCTGGCTTCGGTCGGGAAATCAAACAAGAGGAAGGATACCTATGACATTTCTTCCGTCTGTCTGTCACCATGACAAGTACTGATAAGGATTGGTGGAAAGCTATTCTATAGACTCTTTGGGTCAAAAGTAAGCCTGGATTCGTACATGCATGTGGCTTTGCGTCACAAAATATAGGGGTGATTAGGAAAGAGAGAAATTTGTGGATCAAACAAATTCTTCGATCTAATCGATTTGAAGATTGATAAAAGGGTAAAGTGATATGCTGTATCATGAATGATATATTTGATATGATTGCTTAAAGCCGGAGGACCATCGCATCATGACTGTTATAAGCTCTTCCAGATGAATATTAAGATGTTTCAAATTAAAGCGTAGAGGCTTTCACACTAAGCTACGCAACCTCTGCGTCACGGCTGCGGCGACGCAACGCAGAGCTTACGCAGACAAATACAACTCAACGCATCAGATTTTCCAGTGAAAAACGGAAGTTTTTGAAGAGGCTGGAGAATAATCTACTAATGATGAAGAAAAACCTACTAATGATGATTAAAAACTTAATGATTGATTATAGAAATGAAAATTTGGCAGAAGAAACCGAAAAAGGAAAACGTAAATACGCATCCAGCGTGACATGTTCTCCCGTAGGTGTGAAAGATACGCTACGTAATCTGTACGCAACGCAAGATAAACGCACAAGCGACGCATCGCAACGATGCGTCAGTGTGAAAGTGCCTTTAGGTCTGAGATTTGTATCAAAACCATACGTTTGCGAATGAATATAAGGATATAAGATGCTGAATCTTAACATGCTGGCAATTTTCCGACCGAAAGTAATTCGATAGGATCTGCGGCGGATCGGAATTTTGAATTAGAGTACTCTGGTAGTTTTCTGCTCGCATGAATGGTTTGTCCAGAATTTGGAGAAAACCGGAAGTTCAAATAAGACGAAGACTTCTTATCAAGCTGATTGGAATTTCGATTGGATTGCAGGAACCCATCCCGATTAGTTTCTCTTTCTTCCATTTCCATTGGACTGATAGTTCCGCCGGAACCCGTCTAAGCCGGAAATTTGGCGAAAAGGGTTGAGTTAGCAGAAATAGAAGAGATTAAACCTACACCAGTTTATTTTTCCCACCGGATCGATTAGTTTCCAAAAAACAGCAAAACCGCTGCGAGCTAATGTATGGGGGGGGGGGGGGGGTCAGCATCTGCAGTTGACTCAAGGCAATAGCGTACGCAGTTGATATGCTTATTGTGATCCCAAACCTTAGTGACGGATACGAGTGGCTTGGTAAGGCTTGTCCCTCCATCCGTACGTCTGTTAGCACGCTAACTCTCAGAGGGGTTGAGATACTTTGTTCAAACTTGGCGTGAGGATCCTTTAGGTCAAAGCACATGTCAGATTCATAAGTGGGACCGCTGTACCTACATATAGGGGTAGTTTAGGGGATTACAAACTAAGGGATATTTTTATTTATTGGATAATTTGCTTTGGCTAGTAAGTGTCCTATAATCTTTTCGGTAAAAATTATTAGCTTGTGGGCCTGGTTAGGGGTCTATTAGGATGATGTTTGATAGATGTTCCTTCAGCCCAAGCTGACTGCGAATCATATTTGACGGTGCAACACAGATAAGTCAGCGGATGAGCGGCTTGAAGAGGACCCTTGCCAAGATGGGCCGAAAGTATAGTTCTAATCAAATGTAGCTGACTTATCCGATTTGCACCGTCAAATTTGATGTTTGATGTTGACGTGATCTGGATAAGATCGAAGATCTGCAAGACCTGACTGTCTGTACCAGGAAGGTCAACAAGTATTCCCCTTTTGGGTCCCGTGAAACCTTGATTGTGTTATTCGACAAAACCGATATTGCGATAAGTTACTCAGTTTGAAATGTAGAATGTCAAAACCTTCGGTCTTTTTCCGAGTAGACAATTAAGGAAAATAAAAATCAACCCTCGTTCCGGCCGTGGAATATGTTTTCTGATGACTCGAATCAGGTCAGTGTGCACAAAAGCTTCTTGAGTACTTTGTCTTCCTTTCGGTTTCGCAAAATTATTTGTTGCCTGCTTAAAAAAAAGACATTCCAGTCACACTTTATTTAATTCATCACCAGTCTTTTACGAAATATTTTTGTCAATTTCATCTACGTTGCCCTTATACTTGAAACCCATTATATTTTATATTTCAAGTAGGTTATAGCAGCAAACAAAGGAGAGTGCTCCATCAGTTATTCTACAAAAAGACAATGTCTTCTTTGAGGTAACTGAAGATAGGGTGAGGACTCAAGTCACTGTCATGACCTGGTACAGGTTTAAGGTTTAATGAGAAATTTACACAATAAGAAAAAGTTAAAAAGTGGTAAGGCTCAAACGCGGAGTGTTTGCTGACAGTTCTTCGTTTATCGTATCTTCTGTACAGCCTAAGAACCAAGCCATAGAATCCCATGCTTTCTAATTAACCGAAAGAACGGAGAGCAGCGCAAAGCGTAGTTTTAGTGACGGATGATTTACTAATAACTTTCTAATCCAAAACCCTCGAAAGGGGAGGGTGTGGCGATGAGAACCTCGAAAGGCACATCTAGATCCCAATCTAGACCCACAATTACACCTTGAACTTGATACCCTTTGCCAGGTCACGAACGTAACTCACTAGGCCCACTGTGCCTTGGACCTTACCTTGCGTTAGTTCCTATTCACCTTCAGAGGCGCTTGGGGGGGGGGGGGGGGCAGTTTTGTTTAATACTTCCAGACCCTAGGATCCGGAAACTAGTATGCTTCACAAGGTCTGAACTTCACAAAAAAACGTGAAAACCGAAACCGGAAAACTGACAAGAGCGGCCGCAAGAGCTTATTGTTCACGAGTGACTCGTAACTGATCAGTTCTGGGTCGTTTGAAGCAACATGCACAATCTGAGGAGCACCAATATGCTCCTCAGAGAAAGTGGAAGCCCGCTGTGGCTCAAAGGGAGTCAAACAAGGAAAATGCAAAAATAAGCGTGCTGCCGTTATGCTGGATAAAAATGACATGGGAAGCGAGGAAACGAAAGCGGATGGAACGATTACGGGGACGGGCTTGATACTTTAACAAAGTCTTTTAATATCAAGTATTACCAAACTGAATATCGAACAGAAGCGGGATCAATGAGTTATATCGTAGCGTAAACTAACGCACAAAATAAACCAGTTAAATAAAAGATAAAACGAAAACTGACAAACTACTAAATCTTTGCGCAAACTTCGAACTTGCTAGCTCACAAGTTCGACGGTTAGAGTTTGAAGGACAAAGAAACTGTGACCTGCGACCAAAAACGGTATTTAAATAGAGACCTTTGAGTTTGAAGGTAACTTCAGACTTCGATCAAAACCGCAACTATATGCAACAAATATAGATAGGAACAGTTGGACAAAATAGCTACAATTCACAGTCTGAGAGTTTTCAGACACAAAGCAAAGAAAAAGAAAAACAGTGGAACCGTACTAAAAAGGGAATTGTCAAACACAAAGAGATAATAAAGAAACAGTGGAATTGGACTAAAAAGGAAAATATCAAACTCAAATAGAGAAATAAAAGAAACAAAGAACCGAAGCATAAAGAAATGGAAGAAGAGAAAATCTTTGGCGATTTGCCAAACTTATGAAGCAGTCGACCCCACCTTGGGAATCTTCTAAGGAAATTGTTATGCTAATCTAATGTAGATGCGGGAAGTCGGTAGCTTTTAAACCTTTTCGCATGCTTAAATCTCCCCTTTACATCCACATTGACAAGCAAGACAAACCGCGATGGAACTAATTTTCTCCTAGTTCGTATCATGTAACCTGGAACGGTTTTCACGTCCCGTTTGTTCTGTAAGCTAAAGACGGATTAGTAAATACATTAATTATTTGTTCATCTGGACGTGATTTATCTCAATCCCTATTCCTTCAGCACAGGCTGAAACTGATTTTCAAAAAATTGATTTTTTGAAATTGATTGATTATTTGACCCCTTCCTGGCAAGGGTCCTCTTCAGCTGATAGCTTAAAGGCTCACTGAGAGCTAAATGCCAAATTCTGCAACAAGGGCATAAAGTTGCTGCATCTCAATTCGACCCCCCCCCCCCCAAGAAAAGAGACGTGTACCTTATCATTAGTCTATCATGATTTGAACCTCAAATTCCGCATGGTGGCTGATAAAGGTGGCTGTGAAGGAGCTGCACCACAAAGCTAATGTTGGTATGTTCTGCTGACTAAAAGATTCTGAAAATGATTTGGTGGCTTTTGCTGCTCTACCCATTTTCTACGCGCTACCCGCATGGAAGGGTATCCTCCTGTATATCTTTTGCTTGGGGTAGATTTCTTTTGTACTTTTGTTCAGTGTCTGTTTTAGTGTGTGTTTGTTTGTTGTTGATATGGTCTTATGGAGTGAAATAAAGCAGTAATAATAAAAGTAAAGGCCTCTTAAGCGTAAGCCTGGCTGTGTGTCTCCTGTGTGAGAGCATCATAACCTACATATTACCCGCAATCTCGACGAACATCATCAAGCAATATTGGCTCTGATCGCTCTGTAATCTTCTATTTTCACACCTCAGAATTAACCAATCACAAACAACCGGAGGTGCGGGGCTTAATCGTGCAAAAAGCCTTATGGGAAGATTGGATGTGGCATTAGAACAAAAACACGGAAGTAAAAGAAAAATCGGAACGTTGATCGCACTAGTTACTGGGGAGAGATAATGGAGTAAGTGTCGAGCTTTAGGTCTGCTTTAACATCCATTGTGGTCACAACTTTTTTCTCTTTTTTTTCAGTCTGAAGATGATTCTTGTCAAGGAGGGACGAAATATTGCCGAATATTAAATTCAAGTACCAATTCAGTTAACACCCGCACTGAGGACGATAACGACACCGATATTCCTGTTGACTGGCTGTAAATCTTTCTCGAAAAAAAAAGAACACCCAGAGAAGAATCGCCAAGAAAACATTTCCATGGCAAAAATGTCCCCTTGGCGATAAATATACTTTTTTTTTAACTCGCGAATTCGTCATCCTTGATATGAAGTCGGTTTCAGCCGGGAACAGAAAGAGAGCTCAGAAGAGTGACTCCTTACACGGTCTGAACATGATTGCATGGGAATGCCACTGCTTTCTTATATATAATTGCAATAATAAGGCTTTCGCCTCTATAAATTTCTTGGGACACTCTACACACTAAATTGAATTTCAGCCAGGTGGTAGTCGACACCTGCTTTGAATTGGTTGATATTTTCGGCGCTTACAACACTTTCTGGGAGATTATTCCAATATTCTACTATTCGGTTTCAAAGCTCCATTTTCCAATGTCTTTTCGAAATTTCTTACCACTTAGTTTCAATTTGTGTCCTCTGAGACCGTTGTGATTGAAAGTGAAGACATCATCAGGACTTATGTTATCATGTAAAGCAATATCAGTTCTTGCAAGGAACTGTGCTTTGAACTGAAGTGATTGATTTATTACATGCAGCCTAATAATACGGCATTTGCACAGTATATACATAAAATAAGTAAATAAACGCTTAACAAGAAATACAGAGCGGCATTATCACAATATGTGCAACAACAGCAAAAAATAAATAATCACAAACAACGAAGTACGAATAGGACAATAAATTTACTGCATTAGTTGGCACATAGGGGGATGGGCAGGAAGGCGGTTGGATGATGGCAGAAGATGCTCACTGATTTCTTTTAGTTTGACAGTTGGGTCTACGACAAAAAACTTCTCCATGATTGGGTGATTGCGCATGCGATGAGGAAGGTACTGCAGAAAACGTAGATATTTGAAAAAAATCATGATCGCATGCGACTTGTGTCTTTTTTCCTGAGAATCGGGTACAAACCAGCGAGGAAGAGCACAGAGGAGGAGCGAAAACTGGTGTAGACTTTTGTTAGATAGTTTGCTTCAGCGCCGCTAAGGAACATCTTTCCCCCTAATAAGTTTCCTCGTTTTCTATCGATAACGTGCAGTTGCAACAGAATAATCGAAAGGGATTCTACCACGAATGCTCTGTTCTTTGCAATTAACTAATGACATTAGGCTCGTCATTATCATTCATTTGCATTTATGACGTACACAAATTATTTAGCTCATTAACGGAAGACACTTTTTTCATTTATTTGTGCAGGGCCGTTGCAGGGGCGGTTCGAAGGGCTTGAGCATGGGGGGAGGGGGGGGGGAGGACTTCAAGATATACGACTGGCTAAAAACACAGCATCAGCGGGCTCAAGACATATTGACGTTATTAAATTCTAAAACGTTACGGAAAATGCCATTGTTGTAATAGAATAAAAAAAAATAAGTAACAGGAATTAGACGATGACGTTCATATCAAATTACCCTGGAGAGAAGAAAATCCTCGGTACCAGCTTCTGATATATCTACTGAAGACTAACTAAAGTAAGCGCCGCAGGCGAAATTTTTCAATCCGAGCAAAATTCAACTACTCCTTTAAAACTTCTACCTTTTAATGTAGCTTAAACCCCAGATCTCAAGCTTAAAACCGCACATAGATGATGCAAACTTCAACTAAATAGAAATAGGGCGAAACTAGCCGCAGGCAAAAATTTGTTAAATAGACCTTTATTCGGCAATATTTGACTACTTCCCACACAAACTCTTGCTTTTAATGTGGGTCAGATCCGAAGCAGCAGCTTTTTACCGTAATATATAGGCTACCCAAGACAAATTTAAAGTCAGCGCCGCAGGTTTTTTTTTTGTAATCCCAGTTTTTTCTGGCATTCCTAGCTTTTAAGGTCACTGAAATCTTAGGCCTAGCCCCTCACCTCAATTATGCGCCATTCAGCTAGATAGCGAGTATAGGCTACTATGAAAGACGGAACAGGTTAAGTTTTGTGAAACATTTTAAAGGCTGCCGACGATATCACATATCTGTCCGTGCCCCGATAACTCGCAAACGGAGTGGGGTATTTTCCCGGAAGTTGGTACGTGGTAGTGCTTCCACTTTGAATTTAGACTACACAAACATAGTGCAATTATCAGGCCCGTCATACAGTGCTTACATGGCCGGATTATGTGCAAACCTTACTCCGCAAGCCATTTTAAAAAACTAAACCTGTTTCTTTTTAAGATAAGGAGATTTTTGCACAAAACCAGATAGGGTAATGCTGAACATCGCGCCGCAGGCGAAATTTTGGAAAATCAGCCTGTTTTCAGCGCCACAGAGTGAAAATCACGATTTGGTAACGGCATTTATGTCACTCTGACAAGTTCGAAACATACGACTGTCATTCTGACAAGCTCAAAACGCAGGATATTTCGGAATGTAATGACTTATAGAAAATCTCTCTACAACCATACGACCAGAAATAGGTCATTTGCTGGCGGAATTCACCGAACTGCCTCAAATGGCAAGCTCAAAACTCACGACTGTCCTTAATATACGACTAGAAAATCTCTTCGTAAAATAAAACAAGAAACGGGTCATTTTCCGGGAAAAATTGCGGTTGATGTCATTCTGGCAAGTTCCATACGACTGTGATTCTGAAAAACTGGGAACACAAAACTGTGAATCTGACAAGTTAAAACATACTACTAAAATCTCTACGGAAAAATACGACCAGAAACAGGTCATTTAAAGGCGAAGTTCACGATTAGCCAACTGCTTAGTCTGCCTATATCTGGCAAGGTCAAAACTTACGACTGTCTCTAATTTACGACTAGAAAATCCCTTGGTAAAGTACGACAGAAATTCGCGGTTGATGTCATTCTGGCAAGCTCAAACATACGACTTTCATTCTGGAAAATTGAGAACACACAACTGTGAATCTGAAAACATACGGATAGAAATTTCTCCGTAGCCATACGACTGAAAAATGTGATTTATGGGTGAAATTCAGGTTTGGTAACTGCCTGTATGTCATTTTACACAGCTCAAAATATACGAATATCATACAGACAAGCTCAGAACATACGACTGAGAGTAGATTCTCTGGAGCATGGGGGGGGGGGGGGGGGTGAGTCACCCCCCCCCCTCAAACCGCCCCTTGGCCATTGCCCCAGCTATCCTGTACTTTGCGCACTCGCTTTGACTGATTTTAAAATTCACACCCTCGCATGCACGGTCTGAGCCTCGTTTTGTTGCAATAGTGCTGTCGCGTCGCTGCTGCAGCACTGCTTTGCTTCTGCACAAGATGCGTTTTTGGATTCACTGGCTCCATGATTTCTTCTTGGTTGAAGCAGCACCTTGCAGTGCAAAAAAGAATCGTCCCGGAAGCGGCCGAGAAGTGGCCCTGCAGCGTGCAACCAAAACGAGGCTCTGGGAGTAGTTGCGTTTTTGTTGGCCGTTGGCTTAGCCGGTTGCTTAATATCTCTTTTCAAATGTCGTCGAAGTTGACCGTTTGGCGGATTAGCTTTTTTTGGACTCGGGGCGATCCTTGCCCGGTAGCCGTTTCCTCAACACTGCAAACAAACTTTCAAACTTGCTATCCCCCAAGTTCAGCGTTCAAAGTTGACGGAAAAAAGGAAAAAATAAAAAATGGCGGACGATAAAGATACAGATTTTGGAATTTGTCTATAATATAAATAAGAATATTATTATAAACATTATTTGAGCAAGACTAGGTTTAGTGCCAAAACACTAAATTTCGATTTGACCGGCTACAGCGAGAAAGGAACGGCGTCCAAAAACGGTGTTTAAGAACAGACCATTGATTTGAAGGTAACCTCAGACTTTGACCAAAAACGCAGCTAGTATAAGATATAAAGCCAACCGCCCTATCCAATGTATCCCTGTATTCCTTGGACACATTCCTAAGTCCTGTCACCCGTATGTAGTCCTTTTGAGAAGATGGCCTTGCGTTAGGTGTCCATGCTTAAAGACTGACCAAGAAGACGCCTCTGCCTGCATCCAAATATGTTTGGTTACACCTGAAAGCTTTTTTCTTCCACTAAATTATCATAAAGAATGAAACAACTGCACACACTTTCACTTCGTTCAGACCGTTAATTGAAGAGTGTCTAATCCCTTTGCTCACCTTCTATCCTTTGTTTCGTTGTTCTTAGACACCAGGGTTCCCTAATTCCTTATAATAGCATCCATAGTCAGTAAGTGAATAATTAGTAACTGTGTGTTAGCGAATTTTTTGAATCGTCTTATAAATGCTTCGTCCTTAGACTACGTCCTTAGGCTATTCTTAATTTCTTCTTCTTATCTCTCATTGAAACTGTATACGTGCTATTTAGGTACGTGATGCGTGAAACCTTGTCTAATCCTAACTATAGACATAGGAGATGGTCGGTTTCTTTGACCGAAAGAACGAAGAGCAACCTAGGGCAGTTTTCAGTTTTCAGTTTTATTCATAAAAAATAGTAAACATCATTAACTCTTTATGGCCCCACCATAAGGGGCCTGGCAATGGGCGGGGCGTATTCTTTATTCATATAGTCTTAAGGGAAACAAACCAAACAAATAAAAAAATGGAGAGAAAAAAAGAAGAAGAAGAAAAGAGTCATGGTTTCGTACGGAGTTTAAGCGTCCAAATATCTCGGTTCTTTCTGGAGCCGTTGTGACATTCCACAGATGAGCGTGCAATTTTGCGGCCTCGTCGATGTCTCGTTTTTGTTTTGGATCCCAAAAATTAATCTAATATCTTTAAAGGACCCCTCTTGCTTTTCGCTGTTTTAGCCCCTGCCACCTGGCGACTTGTGAAATCTCCCTCGTTACAAAATCCATGCTGATCGCTTTATTTGAATTTTTCCCTTTCCGAGATTTTCCTGGGCGAGATTTTCCTTTGTTGCCAAACAATAATTTTGTTATTTCTTGTGACAACAGCGAATAGGCGCTGCCAAACCTGATTTCGTCATTGCGCCTCTGCCGTCTCCCACATGACTCGCTATGATTCCACAGCATTTAAATTTTTCGCGAGAAAAAACAAGTATTTTTGCGCGCACCAGTATCTGACACCGCGAGGTCCTTAAAAGAAATGTCTCTAGGGATAAAAAGATACGTATTCCGACATAATTTATACGACACCGTATATTCTTGAAGTTCTAGCTTGTTTTAGGTTAGCATAGCTCAGTTTAGCTAAGTCTAGCTCAGCATAAGCCCTAGCTAAAGGCTTAAGCCGCAGAATCTCCTGTGATAGCTTGTTCACACGGGGCCGAAATAAGCTCGTAAACAGCGGCTGATCTGTTCAGACGACGGATCAACTGTTTGGGGTTGACGGGAGAATTAAAAAGAAAAACCTAATTCCGAATATTCTTTTTGTTTGTAACAAAATATATAAAATTTAAAAAAAACATCTTGTGAGTTAGTCAAAGTCAAATCTAGTTGACTTGTAGTCTTTATACGAGGAAAAAGTCACAAACTGAATATTGATAGATTTAAGGCGATTCAGCAATTTTAAGTTAAAAAGCAAATAAAAATAATTTAAATATTTTTATTTTGAAGGAGAACCTAAAACATAATTAATAATATAGATATAACTAATATGAGAATAGTATGCAATCATTTACTGATGTTCAGTTACATTTCAGTGAAGGTTGAATGAAAAAGTTATTCAAATTATTATTTTTTTTAAAGAAAAACAACGAAAATAAATGTTAGACATAAACAGAACATACGCTGTTGTAATTAGAAAATTATTCTACCTTTTTTTTTGCAATCGTTTAGTAATCCTGAGATGCTTAGTGTAAAACCATGTTATGTTCACATCAGTCTGACAGAATCTGAACTGGATTGACCTAAACCTCACCAAGTTTGAACTAATTCTCCTAATTACGGTCTGTTTACTGTCCCTAGAGTCATCAAAGGTCACATTCCAAAGGATTTAGTTTATCCCGATCGGAGACCGCGATGAAAATAAGCGCCTATTCGGAAAATCAGCGGCTGATTTTTTTGATTTTTTTCAACCGCTATTTACGCGCGTAAATCAGTCGCTGATCGAGAATCGGCCGCTGTTTCAGCCCCGTGTGAACAAGCTATGACGTCACAAACGACACAGAGATACGTAACACTGGAGGTATTTTTGAGAGTAATCATCTATTGGGGGTGGGTTGGTATCGCTTCCACGTATCCTGAAATCTACGAACCCCAAACATACCGTAGATGTTTGCAAATATGTGACTAAAGGATTTAGTCTCAGGAATGAAAGTTTAGCTTAGTTTACGCAGCATAGTATTTCTAGAGGTGTAATAGTTTATTTGTGAAGTGTAACGTGTATTAAGTCTTGTATGGCCTTTCGGCTCAATAAATAAGCGTTATTATTATTATTATCCTCAGCGATATCTTCTGAGGATCTTTTATGCTCAGAGTTGTGTCAGTACTTGCCGTTTGGCGAAGTCCGGCCAGAGTCGCCAGGCGCTAACAATATAATCCCTAATTTCACAGTGCAAGTAGAGGGTTTTTGAAATAACCTACTTCCGGGCAACTTTATCTTGAAAAACCTATTTTGGAGAAGTTGAACGGATTACTGCTCCTTTATGTTTATGTGTTAGTATTTTTGTATGTATAGTTATTTTAGTATTTTCTTCCTTTCTTTATTGTACTCCACTTGTTTTTCCTCTGGAATTTGTGGGTAAGAAACAAATTATTAATATTTAGGAGAATTTTTTATGAAATATCTTCATTCAGCGGATTTTCAAAGAACTTCCTTATGGGTGCAAACCAATTTTTCTTTGCATTTTGGTGTCAGAAAAATTGGCAGCAGAGCGAAAAATCCCGTTCCGAAAAAAAAAGTAATCCCTCCTCGCTTTCCAGATAAGTGCAATCTTTCTAATCAAGGTTTGTTTCCAGGGGCCGCAGAAAAAAGCAGCAAGCATGGAGCCGAAGACAAAGCACAAGCCATAATCACGGCGATGAAAGAACGTATGAAAATCCGGGAACGGGATAAACCGGAAATCTTCGAGCTTATACGGTAGGCTTCTCATGGAAAAATTTTTGCTTCCCGATCCATTTTTCTAGTGGAGGGGACACTCATCTCGGATCGACAATTCTCCTGTAAATCTGAAAGGTTAGGCGAGCATTACAGGCAGGACCGTATCCAAGAATTTATTTGGGGGGGCGGTTGCCTGCTGGTCGGACAAAAAAGTACAAAAAACACATAGATCAGAGGGAAAAGCCTATAAATATGATTGTTTTTGTATGTTTCGGGGGGGGGGGGGTGAACCACCTAACCCCCCTCCCCTGGATACGGCCTTGATTACAGGCCTAGGCATACGTCCTTCATAAAATTCGATGACGAATTGCCGCCAGACGCGCTAGAGGAACAATAACAATCACACGTGAGATCGGGGGATAAGTTATCTGACGGGTGAATAAGTGATTAGGCTTTCGCTTCATATCGAGTCGCGCATTAGCCCCGTGGAAAAGTCAGTCAGCGCTCAGCACTGAAGTCGGAAGCCAGAATTGACAAACTTGACAGAACAGAGTTGGGTAAAGCAAAACGAGGGGAAGAGGCATTTGAAACAGTTTTAAACATTTAGACCTAAGAGGAATTGAAAACAGCAAAACAAACCTGGATAAATGTACACGAAGAAGTAACATGTCATTGTTTTCTTTGCTATAGCGCACCTAGCGACCAAAAATAACTAATCTGAGAGGAATACGAGTGAAGGCGATCCGAAAGGGAAGTGGTTGGGAGAAGTCATGTGATGAGTTAGTTCGAAGGGGAAAGTAGCGCGAGATTCTTCGGCCGATTTTCTACTGAAATGGCGAAAGCGTCGGCTTGAGTCTTTGTCATAGTTGAAATGCCACCTGTCCTAAGAGGTAGCCTATCTGTTCCTATATATAACCCTTTATGAAAAGCAAAACGGCCGTATACACAGTAAGATACCCAGAATGTCGTCGTTCAGCGCTGTTTAAGGTCTCAGGGATCACAACTACATAATACCCCCGCAAAATCCCTTCCTCCCATAGTTAAGTATTAGGCTGAGACTGAGTAGTATACTTTAAAAAGTTTCTCCTAGTAAGGATTAAAGTTAACTGCAGTAGTTGCTACTGGGATTAATCTTATCTCGACTGGAATAAGATTAATCTGAATTACAGAAAATCTTATCTCAGTAGAGACAAGGTCCCAGTAGCAAATACTGCAAAATTTTTGTTTACAGTGTAGACTAGACTGACTATTTTCCCTTAAATTCTTTAAGCAGCAGCTTGCGCATTTTCGGTAAAGGTAATAACAAAAAGAGCTCTGAACGAAGAAGGATGGGACTTTCTTGCGGGTGTCTCCAAGAAAGGTTTCGCCACTATACTGTAAAAAGTTTCTCAGAGAAAGGATTAAAGTTAACTGCAGTATTTGCTACTGGGATTAACCTTATCTATACGGGGATAAGATTAATCCGGATTAGAAATAATCTTATCTCAGTAGAGTCAATATTAATCCCAGTAGAAAATAATAGATTGCAGTGAAAATGTCTCTAGTCTTTTAATTTCTAGTCTCGGTTTTAGCTCTCCTTTTTCCCTTTGACCCTCCCCCCCATCTCCTTTTTTTCTTCTTTCAAGGTTAAGTTGGACCCCAGTCACTCGGGAGGTCGGAATTTTTCTAACTAACACTTGATAAATTTTGTTCTTCAAATCAAGGACAGGGTTGCCACCCCAGAAAAAAAATCATCCGTTCCTGAAAAAGAATCACCAAAAGAAGACAGTTTTTAAAAATTTGGTGATTTTGTTGCATTTCGTATGTGAATGGCACACACAAACCACCAAGGTCTAGCATTTGGTGATTCAGACTGAAAAAGCAAAAAATTTGTTGACAGATTACCACTCATGGCAAACCAATAAAAGGCTTCATCACAAAAGTGAAGAAAGAACCAGGGTCTCCAGTAGCAAAAAAACAGGCTCCTCCCAATTTGCTGGCCTGTTGCTGCAAGCAGCGTAGGCTGCGGTCGAAGTTGTTAATCTGACCTCTGTGACCTTATCTAGATTTGTTTTTGGCGTTGATGAAAAAACGCATATGGGTCACATGCGCGCCGTAAAACAGTCTGTCCTCGAGGGAACGAGCAAGTGGTCCGCTAAAATCGCAATCACAGGTTTGAACTAACTTCTGATGGTGTTGCTCTCTGCTATGTTCTCTCTGTGCACTCTGATGTTTGAAGTGTGCTAATTATTGTCTGTCTGGTGCTAAAGGATCTTCATCGCTGTCGCTGCATGGTCTGCATCATGGTTGCCATGACCACCAAGAAAACACCAGAACATGTTAAGTTAATATCCATGTCCAATCTAAGCTTTTCAGTTATAACCCAAACCTTTGTTTGTGGATGCCGTCAGGGCAGGACAGTTTTTCAAGCATGAACAGTTTTATTTTTGACACTGCTCAAGGGACGAGTAAAGGAACGTACCTCTAATACTCTCCGTCAGAGCTTTTCTGTGGAAACGAGATCGGCTAGAGAAGGAGCTGGATTTCATTTGTACTTTAATTTCTTACTTCAGAAACTGAAAAATTATAAAAATAATAAACCAGTCACTATATAATATCTAAAAACGGTCATTATGTGTAGGGTGCAGGATAGAAAATTGGCGTAAGAATATCAATTATGCTTGACCTAATAAGGTTAAGATTAAGGATTTGTCCAGCACTTTTTCCAAGTCACAGGTGCATGATTTTCTCATGCAGTCTCTGCAACCCTTGAACTACATCTCTTTTCTTTTCTCTTGTGAGTTACACCTCAGTGGGTAGCCTGGTGATCTTTGTTTTCTGTCTCTGTCTCGCATATGAGTCATGTCCACTTGACGTATGGTATGTTAATAAATCCCACGGGACGACTGCGCGCCCTTATCGTGAACAGTGGTTGCCTGGATAGGCCTACAGGCCCGGAATGATAAAACACGAATATAAATTAGGCCTTCACCTGTACTTTAACTACTATTGACTACAATTTTGATTATTTATCTTATCGTGGATCAACTTTTCTTATCTAAAATCAGGCCTACTTCGCTCCTGTCTGTGCTTTTAATGTGCTTCTAAGTGTTTCTTCCGTCCCTCAGAATGACCTTTTCGGTGGATCCGGATACCCATATCGACACCCTCGAGCAAGCTGAACAGGCAGTTCTGGAGGGAACGGCTAACTGGTCATGCAAAATCGCCGTTACAGGTATGCACATTTGTGATGTTAGCTTCTGCTTTTTCAGTCGTACTAGACGGGCGCTGCATGCATTGTTACTGTTGTGTTGTCTGGCATAGGCAAATAATCGGAAGTACTTGTTAATAATTCTAGTGTTCTTAAAGTGCTTCTTTCATGTTTTTATTTTCTTGTCACTAAAACAAGGTTCTATCTATCCAGGTGTGAGGTGTAGACCAGTATCTTGGCTGTGAATCCTCTAGCGGGAAAACAAGAAATTGCGTGACTGAACGTTCCTAAATTGGAATATTATTCTTTGTTTGACAGTTTTTGTCGTTTACTCCCTTTTTTTCTTGGAAAACAGTTCGTTGGCAGTAGTTAAAAAGCCTTCGAAACATTGAGGTATTGCAGTAATACTGACGAGATTAAGCCAAAGCCCCTTAAAGCCAAGCTTCAACTTCCAGCTTAATAGACTTCTGGGCCTACAGCCAATTATTCGTAATACCACACAAATTTGATAATTCGCTTTTATTCAAAATTCGGTAGATGTCCTACTCGTTTACTCCTGTATCTTCACGTCATTCTTGCAGTGGGATATCTAAATTATTATTGTTATGTACAGAAGGTAGCAAGAAGGGATAAAGCTCTCGAAGAATGAACGTCTGCAGCCTCATCTGATGTCAGATCACAGATATCAATGGGCACTTAAGCTCATTTATATCAGCTAGTTTCAATAAGTTTTCAATTCAGTTTAATTAAAAAACAAGAGCTGTAAGCTCATATGGCACTTGCATATGTCAAGATGATTTGATTGATCAAAAGTAAGTTTCGACTTTGCGGTTGAGATGCGCGCTATAAGGGAGCTGGAACTTCATTTGTAAGTAAAACCCTTGAGGCAAAACTACTAATGGGCTGATGGGCATCACGAAAATGCATATATTGCTTAAAAGTATTTTTTTTACTTTGCGGTCAAGATTGGTACTTTAAGGAATAATCGGATTTGGGAAGTAGCAATTTCTAAGCAAATGTTGTTGAGTCTCCAATATTCCAGCGAAGTTTCATCGTCCTAGCACATCTGGAAGTACCTTAACGCGCGATCACCAGAATCCCAGACCCCCCCCCCCTCCCCTCCTCCAACTCCACCCACAATAACCGGAGCCAATCCTGTTCCAAGTCAGTTTGACCGGGTCCCTGATATGCCTTCCAAGTTTCGTCGTGAAAATCCCCCAAAAAACGGAATTCCGGGATACCCCTCCCCCCCCCCCCTCAAGTGTCCGGATCCAGTCAAATTATGTAAAAGATTTACATGGACCAGATGTTTGTTCATCCCAGCAAGTTTCACTCCGATACCATCATTCCAACCGTTTCTCGAGATTTCCGGTCCACCCCCCCCCCCCCCCCCACCCCCCCCACCCCACCCAGCTCCCCCGCGGTGCACGTAGCCAATCCGATTCAGCAAATGACTTACCTAGAGCATCTGTTTGTTCTTCCCACAAAGTTCCATCCCGATCCCTCCATTCTAAACGGGCCACGTATTTTCCGCCCCCCCCCCCAATAGTTGCCGGATCCGGTCCGGATATGAAAAAAAATCATCGGAGAAATGTCCTCTGTTGAATTCTTAAATTTCACTCGAATCCGATCACCCATTCCAAAATTACGCATGACTGAAAATTTCGGATTCCCCTCCCTCCACTCCCCCCACCATTATCTGATTGACAAAATTTTTATTTTGAAGTCAGTTTGATTGGGTCCCTGATATGCCTGCCAAGTTTTATCGTGAAAATCCCCAAAACCACCATCACCGGAATTCCGGGACCCCCCCCCCCCCATAAGTGTCCGGATCAAGTACAATGGTCTAAAGGACTTATCTAGAGCAGATGCTTGTTCTTCCCAGCAAGTTTCACTCCGATCCCTCCATTCTAACCGTTTCTTGAAATTTCCGGTCTCCCCCCCCCCCCCCCAACTCCCACCTGGCTACCGAATCCGGTCAAGACTTTAAACGGGACATTACAGATATATATTCTATTCAGTTATGAAGTTTCATTACAATCCGATCATCCGTTCGAAAGTTACACACTTCTCCATTTCCCGAATTCCCCTGCGGATTCCCCTCCCTCCACTCCCCCACCATTATCTGATCGACAATATTTTATTTTGAAGTCAGTTTGATTGGGTCCCTGATATGCCTGCCAAGGCTCATCGTGAAAATCCAAAAAATCACCATCACCGGAATTCCGGGACCCCCCCCCCCCAAAAGTGTCCGGATCCAGTACAATGGTCTAAAGGACTTATCTAGAGCAGATGCTTGTTCTTCCCAGCAAGTTTCACTCCGATCCCTCCATTCTAACCGTTTCTTGAAATTTCCGGTCTCCCCCCCCCCCAACTCCCCCCTGGCTACCGAATCCGGTCAAGACTTTAAACGGGACATTACATATATATATTCTCTTCAGTTATGAAGTTTCATTACAATCCGATCATCCGTTCGAAAGTTACACACTTCTCAGTTTCACGGATTCCCCTGCACTCCACCCCACCCCCCAAAATGGTCGGATCAGAAAAATGATTATTCCTAATTTTGTTTAGTCGGTTCTCTGATATGCCTGCCAAGTTTCATGGTCCTAGCACAACTGGAAGTACCCTAACTCGAAAAAGTGTGACAAAATGCCCTAAATTTTCAAGAGTCCAGCGCCCCCACTTCCCCGCACATGGTCGGATCGGGAAACTGATTATTTCCAGGTTAGTTTGGTCGGGTCCCTGATATTCCTGCCAAGTTTCATTGTCCTAGCTCATCTGGAAGTACCCTCACTCGAAAAAGTGTGACAAAATGCCCTAAATTTTCAAGTTTCCAGCGCCCCAACTCCCCCGCATATGGTCGGATCGGGAAACTTATTATTTCCAGGTTACTTTGGTCAGGTCCCTGATATTCCTGCCAAGTTTCATTGTCCTAGCTCATCTGGAAGTACCCTAACTCGAAAAAGTGTGACAAAATGCCCTAAATTTTCAAGTTTCGAGCGCCCCCACTTCCCCGCATATGGTCGGATCGGCAAACTGATTATTTCCAGGTTCGTTTGGTCGGGTCCCTGATATTCCTGCCAAGTTTCATTGTCCTAGCTCATCTAGAAGTACCCTAACTCAGAAAAAAGTGACAAAATGCCCTAAATTTGCAAGTTTCCAGCGCCCCGCACTCCCCCCCATATGGTCGGATCGGGAAACTGATTATTTCCAGGTTAGTTTAGTCGGGTCCCTGATATGGCTGCCAAGTTTCATTGTCCTAGCACATCTGGAAGTACCCTAACTCGGATATGTGGGACAAAAAACTCGGACCGACCGACAGACCGACAGACGGAATTGTGATCGGTATATGGCACTTGAGCCAGAGGCTGCAAGTGCCATAAAAACACATAACGGACAAGCCGATGGGTTGTGTAGGCTCCAATTAATAAAATATAAGCAGTATGAAAATGAACTTTGAAATGCACTCCGTGTTGTATAAACGAACAAATGAGGGGACGAAACTCTGAGCATACCTTGTTCGCAAAGCTACCACCAGCTCCAAAAGAGGCACAGGCTCGGCAGCTTGACATGGTAGATGAATTCGGGAGGGGACAAATTCAGGGGATTGACTAAAAACAGGAATGGAACGGAATGGCACAGTGCAGGAGGAACGCGTACTAAAAACGGGAACGCGTGCTAAAAATGGGAACAACGTACAAAAACCAGGAACGCAGCACCAGGAAGAACACTAAATGGGGAACGATGCACCGTCCTTCTTTCTTTTAATAGTTTGCTTGGTCACGAGTTTCAGCTCATTCCCGTGCACGATCCCAGCTCTAGCAGTCGTGTTTCATAACCCCTGCACGGCGAGTATTAGAAGTCATTTTTGTTTTTCTGCGTGTTCCTCCTTCAGCATATTAAAGAACATAAATATTCCTTTAGCCCAAGCTGACTGCGAATCATGTTTGGTAGTGCAAAACGGATACGTCAGCTGAATTTTATTTGAGCTATATTTCGGCCCTTCTTGGCAACTGCTGACGAAGTGTACCTAGCCTAGTTCTTTACTGTTGGTGAATTCACTTGTAACTAACCGTATTATTCAGCTGCGATTTGCTTACCTGGACTATTTTGTTCATGTAGTACTATTAAACATTACTTACAGTCAGCATTGAATGAAGGAATACCTTTCAGTTTACTTTTCTATGTAAACTCCACTTTTTGTCCTAAGATTATATTTCCTAACGTCAGGATTCAGGAATGAGTCAATACTTCATTTGTTTTTGTTTTTGCTTCGGCAGGCACAAGCCGCTTCTTTTAAGATAACAAAGCCTTTGAAATGCTGTTTCCTTATTTAATCTACTTAGATGGAGTCAAACTTGTGGGTATTTCCGACACTCGTGGCTTCTTTGTCTTTTGTTGTTTTTTCTTCCTTTGTATTATTCATGAAAATAAGCTACAAGTCAATTAGGAAAGGTCGTACGTTGATCTTTTCTCTCATAGAGAAAAATAGCTGCGAAATGCGAAAGAGACCTTAGTAGATTTTCATGATGCACTCTTTACCCATTTTTTCATGAATCGTAACCCCGACCCTTGCAGTAGTCGCAGAATTTTGCGATTTGTCGCAGATTTCTTACTTCTTCGACAAAACGAGCCAGAATTCTTCGACCACCAAATACAAAAACGAAGCAAAGAGGCGGGAAAATTTCGGGATTTCTCGTTACTGGTTCTTAAAAAACAAGACCAAAGGTTTGGGTGGGATTCCAAAAATTCAGTCTTTGATCCAGACAATTGGGTCTTGTCTTCGCCAGATCCAGTCTTGGCCAGGCTCCTTGAACATTTTTACTATTAAAATTCAGAAACAGATTAAGGCCAAATAGCTAATCACCTTCGAAAACCAAGTTCAGATATGGATTCAGCATGTGTATTTACCTCTACAAGTCATATCTGTTTTGACGAAAACTTCCTGCCACTTCTGCCAATTTCCCGGTTTCGGCCGAATTCCGGAACTACTTGTCCGGCGAAAAAAGAAAGCTCACAAACGAACTCAGCGTATCTTTTTTCCCCAATATTGAAAATCTAATCAACTTCAAATAAAAATTTAACTTATAAAAAAAATTTCGCAGCCCGTTTCCGCTCGAACTTTATGTCCGGGTAAAAAATGATTGTCATACACGGATTCAGCATCTCACTTACCCCTAAGTCGGATATCTAATCAACTATAAATAAAACTGTAACTTTTAACAAACTTTCCGGTTTTGGCCGGATTCCGGGAGAACTACTTGTCCGGCTAGAAAATTGTTTTCACATAAGTCTTTAGAATGTATTCCTACCCCTACATCGAACATCTAATCAACTTCAAATAAAACTTTTACTTTTAACAGATTTTCCGGTTTTGGCGGGATTCCCGGCTAACTACTTGTCCGGTGAAAAATGGTTTTCACCATCGGGTTCAGCATGTCTTTTTACCCTAAATCGAGGATCTAATCAACTTCAAATAAAGCTCTTACTTTAAAAAAACTTTCCGGTTTTGGCCGGATTCCGGGCGAACTACTTGTCCGATGACAAAATGGTTTTCACAATTGTGTTCACCATAATCGACTATCACATTATCTGTTTGAAAATATTTCATTTGCCCCTTAATTTAACCCCCCTTCCCCACCCCTAAATCTAGGGCTACAGAGCCCATCTACGAACTCGACCTTACTCTTGACCCAAAGAATCCTCACACCAAGTTTCATCAAAATATCTCATTCCCTTCGAGAGTTATAGCGCGCACAGACGGACAGACGGTTAACTTTTGCGATGTCATAGGTATCCCGCCCCTTATGTTTTGGGATCCCAAAAAGTCCCTTTTCGTAGGCGCCAAGATGTCACAGATTTTTACTACCAAAAGTCACAGTATGAGAAGAGTGGCAACACTGGGCCCTCAACCTTTGTTTATGTTTTACGTCGTAGGTGGCGTATATTTTTGGTAACCACAAAGAGTTCCTGGATACGACCTTTCAAGACAATGTAGTTTATTCTTAGTCCTTTGTTCACAAAGCTTGTAAGATGACGGATTCTTCTTTGTTTTATCTGCATTGGGAACTTCTCAAAAGTAAGATGAATAGCCTAGTTCAGAGACTTTCTTCTGCTTTGAAGAAGAAATAAAACTATGGAAACATGGTATTTCTGGCATCCATCTCGGACAGGAGACGTTTTTTATCGTCTTGTTTTTGTAGACCCACTACTTATGTCTTCCTTTCACTTCTTGTCTTTAGTAAAGACTAACAGTTCCATTGTTTTTTTGGGACGTAGCAGTGTTGGGAAGTACTTCAAATAGGCTACGTGTGCTTCAAGTACTACTTAAGTACAAAATCGAAGTATTTGTGTTTTACTTCAGTACAGTTGAAGTACTTAACACTTCTTACTCAAGTAATATGACTAGGTACTTAAAGCCTGAAGAACCAATAAGTTTTCAAGTGCAGTCTCAAATACATTCTGCACAGATCAAATTGATTTGCACATTGGAATACTTCTTTGTCCAACAGTTACAAGCCTCTAGAAAAAATTAAAGAAATTCAGGCAGTCTGTGAAGTACACTGGACCCTTGACAAGCATACTACTAGATGGTGGGAGCTCCGTTCAAAGCTGCAAAGACTATGATGATGATGAAATTTTATTTACGCACTTAAGAAGAGGAATTTTTACAGACAAATAAAAGGAAAAAATACACTGAGCTTTCAAGAATGTAGTCGATGCAAAAGATAAAAAAATAAATATCAAGAAAAAGAAAAGGGACTAATCGGGTCTAAAAAATCTTCTTCCTAGATGGAATGCGGAGATTTCAAGGGCAAAAATGGGAAGGTCCTTGGCAATCGAAGATAACTTTGCACAAGGGTCAGAGGGCAAAAAAGTTGCAGTTATACGGGAATTCCTGTAACGTCGAGGAAGATACAAGAGAATTTTACAATATTTGAAATATTAAGTCCTGATACATTTTAAATCTTTTCGTCTAAGAGTACCAAAAATTCCGGAAAGTTTGCAGACAGAGGGAGAACAAAAACTATTATATAAACTATACCAAGGGCTTTTCTGTTATACTTTCCTCTATTTGGAACTATTTTTCCATATCCGACACGAATGTCGTGAACAGCTGAACCATGCAGCGTTATCGCAGATCGTCTCCCAGCGCGCAGTACTTGAAGTCCTACTGAAGTACAAGTTATGTACTTCAAACTCGGGTACTTTTTAAGTACATTTGGTGTCAGGTATACTTAATACTTGATACTTAAGTAAAGAATTTGCAAGTAAGCCTACTTGACACATTACACTTAAGTAAAAGTCTGAAGTACTTGTCCCAACACTCTTGCGTAGCTAAATGAAGCTCAACCGAATCGATCGGTTGCCAATCGCCAATCGATCGGAAACCAACCGGTCGATCGGCTATCGCATTGCCAGCTCGGACGTGCCATGATTTTTCCGCCATAAATCGCGGTTCCCATTGCTCCGGCACCTTCTTCTGCCTCACAGGGTTTCTTTCGCTCCCGGTAGATGACTCTCAAACGTTCGACAGAACCGATAGTATTGCTTCTGTTCGTAAGGTTCGTGCATGCAGAGGCGTCACGACTGGGGGGGTGGGGGAGGGGGGACGCCCCCCCCCCCCCCCCAATGCTGTCGGCCAGTCGGTTAAAAAATAACCGAGTCGGCACGAAGCGCCGCGATTTTCCGTCAAAACAGTTGATTTTTTTCATGAAAACAATCGATTTTTCTGAAAATTGGTCGATTTTTTTTCAAAATAGTCGTTCTTTCTGCAGAAACAGTCGGTAAAAATTACCAGCCAAATTCCTCGTCCCGCCCCCCCCCCCCCCAAACATTTTGGCTAGTGACGCCTCTGCGTGCATGTATTCAGCAATATTAAGAAGCAACACTAACAAAAATATTGGATTACAAATAGATAACTGAAAGAGATAGATAGATTATTATTGTGAAGATCTCAGGCCATGGACAACACAAAAATAATTACAAACTGCACGCACACATACACTCATTTAATTGAACACATATCTTATGCTCGTCTGAAACTTTTTCCTATGTTATGTACAGAATCATCTGTTGTTATATTTTTGGTCTTGTGTATACCTAAGGTGAGCTGTTTTCTGATATATCCCACGAACCGAGGTCTGTCATGCAAAATGGCGAGTGTCCGATCTAAAGGCGTTTTCCTAGCATATTTGTAACCGTCGTATTTACGAATGTAATGTGCATAAGAAAATAGAGCTAATATATATTTTCTTTTTTGTCTAATGCATTGCTTAAATTTAAAAAGAAGTTCCTGATGTGGAGCCTATTTTCATTAATGCAAACCCCCTCCACCACGCATTTCGCTTCGCTTTAAATGAAAAGGTCCGGCTTTTTTTAATGTTGTATATAGTGTAACTTGCATCTGAGTGAACCGAGTTGACCTCTGTGCTCAGTGCTGTATTTTTTTTTAGCTGTATTGAAAAATAAAAGAACTTTTGTTCAAATAATGTATACAATGGATACGCCAGCCACGATGCTTCATCAGCGATTATTCGGTTCTTCTTGGCAAGAGTCCTCGTCAGGCTGTCAATCTTCAGGTTACAAGTTTGTTTCCTTCCCCGACGTTGGGCCTGAAGATTGACAGCTTTACGAGGACCCTTGCCAAGAAGGGCCGAAATATCGCTGATGAAGCATCGTAGCTGACGTATCCGTTGTATACATTATTTGAATAAACGTTTCAAAGTCAGCTTGAGCTCAAGGATATTTAATAAAAGAACTTGAACTCTCCCTCGCTGAACTTGAAATTCTTGGAGCTGAACGAAACTCGATACCTGGAGAGATTTTGCTTTTCTGATGGCAGAAAACCAATTATCCTCTTAAGTAGTCTCTTTGGAGGAGTTTTGGTCTAATTGAGCTTCCGTACGATTTTGCTTTGAGAAGATTTTTGGCACGTTTTCGATAATGTTTCCTCTTATACTGCGCTTTATTTTCTAGTTATATGTGCCCAGGGACTTATTGCAAAGGACAAGAGCGGTACTTCGGATCCGTACGTGACCGTACAAGTGGGGAAGGTGAAGAAACGAACTCGCACTATTCCTCATGAGCTAAATCCGGTCTGGACCGAGAAGTTCTATTTGTAAGTATTTCGTGCTCTAATTTTTGTTTTTTAAAGCTCAACCGAAAAGGACTGAGATAGGACAGGCTACTCACCCATCACTCATCCACTTAAATATGCTTGAACACCCGATGAAAATGCATTCTTCATGTGAATATGCCCCGTTGTTCACGAATAATCGATTTTCATATAGCCGACTTTCCCTGTCGGATTTGTGGTAGAAAGTTAACCCTGACCATCATATAGAAGATCGACAAAACATAATAAACTTATGAAATATTAAAGAGAGGCATCGTTTTACGGACGCATAAGGGGGGGGGGGGGGGGGCAACAGCGTCTTCGTGGTCTCCCTTCGCATCCTTTAACATAGTATAGACATATATAGTATAGTACCAGTATAGACATATTCGGTTCTGCGCCGCGTCAACTAGACGCCAATATGTAGTTCTGAGCCCTCTTGGAAAGCCAGGGGGCAGCTGCACCCTTCCCCCCTGAACTACGCCCCTGATATCCCGATACAAAATTTGTAGCCTGCGTAGTTGTATGGTAGTTGTACGAAAAAGTTGCATGTAACACTATGTAGTAGCAAAGAACACTATCATTTAATGTGCCTCAGACTAGTCCAATCTTATGTAGTAGTATCCAGTAGCATCCTGTCTTGCCATAGTAGAATCTTATGTACAATATTATGTAGTAGTATCCAGTAGCATCCTGTCTTGCCATAGTAGAATCCAGTCTTGCTAATAGTAGTATGCAGTAACACGGTAGCCTTGAAGTAGAAGTATGTAGTAGCATCAGTTAGTACTGCATGCTACTTTTTCGTACAACTTCGTACTACTATTTTGAGATAAATTTTTCATCGGGATGAAACAGTCGTATTACACTCGAACGGGTTAAGTAAGTAAGTAATTTATTTATAACTCGCCATTTTGAAAAAGCAGAGTAAATGAAAGAAAATAAATAAAACACATAAACACACAGAAAAAGACACTTAATTTTCAATCTTCGGCCAGGAAGCAGTGGATAACGTCGTGCGCTGGTTGTGCCGTAAGTTTGTTTTATGAATCTTGCTTTGGGGATTTTAAGCCTATAACCTTCTGTGCCTGTAGCCTCTGACACTTGCGATTGCGGTGATGTCCTCCCACTCTGGCTGTAGTGAGGTACGAAGTTGTCGCAGGTCATTGTTGCAGGTACAGCGGATTGTAATTTTGGGTCTTCATCTGCGACGCGTTCCGTTTGGTGACGGGTCAATTTCCTCCATTCGTCGCTGTCACGCATGAAGGGATCTTAAAAATGTTTTAAAAATATATTTTTCAACTGATATTGATGATTTTTATGCCGAACATCTTGGAAACTCGGAAACTCATCATCGGATCAAAGTAAAAAACATTTAAGATTTTTTTGTTTGTTACCGATATAACACTCATTTTATGTCGCTTAGCTCTTTTTGACTGTTCTCGTGGCGGTTAGATATTTTGAATGAATTTATGACGCTCCGCCCCAGGGCGTAAGTGCAGTAGAAAAGGACAAGAAATATAAATAATCGCAATACACTAAAAAAATATTTTCCATAAAGTTTCACTAATTCAGAATCACATTGATGGGATCGTGGACAGGTAAGTTTCCAAACGGAGAGCACAAATTACAGGAGAGGGCATCAAGCGTCAAGAATGGTCGGAAATTAACAAACGGCGGATCAGGTAGCGGTTCCGCGTGCTCAGTGGTAGGTAGAGAAGAAATCTCAGATATCTGAAGTATGTCGAGTGTATGCGTCGAAGGTCCTTTTTTTTAGTATAGATGTAATCCAGCAAGGAAGTTAACATACGGTGCGCAAAAGACAGTATTTAACTTCCTAAGCCCTGATCTACTATACCTCGAACGGTTCGGCACAGTTTTGCAGTAACCAAATTCCTTTAGCGGCTGATTTGACTGCTTCCTCGCAGATTTTTCGCATAGTTCGCGCAATTGTTATCCAAGCCAGATCTTTTGAATAACTCATGTGTCTCAGGAATGGCTTGTTCAGGGGTCAGAACCCCTGAATGCGTGACAGCAAGAACAAATAATCAGATAGAACCTCCGTCTTCGGTCCCATGCAGTGACTATGGATACGCCGACAGAACTGAGGAGAGCTAGAGGTACTTGCTCTAGCTTTGGATTGGTACCCGTCTACTTCCGCCTTCGCCGTTGCTCATTGCAGAACAATAAGTGCAGGAGGCACGCTGACCCGCTCTGGAGCGCGTCCGGAGATCCAATCGGCCTTTCTTTGAAAGTTTCTTCTACGCGGCTTCACAGCGATATGGCTATTTGTAGAAACGTGATGTTCCGCGTAGCTCCTAACCTCAGCTCGTTTGCATCGGGCAGGGTACGGGGGAATTATCGATTCCGCATGGTCATATTTCGAGATAGGGAGACAGAGGTTCTATCTGATTGTTTGTTCTTAGTGACAGTGACGATATATGCACCACAAAATGTTAAGGCACTGAAAGTCCCAGGAGGGATCACCTCCCTCCGGAAGCGCAGCTTCTAGTGGACCTAGAAGAATGTTGGTTTGGGATTCTTGGAATCGTTCGTGCATTGAAAATGCCAAGTTGTTTGTTTCCAAGTTCATTGAGGAGTAACTTAACTCTGGGGATTATGTGGGTAAATTAAATTCAGAGGCTCTGTAGCTTAAAGGACACCTGAACAATGGAACCATACTTGAACACACCATGGAGAACGCATTTACAGACATGGCCACGGAGAGCTTTCTTCTCCTGAGCGTGACGTTTTCAAAATAGGTATGTTCATTTCCGGAGGTTTGTGCAAAAGGGATTTGAGGTTAAATTAAAGTGCATTTGCAGTCTATTTGTGCAGTGGGATGCAATTTTCCTCTTTCGATCCGTTTTTCGGACATTTCGCATGCATGCGTCGTACCAAAAATTACGGCGTGATGTGAGTATAGAAAATATCCTGATCTTTAATTATCTTCTGTGTCCAGAAGTGCTATAAGCCTAGACAGTTGTGAAGACACAATTTGACAAATTGGCATGCCGCGATTTTCGTATGCGAGTTTACAGTTGCGAAATCGTATCAGACATTTTATCTGTTAAATTCAGTTAGAGTTTCGATTTCGGGATAAGGAATCTGAATCTGTATAATTCTAGCACGGTCAGTAGTTCGACCGGAATCTTGTGGAAACTGGAAATTTGGTAGAGTTAAATTTTGATTTATCAACTGGATTTGAGTGTCGAAGAACGATAGGAATGCGCAATAGGTTTATTTGCTTTATTTTCGCACCTAATCAGTAATTTGTTCAAAAGTCCGGATTCGGTGGATGAACAAATTTCTTTTATCAAATATGGATCAAACATATGTCTTGGTCAAGTATGAGTAAGAGTCATGCTGAATATAAATCTGCACTTCGGTTCTCTGGCAAGATCGAAAATTTCCTAACCAGAATCTGAGGAAACTGGAGTTTTCTTAAATTCTTCTTCGAACTTCATCTTCGTGCTCGAAACTTCGTCCCGAGTTTTCCAGTTTGATATTGATTCTTATCGAAAACAGTGGAAGGAACTAAAATACCATGCTAGTTTAGGCATGCCTATACGCCAGTATTCGCAAATCCGACGACGACTCCCGATATTTTTGCTCAGGTCGTATCAAAAACCATAGCCTTGGAAAGCTCCCGGTCCATTTTTACCAACTAGCCAAACTGATATAGAAGTAAGGGAATGACAAGTATTTTGAACGAGCCAATCTTCATAACTTTTTTTCTTCATAATCTTCTTTTTTTTCCTGTTTTCTTTGTTTTTGTTTGTGATATGGTAATTTTTTACTGGAGTAAAATTGATTGATTGATTGATAACATTATCTCTTCTTGTCTGCGTGCGGCATTTGCACTCCAAAATCGAGTACTCCTATTCGTCCATGACAGTGGGACGAAGTGTGTTTTATTTTTCTCTGTCCAGGTAACCTTAGAAACAGTCAGTATTAAAATGAAAACTCTCGTGTGTATCGGCGGTCTAAAAATAGTTTCCGGCGAATAAGTTGTCACGCAACTGTATTGACTGAAGTCGTCCTACGTTTTATTTGCTCTGGGACACTAATTTCCGGAGTTTGAACTTCCAGGGCTATCGAAGTCTACTAAAAAGATTATCGGCAGAGATTTGCTTGATCGGTGTTAAAAAATGCATCAACTTCTGTGTCACTGTAGCATCTCGGGTAATAGGGAGCTAATTAATGCATAGATGGCACTTTACATAAGGGTCTTGTACCGTGACCAATAAACCATAAGCGTTTTTTCTCGAATACAATTTAGAAGTCTAGGACTCCATTGTCGGAGCCACGTAGACATAACAGGACCCACAAGACGGGGTCTCATGGTGAAAACCAAATAAAACCAAATATATGATTTTAATGTGGAAGACGCCATTGAGATGGAAATATTGTATAAGTAGTGAACTGACAGACAAAAATGCTCGTCATCTATGAGGAGTCCGCCATCTATGTATTAATAATTCCCTGACATGGGGACGTGAACTGGTTAGATGAATTTGCCTTCGGGCGGGATCACTATTCCTATGGCCGGCTTCTACCAGACTATTGTAGTGGTTTGCGAACTCAGTTCACAAGCCCCTCGGTAGCTCAGTTGGTAGAGCGACTGCCTTGTAAGCAGAGGGTCCTGGGCTCAAATTTCGGCTGAGGAGCATTTTTGTCTATCAGTTCACTACTTATACAAGGGATCTAGTTGTTATAGCTTTACTCCTGCAAAGACCATAAAGTACACTCTACAATGCAAACTTAAACAAACAAAACAATAAACAAACAAACAATTAACTAGCTTCAGGTTCGTATAGCTGCAGCCAGATAGGGGAAACGCCTAATAGGGGAAAGACCGATAATTCAGTCTCAAATGAAATTCTTCCGCCTCAAAGTGATATTGTTTGTTTTTACTTTTTTCGATGAGGGTAGAAATGCCTGTTTTCGTCGGGTAGACAGTAATCTCTGTATAATCAACCACGATCGAACGACACGACGACGAAATGGATGAAATCGGTATTTTCAGGTAGTGCCGCCTTTTAAGGTCATAAAATAGCCTTATTTCGATTCTTTCTGCGCCTTTTCCTTTAGCCCGGATCACATTTGACTGTGGCAAACGGATATGTCTGCTGAGTTTTATTATAGAAAGAGGCCCTTCTTAGGCTGCGTTCCAGGAACTTAACAATTGTTAACAATCGTCAATTTTATTTCGGGGCGGAGCTAACCGGAGCTTTAACGATCGTTAACTTCCCGAATTCTACAATTGTTAACTTTTCCCAACGATGCTCACCAACCATCGTTACAAAATAGTTAACGATCGTTAAGCTCTGGAACGGAAATCGTAGGTGTGCGGAGCTTAACTTTCGAAAACAGAAACGTGGAACGCAAAAAGTTAACAATCGTTAAGAACTTGTTAAAATTTGTTAAGTTCTGGAACACAACCTTAGTAAGGCTCCTATCAGGCACTAGCTAGAAAAACGAAACTGTGATCGTTCGTTTTTCTAGCAAAAAAACAACAACATTGTGAGCTATAGCATTTTTGTCTGTGACACTGAATTATTGACATTTGTTAACCATCCAAAACCTGTAAGTTATCGTAAACGTATCCGAGAATTTCTTTATCATTTATTATCGTAGAAATTAATCTATTATCACAGAAATTAATAAGAGATTTGATCGTGGATTTGTCAACTCTTTCGCAAAATAGGTCTAGCATCCCACTCGTCGTTTTTTCAGGGCTCAAAGCCTGGATTCCTAATTGGTCAGTAGACTACATACAAGTTAGAAAAAGATCAGTTTTCGTTGGTTAAGCTACAATCTATCTATTCAAGCAATATGACAGTGCCTTTCCGTATGAGGGGACAGGAGCAAGCGTGTATGTTCAGCACGTCGATATTTCCCAAGGTTAATGTGGTTAATGTGAATCTACTACCTGTTATCAAGACTTTTAGCAAACAAAGAACTGAAAGTGGGTGATTAGAAGTAAAGTAAAATTTATTTGTAACAAAAAAAAATGTTTTACAACAAAGATAGGTTATTATAGAAATATAATAACCAAAACAAAAAGAAAGACGTGCAAAGTGTAAAAAAGATTCTCGCCGTCTCTCGTTTCCTTCCACCTACCGCAATATATAAATTGGAATTGTTATCTTGCGCTTCAAGTATCGGAAACTGTTGCTAACTGTCTTCTACTACGCTAATTCATTTTACCAACCAGCACTTTAATAAGCAAATGCGTTAACACAGTTTTCTTTGATGTTGGGTTTTCTAAATTAGATGTTTTAGATAGGAATGGAGGACAGAGATGGAGTCGCGGGCGTCAAGCTTACTACCCATAATACCACCAGCTCCTGGTACCTGTAAACTCCTACTTTGCAATGTCAGAAACAATGATAATACTGCGCATGCTTTCAGTTTGTTAAAGTTTAACTGAAAAGGGCTTAGATAGGACAACCTAATTACCCATCACTAATTCACTTAAAGAAGCTTGAAACCCGGCGAAAATGCGTTACTTCGTTGCTCCGCCATTCACGAATAATCGATTTTCAAATAGTGGAATTTCATTGTCTGATTTGTATGCTTTAAGTGTTCACGTAGTGAGCTACCTTCCGTAAGCTGATCACTGGCCACTGAAACGCCGCGTATGTATTGAGATTCAGTTTGTCTGCGTCATAGTAGAAATTTGCGGTGTCAGGACGACCATAGATATTCTGAACGTCATTCTAGAGTAAATAGTGAAAAAAATAAAAAATCCCTTAACACAATCCAAAAAATGCAGTGTATTCAGTTAAATGATACAAAATAAGTTGGATTTCAGTTAGACTGTAAAGGTTGTCACGTTGTTACGTTATTTTTCTGGGAGCATTCTAGCATTTGGAACGTAAGGAATACCCCCATCCAAGCCGTCATGTCCAGAACGCGGCCGAGTAGTTAGCGTGCTGAACTCGGAAGCGCAGCGGCGTTAGCTCGAGTCTCGGTGGTACCTACCGTTTGGTTTGATGCGGGGATCAGTGTCATCGCACTCGCTCAATTCGTCGCACAATTGGATAGATCCCAAATTTTCAGGAATTACGTATATAAAATATCAATTAAATATAAAATATAAAAAGTGACACAAAGGGTACGGAATCTTATCTATTTTCTATCTGGAAATTTCCTTTAGAGTACTTCTCTAACATAATTAATAATAAAACAGGCTTTGCTTGCATCTTCTTTTTTACCTTTTTTAACGTTGACAAATTTATCTCATATTAAAACTACTTTTTTTAATTTTGGGAAATTTTTATGCCGGTTTTCGAAATACCAATCCAGTTCTTTTATGATGGAAAATTATGGTTTAAAAAACCCCACTGATATTCTGAAAAAGAAACGGGAAACATTTTTTTCAAAAATTTATTCCATAAAGCACACTTTGACCGATGCGTTGCGTTGATTGTATTTTGGTTAAAGTTTAGGTAGACTTCATTGAGGATAGCGTAGGCTAATGTTTTTTTTTTTCTTTTTTTTTTAAATGAAGTAGAGTTTTTATGAAAGTATATGGTCTAGTTATTAGTCTGTAGACCAATTGTGTGAATTTTATTATATTTTTTTTTACTCGCCAGCTTTGGCGGATACAAATAAATGAATTGAATTGAATTGAATTCAATAAAATTTACTCTAAAAAAATTATTTTGCTTAAAAATTCAACACAAGCCAAATTCAGTGCAGCTTCAAACTGGTAGGCTTATTAGAAAAATCAGGGGAAGGTTGTTAGAATGATGTGTGAAAGCACCAGGTATGGCTAGCCCCTCAACCGCCCATTGCACTTCTTGGCTGAGAGCAAATAATCGGAGATAACACCAGCTAGGCATTTCCCAGGCTGATGCTGACATCTGACAGGCCGGTGTACATCCGAATTTGCTAACAAATGTGACCAAATAAATACGTTAAATCACTGAATTTACGTAGGGAAGTACCGAATGCGGCGAAATCGACTCGGATTGAACGAAGGTAGGATTAATCACCAAATTCGATAAAGAATAGGAACCAATAATCAGGTTAAATTGCCTAATTTGGAAATGTGGATACAAAAGATTTTATGAAACAGGCATCATTACCACACCTCACCATCTAAGTCGTCAGTTCAGACCAGGACTCGGCATGACCGTAGAAACATCTAGTGGCGCGTTGAATCACCCAGATGGGCAAGCTCAAAATAGATCTTAAAGGGCCCGTCGTGTCTATAAAGCCAATTCAACATACTTCCGTAATACTCTATATGACTAAGTCCAAAACACGCCAGTGATTCTCAGGAAGAAGGAGTAAACGTGTCCGTAGCGACTCAAACTCAATGACTCAAATCCTGAGTCAGCGCAGCTGTGACACCGTTTCTTCCTTTCTTCCGCAGGTACCCGGAGATTCTGCATCGGCAGGGAGAGATAGTCATCAAGAGTCTTGCATTCATTATTCTGAACCCCGGAGACCAAAATTTCATATGTTACATTCTAAGGCCGCTAACGATGTCTCTCTAATAATAATAATAACAGTTTATTGAGGCCCGGACCGCTATACAACAAAGGAAAGAGCGGAGTAATAGAGAAAAGATAAAAAAGAAAAATGAGCTATACACAGAGAAAACGAAACACTACATAAACTTTATAAGACTTCAGTTCAGTTTATTTTCAAAACCGGGACAACGGTCAAGCCGATTTGGTGGTTCTCATCCATATTAACACTAATTGTATAAAAAATATAATTCTATACTAGTTTGGATATAACAAAGACTTGATAAACATAACACAAAATCTTCAAGTCTGTATACAGTTAATGATGCGACTTAAAAAGGTTGACGAAGGCGGGAACAAAACTTCTTAGGTAACGAGTAGTTGTGTGTTTAAAGCGGGCCACAAAAAATGGTCTTTCTACCACACACACAATGCTAACCATCCCTACTGTCACTATGAATGTTCAAAACCACTTAAAACACTGTAAAACAATGAGCAAATTAAAATAACCCCACCAAATTTCCTAGGTTTGAAATAACTCTGTCTGGACTAAATCTCAGCCGATTATCCCGGACAGCTGTTATGGCACGTAGGGAGCCAAGAATCAAACTAATAGTTTCCATCCAATGCTCCAACTGTTAATTACAGATACAAATAAATCATTAAACAAAGACCAGTGTGGTACCTCTGAAGACATACAAAAATTATCAGTTAGGTCTTATAATTCTTTGCTAATCAATCCTGGAAAACTCCGCCATCTAGAAAAGAAGACGCTGAGCGTGGGTTTTTTCTCGAGCCAAAACAGAGTCTCGACAATCGAGTTCAAATCTAAACAAACCCGTGGCATGCGAGAACTAAGAGAAGGTAAAAAGAATGTTTGGATTAGGTCTTTAATTGGCTGCAATTTGGGTATTGGCTGGGCTACCACTCTCTCAGGCCTTACTCTTGCCGCTGAAAAATCTGGGGGAAGGATATCACGCAGTGCTGGTGTATTCAAGATTTTAGTTCCAAGAACTAACGAAAGTTTTTTGACGGCCTGACGAGGACCCTTGCCAAGAAGCGCCGAAATATCGCTGATGAAGCATTGTAGCTGACGTATCCGTTGTATACATTCTTTGAATAAATGAAAGTTTTTCACGGCGCTTCAGCACGGTTTCTGAATTATAAGTATTAAGGAGATCTACATACGGTACTTTAGGGGACTTGGAAACTACAAGAAACTACAAGACTGTATCCTGTCAAGCGAATCAGACTGTTCACGGGTAATTCCAAGGTGCCACACAGGGCAACAGTATTCCAGAAGTGGGCGTATGAAAGAAAGATAAACTCATAGGAGAGGCTTTGGTGGGACTCCATAACGGGATAATACTTTTAGGGAACGGAGGGACATGTTACCGCTCTTTAGCATAACTTCAACCTGTCTATCCCACTTCAGATCCGCCGTTATTTGAACTCCCAAGAGTTTAAGTTCCTGAACATTCCGAGAGTGAGGACTTGGAGGAAAAAAAAAGGGTTACCTTTCAATTGCGTATAAATAAGTTAGACGATTTAATTTAATTTAATTTAATTTATTTATCACCCACACAATACATGAAGTAAATATGGTGGAGTAGGAATACATGAAGAAACACAAAAAAAGAAAAAGAAATATACACAAAATCAACGAAAGAAACGGATAAGACGGTGGTGAGGGGATAGGCGCGCATAAGCCGAACCGGATCAACGGCGATTCGTATGTGTTTCTAAAGCCCGGTGTCTCTAGCACGACAGTTTGTGGTGTCGCACTTATCGGATGCTTCGATGATGTGGTACTTCTTCGACAGGGCTGAGTTAGACTCCGATGGGGGGAGTCCGAGAAGGTACTTTGCCAGTTTGTAATATTTCGTCCGAATTTACCTCTACCTTCCCGTGGCATTTGCCACGATTCACTATTTCCATGCGCATTCTGCTCCCGGTAAGTTCTCGTGTAATATGCTATTGATGCGTAAGACTGGTGCTCTCAATTTTGCCGAGTTCTTGCTAGAAGTCAATGGACCTGGGGAAAGGCTTGAAACAGCCAAAGCCGTAGATAATTTGTTAGAAGCAGAGCCTAGTTTCACAGTATTGAAATAGTCTTGAATATCGGAACATAAATAATAAATAGTGCGAGGTATGCTTTGACAAGAATTATCATACTAAAAGAAAAATCTTTAGCTGGTACATGGATAAAAAATAAAAACCTAAAGATAAATATTCGAAAGCATCTCTTTCTTTCAGTAATTTGTTTTGAAGTTTCTTCTGCCTTACAGTCAGCCAAATTTCCGGAACAAAGGTGTATCCGTAAAGATATCGTGCATTGCCTAACTCTCGGAATAATTCCAGAGCGGGTGGAATTGAAGCCGGACTCTCTGTCATACAGTGGTCGTGATAGGATTCGACATTTGGGTCGTGATAGGATTCATCAGAAAGAAAAACTAACGTAGTGTTTACAGTAAAAATCCCCATCGATCGATAATAAAAATCTCACATAACTCAGGCCATATCGATTCACTGCTAGAATGCCAACACTCTCGTCGCATGCTGCTATCTGTGGTAGACCCAAGACGGCGGGAATACCTAATATGATAATGAACCGTCAGCTGGGATTGCCAGTTACATATTAACAAGCTTCAAAATCAGCTTGTAAACTGTTTTGAATATTTGTAATATCTCACTTCATTTGTTTGTTGCTTGTTGCGTTTGTCGCGGTGACAGTAATTGTTGCTGAATCACGATGATGATGATGAAGGAATTTACGCACAAGACAAGAAAAGGGCGTTAGCACAGTACAAAGAAAAAATTACACTGAGCTTTCAGTAACGGAGTAAATACACAAGATGAAAGAGCAAATATAGGGAAAAGGAAATGGACTAATCTGCCCTAAAAAAAATCTTCTTCCTAGATGGAATGCGGAAAAAGGTCAACTGGAGAAACGTGGAGATCCTGGGAAGATAACTTTGCACAAGGTTCAGAGTGCAGAAAGTTTGCAGTTACGCCAGTGAATACTAAAGTTTGGATTAGGGTTTAAAGTCCAGGTTTGAATGCGGACTTCAATTGTGTCTATTCTTCTAGCGAATGCCACAACTCGTCTGACCGCATAAAAGTCCGCGTCTGGGACGAGGACAACGATCTCAAGTCCAAGCTCAGGCAGAAGCTAACTAGAGAGTCAGACGACTTTCTGGGACAAACCATCATTGAGGTAACTTTTTTATATACGACTATAATAGACTGTATGCTCATTTGTCCGTCTGTAAATATTTCACTACTTTGATTTTGTTTGTTGTTTACAAAACAGTCAAATGGAAAGGAGAAATAAACAAGAGCTAGAAGTTCATATGGCACATGCAAGGCTGGGTCAGAGGATGAAGGTAGGAATTTGCCAATTTGTGTGTTTGTTCTGATCATTCGTAAGCAAACCCTTTGAGATAAGAATGATCATGGGCCCTTGAAAATCACGAGAATGTATCGTTTGGTACAAAGTGTTTCTTAGGGGCTAGAAGTGAATTTGTAAGCAGAATACTTTGGGCATAGATGAGCATGGGCCCTTGCGGTCAGATTGGCGATTTAATGTTGAAAAGTCATTTGTAAGCTAAACCCTTGAGGCAAAAATGATCATGGGCCCTTGGGAATCACCTAAATGTATCCTTTGGTCAAAAGTATTTTTTTTAACTTTGCAGTTAAGATACACACTTAAAGGAGGCTTAAAACTAATTTGTAAGAATTTACTTGAAGTATGATCATGGGCCCTTGTGGGATTCAAAACGTGTATCGTTATATCAGAAACACGTCCTTTTGTTAATTATCAAGTTTCCTTCGAATCCAACCAACCGTTCAAAAGTTATGCATGAAACAAAATAACTATGGTAATTCGGATTCCAATGCTCTCTACTCCCCCGAAGACGGATCGGTGAAATGACTTATTCAAAGTAAATCTGATCGGGTCCCTAATATACGGGCTAAATTTCTTTGTCCAAATGCGTCTATAAGTACCTTAACTCGCGATCACCGGAATTCCGGGAAACCCCCTCTGACCCCCCCCCCCCCCCTGCAACGCGCCAATATTTACAAATTTGTCCTTGTTCTTCTCACCAAGCTTCATCCCGATCCCTCCACTCTAAGTCTGTCCCCTGATTTCCGGTCCACCTCCAATCCCCCCCAACCCAGTTATTGACCTGGCCGGGTGGAAAGCTATGCTTGCCTCAAGATCGCGGTTACTTTCCCTCCTCTCCCCCCTCCGATGATCGAACCGCGGAAATGACTATTCTCAAGTCAAACTGTTCGGTCCCTGATACGCCTGCCAAGTTTCATCGTCGTAGCACATCTGGAAATATCTTAAACCGTGAAAACCGGAAATCCAGGATCCAGCACCCCCCCCCCCCACACACAGACACACAATGCCCGGATCCTATCCGGTTCTGTCAACGATATATCTAGGATCTGTGCTGGTCCTTCCTATCAAATTTCATTCCGACCTCTCCACTCTAAGCGTGTCACGATATTTCCCCCCCCCCCCTCCAACTCATGCCACAGTCGTTGGATCCGCTCCAGACGTAAAACGGGACATGTGAGGCATGTGTTCTTCCCATATCTCAAGTTTCATTCAGATCCGATCATCCGTTCGAAAAATACGCATGACTCAATATTCCGGATCCCCCTCCCTCCACTCCCCTCACGATGGTCGAATCGGGGAAGTGACTATTTTCCAAGTCAGTTTGGTCGGGTTCTTGATATGCCTGCCAAGTTTCATCGTCCTAGCACATCTGGAAGCACCCTACTCACGATCACCGGACCTAAAGACAGACAGACAGACCGACCGACGGAAAGGGGATCGGTATATGGCACTTGGCCGAAGGCAAGCGCCATAAAATCAACGAAACTTTGTCGTTACTGGAGCATCGGAAGCTTTTGAGGGTATGAGCGGGTTGGAGGGTATGAATATAGTGGCTTATTTTTCGGTGTTTGTAACATCGGAATTATAATTTATTAGAGTTGTCTCTTTTGTTTTTAAAACATGACCCTTCGTTTTTGGGAAATGAATTCATTTCATTCATTCATATCCTTAACATGATCTTGGGTTGGTCTGACCTGTTGCCAATTGTGATACAACTTCATGACTTTTGACCCTGCTTTCCTCCAGAGAACCTGCGAATCCCCTTCCCTCCTTTGAGGCTGACGGCTTGGAGTAAAAGGGACGTATCGTCCCCTTTAGGGAGATAGTTTATCGACCTCGCATGACCGAACATGGGATTCTCAGGTGTCCCATTTGTTTTATCGTTGTTTCCGGCCCGCGCGAGATTGAACAGGCTAGAAAATAGGATTCAGTGATTCGTAAAGAAATACAGCCGATAGCTTTGGATTAGTGTTTACCGGAAATGTGCGCTCAGTAGATTGGGGGGAAGCAAAATTCGGCAAGGTCTAACTGCAGTGTTACGAGACGGAGTGGGTAGAACGAGGAACACGGCCGGATGCGGGTCGGAACTATAATTAATTATCATTAAAATTAACTTCAACTTTCGAGGAAAGAGTGGGAGCAGGAAGTATTCAATTACTAATTACAGGCTTTCAATCCGTCAAATTGACGATTTAAATAAAATAATAAATTTGTATAAAGTGTGTGCTTGTTATTCAAGTCCTGACGTTTCCTAATCTTAAAACATACAAATATGTAAAAAAAAAAAAACGGAATATCCAAATACGAACGAAAACTTAAAAGATACAGAAATACCAACGGTGCAAAAATTTATTTTGACACCAAGCGGCGAAGCAGTTTGATATGTCCCAGGGCGTAGAAATGTGTAAATCCGAGTTGCGTTTTATTTGAAGTTCATAGTACAGGCGGGAGCGGACAGTGAACTGTAAGTTGGCGTTATATTCCTAGCGGACTACGTCAGAAGGTACGCTGAACAGTTCCCTGCCTCACCCAGCGTACAAACTAGCGGGTCCGCTGGCACTCAGCGGGCGGCCCGCTGGCAAATAAAACGACTTCGGGCACCCTGCGCCTTCCCAGCGTCCGGCCCGCTAGCGAATAAAACGACAACGAACAGTCCACTGTACTATGAACTTCAAATAAAACACAACTCCTGCTCTCTGCAGGAGGATCCCTCCCTTTCAACTGCCATTTCTCCCATACCTCAACCGCGGTCACGATCTGACAGCTGTGTATTTGCAGGTTCGGACGTTATCAGGTGAGATGGACGTCTGGTACAATCTGGAGAAAAGAACTGACAAGTCGGCCGTTTCCGGAGCCATTCGGCTGCATATTAGTGTGGAGATCAAGGGCGAGGAAAAGGTAAGCGACTCCTGGTTATTTCTTACGTCAGGGCAGATTTCTAAGTGGCTCGTCGATTACGGTAGATGGACTGATGAGTCTTGAAGTCAAGCCATGTAGCGGAATTCACCACCAATCTCCACTCCGCCTCAAGTTTCGAGACACGTTGATATGGGGAGTTAAAGTTTTGATCCTCCGGGGCTTATAGAGGCTAGTACCAGACCCTTCGCAACAAAATTTTCATGATAGAATGGAAAAGTTTGCCAGTGTTATTTTAAAACTTCTCTATACGTTTCTCTACTTTAAAGTACATTAAATCACAGCTTGGAGTGAAATGAGGGTTTCTCATCCTGCTTATCACTCGTCGGGATGATTTGTTGCACGTCTAGTTGATTATTTTCTTTTGGAAATTTCTGGGGCATTCCTATGACTTCCATGGTTGGTCTGTCAACTCAGTGTACAGGCGACGTTTGAAAGCTTGTGTTAATGAGAAACCTGCCAAGTATCTTGAAACATTGCTATACTTTGTATTATTATATCACTTATATGCTTTTCGTTTTTGTCTACTTGCCCAGTCGGGATGGTTGCTTTCGAGTCGCAACACTAGATGATGTCACCGTCGTGCCGAGTCTTGGTTTGACCTCGCGACTTGAGTAGGAGTATTGTAGACGTTAAAAATGTTAAAGCACCCCTCGCACTATTAAGATTCAATACTATTTGAATGGTGTGAAGCTACACTGTAAAAATTTCTTTTGCAGTATTTGCTACTGGGATTAATGTGCATAAATGGATAATCCCAGTAGCAAATACTGCAGTTAACTTTAATCCTTACTCGGAGAAACTTTTTACAGTGTAGGCTCTGCTTTTAACAAAATATCCACGGCTTAGGCTGAAGCATTTTTCCAGGCCCAATGATTTTTAGCAAAAACTCGGCAGGATTGACATGACCGGTTTTATGCATCAGTACCATGATAAGCGAACACTTGAGGGAGCATAATGCACACGGAAATTGTGAATCGTGGCAAGTGTAAAGATTAGAGAGGTGTCGTCATCAGGTTCGGAATGTTAGATATGAAATATGGGCCTGCGGTTTAAGATTTAGCAAATGCAATTACGGAAATAGGCTGCAATGGCACTATAGGTACGACGGGTCCTTTAAAATGCTTTAGATTTATCTCCTTTCTGATACATACTAATTATTTCCTGAGCTTCTCTCGCTCAGAGCACGTTCTATTGCTGAATTGCTATATAAGCAGTGCTTGTTAGCAGTTCTTCGTCTTCTGTAGTGTTCCCTGTCTGGCATTCTCGCCCAAGTTACCAATTTTCTGGGGAAGGCAATCAAAGGTCTTATCGGCTTGGTAACTAGATTGCGGATGTCAGGAGAGAGATCCAGTTTGTATCCCTCTCAGTCAAACTGAGAAGGATACAAAGTGGATTTGCTCTTGACTCTCAACTGCTCTGCTCAGACCGAGACTGTAGGGCAGAGCAAAATAACACTAGGGAGTAGCGCCAATACCTATGCTTTCCATGCTTTGCAAGCGGGCCATACTCATAGCGCCATCAGCTACGATTCCGGCATTTAAAGCGAGACAAACTTTCGGGTTCAGAATTTCTAGTAAAGTACAGGTGAGGTGAGCACACACCAAGAAAATAGTGGAGGCTATATCAGTTTTTTGCTATGTCCAGAATATGAAGTTATCGGAGCCAGCGGTTCATTAGGGACGTTCTATATCGCTAGTGACGCTAGTGTCCATGCTATTCGAGTGTGTGTCAATTTTGTCAAGTCTTTGCTCACATTTAGGGATACACTGATTATCACGCTTGCCACAATTTGTTCTCTCTAAGTGACCATATTAGACGCCCGTGTTTCTGAGGAGCTTATTCGCCCAGAGACCGGTCATGCAAACTTTGCCAAGATTGATATCCAAGACAAGGAACATAGAAACAGGCTAAAAACAGCCGAAGCCGTGTGTATCTGTAAGCATAGCTTAGTTGTAAAGTGTTCAACTGTTTCGGAACATATGAGCAGAGGCACTATGCAATGCGATGTGTCCTTTAAAGGTCAACTGAAGAGGGTGTTTTCTATATTTATGGCACTTGCGGCCTCTGCATCAATTGCCATATACCGATTGCAGCTCTGTCTGTCGGTCGGTCGGCCGACGTCTGTCCCACGATTGCCAGTTAGGGTACTTCCAGATGTGCTAGAACGATTAAACTTGGCGCACATCAGGGACCCCATCAAACTAACTTGGAAGTAATCAGTTTCCGATCGGACCATCTGAGGGGAGTAGATGGAGGTGAAATCCGGAATATTAAAGTCGTGCGTAAGTTAAGAACGGGGGACCTGATTCGAATGACACTTAGTAACTGAATATAAGACATGTCTCTGATCTCCCATTTCAGTTTTGGACCGGATTCGACAGCTGTGGGGGAGTTGCGGGGAGGGGAGACCGGAAATATCGTGAAACGGTTAGACTGTAGAGATCGCGGTGTCTACTCCCCAACATTTTGGAGGGAGGGTTCTCGGAATTCCTGTGATGGCGGTTTTGGGGATTTTCACGGCGAAACTTGGCAGGCGTATCAGAGACCCGATCAAACTGACTTGGAAATATTAATTTTTTCGATCCGAGTATCATGGGGAGAGTGGAGAGAGGGGGAATCCGGAATATTGAGCCATGCGTAGGCTACTCATGGCTGTAATCCAATCACCTGTTCAAAAGTTACGTAACTTTTGAACGGGTGATCGGATTACAGTGAAATTTAATAATTGAACGAAGGACATGTCTCTGATGTTCTTTTTCATGTCCGGACCGGATCCGACGTCTAGATAAATCATTTACAGAACTGGATTGGGTCCGGGCACTGTGGTGCGAGTTGGAGGGGGGGGGGCGGAGTTCCGGTGATCACGAGTTAGTGTTCTAGGACGATTAAACTTGACGGGAATATTAGAGATTCAACAAGATTGGCTTAGAAATTGTCGCTTCCCAAATCCTACCATTTCTTAAAGCACTCATCTTAACCGCAAAGTAAAAAAATAATTGCAAGATATACATTTTCGTGATCCCCATGAGCCCATGATCATTTTTGCCTCAAGGGTTTTGCTTACAAATGAATGTCTAGCACCCTTAAAGTGCGCATCTTAACCGAAAAGTGAAAAAAAAGTACTTTTGACTAAACGATATATATTCATGATCCCCAAGGGCCCATGATCAGTTCTTATGATCATTCTTATTTCAGTGGTATTGCTTACAAATGATCACAATAAACCCACGAATTGGCAAATTCCTACTTTCATCATCTGACCCAGCCTTGCTATTGCAATATGAATTTCTAGCTCTTGTTGAGATTTTTTGGGGGCGGGGGAGGGTACCTTGTGACATGAATTTAAAAAAAAAAAAAAATATGACACGTCTTATGACATGGGTTTAATAAAAATTTCTTAAGTAATGAAAGGAGGGTTTAATATATACACTGTAAAAAGTTTCTCCGAGAAAGTTAAGTTAACTGCAGTATTTGCTATTTGGATAAATCTTACCTCTACTGGGATAAGATTAGTCCGAACTAGAAATAATCTTGTCTCAGTAGAGATAATTAATCCTAGTAGCAAATACTGCAAGATTTTTTTTTTACAGTGTATATAATAAATAACAAAAGCCAAAATAGATCATACAGCTGATGGTGCCGTTTTCAGTCAACCCTCATTTCACCTATACAAATCTATAAAACGGCATCTTCTCTATTTTCTTCTCCCAAACCCCGGGGTAAAATAAACTAATTCTAATGAAGACGGCCCGATTGAAAAAGGTTAATCCGTTTCTAAATTTCCCTTCTCATCTTCGGACTGTACTTCCTTGCTTTTGCCACGAAAGCCAGGCTCACCCTCCAGATGTCGGGGTTCCAGATATCCGCACAGTCAAGCTAACCCTTCCGGATTTTCATGCTAATGATGATCGCTAATTATGCTCTTTTTTTTACATTTCTTAGATGTTCCCTTTAAAGAAATTTTGCTTCGCAATCACTCTTTCTTTTTCTCACTACCCCATGAGTCTGGAATCATCCAGATTCCGGAATCTGGAAGGGACTTCCGGAAAAGAACCCGGACTTCCGGACGTTTTTGGCCGGGCTTGACCTTCCGGATCCAGCTCAAGAAAAACGGACGTCTGCTGGCCGATGGCCAGCCCGGTGAATACGTCCGTGGGGAAGTTGCCTAGATGAACTTTAAAGTCTCCTAAGAGCAAGTTGCCTGCTAATAGCCAGGGGCTCCCCCAGTCATACATACATTCTTAAAGCACAACCCTTAATAGAAATGATCTTTTCCCTATGAAAGGGATCGGAAAAAACGTTTTTCAAAAATACCATTATTTTTCACGTTAAATTAGCGATTGTCTTGTTAGTGCTTGTCACCACTATCCAGCCTTCCTGCTCTCCGACGCGGTGGCTGGGAGAAATATAATATCTTATGTTTGAATGTGAACCTTATGTGTGAATGAGTTGTCAGCGGACATTGAATATTTCGACACACTTTGCCTTGTGTGGTGGGCAATACTCGGCAAGGCCGAAAAAGCGCTAAAAATTCGTAGGCAGAAATCAAAACAAGTGAAAAAGGTGGGGATTTTAGAAGCTTATAATTCCGTCAAGGGAGCTAGGTATATTGTAAACGGCAGAATAAGCAAGACGGGTCCTTTAAGTTTGAATTGATCTGTTGGACCGATGATCCGAAATGGAAATTTGCTTTTCAGACACATTTGTATGGGAACATTCGCTGATCGTTAATAAAAAATGATGTGAAAACTCTGAAAATAATTAGGAAGTATAGAAACCGAAAAACATTCAGCTTTTTTTTACTTTTATTTGTACATCGTTTTTTTTTCTTCCCTTTTATTGCTGAGAGCTATTCACAACGCCCAGACGTGTGCTTCCAAGATCATCGGATGGTCGTAGTTCTTGGTTTAAACTTATGACTTGAATATGGCTGATCAATAATCTGTGCATTGCTACTGCGGGAACACCGACAATTGAACTTCTTTAAAGTTCAACTGAAAAGCCAACTTATTTTTGTGTAATTTAACTGAATACACTGAATTTTTTGGATTCTGCTAAGGGATTTTTTTATTTTTCACTATTTGCTCTAGTTATGACGTTCAGAATTTACGAGGTCGTCCCCAAAACGTAAATTCTACTATGACGCGGAAAGATTTAATCTCAACACAAACGCGGCTTTTAAACGGGCAGTGGTGAGCTTGGTGAATACTGCTTAGTACCTGAACAAAATAAAATCACATATCTTTCTCGTAAGGTATACAACATAGATAAGTTACCAGAAATCACACGGAAATTCCACTATTTGAAAACTGATTATTCGTGAATAGCGGAAGAGTGAAGTAACGCATTTTTAGCGAGTCTTCAAGCCAATTTAAGTGAATAAGTGAGGGGTAACTAGATTGTCGTATCCCATCCCTTTTCAGTTTAACTCCCTCAGAATTCCTCAAGGTCCCTCAGAATTAACCTACTACCCCAACGGCAAATCCCAATCTCTGCCGTTACCTCGCATTAGCTTCACCTCCAATGTGACGAAAAACCACGTGCGGTCGACCTTTCGAACATTACGCCTGTCCGCCCGCTCTAATTACGTTGAGACCTTATCGTCCCTCACGCCAGTAAATTGTGTTTGTGCCTGCCCGGAGGAAAGGAAAGTTTCCAATACGTCTCTGACAATTTACCGACCAAAAATAAATATTTCTCGGAAGGGGTGAAGGAGAAATATCTCCAGGAATCTTGACTACGGGATTTGTCAAAGAAGGATTTGAAAGTGCAGTTGAAACGAAAAAAAATTTCCCGTCGTTTCTCAAGCTTGAATATTAAATTGTGCTCTCTGTTTCACATGTTTTATGTTTCTTTGTCAGTTTTCTGCTTCGTAGGGGGTTGCGTTATTCCGGATCTTGCTTTGTTGCAGTCTTGGCTAGACATTAAATCTGTGACGCTTGGCTAATTTTTTTAAAGGACGCCTGAATGAAGAGTACCAAGTATCATCCCTATCTGTATGACTTCCGTTAACATTGCTTGCAGAAAACCCAATCCAAATACGAAATAGTGTTTCCGAGCTATGATTTTTGCTCCATTTTGCATCTGTCCTTATTTCAGCACCGAACAATTTTAGAAATGAACAAATGTCTCCAATCAGCCCTTCTTCTGGAATACTTTTTAACCAGTTAAGCCCAAACGTATATCTAGAAGAAATTCCAATATGATCCGGCCAGCGCTGTACAAGATTTGAATGACTTGCGCTTTTTGTCTTGGAGTCTGCATGTGCAAACCTCCAGAAACAAACATCCCTATTTTGAAACGTCACGCTCAGGAGAAGAATGCTCTCCGTGGCCATGTCTGTAAATGCATTCTCCATGGTGTGTCCAAGTAAGGTTGCATTGTTCAGGTGTCCTTTAAGCGTCGGTTTCTGTGGTTCATCGCGACACTTACGAACACTTCCAGTTGTCTACAAAACACCTCTTGTTCGTATGTTTAGATATTCAGCATTCGTTTGTACCCCTTTCAGTCCTTCCAGAAATGTCGTGTTATCAGCTCACTTGATTCTTCACGCCCGCATATAACGTGGAAGCTTTTTAGTTGTAATGGATTGTAGTAATATTTAAAGGGTATTGATGAACATTGAAGACGGGCTGATATTTCTACGTCTTATCCCGATTGTCCGAGCCATGATAGTCCCGTCGCAGTATACAGAATATTGTACCCATATGCGAGCCACTCATCAGTTCAGTCATTAGTAACACATCAAGCTAAGAAGTTTGACAAGGGATAACAAGTGGAAGGGGACCTAAAGCAATGAAAGTCGATAAGAAGTAAGAAGTGGAAACGGCTGACAAAAAATTCTTATTTGTCCATTAACGTACTTGTAAGTAGTAAAGACCGGACGGTCTCGCGACCTAATTAGTTTATGCGTTACATCAGGGACCCATAAATTTCCTGTAATGACTCGCCATTCAGGGGGCTTGTCAATAAGAGATTTCTGATGCGCTCTTGACCAAGCGTCAGATAGTTCGAGAAAAACCCACGGGGATAAAATACCCGACTATCCAGATAGACAAAATTTTTCGCAGCTGTTGTGCTGAACTAGGAATATTTCTCTGTAATGGAACAGTATCCTGGATCTTTTGTTCTAGCTTAGGTACCTGGTGGCATGCTGAATAGTCCCAACAAATTTTGTCTATCTGAGCAAGAACGCCGACTCGACCCAATCCGAATTTTTGGAAACTCGATCAACATAGCAACATAGAAGCATAGGAAATGACAAGCCCCCTGAATGGCGAGTCATTACAGGAAATTTATGGGTCCCTGGTTACATGTCAATGTTTTACCTAGCACCCTGTCTCAGTTCTGACGCCCATTTTCCACTCGCGGTTTGCCAATCCCAATTGAGACTGGCCTACGTGACAGTGCCGGCTGAGCTTGAGGTCGAAGTTCAAACAAGTTCAACTTTCGTGCTTGAAAGTTAAGTTCATCTGAGCTTCGGTCTTCAGTTGATCTCGTCCCGTCAAGCTTGCTAATCTGTATTGCAAACGGCAATTGGCCTCGGTTTTGGAAGGATTTTCAGTACTGGCTAGTAGGGTAATGAGCTAAAATCCGTTGTCAATGGTCCTTAAAGCTATCACGCGAATAAATTATTATTTGGTGTTGTATTTTCTCTCATTGTGCGCTTGGATATTATTCGTTTCCCTTAGTCCCGCAGTGTCTTTTCTTACAAATCTCACTGTTTTGCTATCTTTGATTTTTTTCAGTCTGCAGTATGCATAGAAACAGCAACAAAAGAGGTGGGGGGGGGGGGGGTAATGCACGCTATAAAGAACTTCGGAGGCATTTCTAGATAAGTATTTCTTTCCCAGGCACGACTTTTTTCGTTTATTTTCCACTACTGACACTTTATTTCCCTAGGTGGCGCCTTATCACATCCAGTATACGTGCTTGCATGAGAATCTCTTTCATTACTTGAGTGAAAAAGTGCACAATGGTGGATTTAAATTGCCGAACGTTAAAGGCGACGACTCCTGGAAGGTCTATTTCGAAGATCCCTCCGAGGAATTGGTGGATGAGTTCGCAATGCGGTATGGAATTGAACTGATCTACCAAGCCATGACGTAAGTGCTCATTTTAACCCTCTTTGAATGAATGAATTTATGACGTGCAGCCTAGTAAAAGGCATTTGCACAGTACATATAGAAAAAAAGGTAAATTAACGCTTAACAATAAATACAGAGGGTACAAAATCTACAGCGACAGCAAAAGATAAATACACGCAAAACCAGAAATGCACAATGAAACACGAAAAGAACAACAAGTTTACTGCATTAGCTGGCGCATTGGGCAATGGGCAGGAAGGTGGTTGAATGATGGCGTTCGCTTATTTCTTTTAGCTTGACAGTTGGGTCCAAGACAAAAAACTTCTCCATGATTCGATGATTGCACATGCGACTTTGTGACAAGAAAGTCTAAGCCTTAAAGCCTGTCGAATTCCCAGATACCTGGGGCTTCCAAGCCAAGCCAACCCTTCCGGAATTTCATAACAGTGAAGATAGCTAGTTTTCGCATTTGTAAGTCCAAGCCGCGTCCGGCGGCAATGGGTGAGTAGGAGGGGACGCGAACTTTTTGTTGCCGGACTTCAACTGACAAATTCGTTGATATATGAAAATGCGGCACAGTGAAGCCAACCCTTCTGGATGTTCATGGTAGTTATGAAAGCTAATTTCCGCAATTTTAAGTCCGAGTCGCATCCGGTGACGATGGGGGAGTTGGAGGGGGACGCGGAAATTTTTTTGCCAGGCTTCGCCTTACGATTTCCAGATATCTGGTGAGTCGGCACAGTCAGGCCAACCTGATTCGATTTTCATGATTCATGGTAGAGAATTCTCGCATTTATAAGTCCGAGGCTTGTAGGTACTGTCTTCCCATAATAAGTACAATAGGAGCTTGGAGATATTCCTTCAACCCAAACTGATTGCGAATCATGTATAAGGGTGCAAAACGGATACATCAGCTACATTCTATTAAAATATAAGCTGATGTATCCGTTTTGCACCGTCAAATAAGAGCTCGTAGTTTTTTGTATCGACCGTTTCGCTATTCCACTTTTACCTTCTTGAAGAGTTGAAAATGTTTTTTATTATTATTATTCGAAGACTGTCTGGCAGTCCACTCCTAGCCTTATGAAGTCTTCTTAAATGAGTCACTCAACTCTTCTTTGTAACAGCTAATTCGGAACGGCTAGCATTTCTAAGAAAGGGGAAGATTTTGAGCCTGAAAACTACGTCATTTGAACTTAGGATACCTTAATCTGATGTCTTTAGGATTTATAGCAGTAGTTGGTCAGAAGATAGAGAAGAAAAAGGTAATAGACAAAGAATACAGACAAATATAGGAATAAAACAAAGAGAGCATCTTCACAGAAAAAGCCGCCAATTTATGAGCCGCCAACTGAAGCAAAAAAACTGGTAACCCCTCAACAAAGAGAATGCGGTCTCAGCTTGGCATTTGTGAGAAAATTTTTTAGGCCTGATTAGTCATTTTTTCTTTTTTGATCTTGCGCATTTCATCGCGTTCATGCACCTTTTTGTGTTCCCTACTGCACCATTCCCTTTCTTTGTATCAGAGCGTAACTAAAATTCATCACCGTCACCATTCGCACCAGAGATATATTCCAGCATATTTTATTCCGCTTTTGCGCTAAAAAAGCTCGGACCTGAAAAATATATTGAGTGAAAACTCGCCATTACATTGCTGGTGGACAGGCAGAAACTCGTAACTCATTTTTTCACGTAAATGAGTTATGGCCAAATCATTGAATCCCAGGCCAATGCACTCATTTTGCTCTAGTCAGCATATCTCTAGCATTCATAGAGACCGAGATGCAGTTAGTACAAAGTACAGGTTAGTACAGGCGATGCGGCGAAATGCGCTTGTTTATTTTAGCCTCCTCAAAATAATAATTTTGACTGAAGGGCGATTCTGGCGATCTGGAAAGCTCGGCGAGCTTATGCGCCTGCTGTTCTTGCGAGTTCGGCTAAAACTCGCTTCGCTTTCCAGAGCTGTTCTCGCGCTCTGCTAGTTTCCGCTAGCACTCTGGAAAACGAATCCACTTCGCGAGCGGAAAGTGATTTTGGTAAGTCATCGAGAAGTTGTTAAGGTGCAACTGAGGCGCAGGGACTTTCCGTTTGTTCTTGCGCTCGGCGGATTCTCGCTTTGCTTTACGGAGAGCGAATCCAAGAGATCGCCAGAATCGCCTTTACGCGTTTTTGCCTGTCCACCAGCGACATGCCGTAGACTGCGAGAACAACAACCTACGGGTACTTTTATCGATATTGATTAGGCTTTCAGCAAAATTCTCTCCATCTGTCGCGATCAGTGTCACCTTCCCTTTTATGAATGTAGCCTTCATGATTATGATAATTTTCTTGTCTAGAGAAGCGGGAAAAATCGTTCCCGCTGTAGCTTAATACGTCAACGAAAGTCGTTCTCTCCGTCGGATAAAACCAGTGGATACCTTCCCTTTCCACGATAATGAGAAACTGCCTCCTGGAAATGTTATTTCTACTCCCTCAGGCACGGAAACCTATGCTCCTCGAAGCAAAAATTTCCATTTTATGTTTTTTTTTAGGGAGGGAGGAGGTCAAGTATTCTTCTGATATAAATCGAACGTGCTTTCAGATCTGGGGATCTGAGTGGTGCTGCCTGTCGAGTGGCATTGTAGAGACCAAAGGCAAGGGGGATGTTGAAAGAGCGACTCTACATCAGGTTGGGCCTGCTTTGACCTTCTCTAGGGTTCACATCAAAGGCGGAAATGGGTCGAGTACGCCGATGACCTAGCTATCAAATATACCTCAGTTAGAGTAAGGGGTTATCTTTTCCCTTGTGTCAAGATACTGGGTAAATACAAATGGTTCTGATTCTGATTCTGAAGGGGTTTGATAAGATAAAGGATCAACGGTAGAAAATTCTCTGCAACCCAAGTGACTGCGGATCATAAATATATCAACGAAAATTACCATTTAGGGATATATATATCTGTATTTAAAAGCTATTAATCCATATACAGAAAACAAAAAAAAACAATCTCGAAATAATAAACAAACATTCACAGCTTCACTTAATATCCTACCGACCTATCGATTTTCTACTAAACTAATAACTTTTTATGGCACTTGCCCTTCGGCGAAGTGCCGTATATCGATCGCAATTTCTGTCCGTCCGTCGGTCGGTCGGTAGGTCCAGGTTTTGCTAGTTCGGGCAATTCCACATAAGCTAGGACGATGCAACTTGGCAGGCATATCAAGGACCCCAAATGATTAAGTTGGAAGTAGTCTCTTCCCCGATCCGAGCATCTGGGGGGGGGGGGGGGAGGAATCCAGAAAAATTAGGTATTTTTTACTTACGACCTGGTGATCAGATGTTAATGAAACTTGAGACATAGAAAGACCTCGTGTCTCAGACGTCTCATTTTAAATCCGGACCGGATCCGGTGACATTGGGTGGAGTTGGAAGGGGGAACCGGAAATCTTGGAAAAAGCTTAGAGTGGAGAGATTTGGATGAGACTTGGTGGAAAGAACAAGCGTGAGTCCTAGATACGCGATTGACATAACCGGACCGGATCTACTCACTGTGGGGGAGTAGGAGGGGGGGATCCGAATTTCTAGTGATCCCGCGACTTCGGTACTTCCTGCTGTGCTAGGACGATGAAACTTGGCAGGCGTGTCAGGGACCCGAAGTCGTTTCCCCGATCTGACCATCTGGGGGCGTGGAGGAAGGGGGAATCCGGAAAATTGAGGTATTTTTAACTTACGAACGGGTGATCGGACCTTAACGAAACTTGATATATAGAAAGACCTCGTGTCGACGCCCCATTTTAAATATGGAGCGGATCCGGTGACATTGGGGGGAGTTGGAGGGGGAACTGGAAATCTTGGAAACGCTTAGAGTAGAGGGTTCGGGATGGAACTTGGCGGGAAGAACAACCACAAGTCCTAGATACGCGAATGACATAAACGGACCGGATCCGGTCACTGTTGGGGATTTGGGGGGGTGGGGTGGGGGGTCCGAAAACTTTGTGACATGCACAAAAACCAAACGGATGTGCCGAATCGGATGCAATTTGGACAGTACCAAGCTTATGCGGCCTAGATTTGTCATTTGGCATCCGAACCGGATCCGGCCAAAGTAGGGGGAGGATGAACCGGGAACCGGAAATTTGAAGATATGCTCCGGTTCGAGTTAAAATTGATGGGCGGGAAGAGGAGATGTTAGAGATGCGAAGTTTATGTGTCCGAGTCGTATTCGGCCACAGTGGGGGGAGTTGGAGGGGGAGTCCCGGAAATGTTGTGTCTCGCATAGGGGTTAAACGAGTGGAGGGATTTGAATGAAACTTGGAAAGTAGAGAAATCGTATATGTTAGATGGCATATTTTTGGGTCCGGACCGGATCCGAGCACGGTGGGGAGCGGTACCGGAATTTCCGGAAAAATACTGAGGTTTATTTTCGCGCTTCTCACACCACCTGCTCGTAACAAGTGCCATATGAGCTCGTAGCTCTTGTTCTATCATGTTGCCAAAACACACTACAGACCTAAGGAGTCGTAGACTTAAGGATACCTAGAAGTAGCTCATCCCCCCCCCCCCCATTTTGAAAAAGAGTACCCCTTATATTAGAAAGCTCCTCGCACCTAAAGAGAACATGGCCCATTTCCCTGCGCTCCCGGACCACCTCTTTTCCTTTTCCAAAAACTTTTAACAAGTACTGGTAGGGGTCGGGGTAGGGGTGGATCATAAATATATCAACAAAAATTACCATTTTGTGTAATTTATACAATGTTTGTTACCAGAGATGGGCGAATCCGATCATAACAGGATTCGAATCCGAATCCAGGGCTAAGTACGAATCCGAATCCAAGCCCACCATTTCGTTCTGAGGATTCGAATCCGGATTTGTATCTGACCTAGACAAAAGTCAAATTTTAGCCTACGTAGGCTATAGTTTAGTATTAGCTAGAAGCTCATGTGGCACTTGCAAGGCTGGGTTAGAGGATGAAAGTAGGAATTTGCCAATTCGTGGGTTTGTTGTTCTAAGCAAAGCTCTTGGGATGAGAATGATCATGGATCCTTGGAAATCACGAGAATGTATCGTTTGGTAAAAAACTACGGTAAAGTAGGGTGGAAACGCTCCTAGCCTCTGAACCTAATGCAACAAAGACATTTTTTTGACAAATCAGATAACGGACTGCAATGGCAGTTTTAATTTTTTTGTGGGCATTTGGAACAAAGCGAGAAGAAGTGCAAAATAATTCAGAGGATTCTGGGTTTCTAATGTGGACTTTCTTTTCATCCTATTAGTAAATTCCTAATTGTGGCAGGAAAATTACATTAGTTCTATTTGACTAAGCTTCGAATTTCCTAACGTACATAGTTCCAGCGAAATAGAATATGAGTTGGTCTAGCAAAAGTTCGTAAATAGGCGCTATGCTTACTCGGCTGCATTCATATTAGCGTCTCAGAGGCCTCTGTGGCCCGGGATTTGCTGGTAAATCAATTTTTTTCTTTCTTAGTATGTTTTTTAGGGTCTTTCGAACATGGGACGGGAAATAGGTATCGCGAGAATACTCTTGATGACTAACTTTTCTTGCCGATGCAAAATCGCCCTGTACCTAGCGGAAGAGCCGGAAGCGGTATCACAGCTGCTCCCAAACATCGCCGTGATTTGTTAACACAGGATTTAGTTGTTGAGTTTGAGTCGTTAGTGCGATGTTCTCTCGTTCTTCCCGAGGATCACTGGCGTGTTTTAGACTCAGTCATATGATATGATATGATATGATATATATTTACACAAAAAGCCCGAGGGCCATGGCAATACAAAACAAAATAAAAATAAATTTTCACTAAATTACTAATAAACCTAAATGAATCTTTCACGATGCTTCATCGAAAGCTTAAGGAATCTTCCCAACTGGCGAACTCCCGAAAAACATTCATCCTTCATTACTTTAACCAACCATTCCTCATCGTACACTCTTTTTCCAAACACTTCATCCCTCAACCCATCCAATTCACTACATTCACACATCAGGTGCAACACATTCTCATTCATCTCCCCACACATAGGGCAGTAGTAAGGACCAATCCGACTTAAACCCCTTCCCACATACTGACATATATTGACTTCACATGTGTGAGCCAGCGCAAGGTTTACAAAGGTGAAAACAATTGCACATGCCACATAGGTTGAGTTGAAAGTTCTTATGAGCTACAGATTTTTAAATCAGTTTTCTTCTTTCTGCGTATGTTTTTTAGGTCTTCCGAACAGGGGACGGGAAATAGGTATTGCGAGAATTGACTTCACATATGCCAGCTAGTGCAAGGTATACAAAGGTGAAAACGATTACACATGCCATATCAATCAGTCAATCAAGTTTAATATCCCATTAGCTTAACTCGATGAAAAATTTGTAGCCTGCGTAGTTGTACGGTAGTTGTACGAAAAAGTTGCATGTAATACTATGAATGAATGAATGAATGAATTTTATTTATTGCACAAAAAAAACCCTTGGGGTCATGGCAACAAAAGTAGTAGCAAAAAATACTATCATTTAATGTGCCTCAGACTAGTCCAGTATTATGTAGTAGTATCCAGTAGCATCCTGTTGTGCCATAGTAGCATCCAGTCTTGCTAATAGTAGCATGCAGTAATATTCAGTAACACGGTAGCCTTGAAGTAGAAGCATGTAGTAGCATCAGTTAGTACTGCATGCTACTTTTTCGTACTACTTCGTAATACTATTTTGAGATAAATTTTTCATGGGGAAAGCTAGAAGAGGAAGAAAATATTTACGAAATACACAGACGCGAACAAATTAACTAATACACTTACAAGATGTGACCAGAAATAAATGATGGGAGAAAACTACGTAAAATTGGGCAGAAGAGTTGGCAGGATATGGAGAAAATTGAGGTTGAGTTGAAAGTTCTTATGAGCTACAGATTCTTCATGAGAGCAAGTGGCCTTTCAGAGAGAGAGATAAATTTAATACAATGGAATTGTACACACACACAAAATTCAGCATCATAACGGACCTGCCACGTGAAAATCCTTACAGGTTTGTTTGTGACAGGACACATTAATTTAATCACTTGCATAATTATATTGGGAACAAAAAAAAAGAAAAGGGAAAAAATAAATGCTATACCATAGCCTACATAAACATCTATATAAAGATAAAAAAAATCAATATGATTAGAAGACAGTTAAACCTCGTGGAAATCCAGAACCGATTCATACCCAACCCGATGAAAAATTTATCTCAAAATAGTAGTACGAAGTTGTACGAAAAAGTAGCATGCAGTACTAACTGTTGCTACTACATGCTTCTACTTCAAGGCTACCGTGTTACTGCATACTACTGCATGCTACCATCAGCAAGACTGACTGCTACTATGGCAAGACAGGATGCTACTGGATACTACTACATAAGATTGGACTAGTCTGAGGCACATTAAATGATAGTATTATTTGCTACTACATAGCATTACATGCAACTTTTTCGTACAACTACCATACAACTACGCAGGCTACAAATTTTTCATCGGGAAGGTAACCCTCTCTCCCACCCCTATCTCTCCACAGGCCAAATAAGCCCTTTTCTTTTATTCAAACAATGTTTACAACGGTTACGTCAGCTACGGTTCTTCATAAGCGATATTTCGGCCCTTTTGGCAAGGGTCCTCGTCAGGCTGTCAATCCTCTGGTTCAACTTCAGGGAAGGAAACAAACCTGTAATCAATTACAACAATTACAACTTCAGGGAAGGAAACAAACCTGTAATCAATTACAACAACTACAACTTCAGGGAAGGAAACAAACCTGTAATCAATTACAACAATTGCAACTTCAGGGAAGGAAACAAACCTGTAATCAATTACAGGTTTGTTTCCTTCCCTGAAGTTGAACCAGAGGATTGACAGCCTGACGAGGACCCTTGCCAAAAAGGGCCAAAATATCGCTGATGAAGAACCGTAGCTGACGTACCCGTTGTAAACATTGTTTGAATAAATGCTTGGGCTCAAAGAATATTTAGCCCTTTCCTTTCCAGGCACTTCCACTGTTTGTCTACTAAGTACCTATGTCCCGGTGTGCCAGCGGTGATGAGTACGCTTCTCGCCAACATTAATGCCTTTTATGCCCACACGACAGCTAGTTCGGCTGTTTCCGCCTCGGATCGATTCTCAGCTTCCAACTTCGGGGTAAGAAATCCATACTTTGCCTTTCATCTTTGCTCGCTTTGTGCCTAACTTTTGGCACTTTGGCAATTGAAGTGTCCTTCCTGGATCCGTTGATTCGTTGATTTCGACTCATCGAAGAAAATGATCAAACTTTCGCTTGCAAACCGTTGAAGTAAAACACTTCAAGAGTTCAAGAACAATCTTATTGGTCTTGTACCTGAGCTACACATGTAGTGTGTGTCGTGTAGATCAGGTACAAGACCAATGAGATTGGTCTTGAATTCTCATGAACAAGAAATAGGTGGATTCAAAGTGACATGTTTTTTTTGTAGCGAGTGTAGTGAGTTTAGTCGGATCTTTGCTTTTTCTTTCTTTTATTAAATATTCTTTGAGCCCAAGCTGACTTTGAAACATTTATTCAAACAATGTTTACAACGGGTACCTCAGCTACGATTCTTCATCAGCGAGATTTCGGCCCTTTTTGGCAAGGGTCCTCGTCAGGCTGTCAATCCTCTGGTTCATCTTCGGGAAAGGAATGTTTCTTTCGTGTTTCTTTCATGTCATTTCTAAGCCCAATTATTTCTAAGACCGGAGGCCCGAATTTCGTACGGTACATTCTAACCCCTCAAACAAAACCTCGTTAATAATACATAGATGGCACTTTACACAAAGGACTCGTACCGTGACCAGTAAACCACACGGTCAGAAGTTTCACAACAGATTGCGCATAACACTTTCAAGAATAACACCTTTTCACTTAGAAATAAAGTGTTATGACCAATTAAGTTTACACTATTTCCTGCCTAGATCTCCAACAATACCTTCAATTGGTAAAAAGACTAACGGGAACGAAAGAAACATAACATATAACATCCCAAAGTGTTATCTGTTGAAACCGCGCATCCTGCTGTTGTCGTTATGTAACTTGTGACAGTGTAGTATTTTTACCTATTGAAGGTGTTGTAGGAGATCTGGGCACGAAATAGTATAAACTTAATTGGTCATAACACTTTTTTTCTAAGTGAAAAGGTGTTATTCTTGAAAGTGTTATGCGCAATCTTTTATGAAACTTCTGACAGTGCAGAAATAGTTTTTTCGAATGTAACTTAGAAGTCTAGGACTTCATTGTCGGAGCCACGTAGACATACCAGGACCCACAAGGCGGGGTCACATGGTGAAAACCAAATATACAATTTAATGGGGAAGCATATTTGTCCTTCAGTTTACTATTTATAAAACCTCGTTGATTTTCTCACTCGCCGTATTTTACTACCGTCGATGCGTTCCACGCTGTCGACGTTTGTGTGCGAGAAGTTTTTCCATCAGAAAAAACGGTTACGTAAATTTTTCCTCGTTTCCGCTACGAGTCAAACGGTGTCGAAAAAGGCTTAAAACAGCCAATGCCGTGGATAGTTTATTGAAAGCAGAGCCATAAAGTATTCAATTATTTTTAAATACTGGGAGTTGAAGAATAAATACTGCAAGGGGTCCTTTAAGGAGTTTTTCCCCATTGGAGCGCGGCTACTTACTTTTCAAACTACAAAGAAAGGATCCGATATCAAACACATTTGCATTTCCTGGCTTGAGCCTGAAGAAGACCCTGGTCAAGAAGGGTCGAATAGCTGTAATAAAATGTAGCTGACGTATCCGGTTTGCAGTGTCAAATTTGTATAGGTCCCTTGCCAAGAAGGGCCGACAAATCGCTTGGACGGATCTTAGCTGACCGAGCTGTTTCGCGCCAATAAACGTAGCTTAAACTTTAAAATCGTCTTTGGTTTTTAGTAGCTGTAAAGGTACGGGCACACACAGTCTGATTCCCTTAGTCGGTCGTATTACTCCGTCACATGCGGGTTTCCCCATATTGAAGCGAATTTCGCATTCCAAATCGTATCGGACTGTGTATACATATACGTGTATTTAAAAGCCAGAGTGGCCATATACACAACTACAAACAAAAAAATAAACAAAAAAGAAAAACAACAACACTCAACAGGTTCAAGTAGCTGCCTTCCGCGCCTCCACGCCTTTCTCTATAAAACAATAGTTGCGTTTTTGATCGAAGTTTGAAGTTACCTTCAACCTCAAAGGTATTTGTTTAATTACCTTTTTTGGTCGCCGCTCACAGTTCCTTCGTCCTTCAAACTCTGACCGTCGAACTTCGTGAGCTAGCTAGTTCGAAGTTTGCTTGAATCGTCGAAGAAACGTCAACCGGGCAAGGATCGCCGGAGTCGTAAAAACACTAATTAAGCAAACGGTGAACTTCGACGGCATTCGAAAACGGAAATTAAGCAACCGGCTAAGCGAACGGCGAACAAAACTTCGATCAAAAACACAACTAATATAACGCAATAATTGAATCTCTCAAAGTAGTCCTCAAAATACTAGAGAGCAGCGGTACACCCCCTCGAAAAAAGGTATCCCTCAAATTCACCAAACTTTGGCAACTATTCAGAAAATGGTCCAGCCCATCCCCAACCACCCCACAAAGGGGGCAAACACACCTACCTCCCGAGCCACCATCAAGAAAAAACGTAGCATACGAAAGATTGGCGTCTTAGATAGGAGGATAGAAGGAAGAAAACCTCCCCACAAAGGGGGCAAACACACCTACCTCCCGAGCCACCATAAAAAAAACGTAGCTTAAGGAAGATTGGCGTCTTAGTAAAATGAAAAAGGCTGACAATATTGTCGCTCATCACAACCTTTTTCCTTTTTTCACATAAAAATGCCCTGATGTGGTTGTTTATTTTGATAAACAAAAATTACCGGACTGTGTATACGTAGCTTAAGGACGACTGGCGTCTTAAGATAAATGAAAAAGGCCGACAATATTCTTGTTCATCACAACCTTTTTCCTTTTTTCACAAAAAAAAAATGCCCTGATGTTTTTTTTTATTTTGACATTTTTTTTTCCTTTGTTCATTGTAGATCTAGTATGCTAATTTGTTAGCTGTTTATATTTATCTAAGTGTTTATGAGTTTGACTGATATGTTGTAGATCACTCTTCAGTTTTGAAGGAATCAAATAAATCATAATAATGATAATAATTATCTGCAAAGCCAAGGTTTGCCTGTCTCTCTTTGGAACCACATCTAACTTTCCCTGAGATGTTCCTCGCCCCCTTCCGCTCTCCTCTTTCTGGAGGATTCTTTCTGAAGTCGCGTCCTTGGATGGAATGTCCCGCAATTCCTTTTGAAGGCTGCTTTATCACAAGTGTAAACGTGTCAAGTTACATCTCAGTGCACTTATTCTGTCCAACATCTACTCGTAAAATAACTGCATCAGTGGGTCAGATAGGAGGAAGAAAAGAAATGTTGCAACCCAGAAAGCCCTTGAAAATTTATCTTGATTGAGACCGGGAAGTTGTATGGGATGAAAGGAATGAAAGAGCTCCAAAATGGCGGACAGTTTAGAAGAAGAAAAGAGTATCCGCTTTATGTTTCCAAGTTCCCCATCCTTTGGGTCGACATGCATGTAATAAAGATGTCGTTAGCATAACATACAACAGAAATGTCAATATATTTTCCATATTCTTGTGAATCAACATGCTCCGTATTTCCGGAAAAACTTCTAATATGGAGAAGTGAATCCTCCTCGAGCGTGATCAATGATCCCGTAGCTCACTTCTGTCAGACGGACTGTTCTCACAGGTTGCAAAAGGTTGCGGGGGGGGGAGACTTTCTGTGATGTCATTTAAAGTTTAACCGAATCGGGCTGTGATCCGACAGTCGAGTTACACATCACTTCTTCACTTAAATAGGCCTGAAAACTCGAATAAAAAATATTATTTCGTTTTTCGGTCGTCCACGGATAATCGATTTCATCGAATGAACTTATTCCTTCAAATGTGTGTTACCTCTATGTGCTTGTCCGTCTACGCTTGCAATGTTGTTTATCAACTACAAATGAAAGCCATTGCCGGAAAATAATATAAAAATGTCAGATTCTGCATGACAGTCATGTTTTCTGAGCTTAGCTTCTTTAACCTTGGAAATGCAGGCTTTTGTTGAAATTCGAATTCTCCGCGCCTTGATGAATTTTTGGTTGTCGTGCAAGCAACGCTCATTTTGAACGTAGAGCCCCGGGTGAAAATATAGAAAATCTCTTAGGTTAGGTGCATTCAGATATCACGTGTGAAAATAAGCTGCCTCTTCAGTTAATCTTTAAATGTGTTCTTGCTACGTTACACTCGGGAAAGACTGGGGAACGCGAATTCATCAGATGGAACCTTTGGTTTTCCCCATTAGGCCCCGCCTTGTGGCCACTGGTCAGTCTAGCATTCGAGTCCTAGACTTCTGAATTTATTTCAAATTTACTTCCGGTTTATTTTTTAGGGTAAATGCCACGTACACAATAGGGATTTGTCTGCTAATAATTAACATTAATTGCGTTTTTCTTGCCTTTTAACTCGCCGTTTCGATGCCTTTTTACTTGTACTGCGTTTTCGCACAGTGGTCCTGAACACTGTTTGACAATTTCCCGTTTTTGTCGAAGAGGTAAACGCCGACTTCGCCTTTTCCCTCGCCTTTTTGCAAGAAGGAAGCTTGGTAGCTGACCAAGTTGCACGTTTGGCTTTTTACCTCGCGGCTTTTGTCAGTTTACCCCAAAAGAGATGGATTTGAGTCAAAGTGATAATCAGTACTTGAAGACTGTCCTGGATCTTAAAGATGACAGTAGCTTACGAGTAAAATGCAAGTAAAATAGCATTCGACAAAATTGTATTTTTGTCCAAGAAAAGGGAAAAGTCCTTAGCAGTAACGGCGACTTACAAAAATGCGAAAATGTAAAAAAAAATACCTGAAAAAGGCTAAAAGCTAAAGCCGGAAAGGGAGGCAAAAGCCGAAAAAGAACGCAACTATTTAAGTATGATATTGCATTATTCCAAGATAAATGAAGCAGACCCTTGTGTTAGTGACTAACAAGAGACACGTCACGGCACGTTACTTCCTGACATCTTAAAGAGCACGACGCCAAGCGTTATATGTAAAATTTGCAGATTTGTTGATGGTGTGGTGAAATTTCGAGAGAGCGTTGGCGAAGTTCATGTTAAGTTATTTTGTTTTGTTCTTTTATATGTATTTTCTTGTATATGGCCTTTGGCTTTGAATATAATTATTATTATCATAGCGCAAGAGGCAACAAGTAATAACAAGATCAAAGTTTTCGATGGGATCCCAAAAATTCAGTATCTGATCCAGACAACTGGGTCTTGTCTTGGCCAGATCCAGTCATTGCCAGAATCCTTGAACATTCTTACAATTAAAATTCAGAAACAGATTAAGGCCAAATAGCTAATCATCTGAGAAAACCAAGTTCAGATATGGATTCAGCATGTGTGTTTACCCGTATAAGTCATATCTGTTTTGACGAAAAGTTCCTGCCACTTATGCCAATTTCCCGGTTTCGGCCGAACTCTAGAACTACTTGTCCGGCGAAAAAAGAAAGCTCAAAAACGAACTCAGTGTATCTTCTTTCCCCAATAATAAACATCTAATCAACTTCAAATAAAAATTTAACTTACAACAAATTTTCCGACTCCAGCCGGATTCCGGTCGAACCATATGTCCGGGTAAAATATGATTGTCACACACGGATTCAGCGTCTCTTCTTACCCCTAAATTGGTTATCTAATCAGCTAGAAATAAAATATTTAACTTCTAACAATTTTCCGGTTTTGGCCGGATTCCGGGCGAACTACTTGTCCGGTTACAAAATGGTTTTCACCATCGTGTTCAGCATGTCTTCTTACCCCATAATCGACTATCACATTAGCTGTTTCAAATATTTTGTTTGCCCCTTAATTTGAACCCCCTCCCCCACACCTAAATGTAGGGCTACAAAGCCCATTTACGACCTCGACTGGTCCGCCGACCCAGCGAATCCTCACACCAAGTTTCATCAAAATATCTCATTCCCTTCGAGAGTTATCGTGCTTACAGACGGACGGACGGACGGACAGACGGACAGACGGACAACTTTTTGCGATGTCATAGGTATCCCTCCACTTACGTTTTGGGATCCCAAAAAGGGATTAGCAAGTAGTAGAAGTTGACAAGTCAGTGAGAGTTCGTAATTCCAGAGCCAAAAAGAAGGCATGTTAGAACATTGTTCCTGCCCCTCACTCCGAAGCCTGGAAGGGCCCTTTTAGTTTCCTTGCCTCTTTTTAGTCCTCGTGCCGCCTACACTATGTCGTGCCGTGTCGTGCCTCTTTTTAGTCGATCCCGACCCTTGTCGTGTTTTAGGACTAGACTGGTCACGACTCTCTTTATGGCGCGTTTCTGTAACGACTGATGAAATTCCATTTGGAGTTAACCGAAGATCTCTTTCCTTTCAGAAAGAGAAGTTCGTGAAACTTTTGGACCAATTACACAACTCCCTGAGGATCGATCTTTCGATGTACCGGAATAACTTCCCGGCCTCGAGCCAAGAGAAATTGATGGACCTCAAATCTACCGTCGATCTGCTCACAAGTATCACCTTCTTCAGAATGAAGGTGAGTGCCCATTTTCCTTGTCGAAACCCGATGAAAAATTATCTCAACAAAGTAGTATGAATTTGTACGAAAAGTAGCATGCAGTGCCAACTGATGCTACAATAGCAAGACTTGATGCTACTGGAGCAAGGCTGGATGTTACTGAATAGTGCTGCTTAAGATTAGCCCAGTGTGAGGCACATTAAATTAAAGTATTCTATGTAAGTCCAGCTCCTTTCCTTTCTTTCCTTTTTTTTCTTTATTTTTTGTCGAAGTTTTCGTTGTTGTTGATGTTTTGTTTCGAGGGTAATTAGTCCCTTACAGGTTCGCCTCTGGCATTGAAGATTCTATTTTTTTTTAATAAAACCTTCTTTCATTCATTCAGTACATGCAACTTTTTGTACAACTACCATACGACTACACAGGCTACAAATTTTTCATTTTATTTCAATTTTTCATTTCATATTCTTTTTTTGAAATTCCCACCCGTCTTAGCCTAGTAAAACTGATTCGTTGATTGATAGACTCACTGCTGAACACATAATATTACTTCAGCCAAAGCTGACTGCGAATCATATTTGATTCCCACTTCTTGGTTCCATTTTGGTTTTCCCAAAAGTTCGTTTTTCCAACTTGAGCGGCCTTGAGCCTGCAGAGGACCCTTGCCAAGATGGGCCGAAATATAGCTCTAATAAAATTCAGCTGACGTATCCGTTTTGCACTATCAGATATGCTGAGCACAGTTGGAGGAGTTGTAGCTCTTTGCTACAGAGATATCCAGACATAGTGGTTTGGAAGTAAGGCCCAAAAATTCTCCCTTTATTCCTGCTATTGCATAGCTTCGAACTAAAGGGTATAGAAAACCGAGAAAAAATAAGATGACCATGATAAGAAATGATTGGTCTTTTACGTGCAAAATGTTTTTTTCCCTCTACACTGGTTCCCGCAAGTGCGTTTCCCAGAGATCTATGTGGATTCTTGTTCGGACAAGATCGTCAACAGATCTCCAGCATCGTACTTTTTACTGCAGCCTCATCAGCTCCAGTAGTGACAAAAAACGAGCTACTATTCCCCTGAGCAATTTCGCTTCACCCCCAACCTTGCCAAAAATAAACTGGTCTAGAAGAAGCGCTACCTTAGACCGTGTTCCACCCTTCTAACAATAGTAACTGTTAGTTACTATTTTCGTTCCAACCTCGTAAAAAGCTACTGTGGTGACCGTTCCAACCTTCTCGAAATAGTAGCTAATAGTAAATATGTGCTTACCATCCTCGGGAGCGTAGTAAGCGTGGTAACTACGCATCTCTGTAACTTGATTGGTCGGATCGCCCGTGGCATGATATTCTGCTGGAAAATAGAAAAATCGTTCCAGCCTTCACGGCAAGAAGCCAGAATTCGTGACATCATGCGTAGTAACTACGGTAAGTAGGGTGGAACACGCTCTTAGTAACTCGTGTCAAGGACGGGTTTCTAACTATCGAAAGCAGGCTATCAGTGTTTGTTGACGATTCCTAGACTGTTGCTGACTGACGACTGCCTGCTGCTGACATGGTGCGTAGTCGCGACTCGAACTTCAACTGAATATGTCCATCTCCAGACACTAAAGGTGTTTTTCCGTGCTCCCACAAACAGTTTGTGGGTCTATTGTGGCTCGAAAAAAGTGTTTCCGCGGCTTTTTATGCAGCCCACAAGTGTGTTTCCGCGACCAACACGATTTTCGTGGCTCGCTTTGTGGCTCAAATTTGACAAACAACTGGCGAGGTGATTGTCGATTTTGTGGCTCGATTCTGGCGGGAAATTTAAATTCAGCAGCAAAATAGTGTCAAAGCAATAAAGCTTTTTACTTGTTCAAGCATATAGACTTAAAACTGAGGATACTTTTTGTCCAGATTGGGAAGGAAATAAGCCTGGAGTTCTCTTAATTGAGATTTTACATGAATTTTATTTTTATTTTCAGATGTTTGAAATTACCGCCAAAAAAATAGACAAAACGGCGTTTCCGCGAGTTTCAACTAGTGGCTCGACTGTTTGGCACACAACCGTGTTTCCGCGACAAACACTCAGAAGTGTGCTGCCCACAGTTATATCGCGGAAAAAGGCCTTAAGTGACACCCGCTAAACCTCTTGTAAACTAGCCGTTCTGCATCCTATGAAACAACACTGTCTGACCTCAAAGCATTTAGGCCTTTTAAGACCCAAGGATACATGACCGACCGGGTGCCCTATCAAAATAATATCTGAAGTAAGGCTCGCTACGGACAGAAACTAGAGTAGGATAACAAACAACTAGATTAAAAGACGATACCCAAGATTTATTAAAGCCCATCCCCCTCAACTTCAAATCCCCCCCCCCCCAACCAATACCGCGGAAGGAGTTTTTCTTTGATCTTTCGGCGGGTGCTTCAAAGACCAGCTGATTACAGAATCAGTGCTCAGAATCAATGATACTCCCATCAGGGTTGGATCTTGCCTTAACAAGTGACCCCAGTATTGTTAAGGACAACAAAAGTCTGTATCACCAGTTACAAAATCTGATCACTCGGACATCCTCCTAACATTGATTACCGGTAGTTCATTTTCCATGCATAAACGTGTATTGCAACTAGCACTGTTGCACCTATAAAAAGTGATAAATATGGCTCTCCGTTCCAAATTAAGCAGTGTCGACTTGAGCTGATTGTTCGACCGTCGACGAGTTGTATAACTCATTCGTAAGCACGTACTTGGAAAACCGATTCGTCCCGCATGCATTTTCTAGATCGATCCGCTTTGCCTCCTTGAATAATAGATTTAATCAAGAAGAAACAACGAGCATTGAAAGAACTGTCATTTTCATGCATTCGACCGCGAAGCGGCATTCATAAGGATAAGGAACCATGTTAGGGTAGCGACTAGAGGCCTTTTTCAGTGACAGAGTTGTGGACCGCACACTTCTGAGTGTTTGTCGCGAAAACACGATTGTGTGCCACACAGTCGAGCCACTAGTTGAAACTCGCGGAAACGCCGTTTGGTCTATTTTTTTGGCGGTAATTTCGAACATCTAAGAATAAAAACAAAATTCATATAAAATCTCAATTAAGAGAACTCCAGGCTTATTTCCTTACCATTCTGTACAAAAAGAATCTTCAGTTTTAAGTCTACATGCTTGAAAAAGTACTTAGCTTCATTGTTTAGACACTATGTTGATGCTTAATTTGAATTTCCCGCCAGAATCGAGCCACAAAATCGACAATCACCTCGCCAGTTGTTTCTCAAATTTGAGCCACAAAGCGAGCCACGAAAATCTCGTTGGTCGCGGAAACACACTTGTGGGCCGCACGAAAGACCGCGGAAACACTTTTTTCGAGCCGCAGTCGACCCACAAACTGTTTGTGGGAGCACGGAGAAACGGCTTAGAAGTGCAGCAACCACGAGAGAAAACCACGTGTTTTGAATTCAAATTGAGTCCTATAAGCTTCTGGCAACATATCAACTCCAAACGAAAGGTCAGATCCACAGTCCCACCCATGTTGTACCCTACCTCATATCAAAGAACTGACCGATGTTTCTGGGATAAACGCGAAAAGCCTCCTCCCTCGAACGTTCCGCTTGTGGAACCTAAGATCAGGTCAAGGTCATGAACAAACTGAAAGAGTGTAGCCATAACAAAGTTACTGAACTGCAGTTACTCGTAGCCACATAAAACTGGAAGATGCCGGGCGGCAGACCAATATTATTTAGCTTACCTGGACCTAAACGTCCCCAATAACCATCTTTTGTAGAATCCGCCGCTCTGATCAAAAAGATTCGAAACATAACCTTGTGCTACAGTGGATTAGTTTTGACCGGTCGCACCATGATGTGACCGGTCAAAACTGAATGCTGAGCAGTCAAGGTTAAAGATGAATGCTGAGCAGTAGCGAACTTCCCGTCCTCTGCAGGGTCCCCTAAGTCTCCGTTTTAGGTCCTATATTTTTTAATTTCTACATTAATGACATGATGGATGACGCTGTTTCCACAACTCTTCGTTGTCCAGAGATAAAAAGCTTAGAACTGTCCACTCGATAGTTGATCAAGAAGAAGTTCCCAACTGTATCCAGCGTTGGTTGGATCGCTGGATCATGGCACTTTGGCTGTTGGTCCTCAGCTCTTCCCAACCGTAGACAGTCTTAGTAATGAACATCCGAAGAAGAAGGTGATGATTGGTTGATCACTGAAGGACAGCTAGACTGAGACTGTCATTACGAACCTACTATCTAGAAAGTGACAAAAATATCTTGGCTAATCTGTCACCCCTTTATGTGTCAACATGAAATCTAGCAGTATTGCTGTACACAAGCACTCGTCAGGCCGATCAGACCAGTCATACACAAACCTTCAAATTAGGGGCATGGTCCTCCAACGTATGGGCATGGTGCTCATACGTTGGGGCACCTTGCTTCATACAATTCTTTTGATTTAAAAATCTGACATAGAAATTTGCTTTTCAAACAGATTTGTACCATGCTCTTGCTGCAGGTCATTGTGCCCCAACTTAGGAGCACCAGGCCTAAAAATTGAGGATCTGTGAATGACCGGATCAGACAGTATGGTCACTGTTGTGTTCAGCCCTCTTCAAAGAGATGGCACAGAAAAACTGCCGGGACTTTTCCCCAATTTTTTCACTGAACTTTGCAACTTACCTTAAGCCCCGTTCACAAGCATGCCTATCCAAGCACAGATGCCTAGGCACGTGCCTAGCATCGCCGTTCACACCCATGCCTAGGCACAGATTTTGGGCCAGGCGTGGAGTTTCAGGCTTTAGACATCTTTGCTTGGCTAGGCATGCTTGTGAACGCGGCTTTCCTAGCCACGGCTTGGAATCCTCAGTTAATCGACACAAGCATGTCACATTCAAAGATCACTGGACGTCTAGGTTGCTGTGATTAATTAGCCTAGCCAATTAATTTGCCCAGGCACAGATTTTGGGCAAGGCGTAGAGTTCCAGGCTCTAGGCATCTTTGCTTGTGAACGCGGCTTTCCGAACAACGACTTGAAGACCTTAATTAATCGACATAAGCATATCACATGCAAAGACCAATGGACGTCTAGGTTGTTGTGATTAATTATCGTTGTCGCGTTCTCTCATCTACACAGTCTACTTCTTCGTAACAATCAACGTCGTTGGAGCTCCTGAATAATGTTGATCTTTTTATGTCTACGATGTTCCCGATTGATAATTTGCCCCGGTTCCCGTGAGCTCCGTGATCATAGAAATTAATCTTGCCCCTGCGGTCCACCGGGAACTTCGACTGTTTGTTCTTCAAATTGACATCTCGTTCGTGTGTTTTTACCAAGTTTATTGTTTGGCTTGCTTACAAATATGTCCTGTCCATTATTATCCCCACATTACTTCACTCAAAGGAACAATGGGCAGCACGAATCATTCCCGAAAACTTTGACGACAATCTTGGATTCCCTGTATTCGCACAATGTTTGGTGGATCCCTTTGTTCTATTTGTTCAGTTTTGTTCATGCGACCATCTATTTTCCAACAATTTTGGTATCCCGAAGTCAAGACGCACCTCGAAAACACCCCAAATGACAAAATTTCCTAAGGCAGCAAAACAGGGGCCAGTATTGTGTCGATTGTCGTTTCTTGAGGGTTGTTTACTTCTTGTAATATACGGAACTGAAATGCTTAAAAATAACGAAATTTGGTGTGGTGTTTTGAGAATTCTCATAGCAAAGAGTCAATTCGATAGATTGCTCGCGTTTGCAGTGTCTAGCATTGTTGTTTTGCATTCGGGCGTCCCGACTACTGTATGGTGAGTAATAGGTAGTAGGTGGAGTTCTTTCGGATGAAACTTAGATTGTATGGGTCGGATATGCTGTTTTGAAGCCAGGACGGGATCCGACCGCAGTGGGGCTAGTTGGAGGGGGGTACCGGAAACATTCCGGAAGTGCTCCGATTCTAGTGAAACTTGATGGGTGTTACAAGTATATGCCATAGGTCTGGGTATCGTTCATGCGTCGGAATCGCATCTGGGCATGAAGGGGGGGGGGGGTGCAGGGAGAGATTTATGACACGCTTAGGTACCAAATGGGTGAAGGAATGGTGATGAAACTTAGACGATACATAGGTCATAGGCTATAAATCTGTCAATGCAAGATCGGTGTCGGAAACGACCATGGTGGAGTTGGCTGAAGGTACCGGAAGGACTCCCGCAGCAATTGTTTAGATTTGACATTTGTGTGTCTGAAACGCCATGGTAGAGGGGGAGGGGGGGGGGGGGTAGTGAAGGGTGGTTCCAGAAATTCTCGACATGCCAGCTAGCCATCCATTCTGCAGAGACTGTGATGGCATTTGGATGGTACAAAGGTCATATCCCTCTTTGTGCCATTTGAGGTCTCGACAGGATACGACCCCGGTTGAGAAGTTGGAAGGATGTAACAGAGGTTTGGCGGAAGTGCTCCGATTCGAGTTAATCTAATCAAAATGGTGCGAGAAAATAACCTAAATATAACGTTTATTTGTCCGGTTCGCATCTATTGCATCGCATTTCCCAAAAATGATTTTTCACGGGTTGGGACCAAACCAGTGGAGTTTACACGGAAATGTCCCATATTGAATATAGTTTGCTCGTAACAAGTGCCGTACGAGCTCGTAATTCTTCTTTTAGTCAATATTTCCTAAAATTGTTTTGTTTTCGACCAGTGTCTTTGCAACAGTCTCGTTTGTGAGTTACTCCACCTGTAGACTTGAACGTCTTGCACCACGGTCTTGGTGGTTTGCTTGAAACGTGATTAATCTATTTTCATCCAGTTCACACTCTTCTATACTTTTAGATTTTCCTTACTTAATTACTCTGTTATCTTTTATTTTTCAAAGAAAACTTCTCTTTTCTCAAACAAACTCTTTGTCTTTACAGGTTCAAGAATTGTCTTCGCCTCCCAGGGCTTCGACTGTTGTCAAGGACTGTGCGACGGCATGCCTGCGGTCCACGTACCAGTTTCTTTTCGAGCACTGCTACGAGCTCTACAATCGAGAATATCAGGTTTGTAAAACGTTCCCTATCATGCTTTTCACGCTCCCGAACGAAATTCAGCTGTTCTCTGCGGCTTATAATAATAATATTTTGATCAGTACCTAATACCTTTAAAAGACATAAAACAGCTGTAGAATATGTAGCTATAGAATAGAATAGAATTTATTGCACAAAAAGCCTGAGGCCATGGCAAAAATTGAAACAAAAAAGATAACACTTAAGCGAAATAATAGAACTAAACTAAAAGAAATTTTCTCTGTGGGCTAAAGCTACCTTTAGGAACCTTACCAGCCTCTTCATATCTTGAAAACACTTACTTCCCATAACGTTCATCATCCATACTTCATCATTCGTTGTAATTACACTCCCAAAAATCTCAACCCGCAGGTCATCTAGTTCACGGCATTCACACATCAGATGCAACTGATTCTGATTCTCACTACCACACATCGGGCAAAAATAGGGACCAGCAGGTCCTAGTTTATTCCCCAAATATTTCCTCCGTTTTCCCAATGGCAAACAATCAGCCCGGCAACTAATTAAAATTCTTAGATCCACCCACTTAATCCCAGCCTTACAATAAACCTCTTCCCCCCATGTCTCTTTGGCTGAAGTATAAAACCTTAAAGATAAGAATAATATTTTGATCAGTACCTAATACCTTTAAAAGACATAAAATAGCTATAGAATATATAGCTATGTAGTATAAAAAACGGTTGTAGTTACAACAAAACGTTTAACAAGATATTGTAAAAAAGAGTTTAGGAAGCCAAACCATCGTCATGAAGCAAAAGAAGACCAAAGGTGTCGATGGGATCCCAAAAATCCAATATTTGATCCAGACAATTGGCTCCTTGAACATTTTTACTCTTAAAATTCAGAAACAGATTAAGGCCAAAAAGCTAATCATCTGAGAAAACCAAGTTCAGATATGGATTCAGCATGTTTGTGTTTACACCTATAAGTCATATCTGTTTGGACGAAAACTTCCTGCCTTAGTTCTTCGAATTTCCCAGTTTCAGCCGAATTCCGGAACTACCTGTCCGGCAAAAAAAAAGAAGGTAAAATCGAACTCAGCGTATCTTCTTTCCCCTATATCGAACATCTAATCAACTTCAAATTAAAATTTAACTTAAAACAAATTTTCCGGTTCCAGCCGGATTCCGGGCGAACTATATATCCGGGTACAAAATGAATGTCATACACGGATTCAGCATCTCTTCTTACCCCTAAATCGGATATCTAATCAACTATACGAAGACTTTTAACAATTTTCCGATTTCGGCCGGATTCCGGGCGAACAACTTGCCCGGTGACAAAATGATTTTCACCATTGTGTTCAGCATGTCTTACTACACCTAAACCGAACATATAATTAACTTCAAATAAAACTTTTACTTTTAACAGATTTTCCGGTTTTGGCCGGATTCCGGGCGAACTACTTGTCCGGCCAGAAAAGGGTTTCCGCCATCGTGCGTCAGCGTGTCTTCTTACCCCATAATCGACTGTCCCATTAGCTGTTTAAAAATATTTTGCTTACCCCTTAATTTAAACCCCCTCCCCCACCGCTAAATATAGGGCTACAAAGCCCATCTACGAACTCGACCTTACTCTTGACCCAAACAATGCTCACACCAAGTTTCATCAAAATATCTCATTCCCTTCGAGAGTTATCGTGCTTACAGACGGACGGACGGACGGACGGACAACTTTTGCGATGTCATAGGTATACCTCCACTTACGTTTTGGGATCCCAAAAATGGCAGAGGGATATAAACACACCAGATTTACATCTCTTCACGCAGTTCATTGAACCGACCGATTTTCGAACGTTCTTGCGAATTTTCGGTCCGGAATGCATAATTCCGACGCTGCGCGAACCAAGCTTAACGTAGATCTGATCTTCTTTTATAGCCCTAAATCGCAGTTTGGAATCTCGCCTATTTTCACGCGTTCATCCCGGCTTTAGATAACATTAGCAATCCGGCGAAATGAGATCTGCTAGGAAAACCCGGAAGAAGAAGCCTGGCTTTACCATAAGTATTATCTGAGCATCCAGCATCCTACCGTTCCTTTGTTGGATTAGTGCCTAGAGCAACTTTTTTCTCTGAGGTTGGGATTGAGAGTGTTTCTTATCTTTGAGGAATGTTCCTTTGGGGGTTTTTGACACGTGCCCTTTGCTCTAAATAGATACCGGCACTGAGCGGATAAGAGATAATGCCAGTTGTCAGGAAAAGCACGAATTAAAGTTAGTGAATCTTCCTCTGGTTATCCTTTTGTGGCCTCCCGCCCTCATCGATTCAGTATATTGTTGCAGTGGAGTTGTCAAGCCGTCCAAAATTAGTCAGCTAAAGCAATCCCGATGAAAAATGTGTAGCCTGCGTAGTTATATGATAGTTGTACGAACAAGTTGCATGCAGTACTATGTAGTAGCAAAGAATACTATCATTTTATGTGCCTCAGACTCGGCCAGTCTTAAGCAGTATTATCTAGTAGCATCCAATCTTGCTAATAGTAGCATGCAGTAGAATGCAGTAACACGGTAGCCTTGGCAAAGAAGCATGTAGTAGCATCCGTTCATACTGCATGCTACTTTTTCGTACAACTTCATACTACTGTTCTGAGATAAATTTTTCATCGGGATTGCCCCTAGTTTTAATGAACCCAGTGTTTGAGACAAATAATCCAATTTTCTACTTCTCAGTCGTTCCTCGACAAATCTTTAAGGTGTAAAAAAGGGGATGGGCTTCAAATTTATGTAGTTCAAGATGGCTAAGGGACCAGGGATTCCTTGTTATTTTTCTGATTTTATTTCTATGTTATTTTGTTGTTCAAAGTTTAATTTCTCTTGTTGTTACAGACTGTTCAACCTTACTTTCCGCCAACAAACCAAAAAAAAAGTTTGAGGTTTTTTTGCACTTGCTTCAGACATTTTGTGATAAGGCATGTCCGAACTAAGTATTACGTAATGACTTTTTCCGAACAGGTATGTAATGCATATCCTGTGACACACGGTCAGGTATATTACGACAATCTTCACGCAGAAAGTTAGCGGTAGATATGAGAGGATTATATAAGTCATATCAGCCTCCAGAGAGGATGATAAAAGTCACATCAGCCTCCAGAGAGGATGATATAAGTCATATCAGCCTCCTGACAGGATGATATAAGTCATATCAGCCTCCAGAGATGATTTCTGTATGAAAAAGTACTCCATCTCGGTTGATATCGGAATGACAACCTCGATGGCCATTACAAAATATCAACCTCGCCTTCGGCTCGGTAGATATTTTTCATAACCTACCACGCCTTCAGCTCGGATAGGTTATTTTCGATGACCGTCTCGGTGTTATTTTCCGATATCAACCTCAATGTCTGAAGTTAAATTTAACAATAATTCCCTTTTATTTTATTGTTCGACAGTTAAATTTCAAATACAGTTGAGAGTCAGACGCGGTTGTTGACAGTGGACTTTGCCATTTTCATGCACTTGCTGTGTCTACCGCTAACTACCAGATAACTAAAGTGGGTAATTAATGTAATAATGTAATTTTGGATCTGCAACTGGACTGTTCACATTAAAGTAACTGTAACTGTTCACATAAGCAACGTTCACATAAGCATACCTCTACTGTACTGGATTTGAAAACACGGCAACCACACCATACATCTCCCGATGAAAAATTTATCACAAAATAGTAGTACGAAGTTGTACGAAAAAGTAGCATGCAGTACTAACTGATGCTACTACATGCTTCTATTTGAAGGCTACCGTGTTACTGCATACTACTGCATAGCATCCAGTCTCGCTAGTAGTAACAACAGTAGAAGTATGCAGTAACACGGTAGCCTTGAAGTAGAAGCATGTAGTAGCATCAGTTAGTACTGCATGCTAGTTTTTCGTACAACTTCGTACTGCTATTTTAAGCTAAATTTTTCATCGGGAGCCCCTGCTAGACTCCGCAACAGATGCTAGGATGATGGAATAGGACTTGATTCAACAGAAGTTCTCATTGGCTCAGTTTGCAGGGAGTGAAGCATAACAACCAATATTGGGTGTGTGCTTCTGACATTGATGTTCAAACGACGGAAAGTGATAAATACGCCAGCTGACTGTAGTTTGAGAAGGGGGAAAGTTGATAGCAGGCTCGTTGCTTTGCCTGTGGATGCTGTAAAGTAGTTGTGTTAATCGGTTACGCTTCGGCGTCCCAAGTTGCTCGAGTCCGCAGTGCCTGACTGCGAGTCGCCATGGGAAAGCTCAATTCGCGATATCCCAATTTAGTGCTTCTATCTGGACTAGTTTCTGTAAATCCCCCCGTGTCTCAGAATAAGCTCTTGTCTATAGATACAGAAAAATAGATCCACAAGTTGATGACCAGAAAACTCAATCTGCATCCCGACAAATGGAAGTTTCACAATTTCTTTGGAGTAGACAGTGAAATTTTTTTATAAGTAGTGAACTGAAAGACAAAAATGCTCCTCAGCCGGGACTTGAACCCAGGACCCTCTGCTAACGAGGCAGGAGCTCTTACCATTTGATCTACTGAGGGGCTTGTCAACAGAGTTCGCAAACCACTAAAATAGTCTGGTAGGAGCCGGCCACAGGAAAAGTGATCCCGCCCGAAGGCAATCAGATTTATCTAACCAGTTCACATCCCCATGTCACGGAAATCAATAATAAATTAATTTGATTAATGTAGTCCTAGACTTCTAAGTTAAATTCGAAAAAGCTGTTTCTGGTGTATTGGTGACGGTACAAGTCCCTTGTGTAAAGTGACATTTATGTTTGATTAGACAGTGAAAGCTATTTTTATCTTCTCATAACCTTCGGGATCCATATTTTACTAGCTCTTTGTCACAAGTGTCGAAAATCAGACACTGGGGGACTTTCAGAAACTACTCTGCTTGAACTGAACTGGACTGAGGGGAATTGGAATCATGTTGTCAAACTGTTACCACGTGACTGTGGGTAAACAAGGGCAATTAATGGAAAAAGTAAATGTACGTGCATACACAGTCCGATACGGTTTCGCATGTGAAAATACAAATGCGAAATTCGCGTCAATGAGGAAGCCTGGCATGTGATTTGTCAAAATCTCGGAGCGAAGGAGGACTGTGGCATCCGGCTGAGTCAATCTGACTATTTGTGCACCCTGAAAGTTTAACCGAATGGGGTTGAGACCCAACATTCTAGTCTGTCTAGTTACACATCACTTATTCACTTAAATAGGCCTGAAAACCCGATAAGGTGCGTTACTTACGTCTATCCGTTCCCCAGAAAATAGATTTCATCGAATTTCATTCATTTATTTATTTCCCTCAAAGGATATATAATGAGGAGTACTAAAATAAATTTAAAAAACACTGTCACAAATAAGTTTCAAAACAATAAAGAGCAATTGACGTACTTTAAACAACACACTGCACTTACTTAACTATTAACTTTTATCGAAAAACGGAAACAGATTCTTCAGAGTCAGAATATTATTAGCTTTAGCTACAAAATTACCAGATTTCTGCATGAACTTATTCTTTCGGATTTGTGGTACCTATGTATGCTTGTCGCTCTACACTTGAAATATTTACCAACTACACATGTAAGCCATCAAATTGCTTAAAATAAAATAAAAATGTGAGGTTCCTTGCAAGACACATTTTAACATCACTTTCCTACTTTCTACGGGCGTATCTTTTCCGAGCTTAGCATCTTTAACCCTGGAAATGCAGGCCTTTATTGAAATTTAGATTGGGGTCTGGGTGAATTCTGGGTTGTCGTGCAAGCAGCGCACACTCTGAACGCTATTATTAGAGCCCCGGGTGAAAAGATACAAAAACCCCTTAGATGACTCAAAATATTTCAGTGTATTCAAATGTCAGATCGAAAAAAGCTGCCTTTTCAGTTAAATTTTAAAGCGTTCTTTTATACCGCTCTTTTGCTCACGGTTACTCAACCGTGTTTTAGATGAGCTCATAACCCTTTCGAGACGTTGAGATCTGGCGGTTGGTTGTAAAGAGTATGTCGTGTCTGGAAAGGGACAGATTTTACTAAAAGTGATAGATGAGTGTTAAGATCTGATTTACTACTCTGTCAAAAGTTTCATAACGGATAACACGACGATGCGCGGTTTCAAACAGATAATGCGAAACAGATAACACGAGGATTTTATCTGTTGTGTTGTAAAACGTTATGCATGAAATGTTATGCATAACAAGCTTTGTTAGGAAGAGCCAAAAAAGGATCTACTGATTTTTATTCCTTATCGTCATGATGTCGGAAAACTCAGTAGATAGTTTTTGGCGGTTTTTCGGTTCTTGATGATAACGCGGTTGTTCTTGATTGCGATGGTTCTTGATGGTATGCATAAATTTTGAAACACAACAGTTAACATCCGAAGTATTATCTGTTACACATTATCTGTTGAAACCGCGCATCCTCGGGTTATCTGTTATGAAACTTCTGACAGTGTATAGATGTAACAGCCAACGGCCGTGCGAAAATGAAAGAAATAGACAAAAGTAAGCAAAATGATAGCCCCCTAAGGTCCCTATCCCCACGGGCTGGGGCTACAAATAAAAACCTGGTCAGTTTGTTCGCCTTGTGCTCGAAATTTTAATTTCAGTGCAATCAGTGGCCTTTCAAGATTAATGCTAATTCCAGAATTTTGTGGACTCGTCAGGCTTATACATATCCTGATTTCCCTGTTTTATTCATGAAGTTCGTCTTCCGGAGTCACGTTCTGTCAAGCGGCAGGGGGGGAGGGGGGGGGGGTCTGACGCGTCCTTTGGCAATCGTGGTTTCTTCAGTTGGCTTCAGGATCCTTAGGTGGGATTATGTCTCTTATGTCGGTTTTCCCACATCATTTGCATTTGTTCATGCCGCAGCAAATCCTTTTTTCCACAATTTTTTTTTTTTTTCATCTTTCGTGTCGTCGACAAATGAAATGCGGTTTTGCCGCTAGCTTTCCGAGATTGGCAAAATGATAGGAAGATAATAGTCATACATGCTCAATAAGATTATATATAATAAATAAGAAAATTAAAAGTCTTGGAGGGAAGAAAGGTACATATAATGTTACTTTACGATAAAGTAAATGAATATTTCGTAAAGTATGTCTCTTTTTAGAATTTCTCTGCCAGTCCCATAGATTTGTGCTTTCCGCTGCTAGTATTATGCTTCTGTTGTGTACGATGCCCAGGGTATTTTTTTGCTAAATTTCTCATTGATTTTTTGGCAAGGAAGGTCCTTCGGTACTTGCCATCCATTTCCACCAGCCAGCGTGAGCATGTACACGTTTGCTTTCGTTTGTTTCTTTAGGATTGAATTTCTTTTGTTCTATTTAGCATTCTTTCGATAGAAAATCCTGTAATCTTTTTGAGAGAAAAGATCCCTCCAGAAGTAATTCGCTGGTCTCCCTGCGAAATAAAAGGTACGGGACGGTCAATAAATTGCTGGTGGACCGGTGCATCCCTTAGGTAATTTCAGACAGAGACCGTGTCATTAAGACTCAGATAGTTTCCCAACACACACAGGAGCCGGGCATTTAATAATTCACTTGGAGATTAGGACTGGTGGAAATCAATCGATGAGATGAGCTGCTTTCGTAAACAAAGATTTGGCGCATCGACAGTATAGATATGCTTATTTGAACACTTTTCTCAAGTTTTCACTACCTTAGCTTTCTTTCTTGCCTATAGCGACAAGCTAAAAGGTTAACGCCAAATTTAATAATAAATAAATAAAACAGTCAAATAGAAAGAAAAAATAACAAACTTAGTATCAGCAGGTACCCATAAATTTCCTGTAATGACTCGCCATTCAGGGGGCTTGTCAATAAGAGATTTCTGATGTGCTCTTGACCGAGCGTCAGATAGTTCGAGAAATTCCCACGGGGATAAAATACCCGACTATCCAGATAGACAAAATTTTTCGCAGCTGTTGTGCTGAACTAGGAATGTTTCTCTGTAATGGGTATCCTGGATCTTTTGTCCTATCTTAGGTGGCATGCTGAATAGTCCCAACAAATTTTGTCTATCTGAGCAAGAACGCCGATTCGACCCAAGCGGAATTTTTGGAAACTAGGTGAGGCTCGGGGCTCGGGCAACATAGCAACATAGAAGCATAGGAAATGACAAGGCCCCTGAATGGCGAGTCATTACAGGAAATTTATGGGTCCCTTGTATCAGCTAACAGCCAACTGTTTCAGCTTCCTTTTGGTGCAAACAGTAGGCCTAAGTTGCGGTACAGTTTATTTTATTTTTATTGACTTTTAAATATGCTTCTTCTTTCATTGGGGTATGCTATTCAGTTGAAATGACGTCTTTCTGGTGAAATCGGCGGCGCATATTCTTGAACCTTTCCTCGGGTCGATGATCCCGCTGTCGCACTGAGTCCTGATTTGAACTACCGCCTGAGGCCAGGTGATCTAAGGCGTTTTTCCGTGCTCCCACAAACAGTTTGTTGGTCGATTGTGGCTCGAAAAGTGTTTTCCCGCGGCCTTTTGTGCGGCCCACAAGTGTGTTTCCGCGACCAACAAGATTTCCGTGGCTCGCTTTGTGGCTCAAATTCGACAAACAACTGGCGAGGTGATTGTCGATTTTGTGGCTCGATTCTGGCGGGAAATTCAAATTAAGTAGCAAAATAATGTCTAAACAATAAAGCTAACTACTTTTTCAAGCATATAGACTTCAAACTGAGAATACTTTATGTACAGAATGGTAAGGAAATAAGCCTGGAGTTCTATTTATTGAGATTTTACATTAATTTTATTTCTATTTTCCGATATTTGAAATTACCGCCAAAGAAATAGACAAAATGGCGTTTCCGCGAGTTTCAACTAGTGGCTCGACTGTGTGGCACACAATCGTGTTTCCACGACAAACACTCAGAAGTGTGTGTCCCACAATTGTGTCGCGGAAAAAGGCCTCTAGACACAGCAGATGGGAGTTTTCTCTAAATTTTATTACTTTGGTTTTCGGATCCTCAAGATTTTAAGGAAATATCGACTTCGTAGAACCTACTCCCTTACTCTCCACCCTTTCATGAATATCCGTTCCCTTGAGAGGTCTCCCATCACACTACCATTAATTATCATGTATCATTATCTAATGGTAGCTCTAGAATTCCTCCATTTGAGTCTCAACTGAGCGATTCCACTCTTCTCCCCTTTCTTGCTAATGAGGCTTCATATTCCCCACGACAAAACGCCCCCACAAATTCCACGTGATAAAATGTCCTCATGAAAGAACGTACATATGACAAAATCTACTCAAATTTTAACTGAAAAACCAACTTATTTTTGTGTCACTTAATTGAATACACTGAATTATTTGGATTCTGCAAAGTGATTTTTTTATTTTCCACTATCTACTCTAGTTATGACGTTCAGAATGTCTGCGGCCGTCCCCACAGCGTAAATTCTACTAGGACGAGGGAAATTTTAATCTCAACACGAACGTGGCTTTTCAGTTGGCAGTGGTGAGGACTAGTGAAGATTGCTTAGTGCCTGAACAAAAAAAAATCATAAATCTTTCTCTTAAGGCATACAACAAAAATAAAAGCGCATAGAGGAGTACATAGTGGTACCACAAATCCCTCGGAAATTCCACTATTTGAATCGATTATTCGTGAATAGCGGAACAACGAAGTAACGCATTTTCAGCGGGTCTTCAAGCCAATTTAAGTGAATAAGTGATGGGTAACTAGATTGTCCTACACTGTCAGAAGTTTCATAACAGATTGCGCATAACATTTTCAAGAATAACACCTTTTCACTTAGAAATAAAGTGTTATGACCAATTAAGTGTACACTATTTCGTGCATAGATCTCCAACAACACCTTCATTTGGTAAAAATACTAACCGGAACGAAAGAAACATAACATATAACATCCCAAAGCGATATCTGTTGAAACCTCGCATCCTGCTGTTGTCGTTATGTAACTTCTGATAGTGTAGTATTTTTACCTATTGAAGGTGTTGTTGGAGATCTGGGCACGAAACAGTATAAACTTAATTGGTCATAACACTTTTTTTCTAGGTGAAAAGGTGTTATTCTTGAAAGTGTTATGCGCAATCTGTTATGCAACTTCTGACAGTGTATCCCAGCCCTTTTCGGTTAAACTTCAAGCATTTGTTTATTATTGCAATTGGCGTTAATTTTTTAAGAGTGTCGCCATAGGCTTGTAGTTTCCCTCGGTTTTTTAGCGTATTGAATAGGTAAGACACGAAGACTCCATGACAGATTTGGAACTAATCCCTAACAAGCAGAAAAGACGGATGTGGGTCTAGTGGCTCATGAGATGGACCTTTGCTCTCAAATGCAACCTGTCTTGACTACGTGGTGTACCAGAAGAAAAGTTGTCTCTCACGTCCTTCTCTGTGCAACCTTGACCTCCCTGTACTGACCATTAACAATCCTAGGTCGTTTGCTGAGATCAGTCAGATAGCACAAAAAATTAATCAAGTAAATACAACTCATAAACGACAAAATTAAATACTATTGAATCTATGGGACGGAATCTCATTTGGACGTTTTGGTTGGTGACCTTCTGCTAGGGGAAGTTTTGAGAGTAAATAAGCTATTCTGGGCACTCCTGGCTTTACAGCAAGGTTAATAGAAGTTTGCCCCGAGACCAAATCCCAGTCAGCACTAAAATGCGTGAAGTTTCTGTCAGCTTGCGAAAGTGTTCTTTCTTTTTCGCTCAAACAATCTGTCGAGTGACACTCATAGTGACATTGGAGCTCTCCTCCAAATTTCCACTGTGCTAGTATTTCCTTTCTCTTTTCACTTCCACATCTTTATTAGAACATGTTCACCCTTGAGAGTTACCCTCGTAAAATGATTTCGTTAGAGGATAGCAGAAGTGGTGTTTTCGGTAGGCTGGACATCGCTTTCGAGGCAGGCGGAGCGTGAAATTTCCGGTTTCCTTAGAAATAAGGCTTCTGGGCATTGTGGCAGATGTTCTCATAATTTTGCCTGGGTTAAATATGTCGGACGAACGTAAAGAGACTGTAGAGGTCACTGTGGGGTTGTTTGGAGGCGAGGTCCAAAAAGCTGTTAGTATATTTAAGTGCCAAACGGGTCAAGGGCTCAGGGCGAAACTTGGGGCGGGCCTCGAATTCTTCATTTGTAGACCCAGACCAAATCCGTCTATTGTTGCGGGGCTGTAGTGGGTTCTTGTGAATCTTTTTCTGCCTGAATAAGCTAAGTGCCGAGCGGTTGTAGGGATCGGTACGAATTTTTTTAGTCAGAACGCACCAATCCTGGAAGAACGTTTTGTATTATCTGATACAGGGAGTCCTTTGAGACTCGGGAAAACGAGCTTTTGCACATGATAGAAAGATGAAACTTATCACTGGTTCTTAAGACCAGCTAGGGCTTAAGGTGTACTCATGTGACCCCCCCCCCCCCTTCCCTGGGACGAAGATATATTCCAACTTCGTCCGAAGTTTCTGATAGTTGAGGAATGTGCCGGGTTTTTTGTCAATCGACTTTGTGTCTCCGGCAGTGTTTCCACTTCATTTTGCCAGGTTTTCCGTTCTGATAGTCTAAAAATGCGTAAAATTCTGACAATTGTGAACAAGAAATCCGTCAAAAAACCCGTCGAAAAAACTCAACTACTTCCCATTCGAAGTCAAAACAAAATCCAAGCCTAAAAGTGCCCTTCCACTAAGTGGAGAATAGGCTACTAAAAGGCACCGCAAGAGAAATTTTTAGAACCATTTGTGGTCAAACGTCATTTTAGGAATAGTATCTGATGATAAAATGTTCGTAAAATTCAGTCTTCCACAAATGATGAAAAATTCAGAATAACTAAGTAGAATTTACGATTTTACGCAAGATCTCATAAATCCGTCAAAAATCCGGGGAAATCCGACAGAACAAATTCTCATCCGTTAAGGACCCAAGAAATCCGTTTTTGATGGAAAAATCCGTCAAAGTGGAAACCCTGGTCTCCGGCTTGACCTTGAACTTGACCTCCGGAAAACCTTGAACCTTGAAACCTTGAACCTTGCTCACGAGAAGCCAGCAACTGAAAGTTTCGGTGAGAAATCGAACAATGGAAGGTAACTTTTTCTTACTTTTACAGGTTGATCCCGCGGAAGCGAAAAGAGACGCGGAGGACTCGGGGCCTCGGTTAGACAGCGTGGACTTCTGGCACAAGCTGATCGCTCTTATAGTTTCTGTCATTGAAGAGGATAAGAACAGCTACGCACCTGTTCTGAGCCAGTTCCCACAGGAGCTCAACATCGGCCAGGTAAGTAGTTGAATTTCATTTGTGTTGACCTTTTATTCTGTAGCCTGAAGCCGCAGAGTAAAAAAATGGAATGAATCTCGCAATAATCCCATCTTAAGATATCAAAGTCTTCATTTGCAACATAATTATGGTAAAAAGAATAAAAAGGTAATTGAAATATCTGCGTAAAATATTAAAACCTCGCTTCATTAGTAACTAAGTAAGAGTAAAATTAGGAGAATAAAATGGGGGTAAAAAAGTATAAAAAATTCTCATCGTAAACTCTAAAAATCTTACGTCATTGTTAAGGCAAAGCATGAGACGCTTCTCGCTTTCTCAATAGATTCCCACAATATCCGTTTTATCAGCCACCTTAAAGGACGCCCAGTATCACACTACTGAACTATAGAGCATGCTCCACCCTTCTAACAATAGTAACTATTAATTAGTATTTCCCTTCCAACATCGTGGAAAGTTACTACGCTGACCGTTGAAATAGTAACTAATAGTGACTATTTGCTTACCACGCTCGGAAGTGTAGTAAGCGTGGTAACTACGGTCTCTTTGACGTGATTGGCCCGATTAGTCCGTGGCACGATATTTTACCGAAAATAGAAAAATGTGTTCCAACCTTGACGCCAAGATGGCAGGGTTCGTGAAGTCACGCGTGGTAACTACGGTAAGTAGGATGGATCACTACCACAGTCTTCTCTCTAATCGAACAGTTCTTTTTACTTTGAATATCGAATTTCATAGGACAGATTCCACCATTCTTTATGAGATTAGACATGCGCGTGTCTTCTCAGATTTAGATGGGAAGTCGGGTTAAGTTTAGCAACCTGCCTCGCGTTTCGCATTGACGCCACGCAAATATGGGAAAATTAAATTTAATTTTAACTGGACAGAAATCCTCTTTCTCCTCCTGCTATTTTAGAATGCCATTGTTCTAACTGACAGCAAACTAGCATAATCTCTACACTGTCAGAAGTTTCATAACAGATTGTGCATAATACTTTCAAGAATAACACCTTTTCACTTAGAAATAAAGTGTTATGACCAATTAAGTTTGCACTATTTCGTGCCTAGATCTCCAACAACACCTTCAATTGGTAAAAATACTAACGGGAACGAAAGAAACATAGCATATAACTTCCCAAAGTGTTATCTGTTGAAACCGCGCATCCTGCTGTTGTCGTTATGTAACTTCTGACAGTGTAGTATTTTTACCTATTGAAGGTGTTGTTGGAGATCTGGGCACGAAATAGTATAAACTTAATTGGTCATAACACTTTTTTTCTAAGTGAAAAGGTGTTATTCTTGAAATTGTTATGCGCAATCTGTTATGAAACTTCTGACAGTGTAAGCCTCCTCCGAGGACACTCAACAAAAAAGAAACAAGCAAAGCGTGAAACAGGTCCTGCACTTCAGCAGATCAACACTACACGAGCCTAGAGTAAGCTCTTTCTGACAGAACATCAAAACGAAGCTCTTAATTATCAACGGAATTATTGTGATGTATGTTCGGGAAGGGGTGACAGTTAATTTTAACCGTGAACTAAGTTTTACATTCCAGAATGAAGAAGAAGAGACCGTATTTAAAAACCTCCGTGTCCGGCCATGGCTTCAGGGGCAAGAATAGGGGCAAATGTTCGGAATTCAGCTAAACTTTACCTCTATACATTTGGCGGCAACGGCGTCCGTTTTATTTTCTAAACCTAAAGTGCGCAGAAACAGCTCCCAGACAATCCCTGGGGTAAACGGAAAAGCCCTGGATTCGAAGTCGAATAACGAAGTTCTCAGAAAACTTTCAGAAATTCTTCCGGATTACGAGTCCATAAGAAACCGGATAACGGCTCGTGCCGTCAGTTCAAGGTGACCCGGGCCAATAAAAAGTTAGTCAATCATGCCTCCGTCCAAAACTTTCAAGTGGCAAGAATGTGGGAAAACAAGATGCGGGATATCATGAAAAAAGTAGTCGCAAATTACTCCAACTTCGGCTATATAAGAACATTATTTTAGATGAACGGGTGGCTCAGGTAGAGACCGACTAAAAAGAGGCACGGCAACTTCCCCAACAGCTTCTCTTGTTTCCACCCCAGATTTCCAACCGGAAGTAACTTTTGATGATGGAGATGTTTCAAATGAGACGGTACTCGGTATACTCAACAAATTAAATTGTAACTAAGCTCATGATATACATTGTTTTTCAAACGTCATGATTTCTCGCCTTGCGTCAGTCCTTTCTGCTCCTTTAACTGTTTTGTATAATAAGTGTTTAGCGACTGGAAGATGCCCTGCTGCATGGAAAGAACCGATAGTAAAGCCACTGCATAAAAAAGGTTCAAAGTCGAAATTAAGTAATTATCGGCCAATATCCAACACTTCCATATTTTGTCGCATTTTTGAAAAAATAATAGTGTCTCGTATTCAGGATTATTTTGAGAAGAATGGGCTATGGCACCCTTCACAGCATGGTTTCAGAAAGAAAAGATCATGCAACACGCAGCTTCTAGAAGTTGTATCAGATTTTCAGAAAATGGGTGATCTTGGTGTGTTGTTCGACTGCGTCTATTTTGACTATTCCAAAGCGTTCGATTAAATTTCAACACGACTTCTTCTACAAAAATGTTCTAATTATAAAATAGGTAGAAGGTCGTTAGCATGGATTGAGGATTATTTAACAAATAGGAGTGAACGAGTGCTAGTAGGTAGTGCATTGTCATCTTCAGCGAAAGTGTTGAGTGGTGTACCACAAGGTAGCTGCATTGGACCAGTACTGTTCTGTCTTTTCATCAATGATTTGCCTCTCGTGATTAAAAATTCTACAGTAAAATTATTTGCCGACGATGTCAAGTTACACCGGAAGGTTGAAAATCAGTCCGATTGTAAACTGCTGCAAGATGATATTGATTCGCTTCATGAATGGTCAAACCGCAACTCCATGTTCGTAAATGTAGATAAGACTACTGTAGTTCATTATTTGTCAAGTAGTGGAACGGAATTTCAGTACAGTATTGGTTCATCCAGCATTTGCACTACAGAAGTGGTTCGTGACTTAGGTGTTTACTTCGACAAGCATTTGAAATTTGATAAACATGTAGCTACCACAAGTAACAATGCAAACTTTCGTGTCCATACTATTAGACGTACGTTCAGAAAATTCAACCTACAAAGCTTCAAAACGTTATATACATCGCTGGTAAGGCCTTTGGTGGAGTACAGTTCTTCGGTTTGGTACCCTATGAATAAAACGGATAGATTACGCATTGAGAAAGTTCAAAGACGCGCAACAAAGCTTGTACCTTATTTGAGAAATCTGTCGTATCCGCGTAGAATGAAAAGTTTAGAGTTGCCTAGCCTAGATTTCAGGCGTAAACGTGCTGATTTGTTGAATGTATATAGGATAGTGCGAGGAGTTGACAATGTTAACCCTGAAGATTTATTTACTTTTTCAAATTACCCGTCAACACGTCAGCACAGATTTAAACTTTATCAGCCAAAGCCAAACCGACGTGTTGGCATTTATAGTTTTCAAAATAGGGTTTGTAAAGATTGGAATGCACTAGCAGATGAAACTGTTATGTCGGAAAACGTAGATATTTTCAAACGATCGATTGTTTCGTCCACATTTTATTCGAGTGCTTATGCAGACCCATTTTTGCCAACTTAAGTTTAATTCAGTTTATTTTTCATTTATAGATTTATTTGTATTACTAGTGCCTTATGTTCACATTGTATGTAGTGACAAGTCTTTATGACTTACCACTTTTGGTGATAATAAATAAATAAATAGTATAGGAGGCATGAGTACTAAAAAGAGGCACGAAAACTAAAAGGGCCCTTTCAGGCTTCGGTATGAGGGGCAGGAACAATGTTCTAACGTGCCTTCTTTTAGGCTTTGGAGTTACGAACTCTCACTTACTTGTCTACTTCTGTTACTTGCTAGTCTCTTTTTATGGCACTTGCAGCCTCTGGCTCAAGTGCCATATACCGATCACAATTCCGTCTGTCGGTCTGTCGGTCGGTCCGAGTTTTTTGTCCCACATATCCGAGTTAGGGTACTTCCAGATGTGCTAGGACAATGAAACTTGGCAGGCATATCAGGGACCCGACCAAACTAACCTGGAAATAATCAGTTTCCCGATCCGACCATATGCGGGGGAGTGCGGGGCGCTGGAAACTTGAAAAATTTAGGGCATTTTGTCACTTTTTTCCGAGTTAGGGTACTTCTAGATGAGCTAGGACAATGAAACTTGGCAGGAATATCAGGGACCCGACCAAACGAACCTGGAAATAATCAGTTTCCCGATCCGACCATATACGGGGGAGTGGGGGCGCTCGAAACTTGAAAATTTAGGGCATTTTGTCACACTTTTTCGAGTTAGGGTACTTCCAGTTGTGCTAGGACCATGAAACTTGGCAGGCATATCAGAGAACCGACCAAACAAACTTAGAAATAATCAGTTTTTTTGATCCGACCATTTTTTTTGGGGGGGGGGGGGGGGGTGGATGGCAGGGGAAGAGAGGGCTTATGGGGGGGGGGGCGGAATTCCGGTGATGGTGGTTTTGGGGATTTTCACGATGAAAGTTGGCAGGCATATCAGGGACCCAATCAAACTGACTTCAAAATAAAAATTTTGTCGATCAGATAATGGTGGGGGGAGTGGAGGGAGGGGAATCCGAAATTTTCAGTCATGCGTAATTTTGGAATGGGTGATCGGATTCGAGTGAAATTTAAGAATTGAACAGAGGACATTTCTCCGATGATTTTTTTCATATCCGGACCGGATCCGGCAACTATTGGGGGGGGGGCGGAAAATACGTGACCCGTTTAGAATGGAGGGATTGGGATGGAACTTTGTGGGAAGAACAAACAGATGCTCTAGGTAAGTCATTTGCTGAATCGGATTGGCTACGTGCACCGCGGGGGAGCTGGGGGGGGGGGGGGGGGGTGGACCGGAAATCTCGAGAAACGGTTAGAATGATGGTATCGGAGTGAAACTTGCTGGGAAGAACAAACATCTGGTCCATGTAAATCTTTTACATAATTTGACTGGATCCGGACACTTGAGGGGGGGGGGAGGAGAGGGTTTCCCGGAATTCCGTTTTTTGGGGGATTATCACGACGAAACTTGGAAGGCATATCAGGGACCCGGTCAAACTGACTTGGAATAAAAAAAAATCCTCGATATGATAATCTTGGGGGGGGGGGAGTTGAGGGAGGGGAATCCGAAATTTTCAGTCATGCGTAATTTTGGAATGGGTGATCGGATTCGAGTGAAATTTAAGAATTGAACAGAGGACATTTCTCCGATGATTTTTTTCATATCCGGACCGGATCCGGCAACTATTGGGGGGGGGGCGGAAAATACGTGACCCGTTTAGAATGGAGGGATTGGGATGGAACTTTGTGGGAAGAACAAACAGATGCTCTAGGTAAGTCATTTGCTGAATCGGATTGGCTACGTGCACCGCGGGGGAGCTGGGGGGGGGGGTGGACCGGAAATCTCGAGAAACGGTTAGAATGATGGTATCGGAGTGAAACTTGCTGGGAAGAACAAACATCTGGTCCATGTAAATCTTTTACATAATTTGACTGGATCCGGACACTTGAGGGGGGGGAGGAGAGGGTTTCCCGGAATTCCGTTTTTTGGGGGATTATCACGACGAAACTTGGAAGGCATATCAGGGACCCGGTCAAACTGACTTGGAATAAAAAAAAAATCCTCGATATGATAATCTTGGGGGGGGGAGTTGAGGGAGGGGAATCCGGAATATTGAGTCATGCGTAACTTTGGAACGGGTGATCGGATTCGAGTGAAATTTAATAATTAAACAGAGGACATTTTTCTCTGGTGACCTTTTTCATTTCCGGACCGAATCCGGCAATTATTGGGGGGAAGGCGGAAAATACATGACCCGCTTAGACTGGTGTGATCTAGATCGAACTTCGTGGGAATGACAAACAGATGCTCTGGATTAATCATTTACAGAACCGGATTGGCTCCGGTTATTTTGGGTGGAGCTGGAGGAGGGGGGGGGGTCTGGGATTCCGGTGATCGCGCGTTAAGGTACTTCCAGATGTGCTAGGACGATGAAACTTCGCTGGAATATTGGAGACTCAACAACATTTGCTTAGAAATTGCTACTTCCAAAATCCGATTATTCCTTAAAGTACCAATCTTGACCGCAAAGTAAAAAAAATACTTTTAAGCAATATATGCATTTTCGTAATGCCCATCAGCCCATTAGCAGTTTTGCCTCAAGGGTTTTGCTTACAAATGAAGTTCCAGCTCCCTTAGAGTGCGCATCTCAACCGCAAAGTCGAAACTTACTTTTGATCAATCAAATCATCTTGACCCATGCAAGTGCCATATGAGCTTACAGCTCTTGTTATTACTCGTGCCTCCTGCGTCATATCGTGTCGTACCGTGCCTCTTTTTCATGCAGCGTGGTCGTGTTATTTGTACGCGGGGCGTGGGGTGGTAACGGCGCCAGGTCTGCGTTTCACCTTTAGCCGCATTACAATTCGTGCCTTAAGCATTGTTCAAATTGGTGTTATAAGGCGAATAAGGGATTTCTTCTAGAGCCTATTCTGTACCATGGCCGCGACCAAAGATGCATCAAGTGATATTAAATGATCCTACTGAGCCTTGCGAAGGGTTGGCCACAACTAGCATAGTTGCTCCACTAATAACGTAAAGAAACGGATTTTAAAAATATCCTTATTCAGCTTATTACACCAATGTGTCAGCTTATTACACCTATGGCTTAATTGGGCACCGATCTGTCTTGGAACAGGGCTGTGCCTGCCACATGCGACTTGGAGGCATACTGGCGACAAGGGGCGTCCCGAGGGGGGGGGGGCAGCCCCCACCCCCTACGATTTGGGCATTCGGTCAAATTTTCGCCGAAGGCGAAAATTCGGTCAAAATGGGCATCGTGGCGAAGCCGTGATGCCTATTTTATAAAAAAAATTTGTACCCACATTTTCAAATTAGGCGATTTAATGTGTTTATTGGTTCTCATTCTTTATCGAATTTGGTAATTAATCCAACTTTTGTTCAGTCCGAGTCGATTTCACCGCATTCGGTACGTTCCTACGTAAATTCGGTTATTTAACGTATTTACTTGGTCATTTGGTCACACTCGTTAGCGAATTCGGTTGTTCACCGGACTTTTCTCAAGTCCGTGTCTGTTCTATCGCATTCGGTTAGTCCATTCATAATTCGGTCATTAATCAGATTCATTTGGTTCTGATTCGTGACCGAATTCGACAATTCATCTAACTTTTGTTCAGTCCGAGTCGATTTCACCGCATTCGGTACTACGTAAATTCGGTTATTTAACGTATTTATTTGGTCACACTCGTTAGCGAATTCGGTTATTCACCGGACTTTTTAAGTCCGTATCTGTTCTATCGCATTCTGTCAGTCCATTTCATAATTCGGTGATTAATCAGATTCATTTTCTAATTCGTTACCGAATTCGGTAATTCACCTGATTTTTGTTTGGTCCGCATCTGTTACCGGACTTACCACATTCGGTTGTTTTAGATGGTTCTACCAAGAGTTATTCAATTCCGAAGTTCGGTCGTTATACCGCTCCCGATCTGCTCCTTATTTTTTTAGTCAGTTTTTCGGTAGTACGAATTCATAATTTGGTTCACCCCAGTTACTGAGCTTGGTAATTTAGTGGCATTTATTTAGCTCTTGTTCTTTACCATTTAACGGTAGCTTCAGCTGGTTTCCATTCATTACTTAACTTATACTTCTAATGATTGCAGAACTTCAGGAATAAGCACGTCTCTTGACGTGAAAACTGGACTATTTTTGTTTGCTGTAAATTCAGAATAAATGTACTTTACATCTACTTTACCCTGGATGGAACCTTTTTTCGCCAGGCAGCTCTGTGGTGGTTTAATAGGTAGCCTTGAGATCGCAAAAAGGCACTTTGATCATGAGTGTTTCCAAAAAAATTTGCCTGCGGCACATTTAGCGGTAATTCACTATTTAGAAAAAAGGTAGCCTATGTCATTTGGTTGGCGTTTAAGGCTTGGAATATTGGGGGGCTTGAACAACATTAAAAGCTAGGGTTTGCCAGAAAAAGGCGGATTCAAAAAACATTGCCTGCGGCGCTTTAATTTTTCCTGGGTACAGCCGTTCACGACGTTGTCGCTTGGCAGCCACTGCGTTTTTTGTCGGCACATTTTCAAGTCCTGTTGGCAAAACTGAGATCCCCCAAAGGTAAAAGGCTAGTGACTGCATATTCCAGAAAAAAAACAGAAGTGGAAGAGCGTGAAAACACGCCAAAATTTCTCTTTAGACTTGATTTTTTACATACTATGCAGCTTTTTACATTATAGCTAATTGAAGGCAACTCGCTGTGTTTTAGAAACACATTATAAATTCTGTCAATATTAGGTACCGATTCGGTCAATTTTTACCAGGTTCGCCCCCCCAATGAAGAAAGGCTCGGGACGCCCCTGCTCGCGACCTTTTAGTCGGCCCGTGATAAGCAGCCTCTCTTTACCTCCAAGGGCCCATGATCGTTTGTACAACAAGGAAATAGACAAATCAATATTTTGTGTGGAACTCCAAGAAGAAGGTGTTTCATTACGGTTGTATGTCGTAAGCCTTAGCCAATTAACAACTTGTTTCAGCTTTTAAGGGTCAACCGAAGAGCTCATCAAACTAGTGCTTAAGTCGATATTCTAGTTCTGGATTGCCTCTCGTTTTTAAAAGCGCCCCAACAGAATGTAATATGAAGTTTGCGTCATTTCTCGAGTTGTCTCTTGGACGAGATAGTTACTCGAACGGAACCATCCACTCATATGGTTGAAAAGCATCAATTTGCGATTTGGCGTTTACATGTTTCTTTGTCCGCCTGTTCCTTTCCTGAATCAAGGTTGGCCGGACTTCCGGCTCTCACGAATGCTTTGCAAGAAAGCAGCTGCATTTTCATTTGCTTTCGTTTGTCACCTAAGGGCATTTCGGACATGGATGTATCTAAGAGCTAGTATAATTGGAGGGCACTATTAAGCGTTGCTAGGCTTTGGCTTGTTATTTAGTTATCGTAGCCTGGTAACTAACGAGTGGACGACAGAAGCAAAAGGGTGAATGTTTCAACAGTAATGTTTCTTTTAAATAATTTAAGATGATGAATTGCTTTTCCTCCTCCCTACCCCTGCGCCATCATTTCAGCTAGGAAACGTCGCTAGGGTAGAGGTGTAATTTGGGTTGAGGGCCCCACACCCCTCCTTTCGAGGGAGACGCAGCTAACCATGACAAATAATACAGTCTGCTGGAAACAAAGCGATTTGCCAAATTTATGTCAGATCAACTGATTCTACTTCTGTATAGTATGTCTATCCATTCTCGCTCCCCTATTATTCCCCGTTTATCCTATCTCGTATATAAGCATTATACTTTGTATCACGATCGCCGCCTTTCCTCTCTTTACGTGACGTATCAGGCTCCCGACCAGTCTTTCCTATATCCTAATTGGTCCGAAGACCGGCTATTAAAATTTTGCCAAGATTGTCATACAAGGCAAGAGACATAGAAATAGGCTATGACCCATATGTACCAGGTCATGGAGCTTTGTGGGGGTAGATACTTATTTCGTTCAATTACTTTTGTATTCAATAATCTATGAGCATAGCTATCCCAGAACATCTTGGCAAAACACTATGAGTGCGAGATCTCCTTTAAGATTTTGGTGGACGTCCCATAGTTCTTAAAGCACAATGGACACTTCTAATGCTTTATTTTGTATTAAATGCTCTACAAAAAAACATTTCCGACTTCCTTTAGAAGGTGCTACGAAAATCGGCCGTTTTCTTGTTATCCCTTGTCTTTACCTCTCTGGCATTTCGGCGATCCAAATCTTAGGAGCTGGGATATCGTGGCAGGAAATTCAAAAACTCCCAGCAGTGCTTGATAGAAAAGGATATATTTGAGATGTCACCAATAAGTCAAGCCGCAGATGCAGTTTAACTGATTGTTCTAGTGTTTCATCAGAAGTTCCATGTTTTAAGTGCCTATTAAAAGTTTTTCTTTGTGGAATAGTGTTGTGAAGCATAATTAACTTGCTTTATAAAATGTACCAGAATATGCAATAAGTTTATAAAAAAAACATAGCTACGAAAATCATTCAAAAACAAATAGCCTATTCAAATCTGAATTAGACAAGCTGATTTATGCATGAAATAAAGATCTACTAAGTGTTTTAAGAAACATCACTTTTATCTTTGTCCAAGCTAGTAAATTGAGCATGTACTGGCCCAAAAAATTACGCTTTGAAATATGACAGAGAGGAAACTGCTGAAAAAGCTGCTGAGCTAGGGGGTAAGCATTGTTCCTAGGTTGTTACAGAGTGGGATTGGGGTAGGTTGACGTGCCCATTGAACTTTAACATTGAAGTTGTTTTGCGTATTGTGTTGTGTTTCTCTTTTCTTTTTTTATTTACTCCATCTAGGTCCTCCTGGTCTAGTTTTGATGAGCAATAAATTTTTTCGTTCATTCATTTCTTTTTTCAGCTCTCAGCCTACATTATGTGGACTCAGTTCGCAGTCGATATGAAATACGCGCTTGAGGAGCATGAACAAAGTCGACTCTGCAAATCTTCGCAGTACATGAACCTCCATTTCAAAGTGAAATGGCTGTATAACCATTACGTCAAGGACCTTCCCCAGTACAAAAGCGCAGTGCCAGAGTACCCAGCGTAAGTACCCCTCTTTTAGACCTTATCGGCACAACACTTAACAAGAGCGATCTTCGAGGAATGTACTGGGGGATTACTCGCCGGGCCAGGGAATAAGGGGAAACTGTCAGGATGTAGTCAATTATTGGATGAGTCATCGGGAAAGGTGCCCACGGTTGTGATAGGCCCCTCCCAAATTATGTCTTTATAATTTCGGCAGCGTTCAGTCTGCGTGGTTATCCTGAAAGAAAGTGGAAGGAATTTCGGGCTAATAAGTAGTCGGGATTTCATATAGTAAATTGTTGCAGGTGAGTCTTCGGGGAAACCATAGTTTTGGGTGTCCACGGTTATGCCCTTCCCCAAAATCTGTCTGGAAAATTCAGGCAGCTTGCGATCTACGTAGTTATCCTGAATGAAAAATTCTCCCGATGAAAAATTTGTAGCCTGCGTAGATGTATGATAGTTGTAAGAAAAAGTTGCATATATTGATGTGTAACAGTAAAGAATACTATCATTAAATATGCCTCAGACTGGGACAATCTTAAGCAGCAGTATCCAGTAGCATCCTGTCTTGCTATAGAAGCATCCAGTCTTGCTAACAGTAGCATGCAGTATAATGTAGTAACACGGTAGCCTTGAAGTAGAAGCATGTAGTAGCATCAGTTAGCACTGCATGCTACTTTTTCGTACAACTTCAACTACTATTTTGAGATAAATTTTTCATCGGGCTAGCAAACCTTGGCGAAAGTAAAAGTGTTTCTTTTTAATTCATCTTTTTTATACAGCCTTTGATTTCTTTTCTTGCGTATATAATTAGGGAGGAATGATTGTAATTCCTGAGCTGCAAGATCGTAACACCGTATGGTAAAGCTACGTTTACACGGAGGGTATTTACCCGTACTCCGCGGGTATTTTTCCCCGCAACAGCAACAAAAACCCGGGTATTTTGGACTTCAATTGCGCGAACTTTTTACCCGGGTATTTGTTTGTCCAAGGGTATTCTTCGACGTCAGCAACAATAAAATTGGATTTTCGAGGAATAATTTTGATTTTGCCCATGTAAAAAGTGGTTCAAATGAACACATGTTGGTATCCATTGTAGAGAGATATCCTGAGCCTTACAACCTTGTAGTTTATTGCCACATGACAGTACTCTCCCTTGAAAAATACCCGAGTACCGTGTGAACACTTTCCCTTTTCATCTCCGGGGAAAAATACCTGCCGTGTAAATGATCCTTAAGCACACAGAAAAAGTCGGGTCAAAATAAAAGCCTAATAAAGTGGAAAGTGTCCCGAAATATCTGTGTAAGAAGCCAGTGACACTGTAAAAAAAATCTTGCAGTATTTGCTACTGGGATTGAACTCGTCTCTAAAGATTATCTATGATTCGGATTAATCTTATCCCAGTGTAGATAAGATCAATCCCAGTAGCAAATACAGCAGTTAACTTTAATCTTTACTCGGAGAAAAATTTTTAGGCTGGAGGCCAGATCATTCCTTTACAGAGCCTGAACCTGTCAAGATTTTATACTAACAAGAGCTAGAAGCTCATATTGCACTTGCAAGGCTAGGAGAGCGTCTGGGTCAGAATTCGTCTTTTCCTCGGGCGCCCTGTAGTAAGATGTAGAAGGAGGATAGACTCTGGTTCTACTTTGTCTTCTGCGGAGCCAATCAGATCGCTTGGTTGAGCCCTGCCAGTGGGCCAAGGAAAGAGGATGTTTTCCAGGGTTGGTACGAGGAGCATGAAAGTTCTACTTTGTTCGAAGTTGAACTCACAATTTTTCTTCGAAAGAACACGTTTCGTTCTGCTTCTACTGTTTGTAGTTAGTTCGACGAACACTGCACACGAATGTTGGCGGATACCGACAGTGTTTATGTTTAAGTGTTACATCGACGTAAAAGTATAACGCTTAAACTGTCTAAAAAAAAATATGATCGGCAGCCGCCATAACATTTAACTCAATGACGAAATGCCCTGAATTTAAAATATTTATTGCTCGTTTTGTATTGTGTCGACGTGCCGATGTTATAACTGCCATGCTTTTATATTATGGTGAATAAATCTGAACTGATTTGAAAAAAGATGCGCATCGAAGTGTTAAATTCTATCAAACTTTTGAATTATAAAGATAATTTCAGCCACTCAACTGATGTTAATTTTCTAGGTGGTTCGAACCCTTTGTCATGCAGTGGTTGAATGAAAATGATGATGTTTCTTTGGAATATCTCCATGGTGCCTTTAAAAGAGATAAACAAGACGGGGTAAGTTCTCGTTTATTTATTAATTACTTATGATCCTAGCTTAGAACTAAGGTGTATCCATCTCTTAAAAACATATATGATAATGTTTATTCAGCTGAGAGGCCATACGAACATGAATAACAAAACAAAAAATAAACAGTGAAAATTTCCCCAATCTAAACTAATCAGTCTACATGACATTTGTAATTTATTTCAATTATCATTTTCAGTCATATTTTTAAAAGTTCGACAACGGTTTCTTCCTCAAATGCGGCTTACATTGTGTGGCATACAAGTGTTACAGGTTTGAAAAAAATCGACTGATTTTCAGGAAAGTCTACTGATTTTCAGAAAAACGATTATTTTGACGAAAAATCGACCAATTTTCAGAAAAAACGACTGTTTTCATGAAAAAAATCTACTGTTTTGACCCCAGCCTTGAAAAGGGGACAAAGAAATATTTGCTCAAGGCAGCCTTCTTCCAATTAAAAAGTTTATTCCTACTGAGGAGTGGCAAACTACTGGAGTGGAGCTTGACCTGGTTTCCAAAATAACAAGGCCTGGTCCCAAATTAAAATAAAACTGAAACCCAAACGATTCTTTGACTTTGCTGTACAACTTTAAAGGTTGGGGTCACTCGTAGACCTTGAATTTCTTGGTCCTCAGCTATTTCTTAAGGTTTCCTTAAAATGTCCCTGTGACCTTGTGTCCGGCCAGAACCCGCATTCCATGCTGAAGATATAGTCCGATCAAGAAGAGCTCTAACTTCGACAACCCCGATCTTGCCCTCCTTTATTTTAGTGGTTAGAGGCCCATTCCCCGCTAAAGTATCACAGAACCGTTGAAATAATCAGCTGTAATATCTCAGTTGAGATATTTTTGTAAGGGAAATGCGTGAATTTTTCATTTACTCCCAGGTATTAATGGTTCTCACAATGGTATGCCACTCCATTAGGCTTTGTGATGTGAACAATACTTCGTATTTTCATCAAGGTTAAAAAAAAATGAAATGGGCATTGGGATGCGGGAAGCGGGGGAGATCGGATACCGGAAAAAAAAACGAACAACTTTCGAATTCTGTCACTATTCGCATCCACCTTTGTGTTGCATGTAAACTCGGATTTAGAGTTTTTGATAGGCATAGTACTGGTCCACACTGTCAGAAGTTTTTTTTTTTTTTTTTTTAATGAATAAGGGTTTATTAAAAAAAATAGAATCTTCAATGCCCAGAGGCGAACCTGTGAGGGACTAAATACCCTCAAAACAAAACATGAACAACAACAAAAACTTCGACAAATATAAAGAAAAAAAAGGAAAGAAAGAAAGAAAGGAGCTTGACTTACCCGGTCTGGGACGCCCAACCCAAAAAAAACAAACAAATTTTTTTCAACCAGAATCACTACTAACTATCCAAAAAAAACTAACGAAAAACACAACTTAAACGGCTGAGAATAACGCATCAAATTCATATACAGCAGAACAATGAACCTTTAACATGTTACGAAAATCCAATAAAACACTACATGACCTTAACTCTGTCGATAAGCCTTCCCATACTAAAGGCCCAACATATCTAATGCTAAATCTCGATCTACTAGTTATTACAACCGACCTGCGGATCAGCTGCGAACTACGAGTTCCATGTTCATGAAAAGATGATGCACGGGAAAAATACTGAGAAAAGCACTGGGGTAAAACTTCATTGTAATGTTTGTACATAAATAAAGCGTCATAAAACTTACAAATTCCCGCAAAAGGTAAAATGTGAATCTCCTGGTAACGGTGTCATACGGAAATATTACGACTATCACCAGACAATACTCTTATTGCCATATTCTGTATCACACGTAGAGGAGTAAGGTGGCTTACAAAAGTTTTTGTCCATGCCAGACAACAATACAACAGATACGGATGTACCATTGAAAAATATAACATTCTTAATATATTCTGAGGGAAAATATGTTTAAGTTTTCTGATAATTCCAACATTCCTAGCTAATTTACTACTAACACATGCGATATGATTTTTGAAACTTAAACATTCATCAATAAAAACCGGAAAAAAAAACGAACAACTTTCGAATTCTGTCACTATTCGCATCCACCTTTGTGTTGCATGTAAACTGGTCCACACTGTCAGAAGTTTCATAACAGATTGCGCATAACACTTTCAAGAATAAAACCTTTTCACTTCGAAAAAAAGTGTTATGACCAATTAAGTTTATACTATTTCGTGCCCAGATCTCCAACAACACCTTCAATAGGTAAAAATACTACACTGTCAGAAGTTAAATAACGACAACAGCAGGATGCGCGGTTTCAACAGATAACACTTTGGGATGTTATATGTTATGTTTCTTTCGTTCCCGTTAGTATTTTTACCAATTGAAGGTGTTGTTGGAGAGCTAGGCACGAAATAGTGTAAACTTAATTGGTCATAAAACTTTATTTCTAAGTGAAAAGGTGTTATTCTTGAAAGTGTTATGCGCAATCTGTTATGAAACTTCTGACAGTGCAGATGTCAGGTATATAGATGATAGGCATGACAGGTCCACTTTGCAAAACTAGCGAAGAGGAAAGTGTGAACGATTTCTCAGTTGATGCCTGGAGCTTTCGAACCTTAAGGGGATTAGTTTTAAATGGTACATTTTGGTGTCTTCCTAATTTCCTGAAAACCACCAGAGTATGTGTAATAATCAAAATAGTTATTTGATTACGTGGATACAGCACTGAAGCTGAAGCTAAGAGTCATTAAGTAACGTAGTGAGGCTCCTTAGCCGCTAGTAAGTATTGTTTGTGTTTGATGGTGTTTTGTTTTTGTTTTCTATATGGGCCATCGGGCTTAAAAATACACTTATTATAATTATAAACTGGGGACTAATCGTTTTCAATCGTTTTAGTTTCAACGAAGTTCAGAGCATACCTTGTTCTCTAACTCTGTGGTCGACATATTCACACAGCTAACTCAGTGTTTCGATGTAGTGTCAAAGTTAGAGTGTCCTGACCCTGAGATTTGGAAGCGGTACATGAAACGCTTTGCTAAGACAATTGTGAAAGTGCTCCTGGCTTATGCGGATATTAACAAAAAAGAATTCCCCAATCAGACCAACGACGAGAAAGTGGTAAGTGATTTTTTTTGCCTACATCTCCTTAACCCACCGAGTCCTGATAAGCTTTGCAAGTCAACAGATCACCTCGGGGAATCCTGGGTGTTAGGTAATAATAATAATGTGCAAGGGGTTAGTTGTCTTCTGCAAATCGCAAGAAAGACAAAAGTTGTGCCAGGCAGAACACAGGGCATGTCGGCTGCCACTGGATAACGCAACCTGTTTGTAGCGCTAGAGTTGCTTGTGGAACCAATCTCCAAAATGCCCATTTTTGGAGGAAAAAGTATTGAAGGAGTCCAATAAAAAGATTGATATATATTTATTGCAAAGCGAATTGGCCATAGCAACCACGCAGAATATAAGACAATATAAGACAAATACGATCAAATATATAAGGAAAGAATTAAGAAAACGAAAATTATAGATGTAACGTAAGACACTGTCAGAAGTTTCGTAAGAGATAACACGAGGATGCGCGGTTTGAACCGATAATGCGTAACAGATAACACTTCGGATGTTATCTGTTCTGGTTGAAAACGTTATGCATGAAATATTCTGCATAACAAGCTTTCTTAGGAAGAGACAAAAAAAGCTTCTACTGACTTTAATCCTTATATTCATGATGTCGGAAAACTCAGCAGATACTTTTTGGCGGTTTTTCGGTTCTTCCTGATGGTAACGGTTATTATGCATAACGTTTTGAAACACAACAGATAACATCCGAAGTGTTATCTGTTATGCATTATTGATGGAAACCGCGCATCCTCGTGTTATCTGTTATGATGCTTCTGACAGTGTAATACTTCTATTACATCCTCCAGATGCTTCGCTTCTAACCGGACGAACACCGCCAAATTTTACCACAAAACACTTACCTCCAATCAAATTTAATTAGCCCTTCCTCCCCTAAAAAAGTCCTCCCAGACATTTCCTCCCTGAGTCCCGGCAACTCATCACATTCACACATAAAATGTAAAAGACTGTTTTTGTTTGGGCCTCAGTAATTGAACCAAGAATTATTTTGTGAAATAACATTTAAATTTTAACATTCGAATGTGGCTCTACCCTCACTGTCAGAGGCGTTAATAGCTAAAATGTTGGGGGGGGGGGGGGGGGTCATGCTACTTACCGACTGGCTGGTAATTTTTACCTTTTGCAGATAAAAACGGCTATTATTGAGAAAAAAACGACTGTGTTGACGAAAAAATCGGCTGATTTTAAGAAAAACTACTATTTTTAAGAAAAAATCGACTATTTTTACGAGGTACTGAAAAAAAAATCGACTGTTTTACGAAAAATCGCGGCGCTTCGCGCAGACTCGGCTATTTTTACCGACTGGCCGACAGCATTCGGGGGGGGGGGCTTTACCCCCCCCCCCCCCCTAGTCGTGACGCCCCTGCTCACTGTACCTAAACATCGAGAGAGAAAGTCGCCGAAAGCGACCGAATCAGTAACCAGTCTTTATTTCCCCGTTTCTAGTTCTTGGGCTTAATCTTGCTCATTCTATGGAGCGTTCTCACTGGATTAGGAGATATTCCTGTCAGTCACGCGGAATTATGCTAACGCAGTAGAGATTCGAGCTTATTACTTCTCTGGGCATTTTATGTCAAGGTGATGTCAACGTTCCGCTCGTAGTTGTGAACTGTGTGAGGTCTAATTGTACGAAGGGCCGGGTGGGAGGGGCTTTAGTTGTGATAGCTTAGAGCAGTGGTTCCCAAACGGTGGTACGCGTACCCCAAGGGGTACGCGAGACCCTGCAAGGGGTGCTCGAAGGAACCAAAATTGATTTAGTCTGTAACTTCAAAATCTCGTCTCACTCATTTATGATCGCCGAAAGCCTAATATTACCAGCAGAGTATCACCATCCAAAATGTATCTTAAGGGGCAGGGTATTTTTACTGACCGACAGGTCATTTTACCGACTATTCTTTTTTTAAATAACTGATTTTATGAAAAATCGCGGCGATTCGCGCAGACTCTTTTCTTTTTATTTGTCTGGCCGACCTTTTTGGAGGAGGGGTGTTGTCAACCTGTGCGTGACGCCTCTGATTACAAGCCCTAGTGAAAGTCAGTGAAATAATGTTGATTCAAAAACAGCTCGCCTACTGCCGTAAAATCTGTTGCTTTGTCAAACAACATTATTTCAAGAAGAATCGAAGACATTGCAAGTGATATTGTCATTCAGGTTGCGAATTGAGCCAACGGAAAAGTTTGCGATGTAGCTTGATGAAAGCACGGAGAACATCAAAACCAAACACAAGCCAAGCCACAAAGCAGTCTCTAGTGATTGCCTCATTGATTTTGTATATACTTCTACACATGCATGTCTTTTCATCTGTGAAAATAAAATATCGAATTTTTCACGTTCTGAAAAAGGGGGTACGCAATGTTTTCGAACCTTGATTAGGGGTACGCGGTACGGAAAAGGTTGGGAACCACTGGCTTAGAGGGGAAGTTGTAGGGGGAAGGGGTATCTAGTCCCTTGAATCTAGAAATAAAAATAATAGCCTATAACGAAAGAGAAACTTCTGAAAAATTTGCTTCATTGTAGTAGTACTATAATAAAGTGACTTTTATTTTGCCTAAAAATTTGCCTACGCGCCAGAATATCAAGGGTTTTTGCGGCTATAACTAACATGTTCCGTCAGAGAAAAGTGGCAACGCTGCATCCATGGTCACTTTAAGTGAGTTGCTAGAGTAGTACTATAATACCGGAGGCAAATTTGATGTAAAGAAAAGAAAATTCAACGGGTGGTGGGATCCGGATGAAGCTTGACAGTTAGAGACAGAATGTCCCAAGATGTGTCATTTTTGATCCTGGCCAGAACGGCCAGGAAGTTTATACAACCATTCCCTCCTGTTGCGGTCTTGAATTCCTCTATATAAACACCCAGAGGCGTTACTAGCCAAAATGTGTTTTTTTTTTGGGGGGGGGGGGCAAGGTATTTTTACCGACTGACTGATCGTTTTTACCGACTATTTTTCAAAGAAACCGACTGTTTTTACGAAAGTCACTTCCGACTCGTTTTGTTTGCGGACTAGCCGACAACGGCGGGTGTCCCCCCATATACGTGACGTCCCTGTTACCAAGCAGCTTCATTTTCTCAGAGCTAAGCCAGGCCTTCGTCCTAGTTCCAAGTCCTGAATCCGTTTTGCTCAAACCAGAAGAATTTTGTCCATTTAAGTATTGATCCAGCCCTCCCGCCCTCAGCGTTTGAAATGTTTAGCTTTCTACTTCTCAAGGTGCCGCGAAAATTCTGAACCAGAAATTAAATTACCCTTCTTACGCTCCATATGCTTCTTCTGTCTTGTGTATGCTTTTGGTAAGAAAACTAACGACGAAAGTATCTTCGTGAGGGGGGGGGGGGGGGTCAAAGTCAGGCAGGCTTTGCGCGAGGAAAATGATGATTCGATTATGATTAAAACCCGTCTAGTCTGATAACATCCCTCAGGTATTTGCAGTTCTGGTAGTTAGAAAGCAGCTGGGATGGAGATGCTTTTGTACGCTTCCGTTAGAGCTTATTTCGTGTCTTGATGTCACAGAGCTCGTTAGAGCCCTGGAAATCGAACAACCGTAATAATTAAGTAAGTAATTTATTCATAACCGGTCATTTTGAAAAAGCGGAGTAAATGAAATAAAATAAATAAAACACATAAACACACAGGAAAAGACACTTAACCTTCAATCTTCGGCCAGGAAGCCGTGGATAACGTCGTGCTCCGGTAAAATAATAAAGAGCATGAAGAGCATAAATTCACCAAAACAAAGCACAAAGGAACTTAAAATTGGTCGCATTTGTACTTTTGGGATCCGACAACGTAAGCGATGGAATACCTTGATTTCGAAAAGTTTGTCCGCCTGTCTGTTAGTTACAGCTTGTCAGCTCGAGTTGAGGATCTTTTCCAAACTAACTGCGAGTTGCTCCAGGTCAAATTACATGTCAGGTTGGAAGATGAATTTGGGGGTGGGGTGTGTCATGTGGAATATTTTCAAAATCTAGGATTGTGGAAGACCAGAGGAAAGTCGTTAAGATTCTTAAAAGCTCGTTCAGCGTTAGATTCAGCACATTGAGACTCCCGAAGTTGAACCGTCGAGACATCAACATTCCTGCTCCTTCTACTGCCACAACCAGTTCATCTATACCCTCCAGTAGATTAAATTCCGATGGAAGATTTTATTCTGGCCTACAGCCCCCCGATAGGGGTTCATTTATTTCCAGCTCTGCTTCCTTCAGCTGCTATGCCGACATTCATTTGCCTAGGATACACATCCGTATATCATAAACATACTTCATGTTGTGAAGGCTGATTCCGTAAGGAAGGAAATGAGATTCCAGAACGGAATCGGGGAAGTTGGAAATTGTGACAGGCTATTTATTCTTACAAGGGCAGGGTACAAGAAGATAAAGTAAACTTTATAAATAGAGATCGCCTTCCTTAGGACCCCCATACAAGAAACTTAAGCCCTATACAAGAAACTTTATCCCGACATTATGAAACATTCTTAAAACATTTATGGGCGCTTTGGGCGAGTCCACGACCGTTTTTACTTTTCCGGTAGCTTGGCTCGGTTGAAGGGTTAGTATACGAAAGGAGAAGTCTTGACTAAGTTTTGCCCTCTTTGAAAATTAGCGGACCTTGATAAGCTGAGCGTTCGATGGACAAAAGGATTGTATATTTACGGGCTAAAGTTGGTTAACTACTCTTTGTGAGGATTAAAAAAAAAAAAATGTTTGCACCAAATAATAATAGTTGCGATTTTGCAGATACCGTGTTATCTGATACCACGGTCCAAAGTCGTTTTCGCAGTTACCGTGGTATCTGATACCACGGTCAAAAGGCGTTTTTGCAGTTTTCGTGGTATCTGATATTCAGAAAAGTCCGACCGTGGTAACCGATCGTGGTATCTGAAAAAGTCATCTCACTTTCATCATCATCAACAATATAGCCCAGGATTTTGTCAAATTGGTCGGAAAGAAGTTTGGCACTTAGTGATGTGACTGCATATCAGTTTTTCCTTTGGGATGACTTTGAAAAGCGCAATTACGGTAATTGTCGTTTATGCAGAGCAACCGTGGTATCAGATACCACGGTATCTGCAAAAACGACTAATTGCAGATCCAGTTACGGCGGTAACAGATACCAAGGTATCTGCAAAAACGCAACTAATGTATTATTCTAACCGAGTTTTTGAGCGGAGCAACACAGATTTGGAAAATGGCACGAACGATTAAAAAGAACTAAACAATTTTGATTAAATAAGTAATTAATTAAACATAAACACTGTTAAAGCAGTTTCACAAAGTTCGGACTAGACACGGAATTTTGTCAGTAAAAACTGGTTAAAGATATCATGGGATGCCAGAACACCAAAGGTAGACGGAGACTAAGTACCAGAAATTGCAGCTTGGAGCAGTTAAGATTATCCATCATGTAGCATTGCTCAGCATTTCTTCGGAAACTGTCATGCGAATAAATTCGGGAATTATGTCGGGTTTTCGGTTGTTGTGATTCACCTGACTTTTTGCTTTCGTCTGGGACTCCAGGGCATCTTATTCCAGCCTCCATGTCTTCTTGCTACACTCCTTGTCAAGGGAGACTTTGAATTCGTCGACGATTTTGCTAGATACGGTGTCTTAACGAATTATGTGTGCGAGAAAAGGTACTTTCGAATCGGTAAGGCCCTCGACCCTACTCCATATACTGCAAACTTTCCCGTACCCAATTCCACCTCCGTCCCTCCGCAGGGGTTGGGGTATGACTTTGATCCCAAATATTTTCTACCCTTCAGTTTTCGTCCGTCCGTCCCCGTCCTAGTCCAGTGGGAAGTGCCTGAACTAGTCGCGATATAACGTTCGACCGGTACAGAACAGGCCAAGGCTGCGACACGGTCAGAAGTTTCATAACATATAACACGAAGATGCGCGGTTTCAATAGATAATGCGTATTATATAACACTTCGGATGTCATCTGTTGCGTTTGAAAGCGTTATGCAGGAAATGTTAAGCGTAACAAGCTTTGTTAGGGAGAGCCAAAAAAGCATCTACTGACTTTGTTCCTTATCGTCATGATGTCGGAAAACTGAGTAGGTACTTTTTGACGGTTTTTCGGTTCTTCGTGATGGTAATGCTTTCTATGCATAACTTGAAGAAACACAACAGATAACATCCAAAGCGTTATCTGTTACGCATTATCTGTTGAAACCGCGCATCCTTGTGTTATCTGTGATGAAACTTCTGATAGTGTAGACTAGATAGATTTGCTGGCGGAAATTTAGATTTACTTAGTATCCCCTGTGCCAGTATCCTTTTTGCTACTTAGGAAACAACAGATATAACCCTCCGGAGGGGACATGACTTTGCTTTTCCATCGTCTATATCCTTTTCCACAAAAACTCAACTCCCACAATTGCCGTACAATAGTGATAACGCCCTCTGTCATAACTCCTCCCTCCTGTAGTTAAGGTCAATTATTCAGGAGCTGTCGACACTCTTGGTGAGGGATCCATTTCCTTGGGTGATTTGAGCCCCAAACGATCGGTGGATAAAAGGTCCTTAACCCGCAAGAAGGATGGCTTTGATCCCTTGTACGCGTTAACAGCATATGAGGGAGAAACTGAATGCAATTTTTATCAGGCTACCGGGAGTTCACGTATCACGGAAAAAATACAAAAGCGGGCTCTTCTTATTATTCATAGTGGACCAGAGCTTCCATACTCCTACCTTTTTAAAACACTTTAACCTCAAAACGCTGCAGGAGCACAGAAAAAAACTCAGCACTGACTTCGGTTAAGCCATGGTATCCCATCCTGTCCAAATCCTCCTTCCCCCCTACCAAAATCTTAGAAATCGACCAAAACAAGTGGTAAATTCTAAGGTTCCCAAGCTCTGTTCTGTACCTACAAAACATGCTAGATATGCAAAAAGTTTTATTCCTGAGTTCGTGCAATTTTTTAACGAAGCGTGACAGATTTTTAGTTGTACTGACATTTGAGACATGTGTTGTAAATTGTTCTGTTTTTATGGCACTTGCAGCCTCTGGCTCAAGTGCCATATACCGATCACAATTCCGTCTGTCGGTCTGTCGGTCGGTCCGAGTTTTTTTGTCCCACATATCCGAGTTAGGGTACTTCCAGATGTGCTAGGACAATGAAACTTGGCAGGCATATCAGGGACCCGACCAAACTAACCTGGAAATAATCAGTTTCCCGATCCGACCATATGGGGGGGAGTGCGGGGCGCTGGAAACTTGCAAATTTAGGGCATTTTGTCGCTTTTTTTCTGAGTTAGGGTACTTCTAGATGAGCTAGGACAATGAAACTTGGCAGGAATATCAGGGACCCGACCAAACGAACCTGGAAATAATCAGTTTCCCGATCCGACCATATGCGGGGGAGTGGGGGCGCTCGAAACTTGAAAATTTAGGGCATTTGGTCACACTTTTTCGAGTTAGGGTACTTCCAGATGAGCTAGGACAATGAAACTTGGCAGGAATATCAGGGACCTGACCAAAGTAACCTGGAAATAATAAGTTTCCCGATCCGACCATATGCGGGGGAGCTGGGGCGCTGGAAACTTGAAAATTTAGGGCATTTTGTCACACTTTTTCGAGTGAGGGTACTTCCAGATGAGCTAGGACAATGAAACTTGGCAGGAATATCACGGACCCGACCAAACTAACCTGGAAATAATCAGTTTCCCGATCCGACCATATGGGGGGGAGTGCGGGGCGCTGGAAACTTGAAAATTTAGGGCATTTTGTCACACTTTTTCGAGTTAGGGTACTTCCAGTTGTGCTAGGACCATGAAACTTGGCAGGCATATCAGAGACCCGACCAAACAAAATTAGGAATAATCAGTTTTCTGATCCGACCATTTGGGGGGGGGGGGGGGTGGAGGGCAGGGGAATCCGGGAAACTGAGAAGTGTGTAACTTTCGAACGGATGATCGGATTGTAATGAAACTTCATAACTGAAGAGAATATCTGGCTCAAGTGCCATATACCGATCACAATTCCGTCTGTCGGTCTGTCGGTCGGTCCGAGTTTTTTTGTCCCACATATCCGAGTTAGGGTACTTCCAGATGTGCTAGGACAATGAAACTTGGCAGGCATATCAGGGACCCGACCAAACGAACCTGGAAATAATCAGTTTCCCGATCCGACCATATGCGGGGGAGTGGGGGCGCTCGAAACTTGAAAATTTAGGGCATTTGGTCACACTTTTTCGAGTTAGGGTACTTCCAGATGAGCTAGGACAATGAAACTTGGCAGGAATATCAGGGACCTGACCAAAGTAACCTGGAAATAATAAGTTTCCCGATCCGACCATATGCGGGGGAGCTGGGGCGCTGGAAACTTGAAAATTTAGGGCATTTTGTCACACTTTTTCGAGTGAGGGTACTTCCAGATGAGCTAGGACAATGAAACTTGGCAGGAATATCACGGACCCGACCAAACTAACCTGGAAATAATCAGTTTCCCGATCCGACCATATGGGGGGGAGTGCGGGGCGCTGGAAACTTGAAAATTTAGGGCATTTTGTCACACTTTTTCGAGTTAGGGTACTTCCAGTTGTGCTAGGACCATGAAACTTGGCAGGCATATCAGAGACCCGACCAAACAAAATTAGGAATAATCAGTTTTCTGATCCGACCATTTGGGGGGGGGGGTGGAGGGCAGGGGAATCCGGGAAACTGAGAAGTGTGTAACTTTCGAACGGATGATCGGATTGTAATGAAACTTCATAACTGAAGAGAATATATATCTGTAATGTCCCGTTTAAAGTCTTGACCGGATTCGGTAGCCAGGGGGGAGTTGGGGGGGGGGAGACCGGAAATTTCAAGAAACGGTTAGAATGGAGGGATCGGAGTGAAACTTGCTGGGAAGAACAAGCATCTGCTCTAGATAAGTCCTTTAGACCATTGTACTGGATCCGGACACTTATGGGGGGGGGGCCGGAATTCCGGTGATGGTGGTTTTTTGGATTTTCACGATGAAACTTGGCAGGCATATCAGGGACCCAATCAAACTGACTTCAAAATAAAAATATTGTCGATCAGATAATGGTGGGGGAGTGGAGGGAGGGGAATCCGCAGGGGAATCCGGGAAATTGAGAAGTGTGTAACTTTCGAACGGATGATCGGATTGTAATGAAACTTAATAACTGAACAGAATATATATCTGTAATGTCCCGTTTAAAGTCTTGACCGGATTCGGTAGCCAGGGGGGAGTTGGGGGGGGGGGAGACCGGAAATTTCAAGAAACGGTTAGAATGGAGGGATCGGAGTGAAACTTGCTGGGAAGAACAAGCATCTGCTCTAGATAAGTCCTTTAGGCCATTGTACTTGATCCGGACACTTATGGGGGGGGGGGGGGGGGTCCCGGAATTCCGGTGATGGTGGTTTTGAGGATTTTCACGATGAAACCCAATCAAACTGACTTCAAAATAAAAATTTTGTCGATCAGATAATGGTGGGGGGAGTAGAGGGAGGGGAATCCGAAATTTTCAGTCATGCGTAATTTTGGAATGGTTGATCGGATTCGAGTGAAATTTAAGAATTCAACAGAGGACATTTCTCCGATGATTTTTTTCATATCCGGACCGGATCCGGCAACTATTGGGGGGGGGGGGGAAATACGTGCCCCGTTTAGAATGGAGGGATCGGGATGGAACTTTGTGGGAAGAACAAACAGATGCTCTAGGTAAGTCATTTGCTGAATCGGATTGGCTACGTGCACCGCGGGGGAGCTGGGTGGGGTGGGGGGGGATGGACCGGAAATCTCGAGAAACGGTTAGAATGATGGTATCGGAGTGAAACTTGCTGGGAAGAACAAACATCTGGTCCACATAAATCTTTTACATAATTTGACTGGATCCGGACACATGAGGGGGGGGGAGGGGTCTCCCGGAATTCCGTTTTTGGGGGATTTTCACGACGAAACTTGGAAGGCATATCAGGGACCCGGTCAAACTGACTTGGAATAAAAAAAAAATCCTCGATATGATAATCTTGGGGGGGGGAAAGTTGAGGGAGGGGAATCCGGAATATTGAGTCATGCGTAACTTTGGAACGGGTGATCGGATTCGAGTGAAATTTAATAATTAAACAGAGGACATTTTTCTCTTGTGACCTTTTTCATTTCCGGACCGAATCCGGCAATTATCGGGGGGAGGGCGGAAAATACTTGACCCGCTTAGACTGGTGTGATCTGGATCGAGCTTCGTGGGAATGACAAACAGATGCTCTGGATTAATCATTTACAGAACAGGATTGGCTCCGGTTATTGTGGGTGGAGTTGGAGGAGGGGGAGGGGGGTCTGGGATTCCGGTGATCGCGCGTTAAGGTACTTCCTGATGTGCTAGGACGATGAAACTTCGCTGGAATATTGGAGACTCAACAACATTTGCTTAGAAATTGCTACTTCCCAAATCCGATTATTCCTTAAAGTACCAATCTTGACCGCAAAGTAAAAAAAATACTTTTAAGCAATATATGCATTTTCGTGATGCCCATCAGCCCATTAGCAGTTTTGCCTCAAGGGTTTTGCTTACAAATGAAGTTCCAGCTCCCTTATAGCGCGCATCTCAACCGCAAAGTCGAAACTTACTCTTGATCAATCAAATCATCTTGACACATGCAAGTGCCATATGAGCTTACAGATCTTGTTATGGCACTTGCAGCCTCTGGCTCAAGTGCCATATACCGATCACAATTCCGTCTGTCGGTCTGTCGGTCTGTCGGTCGGTCCGAGTTTTTTGTCCCACATATCCGAGTTAGGGTACTTCCAGATGTGCTAGGACAATGAAACGTGGCAGGCATATCAGGTACCCGACCAAACTAACCTGGAAATAATCAGTTTCCCGATCCGACCATATGGGGGGGAGTGCGGGGCGCTGGAAACTTGAAAATTTAGGGCATTTTGTCACTTTTTTCTGAGTTCGGGTACTTCTAGATGAGCTAGGACAATGAAACTTGGCAGGAATATCAGGGACCCGACCAAAGGAACCTGGAAATAATCAATTTCGCGATCCGACCATATGCGGGGGAGTGGGGGCGCTCGAAACTTGAAAATTTAGGGCATTTTGTCACACTTTTTCGAGTTAGGTTACTTCCAGATGAGCTAGGACAATGAAACTTGGCAGGAATATCAGGGACCTGACCAAAGTAACCTGGAAATAATAAGTTTCCCGATCCGACCATATGCGGGGGAGTTGGGGCGCTGGAAACTTGAAAATTTAGGGCATTTTGTCACACTTTTTCGAGTGAGGGTACTTCCAGATGAGCTAGGACAATGAAACTTGGCAGGAATATCACGGACCCGACCAAACTAACCTGGAAATAATCAGTTTCCCGATCCGACCATGGGGGAGTGCGGGGCGCTGGAAACTTGAAAATTTAGGGCATTTTGTCACACTTTTTCGAGTTAGGGTACTTCCAGTTGTGCTAGGACCATGAAACTTGGCAGGCATATCAGAGACCCGACCAAACAAAATTAGGAATAATCAGTTTTCTGATCCGACCATTTGGGGGGGTGGGGGTGGAGGGCAGGGGAATCCGGGAAACTGAGAAGTGTGTAACTTTCGAACGGATGATCGGATTGTAATGAAACTTCATAACTGAAGAGAATATATATCTGTAATGTCCCGTTTAAAGTCTTGACCGGATTCGGTAGCCAGGGGGGAGTTGGGGGGGGGGAGACCGGAAATTTCAAGAAACGGTTAGAATGGAGGGATCGGAGTGAAACTTGCTGGGAAGAACAAGCATCTGCTCTAGATAAGTCCTTTAGACCATTGTACTGGATCCGGACACTTATGGGGGGGGGGGGCCGGAATTCCGGTGATGGTGGTTTTTTGGATTTTCACGATGAAACTTGGCAGGCATATCAGGGACCCAATCAAACTGACTTCAAAATAAAAATATTGTCGATCAGATAATGGTGGGGGAGTGGAGGGAGGGGAATCCGCAGGGGAATCCGGGAAATTGAGAAGTGTGTAACTTTCGAACGGATGATCGGATTGTAATGAAACTTAATAACTGAACAGAATATATATCTGTAATGTCCCGTTTAAAGTCTTGACCGGATTCGGTAGCCAGGGGGGAGTTGGGGGGGGGAGACCGGAAATTTCAAGAAACGGTTAGAATGGAGGGATCGGAGTGAAACTTGCTGGGAAGAACAAGCATCTGCTCTAGATAAGTCCTTTAGGCCATTGTACTTGATCCGGACACTTATGGGGGGGGGGGTCCCGGAATTCCGGTGATGGTGGTTTTGAGGATTTTCACGATGAAACCCAATCAAACTGACTTCAAAATAAAAATTTTGTCGATCAGATAATGGTGGGGGGAGTAGAGGGAGGGGAATCCGAAATTTTCAGTCATGCGTAATTTTGGAATGGTTGATCGGATTCGAGTGAAATTTAAGAATTCAACAGAGGACATTTCTCCGATGATTTTTTTCATATCCGGACCGGATCCGGCAACTATTGGGGGGGGGGGGGAAATACGTGCCCCGTTTAGAATGGAGGGATCGGGATGGAACTTTGTGGGAAGAACAAACAGATGCTCTAGGTAAGTCATTTGCTGAATCGGATTGGCTACGTGCACCGCGGGGGAGCTGGGTGGGGTGGGGGGGGGGGGATGGACCGGAAATCTCGAGAAACGGTTAGAATGATGGTATCGGAGTGAAACTTGCTGGGAAGAACAAACATCTGGTCCACATAAATCTTTTACATAATTTGACTGGATCCGGACACATGAGGGGGGGGGGGAGGGGTCTCCCGGAATTCCGTTTTTGGGGGATTTTCACGACGAAACTTGGAAGGCATATCAGGGACCCGGTCAAACTGACTTGGAATAAAAAAAAAATCCTCGATATGATAATCTTGGGGGGGGGGGGAGTTGAGGGAGGGGAATCCGGAATATTGAGTCATGCGTAACTTTGGAACGGGTGATCGGATTCGAGTGAAATTTAATAATTAAACAGAGGACATTTTTCTCTTGTGACCTTTTTCATTTCCGGACCGAATCCGGCAATTATCGGGGGGAGGGCGGAAAATACTTGACCCGCTTAGACTGGTGTGATCTGGATCGAGCTTCGTGGGAATGACAAACAGATGCTCTGGATTAATCATTTACAGAACAGGATTGGCTCCGGTTATTGTGGGTGGAGTTGGAGGAGGGGGAGGGGGGTCTGGGATTCCGGTGATCGCGCGTTAAGGTACTTCCTGATGTGCTAGGACGATGAAACTTCGCTGGAATATTGGAGACTCAACAACATTTGCTTAGAAATTGCTACTTCCCAAATCCGATTATTCCTTAAAGTACCAATCTTGACCGCAAAGTAAAAAAAATACTTTTAAGCAATATATGCATTTTCGTGATGCCCATCAGCCCATTAGCAGTTTTGCCTCAAGGGTTTTGCTTACAAATGAAGTTCCAGCTCCCTTATAGCGCGCATCTCAACCGCAAAGTCGAAACTTACTCTTGATCAATCAAATCATCTTGACACATGCAAGTGCCATATGAGCTTACAGCTCTTGTTATGGCACTTGCAGCCTCTGGCTCAAGTGCCATATACCGATCACAATTCCGTCTGTCGGTCTGTCGGTCGGTCCGAGTTTTTTGTCCCACATATCCGAGTTAGGGTACTTCCAGATGTGCTAGGACAATGAAACGTGGCAGGCATATCAGGTACCCGACCAAACTAACCTGGAAATAATCAGTTTCCCGATCCGACCATATGGGGGGGAGTGCGGGGCGCTGGAAACTTGAAAATTTAGGGCATTTTGTCACTTTTTTCTGAGTTCGGGTACTTCTAGATGAGCTAGGACAATGAAACTTGGCAGGAATATCAGGGACCCGACCAAAGGAACCTGGAAATAATCAATTTCCCGATCCGACCATATGCGGGGGAGTGGGGGCGCTCGAAACTTGAAAATTTAGGGCATTTTGTCACACTTTTTCGAGTTAGGTTACTTCCAGATGAGCTAGGACAATGAAACTTGGCAGGAATATCAGGGACCTGACCAAAGTAACCTGGAAATAATAAGTTTCCCGATCCGACCATATGCGGGGGAGTTGGGGCGCTGGAAATTTAAAAATTTAGGGCATTTTGTCACACTTTTTCGAGTGAGGGTACTTCCAGATGAGCTAGGATAATGAAACTTGGCAGGAATATCAGGGATCCGACCAAACTAACCTGGAAATAATCAGTTTCCCGATCCGACCATATGCGGGGAAGTGGGGGCGCTGGAAACTTGAAAATTTAGGGCATTTTGTAACACTTTTTCGAGTTAGGGTACTTCCAGTTGTGCTAGGACCATGAAACTTGGCAGGCATATCAGAGACCCGACCAAACAAAATTAGGAATAATCATTTTTCTGATCCGACCATTTTGGGGGGGGGATGGAGGGCAGGGGAATCCGGGAAACTGAGAAGTGTGTAACTTTCGAACGGATGATCGGATTGTAATGAAACTTCATAACTCAAGAGAATATATATCTGTAATGTCCCGTTTAAAGTCTTGACCGAATTCGGTAGCCAGGGGGGAGTTGGGGGGGGGGAAGACCGGAAATTTCAAGAAACGGTTAGAATGGAGGGATCGGAGTGAAACTTGCTGGGAAGAACAAGCATCAATCAAATCATCTTGACACATGCAAGTGCCATATGAGCTTACAGCTCTTATTGTTTTTTTTACAATACTCGCAAATTTGGTTATTAACCAAATTTGCGTATGATATGATAACTAATATATATATATATCTGTTTATATATATCTGTATTTAAAAGCTATGAAACCATATACAGAAAAAAAACAAGCTCAAAATAATTAACAACCATTCAACCTCACTTAATATCGTACCGACCTATCGATTTTCTACTAAACTAATAACTTTTTATGGCACTTGCCCTTCGGCCAAGCGCCATATAGCGATTGCAATTTCTGTCCGTCCGTCGGTCTGTCTGTCTGTCGGTCGGTCGGTCCGGGTTTTGCTAGTTCGGGCACTTCTACATAAGCTAGGACGATGAAACTTGGCAGGCATATCATGGACCCCAAATGATTAAGTTGGAAATATTCACTTCTCCGATCCGACCATCGTTGGGGGAATGGAGGGAGGGGGAATCCGGAATCTTGAGGAATTTATAACTTTTGAACGGGTGAACGGATAGCAATGAAATTTGATATTTGGAGAGATCTAGTGTCTCAGACGACCCACTTAAAATCCGGACCGGATCCGGTGACTTTGTGGGGAGCTGGAGGGGGGAACCGGAAATCTTGGGAAACGCTTAGAGTGGAGGGATCGGGACGAAACTTGGTGGGAAGAACAAGCACAAGTCCTAGATACATCATTGACATAACCGGACCGGATTCGGGCACTGTGGGGGGAGTTGGGGGGGGGGCGGAATTCGGTAATCCCGCGAGTTCGGTACTAGGACGATGAAATTTGGTAGACCTATCAGAGACCCGAACTGAATTCCTTAAGAATAGTCGTTTCCCCGATCCGACCATCGTAGGGGGAGTGGAGGGATGGGGAATCCGGAAATTAGTAACATGCATAACTTTGGAAAGGGTAATCGGAAGTGCATGAAACTTGACAAGTGTCAAGAACAAGTGCTTCTGATGTTCCTTTTCAAATCCGGACCGGATACGATACCTGGGGGGAGAGTTGGAAGGGGGCACCGGAAATCTTCTGAAAGGTTCAGATTCGAGGGATCGGGATGGAACTTGGTGGGAAGAACAAGCTTAAACCCTAGATACATTACTGACACAACAGAACTGTATCGTGTCACGGTGGGGGGAGTTGGAGGGGGTTTACCGGAATTCCGGTGATCTCGAGTTAGGGTACTTCCAGATGTGCTAGGTCCATGAAACTTGGCAGGCATTTCAGGAATTCTACCATGTTGACTTGAAAATAGTCCCTTCCCCGATCCGATCATCGTGGGCGGAGTAAAGGGGTGGGGAATCTGGAATCTAGTGACATTCACAATTTTGGAATGGTTGATCGGACGTGCATGAAACTTGGTAAGTATTAAGAACAAGTGTCTTGGATGTTCAGTTTCAATTCTGGACCGGATCTGATCACTGGGAGGGGGGGCTGGAGGGGGCACCGGAAATCTGGTGGATCTCTTAAAGTCGAGGCATCGGGGTTGGACTTGGTTTGAAGAGCAAGCGTAAATCCTAGATGCATTCCTGACAAAACAGGACCGGATCGTGTCACGGTGGGGGAAGTGGAGGGGTTTTCCCGGAATTCCGGTGATCTCGAGCTAGGGTGCTTCCAGATGTGCTAGGACCATGAAACCTGGCAAGCCAATCAGGGACTCTAACATATTGACTAGAAAACAGTCCCTTTCCCTATCCTACCATCGTGGGGGGAGTAGAGGGATGGGGGATTCAAAATCAGGTGGCATTCAACTTAGGAACGGGTGATCGGACGTGCATGAAACTTGACAAGTGTCAAGAATGAGTGTCTCAAATGTTCAGTTTCAAGTCCGGTGTTGGTCTGATCACTGGGGGGGGGGGTTGCTGCAGGAGGACAAACTGACAAACATGCTAACTATCCCGACAAGTGCCATATGAGCTTTCAGCTCTTGTTGTAAGAAGTTCCATTTCTTTCAAGATAATAGAAAAAGAAAATGTCATCAATTGTCACGCGGTCCGTAGAAGGAGTGGGCGGCTGACATCTCGCCTGGTACAACGGACCGGTGGCTGAACTCCAAGGTAGCGTTACTTTCGGACTTGCGAGGTGGCTGAACCGATGGGCGTTGGACTGATGGTGTTTTATCTTGGTCCATGGTGGCTGTTGCATGGTTAATTAACGGTGTCTCTCAATGCGGTGGTTGACCTACTTTTGTCAACTGGTGGGTGTGTTCGTCTGATGGGTGTGTAAGCTGATTTAGGTTTCAACTTTTAGGTTTGCTAGGTGGATGAACTGACGAGTGTTGAACTGATGGAGGTTTAGCGTTGTCGAATTCGTGGTGGCTTTTGTGCGGCTCAACTGACGATGTGTTACACACCATGGTTGTATGTACGAACTATATCTTTCAGGTTCCAAATCCTACGCCTGAACGGAATAGAGAACTCAGCTACTACACTGTTTATTTGCATTACTAGACTAAAACATAAATTTTATATATACCCAACTTATATATTTTCCCTCTGATCTTTCTTCACTAAAACTTCACACAGAACTGTACTGAAACTAGTTAAATCACTCCAAAAACATACCCAAGCCAAACCCACCGGATATTCCCAGAATAACGAAAACCCCCATGAAACTAAAGACTGAAAGTTAAATCTGTTTAACCTAGACTAAATCCCAGCGTACAACAGATGGCTCAACTTACCGCTGGTTGACTGGCACGTTTTTCAACTGGCGTAATGTTTCATCTGATCGGTGGCTAAGCTGATAGGTGGTTTACCAGACAGTGTTTGTACTGACGCATTCCTAAAATGTTGCATGTGTGAGTTGGCTAAACATAATTTGTTCAACCAACGCCTGGTTCAGTAAAGGTGGCCCAAGTTCCGTATTTGCAACGTGGCCGGACGGGTGGTTGTAATGACGTCGCCCCTGAAGCTATGGAGCTGGAACCTTGGACATACAGCAGAATTTGCTAGAACATTTCTGAATACAAGAAACAGCAAAAACAACAGGATTCATTCCACCGACTGTTCAAGTTTAGTAGTCCCTAAGTTGATAGGCGGGCGATTTATTCTCAGACAATAATGCTTTTTGCCTTGAGATGGTGATGATACATAGCCGACAGATTAAAGAGTTGCCGCAGGATGCTAAGAGAGGAGAAGCCAAGAGGGGCTTAGAAGATAGGTAATGCATCACTCAGACACCGCGTTTTTTGGGCTTAGATGGGTTCCTATGTACGCTGTAAAAGTCACGCCAGGTCGTTTGCGTGATCCCCTGCGGTAAAAGGAATAAAAGGATATAGGGAAGTGTTGTCAGGTGATAAAATTTTGTTCAGTCAATCATTCGGTCACTTAGTTTTATTGGCTGGTGCTCCTTTAAGTTAATAAAGTTTGATTGGGTTGGGTGATAGAGTCCCATCCGACTGATCCTAGAAACATGGACACTTGGGGTGATGTTTGGCGTGTGGGGTAATGAGGAGAAGGTCGCTGGGGGATGCAGTATAGAGGGAAGCCCGTATCTTTAATTTTGCCTTTCGGGATTGTAATAGAAACTTGTTCTAGGCTTGTACGATGATGAATAATATTCAGCAGCTGCGTGTTCAGTTGGAAAAGATGTTTGAGCAAATGGGTGGCAACAGTCTTGAAGAAGATGCTGCCAACATCCTCAAAGACCTTCAGAAGAGCCTCAATGACGTGCTGGACGATCTTGCTCAGCTCTTCGCTAAGAGGTAAGTGTACATACTAAAAAATAAGTCTCCGTATTAAAAGGTATCCTGCTAACTCTGCGATAATCTGCCCTTCGTAGTTGTAACGTTTTGCGCCTACGACTTTTTAGCGCGTTTTGGCCAAGCCGAGTTTGCTAGTTAAGTAGCGAAACTTCGCCAAAGCTCCTAAGTCCGCCGACAATTCTTAAAAAAATCAAGGCACGGAAATCTTTAAATTGTGTTTTTCACCTGGAAAGCGAACAGGTCTATCTTGGGTTTTGGTTCTTGACCTAAGATCTTAGGTGCTTTTTTTGCTTGGCTTTCCCCCTTGTTAACCATGGCTTAGATCTACCAATTATGTACGGAATGACCCAATAACAAGATCGCTAGCTCCACGTCGCAAGTATCACGGTGTTTTGGTAAAACGTTATTTCTGAACGATTTTATCGTGAAAATATAATTACAAGTAAGAGAAAGATCGCCTGGGCAATAAAACGGAGAAGTATTAGTTTATGCTGTGCATAAAAACAAGTATAAACTGAAAAGATAGTAAATAGTAAATATTTGCTTACCACGCTCGGGAGCGTAGTAAGCATTGTAACTATGGATCTCTGTAACGGGATTGGTCGGGTTCACTCGCTGCATGATATTCTGCTGGAAAATTAGAAAAATCGTTCCGGCCTTGACGACAAGCCAGAATTCGTGACGTCATGCATAGTAACTAGGGTAAGTAGGATGGAACACGCTCTAAGGTTAGAAGAAATGCAGTAATGCTGTTGGTCTATAGTTTGAAAGTCTTTTTAACTAAAAAGAAATTCCTCATTTCCTCTGTACATAAGACTATAGCTACCAAGGGCCTCGTAATGTCTGTAGAACTGGAAAAGACGTCAACTATTTCTATCAGGTCTCTCTCTTCACTGAATTTATGTCTGCTGGTCTTGTTCTATGAAGATTGCCTTAGAGTCAGTAGCCCATGAAGGTCAGACGATGTTTGTCTTTTCCCAATTAGTTTACTCAAGTCTTCCCTTGGAGATCACCTAAGGGTATATTTATGTTGAAATGAACGTAGATATGCTGCTGGATAGGTTGGCCTTTTCGAAAATGATTCTGAAAGCAAGGAGGGTCTTGTGACAGTTGGTAGGAACAGTTGGTATGACCGTTGGTAGGTTTTTTCACTAACCCACTCTACATCTGTGAAATGCGAGAATACCTTTCGGGTTCTTTATAACAATGCATTCCGGTGGCTACATGGTCTACCTTCGAACTGTAGTGCTTCCGGGATGTTTGTTGGTGAGGGTCTTCCTTCTTTTTGGGAACTCAGGCGTCGGTCTATCTTCTCTCTTCAGACCCGGATCCTTCGGTCTAGCAATCCACTCCTTGTGATTCTCTCGGGCCCATGCGGCTATCGTTACCTGTGTGGATGGCATGGAACCGTGAGCTGTATTCAGCATTTGATGTTGGGTAGATTATTGTTTTTATATTTTTGACCACCCCCATTGTTAGTTGTTAATATTTATTGTTAGTTGTTTAGTATGGCCCAAGTTGGCCGTTTTGATAGATTAAAAAAAACAAAAAAAACGCAGGAACAGCTCAGTTAGGTCCGATATCTTCATACAGGACAACCAAACCACCGAAAAGATTCCGTGCGGAAGTGATGGACGTACCACGTATCAGTCTTCCAGCTAAGAAACGCGAAAATGCTAAACGGGTCGCCGTCACTACCCCCACCCGTCGATTCACCCACCCGTCAATACACCCAATCTAAAAATCCGTCGATTCACCCAACCGTCGATTCACCCAAACGTCGATTCGCCCAACGTCGATTCGCCCAACCGCTGATTCGCCCAACCGCTGATTCGCCCACCCGCTGATTCACCCACCCGTCGATTCGCCCACCCGTCGATTCGCCCAATGTCGATTCACCCAACGTCCTGTTGCTTGAGCGTCGATTCGCCCAATTCTATGATCCGTCGATTCGCCCACCCGTCATAAGACCCAAAATATCCGTCACAACCCCCACTTTTTCCGACGGTTTGCCTACCCGTCACAAGACCCAAGAAATCCGTCGATTCGCCCAAAAAATCCGTCACAACCCCCACTTTTTCCGAAAGTTCGGCTACCCGTCACAAGACCCAAAATATCCGTCGATTCGCCCAATTTTCAAAACCGACCTTTGATCCAGCGCGGCTCTTTTCATTGAACGCGATGGAACAAAGCGACTGAGTCACAGGGGAGTAATTAAGAAGGATACAATACCGTCCGATGTAAATAAGGGTGAAAACTAGTCAATACAACTTGAGCCAGAATGATGAGAAGCATGATATAAGACCTCGGTGCTGATAATGAAAGAGGAAATGGAGGATGAATGCAAGAGTAAAATATCAATGAGCTACCATGTTTTTAAGTACAACATGTACCGAAAGCGGTAGGCTACATGTTGCGATTATTTGGTCGGTTAAAGGAAATTATAACGCCACACGATCATTCGATTCTCAATAGATTAAAATTTGACTGGTACTTCTTTGGTCGGCAGACTCGACCCAAAGTCGGCTAGAAGTTGGGCGGCAGGAATACCAAAGGTTCCGACGGAAACCCAGAGGAGAATATTTATGAAACTATTACAGCTGGAATACTGAAGCTCCAAGGGATATTCTGATCCATTTTATGCTTCCTTATATATGACCCTTGTCGGATGAATCGGAAATTGTACTAATTAGTGGGTAGCTTTACAAGCTTCTGCAGAACAGCTGGCCGACGACAATTATAAGTCAACTTTTTCACTTAAGTTATTACCGGATTTCTTTTGTTGTTCCGGGCTGAACCTGATTTTAGCTGAATCGGTCCAGCAGGAAAAATGGACTGACGCCCATAATGACCATGATCACAACGCCCACGACTCAAAATGCCCACGACTCAAAATGCCCACTATTCAAAATGTCCACGATTCAAAATGCCTACGACCCAGCCCACGGTTCAGAATGCCCACGATCGTACAGTTTGAGGTGTTCAGGCCGTAGTAAATTGGACCTAGTGATGAATGTGAAACGAAAGGCGCGGACCGAGTATCAGGATGGCGATAATCGTGCATTGAAACTGTTCAGTTACAATGTAATTTCGAATTCTGAAAATAGAAATGAAACACCAACAGTGAGCTCAAAACTGTTATTTTTAATGATTCTTACCTTCAGGGTGCAAGGTTTAGATCGCCATTTATTCGTACTTTCGCGCAAATCATTCTAGTTTGATGAATTATAAAATAATCCTTTCATAATTTTCCGTAGTAATCCTGTCCCTTTTAATCTCGCTTTCCGTTGTCCCAGATCATTTTGACCTCCCCTACCGACAGTTAGTCGTCGGCACTTTGAACCAGGACGATATTAGCCTTCCCGGAGAGCATTTTCAACTGTCGGAATGACATTTTTGACAATTTTGATTTCACCCTGAATTACGGCATTTTGAGTCGTGGGCATTGGGAGGTGGGCAAAAAGATCGTGCTGATTTTGGGAACCACCCGAAAAACGTCTATAATATCCCCATTTTTGTTTGTTTAGGGTTTTCATGCCCCTATCTCGGCACTCTGATCGGTTCTGGTCAAACTTTTACAAGACATTATTTACCGTTTTTCAACGGCACGAAAATATGTGTGTTAATTCTCCAGCCTGATACTTGGCCTTAGAACAAAGCTTTTATCAAGTAAGGGAAAACTGGAATATCCAGTATCCAGTTTCACAGAAGTGCGAAAAGTATAACAAGTAGATCGCCAGATTGCGTGTGGAATTGATGAAAAACTCATTTGCGGGAGGTTTTAAAGTGGGGAAGACATTGCCGGAAAATGCTTGGCTCTAATGAGACTTGTCGTAAGAGCTGATGAGCTAATTGACCCGTTTCTAGGTCCGAACCGTAACTGCCTGTGGTTAGGATGTTGAAAGGGCATGTTGTGGCCATACCCCCTCCTCCCCCCTCCAGCTTCCCCTCATGTAAGGCGGATGGTCTTACTAGCATCAAAAATTACATATCTGTGACGTAATTTAGTTCAATAACAAATAACACTTCGCTACACTTGTGATATTTTCTGTTATGATTTCGCAATTGTTGGGTACATACTGAATATTATAACTCTTGGGAATCACGAGAATGTATTGTTTGGTAATTTTTTTTGCACTTGGCTGTGATTATGTGCACTTTAAGGGCGCTAGAAATTCTTTTGTAATCAAAACCCTTGACAAAAAAATTATCATGGGCCCTTTAGGATCATGAATATATATGGTTGGTCAAAAGTATTTTTTTTTACTTTTCGGTTAAGATGCGCACTTTAAGGGTGCAGAAATTCATTTCTAAGCAGAACCTTTTGGCAAAAACTATCATGTGCTCATGGGGATCATGAAAATGTAGGTTTTGCTGAAAAGTATTTTGTGTACTTTGCGGTTAAGATGAGTACTTTAAGGGATGGTCGGACCTGGGAAGTGACAATTTCTAAGCCAATCTTGTCAAGTCTCTAATGTTCCAGCCATGTTTTGTCGTCCTAGCACATCTGGAAGTAGCCTACATTAAATTGCGGCCACCGGAATTCTGGATCCCCCTTCAACTCCCCCAGAGTGACCGAATCCGGTCCGGTTCTGTCACTGATGTATCTAGGCCTTACGCTTGTTCTTCCCACCAAGTGTTATCCCAATCGCTATATTCGAAGCGTGTCACAAAATTTCCGGCCCCCCCCCCCCGGCTCCCCCACATTGATCGGATCCTGTCCGAACTGGAAATGGGACATCTGAGACATGAGTTCTTTCCGAATATCAAGCTTCACTGAGATCCGATCACCCGTTCAAAAGTTAGGCATACCTGAAGATTCTGGATTCCCCCTCCCTCCACTCACCCCACGGTGGTCAAATCGGAAAAACGGCTGTTCTTAGAGGACCTGCCTTACCTATAATACTAACGCAACCTACTTTCATAATCACTCCATATATTTCTAAGCCCGGAGACCCCAACTTTGTACGGTACATTCTAGCCCCTCTAATAAAACCATGCTGATTTTCTCACTTGCTGTGTCTTGCTGCCTTCGATGTGGATCACGCTGTCGACGGTTGTCTGCGACAAGATTTTCCATCAGGAAAACCGGTTATGTAAATTTTTTCCCTGTCTTCGCTACAAGTCAACGGGTCTCGGAAAAGGCTTAAAACAGCAAAAGCCGTGGGTTATTTGTTGGAAGCACAGCCTAGTTTTAAAGTATTAAAATATTTTAAAATACTTTAAGTTGAAGAGTAAATAGTGCGAGGGGTCCTTTAAGTTAAAATTGTGGAGTCGCTAACTGCTTGCCAAGTTTCATCGTCCCAGCACATGTGTAAGCATCTTCAGTCGGGATCACGGTAATTCTGGAACCCTCCCTCCAACTCCCCCCACAGTGCTCGGATCCAGTCCGGTCTTTTAACTATGTATCTACGGCTTGTGCTTGTTCTTCCCACCAAGTTCATCCCGATCCGTCCACTATGAAGATGTCACACGATTTCCGGCTCCATCCTCCAACTCCCCCCCCCCCCCCCAAGTCGCCGGATCCATTCCGGACTTGAAGGGAGACATCTGAGACAAGAGGTCTTTCCAAATACCAAGTTTCATTAAGATCCGATCACCTGTTCGAAAGTTATGCATGCTGCTAAATTCCGGATTCCGCGGTCTCCCCTCCCCCCCCCCCCCCCCCCCATGGTCGGATCGGGCAGATGACTATTCTCAAGTTGGTTTGGTCGGGTCCCTGATATACCTGCCAAGTTTCATCGTCCTAGCACGTCTGGAAGTACACTAACTTGAGGACAGTGGCATGACTTGAGCGGAGCTGCAAGTGCCATAAAAACGGTAGCTCTTTTTTCTGATGTTTTACTCTTGCATTCATCCTCTTTTTGATGCTTCTGATCAATCTGCCCCAAGCTATATTTACTAGTTTTCACCCTTATTTACATGGGACGGTATCGTAACCTTCTTAATTACTCCCCTGCGACTCAGTCGCTTTCTGATACCGCGTTCAATGATAAAGGCCGCGCCAGGTCAGCGGTTGATTTTGAAAATTGGGCGAATCGACTGATATTTTGGGTCTTGTGACGGGTAGGCGAACTTTCGGAAAAAGTGGGGTTTGTGACGGATTTTTTGGGCGAATCGACGGATTTTTTGGGTCTTGTGTCGGGTAGGTTAACTGTCGGAAAAAGTGGGGGTTGTGACGGATTTTTTGGGTCTTATGACGGGTGGGCGAATCGACGGGTGGGCGAATCGACGGGTGGGCGAATCGACAGATTTTAGAAGTGGGTGAATCGACGCTTCACGAAACCGAGGTTGGGCGAATCGACGGTATGCGAATCGACGGGTGGGTGAATCGACGGGTGGGTGAATCGACGGGTGGGTGAATCGACGGGTGGGTCAATCAGCGGGTGGGCGAATCAGCGGGTGGGCGAATCGACGGATATTTTGGGTCTTGTGACGGTTAGGCGAACTGTCGTAAAATGTGGGGGATGTGACGTATTTTTTGGGTCTAATGACGGTTGGGCGAATCGACGGGTGGGCGAATAGACGGGTCCCCCTCTCAATTGGGTCATCGAAAGGGTAGAGATTTGTCTGCATTTTGGCTTTGGAGTCACCTGGCTCTTTTTCTTCTTTCCAGCTAAGATGGATACTTGGCGGCATGTCTGGGCGATTTGAGGTTCCGTACTTCGGTGATAGATGTTCCTTCAGCCCAAGCTGACTGCGAATCATATTTGACAATGTAAAACGATTACGTCAGGATCGACTAAAACCAGGAAGGGCATGGGCATACTAAAACGACGAAGGAATTCAAGGCTGCGAAAAAATGGAACGCTGCACCGTTCCCTTCCTCTGTTTAGTATTCTTCGAAGGGTCGGCAACTTTTCAAACTCAAAGTTCACCCTCCCTTCCTCGTTTTAGTATCCTGGCATGGGTAGGCATTAAGTTCAGTGAGGGGTCAGCAACTATCAAAATTGTAATTCACCTTTTCATTTCTAGTTCAGACGGATACTACAGGATATTAAAACGAGGAAGGGATGGTGAACTTTGAATTTGGAAAGTTGCCGACCCCTCAAAGAATACTAAACAGAGGAAGGGAACGGTGCGGCTTTCCAGTTTTGAATTCTGGCGACAGCCTTCTTTGTTTTAGTATGCCCTTCCTGGTTTTAGTCGATCCCGAATACGTCAGCTACATATTATTACAGCTTAAGGAAGAAGTTTTTCTACAAGTTTGTTTTCCAGCTTGAGCGACTGAGCCGGAAGAGGACCCTTTCCAATACCTTAAATTACCTTAAACTACCTTAAATCGTAAATGCCAGCGAAAGGTAATCCTGTCGTGCTCTGGCTCAGTGATGGATGGAGAGGGCCGCATCTTGGGAATCCCATGCAGTTTTCAAAGGCTTCCGGGTCCAGTCTTTGTCAACCGATGACTTGGAGGCCTCCACACTATCTGCCATGACAGTGTTTTTACTGAGGGAATTCCATAGCGGTACCACTCGATTAGTAAGAAATTGGTTTCGCTTCTTGGTTGTCGCTCTCTTCCGGAAAAACTTCTTGGAGTGTCCTCGGGTTCGGGTGTTCTGTTCTAGCTGGAACAGGTTGGTGTCTGTCTCCAAGAGTTTGTGTGCCATAATGACGTCACCACGTCTGCGACGGTAGCAAAGGGTTGGCAGGTTGGCTTCGTTAATCTTGTTTGATAGTCCAGGGTGCTATATCCTTTGATGCATTTAGTGACTCTTCTTTGTACAGACTCAAGTGCTGCCTGATCCCCCTTGTTTATTAGTGTTGCTACGCACATCCCAAATTCGACCCTTGGTCGTACCAGGTCTTTGTATAGTTTTGTTATTACTTGTCGCGATCGAGAGCTAAATGTCCTTTTGATCAGGCCAAGGGTCGGGAAGGATGTTGCAACTACTGCTTGGGTGTGTTGGCTGAACTTGAGGTCTTCATCTAACAGAATGCCCAGGTCTTTCTCTTGTCCTATGGAGATTATTTCCTGTCTAGTGTCATTTTTGCTAGTCATGGAGTATTTGTGTCTTGTTTTTTTCCCCGAAGTGTAATGATCTGCACTTCTGGACGTTGAACTCTAGTTGCCAGGTTGTTACCCATTTTGAGAGTTGTCCAGGTCACACTGAAGGCTGGTGATTTTGGTGAGGCTATCTACAGGATCTATGATTTTTGAGTCGTCGGCAAATGGCTGGTCTTATTTCTGATAACTCTAGGGGCATCGTTAATAAATATATCAAAGCACGAATCTTACTAGAAATGGATCCCCATGAAATGGATCAGAAAAAACCTTTTCGAAAACACAATTACTTTCCACCTGAAACTAGCGATTCTCTTGTTAGTGCTTGTCGATTATATCCAGCCTTCCTGCCCTCCGACGCGGCTGCTGGGCGCAAAACGTTTGAAAACTGAACGTGCCTTGGTTAAAAAGTGGAAAAACTAAGCAAATAAAAGAAGTAATAAACCGAAGATTATCACATCCTTATATGTGAAAGAGTTGTCAGCGGACGTTGAAGATTCCGGCAAACTTTCCGTTGGGTGACGGAAAACTCGGCAACGAAATAGGGTAAATTCGTAGTTACGAAACGAAACAATGGAGAAAGGTAGGGATTTTAGAAGCTTATGATTCCATATGGGAGCTAAGTATTTTATAAAAGGCAAAATAAGCAAGAGGGGTCCTTTAAAGTGGGTTGGGCCCAGAACCGTGCCCTGCGGGACTCCACTTGTTACGTTACTCTTTCCTGAGAAGAATGCCATACCCTGGTCTCCATATGTCTTAACGGCCTGAGTTCTTTCTGTCAAAAACTGCATGATCCAGTCTGTGACATCTTGATGTATTCCGATCCCCTCCAGTTTTATCTTCAGCCTTTTATGGCAAACTTTTTCAAATGCGTTTGCAAAGTCAAGTAGAATTAGGTCAACTGGTAGATTCTGATCGAGCAGGCCAGTTACATAATCGTAAGCATCAATAAGGGTCGAAATATAGCTCTAATAAAATGTAGCCGACGCATCCGTGTTACATTGTCAAACCGGATCCCTCGTTCAAAAGTAATACATACGTCAATATTCGGGATCCCCCCCCCCCCGCTCCTACAATGGTCGAATCGGGAAGTGAGGATTTCCAAGTTAGTTTGGTCGAGGTCCTAACATGCCTGCCAAGTTTCCTCGTCCTAGCACATCTGGAAGTACCCTAACTTGGAATCACCGGAATTCTCCCCCCTCCCCTAGGACTCCCCCCCCCCCGCACACTCCACGGGTCCTGTCCGGTCGCGTCAACTATCTCACTAGAGCTTGTGCTTGTTCTTCCGACCAAGTTTCATCCCGACCGAGTTAGTTTGGTAGCGTCCCTCATAAGCCTGCCAAGTTTCGTCGTCCTAGCACATCTGGAATTACCCGAACTTTCGATCACCGGACTGACCGAGAGACCGGCGAAAAAGTGATCGGTATATGGCACTTGGCCGGAAGGCAAGTGCTATAAAAACGGGAAAACGTCTATGAAGGTAGATTCTTTCGGCTATTGTTTTACATAATCGGGTTGAGTTCGATTAGGGCCTTGAAAAGTATAGCCTGGAAAGAGATTCTTACCGGGTAAAGTCTAGACTCTACACCTACCATTCGCTAGTCCGTTATTGGTGTTGCAGTAAAATTGAATTTAATTGAAACAATCGAATGGTAAAACTAGTCATCAAGTCCATCTTGACCGTAAAGCCGTCGCTCCTATATTTCTTCTGCCAATCCAAAACTTGCTTCAAGACTGTTTAACTCGAAACAGCGAGCTCTTTGGAAGCGAATCATACACTATTTTAGGAAGTCGGAGATCCCTCTTCCATGAAGATGGGGCACCATTTCCATGCCAGAAACTTTCTGCCACTTTTTCTGAACTTTTGGAACAAGACTATAGGATTTTTTTTGTCCTTCAACATCTGCACGGCGAAAGAAAGAAAACAAAAGTTTTTCCCATGTTTTTGCTAAAGAAAGAGGGGGGGGGCTATTCGTGTTGAAAAGAAAGAAAATTAGGAAATGAGACAAGTTAATTGGAATCTTGTAGCTTGTTTTAGTGAGGTGGAGTTAATGAACTTTATTGTTTAAAGGTAAGCAATGTAGTGCAGACCGGAAAAAATGTAAAGTGGAACAAGAAAAAGTTGGTTCCTTGGTAGGAAAAGCAGGGGTGGGAGTAGGCTAACCAAATCGTGAAGCTGTAAGTGTGAAACATCCTGGTGGGCCCAAATCCTTTATGTGATGCTGTAAATTATGCCTTCAAAATGAACATCTTCCAGTAGGCCTCGACTCTTCTTGTAATGAAGTAATGAATACTTTTTTCGGGGGGAGGGGGGAGTCACACATATTTTTACCAGCGTCCACCAGTACGAACCTTTCATTTTTACCTGTTGCAAGTTTATTTTGGCAGGACTTGACTCTTCTTGTAATTAATACTTTTTCGGAGGGGGGGGGGTCACACATATTTTTACCAGCGTCCACCAGCACGAACCCTTTAATTTTTGACCTGTTGCAAGGTTTTTTTGGCAGGACTGGACTCTTCTTGTAATGAATACTTTTTCCGGGGGGGGGGGGGGGGTCACACATATTTTTACCAGCGTCCGCCAGTACGAACCCTTTCATTTTTGACCTCTTGCAATTTTTTTTTTTGCAGGACTGGCTCTTAAAAGTAGGTACGGGGAAGGACGAATCTATGTGATCTAGATAAAGCAGAAACCTAGTTATATGGTAAAGCAGATAATAGGAAATAAATAATTAGTTCTGACCAGGCCAGTCAGCATTGATGATAGACTTTGGCCCTACATGGTCCCGTTGTCTGTCTGTTTTTTGGAATCCCAAAACGTAAGTGACGGAACCCATGATTCGTAGAGTTGTCCATCTGTCAGTTCGTCCGTCTGTCCATCTGTTAGCATGATAATTCTCGAAGGGGTTGAGATATTTTATTCTAACTTGGCACGAGGACTCTATGGGTCAAAGTATGGGATCGACTAAAACCAGGAAGGGAAGGGAACGCGAGAAAAGCAGGAAGGCATACTAAAACCAGGAAGGGCATACTAAAACGAGGAAGGGCATACTAAAACGAGGAAGTCTGTCGCCAGAATTCAGAACTGGAAAGGTTCCCTTCCTCTGTTTAGTATTCTTTGAGGGGTTGGCAACTTTTCAAATTCAAAGTTCACCACCCTTCCTCGTTTTAGTATCCTGACATGGGTAGGCATGAAGTTCAGTGAGGGGTCGGCAACTGTAAAAATTGTAATTCATCTTTTCATTTCTCGTTCTGACGGTAAGCGACTAAAATCCTCCGAGTCCAGCGAGGGGTCGGCAGCTAAGATATTTCAAGTCCACCATTTCCTTCCTCGTTTCAGTACCTCAAAAGTATTAGAACAAGGAAGGAAACTGGAAATGTTAAATTAGTCTTCTTTGAGGTATTTTAATATTCTCAGTTCCCTTCCTCGTTTTCGCACTTTCAAGGTACCAAAACGAGGAAGGAAATGGTGGACTAGAAATATCTTAGTTGCCGACCCCTCGCTGGACTCGGAGGATTTTAGTCGCCTACCGTCAGCACGAGAAATGAAAAGGTCAATTACAATTTGTATAGTTGCCAACCCCACACTGAACATAATGCCTACCCATGTCAGGATACTAAAACGAGGAAGAGATTGGTAACTTTGAATTTAAAAAGTTGCCTGCCCGTCAAAGAATACTGAACAGAGGAAGGGAACGGTGCGGCTTTCCAGTTTTGAATTCTGGCGACAGCCTTCCTCGTTTTAGTATGCCGTTCCTGGTTTTAGTATGCCTTCCTGCTTTTCTCGCGTTCCCTTCCCTTCCTGGTTTTAGTCGTTCCCTCAAAGTATATCTCAATTTTGAAGATATGGGCTCTGTAGCTCTACATTTAGGGGTGGGGGAGGGGTTTCAAATTCCGAATATGAAAATTATTTTCTTAACGGACAAGTAGTTCACCTGGAATCCGGGTAAGACCGGAAAACTTGTGAAAGGTAGGCTAAAAGTTTAATCTAAAGTTGATTAGATGTTCGATACAGGGTTAGAGAGACATGCTGAACCCGAATATAAAGTTAATTTTCTTGCCGTATAATTGGTTCACCCGGAATCCTGCAAAACCGGAAAATCTTTGAAAAGTTAAAGTTTAATTTGAAGTTGATTAATGGGGTAAGGAGACATGCTGAATCCGAATATGAAATTATTTTCTTGCCGGTCAAGTAGTTGGCCCGGAATCCGGCCAGAACCAGACATTTACCATGAAGTTTAGAGCCCAATGATATAGTCGATATAGGGTGAGGAAACATGCTGTTGCAGCTTTCTAACATACTAAAGACTGATTAAAGCTTCGGTATCGGGGTAAGGAGACGTGCTGAATCCAGTTTTAACTTTATTTCCTTGACGGATAAGCTGGCATAATCTGCCAAAACCCGGAAATCAGGATCGAAAGGTTCGCCTCTCAGTGTCACCAGTTCTTTTGCTCTGCATGCAGTTCGCTTAGAGTAGCCTACTGCTAAAAGGAGCCATTTGGTCAAGTAGTCAAGTTGGTCTGAAGTCGATTAGAGATGAGATGCTGGAGTAAACCTGCATTTTGAATCCATATCTGAAATTGGTTATAGGTTATAGCAAAATGTTAAAGGGGTTTGGCAAAGACAGGAAATCTACTAGATTCGCTTGTCTGGATCAAGTGGTCCAATAAATATTCAATATTTGGGATCCCATCGAAACCATTGGTCTTGTTGCTCAAGCGATAGAGTTAGTAGAGTTTCAGATAGAAAGTGCAAGTTAGACTGATACCTTCTTTTTATCATTCCCCTGGTATTTTTCTGTAATGGAAATGGAAAGAACACACTAAACTATAATTATAATAATTATAATTATAGTTATAATTCTGACGGCCGTGCACAGTATAAATAAACAACTAATATAGAAAATCAAAAACTAAGAAACAGTACTTCTCGACTAGAGTGTTTTATGCAAAAAATTACCCAAAGAAACGATCGCCCTTGGTGACATGGCTCGTAGGATACAGAGCAAAATAACACTAGGGATTAGCGTCAAGACCTATTCTTTCCTTGCTTCGCAAACGGGCCATACTCATGGCGCCGCCCACTGCGCTTACGGGACTTCAAGCGAGACAAACTTGCGGGTTTAAAAATTTCTAGTAAAGCTAAGAAGCGGTCTGCACATATCGAGGAAATAGGGGAGGTTGTGTCTTTTTTTGCCGTGTTCGAAGTTATTGGAGCGAGACAAACTTGCGGGTTTAAAAATTTCTAGTAAAGCTAAGAAGCGGTCTGCACATATCGATGAAACAGGGGAGGTTGTGTCTTTTTTTGCCGTGTTCGAAGTTATTGGAGCCAGCGCTGGTGCACGACCGACTGCGTTTCTGTAGGAACGTTCACTATCGCTGGTGGTGCTAGTGTCGCTGCTGTTCGAGTGTGTGTCACTTTTTTCAAGTCTTGGCGCTACTGACTAGTGTTATTTTGTTCTGGTAGGATATCAAGAAGCTGCCAACCATTCCAGCACCACAATGAGATCAAATGCGAAAGCTCTTGGCATCTGGAAATAAAGTTGTCTAGACCAATCTAGACTTACTGATAATTCACGAAAATGTCGACGAAGGTGGACTCGGACGCGATTGCCAATCGAAAACATTCGCTAAGCGATGCAAACCAATAAGTTGGCAGCTAGTCGTAATAGGGTGAAGCGTTTTTTCCGCTAAAGCATTGTCCAAATACTTGCAGGAAGCTGAATAGCGCTAAATGCGATGTTTACGTCTAAATACCCACGCCTGTTCATATAGGAACTCAATAGGTTCTTATCGATGTAGTATTCGGTGCTGCCACGCTGATCTATTTTTCGAGCTTCTAAAGATCAGAAAATGTTTTCTTAAGTATACGTGTACAATCTGACGCCCTTTATATTGTAAAACGCCATTAAATTAACGGATGGACAGGCATTGGTCCTCCAACTAACAATAAGCAGTCGTAACAGAACAAAACGTGTTCTTCTGAAGAAAAATTGTTTCTTAAGCTTCCAACAAAGTAGAACTTAAGTGCTTCCCGTGGCAACCCTGGCGACGATGCTCTTTTCCTCGGCCCGCTGGCGGAACCAACCAAGCGATCTGATTGGCCCTTCATAAGCGAGAATAGAACACGGGTCTATTCTCCTTATTCGCCTTATTACAGCGCGCCCCGAGGAATCTGTAGTAAGCCTTATACGCCCTTATACACCTTACAACACTTATTTGGACAATGCTTAAGGCTACGTGCTCTCCGCAAAAACCTCAAGATGAGTCATCTTACGTTGCCAAAAAACAGTGGGCGATGGTTCATCATGGCTATTACAAACAGGTCCATTAGACTTTGACAACCTTTCTATATCAGGAGGGGGGCTTTCTATCTTGAATCCCATTAGTTCTTCCGACCTTTTGCAAATAGAACCTTGGACAGCTCGTTAGGTCATGACATAAAAGAGAAGACGTGATTCCTTCTCCATCGTATATTCTTGGGAGAGTGATCAAGAATTCTATCTGGAAAAAACGCTAATCAGCTGTGAATCTGTAAAATGATCGATAAGATTATCCTGAGGGAATTTAGCTAAAAAGGCGAATATTTTACTGGGGGAAAGAGAACTTGATCTGCAAAATGTCTAGAAGGTTGGGAGATGCTAAGCACGCCCTTGCTGAACTAAGCTGTACCTTACACTGTCAGAAGTTTCATAACAGATAACACGAGGATACGCGGTTTCAACAGATAATTCGTAACAGATAACACTTTGGATGTTATCTGTTGTGTTTCAGAATGTTACGCGTAATAAGCGCTACCATCAGGAAGAACCGAAAAACCGCCAAAAAGTATCTGCTGAGTTTTCCGACATCATGACGATAAGGAATAAAGTCAGTAAATGCTTTTTTGGCTCTTCCTATCAAAGCTTGTTTTGCATAACATTTCATGCATAACGTTTTCAAACACAACAGATAAAATCCGAAGTGTTATCTGTTACGCATTATCTGTTGAAACCGCGCATCCTCATGTTATCTGTTATGAAACTTCTGACAGTGTAGCTCCAAACGTAAATAGATTGTCGACATTGTATACCGTCGTTCTGTAAAGTAATAAACCCTTCACGGTACCTAACAAGAACCTGTAAGGATACGCTAGAATGAACGACTTGCATAATGCAAAAATCTCCTCGAAGACGAACGGGAGTTCAATATTTGGAACAATAATAACAATAAACTATTTAAATCCCACAATTCTACAGAGGCAAGTGGAGCAAACACAGAAAAGGAAAGAAAAGTACTCAAAATAATTGAACATGTATATATATATATCTGTATTGAAAAACCCAAAGGCCATATACAGGTTAAACAAACAACTCATAGGAAACTAAACAAAATAACAAACTAAGAAACAGCACTTCTCAACTAGAGTGGTGTATAGTGGTACCAACTTCTCTGAAATATCTGTAACTCACTGTAATTCTATTACGATGCCAAAGGGGGAGATAAAGCAGGAATAAAGCTATTCGGAGAGAAAAAAGGTCTCTCTGTTAAGAAGAGGGTAAAGTCCAGAAACATAGACGATGGAATGATAGCAAAAAAAAATTATAAGCAAAAAGTAGATCACACTAGTGTTTTTCTTTAGTGCATAGGTCAGCATGTTAGAGGTCCTCAAGCGGGGGAGAACAGGGGACCAAAGGCTGTGGCTAAAGTCCCCCAATACGGAAGAAGTAGCAGATTTAAAAGTCATCAAACATGTGGTTGCAGTGTGCTGGTAGCCTCTAGGCGGAGAAGCCATATACGTGGGGGATTTTATTTCCTTTTCCTGGCAAAACCGCTATAGATAGATGGATCGATATTTATAGTGTTCGGCTTTCGCCATAAACATTCACTACAAAAAGAAAAGAAAGATAAAAATATCAGGGCTAAACAACAACATCCCAGCCATCACTCGAGCAGTTCTTGGTTAATCTTCAGGTTTGAGGAGAGTGGGTCAATTGCATGTTTAACTAGCACATAATAACACACATTACAACACACATTATAGCGCCTACCGTAAGTTTGTTAACAAGCATTTCTTGTTCAGTAGCGCCTTTCTGTTGCGGAAGCTCCGCCTTCATCAGTATAGCATGAACCATTTTCCATTCAGTGCTACGTTACAGAAGAAGGCGTTTGACAAACCGAAAGTATATTCACGCCCAGTTTTGCCCACGCCATCGCATGACTAGGGTCCGTGCGACGAAGACAAACAAGTTTTAATTTTTTTTTTTTTTTAAGCACAATATTAACTTTGCGCGAAGTGTAACAGGCTTATCATTTTTTGCTCCATATTCAAGGCTAACGACATTGCGTGCTTCTTGTCACTGAAAATATTTAAAAGAAAACGCTTCCGACTACACCCTTTCAAAGTAGAGCTCAAACCTGCATTATTTTATCGTTACATTTCTCAGTTAATCGCAAGCCGAATTTCGTTCCTTTAAGCCTATTTTTCTTGGGCATAGTATTTTTATCCGCTCAGTTGTTTGTGGAAGATTCGTTAACATGTGAGCGGATTAGAAGACGCTGTTCTTTATTCTCTAGAAACGGAGCTTCCTCAGACATGTATATTAGTAGCTCAGGAAAAGGTAGCAGTAGAACGAGGGGTTACCAACTATCGATCACACTCTGTACCGGGGAGTCGGGCACATTCGAAAATTTTGCTCCATAGACGGTTCGAATTCTGCTGGGACTTTGTCAGTTCAGCAAAATCTAGCTGAGTTCAGTTTGCTAAATTCCTGTTGGTTCGAGTAAATTTCAAGACTCTGCATCCCTTTATTATGCTTGAGTCCACCATCCTTTCTAGACTAACTTGGATGATTCCACCCCTTCCGCCGACCCCTCATAATTTTTCACGCGAGAATTTGAAAAGAAGGCATGTAATGACACCTAGTGAGAGTTCGCAACTCCAGAGCATAAAATAAGGCACGTTCGAATGTTGCTCCTGCCCTTCGTTATTTTTCACACAAACATGTGTGAAAATATGAATCAGTCAAAAACATGAGTCCGTTTCGAGGACTCTTTCGAGGAAGGCATAGACGCTGCGTACCTGCTGGTGCCAGCATGCGTTAGTTTAGTATGCCGTGCTTCTTTTACAGTACTCGTGCTCTCCTGCACCATGCCGTGCCTTACCCTGCCTTCTTTTAGTCGATCCGGGGAAAGAGAGGAGAGCATGCTACTGGTCTTTAAACTAATCAACTCAAAATGTTTCCCCTTGCTCTTCACTCCCGACTGCCAATCGCTGGCCAAACAAAAGCTATACTCTATCTCTCCTTGCCGATGCAAATTCTCCGGCCTCTCCGGGTACCTAGCGGAAGAAAGGCGGAAATGGTGTCTCAGCTGCTCCCAAAGATCGCCATGATTGTTTGACACAGGATTTGAGTCGTTGAGTTTGAGTCGTTACGGAGACGCTTACTCCTTCCTGAGGATCACTGGCGTGTTTTGGACTTTGTCATGTAGAGTATTCTGAAAAGCGTGCTCTTACAGTGTGCGCCGACACTTCTTCTCCACTAGATACACCTAGACCAGCTACCCAGACCACATACTTAGGCACTACGTCGCTACTTGGGTCGTCTCTTTGCGGAACGGCCTGTCCGGAGATCTGTCGCCAGCGAGGCACCACAGGCATTCAAACATGCCATGATCATGACTGGAGCGCGCAACCATTGAGAGAGGAATGGAGCGCTCGTAAAGCTGTTTTTTTTTGTTTTGTTTTTTAGCTGTAACCCATGAATATTCACCGTCACAAACTGCGAGCTTCTTATTTATTTGTATTCGTCGAAGCAGGTAAGCAGAAAACCTATAACCGGCAGCATCACTTTTCAACCGTGTAGCTCCTCCCACAGACCGGGGCTTAGCTACAAACTGTCACTCGTCAACTCTTGACTCCACCCCAATTGGAAGAACTAGTCGTATGGAGTTGTACGAAAAAGTAGCATGCACTAGTAACTGTTGCCACTGCATGCTACTACTAGCAAACTGGATGCTTCTACAGCATGAATTGGATGCTATCGGGTACTTCTACTTAAGATTGACCCAGTTGGAGGCATGTTAAATCAAAGTATTCCATACTACTACATATCAATACATGCAACTTTTTGGTACAACTAACATACAACTACACAGTCAAAGAATTTTTCATCGGGAAGTGAACCTTTATACTAATAAATAAACTTAAAATGTTCATCTTGGTAAGATAAATGGATTTATAGCTCTTATAATCATTATCTCCTTTTTTTTCAGCTTGGAGCAAAGAATCACTGCCAGCATGAAAGTGGTTGGTGACCTACTGTCGCAGATCAAGGGAACAGGGCAGTTTGCCGCCAACCAGCCATCGCAGCGCAGTGCCATTGCCGCAGAGGCGGACGAAGTTCTGCGCCCCCTTATGGACTTGCTAGACGGTTAGTTCATCTCAGAGCAAAATAGCACTAGAGAGTAGCGCCAAGACTTGGAAAAAGTGACACACACTTGAATAGCAGTGCCATTAGCGCCACTAGCGAAAGTGAACGTCCCTACTGAAACTCAGTCGGTTGTGCACTAGCGCTGGCTCCAATAACTTCATATTCTGAACACAGCAAAAAAAGATACACCCCCCACCCCCTCCCTGTTTCCTCGATGTGTCCAGATCCTACCTTAGCTTTACTAGAAATTTCTAAACCCGCAAGTTTGTTTCGCTTTAAATCTCGCAAGCGTCTTGGGCGGCGCCATGAGTATGGCCCGTTTGCGAAGCAAGGAAAGCATAGGGACGCTACTCCCTAGTGTTACTTTGCTCTGGTTCATTTTTGTTATTCGTGTTGTGCTAGATGATATTGTTGGTGTGCCACTACCTCTCCGAATCACTAACGCTATGACTGGATCAGAACCTGAGTGATCGAAATTTAACAACATCCAAAGCAGAATATTTCTTCTGTGCAATTGTGGGCGGAGAGATCTTGTTCGTCGAAATGTAAATGTTCCTTTGTCAGCACATCGGTTTTGCGGGACTGGTAGGGTATTTATATGACCTAAAGCATGTGTGAACTGAAAAGAGGTTGTGTGCTACTTTTCTGGACCCTTAGTATTCTAGTCTTGGCCTAGGAGAGCTTGTCCTCCAGAGCTACACTGTAAAAAGTTTCTCCGAGTAAGGATTAAATTTAACTGCAGGGTTTTCTACTGGGATTAATCTTATCTCTACCGAGACAAGATTAACCCGAATTAGAGATAAGATCATCTTTTCACAGACAAGATTAATCCCAGTAGCAAATACTGCAAGATTTTTGTTTACAGTGTAAAGCAAATAACTTTCAAGTTGATATCTGACTCAGATACAGTTTTATTTCCTGTGTAATCATGCAACATGTTTGACGTGTTTCCGAAACTCCTTGTGATTGGATGAAGCCAAAGCCACGCCCTAATTTACCCAAGCCTGTTAGAACCGAACTAGAGTTAACTGATGGGATTAGAAGAAATGGCTAATGCTATTTCTTGAGCTCAGTCGAGCTTTTGAGAAATTTGAAGAAGTTTTGAGTAACTGAAAATATTGGCTTCGGTTCTCATTTGGGATTTAAAATAACTTACGCCAGCAGCAGAGGCTGTTAGAAGCCCGGAGGCACGAAGAGCCTGAAGGTTGGTAGCGCGTTAGCCTGGCGGTGGGAAAGCTATAGATGTTAGGGGAAAAGCCTGGTCCTGGACCAGATAAAAGGGGAAAACGATTTGCATGTAAAGAAACATCTGTAGCCGAAGTGTGAATTTTGCCCTCCTCCCCCCTTACTGACCCTATTATCGTAATGGGCGCCGACCGGGACTTTCTTTACAAACAAAAGTTAAATTTCGATTCTTTGCTCCTTTCAAGATTGAAAACGCCCCTACTCGGACAATAAAGCTGAAGCCACATAGCATGCGGTTTCGTACTGCCTGCCAGATCCGACGGAAATCAGCCACGGCCTGAAAAACTACTTCGTTTCTGTCGAGGGGTTGGAATCCGGCATTCGAAACCAGTGTCGGAAAATCGCTTCAAGGGGAAATGTCCTCACCTTAACAGCGCTTCTCTCCTGAACTTTGATACTAGGGACAGGCAAAGTTCATATTATTTACTCCTCCTATTTACTGGAACACTGCCGAAGTTTCGTTTCAGAGCATGCCTCTCTTTGTCATCCATCCCCATCCTAAATAGCTTTCCTCGCACAAGCAAAACTATTTAAGCTGGCTGTCAGCTTTCCTGTCACTTTCAGAGACAAGCCTATTCAGTAGTGTATTAGTACGCCAGTCATGTTGGATCCTGGATCTCTGGTGTCTGACACTTGAATCGTATAGAACAATTGTCTCGTTTGAGAATGTAGCAGGCAGGAAAACGTAGCCTGCGGTCTGATCTGTCCATTTTAACAGTTATTTTTTTTTTTGGGGGGGGGGACTCAAAGAGGTTAGTCCGGAAACCCGGCTTTGCATTTTCTACATTCGAGTAGTTCTATCGGGACTGAACAATCAATGACCCAGTGAGGCAGATGGAGGCCTTGCTTTTCTTTTGTTTCTGGTATTTTCGACAACTTTTGGATGGTGTTTGGATTTTACAGAGAGGAAACGCATAGTTGTGTTCACAATTATGGTTCCTGTTGACTGGTTGTTACTCCCGCATTTCCCCTTCGTCAATCAAGTCCTTAACTCGGTAAAGTTAGTGTGCATTTAAGCGATGCATACAACCGTAGCGTATTTACGACCATTACGGTTGCCAGAGAATCTTTCTTCAGAGAATCCAGCATAACGGGTATGAAAGTTGTTGCGCCCATCTTAAAATCTTTATTAGTGACACTGCCACCTAGAGCGTGTTCCATCCTACTTACCGTAGTTACCACGCCTGACGTCACAAATTCTGCCTTTTTGTCGTCAAGGCTGGAACGATTTTTCTATTTTCCAGCGGAATATCATGCCACGGGTGAATCCGACCAATCACGGGACAGAGATTCGTGGTTACTACGCTTACCACGCTCCCGAGCGTGGTAAGCAAATAGTTACTATTAGTTACTATTTCGAGAAGGCTGGAACGGTCAGCGTAGTAACTTTACGTGAGGTTGGAACGGATTTAGTAACTAATAGTTACTATTGGTACGAGGGTGGAACACGCTCCTAGATGGCAGACCGCTAGGATTTCGGCGCAAACATCCTACGCGGACCCGAATATCCCGATGGCAAACCAGAGCAAAATAACACTAGGGAGTAGCACCAAGACTTGACAAAATTGACACACACTCGAATAGCAGCAAAACTATCACCACTAGCGATAGAGAACATCCCTACTGAAACTCATTCAGTCGTTCACCAACACTGGCTTCAATAACTTCATATTCTCTACAGCTTCCATTGTTTCCTTGGTGTGTGCAGACCGCATCTTTGTTTTACTAGAAATTTATAAGCCTGCAAGTTTTTCTTGCTTTAAATGCCGCAAGCATAGTGGGCGGCGCTACGAGTATGTTCCGTTTGCAAAGCATGGAGAGCATTGGTTTTGGCGCTACTTTCTAGTGTTATTTTGCTCTGTGGCAAACGAATGGCGGACAAATATCCCAGTAACGTCAAGATGAATGAAATATTTTACTACCCATCAACAACACAAAGGAGAAAGAGATCGAGTAAGGGAAACAAAGCGAAGGAAACCAACGACTACGAAACGAAACAAGTTTAACCTAGATAAAAATCAAACAAATCGCATCAGAAAAGAATAACCATCCAGGGGTGGGCAATATCCTTATTTTTAAGGTTCGCGACCTGAACATCGTCACTTATGTATAGGGTCTGCGACAGCGTACTTCTGAATCAAGTACCGGTTGCGAACCAACTGGGAAGTTGAAGAAGAAAGTTAGCGAATTTGAAAAACAGCTTTCTTAACTCTTTCTTATCTGTGGCACATCTTGTTACTCATCAAGAAATTTAGTATTACGGAGTTCCAGCTTAACTCGATGGGATCCAGATTGAAGGCCGGCTCGTAACACGTTGTTCTGAAACCGACTGACCTCTGCCCTCATTCAATGTGCCTCAGACTGGTCCAGTCTTATGTAGTAGTATCCAGTAGCATCCTGTTTTGCCATAGTAGCATCCAGTCTTGCTAATAGTAGCATGCAGTAGTATGCAGTAACACGGTAGCCTTGAAGTAGAAGCATGTAGTAGCATCAGCTAGTACTGCATGCTGCTTTTTCGTAAAAATCCGTACTACTATTTTGAGATAAATTTTTCATCGGGTGCATTTCGTGATAACAGCAGAAAGTGTCAAAACTAATGAAGCAAACGCGCATACAGTCACTTCCTTCATGTTGATACACACAACTTGCTAACCAGTTTTCTAACCACCTGGATGCGTCTCGGCGACGCAGGAAATCTTAATCCATTTCAATGAGCAGAACGAATCATCATTGAATAATTAGCAATATAATACCTGTGCGTTTTAAATATCAACACGTTCATCCTTATTTTAAATATTTTAAATGTCCCCTTTCATTATCATTTCTGTTCTTGTCCGAAATTGGTTGCTTTGCAGGACAATAAATTCTAATGCCTGAATTCTTGGCTGGTATTTACGGTGATCCACAAGAGAGGGTGGGTTTGTGTCAACCACAAGCGAAGATTGTATTAGCAGAATTAGGAATTAGGAGAAGCGAAGATTGGATTAGGACTAGTATGACTAGGTTGTGATATGGGCTTTATGTGCGCGATTCTGCGCGTAGCGAGACATTTCCACGTGGTGGACTTTTGATGAGTGGGAGCACAGGGAAACACACAGTTTGTATGACGTGGTTGGAGGGAATTCCTTGGCTAACTTCGTTCCAGTGCAGTACAGGAAGTGATCTGACGCATCTTACATTTCAGGATCCTTGTCGCTATACGCCGATTCCTGCGAAAAATCCGTATTGAAACGGCTGCTTAAGGAACTCTGGAAAATAGTTATGCACTCTATGGAAAAGACGGTTGTGCTGCCACCTATGACGGACAAGAGCGTAAGTCATTTTCCTTTATGCAGCGTTTTCGTTAGCGTTAGCGTTTTCCCAGTTGAATTTCCTGCACTCTCATCACCAGATTGCCAAAAATCTCGTCTTTTCTCGTATAGAACTGAGAACGGTACCGAGAATTCGGGCTGAAATTCCAATCCGAAGAGCACTAGACCCTGATCGTCTGTCCATAGGGTTAGCCCAAGCAGAGTCCAAGCCGATTGCGGATCATGTTGGATGGCGCGAAACGGAACAAGGTTCGTTTCTTCTACACTGTAAAAAAAAATCTTGCAGTATTTGCTACTGGGATTAATCTTGTCTCTAAAAAGATAATCTTATCTCTAATTAGGATTAATCTTGTCTTAGTAGAGATAAGATTAATCTCAGTAGCAAATACTGCAGTTAACTTAAATCCTTACTCGGAGAAACTTTTTACAGTGTAGATGTGGCCTTGTGAGGACCTTTGCCAAGAAGGGCCGAAATAACGCTAGAGCAGACTTTAGCCGACTTATCCGTTAGGCGCAATCATAGAGAACCTTTTCACATTTCCATTATTTATTTTTTTCAATTGAAAAGCCGTGTGAAATTTTTGCAATTTAGTCCCTGCAATCTTCTTTCTGTGACCACCCTGTTTTTATTATATCTCGAGTTTGTCCTGTCTAAAAAAAAGGCATTAAAGCTAATCGGTCTTCTTACTTATTTTACTTCTTTTTCTCCCTCCTTTGCAAAGAAATTCTAAAATTACTAGTAAGTACTCGCTGTCAGATATTACGGACAAACTGTGTGCTCTCTACAGTCCGAAATGGCTTACGCGCGTAGGTCCCCCTCCCTGGACTGTTTTTCAAGGGTTTTTTACTCTTCCTGACAATGCAGTTGTGCATAACTTTTAATGTATTAGTTTTGCTAAATCATAACTGAGAACACCTTAAGTGCTGCCGGTTGAAACTGCGCATCCTTGTGTTATCTGTGATGAAACTTCTAACAGTGTAGCTAGTTTGTCCAACTGAAGTTTCTCAGATCGGTGGGAAAATAAACATTGGAAAATTCCTTTACTACATTAGTCGCTCCGCTGTTTGGACGACAGGTTTCTCACGATCCTCCGCTCTCTTCTTCCCAAAGAGTGAATGATACGCTTTCGCTTTTGCTGACAGATCGTCGTTCTGTTTTTTTCTCCTTCCTGCCGTTTCCGCTCTCAGGAATGACTGAATGCCATCTCGCTTCAGGAGATTCTCATTCTTATTCTGCCTTTTATAGTATATACCTAGCTCCCTTATGGAACTATAAGCTTCTAAAATCCCAACCTTCGCCATTGTTTCCTTTTGTGTCTACGACTCTTATCGCTTTTTCGGACGTGCCGGGTTTTGCCCGTGACGCACCGCAAACTTTGCCGAAGTCTTCCTCATCCACTGACAACTCTTTCACACATAAGGATATGAAAAGCTTGAAAGTGTTGTTTTTTATTTGGGAAGACATACACTGTAAAAAAAACTCTTGCAGTATTTGCTACTGTGATTAATCTTGTCTTTATTGAGATAAGATTATCCCTAATTCGGACTAATTTTATCCCAATATAGAGATAAGATTAATCCCAGTAGCAAATACTGCATCCTTATTCGGAGAAACTTTTACAGTGTAGTAGACGATCAGATCTGTCTTCTGTTTTCGACTTCTTTTGTTTTGCTTGGATTTCCCACTTTTTAACCACGGCGCGTCGAGTTTTCAAATGCTTTTCGTCCATCCGCCGCGTCGGAGAGCAGGAAGGCTGGATAGAGTTGATAAGCGTCAACATGAAAATCGCCAATTTCACGAGGAAATATTTTCGAAAAACGATATTTCTGATCCATTACATAGTGAAAAGATCATTTCTAATAAGAGTTGTGCTTTAAACAATTTACCAGTAAGATCTGGAAAGTACCCTACTGCTATGTCAGTCGAATTTTGTGAGTTTAATACGTAGTTGACGTTTTACCATGAGCCTTGCCCTTACCGTCAGCCAGAAAACGGTCGAACACGTAACGTCGAAGTGGGCGAATTAATTGCTTAAAGGACCTGTCTTATCTATAATACTAACGCAACCTACTTCCATAACCACTCCATATATTTCTAAATCTGGATACCCCAATTTTGTACGGTACATTCTAACCCCTCTATCAAAACCACGCTGATTTTCTTACTTGCCGTATTTTGGTACCTTCGATATGTCGACGGTTGTCTGCGAGAAGTTTTTCCATCAGAAAAACAGGTTATGTGAATTTTTCCCCTGTTTTCGCTGTAAGTCAATGGTCTCGGGAAAGGCTTAAAACAGCCAAAACCGTGGGTTATTTTTTGAAAGCAGAACCTAGTTTTAGAGTATTCAAATATATTAAAATACTCTAAGTTGAAGAGTAAAGGCACTTTTACTCACTCAGTACATTGAAAGCCTTAAAAAATAACGCTAGGGAGTAGCGTCAAGACCTATGCTTTCCATTCACTGGAAACGGGCCTTACTCGTAGCGCCGCCCACTGCACTCACGGCATTCAAAGCGAGAAATAACTTGCGGGTTTAGAAAATTCTAGTACAGCTAACATGCGGTCTGCACACATCGATGAAATAGGGGAGGCTGTATCTTTTTTTGCCCTTTTCGGAATATCGAGTTATCGGAGCCAGCGCTGGACCACGACTGATTGAGTTTCAGTAGGGACGTTACCTATATTGCTGATGGTGCTAGTGTCGCTGCTTTTCGAGTGCGTGTCCCTTTTTCGAGTCTTGGCGCTACTCCCTAGTGTTATTTAACTATGCTGGAAACTGTGGCAAACTTTTCAGAAATGTTAAGTCAAGGCTGCGCTTCTCGACACTACTTAATTTGCGTGACTACGAGCTAATCGCCGTTTTTGGGATTATAATTCTGCTAAAAAAACTCAGGGACGGCGCATTTTCTAAAATTGCGCCTCGAAGGATCCTAATTATTTTGCACTAGTTTCCTTTTCGGTTTTCGTGTTCATTACCACGTAAAAGTAAAATAAAAAAAATAAGTAAAAAAATGCTAACATCATTTGCTTCCAGAGTCGTATACTTTCCGGGTTCGATTCTGATAGTCCCAAATCAAGGCCGTATCCAGGGGGGGGTAGGGGGTTAACCCCCCCCCCCCCCCCGAAACATACAAAAATAGTCATTTTATAGGCTTTTCCCTCTGATCTATGTCTTTTTTGTACTTTTTTGTCCGACCCGCAGGCAACCCCCCCCCCCCGAAAAAAATTCCTGGATACGGGCCTGTCCCAAATGACTGGTTGAATCCCCCCCCTCCCCCGAAACATACAAAAATAGTCATTTTTATAGGCTTTTCCCTCTGATCTATGTCTTTTTTGTACTTTTTTGCCCGACCCGCAGGCAACCCCCCCCCCCCCCCCCCCCCCCCCGAAAAAAATTCCTGGATACGGGCCTGTCCCAAATACGTTTGCATGTCCACGTGGATGGGGAAAAAAGACTGATCGCGATTCCGGGTAGAACAGAAATTCTGCGAAAATGAGAATTTATTAACTGAAATTACACAATGAGAGTGGCGACAAAGAAGTGAATGGGCATAGTTACTGGCACGGATGCTTCAACTGGTATGATAATAATAATAATATAATAACGCTTGTTTATTGAGCCAAAAGGCCATACAAGATTTAATACACTTTACACTTCACAAATAAACTATTACACCTCTGGAACTACTATGTTACGTAACCTAAGCTAAGTTTTCATTCCTGAGACTATATCCTTTAGTCACATATTTACAAACGTCTACGATAAATTTGGAGTTCGTAGATTTCAGGATACTGGAGTAAAATCTCTGAAGTATGTATGTTCGGAAGTATGGCTAAAGGTAAGCTCGGACATTCCCCAATGACATCTTGACTAGTGGAGACTGTGAAGCTGGAATGATCTAGATCGCTAGCAACACTGTTACTGTTAATTTAATTTTTAATGCTAGTTACTGTTAATTTTAATAATGTTAATGTTACTATTAATGTTAATAAAAACACTGTTTATCACATATGATCCAATTGGCTTAACACGAAGGCTTGGTCCACGTACTGGCATCCAACCGAATCTTTCGGACAAGATGCTCAGATATTTACTGCCAATAAAGGGGGGGGGGGGGGGGGGGGGGGGAAATTGTCCTAAAAGGGAAAGCTTCGCCTCAATGCCTGGAAAATTCCACATATCGAACTGAGCAACATTTGAAAATATTTGTACAGAATACCAATGAGGTGTACACCATGGGTTGTAGGCGCTAACATGAAGCATCCCATTGAGTATTTGAACAAAATGAACCAACTACACATATTTGATGAAAAGGGGGGGGGGTTGCCGGGCTTGTTCTGTTGAAGATCAGCCTCGTATCAGCCTTGAAAATCCCGCTTGTCCAACTGACTCAGATTTGCGTACAAAATACTATTGAGGTGTCCACCATGGTCTTGGTTGCACTGACCCGAAGACGCCTGTGGAAATCCCAAGGGATATTTTCCTTAGTTGGGAATACGTTGTGATTTCCAAGAGTTTCCGAATCATCATGCAAGAAAGACCGCGGGTTCTTCCAGTTTTTTAGTGGAACTCGAGTGGGAGAAAACATGCTTGACAGCAATTATTCCAGATGGTTGTTTTCTTGCGGCGTGTAGATTGATTGTATGGGGTAAGGAGACAAGTCTCTTTTATAGATAGGTAGAACCTGTCTGATTTTCTGTGTCTTAATGGACACCTGGATGAAGAGTACCAAGTATCATCCCTATCTGTATGAATTCCGTTAACATTGCCTGCAGAAAACCCAATCCGGATACGAAATTCCAAGCTATGATTTTTGCTACATTTTGCATCTGTCCTTATTTCAGTACCGAAAGATTTTAGAAATGAACAATTGTCTCCAATCAACCCTTCTTCTCGAATATTTTTTAACCAGTTAAGCCCAAACGTATATCTAGAAGAAATTCCAAGACGATCCTGCCAGCGCTGTACCATTTGAATGGATTTCGCTTTTTGTCTTGGAGTCTGCATGTGCAAACCTCCAGAAATGAACATCCCTATTCTGAAAACGTCACGCTCAGGAGAAGAATGCTCTCCGTGGCCATGTCTGTAAATGCACTCTCCATGGTGTGTAGTATGGTATGGTTTAATTGTTCAGGTGTCCTTGAAAAACACCATATATTTTTTTGCTGATATTCTGCTTTTTGTGTTGGTCCCTGTTTTCTCTCTTTTGTGAAAAAGATACTAATAATTTATGCTACGCATGGGTATGGAAAATAAAGAACTTCACGGGAAAAAAGGAAACGCTTCAGTGGGTCTTCCAGGCTTTAGTACGTTGTTCCCGTTTTTAGTATGCGTTCCTCCTGCACCGTGCCATTCCGTTCCCTTCCCGTTTTTAGTCGATCCCAGGCCGGAATGCCAGTCAGGATTGGTATTCTAAATTTGATCTTATAAAGCCGATGAAAAATTTATCTCAAAATAGTAGTTTGAAGTTGTACAAAAAAGTAGCATGCAGTACTAACTGATGGTACTACATGCTTCTACTTCAAGGCTACCTTGTTACTGCATACTACTGCATGCTACTATCAGCAAGACTGAATGCTACTGTGGCAAGACTACTGGATACTACAACTTAAGATTGAACCAGTCTGAGGCACATTCAATGATATTATTCTTTGCTATTACATAGTATTACATGCAACTTTTTCGTACAACTACCATACCACTACGCAAGCTACAAATTTTTCATCGGGAATGAAACATAAATGCGGAACAAATGTTTAGTGATGGCTTCTCTCCCCGATATGGCTTCTACACGCCAGCTTTCTCTAAAAGATTATATTTTACCAGCCTGTAAATTGTGTTATTCTTGCTCGTTTCAGTTTCAATTTTAATCTCCAGCAATCATAGAAAGACAGATTTCTCAACATTCTCGAATAGAGTAACATCTGTGTCCAGCTCAATTATCGGACAATAGACGATCCAAACAAACTTTGACACTCGTAGTGCCAAGAAACGGGAGAAAACAGGGATATAAAAAGGAATTGCACATATGGAGTGAGGCCACTATACATGATAGTAGCAAATCAACTTTTGGCAACCGCTCTTGTAAGTAGGGATCGAGTACCAAACTTTTTTGTCTTCAGTTGAAAGAATAGTTTGGCTGGATTAATTGACAGTAACTTGCTACAGATGTGCCGTACAAAATGTACGGAAGATAGAATCGGGATCTTTCATTTTTAATAAGTTGCAATTTATCTGCATTGACACATTCCGTTATGAGTCAATTTGACAGTATTTTTCTGTTTTGGGTCGCTATTCTGGAATGACCGATTGAACGGACCAAGTCTTGCTCGCGGGTCGAGGAAAAATAGTATTTCATCACGAATATTCGCAAAGAAAGAAGTAAGAGAAGTCGTGATTTTGGCAAACTTCAGAACAAATTCGGATACAATTATTCGAACGCGCTTAAAGGTTCAAATTCTACTTTTGTATCCGGTTGCGATTATCGGATCAGATCGCGAATTTCCGATTGTTACCTAAAACTCTTCTTCGTTAGAATAATTAAAATCTTACTCAGTTTTACGCAACCAACCTCATATCAGCTAGGAATTGCAGCCCTATTCAATGGCCAGCTTCTGCCTACACTGTTGAAAGTCTCTCCGACATCGCACTTACTAATTGCGCATCATCGAATTTGGAAATTCTTATTCCATTTCGGAGATTTTTATTCTGAATTCGGATAGTTAAAATCTGATCGAAGATTAAAAGGCTCTCAATGGAAGATACTGCAGATTAAGTTATCTGAAAGCGGGGAGTTTTTTTTTGTTAGCAAACTAGGCAGCTACCAGGGCCCCAACTGCGGAAGGGATCCCAGCCAAGGTCTGAAGTAGTAACTTTTCTATATCTTTGCTAAGTCTGCTTGTCCATTTTATAAAGTAAAAGTACGTCAAATAAATAACAAAATAAAACCAAAGTTTCTTTCTCCTAAATTACCAAAAAGAGCTCCGTTAACTTCCTAGGGCCGTTGATCTCCATATCCGAGAATAGCCCTATTTGAGTCCCCCTGAAATATGTTGCCGAAACGAGGGACGCCAAAAGCGAAGTTTGGGACGTTACAAACCTCTTAAGGGATGTAAAAGGTTTTTGCTGCAATGTTATAGCTGCTGTGTAATCTATAGGGAACGAGAGCCTCGTACTTGTTAGTTCTAACACCCATGACTTGGGTTCCGGTTACCCCCCCCCCCCCCGTTCAAAAACACCCTTGTACCAAAACGCCCCCACACAGTGTCTAGGGGAAGTGCTTGCGGACCAAACTGCAGCTTTCAGTAGGAGTTTCATTTCCTATATATTTGCATTCAGGGGGGGGGGGGAGAGGGGGCTCGCCTATGGGTACGCTTTCAAAGCATATGAAAAAAATCAGAAACGGATTTGGAATAGTCTATATGACTAAGTCCAAAACACGCCAGTGATCCTCGGTAAGAACGAGAAAACCTATGTAGCACTAACGACTCAAACTCAACAACTCAATCTTGTCTTAACCAATCACGGCCGTGTTTGGGAGCAGCTGTGATACAGCTTCCGGCTCTTCCGGTATGCACAGGGCGATTTTGCATCGGTAAGAAGAGTTAGTCATCAAGTGTATAGTCGTTATCTAACGAGGTACTTTTCTTTCTCAGATGATCCTGAAAAACCTTACGGATAATGCGAAAACGCTCGCAGCCAACACCAAAATCGAAGATGTCTCTCGTCTGTTCAAAGGTGGTGCCAGCAAACAAGATGTCAAAAGTGCCCTTAGCGGTGTAATCGTAAGTATATGTGCAATCGAAGGGCGTGTCCAGGGGAGGGGTTAAGGGATTCGTGCAATTTGCTGTTGTTTTTTGTTTTTTTCCGCGAAGCATCTTTTCCAAGCATTTTGATTATTTACTTTTTAAGCTACGACTCCTCCTCCACTCGGTGGCGTTAATATTTCCTTAATCTCTTTAACGTCACCTACTCTTTCTAAACAAACATACACACTTTAAACTTTAATAAGTTTTAACTTCTCCATTTCAAATATTTAGTTTAATTTTTTAATTTAAATTTACCAATTTTAATACTTATTTATTCTTATTTTAATACAGTTATAAACCTTTTTCTACGAATCACCACCTCTACACATAAAGCTGTTTGCTGTTGTTGTTTGTGCTGTTTAATGGAGCTTCCAGAATTTCTTCTCTATGCTCCAGAATTCTTATTGTGGGCTTTGTCTCCAACCTGCATATGACCAATTCTTGACTGATTTACCTTGACCCCCTCACCGTCACACAACCATGCTTCGTCACAATATCTAACCTACTACACAGAAACGGTCGATTCGGGCAGTGGTACAAATTATTCCGGTTATATTTCAGATAATAATAATAACGCTTGTTTATTGAGGAAAAAGGCCATACAAGATTTAACACACGTTGCACTTAACATATAAACTGTTACACCTCTGGAAACTACCATGCTACGTAAACTAAGCTAAACTTTCATTCCATTAGTCACATATTTACAAACATCTACGGTAAGTTTGGGGCTCGTAGATTTCAGGATACGCCCGATGACAAGTTTGTAGCCTGCGTAGTAGTATGGTAGTTGTAAGAAAAAGTTACATGTAATACTATGTAATAGCAAAGAATACTATAATTTAATGTGCCTCAGACTGGTCCAATCTTATGTAGTAGTATCCGTAGCATCTTGTCTTGCCATAGTAGCATCCAGTCTTGCTAATAGTAGCATGCAGCAGTATGCAGTAACACGGTAGCCTTGAAGTAGAAGCATGTAGTAGTATCAGTTAGTACTGCATGCTACTATCTCGTACAACTTCATACTACTATTTTGAGATAAATTTTTCATCGGGCGGGGAAGCAATACCAACCCACCCCAGCGAATATTACTCTCAAATGCGAAAGCTCTTGGCACTCTAAGAGGAAGTGGGTCAAATCCTCCTTTTGCAAAGAGGGAATATACAATGCAATTCAGATGACAATGCATCTTTTCTCTTAAAGGCACAGAAAACTTGACTATACGCAACTTTCGGCTATCAAACCGACCTGGGGGGCTTAGATATAGACACAAGGACTTATTGTCAAGAGGACCCCCCTTCTTTGTTATCTCGAACCCCCTCCGTAGTGCTCCCAAAGCTAGCTGGCAGGCCCTTGCCCCTTATGCACTGTAATTATGCACTCAAATACTATAAAGTTCGCTTTTGGCCGTGTCCACTAACGCAACGGGATAGTAGTCAAGAGGTCGTGCGTTCGATTCCTACTCCCGGCACACAAACCTTTTGCTTTTTTTTCTACTAACTCAAAAGTCGAGTTCACGGAAACTGCCCGGAAACTGCAATGGTCGTAACGATGGTTTTTCTTACTCTCAATATCGACTCAGGGTACATTCTTGAGATGTCAGCTAGCCCCCCCGAGTCAAGTTTGAGTCAAGTTTTATGTTCCTTTAAAGCCGGGCATCACCTTGGAGAATTTTCTCCCGTAGATGAGACATCCGTTTTCGTCGGGACAGGTCTGGAAGGTGAATCCTTCTGTCAGACACCTCAGATTCCATGCATCTGGAAGGTTTCATAGAGGCATCACGCTTGATAGACCTAATACATCTGCAAACGAATGGAGAAGAAGAAAAGGGGAGATTGATTGATAGTTGTAACTGGGAAGCAAAATATGTTTGAAGAGGATTTAGGAAATGTTAAAGGATAGTGACATTGCTATCCTCTTGATTGTGCGGATCTCAGTTCAGTTCAGTTCAGTTTATTTTCAAAAATTCGTTCACGGACAAAGCCGAACATTGAATTTCTTCCTTCATGTATAACTTAACAATTAAAAACAACTATAACTAATGTTATTCATTTGGTCAATGTACATGTATCTCACAATACAACTCTAAGTAAAACCTTTAATCATACATAACATGTCAACTAATCAAAAACATCTATAAGTAAACATCATGATTTGGTCAAATTCACACCGAACTAAAAACTAGATAATATTAACAATTATTATATCTACAATTTAATAACCACACACACAGAAATACGATTAATTTATGGAGGTGTTTCGGAATGCCCATTAAAAAGGTCAGTGAATGAGGGAACAAAACTTGTTTTTGTATCGGTCATGGGAACAGGGTACTGTTCTGCAGGATCTGTGGAGGTTGCAAGGCTCTTGCAGAATCCAACCACTTAGCTGCTAGGAGTCCAGCAAATCCGAGTCCGAGACAAGTCCGAGTCCTTGAAGAAGGCGTCTCGAGACGAGTCCGGAGTCCGAGTCCACAGCTTTGGCGGACGGACAGCTCCGTGAAAGGCGAGTCCGAGTCCTTGGAAAAGGCGTGTCGAGTCCACCAGCTCTGGCTTCTCAGCGTGTGACTGAAAAGCATTGTTTTATCGGTAAAAACTTGGCCCTTTGTTTCCGAAACAATGCTTTGAAGGACAGGTTGGGAGAATTGAGAAAGCACTCTTTAATATGTGGTCATTTTTTCCCGTTTTCTCAACAAAATTTAGCAACGGCTCCCTTTTATTTCTTGTCTTTATTTGTTTAGGATATCACGATGAAATTTGGTAAATATTTGCTTAGTATATGGGGCAAGGTGTTAATTTTGCAAGCCAAATTAACAAATAAATACTCGGCCTGATTTTTGTGTTTGAAGATCGCGAACATCTTGCGATTCTCCTCTGTATGCTACTTCTTTGATTATTTTTTTTAGAATTTCCCTCGGTTTTCTTAAGTATCCTAGCGATTATTTCCTTTCCAGGAAATCTCCAAAGAATTCGAGAAGAATCTCAGTCCCAAGCAGTGTGCTATCCTAGAAGCAGCACTTGACACAATTAAGCAATATTTCCATGCTGGAGGCAATGGGCTCAAGAAGAGTTTCTTAGAAAAATCTCCAGAACTTCAGTCCCTTCGCTATGCACTCTCCTTGTACACGCAAACGACAGATACGTTGATAAAGACATTTGTGACTTCCCAGAACAACCAAGGTAAGTCCACTAACTGATAACTCGACTTGGAGAAATCTTCCTTAAAGCACAGGTAGCAGTAGAAGCAATTTTCGGTAACTGGCCCGGTATTCAGCAAATGCAAAACTGGCTTTTGACCGTGGTACCAGATACCATGGTATATGCAAAACACGGAACTAATGGAACTTCTCCCATCTCATTTCCCTGTTCTAAGATTCCATTTTCAGCCCTGCTTGTAATTAATTATTCTGATATATTAATTAATAATCATACAATTAAAAGAGAAAAGATAGACAAAATAAAACAACAAATGTCAGCAATACAAACGAATAAGACCATGACCCTAAGACGGCCTTTTGACAGATTTTCGCTTTTATAGATTTTTTTTCAGGTCATAGCTTTCGAAAAGCGACTGGATCGGTTCCAGATAAACGGTAACTGCCAGGATATTTGAATTTTGCGCCTCATCTGCCTTGGATTAGAGAAAGTCATTTCATTCCCATTTCCTTTTGTATCTGATTAGCTGTGACGCAAGTTCGCAAATGGGAGCAGATTAGAAAGGATGCAAACCCTTAATCCTTCGAGGCAATTATTTGCACTTCAGTTGTTTCGGAAAGTTCGGAAAGCGGCGTCCTTGGAAGTTAATTATTTGATTGTCGGGTCCTTCCGCCCGGAAAAAATATCGAAATCCGGTAAGGATTTCATTCCTCACGCTTCGAAGGTGGAGTGGGTCTGTGAGGGGAATCGAGTGTGAGGCTTAACAGTCCTTGATCTTTACGAAGAAATATGATTTGTTGAGAGTAGTTGAGAGTATTTTCCGCCTAGAACTGAGCTCTTAACATGAAATTTACTGGAACCACGAAGTGGTGCAGAGTATTCTTTTCAACAGAATTTCCATTGTTATCTTAGAGAGAACACAGGAGACTTGACTTGGCAGTCAGCTGCTTAATACAAAATCGATGACATTTTTGTTTCCTAGCTGTTTGATAAGCAACGGACAACTATCAGACCGACGCGTATCCAGATCGGGATCTGTACCATAGGGTATCACTAGAAATCAACGAAGAAACCAACGAAAATGGGGTTTGTAAAGGCCAACCAATATACTAAAATAAAAGGCGAATATTTCGGGAGGACAACCGCCTCCCTTCTTCAGCGCGGACAGAAAATTTCGAGGAAAAATGCCAAAACGAGGATGAAGATCATGGCAATGTGGTTTACGAAATTATCTTTGTACCATGGGGTTGTCTGAACCTCCGTGGCGAATAGGTTACAAATGAAGAACCCCCCACGTCGAGGGGGTATTTCTTCAGTCTAAGCTGACTGCGATTCATTTTGACGACAACAAACGGGTATGTCAGCTAAGGTTTTATTTCCAAAGTGAACACTAGAATAAATCAGGGGACCGATCCGTTTATTGACCGATGTCAAGGGGGTCGATTTCCTTCCTCCTGATGGCTGGTCGCCCGATGAAAAGTTTATCTCAAAATAGTAGTACGAAGTTGTAAGAAAAAGTAGCATGCAGTACTAACTGATGCTACTACATGTTTCTACTTTAAGGCTACCGTGTTACTGCATACTACTGCATGCTGCTATTAGCAAGACTGTATGCTACTATGGCAAGACAGGATGCTACTAGATACTACTACATAAGATCGGACCAGTCTGAGGCACATTAAATGATAGTATTCTTTGCTATTACATAGTATTACATGCAAATTTTTCGTACAACTACCATACAACTACGCAGGCTACAAATTTTTCATCGGGCGGGAATCGGTGTTGGATAGGTACCAAGCTTACCTAAATTTTTGCAGTCCTTGCAGGTCGTTCACTGTTTTCTGTGACTGTGTTAGTTAGAGAGACGTGACTGGCGTCAGCCAGTTTCATTTCCCGGAACTGGGTGCTTGTTTCCCGACTGACACTTGTACCTATCTTTCTTGTTCTAACTCTAGTGTCGCTCAACAACAACGCGTCATGGCGGAAAGCTCACCTTGAGAAAGACGAGCTTTCGAAAGCGGAGACTAAGAAATCTAAAGACAGACAAGACAAAGAGCTTGATGTCGAATTAGATACAGAGGACGCAACCTTGATGAAAAAGGGAGAAGACCCGGTTCAAATGAAACCCAAACGGGTGCTCTCTAAAGAGCCGAGTAAAGGTATATGTTAGTATGGTAGCAGTTAGTAACATTAGAAATTGACAGCTATTGTAGAAGATCCTAGTACTTCTTCATTGAAGCTGATAGATCCCTAGCTGCATAACAGAAAGCTATCATAGAATCAAGTAGTTGAAGCAGTCACCCCCCAAACATCCTTTAGCATCGTAGATAGCATATAGTAACCGTAGCTGTAGCGCCAAAAGTTCGTAAACTCGAAAGTGTGATGTGAAACATCGTTGTGAAACATTTTGTGTTTGGTTGAGGCGGACCATGCCCATGTTTATGCCATGGCCTTTTGGGAGCCAAAAAACTTGTTATGGAAAAAAAGGAACACAAAATAAAACTCATAGAAATTTGCTGTAGCAAAAGAAACCGAAATTGAAATCAGTGTACTTTTCTCCCTAAGTTTTGTTTTGTGGTCTGTTTTCGTGGCTTTTCGGATCCTAAGCGAAAATAACGGAAACCTAGGGGATACATATGGCATCGTAAATCTACCGGTCCTCGATCTGTCTATGACCCCGACAGTTCCAGACTGATCAAGAAACGTTGACGAAAATTGCTGGATGACAGTGCGTGCATTATTATTCTTAATGATAGCAAAAAAAAAGGCTCAAGCCGCTATAAGTACCTCAGGTTGTACCTCATGATCTAGGTGGGACTTCAGAAATGTAGGGACTGTAGTAGTTTTCGATCAAATTTATTTGAATTGCTTTTATAAGTAAAACAACATGAAGAATCAGGAAGTGCTATTATTTCTGTCCTAGGATGGGTGTTTGGCCGGAATCCCTTAAAACCGGAAATTTGCTAATGATCCTGACGGCCTGTCGAAAGCCGCTATAAGTACCTCAGGTTGTACCTCATGATCTAGGTGGGACTTCAGAAATGTAGGGACTGTAGTAGTTTGCGATCAAATTTATTTGAATTGCTTTTATAGGTAAAACAACATGAAGAATCAGGAAGTGCTATTATTTCTGTCCTTGGATGGGTATTTGGCCGGAATCCCTTAAAACCGGAAATTTGCGAATGATCCTGACGGCCTGTCAAAACTGATTAATGGGTTGTTATAAAAGAGGGTAAAGTAGCTTTTTGAATTGGGAATGTCGCTCGCTGTTGGCTCGGCGGGGGGGGGGGGGGGGAGAACGGCAGAGATTAGGTATAACCAGAAAATTCATGCTCGTTGATTGGACTGCAATGAAACTTGTTTCTTTTCCTCATCAAACCAATGCTTCGAGCACATGCCACATAGAGTTTTTTTCTCAAGTTGTTAGATTTCTTGCTATATGAGAGAGAAGATGTGTCAGTCTTGAATGTCGGAATGACCAAAAATATCGCAGAGCTACACAGAGCTACTTCTTGGTCACGTTTTTAGATTTGCAGAAGCAGAGTGATAAATCTCTTCTTCCTATATTTTGCTCAGCCTCATCATTAACCTAACAGTAGTTTTGGAAAAATGCCTTGAGGTATAGTTTCAGGGTTCCGATTGCCATGCAGTTTTTGCATGGCAATCGGATATGTGTTCCAGATTCATTCTTTTTTCCTGCCAGATTTCCTATTTTTAGATTTTTTTAGATTATCCTATATTTTCTGAAAGCAGATCTCATGCAGTTTAGTATCCCACCGATTCTTTTTGCTTATTATTGTGAATCCTTTTATCACCCTACTCTCCGCCATTCAACGAGCGAGTGAGGGTTAATTTAAAGCACCCATAGCTGCCCTGCGATTCCTGATTAGTAAGTCGCCTTGTGTAATATAAGTTTGATCCGTCTTTAAGGCAAATCAACAGAGGACATTAATAAACAGGAACTAACAAAAAACTTACAGACAGAAATTACCGGGCTGTCAGTCGAGATCGAGACAATAAAAGCGGGTTTTCGGACGCCACTTCGGATGGTCTCCATTTTGCTTGGAGCTGAAGGAGATCGGGAATTCGGGCTTCCGCAAGAATTGCACTCACGCCGCAGAAAGTCGGATTTAGAAATGTTGTCGTTCTACACGACAAGTAGGCTACTTGTTATTAAGTAGATCTAAGACAAGTACGACAAGTACTTGTTATTAAGTAAACCCGAGGAAATCCCAGACTCCCTCTCTGCTCGTCATTCCTTCCTGAATTGACCCGATATGCGCTTGTTCCCGCTTTTCCCCGACTCGTTTCCATTAGGCTACGTCTGAATTTCGCGAACGCCAGTGGTCTGTTTGGCGAGACATATTTCTCCGGCGTTTGTCTCGTTAAGTGAAAAACGCTCAGTAAGATCAGAATTTTGTTCTCCCTTTTCCCCTGTTTTTATACCCTTGAAATTCTACACGGAAGCTTTACGGAATGGTGTGCCTAATTGGTTTTCCCGGTCAAGAAAAGGGGAGAATAAGCTTCGCTCTTTCCACTTCTGGCAGTTTAGCAAAAATGAAACAAACTTTTGGTGAAGTAGTGTTATAAATGGAACGTGATAGGTAGGGTAGCGAGGTCGTATCCTTGGGTAGGCTGCCGTAACTTGGTAGTGGTACTGGGTGTTCATTCATTCATTCGTTTATTCGTTCACGGCTATTCGACTTGGTGATTTTGTTTTGAAGAGAGTTCACAAAGTGAAGTACTTAGGTTATTTTTTAGACGATGACCTGTATGACGATTCAGCAATTTCGAGTCAATATCGGGGTCCTTGCGCGTCTGCGAACCACTTTATTCGTAATTTTAAATTTTGTACTGTGTCGGTGAGAATTCTTTTATTTAAGACGTATTGCACGCAACTATTCTGTCTCCAACTTTTGATAACTTGAGACGACGATGCGTAAACTAAAAGTTTGTTTTAAGAATGCATTCCGTCGTCTCCTTTCATACAATCGACGTTACTCTGCTAGTCAAATCTTTTTAGAAAATGAAACTGAATCTTTTGATGTTATGAGAAGGAAAGCGATAGTTAGTTTTGTTGCAAGGTTAGAAATTTCCGAAAATCCACTTTTAAAGGCAATTCGTGAGAATGCAGAATGCCGTTCCGGACTTTTCTACCGACTTTTCCGTCGACTGTGCTATTGCCCCGAGTCACCGAATGGATAAAATGATTGTATATATTTAGTCAATAAAAGTCCTGTGTTAATGCAATTTCATTATGTGATGTGTAATATCACGAATTAAATAAATTGATGATGATGATGCCTTATTAGGGTACTACACATACTACATAACACACATATATAACCTGCAGTGACAAGAACCCCTGAAGCTATCTTGTTGAGGGATCGACTACCTGTAGCCTACACTAGCCTACATTACGGATAATCACATTAAATATTAATCAAGTAGCCTACACTTTGTCATGTATAAATAACCTGAACATACATTTAAATATTAACGGAAAAAAAAAGGAAAAAGCGAAAGACATTAAATAGAGAGTGAAGAAAAAAGAGAAAAACAAGAGCTACGATGAGAAACCAAAATACCCCGCCATCAAAAAATGCGGCTCGGACCTAGAAATGCGATATCTAGTTTCACTCAAGTCTGAGCATTTCCGGCATCGCCTCGGATCACCTAAGGCAAAGACTTTTCTACCTTCCAAGTTTCAATCCAAATCATCTGAAGCATTTTCTCTTACCATCAAATTTCAGTCAAATCTGATTTTTTTTTAGAGAACTTCCGGTAACTCTCCCCCCCCCCCCAGCGTGGTCGGAACCTAAATCCAGGAACACAAGTTTTCCAAGGGCATTGTGTCGGGTCCTTAAGTCGTTATTTCACCTACAAAGTTTTGTCGTCCTTAGAGTATCTGGAACTATCCTAACTGCATGGTGATCACAAGGAACTCCGGGAAACACCCTCCATCTCCCCCCCCCCACAGAACCCCGATACCATCTGGTTCTTCCAATTACCTATCTAGAGCTAATGCTTTTTCTTCACCAAGTTCCATTGCAATCCCTCAAGTCTAAGCGTATCACGAGATTTCCAGTGCCCCCTTCAATCCCCCCCCCCACATGTATCGGATTCGACCAGGACTTAACATGGAACACCTGAGACGATAGCTCTTTCCACTTGCCAAGTTTCATGCAATTGCGATCACCCGTTCGAAAGTTATGCATGCCACCAGATTCCGGGCTCCCCATCCTTCCACTCCCCCCATGGTGGTCGGATCGGGAAACGACTATTATCAAGTCAGTCTGTTCAGGTCCCTGACATGCCTCCAAGTTTCACCGTCCTAGCACATCCGGAAGTACCGAACTAGCGGGATCACCAGAATTCCGGCAACCCCCCCCCCCCTCAACCCCCCACAGTGCCCGAATCCGGTCCGGTTATGTCAACGATGTATCGGACTTGTGCTTGTTATTTCCACTAAGTTTCATCCCGTTCCCTCTACTCTAAGCATCTCCCAAGATTTCCGGCCCCCCCCTCCAGCTCCCCCCCCCCAAAGCCACCGGATCCGGTCCGGATTTTAAGCGGGTGGTCTGAGACACGGGGTCTTTCCAAATATCGAGTTTCATTAAGACCCGATCACCGGTTCAAAAGTTATTAATAATTCTAGATTCCGGATTCCCCCTCCCTCCCCTCCCCCCACGATGCTCGGATCAGGGAAGCGACTATTTCCAACTTAATCTTTTGGGGTGCCTGGTATGCCTGCCAAGTTTCATCGTCCTAGCTTATGTGGAAGTGACAGACCGACGGATAGACCGTCGGACGGAGAGAAATTGCGATCGCTATCTGGCACTTGGCCGAAGGGCAAGAGCCATAAAAACAATAAGATAAAGGTTTTATTTACGCTTACTTTTTAAAGTGCATATCCATTATAACCTTGATGGTAAACTAGTATAAATTCACGAAGAATCGGACTAGCTTCAGCGTTTGACACTCCCCAATAAAGAAAAAAATGTGACTTGGTCAATAGATATTAGCTCCTCGTAATCACTTCCTAAAGTAGAGCATGGGACACGAGTTTCTCTGATTCGTTCAACTATCCAAAAGGGCCATTAGCCAAAACACTGAAATCCTATTTATAAGAATCTTTTAAATTGTATCACTACCACAGTTGGAAAATTTGTCAGATCTTTCTCAGTATTTCGGGAATTTTTGTCAGAATGTCCAAAACGGCAAATTGGTCGTCGTGTTGGGGAGCAACGGTGTTTATAGTCCTTTTCTAACGCCTCAAGAGAACTCGAAACTAGTTTTCGCCCAACTTTATTAGAAGGGACAGAATTTCTAAGTGTTTTCCTTTGTCAACTAAACCCAATTAGGCTAATGTCAGTCTTCCAACCGTAAAACAAATTTTGCTGCCTGAAAAGAAATATTCCCCCTTCAGTGAAAAAAATGGGTTTATTGTCAGTGGTTGAAGTAGTTGGAATAGCACCGCAAGAAGATATTCCCGCTGAGCTGACATTGAGGAAAGGACGAAAACCTAGAGTTTTTTTTTTTTCCTGTGCTTGAGAGCGAAGGAAAATTAATAGTTGTAGAAATATCAGATGCGCTGATGTTTGTGTCGAGACAAGGACGAAAAAAGACTTGCATCTTGCAGTTGCGAACGAAGGAATTGATGATTCCGTTGTCTCGCAAAGAAATAAATTGTCCCTAAAATTGATTCCTTAAAATTATATGCAGGATTGATGCATTTTTGAACCATCAAAGTAAACACATTAAATATATGTAGAATAAGTTTTGAGTGTGTTAAGTTTTGAATTAGAAGAAAAGATTTGAACAAAACACTAAGAGTTCGCCAATATACAGTCCCAAGGGCTTCAGTAACATCAATCAATCAAATATATTTCCAAATAGCTTAAAGCTAGAAGAGGAATAAAATATTTACGAATCATAAAAAGGAAACAAATTAACTAACACACTTAAAAGATGTGACCAGAAATAAATGATAGGATGAAATTGCGCAGAAGAATTAGCAGGATCTGGAGAAAACTGATTGCCACTGGTTAACATCTACCCATTTCATCTATATGATGGAAGTAAGAGGAAAAGGTGTTTTTAGGAGAAACAAGCTGAAAAATGCTAAAAGAACAAGAGCTGTAAGCTCATACGGCACTTGCATGGGTTAAGATGATTTGATTGATCAAAAGTAAGTTTCGACTTTGCGGTTGAGATGCGCACTCTGAGGGAGCTGGAACTTCATTTGTAAGCAAAACCCTTGAGGCAAAAATGTTAATGGGCTGATGGGCATCATGAAAATGCATATATTGCTTAAAAGTATTTTTTTTACTTTGCGGTCAAGATTGGTACTTTAAGGAATACTCGGATTTGGGAAGTAGCAATTTCTAAGCAAATGTTGTTGAATCTCCAATATTCCAGAGAAGTTTCATCGTCCTAGCACATCTGGAAGTACCTTAACGCGCGATCACCGGAATCCCAGACCCCCCCCCCCCTCCAACTCCACCCACAATACCCGGAGCCAATCCGGTTCTTTAAATGATTAATCCAGAACATCTGTCTGTCATTCTCAAGAAGTTTGATCCATATCACACCAGTCTAAGCGGGTCAAGTATTTTCCGCCCTCCTCCCAATAATTGCCGGATTCGGTCCCGAAATGAAAAAGATCACCAGAGAAAAATGTCCTCTGTTTAATTATTAAATTTCATTCGAATCCGATCACCCGTTCCAAAGTTACGCATGACTCAATATTCCGGATTCCCCTCCCTCAACTCCCCCCACCCCCAAGATTATCACATCGATGATTTTTTTTTATTCCAAGTCAGTTTGACCGGGTCCTGATATGCCTTCCAAGTTTCGTCGTGAAAATCCCCCAAAAAACGGAATTCCGGGAAACCCCCTCCCCCCTCCTTCAAGTGTCCGGATCCAGTCAAGTTATGTAAAAGATTTACATGGATCAAGTGTTTGTTCTTCCCAGCAAGTTTCACTCCGATACCATCATTCTAACCGTTTCTCGAGATTTCCGGTCCCCCCCCCCTCAGCTCCCCCACGGTGCCCGTAGCCAATCCGGTTCAGTAAACGACCCACCTAGGGCATCTGTTTGTTCTTCCCACAAAGCTCCTTCCCAATCCCTCCATTCTAAACGGGTCAAGTATCCCCCCCCCCAATAGTTGCCGGATCCGGTCCGGATATGAAAAAGATCATCGGAGAAATGTCCTCTGTTCAGTTCTTAAATTTCACTCGAATCCGATCACCCATTCCAAAATTAAGTATGACTGAAAATTTCGGATTCCCCTCCCTCCACTCCCCCCACCATAACCAGATCGACAAAATTTTTATTTTGAAGTCAGTTTGATCAGGTCCCTGATATGCCTGCCAAATTTTCATCGTGAAAATCCCCAGAATCCCCATTACCGGAATTCCGGGAAACCCCCCCCCCCCCCATAAGTGTCCGGATCCAGTACAATGGTCTAAAGGACTTATCTAGAGCAGATGCTTGTTCTTCCCAGCAAGTTTCACTCCGATCCCTCCATTCTAACCGTTTCTTGAAATTTCCGGTCTCCCTCCCCAACTCCCCCCTGGCTACCGAATCCGGTCAAGACTTTAAACGGGACATTACAGATATATATTCTATTTAGTTATGAAGTTTCATTACAATCCGATCACCCGTTCGAAAGTTACACACTTCTCAGTTTCCCGGATTCCCCTGCCCTCCACTCCCCCCCAAAATGGTCGGATCGGAAAATTGATTATTTCTAAGTTTGTTTGGTCGGGTCTCTGATATGCCTGCCAAGTTTCATGGTCCTAGCACAACTGGAAGTACCCTAACTCGAAAAAGTGTCACAAAATGCCCTAAATTTTCAAGTTTCCAGCGCCCCCACTCCCCCGCATATGGTCGGATCGGGAAACTGACTATTTCCAGGTTAGTTTGGTCGGGTCTCTGATATTCCTGCCAAGTTTCATTGTCTCAGCTCTTCTGGAAGTACCCTAACTCGAAAAAGTGTGACAAAACGCCCTAAATTTTCAAGTCTCCAGCGCCCCCACTCCCCCGCATATGGTCGGATCGGGAAACTTATTATTTCCAGGTTAGTTTGGTCGGGTGCCTGATATTCCTGCCAAGTTTCATTGTCCTAGCTCATCTGGAAGTACCCTAACTCGAAAAAGTGTGACAAAATGGCCTAAATTTTCAAGTTTCCAGCGCCCCGCACTCCCCCGCATATGGTCGGATCGGGAAACTGATTATTTCCAGGTTAGTTTGGTCGGGTCCCTGATATGCCTGCCAAGTTTCATTGTCCTAGCACATCTGGAAGTACCTTAACTCGCGACCACCGGACCGACCGACCGACAGACCGACCGACAGACCGACCGACGGAAAAGTAATCGGTATATAGCACTTGGCCGGAAGGCAAGTGCCATAAATATCGGGAATAGACGTTAACTATGGAACTACATGGGTAAGTGAGCGAATCCTCTTTAATACCGCTTGTGTCGATGATCAGTCACTGTAACTACATGTGTGTTTTTCAGATATCTCAAGTATCGAAGAAGGAAGTGTCGGCGAGATCAGCGTGCAAGTCGACCTCTTCACTCACCCCGGATCTGGAGAGCACAAAATCACTGTGAAAGGTATGAAAAAGTTCTTGGTAAACGGAAAGATAACCGACTGCCTTCCCAACAGTGAGAGCAGAGGCGTTACTAGCCAAAATGTTTTGTTTGTTGTTTTTTTTTTGGGGGGGGGCGCAAGGCATTTACCGACTGGGTGGTAATTTTTACCGACTGTTTTTGCAGAAAAAATGACTGTTTTCAAGGAAAAAACGACAGTTTGAAAAAAAATCGACTGTTTTGACGAAAAATCGACTGATTTTCAGAAAAACCGACTGTTTTCATGAACAAAGTCAGCTTGGGCTCAAAGAATATTTAAAAATCTACTGTTTTGAAGAAAAAACCGAGGCGTCCCCCCCCCCCCCCCCGCCGTTGTGACGCCCCTGAGTGAGAGCACTCAAACTTGAAAGCTCGATACATGCACACGAATTTCCACTTTCGCTCCGACATTTTGGCGCATCGGTAATATTTCGTCCAATTCGACAGTACGGCAAGATCTCGCATGCAACGCGCATGCTAAATCTTACCAGACTGTGTGTGCATGTAGTGTACTTCCGCAATTTGGTGCAGTGAGCTCCTTTTAAATATCGTGCGGAAGTGCGCGATTTGTTGCGCGAGCTTGAATGCGCGGAAATACTGTAACACATAGAGACAACGAACAGTTAAAGAACTAAACACTGACTTCGGTTCAGGCATGGTATCTCGTCCTCTCCACTCCCAAATCCTCCCTCCCCCCCCCTACCAAAATGTTAGAAATCGACCAGAACGAGTGGTAAGTTCTAGGGCTCCCAAGCTCTGTCCTGTACGTACAAAACATGGTAGATACGCACAAAGTTTTATTCCTGAGTTCGTGCAATTTTTATCGAAGCGTGACAGATTTTTAGGTGTAATGACATTTGAAACATTTGTTGTAATTTGTTCTTTTTTTTACAATAATCGCAAATTTGGTTTGCAACCAGGAAAGTCGATTTGTACAGTAAACTTTCTATCTATCTTTCTATCTAAAGCACTATTTACTGTTTCTGTTCCAGTATTCAAAACTTTCTGAATAATGTCAAACTAAGCTCTGCTTTTAACAAATCATCAACGGCTTTGGTTATTTTAAGCTTTCTCCCAAACCCATTAAGTTCTAGCAAAAACTAGGCAAAATTCAGAAAACCGGTTCTACGCATCAGTATGGTATTCAAACACTCATCTGGAGCAAAATGCGATTGGAAACTAGTGAATCATGGCTAGTGCAAAGATTAGTGAGGTGTAGTTAGCGGGTTCGAAAATGTAACAAATGGAAGTTTGGGCTCCAGGTACAAGAATTAAGGAGAGAGAGAGAGAGACAAATTTAATATATAATGGAATTTTACAACAACAAAAAATTCAGTATCATTACAGACCTGCCACGTGAAAATCTATACAGATTTGTTTGTGGCAGGAATCGATAATTTAATCACTTAATTAAAGTAGGTTGCATTGCCATTATAGGCACGACCGGTCACGGGTCCTAGGCACGACCGGTTTAAGTGTCCATTGCCACGAAACAGAGCATTTGCCTGATCTTTATTTTCCTGGTTTCTGAAAAAGTAGGGTGCTATAGCGCCTGTTTCCGCACCACCACGGAAAATAAACATGAGATGCTGAAATAGATCTTTGTTTGTTGATGATGTCAGGGAAGAAAACACAGAGAACATCCCCGCCTAAGGAAGTGAGTCTTGCAGCTACTTAAGGGGACCCGATAGTTCCTGCATAACAGAGTTCACTGTGCACGATAATCGGAATACCTCACTATTATCCTTCTTTGAGGTTAAGGCTCGTAGTTTACTGGCCAGGTTAATTGCAATATAACAGTCTACGCCACTACCTTTCCTCTTTGAACTTGAGGCTCTTAAGTCTTACATTAAAACCTCCTCCTCAACTTCGAGCACAGAAGAGTCATCCTTCGGATCTCAAACTTCAAACGCTCGACGAAGCGCATCAGTCTTTGAGTGTTGGCGTCCTTTGTCTAATCAGAAGTTTACTATACTAGCTTCCGGTCTTTTGAACTCTCCAAAGATAAAGTCTAAGGGTTTCGTGAAGTGCGTACAGTCGTTCGCAAAGTTGCTATGCTACACTGTCAGAAGTTTCATAACAGATTGCGCATAACACTTTCAAGAATAACACCTTTTCACTTAGAAATAAAGTGTTATGACCAATAAGTTTATACTATTTCGTGCCTAGATCTCCAACAACACCTTCAATAGGTAAAAATACTACACTGTCAGAAATTACATAACGACAACAGAAGGATGCGCGGTTTCAACAGATAACACTTTGGGATGTTATCTGTTACGTTTCTTTCATTCGCGTTAGTATTTTACTGTTGACGGGGGAATCCGGAAATAAGGGGCATGCATAACTTTCGAACGGGTGATCGGATCTTAATGAAACTTGATATCTGGAAAAGATCTTGTGTCTCAGAAGTCCCATTTCAAGTCCGAACCGGATCCGAAGAATCTGGGGGGGGGGGTAGAGCCGGAAATCTTGTGACACGCGATCTGGATGAAACTTGGTGGGAAGTACAGGCTCAAGTTCTAGGTACATCAGTGACAGAACCGGACTGGATTCGGGCACTGAGGGGGGTGTCCGGAATTCCGGTGATCTTGCGTTAAGGTACTTCCAGGTGTGCTAGGACGATGAAACTTTGCTGGAGAGAATTGGCAACATTGGCTTAGGCATTGTCACGTCCTCGATCCAACCATCCCTTAAAGAACTCATCTTAACCTCAAAGTGCAAAAAATACTTTTACGCAAAATTGACTTTTTCACGATCCTCATGAGCAAATGATAATTTTTCTCAAGGGTTTTGCTTAGAAATGAATTTCTAGCACCCTTAAAGTGCGCATCTTAACCGAAAAGTGAGCAAAAATACCTTTTACAAAACGATGCATATGCATGATCCCGATGAGCCCGTCATCAGTTTTGCCTAAAGGACTTTGCTTACAGATGAATTTCTAGTGCCCTTAATAGTGCGCATCAGCACAGCCAAGTGCAAAAATAAAGTGCTTTTTATCAAACAATACATTCTCGTGATTTCTAAGATTCCATGATCATTCTTATCTCGATGGTTTTGCTGACATTTTGCTGACAAATTATCAGAATAAACCCAAGAATTGGCAATTCGTACTTTCATCCTCTGACCCAGCCTCGCAAGTGCCATATGAGCTTCTAGCTCTTGTTTCATTTAGTGTTTTTCAGCTCTTGTTTTGTTATGTTTACTGTCTTTTTTTTTTCTCAGTAGGCTACTCCATTATCTTTAACTTGTACAGTGGGTCAACAGATATTATTCTAATTTTTCTAGAGTTGACAAGGTCAAATTCTCTTCCGAGTGGCGACACATTCGGCACAAAGCTTGCGAAAAACTGTACGAAACTTGCGAGCGCCGTCTGATCCGCCCTTAAGTGGAAAGTAACAAAGGATTGTTTTTTTCTGACAGGCGAGGGTTGGACGCCTTCATTTTAAGATCGTTAGTCATTCCTGTCATCTGGTTTTAACATACAGCGCATTATGAAGGATAGATCGCGGAAGATGGATGCGAAGTCATTTGGTGAATTTTCTAATCCGGATTTTGTTTAATACTACGATCGACCCGTGATAAATTGTGTCTAGAGGGCGATACGTGGAAAGTGGCGAGCCAGCGATGCAATGACTTCCATTATTTCTGGCGCTCGCGGCGGATTCTTGCTTTGCTTTTTGAAAGTGAATACGTGAGATCGCCAGAATCGCCCTTAGGTCTTCAGACTTTTCCACTGCCTAATTTCTTAAGACGGATCCGCAATGAGCTTTACCTAGCAAGCGGATTTCAGCCAGATCTGAAAGTTATTCTGAAGTTCCGCTTGGATCTTGCCTGGGGTTTTGACGTTCCCAGTCGAGATTAGTCTATGACAGTACCGTCTGATCCTGAGATCCTGGCAGATTTTGGGATCCCAAAACCTAAGTGGAGGGATACCTATGACATCGCAAAAGTTGTCCGTCCGTCCGTCTGTTAGTACGATAACTCTCGAAGGGGTTGAGATATTTTGATCAAACCTGGCATGAGGACTCTTTAGGTCAAAGTCCAGGTCAAGTTCGAAGATGGGCTATGTAGCCCTATATTTAGGGATGTGGGAGGGATTTGAAATTAAAGGGAACAAAAAATGTTATTTTAAAAGCTAATAAAATAGTCGAATTAGGGGTAAGGAGACATGCTGAATCCGAATATGAAATTTATTTTCTCGCCGGACAAATAGTTCACCCGGAATCCAGCGAAAACCGTAAAATTTCTGAAAAGTAAAAGTTCAATCTGAAGTTGATTAGAGGTTCAGCTTAGGGACAAGGAGACGTGGCGAGTCCGAATATGAAAATTATTTTCCCGCCGGACAATTAGTTCAGCCGGAATCAGGCCAAAACCGGAGTATTTGTTGAAAGTTAAAGTCTTATTTAAACTTGATAAGATGTTCGATTTGCGGCTAAGGAGACATACTGAATCTTACCGGTCGTATAGATCGCTCAAAATCCGGCTGAAACCGGAAAATTTGCTAAAAGTAAAAGTTTAATCTGAAGTTGATTAGATGTTCGATGTAGGGGCAAGAAGACATGCTGAATTCGTTTTTGAGCTTTAGTTTTTTGCCAGAAAAGTATTTTGTCCGGAATCCAGCCGAAACCGGAAGGGCAGAAGTAATCAATCAATCAATTTTATTTTCAACCCTAATAGCACTAGAACTAACACGGGCGGGAATTAAGGAAGGAAGGCGATACGATGTAGGCTATAGGGTAAACCATTTGCTGAATCCATATCTGAATATTTGACAGCGCAAAATGGATATCTGAATATATCTGAACTTGGTGAATTCCAGCTGGCGTATCCGATTTGCACGGTCAAATACGAACTTGGTCTTCTCCGATTATTACCATTTGTTTGGTCAGATTACCATCTGTTTCTAAATTTTAAAAGTAAAAATTTTTAATAATTCTGTTGAAGACCGAATATCTACAAGACCGAATTGTCTGGAGCAAATATTAAAATTTTGGGATCCCATCGAAACCTTTGGTCTTGTTCATTTAAGCTTAAAGGACCCCTTTGCTTATTCTGCCTTTTGTAATATACCTAGCTCCCTTGTGGAATTATAAGCTTCTAAAATCCCCACCTTTCTCCATTGTTTCGTTTTGTGCCTACGAATTTTAGCGTTTTTTTGGCCACGCCGAGTTTTGCCCGTCACACAAAGCAAAGTTTGCCGGAGTCTTCAGTGTCCACTGACAACTCTTTCAAACATAAGGATATGAGAATCTTCTGTTTTTTACTTCTTTTATTTGCTTAGTTTTCCAACTTTTTAACCACGGGGCGTTCAGTTTTCAAACGTTTTGGCCCCACCCGCCGCGTCGGAGAGCAGGAAGGCTGGATAGTGTCGACAAGTGCTAACAAGAAAATCGCTAATTTCAGTTGGAAAGTAATGCTATTTTTGGAAAACTTTTTTTCTGATCCCTGTCATAGGCAAAAGATCATTTCTAGTAAGAGTTGTGCTTTAAACCTTGAAATTATTTTTGCTGGGACATTAACGGAGTAGGATTTCTGGCCAGTGGTGCCGCATCTTCAACTGAACAGTATAAGAAGGGGAAGGACAACTGTTGTGATTGCCATAAGCTAAAGCACATCTCGTCGGACAAATTGGTCTCTACGCAATTTTCTTTTCTGACATCCTCCGCAGTTTCAGTGATAAATGGTTCAGTATGGTAGTTTCATCTTGAAGAAACAGAATGGCGGATATGAATCTCCAACATCCCGGATTTTTTGTTTGTAGTTTCATCCGGTAAAAAGATGACCTCGCTGTAAGAAATGATTGTTTTTTGGGATCCCAAAACGTAAGTGGCGGGATACCTATGACATCGCAAAAGTTGTCCGTCTGTCCGTCCGTCCGTCTGTCCGTCTGTGCGCTCTATAACTCTCGAAGGGAATGAGATATTTTGATGAAACTTGGTGTGAGGATTCTTTGGATCAAGAGTAAGGTCGAGTTCATAGATGGGCTCTTTAGCCCTACATTTAGGGGTGGGGGAGGGGGTTTAAATTTGGGGGGGCAAATGAAATATTTTTAAACAGATAATGTGATAGTCGATTATGGAGTAAGAAGATATGTTGAACACGATGGTGAAAACCATTTTGTCATCGGACAAGTAGTTCGCCCGGACTCCGGCCAAAACCGGAAAGTTGATCAAAGTAAAAGTTTTATTTGAAGTTGATTAGATGTTCGATTTAGGAAGACATGCTGAACACATGGTGAAAATCATTTTCTCGCCGGACAAGTAGTTCTACCGGAATCCGGCCAGAACCGGAAAGCTTGTTAAAATTAAAAGTTTTATGTGAAGTTGATTAGATGTTCGATTTAGGAAGACATGCTGAACACATGGTGAAAATCATTTTCTCGCCGGACAAGTAGTTCGCCCGGAATCCTGCCCAAACCGGAAAGCTTGTTAAAAGTATAAGTTTTATTTGGAGTTGATTAGATGTTCGATATAGGGTAAGAAGACATGCTGAACACTTATGTGAAAACAATTTTCTACCCGGACATGTAGTTCGCCCGGAATCCGGCCAAACCGGAAAATTGTTAATAGTTAAAGTTTTATTTGTAGTTGATTAGATATCCGATTTTGGGGTAAGAAGAGATGCAGAATCCGTGTGACAATCATTTATAACCCGGACATATAGTTCGACCGGAATCCTGCTGGAGCCGGAAGTTGTTTAGATGTACAGTATTGGGGAAAGAATATACGCTGAGTTCGTTTTTGAGCTTTCTTTTTTCGCCGAACAAGTAGTTCCCGAATTTGACCTAAACCGGGAAATTGGCAGAAGTGGCAGAAAGTTTTCGTCAAAACAATATGACTTATAGGGGTAAACACACATGCTGAATCCATATCTGAACTTGATTTTCTCAGGTGATTAGCTTTTTGACCTTAGTCTGTTTCCGAATTTTAATAGTATAAATGTACAAAGAGTCTGGCGAAGACTGGATCTGGCGAAGACAAGACCCAATTGTCTGGATCAAATATTGAATTTTTGGGATCCCATCGAAACCTTTGGTCTTGTTTTATTCGTGACCAACCTCCGAAGAGATTGGTCGTACCGTTCCCATCTCAGCGATGAGAAAGACAGGAAACTCCATTAAAAGCGTTTCGGTGAAAACCAAGCAGCTCGAGCGACCCGCTACCTAGCGTGCTGGCCCCGAACTTGCATTTAGACGACGCGTAATCGTTACCAAGCTAATGAATGTACATTCCCTTTAAGAACAAGACCAAAGGTTTCGATGGGATCCCAAAAATCTAACATTTGATTCAAACAATTGGGTCATGTCTTCGCCATTCAGTCTTCGTCAGATCCTTGAAGATTGTTACTGTTAAAATCAAGTTCAAAAATGGATTGAGTATGTCTCCTTGCCCCGATATCGAATCTCTAATCGATTTCCGAGACAACTTCGAGCTTCAAGGAAATTTCCAGTTTAGCCGAATTCGTGATGAACCATTTGTCCAGCAAGAAAACGAAGTTCACATATGGATTCAGTGGACCTCCTTACCCCCTCAATGAATATCTTATTAGCTTATAAAACATACATGTAAAAAAATTCGATATAAATTCGAAACCCCTCATCTGCCTCTAAAGATAGGAAGGACTAAAGGACCCATCTACGAACTTGATCTGTACAGTGAATCCTCATTGAACAACATCCTCGCTTGAACAACGTATTTCCCCTTTTGAACATTATATATCAACCCCTTCGGCCTTCGATTACACTAGGTCTCTCCGTATCCGTAGAATAAACAAATGAATGTCGTCTTCCACGCGCAGAGCTATACTGGTTTGAGAATAAAATTAGGGGCAGGGAGTGCTATAGCCGAAAATTGGTCGACAAATTGTGTGTCCGGTTTTCGCCGGATTCCGCCTGAACTACTTGTCCGGCGAGAAAATAACTTTCATATTTGGATTCAGCATGTCTCCTTACCGCTAAATCAACTATCTCAATAGCTTTCGAAAAAAAAAGTTGAGCCCCTTAATTTGAAACCCCTCCCCCACCCCTAAATGTAGGGCTACAGAGCCCATATACGAACTCGACCTTACTCTTGACCCAAGTACAGACGGACAACTTTTGCGATTTCATAGGTATCCCTCCACTTACGTTTTGGGATCCCAGAAACGTGCCGTTAGATGTCTATTTTTTTATTTTATTTTGTTAGTTAAGTAGTTAGTTAGTAGGCTAACATGTGTTTGGGATCCCAAGACGTAAGTGGAGGGATACCTATGACTTCGTAAAACTTGTCCGTCCGTCCGTCTGTGAGCACGATAACTCTCGAAGGGAACCAGATATTTTGATGAAACTTGGTGTGAGCATTCTTTGGACCAAGGGACAGGTCAAGTTCGTAGATGGCCCCAAAGCTGTATATTCGGGGGTGGGGAAGGGGTTTCAAATTAAGGGGCAAAAATAAATGTTTGTAAAAGCTAATGTGATAGTTGATCTAGGGGTAAGGAAACGTGCTGAATCTGAAAATTATTTTCACGCCGGACAAGTAGTTCACCCGGAATCTTTAAACAAGAGCTAAGCTCATATGGCACTTGCAACTGTATGTAGTAGGTAAGGGCTATGTCAGATTGATCGGGTCCCCGATATGCCTGCCAAATTTCGTCTTGAAAAACGCCATCACAGGAATTCCGGAAGGTCCCCCTCCCCCCCCCCTCCACCCCTACCCCCCAAGTGTCCAGATCCAGTTCAGTTGTGCAAACGAGTTATCTAGAATAAATGCTTGTTCTTCTCAGCAAGTTTAGCTCCGATCCCTCCATTCTAACCGTTTCTTAAGATTTCCGATCACCCCCTCCCAACTCCCCCATAGCTGTCGAATCCGCTATCATAAGTTGAGAGGAATCATTTGATAAAAGGTACTTTTCGACTGTGCAGGTAACATGTGCACATTAAGGAAGCTGGAACTTCATTTGTAAGCAAAACCCTTGAGGCAAAAATGATAATGGGCTCATGGGGATCATGAAAACGTATATTTCGCTTAAAAGTATTTTTCTTACTTTGCGGTCAAGATTGGTACTTTAAGGAATAGTCGGATTTGGAAAGTGGCGATTTCTAAGCCAATCTTGTCGAATGTCTAATATTCCAGCCAAGTTGCATCGTCCTAGCACATCTGGAAGTACCTTATCTCGTGATCACCGGTGATCACCAACTCGGAAAAGTGTGACAAAAAAACGGGCAGACCGACAGACCGACGGAGCGACAGACCGACAGACGAAATTGCCATCGGTATATGGCACTGAGCCAGAGGCTGCAAGTGTCATAAAACCGGAAAATTTGTAATAAGTAAAAGTTGTATCTGAAGATAGTCGATATAGGGTGAGGAGACATGCTGTTGCAACTTTCGAACATACTCATGATAAGTAAAAAGTGTATGCGATCAGTTTAGTCCCAACAGGCATTTAGTGGGTCGAAAAGTCAGAATGCATCCGACAACTGTCTGATGAATTTAATAAAATTTGCTGATCGTTAGATCTCTGGAGGCAGGAGGGATGGTGACTTCGGTCGCGTGTATAACGCGCAAAGTTTCTTGGGTTTAATCGAAGACTATTTAAACCCAGCCTACGTATTCTTTGGGTTTTGGGCTGTTGGGGGGTTGAAGTATGAGGATTTACTGGCAAAGTACAGGCCAAGTTCGTAGATGGGTCCTTTAGCCCTATATTTAGAACCCGAGGAGGGGGTTTCGAATTAAGGGTAAAAAAAATATATTTTTATAAGATAACGAGATATTCGTCTAAGCGGTAAGTAGACCCGCTGAACCCATATCTGAACTTAGTTTTCTTGCCGGACAAATGATTCACCAGGAATTTGGCCAGAAATGGAAATTTGGTTGAAGCTCTAAGTTGTTTCTTAAGTCGATTAGAGATTCGGGATCGGGGTAAGGAGACATGCTGAACCGAGTTTTGAACTTTATTTTTTTGACGGATAAGCTGGCAAAATTTGCAGAAATCTGGAAATTTGGATTGAAAGGTCACTAGCGCTTTTGCTCTATCTGCAGTTCACCGGGAATGCTGCTAAAATACAAGGAATTTGTTGAAAAAAAAAATCTAAAGGACCTTTCTAAAGTCGATCAGAGATGAGATATTGGAGTAAACATGCTTGCTGAATCCACATTGAACTTGGTTTCTTCTTGTTTGACGATGCGCATGTTATTGCATTGTGATAAAGGGAACGAATAAAGATTATTATTATTATTATTTGATTAGTTCTGGCCGTAAGTTGTCAAAAAACTCCAAAACGGTAACATTTTTTTGTGTACATATTCAAGCGGTTGATTATGGATGAACAGAACATGCATAAGGGGTCTGGCGAAGACCCGGAAATGTACAAGATTCGATTGTCTGGATCAAGAAGTCCAATAAATATTAAACTTTTGGGATCATGTCGAAATCTTTGGTCTTGTTTGTCTTGCATGGGCAGTTGCTTTATATTTTTGTAACTATATTTACTCATAGCTTGCAGGATTCAATTAAATAGTAATACTATTACCGAAAAACACCTAGGGCTATTGCAGCAAAAATTAGAGACATGCTGAATACCAATCTGGACCGTTTTTTGTCGTCGGACAAATAGTTCACCCGAAATGCTACGCAAAAAGGTTACGCTAAGACTACGCAAAAGACTACAGTTGACTCCGTAGTCGAGTTTTTTTCTCGCATTCCTTATATTCGGCTCACATGGAGGAATCTGGAAACATGACCAATCCAGGTTTCTTCAAAAGTATGCCTTTCCAGTTGATTAAATCCAGAATTCAAGTACCAGCGTCATGGAAGTTTTCATTCAAATATGGAGTATATGATTCGGAAAGCCATTTAAGCAATTTCCTTTGTTCTGTAGACGAAGATGTTTTGCAGCATACTGTCTTCTTCAACCGGAAAATCGTTTGCTTGAGATCGCCGTGCCGTACGAATTCAAGTTTGTTTAACAGATGTAATTACAGCTGTCGAAGTAAGAAAGCCAATTTGATAGGATGTGACAGCTTTTGTAAGGGGCTAGTTCAGTAATTGTGAAGACGGTGTAGTAGGACGTGAGAAGTTCATTGCACTAAACTCCAAATCTATGAAGAATATTTTATTTACGGACTTCTCTGTAATTGAGTAGTTGAGTAGGCTACATAGAGAAAAGAAAGGACACAACTTAAATTAGAGTAAAAAAAGAATTGTTCTTGTAAAAAAAAGAAAAAAAAGAGCTACGAGTCCATATGGCACTTGTTACGAGCAGGCGGTACAAGAAAGTAGATGGGAACGTCACAAAACAAACCTGCCATCCAAAAATGCGGTTCTGACCTAGAAATAGGACATGTAGTTTCACTCAAGTCTGAGCATTTCCGGCATCGCCTCGGATCATCTGGAGAAAATGCCTGTCCTAGCTTCCAAATTTCAGCCCAATAAATCCACTCGTTTTATCCTTAGACTTGCCACACGATTCCCGGTACCTTCTTCCAACTCCCCCTACCATGGCCAAATTTGGTTCGGACGAAAATCCCTCACCACCACCCACCCTGGTTCGCACCGTAAAATATGTCATCTGGGGAATATGCTCTCTATGCATTCCAAGTTTCATTTATATCGCTGCACTCGTTTGACCCCTATGCGAGCTAAGAAATTTCCCGGGACTCCCCGTCCAGCTCCCCCTACTGCGGCCGAATACGACTTGAAATTGTTAAAGTCGCATCTCTGACATCTCCTCTTCAGGTCCATCAAGTTGGACTGGAATTAGAGCATAGCCTATCTGCAAATATGCGGTTCCAGCCCCCCCCCCCCCCTACCGTGGCAGGATCAGATCCGGACGCCAAATAAGGCCGAATAAACTCGGTACTGTCTAACTTGTATCCCATTCGGTCGATCCGTTTGGTTTTTGTGTATCTCAAAAGTTTCCGGAAGCCCCCCTCCAACTCCCTCAAACGTGGCCACTTGTGGTTTGGACGCCTGTTTCGTATGTCTAGGTCATCAGTTCTTATCGCCCATGAAGTTTCACTCGAATCGGATTACCCGTGGTCAGATTATGGAAGTCAGTTCTATTCCCCTTCCCTCAATCCCCCAAAATGGTTGAATCCAGGAACGGAAGTTTTCCTAGGGCATCTGTCGGGTTCTCAGGTCAATTAGGTTGGGTCATAATATGCCTGCAAAGTTTCATCGTCTTAGCACATCCGGAAGTGTTCTAACTCGCGATCACCAGAACTACGGGAAACCCCCTCCAACTCCCCCCACGGAGCTCCGATACGATCTGGCTCAGTCAGTTACGTATTTAGGCCTAATGCTTATTCTCCACACCAAGTTCCATCCCAATCTCTCGACTCTAAGCGTTTCAGAATTTTTCCGGTGCCCTCTCCACCCTCCCACAAGTATTGAATCCGATCTGGACTTGACATGGAACATCTGAGACGATAGTTCTTTCCACTTGACAAGTTTCATTAAAATCCGATCACCCGTTCAAAAGTTGTCCATGCCACTAGGATTCCCCATCCCTCCACTCCCCCACGATGGTCGGATCGAGGAAACGACTATTCTCAAGTCAATCTGTTAGGGTCCCTGACAAGCCTACCAAGTTTCATCGTCAGCACAACAGGAAGTACCGAGCTCGCGCGATCACTAGAAATCCGGACCCCCTCCCCAGCTCCCCCGCAGTGACCGGATCCGTTCCGGTTATGTCAATCACGTATCTAGGGCTTGTTCTTGTTCTTCTCACAACGTTTCATCCTGGTCCCTCCACTCTAAGCGTTTCCCAAGATGTCCGGTTCCCTCTCCAACTCCCCCAATGTCGCCGGACCCGGTCCGGATTTAAAATGGGACGTCTGAGACACGAGGTCTTTCTATATATCAAGTTTCATTAAGATCCGACCACCCGTTCGTAAGTTAAAAATACCTCAGTTTTCTAGATTCGAAGGATCAGAAATCCATGCAGTTTCTTTTGCAAATTTGTAAGCCCAAGTTTTCATATACGGCACGCAGCAACTACGATGGTAGCCTAAACGATTGCCGAAAAATGAATCTTTTTGGGGTCACACGCAATAGCGGGCTTTCTTCAGAAGTGACTTTGCAATCTGGAACTTAACATTCCCCGAGCTCATTAGGCATTGAAATGCATGCTTTTCTTGAAACTCGAATTTTCCACGTTGGGATGAACTTTTTCTTGTCGGGACAGAAGTGCATATTCTTAACGTCACTATTACAGTCCAAGATAAAAAAAAAATACCTTAACAGAGTAAAAAAATGTCAGTGTATTCGAATTCAAGAAAGAAGTATAAGCTGGCTTTTCAGTTAAACTTTAAATAAATCGGTAACAGCGCTACGCCCGTCTAGGACTGGTCGTTGACAGACAGTAGTAGTTAGTGAATTGAACGCGGCTTTGTAATATACTTCTTTTCGGGAGTCGGAGGTCTCCACCTCCTACGGCATCAGCAGTTGCGGAGCCTGTTCTCTCACGGAAAACAGTTCCTCATGAAGTAGTTTCCTTTGACCTTACGACTTCCGACTACATTTTCCCCCTTCCCTCAGTTGTTGCTGCCTAATAACGCTCAGAGCTATTTTGTTACTTTTATATGTTTATCCCGCCCCGTAACATAAACCATTACTCTCAAATGTCCCAATTTCGGCACAAAATGAGCTTCACGAGCCATTTTCTTTCAGTGGTTGCAGCGAACGATTTGAAATGGCCCGTCGCGTCTGGAATGTTCCGGCCATTCGTGGAGATTAATCTCATCGGGCCTCATCTAGCCGACAAGAAGCGGAAGTTCGCGACCAAGACAAAGTCGAACACGTGGTCGCCCAAGTTCAACGAAACTTTCCAATTGTAAGTACAGTCAGGGACCCATAAATTTCCTGTAATGACTCGCCATTCACGGGGCTTGTCATTTCCTGTGCTTCTATGTTGCTATGTTGCCCGAGCCTCACCTAGTTTCCAAAAATTCCGCTTGGGTCGAGTCGGTGTTCTTGCTCAGATAGACAAAATTTGTTGGGACTATTCAGCATGCCACCAGGTACCTAAGCTAGGACAAAAGATCCAGGATACTCTTCCATTACAGAGAAATATTCCTAATTCGGCACAACAGCTGCGAAAAATTTTGTCTATCTGGATAGTCGGGTATTTTATCCCCGTGGATATTTCTCGAACTATCTGACGCTCGGTCAAGAGCGCATCAAAAATCTCTTATTGACAAGCCCCCTGAATGGCGAGTCATTGCAGGAAATTTATGGGTCCCTGGTCCAGTCAGAATTTCTATGACGTCCGTGCACAACCTCAAATTACATAACCTTGAAATTGGTCTTAGAAATACAAAAAGGAAGTTTCTGTGCAGCCTTAACTGTCAAGAAGCGAAATCTCAGTGCTAGGACCTAGTTAAGACAGCACAGAATTTCCCTTTTAAAATTTGTTAGGGGATTTTTCACGTTTAGTAATTTGAGTTCGACAAGCATAGAATCATGAACATATATATCTATTAGAGATGGATGTAACTATAAGCAACAGATATAACTGTGGTTAACCGCCCTGGCAATATTAAACTGGTGCTACTAGCTGTAATATAATAAGGATATAGACAGGACCAGGTTCGTTTCCTATGTACAGTTTATTTACAGTCAGCAGATATCTAAATTGCACTGGTGAACTAACACCAAACGATTTCCGATCAAACACACTATACTTTGACTTTAAATATAAGCTCATGTCATTCAATCAATTCCCATGAGCTTTGGGCTTAACCTTAAAGTGAATAGGTGATCACATACTAATTAGTTACTCAAAGAACAAAATGGGTCGCAGCATTAATAATATTACACTAGCAGCGCGAATGTTGCACGGCATCGTTCAGCAAGGTACAGGAGTCCTCCCATGGTTTTCCTCTTGTACTGCATTCTAAGAGATTAGTACAGAAATTGGCAGTATGCCCAGCTCAGCACTCCGTGGACTATTCTCTATTTGTCCTTCCTTGCCTCATTATCAGCATCCATCACACTGAACTAGTACAGTAGATCCGCAAGTTAATGAACAGAAAGGAACATGAAAAAAAACTTGTAAAAGGAAGAATACAAGAAAAAATTACAAGGACGTAAGGTGCAAGGCTCACAAATGCTTATATGTGATGTCCAAATGATTTTTGCTCCACGTTGACTTGCTTTATACGATAAGCTGGCAAATGTAGCGAGAAGAGAAATAACAAATATAGAGTAAATTCACAATGTTTGCTAGGTCTAGGTCTTGCTAGGTCTTGCGAAGTAAGCCAGTTTGTAATTGTATGCCCGTGGTTAGGGGCGAATCGGTCCGTCGCGGGAACAATCTTAACTCGCAAGGGAAGGATCGCTGTTGTAACTCTCTGTGCTGCCGACCGCCGACCGTTTGGTTTTGGGTGGCAGTCAGTGACCTATAAGACTAGCCAAAGTTCATCCAGCGCCAGATGCATGCCTGGAGAATTCCGGGGAAGATAACAGGAAGGGTGTTTGAAAGCACTAGGATGTTTTGCCCCAACCATCCATTGCACTTCCTCGCTGAGAGAACAGTATGGGAGATTTGCACCGCCCAGTGTGGCCTGACAAGGGCAATGCTGCTTCTGCGTTCCTCTTTTAATTTTCTCCTCTTGTGGGAAGATTGAACTCCAGCTTCAGTTGAACTTGCCAGCCTTTCTGAAGTAGAGAAGTAGAGTCCTATCGCACCAATCAATCTTCGTATTAAGTCTTATCTCCCGTTTTATATGAGTTAATTTATCAGCGCAGAAAATTTGAGAGCTCTTGAAATTTCTTCGTGGCGTATCAGTCGTCTTTCAGGATGCATGGATGTTGGAACAATCAAGTTTTATTTTGATCTAGATTACCTTAAGTGAAAGCTAACACACCAGGGAACCGGAGCTCCCTCGCCTTTCATGTAAAAACGGCCTATAAATCTTATGGGAAAATCTTGGGAATTTCAGTCGCAGTTTATTTAGCTAGAATGGAAATGAAGCATGCTCCTGTCAACGGAAAATAGGAAATTTTGAAATTCCACTTCAAATTATGCCAAAGGGGAAGATTCTTTGAAGTAGAAAATTTAAAGCTTGAGCTATAAAGAAAAATTAGGTGAAAGTTTTTGCCGCTGTTCACTAGGATTATTACGAGTTGTAACATCCATCAGGCGGTGTCAGTCTTAAAGCTTTGTTATACAATATTTGGAAATTCGGCTGATTATGCTCTGGTCGAGTTGAAATTTCGTCTTGAAAAAAAAATCAAGCATGCGTTCCGTTGGCAGAAGCTATTTTCACACATGGAAATCTTTCGGCTGATGTAGTGAGAGGAACCCATGCGCTCCCCTCAGCCCATCTACCCTCCCCTCAGCCCTAAGCCCGCGGAAGTCCCTTGGATAGTTGGTCAGTTCAAAGGACTCTCGCTGAAAGTCAATGTATTCATCATTTGTACCGTATTACACTGATCTTGAACTTTCTTCTTCTTTTGACACGGAAGCAAGGAAGTGCTTGTCAACTTTGGTCGAACAGAAATTACAGGAAAGAAATCAGTTGATTAAGATTTGAAAAATATTCGGCCGAAATAAAAACAAGAGCTGTAAGCTCATATGGCACTTGCATGTGTCAAGATGATTTGATTGATCAAGAGTAAGTTTCGACTTTGCGGTTGAGATGCGCGCTATAAGGGAGCTGGAACTTCATTTGTAAGCAAAACCCTTGAGGCAAAACTGCTAATGGGCTGATGGGCATCACGAAAATGCATATATTGCTTAAAAGTATTTTTTTTACTTTGCGGTCAAGATTGGTACTTTAAGGAATAATCGGATTTGGGAAGTAGCAATTTCTAAGCAAATGTTGTTGAGTCTCTATTATTCCAGCGAAGTTTCATCGTCCTAGCACATCAGGAAGTACCTTAACGCGCGATCACCGGAATCCCAGACCCCCCTCCTCCAACTCCACCCACAATAACCGGAGCCAATCCTGTTCTGTAAATGATTAATCCAGAGCATCTGTTTGTCATTCCCACGAAGTTCGATCCAGATCACACCAGTCTAAGCGGGTCAAGTATTTTCCGCCCTCCCCCCGATAATTGCCGGATTCGGTCCGGAAATGAAAAAGGTCACAAGAGAAAAATGTCCTCTGTTTAATTATTAAATTTCACTCGAATCCGATCACCCGTTCCAAAGTTACGCATGACTCAATATTCCGGATTCCCCTCCCTCAACTCCCCCCCCCCAAGATTATCATATCGAGGATTTTTTTTGTATTCCAAGTCAGTTTGACCGGGTCCCTGATATGCCTTCCAAGTTTCGTCGTGAAAATCCCCCAAAAACGGAATTCCGGGAGACCCCTCCCCCCCCCCTCAAGTGTCCGGATCCAGTCAAATTATGTAAAAGATTTATATGGACCAGATGTTTGTTCTTCCCAGCAAGTTTCACTCCGATACCATCATTCTAACCGTTTCTCGAGATTTCCGGTCCACCCCCCCCCCACCCCACCCAGCTCCCCCGCGGTGCACGTAGCCAATCCGATTCAGCAAATGACTTACCTAGAGCATCTGTTTGTTCTTCCCACAAAGTTCCATCCCGATCCCTCCATTCTAAACGGGGCACGTATCTCCCCCCCCCCCCCAATAGTTGCCGGATCCGGTCCGGATATGAAAAAAATCATCGGAGAAATGTCCTCTGTTGAATTCTTAAATTTCACTCGAATCCGATCAACCATTCCAAAATTACGCATGACTGAAAATTTCGGATTCCCCTCCCTCCACTCCCCCCACCATTATCTGATCGACAAAATTTTTATTTTGAAGTCAGTTTGATTGGGTCCCTGATATGCCTGCCAAGTTTCATCGTGAAAATCCCCAAAACCACCATCACCGGAATTCCGGGACCCCCCCCCCCCCATAAGTGTTCGGATCAAGTACAATGGCCTAAAGGACTTATCTAGAGCAGATGCTTGTTCTTCCCAGCAAGTTTCACTCCGATCCCTCCATTCTAACCGTTTCTTGAAATTTCCGGTCTCCCCCCCCCAACTCCCCCCTGGCTACCGAATCCGGTCAAGACTTTAAACGGGACATTACAGATATATATTCTGTTCAGTTATGAAGTTTCATTACAATCCGATCATCCGTTCGAAAGTTGCACACTTCTCAATTTCCCGGATTCCCCTCCCTCCACTCCCCCACCATTATCTGATCGACAATATTTTTATTTTGAAGTCAGTTTGATTGGGTCCCTGATATGCCTGCCAAGTTTCATCGTGAAAATCCAAAAAACCACCATCACCGGAATTCCGCCCCCCCCCCCCCCCATAAGTGTCCGGATCCAGTACAATGGTCTAAAGGACTTATCTAGAGCAGATGCTTGTTCTTCCCAGCAATTTTCACTCCGATCCCTCCATTCTAACCGTTTCTTGAAATTTCCGGTCTCCCCCCCCCCCAACTCCCCCCTGGCTACCGAATCCGGTCAAGACTTTAAACGGGACATTACAGATATATATTCTCTTCAGTTATGAAGTTTCATTACAATCCGATCATCCGTTCGAAAGTTACACACTTCTCAGTTTCCCGGATTCCCCTGCCCTCCACCCCCCCCCCCAAATGGTCGGATCAGAAAACTGATTATTCCTAATTTTGTTTGGTCGGGTCTCTGATATGCCTGCCAAGTTTCATGGTCCTAGCACAACTGGAAGTACCCTAACTCGAAAAAGTGTGACAAAATGCCCTAAATTTTCAAGTTTCCAGCGCCCCGCACTCCCCCCCATATGGTCGGATCGGGAAACTGATTATTTCCAGGTTAGTTTGGTCGGGTCCGTGATATTCCTGCCAAGTTTCATTGTCCTAGCTCATCTGGAAGTACCCTCACTCGAAAAAGTGTGACAAAATGCCCTAAATTTTCAAGTTTCCAGCGCCCCAGCTCCCCCGCATATGGTCGGATCGGGAAACTTATTATTTCCAGGTTACTTTGGTCAGGTCCCTGATATTCCTGCCAAGTTTCATTGTCCTAGCTCATCTGGAAGTACCCTAACTCGAAAAAGTGTGACAAAATGCCCTAAATTTTCAAGTTTCGAGCGCCCCCACTCCCCCGCATATGGTCGCATCGGGAAACTGATTATTTCCAGGTTCGTTTGGTCGGGTCCCTGATATTCCTACCAAGTTTCATTGTCCTAGCTCATCTAGAAGTACCCTAACTCAGAAAAAAAGTGACAAAATGCCCTAAATTTGCAAGTTTCCAGCGCCCCGCACTCCCCCCCCCCCCATATGGTCGGATCGGGAAACTGATTATTTCCAGGTTAGTTTGGTCGGGTCCCTGATATGCCTGCCAAGTTTCATTGTCCTAGCACATCTGGAAGTACCCTAACTCGGATATGTGGGACAAAAAAACTCGGACCGACCGACAGACCGACAGACCGACAGACGGAATTGTGATCGGTATATGGCACTTGAGCCAGAGGCTGCAAGTGCCATAAAAAGAAGATCATGGCTAAAAACTACTGTCTGTGCAATGAAGTTCGCGCTTTGAGAACGCAGAGCTTTAGCTTAAAGTGTGACATTGTTGAATTCAAGTTTAGGACCAAGATCTAACAAAAAGTTGTGATCACTAGACGATTACATCCCGGATGAGGCTGGCTAACTGCGAGTCCAGCATATCCGAGTCCGAGATAAGTCCGAGTCCTTGAAGAAGGCGTCTCGAGACCGTCGCCAGACTAGTACAGAGTTTGAGTCCACAGCTTTGACGGACGGACAGCTCTGTGAAAGACCAGTCCGAGTCCTTGAAAAAGGCGCTTCGAGAGGAGTCCAGAGTCCGAGTCCACCAGCTCTGGTGAGAACTTAGCTTAAAGGTATCCTTCAAACTTCCTGTTCTTTTTTTCAGCGTTGTCGGTAACGAGGAGGTGTTGGATTCATTTGAGCTACATGTGTGTGTCAAGGACTACTGTTTTGCCAGAGACGACCGACTAGTTGGCGTGGCCATAATGCAGCTAAGAGATATCGTTGAGCAGGTAATTTTCTTGGCCTTTAAAGGACCCCTCGCACAATTTACTCTTCAACTTACAGTATTTTAAAATGTTTGAATACTTTAAAACTAGGCTGTGCTTTTCAACAGATAACCCACGATTTTGGCTGTTTTAAGCCTTTTTCCGAGACAGTTGACTTATAGCGAAAAAAGCGAAACAATTTACATAACCGCTTTTTCTGATGGATAACCTTCTCACAGACAACCGTCGACAGCGTGATGCACATCGAAGGTAGCAAAAGACGGCAAGTGAGAAAACCAGCGTACTTTCGTTAGAGTGGTTGGAATGTACCGTACGAAATGGGGGTATCCGTGTTTAGAAATATATGGAGCGATTATGGAAGTAGGTTGCGTTAGTATTATGGGTAAGACAGGTCCTTTAAGCCGTCTTTGGCAACCAGGCCGAACTGTTTCATTCTGTTAAGATGGATCTGTTAAATTAATTTTCTATTAAAAAAGACCGGAAAAAGGATGTATTAAATTTCTTTGATCCGCCTTAAAGGATAAGTAAAGAATAAAAGATAAAAAGGAAAAACATTATAGTATTTATTGAAGGTCAACTCACAGTAATTTAAGAAAAACAAGTCGTAAACAATGTGCAACCTATAATTAAACTCATACGGGCAAATAACAAATCTGATATTGAGTATTAATGAAGCAAGCTGCGATTGTCATTCCATTGTTGTTAGTTATTGGTGTCGTTACGGATTCTTGCAAGTCGTACACTGTAAAAGTTTCTCCCAATAAGGATTAAGGTTAACCGCAGTATTTGCTACTGGGATTAATCTTATTTATACTGAGATAAGATTAATCCGAATTAGAGGTACGATAATCTTTTAAGAGAGAAGATTAATCCCAGTAGCAAACACTGCAAGATTTTTTTTTTACAGTGTAGATTTTCGGGTCGAGAATTAAGATACAATCTATCTTATCATAAATCCACATACAGAACTACATACAGACTTTAAAACAAAATCAGTAACACGCATTGCTGAAGTTACTAACAAGGAAACTACATTCAAATCTGGAAAAAATTAAATAAGTAACAGGGATTTTGCCAAAATCGCAAAGAATTTCGTCAATTAAAAAAGCTTGGCGCTTCAGCCATGTAAGTGTCCAGGCTAGACCATTGGTCAAAACGAGATTCAAAATTCAACTCAGAAATCTGTCCTTCGCTTTCTAGTCCACCAGGCGTTCCGTATGGCTTGTCTACCACAGCTTTTGATCCTGCAAGCAACGCCTGTGCTTCACACTTTCTCTTGAAAAATATGTGAACTGGAAAAAATTGTTCAGAGGGATTCGAACGCACTGCCCCTTTTTCACGACCATTGAGATCTTGAATAAGCCCAGAGAAGCCCGTTCAAAGAAGGACAAATGGCAAGAGCCCTGCGCTACTCCCCGAAAGTCATGGCGGGAACAACAGAATTTTTTTTACTGCCCTAAAAAAAATGGTTTTCACCACCATGTTCAGCATGTCTTCTTACCCCATAATCGACTATCACATTAGCTGTTTAAAAATATTTTGTTCGCACCTTAATTGGAATCTCTACCCCTAAATGTAGGGCTAGAGAGCCCATCTACGAACTTAACCTTACCCTTGACCCAAAGAACCCTCACACCAAGTTTCATCAAAATATCTCATTCCCTTCGAGAGTTATCGTGCTAACAGACGGACAGACGGACAACTTTTGCGATGTCATAGGAGTCCCTCCACTTACGTTTTGGGATCCCAAAAACTACATCTATGCTCCTGACCCCGAAAACGCTCCAGGTCCTCCGTAGCCTGTTTGAGAAATCCTCCGAACCGCTGAAGGTCGAAGGCTATGTCTAATAATTTAAGTCAAACAAAAAGTTTAAACGGTTTGCTCAGCTGTTGGTTGCGAGCGAACTGACTTTTTTGTCTCCCTCCTTCGAGAGACGGCGTCTGTAAACATTTAATTTTTCTTTCTAGGGCTCTTGTGCTTGCTGGCTGTCGCTGGGAAAACGGTGCCATATGGACGAAACCGGATGGACCATCCTGAGAATTTTATCACAGCGCACCAGCAACGATGAAGTAGCGCGCGAGTTCGTCAAATTGAAATCCGAAGTACGACCGGAAAATCCGGCTGACCAGCAGTGAACGGCGGAAATTCCGGATTTTCAGAATCGAAGAGGCGGCTTCCCGAATAGTACCCGTTCTGTTATCGTCTAGGGTCGAGTTGGATAAAAAAAACACGTTTGGTATGAGACAGAAAGTAGTGTCTGACACCAGTATCCAACTGAACTTGGACAACAGTAAGTGACGAACGACTAAGCTGATAGGCAAAGCCAATGAATTATCTCACATCGTCTGTAGGTAAAGAAGGTGGGAGGTGCGGTGCCTTCGAGATCAAGCTACATGACATCACAGGTACTAAGCTGAGGTCCTCAGTTTGATCCATGTTGTATCGTGAAGACACATCATGCGAGAATAACTCATAAGGACCGGCCACAATATTTCTCATCGAAGTCGTTGGCTAAACTGGAACAATGCTACCAAGAGCCTAGGAAAGCCGACCACATCTAGTGACAGCGTTTGGACCTAGGATTCTCAGTGGAAATTAGCAAGCTATGCTATGATAGACATTCCGGAAATAACAACAGTGCCAATTTACAGGACTTCTTTCTTATGAATGGTTTACATATCGGATTCGCTTTTCTCTACTGTAGTTAGTTTTCGGATTTTTTTTTTACCTTGCTGAAATAGCCGTCATCCCAACTTATTGCCTTTCCATGGTTTGTAGTTGAATGTATATAGGTGTCAGGATGTATAGCGTGTAGGGAAGGGGATAGAGTAGAGGAGTTAAAGTAAGAGTGAGACCTATTAAAAGTCCTCTTCAGACTTTTATAGTGGGAGACTTTTATAGTGGGGGAGGGGGATAGAGTAGAGGAATTAAAGGCACAGAAAACTTGACTACGCAACTTTCGGCCATCAAACCGACCCGGGGGGCTTAGATAAAGATACAGGGACTTATTGTTGACAGGATCCCCATTCTTTGTTATCTCGAATCCCTCCTTAGTGTTCCCAAAGCTAGCTGGCAGGCCCTTACCCCTTATGCACTGTAATTATGCACTTGCCCGGAAACTGCAACTGCAAATTAGCCAAGAGCTACGAAAGTTGTACAATAAACCGCTCTCTCTCTCTCTTATGCACTGTAAAAATTCGCCTTTGACGTTGACTAACTTATCGGGATAGTAGTCAAGTGGTCGTGCGTTCGATTCCTACTCCCGGCACTCAAACCTTTTGTTTTTTTCTACTAACTCAAAAGTCGAATTCTCGGAAACTGCAATGGTCGTAACGAGAAAGAATTTTTCTTACTCTCAATATCGACTCAGGGTACATTCTTGATATGTCAGCTAGCTCCCCGAGTCAAGTTTGAGTCGAGTTTTCTGTTCCTTTAAAGTAAGAGTGGGACCTATTAAAAGTCCTCTTCAGACCCACCGGTGGTGCGTGAAGTGTTCTTACAGTCGTTCGACATACCGATGTGAAGCGTTAAAGTAGGACTGGCTTATCTGCAAAGAGGAAACGAAGATGCTTTGTTAAGGAGCGTCAGTGCGGTACGTTTTGTGCTCGTGAGGGTGCTTTGATTAAGATGATGCTTCGCTCTAGCAGCTGATACTGAATAGCGTCCTTTAATCTACTACTTGGATTGTCTCATGGACGTTTCCTCTTGTAGGGACACTTCAAATCAGAAAGATGGTTCTCATTTGGGTTTGATTCGGGAAGGCGGAGCAGGTGACAGTCCTGGCCAAAATTTGACCCTGTGAACAATAAACATTATACGCCATCAAATATTTGTGTGCTTCATTTGGGGAACTAAGCCAAAAAAATACATTTGATTCGCGATGCTCCGCACCTTGCTCCCCGCTTTCAAATTCAAACATTCTAGATCAGAGTTTAAAGACAAAGTTGCGTTTTTGCAGATGCCATGGTATCTGATACCACGGTCTAAAGTCGTTTTTGCAGTTATCGTAGTATCTGATACCACGGTCAAAAGGCGTTTTTGCAGTTATCGTGGTATCTGGCCAGTTATCGTGATATCTGATATTCAGACACCACGGTCCGACCGTGGTATCTGAAAAGTCATCTCACTTTCATCGATTTTTGTCAAATTGGTGGAAAAGAAAGCACAACTTCGGCAATTTTCGTTTTTGCAGAGCAACCGTATATTAGATACCACGGTAACTGCAAAAACGACTAATTGCAGATCCGGTTACCGCGGTAGCAGATACCATGGTATCTGCAAAAACGCAACTAAATTCTTCTCTAGTAATGATAGACTTTAAAAAATAGGCTTTTGAACAAGGCGTCAGTCTAGGCTGCGTTCGAAAGAAACCAGTGAAGATTTGCGGACCTGTACATACTTTAAGGACGGAAATCTAGACAAGGTTTAGCCTCCTTGCGCTTTTTTTTCGATGAATTGATGACTGAGGTAGAACTTGGGTTAGATTATTCGTCAGGGCACAAACGTGTTGCGTGCTTAGATTACCCCTGTAAATATTTAAGCCATGGAAATTCGTGCCTTGCGTTCAACAGCTTTTCCGAATGAGTAGCCTACATGGTAATTGCACAATTGTATGACCAGATTTATTTCTAAAGGAAATTTCTCGATGGGAAAATAGAGTGTTGTGACAATCAGAACCAACAATTAACCCAAGTCACTAGTGTTACTTGCGAATACTAGGTTGCCAAGATTGGTGCGTAAGAAATGTACGATACTGCTATCACGAGATGTTTGATCTAGAAGCTTGCGAGTGGTGTAAAGTGACAGATGCTTATAGTTTATAAATATTCGTATGTTCTTGTTATCTCTTCGATTTCATATCATTTTTTTAATCTCTTTCATTCCAGTAATGTTAGATTAGCACTGTAGCTAGATTTCACGTTATCGCAGTTTTTCCCGTGTCTCGTTGTTCTATGTCCGGTTTAAGGTGAACGCTATTTTTAAAGCGTGTTGGTTGAACTCATTCCAGAGTGTTTAGAATAAACACTGTTTCCGAAGAAATCTTCTGAACTCGGATCAACCTTCCTACGGTAATCCGGGAACCTCTGACATCCTGTGACGAATTTTGCGTTTAAAAGCCAGGGTTCACATTTCAGATTTGTCTTCTGTGTTCCAGTCATCCGTTTTCGTCGAGGCGGATCTGGAAGGCAAACCAGGACCAAAAACGCCTGGAAGTCCGGGGTTTTGGACACTGCAGATTCCGCAAATCGAGAAGGTGTCATGATAGAGCCAACACATTTAAGATAGATAGATAGATGACATTTTTATTGATCTAACTCGCAGCGCCGACATCGCACAAAATACATCGACCATTACATTTAATTTGTTAAAATACTTGAATATATACAGTTATTACATAAAAGAAAATAAATCAAAAGAAAATGGAATTCCATAAAAGAATGGAATTACATACAAGAAAATAAATCAAAATAACATTTTCGGATCACATTTGTAAGGGACCTGACATGACAGATAACTCCCTAGGTCCCAACCCCCAATGGAATAAGAGACCTAGTAAGTTACAATTGAATGGAGTAAAAGGGAGAGTCATTTACAGTCGTGACTGGGAAGCAAAGAAATGTGAAGGGGACATCTAGGGAAGGGGGGTTCCTAAAGTCACCAAGATCTTATTGCCCCCTCTCACAATGTCCACGGTTTAAAATGCCGACGATTCAGAACGCCCACGATCAAACTGTCCATGGTTCAAAATGCCCAAGACCCGAAATGCCTACAAGGAGGTCGAAACCCGGAATCGAAATCGTCCAAAGGCCGACGGCTCAAAATGCTCACAGGGGGGGAGGGGGGCTAAAATCGTCCTGGTTCTAAACACCGACCGCTCGAACAGTCCACAGGGATACCAAAATCATCCTGGGACAACGAGATTATAAGGGACAGGGTTTACCAGTGAAAAGGTATTGTTGCATTTGTCCGTTCGGAACTCGGCGTGGGCATTATGAGAGTTAGCCCTAGAGAATGTTGAAGGATAGTGACATCAGCACCATCAGTATTATGAAATTGTGGAATTGTATTTACTGTGAGAAAGGACCAGATATCTGGTCTGGAAGTCTGCAAGGTAAAGCCTGGCTTTAAGACGTGTGGGTAGTTCGCAACAAATCTTCTTCTTTTTTCCGATAATTGTGGTAAATGAAACCGCCGAGTATTAGCTTTCATGCCTCTATTCCTTTCCACCTCTTGGGATGACTCGAAACTTTTTTCAATACACTTTCCTTTGCGGAAATTCTACGGATAGCTTCTTTCTAGAATTTCAAACGAGCTCTTCATTGTGCCTTTTACTCCATGGTTGATGTAATCCAGCTCTAGACGAAAAAATGTGTATTCACTCGAAAAGTTACTAATACGACTGTAATCCTGGTAATAAAATCTTCGCCACCAATAACGTTTTTCCGCGCAAATGAATTGAGCACTTTTCTCCGTTGAAAATTTCTTCAAAGATGACAGCGTCATAAAAACACGCCGCTGTGACGCCTCTTACTTATTGCCGCGGGGGGCGTTTCCGCATAAGATTTCAAATGTACATCACGCCAAATGAAAGAACAATGTCGAACACATCTGCGTACCAGTTTTCACGAAATTTTTGCAAGAAGAAAACTGTTTTAAGAGGAATAACGAGTTTTGTGAGTGACAAGAGCGTGAAAATTGGTGGACGTAAGGAGGGTTTTCGCGAGATTTCAAGATTACTTTCCAGCGAGCAAAGCACATCGCGAAAACTGTGGGTATCTGATTCCTGGGATTGTGTTCCACCTTGAGGCGTATTCTCGCCGTTACTCGAGGACTCCTCGGGGAATCGAAGGGAACGGCGAGAATAGAGGGAGTCACTCCACGCGGACTCCTCGTACAGAAACAGCGAGAATACGGGGAATGCTTCTAAAATGGATTTTGTTCGAAAAATGAATATGCAGCTAAAAAAAAGTAGTCTAGATCCACATTATTTTTGGTTTTGTTTATTCTGATTCTTTTTAATTAATTTTACATAGCACACTACAACAGCAAAAATTGATTCCCCTCTGAATTTGAAAGGGAGTCCTTTTTGATGATAGTGATGATAATCGGAGCATTCCCCGTCCGTGGGGACTCGCGAGAATACGGGGAGTGAGTCCCCGGGACAAACAAAAACGCGGGGACTCCTCAAGTGGAGTCCTCGGGGAACGGCGAGAATATGCCTTTGGTTCCACTTTCCCGTTGGATTGGTAGCGGAAACTCACGGAAAGCTGAATTCAACGGGAGAATGTGATATATACAATTCAGACTGCTGTGGCTGCTGCTGATCCACTTCGATGAAGGGAGCATTATGCTGCGATCTGTCACGGCCGTTATCCGGAGCAGCAGCAGTCTGAATTGTCCTAATCGCTTTGTGAGTAATATCACCATCAGTTCGGACAGTTCAGAAAAGCTCCGCTAGAGGCAGCGAAGCCAAGCCGATAGCCGCGCGATGAAGATTAGGACAATTCAGACTGACGTTGCTGCTGCTGCGGCTAACGGCTTTTTTCTATGTGTTTATGTGTTTTATTTATTTTATTCATCTACTCCGCTTTTTCAAAATGGCGGGTCATAAATTAATTACTTACTTACTTCGATGAAGGGAGGACAGGCAGCATAATGCTGCGATCTGCTCATGCATTGTCCAAATAGGTGTTGTAAGCTGTATTACCGCGTATAAGCCTTATTACAGATTCCTCTGTTCCTCGGGGCGCGCTGTAATAAGGTGAATAAAGAAAATAGAGCTCGGCCCTATTCTTCCTTATGCAGAGCCAATCAGATCGCTTGGTTGGTTCCAATACAACCCAAGAACCTCTTGGGTTGTATTTGAACAGGCGTGTGTATTAAGACGTAAACATCGCGTATAGCGTTATTCAGCTTATTACACCTATTAGGACAATGCTTCACGGCCATGAACATAAGGTACGAGAGGTACTGCCCCCTACCCTCCGTCCCTGTGGGTATAAACTCTAGTACTTGTATTATTTTGGACATAAGGCCTAAGGTGACCAAGAAGATTGGAGGCACCAAGCCTTATGCACCCACACTGTCAGAAGTTTCATAACAGATTGCGCATAACACTTTCAAGAATAACACCTTTTCACTTAGAAATAAAGTGTTATGACCAGTTAAGTTTATACTATATCGTGCCTAGATCTCCAACAACACCTTCAATAGGTAAAAATACTACACTGTCGGAAGTTACGTAACTACAACAGAAGTATGCGCGGTTTCAACAGATAACACTTTGGGATGTTATCTGTTATGTTTCTTTCGTTCCCGTTAGTATTTTTTACCAATGAAGGTGTTGTTGAAGATCTAGGCACGAAATAGTGTAAACTTAATTGGTCATAATATTTTATTTCTAAGTGAAAAGGTGTTATTCTTGAAAGTGTTATGCGCAATCTGTTATGAAACTTCTGACAGTGCAGTGACGCTACATAGTTTCAGACTCCGTTGGATATTGTTTGTTAGACCTGGCTCGTTGTTTTCCGGGTACAATTACCGTGGACCCGGCAACCCTGTACAAGTCACCGTCCCTACTGACGAACTCGACAAGGTTGCAAGAGAACACGACGTATCATATACTGCTGCATCAACCAGTGAACGCTATAACCAGGGAATACTACAAAGACATCGGCTTTCAAGAGGCTGCTGCGAAGACTGCAGGACTGGTCGGAATCGGAGTTAAGTAGCTTTTAAAATATAAAATATATTTGACTGAACATTCTTTTGATGTTCATGTGTTCCAGCGAAGTCTTTTCCACACTTTCAAAACTCCAGCCGGAGCATTCAACTCTCCGCGGAGTTTCCGCCAACTTTCTAAGAGCACTTTCCGAGAAAGCTGCTTCGGTTTTCAAAGCCCGAAACCAAGTGGAAAGTTCGACAACGTTCCGTAGCAGCGCAGAAAGTGATTCCGACTCTCCTTTCAGCTCGCAATACCCTACATTAACACCATCATTTTTCCCACGGTGTCACACATCGTATGAAATTTCAACGAGTGGTGGCGTTTACCTGTTTGTCAGATTGCCGCAGCATGTTTCCACTATGGTTTCAAATGATGTCAAACTAGATCTACGTCCCCTGGGCATCGTGAAGTGTTGCAGCAACACTACGGTTTTGTTTCTTCGCTATCGATTAAGTGCTGAAGTTGTCAACCCATCGAGGTTTTTAAATGGTATGTTCCAAGAAGAATCTTTTTTCTGAACTGATGACATCCCTTCTCCCTTCGCGTTGAAAAAACAAGAGCTGGAAGCTCATATGGGACTTGCAAGGCTTGGTCAGAGGATGAAAGTAGGAATTCGTCAATTCGTGGTTTGGTTGCGACTATTTGTAAGCAAAACCCTTGAGATAAGAGTGATCATGGGTCAATGGAAATCACGAGAATGTATCGTTTGGTAATGTATTTGGCTCTGATGATGCGCACTTTAAGGGCGCTAGAAATTCATCTGTAATCAAAATTCCTGAAGCAAAAATGATGATGAGCTCATCGGGAACACGAAAATGTATCCTTGACTCAAAATTATTGTTTGTACTTAAGGAATTCAGTTGTCAGCAAAACCCTTGAGGCAAAAATGATCATGGGCTCATCGGGATCGTTAAAATGTATATTTTGCTTAAAGGTATTTTGTACTTTCCGGTTAGGATTAGTACTTTAAACTTTAAGGGATAAGGAACTGACAATTTCTAAGCTAAGCTTGCCAAGTGTCTAATTTCCAAGCCAAGTTTCATTGTCCCAGCACATCTGGAAGTACCTTAATTCGAGATCACCGGAATACCGGACCCCCCCCCCCCCCAGTGCCCGAACCCAGTCCGGTTCTGTCACTGATGTATCTAGGGCTTGTACGTACTTGTTCTTCCAGCCAAGTTTCACCCCAATTGCTCCACTTTATGTCTGTCATAAGATTTTGGGTTCTCCCCCCCCCCTCTGGTCGGGTCTCGGATTTACCTATAAGTTTCATTGTTCTAGCGACCTAGCCCACCTAAAAGTAACTTAACTCCGGATCACCCCAATTCCGGAACACCCTCCAACTCTCCCACAGTGCACGAATCCGGTCCAGTTCTGTCAATGATGTACCTAGATCTTGTGCTTGTTCTTGCCACGAAGTTTCATCCCGATCACTCCACTCTAAGCGTGACACAAGATTTCCGGTTGCCCCCTCTGACCCCCCCCCCCAACATTTGTCGGATTCCATCCGGACTTCAAATGGGACATCTGACGCATAACTTTTTCCAGATATCAAGTTTCATTAAGATCCGATCACCTGTTCGAAAGTTGTACATGCCCCTAAAGTCCAAATTCTGCCGTCTCCCCCTCCCTCCACGATGGTCGAATCGGACAAATGACTATTCCCGAGTTAGTTTGGTCGGGTCCCTGATATGCCTGCCAAGTTTCATCGTCCTAGCACATCTGGAAGTACCCTAACTCGAGAACAGTGGCCTGACAGATCGAGCGACCGGCTGACAGACCGACCGAAAAGTTATCAGTATATGGCATTTGGGCGGAAACAACAGAATATCGGAAGTAGGGATCGGAGTCAAAGAGAAGGAAGTGAAAGTCGAAGTAAAAAAAAAAGTGAGAAAGAAGAGGAAAGTAAAGAAGGAAAATTGGTTTGGTGGATTTGAATCCATTTTTGTTTCTGATCACAGTCACTCTTCCAGTCCGCGATCTCTTCGCGGGCGTCCAATTTAATTATAACCTAGTTGGTATTATAAAGCTATCCTTAACTTTTCAGAATCAAAGTACCATAGATTTATTTATTATTGCGAAACTACGTCATTGTTTTACATTATCATTTCTAGCCCATCCATTTGCGTAAACACTTAATTCTAGGTTACACTGATAGATCATCACCATAGACCATTTGCAGCGGATGCTATATCACACTGTTTGCCCCCGGGGTGTGAAATGACTCCGAGGGAAATGAACAGTGTTTTGATAGTCAGTCAGTCAGTCAGTACGCTGGGGAAACGAGCTGAGAGAAGAGTTATTATTTTTGTTTGAGCTACATTCAATAAAGTGACTAATGAAACTGGAATAATCGAATAGTTTTGATTACAGTCAAGCGCAGTGGCGTCAGAAGTGTACAACCTTAGAGAAAAAGGTTGTTTAAAGTGAACGAATTCGCCCCGAGTTCGGTCCCAGATTCCGTGAATTGTGTGTAGGCCAAAGATTACGTGATTTGACTATTATTAGTAAAGATTTACTATTATTCTGACGGAAAAAGTAACTTTTGGATACAGCAAGCAGCATTTGGATTAGAGACCTGATCTACCTTCGTTGCGTCATCGAGTCTTCACCGTTTCCGTCATCACAGTAAGATTTTGCGTAACCTTTTATAGACAATAGCGACTTAATTTGTGATTTTTGCTTGTACAATCTGACCTTCATTTAGAATTACTGTGACAACTTCTGTTTTCTGGAAGATTAAGCTAAAGTTTCGAAACATTTTGTTAAAATTAAATCGAGTTTCCTTTAAGGACCAGTGACAGAATCACATTTTGTCCCAAGAAGTGTGATCCGTTAAAGGTTCGTGGACGTTCTCCCGAAAATTAAAAACAAGTTCTGAGCATTGGATGTCGGTTTCTTAAAGGACAAGTGCCGTTCTCTTGGTTTGAGACAGTATCGGTTATTCGTAGAAAAATCGACCCCAGTGTACTCGTTTTCGTGTTCAGACAGTCGATTCCGTGTCGCAAAATAGACAAATAGTTCCCAAGGCTATTTTGTGGGATTTCCGAATTTCGTGTGCGAATACTTCTGAGTATTTGTTCTGTTTTGCAGTTTTTATTGCGCAGTGAACAATTCCTGAAACAAGAGGCGTGATGACACTCTTGTTCGTGCCAGGCTGTTCCAGTGGCCATGCCACAACCCTGAATATTTGTGAGGAACAGTTTTCACTGAAGGAAACTGCCATCTACCTTCACATCATATTCGTCCCCTGTTTTTGGTCTACCTTTACCAATTTGGGAGAGTGGCTCATGTCATTCAGCATTTGTGTGTTGAGATTGATGAGACACGAGCATTGTGATTTTGTCATATTTAAGCTTGTGCTTTTCAGCACCTGAAGCTAACTTAGGTCCTATTCAATTTTGTGCTTTTCAGCCCACACATGTGATTTTTATCACATCCAATTTTGTGCTTTTCAGCATACCATATAGGGACTGTAGTCGTATTAAGATAGTGCTCTGCGGCACGTGACTGTGATTTATAACATATCTAAGTGTGTGCTTATCAGCACTCTACCGTGATTTATTAATAGCCGATTAAGCCGAAATAGCCATGTTAAGCCGAAGCTTCTCTCCCTACGAAACACATGAGCTATTGTTTAAAGGACCCCTCTTGCTTATTCTGCTCTTTATAATATACCTAGCTCCCATACAGAATTATAAGCTTATAAAATCCCCACCTTTCTCCACTGTCTCGTTTTGTGCTTATGAATTTTTAGCGCTTTTTTGGCCTTGCCGAGTTTTGCCCGTCACACAACGAAACTTTTGCCGGAATCTTCAACGTTCGCTGACAACTCTTTCACACATAAAGATCTCAGAATCATCTGTTTATTGTTTCTTTTATTTGCTTAGTTTTCCAACTTTTTAACCACGGCGCGTTCAGTTTTCAAATGTTTTGCGCCCAGCCGCCGCGTCGGAGAGCAGGAAGGCTGGAGATAATCGACAAGCGTTAACAAGAAAATCGCTAATTTCCGGTGGAAAATACTGGTATATTCAAAAAAGTTTTTTCTGATCCATTTCATTGGGAAAAGGTCATTTCTAGTAAGAGTTGTGCTTTAATAACACTGCGCATTTCTCACTGCTAAAACAAACATACACTAAAAAGAATTCACATAAGCGCTGCAACTAAACTTAGTACCACCAGTAGGTTGCTTAAACGAGAGTAAATTTGGTTGGGAACAGTCTCCTCAGGTAAACCGCTCCGTGCACGGTAACAAAAGGAACGTTGACCAATTTTCCTGTTTATTTTTTGGTGGGTATAGCCTCAAACAATGCTGACGGGTTGACTGATATGAACTGAACTAAAAATAACGTTGTTTTTTTTCCGAATTATCTACCGAGCGGAGAATTCTGTATGTGTTCAGAATATCGTTATGATCCCGACGGAACTCCAATGATTATATTACATCCAAGTCTGTGATGTTACTGAGACATCCCATAGCACTTTGGCAATAGTCCTCTTTGTTATTTCCTCCCTTTATCACCTACTTTTATATAGATCTCTTCGGTTTTCATCACCATCATTAATATCCCGGCATCGTGACATAGGTCACTCGGTCTTTATCCCCCAGCTCCAGTTAGCTGCTGTGCTAATCTAAATTCAGGCTTTGATGCATTTCATTCAAAGTATTTTGGCTACAGATGAGTCCTTAGCCAGAACAGTTCTCTTTCATCCTTGGTCCGAGCAGGACCTCTCTATCATATTAGAATTTATGGTAGAGTTGTTTATATATTTAGTTAGGGACCGATCAGTGTTTATCTTACACTTACATGATGTACATTCCTGTCAATGATTGGTCTTACGAGTAAATTGATATACGTCCATCTCGGCTAGTAGGCCACGGGCTTGACTGGATATGCGAATTCCAGCTTCTCTAGGATGTGTAAACCAGCTTGATTAGGGATTTCTTGATTGACTGCGGCTGAACTATGATATTTCCCGAGAGTTTCTCTTGTTTCGTATGTCCGGTTTCCTGACTGGTCCTGGGGCTAGTGGGCACCTGCGGTGCCAGAATGTCTTTAGTCCACACCCCAGGAACCTTAGCTTCACTAAATCTTGCCTACCAATCGACCATCCTTACAACAACGCTGTCAGGAGACAAGTGAGATGTTAATTTTTTTTAACTCTTATTCTTTTACAATAAGGAGGACTCGCGCCCGAGTTTTTGCTCACCAACCCATTTAAAACCAAACCCTTAATGTAGCAAAAATAAATAATTGCTTAATTTTTTATTTTTTTTTATTGTTCAGCTCGGTCAGTCCGGAACAAAAATGTAGGTTTAGGTTTCCATTTTTCGCATGTTTGGATTTTGTTGCTTTGGTTGCAAATTTTTTCAAATTTGGTTGGGAATTTCCGTCGGCTCTCTTCATTATATGAAAATTATTTTACGTCGGATTAATCCCTGTAGGCTATTTCTTTTGCTCCCCCGTATCACTTTAGGGAATTTTCCGGTCGCCATGTGAGTGTGTGTCGCGCCACCGACTGTGATATTTCTTTCCCCCTTTCCTTCCACGCTTTCAGGAATTTTTCGGTCATCATGTGAGTGTGCTTTTGCGCCACAGATTGCGAATTTTCTTTCCCCTTTTCCTCCCACATTTTCAGGAATTTTTCGGTCGTACCGTAATGAAAATTATTTTATGTGGGATTTATCCTTGTATATTTTTTGCCCCCTTGTAGGCTATCACTGTAGGGAATTTTCCGGTCATCATGTGAGTGTGTTTTACGCGCCACTGATTGCGAGTTTTCTTTTCCCCACCCTTTCAGGATTTTCCTGTCGTCACTGATATGTGTATGCCGCAGTACGGATTGCGATTTGTCCATCCCTTGCGACTTATATATTAACTTCTTGTCGTCAAGTGAGTGTTTTTCGCGCCACAGACTGCAAATCGGCATTGCCTGGGCAAAATAATTTATTCACCGTGGTACATCATTGCGTCGTTTCTCTGTGTCTATTTTAGATCAGTGCCCTTTAATACACTGACAATGTGTGCTTGCGGCACCATTGGTAAATTAGCATTCGCCAAAGATTTCATTTTTCCGGTAACCGGCAGCGTAATTTTGCCTGCGATTATTCCCAACTCCCTGATGATTATTTTGTTTAGTTCACCGACATCAGATGTTTTTCCATGAAAACCATGGTTATTCGGAATAAAATCAACCTTTCTCGCCTTTTTGGGATCCCAAAACGTTAGTGGAGGGATACCTGTGACTTCGAAAAGTTGTCCGTCTGTCCGTCCGCCTGTCTGTCGGCATGATAACTCTCGAAGGAAATAAGATATTTTGATGAAACTTGGTGTGAGAATTCTTCGAGCCAAGGGAAAGATCGAGTTCGTAGATGGGCCCGATAGCTGCATATTTAGGGGAGGGGGAGGGGTTTCAGATTAAGGGGCGAGAAAAATATTTTTTAAAAGCTAATGAGATAGTCGATTAAGGGGTAAGATGACATTATGAACACGAATATGAAAACCATTTTTTCACGGGACAAGTGGTTTATCCGGAATCCGGCCAAAACCGGAAAGTTTGTTAAAAGTAAAAGTTTTATCTGAAGTTGATTAGATGTCCAGTCTAGGGTAAGGAGGCATGCTGGATCCGAATATGAAAATTATTTTTTCGCCGGACAAGTAGATCACCCGGAATTCGGCCAAAACCGGAAAATTCAAAAGTGTAAAAGTTTTATGTGAATTTCATTAGGTGTTCCATTTACGGGTAAGAAAACATGCTGCATTCGTCTATGATCATTTTCTACCTGGACACATAGTTCGCAACGAATCCGGCAGAAATTGAAAAATTTGTTAAAAGTTGAAGTTTTGTCTGAAGTTGATTAGAGGTTTGACATAGAGGTGAGGAGATACGCTGAATCCGTTTTTGAACTTCACTTTTTTGCAAGACAAGTAGTTCGGCTGGAATCCGGCTGCAACCGGAAATTTGCCAGAAGTAAGGCAGGAACTTTTGTCAAAGTAGATATTACGCACGCTATATGGGTAAACACACATGCTGAATCCCTATTTGAACTTGGTCTTCTTAGATGATTACCATTTGCCTTAATCTGTTTCTAAATTTTATTAGTAAATTGCTCAAGGAGTCTAGCGAAGACTGGAACTCTGTAAGACCCGATTGTCTGGATCAAATCTTAAATTTTTGTGATCGCATCGAAACCTTTGATCTTGTTTTTATGGAACTCGACGCTGTCTATATGGTGCGATTTTCAAGCCCTGTTGGGTGATGAAGGGACTTCGTCTTCCTATTGTGGCATTTTTTTCGGCTTATCCCTAATTTTTCCTATTCCCTTATCGGCCAGTTTTTCTTTGTTTGGTGGTAATTCATTTGTATATTTCCTGCGGCGATAGATAATATCTCAAGAATGTACATCGCGCTTCATTCGTGACATTTTCGTGGAATTTCGACTGGTTTCGGTACAAATGTGTGTAGTAATTTGCCACATAGAGAGTTGTTTGTGTTTCGCCAGTCGTTCCTTCTGTCAGCTCCCCCCCCCCTTTCCCACCGGCCCACCGCCATATTTTTTTTTTATGTTTTCTTGCGTTTCGGTCGCCATCTGTCGTTTGTGTTAATTCGCCATCCGGATCAGATCCGGATGCATTGATTTCGCATGCATCCTCTGGCCTATTTTGTCTCAATATTAAACTGAAGGTTAAAGCCATTTACTCATGACACATATTTCTTTTTCTCATGAAATGAAAACCCTGGTTACATGTCAAGTTGGTTTCGCGTCTTGAGTTTAGTCTGAGCTTACACGTTCAGTCAAGCTTGTTCCGTCTCCCATTTTCTTTGTAAACTCTAATACTTTTTTATTTTTCAATTTTTTTGTTACATACTCTCTCATGAACTTTTTAGCAAATATTTTTGGTCGTCTCGTCAATTTGGATTGGTTTCCGTTACTGTGTCCATTCATACCCTTGATAATTTTGGCCTCACTTTTTTGTCGAAATGGAAAACTTCTTCAATCCCTCTCGTTCACTTGTCCCTCGACCCCAAACATCGTGACCCCTCGCACTAGGTTGTTCTTCGAAGATGAATGCTCTGCGAAATCCACTTGGCAATCATCCGGCAGAACTTTGTCCCGGTGGTCTCAGTCAGGGGCGTCCCGAAGGGGGGGGGGGGGGGGTCGCAGCATTCGGTCAAATTTTCGCCGAAGGTGAAAATTCTGAAGCCGTGATGCACGTCTTATAAAATATTTTGTCCCCACATTTCCTAATTGGGTGACCTGACGGGTTTGTTGGTTCCCATTCTTTATCGAATTCGGTAATTCATCCAACTTTTGTTCAGTCCGCATCGATTTCACCGCATTCGGTCCGTCCCTTCGTAAGTTCGGTGGTTTAACATGTTAACTTGGTCTCGTTCGTTACCGAATTCGGTAATTCACCGCACTTTTCTCAAGTCCGTATCGCATTCGGTCAGTCCATTTCATAATTCAGTTATTAATCAGATTCATTTGGTTCTAATTCGTTACCTAATTCGGTAAATCATCAGATTTTTTTTTAGTCCGTCTCTATTACCAAACTTGCCATATTCGGTTGTTTTAGGTGGTTTTAACTAGAGTTAGAAACATCTGTTCCAAGTTCTTATGGCACTTGAGTGTCTGTCTGTCTGTCGGTCTGTCCGCATTTTGCTAGTTTGGGCACTTCCGCATGACCTAGGACGATAAAACTTGGCACGCATATCAGGGACCCAACCGGATTAACTTGGAAATAATCACTTCCCCGATCCGACCATCAGTGGGGGAGTGGCAAGATGGGGAATCCGGAAATTAGTTACATTCATAACTTTGGAACGGATGATCGGGCGTGCATTAAACTTGACAGGTATCAAGAACAAGTGTCTTGGATGTTCATTGTCAAATTCGGATCGGATCCGATAACTGGGGGGGGGGCTGGAGGGGGACACCCGAAATCTCTTGAAACGCTTTTTCTAGTTTTTGTCAAACCCCTACCCCTTTCTTCACAATAGTCTAGCTCTGCGCGTGGATGAGTCATTCTTTCTTCACACTAGTATAGCTCTGCTCGTGATGAATCATTCTTTGCTTAAATTCGTTCGGAGAGAGCTAGAGCAATCGAAGGTCGAAGGGGTTGGCAAGTGTCAGCGGCTTCTCTGGCCAAACAAAACTACCAGGGTATATGCATTTCCTGTGCATTTCTGAAACGCTAGATTGGCCTCTATTCGATCTTACGCGCAGTTCTGACACGCCAGAACTCTTCCCTATCGTTACAACGCAATTACTACATTTTCTTGCGACGAAATACTGGTGTGGTGTACGTCTATTGTGTTATTTGTGTTTGATGGCAAAGCCTTTGCGTTTTTCGCGCCACAGACTGCAAATCGTCATTGCCTGGGCAAAATAATTTATTCACCGTGGTACATCATTGCGTCGTTTCTCTGTGTCTATTTTAGATCAGTGCCCTTCGGTACACTGACAATGTGTGCTTGCGGCACCATTGATAAATTAGCATTCGCCAAAGATTTCATTTTTCCGGTAACCGGCAGCGTAGCCTGCGATTATTCCCAACTCCCTGATGATTATTTTGTTTAGTTCACCGACATCAGATGTTTTTCCATGAAAACCATGGTTATTCGGAATAAAATCAACCTTTCTCGCCTTTTTGGGATCCCAAAACGTTAGTGGAGGGATATTATATTTGACGGTGCAAAACGGATAAGTCAGCTACATTTTATTCGAGCAATATTTCGGCCCTTCTTGGCAAGGATCCTCTTCAGGCTCAAGCCGCTCAAGCTGGAAAATAAACTTGTGGAAAAACAATTTAAGATTCTTCATTAAATATCTGCTTTTGAGAACTTCTTCTCTGAAAGTTGGTTGGGGTTAAAGCTGGTGCTATGATTTTATTCTGGACTCGGCGACTGTTTTTGTTGTTCGATTGGGTCGTCGAAAGGGTAGAGATTCTTCTGCATTTTGGTTTTAGAGTCACCTGTCTCTTCTTTTTCTTTCCAGCTAAGATGGATACTTGTTGTCGGCATGTATGGGCGATTAGTCTATCTAGGAACATCTAGTGGAGGGATACCTGTGACTTCGAAAAGTTGTCCGTCTGTCCGTCCGCCTGTCTGTCAGCATGATAACTCTCGAAGGAAATGAGATATTTTGATGAAACTTGGTGTTAGAATTCTTCGAGCCAAGGGAAAGATCGCATATTTAGGGGAGGGGGGGGGGTCAGATTAAGGGGCGAGACAAATATTTTTTAAAAGCTAATGAGATAGTCGATTAAGGGGTAAGATGACATTATGAACACGAATATGAAAACCATTTTTTCACCGGACAAGTGGTTTACCCGGAATCCGGCCAAAACCGGAAAGTTTGTTAAAAGTAAAAGTTTTATCTGAAGTTGATTAGATGTCCAGTTTAGGGTAAGGAGGCATGCTGGATCCGAATATGAAAATTATTTTTTCGCCGGACAAGTAGATCACCCGGAATCCGGCCAAAACCGGAAAATTCAAAAGAGTAAAAGTTTTATGTGAATTTCATTAGGTGTTCCATTTACGGGTAAGAAAACATGCTGCATTCGTCTATGATCATTTTCTACCTGGACACATAGTTCGCAACGAATCCGGCAGAAATCGAAAAATTTGTTAAAAGTTGAAGTTTTGTCTGAAGTTGATTAGAGGTTTGACATAGAGGTGAGGAGATACGCTGAATCCGTTTTTGAACTTCACTTTTTTGCAAGACAAGTAGTTCGGCCGGAATCCGGCTGCAACCGGAAATTTGCCAGAAGTAAGGCAGGAACTTTTGTCAAAGTAGATATTACGCACGCTCTATGGTTAAACACACATGCTGAATCCCTATTTGAACTTGGTCTTGTTAGATGATTACCATTTGCCTTAATCTGTTTCTAAATTTTATTAGTAAAGTGCTCAAGGAGTCTAGCGAAGACTGGAACTCTATAAGACCCGATTGTCTGGATCAAATCTTAAATTTTTGGGATCGCATCGAAACTGATCTTGTTTTTATGGAACTCGACGCTGTCTATATGGTGCGATTTTCAAGCCCTGTTGGGTGATGAAGGGACTTCGTCTTCCTATTTGTGGCATTTTTTTCGGCTTATCCTTAATTTTTCCTATTCCCTTATCGGCCAGTTTTTCTTTGTTTGGTGGTAATTCATTTGTATATTTCCTGCGGCGATAGATAATATCTCAAGAATGTACATCGCGCTTCATTCGTGACATTTTCGTGGAATTTCGACTGGTTTCGGTACAAATGTGTGTAGTAATTTGCCACATAGAGAGTTGTTTGCGTTTCGCCAGTCGTTCCTTCTGTCAGTCCCCCCCCCCTTTCCCACCGGCCCACCGCCATATTTTTTTTGTTATGTTTTCTTGCGTTTCGGTCGCCATCTGTCGTTTGTGTTAATTCGCCATCCGGATCAGATCCGGATGCATTGATTTCGCATGCATCCTCTGGCCTATTTTGTCTCAATATTAAACTGAAGGTTAAAGCCATTTACTCATGACACATATTTCTTTTTCTCATGAAATGAAAACCCTGGTTACATGTCAAGTTGGTTTCGCGTCTTGAGTTTAGTCTGAGCTTACACGTCCAGTCGAGCTTGTTCCATCTCCCATTTTCTTTGTAAACTCTAATACTTTTTTATTTTTCATTTTTTTTTGTTACATACTCTCTCATGAACTTTTTAGCAATATTTTTGGTCGTCTCGTCAATTTGGATTGGTTTCCGTTACTGTGTCCATTCATACCCTTGATAATTTTTGGCCTCCCTTTTTTGTCGAAATGGAAAACTTCTTCAATCCCTCTCGTTCACTTGTCCCTCGACCCCAAACATCGTGACCCGTCGCACTAGGTTGTTCTTCGAAGATGAATGCTCTGCGAAATCCACTTGGCAATCATCCGGCAGAACTTTGTCCCGGTGGTCTTAGTCAGGGGCGTCCCGAAGGGGGGGGGGGGGGGGTCGCAGCATTCGGTCAAATTTTCGCCGAAGGTGAAAATTCTGAAGCCGTGATGCACGTCTTATAAAATATTTTGTCCCCACATTTCCTAATTGGGTGACCTGACGGGTTTGTTGGTTCCCATTCTTTATCGAATTCGGTAATTCATCCAACTTTTGTTCAGTCCGCATCGATTTCACCGCATTCGGTCCGTCCCTTCGTAAGTTCGGTGGTTTAACATGTTAACTTGGTCTCGTTCGTTACCGAATTCGGTAATTCACCGCACCGTATCGCATTCGGTCAGTCCATTTCATAATTCAGTTATTAATCAGATTCATTTGGTTCTAATTCGTTACCTAATTCGGTAAATCATCAGATTTTTTTTTAGTCCGTCTCTATTACCAAACTTGCCATATTCGGTTGTTTTAACTAGAGTTAGAACCATCTGTTCCAAGTTTTTATGGCACTTGATTGTCTGTCTGTCTGTCGGTCTGTCCGCATTTTGCTAGTTTGGGCACTTCCGCATGACCTAGGACGATAAAACTTGGCTCACAGATGTATTTTTAGCGCCTTTAAAGTCCGCATCATTACAGCCAAATTCAACAATAAAATACTTTTTGGGATCCCAAAACATAAGTGGCGGGATACCTATGACATCGCAAAAGTTTTCCGTCCGTCCGTGAAAAATGAAATATTTTTAAACAGATAATGTGATAGTCGATTATGGGGTAAGAAGACATGTTGAACACGATAGTGAAAACTGTTTTTTTGCCGGAAAAGTAGTTCGCCGGAGTCCGGCCAAAACGGGAAAGTTTGTTAAAAGTCAAAGTTTTATTTGAAGTTGATTAGATTTAGGGGTAAGAAGACATGCTTAACGCGATGGTGAAAACCGTTTTTTTGCCAGACAAGTAGTTAGCCCGGAATCCGGCTAAAACCGGAAAGTCTGTTAAAAGTAAAAGTTTTATTTGAACTTGATTAGATGTTCGATTTAGGGGTAAGAAGACATGCTGAACAGAATGGTGACAACCATTTTCTCGCCGAACAAGTAGTTCGCCCAAAATCCGGCCAAAACCGGAAAGTTTGTTAAAAGTAAAGTTTTATTTGGAGTTGATTAAATTTTCGATTTAGGAGTAAGAAGACATGCTGAACACTATGTGAAAACAACTTTCTACCCAGACAAGTAGTTCGCCCGGAATCCGGCCGAAACCGAAAACTGTTAAAAGTTAGAGTTTTAATTTGTAATTGATTAGATATTCGACCTAGGGGTAAAGAGATGGTGAATCCGTGTATGACAATCATTTTTTACCCGGACATATGGTTCGACCGGAATCCGGATGGAGCCGAAAAATTTGTTGTAAGTTGAATTTTGATTTGAAGTTGATTAGATGTTCTATATTGGGGAAATAAGATACGCTGAATTCATTTTGGAGCTTTCTTTTTTCGCCGGACAAGTAGTTCCGGAATTCGACCGAAACCGGGAAATTTGCAGAAGTGGCAGGAAGTTTTCGTCAAAACAGATATGACTTATAGGGGTGAACACACATGCTGATTCAATATCTGAACTTGGCTTTCTCAGATGATTAATCTGTTTTCGAATTTTAATGGGAAAAATGTTCAAGGATTCTACTTTTTACTTACTATTGTATAATAAATAATATTCGACTCTGTACAAAGTTCCCAAACAACAAACTCCCGCCAACATTTTGCCTATTCTTGCAAGTGCCATATGAGGTTTCAGCTCTTGTTTTTCCCGATCTGTTAGTTTTTCGGTATTACGAATTCATTATTTGGTTCACACCAGTTACTGAGTTCGGTAATTTAATTTAAGTGCCACTTATTTAGCTCTTGTTCTTTACAATTTAACGTTAGCTTCAGCTGGTTGCCATTTATTATTATACTTAACTTTTACTTCTAATGATTGCAGTACTTCAGGAATAACCACGTCACTTGACATGAAAACTAGCCTACTTTTGTTCGCTGTAAGTTTAGAATATATGTACTTTGTATCTACTTTACCCTGGCACGGATGGCCCATTTCTTTTCGCCAGCCAGCTCTGTGGATTGCTCTCTGTCTTGGGATCGCAAAATGGCGCTTTGATCATCAATGTTTCTAGCAGTCTTCACTATTTAGAAGGTGCATCACTTAGATGGCGTTTGAGGCTTGGAATTTTGGGGGGCTTGAACCACATGCAAGCTAGAATATGCAGTAAATGTTGCCAGAAAAAAGGCGGATTAAAAAAATTTCGCGTGCGGCGCTTTAGTTTGTCCTGGGTAAAGCCGTTAGCGATGTTGTCGCCAACAGCGTTTTTTGTCGGCGCACTTTCAGGTCCTGTTAGTAAACTGGACGTCCCCGAAAGGTAAAAGGCTAGTGACGGCGTATCCCGGAAAAAAAAAACAGATGTAGAACGCAGCAAGTTTTCTCTTTAGACTTGATTCTGTACATACAATGCATTTTTTTTTACATTTTAGCTTCTTGAAGGCAACTCGCTGTGTTTTTAGACAACAATTGGCAAATTCGATAAAAATCAGGTACCGTACCGAGTCGGTCAGTTTTAACAGGTTCGCCCCCTAATGAACAGAGGCTCGGGACCGCCCGTGGTCTCAGTGTGTGTGCCCGATTATCGATCACAAGTACCGCAATATCCCACCTATTAAAACCCGTCCCATCGAGCTGATATTGACCAGCCACAAGAATATCATCAACACTTTTATCCAAACCAGTCCTCACTCAACCAACCAACATGTGTTTACCATAAACATCCTCTTACGGTCCCCGACAATATCCTCAACAGTACATAAATACCCGACCGCCTCCTCCTCCACTGTCATTCGATAGGATGAACAACTGTCGTCCGTATGCCCTACCATAAACCCCCAGCGCCATCCCATCCGGCTCCCCAAGACTTAAAGGACCTGTATTACCTATAACACTAACGTAACCTACTTCCGTAGTCACTTCGTCCATTTCTAAACCCGGAGACCCGAATTTCGTACACTACATTAAAACCCCTCTAACAACAAAACCAAGCTTTTCGTTGGGATCCCAAAAATTTAACATTTGACCTAGACAATTGGGCCTTGTAAAGACCCGGTCTTCGCCAGACTCCTTGAACACTTTATTAATAAGATTTATAAACAGATTAAGCCAAATGGTAATCATTTGAGAAGAGTTCAAATATGGATTTCGCGTGTGTTTACCCAATAGTCTGCAAAAGTTCATGCCTTACTTCTGCCAAATTTGCGGTTTTGGCCGGATTCCGGGCGAACACTTGTCTTGCAAAAACTAAAGTTCAAAAACGGATTCAACGTATCCCCTATGTCGAACCTCTATATAATCAACTTCAGATAAAACCTCAACTTTAACAAATTTTCCGATTCAGCCGGATTCGTGGCGAACTATGTGTCCGGGTAGAAAATGATTGTCATACACGAATTCAGCATGTCTTCTAAATCGTAAATCGATCGTAAATCGATCACCTAATGAAATTCAAATAAAACTTTTACTTTAACAAATTTTCCGGCTTTGGTCGGATTCCGGGCGATCTACTTGTCCGGTGAGAAAATAATTTTCATATTCGGATTCAATATGTTTCCCTATCCTTAAATCGAACCTCTACTCAACTTCAGATTAAACTTTTATTTTTGACAAATTTTCCGTATTTTGCTGGATTCCGAATGCACTACTTGTCCGGCGAGAAAATAATAATAATAATGCTTGTTTACTGAGCCAAAAGGCCAAGTTTCAATACACGTCACAAATAAAACTATTACACCTCTAGAAATACTATGCTACGTAAACTAAGCTAAACTTTCATTCCTGAGGCTAAATCCTTTAGTCACGTATTTACAAACATCTACGATACATCTGGGGTTTGTAGAAGCGATACCAACTCACCCCAACAAATGTTACTCTCAAACGCGAAAGCTCTTGGCACTCTAAGAGGAAGTAGTTCAAATCGTCCTCCTGCAACTTGCAAAGAGGGCAAAGGTAAGTCTCTCCCGTGCCAGCTTTCCTCCCATTGAAAAGTTTATTTTTATTGAGGATAGGCAGACTGTTAGATCGGGCTGGAACCAAGAACCAAAATAGTTTTCATATTCGAATTCAGCATGTCTCCTTACCCCTAAATCGACTATCTCATTAGCTTTAAAAAATAGTTCTTTCGCCCAAATTTGAAACCCCTCCTCTCCTCCCCTAAATATACAGCTATGGGGCCCATCTACGAACTCGACCTTTCTCTTGACCCAAAGAATCCTCAAACCAAGCTTCATCAAAATATCTTATTCCCTTCGCGAGTTATCTTGCTGACAGACGGATAACTTTTGAGAAGTCATAGACATCCCTCCACTTACGTTTTGGGATCCCCAAAACTCGTTGCTTTTTGGGATCCCAAAACGTAAGTGGAGGGATACCTATGACATCGCAAAAGTTGTCCGTCTGTCCCTCCGTCTGTCAGCACGATAACTTTCGAAGGGAATGAGATATTTTGATGAAACTTGGTGTGAGGACTCTTCGAGTCAAGGGAAAGGTCGAGTTCGTAGATGGGCCCGATAGCTGCATATTTAGGGGAGGGGGAGGGGTTTCAAATTAAAGGACGAAAATAAATATTTTTAAAAGCTAATAGGATAGTTGATTACGGGGTAAGACGACATGCTGAACACGAATATGAAATCCATTTTCTCGCCGGACAAGTAGTTCGCCCGGAATTCAGCTAAAGCCGGAAAGTTTGTTAAAAGTAAAAGTTTTATCTGAAGTTGATTAGATATCCGATTTGGAGGTAAGGAGACATGCTGAATCCCAATATGAAAATGATTTTCTCGTCGGACAAGTAGATCGGTCGGAATCCGGCCAAAACCGGAAAGTTTGTCAAAAATAAAAGATTAATCTGAAGTTGATTAGAGGTTTGATATAAGGATAGTGAAACATGCTGAATCCGAATATGAAAATTATTTTGTCACCGGACAAGTAGATCGCCCGGAGTCCGGCCATAACCGGAAAATCTGTTAAAAGTAAAAGTTTTAGATGAATTTCATTAGGTTTTCGATTAACGGGTAAGAAGGCATACTGAATTCGTTTTATCATTTTATACCTGGACACATTTCACCACAAATCCTGCTCAAATCGGAAATTTTTTTAAAAGTTGAAGTTTTATGTGATGTTGATTATGGCGATATGGATCGTATGGAGATACGCTGAATCTGTTTTTGAACTTGAATTTTTTGCGAGACAGGTAGTTCGCCCGGAATCCGGCTGAAACCGGAAATTTGGCAGAAGTAAAGCAGGAACTTTCGTCAAAGTAGACATGACGCAGGCTATACGGGTAAACTCACATGCGGAATCCATATTTGAACTTCCTCTTCTCCGATGATTATCACTGGACCGCTACAAGACCCGATTGTCTGTAAATATTAAATTTTTGGGATCCCATCGAAACCATTGGTCTTGTTTCACTTGCCGTTTTGCTACCTTCGATGCGTGTAACGCTGTCGACGGTCGTCTGCGAGAAGTTTTTACATCAGAAAAACGATTAAGTAAATTTTTCCCCGGTCCTACTATCCCACAACATTACCGGTTACCGCGCCACAATGTTACCGCGCCAATATGTCCCTCATTTGCCCAGCCTAAAGAGAGGCCCGAACAGGTCGCAAAACCAACTGGTCGCTAAACCCCCCTTTATGCCCGGAACACACGATCAGGGTCGGAGGCTCCAGGTCTGGAATTCCTGCTCGAATTTTTGGCACCATCATCACTTCCATACGGAAAAGCTGAGTTTTTTTCAACTAGATGATGAAAGTGCAGGGAATCCGGCCGGGAAATCCTGATCGTTTGTTCGCACTATTAGGCTCTATCGCTCGCCTCCGGAGCTGCTCCAGAGTCTTGTTTGTAGCGTTTACACGGACAAGAAATCCCGTCGAGTAGAAAGGAATTCCGGTCGACTCGAAAGGATTCCGTTCGTGAAGACGAGTAGAAAAAAATTCTAGCGGGACGGGAATCCTTTCATGATGAAAGGAATTCCGGTCTACTTGGAAGGAACCTTTTCGGCGGCGCTGGTAAAAAGTACTAAAAAAAGTCTAGCTAGCTTTTGAGAGCAGCAATCATCAGTGCTGATGTCATAAATTCTCTCAAAACATTTTTTATTGGCTAGTTAATTTATTTATGTCAGATTTTCTGGTTTGAAGAATTAATATTTTTTTCCTCTGCGTGTAAACATAATCTTGTCACCAAGATAGGATTCTGTTCAAGTTTTCCTCTATTTGTAAACGCTGCATTAGTTTGCACGGTGCAGGGCAGTTCAAATCTGTCTTTTGTAAATTGGTGTTTTGGGAGTGTTAAGACTTTGTACGATGCCGGTGCCGAGTTCAACCATATGTCTGAAGACACTGCTTCAACTATTGAGAGCTACGTCATCGACCGATCGAAAAGTTGAATTTCAGCGCCTACATTGTGTGGTCCGCTACCTACGCGGTCACTGTACGGTTTTCTTTATTAGATCAAACGTTTGCGGACAAGTTTTTGGTGATCCCTAGGCTATGTTTCAGTGCTTTGGTCGGCCAGCCGTTCATTCGTTCCGCAGGATTAATGCTAGTAGACCCAACCACCGATATTTTCTCCCTTAAATTCCCTGGTCAGTCCCAGTCTTCGTCAATGGAAACTAGAGTTTGTAGTGTAGGTTTGGGAGAAAAATTAGTCTCGTCGAGGGTGCGCTTACCGCCTTATGCAAGACCAATTAGCTGCAGTGTTATAGGCCTATTCACCGGTACGAAAAACACGAAGCTTGCAAGCCCGAAACATCATGGGTCTTCCACAGTTGGTCCCTGTTTCCCCAGAACATATTGTCATATTTGGGCGACTGCACTGTTGTCACCCATCGCATCGAGACCGGTGACCCCCCCCTCCCCCCATCCGCCAACCATGACTTAATCTGGCAAGCTCGAAACATACGACTAGGAATGCAAGTCTCAAACGCTCGAGAATCCAGAACCGCCAGTGTCCAAGCTGGATGGCAACTCAATTTCTTGTAACCCTGAACTAGCCTTAATGATTTTTCCAAGGCGTACTGCCAGCCCCCCATTTGCTTTCCTGGATGAGCGCCCAGTTTAGCTTAATTTTTTGGTCAGGCGCTCTGAGATCGCCCAGTTTAGCTTTTTTCTTTCTTCGAGGGGGGGGGGGGGGGACCCACCTATAGCAACGCCCCTGCTTACAAGTCAAGCCTATTGTTGCTTAAAACCGGCTACATGTCTCACAATTGGGATCGACCTATTTTTGGTTTCAGTGTGTACCTTACTGCTGAAGTTGTAAGCCCCTTTATACTTTCAAACTGCTGTATCTCATGAAGGAATTTTTGTACCAAGAAATGGATTCAATATACTTTGATCAGCTCATCAAGGTCTATCGAGAAAAGAAAATTCTATCTATCTGTATTAGTTCAAAAGTTCACTTTTTGCCGTAGGCCAACTTTCTAGCATCACCACTTAGAAAGGAGCAAAGGATAAGCTCTAATTTCTTTAGCAATGAGAGAACTATTAAAGTTTAAGAGTCACATCTGATACCACTTCTCTTCCTCAAATCCAAGTGCAAAAAATGGAATGATAAATCACGAACAGAAATGGGTAGAATCAATAGATGGCAGCACTTTCGAACCCGTGGGAAAATGCCACTTTTTTTGTTTCTGTATACTTTTCTGTTTATCACTCGAAGAAGATATATTGGCTGTGGTGCCACTGCCGCACATATTTGGTCCGTATAGCCTTATAGATGCTAGTCCATCTTCAATTTGAAACTGGTGTCTGCCTGCTAGAACGGAGCTTTCCACTCGAAAGCAGAAACATGGTTTGATGGAACGAAAGCTTAGCTGCACGACTTCAGATAGTCCTCTCTGACACAGACTATACAACTGTACTTCACTCCACACACCGCAGGCTCTGGCTCGATGACAAGCAAAAACCATCCTTTTTTGGCCCCAGCAAGAGTTCTACGGAGCTTTCCAAAACGTAATGTCATATTCATCAGTCCGGCAGAATAAACGGCAGTTTTGAAAAAAAGTCGACTGATTTTCAGAAAGTACCAGACTTTCCGTAAAAATCGCAATGCATGAACCGAGGACATCTGTGTACCAATGAAAATTTGCCGACTTCTGTTTCAGACCCTGTTCTTCTTAATGAAACATCGAAAGAACAAAATTTCTACACTGAGCACCGCTGACGTAGTTTCGGTAGCTGACGGAATCAGCCAGAGGCAATTGAAACCAAAATTCTTTCAGATCGTTTTGCTATATGCAAGAGCCAAGTCGAAGACCCAGTCTTATCAGAAAATAAACTCTGAATTCATTATATGAAGCAATCCACAGAACATCCCCGAATAAAAAGTTTTAGAGAACAAGAGCTACGAGCTCATATGGCACTTGTTACGAGTCTGCAGTACAAGAAAGTAGATGAGAACGTCACAAAATACATCCGCCATCCAAAAATGCGGTTCGGAAATAGAAATGAATATTTAGTTTCACTCACTTCTGAGCAGTTCCGGCATCGTCTCGATTATCTGTAGCAAATGCACATGACTGTTCAAACTTCCAACCCAATAATTCCACTCGTCTGATCCCTGGACGTGCTAGATGATTTTCGGTACTCCCTCTATCTCCCCTACCGTGACCGAATCTGGTTCGGACTAAAAAATGGACCATCTAAAGCATCTTCTTTTATACCATCTATCAAGTTTCACTCGAATCTGAGCATTTTGGGAAAATTCCGGTACCCCCCACCCCACCCCACCAACGTTGTCGGATCCGGTTCGGGCCCAAAATATGTCATCTAGGGTATATGCTTTCTCTACGTTCCATGTTTCATTTAAACTGATGCAGTCGTTTGACCCCTATGCGAGCCTCAAAGTTTCCGACAATCTCCCTCCAACTCCCCCTACTATGGCCGAACAGGACTTGAAAACTTAAACCGCGTATCTCTTAATTCCCTCTTCCTGTCGATCAAGTTTTACTGAAATTGGAGCATGGCCTATCTGCAAGTTTCCAATACCCCCCCCCCCCAACTTGGCCGAATCCGGCCCGGACGCCAAATAACAAATCTAGGCCGCATAAACTCAGCACTGTCGAACTTGCATCTCATTCGGTCCATCCGTTATGTTTTTGTGCATGTCAAAAGTTTCCGCCCCCCCCCCAATCCCCCCAATCCCCCCAACCGTGGACGCATATACTTCGAACGCATGTTTTACATGTCGAGGCCATCGATTCTTATCACCCATTAAGTTTCACTCGAATCAGACCACTCGTTCGCAATTTACAGACTCCCCCAACTCCCCCAGTGTCATCGGATCCGGTCCGGTCCGTTTTCCAAGATTTCCGGTTTCCCCCTCCAGCTCCCCCCAATGTCACCGAATCCGGTCTGGATTTAAAATGGAGCGTCTGAGACACGAGGTCCTTCCACATATCAAGTTCGCAAGCTAAAAATATCTAATTTTTCCTGATTCCCCTCCCTCCAGATGGTCGGATCGCGGAAGCGACTATTTCTAATTTAATCTGGTCCAGTCCCTGATATGCCTGCCAAGTTTCATCGTCCTAGCTTATCTGGAAGTGCCCGAACTAGCAAAACCGGGACCGACAGAAATTACAATCGCTATATGAAAACTGGAGGGCGTATTAGTACAGTCAATCTAGCGTCAAATATAACTTGACCGCAAACAAATTGCAACAAAAAATGATTTTTACACCATCTTGTAGAGAAAAAAAAACTGTACAACATATCAAAAGTTGAGAAACCTAGCGGGGTGCAAAATTCTTGTTTATCAGCAGTTTCTATATAATTTTTGATTTTTCAGCTAATTTTTTTATTTTCTTAAGCCTTAGTTTTTACTTCACAGGAAACATATTCCTGGTGTAGTTTTATGTGCTGAACTCGAATATCACATCAGATTAAAGATACAGTCAGCCGAAAGTGTTTCACATTCATCACTGTGGCGGGGTGCAAAATTCGTGTATTTTAGCCTTTTCTATTTTATTTATTTTTTTCAGCTGAAATTTTCTATTTTCTTAAGTCTTAGTGTTTACTTCATGGGAAGCACGTTTCTGATTTAGTTTTATATGCTGGATCCGAATATCACATCAGATTTAAGATACGGTCAACCGAAAGTGTTTCACGTTCATCACCTTACAAGAAATTCGCGATCAATCGCACAATCGTTTACCGCATATAAATCACAACAGAAATGATTAAACCATTTTGTAGAGACAAGGTGAGTGTTCGATGTGTAAAATATTGGAAACCTATCTCAAGGATAAGGTCGTGTTTCATAGCGTTTTCTGTTATTGTTTTTTTCCAGCTGGTATTTTTGATTTTCTAAAAGCTTCCCATTTTCTTCGTAGGACACATGTTTTAATGTAATTTTCTGTGCTAAAATCGAATATCGTATCATATTCAAGGTATGTTCAACATAAAAGTGTTTTACCTTCATCACCATATAAGAAGTTTTTTTTGAACTCTCATAATTATTTATCGAATGGATACTACCATGTCAAGTAGAATTCTTCAAAATAATCCTGTTCGTCATTTTTCAATTGTAATTAAAGTCGAATCACAGGTAACAAAATCACATTGGTAAAAGACTGAGATAGTTTCCGTCCGGTGCAATGGATGTGCACATTGTTTCCCACAATTTACTTACACATCATCTAGAGCGCTATAAGAAGGTTTTCGCAAGATTCCGGAATCACCTTCCGGCGATCGAAGCGCATCTCCAAAACTGTGGGAAAGCGATTCCCGGAATCACTTTCCTCTGGACCGATCGCGAAAAGGCATGGAAAGCTGAAATCGCCGGGAAACTGTTGAATTCCAAACCTTTCAGAATAAAAATGGTTCACTGAAGGTTTCTTCCACTATAGTATAACTGAACGACGTCATCCTCAACGACACTTACCATTTTTTTTTTCATTTGTTAGTGAGACTGTTTTTTCATCAGTTTGAAGATTCCCGCCGAAATATTCAGTTTTCCGCGGAGCTATCCACTAACTTCCTGGAATTACTATCCGGGAAAGATGCTTCAGTTTCCAAGCAGCCCGAAAACCATTGGAAAGAGATTCCGACTTCGCTTTCCCGCTCGCGAATACCCTCTTTATATTTAGTCTCATTCGAGTCGAGAGTCTGGTCTTCAACGCCTACAAATATTTACGATCGAGGGTCTCAAACCTAGAATCATAAACATTAGAATCCCTAGACGACAGGCAGGTTAGCAAAACCGTCTGTCGTCTCGGATCATTCGAAACTAAACCATCACCAAAATGAGACGAAGAAGACAACCAGAAATCGGCCTATACCAAGAAGCCAAGGAAAAAATGTTGCTGATCTAGCGAAGCGGAGGACGGAGTAATGACGGAGAACCAAGCGCTGACTAAGAAGTACCGAGGTCAACGGCGCAACACGAGTGAATCTTTTTCAGCTCCAAATTTCCCGTGAAGAGACCGCACAGTACCAGCAAGTACTGCAGTACCCTTCCCTTAAAAGAAAAGGTCCACCAACAATCGGAAACCCATGGGCCATGGCGCTAGTGCCCTGCACAAAGCACCGAAGAACCCCAAGGCCCTAACCAACAACGCAAACCAGCACCACGAAGCCCGAAATGGCTAATCTCCGTAACGACTAAATTCGAGGACAACCCACGACCTGTCCCCAAGCAAAACCTTAAGCCCCTTAAGACAATGAACGGTGTGAAAAAAAATTTGTTGAACTTGGTAAATATGAAAAAGCTCATTAAGAGCGTAATAATCAGAGACACCACATACACTCCTGCCACCTAAGGGGACCAAGAAACACAGGCTTAGAACCTGAAAGAACTAGAGGCGCTGAACTGAAGAATCGAAAGGGAAGCTGAGACTAATATGGACGCAGCTTTCGTAAAGCTCATAGAAGTGCGAACGATCCCGCCAGTGGAGGCAGCCATCCTAAAGTTCCCTAAGAAACTAGTCTCAAAAGACGACCTAAGGTTGCTGAAACCACTTGTTAGAGGCAACCGCAGACCCAATTTGCCGCTAGAAGAGATGCCGCAGGGTAACATGGCTCGAAAGGAACATCAGCCAACACCGGGCGAGGACGATTTTAACAATTACATACGTGTAGGCTTTATACATACATATTATTTATGTATAGGCTAGATATGTATATATTTAAAGATTATTAACTGGTATATATATAGAACGATTAATAATTGGTGCTACCCGTAAAACTTGGTATCGAGTTTATATATCCGTGGATAACTACGACTATTGGGTAAGCCAGTATTAAACCTGTTCAGGCTAAGCATTAACTTCCTTCCTTCAAAATATGGCGTTGGGTTCCGCCGTTCTGCAGCTCCCTTTCCGCCTTCCTGTTGCTTCGATTGGTTTACCGCTTTCGCACTAAATGGCTTCAATTGGTCGAAGAATCTTGATCATTTCACTGTAGATGATTCTTTCTTGGGCTTTGGGCAACGGAGTCGTCCTTATGCTTTCGAAGCTGTGACGGATCCTGTTTCTATAGGTTACAAGCTTGAGTTTTCAATTAGGGACAGCCCGTTTTGTCTTAACATGAAAAAGGATAGATTACCGTACTCTATCGCAATTAAAATTCACCCAATTTTATAAACAGTGTCAGCCTACTCATGAGCCTAACTGGGAGGGACAAATGATGACTCTAAAATTAGTGACGTAAACCAAATATAGAATAATGAAATCATTATTAATTAAAATAATATATAATTATTAATAATGAATGCAATATGGATTTTTGGAACAGTGATGAATGTGAAACACTTTCGGCTGACTGTATCTTTAATCTGATGTGATATTCGAGTTCAGCACATAAAACTACATCAGGAATATGTTTCCTATGAAGTAAAAACTAAGGCTTAAGAAAATAAAAAAATCAGCTGAAAAATCAAAAATTAAATAGAAACTGCTGATAAACAAGAATTTTGCACCCCGCTAGGTTTCTCAACTTTTGATATGATGTACAGTTTTTTTTTCTCTACAAGATGGTGCAAAAACCATTTCTGACTGTACTATATGTTTAGACCGTATTGCTTGTTTAGCCCCGTAGTAGCCCCCAATACGGGACCGACATTCTATTGGGGTATTACATTGCCCCCATTGCGGGCAATATAATGAAGTATTCCGTTTCTTTGGTAACTTCCTGTTTTTCGGCCTGTTCCAGCCGAACTGCTAATACAAGACATTGCCGTTCCAACGTGATGTTTATCAGCATTTACAATACATGCAGTACCCTAATCCGTTTCTTTGCAAAATTATCCTTCGTCTATCCAGGAAACCGTGATCTGCTGGATCATCTTCTCATTTTTTGGACTACGGTTGATTACAGTAGAGGTAGATAGCTTCTATGCACGTTATTTAAGTTTGAACAGTAGAGTTTTGTGATAAATGGTCCAAAACATCAATTTAGACGCTCTTAAGAACTCTAAGTTAGCGACTTCCAGCTGACTGGAGTTGACTTCCGTGGCAGCAAGTGGATTAAAACAGCACTATTCAAAGTTGGACTCTTCTTGCTTATTCTTCGTTTCACAATATCGCTAGCTCCCTTCTGGAATTGTGAGCTTCGGGAATCCCCGCCTTCCGCCAATTTTTCGTTTTTGCCTACGACTTTTTAGCGCTTTTTCAGCCGCTTTTCTATCAGTCACGCAACGCAAACTTGCAGCAAGCTTCAAGGTTCGCCGACAACTCTTTCACACATAAGGACATGAGACCCTTCAAAGTATTAATTTTCGTTTTGGAAGACATGGTAGTCCTGTCTTGGACTTTTTATTCTGCTTCCCATTTTTCTTCTCTTTTTTTTTACCACGGCGCGTTCTGCTTTCAAGTATTTTGCGTCCAGCCGCCGCATCTGGGAGCAGGAAGGCTAGATGGAGTTGACAAGCACAAACAAGAAATTCGCTTATTCCATATTGAAACTAACACGACATTTTTGAGCCATTCCATCGTGGAAAGATCATTTCTAGTAAGAGATGTGCTTTAACTTATAACGTTCATAGATGCATTCCTTTACCGTATTTGTCGCCCGCAGGCTGGGAGCGCACTAGATTCTTGCAACAGTATTTTAATACCAACAATACAAACATAATAAGGCACAAAAATCACATTTTCCCGAACACCATCAAATATCAAGGAAGAGATTGTCCCGTTGCTAAATAACAAAGCTGCAGACCGCTTCCGACCATAATCTGGAGTATGATCTAAGGGAACCTGGTCAGCTTTAAGTTAAATGGCATTGACGCTAAAACATTATGCCCCTCCGGAACAGAAAGCCCCGAAGAGCAGCAGAGGGCCCAAACCTCGTCGATTGACCTACTGAAGCTGAGAATATTCCCCCATATCTTCGAGCAAAGCATGGACGGAAAACGGCCTTACGAGACACATCCGACCAAAAAATCGGCAATAAAATGATGCACACTGACATAGCACCGCCAGAGATTGCAAGGTACGCCGGATATCCCCGGGTGAACTAAATTGATAGTCCCTCATTCAGATTCTTTCCTTTAAACAACCCGTTTTGGGATCGATAACCACGCTCAAACTTTGAAAGTTAAAACAATTAAAACGGCTAAGTATAAAAAGGACGGCAAACGGAATGTAAAACTGGCGCTTAACCCAAATAACTAAAACAAACTGGAACTCATCGCAAATAGAGGGAAAGCTTTTTAAACGGATCAGCTTTTCTGTAAACAAGCTGGTTCTCAAGGACCCGCGGAAATTCGCACCGCACTCGGTATAAACAAAGTGAGAATGCGACTAGCAGCTGGACCTGCATATTAACGTACAAATACCTGATAGATACAAGTGAAACGTCTTTCCGCTAATGCTTTCACTACATGACAAGAAATTCTCGGCCGGATTTACTGCATATGAAGTTGAAAAAAGTATCAACTTTTCCGCATGGAATCGGGGATTTTGCCGAACATTCTGGCGAGCACCGGCCCCTAATTCCTGAAGGTAGCCATAGAGCACCGGAAACGTTTTATTGTAGGTTGATGTTGTGGTAGGGATAGGTATTATTTTGTTTGATAGTTATTTAGTTACTAGAACTATGAGCTGAGTGTTTGAACATTTGGACTGGTACATTGCAGTTGGAGTGCTTAAAGCCAGGCTTCACCTTCCAGATTCCCAGACGTCCGGGGCTTCCGCACAGTCAAGCCAACCCTTCCAGATTTTGATGATAATGATGACAGCTAAATTTGCTGTTCTTCAAAATTTCCAGATGTCCCCTTTACATTTAAAATATCTCTTGCATCCCAGTTACAACTGTCAATCATTTCCCCCATTTTCATATTTGTAGTGTCTTTCGAACGGGTTGCCTCTATGGCACCTTCCAGACATCCGGAATCTGGGGTGTCCAACACCCCGGACTTCCAGACGGTTTTGGCCTGGCTTTACCTTCCACATCCGTCTCGACGGAAACGGCTGTCTGGAATCCGGAAGATAAAATCTGGAAGGTGAAGCCTCACCTTTATTTATTTTTATGTTTTGACCCGCTATGGCCCATAGGGCTTTTTCGGGAATACATTCATTCATTCATATGTTCGCAGCATTCGAAGCCCTTATTCAATATTCCAGAATGATGCATTGTTTAAGTCTTGGACGCGATGTCTCTAAGCACTGACGCTTCTATGTTGTTTTGACAGCTAGTTCGAAACAGCATAACAAAGATATCTGCCAGACAAGCGATCTTCGGACGATACGCAGTAGTAACAGCCGGAACAAAGACACCACACGGAAATGTTTTCAAACGAAAAGGCACCACTGATCTCAATCCTTTTGTGACGAGTTCCAATATGAGCAGTCTAAAAATTCAATAACACTACTTTTAACTTCTATGTATGATAAAGTCCCAAGATTCTCTCCACTTCAGATCCAGAATTTCGTTCGCGCTACCCGCACCGATTCCGTAGATAAGGGGTCTGAACTTGACAAAGACGTAAATCACTGATCCGGCCCAAGCCAGGAGCAGGCCAGTCAGAATCTGGTTGATCCATTCTCGGTCCCAAACGTCCCTAGAAATTAAAAGAATAACATTAAGGCTCATGTTTGCACACAGTCCACCCCGACAGTTCGCGAAAAAAAAATACGACACATTTCTGACCCCTGGCAAGCTTGTGAGTGGGAAAAAAATTTGGCGAAGAATTTCTGACGCCTCAGTTTTTCTGGGGTAAGCTGACCAGCGAGCTCTTAAGTGGGACATTCAATGTTGGCTTTTGATTGAGTTAAACAAAGAAAAAAATAACAAGAGCTACGAGGTCATATGGCACTTGTTAAGAGTAGGCGGTGCAAGAAAGTAGATGAGAATGTCACAAAATACCCCTTCCAGTTCCACGTTTAAGCCCACTGGTTTGGTCCCTAGACGTGCCACACTATTTCCGGTACCCCCCCCCCCCCCCCCCTCCAACTCCCCTTGCTGCGGCCGAATCCGGTTCGGACACATAAGTGGATCATCTAAAGCATCTTCTTTTACCGCCTATCAACTTTCACTCGAATCTGAGCATTTTTCAGGAAATTCCGGTACCCACACACCGTCCTCGGACCCTACCCGTACCCTAAAATATATCTTTAAAGGCATATGATCTCTATACTTTCCAAGTTTCATTCAAATCGCTCCACTCGTTTGACCCCTATGCGAGCCACATAATTTCCAGGACTCACCCTCCAACTCCCCCCACTGTGGCCGAATACGACTCGGACCCGTAAACTTCGCATCTTGACATCTCCTCTTCCTGTCCATCAACTTTGACTCGAATATCGAGCATAGCCGGTCTACAAATCTCCGTTTCCCGCATCATCATCCTCCAACCGTGGCCGGATTCGGTCCGGACGCGAAATAACAAATCTGGGCCGCATAGTCTCGGTACTGTCCAATTTGCATCCCATTTGGTCACGTTTTGTTTGTGTGCACGTCAAAAAGATTCCGAACTCCCCCCCCCCCCCTCGCTCTCTCTTACCCCTCAGCCAGGGCTGCATGTTGTTCGGACACATGTTTTGCATATCTAGGTCATTTGTTCATTCGATAAATCTTCAGTCCAACAAACTTTCCAGTTTTTGCCGAATTCCGGGCAAACTACTTGTCCGGCGAGAAAATGATTTTCATATTCTTGTTTAGAGTGTCTTCTTACCTCTAAATCAACTATTTCATTGGCTGCAAACAAATATTTTGTTCGCACCTTAATTTGAAACCCCTCCCCACACTTAAATATAGAGCTATAGAGCCAATCTACGTACTCGACCTGGCCCTTGACCCAAAAGAATCCTGACACCAGGTTTCATCAAAATATCTCGTTCCATTCGAGAGTTATCGTGCTCACAGACGGACAACTTTTTCGAATTCATAGGTATCCCTCCACTTACGTTATGCGATCCCAAAAACGATTGCATCGTAACTTGGTTCAGTCCCAAAATTGCAAACTCTCCACTTTTTCTTTTAATCAAAGTCACGATCACAAGGCGTGTTGCTCTCTTTTCTTCTTCACTTCCACGCGGGGGGGGGGGGGGGGGGGGGGGTCACGGGACACTTTTCTCCGTGAGAATTAGGTTCTCCTGTAGCTTGATAGCTTGCTTATTGTTACCCTCGTTTAGCTAGACTAAGCATGGTCGTTTCCAAAAACAAGAGCTGTAAGCTCATATGGCACTTGCATGGGTCAAGATGATTTGATTGATCAAAAGTAAGTTTCGACTTTGCGGTTGAGATGCGCGCTCTAAGGGAGCTGGAACTTCATTTGTAAGCAAAACCCTTGAGGCAAAACTGCTAATGGGATGATGGGCATCACGAAAATGCATATATTGCTTAAAAGTATTTTTTTTACTTTGCGGTCAAGATTGGTACTTTAAGGAATAATCGGATTTGGGACGTAGCAATTTCTAAGCAAATGTTGTTGAGTCTCCAATATTCCAGCGAAGTTTCATCGTCCTAGCACATCTGGAAGTACCTTAACGCGCGATCACCGGAATCCCAGACCCCCCCCCCCTCCTCCAACTCCACCCACAATAACCGGAGCCAATCCGGTTCTGTAAATGATTAATCCAGAGCATCTGTTTGTCATTCCCACGAAGTTCGATCCAGATCACACCAGTCAAAGCGGGTCAAGTATTTTCCGCCCTTCCCCCAATTATTGCCGGATTCGGTCCGGAAATGAAAAAGGTCATAAGAGAAAAATGTCCTCTGTTTAATTATTAAATTTCACTCGAATCTGATCACCCGTTCCAAAGTTACGCATGACTCAATATTCCGGATTCCCCTCCCTAACTCCCCCCCCCCCCAAGATTATCATATCGAGGATTTTTTTTATTCTAAGTCAGTTTGACCGGGTCCCTGATATGCCTTCCAAGTTTCGTCGTGAAAATCCCCCAAAAAACGGAATTCCGGGAAACCCCCTCCTCCCCCCCCCCTCAATTTTCTTGATCCAGTCAAATTATGTAAAAGATTTACATGGACCAGATGTTTGCTCTTCCCAGCAAGTTTCACTCCGATACCATCATTCTAACCGTTTCCCGAGATTTCCGGTCCATCCCCCTCCCTCCACTCCCCCCACCATTATCTGATCGACAAAATTTTTATTTTGAAGTCAGTTTGATTGGGTCCCTGATATGCCTGCCAAGTTTCATCGTGAAATCCGCAAAACCATCATCACCGGAATTCCGGGACCCCCCCCCCCCCATAAGTGCCCGGATCCAGTACAATGGTCTAAAGGACTTATCTAGAGCAGATGCTTGTTCTTCCCAGCAAGTTTCACTCCGATCCCTCCATTCTAACCGTTTCTTGAAATTTCCGGTCTCCCCCCCCCTACTCCCCCCTGGCTACCGAATCCGGTCAAGACTTTAAACGGGACATTACAAATATATATTCTATTCAGTTATGAAGTTTCATTACAATCCGATCATCCGTTCGAAAGTTACAAACTTCTCAATTTCCCGGATTCCCCTCCCTCCACTCCCCCCACCATTATCCGATCGACAAAATTTTTATTTTGAAGTCAGTTTGATTGGGTCCCTGATATGCCTGCCAAGGGACCCCCCCCCCTCCACCTCCCCCCAGAGGGTTCAGGTTCAGATTTTAATCGGACCGTCTGGGGCACGAGCTCTTTCCAAATATCAAGTTTCATTAAGATCCGATCACCCGTTGGAAAATTATAAATTCCAAAATATTCCGGATTCCCCATCCCTCCGCTCCCTCCACGATGTTCGGATCGGAAAAGTGACTATTTCCAACTTAATCATTTGGGGTCCCTGATATGCATGCCAAGTTTCATCGTCCTAGCTTATGTGGAAGTACCCGAACTAGCAAAACCAGGACCGACAGACCGACCGACGGACGAACAGAAATTGCGATCGCTATATGGCACTTGGCCGAAGGGCAAGTGCCATAAAAAGCCTGTCAACTGTAAACAGGAATAACACTAAAGTAGTGTTTTTGGAGTATCACGCCAAGCGATCCACAGCGGTTTTCGCGCTCTGGAAACCGTTGCAGTCGCCATTCACCTGCCTAGTTAACGATTCCCTCTAGTTTCATTTAAATCTATTTTTCATTTTCATTTGTAATCCATTCTTACTTAAATTATTGTCCTCTTGTGTATTTAAATACGTTTCGAACGAGTATATTACCATTGGTACGGCAGCAAAATAAAGCCCTAAGAATTCTTAGGCTTTTTGTACCGTCTCCTGATTCTTGCCCTAATAAGTCACCAACGAATAGTCTTCCTATCTATTTTTATGGCACTTGTAGCCTCTGGCTCAAGTGCCATATACCGATCACAATTCCGTCTGTCGGTCTGTCGGCCGGTCCGAGTTTTTTGTCCCACATATCCGAGTTAGGGTACTTCCAGATGTGCTAGGACAATGAAACTTGGCAGGAATATCAGGGACCTGACCAAAGTAACCTGGAAATAATAAGTTTCCCGATCCGACAATATGCGGGGGAGTTGGGGCGCTGGAAACTTGAAAATTTAGGGCATTTTGTCACACTTTTTCGAGTGAGGGTACTTCCAGATGAGCTAGGACAATGAAACTTGGCAGGAATATCAGGGACCCGACCAAACTAACCTGGAAATAATCAGTTTTCCGATCCGACCATATGCGGGGAAGTGGGGGCGCTGGAAACTTGAAAATTTAGGGCATTTTGTCACACTTTTTCGAGTTAGGGTACTTCCAGTTGTGCTAGGACCATCAAACTTGGCAGGCCTATCAGAGACCCGACCAAACAAACTTATAAATAATCAGTTTTCTGAGCCGACCATTTGGGGGGGGGGGGTGGAGGGCAGGGGAATCCGGGAAATTGAGAAGTGTGTAACTTTCGAACGGTCCCGGAATTCCGGTGATGGTGGTTTTGGGGATTTTCACGATGAAACTTGGCAGGCATATCAGGGACCCAATCAAACTGACATCAAAATAAAAATTTTGTCGATCAGATAATGGTGGGGGGAGTGGAGGGAGGGGAATCCGCAGGGGAATCCGGGAAATTGAGAAGTTTGTAACTTTCGAACGGATGATCGGATTGTAATGAAACTCCATAACTGAATAGAATATATATTTGTAATGTCCCGTTTAAAGTCTTGACCGGATTCGGTAGCCAGGGGGGAGTTGGGTGGGGGGGAGACCGGAAATTTCAAGAAACGGTTAGAATGGAGGGATCGGAGTGAAACTTGCTGGGAAGAACAAGAATCTGCTCTAGATAAGTCCTTTAGACCATTGTACTGGATCCGGACACTTATTGGGGGGGGGGGGGGTCCCGGAATTCCGGTGATGGTGGTTTTGGGGATTTTCACGATGAAACTTGGCAGGCATATCAGGGACCCAATCAAACTGACTTCAAAAAAAAAAAATTGTCGATCAGATAATGGTGGGGGGAGTGGAGGGAGGGGAATCCGCAGGGGAATCCGGGAAATTGAGAAGTGTGTAACTTTCGAACGGATGATCGGATTGTAATGAAACTTCATAACTGAATAGAATATATATCTGAAATGTCCCGTTTAAAGTCTTGACCGGATTCGGCAGCCAGGGGGGAGTTGGGGGGGGGGAGACCGGAAATTTCAAGAAACGGTTAGAATGGAGGGATCGGAGTGAAACTTGCTGGGAAGAACAAGCATCTGCTCTAGATAAGTCCTTTAGACCATTGTACTGGATCCGGACACTTATGGGGGGGGGGGGGGTCCCGGAATTCCGGTGATGGGGGTTTGGGGATTTTCACGATGAAACTTGGCAGGCATATCAGGGACCCAATCAAACTGACTTCAAAATAAAAATTTTGTCGATCAGATTATGGTGGGGGGAGTCGAGGGAGGGGAATCCGAAATTTTCAGTCATGCGTAATTTTGGAATGGGTGATCGGATTCGAGTGAAATTTAAGAATTGAACAGAGGACATTTCTCCGATGATTTTTTTTATATCCGGACCGGATCCGGCAACTATTGGGGGGGGGGGGGGGAATACGTGACCCGTTTAGAATGGAGGGACCGGGATGGAACTTTGTGGGAAGAACAAACAGATGCTCTAGGTAAGTCATTTGCTGAATCGGATTGGCTACGTGCACCGCGGGGGAGCTGGGGGGCGGGACCGGAAATCTCGGGAAACGGTTAGAATGACGGTATCGGAGTGAAACTTTCTGGGAAGAACAAACATCTGGTCCATGTAAATCTTTTACATAATTTGACTGGATCCGGAAACTTGAAGGGGGGGAGGAGGGGGTTTCCCGGAATTCCGTTTTTTGGGGGATTTTCACGACGAAACTTGGAAGGCATATCAGGGTGTTAAATTCTAGTGAATTTAATAATTAAACAGAGGACATTTTTCTCTGGTGACCTTTTTCATTTCCGGACCGAATCCGGCAATAATTGGGGGGAGGGCGGAAAATACTTGACCCGCTTAGACTGGTGTGATCTGGATCGAACTTCGTGGGAATGACAAACAGATGCTCTGGACTAATCATTTACAGAACCGGATTGGCTCCGGTTATTGTGGGTGGAGTTGGAGGAGGGGGGGGGGGGGGTCTGGGATTCCGGTGATCGCGCGTTAAGGTACTTCCAGATGTGCTAGGACGATGAAACTTCGCTGGAATATTGGAGACTCAACAACATTTGCTTAGAAATTGCTACGTCCCAAATCCAATTATTCCTTAAAGTACCAATCTTGACCGCAAAGTAAAAAAAATACTTTTAAGCAATATATGCATTTTCGTGATGCCCATCAGCCCATTAGCAGTTTTGCCTCAAGGGTTTTGCTTACAAATGAAGTTCCAGCTCCCTTAGAGCGCGCATCTCAACCGCAAAGTCGAAACTTACTTTTGATCAATCAAATCATCTTGACCCATGCAAGTGCCATATGAGCTTACAGCTCTTGTTGAATATATTGCCCCTCGAATCTTTAGTCATTTTCCATTCTATTTTATTCAAGAAAAAAGATCACTCTTATTCCCTACCGGAACATTTTTATGATCCCGATTTATTTTCTGGAACTGAATCTAATCACGACCATAACACGCGCGTTCCTTGTAAAACCCGGCAACCTTTAATAATCTCCGAAAGATCAAGATTTTCACTGAGAAATACTATATTGAGGGTATGGCATGATTATCATAATGAAGTTAAACTTGAAATTTCTGTAAATAGTCTCGAAAATAAAATTAAATCAATGCTCATTGAAAACACTTAAAGAAAAATAAATAATAACAAAAAGTAGATTAAAGGTAATGTCGCGAGTGAATTTTTGTCTTGGTTAATCCTTGGTTAATTTGAATCTGGAAACTGGATTGATTGTGGTTTATTTATAACTTGTAAGTTGATGTTCTGATAGTTTGTAGTAGAAGAAAATGTCCGCCATTTGGCCTCGAGCCTTCTCTCTGCCAAATTGGCTCTTTACGTCGAATTTAATTTTAAATAAACAGAACTTGAACTTGAGCTTGAAGGATTTCGGCTTTGGCCCCTTTAAAGTCGGATATTATTTCATCTAGAAATTCCGTTTCAGACCTTTTCATTTTGAAAATAACGTAGAGCAGGTGCGAAGTAGAGCTGAAGTCGACTTACAAAACTTATAAAGTCGGCTAAGAAACGTCATCACTTTCCTACACTACGCGAAAAAATAAAACGTCCACTGAGTACGCAAGCTGCGTTACCAAGAGCGTGTTCCACCCTACTTACCTTAGTTACTACGCATGCAGTAAGAAATTTGGCTTCTTGGCGTCAAGGCTGAAGGCATTTTTCTATTTTCGCCAAAATATCACTCCACGGGGTAACCGAGCCAATCACTTTACAGAGATCCGTAGTTACCACGCTCCGGAGCATGGTAAGGAAATAGTTACCATTTCTAGAAGGTTGGAACGGTCAGCGTAGTAACTTTTCGTGAAGTTAGAACGTAATTCGTAACTAATAGTTACTATTGTTAGGAGGGTGGAACATGCTCTAAATCTGACGTTGCCACAAATCTGGCGTAAGCCACGACAGGTTTCTGGTGAACAAAAAGATGTATAAGAAAAAGTGTGTAAGGTCCAGTGAACGTACCTAATAGCATTGACAACATGTTCGGCCACGGCTGCAGCCAAGAGTATCTTGAAGGCGTAAGCAGGAAGATAGTGATGCAAGAACAAGGTGTGATCCACGAAGAAGAAAGGAGAGAAGTGAATCGCGTAGCCAACCAAGAAAACTTCGCCGATAGTCACGAACTGCGTCCAGGTTTCTGTAATCAACTTTCTCATTAAAGACTTTAATTAGGGTTTGATATTGGATCCTTTCTTTGAAAGTAAGTAACCGCGCTCCTTTGGGGAACAAGACCAAATGTTTCGATGGGATCCCAAAAATCTAATATTTCATCCAGACAATTTGGTATTGTCTTCGCCAGATCCAGTCTTCACTAGGCTAATCATCTGAGAAAACCGAGTTCAGATATACCTCTATAAGCCATATCTATTTTTACGGTACTGACCGAAACTTCCTTCTTTACTTCTGCCAAATTTCCGGTCTCGGCCGAATTCCGAGCGAACTATACTTGTCCAGGAAAAAAAGAAAACTCAGAAACGAATTCAGCGTCTCTCCTTATCCCTATAAAGAACATCTAATCAACTACAAATAAGACTTTAATTTTAAAACAATTCCGGTTTCAACCGGATTCCGGACGAATTAAATGTCCGTGTATAAAATAGAACAGAATAGAATAGAATAGTGTTTATTTAGCCTCAATGGGCCATACACAGATTTTTATAAACACGGCATACAAGTATATTAATGCATTGAAAACGCAATTATCCTAGGACACATACATAAATTATCTTCTATTTAAATTCCCACTCACATAATCTACCACCGTTTTAATAACGTTATCTTTAGTCGATGTCAATATACCAGGGAAGAGCAGCCCTCCCCCAAAGTGATCCGGTAGAGGAGACTCCTGGCACTGCCCTAGGAGGTGGGCAACATTGTCCTCTCCAACAAGACAAATCGGACACCTGTAATGATTAACCCATCCCTATTTTTCCTTCTCTCAAACACCTTTTTTCTAAAACCGAGTGGTAATGAGTTTGTTCGGAGCTGGAACCAATGTTTCAGAGTCTGTGCTGGTAGACCTAACTTAAAATAGAATTCCATATGAAAAGTCCGCTTCAGTAATTTGTAATAATTTAGAGTCTCAGACGTTTGAATTGTCCCATGCCAACTTTGTATCTCCTGGTCGCTTATAGCAAGTTCAAACTGTTTCAGTAAGTCGGAGTGATTGTCTTATGGAGACTCGGGGTCTCTTCTTACTCCTATATAAATCTGTCATCTAATTAACTTCAAATAAAACTTTAGCTTTTAACAAATTTTCCGGTTTTGGCCGGATTCCGGGCAAACTAGTCGTCCGGGTATAAAATGCTTTTCACATAAGTGTTCAGCATATCTTCTTGCCCCTAAATGAAGCATCTAATCAACTTCAAATAAACTTTTACTTTTAACCAGCTTTCCGGTTTTTGCCGGATTCCGGACGAACTACTTGTCCGGCGAGAGAATGGTTGTCATAATTTTGTTCAGCATATCTTCTTATTAGCTGTTTAATTTTTTTTTTTTTATCCATTAATTTGACCCCCCCCCCCCCCCCACACACACACACACACATACACCCCTAAATGTAGGGCTACAGAGCCCATCTACGAACTCGACCTTTCCCTTGGTTTAAAGAATCATCACACCAAGTTTCATCAAAATATCTCATTCCCTTCGAGAGTTACCGGGCTTACAGACAGGCGGGAAGACAGACGGGCAACTTTGACGATGTCATAGGTATCCCTCCACTTACGTTTTGGGATCCCAAAAACTACTCAAGGAAAAGGCCGATGCAGCAAAGATAGCTAACTTGCCATGGCGACCTACGTCATTTTGCCTCACAGTTGTTAGACGCATATGTGAGACGCCTACAGGATCCGTTTGCCAAATGGACCCAGGTATATCAAAAGTAAACAAGAGCTGTAAGCTCATATGGCAATTGCAACTATATGTAGTAGGTAAGGGCTCTGTCAGATTGATCGGGTCCCTGATATGCCTGCCAAGTTTCGTCTTGAAAAACGCCATCACAAGAATTTAGGAAGACCCCCCTCCACCACCACCCCAAGTGTCCGGATCCAGACCAATTGTGCAAACGATTTATCTAGAATAAATGCTTGTTCTTCCCAGCAAGATCTGATCCCTCCATTTTAACCGTTTCTTGATATTTCTGGTCACCCCCTCCCAATTCCCCCAACGCTGTTGAACCCGCTATCATAAGTTGAGATGAATCATTTGATAAATAGTACTTTTCGACTTTGCAGTTAACATGCGCACTTTAAGGGAGCTGGAACTTCATTTGTAAGCAAAACCCTTGAGGCAAAAATGATAATGGGCTCATGAGGATCATGAAAATGTAAATTTCGCTTAAAAGTATTTTTCTTACTTTGCGGTCAAGATTGGTACTTTAAGGAATAGTCGGATTTGGAAAGTGGCGATTTCTAAGCCAGTCTTGTCGAATGTCTAATAGTCTAACACAGTCGGCGGAGCCAATCCAGTTCTGCAAAAGATTTATCCAGATCTAATATTTGTTGTTCCCACAAAGTTTCATCCCAATCTCTCCAGTATCAGCCAGTCACGTATATTCCGGCCCCCCCCCCACTGTTGTCGGATCCGATCCGGATATTAAAAAGATCCCCAGCGACATGTCCTCTGTTCAATTATTAAATTTCACTCAAATCCGATCATCCGTTCCAAAGTTACGCATAACTCAATATTCCGGATTCCCCTCCCTCCACTCCCCCACGACTGTCGGAACGAGTAAATTTTTATTTACTAGTCAGTTTGATCGGATCCCTGATATGCCTCCCAAGTTTCGTCGCGAAAGTCACTAAAACTGATATCACCGGAATTCAGGGCAACTCCCCTCCACCCCCACCCCCAAGGGTCTGGATCCAGTCCAATTGTATAAACGATTTATCTGGGGGAGATGCTTATTCTTCCCAGCAAGTTTCACTCTGATCCCTCCATTCTAACCGTTTCTCGAGAGTTACCCCCCCCCAACTCCCTCATAGCCACCGAATCCGTTCCGGACTTCATGTCCCAAAGATATACCCTTGATTCACTTATCAAGTTTCATTCCAACCCGATCACCCTTTCGAAAGTTACACACTACTCAATTTTCCAGATCCCCCAACCTTCTCCCCCCCCCCCCACCCCTCCCAGACGGTCGGATTGTGAAACTGATTGTTTCTAAGTTGGTTTGATCGGGTCCCTGCTATGCCTCCCAAGTTTCGTCGCTAAAATCCCCAAAACTGACATCACCGGAATTCCGGAATCTCCCCTCCACCCCCCCCCCCCCCCCAAGGGTCCGGATCCAGTCCAATTGTGTAAACGATTTATCTGGGGCAGATGCTTGTTCTTCCCAGCGAATTTCACTCCGATTCCACAATTCCCACCGTTTCTCGAGATTTCCGGTCTCCCCCTCCCCCCAACTCCACCATAGCTACCAGATCCGGTCCGGACTTGAAATGGGACATCAGAGATATGTCCTTTATTCAGTTATCAAGTTTCGTCCCAATCCGATCACCCGTTCAAAAGTTACGCACTATTCAATTTTACAGATTCCCCCGCCCTCCACTCCCCCCAGATGGTCGGATCAGGAAACTGATTATTTCCAAGTTAGTTTGGTCAGGGCCCTGATACGCCTGCCAAGTTTCATCGTTCTAGCACATCTGGAAGTACCCTAACTCGAAAAAGTGTGACAAACCGCCCAAAATTTCCCAGATTCCTCCGCCCTCCACTCCCCCGCACATGGTCGGATCGGGAAACTGATTCTCTTCATGTTAGTTTGGTCGGGTCCCTGATAAGCCTGCCAAGTTTCATCGTCCTAGCACATCTGGAAATACCCTATCTCGAAAAAGTGTGCAAAAAAACGGACAGGCCGACAGACGGAATTGCGACCGGTATATGGCACTTGAGCCAGAGGCTGCAAGTGCCATAAAAATATGAAAGCGAGAAATTAGCCAGGATTCTGAAAAAGGATCTTAGATCCCGGTAAGTAGAAGAAACAGATAGCGGAACTACTTCGAGTTGAAATAGACCGACCGTCGGACATCTGAAATGCACTAAGCCAGTGACAGCTAGATCGATTAATATCAATTCGTGTCTCTTTCCCAAACAGAAAAGTTGTGTTTTTGCTGACATGGTATCTGACACTCTGCAAAAACGGCAATTGCCGAATTTGCACTTTCAGAAGTCACTCCAAAGAAATGCTTACATCCACCCACATCACACTTCTCTCCCACCAATTTGACAAATGCCTAAGCTCTTGTTTAACGACGATGAAAGTGAGATGAATTTTTCAGATACCACGGTAACTGGTCAGATTTTTCCGTAACCGCAAAACGATCCCAGACCGTGATATTAGATACCATGGTATCTGCAAAAACACAACTAAAGAATATAGATAATTAGCTATTTATTAACACTGAAGTGAGACGGTCATCTAACTGGCCAGGTTTACAGTAACCGCAAAACGACCCTAGACCGTGGTATCAGATAACATGGTATCTGCAAAAACACAACTAAAGAATAACAAACCTTCTGAGAGGTCATAGCATTCTCTCCTCTGCCGCAACAAGTAGATGACCAGCAAGATAGCATACACTGTCAGCAGTGTCGTGGAGGTGTACCAGACCCCGATGTTTCCAAGAAGCTGAATCTGGGTCTGAAAAGGAAAAGCAATCAGATTAAAGTCTAACTGAAAAGCCACCTTATTTTTGTATCATTTAACGGAACACACTGAAGTATTTGGATTGTGTTAAGCGATTTGTTCTAATTTTTCACTATATGCCCTAGTAGTGACGTTCAATATCTTTACGGCCATCTCCACAACGGAAGCACTAAAGCGCGGAACATTTTAATCTCAACACAAGCGCAGTTTTTGAATGGTCGCAGTGGTGAGGTCGGTGTATCATCTGGCCCAAACATATATGGACGAATGCCAATCAATTCGTCGTCGGTTTCGCCTGGCCCCCTGTCGATCACTTGCCATTTTATTTTTATTCTTCGTAAACGGTTTTCATCAATGTTAGGCTAATTGGCCAAGAGTGATGCAAAATCATTCGAATTTATCAACAAGACGATGAACACAAAACACAGCATCGCGAAAAGAACATATTTACAAAGGACCCGGGCCAGCAATTGGCATGTGGCCGATCCACCACCAAAACAAACCGGAATGAATCACTCTGGCTTGTCAATCCGACCTCTACATAACTATAATGAGTCACGACAGAGAGCGCGAGGGGTTAGTGCCTTCTACAAATAGTCTGGGATCCAGACCGCGGTATCGTTCAAAAACAGGGGGGGGGGGGGTAGCTCACGAGCTGCAGAAGGTTTGAAGAAGTTTTCTAGACCAACTTCTTGTGCTGAGAACGAAAATCGTACCGCACCACTCCGCACCGATGTACGTCACCGACTTTTTAGCCTATAAAGGCAGATTAGGCCTATAAAAACCAACTGAAGAAAAACAATTTTCTTAGGAGGACCGGATAAACTAAATAAAACAAATTATACATATTCTGAATCCTCTTTTTATGGACTATCTCTTGGTATATTTTTTTTTTTTTTTTTACTTACATATTTTCCTTAGAAACGTCTTAGAAACCAAGAAAAAGCAAAAATTCTTTAACTTTTTAAACTAAATTGTAATTTTTCTCGGAAAAACTTCCAGCAAACTACATATTTGTATTATTTCATTAGAAAGATAAGCTTCGTACCAATCGTTTGAGCTGTTAAAACTTCAAAAATATTTACTTTTAAGAATTTCTGGAATTTTTTAAAGCAGAGCATCCATGTTTTCATCAGTGGGCTACCGTGGATATTTCAAACTAAATATATTAGCCTGGCGGTAGCTTTAGGGTCAGTTTTACACGTGGAGTCCTATTATGACATTGTTTTTTCCCTTAGGATACGTATAGGTCATGTAGGCTATATGGCCTATAGGCTGAATAGTCTATAAATCCTGTAATGATCTTTTTCTGGAAAAGACAAGTTTGAATAGTCTTTCCAGACCTTCTTTTTGAGCCGAGAACGAACATACGGATAACACAGCACCTGTGTAGGTAACCGACATTTTGGCCTATAAGAGCAATTTAGGCCTATAAAGACCAGCTCTACAAAAACATTTCCCCATGCACAACAAAACAAGCAAAATACAGCAAACTCGAAAAACTATGTATATATTCTTGTTTGTGGGCTATCGAATTAAATATTTCGTATTTTTCCAAACCTATTAACATTTTTAAGAAATGCCTTACAAAACAAGTAATTACGGGGATGGATCCTCTTTTTGTGTTGACCGTATTTTTTGTCGGTAGTGTCAACCACACTAGCCTACCTTTTTTTTAGCGTTCCTTTAGACAGACAGGCCTCTTGCCAACCTTTTAAATACTGGAACTTACCAAATTATTGTTGCTATGAATTATTATTAGCCAAAATCAGGAACCAAAAATATCGATTTAAAAATATAGCCTACATTAAAGTATAGTTAAAATAGAATTTGATACTGACGATTACTTCATCTAAAAAAAATGTACAGCCTATCTTCCCTTGTTGGCCAAAGTGATGGGTTTTCCAAGTAAAAAATCTGTTAGGTTCTTGTCGCCAACGTAATGCCATGCTTGCCCTTCTTTGGGAAGCTTTCGAACGCTGAAGCCACTGACTCGCTAGACAACATCTGTCTTAGAAGACAAGAAGCTAGGGCTCGCACGACGAATCTTGGCCGAACGTTGTTCTCAACTATTGACCCCGCTTGCAACCGAGTTTTCTTTCACGATCAAATTAGATTGCTCTTCGTGGCAGCCGCCACCGAGCGAAGCCATGTTTCCTTCCACCCATCGCATTCATGCACGACTGGCTTAGTCATCAGGGCGAGCCGTTCACTTCTTCCACCCTCGCGGGCGGGGGGGAGGTTGACTCGCGCTATAATTCGGACAGAGCAACATCAGGTCGTCGGAGTACGTGCAGGAACCGCCTTAGTTCGTCTTAGGCTCTGATAGGGGTCGATAGAAGCGGTCGGTGTGATCTGCCAGTGTTCGCACTTCTTCATTACCTGTGATCCTCAGGTTTCATTATCAGTATGGATCGCAGGCATCTATGGCAGAGTGCATGGAGTTCACGTGCTTCTGTGGGTTTCAGCGGCGAAGCTTGGGGGCCATAGAGAAGTATCGACAGGAAAAGGCCCTCGTAGTCTGAGGCAATATTTAGTACGTCCTGTGTGCCTTCAACCCTGCTTTCAACTTAATCAGCGAGGAGGTTTGAATCCCCGGTATAATCGAGGAAAACCTATGGAAAGGCTTGGACCCCCTTGTGCTTATCCATGATCCTTAACTATCGAATCAATGAGCTGGCGAGAGGATGAATCAAGAACTGCGTTTGACTGCTCCGTTTCACCTCTCACCAGAGCCTCCGTCTGGACATAGTATGCCATGATAAGGCGGATTATTTTCTCTGGGACCCCGTCTTCCTGCATTCCCCGCTAAATTATGCCTTTCTTTGCTCAGTCGAATGCAGAAATAAAGTCAGTGAAGAATTTCGTGGGTTCCTGTTGAAAAGAGCTGGTCCGTGCAACCCATTCTCGCTCTGGATCCCGCTTTGGTTTGGTCTTGTGACTGATGTCTGAGGTCTCTTAAGCTTTGCAGTAGGATAGCTGCAAAGACTTTTGCTGCACTTACTATCAGGCAGATAGAGGTATAGCAGACGGGATACTCAAACGGATTGTCTGCGGTTGCATTATCATTGTCTGATAAGGATAGTCATAGATTTCCTTTACAGCGACCGGGCTGAAGACTGGAGTGTTCCTCTAGAAACTTCAGCAGAAATGCTGACGAATTTGTTTTCCTCTGAGCACCACTACGCAGCATACATCTTGGATGTGAAGGAACGCTGACCACGTTACTGTTGTATATTTCAACCCTCCCGTTCTTGTTTCTGTGAACCCCCACTGTAACGCACACGGCGCAGTTGTGACGGATTAAAGTCAGAGCAAGCAGATTTATATGCGAATAGCCCTTGAGATGCTATAATTGATGACAACTCCGGATTCAGCACAAAAACTGACTTACAGGAGTGGGAAAAAGTTAGTTTTGCGAAAACTTGTTCATTATAGGCTATTGAGCCTGTACGCTATATAGGCTACAAGACCTATGCTATCTTAAGAGAGAAACTAATGTCATAACTAGATTCCGCGTCAAAAACTGACCCTAAACTTATCGTCAAACCAATATATTTAGTACAAAATTTCCACTGTAGCTCATTGACGAAAACTTGGATGTCCTGCTTACAGAAATTCCCGAAATCCTTAAGACTTTTTTTTGTTAAATTTAATAACTCATCGAATCGAGTTTCTTCCTAGTACAAAAATAAAAGAAAACGCAGTTTTCCGGAATTTTTTCCGAATTTATTTTGAGAGATTGACGGATTTGGTCATTATAGGATATTCAGACTTTATGTTACGGTATATAGCCTATATGGTCTATATGCATCCCAAGAGAGAAACTAATGTCATAACTGGATTCCACGTCAAAAACTAACCCTAAACTTACCATCAAACTAATATATTTCGCTCGCAATTGCAGCTGTCACTTATTGATGAAAACGTGGATGCTCTGCTTTAAGAAAACTCAGAAATTCCTAAAACTAACTATTTTTGAAGTTTTAATAGCTCAGAAGATTGGTAAGGAGCTTATCTTTCTAATGAAATAATAAAATATGCAGTTTGCTGGAAGTTTTTCCGAGAAAAATGACAATTTAGTCAAAGAAGTTAAAGAATTTTCGCTTTTTCTTGGAAGTCATTTCTAAGAAAAATCGGTAAGTTAAAAAAATAAAAAATACACCATTCGATAGCCCACAAAAAGAGGATTCAGATTATGTATAGTTTGTTTGATTTAGTTTCTGCTGTCCCGCTAGGAAAATTATTTTTATGCAGTTTGTCTTTACAGGCTTAATCTGCCTTTATAGGCTAAAAAGTCGGTGACGCACATCGGTGCGGAGTGGTGCGGTACGATTTTCGTTCTCAGCACAAAAATTTGGTCTAGCAAAGTTCTTCAAACCTTCCCAGCTCTCGAGCTACCCCCCTTGAACGATAGAGGTTCCTGGATCCCGTACTAAAACCGCAAGCAAGATAAAAGACGTGCTGGGTAGAACAATCAAGCATACAACACAGGTGCAAGCATCCAGTAATAAGCATTGTCTCCGCTTTTTCCTAAGTTCTGTCTGCTAAGTATGTAAAAAATGAAAATGCAAAAAATATCATAATGTACCATGCACTATCTAAGCGAAGAAAATACCTAACAATGTCTGGGGGGAAATTTTCAGAGCCCCTTCCCTTCTTCATTTACCTTTCGTCTCACGGTTCTCAAGAGCTATATAGTAATGTGCCATAACCCGTTTTACCATCTGGACGAAATCAAACTAAGTGACAAGCTCAGAGCAAAGATTTGAAGATAACGATAAGAAATGATGAAGAGCGGATGTGTTTTGACTATATGGTTCACGTTATGGACACTCGTGATATTCCTAACTTTCTTAGCCCGTGCCAGAGATGGATCGAAGAGGGTCCATCTCTTTATAATCTTGGCATCATCAATACTGGGATATGCTCTTCCAGCATTTCTTATTGTTGTTAAGCATATTGTGCAGCTGTGTCATCTTGTATTCACCTGGTGTTATCAAGAACGGGACGATGATCAGAACGGTGTGCTACTTGACGTCGTTAAGAAGAATGATGACCAGCTGGTCGATGTTATCGTAAGACCAACGAAGGATCTCCGGAAGAAGCCGCGGTGTAAGTATGCAGTAAGCGACTCCGCTATCACATCGAAAGACTTTCAAGATATCCAACTTGACGGAGGACCTCTCTCGCCGCCCAAGGAAAAGCAGGGAGAACCGCGAGAGAAGTACGCTGTGAGTGACACAGGCGTTGGCTGGGAAGACGACAGGGTAGTCTTTCAAGACATCCTAGAGACGCTTGACGAGATGCGCGACAATCATCGAAACACGGATCTTCTCTGTCTCCCAGGCGTCATGGACACCACGACCATGGTAGAGAACTGGCTGACAGAGCAGCTGACTTTAGTAAAGGAACAACCAGAGTCTTTTCAGGTCGTGAACAGATCGATGACGAGGATTAGGGCCCTATCGCTTTAGGTTTTCCTCCAGGTATAAGGGGAAATTGTAGGCACTTATAAATGGTACTATAGTTGAAAGTTGATAGATACTAGAACTGTATGACAAGCCAATGTGTCAAAGCGCCGGGAAAAACGAGATGAACTTTCACAAAGGGCTACAGCGGCTAGATATACATCGAGTTTTCGAGGTTCCGGTAGTCGATTTGCATGACAATCTCGAGTTTTCTCACGTGTTTGCTGCTCCCACGGCTGCGCGTTTAGGAACGACAATTCTTAATTAATTCTGTAAGATGTGCTTGTCAATGGTAGGAACAAGAATTGAAACCAGGCTGGCTTCAGTCCGACATAGTTCGACCCTCAGGCCAGGAGTGGGGATGCGAGATTTTAAGGATCGAAATCCATGCCGTGTCATTTTTGAGAGTTGTAGGGTTTCCTTTGAGTCATTTATTCAAATAATGTCTACAACGGACACGTCAGCTACGATTCTTCATCAGTGATATTTCGACCCTTCTTGGCAAGGGTCCTCGTCAGGCTGTCAATCCTCTGGGTCAATGTCGGGAAAGGAAACAAACCTGCAATCAGTTTGTTTCCTTCCCCGACATTGACCCAGAGGATTGACAGCCTGACGAGGACCCTTGCCAAGAAGGGCCGAAATATCGCTGATGAAGAATCGTAGCTGACGTATCCGTTGTAAACATTGTTTGAATAAATGTTTCAAAGTCGGCTTGGGCTCAAAGAATATTTATTCCTTTGAGTTTTCAATTATTGCACCTAGCTATGTAGCTATGAACCTTTTATTTTAGGAGTTTAGCATCGTCTCGTCGTATCTTGCAGCTGTGTGGATTTTCAAGATGAAGTTATCTTTCTCCCCCAACACTGGATTTTCGGTGCGGTTCTGGTCAGAAGCTGGGCCAACGCTGTCAGCATTGACATCTTGGAAGCAAGCCAAACGTTGTTCCCGGGAGAAGCAGGACATGACCGTACTGAGGAGGATCAGGACAAAACGCTTTCATTGGACTCGCATCTTCGGTGAATGAAGAAGGAATCAGGGTCAGACAAGTTTGACTGCCCTAAAGGGTTAGGTCAGCTACATTTAATTCTAGCGCTATTTCGGCTCCTCTTGGCAAGGGTCCTCTTAAGGCTAGAGCTAGAACAAGACCAAAGGTTTCGATGGAATCCCAAACATTTAATATCTGATACAGACAATTGGGTCTTTTCTTCGCCAGATCCAGTCTTCGCCAGCCTCCCTGAACATTTATATTACTGAAATTTAGAGACAGAGGCCAGTGTGTTTCAGCATGTGTGTTTACCCCAGTGGGGGACTGGTATGAAATCTGAGGACCCCTAGCCTAAAATCTGGCCTTTTTCGGAAAAAAAGACCCACACACCCCCGCCTGGCTGGTATGAAATCTTAAACCGCTAGGGGTACCCCAATACCCGCCGAAAAAATCTGCATAAAAAAGAATATTGCACACACCACCCCTAATAGCAGGGTGTTTAGCATATCGTTCGATTCCAAATCACAAGGTTAGAAGTATGCTGTACTCCTTTTATTAAAATCACGAAGACTATCCAAGGAAAAAGCTTATCTCAGCAGACGTGAAGGATTTTTTTAAGTTTTTGGGATCCCAAAACGAAAGTGGAGGGATACCTATGACATCGCAAAAATGTCCGTCTGTCTGTGAGCACGATAACTCTCGAAGTGACTGAGATATTTTGATGAAACTTGGTTTAAGGGCTCTTTGGGTCAAGGGTAAGGTGGGCTTTGTAGCCCTACATTTATGGGTGGGGGGTGGGGTTCAAATTAAAGGGCAAACAAAATATTTTTAAACAGCTAATGTGATTGCCGATTATGTGGTAAGAAGACATGCTGATCACGATGGTGAAAACCATTTTGTCATCGGACAACTAGTTCGCCCGGAATCCGGCCAAACCGGAAATACTGTTGAAAGTAAACGTTTTATTTGAAGTTCATTAGATGTTCGATTTACAGGTAAGAAGACATGCTGAAGGCCGGAAAGTCTGTTAAATGATATGATATGATATATTTGATATGATATATTTGCTTAGAGCCCGAGGGCCATCGCATACAAAACAAAATAGAAAATACAAAGTTTTATTTGAAGTTGATTAGATATTTGGTTTAAGGGTAGGAAGACATGCTGAACACGTTGGTGAAAACCATTTTCTCGCCGGACAAGTAGTTCGTCCAAAATTCGGCAAAAACTGGAAAGTTGATTAAAAGTAAAAATTTCATTCTAAGTTGATTGAATGTTCGATTTAGGGGTCAGAAGACATGTTGAACACGTGAAGCATTTTCAGCCCGGACAACTAGTTCGCCCGGAATCCGGCCAAACCCAGAAAATTTGTTATAAGCAAAAGTTTTATTTGAAGTTGATTAGGTGACAAATTTAGGGGTAAGAAGATACGCTGGGTCGGCATATGACGATCATTTTTTACCCGGAAAACTAATAAAGGCAATTTTATTTTTCTAGAAAAGTGTGTTTTTCCTATCTTTAGTAGTACGACCGGTCGGTCAACCCTGTATCTTAGTCTTTGAAGGGTACCCCTATAAATAACTACAGTAAGTTTTTGGGATCCCAATACGTAAGTGGACGGATACCTATGACATCGCAAAAATGTCCGTCTGTCTGTGAGAACGATAACTCTCGGAGGGAATGAGATATTTTGATGAAACTTGGTATAAGGGTTCTTTGGGTTAAGAGTAAGGTGAAGTTCGTAGATGGAGGGGGTTCAAATCAAGGGGCAAACAAAATATTTTTAAACAGCTAATGTGATAGCCGATTATTGGGTAAGAAAACATGCTAAACACGATGATATAAACCATTTTGTCATCGGGCAAGTAGTTCGCCCAGAATCCGGCCAAAGCCGGAAAGTTTATTAAAAGTAAAAGTTTTATTTAAAGTTGATTAGATGTTCGATTCAGGGGTAAGAAGGTACACAATGGTGAAAACCATTTGGCAGAACTAAAGCAGGAAATTTCGGTCAGTGTCGTCAAAATGGATATGGCTTATAGAGCTATATCTGAACTTGGTTTTCTCTGATGAATAGCCTGGCGAAGACTGGATCTGGCGAAGACAGAACTCAATTGTCTGGATCAAATATTCGATTTTTTGGATCCCATCGAAACCTTTGGTCTTGTTGACCTCGGAAATGAAGCACAGTCTTCGTGTTGGTGTAAGGAGGCACTATGAAATTCATCACCAGCACTCTGTGTCACCAAAAGACATGTGAAAGATGTCCGCGCTACTATTACCTGACTACTTTTTGAACTGTATGCTTATAATCGAAATGTTAACTTAATTGGGATAAAGTCAGTACAATTGTTTCCAAATTCAGTTTGCTTCGACGGGAAAGTGAATGGGCTTCTTGTACTTTTACTAGTACGATGTTCAGAATAAGAGACCCACCCCACCCGGCTAGGGTCCTCAGATTTCATACCAGTCCCCCTCCCCCCCCCTGGTTTACCCCTATAAGTCATATATATTTTGACGAAACTGATCGAAACTTCCTGCCTTACTTCTGTCAGATTTCCGGTTTCGGCCGAATTCCGGGCGAACTGCTCGTCCGGCAAAAAAATAAAGCTCTAACACGAATTCAGCATATTATTGAAAACTTAGTGAATTTTTTCCTTTTCTTTGTCTTGTACTGCGTTTATTTCCCTCCTCTTAAGTGCGTAAACAAAATTTCATCATCACCATCCTCATATCTCCAACTTTAACTTGAACAAATTTTCCGGTTTCAGCCGGATTCCGAGTGAACTATACGTCCAGATAAAAAATTATTGTCAAATACGGATTCCATCTCTTCTTACTCCTCGAATATCTAATCAGCTTCAAATAAAACTTTTGCCTTTAACAAATTTTCCGGTTTCAGCCGGATTCCGAGTGAACTATATGTCCAGATAAAAAATGATTGTCATATACGGATTCAGCATCTCTTCTTACTCCTCGAATATCTAATCAGCTTCAAATAAAACTTTTGCCTTTAACAAATTTTCCGGTTTTGACCGGATTCCGGGCTAACTACTTGTCCGGGTAGAAAATGACTTTCACGTAAGTGTTCAGCATGTCTTCCCCCCTTAATCGACTATCTCATTAGCTGTTTAAAAATATTTTGTTTGCCCCTTAATTTGACCCCCTTCCCCAACCCCTAAATGTAGGGCTAAAGAGCCCATCTACGAACTCCCCCTTTCCCTTGACCCAAAGAATCTTCACACCAAGTTTCATCAAAATACGGACGGACAGACGGACAACTTTTGCGGTGTTATAGGTGTCCCTCCACTTACGTTTTGGGATCCCAAAAACGAAACCTGTGACCAATGGTTGTGATAGATTCAAATGCTTGGTCTGATATATCAATAGCTGTGTCTGATTAAAAATTCGTTTTCCGATCAGCTATAGCAGCCGCTAGCCCACAACAAGAGCTGTAAGCTCATATGGCACTTGCATGTGTCAAGATGATTTGATTGATCAAAAGTAAGTTTCGACTTTGCGGTTGAGATGCGCGCTCTAAGGGAGCTGGAACTTCATTTGTAAGCAAAACCCTTTAGGCAAAACTGCTAATGGGCTGATGGGCATCACGAAAATGCATATATTGCTTAAAAGTATTTTTTTTACTTTGCGGTCAAGATTGGTACTTTAAGGAATAATCGGATTTGGGAAGTAGCAATTTCTAAGCAAATGTTGTTGAGTCTCCAATATTCCAGCGAAGTTTCATCGTCCTAGCACATCTGGAAGTACCTTAACGCGCGATCACCGGAATCCCAGACCCCCCTCCCCCTCCTCCAACTCCACCCAAAATAACCGGAGCCAATCCGGTTCTGTAAATGATTAATCCAGAGCATCTGTTTGTCATTCCCACCAAGTTCGATCCAGATCACACCAGTCTAAGCGGGTCAAGTATTTTCCGCCCTCCCCCCAATAATTGCCGGATTCGGTCCGGAAATGAAAAAGGTCACAAGAGAAAAATGTCTTCTGTTTAATTATTAAATTTCACTCGAATCCGATCACCCGTTCCAAAGTTACGCATGACTCAATATTCCGGATTCCCCTCCCTCAACTCCCCCCACCCCCCAAGATTATCATATCGAGGATTTTTTTTTTATTCCAAGTCAGTTTGACCGGGTCCCTGATATGCCTTCCAAGTTTCGTCGTGAAAATCCCCCAAAAAACGGAATTCCGGGATACCCCCTCCTCCCCCCCCTCAAGTGTCCGGATCCAGACAAATTATGTAAAAGATTTACATGGACCAGATGTTTGTTCTTCCCAGCAAGTTTCACTCCGATACCATCATTCTAACCGTTTCTCGAGATTTCCGGTCCACCCCCCCACCCCCCCAGCTCCCCCGCGGTGCACGTAGCCAATCCGATTCGGCAAATGACTTACCTAGAGCATCTGTTTGTTCTTCCCACAAAGTTCCATCCCGATCCCTCCATTCTAAACGGGTCACGTATTTCCCCCCCCCCCCAATAGTTGCCGGATACGGTCCGGATATGAAAAAAATCATCGGAGAAATGTCCTCTGTTGAATTCTTAAATTTCACTCGAATCCGATCAACCATTCCAAAATTACGCATGACTGAAAATTTCGGATTCCCCCCCTCCACTCCCCCCACCATTATCTGATCGACAAAATGTTTATTTTGAAGTCAGTTTGATTGGGTCCCTGATATGCCTGCCAAGTTTCATCGTGAAAATCCCCAAAACCACCATCACCGGAATTCCGGGACCCCCCCCCATAAGTGTCCGGAACCAGTACAATGGTCTATAGGACTTATCTAGAGCAGATGCTTGTTCTTCCCAGCAAGTTTCATTCCGATCCCTCCATTCTAACCGTTTCTTGAAATTTCCGGTCTCCCCCCCCCCAACTCCCCCCTGGCTACCGAATCCGGTCAAGACTTTAAACGGGATATTACAGATATATATTCTGTTCAGTTATGAAGTTTCATTACAATCCGATCATCCGTTTGAAAGTTACACACTTCTCAATTTCCCGGATTCCCCTGCGGATTCCCCTCCCTCCACTCCCCCACCATTATCTGATCGACAAAATTTTTATTTTGAAGTCAGTTTGATTGGGTCCCTGATATGCCTGCCAAGTTTCATCGTGAAAATCCCCAAAACCACCATCACCGGAATTCCGGGACCCCTCCCCCCCCCCACCATAAGTGTCCGGATCCAGTACAATGGTCTAAAGGACTTATCTAGAGCAGATGCTTGTTCTTCCCAGCAAGTTTCACTCCGATCCCTCCATTCTAACCGTTTCTTGAAATTTCCGGTCTCCCCCCCCCCAACTCCCCCCTGGCTACCGAATCCGGTCAAGACTTTAAACGGGACATTGCAGATATATATTCTCTTCAGTTATGAAGTTTCATTACAATCCGATCATCCGTTCGAAAGTTACACACTTCTCAGTTTCCCGGATTCCCCTGCCCTCCACCCCCTCCCCCCAAAATGGTCGGATCAGAAAACTGATTATTCCTAATTTTGTTTGGTCGGGTCTCTGATATGCCTGCCAAGTTTCATGGTCCTAGCACAACTGGAAGTACCCTAACTCGAAAAAGTGTGACAAAATGCCCTAAATTTTCAAGTTTCCAGCGCCCCGCACTTCCCCCCATATGGTCGGATCGGGAAACTGATTATTTCCAGGTTAGTTTGGTCGGGTCCCTGATATTCCTGCCAAGTTTCATTGTCCTAGCTCATCTGGAATTACCCTCACTAAAAAAAGTGTGACAAAATGCCCTAAATTTTCAAGTTTCCAGCGCCCCAACTCCCCCGCATATGGTCGGATCGGGAAACTTATTATTGCCAGGTTACTTTGGTCAGGTCCCTGATATTCCTGCCAAGTTTCATTGTCCTAGCTCATCTGGAAGTACCCTAAATCGAAAAAGTGTGACAAAATGCCCTAAATTTTCAAGTTTCCAGCGCCCCCACTCCCCCGCATATGGTCGGATCGGGAAACTGATTATTCCAGGTTCGTTTGGTCGGGTCCCTGATATTCCTGCCAAGTTTCATTGTCCTAGCTCATCTAGAAGTACCCTAACTCAGAAAAAAGTGACAAAATGCCCTAAATTTTCAAGTTTCCAGCGCCCCGCACTTCCCCCCATATGGTCGGATCGGGAAACTGATTATTTCCAGGTTAGTTTGGTCGGGTCCCTGATATTCCTGCCAAGTTTCATTGTCCTAGCTCATCTGAAATTACCCTCACTCAAAAAAGTGTGACAAAATGCCCTAAATTTTCAAGTTTCCAGCGCCCCAACTCCCCCGCATATGGTCGGATCGGGAAACTTATTATTGCCAGGTTACTTTGGTCAGGTCCCTGATATTCCTGCCAAGTTTCATTGTCCTAGCTCATCTGGAAGTACCCTAGATCGAAAAAGTGTGACAAAATGCCCTAAATTTTCAAGTTTCGAGCGCCCCCACTCCCCCGCATATGGTCGGATCGGGAAACTGATTATTCCAGGTTCGTTTGGTCGGGTCCCTGATATTCCTGCCAAGTTTCATTGTCCTAGCTCATCTAGAAGTACCCTAACTCAGAAAAAAGTGACAAAATGCCCTAAATTTTCAAGTTTCCAGCGCCCCGCACTCCCCCCCATATGGTCGGATCGGGAAACTGATTATTTCCAGGTTAGTTTGGTCGGGTCCCTGATATGCCTGCCAAGTTTCATTGTCCTAGCACATCTGGAAGTACCCTAACTCGGATATGTGGGACAAAAAACTCGGACCGACCGACAGACCGACAGACGGAATTGTGATCGGTATATGGCACTTGAGCCAGAGGCTGCAAGTGCCATAAAAAAGTCGAAGCCTTGTTCTTCCCGTATTAAGATATTCACCTCTGCTGAGTTTGATCTCAAGTTTCTTTTTTGAAGAGGATCGTTTCCAAGAAGGGCCGAAATATCGCTGGAGTAAAACCTGGCTGACGTATCTGTTTGGCACAGTCAAACATGATCCGCAGTCACCTTGGGCTGAAGGAATATTTCTTCTACCAATTTTGTGTGACAGAAGGGGGGCCATGTTAGATCTGCAATTGTGTCTGAAGTTGTTCATCCTAATCTCCAGCGAAAGAACTCTCGGTTGTAATTTTGTGAAGAGCGCTTTTATTTTGCAGGTGATTTCTTCTTTTGTATTGTCCCCTTTGCCGTTATATTTCTTATCTTCTGAACTAATTTTGTAAATTCTATGTCTTTGAACAAATCCTTTAAGAAGTACTTTAGAATTGTGGTAGGCTTCTTTAATTTAATTTAATTTCAAATAAATGTGGCACAACATTTCATGCGCGAGCAAAGTAATTGGCACTTGTCATTAATTTACAGCTAGAACATATATACAATATATATATACTTCTAAAGGATAAACTGTGCGCAGAGCGATTGATCAGCCCCGAGCGGAAAACTAATATTCTTTGTTCTACCAATCTGTCATTTCTACCCGACAATGTAGCCCGTCCAATTTCTGATTACCGGATTCCGGCCCAATTCTATCCGGACCTTTACTAACAGGCATTAATTCGGCATGCTGGTTAATCCATTTACCGACGCCCTGAATAGATGAATGGAGCTGCTTGTCCATTCTAAGATTTTCGGTGTCTCGGTCTCGACCGGATTCCTCCCAAAACACTGTAGATGTATGCTTATTTGCGTTTCTTGACATTGGACTTTGCCATTTTCATGCACTTGCTGTGTCTAAAGTAGCGTGCACACACAGTTCGAATTTCGCAGTCCGGTGCGAATTTCCTTCTCCGCTCCGGAAATTTGACGCATCGCATGCGGATTCGGTCCGATAATTTCCTTCCGATTTGAGTAGAAAATATTCTACTTTTACCGGAGCGAATTTTAAACGTATGCGAAATTGTGCCATGAGGATTGAAAAACAAGAGCTGTAAGCTCATATGACACTTGCATGTGTCAAGATGATTTGATTGATCAAAAGTAAGTTTCGACTTTGCGGTTGAGATGCGCGCTATAAGGGAGCTGGAACTTCATTTGTAAGCAAAACCCTTAAGGCAAAACTGCTAATGGGCTGATGGGCATCACGAAAATGCATATATTGCTTAAAAGTATTTTTTTTACTTTGCGGTCAAGATTGGTACTTTAAGGAATAATCGGATTTGGGAAGTAGCAATTTCTAAGCAAATGTTGTTGAGTCTCCAATATTCCAGCGAAGTTTCACCGTCCTAGCACATCTGGAAGTACCTTAACGCGCGATCACCGGAATCCCAGACCCCCCCCCCCTCCTCCAACTCCACCCACAATAACCGGAGCCAATCCGGTTCTGTAAATGATTAATCCAGAGCATCTGTTTGTCATTCCCACCAAGTTCGATCCAGATCACACCAGTCTAAGCGGGTCAAGTATTTTCCGCCCTCCCCCCAAATTATTGCCGGATTCGGTCCGGAAATGAAAAAGGTCATAAGAGAAAAATGTCCTCTGTTTAATTATTAAATTTCACCCGAATCCGATCACCCGTTCCAAAGTTACGCATGACTCAATATTCCGGATTCCCCTCCCTCAACCCCCCCCCCCCCCCAAGATTATCATATCGAGGATTTTTTTTTTATTCCAAGTCAGTTTGACCGGGTCCCTGATATGCCTTCCAAGTTTCGTCGTGAAAATCCCCCAAAAAACGGAATTCCGGGATACCCCTCCTCCCCCCCCCCCCCTCAAGTGTCCGGGTCCAGTCAAATTATGTAAAAGATTTACATGGACCAGATGTTTGTTCTTCCCAGCAAGTTTCACTCCGATACCATCATTCTAACCGTTTCTCGAGATTTCCGGTCCACCCCCCCCCCCCCCCCCACCCCACCCAGCTCCCCCGCGGTGCACGTAGCCAATCCGATTCAGCAAATGACTTACCTAGAGCATCTGTTTGTTCTTCCCACAAAGTTCCATCCCGATCCCTCCATTCTAAACGGGGCACGTATTTTCCGCCCCCCCCCCCCAATAGTTGCCGGATCCGGTCCGGATATGAAAAAAATCATCGGAGAAATGTCCTCTGTTGAATTCTTAAATTTCACTCGAATCCGATCACCCATTCCAAAATTACGCATAACTGAAAATTTCGGATTCCCCTCCCTCCACTCCCCCCACCATTATCTGATCGACAAAATTTTTATTTTGAAGTCAGTTTGATTGGGTCCCTGATATGCCTGCCAAGTTTCATCGTGAAAATCCCCAAAACCACCATCACCGGAATTCCGGGACCCCCCCCCCCCATAAGTGCCCGGATCAAGTACAATGGTCTAAAGGACTTATCTAGAGCAGATACTTGTTCTTCCCAGCAAGTTTCACTCCGATCCCTCCATTCTAACCGTTTCTTGAAATTTCCGGTCTCCCCCCCCCCCAACTCCCCCCTGGCTACCGAATCCGGTCAAGACTATAAACGGGACATTACAGATATATATTCTGTTCAGTTATGAAGTTTCATTACAATCCGATCATCCGTTCGAAAGTTACACACTTCTCAATTTCCCGGATTCCCCTCCCTCCACTCCCCCACCATTATCTGATCGACAATATCTTTATTTTGAAGTCAGTTTGATTGGGTCCCTGATATGCCTGCCAAGTTTCATCGTGAAAATCCAAAAAACTACCATCAGCGGAATTCCGGGACCCCCCCCCCCCCCATAAGTGTCCGGATCCAGTACAATGGTCTAAAGGACTTATCTAGAGCAGATGCTTGTTCTTCCCAGCAAGTTTCACTCCGATCCCTCCATTCTAACCGTTTCTGAAAATTTCCGGTCCCCCCCCAACTCCCCCCTGGCTACCGAATCCGGTCAAGACTTTAAACGGGACATTACAGATATATATTCTCTTCAGTTATGAAGTTTCATTACAATCCGATCATCCGTTCGAAAGTTACACACTTCTCAGTTTCCCGGATTCCCCTGCCCTCCACCCCCCCCCCCCCCAAAATGGTCGGATCAGAATTTCTAATTTTTTTGGTCGGGTCTCTGATATGCCTGCCAAGTTTCATGGTCCTAGCACAACTGGAAGTACCCTAACTCGAAAAAGTGTGACAAAATGCCCTAAATTTTCAAGTTTCCAGCGCCCCAACTCCCCCGCATATGGTCGGATCGGGAAACTGATTATTTCCAGGTTAGTTTGTCGGGTCCCTGATATTCCTGCCAAGTTTCATTGTCCTAGCTCATCTGGAAGTACCCTCACTCGAAAAGTGTGACAAAATGCCCTAAATTTTCAAGTTTCCAGCGCCCCAACTCCCCCGCATATGGTCGGATCGGGAAACTTATTATTTCCAGGTTACTTTGGTCAGGTCCCTGATATTCCTGCCAAGTTTCATTGTCCTAGCTCATCTGGAAGTACCCTAACTCGAAAAAGTGTGACAAAATGCCCTAAATTTTCAAGTTTCGAGCGCCCCCACTCCCCCGCATATGGTCGGATCGGGAAACTGATTATTTCCAGGTTCGTTTGGTCGGGTCCCTGATATTCCTGCCAAGTTTCATTGTCCTAGCTCATCTAGAAGTACCCTAACTCAGAAAAAAGTGACAAAATGCCCTAAATTTGCAAGTTTCCAGCGCCCCGCACTCCCCCCCATATGGTCGGATCGGGAAACTGATTATTTCCAGGTTAGTTTGGTCGGGTCCCTGATATGCCTGCCAAGTTTCATTGTCCTAGCACATCTGGAAGTACCCTAACTCGGATATGTGGGACAAAAAACTCGGACCGACCGACAGACGGAATTGTGATCGGTATATGGCACTTGAGCCAGAGGCTGCAGGTGCCATAATTAGAAGCTGTGTTTGAAATTTCAACTGTTTATACGACCTATTTAATGCCAGCTGCATTCATTCATTCGGCAATCAATCAGCATGATCTGACTGTAGGCTTAGCAGTGGATTTTTCAAACCTGGGGCCAAGTTTCACGTCTGAATTTCGTTTGATCTGAAAAACCTGTCGGGCATCGTGACGCGAATTTCGTATGCGCGTTTTCGCGTGCGGAATCTTACCTGACTGTGTGTGCACTTAGCTTAAAGCCTTGTCGAAAATTAACAAACTTCCCGTCAGTACTGGCTGAAAGGTAAAAATAAAATCTGGGCGGCGACCAGTCGACCAGAAATGGCAGAGGTGTTATGCCTAGACAGCGAGGCGTCGGGACCTGCCGAGTCCTGTCTACAAAATAGCTGTGGAGAACGTACTAAGACTGTGCTTAAAGCTGACTAGTAGTTAGCCAAAGTAGGTAATTAAAGGTATCTGAAAACAGCTGAATAGGCATTTCGGATCTTCATTCTACAATTTAGCCCAAAACTGCACTGTTCACACTAAAGTAACTGTTCACATAAACATACCTCTATTGTACCCACGCATGAAAAAAACTAACAAAGTTTCTTTTTAATCGCATTTCGTCTCGTATATAAGCTACGTGTCATACGCCGAGGCCCACACAAACGTAGACATCAATGGAAAGGAAAAGTGGTGGTCCGGGAGTGCAGTATCCTTGTCCATTTTGTAATTCGAGTGATGAGGGGCTGGGCCATATTCTCTTGAGGTGCGAGGAGCTTTCTAATATAAGGGGGTACTCTTTTTCAAAATGTGGGGAGTAAAGTCTACGACTCCTAGGTGTATGGTGTGTTTTGGCAACATGATAGACAAAGTTATTAGTTTAGTAGAAAGTCGATAGGATATTAAGTGAGGTTGTGAACGGTTGTTTGTTATTTGAGATTGCTTTTTTTCTTTTTTCTTCTTAGTAGCTTTCAAATACTGATATATATATACATATATCTTAACCCATTTACCGTCTCGCAATCACAGACAGACAGACGGACGTAGGACAGATTTACTACATCATAGGTCTCCTTCAGTCTCATTTCCCGATGAAAAATTTATCTCAAAATAGTAGAACGAAGTTGTACGAAAAAGTAGCATGCAGTACTAACTGATGCTACTATATGCTTCTACTTCAAGGCTACCGTGATACTGCATACTACTGAATGCTACTATTAGCAAGACTGGATGCTACTATGGCAAGACAGGATGCCACTGGATACTACTACTTAAGATTGGACCAGTCTGATGCACATTAAATGATAGTATTCTTTGCTATTACATATATATCATTCAACTTTTTCGTACAACTACCATACAACTACGCAGGCTACAAATTTTTCATCGGGTTGGAATCACAAAAACGCAAAATGAGTAAGTTGATCAAAACGATCATGAAACAAAATTCAGAGACTTACGTTGGAGTTGGGGGAGATCCAGTAGGCAATCCCTCTGTTCATAAGCAGCCACTCCCAAGGACTTGAGGTGTACATATGGTTGGGTACGTTTTCGTTCGTAATGAACAGCATACGGATCTGAAGTTCGACAAACTTCTGAAGGAAACTCAACTTTATGGGTTCCAAAGGAATGAAGTCGGTATTCAGGAGTTCTCTTTGGAGGTCCTCCTTCTCTTCGTCTGAAAGATGTACAACATATTGCTAGCACATGGATGGACATACCGACAACTTTTGCGATGTCATAGGGATCCCCCCACTTACGTTTTGGGATCCCAAAAACGAACCTGAGATCCATAGAATAAAGTTCAGCTAACGTATCCAATTCTCAGTTAGCGTGGACTGAAGGAATATCTGCGATCACTCTTTCATATAACTTTACAAAGCAAATTTGTAAGGTTATATGCATATAAAGTTATATACATTAACTTTACACAGTGATCGTAAACTTAAAACAAAGGTCTCCTCCATAGAAATCTGATTTCTTTTTGGATTTACAACCGAACCAGCTGACCTTCTGTGCGAGAAACATATCCTCAGTAAACTAGAACATTCACGTTCTAACAGACGGCCATATACACTCCAATCCGTTGCGATAAAAGTGCCCATTTAATATTACAGTTTACAACTAAAAAGTTCTGTAGTAGTAAGACAGAGAACTAAGTGACACTTAAAGATGAAGAGAAATTACTGGCCTCTCTGTACATCCATCCCCCTACACTATTTATTCGTCACTGACAAATAAGTAGGTGCATTTAGACTTGTGGCTCAGACGACCCCCTCCCCCACCTCCAATCAATCGATTACTAAACACGCTACTGATGTCTTTAGCGGTCACTTTTAAAGCAGTCTTGCCATTCCCCATTCATTTTCGAACAACTGGGCTTCACAATTAATTTGGTTAACAATAATATCTGAATTCACAGACCGAGAACGACGAGATCTCTCAAAATACTAAGAGAAGAGGGGAGAATATCTACTTTATCTTGAGTTAATCACACATCAGGAATGGAGGAAGGAAATGGTGAGAGCCTGAAGGCCTACGGACTTACTCCTCGTGTAGCGATGTTCCTCAACGTTCCAGTTATTGTCAGGGTTGGCAAGCAAGGGGTCTGCGACTACTTCTTGCTGGCTGAAAGCCCAATCAGGTAGCGTTCTGCCAGAGTAGGAGAGACTCGCACTTGTGTTAATATGCACCAGACGGACCTGGGAAAGAACATTCCACTAGAAAATAGCATTTATTTCAAATAATACATGCTAGAACAGGTTTTACAGGTTTGTTTCCTTCCCCGACGCTGGGCCTAAAAATTGATAGCCTGACGAGGACCCTTGCTAAGAAGGGCCGAAATATCGCTGACGAAGCATCGTAGCCGACGTCTTCGTCGTCTACATTATTTGAATAAATGTTTCAAAGTCAGCTTGGGCTCAAGGAATATTTATAGAAAAGTGCGTAGGCATTTAAACGTGGAGTTTGGATGTATAAATAAATTTCAGGCATTTCTAGCCTTTCACTAGGGAAGATGTCACTCTAAAAGATAACACGATTGTCATTAAACTATCATGTGTGTCTTGTCATTGCGCTAAGACTACCGGCTATACCTTCGTCGGCTTGCCTAACAAGGGCATAGGCCTTCACAAAGGAAATATGAGCTTAGCCACGGTCTGACCCTAGATCTGGTAGCAATACTCTATGTGACTAAGTCCAAAACACGCCAGTGCTCCTCCGGAAGAACGAGAAAACATAGCACTAACGACTGAAATTCAACAACTCAATCCTGTGTTAACCAATCACGGCGATGTTTGGGAGCAGCTTGTGATACCGCTTCTGGCACTTCCGCTAGGTACAGGGCGATTCTGCATCGGCCGGAGGAGTTAGTCATCAAGAGTATTCTTGAAGCATAGTAGATTCCATTTTTCTAAGACTTTCAACTTGGCTCTTTACAGCTACAGTAAGTTGATTCCGTGTTCCTGATAGTTCAACTTCTTTTAATGAACTTCCATTCCTTCATTTGTTCTACTCATCAACACCATAAGAATAAACCAATAACCCATCGCCATAAATATACCCATCCCTAATCGAAATGAGACATATGTACCGGAATCGTTAACTGAAGTTTGTCTGATCCCTATTCCCAAGTCGGTGACGGGTGATTTAAGTAGTCTGACTAACTATCGGCCTATTGCTATGGCAGCGGTTATCTCAAAGGTTTTCGAAAAGTGTCTTTATGATATTGTCGAACCTAAGATACGTTCGTCGCCATACCAGTTTGGGTTCAAGCCTAAATCTTCTACTGATTTTTGTGTATTTATTCTAAAAGCGGTGATAGAGTATTTTTGGCTTTTCTCGTCCCCTGTGTTTGTGTGCTTTATCGACGCTAAAGCTGCGTTCGATAGAGTTAACCAGGCGAAGCTACTGAGTAAGTTGTTAGCAAAAGGTGTGGATCCTAGAATAGTCGTAACCCTTACATTCTGGTTTAAAAACCAGAAATTCTGTGTCAAATGGGACGGTGTTTTCAGCAGCCCATTTCATGTTATAAATGGTGTTAGACAAGGCGGAGTTTTGTCCCCTATTCTCTGTATGCGGATGAACTTAACAGTGCTCTTGCTAACGTAGGTATAGGTTGCTTCATCCAGGGTGTGTGTTTTAATAATATTAGCTATGCTGATGACGTTGCGCTTCTGGCCTCAACAGTTTACGCACTAAACAGGCTCCTAGCTATTTGTGATGATTTTTCTTTACAGCACGACATCATATTTAATACGAAAAAAACACTATGCATGGCATTTATCCCTCGTGGGTTCCACCTGCATCTCCTTCCAAATGTTCTTCTTTCAGGGCAAATTCTCCAATTTGTGGATGAGTTTAAATACCTAGGGTTCACGTTTACCCCTACGATGAGTGATGAGTTGCAAGTAGCTGCCCTATCAAGGTCACTATGCGCTAGAGCCAATCTGCTGATTAGGAAGTTCGGGGCTTGCGAGCCGCAAGTTAAGACTTTCCTCTTCAGGATGTAGCACTCAGCTTTACTGTGTGGCTCTTGTTACTAACATTAGGGTTAGGCGCGAAAGCAGCTTTCGTGTCCTTTATAATAACTCTTTTCGTTGGTTGCATGGGTTCAAGTGGAAATTGCAGTGCGTCGTCAATGATTGCTGGTGAAGGCCTTCCCTCTTTTCCTGAAATTAGGCGCTTTTCTGTTCTCTCACTGCAGAAGCGCATTCTCGAGTCTCAAAACCCGCTGCTGGCTGTCCTGGCTAGGCCGCATATGAGGCTGTCGCTCCCAATATGGCTGACGTGGGCGAAGTTGCTGTTTTGCAACTTTTCCCCGGTTTTGAGTAATGCAGTATAGTGTGTTGTTGTTAATTTTGTTTTTTGTTGTTGTTTGAAGATGTATATGGCCCTTGTTGGCCGTGATTTAGTCAAATAAATAAACAACCTGACGCGCACGTAACCAAGCGACCTTTCAAGCCTGGATGCTCAAAATGCTTGTCACAATGACGTGGGGATCGGCGAAGGATCTTAAGCAAATTTTGGCCTAAACAATCGAATTTATCCTGGCCATATAGCGATCGAAATTTCTGTCCGTCCGTCGGTCTGTCTGTCTGTCCAGGGTTTGCTAGTTCGGGCACTTCCAAATAAGCTAGGACGATAAAACTTGGCAGGCATATCAGGGACCCCAAATGATTAAGTTGGAAATAGTCACTTCCCCCATCCGAGCACCGTGGGGGGAGTGAAGGGAGGGGGAATCCAGAATCTTGGGGTATTTACAACTTTTGAACGGGGGATCGGATCTCGATGAAACTTGATATTCGGAAAGACCTCCTGCCTCAGACAACCCACTTAAAATCCGGACCGGATCCGGCGACTTTTAGGGGGAGCTGGAGGGGGCATCCAGAAATCTTGGGAAACGCTATGAGTGGAGGGATCGAGATAAAAGTTGGTGGGAAGACATCTAGCAAACACTAGATACATCATTGACATAACCGAGCCGACTCGGGCACTGTGGGGGAGTGGAGGGAGGGGGAATCCGAAATCTTGAGGTATTTATAACCTTTGAACGGGTGATCGGATCTCGATGAAAATTGATATTTGGAAAGATCTCATGCCTCAGACGACCCACTTAAAATCCGGACCGGATCCGGTGACTTTTGGGGGGGGGGGGAGCTGGAGGGGGCAACCGAAAATCTTGGGAAACGCTATGAGTGGAGGGATCGAGATGAAACTTGGTGGGAAGACACCTAGCAAACACTAGATACAACATTGACATGACCGAGCCAATTCGGGCACTGTGGGGGGAGTGGAGGAGGGGGAATCCGAAATCTTGAGGTATTTATAACCTTTGAACGGGTGATCGGATCTCGATGAAAATTGATATTTGGAAAGATCTCATGCCTCAGACGACCCACTTAAAATCCGGACCGGATCCGGTGACTTTTGGGGGGGAGCTGGAGGGGGCAACCGAAAATCTTGGGAAACGCTATGAGTGGAGGGATCGAGATGAAACTTGGTGGGAAGACACCTAGCAAACACTAGATACAACATTGACATGACCGAGCCAATTCGGGCACTGTGGGGGGAGTGGAGGAGGGGGAATCCGAAATCTTGAGGTATTTATAACCTTTGAACGGGTGATCGGATCTCGATGAAAATTGATATTTGGAAAGATCTCATGCCTCAGACGACCCACTTAAAATCCGGACCGGATCCGGTGACTTTTGGGGGGGGAGCTGGAGGGGGCAACCGAAAATCTTGGGAAACGCTATGAGTGGAGGGATCGAGATGAAACTTGGTGGGAAGACACCTAGCAAACACTAGATACAACATTGACATGACCGAGCCAATTCGGGCACTGTGAGGGGAGTAGAGGGAGGGGAATTCGGAATCTTGAGGTATTTAAAACTTTTGAACGGGTGACCGAATCTTAATGAGACTTGATATTTGGAAAGACCTCGTGCCTCAGACGACCCACTTGAAATCCGGACCGGGTCCGGTGACTTTTGGGGGGTGCTGGAGGGGGCAACAGGAAATGTTGGAAAACGCTATGAGTCAAGGGATCGAGATGAAACTTGGTGGGAAGACACCCAGCAAGCACTAGATACATCGTTGACATAAGCGAGCGGATTCGGGCACTGTGGGGGAGTGGAGGAGGGGGAATACAGAATCTTGAGGTATTTATAACTTTTGAACGGGTGATCGGACTTAATGAAACTTGATCTTTGGAAAGACCTCGTGCCTCAGACGACCAACTTGAAATCCGGACCGGATCCGGTGACTTCCGGGGGGAGCTGGAGGGGGAAACAGGAAATCTTGGGAAACGCTATGAGTGGAGGGATCAAGATAAAACTTGGTGGGAAGACACGGCTTAGCGTCGTGGGATCGGGATGGAATCTGGTCGGAAGAACAAACATAAGCCCAAGATATGTTCTTGACAGAACTAGACCAGAACTAGACCATATCGGGGCTCTTTGGGGGGAGTTGGAGGGGGTTTCTCGGAATTCCGGTGATCGCGAATAAGGATACTTCCAGATGTGCTAAGGACAATCAAACTTGGCAGGCATATTAGTGACCCAACCAAATAGAATTAAGGACCTGATACAATGCCTTTAGAGAAACTTCAATTTTTTGATCCGACCGTTTTCGAGGGGGGAGAAGTCGGAAATTACTGATTTCTGTAGGTTGCGAACGGGTGGTCCGACTCGAGTAAAAATTTTCTGGTGATAAGAACTGATGACCTAGACAGGCAAGACATGTCTCCGAACCACATGCGGCAATGGTTGTAGGAGTTGGAGGGGGTCTGGAAACTTTGTGACATGCACAAAAACCAAACGATTGGACCGAACGGAATGGAACTTTGACAATACCGATCTTATGAGACCTAGATTGTTTTTTTTACGATTCAGACTTGATCCGGCCAGGGTAGGAGGAGGATGAACCGGAAACCGGAAATTTGCAGATATGCTTCGATTGGACTCAAACTTGAAGAGTGAGAAGAGGAGATGTCAGGGATACGACGTCTATGTGTCCTAGTCATATTTGGCCACAGTGTGGGGAGTTGGAGGGGGATTCCCGGAAATTTTGTACCTCGCATAGGGGTCAAACGAGTGGAGGGATTTGAATGAAACTTAAAGAGTAGAGATACGATGGTCCGTAGATGACATAGTTTAGGGTCCGGGCCGGATCTGAACAAGCTGGGGGGGGGGGGGGGCCGTATTTTCGCGAAAAATGCTCAAATTCAAGCGAAACGTGATAGCCGGTAAGAGAAGATGCTTTAGGTTCTCATTTTATGTGTAACTAGATATCCTATTTCTAAGTCTGATCCTCGGAGGTTGAAGGGGGTATTTGTGACGTTCTCATCTTCTTTCTTGCCTTCGTGCCTACTCAAGTGCCATATGAGCTCGTAGCTCTTGTTTTAATACTTAGACGACTTTGCTTCGTATGAGGCCCTGCGGTCTCTCTGGCCCCATTCAACTTCTTAATCTTGTCTTATCTTGTCAAATTCCCGGGTTTCCGCAATTAAGCAGCCATTCCGCGTTCGCGATTCTTCGTGCCGCGGCCATGTCCATCCACACCGAACTTCAGTCAGCTCAGCACAGCGATTTTCGTCGTCCGAGCCAAACCGCTGAAGAGTTGTGAAATTTAAGTTTCTAGCAAATGCAAGCCCGCCTGCCTTTGAACCAGGAACGTGCGGAAGAGAAAACCTTCGAAAGGTCTACTAAAGGTCATCATTTTCTTGCATTTCAGGAAAATATCCGGTGCGTCCTCCAACTTTCCGCACCCGGATCGGATCAGGCCCGGGCTTTTAAACGGCATAGCCAGGGCATAAGGACATAGGCCTAATGCATAGGCTTCATCTCAATGACACCATCCGTTCCGTCCGCATATCTGAAGCAAGATGTGTTCAAACAATGGATAAAACGGATACGCCAGGTACGATGTGTTGTGGCTCAAGAGGGCCACATACATTTTCGTTATCATTCCCAACAATGGTGTAAACACATCCGCCGTCTAGGCCGGCAATAAGCTCAAGTGATTGCTGGTAGATGACGTATGTCTCTAATCGTCTTTGTGATATTGTTTGATACTGATGATGCTGATCGCCGACAGCATCGTCACGTCCGGTAGCGATTGATCATCAACTTTACCATCTGTTGACCTATGGAGACGTTTTGTAAATACTACTGAGAAGTATACATTATATGTATTGAGAGAGAAAGAGAAGAGTGCGTCTGAGCCCTGGGCTACCAAGGACATCCCTACCCCTCATTTTGTTGATTGGTTTTGAGAGTGGAACCTAAGGTCAAGCCCGCCGCTCTTCAGATTTCCACGCTATCCACCAGGTCCCAGTGACCCAATTAAGACCTAGCCTTAACTTCCACCCTCGAAACCACATCACGATGGTTTGGCAGCGATATTTCGGCCCTTCTTGGCAAGGGTCCTCGTCAGGCTGTCGAACGTCAGGGACAGCGTTGGGGAATGGAGGAAATGAAACTGCAATAAATAACTGAAGCTTCTACCGACTATCAGTATCCTATTCACGGCAATTACTTTTGAAGACCACTCCAAACACGTGAGGCTGAGTTTCTTCAGCCAAACAAATACGATTTCTGTAAATTTCGTGGTTGAATTGCAAAAAAGAAACAAAACTTACAACAGACTCCAAAGCATGCCAGATCGTTCCTACTTCGTCCTTGTTGACGATGTCAACTCTCCACAAGATCTGGGGGTCCATGGATACGTTGTAGTTGATGTAGCAACTTACTTCCTAAAGAGAAAACTTTGCTCAAACAAAGTTTGATATCATTCACTGCCTAAATTTCTTTCAAATCTGGCCAATTTCTTTTTGCCATGCAAATTCTTCTCTATTTGTCGGTTCTTTAGACAGATCTGTTTTCAAAGCTGGGCAGGCTCTACCGGAACGGCATTTTAATATATAAACTCCATCCTCTGATTTACTCGATGACATTGTCTTTCAGGCAAACTACCCAGATCAGCCACTCTCAAAATCTTACATTACACTTCGACGTTCAGTCTCGAAGTGTGATCGATTAAACTGTTGGATGCTTCAAAGTTTGAGGAAATGCGCCTTTTAAGGCGTATCTCAGGCCCTTCTTTTCTCTCCTTTACTTCCTTTTTTCACATCGAGTCATTTCTCTCACATCAAAACTATTTTTTTCAACTTTGCTAAATATCTTTGTCGGATCTCAAAATTTGAGTCGAGTTCTTTTTTGATGGAGATTTATCGATTAAAAACCCAATAGATATCATACAAAAAAACATGCTAATTTTCTTTCTAAAACCCCTCGAACCCATCACAACCTCGCTGAGGCTGAAGCTGATGGTTGAGTTATTATGCATACGTTTTATTTTTTAATTTTTGTTTGATATTTGCGTGTCTTGTTATGTCATAGTTGTCGTTTGTATTTTTTGGCCAGCTATGTATGCGTTTACTATGTCTTTTACTTTTTTATTAATTACATAGCTTATGCAGACGACATTCTGTTAATAAGTCGAACTAAAAGTGGGTTAGAATCTAACATAACAAGACCAAAGGTGTCGATGGGATCCCAAAAATCTAATATATAATGTAGATAGATAAATAATTTAATTGTAATATTTAGGAACGATACTTAAAAACTAATTGTCTTTTACAGATTGGTGCGCTTATCAGATGAGAAGTTTGACATTATGTTAATTTGAGGCACCGCTGGATAAGTTGTTGATTGTTTGGTCTATTGTTTTTCATCTAATCAACTTTAAACAAAAATTTAACTTGTAAAAAAATTTTTCGGTTTCAGCTGGATTCCGGACGAACTACATGTCCGGCTAAAAAAAATTTGTCATAATCGAATTCAGCATCTATTTTTGCCCCTATGTCGGACATCTAATCAACTACAAATATACCCCTATAAGTCATATCTGTTTTGACGAAAACTTCCTGCCACTTCTGCCAATTTCCCGGTTTCGGCCGAACTCTAGAACTACTTGTCCGGCGAAAAAAAGAAAGCTCAAAAACGAACTCAGGGTATCTTCTTTCCCCAATAATGAACATCTAATCAACTTCAAATAAAAATTTAACTTGTAACAAATTTTCCGACTCCAGCCGGATTCCGGTCGAACTATATGTCCGGGTAAAATATGATTGTCACACACGGATTCAGCGTCTCTTCTTACCCCTAAATCGGTTATCTAATCAGCTAGAAATAAAACTTTAACTTCTAACAATTTTCCGGTTTTGGCCGGATTCCGGGCGAACTACATGTCCGGGAAGAAAATTGTTTTCACATAAAAGTTCAGCATGTCTTCTTGCCCTAAACCGGACATCTGATCAACTCCAAATAAAACTTTTAATTTTAACAAACTTTCCGGTTTGAACCGGATTCCGGGCGAACTACTTGTCCGTCGAGAAAATGGTTTTCACCATCGTCTTCAGCATGTCTTCCTACCTCTAAATCAAACATCTAATCAACTTGAAATAAAACTTTTACTTTTAACAAACTTTCCGGTTTTGGCCGGATTCCGGGCGAACTACTTGTCCGATTACAAAATGGTTTTCACCATCGTGTTCATCATGTCTTCTTACCCCATAATCGACTATCACATTAGCTGTTTCAAAATATTTTGTTTGGTCTTAATTTGAACCCCCTCCCCCACCCCTAAATGTAGGGCTACAAAGCCCATTTACGAACTTGACTGGTCCGCCGACCCAACGAATCCTCACACCAAGTTTCATCAAAATATCTCATTCCCTTCGAGAGTTATCGTGCTTACAGACGGACGGACGGACGGACAACTTTTGCGATGTCATAGGTATCCCTCCACTTACGTTTTGGGATCCCAAAAACGATTTGTCAGGGTCTTCCTCAAATTGGCCTTTCTGTTAACATTTCTAAATGTCAGTACCTTAAATTCAACAGCCCAAAAGATTCCGGTATTTCTTTTCAAAATGAAAAACTCCCCAATTTCCCTACCGTTAAATGGCTTGGCATGATCATAGCACAGTCTCTAAAAGAAATCTGCGATAACGCTGTTTCGGCTGTTCACGATTCCATTCGTGTCGGATATGGAAAAATAGTTCCAAATAGAGAAAGGTATAACAGAAAAGCCCTTGGTAGTTTATATAATAGTTTTTGTTCTCCCTCTGTCTGCAACCTTTCCGGGATTTTTGGTATTCTGAGGCTAAAAGATTTAAAACGTATCAGGACTTATTATTTCATATACTGTAAATTTCTCTTGTACCTTCCTCGACGTTATAGGAATTCCCGTATAACTGCAACTTTTTTGCCCTCTGACCCTTGTGCAAAGTTATCTTCAATTGCCCCGGGACCTTCCCGTTTCTGCCCTTGGCCATTTCTCCGCACTCCATCTAGGAAGAAGATTTTTTAGACCCGATTAGTCCCTTTTCTTTCTTTTTTTTAAAGTTTATTTTTTGATCTCGTGCATTTACTAAATTATTGAAAGCTCAGTGTATTTTTTCCTTTTATTTCTCTATACTGCACTATTTTCTTCTTTTTAAGTGCGTAAATAAAACGTCATCATCATCATCAACTCTCCGATTTCTGGAGGAATTAATGAATGGAAATGAATTGCAATACTACTACTATGATAATGATAATAACAATAATACATTGCAAAAGGCCTCAAAGCCTCTACAAAATTCTTTTAAAACATTTAGGGTCATACGTTTGAGCGGATTAGTTTCTGAAAATCTTCAATTTTCTCAGACAAAAAGCTACTAAAATATGGATCCATAAGGTAAGGGCAGTAATATAATAATAGCTTTTACTTTCTACTCAAAGACAGTGCGAAACTTCCGATGACGGGGAAGCAGACTGTAGATTTTCAACTTGTGGATCTACCTTACTACACTGTAAAAAAAATCTTGCAGTATTTGCTACTGGGATTAATCCTGTCTCTAAAAAGATAATCTTATCTCTAATTCGGATTAATCTTCTTTCAGTAGAGATAAATTAAAACCAGTAGCAAACAGAGGCGTCAATAGCCAAAATGTTTGGGGGGGGGACGAGGAATTTACCGACTGGCTGGTAACTTTTACCGACTGTTTCTGCAGAAAAAACGACTGTTTCAACAACAAAATATAACAGTTTTGAAAAAAATCGACTGATTTTCAGAAAATCCACTGATTTTCACAAAAAAACGACTATTTTGACGAAAAATTGACCAATTTTCAGAAAAAACGACTGTTTTCATGAAAAAAATCAACTGATTTGACGAAAAATCGCGGCGCTTCGCGCCGTCTCGGTTATTTTTTACCGACTGGCCGACAGCATTGGGGGGGGGGGCGTCCCCCCCCCAGTCGTGACGCCCCTGGTAGCAAATACTGCAATTAACTTTAATCCTTACTCGGAGAAACTTTTTAAAGTGTATGCCTATGGGCTGATATTGGGACACGGGGGATTTAAAGAAACTAGTCCGCTTAGACAAGCTAAAAGCTTAACGCTAAATGTAATAATATATAATAAATAAATAAATAGAAGCGCTCAACCGGAATATGGAGAATGAATTGTCCGCAAGTGCAGCATAAGCAGAACCGTTTTTTTGCGGAATTAACGGCGAAACAAACTCGTTACATTCTGAACAGATGCGACCGAACTCGCGTGGGGAAAATCTTTGCCCTAGCGCCCATTGCGTGAGAGTTAAATCAAGGACCGAATTTCGCGGTACCTAAAATAGTGTGCTAATAAATGGGGTAGTGTAGATAGTATAGATGCTAGTAATAAATGTGGTTTACAGACCTGAAGCTGACCGAAAATCAATTTATTATTATCAGATTTAACGTTGGGTTCCGAAAACTTTCCCGACAAGAACCGGCCAAGAACAACTTCAGTTCCACGTGAACGTTTCGTAGGCGCTAAGACTTCATAGCCGTAGTGCAACGGACCTTTCAGCTTCGGAACTACGCCAAAGATCAATCGCAAATATTTTCCCGCAAGAATTATTTCGCGCTTGTTTTCATTTTTTCGCTTGCCCAAAGCAATTTACAACTGTCAAGGCGGCCGAACGAAACAAGGAACAAGTTCCCATTTCTTTCTTGGCTTTGTTACCCAGGTCGTAGCTTTTTGCTGTAATAAATTTCACCCAATAATAACCGCTTTCAATGGCCTCTCTTAAATTTTGGCAATTTGACACGGAGAGTCAGCTAAATCTGTGAACTGGGGATATTTCCGCTAGATAATCGCTGGACTGCACTGCACTGCACAATCTAGAAGCTGTGAAGCGAAAGTTAAAACAACCACCCGTCAAGGCATCAACAAGATATCTCCACTCGTTTGTACCTTATTTTATTCAACACTATAACGACGCTCTAAAAAATGAAGAAATAACCGATAGGCCTACAATATTATGAAAATTCGACAATGTATTTTAGTGTTTTATCGTACATCTAGCATTGTATTTTAATTAATTTGAGAAACCAATTGTATATAACTACTCTTGTTTCTTTTGACGTGTAGTGTACGATTACTTTGTCGTCAGCCTATGCTTTCCGATGGATAATTTGGTATTAATAAATGATTGACTGATTTCGACTCCGAGGTCTCTCGAAACAAACATACCAAATATCGCCAAAGTTGTAAACTAACCATTCGACTGAAGGTACAAAAATACCTATGCGCTAGTCAGCTCGATATGCATAGTACACTTAAACCAACTACTATTATAAGTTGTACACTGAATAGCAACTCAAAACCGGCTGACCTTACCTGGTCGAAGACAGAGGTCTCCGAGGTCTCTCGAAACAAACATACCAGATATCGCCAGAAAAAGCTGTAAGCTTTAAATGGCCTCTCTTAAATTCAGCCAAATCTCTGTACTGGGGATATTTCCGCTAGATAATCGCTGGACTGCACTTTCGACTCGGAGGTGTTTCGACGACCCAATCGAACAACGAAAACAGTCGCCGAGTCCAGAATAAAATCACAGCACCAGCTTTAATCCCAACCAACTTTCAGAGAAGAAGTTCTCAAAAGCAGATATTTAAGGAAGAATCTTAAATTGTTTTTCCACAAGTTTATTTTCCAGGTTGAGCGGCTTGAGCCTGAAGAGGACCCTTGCCAAGAAGGGCCGAAATATTGCTTGAATAAAATGTAGCTGACTTATCCGTTTTGCACCGATATGATTCGCAGTCAGTTTGGGCCGTAGGAACATCTATCACCGTAGATTTTTGGATTAGGGAAATATTAAAATATTAAGTGCTGAGGATGTTTCCTCATCGCTTTCAAAAATCATGGACAACAGAGCCCAACGAGCGCACGACGTTATCCACTGCTTCCTGCCCGAAGATTGAAAATTAAGTGTATTTTTCTGTGTGTTGGGTTTTATTTATTTTCTTCATTTACTCCGCTTTTTCAAATTGGCGGGCCATAAATAAATTACTTAATTACTTACTTAAAGGACCCCTCTTACTTATTCTGCCTTTTATAATATACTTAGCTCCCATATGGAATTATAATCTTCTAAAATCCCCATCTTTCTCCATTGTTTCGTTTCGTAACTACGAATTTTTAGCGATTTTCGGCCTTGCCAAGTTTTCCCGTCGCCCAAGGAAAAGTTTGCCGGAATCTTCACTGTCCGCTGACACCTCTTTCACACGCAAGGATATGAGAACCTTCTGTTTTTACGGCACTTGCCCTTTGGGCAAGTGCCATATAGCGATTGTAATTTCTGTCCGTCAGTCGGTCTGTCGGTTCCGGGTTTGCTAGTTCGGGCACTTCCAGATAGGCTAGGACGATGAAACTTGGCAGGTATATCAGGGACCGGACCAGATTAAATTAGAGATAGTCGCTTCCCCGATCCGACCATCTGGAGGGGAGTGGAGGGAGGGGGAATCCGGAAAAATTAGGACAAATCATATATTTTTAGCTTACGAACGGGTGAGTGGATCTTAATGAAACTTGATATATGGAAGGACCTCGTGTCTCAGACGTTCCATTTTAAATCCAGACCGGATCCGGTGACATTGGGGGAGCTGGAGGGGGAAACCGGAAATCAAGGAAAACGCTTAGAGTGGAGAGATCCGGATGAAACTTGGTGGAAAGAACAAGCACAAGTCGTAGATCCGTGACTGACATTGCCGGACGAAATAGGAAAAAGTCACTTCCCCGATCCGAACATATGGGGGGGAGGGAGTGGAGGGAGGGGGAAGCCAAAAATTTAGGTATTTTTAACTTATGAACGGGTGATCGGATCTTGGTGAAAGTTGATATTTAGGATGACCTCGTCTCTCAGACGTCCCACTTTGAATCCGGACCGGATCCCATGACACTGGGGGGAGTTGGAGGAGGGAACCGGAAATCTTGAGAAACGCTTCAAGTGGAGTGATCGGGACGAAAATTGGTGGGAAGAACAAGCGCAAGTCCTAGATACGTCATTGACAAAACCGGACCGGGCCCGGGCATTGTGGGGGAGTTGGGGGGGGGGGGGGCGGATTTCTAGCGATACCGCGAGTTCGGCATACTTCCTGATGTGCTAGGACGATAAACCTTGGCAGGTATGTCAGGGATCCGAACAGATAGACTTGAGAATAGTCGTTTTCCCGATCCGACCATCGTGGGGGGATTGGATGGATGGGGAGTCCGGAATCTAGTCTCATGCATAACTTTTGAACGGGTGATCGGATTTGAATGAAACTTGTCAGGTGGAAATAGCTATCGCCTCAGATGTTCAGTGTCAAGTCCGGGTCGGGTCCAATACCTATGGGGGAGGGGGGGGGATGGAAAACTGAAGAAACGCTTAAAGCAGAGGGATTGGGGCGGAACTTAATGGAGAGAACAAGCATTAGGCCTAGATACGAAATTGACGGAGCTATATGGTTTCGAGGCTCTGTGGGGGGATCTGGAGGGGGTTTGCTGGAATTCCAGTAGTCGCGAGTTAGAATGAATGAATTTATTAAGTGATTTAGCCTAGTTCCAGATGTACTAAGACGACGAAACTTTGCAGGAATAATGACCCGACTTTATTGACTTAAGAACCTAACACAACACACCCCGAGCATTCGAGATGCCTCTCTGCCGGGAAAGAAGTGTAATTTATTTTATAAATTTTTACGTAAATATATAAACCTGAACCTGAACCCACGGAAACTTCCGTTCCTAGATCCGAGCATTTTTGGGCGAGCGAGCGAAGGAAATATGGAAATTGACTTCTGCAAATTGCGAACGAGTGGTCTGATTCGATTTAAACTTATTGGGTGATAAGAATCGACGACCTAGACATGTAAAACATGCGTTCGAACTATTTGCGACAACGGTTGGGGGTATTGGGGGGGGGGGGGTGAAAACTTTTGACATGCACAAAAACCAAATGGATTGACCGAATGAGATGCAAGTTCGACAGTGCCGAGTTAATGCGGCCTAGATTTGATATTTGGCGTCCGGGCCGGATTTGGCCAAGGTAGGGGGGGGGGGGGTACCGGAAAGTTGCAGATAGGCCATGCTCCGATTTCAGTAAAAACTTGATGGACGGGAAGAGGAGATTAAGAGATACGACGTTTATGTTCCCAAGTCCTCTTCGGCCACAGTGGGGAGAGTTGGAGGGAGATTGCCGGAAACTTTGAGGCTCGCATAGTGGTCAAACGAGTGCATCAGTTTAAACGAAACTTGGAATGTAGAGAGAGCATATGCCCTACATGACATATTTTAGGGTCAGAACCGAATCCGACAACGGTGGTGGGGGGGGGGGGGGTCCGAAATTTCCTAAAAATGCTCAGATTCGAGCGAAACTTGGTAGGTGGTATAGAAGAAAATGCTTTAGATGATCCATTTTTTAGTCCTAACCAGATTCGTCTGCAGTAGGGAGGATGGAGGGAGTACCAGAAACCGTGTAGCAGGTCTAGGGATCAAACGAGTGGATTTATTGGGCTGAAACTTGGAAGTTTGAACAGTCATGCACATTTGCTACAGATAATCCGAGACGATGCCGGAACTGCTGAGAAATGGGTTAAACTAAATATCCTATTTCTATTGTCGAACCGTATTTTTGGATGGCGGGTGTATTTTGTGACGTTCTCATATACTTTCTTGTACCGCCTACTTGTAACAAGTGCCATATGAGCTCGTAGCTCTTGTTGACTTCTTTTGTTTGTTTAGTTTTCCTATTTTATAACCATGGCGCCTTCAGTTTTCAAATGTTTTGAGCCCAGCCGCGTCGGAGAGCAGGAAGGCTGGATAGAATGGACAAGCGCTAACAAGAAAATCGCTACATTCAGAACGAAATTAATGGTATTTTCGAGAAATGTTATTCTGATCCGTTTCATAGTGAAAGATCATTTCTAGTAAGAGTTGTGCTTTGAAGAAATATTAAAAAATGATCATTGGATAAGAGAAAGATTACGGAGGAGCTTTTTCTTTCCTTTTTTTGCTGTTATTTTGTTTTGTGCGTTTTCTTCTAGTGTGTGATATTTTTATTGTGATTATTTGTTGCCATGGCCCTCGGGCTGCTTAGCAATTAATAAATCTATCTATCTCTCTATCTATTATAAGTCGTACATCGAATAGCAACTCAAAAGCGGCTGACATTGCCCGGTTGAAGCCAGCCGAAGCCTCGCCAGGATTGGAAATAAATAAAAAAAAAGAAGTTAGCTACCTGTTTCGTCGCAGTTATCGGTGCAGCAACATTGTGGGTGTTCAGGGGTCTTCCACTCAAACCGTGAACAATCTGGACGATGTCGCCATGACGGATTCGATCGATGGGCGCAGACACCATGATATCGTCTCTGCGGGTAGGTCACAAATGAGTCCGAACATAAATATGATTTATTCCGAAAAAGCACAAAGGAACATGGGAACAACAAAAAAAAAATAATCTCAACGTCTATTTACAAAAACTTTCCTTGAGACTCGTTGCAACTTTTAAGAACCTTCCAAAAATTCCTTAGATCTGTAAAACCTTTACTTCCCAATGTTTGTTTAAACCATACATCCCCCATACCATTTCGCCAAATATTTCCTTCCTCATGTCTTTTAATTACTGAGAGTCACCCAGTAAATCGAAAATACATTCATTAATTTTTCCCGGCAGACATCGCAGAAAAGTAAGGACTCTTCCCTTATCCACATATTTCCTTTGTTATCCTACCGGTAAAGTGACTGAATTTGAGCTAAAGGAATTTCCCCCTTTAAATAATTCCCCCCCCCCCCATGTCTCATTGGCTGCGGCATAAAACCTCCGGGAATCCGAGGAAGCCAAGCAAGGTTAACTACGCGCGTGTGTCTCTGACGTACGGCTGCTGTCAAGGAATTCACTGTAAAAAGTTTCTCCGGGTAAGGATTAAAAAGTTAACTGCAGTATTTGCTACTGGGATTAATCTGATCTCTACTGAGATAATATTAATCTGAATTAGAGATGAAATTATCTTTTTAGAGACGAGATTAATCCCAGTAGCAAATACTGCAAGATTTTTTTTTTACAGTGTAGCCGTCGCCGAGAACGTATGTGTGGTTAAAACGCTTTGCCGGAACAATTTTCAGACCGGGAAAATTGCCGTTGATTGTTCGGCGACTTCCCTTACCAGCGGGAAACCGATTGGAAGGCGAGTCCGACTTTGCTTTTCAGCTCGCGAAAACCTTCCTTCTGTTATTTTTCTTTGCTGCTTCTTAAAAGAATAAGAGCCGAAAGCTCATATGACACTTAGAAGGGTGATAAGCATTAGCCTGAACGTAAAGACGGGATGTAACGAAATGGATTTTTATCAGGGGCGGCATTGGGGGTGGGGGGGGACTTTTACCGTGAAAAGTAACTGATTAATTAATATGTGAATTCAATTTAGAAGTCTAGGACAGGACTCCAATGTCAGAGCTTCGTAGACAAACCAGAGCCTAAATGGCGAGGCCAAATAAAAAAAGAAGAAAAAACAAACATTATATTTGATAGGGAAGCTAGTCCCCCTTGAGATTGACAACATTCGTTGGTTAAAATCCCGCCTGAGGAGCCTTTATGTCTTTGAGTTCACCACTTATTAGGTAGCATATATACCAGCTGAAATTCGCGCTGTCAAACTCGTATGGCTCTTCCTAGACCCCCTTCACCCCCTTCCGAACTCCCCGACGCGGCGAGATCCACCGGTTTATGGCCTGTCCCGCCCGCAAAGTTTTGATCTACCCCCTGCAACTCCCCTAACCTTTGATTTCAAGTCTAGGGCCTACGATCGCCCTACTCGCAAAGCTCAATTCCTATTCCAGCGACAACATTTCCATAAGCCCTCAACTCCCCCCAACAGTGCCCGGTTACAGTCCGGGCCTACAAATAGTGTATCTCGGGCTTATGACCTTTTTTCCAGCCGACCAATCCAACGCACGCGTTCCTGTGACTGGTTGAGCTAGCGTTACTTTGTCTGCTACCACGGTATTAAATAGGTAATTTTGCTTCACTATCCAAGTCGACTTTATGTAACCAATTTCGAGCCTCATTTGGAGGGTTTGGTGTGGACATAGTATGATCAAAGCTTGGCTAGTCGGTAAAAATAGATGAGTCGGCGCTTTGCGTCACGATTTTTCGTAAAACAGTCGACTTTTCTTGGGAACAGCCGACTTTTCTTCAAAACAGTCGTTTTTCGTAAAAATGGTCGATTTTTTCTTAACAGTCGTTTTTTCTTTAGATCAGTCGGTAAAAATGACCAGCCAGTGGGTAAATACCTTGTCCCCCCAAACAAAAATTTTGGCTAGTAACACCTCTGCCTACTGGTGCAGATACCTAGTCTATATCCTAATTTGTACTTTCGGGAAAAACGCTTAAATTTGAACTAACCTCTCAGGTCTTTTGACGATCCACCAATTGTTCACATCCTTGTGAGCATAGCAGGTAACCTGTTGCTGATGAGAAGACCCTCTGCCGTCCTTGTACCTAGGAAGAAAAAACTTTTGTTTCACTAGGGTTGAAAAACTACACCGTTCCATCAAACTAATCCAAGAGCTACACTGACGGGCAGACCTGCTGCGAGTCCAGAGCCTCGTTTTTGTTGCAATAGCGCTTCCGCATCGCTGCTGCAGCACTTCTTTGCTTTTGCACAATATGCATTTTTGGCTTCAGTTTCTTCTTGGTTGAAGCGGCAGCGCTGCAGCATCTTGCAGGGAAGCACGGACTTGGTCGGTGAGCAAGTCCGTGATTCTTGAGAAGCGCTGCCGTCTTCCTTGGAAGCGCTGCAGTGCAAAAACGGATGTAGAAAGAATCAGTCCGGAATCGGCGGAGAAGTGGACCTGCAGCATGGAACAAAAACGAGGCTCAGCAAATCAGAGTTCGAGACAAGTCCGAGTCCTTGAAGAAGGCGTCTGAGACCGTCTCCACAGCTCCGGCGGACGGACAACTCCGTGAAAGACAAGTCCGAGACGAGTCCGAGTCCTTGAAAAAGGCGTCTCGAGAAGAGTCTAGAGTCTGTGTCCGCCAACTCTGCTGACGGGTAAGTAGGACCAATGACTTACGGGAGTCAATTTGACTTATTTATACTACTATTTATATGCGTTTCAGCTGCACATTTCTTTATTTTTATTATTTTTTTGTTGAACTAAGAGCCAACTAGGCCCAATCACACAAACATACAAAAAACAGATAAAACGATAATGAAAAAAAAGAAAATACATCATCAGACACAAATAAAAATGGTGGTTAAACATCAAATTTGTTGTGCGTAAGCCTTGTCCGACTAAGTGCACAAAGAGGCAGAGACGGACGAAAACACGGCCTGGGGAGTGGACTGTCCAAAATCCGCATGTAAAATTCGCCCTGGAAATAAGTTAAGTAAGTAATTTATTTATAACCCGCAATTTTTAAAAGCGGAGTAAGTGAAGGAAAGATTGATATGGCTCCCGCTGGAGCGATTTCAAGTAAACTCTTCAAAGAGTGTGTTCCACCCTACTTACTGTAGTTACCACGCATGACCTCACGAATTCTTGCTTTTTGGTGTCAAGGCTGGAACATATTTTTCTATTTTTGCCAAAATATCGTCCACGGGGTAATCCAGCCAATCACTTTACAGAGTTCCGTACTTACCACGCTCACTACGCTCCCGAGCGTGGTAAGCAAATAGTTACTATTAGTTACTATTTCGACAAGGTTGCACGGTTAGCGTAGTAACTTTTCGCGAGGTTGGAACGGAAATAGTAACTAATAGTTACTATTGTTAGAAGGGTGGAAAACGCTCAAAAAGTAAATAAAATAAAACGATTTTGCTAGGTTTTAGCTATAGCAGCCAAAACCTTTTTTCTATCCAGCGAAGGAAAATTTTAAGCTCATCTACCTGCCAAAGTCTACGTCACCTAATCATAACCAACATAGCCTGTTCTCTACAGAAGATGTCACTTACTTGACTGGATATTTAGTGTCGTGTGAGTGCAGCCAGCAAGGCTTTCCTGTCGTATGACGAAGAGTGATTTGTGATCCGTGCACAACTTCCAATGGCTGACCTTTGACGATCGAACTCAGACCCCCCTAAGAAATAGTAATAGTAGAGCTCTTTACAACCACAGGCTACCAACGGGGAGGGGATAGGGAGAGTTGAGGTTTCCACTAGCATGTGGCGATTAACCACAGAAGAAATCGTGCGCGAGACGCCATTTCTCCATACAAACAGAGGCTACCTTAAATATTTGACGGTGCAAAACGGATAAGTCAGCTACATTTTATTCGAGCAATATTTTGGCCCTTCTTGGCAAGGGTCCTCTTCAGGCTCAAGCCGCTCAAGCTGGAAAATAAACTTGTGGAAAAACAATTTAAAATTCATCCTTAAATATCTGCTTTTGAGAACTTCTTCTCTGAAAGTTGGTTGGGATTAAAGCTGGTGCTGTGATTTTATTCTGGACTCGGCGACTGTTTTTTTGTTCGATTGGGTCGTCGATCGCTGTCCTCAGGAATTGCCCTAGTGGGTTTAAGTGTACGTTGTGTACCGAGCTGACTAGCGCATAGGTATTTTCTCTGAAAGTTGGTTGGGGTTAAAGCTGGTGCTGTGATTTTAGTGAAGAGAAGAAGTTCTCAAAAGCAGATTTTTAAGGATGAATTTTAAATTGTTTTCCCACAAGTTTATTTTCCAGCTTGAGCAGCTTGAGCCTGAAGAGGACCCTTGCCAAGAAGGGCCGAAATATTGCTCGAATAAAATGTAGCTGACTTATCCGTTTTGCACCGTCAAATATGATTCGCAGTCAGCTTGGGCCGTAGGAACATCTGCTACCTTAAAGTTTAACTGAAAAGAGGGGATATTCTAGGGGAGACGGGACAATCAAGTTACCCGTCACATATTCACTTAAAGAAGCTTGAAAACCCGGCGAAAATGCGTTACTTCAATTGCTCCGCTATTCACGAATAAATATTTCCTTGTCTGATTTATAAGCTCTATGCGCTCGTATCTGTGTTGTATGCTCGACGAGAACGATTTACGAAAAATAAATGTTCACGCAGTGAGCTACCTTCGGTAAGCTGATCACTGGCCACTGAAACGCCACGTATGTATTGAGATTCAATTTCTCTGCGTCATAGTAGAAATTTACGTTGTGAGGACGACCGTACATATTCTGAACGTCATTTTAGAGCAAATAGTGAAAAATAAAAAAAATCCCTGAACACAATCCAAAGAATGCAGTGTATTCAGTAAAATGATACGAAAATAAGTTGGCTCTTCAGTTAAACTTTAAAGTTTAACTGAATAGGGCTGAGATCCGACAGTCAAGTTACACATCACATATTCACACAGATAGGCCTGGAAATCGAATACAAATGCGTCTCCGTTTGTCAGCTATCAATAGACAATCGACATCGAATGAACTTCTTTCGGATTTGTAAGTAAGTATAAGTAAGTAAGTAATTTATTTATGACCCGCCATTTTGAAAAGGCGGAGTAAATGAAGAAAATAAAGAAAGTAAATCCACACTTAATTGTGCTATCTCTATGCGCCTGTCCCTCTACACTTGAAATATTACCAAACTAAAATGGTAAGCCATAGCCGAAAAATAAACTAAAAAAGGCAGATTCCTTGCAAATCTTTTAACTCATGTCTCAACATCATTTTCCCCTGCTTAGCGTCTTCAATTCTGGAAATGCAGTCTTTTTTGAAATTCAAACTTTCCGCGTCTGAATGAATTTTGGGTTGTTGTGCAAGCAGTATTAATATTGCTTTTAACTCATGCTCTGTTTTATTTGTGGCTGTAAATCCTAGCGCTTATTTTTGACACTATCATTGTTCTTTTGTACCGCAAAGAACTCTCGCGAAAAATGTTGATTAAATTTACCCAGCTGACACTGTAACAAGAGAAAATTGTATATAGTGTGTACAATTACACACTAACTACATCGTCAATCTTCGATAAAAAGTTTTTTATGAAACCAAACTGTATTTAAATCGTGCAAAGTATTATCTAAATTAACAAAAATGCTGCGTGCTCGCATATCCGTGACTATGTTGACATTCCCGATGCTATTTTTTTTAACGAAGAGTTTTTGAAAAAAAAGCGCGAACTGAATTGAACTGAACGTTAAAGGACACCTGAATGAAGAGTACCAAGTATCATCCCTAGGGATCCCTATCCCTATTCCAAGCTATGATGTTTTCCATTTTGCATCTGTCCTTATTTCAGTACCGAACAAATTTAGAAATGAACAAATGTCTCCAATCAACTCTTCGTCTGGAATATTTTTTAACCAGTCAAGCCCAAACGTATACCTAGAAGAAATTCCAATACGATCCGACCAGCGCTGTACAAGATTTGAATGAATTGCGCTTTTTGTCTTGGAGTCTGCATGTGCAAACCTCCAGAAACGAACATCCCTATTTTGAAAAATGTCACGCTCAGGAGAAGAATGCTCTCCATGGCCATGTCTGTAAATACATTTTCCATGGTGTGTTCAAGCATGGTTTCACTGTTCAGGTGTCCTTTAATACTGGAGCCTCGGATGAAGAAATACAAAATCCCTTAGATCCGGGTTAAAATATTCCAGTGTACTGAAATACCAAAAGTAAAAATAAGCTGCCTTCTCATTATGCCGCCAGTTGGAGGCGAGGCGAGAGTTTCTTTAATTTTTTATTTGTGGGGGGGGGGGGCAAGGGCGCTTGCTGATGCAAGATCGTTCGTTAGTGGATTTTTCTTGTCATTTTGTTATGTCTTTATTCTTCTTTTCTTCTTCTTCTTTTTTTCTCTAATTTTTTTGTTTGTTTGATTTGTTTCCCTTAAGACAATATGAATAAAGAATAAGCCCCGCTCATTGCCAGGCCTTATGTTAGGCCTTATGGTGGGACCATACAGAGATAATGATGTTTATTATTTTTGTGAATAAAACTGAAACTGAAACTGAAAAATTTGGGAGCGTTAGTGGAATAAATGATAAAGTGTGGACGAGGAGTGTGACTGGAAGTACGTGTTTTCACGAAATGAAGAGATTGGTAAGGTTCCAGGAGGCAGCCGCTCACAGAGAAAATCTCCTCTAGTCAGTTTTTTTTTGGTCGAGTTCCTTATTTTCGTTAAAGTGTTTTTTAATCATCTTTGCCATAGCAACAGTCTTTTTGTGCGAAATAAACTGTCATTATTGGTAGCCAATTATCTTCAGTGTCTTTACGAGCTCAAGAACAAGGCTGCCAATACCCAACCGCCCCGTAACGATTTGGAAAGAAAGGATGATTTTTCGCAGCGTCCTCGCTGAATGTTACTAATCTTGTAACGGCTTCTACTCACGCTTTTCTAAACTTCGGTACCACTACGTCAGCATGACCTAAAGTTGAGTGGTTGACACCTTACCAAGTAACTACGGCAAGTAGGGTGGAACACGCTCACTGACTCACCAGCCTCAAAATTCTCCCCTTTCTTTTAATATAGGCCTAGCGTGCGGGGTAAGAAAACAAAGAAGTTTCCTCACATTCTAATCGCGTCCACATGCTCGTAAGTACGTCGCTGATCACTGCCAGACTAATCAAACTGAGTGCCAATAAAAGTCACACTCGCCTCATAAACTTTTCTGAATTTTTTGTTCGCCAAGTTTGGATAATTTATTGGTTTAAGTGGCACTTCGACAAAAGAGTGTTCCAGTTTACTACATGCAAAAAAGCGGCAAAAAGAATGAAAACTATTCTCGTAGATCAAATCCTCTTTGTTTTCTCAGTTGGTAGGTTAGGGCATTAAATTGCCATTGCATGAACGTAAGATCGTAAAAAACAACGGCTGAATAAACCTTGAGTTGCAAAAGACCAACGCACGTTTCAGGGATAAAACTTGGTTTCCAACAACTTCTATAACAACCAAAATTTAGGTGACAAACTGGGATGCGAATATTCGGATGAGCTCAGTACTTTTAGTGTAACCGAGAAGATATTTATTGTTTTCATTTTTCTGTTGCCGTGTCGTGTGGTTGATCATAACTTCCGTCTCAAATCTAGTTGGTTAACTTCTGTGTATGTCCATATGACGGCCAAGGCCGTATTCAGCGGGGGGGGGGGGGGGGGTAGGGGGATGACCCCCCCCCCCCCCCCCCGAAACATACACAAATAATCATATTTATAGGCTTTTCCCTCTGATCTATTTTTTTGTACTTTTTTGTCCGACCAGCAGGCAAACCCCCCCCCCCCCCTGCGAAATAAATTCCTGGATACGGGCCTGATGACGGCCATGCTTTATATTGTGCTTGAACTCGACCTTCGACTGACTTTCGATGTTGAGATCTACTGTCATATAATAATCGGTATTGTTCCCAACAAGGATTCAGAAACAAGCGATTTGATTGGTTGATTGATTTAGAAAATCCGATGCGACTGAAAATTTACAGACTCAGTTTCGAAATACGAGTTTCGTTTTTGAAGCTACCTTGGTATCTGATACCACGGTCTAAAGTCGTTTTCACAGTTACCGTGGTATATACCACGGTCAAAAGGTCTTTTTGCTGTTGCCGTGGGATCTGATATTCAGATCATTGAATATCATGAATATTATTTAATATTCAGATCATTGAATATCATGAATATTATTGATATTCAGATACCACGGTGGGACCGTGGTAACTGCTCGTGGTATCGGAAAATTCCATCTCACTTTCATCATCACGAACCTAGGTCTAGATTTTCGTCAAATTAGTGGGATAAAAGTTTGGCACTTGTGATCTGAGTGGATATCTGTATTTCTTTTGGGATGACTTTTAAAATAGCGCAGTTGGCAATTTCCGTATTGCAAAGCAACCGGAGTACCAGATACCACGGTAGCTGTAAAAGCGACAAAATAAAATGCAGATCAAATTACCGTGGTATCAGATACCATGGTATCTGATGTGCAGAAACCAATAATCGAGCGACGAGAACCCGTCCGCGAGGTCAACCTTTCGGAGCGAAGCCAAAGATCCGGCGCAAACTTTCGATTTCGAAGAGAGTGCCAACCTTGTTACACATGCCTTTTCTCCAGCTAATCCAACCCATTGCCCTAAGGCGACCTAAAAACATCACCAACAATCAACAAAATCTAAAACCAGAGCTAAGGGCTCACATGGCACTTGTCACGTGTAGGTGATGCAAGAAGGTAGATGAGAACCTCAAAAAATACCCCCTAGGTTCAGACCTAGCAATAGGTTATCCAGTTTCACTCGAGTCTGAGCATTTTTTGGCATTGCCTCGGATCATCTAGAGCAAATGAATTTTCTACCTTCCAAGTTTAGATCCACTGGTTTGATCCCTAGTCGTGCCACACGATTTCCGGTACCCACCTCCAAATCCCCTTACCGCGGCCGAATCTGGCTCGTACCCCTAAATGGATCATCCAAAGCTTCTTCTTACTATCTGTCAAGTTTCACTCGAATCTGAGCATTTTTCGGGAAACTCGGGTCACCTCCCCCCCCCACCCGTACTCAGATCAGGTCCGGAGCCTAAACTATGTGATTAACGGCATATGACCTCTCTACTTTCCAAGTTTCATTCAAATCGCTCCACTCCTTTGGCCACTATGTGAGCTACAAGATTTCCGGGGCTCTGGCCCAATACAACTCGGACACGTACACCTCGCATATATGACATCTCCCCTTCCCGTCCAGCAAGTTTGACTCAAACCGAAGCATATCTTCCGGTTCCGCTTTCACCCTCTTCCTGCCGTGGCCGGATCCGGTCCGGAAGCCAACGAATCTAGGCCGCATACATTCGGTTTTGTCCAACTTGCATCCCATTCTGCCCATTCGTTTAGTTTGTGTACATGTCATAAGGTTTCCCCCCCCCCCCCCCCAACAAAAACTACCCCAACCGTGGCCGCAGGTGATTGGGACACAGGTTTTGCATACTTAGAGGCATCAGTTCTTATCGCCCATTAGTTTTCACTCGAATCGTACCACACGTTCGCAATCTATCGAAGGATTACCGGATTACCCTTCCCTCAGCCCCCCAAAAATGGTCAGATCGAGGAACGGAAATTCTCCGAGTCATTGTGTTCACTGTATGTCATCGTCCTTAGCACATCTGAAAGTATCCAAGTATCCTAACTCGCGATCACCAGAATTCCTGACCCCCCCCCCCCTCCAACTGCCTCCCCCCCCCCCCAGAGATCCTATACGATTTGGTTCTGTCAAGAACTTACCTAGTGCTGACCCTTGTTCTCCCCACCAAATTTCATCCCGATCTCTCAACTCTAAGCATTTCATGAAATTTGGTGACCCCCTCCACCCCCCCCCCCCCACAAGTATTCGACCCGGTCCAAAACTGAAATGGAACATTTGACACGATAGACCTTTCGACTTGCCAAGTTTCATTCAATTCCGATCACCCGTTCAAAAGTTATTCACGCAAATAGATTCCGGATTCCCCATCCCTGCACTCCCCCACGATGGTCGGATCGGAGAAATTACTATTATCAGGTCAGTCTGTTTGGGTCCCTGATACGCCAGCCGAGTCTCATCATACTAGTTACATCAGGAAGTACCGAAGTCACAGGATCGCCGGAACTGCGGACCCCGCTCCAATTCCCCCCACAGTGTCCAAAGGTCCGGTTATGTCAGCGACACAGCCAGGACTTGTGCTTGTTCTTCCCACCGAGTTTCATCCCGATCCCTCCACTCTAAGCGTTTCTCAAGATTTCCGGTCCCCCCTTCAACTCCCCCCAGAGTCACCGGATCCGGTTGGGAATTAAACAAGGTCGTCTGAGACACGAGGTCTTTCCAAATATCAAGTTTCATTAAGATCCGATCACCCGTTCGAAAGTTACATATACGTCAATTTTCCCGATTCCCTCCCTCTGAGTGAGTTTTTCTAAGTTAATCTGGTCGGTTTCCTCGATAAGTGCGCCAAGTTTGATCGTCCTAGCTGTGGAAGTGCCTGAACTAGCAAAGCCCGGCCCGACAGACCAACGGACGGACAGAAATTGCGATAAAGGCAAGTGCCATAAAAAACGTAAACAACTGAACAAAACTGCAAGCGACTTACCTCTAAGCTAGCCTGGAATGCGCTGGACATCGCTGAGTCGTGGGGTCCGGCGTTGGTCAAAATGCTCAAATGAACATAGAACACACCAACATAGATGGCGGTCGGGATGGCGAACAAAGCAAAGCCGCGTGCGATGGTGTGCTTCCAAAGGGCCCAACGGCCCATGTCCTTTCCAAGAACGTTAGACCAAAATTCGCGTCCGATTAATGCGGCGCCAAGTGCTAACGAGTAGAAGCCGACGTATTTGACACTACGGTGCAGAACAGACATAAGCACAAGGTGGGACAACACTTTAAGCTAGGTCCTAATATGACGTTAAGTTGTAAACGAATTCGCTCGACGATTCTTCTTAAGCTCTGCCGGTAGTAGGCTACATGTTTTTAGCTTTTCGTTTTGATTTGTCTAATAGCAAAAACAGTCTCAAAACCCTACTTCCTTCTGCCACCCCCTTAGTCCCATCCAATCAGAACGTTTTTGTCCGCTAAGATCTCCTACGGAGCGAGCTTGTATGCTACAACCCCCCCCCCCCCTTCACCCTCTTTGCTCTACAGGCGATACCGGAAAATGTTTGTCCATAAATTCATTAAAATATATAAAACCAGGTTCAGTATTGTATTTTATAGGCTTATTTAAATCATTTATTTAGAAGGTCTGATGGAACTATATACTACTAACATGGTCAACACGCATCTTGATCTACGGAAACAATATGTTGCTTAGAAAGAACTATGTAGCTCAAAACACTTATGGAATACTAAAGCACAAATTCCGTAAATAAAAAAATAAAAAAACAAGAAACATAAAACAGTCAATGTTCACCATCTACTCTGAAGCCAAAAGACGAATACTGACGCCATTAATAGCTGATGCCACTTAAAGATGCGAACAGACGAACATGTTTTCCAGACGGATTTTCTTACTTTCAATGAGGTAGAAAATCTTAACTTTTCCGTACGGAAGCGAATGACAATGCCGAGAATCCGGGCCGGAATTCCAGTCGGCTGTCCGGAATTCGGCTGTCCGAAGCCTCGAGGCTGTGAGATTGCAAACACTTACCACATGGCACAGGAGAGCAGTGTCGTTCCAGTGCTGAGCCAGAACCACCAACTAATCGAAAATGACTTGAGGTCCCCCTGGCGGAAGCGAAGGATACACATGATCCCACTCAGAGAAAAAAACATCACGATGGACTCCATCAGCATAAAATGAGACTGAGTGATCAGGGAGTTTTCTGAAACAATTAAACGATATTACAGAAAGGCAGGTAATTTCATCCGAGCTACACTGTAAAAACAAATCTTGCACTATTTGCTACTGGGATTAATCTTGTATCTAAAAAGATAATCTTATCTCTAATTCGGATTAATCTTATCTCAGTAGAGATACTGAGATACTGCAGTTAACTTTAATCCTTACTCGCAGAAACTTTTTACAGTGTACTAGCAAGAGCACATAATCCTATGCTACAACAGACGATTCACATAAACCAGAAGCTGACACAGCTCTCTATTAAGAAGTAAAGAACAAGAATTTTATGAGAGCAAAGGGATTATACTGAGCGTGTTCCACCCTACTTACCGTAGTTACTATGCATGAGGTCACAAATTCTTGCTTTTTGCCGTAAAGGCTGGAACGATTTTTCTATTTTCCAGCAGAATATCATGCCGCGGGCGAATCCGACCAATCACGTTACAGAGATGCGTACACGCTTACTACGTTTCCGAGCATGGTAAGCAAATAGTTACTATTAGTTACTATTTTGAGAAGGTTGGAACGGTCAGCGTTGTAACTTTTTACGAGGTTGGAACGAAAATAGTAACTAATAGTTACTACTGTTAGAAGGGTGGAACACGCTCACTATGTTTTACTAGGTTTTGCCACAGTAAGTAATGTTTTGCTCGAGAAAGCGGTTCCATTCGAAATTGTGTGAAATCCTTTGCTGCCTCAACCCAACTTAGTTATTTTATTTAATTCACTCATGTCGCTACTGGCTACCCCACAGAACTTCAACAAACTGCATGAAGATAATGACAATTCTATCTTTTTACGTACGCACTCTGCCCAGTCTGCTGTACTCAACGTGACAGGTAGTCACAAACCTCTCTCCTTGAGACATTCCGAGGGGGGGGGGGGGGAAGGTACTTCAATGGCTACTGAACACATTTGCTTTTTTTTCCATCAGCGGAAGAGCTAAACCCTCTCACACATTGCCATGGTTATGTCTATTCGTACCAAGGTCACAACTGGTAATTTAACGACTTTCACTACTTTTGATTTTCTATGAGGCTTGGTAGGTGATCAGGCTACAGATCGATCACCAGCTGCACTGTAAAAAAAATCCTGCAGTATTTGCTACTGGGATTAATCTTGTCTCTAAAAAGATAATCTTATATCTAATTCGGATTAATCTTATCTTAGTAGAGATAAGGTTAATCCCAGTTGCAAATACTGCAGTTAACTTTAATCCTAACTCGGAGAAAGTTTTTACAGCTGTGGGTTATTTCGTGGCTCAGGTTGTATTGTAGACAGACACACTAAAATGAACGAAAATAATTTGCAACCTCGGTGAACACTGGCAAATTCGTTTTTCTAATTGATATTCGTACACTGTAAAAAGCTTCTCCGAGTAAGGATTAAAGTTAACTGCAGGATTTGCTACTGGGATTAGTCTTTTCTCTACTGGGATAAGATTCATCCGAATTAGAGATAACCTTATCTCATTAGAGACAAGATTAATCCCAGTAGCAAATACTGCAAGATTTTTTTTACAGAGTAGCGGAGGGATCCACAAAATCTCTGTCAAACTTCCCTCACCAAGTTAAACCGAAAAGCCAGCTTATTTTTTTTTCTTGGATTCAAAAACACTGAATTATTTTGACCCTGCTAACGTTTTTTTTTGTGACGTTCGAATATGCACTGCTGGCACGACAAAACGAAGCCTCCCCCCCCCCCAAAAAAAAAAATCTGAATTTCAACAAAAGCGTGGTTTCAGTCGCTAATGTAGTTCAGGAAATATTCAGTTACAGAAAGAACAAATAAGCACCAGAATCTCCGTCTCCCTATATCTATAATACGACCATGCGGAGTCGAATATATCCCTATGCCCTGCCCGATGCAAACGAGCGGAGGGTAGGAGCTACGCGGAACATCAAAATTCGTTACCACTACAAACAGCTATATCGCAGTACAGCCCGGAGAAGAAATTTCCGAAGTAAAGGCCGATTGGTTCTCTATCGTTGTTACGTCGCATGTGACGCACTTCAGAGCGGGTCAGCGAACCTCCTTTCCTCTAATATGCGCAGCGGCGAAGAGGGACTTAGACGGCCATCAACTCAAAGCTCGGCTAGTACCTCTGGCTCAACTGAATTTTGTCGGGGTATCCATAGTCGCTGGATGGGACCAAAGACGAAGCTTCTATTGGCTTATTTGTTCTTGGTTCCATACTGTAAGGTCACTTCTGAAGAAAGCCCGCTATTGCACGCGACCCGAAAAAGATTTATAGTTCGGTAATCGTTTACTGTTGTAGTAGCTAACTATTTCTTATTTTTTAGCTTTAGAAACCGAAGAGTAGAAGATTGGAATAATCTCCCAGAAAGTGTGGTAAATGCCGAAAACGTCAACCAACTAAAAGCAGGTGTCGACTACCACTTGGCTGAAATTCAATCTAGCGTGTAAAGTGTCCCGAGAAATTTTCAGAGGCGAAAGCCTTGTTGTTGCAATTATATTATTATTATATTATTTCAAGCATACAGGTACAAGGTACAAGCAAATCCGAAAGAAAAGTGTATTCGATGAAAATCGATTATGTGGACAAAGGAGCAACGAAGTAACACATTTTCATCGGGTCTTCAAGCTTATTTAAGTGATAGGTCACTAGAATGTCGTATCTCAGACCTATTCGGTTAAACTTTAAACTTCCCCACATTCCCGTCGCCTTGAGCCAGAAACACAAACAAAAGAGCGTGATTTTGATCCAGGAAACATCTGCGACTCCACGCTATAATTAAGAGAAATACAAATCTCGCTAAGCCCAGCTGCAAATCTGGTCTGAGCTTCAAATGAAAGCGGATCCAGATTAGATTTAAAGGACCTGTCTTGCTTATAATACTAATACAACCGACTTCCATAATCACTCCATATATTTCTAAATCCGTAGACCCCAATTCGTACGGTACATTCTAACCCGCACAAAATCCGCGGATTTTCTCACTTGCCGTGTTTTGATACCTTCGACGTGTATCACGCTGTAGACGGTTGTCTGCGAGAAGTTTTCCATCAGAACAACCGGTTTTGTAAATTGTCTTCGCTACAAGTCAACGGGTTCCGGAAAAGGCTTAAAACAAACAAAACGTGGGTTCTTTGTTAAAAGCACAGCATAATTATAAAGTATTTAAATATTTTAAAATACTGTAAGCTGAAGAGTAAATAGTGCGAGGGGTCCTTCAAGGGTTTTGCATACTTTCCAACATACCTAAAGCGCCAATCTTACCGCTACGTGGAGAAAAAAAAAGACAAAACCGTCCTGTATAGCTTCGAACACTTACCAAACGTAAACAAGAAAGCTGCAAGTGCTGCAGTCCACTGCTGGAAACCAAGAAGTAGCATAATCTGGTATGCAACTGGTATTACAAGCGAGCCGCAAATGGCGGGGACCAAACGCATAGCGTATACCGGTACTGATTCGTTGTAAGCGTTGCCAATCTTTTCAAATTTGTAATCAGTTGCTGAAACAAATGAACAACTTAATACGAGCTAGGACCATAAAAAAAGGACTCCTCGGGGAATCGAAGGGAACGGCGAGAATAGAGGGAGTCACCTCACGCGTACGGAAAACAACGAAAACACCGGGAGTGCTTCCAGAATGGATTTTGTTCTAAAAATAAATATGCAGTTAAGAAAATTAGTCTGGATCCACTTTATTTTTGGTTTTGTTTATTCTGATTGTTTTTAATTAATGCTACATTGCACCAACACCACCAAAAATTGATTCACCTCTGAGTTTGAAAGGGGGTCCTTTTTGATGATGGTGATGGTAACGGGAGCATTCCCCGTCCGTGGGGACTCGCGAGAATACGGGGAGTGAGTCCCTGGGACAAACAAATCGCGGGGACTCCTCAAGTGGAGTCCTCGGGGAACGGCGAGAATACGCCTCTAGTACTGGGATATTGGGTTCAGATTACGCACAGAAAAATAAATACTACAACCATCTCTTCTAATTTTGTTGTTGGGTCGAATAAAAACGTTTGCAGAGATGTGACGATTAGGCCTACGGGTGCGGCGAGGAAGGTAAAGTAAGAAATGGCAATAATTTGATTAAAGACTTCGCATGTGCTTGATATATTTCTTTCCAAGAATAGGGTAGAAAGTAGAAACAAGAAAGGGAGACCAAGACACCGATGGGCAAACGTTAGTGGAGATTTTGGCCGATTCTCGGCGACTACATCTGGCTGTGTTGGGAACGATTTTTCCACAGCCGATCATCTTAGCGTTTCTAGAAGAGAGAACAGCCGCTTCGCAACTTTACTCAACACAGTAAACCTTATGGTTCAAATTTAGACTATCCAGTTCTATCAAATACCCTCTAGAAAAGTTATACCAATCTAAAAGGCCAGAATAAAAAGTATGGGGGAGGGGGATATATCGTTAGAGTTTAACTGAAAAGTCAACTTATTTTTGTATCGTTTGACTGAATACACTGAATTATTTGGATCCTACTAAGAGATTTCTTTTTTCCACTATCTGCTCTAGTTATGACGTTCAGAATATCTGCGGCCGTCCCCATAACATAAATTCTCCTATGACGCGGGAAATTTTATTCTCAACACAAACGTGGCTTTTCAGTGGGCAGTGGTGAGCTTGGTGAAGACTGCTTAGTGCGTGAAAAAAAAAATCATAAATCTTTCTCGTCAGGCATAAAACACTGATACAAGCGCATAGAGGAAACGACAACGACAAATCACACGGAAATTCAGCTATTTGAAAATCGATTATTCGTGAATAGCGGACCAACGAAGTAACGCATTTTCAGCGGGTCTTCAGGCCAATTTAAGTGAATAAGTGATGAGTAACTAGATAGTCCTATCCCAGCCCTTTTCAGTTAAACTTTAAGAATTTCAAGGAACAGACTATCAAATTGCGCCCAGAAAAGTTATACTGGTCTAAACGGCCAGACTTAGAATTAGGGGGGGGGGGGATAGTAAGGAGATGAAAGGCCTGCATCCAACTTACCATTAAAGCCCGAAAGATATCCTGCTAAGGCAATCATTTGTTTTCCTAGAGGTGGATGTGAATCGAAAAAAAAGGTCTGTTTTAAGTAGAGTCCAGCGTACCGGCCATAGTGTAGCTCATCGAACCTGAAAAGAAACGCTTGTTTTGCGTACGGGGAAATCTACGAAATGGGATTCAAGTCAGTTTTGCGTTTGCATTAGCGCAATACAACCAGCCAAAAAATCCAAACCCACATAAACTTAAACATTTATGAAATTGTTTATATATCACACATGCACATATGTAGAAATTATCATTAAATATATATATACCCAGTAGTAATTAACATTATGTCCTCATCAGATCAATCGATTTACTTTCGTTCTTAATGTCAGTTTCGGTTCTTAATGTGAAAGCCCATAAACGGGATGATTACTCCCCTTTCGACTTTGTTTTTCGGTAGGCTATTTTGGTAAAAGAAAATCAGATTCCAGGCCTGATGATGACCGACTTTACTGGCTTTCCGGGCATGCATTTGACTGTGACACACTCTGACAGATCCATACTGTAGAAAAGACACCATACCACTGGCAAGGTTAAGACAATCAATTCTCCGAGGCAACCACACTGCTTTTATATATATATATATATATATATATATCTATATATATAGTTTATTCACCAAAATAGCAAAGATAGCTAGCAAAGGTAAGTCAACATAGCACTTTCAAGAAGTGCCATATACCGATCACTTCTCCGTCAGTCGGTCCGGTGATCGCGCGTTAGGGTACTTCCAGATCTGCTAGGACGATGAAACTTGGCAGGCGTATCAGAAACTCGACCAAACTGACTTGGAAATAGTCAGTTCCCCGACTCGACCATCGTGGGGTGAATGGAGGGAAGGGGATTTTGAGGCATGCGTAACTTTCGAATGGGTGATCGGATCTCAGTGAAACTTGATAAGTTGAGACATGCCTCACGTGCCCCATTTTACGTCCGGACCGGATCCGACAACTGTGGGGGGAGTTGGAGAGGGGTACCAAAAATATCTTGAGAAACTTAGAGTGGAGGGATCGAGATGAAACTTGATGGGAAGAACAAGCACAGATCCTAGATACATCGTTGACATGCCCGTATCGAATCCGGTCAATGTGGGGGGAGTTTGTACTTCCAGATGTGCTAGAACGATGAATCCGGGACCCGACCAGATTGACCTGACAATAGTCATTTCCCCGGTCGGACCATCGGAGGGGAGGAGAGAGGGGAAATCCGGGATCTTGAGGCAAGCAGAACTTTCGAACGGGGCTTCGGACACAAATGAAACTTGAAAGTTGGAAAGAGCTCGGGTCGGTGTCTCATTTCATGTCCGAACCGGATCCGATAACTGTAGGGGGAGGGATTGGAGGGGAACAGGCTGAGAGTGGAGGGATCGGGATGAAGCTTGATGAGGAAACGGACCGGATCGGCGCACTGCTGGGGGGGGGGGGGGAGTTGGAGGGGGTTTCCCGGACTACAGATGCACGACGATGAAATTCGGCAGGTATATTAGGGACCCGATCAGATTGACCTGGAAGCAGTCATTTCCCCGATCGGGCCGTATTCGGGAGAGTGGGAGGAACTGGAATCTGAATTACCAGAATTTTGTGCAATACATAACTTTTGAACGGTTGGTCGGATCCGAAGGAAACTTGATAATACTCTATCTGATTAAGTCCAAAACACGCCAGTGGTCCTCAGGAAGAAGGAGTATAACGACTCAGACTCGACGACTCAAATCCTGTGTCAGACAATCACAGCGATCTTTCGGAGCAGCTGTGACACCGTTTCTTCCTTTCTTCTGCAGGTCCCTGGAGATTTTGTATCGGCAGGGAGAGATAAGTTGCATTTTTGCTGATATCATGGTATCTGTTACCACGGTCTAAAGTCGTTTTTGCAGTTATCGTGGTATCTGATACCACGGTCAAAAAGCGTTTTTGCAGTTATCGTGGTATCTGGCCAGTTATCGTGGTATCAGATATTCAGATACTACGGTCCGACCGTGGTAACTGGTCGTGGTATCTGAAAGGTCTTCTCACTTTCGTCAAATTTTGTCAGATTGGTGAGAAAGAAGTTTAGCACTGCTTTCTTTTGGGATGACTTCGAAAAGTGCCATTTCGGCAATAGTCGTTTTTGCAGAGCACCGTGTATCAGATACCACGATAACTGCAAAAACGACTAATTGCAGAACCAGTTACCGTGGTAACAGATACCATGGTATCAGCAAAAACGCAACTATAGTCATCAAGAGTATTGACAAGAGGACGTGTTTCTTATCTAACGACACAGTTTCATAATCCCCAAGGGTCCATGATCATTTGTACCTCAAGTATGTGCTTACAAATGAGTTTTTAGCCCCCTTAAAGTGCGTATCTTAACTGCAAAATGAAAAATATATTTTTGACCAAAAGATACATTTCCGTGATTCCCACGGGCCCATGATCAAATTTGCTTCAAATGACCTGTCTTACCTATAATACTAATACAACCTACTTCCATAATCACTCCATATATATCTATACCCGGAGACCCCAATTTCGTACGGTATACGTTCTAACCCCTCTAATAAAACCACGCTGATTTTCTCACTTGCCGTGTTTTGCTACCTTCGATGTGTATCACGCTGTCAACGGTTGACTGCGAGAAGTTTTTCTCTCACAAAAACCGGTTATGTAGATTGTTTCCCTGTTTTCGCTAGAAGTCAACGGGTCTCTGAAAAGGCTTAAAACAGCCAAAACCGTAGGTTATTTGTTGAAAGCACAGCATATTTTTAAAGTAGGCTATTCAAATATTTTAAAATACTGTAAGTTAACGAGTAAATAGCGCGAGGGGTCCTCTAAGGGTTTTGCATACTTTCCAACATAAATAAAAATTAAGAAACGATACATTTTTAAGATCCCCAAGAGTCCATGATCATCTTGTGTCCCAGTATTTTGCTTATAAATTCAGCTCTAGTCCCCTTAAACTGCGCATCTTAGCCGCAAAGTGTAAAAAAAAAAAAAATCGAGCATATGATACACTTTCATGACCCAAGGGCCATGATCATTTGTGTACCAGTCCTTTTGCTTACAAAATGGATTCCTAGCCCCGTTAAAGTGCGCATTGTAACCGCAAATTGCATGGCATATTTTTGACGAAACCATACGTTTTTATGAATGAAAAGCCCATATCTCTCTGTGCCTCAAGACAGCGCAAATCTTAGCTACTACTTATGCTTTGCTTCTGCGTATGCTTGCACGTGCCACATGAGTCGGTACAGTAATAATAAGCTAGCCTGCTTAAGTACCAATTGACCCCAAAAATATGAAAATTTATCCAAACTATCGAAAAATCCACTCATTTTCCTTTCATCCACCTAAACTCGAGGCGAGAATTATATTCACCACCTATACAAAAGACATACTAGGCTCTTTTTGGGAGTGGTAGACATGACCCAGGAAAGTGGCCTACAGGTAAACCTCCTAAAAAAACCTTTTCACTGGAGCCTAGGCTACATAACCTCTATTTCATCATTTCCTTCCCACCACCAAAAACAACAAGACTTACACTATGCTGTTTGGTTCTGCAAGTCTGTATGTTCTTAGGCCATATCCAACAGCGAACAGGATTATCACAATAAAATCTAGACGACAGGTGAATGTCAAAGGTTCATTTCTTTGGTCTCCTTTTGATTTTGTCTCACTTTTACCAACTTCCGAAGCAAAATCCTAAAAATAAAATTAATTTATACCATTTTGAAGAGATTGACACTGAATAGGGATTCCCCGACAATAACTACTAAAATGAGCCCCTTTACGGTATTGCTAGAGGGAACACTTTATACAGGAAGTTTCTAGTTTTGGCAGATCAGTAGGAGAGGGTACGAGACACCATGGAGCAGAGCGATACAGAACGAACAACCTTAGGTATCAAAGACAGACACATAAATCACTATAAACAGAATTTACAGCCCTTATTCTTATAATGGACTACGCAGGTCACCCAAAGGTTGCCTTGCGAATCGGAAAATGTAATCTGAAAACGGGAAAATAGTTCCAAACTATTCTTAAAGGACCTGTCTTCCCTTTAATACTAACGCAACCTACTTCCATAATCACTCCATATGTGTCTAAACCCAGAGATCCTGATTTCGTACGGTACATTCTAACCCCTCTAACAAAACCACGCTGGTTTTCTCACTTGCTGTGTTTTGCTACCTCGATGTGTCTCACGCTATCGACGGTTGTCTGCGAGAAGTATTTCCATCAGAAAAAAAAAGGTTATGTAAATTTTGTCCCTGTTTTCGCTTTAAGTCAACGGGTCTCGAAAAAAGCTTAAAAGAGCCAAAGCCGTGGTTTATTTGTTGAAAGCGCAGCCTAGTTTTAAAGTATTCAAATATTTTAAAATAGGCTATTGTAAGTTGAAGAGTAAACAGTGCAGGGGGTCCTTTAAATGAAATGTTCAAAAAATGAAGTGATGTGTCTTACCCTTTTCCCACTGGCTTTTTCTGATACATCTTTCTGAATGCCATCATGTATCTCTACTGCATCACCATTCTTTCTATTTTTCTTTCTGTTAGCAATAGCTGGCCTTGGACTTGAATTGGCGGCAATTGCCATTCTCCCTGGCGGTCGAATCACCCTTCAGGACTATGTAGCTTCAGCACTGAGATCTTTTAGACAAATCTGAAAAGTAGAGTAGAATGATATGGTAAGACTTACAATGTAGGACAAGTTTATGTGACAGAGGCTAAGATGAGATTAACCAAGAAATTAACTACCATACCGTACAGCCACGAATTCTAGATTCAGTGACAACTTTACTGATGTTTCTGTCAGCCACGGTCAACTCAGTCATATTTGTCTTGTTGAGGTTATTCGAGACTATGAAGGCTACATCTGATTCTTAGCTTAAACTACATTAAACTGCACAATAAGGACGTTGTATCCCGATAAGTAGCTTGCAGTTGATGATGGTGGATATTTCCTGGTTACTGTTCCTGGGGCGCACTAGTCCTCTCTCCACAGCTGCGCGCGCCAATCCTCGTCGAGCCGCTTTCTGAAACCCTCAGGTGTTTCGCTGGTGACAGTTGATTCAGACAGGCTGTTCCACAGAGGAACAGCTCGGTTGCTGAAGAAGTACTGGCGAACACGAGAGGTGCAGGACTTTTGGGACAGCTTCCGCGAGTGGTCCCTAGTCCACGAGTGTCAGTCAGGGGCGGGGAGACAATCAGAATCGAGAAGTTTGAAGACTAGTAGCATGTCCCCTCTCTTCTGCCAGTAAGTTAGTGACGGAATCTTCAGTTTCTGCAGTACCGTAGCTGTAAATAAGGTAGTGCCCTAAAGCCCTGGATGGATTTTTTTTGCTCGCTTCTCCTTTGATTAATTTCTTGTCATCTTTATAAAAGGGTGATGAGAGGGCGTTATCGCTCACCAACTTCGGCCTAGCCATGGCTTTATAAAGCTTCAGCATGACAATTGGTTTGCGGGATGCAATTGAGCGTTTGATCATCCCTAGGGTCTGGTTGGCTCTTACCACTACCTTTTTTGTGTGGGAATGGAACTGTAACTGGTCATCCCCAATAACTCCGAGGTCCCGCTCTTCTGATGTGGACGGGATCAGGACTGGGATGCTTGATCCATGTCTTCTCATCTGGTACTGTCGCGTTGTTTTATTGTGTCCGATGTTGAGTAGCCTACACAACATTTGTCTGGGTTGAACTCCAGTTTCCATTCACTTGACCAATCAGTTAGTGTTGAGATCCTCTTAAAGGGTGTTCGTAAAAGCATTAGCAATTAGCTTCGAGTCATTTGCGTATTGTTGCAAGGGGTCCTTCCGTAGCTGATGGGCGTCGTTGATGTATATATTGAAGAGGGGTATCCTAGTACCCTCCCTTGCAGGACTACACACTCAGTAGGCTACCGTTACTTCCGATGACAAGACCTCCTCACCTGCTGTCCCAAAGACAGAGACTGTTTGCTTGCATCCAGTCCCGAAGTTCTGCACCCAATCTGCAACTTGAGGGTGAATAGATCAGGCCTCCCCCTTAATCCACAATCTTTGGTGACTGACTGTCAGATACTTTTGCCTGTTCAAGGAGTGCTATGTCAACTGCTGTGGCTTGCTTCAGAAGGTTGGTAGGCTAACAATCTCGTAGGACTCTATTAAGTTAGTGTCGAAAAACTTTCCTTGGACCAATCCATGTTGGATTTGGAGGATGATGTTGTTTGCTGCCAGGTGGTGGATTTATTAATGATGACTTCAATGACTTTGGATATAATAGATGTCAAGATGAATGGACGATAGTTCTCTGGGGAGTTTTTATTTCCCTTCTTGTAGATGGGAGTGACTCTTGTCAGATATTGGAACAGATGGTAGCTTATGCAGCCAACCTGTGCCTGGGCCATCCCTTAATCATTTTTCAAGTGACCAATCAAATCCCCCCCTACTCCTTCAAGGACCACTCCTTGTACATAGTCTGTCTTTGACACTGTCCAGAATTATAGGCATCTGAAATCTCTTCTCGACATCACTGTTTTATTTTGCATCTACAATTCTTTAGCACATTTTGGTCAACTGGTCAAGCCAAGTTTGCTAGTCAAGCAGTGCAAACTTTGCAGAAAGAAGGTAAAGATAAAATCAATACGCCCTTTATAAAATTAGATGACAAACTGCAACCATATGCTCCAGAGAAATAATAACAATCACACATTAGATCTTGGTGTAAGTTACCTGAAGGTGGAGTAAGCGATTAAGATTTCAGTTCATACAGAGTCGCGCATTAGCCCCATGGAGAAGTCAGTCAGCGTTAGCACTGAAGTAACAAGCCAGATTTGACAAATGTGATGAAGTTTGACACAAGAGTTGGGAAGAGCACACATAAAGGATTACACAGTTATTGCCTCAGTTTTTAAACTGTACATGTGTTGTATGTAATTTGATTTAATTGATGATGATGTTGAAAATGAGGGTTTAGAAAACAGTAGACCAGAAGAAAAGCAGATGGAAACCAGCCAATCAGGTTCAAGACTTTTTGAGTAGCCGGTGGATAAAGGCGCATTCTTGCCGTTCCCCAAGGACTCCTCGGGGAATGGAGTGAACAGCAAGAATAGACGGAGTCACTCCAAGCGGACTCCGCCTACAGAAACAGCGAGAGCATGGGGAATGCTTCCAAAATCGATTTTGTTCAAAAAAAATATGCAGTTGACGAAATTAGCCTGGACCCACTTTATTTTTGGTTTGATTATTCTGATGGTTTTTAATTAATTTTACATTGCACCAACACCAGTAAAAACTGATTCCCCTCCGAATCTGAAAGGGAGTTCATTTTGATGATGGTGATGATAACCAGAGCATTCCCCATCCGTGGGGAATCACGAGAATACGGGGAGTGAGTCCCCGGGACAGACAAAACGCGGGGACTCCTGAAGTGGAGTCCTCTGGGAACAGCAAGAATACGCCTTAAGAGTATTCTTGATAAGAAATAAGAATTGTGAGTAAGAATATCTGCCATGAGCCCATGACGGAAATATGTCTGAGCTCGAGTTTTGGGGTTGGTATTGTATTTTACTAAACTGGGAATAGCCTACTCTCAAAAGAAGTCAGATGGTAAAATATTGGGAAAACAAAGAAGAAAAGTAGATCTTTCTTTCAAGAAATTTCTATTGTTTTTGGACTAATGTTAAGTATCACAGGGACATTCAAAGTTTGAGAATGTTGTTACTAATATTGGAAAAATGATGGAAATACCAAGTGATCCTGTAAAATGGAGGAAGAGGCGTATTCAACATAGGCATAGCCAGGCTTAAGAGGCAAACACAAAAGAAATAAAAAATGGCCAAACAAACCTATAAACATACACCAAAAAGTAACATGTTGTTGTTTACTTTACACTATAGTGTATCTAGCGGCAAAAAAAGAACTTATCTGGGGGAATTTTAAGAAAGGAGTATCAAGCTTCAAAACCTTTATGTTTAATTTGGCAGAAGTGGTTTGACCTAGTTCTTGTGTCTTGCATGTAATGCATTTCTTTACAAATCCAGATGCCAACAAATCTCTAATTTCACAGGGAAAGTGATGGTATTTCTTAAATCAATATTCTGAACCATTTCATCATATAAAGATCTAGTGAAAGTTGTGCTACAGGAGGGGTATCCAAGGGGTATCCCGAAGTTGAACCAGAGGATTGACAGCCTGACGAGGACCCTTGCCAAAAAGGGCAGAAATATCGCTGATGAAGAATCGTAGCTGACGTACCCGTTGTAAACATTGTTTGAATAAAAGGGGTATCCAACCTCGAATTTATACAATCTTGGCCTCTAAAATCTTACAAGGAAACTTCTGTGCAGTCCTAAACAGGTCCTAGGTCATTCAGGGTTTTCCTTCTCGACAGTTAGGAAACTTCGAGGTTAGATACCCCTCCTGATTTTAACTTTGGTTAGAGCAATTTTGATCTGACAGTCAAATGAACAAGTGGGAAACGGCAGCAGAGGTATGCTTATTTGAACGTTTGTTGACTTTGACTTTGACATTTTCATGCACTTGCTGTTACCAGAGACGATACTAGCCAAAATGTTTGTGGGGGGGCAAGGTATTTACAGAGTGGCTGGTCATTTTCAACCCGAAATTACCGACTGGTGGAGAAGATTGGGGGGGGGGCATCCCAGTCTAGTACACTAGCCCTTTTTCAGTCACGGTGCTCAAACGTCTAGCACCATGCCTGACTGCTAGACGTTTGAGCACTGTACCCTGAAATTCATGCCTGGTGCATGGATTTCAGCATACAGTACACACATGAAGACAGCATGAAAAAGCCGGTATTTAATGTGTAACGATAGAAATTGTGTTTTTTCATGTGCTGTTCATGTGTGCACTGTACTGAAAAAGGGCTAGTGTAATGTACTAGACTGGGGCATCCCCCCTCCCCCCCCATTTGTGATGCCCCTGGCAGTGACTAAATTTAACTATCAGTTAGCCAAAGTAGGTAGTTAAGGGCCTCTGAAAACACTTGAATACTGTACCGTAGGTAGTTTGGATCTTCATTCTACCATTTAACCGAAAACTGCACAGTTCTCATTTAAGTAACAGTTAAATAAGCACACATACCTCTACTGTACACTAAGCTACGACTAGGCCCTAGCTAACTTAGGAGTTAGGATAGCACTGTAACCCTGCTGGAACCAACACAACCACAACCACAACCATAAAGCCAGAAAAGCCTTCAATTGGCAGAATTACCCTGGAATTACCAACAAACAGTGCCGAGAATGGTAAGAGCACTGTACCTAGGTTAGGCCTGGGTTAGGCCAGCCTTCAGCAACTTCAACCTTCAACAGAACCTTGTTTTGTTTTGAAGTGACAAGTTTTCGCCATCAACTTTGCATAAGTTACAAATGACCCTGTTGGTGATGATGGTGACCGGCAATTTCTGCCACCAGTCTGCAACAGATCACGGAAAATTTGTCAAAAACAGAAGTAAGTCTGACGAAGGTTCACTTTAAATACCTTTAAGCATCCACTGCTCCAGTCTCAGTTTATCTCCACGGAAGCTGCTGCTTTTCTTTGTTTTTCACTGTATCCAAACATATAGTTTACAAAGTCATTTGCTCAGTTGCTGATGAAGACTGAGTTTCGACGTCACTGTTACGGGTTGTTGAACCTTCTTTGCTCAAGACCGGTTTCTAGTTTTGCTAGTAAACCAGAAATGGAACATAATTTTTAACTTAAGGGCTCAGCAACTGAATAATTCGATGAGTCTCAAATGGGAAAGATCAGTCTGACATTACTATGAGCTATTCAGATCGTGAACTTCTCTTACGATGATGATACACCGACAAAACTGATACTGCGTTGCACCTGACCCCTACTTCCCAGCCAGCAGCTTTCCGTCCGTCCGTCCGTCTGTTAGCTCTCGAAAGGGTTGAGATTGACGAAACTTGGCATGAGAACTCTTTAGGTCAAGTTCGAAGTTGGGCTATGTAGCCCTATATTGAGGGGTGTGGGAGGGGTTTGAAATTAAGGGGAACAAAAAATATTTTTTAGAAGCTAATGAAATAGTCGAATTAGGGGTAAGGAGACATAATGAATCCGAATATGAAATTTGTTTTCTCGCCGGACAAATACTTCACCCGGAATCCGGCGAAAACCGGAAAGTTGAATGAAAAGTTAAAGTTAAATCTCAAGTTGATTAAAAGTTTAATTTGGGGGCAAGGAGACGTGCTGAGTCCGAATATGAAAATTATTTTGTCGCCGGACAATTAGTTCAGCCGGAATCAGGCCAAAACCGGAGAGTTAAAAGTAAATTTTTTATTTAAATTTGATAAGATGTTCGATCTGCGGGTAAGAAGACATGCTAAATTCGTCTATAACAATTATTTCTCACCGGAGGTGGAGATCGCTAGGAATCCCACTGAAATAAGTTGATTAGAATTTCGATGACGAGTCAAGGAGACATGCTGAATTCGTTTTTGAGCTTTAGTTTTGCCAGACACGTAGTTTGTCCGGAATCCGGCCGAAACCGGAAGTTAGACAAAAGTAAGGAAGGAAGGAGATACGACATAGGCTATAGGGTAAACCATATGCTGGATCCTTATCTGAATATTTGACAGCGGAAAATAGATATCTGAATATCTCTGAACTTGGTGAAATTCGGCTGGCGTATCCGTTTTGCACTGTCAAATAGGAACTTGTTCTTCTCCGAATATTACTATTGGCCTTAATCTGTTTCCAAATTTTAAAAGTAAAAATGTTTAAGAAGTCTGTTGAAGACCGAATATCGACAAGACCGAATTGTCTGGAGCAAATACTAAAATTTTGGGATCCCATCGAAACATTTCGTCTTGTTCCTCGAGTTTCCTTCACATGCTCACATTTACGTTCAAAAAGATTCAATAAAGTCACCTGCAGAGATTCGATCAGATTCGACCAGCCCTAGCTAAGCCCAAATTTACCGAAACTCCTGTAGAATCCGGATGATTCGAAGACTTGCGCTTTATTGGGATTTTCCAGGTTCAGAACGGTTGTATGAAAAGCAAAGCCTTGGCTTCAAAAGCTATACTTTCTCCTTCTTAATACTCCAAGAAAAAATTGTAAAGGGAAGGGAGCTAGGACTCATTCCCTCCCCCCGTAGACAATGATTGTCCCAGATTTTTGCTGCAGTTTAAGATTATTAACTTTTGAGTCTCAATTCACTCACGACACTTTAGAGATTATAAAATATGCTAATTGTAGTCAAGAAAAAGAAAAGCCTATTGGTACTTCCGAGAGTGTTTGCACGAGTGTGAAGAATTCTAATAGAAGTTCGGCTATAGGCTGCCTACCTTTTCCATTTCCTTCGTTTTGACGTGTTTTGGACAGTGGCACTTGTTTTTCATGATTGCGGAGTTTATAAACTCCAAGCTTTTAAACAGCGTGGCTTTCTCGTTTTTTGGTGCAAAGTCAGTACTAGAGTTGGCCAATCTACAGGAGAGGAGTTGAGAACTGTAAACTGTCAAATTTGAAGGTAACTGGCAACGGTTTCATCGGGTTATAGCATTTTGGTGACCGATTCCGAAATACTCCGAAACAGTCTAGAGGCGTGTTCTCGCCGTTCCCCGAGGACTCCTCGGGGAATCGAGGGAACGGCGAGAATAGAGGGAGTCACTCCACGCGGACGCGGAAACAGCGAGAACACGGGGAATGCTTTCAAAATGGATTTTGTTCGAAACAAAATATGCAGTTGACGAAATTAGCCTGGATCCACTTTATTGTTGGTTTTGTTTATTCTGATGGTTTTTAATTAGTTTTACATTGCACCAACACCAGCAAAAGTTGGTTCCACACCGAATCTGAAAGGGAGTCCTTTTTGATGATCGTGCTGATAATCGGAGCATTCCCCGTCCGTGGGGACTCGTGAGAATACGGGGAGTGAGTCCCCGGGACAAACAAAAACGCGGGGACTCCTCAAGTGGAGTCCTCGGGACTCAGGTAACGGCGAGAATACGCCTTAGGTTCGAAGAAATAAATTGAAGCCTGTCGACTTGCCAAGTAGCCTGTGTACCTTTTTTATTCCCATCCGCGAGAATGGCTTTTCGTGACTGTTGTAGCTCATGGATGTCACAAATAATTTGGCTCTGTCCCTTTCGGGAGCAAAGCCTGGAAGCGCGGACGGCTGCAATGATTTCTGCTAGCATTGCCATCTACACTCTTACCAAACTGCATCGTCTGCTATAGAGTTGCAAGTTCACAGATGCCTCTGCCAGTTCCTTTTTTGGGATCCCAAAGCGTAAGTAAGTGGAGGGATACCTCTGATTTCGAAAACGTTGTCTGTTTGTCCGTCCGTCCTTCTGTTCGTCAGCACGGAAAGGAATGAAATATTTTGATGAAACACGGTGTGAGGATTCTTTGGGTCAAGGGAAATGTCGAGTTCGTAGATGGTCCCCATAGCTGTATATTTGGGGGAGGGGAGGGGTTTCAGATTAAGTTGCGAAAACAAATATTTTTAAGAACTATAAGAAAGAATCGATTTAGGCGTAAGGAGACATGCTGAATTCGAATACGAAATTTATTTTCTCGCCGGACAAGTAGTTCACGCGGAATTCGGCAAAACCCGGAAAATTTATAAAAAAAAAGTTGAATTTAAAGTTGATTAGACGTGAAGTAGATTAGACGTTCGATTCAAGGGTAAGGAGACATGCTGAATCCGAATATAGAAAACATTTTCTCGCCGGGCAAGTAGATCGCCTGGAATCCAGAAATTTAGAATGAACTTTTAAAACCCAATGACATAGTCGACATAGGGTGAAGAGACATGCGTTCTAACACACCAAAGATAAACAAAAAGTGTAGATAAATATTCCTTGAGCCCAAGCTGACTTTGAAGCATTTATTCAAATAATGTATACAACGGATACGTCAGCATACTTCATCAGCGATATTTCGGCCCGTCTTGGCAAGGGTCCTCGTCAGGCTGTCATTAGTGTCAATCTTCAGGTCCAACGTCGGGGAAGGAAACCTGTAACTGGCAGTTACAGGTTTGTTTCCTTCCCCGACGTTTCGAATTAAGGGCAAAAAATATGTTTTATAAGCTAATGAGAAAGTCATTGAAGGGGTTAGGAGGCCCGATGAATCCATACCTGTACTTATTTTTCTTGCCGGACAAATGATTCACCCGGGTTCGGCCAAAACTGGAAATTTGGTCGAAGCTCAAAGTTCTTTCTGAAGTCGATTAGAGATTCGGTATTGGGGTAAGGAGACATGTTGAATCGAATTTTGAAATTTATCTTCTTGACGGATAAGCTTTCAAAACTTGCCGAAACCCGTAAATTTGGTTCGAAAGTTTCAGCTCTCAATGTCACTAGCTCTTTTGCTCTTGCCGGGAATGCTGCTAAAATTCGAGGAATGTGGTAAAAAAAATCTTAAAGACCTTTCTGAAGTCGATATTGGAGTAAACATGCTTGCTGGATCGATATCTGAACTTGGCTTTCTCACTGGATTAGTTGTTTGGCCTTAATTTGTCAAAAAACTCCGAAACGGTAACAAAAAAATTTACATATTCAATGGTTGATTGTGGATAAATAGCAAAATGTTATCGGGGTCTGGCGAAGACTCGGAAATCTACAAGATTCGATTGTCTGGATCAAGAAGTCAAAAAAATATTAAATTTGTGGGACCCCATAGAAACCTTTTGTCTTGTTCAACTTGCTGAGCGACCAATGCCAGGCAGGGCGGTGGCCATGAGCATGGTATTCGTGAAACGAGGCAGGGATTTTTATACAGAACGTTCAACCTAGGGGATGGCTCACAAGATAATAGCTCCGTTTTTGATCGAAGTTTTGTTCGCCGTTGGCTTCGCTGGTTGCTTAATTTCCGTTTTCGAACGCCGTCGAAGTTCACCGTTTGCATTATACTCTTGATGACTAACGCTTCGTGCCGATGAAGAGTCGCCGTGTACCTAGCGGAAGAGCCGGAAGCGTCACCACAGCTGTCTCCAATGAGCGCCGGTCAGAGGTTGACACAGACTTCGAGTCATCGTTTGGGCGACGTTTCTCGTTCTTCCCGAGGCTCACTGGCGTTTTTTGACTTAAGGCGTATTCTCGCCGTTCCCCGAGGACTCCAGTTGAGGAGTCCCCGCGTTTTTGTCTGTCCCGGGGACTCACTCCCCGTATTCTCCCCACGAACGGGGAACGCTCCGATTATCATCACCATCATCAAAAAGGACTCCCTTTCAGATTCGGAGGGGAATCAATTTTTGCTGTCGTAGGTGCTTTGTAAAATTAATTAAAAAGAATCAGAATAAAGAAAACCAAAAATAAAGTGGATATAGACTAATTTTTTCAGCTGTATATTCATTTTTAGAACAAAATCCATCTTAGAAGCATTCCCCGTATTCTCGCTGTTTCTGTACGCGGAGTCCGCGTGGAGTGACTCCCTCTATTCTCGCCGTTCCCTTCGATTCCCCGAGGAGTCCTCGGGGAACGGCGAGAATACGCCTTTAGTCATATACAGTATTGTTTTATACGAGTCCGGCGATCCTTGCCGGGTCGCCGTTTCATCAACGTTTCAGGTAAACTTCGAACTTGCTGCTGACGAAATTTAACGGTCAAAGTTTGGAGGACAAAGAAACTGTGACCGGCGACCAAAAACGGTATTTAAACAGATACCTTTGAGTTTGAAGGTAACTTCAAACTTGGATAAAAAAAAAAAAACCCAACTAATGGGTCTCTGACCTGCTCCTTTTGGCAATACTCTATGTATGTGACTAAGTCCAAAACACGCCAGTGATCCTCTGGTAGAATGAGAAAACGTTGCACTAACGAACTCAACAACTCAATCCTGTGTTAACCAATCACAGCGATGTTTGGGAGCAGCCGTGACACCGCTTCCGGCTCTTCCGCTAGGTACAAGGGCTAGGTAGAGAGGTAAGAGTATTTCCTGCGATTTTTGCCGTTGGTTTGCTTCCTGTACCCTCTGCGTTTACTAGTAACCCATTTGCAAAGTACAACCAGAGACGACATTTTGGTGAGGCTCCTGAACGGTTTAGGCCTACCCGAACACGGTGTATCTCCTACTGAAGGAAAGAGAACTCGGTCCATCCTGGTAGGTTTTTGATTGATTTAATATCTTCAGTTTGACAAAAAAAAAATCATCAGCGAATTCTCCTTTAAAATACTCACCACCTGAACAAGGAGAAAATATTTAAAATCAACTATAACTAACAAATGTTCTATTACACTAAACAAGTAAACCAAACAACTTTCTTCACCAAACACTCTTTACTTCGAGGATAAATATTCCTTCAGCCCAAGCTGACTGCGAATCATATTTGACTGTGCAAAAAGGATACGTCAGCTGAATTTTATTGGATCTATGTTTTGGCCCTTCTTGGCAAGGGTCTTCTTCAGGTCCTCTTCCTCTTGTGGGAAAACCATTTTCCCACAAGTTCGTTCTTCCAACTTGAGCGGTTTTGAGCCTGAAGTCTTGTTCTGTTAGCGCGATAACAGGTATTTCTCTAAGGTCTCTTCCAGATCCCAAAACTTAGAGGCCTATGACTTTTCCAAATTTGTCCGTTCGTCTGTCTGTCTTTTAGCACAATGCCTCACGAAGAAGTTGATATATCTTTTAAAAACTTGCTGAGGGTCCTTCAGGTGAAAGGACATGTCAAGTTTGAACACGGCCCTGTAGCCTTATACAATGCAATCAATTAAATTTATTTTCAAACCATTCACGGACTAGCCGACAATTCGGTTTTCTGTCAACAAAAATAACGTATCAAGATAAAATGACGTCAAACGTAATGTCAATAAATACAAGGACAACAACAAAACAAGATACTCTTGTACAACAAGATACTACAAGTCGGGCTGGGGGAGATGTCAAATTAAAGGATGAACAAACATCCTGTTCAAACTAAATAGACTGTCGATTTAATGGTGAGGAGAAATACGGAGAAATTTCGGGATCCCAAAACGTAAGTGACGGGATAATATCTATGACTTCGTAAACTTTGTCCGTCTGTCAGCACCCTCGAAGGGGTTGAGATATTTTGTTCAAACTTGGTTCCACTGGGTCAAAGTACAGGTCGGAAAAAGAAACATTCAAGCTAATATTTCGAAATTCCGAAATAGGGGTAAGAAAACGCGTTTGACCAGTTTAAATCTACTTTTTTATTCCTGTAGGACCGTTCGGCCGGAATCCGTTAAAAAGGGAATTTCTGTAATGCTTCTAATTTCTTGGTCAAGTGATTTAGGATGTGGTAAAGATGTAAGCGGACATGCTGAATCGATCTTTGTTTTTCTGCTTGATTGGTAGGCAACTGCAGAAGGAATCCGGCAAAAACGGGAAATTTGAGTTCTAATTAATATTTGTGTCCAAGTGTTCTCGTCAATGTAGGGGTACTGAAGTCTGAACCCACATATTTGTTTGTTCTACCAGTAAAACGCGAAATACATTAATTATAATAATTGTTTAAAGTAAATATCCAGATGTTTATGTCAACCTGGGGATAATGAGACTGAGACCATCTCTGCTATCTGATTTATTTTATTTGATTATTACATTTGGCGTTAAGCTTTACCGGGTGAATGGTACGATCACTGTCTGATGTGTACCGGGAAATTTCGGATATAACCGAATCCTCCGATAAAATGTATAAGGTGGTGTATATATAATAAAGAATATGTTTGAAATTTCGGAAACAACCAAATCCTCCGATAAAATGTAGGCTATAAGGTGGTGTATATGTAATAAAGAACATGTTTGATCACTATATTCCATGAGTTTTCAACTATCCTTAAAATTCAATGAGTTTTCAACTATCCTTGATGTTCCGGTCGTACCATTTGCTAGACCCGAATTAAGGACAGAAAGGAATTGTCTAATGAATCTGGTTAAGCAGCTGAAGCAAATAACCTGCCTACTGGAGCTGGTGAAGACCGTAAATATGCAAGGTCCGATAGTCTGGATGCAGAAGCTCAAAAAATATTTTCCGTTGGGATCCCGTCGATTTTTTTTTAGATAAATACAATCTGATTACACGGCAAAGATGCAGGGGCGTAATTTGCTATAGGACCCAGTTTGCCCCCCCCCCCCCCAGCTTGATGTTTGCCCCCCCCCCCCCCAGCTGAAATTTAGCGTCTTCGAAACTAAGATAGGCCCAAAATAACCACAGAACGCATCGCATGCTCGATCACTTCTTGCGAAGAATCCGGAAGCATTCCGTTCGGTCCTTGAGGCGTTTGACCTAATTTTATCGCTTCCTGTGTCGAACGAACGATTCTTTTCGTGTATGAAACGCGTAAAAACGTATCTTCGCACGTCTATGTCAGACGACCGACTAAGTGATTTTTTGGTCATTATTACCCAACCTGAAAAAGCGAAGAAGCTTGACGTCAATCGCGAAGTGGACAGTTTCGCGAATTTGAAGAAGCGTCGTTTCGCCTTGGTCGATTAGTAAAATATATCTTTGTTTCTTTGTTTGTATTACGTTTTTCTTCTTGTAATAAAACTGCTCATTTTCACTTGACTTGGGAAAATCGGCTCCAACTTTGCCCCCCCCCCCCCCCCCCCTAAGATTTTGACGAAATTACGCCCCTGCAAAGATGCCTAGGCATTCCAATGAGCATTTTTTCAGGACAAAGCATAGCACCACAAGTCCTGCTGTTACAAAGCTGTCCAGGTAGTCGCTAGCGCCCCTCCCCTTGAGTAGAGCCACCACTCCATCCACTTCCTTCTGTTGACGTGCTCCGATCCTGACAATGGTGGAAACGGGGCCTCCGAGGAGCGTCTTATTGTAGCAAATGATGTGACGCGATTAGGATGCAGAACTGGTATTCTTAGCTTTCGACCAGAGCGTGCTCAAAATGTTGTGGGTTTGCGGGTTTGTTTGGATATTCACTTGCTTCTGTGGTAAGTTGATATTTATTAACGATCAGAAGTCATTTGCACCTTTTTTTATCTTGATTTTCTGGCCATATTTGTTTCTAAATCTTTTTTAATTCTTTAGCTCTTTTTTATTCTTTTATCATTTCATTTTATTTATCATTTTATTCTTTTATCATTAATGAAAATTGGTTTCTATTATAAGATAGAATTCCCGATCGCAATTCCGTCTGTCGGTCGGTCCGTTTGTCTGTCACACTTTTTCGAGTTAGGGCACTTCCAGGTTTGCTAGGACGATAAACTTGGCAGGCGTATCAGGGACCCGACCAAACTAACTTGGAAATAATCAGTTTCCCGATCCGACTCTCTGGGGAGGGGGGAGTGGAGGGCGGGAGAATCCGGAAAATTGAGTAGTGCGTAACTTTCGAACGGGTTATCGGATTGGAATGAAACTCAAAAACTGAATAGATGGCATATCTCTGATATCCCGTTTTAAGTCCGGATCGGATTCGACAGCTATGGGGGAGTAGGGGGGGGGGCGGAAATCTCGAGAAACGGTTAGAATGGAGGGATCGGAGTAAAACTTGCTGGGAAGAACAAGCACCTGCACTAGACAAATCATTTACACAATTGGACTGGATCCGGACACTTGGGGGGGGGGGGGGGGGTCCGGAATTCCGGTGATAGTGGTCTTAGGGATTTTCACGAAACTTGGCAATCCAGAATATTGAGTCATGCTTAGCTTTGGAACTGGTGATCGGATTCCAGTGAAATTTTATACTTGAACAGAGGACATGTCTCTGGTGATCTTTTTCATGTCCGGACCGGTTCCGACAACTATTTGGGGGGGGGGGGGAGAAAGTGCGTGACCCGCTTAGACTGGAGAGATCGCGATGGAGCCTTATGGGAATGTCAAACGGATGTTCTAGTTAAATCATTTACAGAACCGGATGGGCTCCGGGCACTGTGGGGGGAGTTGGAGAGGGTGGGTCCGGGATTCCGGTGATCGCGAGTTAAGGTACTTCCAGATGTGTTAGGACGATGAAACGTGGCTGGACTATTAGAGATTCGAACAGATTGGCTTAGAAATCACCACTTCCTAAATCCGACTATTCCTCAAAGTACCAATCTTGACAACAAATTAAGAAAAATACTTTTAAGCAACATATACATTTTCATGACCTACGTTAGCCCATTATCATTTTTGCCTCAAGGATTTTGCTTACAAATGAAGTTCTAGCTCCCTTAAAGTGCGCATCTTAACCGAAAAGTGAAAAAAATACTTTTGACCAAACGATATATATTGATGATCCCCAAGGGTCTGTTGTCGTTTTTGCCTCAAGGGTTTTGCTTACAGGTGAATATTTAGCGCCTTTAAAGTGTGCATTATTACAGCCAAGTTCTAATGTAAATTCTTTTTATCAAACGATACATTCTCGTGATTTTCTGGTCGATCATTCTTATCTCTAGGGTTCTGCTTACAGATGATCAGAACAAACCCACGAAAAGGCAAATTATATATTTCGTCCTCTGAACCAGCCTTGCAAGTGCCATATGAGCTTACAGCTCTTATTTTATTTTACTTCGCTTTTGCATTAGGATCGCTATTATCCACAAAATCGCTATTAGTTTTTTCTTTCGGTCGGTCCTTGCCCCGCGCAAACAAACATCGAAAATCCGTCGAATGTGGATCAAATTTGAAATAATTTAAACACAGATCATCGAGTCACGAAATGCCGACATTTTTCACCTACGTCGACTTCTCCGTTGACAACCTGTCGGAACGACGTCGTATTGAACTCCGACCGAGCGACCGACCGAGCGGTACTCATCAAGATCAAACCTCAGACACGAGCAGTTATATTGTTCATAGTTATAACACTCCTGCAAATCGTAAACCTAGACTCTAAGAAATTTTCTCATGTAGGCCTACGGACGGCAAGTGTTTTCTAGCCTACGTAATCAGAAATCTAGCTCGAAAACTTAAAAATTTTCCGTAACGACGAAGTGCAGAAAATCCAGGCAGAATTAATCCGCACATTCGTCAAAGATGCACCAGTGACAGCATTCTCGCTTCGACTCGCTGCAAATGGCAGTCCTTTCGTTCAGATACTGAAATAAGCCTCTTCAAGGGGGCCCATCTCCATTCCTTCACGATAGTACGGAAGCATTTACAGTACAACCCTGAAACGGCGATACGGCATCGTGCATCAACTCCAGAAACCAGAATCCGACACAAAACCAAGACCTTTGGTGAACTAGACCTTTACTTGTCATTTTACGCAAACTAAGACAGCAAACTACATCTGTACCGACATTTTACTTTTACTAAGCCGAGTTTCACTCATGTCTCTCTTCATGTCCCTATTATCTATCAGGACATCTTACGAGGAAATCCGAGATGGACCCTCGGTAAATCCCTACGACTGATATTTGAAAATTATGTCTGGCATGACATTGCTCAGCCTTCAAACTGTTCGTGTTGGTGTCTCTACCAGAGTATCTTCCGGACTTTACAAACGAAATTCTGAAAAGTAGACCAATAAACTAGAGCTTTCTGTTTCTTTTACAAAGCTGAGTTTCACTCAGGTCTCTCTGTGTTCCTTTTCTGTACCAGATGGTCTCCGGGACAAAAGCCGAGATGATCTTCATAAAGTTGCTGTCGTAGGCCTTACGCCTAATGGATGAAATTATGTCAAGCACGACAGTGAATTATATCTTTATTTTTCATTTTATGAAGACGAGTTTCACTCAGCCTCTCTTCTTGTTCCTTTTCTCTATCAGATGGTCTCCCGGACGAAAGCCGAAATTATCCTCATGAAATCCCTGTGATCAACCTTACGCTCCAGAGCCAAAACTATGCAAACAAGACAGTAAACTAGGTCTTTACTTGTCATGGTACGGAGCCGAGTTTCACTGGGCCTCTTTTCGTGTTCTTTGTCTCTTTCAGATCATCTCCCGGACAAAAGCCGAGTTAATCGTCGTCGCTGTCGTAAACCTTAGGCCTAATAGACGAAGTTGTGTCGAGAACGACAGTGAACCAGATCTCTACAACTCGTTTAAAAGCCGAATTTTTTCAGCCTTCAGACCTCTTCGTGTTCTTTTCTCTATCAGAGAATCTCCGGATGAAAGCCGAGATCGATTCTCCGTGTCGTCAACCTACGTGTAATAGGTGAAACTGTGCAAAGCATTCTAGCTAACTAGACCTTTGTTTCTCCTTTTTTCAAAGCTGAATCAAACCTTCAAACCTTTTTTCTCTGTCAGAAGATCTTGCGGACGAAAGTCGAAATGAATCCTCATAAAGTCCCTGTAATCAACCTTACCGCTTGACAGATGAAATTATGACTACTTGTATAACAATTTGTAGTGGAATTCCGTAATGAGGAAAGGGTGACAAACCAGTATGAAATAAGCTTAATTGCTAGTCCAAAGTGAGTGATGAAGACAACTATCGGATCCTCTTTCGTTGCGCTAAAGCGTCGGGGTGGAAAGAAGGACGAACAGATAGAGATCGCTGACGAGGTGTCCGACAAAGACAAGAAGAAATTATTCCCCCCGAGCACCATTCCAAAGTGCCTCGGGGACAAAACAATGATCTGTCGAACACATGGAAGAAATAGCGCTGATCCGAAATGAACGTTTAATTTTTGCAATACTAAAAGGCAAAGAATAGGCCATATAGTTTTTCTCTCGGAGCGACGGGTGGTACAAATTGTTTCCTTTTTTTAGTATGCTTGTCCTTAACCTACGAAAGTTGGACTTTTTTACAAGGGATAAGCTACTTCGGCAACTTAGCTCCAGCTGACAAATGAGGACGACTAATTTTGGCAGTATTTCCATTGCCAGTATTTCCATTTCCATCGCCTTGATTAGCAAAAGATGATCCAGTAACAGAGCTGAAAGCTGTGAGATCAGGAATCGACCACTCCCAGGACTGTATATACACTCCATCGTCTCCACTGTGGTCCCGATTTTACCGACTGAGTCATACAGTTTTACATGCAGGTTTCGTTGGTGAAAATTTGAGTAGAAGCCGCGTTCTTTGGCTGAAACAAAACAGGGATCCTGCCTCAGAACAGGGATCCTGATTCAAGGAAGAAGAAGAAGAAAACCTAAAGAAACTTTCTCGTTTTTCTAGCTAATTTGAACGCCACCTAACTTAGAACGGTGCCGAAGAATATGATGAAAATCAAACCTAGCAAATATTCATACACTGTACTGAGCGGAACAAAACTTTTAGTAAAACGAAGAACAAATTGTACCCACAAACTGTTGTTCTCTTGGTCTGCGCTACTCAGTTTATTCTACACTCTTTCACCGCCAGGTTACGGCGTCCGGCGTTTTTCATTACTTTCATAGCCGTCCGCAGTATTCCACCAGAAGAAAAAAAAAATCAAAAAGAAATAACGAATCTTGCCAGAGGATTTTGATTTCATTATTTATGTCAATAGAAAGCAAAAACACTCGGCTCATAACTGATGTTAGTTCTTAATTTATAATTACCATTCGACTGTCTCAGGAAGCGAAAAACAAAACCAAGATTGCGAGAGAAGCTTCTTTTCTTCTGTTAATAAATAAATAAAATAAAGTTTGGAGAAGTGCTGAAAGAAGCACACGTCTGCTTAAGATTGGGACAGTTCTGTCTTGTCAGTGATAATGCTTCGGGCAGACTACAGTCGATCTTACGATACGTTGCTTCGTCTCTTCCATGTTTCTAGTTGCGGTTTTGCAGATACCATGGTATCTGACACCACGGTCTAGAGTCGTTTGCGGCTACCGTGGTATATGACACCATGGTCAAAAGTGAGTTTTGCAGTTACTGAGTATCTGTCCAGTTACCGTAGTATCTGATATTCGGATACCACGGTCCCGACCGTAGCAACTGACCGTGTATCTGAAAACGTCGTCTCATTTTCATCATCGACAACACAAGAGCACATGTCTTGGTCAAATTAGTGGGAAAGAAAATTGGCACTAGTTGATTGAGTGGTATTACCGTGGTATCAGAATCTTCAAAAACGCAAATTATGTCTTGCCCCACCGATTGGAAATTTTCGAGGGGATACCCACTCCCCGGCATCTGCTGTACACCCGTTCCCGGCACCGGCCGAAATCAGCAGGCACCGGTGCCGACCATAAATTAGGTGATTCATCTTTCAAATGCTTCTAAACGTGCTTATTTTAATGTTGCAACACGTGGCAACCGGTGCCGGCACCGGGCACTTGCTGTGCACTAAAATCGACAGTGGGCAACCCCTCGGAAAGTTTTCTATCAGTCTTAGCTCTCATGGTATTAGTTCTTATCCGTAATCACCATATCGCGTTTTCTCTCCCTATTCCTCTGAAAGGGAATATCGTGCCTCACGTGGCTGTATGGTCTTTTCCTTTCGTGCGGTCTCTATACAGCAACGGCTCACGACATTCTTCGAAGATTGTGATCTAATTAACGATCCAATTTCTGGGATCCCGAACTTGGTTTATGGACAAGCATACTTCAATGCCTGCGAAAGAATTGAAAAATAAATTTGAAAAGCTCATTTTTTTTTATAAATTAGGGGTATGGTTCAAAGATGGGCACATAAAATGGATCTGAAGGTGTAAATTTTTGAACAATGTTCAATAACCTCACCTCATGAATCCTACATTTAACATGACCCCAGAGCCCATGAACATACGATTCATAACATTTGACATACGATTTCAATCTAACTAACAATTTAATTTCTTATATTTTGTAAATTACGGATGTGGTTGGAAGATAAACAGATTAAAGGTATCTGAAGCTCTCAACTTTCTTTCATTTCGGATTATGTGAACCGGAGATGGAAACACACAGTGGGCTTACTAGAGCGCATCAAAGGTGATCGGTTCCCAGAAAGCCGTTTCAATTACAATGTGTACGTGTTACGAATAGTATATTAGAATATTAAATATCACGATTAGCTTTCTTAATAGTTGGAATAATCCGAGCTTTTGTATTATAGAACAAACAACCACATTCTTTCGTGATTTCCCGACATATTGCCGCTTGTCGAGACTCATGTTATCTATACTTTGGTTTAACCTTTTAGAGCTCGCGGATGTTAGTGAATGTGGTTAGCGGAACTTTAAAGGTTGGGGAAAAAATATATTGGTAAAGCAAAAGTGAGATTTGGTCCTTACTTCTGTCATATGTGCGGTCATGAGGATGAAAGCGTAGTTCATTTGATGTGTGAATGTGTGGGAAAAAACACAAGTTCTTTTTCACAAGTTTTTTCCCGCAAGTTCGTATTTCCAACTTGAGCGGCTTTGAGCCTGAAGAGGACCCTTGCCAAGAAAGGCAGAAATATAGCTATAATAAAATTCAGCTTGTATCCGTTTTGCACTATCGAATATGTTCACCGAGAAGTAAGTCATTCGCGCTCCACTTGACCACACGTGTGGCCTCTTTTCCGCCTGAACCGATTGTAATAGGCAACAACGTCAGCTATTGAAGACTAGATATAATCCATGATCCCCCAGCCATGTACATGGAGGAAGTATTGTATGTAAACAAGACACAACAAATTAAACAGTCTGTCAATCATGAACAACTCCGTTATCTTGGTCAGCTTGTCAGCCGCTTCCCTTTGTTTGGCACAGTAGGGGTTGCATGGTCTAGCATGAATGGTAGAAGGAGCGTCATGTTGTTTGTTTGCTAAATGCCACAAAATACGTCCTTCATAAAATCCGATGACGAGTTGCCGCTAGACGCGCTAGAGGAACAATAACAATCACACGTGAGATCGGGGGACAAGTTATCTGACGGGTGAATAAGCGATTAGGCTTTCGCTTCATACCGAGTCGCGCATTAGCCCCGTTGAAAAGTCAGCCAGCACTCGGCACTGAAGTCGGAAGCCAGAAATGACAAACTTGATGACCCTTGACAGGACAGAGTTGGGTAAAGCAAAAAGAGGGGAAGAGCCATTTTAAACAGTTTTAAACATGGTTAGGCCTAAGAGGAATTCAAAATAGCAAAACAAACCTGGATAAACGTACACGAAGAAGTAACGTGCATTGTTTTCTTTACGATAGCGCACCTAGCGGCCAAAAAAGAACTAATCTGAGAGGAATTTTATGAGGGGCGTATGCGCACGTAATACGAGGTGTAGACGATAATATGTGTCTGGGTGGCAATTTGACCCCTAGTAAAATTAAAGTAAAATAAATCAACAAAGCGTTTTAATAATTTCATTATCTCAACAATTCATCTATAACTCGTCGAAAAGTGCGAAGACATAGACAGAGCAGAAGAAAATGGGAAGAAAAATAGAAGAAAAGACTGCAAGGGAATGGAAGGCACAAATACACTAGGACATCGTTATCAAGGACGAAACATTGCAAGTAAATTAGTTTCCAGTCGTGTTTTATGTTTTTTTTTAAACTCTCCATTAGCTGATTTGACAGCTGTTGGTATTCTATTATTTTCACCAGTTACTGAAATGTTGTTATTATGGCTCCAGGAAGGAGGAATACTTTAAACATATAGGATATAAATAAATAAATAGCACGATTACTTTTTTTTGTAGTGGTGTTAGCTGGCATTTTTCAAGGGTACAGTAGGTAAAGACAATCCCGGACATATAGATCCGGAGAGCAGAGTCAGGCAGTTAACGAAGCCTTTTCAGTAATTTAGCAAAAACAAACTTTACTTTTATTATTTATTAATGTACTTTGACTTGTTGTACTTTCTAATGTACTGTACTTTTGACTTTGCACTTGTACTTGACTTGACAAGCTTGGAAACGAAATAGACCAGTACCAGCTATACTCTTAACTCATTATGATTGAAACTCCGGACCGTTGCCGGGGCGCCTCCCGAGGTTGCCGCGACAATGCAGAAGTTGACCAGGCAGAGCCACCGAGTTTGACTTGTTTCACTATTATATAAGATCGAGCATTCTTGGAAGATTCCACTCAGACCGAAAACTAAGGCTGAAACAGCGCAATCATGGTGCCGAAACTAACATCCTATAGCGGTTGAGTGAAGACCTCTCCTCAAAGGTCATTCGATAAGAAGACTCCTTAAAGTTTCACTGAAAAGCCAACTTATTTTTGTGTCATTTAACTGAATACACTGAATTATTTGGATTATGCAAAGGGATTTTTTTTTATTTTCCGATATCTACTCTAGATATGACGTTCGAAATATCTGCAGCCGTCCCCACAACGAAATTCTACTATGAGGTGGGAAATTTTAATCTCAACACAAACGCGGCTTTTCAGTTGGCAATGGTGGGATTAGTGAACATTGCTTAGTACCTGAACAAAAAAAAGTCATAAATATTTCTCGTGAGGCAGAACAAAAATATAAGCGCATAGCGGTACCACAAATCGCACGGAAATTCCACTTTTTGAAAATCGATTATTCTTGCATAGCAGAACAACGAAGTAACGCATATTCAGCGGGTCTTCAAGCCAATTCTAGTGAATAAGTAATGGGTAACGAGATTGTCCTATCCCAGCCCTTTTTCGGTTAGACTTTAAAGAACCTGTCGTACCTATAATGCCAATGAAACCTACTTCCATAGCTGCAGTCATTAATTCTTCAAGAGCTTGGTCACAGTGGGCTCAAAAAGCCGCCTATTCGACAAACAACTGAAAATCCCTAGGGGACGTGAGATTTGATGGGCTTTGTGGCAGCTTGGGGATAATTAGCAGACTGCAATTAGGCGTCAATTAGGGTTCCTGTAACCAGGGGCGTCAAGACTGCGGGGGGGGAGGGGGGACGCCCCCCCCCCCCAATGCTTTCGGCCAGTCGGTAAAAAAGAACCGAGTCGGCGCGAAGCGCCCCGTTTTTTCGTCAAAAGAGCTGACTTTTTTCATGAAAACAGTCGTTTTTTCTGAAAATTGGTCGATTTTTCGTCAAAATAGTCGGTTTTTCTGAAAATCATTGGATTTTTCTGAAAGTCAGTCGATTTTTTTTTCAAAATTTTCAATTTTTGTTGTTGAAAAACGTCTTTTTTCTGCAGAAACAGTCGGTAAAAATTACCAGCCAGTCGGTAAATTCCTCGTCCCCCCCCCCAAACATTTTGGGTAGTGACGCCTCTGCCTGTAACATAATTATACACGTTGTTTTTCTCTAATTGATCTCCTTAATTTAAAGTGACAACATTCAGAATTAGTTGTATCTTGTTCTTTTTCTTTTTTCTACTTTTGCAACTCAAAAAGCCAGGAAGTGAGCGCAGTCTGACCAAGCTCTAACCCGGAGACCCGGATTTCATGTTACATTTTGAACCAGATAACATCACTTCACTAATCGTTGCACTTGCCACGATTCACTATTTTCTGTGTATTATTCTCGAGATTATTCTATGCTCCAACAAGTGTTCGCGTATCATGCTATTGATGCTTAAAACCGGTCATCTGAATTTGCCAAGTTTTTGCAATGGGTCTTGGAAAAGTCTTAAAACGACCAAAGCTTTGGATAATTTGTTAAAAACAGGCTGACAAGCCTGTTAAATGTTGGTTAAGATGGCGGTTCAAATAAACAGACATCTCAGATAGGGAAAAAATACATTTATGAAGCCAAAATAAAACCAAATTGCCCAAATTTCAACTCAAACTTTGTGCCAGGATAACTCTGAAATAGTTGGCTATAAAGATTGTTAATTACCTTCCATTTGGTTGTTTATAAGTAAGTAACAAAACCAGGGTATTGAAACAGTTAGAGAGGTGTTAATAAGCATACCTCTGCTGTATGTCATTGAAATGTACCTGAAACTGTACCTTAACGCCACCGAATTTCATTTAATTATTATTTCCAAAAAACGCTAAGCTAGAAGCATGTTGCTATCTCTTCTGAATACCTTATGTCAAGAACAACTTTTAAAGGCTCTTGCTTCCATTCAGCGGCAGATTGCAATTACGAGTCTGGATCCCTTTTCTGGGTATCTCTATCAATACAAAGAGCCGGTCCCTTATTTAACGACCCATAAAACAACCGCCAAAATGATTTTAGTTTTCGGTTTCTTATGCGTCTGGAAAATGAACGAGAAAGCCTGCGAGGGCGAGTTTTAATCCTTCTATAACGAGCCACCGTAAGATAATAGTTGCGTTTTTGCAGATACCATGGTATCTGTTACCACGGTAACTGGATCTGCAATTAGTCATTTTTGCAGTAACCGTGGTATCTGATAGACGGTTGCTCTGCAAAAACGACAATTACGGAAATTGCACTTTTCGAAGTCAGCCCAAAAGAAAAACTGATATTCAGTGACCAACCTTTTGTGTTCTGTCTTTTACTTACGGCTGCAATTCGCACTCGAGGAAATACGCGCCTTTGAAAATATCCATCCATACCAATAGCCTTTTGTAATGGCTTGCTTTGATGGTTGTCTATATATATTTTTACTTTAGATAGATAGATAGATAGATATTAACACTGAAATCCCTAAAGGGCCATGGTTAATACAAATACGAAAAAAAAAGAACTTCAATGAAAAAAAATCCAAATTAATCCAACAAATAAATTTCAGATAATATAATACAATACACACCCCTTTCTTCCTAACTCACCTTACAAAAAATGTTCTATATGTGCCATGCCCAAACTAACCAACCTTCCCAAATTCTTGATCCCCACAAAATTTCTATCCTTCGAAATAATCTCCGCCCATTCCTCCCTTTCAAAACTCCCCGGATAAATTTCCTGCCTCAACTCTTTTAACTCTTTAAAAAAACATAGAAAATGCAGTAAATCCTCATTTCTATCTCCACACATCGGACAAAAATAGGGACCAACATTCGATCTCACCCTCCCTAAGTACCTCCTCCTATATCCAAGTGGTAAAAAATTTCCCTTTAAATTTTTTTGTTTTTAACTTTCCTTTCGATATGGCCTTTTCCAATCATGGTAATTCTCACGCGAAAGATTAAAAAAGAAAAAATTGTTTTCAACTCCGCGCAATCGCGTTCATTGTTACCTCGCTCATGCGATGATATATGTCTCATTCATTCAGTTTAATTCAAGAGTCTTGTACCAGATGTTCACCAATAAACATATCTGTTTTCTCCATGATATCTACAGTTCTCACCATTTTCCCCAAACAAAAGTTGTCACATTTGCCCCAAACCATACAAAGGTTTTGGCAAATTTATGACTTTGGCCGATGCAGGGATTTTTAGAATCAAACAAACCGCAAGACCATCAGATGCCTGAAGAATTATAACGTTGGGAGCACAGAGGTCAGACATAATCCTACCAAAGTTTTCCTGATTTCGTTATCGGTTACTGGACTATTAATTTCGCTGGATGTTGAGGTAGGCTGAAGAAGGATTATACCACTGATTACCTTAATTCGCAAACTGGATCGAATAGGGTCTATGACGAATGTGTTATGCTGCGCTTCTGGTTGGATGGTCTTCTACTGTCTTGTTCTCTGTTAATGTTGGTTCTGATGGTTGAACCAACAGGATTTGAAATCCCCTTGGTATTTGAATGGTTTGTTCTCCCACTCCCTGCTAAACGAGACTGGAATGTTGCCATGGATCATCCAAGCAAAATTTTCAGATCTAGATGTCCGCAATAAGTAAGATATTCAGAAATAGTCTAACGCAAACGAGAACCACGTGTAACGGCTCTTGATATACGCAGTTAAAGGAGTCATATCATAAGCATTCTAGCACTTGCAACGTCTAGAACCCCCCCCCCCCCCCCCCCACCCAAGACCCAAGATGAAGCCACGACTCGATCTGTACGCTGGGTCATCTAGCGGTGCGGGTTGAAAGCGCCCATCATGGGGAAGATGGAATCATAGTTTGACTTCGGATCTAACAAAATGTTTTTATTGTACCAGGCATATGGAAAAGGTGTAGGAAAATTAAACTAATTATTTGCATTATCGATTTCTTTAAGAGTTAATTCCCGGAAGTCCAAAGAATTAAGGATGTAAACTAGACCACAATAAACAAACGCCGTAAATTATACTAAATCCTCTATAGTGATTTCTTGAAGATTCTGCAACTGAGCTAAATAATATTCAGCTTCCGAGACCCAAAAATGTCAAACTGGTCGATATTTTCTTCTTCTGACATATCTGAATGTCCACATGGTGATATACTTAGTTGTTTTAATCCTCTTACACGCCACTCAATCTTCTCGAAGGTTCTAGTAATCTTGTGACCAGCGGCAGGAGATCAGTGAATAGTTAACTAGCAATGGCGGATTGGGGCTCAGGAGTGAACTGTGTTCAAGTATTTTGTGGATAACTTGGCTACCGTGAGGATTTCGGGGAAAACAAAGGTAACAGTGTGTTCGTAAAAATCCGACCCATCGAAAAACGATGGTGTCTCCCACCTTCTCGGCCCACATGAATCAAAGACTTTAACGAGGTCCATGTCTTCCTTCGGCATGTCGGATCATTACTCATGTCTGAATTGTCTTGGTGTGTCAGTCATGAGCTGATCCCGACACCTGCCTCGCCCGTTACATTATCTTCATCTGCAAAGTTATTTCAGTCCGTGTTGAAGAAAAACTAACGACAACAACTGCCTTCACACGAGGATAACTGGGATCTGACAGAAGTCGGGCGCTTTTTCTCCATCACATGTCTCTTCCAATAAGAAATACGATCCTTCCATTGTCGCCATGTCGTATGGGCCAATAGACTTCAACCCCCGTTTTTCAACAGACCGTTTCCAGACGATTTGTCCCGCCAAGGGTGATTGAGAAAGTGACTGCTAGTTCCCTGATTGCCCGTCCAGATCCAGGAGGTGCTGACTCCTCTGTTATGTACGAGGTTTGTCTTGGACATGACTTCTTCTCGGCAGGGGCGTCCCGATACCTTCCTCACAGGGGGGGGGGGGGGGGGGGGGGGGGGTGCAGCTTCAGAATTTTACCTGAGCTTTTCGAAGTTTTACCGGAATTTTTCAGGTTTTACTGGAAATAACTCCGTAATGACCATCTCTACAGAAACTGTAGAATAGGCCTATTGCTGTGTTCTGACTTCTACAAACAACAGAAAATAGGCTCGGTAAAGTTTTTACCGAGAAGCAGGGGCGTCCCGAGGGGGGGGGGTGCAGCGCCCCCCCCCCCCCCCCCCTACGTTTTGGGCATTCGGTCAAATTTTTGCTGAAGGCGAAAATTCGGTCAAAACGGGCATCACGGCGATGCCGTGATGCCTGTTTTTATAAAATCTCTTGTGCCCACATTTCCAAATTAGGCGATTTAACGTGTTTATTGGTTCCCATTCTTTATCGAATTTGGTAATTAATCCAACTTTTGTTCAGTTCGAGTCTATTTCACCGCATTCAGTATATCCCTACGTAAATTCGCTGATTTAATGTATTTATTTGGTCACATTCGTTAGCGAATTCGGTTGTCCGTATCTGTTCTATCGCATTCCGTCAGTCCACTTCATAATTCGGTCATTAATCAGATTCATTTGGTTCTGATTTGTGACCGAATTCGACAATTCATCCAACTTTTGTTCAGTCCGAGTCCATTTCACCGCATTCGGTACGTCCCCACGTAAATTCGGTGATTTAACGTATTTATTTGGTCTCATTCGTTCGCGAATTCAGTTGTTCACCCGACTTTTCTCAAGTCCGTATCTGTTCTGTCTCATTCGGTCAGTCCACTTCAGAATTCGGTCATTAATCAGATTCATTTGGTTCTGATTTGTGACCGAATTCGACAATTCATCCAACTTTTGTTCAGTCCGAGTCGATTTCACCGCATTCGGTACGTCCCCACGTAAATTCGGTGATTTAACGTATTTATTTGGTCTCATTCGTTAGCGAGTTCGGTTGGTGACCGGACTTTTCTCAAGTCCGTATCTGTTCTATCGCATTCGGGCAATCCATTTCATAACTCGGTCATTAATCAGTTTCATTTGGTTCGTAACCGAATTCGGTAATTCACCTGATTGTTGTTTGGTCCGCATCTGTTACCAGACTTGCCACATTCGGTTGTTCTAGGTGGTTCTCCCAAGAGTTTTATTCCATTCCCAAATTCGGTCATTATACCGCTCCCGATCTGCTCCTTATTTTTCTAGTTAATTTTTCGGTAGTATGCTGGTAGTACGAATTCATTATTTGGTTCACCCCAGTTACTGTAAATGTGCCCAGTTATTATGCTAAGTGGCATTTATTTAGCTCTTGTTCTTTACCATTTAACGATAGCTTCAGCTGGTTTCCATCCATTACTTAACTTACACTACTAATGATTGCAGAACTTTAGGAATAAGCACGTCTCCTGACGTGAAAACTAGCCTATTTTTGTTTGAGGTAAATTCAGAATAAACGCACTTAACACCTATTTAACAATGAATGGACCCTTTTTTCGCCAGGCAGCTCTGTGGTTTAATAGGTAGCCTTGGGATCGCAAAAAGGCACTTTGATCATGAGTATTTCCAAAAAATTTCGCCTGCGGAACATTTAGCAGTCATCACTATTTAGAAGAAGGGTACGTCATTTTGTTGGCGTTTGAGGCTTGGAATATTGAGGTGCTTGAACCACGTTAAAAGCTAGAATTTCCCAGAAATAGGCAGATTCAAAAAATTTTGCCTGCGCCGCTTTAATTTTCCGGGGGTACAGCCGTTCACGACGTTGTCGCTTGGCAGCAACTGCATTTTTTGTCGGCACATTTTCAGGTCCTGTTGGCAAAACCGGACGTCCCCCAAAGGTAAAAGGCTAGTGACGGCGTATCCCTGAAAAACAAAGAAATGGGAGAGCGTGAAAACACGCCAAATTTTCTCTTAGACTTGATTTTGTACATACTATGCAACTTTTTACATTATAGCTTCTTGAAGGCAACTCGCGGTGTTTTAGAAAAAAAAATACAAATTCGGTCAATATCAGGTACCGATTCGGTCAATTTTTACCAGGTTCGCCCCCCCCCCCCCCCCCCCCAATGAAGAAAGGCTCGGGACGTCCCTGCCGAGAAGGCAGCTTATTTTTCATTCTGATACTGAATACTGAAATATTTTGAACACTTCTTAGGGATTTTGTAGTTTTCATAATAACGTTCAGAGCGTGGGCTGCTTGCATGGCAAAACCAAAATTCACTCAGACGCGGAGAATTTGAATTTAAACAAAGGCCTGCCTTTCCAGGGCTAAAGATGCGACATCGGAGAAGTTACGCCTGTAGAAAAGTAGGAATATGATTTTAAATATTTCTTCAACCCAAGCTGACTGCGAATCATATTTGATAGTGGAAAACGGATACGTCAGATGAATTATTAAAGATATATTTCGGCCCTTTTGGCAAGGGTCGTCTTCAGGCTCAAAGCCGTTCAAGTTGGAAAAATGAACCTGTGGGAAAACAAAGCTTGTGGGAAAATGAACTTGTTGGTTTTCCCACAAGTTCGTTTTGCCAACTTGAGTGGCTTTGACCCAGAAGAAGACCATTGCCAAGAAGGGCCGAAAAATAGCTCTAATAAAATTCAGCTGACGGATCTGTTTTGCACTATCAAATAAGAAAATGATTTAGGAAATGTCTTGCAATGAATCTGTTTCTTTTATTTAATTTTTTGGCAATTGCTTACATTTCTGGTTGTTGAATATTTCAAGCGCAGAGGGACAAGCACATAGAGGTATCACAAATCCGAAAGAATAAGTACATTCTATGAAATCGACTATCCCTGGATAACGGAGAAACGAAGTAACGCATTTTATGGGGTTTTCAGGAATATTTAAGTGAATAAGTGATATGTTACTAGACGTGTTGGACCTTAGACCTATTCGGTTAAACTTTAAGACTGTCAGTTAAAACTGAAAAGTTGTCGACCTTCAACCCACCCTACACATTACACAAGTTACCCTACACAAGTTCCGGTAGATTCCTTGAGCAAGATTTTCGGTAGATGCCCTGAGTAAAGTTCCGGTAGGTTCCCTGAGCAAAATTCCGGTAGATTCCCTGAGCAAAATTCCGGTAGATTCCTTGAGCAAAACTCCGGCAAATTCTCTGAGCAAAATTCCGGTAGATCCCCTGAGCAAAATTTCAGTAGATTCCAAAATTCTAGTAGATTCCGTGGGGCAAAGTTCCAGTAAATTCCCGACACAAGTTCCAGTAGATTCCTTGGGCTTGATTTCGGTAGATGGCCTGAGCAAAATTTCGGTAGGTTCCTTGAGCAATAATCCGGTAGACTCCATAAAATCATCAAGTTCAGCTGAATTTGACAACCGGAATTTTTTTCCACAGACCTTCTAGGGGGGTGCAGCACCCCCTCCACCCCCCCCCCCCCCCCCCCTCGGGACGCCCCTGCTTCTCGGACAGTTAACTGAAATCGGTCACGAACTTGCCGGAAGGCCCAAGTACTCTGGTTTAAAGAGACTACGTTTCTGCCTTTCTTGACATAACTATTTGGCGTTGAAAAATTCCCATTTTTGTTTCTGCAACAGAACCTTACGTTATCGACGCAGTCTGTGTCAAACATGGATACAGGCCAATCCCAGGCTAGACTGACCCCCAGTGTGGACTACAAGGAAGAGGTAAGATGTACAATGACTGATGGCTTGGTCATGTCCTTTGGCGCCACACCATCATATTGTGCTAAACAAGCCTTCATAGCCGAAGCAGGGTCTCGCAATAGTGGAGACAGCCTGGAGGTCTTCTGAAGAACTGGTAGGGTCCAACTGGCGCATTTCGCCGCCGTTGGTACTGGTTAAGGATCCCCGGAGACCTGGCTAAGGAACTTGACTGCCGGAGACCATCATCGAAGCCGTATAAGGGAACAAAGCCTGATCCCGCGCCGAAGTAGGGTGTTATGACGTCGGGAACCACCAAACCTCGCAACGCTTCCTGTTTCCGTTTCTAGAGCTACTAAAATCCCAATCTTGCAAAAAGTGCAATGCAATCATCTGCCATAAGAAATTTAATCTTCTGACCTTCTGCTTGGTCACGCTAATCTGCGGCAGATCGAATCTTGAAGTCTGCAAAATTTATGCCTGTTTTTCTGGCTGTGGTTATTCGCCTGTGAAGCAAAGCAGAAAACGCAGATCGAGTACGATACCACTCTACCCGTATTCGGTAATGTGCTGATACGCGAAGTCAAGCTACCCCCCCCCCCCCCCCAACATATTATCCTATATTTTTTTGCGCGAACATTGAGATCGTACAATGGACTTGTTAACCGTTTCAAATATACTTGAAATAATTTTTTGAATTTAGAGGCGGAGGCCCAGAGTCTCGTAGACAATCTAGGACCTTAATGGCAAAACCTCGTTGATAAGAATAGACAAAGCCGGAGACTTGGTCAAGGGATGAGGAAGGGCGCCTTGAGGGGGAAATACTGTAATTAGTTAATTTAAAGACAAAAGTTTTCCTCTGGTGGGATTTGAACCGCAAATTCCGGTTTCCCAGTCGGACCAGGTGATGCTGATCCCGCCCGAGGGGTCTGTTTATCGGTTCCGCTAAAGCAGTTCTAGTCGGTCTGTAGGATGAATGAATGAAGAACAACGAATCAGATTGTAGTTAAGCCAAACAGATCTTCAGATATTTCTTCTTTTCTTGTGTGTCAGAATGCTTGACCAATCGGCTAAGCCCTTGGCACAAACCAACAAACGAGAATCCATCTTCATCACAATCACAGCGAGAATGTCAGCAGCAGGAAGCCTCCACAGATCATTTTTCCTCTCCGAACATCAACCCAAACATTCAAGAAAGAGGCCGGAAATTAGTTCTATTGACATGTCCATCGGTCACCATCGTCCGTTCCTGAAATTCTTCAACGTCCTGCACCCAATGATGATACATCAATATCCTCCGTTTGTCAAACGGCGCTTTTAGGAGATAGACATCAACCTCGTCATTCACCTCACGATCCATCACCGTGACTAATGATACCCTTCAATAGGTCCAAGTGGAAGTCATGAACACTAGCAGCAAGGGGGCTTTTATTTGAAGCATCAGTCACGGATGCTCATGCTCACCTGACGACTTGTTCCTGTTTTTCATCAAATCTGAAGATCGTGAGGATGCATTAAGCTGTGTAGCTCATCTGCCAATTGGTGCGTTTCAGTAGAGTAGAATCATGCTCTTTACAGCATCATCACGTCCCCATGACAAAACGTCCCCTGGCGAAACGTCCCCGTGTCAAAACGTCCCCGTGACAAAACGTCCCCGTGACAAAACGTCCCCATGACAAAACGTCCCCACGGCAAAACGTCCCCGGTTATAGATCTTTTTAAGTTCGCAAGCATAGATTTTTAAGTTCGCCTCGATCTTAAGGTGCATGATCGAGGTAAAACAACTTCAGAGTATGCATTACAGACGTGGGAAAATTCCTTATAAGCAGGAAAGATCGGACATAGGACCGGTTGCTTCATAAATATATTGTTTTCAGATAAAATATGTAGTGTAATATGCCTTGCAATTGACTCGTAACTGATCAGTCCTTGGTTGTTTGAAGCAACATGCACAGTCTGAGGAGCACCAATTAGCTCCTCAGAGAAAGGGGAGCCCGCTTTGGCTCAAAGAGAGTCAAGCAAGGAAAATATAAAAATAAGCGTAGTGCCGTCATGCTAGATAAAAATGGCATGGGAAGCGAGGAAACGAAACGGATGGAACGATTGGTAAGATAGAGACATAGTAAATATAGGTTAGACGGATTTGTTCCTTTGATAAAATCATTTGATAATGTATATCACAAATTAAATATCTAACAAAAGCGAGATCAATGAGTTATATCGCAGCGTAAATTAACACACAAATAAACCAATTATATAAAAGATAAAACGAAAACTTACAAACTAATACATCTTTGCTCTTTCTTTAAGAAATGGCTATAGCGGGAGCAACACTTTGGTTTGTTTCTTGACTATCGGTTAAATGCTGAAGTAGTCAACCCATCGTGGTTTTCAAAAGTTTATATTCCAAGAACATTTTTTGTCTGAACTGATGACGCAATCAGTAATCTCATAGGCCAAGCTATCCCTCAGCAAAAAAAAAAAAAAAATCTATAACCGGGGACGTTTCGCCATGGGGACGTTTCGCCAGGGGACGTTTCGATCGGGGACGTTTCGCCACGGGGACGTTTTGTCACGGGAACGTTTCGTCGGGGACGTTGCGCCAGGGGACGTTTCGAATGGGGACGTTTTGTCGACAACCCATGGAATTTCCTTTTCTGATGTCTACATCGGAGTCGAGGTTTGCATTCCAAGATCCGGGTGTTCCAAAAGCACGCTTTTGTGGGATGTGTTTCAGTTTCTTTAGAATGCTCGAATTTGATGTAACTGACCTCAGTGTAAATGCGCTCTTTATAGTCAACCCATAGTCAAGAACATGGTTTGAGCTTGCAATTCCATACTATCCTGACATACGTTCTAATATGAAGGTGTCCAGAAGGACTTGATTTGTACATCTTCGTTTAGCAAGGTACGTCCAGTTCTTGAACAATTTCGTTTGTTCACAATCATGCCGACGTTCTAAGAATAGTCCAATCCGGATTTTTCCTGTCCGATCTGTCCATCTCAGGTTCACATTCCAGTGCGGATAGATCAAGACGCACTGTACTGTACACTCTGCCGTTTCAGCATAGGCTACGTTTCATATCACTGAACTTGTTACAACGGTAACAATGAGCTATTGTTCTTTCCCTGGAGTGAAGTCGTAATGAAATAGGCTTCGTTCCGGCGCATTCACTATTGTAACGCCGCTATGGTGCTTCAGGGAACTAGAGGTTCTTATCCAGAGAGAAGTTAGCAAGTCCGGAATACAAGCAGCTGAAGAGTATATGGAAGAAGAAGAGATGTGTTATAGAGCTTGTTCCACCCTCATACCATTAGTAACTATTAGTTACTATTTCCGTTCCAACCTCACGAAAAGCTACTACGCTGACTGTTCCAGCCTTCTCGAAATAGTAACTATTTGCTTACCACGCTCGGGAGCGTAGTAACTACGGATCTCTGTCACGTGATTGGTCGGATTCGCCCGTGGCATGATATTCTGCTGGAAAATAGAAAAGTCGTTCCAGCCTTGACGACAGAAAGGCAGAATTTTTGACGTCATGCGTAGTAACTACGGTAAGTAGGATGGAACACGCTCATAATCACGGTTGTTATTTACGTTCCTTCATCTGGTTTTCATGGTGGTAAGGATTTGGTGGCTGTTCGTCTTCTTATGATTGCAACTGGTAATAAACATCAGAAAACGGACCCTTAAAGACAGACGTTGACTAGACGTTGCAATTGCTAGAATGCTTATGATATAACTCTTTTAATGGCGTTGGAGAGTTTCGGATATCTCTTGTTACTTCATCCTTTCGAATATTTTGAAGGTCTTCTTTCATTTTTACTCTCTCTCTCTTGTTCGAAAATAGTTGTGATTGTGATGGGAACGTTTGATGCCTTAGACCTTGTTCACGTCCACAACATGGGGTGTTTTTTTTAAAGCAAAAGACAACGAGGTTAGATTATAATTAAGGTGGTCTGCAATTAGGATTTCACATCCGAAAATACGCATGCGCAATTCGCGTCACTATGGGAAAATCTGCATGTGGTGCGTAAAAATTTTGGAGCCAAGGAGGAAATTCGCATCAGACTGTGAAAATTTAACTGTGTGTCGACGTATTTTCCGAAATCCAAGTTTTGGGGCTTTATAGGTTCAGTTTCATATCATGCTCTTTTATACAGGTGACAAGCTAAAAGCTTAACGCAGGATGTGGTAAGAAATAATAATAACGTTACAAAAATGGTTCAGTTTCCGAATTTACATATTTATCCTTTTTGGGTAGCCAGGTCTACGGTACGGCCATTCTCTACAGTGGCTCCCAACCTTTTCCGTACCGCGTACCAATCAAGGTTCGAAAAGGTTGCGTACCCCTTTTCAGATCGTGAAAAGTACGGTATTTATTATCATCAATGATAAGGCGTACATGTGTAGAAATGTATACAAAATCACTGAGACATTTGAGACTGCTTTGTAGATAAAATTTGGCAGATCTCGGCTCGACGTCATTAACGGCAATATTTTTTACAGTCAGCCTGTTTCTGTGTCTCGTTTTGATATTCTCCATGCCTTCATCAAGCTTCATCGCAAACATTTTCGTTACCTCAGTTCGCAACCTGAATGACAATATCACTTGCAATGTCTTCGATTCTTCTTGGAACAATATTGTTTGGCACAGGAACATATTTTACGCCAGTATGCTAGCTGTTTTGGAATAAACATTATTTCATTGACTTTCACTAGTGCTTGTAATCAAAGGCGCCACACACGGGTTGGCTACCCCTCCCCCCAAAGTGGTCGGTCAGACGGTTATAAAGAAAGGAGTCGCCGCAATTACTCGTAAAAACAGTTTTGTTTTTTGAAAAACAGTCGGTAAAAATACCTTGCCCCCCAAAAACATTTTGGCTAATGATGCCTCTGCTGGTAATATTAGGCTTTTGGCAATAAAAAAAATGACTAGAGCGAGATTTCGAAGCTACAGACTATACCAATTTTGGTACCTTCGCGGACCCCTTGCAAGGGTCTCGTGGTACCCCTTTGGGTACGCGTACCACCGGTTGGGAATCACTACTCTAGAGGAACGCATGAGTCTCAAGGTTGAATCAATCTTGCCATGACGGAATTCCGTTCGCATCATTTGGTACTGAAAAGTTAAAAGCTTTCTTCATATCTTAAGACTTAATCACCACATGCCGCGCACTAAGGTATTTCTGAGGTGTTAAATGGTATCATCATTTTTAATCTGGAACAACTCGGACCCTCCCCGCAATTAAATCCATCATGACCATGCAGAACCGATTTCATTTGGTGCAAATGTAGCTCAACGATTAAGTATACAACATAATTCTGATCTACAAACTTAAAATGGATCTAATGGATTAAAGATTAATTTATGAGTGACGTTAATAGCGACTTCCCGGTCAGTCGAGTATTTAAGATTTTTATCGGAAATGATCCTAAATACGAGATGCAAATTCCATCGCATAGTCGCAACAGGTGGTTCGACCGATTCTGGATTCCATGGGAATCAATTTAGAGATTAAGATCAATGGCCCAAGATGTGTTGTTCGTAGTTACTCAGTTTGCACTTCCATTATGATTTCTCAACGATATTCTCTACCTCATAGCATACATTGGACTAGACACTAAAGTACGAAAAGTCGGGGAGAAACAAGACAAAAGGTTTCGATGGGATCCCAAAAATTTGATATTTGTTAGACTTCTTGATCCAAACAGTCGAATCTTGTAAATTTCAGAATCTTCGCCAGAGCAGACCCCTTTAACATTTTGCTATTTATCCATAGCCCACCGCTTGAATATGTACAAAAAACAATGTCACCGTTTTGGAGTTTTTGGCAGCTGATGGCCAAACAACTAATCAGATGAGAAAACCAAGTTCAGATATAGATTCAGCAAGGATGTTTAGTCCAACATCGCATCCTAATCGACTTCAGAAAGGTCCTTTACTTTGACAAAATTCTCAGTATGTAGCAGCATTCCCTGCAAACTGCATGCAGAGTAAAAGAGCTTGTGACAGGAGAACCTTTCAATCCAAATTTCCGGGTTTTGACAAATTTCCGGGTTTCTGTCAAATTTTGCCAGCTTATCTAAAAAGGAAGTGAACTCCAGAATTCTATTCAGCTCGATTACCAGGTGACCACTCTACCAATTGAGCTACGGAAGGGCTTGTGAAGACAGTTCGCAGACCACCACAACAGTTCAGAGAGAAGCCGGCCGTACGAGGGAACAGTGATCCCACCGAAAGCAAATTCACCTAATCAGTACACATCCCCATATCACCAGGGACCCATAAATTTCCTGTAATGACTCGCCATTCAGGGGGCTTGTCATTTCCTATGCTTCTATGTTGCTATGTTGCCCAAGCCTCACCTAGTTTCCAAAAATTCCGCTTGGGTCGAATCGGCGTTCTTGCTCAGATAGACAAAATCTGTTGGGACTATTCAGCATGCCACCAGGTACCTAAGCTAGGACAAAAGATCCAGGATACTCTTCCATTACAGAGAAATATTCCTAATTAAGCACAACAGCTGCGAAAAATTTTGTCTATCTGGATAGTAGGGTATTTTATCCCCGTGGGTATTTCTCTAACTATCTGACGCTCGGTCAAGAGCGCACCAAAAATCTCTTACTGACAAGCCCCCTGAATGGCGAGTCATTACAGGAAATTTATGGGTCCCTGATATCACGGAGGATAATAGATATTACCTAAAGCGCCGACAATCTGCACATCTATAACATCTGTTACCAATCACGCTTCGCTCGAATCGGATCACCCGTTTGCAACTTAGGCATGTCACAAGATCCCGAACTCTGTCCCTTCCCCACGGATGATCAGATCCCGGAAAAGAGCATTCTAGAGCAGGTCCGTATCCAGGAATCTATTTCGGGGAGGGGGGTTGCCCGAAACAGACCCCCGTGGATATGGCCGTGTTCTAGAGAATTGGTCGAGTCGTTTATAGATTGCCCAGTTTCATCGTAGGCTACTAGCCAGGTACTAGCTTATGGGGTCAATGCCCGAACTAGCAAAAGATGGACTGAGCGACAGACAGTACGATCGCTATATGGCACTTGAGCCGAATGCTGCAATTGCCGTAAAAACTGAAACTGTGTTCTTAGCTATATCGAGTGCTTTAGTCGATTGATATGTTGACAATCAAAACAGATAGGACAATCGCGACTTATTTTTAACTTTTTCTCTTCACTTTGTTGCTTACTATTGCTTTTTGCAGATACCATGGTATCTGTTACCACAGTAACTGGATCTGCAATTAGTCGTTTTTGCAGTTACCGTGGTATCTGATACTACGGTTGCTGTAGAAAAACGACAATTGCCGGATTTGCGCTGCTAGAAATAATCCAAAAAAAAATACAGATATCCACTGACGTCTAGAATGACATAACTTCTTTCCCACCAATTTGACAAAAAGAAGTAGGCTCCTATTGTTAGGAACGATGAAAGTAAGATGAATTTTTCAGATAGAACGATCAGTTACCACGGTACCTTGCAAGATACCTCGGTAACTGCGAAAACGCCTTTGACCGTGGTATCAGATGCCACGGTAACTGCGAAAACGACTTTAGACAGTAGTATCAGATACCGTGGTATCTGCAAAAAAACAACTATTATTATCTACTCCTAAATACGCAGTGCTGCTAATGACGGGTTATACACAAAATCAATTCGTTTTGTTTTACACGTGATGGCCTTATGTTTAAAGTTTAACCGAAAAGGGCTGAGATAGGACAATCTAATTACCCATCACTTATTCACTTAAATACGCTTGAAGACCCGATAAAAATGCGTTACTTTGTTGCTCCGCTATTCACGAATAGTAGGTTTTCGAATAGTGGAATTTTCCTGTCAGATTTCTGGTACCTCTCTGCGCTTTTACCTGTGTTGTATGCTTGGCGAAAAAGAATTACTGAAAATTTGTGTTCAGGCACTCAGCATTCCTCACAAAGCTCACCGCGCCCTGACTACTAAAAAGCCTCGTTATGTGTTGAGATTCAAATTTTCCGCGTCATAGTAGAATTTGTGTTGTAGCGATGAGATATTCTGAACGTCACTACTAGAGCACGTAGTGAAAAATAAAAAAATCCCTTAGCAGAATCGAAATAATTCAATGTATTCAATCAACTGAAACCAAAATAAGTTGGCTTCTCAGTTAAACTTTTAAATAAACATATGACTCAACTTTCCAGAACAGATTGGAAGGTAGCAACAAGTTAAAGCTGGAATAATAAATAAAATGATACTTTCAAATTATCGTCGCCCGGTCAGCAGGAGTGGCTCCCGTTAAAAGTTACGGCTTCGCTGCCTGCTGGAGTTTTGGGAATTTGAATATCTGATTTTTCAAACTGATAACACATTCGATTTTATTTCGTTACGGTCCCCCACGCCAGTATGTCCCGTCGTTCCTCCATAGGGGTCTGGTCAGAATTGTGATGCGTGGTCGTGACGTATTCCAAGGAGAGCGACAACTTGTGTTGTAGCCCTTTTTGGAGTTTTATATATAGGCGTATTCTCGCCGTTCCCCGAGGGGAATCGAAGGGAACGGCGAGAATAGAGGGAGTCACTCCACGCGGACTCCGCACACAGAAACAGCGAGAACACGGGAAATGCTTCCAAAATGGATTTTGTTCCAAAAAAAAATATGAATTTGACGAAATTAGTCTGAATCCAATTTATGTTTGGTTTTGGTTATTACATTGCACCAACACCACCAAAAATTGATTCTCCTCCGAATCTGAAACGGAGTCCTTTTTGATGATGGTGATGATAATCGGAGCATTCCCCGTCCGTGGGGACTCGCGAGAATACCGGGAGTGAGTCCCCGGAACAAACAAAAACGCGGGGACTCCTCAAGTGGAGTCCTCGGGGAACGGCGAGAATACGCCTTATGACGGATTTATGGGGTCATAAATCGATACTTCATTAGTTGGATCATTCGGTGCCAACAATCATAACAGGGCAATGTAAATGCGTAGCTTTCCACTTTAAAACAGCGTTAGGAAACGTGACAGGGACTCGCTCCGCTCGGCTACTTTTTAAATTATTTAAGTACAGACATCATAAAACGTGTTTACTCGAGAAAACCGAAGAATCAACAAAGTATCGATTTATGGCCCCCAAAAACAACAACAGTTTTATACGAAGAAACGACATTGGATTATTTCAGATGCAAACAAGAGACTTGTACCAGATGTGTGGCACGTTCGGATGCTCGTTTCTGGTTCCGGATCCCGGTTTCTATTTTTTTTTTTAATTCCCTGTTCTCGTCCATAGAACAGGTTTTCTTCTTGGCTGAGTGATCGGAACTCGTCGGATAATGCCCAAATCGAGGTTGAACAGATATTACGTAAATGGAATGATAAACTAGGGACTTTTACCGTGCCAAATAAACAGACCCAAATGTTTTAATTGAATTCAGAAGTTTAAGACTTCAATGTCGGAGCATCGTGGACAAACCAGGACCCGTAGGCTAAACCCCTGCTGAGTAGCACTTTTATCTTTCAGTTCACTACTTATTGTCGAGGCTGGATTTTCAGATCCTCGGATCTGACATCAGCCTTTTTCCGGATTATTTGGCAAAAATTAAACGTGGTCGCTTACATAACGATGAAAGACGATATTTTTCAACTGTTTAATTACATGGGGTCTGGCGCAATTTTTGTTGGCGCCTTAGGCGTCTGTTGTATGGCCGTCAATAAATAATTATCAGTATTATCAAGAACAAATAGTCAGATAGAACTTATGTCTTTAGTCGCATGCAGCGACTATGAAAACCCCGACAAAATTGAGCGGACCTAGAGGTATTTACTCTAGCTTTGAGCTGATGTACTCCTCTTCGGTCTTCCTTCACCGCAGTATTGCCAGATGCTTGACACACGATCGCGCAGCAAGAGAAGCAAAAATGCGCCTTCGGCTCATTTTCGCTAAAAAAAAAAATTTACGAAATCGGATGGGGGGGGGGGCCCATGTTGTCGACCAGTCGGTAAAAAAACGAGTTGGCGAAAAGCGCTGCAATTCTTCTTGAAAATAGTAGATTTTTCATTAAACAGTAGATATTATCAAAATATTAAAACGAAAAACATTTCTGAAATTTTAATTTGGTGTAAGTTATGAGCTTACTTTTGAGTTACGACTTTTTGTGTAAAAGCAGTCGATGTTGAATCTTCGAAACAATCATTTGTCTTAGAAACGGTCGCTAAAAATGATCAAGCAATCAAGCAGTCGATAAATACCCCTCCCCCCCTCTCCCCGTATATTCTTGGATAATAATGCCTCTAGTTCTGGGATGAGCAAAACATAAGAAAAGTTAATGATCTTTATGAGAAAAAAGCAGTAAGGATAATCGAAAAAAAACGATTTTTTTTTCTCAAGACGATTTAAAAAAAGGTTTTTCTCAAAACGATTGAAAGAAAAGATTTTTTCTAAAAAAAACACGTTCCAGATATGCATGAACCTGACAAGCCCAACAACTTAGCAGCGAATACACTCTCGTATCGAAATATCGTGCTCGCTGGCTTTCAAGACATGGATCAGTAAAGAGGGTCAATTCCGAACCAGCAAGCATCAATTATCAATGTTCCCAAGGACCCAAACGACAATTTTGACATTTCAGTGAATATTTTGAGTCCCCCGCAACCCTCAAGATCTGGAATCTGGATATAAAATCACTGTGTGGCTCTTACAAATCCTGATCTGGTTTTCAATTTCTAAGGGATATGGAGAGCAAAATGCGCCCAATTTGCGCCGATATTTGGGGAAAATACGCAAATTTGGCGCAATGCGCACACTTGAAAAGTTCGAAGCGCAGCCGCCTCTAAACAGCGCCCAAATTGGCAACACTGCTTCACCGTTGCTTATCGCAAAAGAAATATTGAAGGAGGACAGCAGGAGGCGTACTCCGCGCGCCGACCCGCTCTGGAGCGCGTCCATAGAACCAATCAGCTTTGACTGTTAGATTTCATCTTCAGCGACTTAACAGCGATATAGCTATTTGTAGAGGTAACGAAACGTGATGTGGCGCGAAGCCCGTAACCTCCGCTCGTTTGCGTCGGGAGTCGGCCGTCTTTTACTCGACTCAGCATGTTTGTAGAGGAAGACAGCAGTTCTATCTCGTTATTTGTTCTTGGTATTATGCTCATCTGTTTCGTATTTAATGACAGAAGCACTATAAATGCGATGAACCTGATTCACTGATCAAACTGGCGTTTAACCTCAAGTTTATTTCATTGTTGACACGAGACAAGGAAACATGTAATAATAATAAGCTATTAGGTCCCCCGACGTTTTGGGCATTCGGTCAAATTTTTGCCGAAGCCGAAAATTGCAGTCGAAACGGGCACGTGGCGAAGCCTTGATGCCCGTTTTATAAAATCTTTTACCCCACATTTCCAAATTGGCTGATTTAACGTGTTTATTGGTTCCCATTCTTTGTCGAATTTGGTAATTCATCCAACTTTTGTTCCGTCCGCAAGGATTTCACCGCGTTCGGTCAGTCCCTTCGTAAATTCGGTGATTTAACGTTTTTATTTGGTCTCATTCGTTACCGAATTCGAAAATTCACCGGACTTTTCTTAAGTCCGTATCTGTCCTATCGCATCCGTCAGTCCATTTCCTAATTCGGTGATTAATCAGATTTCTTTGGTTCTGATTCGTTACCGATTCCGGTAAGTCACCGGATTTTTGTTTAATCCGTATCTGTTACTAGACTTGCCATCGGTTGTTTTAGGTGGTCCTAACAAGAGTTTTATTCCATTACGAATTTCGGTTGTTATACCGCTCCTGATCTGTTCCTTATTTTTTTTATTTAGTTTTCGGTAGTGCGAATTTTTAGTTAGTTTTTCGATAGTACGAATTGATTATTCACCCAATTACTGAGTTCGGTGGTTTGGCGGCATTTATTTATGCAGCGTTTACAAGTACAGGAAAACTTGAACAGAATCCGATCTTGGTGACAGGATTATGTTTACACGTAGAGTGAAAAAAAGAAATTCTTCAAACCAGAAAATCTGACAAAACTAAACTCACTAGCCAATAAAAAAATGTTTTGAGAGCATTTATGACATCAGTACTGATGATTGCTGCTCTTCAAAACTAGTTAGACATTTTTTAGTACTTTTTACCAGCGCCGCCGACAAGATTCCTTTCAAGTAGACCGGAATTCCTTTCATCATGAAAGGATTCCCGTCCCGCTAGACTTTTTTTCTAGTCGTCTTCACGAACGGAATCCTTTCGAGTCGACCGGAATTCCTTTCTACTCCACGGGATTTCTTGTCCGTGTAAACGCTACATTAGCTCTCGTTCTTTACCATTTAACGGTGGCTCTAACTGGTTGCCATACATGACTTAACTCTTACTTCTACTGATTGCACTTCTTGAGGAATAAGCACGTCTCGTGAGGTGAAACTAGCCTACTTTCGTTTGATGTAAATTCACAATAAATTTACTTTTTATATACCTTGCTTGGTTGGCCCCTTTTTCTTCGCCAGGCAGCTCTAAGGCTTAATAGGTAGTCTTGGGACCGCAAAAAGGCATTTTGGTCATCAGTGTTTCGAAAAAATGTCATTGTTTCATTGTTGCGTCGTTAGGGCTTATAATATACAGTATGAAATTCGGGTTTCCGAGTTTTAGAATGTATGGACCGATTACGGAAGTGGGTTGTCTTACTATTATAGGGAAGACTGGTCCTTTAAGCTACGTTTACACTTTGACAAAGGAATTGAAAGTGCAGTTGTTCGGGCACGTAAAAACTTTTAAAGCATTTTCAACTAGGTTTTCGGATCCCGTTGCAATTTTGGAACCCTCTGCATGTTACTTTATACAATTCGTCGAAATTGGTTTTACTAGATGGATACAGGTTTTTATTAGCAGCAGTTTGCTTAGAATTTTGTTATCATGTAAATTGTCATGCGAAGAAAACACGTTAGTCTTGTTGTATCGTTCAGATCTGCTAAATATGCAGATAATTATCATAGCAATTTGAACAGAGACCACTAAAAAAGAATAAAGGAAATTCTGCGTTAGATTTGTGAGATGCATGTTTTCATCTGTGAGCAGAAAGTAAAGTACGGTACTATACTGAGCTATACGGCCGAAAGCGACGATCATACACTGTAAAACAAAATCTTGCAGTATTTGCTACTGGGATTAATATTGTCTCTACTGAGATAAGATTATTTCTCAATCGGATTAATCTTATCCGAGTAGAGATAAGATTAATCCCAGTAGCAAATACTGCAGTTAACTTTAATCCTTTCTCGGAGGAACTTTTTACGGTGTAACAGAAAAGAATTTTCGGTACAAATAGGGTGTTTCAATCCCCACTAACGTTAAATTTACACTTTAGTGCTAGTTAGCAATATAACATGCTATTAAAATGTCTTCGGATCGAAACGTCTTTTGAAAATTTGTTGAAAAGAATGATTTATTGGTCGTGCTGATTATCATGAAAGTCATCCGCCCAGTGGAATATCACGTTTTATGGTGTGCTAAAGGCTTTTTAGTGCTTAAACTGAAAGCGCAAGTAGCTGGGCCCCTTTCACATTGAACACATTTGCACATTGCACAAGAAGTCCCTGGATGACTTGCCTTATTCCAGTCCAGCGCTCCAAAAGGACTTCAGTTCAGTTCAGTTTTTATTAAATTCCGAATAAATGAACAGAATAAGCTTCCACCCCTACAAAGCTCCATGGCCCGTTCCATAGGGGTTAATACCAAAATAATCAACAAATAAACGAGTCTCTCAACGAGTCTTTCAATAAAATAAAGAAAGAAGAATTAAAGAATTTGTTTTATTTTTAATACATAGATGGCACTTTACACAAGGGACTTGTACAGTGACCAATAAACCATAAACGGTTTTTTCGAATACAATTTAGAAGTCTAGGACTCCATTGTCGAAGCCACGTAGACATACCAGGACCCACAAGACGGGGTCTCATGGAGAAAACCAAATATATGATTTTAATGGGGAAGACGCCCTTGAGATGGAAAATTGTATAATTAGTGAACTGATAGACAAAAATGCTCCTCAGCGGCTGAGCGGCTGAGGAGCATTTTTGTCTATCAGTTCACAAATTATACAGTTTTAATTTTACTTACCGAACTGACTGGACTAGTTTCTGAAAGTTCACCATTGTCGTTATCAACACTTGCGACAAAAGGGCTAGTAAAGTTTGAGTCCAGAAGGTAATGCGCAGAGAATATAAGTAAGTAAGTAAGTAATTTATTTATGACCCGCCATTTTGAAAAGGCGGAGTAAATGACGAAAGTAAAGAAAATAAACAAAACACATATATACACACAGAAAAAGACACTTAATTTTTAATCTTCGGTCAGGAAGCAGTGGACGACATCGTGTGCTGGTTGGGCCTTGTTGTCCATGAGTTTTGAAAGTGATGACGAAACATCCAAAAGGGTAACACTTGCATCTTGAATTTTGAATTTCTCCGTCAATGTATGGTTATGACATAATTTCGACAAGTGGAGCAGGTGCTTTGCATATTTAAAATAACATGATCTCATCTTTTTAATCTCCTTCTTTCGCAGAACATGAGTGACGCCAGAACGAAATAGAATAGAAGGAGCGCAGAAGGTGCTGTACAAATTTCCCAAAGCTTTACGATTATAGCGCCCCCGGTTGGGGACGATGCGCCCATAGGCGCTACGGATCGACTTGTAAACTTCTTGAACAACCGATGAGCAAAATTTTGACAATGAAGATTTGAATGTTATGCCGAGCCACCGTAGAGAGTCTGTTGATTTGACGATGAACGATCCAAGAGATATAGAAGCTTTAGATGCACTCGAACAATTTGACGAAGGGTTGAAATGCAGGTACTCACATTTTGAAAGGTTAACTTCAAGGCCAATTTTCAGAAGTTCTGACGACAGCTTACTTACATTTTTTGTGAGTGTGGATCGGCTACGGCTTACTAAGAGCAAGTCGTCCGCGTAGGCTATGTAGCTGAAGGCATAGTCTTTATAGAAGTAAGCAGGAAGCAAAGAATCGAGACAAGAAGATATGGCCGATTTGAAGATGTAGGGAGATAAGACTCCCCCTTGGCGAACACCAGTCCGGACAGAAATAATCTCTGACAAGCTACCTTGCCATTTGAACCTTACTGAAGAATGACCATACCAAAATTTTAACAGATAGACGACAGACAGATTCACGCCAGAAGTAATGAGAGAAAATAGGGCCTGAGAATGCGTTATATTGTCAAAAGCACCAGCTATATCTATAGAACATATATGTATAGAAGACTTGTCGCGGGTAGCCTGTTTCATCATTTTTGTCAATATGTGATGAGCGTGCGCACAACTGGCGCTCGAACGGAATCCAAACTGCATTGAACCAAAGCTACATTTTTCAACTAGTTCTGGAAGAAGGACGTATTCCAGGATTTTGCTTATGGTACAAGAAACTGTAATTGGCCGATAGCTTTTGCAAAGGTCCGCGTCTTTCCCTCGTTTAATCACCGATGTCATAGTACCCATGAGGAAACTATTCGGAACCAAACCCTGGCATAAACAAATTTGAAATAGCAGCTGAAGGTGTTGTGTTAAAGCTGGACACTCAATTTTGAAAAAATCGGCACTAAGGCCATCAGAATCTGTAGAACCAGTTCTTCTTAATTTTCGGAAAGCAATTTCGATGGAAGAACAAGTAACGGGAAGAACAGAAGGTTGAAATATTTTCCTTGGTAGGTATTTAAGAAGTAAATTTTCAAAGTGCTGCTGAATCTGGTTTTTGCAACCACTGAATAGACCACGGTAGTGGTTGGTCCAGTCAGCCATAGTTAGCGCGGAAGGAGGTACAGCTATCTTTCACATTCTACTCCAAAGATGGTGCAAGGATTCCAATTGCGCGTATGGAATGGATTGAGGCTAAATACGTCGAAAATGTATTTGAGAATCCCCAAAATGTATGCGAGAGTCCCTTAAATGTATTCGAGGAATCGACGAAAAGTTTTCGAGATTTAGGTCTTGGAGAAACTACAAAAAGTATTCGAGAAAAGATAAAAAGTTTTCGAGAATTTAACTGAAATAAGGAACTCGAGAATGACCCAAATGTATTTTGAGGATGAAAAACACATTCGAGAATTTAAAAAATAAAAATCCTCGAATACATTTTTGTCATTCTCGAATACAATTATGTCATTCTTGAATACCTAATTTCAATTTAAATATCAAATACTTTTAAAACATTCTCATATACTCATATCTTTTCTCAAATTTTTTTTTATAGTTTCTCGAAGACTTTTTATCGGTTGTCGAATACAAACACCGATTCCTCGAATACATTTGAGCTATTCTCAAATACATTTTCGACGTATCTAGCCTCAGGGAAGCAGATTGAAGATTTTACTGGCATTAGTCGGTACAATAGTCAACAAAGAAGGCATCCAAATTACGCTGTTCGTTTGCTGATTTCACGAAAGCCAGACGAAAATCAAATCAAATGGGTAGCCTCAGATTTGCATGTAAAACGATAGGGTTAATAGGTTTTCGGTTCTACTGTTTGGTTTTGTCTGGATTTTTATAACGTGAATCACATTGATGTGGTGGGTCAGGTGGCTGACCTTCACGATGTTTTGTTAAGCTGAACAGTTTGCTAAGCCCCTGATTGGTAAGGTTAAATCCTGTCAGTTTGGGAAATATTATGGCGAAACCCAGCTAGACCGCTCCAACTCCATAAACTGTGGAAATTGAAGTCTCTATTAAAACCTGGAAAGGGTGATTCGCAAAATCACCACGATGTTTTTGTCCACTCTCACAATGCCCACGCTGAGAATGCCCAAGATCGAAATGCCCAGCGACTCAAAATGCCCACAAGTAAGGTTAGAGACCCCGAAATCGAAATCGTCCAAACTGCCGACGACTTAAACTGCCCACAGGGAGGCGAAAATAATCCTGGGACAACGGAAAACGAGATTATAAGGGACAGGAGATCCACGGAAAAGGTATTGAAAAAAAACTGTTGAACAGTTCAGAATTATTTTCGCGAAAGCACAGAAAAGACGTCATCTGAGATGTTGTTTGTTATCTGAGATTGTTTTTTGTTTTGTTTTTCTGCAGATGGCTTAAAAGCTTTCAAATACAGATATTGATATTTCAAATACAAAAAATTGTTCCAACACAGAAAGCAACACGTGGCAGAATTATGGCATTATGTTATAACTGAGATTATACCAGTTTAACATATGCCTGCGATTACGCCATTCTGATACTCGGTTTACTTCATCCGTTGCTCACTCACAACTAATTCCAGTTTACTACCGAGTGAACACCTCAAACAATTTAATCGTGGGCATTCTGAACCGTGGGCATTTTGAGGCGCGGGGACTTTCAACCGTGGGCATTTTGACCAGTGGTCATTTTTAGTCGTGGGCATTATGACTGTTAGTCGCTGGAAGTTCTAGGATACTCCTCATCCAATCTTCAGCTTGTGACATGATATCTACTGCACAGCAACACGTTTGGACCAGAAATAAAAATACAACTGAAATGTGACACTCAAAATACTCGCAAGCATGAACTTATTGCATGATGATATATTTAAAACTTTCCTACATATTCATGATAATCTTTAAAGGACCCCTGTTGCTTATTCTGCCTTTCATAATATACTTAGCTCCCATATTGAATTATAAGCTTCTAAAATCCCCACCTTTCTCCTTTGTCGTTACGTAACTACGATTTTTTAGCGCTTTTTCGGCCTTGACGAATTTCCCATCACCCAACGAAAAGTTTGCCGGAATTTTCAGCATTCGCTGAAAACTCTTTCACAGATAAGGATGTGATAATCTTCTCTTTATTACTTCTTTTATTTGCTTAGTTTTCTCACTTTTTAACCAAGGCATGTTCAGGTTTTCACATGTTTTGCGCCCAGCCGCCGCGTCGGAGAGCAGCATGGCTGGATATAATCGACAAGCGCTAACAAGAGAATCGCTAGTCTTAGGTGGAAAGTAATAGTATTTTCAAAAACGTTTTCTCTGATTCAATTCATAGGGAAAAGATCGTTTCTAGTAAGAGTTGTGCTTTAACTGATGGTTCGTCGTGAGGTATTTAGGAATCCCGGTGTCGCCGAACTGTATGCAGGTGGCAAGCAAAGGATCACAACCCCTTTAAGAAATCGCATTTGATGCAACAGTTCCGAGGTGAAGGAATGGCTTAGCTGCGTGACCTCGACGTGACCTCGTGACCTCGACCTCGACTGCGATGCTCAATTTTGTTTGTCGCAGACCGAAGATAACACAGAAGGGCACCGAGAAATAACGCTCATGATATAATGTCTCGCAGACGTGGCAAACACTCTCAAACACAAAACTTTTGACACACTTTAAGGGTATTCAAGTATTTACGTTTCACAATTCTTGCTATTCATTCAGTGACATATCGCATTATCATAACGTAAAGTTACGTCAATAATGGAGCTGGCAATATTCTAAATACAAGCAGTGTCATCTTCCTGCTTTGTTAAAAAGAACTGACACTAACAATGGAACCCAGATTAGTGTGGCCAACCAAGCTGAAAATCTCTACCAAAATATGACCAAATATCAAATAATTCAAAATAAGAGTGATCTAGCGTGACTTCCAAGGACAGCCAATGCATCTATTTCGGCTAGATGAATATATTTGTATGTCCACTTCTTTATAATAGAAATAAAACCAGAAATAAACCAGAGTAAACCAACAACAAAAAAATTGGGAAAACAATGTGGATTAGAATAAAATACTCTGCTCCAAACAAACGGGAAGACCGTGGTGCGGAGAGGACGCTACGACCTACAGCTTTCTATGCAGCTTGTCAAGTTCAGTAAGTTATATTTTTGACCAAAAATTTATTGATGATTTTATGATCTTTGTGTCTTGCATTCGCAGATCTTGCACACCTCTTCTTGTAGTGCAAACCAACGATCAGGATTTCCCGGCCGCATTTTTTCCACTTTCATCACCAAGTTGAAAAAATCTCAACTTTTGCATATGAAGTTGATGACGGTGCCGAAAATTCTGGCAGGAGTTCCAGTCCGCATGCATAAGACCCTAATTATCCGTCCAAGGCATTATCTGGAAATATTTCACAACTGACAGGAATCTTACAATAAAACCATTCTTTTCTTCCAGGTGTGTGTTCTCTTGGTATCGACAGCTACACAGTGAGTATTCAAAGGATAACAACAGGTGAAACCGTTCGGCTCGAATGTCAGATACGCGGCTCTCTTGGAAGCACAGATGACGAAGAAGCAGAAGAAAATGTAGAAAGTGGACTGCCACTGATATGGATCAAGTACGATGTAGAAGGTATGACAACCGTACCGAATAAGATTAGAGCAATAATAGACAAAAAAATACTAATTGTACACTAGCATGATTTACGTACATCAATAGAATATATTCTTTCTGAATGATGTAAACTGATTCCCCCGGTTCTTTCTTATGATCTTTTTATTCACCGAAACAATTTAATGTCTAGGATAAAGACTGTTGATTTAATTTACTTACAGTTTCTTGAGTTCGCTGAGTTTAAAATACAATTGAAAGGACGTTTGTTGAATAAATATGATTTTTAGTTTACTCGGTTGTTTCCTTTTTTGGTTGTTGGTTTGTGTTCTCTGCACCAATTTTGGTTAGTTCATGTTGCGACTTGGATGTTATATAGATATAGTGTTTGTAGTTCAGATACGACCACCCCCTAGGACAGATCAGTGCTTTCTGGGGTGGCCCTCATGTAGTTTGTATGATTATTCCGTTCATTAAACTCTCTCTCTCTATACTCCTCGTATTTTGTGGGTAATAAATAAATCTTGCGCAGTAATACTTCTGCTACTTCTTTCTGTTTATAATAATAATATTGTATTTAAAGCCTTAGGGCCATTTACATACAACAAAACAAAAAACTTCATAATTACTTCTAATATCGCACTACATATGCTAAACTGCACTCGCCCGGTCAACTTTTACTTTAATACTTTGCAACACAAATCTACATAATGCACTAATTGCTCCTGGAGATGTGCTCTTCAGTATATCAGGAAACAGTACATGGAGCAGTTCGACGAGGATTTAGTGGGTATTGGGTAAATGTACTTATTAGTTTATCAGTCATATTAGGCAATACACTAAGCCAGGTAAGGCAATAAATTCGCTAAGAGGGCGCACAAGGTCCTTTTCCCTCAGCATGCCTCGTGCCACTCATGCCAGTCAGTCAGTGCGACCAAAGATCGTGTATCTCTGAGAGCGCATATATCGTTTGCGTATCACATTACTGATTTAGACAAAGAACAGCTTACTGTGTGATAATCGCAAGAATATAATAGTAAAGTAGGCCCCCTTCTTCACGCTATTGATTTTACTTTCAAAAGAGGAATGGATGTCAGTACTCCCTACACTGTAAAAAGTTTTTCCGTATAAAGATTAAACTTAACTGCAGTATTTGCTACTCGGATTATCCTTATCTCTACGCGACAAGATTAATACCAAATAGAGATAAGATGAATCCTAGTAGCAAATACTGCAGTTAACTTTAATCTAACGGAGAAACTTTTTACAGTGTAAGCTCAAGCTGACCGGGAAACGGATGTTCAAACAATGGATAACTAGTGCGCAAGCGCTCAAACGTGGAGTGTGACATTATTCACTGGGCAATCAGGGCCCCTTTGCCCCTGAACCGGGTGGGTGTGGGGGTGGGACCACCACAAGGCACACCCGATGAAAAATGTGTGGCCTGCGTAGTTATATGATAGTTGTACGAAAAAGTTGCATGTATTGATATGATGATGATGAGGATGATGAAATTTTATTTACGCACTTATGTATAGTAAAGAATACTATCATTCAACGTACCTCAGACTGGGCCAATCTTAAGCAGTAGTATCCACTATCCAGTACAGTGCTTCCACTCCTCCCGATTTCTCGGGAGATCTCCCGAGTTTTTTGGACATCTCCCGACAAAAAGTTTCTCCCGATAATCTCCTGATTTTCGTAATCTTGTCAAAATTACAATAAGGTCACAATTCTTGGATTTCACAGTCGAGTTTATACCAAAATCTCTTTATTTAAGCGGAGAAATGGCCGAGTTGCGAAATTTTCGCCTGCGGCGCATGGTTGCAACATTATTTAAAAAATAATCAGACAGAAACCTTTCTTTGTAAGCACTGAGAGAAGATGGCCGAGTAAAATTTTGGTCACTGCCTTTTTATTATGTATCCCAAAAGATGAGAGACCTTGAATGCTTCCCAAAACTTCGCCTGCGGTGCCTTTCATAGTTTTCTTCATTTGCTGGAAGGGCACGTCCGGAGTAAGACATAGTCCATGTAGTCGCTTCATTTTTGCAATAAAAAAATTTGAAATAACTCAGTTTGTAAGTTTCAAGGATTCGGTAGAATTTCTGGCAGATTCGTGAAATTTTGTTGGCTCCCCCCTCTCCAAAAGGAAATGAACTTGCTACGCCCCTGATGACTAAGATGTCTAATGGACGCTTTTGACAACTAAGGGCTCAAAGGTCTTTATCAGAAGCCCTGGGAAGCTTAAAGAGTTTATATCGGTACGCCACAATTTAAACTAAATAGATGGACAGCATCTCTAATTTCAGTCTGTTGACTGTCCCCAGGGTGTAAACGGTCGGGTTACCAAAGATTTTCAGTTTCCTCACCGACGAACGTACCCATTTCATAAGCCTACGCAGAAAATTCGACTAATTTTCAGTCGAGAAAGCCCCACTGTTTCTCAAAATTGCAATGTTCGGGACCCCAGCTCTTATGGAAACGCAAAAAAAAAAAAATTAGGTAGACCTTAAAGCACCGAGGAACCTTTAAAGTGTCCTTTAAATTTAGAGGTGCAAACGGAAATATCAGACTTGCTATCAAACCGGTTATATGTGTAGCATTTGCGCATTGAAATCATAAGTATGATGAATAAAATTAATATTTTTACGTGCTTATTCAATGTCTTTTTTGTAACAAAGCTAACCATAAAATTGCTTTTTAAGCCATAACCACTTTTTTTGAAACTCCCGAATTTTTCACCGATTTCTTAAAAACGTCTCCCGATAATCCCGATTTTTTCGGAGCGGTTACTGATTTTCAGAAAAAGAAAGTGGAAGCACTGATCCAGTAGCATCCTGTCTGGCCATAGTGGCATCCAGTCTTGCTAATCGTAGCATGCAGTAGAATGCGGTAACACGGTAGCCTGTTCGTACTGCATGCTACTTTTTCGATCAACTTCTTACTACTATTTTGAGACAAATTTTTCATCGGGCAACTAGATCCCAATAGCCATAAGTGTACCAAGTTTGAACTTGATACCTGCACTGGTTCACGAGTTGCGAGCTCCACAAAAAACGGTGAAAACCGAAAGCTGAAAGCTACGACAGCGCTCGTAAGAGTGGATTGTTCATAAATGAACACTCCACTAAAAACGGATGGTCAGCTGACAAGGCTTTGACAGTTATTTCGACCCTTCTTGCCAAGGGTCCAGACTGTCCGGGACACTATCCAAGAAGGGTCAAAATATCGCTGTCAAAGCATCGTAGCTGACTATCCGTTTTTGTTGGAATTCACAGAAAGGAAGTGTTTCTTAGAATGTTCACGTACTTTGACTAGACTTTGACTTTGAATGTTCACGTAGTACTTTGACTTTTTAGTATATTCGTTGGCCTATATAAACCCCATTTTCGTTGGTTTCATCGTTGATTTTTTGTGGTACTTTGACGTCGGGGAATAGTAAAGAAAAAAATTCAAACCTCCCTAACAATGACAGAATTGTTGTTTTTTTCCAGATCCACAGAGTCACATGTTACTGTCTCATGGCGAAACATTACTGATCGAAGACGAGCGATTTAATTTACGAGTTCTACGGAACGAAAGCATAGCAGTCCTGAGTGTAAGCTATTCATTTGTTTACATTTTTTCTTCTACGACACAGGTTCCGAATATTATTAGGTGTTTCAGTCCCTGGTGTTTCAGATGCCTGGTAATGTTTGTATCAATTGATCGTCGTTCTTGGGATCCAAGGAAAAATTGTCGAAAATTGATTCTTTGAAGTTATTGGCTAATCTTTAATAGCCTGCAGCAGTAACTCAATATTGCATGCTATTGGATACGACTGCTTGACAGTACCCCTGTCTGGAGTGTAGTTAAATCAAAGTATTTCGAACTAATATGGATCATTTTTCATCGGGGTCTGTCTCGCTTGTCTATGACCAAGCCATTAAACCCGCTCTCTTCTATAGAGTGATTTAAGGTTATTTGGAATTCATTATATGTTTAAACCAGTAAAATGAAAGAAATCGAACATTATCAAAAAAAAAACAAGTAAATAAGCTCTACCCGTCATCCTTTCCGCATTTACTGCTGACCGTCGAAGCCCCCTGGGACCTTTGAACAGGAGTATTGTCATGTTTCATTTCGAAAAGCATTCAGCTTTATGTCTTATCAATCATTATCTTTTCCAATCGAAAACCCATGATTTGAAAGGAGGTCCTTTTTGCTGTCCCTCCATTTCCCAGGTCCCTTTTATTTTTAAATAGACAACATCAATCACTTTTTCCATAAAAGCTTAGACAAGAGATTGCTTTCCTGATCGACGGGAAAAACGAGAAGAAAACACATAGCGTGATTAGGACGGGAATGATCCACCACAGCTGCGGTATTCGCAGTTTTTGCTGCAACTTTGTTTCAGAGAAATGTATGATTGATAGATCTGCTTTTACAGCGTGTTGAGTGAAAGTAGTGAAGGTCAAAAATCCCACCTATTTGCATATTCATTGGATTCGTCTTCACGCTTCAGTCCGTACAGTTAAAATTCAACTGAATAGCGCTGAGATCCGACAGTCTAGTTACGCATAACTTTTTCACATAAATAAGCCTGAAAACCCGATAAAAATGCGTTGCTCCGTTTGTTCGCTATCGACAGTTCAATCGATTTTATCGAATGAACTTATTCTTTCGGATTTGTGGTACCTCTGTATGCCTGTCCTCTCTGCTTGAAATATTTACAAACTACAAAGGTAAGCCATTGTCTGAAAATAAACTAAAAATGGCAGATTCCTTGCAAGACATGTCTTAACATAATTTTCCTACTCTCTTCCGCCGTGTTTTTTTTTTTGGCCCGTCTTTGATCTTGGAAATGAAGTCTATTTTGAATTCAAATTCTCCGCGTCTGGCTGAATTTTGGGTTGTCGTGCAAGCAGCGCACATTCTGAAGGTCGGATTTGTGGTACTTACTGTGGTACTACGTCGGATTTGTGGTACTTCTTCTTTCGGATTTGAGGTACGCCTGTCCCTCTCTGCTTGAAATATTTACAAACTACAAGGGTAAGCCATTGCCTTAAAATAAACTAAAAATGGCAGATTCCTTGCAAGACATATCTCAAATATAATTTTCCTACTCTCTTCCGAAGTATTGTTTTCGGGTGCGTCTTTGATCTTGGAAATTAAGTCTTTTTAAGTCCGAATTCTCCGCGTCTGGATGAATTTTGGGTTGTCGTGCAAGCAGCACACATTCTGGATGTTATTTAGAGCCTTGGGTGGAAAAAATCCCTTAGATGTGTCAAAATATTTCATTGTATTCAAATATCACACTTAAAAGTAAGCTGCCTTTTCAGTTAAACTTTATAAAATGAACGACGAGAGAAGTGGTTCATCTGTTTGCTTTACCAGTTTTTATGGCACTTGCAGCCTCTGGCTCAAGTGCCATATACCGACCACAATTCCGTCTGTCGGTCTGTCGGTCGGTCGAATTTTTGTCCCACTTATCCGATTTAGGGTACTTCCAGATGTGCTAGGACAATGAAACTTGGCAGGCATATCAGGGACCCGACCAAACTAAGCTGGAAATAATCAGTTTCCCGATCCGACCATATGCGGGGGAGTGCGGGGCGCTGGAAACTTGAAAATTTAGAGCATTTTGTCACTTTTTTCCGAGTTAGGGTACTTCTAGATGAGCTAGGACAATGAAACTTGGCAGGAATATCAGGGACCCGACCAAACGAACCTGGAAATAATCAGTTTCCCGATCCGACCATATGCGGGGGAGTGGGGGCCCTGGAAACTTGAAAATTTAGGGCATTTTGTCACACTTTTTCGAGTGAGGGTACTTCCAGATGAGCTAGGACAATGAAACTTGGCAGGAATATCAGGGACCCGACCAAACTAAACTGGAAATAATCAGTTTCCCGATCCGACCATATGCGGGGAAGTGGGGGCGCTGGAAACTTGAAAATTTAGGGCATTTTGTCACACTTTTTCGAGTTAGGGTACTTCCAGTTGTGCTAGGACCATGAAACTTGGCAGGCATATCAGAGACCCGACCAAACAAACTTATAAATAATCAGTTTTCTGATCCGACCATTTGGGGGGGGGGGCGAGGGCAGGGGAATCCGGGAAATTGAGAAGTGTGTAACTTTCGAACGGATGATCGGATTGTAATGAAACTTCATAACTGAATAGAATATATATCTGTAATGTCCCGTTTAAAGTCTTGACCGGATTCGGTAGCCAGGGGGGAGTTGGGGGGGGGGGAGACCGGAAATTTCAAGAAACGGTTAGAATGGAGGGATCGGAGTGAAACTTGCTGGGAAGAACAAGCATCTGCTCTAGATAAGTCCTTTAGACCATTGTACTGGATCCGGACACTTATGGGGGGGGGGGGGGGTCCCGGAATTCCGGTGATGGTGGTTTTTGGGATTTTCACGATGAAACTTGGCAGGCATATCAGGGACCCAATCAAACTGACTTCAAAATAAAAATTTTGTCGATCAGATAATGGTGGGGGAGTGGAGGGAGGGGAATCCGAAATTTTCAGTCATGCGTAATTTTGGAATGGGTGATCGGATTCGAGTGAAATTTAAGAATTGAACAGAGGACATTTCTCCGATGATTTTTTTCATATCCGGACCGAATCCGGCAACTATTGGGGGGGGGCGAAAAATACGTGACCCGTTTAGAATGGAGGGATCGGGATGGAACTTTGTGGGAAGAACAAACAGATGCTCTAGGTAAGTCATTTGCTGAATCGGATTGGCTACGTGCACCACGGGGGAGCTGGGGGGGGGGGGGGGGCCGGAAATCTCGAGAAACGGTTAGAATGATGGTATCGGAGTGAAACTTGCTGGGAAGAACAAACATCTGGTCCATGTAAATCTTTTACATAATTTGACTGGATCCGGACACTTGAGGGGGGGGGAGGAGGGGGTTTCCCGGAATTCCGTTTTTTGGGGGATTTTCACGACGAAACTTGGAAGGCATATCAGGGACCCGGTCAAACTGACTTGAAATTAAAAAAAATCCTCGATATGATAATCTTGGGGAGGGGGAGTTGAGGGAGGTGAATCCGGAATTTTGAGTCATGCGTAACTTTGGAACGGGTGATCGGATTCGAGTGAAATTTAATAATTAAACAGAGGACATTTTTCTCTGGTGACCTTTTTCATTTCCGGACCGAATCCGGCAATTATTTGGGGGAGGGCGGAAAATACTTGACCCGCTTAGACTGGTGTGATCTGGATCGAAGTTCGTGGGAATGACAAGCAGATACTCTGGATTAATCATGAAGTTCCAGCTCCCTTAGAGTGCGCATCTCAACCGCAAAGTCGAAACTTACTTTTGATCAATCAAATCATCTTGACCCATGCAAGTGCCATATGAGCTTACAGCTCTTGTTCTGAAAATTAGTCGATTTTTTTCAAAACTGTCATTTTTGTTGTTGAAAACAGTCGTTTTTTCTGCAGAAACAGTCGGTATACCAGCCAGTCGGTAAATGCCTCGTCCCCCCCCCCCCCAAACATTTTGGCTAGTGACGCCTCTGCTAAACAGTGAGTTCAGTCTCAGCAGGTTTAGGTAAAATAAAACGTGACGTTGTCCCTGTCCAGTTACGAGATTTGAATTTCGCGCTCTCCACGATAGGTTTTGGGACATCAGTAAGTAAAATCCAAGCAGATCAAAGTTTATCCCAAAAAACTCACTTGGAGGGCTATATAGAAATGAACTTGCACGAATTGGCCTCGATTTTCACTAAGGGAGTAAACAACAAACAACCCACTCAATATCACAGTACCAAATACACTCGGCCGTCTGCTGCCATCTCTTATCTTACAAACGAGATAAACAGGCCTCGCCAAATAATAATAGAGGTCTCCCTTAGCTCCCAAGATGCAGCACAGTACGCCTGCTCGAAGGTTCTAAGGGTCTTAGTACGTTCTCCACAGCTATTTTGTAGACAGGACTAGGCAGGACCCGACGCCTCGCTGTCTAGGCATAACACCTCTGCTATTTCTGGTCGACTGGTCGCCGCCCAGATTTTATTTTTACCTTTCAGCCAGTACTGACGGGAAGTTTGTTAATTTTCGACAAGGCTTTCAGCTAAGTGCACACACAGTCCGGTAAGATTCCGCACGCGAAAACGCGCATACGAAATTCGCGTCACGATGCCCGACAGGTTTTTTAGATAAAACGAAATTCAGACGTGAAACTTGGCCCCAGGTTTGAAAAATCCACTGCTTAGCCTACAGTCAGATGATGCTGATTGATTGCCGAATGAATGAATGCAGCTGACATTAAATAGCTCGTATAAACACTTGAAATTTCAAACACAGCTTCTAATTTTTCAATTCTCAGGCACAATTTCGCATGCGTTTAAAATTCGCTCCGGTAAAAGTAAAATATTTTCTATTCAAATCGGAACGAAATTATCGGACCGAATCCGTAGGCGATGCGTCAAATTTCCGGAGCGGAAAAGGAAATTCGCACCGGACTGCGAAATTCGGACTGTGTGTGCACGCAACCTTAATTATTAAAGCCAGGCTTCACATTCCAGATTCCCATACGTCCGGGGCTTCCGCATAGTCAAGCCAAACCCTTCCAGATTTTCATGATGAGGATGACAGCTAAATTTGCGGTTTTTCAACATTTCTTAGATGTCCCCTTTACGTTTCAAATATCTCTTGCATCCTAGTCACAGCTGTCAAGCACTTTCCCTTTTCTTCCCCCATTTTCATATTTCGAACGGGTTGCCTCTATGGCACCTTTTCCGGAATCTGGGGTGTCCATACCCTGGACTTCCAGACGGTTTTGGCCTGGCTTTACCTTCCAGATCGTCTCGACGAAAATGGTTGTCTGGCATCCGGAAGAAAAATCTGGAAGGTGAAGCCTGGCTTTTATAGGCGAACGAGGAGAGAAAAGAGAGGACAAAGTTTTGGAAGGAAACAGTAACAAAGCTTATTAAAAATCTACTGTCACCCTGGAAACAGCACTCGTGCCTTGTTAGGGCCTAATGCACCCAGTTGACTTTTCGGGGCAACTTATTTTTTCTTTTCAATGAATCCGGCGTCCTTTATCCAAGACGTGATTACTCACCCATCCATTTTCAGATATATGAGGCGACACCCTCAGACAGCGGAATGTACCAATGCCAAATGCCAATAGATGGCGAGAGTGCACCGACATCTCCAATAGAGGTAAGGACGGAGACACAATCTTGATGACGAGAGTAGAAGTTAAAGCACAACTCTTATTATAAAAGACGATTTTCCGATGGAATGGCTCAGAAATATAATTTTTTGAAAATGCCAATATTTCTCAGGCGAAATTAGCGACTTTCTTCTTAGCGCTTTTCGACTCTATTCAGCCTCCCCGCCCACCAAAGCGGAGGCCGAAAGTCAAATATTCGAAAAATTTGCGCGCCGTGGTTGAAAGTAGGAAAATCAAGCAAAAAAAAAGAATCCAAAAGACAAGATAGACCTGTTGGCCTATCAAGTCTTCCAGAATGCAAAACTAAATTTTTAAGCTTCTCATGTCCTTATTTGTGAAAGTGTTGTCGACTTAAGAGTTGTATAGGTAGAAGACTAAACAATGGCGAAAGGCTTTTTTGTACTTTTTTGTCCGACCCGCAGGCAACCCCCCCCCCCGAAAGGCAACCCCCCCCCCCCCCCCCCCCCCGAAATAAATTCCTGGATACGGGCGTGCATCAACCACTTCCCTAACCTGGATTCCAAGAACAGATCTGTTGTCCCCGTCGCTCATAAGTTCCACCTCGGAATCGTAGATACCCGTACGAGTGGGAATGTTCTGCATGTTTGTGCGGTACCCTTCCTATTCATTGCTACCTGTATGGATGGTGTCGACTTTATTTTATCTTCAGTTCAATTCAGTTTATTTTACAACCCAAATACATTTAACTATGATGCCAGTACCCGCCCCAAGAAATGTACAAAAAAGCACTTGCAATTGGGCGGGTACATGAAACTCATTTCCTAACTAATAATTAACTGAATTCCATACAGTCGTGACGTACTTAGTGACGTCGTGTGAAGACCCAACATAGGATTTGATTGTCCTTCCCTAGGCCGTTTAATAAATGTAAACGTCCTCGGCTCTGTACATATATATTAAAATATATACTCACCGACAGGAATGAACTACAATTTTTCGTTTTCTGAGGTAAAATAGATCAGATGGGTGTGACGTCACGCTTGTATGGAATTACGATACAGTTTAGTTTAGACCGTATGGATCGAAGATTCCGATATGGCCAATAAGTTGTAGGGCGACAACTCATGCTGGATAGGAGTAACAATAAATCGGAATAAATAAGCCAGCAGAATCTCCGTCTTTGGTCCCATGCACCGACTATGAATACCACGATAAAACTGAGCAGAGCTAGAGCTACTTGCTCAGCTATTAGTTGACGCCCGTCCAGTGTTGCCAGATCGTAATAAAAAAAATTAAGCCGCGGCCTTCAAACACGCCAGAGAAATCTACACCTTCTAAAAACTCACGACTGCAGACTGCAGAAACTGAAGATCCCGACACTTACTTACCGGCGGAAGAGAGGGGACATGCTACTAGTCTACAGTCCTCAACTCTAATTGTCTCCCCTCCCTCTTCGCCCCCGACAACCACTCACGGACTAGGGGCCACTCCCGGAAACTGTCCAGAAGGTCCAACACCTCTCGTGTTCGCCAGCACTTCTTCAGCAACCGAGCTGTTCCTCTATGGAACAGCTTGTCCGAACCAACTGTCACCAGCGAAACACCCGAAGGTTTCAAAAAGCGACTCGACGAGGACTGGCGCGGACAGCCCTGGAAAAAGGACTGGTGCGCACCGGAAGCAGCAACCAGATCATAGCACCATCGTCATCCGCAAGCTACTCATCGGGATACAACATCCTTATTGCTTACAAGTGCAATTTAAGGTAATTTAAGGTAATGACTATCAACACACAGAACCCCAAACATTTTCCGTCCTTCGGACGCGACGTTTAAAACGACGTAACAACAGTAGATTTTCTCAAAAATAGTAAATTTTCCTGAAAAACAGTCAGCTTTTCGTAAAGCTTTTCTCACATCACGCCAAAAAATACGCCCGTTAAAAAGAAAGACAGCCACGTATTACGCCACACGTCAGGTGCAAAAATATTTACGCCAATCTCCGACAAGATCCGTCAGCTTGGCCTAGAATCCGCCAATCTGGCAACACTGCGCCCGTCTACTTTCCTCTTAACCGCGGAACACTGAAAGGAAAAGACCGTAGGAGGCGTGTATGAACGTCACAATGTTAAACAACCAATAGTCACTTACTCTCAACTTTTTGTCCCCGGTGCTCTACTGCGATGACGTGTTTGTAGAAGCAACGAACTGTGATATTCCGTGAAGCTCCTAACATGCGCTCTTTTGCATCGGGTAGGGCATCGGGAATCTATTCGACTTCGCATGGTTGTATTACAGAGATCGGGAGACGGAGAAGACGGAATCTTATGCTTATTTATTCTTGATAGGAGGCATTTGTTGTCAGCTCCCGGCCCATGCGGTGTGGACCTCGTCAGTCGTCACATAGGTTACACACTAATTCTTACAGTTCAACACCGTACTGAACGACAACCAAAACTAGGATGAGTAGTGAAGGAGATTGATCCAGGGTCGTCACGACTGGTAGGGGGGGGGGGGGGGGGGGGGGGACGCCCCCCAGTCTTGTCGGCCAGTCGGTAAAAAATAACCGAGTCGGAATTTTTTTCAAAACAGTTGATTTTTTTTTCATGAAAACAGTCGTTTTTTCTGAAAATCAGTCGACTTTTTTCACAAAACTGTATTTTTTTTTCTTGAAAACAGTGGTTTTTTCTGCAAAAAGTCGGTAAAATTTAACAGTCAGTCGGTAAATGCTTCCCCCCCACCCCCAAACATTTTGGCTAGTACCGCCTCTGGATTGAGCTAGTTATTAGTTGCGTTTTTGCAGATACCATGGTATCTGATACCACAGTCTAAAGTCGTTTTTGCAGTTATCGTGGTATCTGATACCAAGGTCAAAAGGCGTTTTTGCCGTTATCTTGGTATCGGGCCAGTTATCGTAGTATCAGATATTCAGATACTACGGTCCGACCGTGGTATCTGGTCGTGGTATCTGAAAAGTCTTCTCACTTCCTCAAATTTTGTCAGATTGGTGAGAAAGAAGTTTAGCACTTAGTGCTGTAACTGGATATCTGTTTTTCTTTTGGGATGACTTCGAAAAGTGTAATTTCGGCAATAGTCGTTTTTGCAGAGCACCGTGTATCAGATACCACGATATCTGCAAAAACGACTAATTGCAGGTCCAGTTACCGTGGTAACAGATACCATGGTATCTGCAAAACCGCAACTACACTGTAACAAAATATTTGCTACTGGGATTAATCTTGTCTTTATTGAGATAAGATTATCCCTAATTCGGATTAATTTTATCCCAATAGAGATAAGATTAATCCCAGTAGCAAATACTGCATCCTTTTTCGGAGAAACTTTTTACAGTGTTTTATTGCAGAAGCTAATGTAAAACTATTATTATGTAAGAATAGTATAGTTAATATAACATATATACTTATTAAACACTACAAACCGATTCGGCTGTTTTAAGCTCTACCCAGACCACTTGTTTCGGTCAGAAACAAGAATAAACTGCATGACGGGTCTTGCGATAGTACGTTTGCCGAAAAATAATCGAGCATCAAGGAAAGAGCATAACGTGACAAGAGTTCAATCAGTTTAAAGCCATCAGCACTGTAAAAAGTATCTCCGAGTAAGGATTAAAGTTAACTGCAGTATTTGCTACTGGTATTCATCTTATCTCTACTTCGTATTAACCTTACCTCCGTGGAGATAAGAATAATCCCAGTAGCAAATACTGCAGTTAACTTTAATCCTTACTCGGAGATACCTTTTACAGTGAGTGTGCGTAGTTTGAAATACCGTTTGAAATCTCAAATCTCAAGAGTTAGAAAGTATATTACAATGGGGAAAGTAGAGCGCATTAGCTTTCTAAGTACTCTTAGTAATTTCTTCTGTTTGCAGGTTATTGTGGAAGAAAAGAGCCGAAATCTACTCTACAAATCAGCATCCCCACCGATGTCTTTTGCGCCACTTTGGTTCTTACCAGCTTTCCTAGTCCGTTTCCTTTTTTGAATTTTAGAAATTTGCAGTTTTGTATTTTGTATTTCGACTGACGGAGTTTTTAATAATCATGAAGAAAACCACGGGTTTCCACACCTCAGTCCTTGAATTACGGCATTCGCCATGTCAATGCAAGCTTCAGCTACAGTTATCAAATGTGTCTTTCTTGCCTCGGATAGGTAGTCGGAACGAAATCCGGCCAGAACGGAAATTCACGAATGGACCACGAATGGAATTACCCGACGGATGTGATCACGAGGCTGGTATACAAATAAAAATAAAAAATAAAAAAAATAAAAAACGGACGACAGGCAGCAATCGGGTAGAAAAAAATTAAATTCGAAGATGGAACAAACTGGCCGAGTCAGTGGGCTAGGGGATCAATAGCTCGCTTCGAGCCGGCAGCTTGGGATAAGGCGAGAGAAAACCGAAAACTAGAGGCGTATTCTCGCCGTTCCCCGAGGACTCCTCGGGGGATGGAAGGGAACGGCGAGGATAGGGGGAGTCGCTCCACGCGGACTCCGCCTAGGAAAACAACGAGAACACGGAGAATGCTTCTAAAATGGATTTTGTTCGAAAAAAAAATATACAGTTGACGAAATTAGTCTGGATCCACTTTATTTTTGGTTTTGTTTAATCTGATTATTTTTAATTTAATTTTACATTGCACCAACACCAGCAAAAACTGATTCCCCTCCGAATCTGAAAGGGAGTCCTTTGTGATGATGGTTATGATAATCGGAGCATTCCCCGTTCGTGGGGACTCGCGAGAATACGGGGAGTGAGTCCCCGGGACAAACAAAAACGCGGGGACTCCTCAAGTGGAGTCCTTGGGGAACGACGAGAATACGCCTTAAACTTTCCTGTTGATTGGCATGTCGATGGGAGAGTTAGACGACACGCTCCTTTTAGACCCTTGCATTTTTCTTCGGTCGGACCAAAATTTGGACAAGGACAAGATCGGAGACTCGGTCTTGTTTTCTTACTCCTTGTAAGAACGGAATTTGAGGATTGCTGGTTCCAGACGAGGCGATTTCCTTAGTTAGCTAGTTACAGCTCACTAAGTCACTAGTTGCGTTTTCGTAGATACCATGGTATCTGATACCTTAACATGGTATCTTAAAGTCGTTTTTGCAGTTATCGTGGTACCTGATAGCACGGTCAAAAGGGTATAGGTCATAAAGGGTAAAAGGTATCGTGGTATCTGGTCAGTCACCGTGGAAACTGATCGTGGTATCTGAAAAGCCATCTCACCTTCATCAAATTTTGTCAAATTGGTGAGAAAGAAGTTTAGCACTTAGTGATGTAACTGGATATCAGTTTTTCTTTTGGGATGACTTCGAAAAGTGCAATTTCGGCAATAGTTGTTTTTGCAGAGCAACCGTGTATCAGATACCACGGTAACTGCAAAAACAACTAATTGCAGATACAGTTACCGTGGTAACAGATACCCAGGGGCGTCGCAAGTGCATTTTCGGTGGGGGGGGGGGGGGGGGGGGTGAAGAGCCGAAATTTTACCGAATCTTTTGAAAATTTTTGCCGAATCCTAGAACTAAGAATTCGAGCTTTAAATCATGGAACAGAAACGATTACGTAGGAAGAGTAAAAATAAAGGGCAGCATTAAAGATGACAAGCCAACTATTAGGCGGCATTTTGGCTTTTTTGCTTTTTCCTGCCAAATTTAATTTCCATCCAAATTCTAGCTTTTAATGTTTCGAAATCTCAATCCTAAAACTGGCTTGAAACACCCGTCCAATGACGCGCCCTTCCACAAAATAGAGAATATTGCGAAAAGTGCTGCAGGTGGAATTTTCGAAATATTTATGATTATATACTCTTTTTGGGATCCAAAATAAAAGCATGGACTATCGATGATATCATAGATCACCCTTTTGTCTGCGACCAGTGCTTCACTCGACCTCCTCTGAGTTTCGAGGTTCGTGGTAATTTCTGAATCCTGGCAATTATAACGAATAAGTTACCGAATCCCAGTATTATATCGAATAAGTTTAGACCGATAGTATGTTCGGGATTCTGTATAACTACCGTATCCCGGTTTTCTACCGAATTGTTCTGGTATCGAAAGACTAACGAACAATATTCACATTCGGTATACTTTCGTCGAAACTGGAACAAAGTTAGGATTCGTGGTCAACTCCCCCCCCCCCCCCCTCTTGCGAAGCCCCTGCAGATACCATGATATCTGCAAAAACGCAACTACTGTCACCCACAGTCACTGAGAAGTGGAGGCAACCTAGGTTGTCTTCGATCGATCCAAAGCTCTGATGATTTGTCATCGGTCGTTAGAGGTAAGATGAATATAGCATCGTCCGCAATTCTGCCATAGATATTTGCCACAGCAAAAGTAAGTTAGGCGGCCTATAGTTTTCTGCCTTTCTTTGACCACCCTTTCTAAAAACTCCTACCACAAAGGCCCATGATTTGCCCAGAATAGGGCCGGACCATCCATATCAGTCTAAATCATCAGATCTTGTTTCAGGGTATTCGTCATGTCTACATATTTACACTGTAAAAAAAAATCTTGCAGTATTTGTTACTGGGATTAATCTTGTTTCTAAAAGATAAACTTATCTCTAATTCAGGTTAATCTTATCTTAGTAGAGATAAGATGAATCCCAGTAGCAAATACTGCAGTTACCTTTCATCCTTACTCGGAGAAACTTTTTACAGTTTATACGGTATTCCCAAACCCAAAATGTTTGTTGGCATATTCCCTACCCAAAAATGAGTGCTGTGGCAAAACAAAACTGTTTTGCCACGGGTTGGCACCCGTTCCGGTCAGACTTTACCTTTATTTATCACATAGGACCCTCACATCCAGCTTGAATACTTCCATACAAATGTCTCAACTAGTGTTGGGCAATATGCGATATCGATAACGTTATATCGGATAACGTGAATATCGATATTTTTTCATTCATAATTATTGTAAACAATCCAATGTAGCCTACACTGATATATCCAAAATTGGAGCAATATGTTTTCCATAATTCATTTTTTATTATTTCGGTTTTGAGATGATGCAAGATGCTATTTAACGACAATTTTGTTCTTAAATTTTGGCGAAACGAGACGTATCCTATAGCGAAACATGGTAAAGAAATATCGATTTGATTATCGAATATCGAAACTGAAAATATCGATATATCGAAAACCAGGCATCTCCCAACAGCCAACACTAGTTATCCGTAGCATGATAATAGTGAGAAGTTTCAACATGAAACTTTATCTCCAAAAGAGAGGAAACTGGCGATCGGGTCTCCTACAAATATTGATATTAGATAAGATGGCTTGATTAAAACGGAAGCATGCAGTTTCTAATCCCATTTTGGAGAAAGAGTACAGTAAGAAATTCTGAGTGATCGTGTCAGTAAATTCTTTGCTAAATGCCCAAATATTGAAGGAATAAACTGTACGATCAAGAAAAGGTCAGAACACGTCTTTATTTATCTTTTTCGGTTAATGTAGCCTGCTGCTCAAAGGACACCTCGAACTACAGTGTTTCTCCTCAGATGTTCTGTAATAGTTGACCACTTTACAACTAAGCTATGCTTACAGAAAATTACAGACGGCTTCGGCTGTGTTTAGCCTCCTTCCACGTTTCCTTGCCTTGGATGACAATCTTGGCAAAATTTGCATAACCGGTCTCCGTAGGAACAAGCTCCTTTGAAACAATGATAGGCGCATGATGTCACGTAAAGACAGCAAACGTGACAAGCGTAATAATCAGTGTACTGCTATTGACGAAAATGGATGGAAATACTACTGAGGTAGAATGAATTACTATCATAAGTACGAACTGTCCTTTAAGATTGTCGGCCGGTCGGTCGGTACGATAATTTAAAGTTAGGACACTTCCAGACGGGCTAGGGGGATGAAACTTGTCAGGCGTATTACGGATCTGTTAAGGTTCACTCAGAAATCGTCATACCCATGCTTCCGCTGTGAGTTGGAGCGAAGCGCCGTGTTTTTTTCGTAAAATAGTCGGTTTTTTCTTAAAAAAACGTTGACTTTTCGAAAAACAGTCGATTTTCTTCGAAACAGTCGATTTTTTCTTCAAAGAGTCAGTAAAAGTGACCAGCCAGTCGGTCGGTTTTGGCTAGTAACGTCTCTGGCCGTCACTATACGATGTTTCGGGATCCCAATAATAAATCCTTCAAAGAAGCCATACTGAAACGTTTACACCTGGAACTCTATCTCCAAGAGACATGAAACTGGCGATCGGATCTACTATAGATAAGATGAGTTGATTACACGGAAAATATTACCTTTAGTTTCTAACCCATTTTGGACAGGGAGTACCAGGAGAGTCCAGTTCGAAAATCAGAATGTAGATGTCTGTAGGCGCTTTGTCTGGGGCCTAAATGCTGAAGAACTAAACTTTTCAGTCAAGGCAAGGTAAGAACATATCTGTTTATTGATCTGTTTCGGTTAACTTAATACTTGAAGTTGAACTGAAGCGCATAAGCGCCAATGGTTGGCGGGATAGGGACGAACTTTTGTAGGCAAAACGACTATAAGCCTTAGACCTGTCATTTACGAATCCGGACCGGATCCGGCCACTGTGCGGGTGCATAAACTATCACAGTAATGGCAACAATAAGCCGTGATGATTAGCTATTCCGAGAAAAAAAAATTAGATTTTATGAAGTAAAAGTACTAATTACAGCATTGTTATGTTAAGGGCTAGGGCCGTTAGGGGTAGCCATTGAATTTCCTTCTGCTTATCAAAATGTTTCGTTTATGAAAGCTTCGCAATGTATTGTCTAATAGTTAATGAAGGACTACCACAAAATTGCTTCTGCTCTGGTTTCCGCCCAGATGTCCTGCAGTTAATTTGATCAACCAGATACAGTATGTCACAAGCGATTATATTTAGTTGACTTTGATCTTTTAACTAAAATCCGTGCACGAAGCGGTGTCACAATACCGAATAACTGAAGTAAGTGCTGAAATTATTTCCGAGTCTGTTTTTCTGTTGCTAGATTTTCTCAGAAGGTTTCACAAAATAAAGAGGACTCGTCCCTGACCCGACGGTTGATCTATTTGTTCTTTCACTTTTTTTCGACCGTAGGTTCTGTGTGGGAACAAAGTAAACATAAAACATGTATTTTTAACATTATTTCAATTTACTCTTAAAGGACCCCTCGCACTATTAACTCTTCAAAGGACAGTATTGAAAATATTTGAATACTTTAAAACTATGCTGTGCTTTCAACAAATAACCCACGGTTTTGGCTGTTTTAAGCCTTTACCGAGACCCGTTGACTTGTAGCGAAAACAGGGAAACAATTGACATAACCGGTTTTTCTTCTCGCTAAAAAACTTCTCGCAGACAACCGACGACAGGGTGATACACATCGAAGGTAACAAAAAACGGCAAGTGAGAAAATCAGCTTGGTTTTCTTAGACGGGTTAGAATGTACCGTACGAAATTGGGGTCTCCGGTTTAGAAATATATGTAGTGATTATAGAAGTAGGTTGCATTAGTATTATAGGTAAGACAGGTCCTTTAAGAAATCGTGTCGGGCCTTTCGGCAAACTGCTTGTTCGGCGATACTAACAAGACCAAAGGTCTCGATGGGATCCCAAAAATTTAATATTTGATCCAGACAATTGGGGTCTTGTAGAGATCCAGTCTTCGCCAGACTCCTTGAGCACTTACTAATAAAATTTAGAAACACATTAAGGCAAACGGTAACCATCTGAGAAGACCAAGTTCAACCAAATTCAGATAAGGCTTTTACTTTTAACAAACTTTCCGGTTTTGGCCGTATTCTGGGCGAACTACTTGAAAATGGTTTTATATTCGTGTTCAGCATGTCTTCTTACCCCTTAATCGACTATCTCATTAGCTTTAAAAAAAAAATCGCCCCTTAATTTGAAACCCCTCCCCCTCCCCTAAGTATGCAGTTATGGGGCCCATCTACGAACTTGACCTTTCCCTTGGCCCTCACACCAAGTTTCATCCAAATAACTCATTCCCTTCGAGAGTTATCGTGCTGACAGACGGACGGGCAGACGGACACCTTTTGAGAAGTCATAGGTATCCCTCCACTTACGTTTTGGGATCCCAAAAAGGCAGTATGGATCAAGCATATCACATTATCCATAATCCAGGAATAGACCAAATCAACTCTACCTGTCCAGAGTGAGCACAGCACCATCTACTTTTACTTGTAGCTACGCATCTTCTGGTGGGAATAAGCTAACAAGGGGATTAATAAGAGCTCATGCTAGACGGCGACCTTTTCGAATTACTAACGAAAATAATAGGCTCTTTTCATCGCTTACACACTTAAATAATCAGATACTACTCGTACAGAGCTAAGCACGGATAGCACGTGAGTGAAAAACAAAAAACAAAAACGGGACAAAACCAAAGTGTTGCTTTCGCAGCAGAATTACCTTCTTCAAAAGACAAGAGTAGGCCTACCTACCAGTTGAAACTCACAACAAAACAATAATAATGATAAATAATAGCAGTTGAAAAAATAAATAAAACCGACAAGAGGGGCGAATCCTTCAATACAATGGTAATACTCATTTCAATGCGATACTTTAGAGCAGTGGTTCCCAACCTTTTCCGTACCGCGTTTAGTCCTCGTACCCTTAATCAAGGTTCAAAAAGGTGCCACACCCCTTTTTAGACGAATTATTGTTTTACTTTATTTTACCAAAATCAGAACGCCAAATGACAGTATTTATTGTCATCAATGGTAAGGCATGTAAATTTGAATTGCGTGCGATGGGGTGTCTGATTTTGATGACAATCGGAAACTGAGTTAGGGGACTCCAAATCGACTGAAACGAGGTATTAAAGCTATAGACTAACATGATTTTGGGACCTTCGCCGCTTTGCGTACCCCTTGCGAGGGTCTCTCGTACCCCTTAGGGTACGCGTACCACTGGTTGGGAACCACTGCTTTAGAGGGCCAGGCCGAAGAAACAGATCTAGTGATCCTATGCAGTTAACAGAGTCGGTGCTTCCTTTTTAGCAATTTAGGAAAAAAATAAACTTTTTTTCTGTTTTTGTATTTCATTACCGTAGTTTAACTTCACAAAAGCAGACTTGAGAGGAGACTTGAGATTACTAATTAAAGTTACCAATTCAGCCCCGAGTCGGGACCCCTTCCGAGGTCAAGGCCCCGACGTCAATGCTTACTTTATTTTCTTTCAAAACCTGTTCTTCCATGAAAAAAAAAGATTAAAAATAAAATTCATTATTTTGCAGACTAACTTGGACAGTTGACGGTATACTGGTTCACGAGCACTAAACCAAGTCGATAAAAGTGCAGTTGTCTCCAATGAAGACAATTGCAAAGTCGGCAAGAGGAAGAAAAGCCGCCCGGTCGATCGCACTGATGTCTTGTTTCGCTTTGTCTTATCTAATAGTGGATTTTTCAACAAACTGGTAGGAACCAACAATATTTATCAGTAGGCTACGGTTGCGTTCCGCAAACTTAACAATTGTTAAGGATCGTTAACTTTACTTCGGGGCGGAGCTAACCGCAGCTTTAATGATCGTTAACTTTTCCCAATTCTACAATTGTTAACTGTTTTGTAACGATGCTCACCGACCATCCTTACAGCATAGTTAACAATCGTTAAGCTCTGGAACGGAAATTGTAGGTTGGCGGAGCTTAAATTTTGAAATCAGAAACGTGGAACGCAAAAAGTTAACAACTGTTAACAATTTGTTAACGATCGTTAAGTTCCGGAACGCAACCTACATTGGAGGATGTGCGCACCACGTTTACAGATAACACATATGCAAATGTTATTAAATACTTCAGTTTGAATCCGAAGTGGTGTGTTTTTGCAAACTGTACAACAATAATAATGTTACTGTTTCAAGGCCCGGCCATGTATTACCACTCTACAGGTACTTTCCCGATTGTTTCAGGCAGTATTGGTGTGAAAAAAAAGGTACTAGGCTCTTTTTCCATTCCCTCTATGGCACGCCACTGGAAATGTTGAGAACATTTTTGGCCTCGAGCCCTTTCTCTGTCAAATCGGCTCTGTATCTTGTTCTTAGTTTATCAATAAACAGAACTTGAATTTGAACTTGATATTAATGGCAAAATACTGACAAACCCAGTGATAGTTCGGACCTTCTTAGCAACGATCGTCTTCAGGCTTTACCGAGAAGAAACAAACCTACAATCGCAAGCGCATATCATTCGCAAATCGCCTTTGAAGGAATAGCTTACTTGTAAATGTTTTGACTATTTAACGACCCCCGATATTTATCACCGGCTCTTTTCAAGCATTAGCCGTCAAGATATTTTGATTTAATTGCTGTCAAGAGCCCCACTGGGGAAGCCGGAGTCGAAAATTTCAATTTCGGAGAAGGTTCGTGCTCAAGATAGGATGGCTCTTTCGAGACCCCTTCGACCTTCTCAGCATGTGATGGTCCTGTCCACCGATATGGCATCGATCTCTTCACCGATATTGTGTCGCACTGTTTCCGGCAAAACCCTCTACCCCCCCCCTTCCCTCCCTCCCCCTATAATGGCCGACTCCAGTCCGTACCTGTAACTGAACATCTAGCAAATGTGACCTTGCCATTTATCAAGTTCCATCCGAATCGTACCACTCGTTCGAGAGTAACGCATGCTACACGATTTCAGGGATCCCCCTCCAGCTCCCCCCGCAGTGCCTAGATCCGATCCGGATCTATAAGTGGTAAGAATAGGGCTTATGCTTCAAGTATGGAAATCATTCAAGTCATTTTTACGACTGGAAACAATCGGTTTGAATCGTAAAAATTCAGTCGTTAACAACTGTTTCCAATCGCATACGATTGGAAACAATTGGAAACAACTGTTTCCAATCGTAAGCAACTGTTTCCAATCGTAAGCAACTGTTTCCAATCGTAAACAACTGTTTCCAATCGTAAACATATGTTTCCAATCTTAAAAAAGCAATTTTTTACGATCGTTTCCAATTGTTTTCAATTGTTTGCGATTGGAAAAATGTCCCATAATACAATGACTTGAATTATTTCCATACGGGTTAATCTTCCCGCCAAGGCCTGTACCGATCCCTTCATTTTTATATTGACTTACCTTTGCTAGCTATCTTTGCTATTTTGGTGAATAAACGATATATATATATTCTAAGAGTGCCACAAGATCCCAAATGTACAATAATATTGCCGGTACCACCCCCCCCCCCCCTACAACTCCTCCTACAGTTTCCGGGTCCAGACAGAAGACAATTTCTAAGCCAATATGGTCAGATCCCATAAGCCTGACGTGTTTCCCATGCCAAGGGCGGTCCGAAGTGTTGGGCATGGTGGGCGGGGACGACCTTAAACAGTAAGACTGGCTAATGCCAGGCAATTACACCGATTAGAAGCAATAGACAAAAAACACAGTTCATCTTTGTGCAATCGACATTTCTGAAGCTTTCGATAATGTAGTACATTCACAGGCTCTACTTTCTTTGTTGCGTCAGGGTGCTAATGCTTCCATTGTTTCTGCTTTAAGGTTCTGGTACCATAACGCGATTGTTCGGTCGAAATGGTCAGGGACGGTTTAGGAATCCATTCCTGTGAGCAAGGGGTACCAAATGGGGGGTCCTTTTCTTTTTAAAATTGCTATTTATTAATGCCTCCTGCCTCTCAGGTTTATTGTCATCATTTTCCTTGGAGACTCAAGTATTAATTACATAGCTTATGAAGACGAAACTATTAATAAGTCGAACTAAAAGTGGGTTAGAATCTAACATTAAAACGATTTGTCAGAGTCTTTCTCAAATTCGCCTTTCTGTTAACATTTCTAAATGTTCAAAGATTCCAGTATTTCTTTTCAAAATGAAAAACTCCCCAATTCCCCTACCGTAAAATGGCTTGGCATGATCATAGCACAGTCCTTAAAAAAAATCTGCGATAACGCTGTTTCGGCTGTTCACGATTCCATTCGTGTCGGATATGGAACAAGACCAAAGGTTTCGATGGGATCCCAAAAATCCAATATTTGATCTAGACAATTGGGTCTTGTCTTCGCCAGGTTCAGTCTTCGCCAGACTCCTTGAACATTTTTAATATCAAAATTCAGAAGCAGATTAAGGCCAAATAGCGAATCATTTCTGAAAACCAAGTTCAGATATGGATTCAGCATGTGTGTTTATCCGTATAAGTCATATCTACTTTGACGAAAACTTCCTCCCTTACTTCTGCCAATTTTCCGGTTTCGACTGAATTCCGGAACTACTTGTCCGGTGAAAAAAGAAAGTTAAGAAACGAATTCAGCGTATCTTCTTTCCCCAATATCGAACATCTAATCAACTTCAAATAAAAATTTAACTTATAACAAATTTTCCGGTTCCATCCGGATTCCGGGTGAACTATATGTCCGGGTAGAAAATGATTGTCATATACGGACTCAGCATCACTTTTTACCCCTAAATCGGACTAATCAACAACAAATAAAACTTTTACTTTTAAAAAATTTTCCGGTTTTGGCCGGATCCCGGACGAACTACTTGTCTGGGTAGAAAATGATTTTCACACAATTGTTCAGCAAGTCTTCTTACCCCTAAATCGAACATCTAATCAAAATCAAATAAAGTTTTACTTTTAACAAACTTTCCGGTTTTTGCCGGATTCCAAACGAACTATTTGTCCGGCGGGAAAATGGTTTTCACCATCGTGTTCAGCATGTCTTCTTACACCATAATCGACTATCAAATTAGCCGTTTCAAAATATTTTTTTTGCCCCTTAACTTGAACCCCCACCCCTAAATGTAGGGCTACGAAGCCCATCTACAAACTTGACCTGTCCAATGACCCAAAGAATCCTCACACCAAGTTGCATCAAAATATCTCATTCCCTCCGAGAGTTATCGTGCTTATAGACGGACGGACAGACGGACAACTTTTGCGATGTCATAAGTCCACTTACGTTTTCGGATCCCAAAAACAGTTCCAAATAGAGGAAGGTATAACAGAAAAGCCATTGGTAATTTATAGAATAGTTTCTGTTCTCCCTCTGTCTGCAATCTTTCCGGAATTTTTGGTATTCTGAGACGAAAAGATTTAAAATGTGTCAGGACCTATTATTTCAAATGTTGTAAATTTCTCTTCTACCTTCCTCGACGGTTATATGAATTCCCGTATAACTGCAACTTTTTTGCCCTCTGGCCCTTGTGCAAAGTTATCTTCAATTGCCCAGGACCTTCACGTTTCTGCCCTCGGCCATTTCTCCGCATTCCATCTAGGAAGAAGATTTTTTAGACCCGATTAGTCCCTTTTCTTTTATTAATGTTTATTTTTTGATCTTGTGCATTTACTACATTATTGAAAGCTCAGTGTATTTTTGTCCTTTTCTTTGTCTGTACTGCGCTACTTTCCTCTTCTGAGTGCGTAAATAAAATTTCATCATCATCACAGTGCCATAGTGACAAATTGTACGAATTTCAAGAAATAACAACACCGATATTTAGGTATGGTTAGGCAAAAGGTCATTGCAGGAAAAATAATAAACAGATAAATAACAGAAATTTCAGCGTGCTGTTCATTACAGCTTTCGCTGGAGAGAGCGAAGCCCTAAGGCGTTTTTCCGTGCTCCCATAAACAGTTTGTGGGTCGACTCTGGCTCGAAAAGAGTGTTTCCGCGTTCTTTCGTGCAGCCCACAAATGTGTTACCGCGATCAACGAGATTTTCGTGGCTCGCTTTGTGGCCCAAATTCGATGAACAACTGGCGAGGTGATTGTCGATTTTGTGGCTCGATTCTGGCGGGAAATTCAAATTAAGCAGCAAAATAGTGTCTAAACAATAAAGCTAACTACTTTTTCAAGCATTTAGACTTAAACCTGAAGATGATTTTTCTACAGAATGGTAAGGAAATAAGCCTGGAGTTCTATTTAATGAGATTTTACATGAATTTTATTTTTGAGTTTAGATATTTGAAATTACCGCAAAAAAAATAGACAAAATGTTGTTTCCGCGAGTTTCAACTAGTAGCTCGACTGTGTGGTACACAATCGTGTTTCCGCGACAAACCCTCAGTAGTGTGTGGCCCGCAACTGTGTCGCGGAAAAAGGCCTTTAGTCGCAGCTTCTACCGAATACCTACCGAATACCTACCGAATACAAACTTCAATTGAGCGCCACCGACGATTTCTTTTTAATCCGCTTTTTTCTGGCAAATTCAATTACTCCCTTACAAATTCTAGCTTTTGACGTGGCTCAAATCGGAAAAGCAAAACTGTAAAGAAAAGCGTCTTAAGTTAGAAAGTAAGAAAATGTATTTAGAAATAGTTCTTAGCCAAGACGAACGCCATACAAACAGTAAAAACAAATCTTATGGGATCTATTTTCCAGGACCTCAGATGCGCTGCCGGTACCACCGAAAACGAAGTTGGGATTCCTGAAGCTGCACAAATGTGCAAGTAGTACGATTCAGAATATCATATTAAGGTAGTTCGATCAATCGTAATTTTTCGATCGCAATCAACCACAAACCCCTGACTTTGGACATAGCTGTGGCAAACACCAAAGGTGCTGTACATCATGGTGAAAAATCCGTGGTGGAACTTTGAGACAATTTTATCTATAATCCTGGATTTGTGACTGACAAATCTATCTATAAATTTCATTTCGAAATTTTGAATAATAGCAAAATTCCTCATTTTCATGATACCTCCAATCGATTTCCGGGGCCAGTCCCACTATAGTGGCCGACTACGATCCGGAATTAAAATGTCTAGCACATGTTGCTAGACGTTCTTCCGGGATCCCCCCTCCATTATGAAGGGGCATTGTGGTTCACATCAAGTGACAAACCATATGTTAAATTTGCCAGACCTAATGTTCGTTTCCCAAACCAAGTGTTACCTTTCTAAAACAAATGTTTTCTTTCCCAGACCAAATATTCATTTCCTTAACCATCTGTTCGTTTGCCAGACTATATCTTCGTTTCCCAAACCTTCTATTCCTCTTGCAAACCATCTATTTATTTCTCAAATTCGCTGTTTGTCTCCCACGTAATGTCAACCGCGCAGGCCGCAGATTTTGGACTCCGTCAAAATCAGGCAGATGCTCTTGATGACTATCTCTCCCTGCCGATGCAGAATCTCCGGGTACCTGCGGAAGAAAGGAAGAAACGGTGTCACAGTTGCGCTGAGTCAGGATTTGAGTCACTGAGTTTGAGTCGCTACGGACACATTTGCTCCTTCTTCCTGATAATCAATGGCATATAGAGTATTGAACTGCAGGATCTGCAAGTTTTCGCTCCTAACATTGCGTCTCGGAGGCTCCCAAGTCCGGACATTACGTCTCGCAGATTGAACATTACGTTTGGGATACTTCGAAAACAGCTGACTTCGTATCGGCCAATAATGCATGTGTTTTTTCCAATATTGACGAATCAATAATGTCGGTCCAGGCACGTCGAAGAAAGTTTAATTAGAAGAAGCAGATGGAATTATGGAAAGTTAATAAGTGCCTGGCTGTTGATGTTAGCATTATATTTACAGGTAAGGCAAGTTGTATTTCCATAGACACTGATGGTTATTATCTGTCTGTCTTTAGATCAGTCACTTCTAAATCAATTATGGTGATTCTTTTGACACAAAACCTCAACAGTTTTGACAACATACTATAGTTGGGTGATACAAAGCCCGTAATAAGGGTAATTGTCCAGTACTGTACACCTTCTCTCTGGGAATCTAACTTACTACAGTAGAGGCCCTGAGATAAGGTGTACTAGACTAGGCTATACTCAGGTCCGTATCCAGGAATTTATTTCGGGAGGGGGGGGGCCGCGGGCCGGACCAAAAAGCCAGAGGTAAAAGCCTATAAAAAATGTATTTTTGGGGGGTACCCCTAAACCCCCCCCCCCCCCCATGGATACGGCCCTGGCTATACTGGCTATAAGAGCCGGGAATCCATTAGACTCCGGGTTGTACATAATTATTGCGGTAATAGTCTTATCGAGGGAGTGAGTACCCCATTTATGCAGTTATCGTTACCCATCTGGGATAAGATCAATTCTGATCTTTTTGGTTTCCCAGGTGGGTAGGTGATATTCGTTATATTACTGTTATTGTTTTTGTTTGTATTTTTGTATTGGGCTAGTCAATATGGAATTTCTTTGTCCGGATTAAAGAGTATGTATGTATACTGCACATATACTTACTCTGATACAGTAACGGTATGCTTATTTGCGCTACTGGCACAGTAACGTCTATAAATGACTGATCCACAGCGAGACAGGTAAACACCATCAGTATCTATAGGCGTTTTTCCATGCTCCCACAAACAGTTTGTGGGTCGATTGTGGCTCGAAAAGAGTGTTTCCGCGGCGTTTTGTGCGGTCCACAACTGTGTTTCCGCGACCAACAAGATTTTCGTGGCTCGCTTTGTGGCTCAAATTCGATCAACAACTGGCGTGGTGATTGTCGATTTTGTGGCTCAATTCTGGCGGGAATTTCAAATTAAGCAGCAAAATAGTGTCTAAACAATAAAGCTAACTATTTTTTTGTACAGAATGGTAAGGAAATAAGCCTGGAGTTCTATTTATTTAGATTTTACATGAATTTTATTTTTATTTTCAGATATTTGAAATTACCGCCCAAAAAATAGACAAAACGGCGTTTCCTCGAGTTTCAGCTAGTGGCTTGACCGTGTGGCACATACTCGTATTTCCGCGACAAACACTCAGAAGTGTGTGGCCCACAACTGTGTCGCGGCAAAAGGCCTTATGGGAAATACATCTTGCCTTACCTGTAAATCTATTGCTAACATCGCTAACATTAACAGCCAGGCACTTTTTGACTTTCCATCTGCTTCTTCTACTTACACTTGGTGACTTTCTTCAACGCGCCTGGACGGATGTTATCGATACGTCAACATTGGCGAAAATACAGGCAGTATCGGTCGATACGAAGTCAGCTGTTTTCGAAGTTTCCCAAACGTAATGTTCAATCTGCGTGACGTAATGTTAGGAGCTGGTTCGGAGCCTTCGAGACGCAATGTTAAGAGCGAAAACTTGCAGATCCTGATTTTGACGGTCCCAAATTTGCGCGGTTAACATTACACTGTAAAAAGTCCCTCCGAATAAAGATTAAAGACTGCAGTATTTTTGCTACTCAGGTTCATCTTATCTCTATTTGGTATTAATCTTATCTGCGTAGAGATAAGAGTAATCCGAGTAGCAAATACTGCAGTTAACTTTAATCTTTATACGGAAAAACATTTTACAGTGTACGTGGGAAACGAACAGCGGATTTGAGAAATAAATAGATAGTTTGCAAGAGGAACAGAAGGTTTGGGAAACGAATATATAGTCTGGCAAACAACCAGATGGTTTAGGAAATGAATATTTGGTCGGGGAAAGAAACATTTTTTTTAGAAAGGTAACATTTGGTTTGGGAAACGAACATCAGGTCTGGGGAGTTTAACATATGGTTTGTCAGCTGATGTGAACCAAAATGCCCCTTCATACCCGCCCACAGAGTCCGAATCTATAAGTGTTAAATCGGATGGTTCCCAAAATCACCACGATCTTTTTGCCCACTCTCACAATGCCCACGCTCAGAATGCCCACGATTAAAATGCCCACGATTAAAATGCCCACGGTTCAAAATGCCCACGATTAAAATGCCCACGACTCAAAATGCCCACGACTCAAAATGCCCACGACCCAAAATGCCCACGACCACGAAATGCCGGCGGCCTAAAATGCCGACAGTTCAAAGTGGTCACAGGGGAGGCTAAGCATTTCTACCAAGAAGGTACGTTCTGTTTGGCTGGTATGGACTTCATGCGTCTTCACCTTCAGTACCGAGGATTGACGAGTTCAACGACTTGAAGGTGTGTATCTATTTGGCCGAAAAAAAACCTTATAATATCTTGCTAGGCTTTGATTGGAGCTTGGAAATCTAAGACAAACTGTAGAAGCGTGACGATAAAAACATATTGAAGGCTTTTTTAAAGAATCTGTTCCCTGACATTTCCGTAGTACTATTATCAAGTTCGTTTTACTGTATTCGATTATCGGCATCGGCATCGATTACTAACCGCATATCTCTGTTAATGTTTTAGTTGCTTCTTTACCGCTTAAAGCGCTGTACGGTCTACTGTCGACTCTACAGGGCCGTGTTCTAGAAAAGTTATTAGGCGACAATCTTAACATTACACCTCTTGTTTTCTTTATTAGATACCTGGCTAAGTTCGAGTTCTACGTTTCCACCGAAAACCTGGAATCAACATGATAATGACGGACCTTGGACCACGAACCACGTTGAGGCCTGGCACCGAGTCCTCAACAGAAGAATTACAGCCCGACCACGTTTATTTCGACTTCTGCGGGAAGTTCAGACCATCCAAGACGAGATGGAATCAGACCTCCTCCAGATCGGTGCTGGAGCCGACTTCAGACGAAGAAACCGAAGAAGGGTCCGGAAAGACCAGCAAATTCAAGCACTTCAAGAGAAGTTCCAAGGGGGCTCAGTATCAGTCAGAAGCTTCCTCAAGAAAGCACAGCGCTTTTGCGGCATCTAACCACGACGCAATAGGATACAAATGTTTCTTGTAAATAATAATAAACCAGTGTTATATTTATAACTGAGATTATACAAGTTCATCAAACGATTATCGTCATTCTAATACTCGGTCTACTCCTCCTGTCACTCAATCACGCCTAATTACGGACTGAAAACCTCAAGTTTATCCAATCGTGGGCATTTTGAGTCGCGTTGAGTCGTGGGCATTTTGAGCCGTGGGCATTTTGAGTTGTTGGCATTTTTAGTGGGCATTTTGAGTCGTGGGCATTATGATCGTGGGCATTTCGAGTGTCTAGGGAAAATAAAGGTATCTGAAAACTGGAAGTGAAGATTGGCTTTAAGTGGACTGGTGGTAGGAGTAGCACTACTTATCGAAAAAAAAAGTACAAACGTATACCCCGACTGTTCTGCATAGAATCTTTGCGTCCATTATAATTAGATTGTGTTCGATGGTTAACTTCGTAGTGTTCAATGAAAATGCGCAGCTAACGGTCCATCGTTTTATAATCGTTCATTCAGCTTTGATAAGAACGTCGGCCATTGGCCATCTGGAAACAGAGTGGCCGTTCCGTGGAACTACCTACCAGACGATGAAGTCGGTATGGAGACGATCAGTTAATTAGTTAAAATACAGCCGTGTATAGCATGAATTTGGAGGACATGTTTTCGGTCTCAAAGTTTTGTGGATCATTTAATTTGGTTTGATTTCTAGTCTCAAATCTGTTTCTCCAAATGAACTTGTTTTTTTGTTATTTAATTTTTGTGTGACGCAAAAATCGGGCGGATAACAGCCTTCTTTCACCATTATATTTCTTCAATTAGGTTTGCCCACTCGCACCAGCTGAACGTCGTACTTCCAGTTAAGAATACTAACTACCTAGGGAATCCAGACCTATTCAGCACTAAGATGGTGCAACGAGCACCATGGCACAAACTAGGCTACGACATTTTCACTCTACACACCAGGTGGAACCACCAGGCAGTTAGTGAATTACTGGGACCGGAAGCAAAGTACGTGACGATCATGCGCAACCCAGTGGACATATTTGAGTCCTTTTACTCCTACCAAGAGTTGGACAAGCTTTATGAAGTGCCCATAGACCAGTTCATAGAGAACTTGAGTGATAGAAGCTTCCGGCTCAACATTGCAAGCCAACGGAAAGCCAAACTGGTTGGGCGAAATCAAATCGCCTGGGATTTTGGGATGAAGAAAATAGACTTCGACAAACCAGAGGCTGTGGATAAGCTAGTTGAGTTTATTGATAAGAACTTTGATCTTGTAATGATGGCCGACCGGTTCGACGAGTCGATGGTCCTATTTAAAGATCTTATGTCGTGGACTTGTGAAGAAGTGACCTTTTTGAAACTGAACGCCAGGATCGAATCGAAAAAAGTTAATTTGACAGATGAACAGCGGAAGAAACTTGAAGACTGGTTAGCTGCCGACATGAAGATCTACAACTTTTTTGAACAAAAATTTGACGAACGTGTAAAAGCTTTTGGGACTACAGCAATGGCGAGAGAGCTCCAAGTACTGGAGAATTTCAACAAAGAAGTGCACGACAGCTGCGTGGAAAAAGTCGTAACGAACGAAGAGCTGCCTCGATCAAAGAAGTGGTACAGCGACAGCGTCTTTTCGTACAAAGTGAAGTGAGTATGAGGATCCTCACTTGGTGAGCCACAATTCTGATAATACCTTACTACTTCTAGTTCAAGTCAAGTGACGGATTTCATCTTTCTGCAATCTTCTTTACTCTTGACAAGTTCTTTAAAGCACACCTCGCACTATTTACTATTTTCATCATCGGTTCCATCCATCTAACAATAGTAACTATTAGTTACTTTTTTCGTTCCAAGCTCGTGAAAAGCTACTACGCTGACCGTTCCAGCCTTCTCAAATTGTAACTATTCGCTTACCACGCTCAGGAGCGTAGCAAGCGTGGTAACTACAATATATGTGAAGTGATTGGCATTAGCCCATGGCACGATATTTTGCCGAACAACAAAAAAATCCTTCCAGCCTTGAAGCCAAGAAGCCAGAATCCGTGACGTCATGCATAGTAACTACGGTCAGGGGCGTCCCGACGGGGGGGGGGGGCATCCCCCAGAAGATCTGTGGAAAAAATCCAATAAATTTTGAATGGTGCGGCGAAGCCGCGCTTGCTCCATAAAATCTACTAGGATTTGTCTCAGGGGACCTCCCGGAATTTTACTGCTTACCGGATAGGTACAGACTCACAGCATACCAGGATGACCCCGTCACGCAACTTTACCAGAGTGATTCTTGCAGACACAGTGTACCGGAACATTCAGCGGGTGATTCCGGTAATCTCTGAAGTTTCTGAAGCTTTCAAGAATTAGAAACCTACTGAAATTTCTATATTTTTCAACTACGAATACTGTTCCAGGAATAATATCACGGTACCGTCTACTCCAGTTTTGACAGCTTGCTCGACTCTTTTCGGGTGATAAGCCGAGAAGAGTTCAAAAACGAGTTAGCATTGTTCCGACACGATCTCGAGAGTCGCCAGGAGAACCTCAAAATAAACAAAAAGTTTGAAGATCCATTCGAAGTCTTGTGGGAACTTTAAGATGTCTTACCACTAGTATGGAAAGCATTCAAGCTCGCCAAGACAATCCCGGTTACTTCAGCAAAAGGGGAAAGACTTTTTAGCAAGATGATGTTGGTTAAGACCACTTTGCGTTCAACAATTGCTGACCAGCCAGGTCTGTTACTAATCGCATCGATCTAGTTCACGAATGTGAAAATGGATGTGTTGTGAACAAATGGAAAACGCTAAAAACGCGACGAATAAATGAGTAGGGTGGTTGAAGGTCGAACAGTTTTTAGTTTTAACTGACATCTTATAGTTTAACAGAATAGGGATGAGATCCAACAGTCTAGTAACATGTCTCTTATTCACTTAAATTTTCCCGAAAATCCGTTAAAAATGCGTTACTTCGTTTGTCCGTTATCCAGGGATAATCGATTTCAAAATTATTCTTTCGGATTTATAGTGCCTCTATGTACTTGAGACTAAATAAGTTGAAAATGAATTCGAAAATCCCCGAAATGTATTCGAGAATCCCTTAAGTGTCTTCGAGGAATCGGTGTTTGTATTCGAGAATCGACGAAAAGTTTTCGAGATGATTCTAAGGTCTTCGAGATACTACAAAAAGTATTCGAGTAAGGGTAAAAAGTATTAGAGAATTTCTAAAATGTATTTGACATTTAAATTGAAATAAGCAACTCGAGAATGACACAGACGTATTCAAGAATGACAAAAAACATTCGAGAATGTAATAATCGAACACTTTTTATCTTTTCTCGAATAATTTTTGTAGTTTCTTGAAGACTTAAAAAAAATCTTGAAGACATTTTTATAAGTAGTGAACTGGAAGACAAAAATGCTCCTCAGCCGGGATTTGAACCCAGGACCCTCTGCTTACAAGGTGCTCTGCCTCTGTTCTACCCATTTGAGCTACCGAGGGGCTTGTTAACAGAGTTCGCAAACCACTACAATAGTATGGTAGAAGCCGGCCATAGGAACAGTGATCCCGCCCGAAGGCAAATTCATCTAACCAGTTCACATCCCCATTTCAAGGGAATTAATAACAAGACATAGATGGCACTTTACACAAGGGACTTGTACCGTGACCAATAAACCAGAAACAGTTTTTCTGAATACAATTTAGAAGTCTAGGACTCCACTGTCGGAGCCACGCAGACATACCAGGACCCACTACTTCTGTTTTGCCCGACAAGACTGTACAAATCTTTATTTCTTACATGTAAATATAGAAGCCGATGTGCCAACGAACTTAAAACTTTTGGGATGTGCCCAATAAAGCTTACATAATTTGATCTCTTATGCGTAAAAAGAACCTGATGTGCCGACGAAAATACCGATGCCCGATAAAACCATACAGCATTTGATTTCTTCTGTGTTTTGCCCGACTGGACTGTACAGAAGTTATCTTCTGTATTCCTTACGTATAAAAAGAACCCGACGTGCCGATGACAATACCGAGGCCCGACAAAAGCATGCAGAACTCGATTTCTTCTGTGTTTTGCCCGACAGATATTTGCAGGATTTTATTTCTTGCATATGAAAAGAACCCGAGGTGCCGACGAGTCGACGACGCCCGACAAAAGCATACAAATTTTATTTTCTTATGTATTCCTTACTTATAAAAAGAACCCGATATGCCATAGGGAATAGGCCCAACAAAAAGCATGCAGATTTCGATTTTTTTGGTATTTTGCCCGACAAATGTTTGCAGGATTTTATTTCTTGCGTACAAAAAGAACTCGATGTGCCGACGAGTCGACCGACGCTCGACGAACGCACACAAAATTGTATTTCTTCCTATTCCTATATTCACTTCCTATTTCCTCGGTGGCTCAAATGGTTAGAGCGCCTGCCTTATAAGCAGAGGGTCCTGGGTTCAAATCCCGGCTGAGAAGCATTTTTGTCTTCCAGTTCACTACTTATAAAAATGTTTCCATCTCAAGGGCGTCTTCCCCATTCAAATTATATATATGGCTTTATTTGGTTTTCACCATGAGACCCCGCCTTGTGGGTCCTGGTATGTCTACGTGGCTCCGACAGTGGAGTCCTAGACTTCTAAATTATATTCAGAAAAACTGTTGTCACGGTACAAGTCCCTTGTGTAAAGTGCCATCTATGTCTTAATCTCGAAGACTTCTTATTGATTCTCCGACAAGAACACCGATTCCTCGATGACATCTGAGGGATGTCGAATACATTTTCGAGGTATTTAGCCTCAAATCCATTCCATATGCATGTTAAATATTCCTTCAGTCCAAGCTGACTGCGAATCATATTTGACAGTGCAAAACGGAAACTGTCTTAGAGCTACATTTCTTCCCTTCTTGGCAAGAGTCCTCTTCAGGCTCGAAGCCGATCGTTTTTCGATCGTATCCGTTTTGCACTATCAAATATCCTATGCATGTTACGCACCGACGATAGCGAAATCACTGAGTTGTCTTTAGGGGGGTTAGACTACAGTGGGTTAAATTATGATCTCCGGGTTTAAGAATTCAAATTCAAATATTTTATTGACCTCCAAGGTTGGAGAGTATAAAATGAAATAAATGCAAATAAATTGGCCCAACGTATAATACTACAAAAAACAATCTGGCCAAATAATACTCAATATCCAAAAAAAATAAAATACACACGCGTTAAACTATATTAACTCTATAGAACGGAAAGATTGCGGATGTAGTATGCATTTGCACTATAGCAGGGACCCATAAATTTCCTGTAATGACTCGCCGTCATTCATCATCGGTGAGTCATTACAGGAAATTTATGGGTCCCTGACTATAGGTATGATGGGTCCTTCAAATTCCAGGACGTGACTCTTTTCTTCTTATTTCTCTCCTACTCTCTCTACAAGACCACGCTGTTTTCAATATTTATTTTTTTCACCGTTCTATAGAAACTTCAAAACGAACACACCTAGGCTACAAAAAACTCGAGACAAAAAATTCGATCTGAAGTTAAAGTGTAATTTGATCTTTTAGAGGAAACAACCACTGCCGATTGTATGGAATCAAGGAGAACACTTTTATTAGAGAGATGCAGGACATCCAGCGGGCCCGATACAAGCTCAGAAATACAAATAGTTCTTATCCGAGAGAAAGAAAACCGCTATCATAGTGATAGCGGAAGAGCTGGTTGGTTTGCAAGCGTCAGGTGCAACTGCATGATCATCAAGAGAAAGAGGAAAATGAGGAACGCTGCTTGCTACCTGGTGTACACAAGCTAATTAGCTAATTAGAGAGCTTCGTGACGGCTTTACCCATTCAGACGAGAAGAGTCTAACAGATATCATCAGCAAGACAAGACGGTTTCCTATGTGCTATATGCATGATATGTATTAGTTTGGTTATGCATAACGTTACTCAATTGATAGCCCAGTCAAGACTTTCTTGCGGCAGTTGACGAACTTACTTTGCGATGTTTTTTCGTAAGAATAATAGTCAAGAAGAAGTTTTTTTTCAATTTTTATCCGTTTTTATCGTAATTTTGCAGTAAACTATCGTGAATACAGCATATGATGGAGTGGGTTCATTCTTCAGACACTGTTTTTGCTGAGACAAGGGAACAGGTTTGTGTGCTAATAAATATAATTGCTGTCACAACACCAGCTGTTTTGTGACAAATCAGGAAAGTTCACTAACGTAACTAAGTATACAAGTAAGTATTGATAGCGAATTAATTTGGTTGTCTTTCCAAACTTCATTTGTTATAGTACTCACAGATTAACACACAACGGCACAAATATTTGCGTTCACATTTACAGTGATATTTTACTATACGTTGTCATGTTAACGAACAAGTGCGCAAGCGCTCATACGTGGAGTGTAAAGTAAAATGTTTATCACATTTTATATACAAACAGCTTTAGAACCAAGATATCCCACATCCCCTGTAACCAAACAAGTATTGAAATAACCTAATTTGTAATCGTTCCACTTTAAAAGCATTAAATGTGAACAAACCGCAAGTATAAATCCAAAGAAATGCTGAAGATCTTGCACGAATGGTCTGCCAGGCAGTCCGACCCTTTAAACCTCTTTTCCATTAGCAAGGTAATAGCAAGTGCAATAAATCAAATCGTAGCAGCCTAATACCCCCTTTGTCACTATTCTTTAAGAACGGAATAGCATCCATCATATGACAAAACAGTCCAGTTTCCAGCTGTTCATTAAAGATTAAAGTACGTAGCGTCGTCTTATTTGTTGCTGTTACACCAAGATCCTCATCCATAGATATATCTCCCCAAATACACAAGAGTTGGACTTGAGACCTGTCATAGACGAACTTAGCCCAGCTGCCCATGGACGGGGGGGGGGGGGGGGGAGGGGGGAGGGACCCATCGAAATGCGTGTTTACACCTCTTTTTCCTCAAGTATACCAGGTTAGAGTTTGATTCCAGTCAAAGATCAAAAACTTTTCTCATGGGCAATTTGGGCCCACTTTCCCATGAACGGGGAATTGGGGGATGGTTCAAGTTCACATTATAAATCCTCAACCCTTATGATCCAAAAGGACAAAGGAATTCCATCGCCTTATCTCCAGTTATTGTCAAGTTAAAAACATTAAAAAATGGGCAATCTGGGCCCAATTGCCCCTGAACCAAGGGTTTCAGACCCACAAAAAGTAACAAGACCAAAGGTTCCGATGGGATCCCAAAAATTGAATATTTGATGGAGACAATTAGGTTTTATTTCCGCCGGACTTCTTGGACATTTTTACTTTTAAAATTTAGAAACAGAGTAAGGCATAATTACTGATCGTCTAAAGAAAACCAAGTTCATATATGGATTCAGAATGTGTGTCTACTAGTATAAGCCGATCGAAACGATTCTGTCTTACTTCTGCGAATGTCCTTGTTCGGGTACAAAATTTTTGTCGCATATGTGTTCAGCCTGCCTTTACCGCTAAATCGAACATTAAGTTGAAATAAAACTTTTATTTTTAACAAACTTTCCGGTTCTGGCCGGATTCCCGGCGAACTACTAGTGGGGATGTAATAGGTTTGAAACTTAAAAATTTTTGTGGTAAAGCCGTAATTAAGTCTTGCGATTCTACTATAGTGGAACATATAGTGAAACACTGTCACATTTTGGGGATGCCATCTAATACAGTGTCATGTTGATAGGTTTGTTTCGGTTTGTAATGATAGGCAGCGCTGCTGTTGCATCAGCTTTGTTTTTGTGTCTAACTTGGTTTTAGACGGCATCCCGCGGCGGTTCGATACACATTAGTTAGCGTTTGTGCTGTTAGATGGCGTATGTTTGTCCAATTAGTTGCTGTATCCGTGGCGTTAGTTTTAAATGACAACCATATTTGTTCAACGAAGAAAAGGTGAACAGCTATCTTGAGCGAATTTTCTTGGAAGTGGGTTGGCATAGTTGCTTCGTTCGTTCAGTTGTTTTGTAGTTGCTGAACTCTTGGGTGATCATTTTACTGACCGGCTTACAGCATATCTCCTTCCAATCTCCTTATCCGCATAAGGAACATCTAATCAACTAACAAAACTGTAACTTATAAAAAAAAAATCCGGTTTCAACCGGATTCCGAACGAACTATATGTCCCTGTAAAAATAGATTGTCATATACAGATTCACCGTCTCTTTTTACCCCTAAATCTGTCATCTAATCAACTTCAAATAAAACTTTTGCTTGTAACAAGTTTTCCGGTTTTGGCCTGATTCCGGGCGAACAAGTTGTCCGGGTAGAAATACTTCTCACATAAGTGTTCAGCATGTCTTCTTACCCTGAACCGAACATCTAATCAACTTCAAATAAAACTTTTACTTTTAACAAACTTTCCAGTTTTGGCCGAATTCCGGGCGAACAAGTACTACTTGCCCGGCGAGAAAATGGTTTTCACCATCGTGTTCAGCATGTCTTCCTACCCCTAAATCCAACATCTAATCAACTTCAAATGAAACTTGTACTTTTAACAGACTTTCCGGTTTGGCCGGATTCCGGGCGAACTACTTGTCCGATGACAAATGGTTTTCACCATCGTGTTCAGCATGTCTTCTTACCCCATAATCGACTATCACATTATCTGTTTAAAAATATTTCATTTGCCCCTTAACTAAACCCACTCCCTACCCCTAAATGTACGGCTACAGAGCCCATCTACGAAATCGACCTTACTCTTGACCCAAAGAATGCTCAAACCAAGTTTCATCAAAATATCTCATTCCCCTCGAGAGTTATAGTGCGCACAGACAGACGGAAAGATGGACAACTTTTGCGATGTCATAGGTATCCTGCCACTTACGTTTTGGGATCCCAAAAAGAGACCCCAATACTCACAAACCTACCAAGTTTCAACTTGATGCCTGTTGATTTCTGTCACGGGTACCGTAACGAACTTTACTCCTGGGCAATCTGGGCCCAGTTGCCCATGAACGGGGTGGGTGGGGGAGGTCCAACCCTAAAAGCAATTTCCCAGCCCTAGGATCTACATGTCCAAGGAATTGCATCGTCCTATGTCCAGTTCTGGTCAAGTTATGAACATCATTCACTGGGAAATCTGGGCCCATTTGCCCCTGAACTGGGTTGGGGTGGGGGGTGGGACCCCTAAAAGACACAGCTAGACCCCAATACCCACTAGTGTATCAAGTTTGAACTTGATACTTTCACTGGTTCACGAGTTATGAGCTCCACAAAATATGGTGAAAACCGGAAACCGAAAGCTGCTACAGCGCTCGCCACAGTGGATTGTTCCAAGGAGCACTCCACTAAAAACGCCACAAAACATATTCATGTCCCTCTTTTAGTGGAGTATTCATTGGAACAATCCACTCTTGCGAGCGCTGTGCAAGGTCGTGTATCAGCTTTTGGTTTTCGGTTGTCGGTTTTCATCGTTTTTTGTGGAGCTCATAACTCGTGAACCAGTTAAGGCAGTGATTCCCAACCAGTGGTACGCGTACCCAAAGGGGTACGCGAGACCCTTGCAGGGGGTACGCGAAGGTACCGAAATCGGTTTAGTCTACGCGTACCCAAAGGGGTACGCGAGACCCTTGCAGGGGGTACGCGAAGGTACCAAAATCGGTTTAGTCTGTAGCTTCAAAATCTTGCCCCACTTATTTTTGATTGCCGAATGCCTAATATTACCAGCAGAGGCAGAATATTACCAATAGCAAAATTTTTTTTGGGTGGGCAAGGTATTTTTCCTGACTGGCTGGTCATTTTTACCGATTGTTTTTACGAAAAATCGCGGCGCTTCGCGCCGACTCGTTTCTTTTAACAGTCTGACCGACTACTTTGGGGGGAGGGGTGTTGCCAACCCGTGTGTGACGCCTCGGATTACAAGCCCTAGTGAAAGATAATGAAATAATGTTGATTCGAAAAACGGCTAGCCTACTGCCGCAAAATCTGTTCCTGTTTCAAACAATGTTGTTTCAAGAAGAATCGAAGACGCTGCAATTGGTATTATCATTGCGAAATAAGCTAACTAAAATGTTTGCAATTTAGCTTGATGAAAGCACGGAGAATATTAAACAAAACACAGAAACATACTGTAAACAAAAAATGCCGTTAATGACGTCGAGACGAGATCTGCAAAATTTTAGCTATAAAGCAGCCTCAAATGTCTCATTGATTTTGTATACATCTCTACACATTTATGCCTTATCAATTAAGATAATAAATACCGTCTTTTCACGTTCTGAAAAAGGGGGTACGCAACCTTTTCGAACCTTGATTAGGGGTACGCGGTACGAAAAAGGTTGGGAACCACTGAGTTAAGGTATCAAGTTGAAACTTGATACACTAGTTGGTCCCGATGAACAATTTATCTCAAAATAGTACTATGAAGTAGTACGAAAAAGTTGCATGCAGTACTAACGATGCTACTACATGCTTCTACTTCAAGGCTACCGTGTTACTGCATACTACTATATGGTACTATTAGCAAGACTGGATGTTACTATGGCAAGACAGGATGCTACTGGATACTACTACATAAGATTGGACCAGTCTGCGGCACATTAAATGATAGTATTCTTTGCTATTACATAGTATTACATGCAACGTTTTCGTACTACTACCATACTACTACGCAGGATACAAATTTTTCATCGGGGTATTCGGGTCTAGTTGTGCCTTTTGAGGATCCCAACCCCCACCATGGAGAATGCATTTACAGACATGGCCAAGGAGAGCATTCTTCTCCTGAGCGTGACGTTTTCAGAATAGGGATGTTTGTTTCTGGAGGTTTGCACATGCAGACTCCAAGACAAAAAGCGCAATTCATTCAAATCTTGTACAGCGCTGGACGGATCGTATTGGAATTTCTTCTAGATATACGTTTGGACTTAACTGGTTAAAAAATATTCCAGAAGAACGGTTGATTGGAGACATTTGTTCATTTCTAAAACTGTTCGGTACTGAAATAAAGACGGATGCAAAATGGAGCAAAAATCAAAGCTTGGAAACACTATTACGTATTTGGATTGGGTTTTCTGCAGGCAATGTTAACGGAAGTCATACAGATAGGGATGATACTTGGTAATCTTCATTCGGGTGTCTTTGATGAAAAGTTAGAAACTCGACGGTTTTGTCATGTGATCGATAATATGCCTCTTAATGAAGTTGTGACGAAGCGGGTATTAGGCTGCTACAATTTGGTTTATGGCAATTGTTATTACCCTACTAATACTCTTGATGACTATCTCTCCCTGCCGATGCAGAATCTCCGGGTACCTGCAGAAGAAATGAAGAAACGGTGTCACAGCTGCTCCGAAAGATCGCCGTGATTTTTTGACACAGGATTTGAGTCTTTGAGTCTGAGTCGTTAATTAGACGTTTACTCCTTCTTCCTGAGGATCACTGGCGTGTTTTGGACTTAAGTCATATAGAGCAGTGGTTCCCAACCTTTTTCGTACCGCGTACCCCTAATCAAGGTTCGAAAAGGTTGCGTACCCCCTTTTTCAGAACGTGAAAAGACGGTATTTATTATCTTAAATGATAAGGCATAAATGTGTAGAGATGTATACAAAATCAATGAGACATTTGAGGCTGCTTTATAGCTAAAATTTTGCAGATCTCGTCTCGACGTCATTAACGGCATTTTTTGTTTACAGTATGTTTCTGTGTTTTGTTTAATATTCTCCGTGCTTTCATCAAGCTAAATTGCAAACATTTTAGTTAGCTTATTTCGCAATGATAATACCAATTGCAGCGTCTTCGATTCTTCTTGAAACAACATTGTTTGAAACAGGAACAGATTTTGCGGCAGTAGGCTAGCCGTTTTTCGAATCAACATTATTTCATTATCTTTCACTAGGGCTTGTAATCCGAGGCGTCACACACGGGTTGGCAACACCCCTCCCCCCAAAGTAGTCGGTCAGACTGTTAAAAGAAACGAGTCGGCGCGAAGCGCCGCGATTTTTCGTAAAAACAATCGGTAAAAATGACCAGCCAGTCAGGAAAAATACCTTGCCCACCCAAAAAAAAATTTGCTATTGGTAATATTCTGCCTCTGCTGGTAATATTAGGCATTCGGCAATCAAAAATAAGTGGGGCAAGATTTTGAAGCTACAGACTAAACCGATTTTGGTACCTTCGCGTACCCCCTGCAAGGGTCTCGCGTACCCCTTTGGGTACGCGTAGACTAAACCGATTTCGGTATCTTCGCGTACCCCCTGCAAGGGTCTCGCGTACCCCTTTGGGTACGCGTACCACCGGTTGGGAATCACTGATATAGAGTATTGAAAAGAGATTTAAAGGGTCGGACCGGTTGGCAAGACATTCAGAAATGAAATTGAAAATGTTCTTGCAAGATCCTTAAAATCTCCTTCGATTTCTGCATGTGAAGAGGTTTTTTTTTTTTTACATAAAAAGCTTTTAAAGTGGGATGATTCAAATTAGGTTATTTCAGTACCTGTTTGGTTACTGGGGATTTCGAATGTCTTGTTTCTAACGCTGTTCGTATGTAAGGTGTGATAAACATTTTACTTTAACACTCCACGTTTGAGCGCTTGTGCACTTGTTACTTTACTGTCTCCAGCTTGAGATGTGAACACGAATGATTATTTACGGGCGCATCAAATGGTGGGATAGTGCGGTGCTGAAGAGACGCAAGATTTTACATCCAAACTTGATTGAACTTGACTTGACTGAATCTCCTTCGATTTCTACATGTGATGAGGTTTTTTTTCTACATAAAAAGCTTTTAAAGTGGGATGATTTAAATTAGGTTATTTCAGTACCTGTTTGGATACTGGGGATTTCAAATGTCTTGGTTCTAACGCTGTTCGTATGTAAGGTGTGATAAACATTTTTCTTTAACACTCCACGTTTGAGCGCTTGTGCACTTGTTACTTTACTGTCTCCAGCTTGAGCTGTGAACACGTATGATTATTTACGGGCGCATCAGATGGTGGGATAGTGCGGTGCTGAAGAGACGCAAGATTTTACATCCAAACTTGACTGAATAAAATTCAATAAAGAGAAGAATGATCTATCTTTGGTGTTTGAGCCCATTGGCTTGATTAAGCTTACCTCCTAAATCATATCTATAAGTTTATTTTCTTGTTTATAAGACTAAAATTAAAATGAGTATAATTAAATTATTAAGAATAATCTATTTTTATAAGTTAAAACAATGTCGAGGGGGAAACAGGCCGACATCTGTCAAGGCCACTCGTTCCCGGGCACAAGTGAGAATATTTGTATCGTGCATCTGCTCAGGCGATGCCACGACGGCTCATGATAACCCGACTGAGGTTGCGTTCCGTAACTAAACGATCGTTAACAAATTCTTAACAGTTGTTAACTTTTTGCGTTCCACGTTTCTGTTTTTGAAATTTAAGCTCCGCCCACCTACAATTTCCGTTCCAGAGCTTACCGATTCTTAACTATTTTGTAACGATGGTCGGTGAGCATCGTTACAAAATATTTAACAATATTAGAACTGGGAAAAGTTAACGATCGTTAAAGCTGCAGTTAGCTCCGCCCCGAAGTAAAGTTAACGATTGTTAACAATTGCTAAGTTGGTGTAACGCAACCTGACATTTTCCTACTAACGCCATCGAAGCTGCAAAACCGTCCCACGGCAATCAGTCCCTAAAATTCGCAGGCGAATAATTTGTCTAATGGACAATTTTCGACACTGAAATCCCATAAGGGGTTAAGGAAAAAAAAAATGAGATTTTGGCTTTCGGGAATATTTGGAATGACCTTTTCAAGGCGCGTCGTTATGGTCGTCTCTGTTTTCTTAGAGCACCTCAAACGGGTTAACTACCTTAACCATTACTACCATTAACTACCATTAAAAGGGTTAACTACCATTTTCAAAAAATTGTACTGTGCCATGGCAAAAACAATGTTTTTTTTAGGCTCCCCCTACGAGAGCAGCACTTTGGTTTTGTCCTGTTCTTGGGATCCCAAAACGTAAGTGGAGGGAGAAAACAAGGACAAGTCCTAGACACATCATTGACATAACCGGACCTGATCGGCCACTGTGAGGGGAGTTGGGGGGGGGGGTGGAATTCTGGTGAACCAGCGAGTTCGGTATTTCCTGATGTAATAGGATGATGAAACTCGGCAGGAATGTGAGGGATCCGAATAGACCGACATGAGAATAGACGTTTGCACGCTTCGAATATCGGGGGGGGGGGGGGGGTAGTGGAGGGATGGGGAATCCGGAATCTAGTGACATTTATAACCTTTGAATGGGCGATCGGATTTGAATGAAACTTAAATTGGCAAGTGGAAAAAGCTGTTGTCTCAGATGGAGGGGGCACCGGAATTTTTGTGAAACGCTTAGTGTCGACGGATCGGGATGGAATTTGGTAGGAAGAACAAGCATGAGCATTAGATACGTTCTTGACGGAACCAGATCATGTGGGGCTCTTTGGGGGGAGTTGGAGTGGATTTCCCGGAATTCCGCTGATCGCGAAAGATGCTAAGGACGATAAAACTAGGCTAAATGACCAGTCAGTCGGTAAATACCTTGGCACCACCAAACATTTTGGCTCGTAAGCCTCTGGTCGCCACTACTTATTTTGAGATTGCTTGATTAGAATCTGAGCACTACATTTAGTCTGTAAGCCCATTTGGGAGAGAGAATACAGGAAGAAATTCAGTCTGCCAGATGTTTTCCATGCGGGCATAAGTACTCAAGAACTGGAAAATAGCAGAGGCCAAAACTTTCGACATTATGGCTTAAAGGACACCTCGCACTAAATAGTATTTCTGGTCAGGTGTTCTGAGATCCTTGACCAATAGCAACTAAGCTATGCTTACAGAAAACTGCATACGGCTTCGGCTGTTTTAGCCTCTTTCCATGTCCCTTGTCTTGGATGACAATCTTGGCTAAATTCGTGTAGCCGGTGTCCGGACGAATAAGCTTCTCCGAAACAGGGGTCACGTACATTGTCACGTAAAGAGAATAAACGTGACAAGCGTGATAATCAGTGTATTTCTAATACATGAGATGGGATAGAGTTTGGTCAGCGACCGCTCAGCGTTCGCAGATTATTTACCCGATTATGGCTTGTTTGGTGCGAGCCAGCTTGCCTCCCCGATACTACCCCAGTACCACCCCGTTCAGCTGATTGAGCTCCTAAACTCCGGCCGCATTCAGTGGGTAAAAGCGATTTTGGCACATTTGGTACGCTGTCTTGTTGGAAGCTCGGACGGCTCTGGTTTTGATTCGGAAGAAGAGGCTACCATACAGAAGGCATTCTACCGAAACCGCTCTCTCTCTGTGAGCTACACAGAAAAGACCGATTTGTCTGCTGTAAGGTCAAAAACGCACGGGAGTGAAGATGAGGTTAAGACGATCCCTCCGTTATGAAGGGAAGAATTTGGGACCGAGAATGGTCGAAATATTACTGAATTAGAATAAATTACCATCATGAGTACGACGTGTCCTTGAAAAAGCAGGCCTACAGGGGTCAGACAAAGCTCGTGGATTCGGGCGTCTCCAGACACATTTTTCGTGCACTCGGACTCGTCTTGGTCTCGTCGCTTATGCAGCAGGACTCGGACTCGTCTCGTCTGGAAATCCGGCTCAGTAACGGCCGAGTCCGAGTCACGGAAACATCTCAGCCCGGCAAATTCAAAATAATACAGGTGTCTCGAGCGGCTAATTAAGGAAATTGGCGAAGGGATGGTCATGTCGTAACCCTTTTCTGTAGGATCAAATCTCAAGTATTACCTTGGAGGACTCCGCAACAAAACTGAGAACCATAGGTAACAAGGGTGTAAAGGCTATTGAAAAATCACATTCGTGAAAATGAGCGATCATGAGATAGTTCAGTTGGGAATTTCGTATTACCAAAAAATAAATAAATTTCAGATATGGTTTCAGTGATAAGGGGCATGCTGAAACCCCTTATCACTAAATCGACTATCTTATTATCTTAACAAATATTGTGTTTGCCCCTTAATTTGAAACACACCTATACACCACCCTAAAGAAGACGGACGGACAAACGGACGGAAGGGCAAGCTTTACGATGTCATACATATCCCGTCACTGATGTTTTTCAGATCCGAAGACCCGGTATTGACAAGTTGCATGAAGCTGGGAGTAGCTATACCACCGCCAGCGGGTCGAATTCGGTTACCGGGGCATGTAAACGCATATACAAACAAAGAAGCACGCGTAGGCAAAGCTTGTATCTTCGTTCATTTTTCGTTCAGTATTGACCAGACCTTCGCTCTACATACCTTGACTATAAGCATCAACTTGAGAAAGGTAAGTACTGTTAAAAGATCTTGAACACTGATCGAGTGTTTTCTGTCAGCCTACCTGTGTTGTCACTCACCCCCCCCCCCTCGTATCTCTGCATACCCGAATAGTCTGCTTGACTCGGGCATCGGTAGGCGCGTTTGTCCCTGAACTGGGTTGGGGTGGGGGGTGGGACCCCTAAAAGACACAGCGAGACCCCCGGCGACTTCTCATGAAAACAGGTTAAAACATTCGAGAGCAGTCATCACTGAATTCTTTATGGGCATGTCTTATCTATAATACTAACGCAATCTACTTCCATAATCACTCCGTATATATTCCCCAATTTCGTACGGTACATACTTACCCCTCCAACAAAACCACGCTGGTTTTCTCATTTGCCGTGTATTGCTACCTTCGATGTGCATCACGCTGTTTACCTTCGTGTTTTTTCCATCAGAACAAGACAAAGGTTTCGATAGGATCCCAAAACTTTAATATTTGATCCAGACTTGGTCCTGTAAGATATCCGGTCTTCGCCAGACTCCTTGATCATTTTTACTATCAAATTTAGAAACAGATTAAAAAATCAGAACTTCCTATTTGTATATAATATTTTGGCTTTGAGTGGTTAGGCACGTTTTTCGTTTCTGAAAAGCTGCCCTTCGGATGGAAATCTTCAGCGTTTGTATACCAGTCGATTGGTAACGTGTCCGTGTACGCCCTTAGAAATGTTGGAGTCTTTACCAAAAGGTATTTGGATGATTGTGGAACGGGCGCTTCTTCTAAGCGAGCAGCTAGATTGGCAGTGGGTAAAAAAGTAGCGTTGTTAACCACGTTGGGTTATTTCTTATCCGACAAATCGGAGTTCGAACCAAAGAGAGCAATGGAATTTCTTGGTATGATCATCGGCACAGAAAAGCGCGCGTTCATTGTACCGGAAGAAAAGATAAAGAAGGTCTGTGCCATTTTGGATGAAATACTCGGGAAGCCTGATATTAGACTTCGGGTGTTGCAGAGATTTATGGGTACTGTTGTAGCTCTACAGTCCGCGTTTTCTCACGCCCATCTCTTCATTTCTCAGTGTGCGGCAGCGTTGTCGTTCATGGAGAAAACGGGTGTAAACAAAATGTCGTTAACGAAAGAGTTCAGGGACGAGATTTCTTTTGGTATTTTTTGAGAGATATGAAAAGGGTTTTCCCATGGCCAGCGGAAGGACATGTGAAAATTCGGATTAGTTCAGATTCATCCCTTTATGCATGGGGCGGGGTTATTTCGCGTGAGGACGGGTATTAGAGATTTCTGGATCGGGGAAGGGGTTAACGACCCCATATCGGTAAAAGAAGCCAGAGCACTTTTAAACGTGCTTAGATCTATAAAAGGGAGCATCCAAGGGAAGAGAGTGGTCGCAGATATAGACAACCAAGCTTTGCTACACCGGTGGGTATCGGGGGCCGGGAACTCAGAAAAAATGGAACAGGAAGTTAAGAATATTTTCTTTTTCACGATAGAAAATAATTTGACGTTGTCTCTTCAGTACGTGAAATTGGCAGACAATCCGGCAGATGCTCCTTCTCGCGCGATGAAAGCGCAAGACGCAACGTTGAGTGAAAAGACATGGCGTCTAATTCAACATCATTTCGGGGGAGAAGACGGACATACTTTTGATTAGATGGCTCTAGATTCGAATCCGATGAAATCCAGCGCGGGTATTCCCTTACCACATTTCGCTCCGTGGCGGCTTCCATCAGCAGCAGTGGTGGATTTCTTCAGTTGGGAAAGTCCCCAAGGAAATTTGTACGTTTTCCCTCCTTTTGCGATGATTTTACCGGTAATCAAATACTTCGATGAAAAAAGAATGGGCAGTTACACTTTGGTGATCCCCGCCCCACCACTAACCCCACCATGGTGGCCAGCAGTCATGGCGAGGGCAGAGTTTTGGTTACTTCTTGGGAAAAAAGGACAGCGGACTATCCTTTTATTCCCGTTGGAAAGAGGCTACATAGAAAAGCCGTTACCGTGGGATTTGTACGCGGTGAGGATGAAACGATTTTCCAGTAGCCTAGGTTAGTTTGAACGGAATTTTTTGTGGTTGTTTGTTTTTGGGGTGTTATTTTTTCCCCATCCTGATGTGAATAAAAAAGTTTTCTTTACTTTTTGAACGCTCATGTTTGTTTCTATTATTTTATCCGCAGGTTCTCGATCTGGTAAAACAACGGAGGCTTCATTTGGTCAGTTGTTTGTCTAAGACCAAATATGGAAAGCAGAAGGTTGCTATGAAAAAGAATCTAGAGTAGAATCTTTGCCAGTTTTACGGAAGCGAGAGGGATATTTTGGCGACAACACCGACAGATATTGTACGGTTTCTGATTTTGAAAGATGCTGGAGGTCGTACGGTGGTTCACTCGCAACCATGCCGGTTGAACAAAGAGTCATGCGCATGTCCTACGCGAATGGGTGCAAATTCTGGCAAAGATTCTACTCTAGATTCTTTTTCATAGCAACCTTCTGCTTTCCATATTTGGTATTAGACAAACAACTGACCAAATGAAGCCTCCTTTGTTCTACCAGATCGAGAACCTGCGGATAACCGCCGGATAACCCGCCGGATAACCGGATAACCTGTTGAACAAAGAGTCATGCGCATGTCCTACGCGAATGGGTGCAAATTCTGTAGCATCACAAACAGGTGAAATATCGGCCATATTTAGGATGATGGGAGTTAATACGCCATGGTGCATGCAGAATAAAACGGGCAACCCTGCATTAGCCTACGAAGTCAAGGAATATTTGAAGGCGATAACTATGGAACAGAAGAACGCGCTTGTTCCAGAAACAAGCAAAACCGCTGTCAATTGGGAAGTTAAGGTGCCTCATACAGCATCTAACTTGGGAGGCGGCACGGTGTAAAACGGAAAAGGACAGATTTCTTCTTTTACGCGACAAAGCTTTTTTCTTAGCGCAGTTTTTCACGGGAAGCCGGGCGTCCGATTTGGCGAAGGTTACCGCGCCATCTGTAAAAAAAAAATCCGAAAGGTGGCTTAGTGATCCTTCAGTCAGAAGGAAAGACGGTTAAAGAAATTGCCGGGAGGGTTTTGGCACTGGAACCGCAGTCAAACAAAGATATGTGTCCAGTTCAAGCACTCTTCAAAATGGTGGACAGCGCAAAACGGATAGGAATAGCCACTGAATCCGGTTATTTGTTCAAAAGCATCACAAAAAAAGGACGAACGGAAGAGAAAATCAGTTACGATGTAATGAGCAAACGATTGCGAAGCATTTTGAAACGTATTCAGTTGTTCGAAGGGGAGACGCTCCACAGCGGCGGTTTTTATGTTGGAGGCAGGTGTCTCGGCAGAGCGAATTGAGTCCCACATAGGATGGAAATCCCCGGGGATGCTAGAACGATACACCGGGAAGGCAAGAACTGTGCAGCCTGTAAGTACAGCGAAAACTGTGGCTACTCTCATCCAGGAATGCGTTCCTGGACACCTTCAAGAAGATCCGGTGAAGTTTGCAAAGGCTTTCTCGTCCTAATCGTTTCGTTGTGTAATGCAAGTTTTATTTGAAGTGTAAATAATACAGCACATTTGAGATTTGAGGTATGGGAGTGTAAATAGAGTTTTTGAGTATAGCAGAATGAGGAGAAGGAAGTAGGAACGGCGATCCATTCCTTAACAAGGTGACGATCGTGACCCGAGTTAGACGGCATAATATACTATGGCGTCTAGCGCGGGGAGCGAAGAGGAACCACTTGCTTAAAAGGTGGCAGGGCAGAGGACGTACAGTCGCACGAAGTGAGATCTGTGACCTACGTTAAAAAAAAAAAGGGAGAAGGTTATAATAGGAGTAAGTTATAAGGAAAAAACATTATTTTCAAAGTTAAGCAAAAACTTTCGAGGTCAGATCGTCACCACATTCCGTCTTACCAATGGTAACGGCGATCCATTCCTTAACAAGGTGACGATCGTGACCCGAGTTAGACGGCATAATATACACTCCAGCTCGTGGCTGTTTCTAAACTGAATTCGTTATATACAGCAAACACCAACGAGAGAACCGGTTGAGTGGAATTTTCTCGAAGAGGGCAGTTGTCCCAAGACGAATTCGTGTGTGTTAATGTAAGTAACCACTGTTTAGCAAGGAAGCATAGACAGACTGCAGCAGCGAGATCCTGCAAGTTACAATGAAGAGAAACATGTGCGGAAAGGCTTGGATGAACCTTTAAGCCCCGTTCACAAGCATGCCTAACCAAGTACAGATGTCTAGGCACGTGCCTAGCATCACCGTTCACACTCATACCTAAGTTGTATTCTCGCCGTTCCCCAAGGACTCCTCGGGGAAACGAAGGGAACGGCAAGAATAGAGGGAGTCACTCCACGCGGACTCCACAGTCCGCATACGGAAAACAACGAGAACACGGGGAATGCTTCAAAAATGAATTCTGTTAAAACAAAAAAAATGCCTGGATCCACTTTATTTTTGGTTTTGTTTATTCTTATGGTTTTTAATTAATTTGACATTCCACCAACACCAGCAAAAATTGATTCCCCTCTGAATCTGGAAGGAAGTCCTTTTTGGTGATGGTGTTGATAACTGGAGCATTCCCCGTCCGTAGGGACTCGCAAGAATACGGGGAGAGAGTCCCCGGGACAAACAAAACGCGGAGACTCCTCAAGTGGAGTCCTCGGGGAACGGCGAGAATACGCTTCTAGTCACAGATTTTGGGTCAGGCACGGAGTTCCAGGCTCTATAACTCGCTGCCTGGCTACGCCGGAGCACGTGCCTAGGCATCTGTGCTTGGCTAGGCATGCTTGTGAACGCGGCTTTATGCTGCCAATTTCTTGAAAATTATTGTCGTATTGGGACTGGTGATAGTCTGCCTACGGCGCGGGGATACTAGGCTACCTTCATCGGGAAAGTCTGAAGCAGCGATAGGTTACGGCACTAACTGCGAACCACGGACAAAAATAGGCTTTTTGAAAGTTCACAAGTGTGCTAGCTCAACAGTCTAAAACCTATTTATGAGGTGAGCGAATACGATCATATTTCCTCGGCACTCTTCAAAGGTCAAGCGGGTTAACGACGAGCTCGAAATTCACCATTCCTGGCATAACCAACTTTTATTCCGAAAATCAAAAGTATCACGGACACTGACAAAAGGGCACGTGCAATCACTTCCTTCAGCTTCTTGAATTAGAGGACGATTCTGGCGGTATGGAAAGCTCCGCGAGCTTATGCGCCAGCTGTTCTTGCGACTTCGGCTAAAAGCCGCTTCGCTTTCCAAAGGAGTTCTCGCGCTCCGCTAGTTTCCGCCAGCACTTGGAAAGCGAATCCACTTCGCGAGTGGAAAGTGATTTTGGCAAGTCAGCGAGAAGCTGTAAAGGTGCAACTGAGGCTCAGTGGCTTTTTGCTTGTTCTTGCGCTCGGCGGATTCTCGCTTTGCTTTTCGGAAGGTGAATCCAAGAGATCGCCAGAACCGACCTTAGTGTGTAACTCCTTTGCTTATCGCGTCAGCGGGATTCATAAATGTTGAATCACAAGTGGCAAATGTGTGAGTTTCGGACATCAACTTATAAAATTTAATCCTTGCGAATTTTGGGTTTTTTATTTCTATTCTTGCTCAAAATTTGGTATGTAGAATAGGAATGTTTGATGCCGGATTCTCTCTCTTTTCATCTTTTACCATACTCCGTCTTTACCTAGACGAGTTACAAAAAACTTACGACTGTCTCGAATTTACGACTAGAAAATCCCTTCGTAAAGTACGACAAGAAACGGGTCTTTACAGGCGATATTCGCGGTTGATGTCATTCTGGAAAGCTCAAACATACGACCTTCATCCTGGAAAACTCAGAACACACAACTGTGAATCTGTAAACATACGAATAGAAATTTCTTCGTAGCACATATACGACCAAAAATTTGATTTGTGGGTGAAATTCACGTTTGGTACTGCCTGTATGTCATTCTGAAAAGCTCAAAACATACGACTGTCATACAGACAAGCTCAAAACATACGACTGAGAGTAGATTCTTTGGAGCATGGGGGGTTGAGTCACCCCCCCCCCCCCCTTTCGAACCTCCCATGTGAGCCTCAACAGAGGGTGGGTTTAAATACGGCCTTTAAAAGGACCCCTCTTGGTTTTTCCGCGTTTTATAATATACCTAGCTCCCTTATGGGATTGTAAGCTTCTAAAATCCCCACCTTTCTCCATTGGTCCGTATTGTGCCTACGAATTTGTAGTGCTTTTCCATCCGTGCCGACTTCTGCCCGTTACGCAACGCAGCGTTTGCCAGAATCTGCGACGTCCGACGTCAACGTCCTTTCACACACAAGCATTTGAGAATCTTCTATTTTTATTTATTTTATTTGCTTAATTTTCCTAATTTTTAACCACGGCGCGTTCAGTTTTCAAACGTTTTGCGCCCAGCAGTCGCGTCAGGGAGCAGGAAGGATGGATGGAATGGACAAGCGCAGTCGCGTCAGGGAGCAGGAAGGATGGATGGAATGGACAAGCGCTAACAAGACAAGCGCTAAATTCAGATGGAACGTAATGGTACTTTCTCCAAACGTTTTTTCTGATCCGTTCCATAGTGAAAAGATCGTTTCTAGTCAGAGTTGTGCTTTAACCATTTAATGCGTAACGTTTTCAAATCACAACAGATTACGTCCCAAATGTTCTCTGCTGAAACTGCGCATCCTTACGTTATCTGTTAAGAAACTTCTGACAGTGCAGTAGCCAGCGTACAGTGGCATGTTCACGAGTAGACTTGGAAGCGTCCCAGACCCGTCCACATAGAGTTGAAGTTGAATAAAATTTACTACTTTTTCCTTCTTTTTTTTCTTACTAAATCTAGTAAAATCCTACTGCCGCTGGCAACACTGCTGTCAGCGGCCATGGAATGATTCTTCGGTATATACAGGCTTCCAAATCTACTGTTACGAACATGCATCCGCAAATCCATAGTATTCGCAGTGACGCGTAGCCGGTTTGCACGTCCTTAGTACTTCAGGGTATACTCCTCCTTGTGGCTGTTTCAAAACTGACTTTACCATATACAGCAAACACCAACGAGAGACAGGTTGGGTGGAATCTTCTCAAAGAGAGCAGTCGTCTCAAGACGAATTTCATGTGTGTTATGAAAGTAACCACAACTGTTAGCAAGAAAGCATAGACAGACTGCAGGAGCGAGATCCTGCAAGTTAAAATGAAGAGAAACATGTGCGGAAAGGCTTGGATGAACCGTTATGCTGCCAATTTCTTGAAAATTACTGTCGTACTGGGACTGCTGATAGTCTGCCTACGGCGCGGGGATGCTAGGCTACCTTCGTCGGGGAAGTCTGGAGCAGCGATAGGTTACGGAACTAACTGCGAACCACGGACAAAGATAGGCTTTTTGAAAGTTCACAAGTGTGCTAGCTCAACAGTCCAAAACCTATTTATGAGGTGAGCGAATATGATCATATTTCCTCAGCACTCTTCAAAGGTCAAGCGGCTTGAAGACGAGCTTGAAATTCGCCATTCCTGACTTAAATCAATTATTCTCTTTCACGACGCCAGTAAACTTTTATTCCGAAAATCAAAAGTATCACGGACACTGACGAAAGGGCACATGCATTCACTTCCTTCAGCTTCTTGGACTAAGTGTGGAACTCCTTTTGTTCATCGCGTCAGCGGGCTTCATAAATGATGAATCATCTGTGAGTACTTACAAGTCCGCACATGTGTGAGTTTCGGACATCAACTTATAAAATTTAATCCTTGCAAATTTTGTATTATTGCTCAAAATTTGCAGGTATGTAGGGTATATGTAGAATAGGAATTTTGATGCCGGATTCTCTCTCTTCTCATCTTTTACCATACTCCGTCTTTACCTAGACGGGTTACAAATAAAATTTAATTTAATTTAATATCTCGTCTCGCGTTAACGGTAGCCTCAACAGAGGGTGGGTTTAAATACGGCCTTTAACAAGCCATTTCCAAAGTCTGGGTTCCTGGTTGGCTGATTACACCACCCTTCAGATTTTTGTTTCCTCATTCATTAATACATTTGGGAGTTAAGCTTTTACCTTGTCGACCCATTTTCTTCTTCTTATCTCTCAGCACTTATCCGTAATTATGTCCAGTTTAAAAGCTGTGAAGAAAACCTTTTGCCTTCTGTCCCGAAAATCGTCGTGAGTCAATCAGATACCATGTTTTTCTTCCAAAGAAAAGGAGACAAGCCGAACGACGTTCACGAGAGCTGCGTAAGCGAGAAAGCGTAACGTTCCTTTCATCCGAACCCTTTACTGTAATCGCCCTCGAACTATGTTGCCTGCATGTTTTAGGTACGCATACAAACACTCCCTTAACGTCGCTGTACCGAGTCAAGTCAACGAAAACTATCTCGGCAATCCAGAACATTTCAAAGCGGACATCTTAAAGAACAGTCCTGGTTATACCCTTGGATATGACATGTTCCTACTTCACACCAGGTGGAGTCAAACCGAGGTTGAAAAGATTCTAGGGAACGATGCAACGTATGTTACAATCCTACGACATCCTGTTGACCTCTTCGAATCCCTGTTTTCCTACGGGGAGATGGACCAGATGTACAACGCAACGATGTCGGAATTCATACAAGGTTAGTTTCTATTATGGGTTGTGGGGCCAGCAAACACTCGCATAGCAAGAGTACGTCAATACTTAAGTCCAAAACACGACAGTAAGCCTCGGGGAAGAACGAGAAACGTCGCCCAAACGATGACTCAAGTCGTATGTCAACCAATCAAAGGCGTTCGTTGTGGACAGCTGTGGTGACGCTTCCGGCTCTTCGCTAGGCACACGGCGAATCTTCATCGGCACGAAGAGTTAGTCATCAAGAGTATATAGGATGAACGACTTCTTGTCCAACACGTAGCTGTGAAACTGTTAAAGGATCCGCCCCACCTTCCCTACTTCCGTAAGCTTTCCTTGCATTCTAAAACCCGGAAACACGAATCTAAGACGGTACATTCTAAAGCCCCTGACAGCACCTCGGCTTTCCGTGTTTCGCTACCTTCGATGCGTATCGTGCTACGGACGGCTATTTGTGAGAAAATTATTCATCAGAAAAACGGTTCCCTGGTTTTACTAGAAAGTCAAAGAGCCTGGAAAAAGGCTTATAGCAGCCAAACCCGTGGGTAATTTCGTAAAAGCAGAATAAAGTGTTCAACTATTTTAAATAATTTAAGTTTTAAGACACGTTTAGATGACCAAGAAATTCAGAAATGGTGGTCTGCATTAGATGAGTCACCGAGTTTAGTTTATTACAGGCAAGTTAAAGAGTATTTCGGTAATGAATTTTATTTTAAGTTAGGAATACCTTTTAAATTTGTGAAGTGTTGGATTCAGGTGCGAGCAGACTGTTTACCGCTATGTGGTGGTAAGTTGTGGACTTCTAGGTGTCCGGATGCAGTGCGTTGTTGTCCTCTTTGCAATCTTGATGGGGATGGTCTGGATCATTTTCTTTTCAGGTGCCAGGAGCTTTCGCATAAGGGGATCATTGTTTTCTCGGAATGGTGGGCAGCTTCTTGGTATCTTACGTTCTACGTCACCAAGAGTGATTGTTTCTTTTGGTAATTTTGTGCAAAAAGCACTCGAGTTGAGAAGTGCTGTTTCTTAGTTTGTTTAGTTTCCTATGGGTTGTTTGTTTAACCTGTATATGGCCTTTAGGTTTTTAAATACAGATATATATATATATATATATATATATATATATATACATAAGCAGTAAATGTGCGAGCAGTCATTTAAATGGCCCGTCTTTCGTCAACCCTTATCCCGCGCCATTCTAGATGCAGTTGTGTTTTGATCAAGAAATAGGGCACTGGGCATGAAGCAAGAAGACGTGAGTTCGAAACCCGCAGGAAGGGCATTTCACCTTTCTAGTTATTAAGTTCTAACTGAAAGTACCCCAACCCGAAAATTTCATGAGCTACAAGCTGCAAAAGCTGCTTCCCTCCTCAAGGGCCAGGTTGCGGCTAGTGTTGGGCGATATTCGATATCAATAGCGATACATCGGACCAAACATCGATATGGAATATCAAAACGGAAATATCGATATCGAAAACGATATTTGCCCATTTCAACAAAATCAACTCTTATATTTGCGAATATGTTTTTCGCAAATCAGTTTGTTTATTTTCGAAGTTTTAAAAAAAACATGATGGAAAATGCTGTTTGACAACAATTTTCTTTCCTAAATTTTAGCGAAACGAGACGTATATGAGTATGTGGTCCCGAAATATCGATATCGACTATCGACACCGAAAGTTACAATATCGATCCATCGAAATCCGCACCACCACCATGCGGCCCTTGGCTTCCGCGATAGCGTCATTTGACCGGTCACGCCACGACCAATCAATTCAATCCAATTCACTTTATTCAAAAAACATGCGACGGACAGAGCCGATTATTAGATTTTGTTGTCATAAAATAAACATGTATGTCAGTCAACGAGCCAAAAATTAACATACACGAAAGTAACAATATATACAATTAATAACTATTTTGCAAACTAAAATTTCAACCCGGCATTAAACAACTTAACAAACGAAGGCACAAAACTAAGCTCATATCGAGCATGTGAAGCGGTCAGAGGTTGAAGTTTCGGTTCAGGCTCTGCAATGGACCTGCTTGGCCTTACTCGAGCCGGTTCATGTTGGGGCGGAAGGATATTTCGGTGAATTGGGCTCGACAGGATTTTATTTCCAAAAGATAGGGAGAGTTTTAAACACAAGGGAGAATACGATGATTGTCGGCTACCGATCTAATTATTCATATCCAGAGACCTGGTCTATGAAACAAGTTATGACCCTTTCATGAGGGAGTCCGTCCCATCCCATGAAAAGTTCATTGACTGTGTAGTTGTATGAAAAAGTTGCATGTATTGATATGTATTAGTATGGAATACTTTGATTTAACATGCCTCCGACTGGGTTAATTTTAAGTAGTAGTATCCGATAGCATCCAGTCCTGCTGTAGTAGCATCCAGTTTGCTAGTAGCTTTTTCGTAAACTCCATACGACTAATTCTCAAAAATATTTCATCGGGCACCCTTCCACTAAAATGGCGTCGGGGAGGGGTCAAAAGCTGAACCAATCGCCTGCTACCTCACCCGCCACTACGAATGTGTGTAAGAGAAGAGAGGACAAGAAATTCAGCTTCTGGTAAAGCTAACTAATTTAGTAGTAAGTGCGGTCTGGCACTTTCCTGCTAAACTTGAAAAAATCTCAATTATTCGGTATCGAACTAATGATCGTGCCGAATATACTAGCAGGAATTCCAGAAAATCAAGTTAGCTTCGAGTCCTCTCGGAATCGCTTTTGTACTTAATGATGTACTTAATTTTGTACCTTTATTTAGCAAATACCCCTGGTTCACGTTGTTGCGTCATAAGCATAAGTTTTGGGATCCCAAAACGTTAGTGACAGGATCCTATGACTTCTTAGAGCTTGTTCGTCTATCCGTCCGTCTGTCTTTCTGTTAGAAAGATAAATCTTGAATAGTTGAAATATTTTGTTCAAACTTAGAATAGGAACTTTTTAGATCAAAGTATAGGTCAAGTTCTTAGATGGGCTTCGTAGCCCTATATTTATGGGGTGGGGATGGGGGTTTAAATAAAGGGGCAAACAATAAATATTTTAGCTGTTTTCTTCAGATATAAAAGAAGGCCGAATCACGCTGAAACACCGTCGTCGTCTGAACGGAAGATACGGCTGGAACCAAATTGCGTGGGACTTTGGATTGTCACCTTACAAGTTCAACAGAGCAGAGGAAGTGACCAAACTAATAGAGCTGATCGATCGCAAGTTCAGCCTAGTGATGATAAGTGAAAAAATGGACGAATCCCTAATCCTGCTTCATGATTTGCTATGCTGGACGCTTGATGACGTAGTATCCTTGAAGCTTAATGCCCGCAGAGATGAAACGAGGACCATTCTGACCCCGGAGCAGAGAGAAGTGTTGGAGAAGTGGCTATCTGCCGATATGATGATTTATGACCATTTTAAAAGGTAAAGAAGTCCATGCAGCCACACTGTCAGACTTTCACAGCACATAATACAAGTACTGTATACAACGGATACGCCAGCTACGACGTATCCGTTGTATACATTATTTGAATAAATGTTTCAAAGTCAGCTTGGGCTCAAGGAATATTTACATAATACAAGGATGCGAAGTTTTGATTTTGAAAACGTTATGCATTAAACGCTATCTATAGCAAACTTGTAAGGAATAGCCGAAAAAGCATCTGCTGACTATTTTGTTTGTCGCATGATATCGGAAAAGTCAGCAGATGCATTTTCGGCTCTTCCTAGCAATGCTTGTTATGCATTACATTTAATGCATAACGTTTTCAAAATCACAACAGATTACGTCCCAAATGTTCTCTGCTGAAACTGCGCATCCTTACGTTATCTGTTAAGAAACTTCTGACAGTGCAGTCCAGCGTACAGTTGCATGTTCCTCACGAGTAGACTTGGAAGCGTCCTAGACCCGACCACATAGAGTTGAAGAGAACCTTTGCCAAGAAAGATTGAAATGTCGCCTAAACAAAATGTCTATACTGTAAAAAGTTTCTCCGAGTAAGGATTAAAGTTAACTGCAGTATTTGCTACTGTGACTAATCTTATCTCTACTGAGATCTTATCTCTACTGAGATAAGATTAATCGAATTAGAGACACGATTATCTTTTTAGAAGGAAGATTAATCCCAGTAGTAAATACTGCAAGATTTTTTTTTATAGTGTACACCATCGGACATACCCCCCCCCCCCCCCCATTCAACTGTTTAACTGCTTATTTAAATGTTCCTATTTTAACCCCACAGAGAGGTCAAAAGTCCTACATTAGAGAATTAAAAAAATTTGGAACGCGCGGTTTAGACCACACTGTACAAAGTTTTTCCGTGTAAAGATTAAAGTTAATTGCAGTATTTGCTATCTCTACGCAGATAACATTCATACCAAATAGAGATAAGATGAATCCGAGTAGCAAATACTGCAGTTAACTTTAATCTTTATACGGAGAAACTCTTTACAGTGCAGTCGCGGTTTTACCCGCCGCAGTATGGACTTTCGCTGTCTAGGTAGTCGCTGTTTTTTCTCTGTCGCTGTTTTTTTTTGCGATACCTCATCAAAAAGTTACATGCTCAATAATGTGATGTATGCGAACAAATCTCATTATCATCACTACATTATGTTAAAATCTACTTTACAGGAAGTTCGAGCGTTTAGTGGAAAAACACAAACATACCGTCCTTAGAAAACTCGACACGATCAAACGTAAGAACGATCAACTGGAACAAAGATGTTTCATATCGAAACTAACCAACGATCAGATCAAGGACAAGTCAGAGAAGCAGTTCAGCGACAAAGCTTTTAGTTTCCTACTGAGGTGAGTTACTTATTCAATTGCAAAAGTCACGCTTCGTCTTCTGAAAACTCAACTTTCGAAATTCAGACCTCCGCTTTTGTCACGTAGGATTCTGGAAGGTGAAACTAGATCATACTTTTTTTTTTACTTCCTTCCTACTTTCTTTACTATGACTCCAACTTTCAGTCATTCAACCTGCGACTGATGGGTTATTATCCCCGCCGCTCTCCACGAGTTGGGTTCAACTTCTTTAATTTACAACGCACTTGATCAATCACTCACTCGGGGTCGGCAGGGATACAAGCTCGGTGATATATGTTCCTTCAGCCCAAGCTGACTGCGAATTATATTTGACGGTGCAAAACGGATAAGTCAGCTACATTTTATTAGAGCTATATTTCGGCCCTTCTTGGCAAGGGTCCTTTCAGGCTCAGGCCGCTCAAGCTTGAAAATGATTTTGTGAAAAACAGGCGGCACGTATGGGCGATTTGTAGTTCCGTACTTCGGTGATAGATGTTCCTTCAGCCCAAGCTGACCGCGAATCATTTTTAAGGTTTAAGGTTTAATGGAAAAATTGCCACAATAGCAAAAGCTAAACAATAGGCAACAATGAGAAAATAAATAAACACACAGTAATAACTAACAACATCTAAATAATAAACCATCAACACAAAACTTAAGACAAAATACAAAACAAATCAAGAACCGAACAGGCACAAATGAACAACAAACGTGAAATTTTATTGGTTATTAAAATAATTAGTAACAAGGGGGGAGAATGAGTGGAGCCGACGTGCGGTACTTGATGCTGGAAACGGCTTGAGTAAATTGGAGTGTCTCGTTGGGTAGGTCGGTTCAGGGAGCTGTTCGGGAAGGAGGGTGCAAAACGGACAAGTACAAGTACCCATTATAGCTGGAAAGAAGAAGTAGAGACAGGTGACTCCTAAACCAAAATGCAGAAGAATCTCTACCCTTTTGACGACCCAATCAAACAGTAATAACAGCAGCCATGTCAAGAATAAAATCCCAGGACCAGCTTTACTTCCAACCAATTTTCAAAGAAGAAGTTCACAAAATCGGATATTTAAAGAAGAATCTTTAATTGTTTTTCACAAAATCATTTTCCAGCTTGAGCAGCCTGAGCCTGAAGATGACCCTTGCCAAGAAGGGCCGAAATATAGCTCTAATAAAATGTAGCTGACTTATCCGTTTTGCACCGTCAAATATGAAACAAGCTCGTTAGCCGGGTCCCCCTCCGGTCTAGTAAACCATGTCGAACACTCGGTTATGGTCGGCGTTTAAACTGGGGACGCCTAAATTCCTCTCTATGCCCCCCCCCCAAATGTTTCCTTCCGAAACAGACCACCAACGCGTCCGGAAAAGAAATCCACAAACATCCCAGACCCGGATGACGCTGTGCAACATGAACGTAAATGGCCGGAGTTCGACATCTTAGTTGCGTTTTTGCAGATCCGATGGTATCTGATACCACGGTCTAAAGTCGTTTCTGCAGTTATCGTGGGTTCTGGCCAGTTATCGTGGTATCTGATATTCAGATACCTCGTGGTATCCGAAAAAGTAATCTCACTTTCATCAATTTTTGTCAAATTGGTGGGAAAGAAGTTTGGCACTTAGTGATGTGACTGAATTTCAGTTTTTCTTTTGGGGTGGCTTCGAAAAGCGCAATTTCGGCAATTGTCGTTTTTGCAGAGCAACCGTATATCAGATACGGTTACTGCAAAAACGACTAATTGCAGATCCAGTTACCGTGGTAACAGATACCATGGTATCTGCAAAAACGCAACTCTTGATATGCGAAAAATTTCTGCACTTTGATTGGGCATACAGGAGATGGATATCTTTCGATATTTTTCTCTAAGGGTTGGAAAATACTCTTCGCTTTTTTTTAGGGACACATCCGAATGTCGCCTTTACGGCTTGAAGGAAAACGAGTTCATTAATGAACTTAGGACAATCCAAAGGCAAAGAGAGTATCTGGAACACAATGGAACCCAATGATCTTCAACTAAGCATATCCAAGTCGCTGTTTTTTCCCTCATCTACTTGGAGTTCTTTGTTTTCCACGCGAAAATCTTCTGCCGCTTTCGATCAAAGCGCTATGCTTAATGACACCCGAGCACGAAGCCTACGAAGGGTTGCCACATCAAAAATATTTAGATAGTGACTTTTGGCCCAAAACAGAGAGTGAATTGGAATGAAATTTATTTTCATGAAATGTTCACTTTTGGTCGGAATCGCCTCTACAAAAAGGACACATCTAAATTTTACTATCATGAAAAAAACTTGAAATAGTCACTTCTGGTCGGAATCCCTGCTGCAAAAATGACACATTTGGTCATATTTTGAAATAGAGTGATTTTTATGTCCTAAGTAGGACAAGAGTGACAAAAACAAAATAGGGTGACAATTCACACTATTTTGCGACATGTGGCAACGCTGTGCCTACGACAAGACTCAAGACTGACGATCCGCAGACATGGCACGATGTTTGCTTTAATCGAGAAGCCGAGGCTGCCGGAGGCTCGACTCCGAGAGTGACGAGCACCAGCAGGCGCAGAGGCGCAAGCTGATATTTTTTAGAATACGGAGCCCCTGGAGGAGCCCCTGTTCGGCATTTTGGCCTCACGGTCGAACAGACCGCTAGAACTGAGAAGATTCAAAAAAGAGCTCTAATCATAGCGTCAAAGGTGGCCGAGAGGTCCTATGAAGAGTTGCTACGTAAATTCGAAATCACCTCCTTACATGAACGAAGGCTGAAACTCTGCATGGAGTTTGGTGTCAAATCTCTGAATCACCCGATCCACAAAAATATTTTCACTTCTGAAAAGCTGTCAAAAAGGCTCCCTCGCAAGGTAGCTACTACGGTTGAAAAGCTGCAGCCGATTAAATGTGCCCACCAGAGGTTTGAAAAGAGTTTGCCCCTTCATTTTCTAAGTTGTATAACGGAGCATAAGCTGAGCTGCTAGTTTATTTATTATCATGTTATTTATGGCCGTTGTAGCCGTATATGCGTAGGCCTATTATGTGTGTGTTCATTTATATCCATGACTATACCAAACAAATTTGGCGTGAGCCACGATCAGTTTTTGGCGAATAAAAAGATTTATCTATCTATCTATCTATCATAACTGGAAATAAGCGTTTGTAAGAAGAAGACGATACCTGGCAATTTGTATGTCCGGACCACAGGCGAGCCTTTAGCTATACATGCTTATGTATTAAGTGCCATATGAGCTTTCAGCTCTTGTCACTGCTTGTCTGACCAATGCTGTTATATTTTTTGGTTTGTTTTATGTATTTGTCTGACAGAAAAAAGAAAATTAGGCGTGTTGCCGCCTTTATGCTGTTTTCGGAAATAAAAGAATTTGAAAAAACAGGGAGCTGTTTAGATAAACTTGCCTCGGGCGGAATCTGCGATTCTATAGCGGCATCTTACGATTGTAGTGGTTTCACCAGCAGGTAACGCGTCGTTCTGGCATACCGAAGGTTGCAGGTTCAAGTCCTGGCCGAGGAGCTTTTCAGCCTTTCGGTCCAATGCTTAAAGTGATTACAACGCTTTTAGCAGACCTACTAAAGATCCTGTTGAGTAATATAAAGTAATTTATATTTTAAATAATACAAATTACTTTGAAAAAATATGTCCTATGTTGACTGCGCTTATTGGAACGGATACGTCAGCAGATTTTATTCGAGTAAAGATGACCCTTGCCAATAAAAGCCGGAATACATTTTTTTTTACCTCAGGTCCACTTTTCTAGCTCTGAGCCCAAAGACACTTGCCAAGAAAGGGCCGAAATATCTCTCGAAGAAAATCAGCTGACGCATCAGTTTAGCACAGTCAACTATAGTCGCGTTTTTTGTCGCCTATCTACCAAGGCCTTGATTCATTTTCCCGTTTTTTTGCACAAGCGCTTACTCCTCACTGCTCTTTCGACCTTTTTTGGACCAAAGCCTTTGTCCTTTCTGCCCAGGCCTACAAAGAAAGGAGATTGGCAAGTCCGAGGTGAGTTGACCTATCTGCTCAGGAGAAAGGCGCCTGACTCCTCTCTTGCCAAATACGGTCAAATTAGCAGAAAGGAAAGAGGACATGGGAGAGAGGCCTTTGATCTCTTTTGGCAAAAAACGCGACTTATGATTCGCAGTCAGCTTGGGCTGAACGATTTTGTATGTGTCCTATGTTGTAGAAGCGAGGACATGGAAAATACTAGTCCTATCCGTAGGCTAAGTGTTACGGCAGAGTTTTTGTTTTAATCTCCGAAATAAGTATAACGCAAAATAATATCAAATAGTTAACAAACACCTTGATAGGAACAGAAATGGCACAGTCTTCGACGAAAAAAGGTCAAAATTTTAAGCTCTAATTCTAAGATCTAAAAAGGTCATATTTTACCAGCTATGGAGTCTATTCGACTCCCATCATCATTTGTATGGTTCTTCCACTGCTTTAGGGGCTTCTTCTTTCTCACCTCGCTTAAAAAAAAAATAGTCTCTTACTCTTAAGAAGGACTAAGAGGATTTCCCATGTCTGACACCCAACTTAAGTCCGCCTCCACGATTGCGAAGGCTATGATTACTCTCTTCTAGAACGCTGCGAACAAATGATAAGAATTCATGCCAGGATATTCTGCACCATCATCAATTCAAGAAGGTAAACATAATGTTTGGATTAGGTCTGACGACGATGAAACGGTAGACATGACTTGTCCGGCCTGGAAATCCTGATTGTGTCTTAGAAGCATAAGCCAACAAGACTAAAGGCTTCGATGGGATCTGAAGGGAAAGGAGAATTTTATTTTAAGCGTGGTCTGTCTGATGAGGAACTTCTATTATTTATTGGTATGAGAGGGGATGGTTTACCTATTGGTAAAAGAAGAAAATATTCGGGTAAAGATAGGGTTAGAACTCGTCCTTGCTCTTGCCCTATGTGTGGATGCGAGAAAGAAAGTCTAGTCTGTGGGAGAGTGTGTGGAACTGAATGGTTGAGACAAGAGTTGTTTGGAGTGAAAGTGAGTGGGAGTGGGTGGATTACTGAGAACGAAAGAGAAAAGTTTCCAGGCTACTCAACCGTTTGGAGGCTGCCTCCGGATAGGATTAGCGCATAGGAAAAACTGTATATTCCTGTAGTTTCAAATATAGGCACAGTGTTTATGTTTTATAAGTTTTTTGTTTTGTTGTATTTGTTGCTATGGCCCTCTGCTAACGGGGTCGGAGCTACCGTGAGTCTATAACCGGCGAAAACCGTCACAGAAGACGCGTATCTCAAGGGGAACAGCGGTAACTGATGGCGAACGGCTTACAAACTAAGATAAAGCTTAATAACCACCAATCCTATTTTAGTGAATACTGGGATTCATACCTGGATTCCCACAGAGCCCAGTGCAAAATTCGAAATTTTTTGCCTTCATTTTTTGTGACACACATGGCAGACATTTTTTTTATTTATTTATCGAGCTGTAAGGATTGTTAACAAATTCGTTTCAAATTAAACTAGGTTGTTGCGAATAGACGTTAAAACAAACAAGACCAAAGGTTCTGATGGGATCCAAAAAATGTAATATTTTGTAGACTTCTTGATCCAGATAATCGAATCTTGTAGATTTCCGAGTCTTCGCCAGACCCCTTTAACATTTTGCCATTTATCCACAATTAACTGCTTGTATATGTTCAAAAAAAAAATGTTCCCGTTTTGGAGTTTTTGTTGACAACTTACGGCAACCTTACGGCTTACCGATCAAATGAGAAAACAAGATATGGATTCAACAAGCATGCTTACTCCAATATCTCATCTCTAATCGAGTTCAGAAAGGTCTTTTAGAAAGTTTTTGTTTTACCAAATTCCTCGTATTGTAGTAGCATCCCTGGTGAGAGCTAAAGAGATAGTGACATTAAGATCCGAACCTTAAGATCCGAACCTATCCCGGGTTTTAGCAAATTTTGCAACCTTATCGGTCAAGGAGATAAAGTTCAAAATTCCATTCAACAAGAAAACTAAGTGCCCGGCAAAAAAACTAAGTTCAGATATAAATTCATGGGCCTCCTTGTCCCCTTACACGACTATAATAAGACATAGATGGCACTTTGGGTTCAAATACCGGCTGAGGAGCATTTTTGTCTTTCAGTTCACTGCTTATAAAAAACCTTACACGACTATCTCATTAGCTTATACAACATATTTTCACCCTTAATTCGAAGCCCCCCTTCTCTGCTTCTAAGTTTAGGGCTAAAGGACCCATTTACGAACTTGGCCTGTACTTTGCCAGTGTTTGAACGACGAAGTTTGAACAACGTATCTCAAGTTCTCACCCCCCCCCCCCCCCCGATACGACATACTGCCGCCATGATAAACCCAAAGAATACGTACGCTATAGGTTTAAAATGCGTCGTCATCGACATAGAGCTTTCGCTTGTATGGAAACAGGGGTAGGCTAGGGACTGGTGTTTTCTGAAAACTGGTCGACGCATTCTGCCTTTTCGACCCAGTAAATGCAGGTTGGGATTTCTGAGAACTAAAATGATCGCATACGCTTTTGGTTTATCTTTAGTATTTTCGAAAGCTGCAACAGCATGTCTTCTCACCCTATATCGACTATGTCATTGGATTTCAAAACTTCATTATAAATTTCTGGATTCCGGGCGATCTGCTTGTCCGGCGAGAAAATAATTTTCATATTACGATTCAGCCTGTCTCTTTACCCCTGAATCGATCCTCTAGTCAACTTCAGATTCCACTTTTACTTTTTACAAATTTTCCGTTTTTTGCTGGATTCCGGGTGAACTAACTGTCCGGCGAGAAAATAAAGTTCATATTTGAATTCAGCATATCTCCTTTCCCCTGAATCGACTATCTCATTAGCTTAAAAATTTTTTTTTTTGCCCCTTAATTTGAAACCCCTCCCTTAAATATACAGCTATGGGGTCCTTCTATGAACTCGACCTTTCCCTTGACCCAGAGAATCCTCACACCAAGTTTCATCACAATATATCATTCCCTTCGAGATTTATTGTGCTGACAGACGGACGGACGGACAACTTTTATCCCTTTGGGATCACAAAAACCACAGACAATTCAGGTTTACCCGTCGCCGTCGGGGGCACGCGGTAACAAAAATGGGTAGATATCTTTGCAAAAGAAATCCGTAGAAGTTCGTCGCTTTACGGGTGCTTAAAAGGGTCTTCCTCAAAGGTCTAGTGTAAGGTGCAAGTGATTTCGTTTTTCATTTTTCACTCAATTCCTGAATACCAATCTCTGGTCAAGTCCACTAATGCCTCAATCAGAAGCACAAGGACGTTTATAAGTGCAGCTTTGGTAGGAATTGTTGATCCTTGGAACAGCCTTACCGAAGATGCCTCGAACAATAGTTTCAAGTGCATTATAGATGGGATTTTTAACTCTGATCAGACCGATTACCCCACATTTCAAAGAGTTATTGAGAGACGAAAGCCGTTTCTGTTGTTTTATGTTAAAGGCTCGGTTTTTCAGTCGGAAATATGTTTTCGAACTTTTCATAATTTGTGCCATCTATCACCTATTCATCTCAGTGAGGAAGAATTCCGCGACACTATGCGCATTCCGTATTTCACATCCTTGTTTTTCGTTTTCCTTCTTCTGTCATTTTTTTTTTTCTGCATGTTTGTACTGCCACGTCGAACGTAATTAATGGGGTACCTGATATATTCTGACCAATAGAGGAACAGTGAATCTTTCAATAGTAAAAAAAAGGCCGCGTCGGAGCACAAGCTGACTTCACCTTGACTTCAAAGAAAGTACTAACGAAAGCAAGATTCAGCTTCGCGCGAGCTAATACGAACGACACCGCCTTGTCGGAATAGTTCGCCGTCTAGTCGAAATAGTTCGCTTTGTGCCCGTTACAACTCCGTAGTTCCCTTTTTTGTTCCTTTTTTTGCAGATCCCATGATATCTGGTAACACGGTCTAATGTCCATTTTGCAGTTACCGTGGTGTCTGATGCCATGGTCAAAAGCCGTGTTTACAGTTGTGTTTACAGCCAGAGTTGGCAAGCGCTAAGAAGAGAATCTCTAATTTCACGAGATAAGTATGAGTATTTTTTTTAAGAATATTTCCCAGCCATTTTTTTGTGAACAAGACCAAAGGTTTCGATAGGATCCCAAAAGTTCAATATTTGATCCAGACAATTGGGTCTCGTCTTCGCCAGACTCCTTGAACATTTTAATATCAAAATTCAGAAACAGATTAAGGCCAAATAGCTAATCATCTGAGAAAACCAAGTTCAGATATTGATTCAGCATGTGTGTTTACCCCTATAAGTCATATCTATTTTGACGAAAACTTACCTGCCTTACCTCTGACAACTTTTCGGTTTCGGCCGAATTCCGGAACTACTTGTCCGGCGAAAAAAGAAAGCTAAAAACGGAATTCAGCGTATCTTCTTTCCCCAATATCGAACATCTAATCAACTTCAAATAAAATTTAACTTATAAACAAATTTTCCGGTTCCAGCCGGATCCGAGCGAACTATATGTCCGTAAAAAATGATTGTCATATACGGATTCAGCATCTCTTCTTACCCCTAAAGCGGATATCTAATCAACTACAAATAAAACTTTTACTTTTAACAAATTTTCCTGTTTTGGTCGGATTCCGGACGAACTACTTTTCCGGATAGAAAATAATTTTCACATAAGTGTTCAGCATGCCTTCTTACCGTAAATAGAACATCTAATCAACATCAAATAACACTTTTACTTTTAACTAACTTTCCGTTTTTTGCCGGATTCCGGACCAACTACTTGTCCGGGTAGAAAATGATTTTCACATAAGTGTTCATCATGTCTTCTTACTCTAAACTGAACATCTATCTAATCAACATCAAATAAAACTTTTACTTTTAATAAACTTTCCGGTTTTTGCCGGATTCCGAACGAACTACTTTCCCGGCTAGAAAATGTTTTCATCATCGTTTTCAGCATGTCTTCTTACCCCATAATCAACTATCACACATTAGCTGTTTAAAAATATTCTGTTTGCCCCTTAATTAGAACCCTCACCCCTAAATATAGGGATACAGACTACAGAGCCCATCTACGAACTTGACCCAAAGAATCCTCCCACCAAGTTCCATCAAATTATCTCATTCCCTTCGAAAGTTATCGTGCTCACAGACGGACAACTTTTGCGATGTCACAGGTGTCCCTCCACTTAGGTTTTGGGATCCCAAAAAGCCATTCCTAGTGAGAGCTGTGCTTTAATGAAATCAATTAAGTTAATGGATGATAAATGTTACGGGATAGTAACACACTTAGTGAGGTTAATTCGGGTAGGAGTGAAGCATCGAGATGACTCTTTCTGTCTGTGTATATTCTTTTGTTGCTGTAGCAAGTTGGCTTTTGCAATAAATATCATAATACAAAAAAAATAAAAAAAGACGGCGACGACATGATACTGTCACGACAATGTATCAGAGTAGTATCCAAACCAGGTGGAACCTGTGCAAACAATGAAGCTCAATAGTACTTACGCTGAACTTTGACCTGTCCCTTTCCTCGTAGTCAAGTTAGATCCCGGATTCCAGGATGACCCGGAATATCGAACATCTAGAATGAAGGATCAGTAACTAACTTAGAACCCATCGACTGAACGAGAAGTTATTACAGTAACGAGACTGTCTACACAGGTAGTCTAATTACTCTTAGAAGGGAGGCGTCCAGAGTGTTGTGTCTCTGATGGAAATCTACTGACAGATTCACTTTGAATGGTGGGGAGGGATAGTATTACAGGCGCTTTATCAGCGACAGAAGCAGTTATTTTCGGCTATGATTGCGAATTGCGCTTCATCTATATTTTGCTAACCTCTTTGGTTCAGCAAGCCTAATTCAAATGACGTGCTTTACATTGGATTAGGTGTCATTCACAGTAATAACAACAATAACAATTTATTTAGGACCCATCGTACACTCATACAATACAAACAAGACCAAAGGTTCCGATGGGATCCCAAAAACTGAATATTTGATGCAGACAGTTACGATCTTTGTGCCGACCGGTTTTGTATAAAACTCAAGTTCATATATACTCTATAAGCCACATCTATATTGACGATACTGATCGAAACTTCCTGCTTTTCTTCTGCAAAATTTCCGGTTTCGGTCGAATTCTGAACGAACTATCATACTTGTCCAGAAAAAAAAGAAAGTTCAGAAACGAATTCAGCGAATCCCCTTATCCGTATAAAGAACATCGGATCAACTTCAAGTAAAACCTGAGTAAAACTTTAACTTATAAAAAATCCGGTTTCCACCCGATTCCGAACGAAATATATGACCAGGTAAAAAAAAAAGATTGTCATATGCAGATTCGGCGTCTCTTCTTACCCCTAAATATGTCATCTAATCAACTTCAAATAAAACTTTTACTTTTAACAAATTTTCCGGTTTTGGTCTGATTCCGGGCGAACAAGTTGTCCGGGTAGAAAATACTTTTCACATATGTGTTCAGCGTGTCTTCTTACCCCTAAATCGAACATCTAATCAACTTCAAATAAAACTTTCACTTCTAACAGACTTTCCGGTTTTGGCCGGATTCCGGGCTAACTACTTTCCCGGCGAGAAAATGGTTTTCATGGTCGTGTTCAGCATGTATTCCTACCCCTAAATCGAACATCTAATCAACTTCAAATAAAACTTTTACATTTAACAGACTTTCCGGTTTTGGCCGGATTCTACTACTTGTCCGGCGAAAAAAAGATTTTCACCATCGTGTTCAACATGCCTTTTTACCCCGAAATCGAATATCTAATCAACTTCAAATAAAACTTTTACTTTTAACAAACTTTCCGGTTTTGGCCGGATTCTGGGCGACATACTTGTCCGGCGAGAAAATGGTTTTCACCGTCGTGTTCAGCATGTCTTCTTACCCCTAAATCGAACATTTAATCAACTTCAAATGAAACTTTTACTTTTAACCAACTTTCCGTTTTTTGCCGGATTCCGGACGAACTGCTTGTCCGGCGTGAAAATGGTTTTCACCATCGTGTTCAGCATGTCTTTTTACCCCATAATCGGCTATCACATTAGCTATTTAAAAATATTTTGTTTGCCCCTTAATTTGAAAACCCTCCCTCACCCTCAAATATAGGGCTACATAGCCCATCTTCGAACTTGACCTGTACTTTGACCCAAAGGATCCTCCCACCAAGTTTCATCAAAATATCTCAACCCACTCGAGAGTTATCGTGCTTACAGACGGACGGACGGACGGACAACTGTTGCGATGTCACAGGTATCCCTCCACTTATGTTTTGGGATCCCAAAAACGAACTTGTAGGAAAACCCATAATTTCTTTTTTCCAACTTGAGCGGCTTTGAGCCTGAAGATGACCATTGCCAAGAAGGACTGAAATATAGCACTAATAAAATTCAGCTGACGTGTGCGTTTTGCATTATCAAATATGATTCACAGTCAGCTTGGGCTGAAGGAATATTTATTGCATATAATTCAGTGTATTCAGTTAAATGATACAAAAATAAGCTGGCTTTTCAGTTATACTAAGACTCCTAGTCCAATTTTTCTGTAACATCAACAAATAGTGTTTTCTCATATCTGCTTTCATCCTTGAGCATCCTTGTGTACGTGTTTCGAAACTTCTGAAAGTGTGAAGACTTACCTCCCCCTACGGCACTTTTTAAGGGAACAGAAAAACTTCACTGGGTGGATAGTGGAGTCGTAACCACTTACCATAGTTTAATGGATAGTAAGGAAAGAGAGGAAGAGATGGATACACGGGAATTAAGAACAAGACCAAAGGTATCGATTGGATCCCAAAAAATTCAATATTTGATCCAGACAATTGGGTCTTGTCTACGCCAGATCCAGTCTTCGCCAGACTCCTTGAACACTTTTACTATTAAAATTCAGAAACAGATTAAGGCCAAAATGCTAATCATCTGAGAAAACCAAGTTCAGATATAGATTCAGCATGTTTGTGTTTACCCCTGTAAGTCATATCTGTTTGGACGAAAACTTTACTTCTGAGAATTTCCCAGTTTCGGCCGAATTCCGGAAGTACCTGTCCGGCAAAAAAAAGAGCTAAAATCGAACTCGGCGTATCTTCTTTCCCTATATCGAACATCAACTTCAAATTAAAATTTAACTTAAAACAAATTTTCCGGTTCCAGCCAGATTCCGGGGAACTATATGTCCGGATACAAAATGGCTGTGATACACGGATTCAGCATCTCTTCTTACCCCATAATCGAATATCTAATCAACTACGAAGACTTTTAACAATTTTCCGGTTTTGCCGGATTCCGGGCGAACTACTTGCCCGACGAGAAAATGATTTTCACCATCGTTTTCAGCATGTCTTACTACCCCTAAACCGATTATATAATTAACTTCAAATTAAACTTTTACTTTTAACAGATTTTCCGGCTTTGGCCGGATTCCGGGCTAACTACTTGTCCGGCGATAAAATGGTTTTAACCATCGTGTTCAGCATGTCTTCTTACCCCTAAGTCAAACATCCAATCAACTTTAAATAAAACTTTTACTTATAACAAACTTTCCGGTCTTGGCCGGATTCCGGGCGAACTACTTGTCCGGCGAGAAAACGGTTTCCACCATGGTGTTCAGCATGTCTTATATTGTGCTTACCCCTTAATTTAACCTCCCCCCCACCCCACCCCACCCCTAAATATAGGGCTACAAAGCCCATCTACGAACTCGACCTTAATCTTGACCCGAACAATCCTCACCAAGTTTCATCAAAATATCTCATTCCCTTCGAGAGTTATCGTGGTTACAGACGGACGGACGGACAACTTTTGCGATGTCATAGGTCTCCCTCCACTTACGTTTTGGGATCCCAAAAATAGGGAAGACGTGCGGAGCTGCGGTGTAACGATACCTTTTTTAAGCGACTGACTCCTCTTGGCATTTTCCTTCCGCCATATGTTTCCGAGATTCACGTTGCATTCCTCGCCTCCGCATGTACGGTACTTAACCAGCACTGAATGCAGGAAACCCAGTTCATCCTCGGTTAATGTATGCGCGATATTCCTTAGCTGGTACTGATCTAAAAGAAACAAAAACAACAACTTTACTTCCCTAAATGGACATAGGAAACGCAGTACGTCCTTAGCAAGTGTGCGAATCTCAAGTTTTTAACCCAGAACATAAAAAAGCACCAGTCTAGCGTCTATCAAAGTACCGTTAGAAGTCGCTCCCGTTGTGGGAAGGCGCTCCCGTTGTGGGAAGGCGCTCCCGTTGTGGGAAGGCGCTGCTGCACTCTCCGGGAAATAATGCGGAAGGCTCGGTCGAGCTTCTTCCTGCTTATCCAGAAATCAGAGAATAGCCTTGTTAGACTGGCAGCTGAACCACTATTCACGTCACTACCAGTAGTTGCTAGTCTTATGGATTAGTTTAGCATTAGGGTCGTCTGTGTGTTGTTTTGTTTGTTTTGAGTAGTATGTTGTTTCTTTTTTTTTTGTTTATGGCGTAAGCTGAAATAAAATTGATTGATTGATAAGTGCTCAGTCACCTTATATATTGGGTAACTTCGGAGACTCGGAGGGTAACCAGGTTCTGTTTTTATTAACCTTGCAAACAAGACCAAAGGTTTCGGTTGGGATCCCAAAAGTTCCATATCTGATCCAGACAATTCGGTCTTGTCTTCGCCAGATCCAGTCTTCGCCGGACTCCTTGAACATTTTTACTATTGAAATTTAGAAACAGATTAAGGCCGAATAGTTAATCACGTGAGAAAACCAAGTTCAGATGTGGGTTCAGCATGTATGTTTACCCCTAGAAGTCATACCTATGTTGACGAAACAGATCGAAACTTCCTGCCTTACCTGCCAATTTTCCGGTTTCGACTTGTCCGGCGAAAAAATAAAGCTCAAAAACGAATTCAGCGTATCTCCTTACTCCTATGTCCAACATCTAAAACTCCTTCAAATAAAAATTTAACTTGTAAAAAAATTTCCAGTTTCAGCCGGATTACGGGCGAACTATATGTCCGGGTAAAAATGTATTGTCATATACGGATTCAGCATCTCTTCTTACACCTAAAACGGACATCTCAGCAACTACAAATACAACTTTTGCTTTTAACAAGTTTTCCGGTTTTGGCCGGATTCCGGGCGAACTACTTGTCCGGGTAGAAAATGATTTTCACATCAGCGTTCAGCATGTCTTCTTACCCCTAAACAGAACATCTAACCAACTTCAAATAAAACTTTTAGTTTTTACAGACTTTCCAGTTTCGGCCAGATTCCGGGCGAACTACTTGTCTCCGGCGAGAAAATGGTTTTAATAATCGTGTTCGGCATGCCTTCTTACCCCTTAATCGACTATCTCATTAGCTGTTTAAAAATATCTTGTTTGCCCCTTAAACTGAACCCCCTCCCCCACCCCTAAATTTAGGGCTACAGAGCCCATCTACAAACTCGACCTTTCCCTTGACCCAAAGGGTCTTCACGTCAAGTTTTGTCAAAATATCTCATTCCCTTCAAGAGTTATCGTGCTTGCAGACGGACAGACAGACGGACAACTTCTGCGATGTCATAGGTATCCCTCCACTTACGTTTTGGGATCCCAAAAACTAAAGGAGGAAGACTGAAAAAAAATATATTATGAATACCTGTATTATAGCTGAATATCTTCTCTTTCAATTTCAATAAAAACGAAACTGTGACGCCAAAAACGTCCCACATGTACTTTCTGTACATTTTCGCCACCACCTCGTAAGTCTCTCTTGTGCAACGGTATATACTAAGAGCGCGATCAACCCTACTTACCATAGTTACTACGCATGACGTCACGAATCCTGGCTTTTTGCCATCAAAGCTGGAACGATTCTTCTATTTTCCAGCAAATATCATGCCACGGGCGAATCCGACCAATCACGTTACAGAGATTTCAATTTCAATTTATTTTCAAAATTCCTTCACGGGCAAGCCGAACATTGGATTTTTCGTCGTATATACAATAACATCAACATCTTTGTCATAATTTTGTAATAAATAATAAACTTATATACAACTGAGATGCGTAGTTACTACGCTCCCGAGCATTGTAAGCAAATAGTTACTATTTCGAGAAGGTTGGAACGGGTAGGTTAGCGTAGTAACTTTTCGTGGGGTTGGAACGGAAACAGTAACTAATAGTTACTACTGTTAGAAGGGTGGAACTCGCTCTTAGAGATACTCCTTTTACGGAGATCTGCTGCCTCACTATATACAACGGAGCAAAGCAAAAGCACTGTCCACTGGTTGGATACGGGATTACAAACACGAGACAATATCAATCAATCAATCAAGTTTATTATCCAAATAGCTTAACGCTAGAAGAGGAATCAAATATTTACGAAGTACACAGACACGAAACAAATTAACTAATACAGTTACAAGAAATGACCAGAAATAAATATAAGAGGCTCGAACCCCTTCTTCGCTCTGTGCCTGAATACCAATCTCTCGTCGTATATATTGACGACTTCGACAAATTTGGTACTTACCATGATAGTTCGAGAAGAATAAAAATATCTATCTACCTATAAGTCCACCAATTCCTCAACCGAATGCCAAACAACGAAACTAAGCTTACCAATTCTCATATCGTAGAAGGTGACAAAGCCGGTGATGAATTCGCAATATAAGAAATTATGTGTAGCGTTGATTGTTCGTAAACACCAATACGTGTTATTGTTCGCATTCATACAAACGCAAAACTTGCCATCTGAAAGTAACAACAAGAATTACCGACATTAGAAGCAAGACCAGGAAAATTAAGGTCACTGTAAAAATTCGACATATAACAGGCGACGAATAGAATAGAATAGTCTGCTATTCATACCCATATCGTGACACGCCAAACAGGGGGTACTCCTCAAATAACATTAATACACAGCAGTAATAAATCATATCAAACATTCATCGGTCATCATCAAATTACTAAAAGAGTAAGCCTTGAGTAAGCCGTAAGCCCATATCCGTGAGAGGTCAGTACTGAATGTGTTTATTTGACGTTTTGACATCCCAGGCTATTTTAACGAACATTGGGAAAAATAAATGATTCTGATTCTGATAAATATTCTTTGAGCCCAAGCTGACTTTGAAACATTTATTCAAACAATGTTTACAACGGGTACGTCAGCTACGATTCTTCATCAGCGATATTTCGGCCCTTTTTGGCAAGGGTCCTCGTCAGGCTGTCAATCCTCTGGTTCAACTTCGGGGAAGGAAACAAACCTGTAATAATCTGTAGATTATTACATCCTGATCCTGACGAGGACCCTTGCCAAAAAGGACCGAAATATCGCTGATGAAGAATCGTAGCTGACGTACCCGTTGTAAACATTGTTTGAATAACTGATTCTGATATTCCTCGAGAGAATAGTATGGCATATGTAAGTCAAGGGGGTGCCGCCTGAGGGTGGTAGCTCTGAAGGAGGGCGGTAGAAGCCTCTCATGTTCGTACAGATGACATCAAGCTGAGTTCCTCCTTTCGTTGTCGGGAAGTCCACTAATTGTTTTAGACAATGCTAACGAACGGAAGCGTGAGAGTTCGGATTTAAGGGGCTATAGGGGGGGGGGGGGGTCTTGGTGAAACTTGTTTGATTGTAAAATGAAGATTAACTCTTACGGGCTAGTTTTTAATTCTCAAAAGTTAATCCTTCTGTCAGCATGATATCGAGGAATTTCTGCAAGTTTTGTTTTTGTCCACACTTTTCTTCTGATATTCTTTTGTTGTGCCATGGTCCCCCGGGTGCAAGCCGACAATACATCATGCCATACCAAACTGGGCTTTCATTCTGTGAGTGATGTAAAACCTTTCTTATGGAAGAAGATTAGCGTATTTGATAGTGCAAAATGCATACGTCAGCTGAATTTTATTGGAGCTATATTTGGTTTTACCACAAGTTCGTATTTCCATACTTGAGCGGCTTTGAGCCTGAAGAGGACCCTTGCAAAGATTAGCGGCTCTTACGGCGGGTTGGCGGTCTATCAGGGGCCACTTAGCCTTAGCCCTAACAACCAGTCGTACCTCTCCTACTCACCGGTCCATCGTGGCTCTGTTCTCCAGTGACTGTTATCATGGCTGAAGCAGTTCATCTTTTCCAAATTACAGCCGGCCTCTTCACGCTCCTGCTTTCGACGCAGCTTCCTCTGCTTCTTCTTTAGACGTTCTTTCCGGCGCCTTTGCTCGGCACGATTGAGCTGCTCTTGCCGCTTCCGCCATTTCTTAATCAACCTTTAAAAAGTGATCATGATGATTTATTCGTCGCTATTCCGATCAATTAAAGGGGTGTTCATGGGCATAGAAGAATACTTTGAACTGGAACAAGGCTTAACAGTGTGTTCGCGGTCGTTGTAAAAGAGTCGTATCTTATTCTTACGAATTTCGGATACACGTCATCAGATCACTGATGATGATGATGAAATTTTATTTACGCACTTGAGAAGAGGAAAATAGCGCAGTAGACAAATAAAAGGAAAAAATACACCGAGCTTTCAATAATGTAGTAAATGCACAAGATCAAAAGATAAACATAAAAAAAAGGAAAGGGACTAATCGGGTCTAAAAAATCTTCTTCCTAGATGAAACTGCTTAAGTGCCTCCACCAGGAGCATTTCCGGTCTGTCTTTCTGCACCCTAAAAGGTTGTCTTTATTCTCTCTAGATGGCACACAAAGATAATTTCGAACAGTTGAAGATCTCACCAGAGGATTTACTATCCACAAAGTTCGGGGGGGGGGGGGGCGGGGCAAAGAATTTACCGATTGGCTGGTAATTTTTACCGACTGTTTTTGCAGAAAAAACGACAGTTTCGAAAAAATCGGCTGATTTTCAGAAAAGAACCATTATTCTGACGAAAAATCGAATTATTTTCAGAAAAATTGACTGTTTTAACGAATAAAATCAACTGTATTGGCGAAAAATCGCGGCGCTCGGTTATTTTTTAACTCGGTTATTTTTTTCCGACCGGCCGACAAACATTGGGGGGGGGGGAGCAATTTCAACAGACAGCACTTTTGGTAGTATCAAAAAGTGTAACAAAATATTTAAGTTATGACCTATTAGGAGTTTTTTTCGTTAAAAGTAACCTTGCAACCATGTTAAGTTTTATGTTTCATGAAAACATAACTCTTAAAAAAAAAAAACGTACTGTCTCATCTGTATTGTCCTTGTTGACCGATATCTGTTGAAATTCTGCATCCTTGCAGTGGAGGTTTGATATTTCCAACAGTATATAAGCGTCCCGCCGAGAAAAAAATAATTTAAGTTCCTTGTGCTTCTAGCTAAAAAAAAAAAAAGAAGACCAAAAGCTTCGATGGGATCCCAAAAATGCAATATTTATTGAACTTCTGTTCCAGGCAATCCATAACATTTTGCTATTTACCAATAATTAACCGCTTATATATGTACAAACAAATGATGACTTGTCACCTGCCTTTCGGTCAAGTGCCATATAATGATCACTTTTCTGTCGGTCTCACAGTCGCGAGTTCGGGTAAATATTCCTTCAGCCCAAGCTGACTGCGAATCATATATGATGGTGCAAAACGGATACGTCAGCTGAATTTTATTGGAGCTATATTGTGTTTCCCACAAGTTGGTTTTTTCCAACTTGAGCGGTTTTGAGCCTGAAGAGGACCCTTGCCAAGAAGGGCCGAAATATAGCTCCAATAAAATTCAGCTGACGTATCCGTTTTGCACCATCAAATATGAGTCCGGGTACTTCCAGATGCGCTAGGACGATGAAACTTGGCAGGCATATCAGGGACCCGACCAAACTAACTTGCAAATAGTCACTTCCCGATCCGACGGCCGTGGAGGGAGGGGGAATCCAGAATATATTGAGGTACACATAACTTTTGAACGGGAGATCGGATCCTAATGAAACTTGACATTCGGAAAGATCTTGTGTCTCAAATTCCAATTTCTAGTCCGGAACGGATCCGGTCGCTTTGGTGGGAGTTGGAGGGGGGGGGGGGCTACCGGAAATCGCTCAGAGTGGAGGTATCGGGATGAAACTTGTCGGGAAGAGCACTAGATATATAGTTGACAGGACCGGACAGGATCCGTGCACTGTGGGGGAGCTGGGGGGGGGGGGGGGCGGAATCTTGAGGTATGTATAACTTTCGAACGAGTGATCGGATCTTTATGAAACTTGATATCAGGAGAGACCTCGTGTCCCAGAAGTCCGGACCGGATCCAGTGACTTTGGGGGAGTTAAAGAGGGGGACCGGAAATCTTGTGACACGCTTAGAGTGGAGGGATCGGGATGAAACTTGGTGGGAGAACAAACACGAGCCCTAGGATGCGCTAAGACGATGAAACTTCGCAGGCGTATCAGAGACCCGACCAGATTGGCTTAAGAACCATCATTTCCCCGATCCGGCCATCTAGGGGGAGTGGAGAGAACCGGAATCTTGAGGTATGTATAACTTTCGAACGAGTGATCGGATCTTTATGAAACTTGATATCAGGAGAGACATCGTGCCCTAGAAGTCTGGACCGGATCCAGTGACTTTGGGGGAGTTAAAGGGGGGGGGGGACCGGAAATCTTGTGACACGCTTAGAGTGGAGGGATCGGGATGAAACTTGGTGGGAGAACAAACACGAGCCCTAGATGCATCGTTTACAGAACCGGATTGGATCCGGGCACGGGGGATTTGGAGGGGGATTCGGAATTTCGGTGATCACGAGTTAGGGTAGTTCCAGTTGTGCCAGGACTATGAAACTTGGCTGGCGCATTAGAGAGCCGATAAGAATGACTTGGAAATATTTATTTCAGAGATCCGACCATCTCTCAATCCCTTCGAGAGTTATCGTGCTAACAGACAGACGGACGGACAGATGGACAACTTTACAAAAAAATAGGTATCCCGTCACTTACGTTTTAGGATCCCAGAAAACCATGCTCACCTCTTATCACAAATGCATCCCTCATCATCTTTTCCGGCTGTCAGATTATGGTCTTCCTCAGGCTCGTACTGCTCGATTCCACCTCCGTTCGAGAACTGATCTGGGTCATTCTCCAAGTCTACGAATCCAACGCTCCACTCTCTTTTGCCCGACCCCGCATCCCCATCGTAGCTCCTGTACTGAGTCCCATTGGATCCGGAGATCCCGTTCTGTTGGTAATTCTGACCATCGAGTTGTTTATGATCGTGTCCCTTGGCACTATGACGGTAGCTGACGTCATGTCGCTGATCATCCTCGGTACCATCCTCACTTTCATCATTTCGCGAATGATCGTAGGAAAGATCACGATGGGCGGGATCTTCCTCATCGTCATCAGTATGTTCTTCGTCGTCGTCATGGTTATCGTCGTCATCTTCTTCTTCGTCTGTGGAGCCATCGTGAGTAGATGGTGACGGTTCAGCTGGACCCATGGGATCGATGATGTATTCTTCGAATACTTCTTCTGGACTTGAGTCATTGACGAGAGTAGAAAGACGGGGTTCTACGCGAGAGAGCGGGGGGCGGATGCCCTTCAGATGTCGACGGATCAGCTATAAATAAAACAGAAAAACCAGTCAAATATACACAGGGCTAAGGACGAAGGGCTACAGTGACGACTAGGCATGGGCACTGTTCATATTTTCTGTTTCTGTTTTCTCCTCCTGTTTACTGTTTCCTGTTTCAGGGACCCAAAATTAAACAGAACAGCTGTTTTGAAGCCAGCTGTTTTTTTCTCACCTGTTCTGTTCCGTTTTGGTGTGTCCTGTTTTGCCCTGTTCCTGTTTTTTTTTTTACCTGTTTAAACAGCCAAATCTGTTTTTTGGGGCAATCCACCTTATCAGTACTACAAATCTTTTAACTCAAGATTTCCATCATTTCGAAATGCCACATTCCAAAAGAGGCCAATTTGTCAACCTTACCAGTACCCACGCGGTATGTGGATGCGATGACGGCTATGAAAAATACTGAGCGAGAGTCAAGCAATAGTAGGAACAACAGCAAAAAATAAAATATTTCTTCTTATTTGTTCGAAATCGTGAAAAAACGGCTTGAGAAAAAACTTCAAAAACTTCAGATACCGTAAATATTTATTCAGCCCAAGCTGACAGCGAATCACATTTGACTGAGCTAAATGGATAGGTAGTCAGCTAAATCTTAGACTACTGTTGCAACATTCCGACCCTTCTTGGCAGCAGCCGTCTTCGGGTCCAGTCTGAACAATTGCACAAGCGCTCAAACGTGATGTGCACCAGCCTAATAACCATTCGTTCTTGACTTTTAATTCATTGGTCAATATGGGCCCAGTTGGAAGCGTTTGGATGGGGGGGGGGGGGAGTTGTATCACCGAAAGATACATCTAGACCCCAATGATAACACGTATTCCGAATCTCACCTTGACACCAGTCATGGATAGCAAGTTTGCGCAATTGGCCCATTCCACTTGCCCCTGAACCGGAAGGGTGGGTGGGTGGGGGGAGTGGGCTCCAAAGACCCATCTGAAGAACGATATTCATGCCTTCCAGATTTCACCTTCGTACCAGTCATGTGTAGCCAAGTTTGCGAATTTGGTCACGTAATTTACTTTTTAAGCCTTTAAAGGAAACATTAGTCACTGGGGGGATTTTGACCAAATGCCCTTGAACCCAGAGTGTGGGGGGTGGAATTTCTGAAAGGCACAACTAGACCCCAAGACCCACAAGTACACCAAGTTTCAAATTAGTATCTGTCATGGTTCATGAGACAACAACGACAAAATAAAACGGTGAAACCGAGAACAGAAAACCGGCTATCGCGGCCGCAAGAGTGGAAATGAACTTTCCACAAAAACCGAACATGTGATCACCAAGAAGGCCTCACATGACGTATTATCTGTGCAGCGAAGTTAAATGTGATTTCAAAAGTGACTTTCAACTTCAAAAAGTAAAAAGGCTGAAACTAGCTTGGCGACATTATAACATCCGCACCGGTTCATAACGCAAACAAACGATCAGAATCGGTGGTTCGCGACTGGAATTCCTGACAGTATTTTTGGCACAACATCAGTTCTATAAGGGAAAGTTGACATTTGTTCAACTTGATGATGAAAGTGTACCTCCGTTTCACGGATTTTCGCAGAATTGTAGACTCACATTCAGCTGAGAAATCCGCGCGTTTTGAGCCTCGTATGACCATGCTCAAAAGAAAGAACCGAGGAAAAGCTATTCGGTATTCTGATTGAACAATGCATCCCTCGCGACCCACCCCTCACCGAAAAAATTACCATCATCACCAACCACTGTCACGAAGTGAAGCTTGCTTCACGTTGAGTTTGTATGATCCGTAAACTTCAGTTTATTAGCGATCACTATGACAAACAATCCATGTGGAAAGGTATGCGGAAATTTGTTATTAAGACAAACGAAACTTCCATGGCTCATTTTACATCGGGAGAAAGTGAATTCACTGGTATAGGCAGCTGGAATTCTGGACCAAGATATTTCTTGCTCTATGAAAAAATTCGAATAAAGTGCGGTGCACTATTTGAGATACTTCTTGGTACAGGGCAAACTATAGGTGAACTCTACTAGAAAAAATAATAAGAAAAACGGGAAATTAAATAATAAAAAAACACCTGTATTAAACAGCCGTTCCTGTTTTCTTTCGCCTGTTTAACACCTGTTTCATTTTTCGAAGTCATCATGTCTGTTAAGGTATAATCGAAAAGGGCTGGGATAGGACAATCTAGTTACCGATCACTTATTCACTTAAATTGGCTTGAAGACCCGCTGAAAATGCGTTACTTCGTTGTTCCGCTATTCACGAATAATCGATTTTCAAATAGTAGAATCTCCGTGTGATTTGTGGTACCTCTATGCGCTTGTGTTTTTGTTGTAGGCCTATCTCTTACGAGAAAGATTTATGATTTTTTTTTTTGTTCAGGCACTAAGCAATCGCCACCAAACTCACTACTGCCCACTGAAAAGCCACGTTTTTGTTGAGATTGAAATTTCCCGCGCCATAGTAAAATTTTCGTTGTGGGGACGACCGCAGATATTCTGAACGTCATAACTAAAGTAGATAGTGGAAAAAAAAAAAAAAATCCCTTTGCAGAATCCAAATAATTCAGTGAGTTCAATTAAATGATATAAAAATAAGTTGGCTTTTCAGTTAAACTTTAAAACAGAATAGAACCTGTTTTCAAGTTTCCTGTTTTCTTTCTGTTTCTGTTCTTACGTGACCCGTTTCTGCCTGTTCCTGTCTGAGTGAAAAAACAGAACAGTGCCCATGCCTATTCGTGAATAGCATAGCGGAACAACGAAGTAACGCATTTTCAGCGGGTTTTCAAGCCTCTTTAAGAGAATGAGTAAATGGTAACTAGATTGTCCATTCTCAGGCCTTTTCAGTTAAACTTTAACTGCAAAACAATATGATTCAACAATATGTTTTCGGCTCTGAGCGTGTTCCACCCTTCTAACAATAGTTACTATTAGTTACTATTTCCGTTCCAACCTCACCAAAAGTTACTACGCTGACCGTTCCAACCTTCTCGAAATAGTAACTAATAGTAACTATTTGCTTACCACGCTCGAGAGCGTAGTAACTACGGATCTCTGTATAGCGTGATTGGTCGGATCCACCCGTGGCATGATATCCTGCTGGAAAATAGAAATATCGTTCCAGCCTTGACGGCAGAAAGCAAGAATGCGTAGTAACTACGGTAAGTAGGATGGAACACGCTCTCTACTTTCCGACAGTATTTCTGTCGAGGAAAGGACAAAGATTCACTAAAGACTTACCTTCATTTCTTCAAGCTGCTTCTTCAACAGCTGAATCTGCCTTTCAATGCTTTCTTTGCTTTCCCGCCAGTGGTTTACATCTTCATACACCTGACTGGCACACGTTATGTTTCGTCCATGGACCATCTGACACGGTGGGTATATGGCAGAAGCAGCAGTAGTTGTTTGAGAAATCGTGTCATTGTTATCCTCATACGCCTACCAAAGACATGACTGTTATCATCATTTTCCGCAGATCAACACCGTTACGCTTGGCTTGCGACTGAACGAGTGGGGTGGGTCCGTAAGTAGCAGCCAAATACTCAGCCGAAAAAGGCTCTAAATCCAGTTTAAAGGACCCCTCACACTATTTACTCTTCAACTTCCAGTATTTCAATATCTTTGAATGCTTTAAAACTAGGCTGTGCTTTCAACGAAAAAAACCCACGCTTTTGGCTGTTTTAAGCCTTTTTGAGACCCGTTGACTTATAGCGAAAACAGGGAAACAATTTACATTACCGTTTTCTCTGATGGAAAAACTTCTCGCAAACAACCGTCGACAGCGTGATACACATCGAAGGTAGCATAACACGGCAAGTGAGAAAATCAGCGTGGTTTTGTTAGACGGGTTAGAATGTACCGTACGAAATTGGGGTCTCCGGGTTTAGAAATATATGGAGCGATTACGGAACTAGGTTGCGTTAGTATTATAGGTAAGACAGGTCCTAAGAGTTGTGGTAGGACAGGTCCTTTAAGAGTTGTGGAAACTCGGATCGACAATCGTTGTACGAGGCGTGTAACACGGGTGCGAATATTAACAATAACAATCATAATCTTATTGACAACTACAAATTTCGTCTGACATTCCGTCCGTTGTACATTTCGACGGAGAGTTTGTCTTAGAAACTCTTGAACGCATTGACATAATCCCTCATCACTCACAATTCACTCGAGGAACTCTCAGACCCCAGAAGACATTTTCTTTTTCGAAACTTTAACAAATGAGTTGTCGGAGGTAAAGCTGTCAGTCAGCCTCCCGAAGAGCGTGATCATAAGGTTTTCTTTTTTAAAGAGAGAATTACCACATCAAGAAAGTGTCGGTTTGGCTTACCGCGAAAAGGTGAAACTCCTTGGAATCACGATTGACAAGAATTTAAAATGGGATTCTCATGTTGACACTATCCTACACAAATCTTCTCTACTTCTGAAATCCCTTGCGATGCTCCGGAGATTTGGAATACCAACGAAACTCATGAGATCCTTATATTGCACGTATGTACGCCCTGCAACGGAATACTCGTGTCCTGTTTGGCATCCTGGCCTTACCAAAAGTCAGACGGAGAAACTAGAGGGGGTACAGAAGCGGGCTTGCAAGATTATCCTTGGGCAAGATTATTCCACATATGAAGATAGCCTCACAAAACTTAGTCTTCCCACTTTAGCGTGCCGTAGACACAAGCTCACCATGGATTTTGGACTGAAATGTCTATCTTCAGATAATCACAGATCCATTCTACCTGATTACCAATCGCCCAACCCCAATCGGCCCATCACTAGACTAAGAACTGAAAACAAAAATCGGCTTCAAATTACCCCGCCCCTAGTAAATTCGTCTGACCGATATTTATCATCATTCGTACCTTATTTTATTTCTCATTTTAACTCTTGATATTTTATTTTATTATTTACCATTTTAATTCTTGTCGTGTGACATGTATTATATTATGTAGGCCTATTCATTATTATCATATACTGTATATATTGTACGTCATTGCTTTGACATGTGTTACGTCATGACGATCCTCTGCTAGCCATATTATGTTGTGCTATTATGGAAATAAAGAATATATTTATTTATTTATTTATCAAGTTCCCAGATGTTCTTGAAACAAAAAACAAAGCCAAGATACTTAAAACATGGCAATTTTTAAAGAGTGTAAAGAGTGTACTGTTCCGAGTGTATGAATATCGGCGAATTCCTAGGTGCTGCAGGAAATGTCAATCTCCTGACCACCTTGCTGCAAACTGTCCCGATCAAAACTACAAATGCTCACGGTGCTCAGGCCCCCATATGAACTCCAGTGACTCACCATGCAGTAACACCCCCAAATGTGCAAATTGTGGTGGAGATCATGTTGCTTACAGTTTTCGCTGCTCCAGGCTAAAGGCTCTTGCTAATTCCAAAGTTCCGCGATCTTCTCGTATCCAATCATGAATGAGTATAAAGTCTCAGTGTGCTCTTTCAATATTAATGGGACAAAGGATAAAGTGTTAAGCCTTGATGAGAAACTAGCTAATCATGATATTGTTCTCTTACAAGAACACCTGCTCCCAAGCTGCAGTGTAAATTTTCTTAGGCGAAGTTCTCAACATGCTGTTTTCAGCACGAATGCCCGTCGTACCCGAGGCAGGCCCTCTGGCGGTCTTGCTTGTATAATTAAGCGATCTTTGCCTAACTATTTGTCTCCTAGCTTCTACCAATCCTCTGAACACTATCTTGCAATCCGGCTTGCAGACGTGATCCTAATCAACGCTTATTTGCCCCATGATAGAAAATCTGTTTCTTCCTTCTCCAGTTATGCGAATGCCTGTAACAAATTAAAGACTCTCATATCTGGTATTGAGCGTCTGGGATACAAGTGGGTGCTTATAGGCGACCTAAACTGTGACATTACCGTTTTCTCGACACGTAAGGAAGCGCTTTTTCAGTGTCTACCCTCAGCATTTAAGGTCCTATCGAAAGACCTCAGCTTTACATATATCCACTGTAGTGGTTCTGTCTCAAATTTGGACCACTGTATCTGCTCTCCTTCATTACTAACTTCAGCAATTCATGTCGATGAAGATGAGAGAGATTATGACCATTTACCTCTGTATTTCGATATTACGGTTACTTCCGACGTATACTCGGGCCAACCATCACTGTCGCATAAGTGGTTTGAAAAACGTGATTGGTCTAGTGCGAACATGCCTCTTTACCTTGCTACACTTGGAGCTCTACTGTCCACCGTACGTGTCCCTTTCCATCTTCTTTGCACAAACGCGTACCCCACTATTGACAGTGCTCGTGCTGATTTAAACCGCTATTATCGTGACATTATTTCATGTATAAAGCAAGCTGAAGATGTGGCCGTCCCGCTGATCCGTGTCAGGCGAAATACCCAAAAACCAATCTGGAAGTGTGATCCTATGCTGAAAAAAGTTAAGAATAAGGCCAAATTCTGGTTAAGAATCTGGTCTGCATGTGGTCGACCGTCTCGGGGTACTGTGTTCGATCTAAAACAAAAGACGAAACTTGAATATAAGCGCCACCTTCGCGCCGTTCGTTATTCCGGTGAAACTTTTCCGAAAAGTAAAAGTGAGTGGCGAAAAGTGATAAATTGTGCCAAGTTTCCGGATACAAGTTCTAGTGATATTATACCTCGTCCATCTTGGATCGAACATTATTCAAAAATATTTTCAAAAGTTAATTATGCAGTGCATAAGCGTTTCTCATGTTTGCTCGAAAAAAATTTGCCGTCACGTATAAGTCAGAGACATGTGATTCCAGTTGAAAAGTCGGCTATTGTTAAAGGTATTAAGGGTTTAAAATCAAAATCCGTGGATCTTGATGGGATTAGTGTTTCGAATCTCGTTCCTAGTTCTTTTGAATTGGTATCTCATCTCCAACTGTTTTTTCAAATGTGTCTCAGTAGTTCGTGTGTGCCCGATTCGTTCTTATGCGGTAGCGTCACGTCACTTCTAAAAAAAGGAAAAGACCCGGTTTCTTGCAGTTCTTATCGGCCCATAACGGTAGCATGTACCCTTAGCAAGCTATTTGAATACCTCCTACTACCTTATATCACTAAGCTTGCTCTAAATGATGATAATCAATTTGGTTTTAGATCTGGGCTAGGTTGTCAGCATGCTCACCGTGCTTTGACCTCTTTGTTAAAAGATGCCCATCGCACTCGTCGCGTACTTCATTTCGCAACCCTCGACTTGTCTAAAGCATTTGACAGTGTTTGTCATACTCAAGCATGGACAGCGTTATGCCAGAGAGGAGTAAATCCGTCGGTAATTCACGTGCTTCGTTTTTGGTACTCCCATTCTTACCTTCGCCTTAAGTCTTTAGATAATTCTTATTTTGGTCATATCCCTGTTCGTTGCGGAGTAAGACAAGGGGGAGTTCTTTCCCCGTATATTTTTAATGCTTGTATTGAAGATGTGTTGTCAAAAATATCGACTACGTGCCTACTAGGACTATCTGATATTTCATATCTGGCATATGCGGATGACCTTCTTCTGATTAGTCAAACTGAGTCTGGTCTTGCCCGTTCAGTGAACTCAGTTACTTCTTCTTTCCGCGATATCGGCCTGTACCTAAATATTGACAAGTGCGAGTTTCTTGTCTTCAACGGTAATAGTTGTTCAGAATCACTATACTGCGGTGGTTTTAGTATTCCCCGTGTTAAATCGTTTCGTTGGCTTGGCATAACAGTCTGCGATTCTATGAATGCTCTCCGGTCGCGTGCTGTAAAAGATATTAGTGATAAGCTGAGGCTCGGTTACTCTAAGATTGTTGCAAATCGTGGACACTATAGAAGAAGAGCGCTAACTCGGCTTTACTCAAATTTTTGTGATCATTCTGTACTGTTCTGTACTGGTATTCGGCCACTTCTGTTGACTGGTCATCTAAAACGTATTCGCATAAATAATTACCGGTACTGCAAATTTCTCCTACATCTGCCTCGTTCTTACCGGAATACAAAACTGATAAAGAAGTATTGTGCGACAGATATTACTGGTGTTTTCGAAAAATTATGTTCCAAGCTAGCCAGTGAAGCGCCTTATAGGCTAGGGTGTTTTCATCGCCTTATCCGTCTTTTTTCTGTATGTGATTAACTTTGTTTCTTGTTTTCTCTTGTTGTTTTTCTTTTTGTATTTACTCCACTTAACCTCTGTTCTGTAAAGTGGGTGATAAATAAATTATTATTATTATTATTATTAGTTAAATAAAGATAAGTATTGAGTGATGTAAAGTGTATCGTAACCATGTTTTTGTCAATTGGCTATTAAATATACTGTCTCATTCATTCATTACGACTATAGTTCGTCGTTCGGTTCTGAAAAGACCGTCGGCCAATGTCTTTCGAGAATCGCCAGCTACACAGCTTGAATTCATCTTCACGCAGGCTGTTTTTGCAAGAAGTGTGTCAGCAGGGACACTGTCGTAGTAAACTGACTAGTGTGGGGTCCATCCTGATAGTGTGGCAACAGGATCAGCGAGTAGGTTGCCCGTACAGCAAAAGTGTAAACTCCATCTTGCGAACGACAATGTATTAACTAGTGAGGCCATCTTAAAGCGGACCACAAAAAATGGTCTTTCTACCACACACACAATGCTAACCATCCCTACTGTCACTATGAATTTTCAAAGCCACAAAAAACACCGTCAAACAACGAGCAAATTAAAAAAAAAAAAAATCCTAAGGTTTGAAATAATTCGGTCTTGACTAAATCTCAGCCGATTATCCGGGACAGCCACTATGGCACGTAGGGAGCCAAGGATCAATAGTAATTTCCATCTAATGCTCCAACTGTTCATTACAAATACAAATAAATTAAAAGCCTAAGACCAGTGTGCACACAAAAATAAGACATTCAAAAATAATCAATAAAGTCTTATAATTCTTTGCTAGTCAAACGTGGAAATTTTCGTCATCTGGAAGAGAAGACGTTCTGCGTGGGTTTTTCTCGAGCCAAAATAGCAACCCGGCAATCAAGTTAAAATCTAAATAAACAGGTGGCTTGCCATCAGTAGGAGAAGGTAAACAGAATGTTTGGAATTAAGTAATGATCAAAATCATAGACAGAATCATTTACATCAGACAGCTTTTAATTTTATCAGGGGATTAAATGGGGGGACTGGGGGGAGGGCGCAGAATTGACAAACCAGCGTTTGTTGACGCTAGGACCAGGAAAACTTTTGCGTCGACACAAAGTTGCCCCACCCCCTACCGGGAACTCCAGTACACTGTAAAAAACAATCTTGCAGTATTTGCTACTGGGATTAACATTGTCTCTACTGACGTAAGATTATTTCTAATTCGGATTGATCTTATCCCAGTAGAATGAGGTTAATCCCAGTAGCAAATACTGCAGTTAACTTTAATCCTTTCTCGGAGAAACTTTTTACAGTGTAGAGGTATTTGAACCTTACTTAATTTTGCAAAGTGCAGTTTTGGGTTACATAGTAAAATGAAAGCCCTAAATACACATTCAGGTGTTCTTAGGAGCCCCTAATTAGCTACTTTGCTGACTGGCAGTTGACTACACTAAAAAAAAAAATCCCAGTAGCAACTACTGCAGTTAACTTTAATCATTACTCGGAGAAACTTTTTACAGTGTACTGCCAGAGCAAGTGGACGAAAATTTCACTGTTCAAAATTAACTAACGTAAATATTCCTTGAGCCCAAGCTGAATTTGAAACGTATATTCAAATAATGAATAAAGCGGATATGTCAGCTACGATGCTTTGGCAGCGATTTTTCGGCCCTTCTTGCCAAGGGTCCTCGTCAGGCTGTCAATCTTCAGGATCAACTTCGGGGAAGGAAACAAACCTGCAATAAATAAACTTCGAGGAAGTTTATTTAGAACTTCCCCGAAGTTGACCCTGAAGATTGACAGCCTGACGAGGACCCTTGCCAAGAAGGACCGAAATATCGCTGCCAAAGCATCGTAGCTGACATGTCCGTTTTATTCATTATTTGAATATATTAACTAAAGTTTAAAAAGCACAGGCTACCCCTATTAGAGTAAGTGGTTCTGACAAAAATTAAATTAACTTCAGTTTTACGGCATTATTCCTACCTGTAGTGAGCTAATTTCCTCATTCAATCCCTCCATGATCAAATCCACCTCTTCCAGCTCGCCTTCATTGATGATATCACTGATTGGGTTTGTCACATCTTGCTGTTCCAAAGCCAAAAAAAATGGATCTTGGTCGAATATGCCACGGCGGGTCCGACGATTCATTTTTAAGAATCGAGGTCGATATTTGCTAATATCTAGACAATAAAAAGAGTTTTGTCGAATCTAATCCCAAGACGGAAAGCAGAAGAAGACCGGAGGAGGGGGGGGGGGGGGGGGGGGGGGAATGGTATCATTCTTATACACAACACAAATTCCAAGAAGAGAATTTACATGCTACATGCTATCCAGAATTTACATGGTATCCAGCGAAGCTGACTGCGAACCTCGTACAACAAGACCAAAGGTTTCGATGGGACCAAAAATTCAATATTGATCCAGACATTGGGTCTTGTCTTCGCCAGATACGGTCTTCACCAGGATCCTTGAACATTTTTCTTGAACATTAAAAAAAAGATTAAGGCTAATCATCTGAGAAAACCAAGTTCAGATATGGATTCAGCATGTGTTTACCACTATAACCAGGGACCCATAAATTTCCTGTAATAACTCGCCATTCGGGGGGCTTGTCAATAAGAGGTTTCTGATGCGCTCTTGACCGAGCGTCAGATAGTTCGAGAAATACCCACGGGGATAAAATACCCGACTATCCAGATAGACAAAATTTTTCGCAGCTCTTCTGCTGAACTAGGAATATTTCTCTGTAATGGAAGAGTATCCTGGATCTTTTGTCCTAGCTTAGGTACCTAGTGGCATGCTGAATGGTCCCAACAAATTTTGTCTATCTGAGCAAGAACGCCGATTCGACCCAAGCGGAATTTTTGGAAACTAGGTGAGGCTCGGGCAACATAGCAACATTGAAGCATAGGAAATGACAAGCCCCCTGAATGGCGAGTCATTACAGGAAATGTATGGGTCCCTGCTATAACTCATATCTATTTCGACGCAACCGATCGAAACTTCCTGCCTCACTTCTGCCAATTTTCCGGTTTTGGCGGAATTCCGGAACTATACTTGTCCGGCGAAAAAATAAAGCTCAAAAACGAATTCAGCTATCTCCTTACCCCTATATCCAACATCTAATCAACTTCAAATAAAAATTTAACTTATATCCAATTTTCGGGTTTCATATTTGATAGTGCAAAACGGATACGTCAGCTGAATCTTATTAGAACTATATTTCGGCCCTTCTTGACAAGGGTCCTCTTCAGGCCCAAAGCCGCTCAAGTTGGAAATATGAACTTGTGGGAAAAATCGTATTTCCAAACTTGAGCGGCTTCATAACAGATAACACAAGAATGCCCGGTTTCAACAGGATGCAGATGACACTCGGGATGTAATCTGTTGTCGCGACAAACGTTGTGCATGAAATGTTATACAAAACAAGCATTGACAGGAAAAGCCGAAAAACCGCCAAAAAAGCATCTGCTGAATTTTCCGACATCCTGACGACAAACAAAAAGTCAGCAGATGCTTTATTGGCGGTTTTTCGGCTCTTTCTGGCAATGCTTGTTGTACATAAAATTTCATGCATAATGTTGTCAAACACAACAAATTATGTAATGTTGCATCTCTGCAACTCTGACATTTTCTCTTCCCGTCAATCAAGTTTGACTGGAATCGGAGCGTAGCCTATCTGCGGATTTCCGGTTCCGAACGCCAAATAACAAAACTAGGCCGCACAAACTCAGTACTGTCCAACTTGCATCCCATTCGGTTTATCCGTTCAATTTTTGTCCATGTCAAAAGTTTCCGGACCCCCCCCCCCCCCCTTACATCTCTCAATAGTTATGTATCCCGTCACTAACGTTTTGGGATCTCAAAAAGACACTCCTTCTTTCACGGTGCTTATCTTCATCTATTTATGAAACACAAGCAGCCTCCAACACACATAGACAAGGCCCGGAGACGAGTAGCATATAAAGAGAATAGCTCACTACAAATGGATCGTTAGACCGGGAACTTGGACCACTGGACAACAAGGGCCCGGAAGTTTTGCCCGAGTTCTTCTTTCCCAATGTTCAAACTGAAAATCGTCAGCTCCGACGTAAACGGGCTCCACAAGCTGGGTAAAACCCAGAACGTTTCGACTTTACAAGACAAACGCTCTTTCACCGAGCTCCAGCGGGGATGAGAAATTCGGCCGCAAACGATCAAGCTCGACGTATCTAAATATTCTATGAGCCCAAGCAGACTTTGACACATTTATTCAAACAATGTTTACAACGGGTACGTCAGCTACGATTCTTCATCAGCGATATTTACAGGTTTGTTTCCTTCCCCGAAGTTGAACCAGAGGATTGACAGCCTGACGAGGACCCTTGCCAAAAAGGGCCGAAATATCGCTGATGAAGAATCGTAGCTGACATACCCGTTGTAAACATTGCTCGACGTATCTCTTCAGTCCGAGCAGACTGAGAATCATATTTGATGACGCTAGGCTTTTAGGTAACCTGACCCTTGTTCCAGAGATATTTCGGCCCCTCTTGGCAACGGTCCTCTTCAGGCTGCAGCTAAAAGAACGAGGCCGAACCCTTGCCAAGACGGGCCGGAATATCGCCGGAACCAACACTCGGCTTACTTAACCGAGCCAGCAAATATAATTACGCTCTGTACAGTACACTGTAAAAAAAAAAATCTTGCAGTATTTGCTACTGAGATTAATCTTGTCTCTACTGAGATAAGATTACCTCTAATTCAGAGTTAATCTTATCCCAGTATAGACAAGATTAATCCCAGTAGCAAATATTTAATACTTACTCGGAGAAACTTTTACAGCGTAGTTGGGTCACAGAACCAACGATCCCCTCGGTAGGACCTTTACCTAATAGTTATCCTTCAAACAAATCTCATCTAACCTCTATTTACGTGCTCCTTTAAGAACTCCCTCTGCATCTTCTTTTCTTTCTCAATGATTCGCCTGAGAGGCACCCTTTTCTTCTTTACACAATGACAGCCGGTGAAGCTTTTGAACCCATATGGGCATCGACGCATGCGCCAGTGATCTCCATCCTAGAACAAGTCATAGCCTAGAACTATGTCCAAATCAATAATCTAATGCCGTATTTCTGGATTTTGTATCAATACTGGTGATTACAGTTACGACTGTTAACAGCGTGATTATTCATCCATTTCCAAACACTTTTAGCACAAGTCACTTTCTTTGGAGATCCCTACACTCTTTTTTATGGTTATCTCTCAAAATATTAATAGTTGCGTTTTTGCAGATACCATGGTATCTGTTACCAAGGTAACTAGATCTGCAATTAGTCGTTTCTGCAGTTACCGTGGTATCTGACATACGGTTGCTCTACAAAAACGACAATTGCAGAAATTGCGCTTTTCGAAGTCATCCCAAATGAAAAACTGATATTCAGTCACATCACTAAGTGCCAAACTTCTTTCCAATCACTTTGACAAAATTGATGAAAGTGAGATGGCTTTTTCAGATACCACGGTAGGACCGTGGTATCTGAATATCAGATACCACGATAACTGGCCAGATACCACGATAACTGCAAAAACGACTTTATAGACCGTGCAATGTAAAAAGTTTCTCCGAATAAGGATGCAGTATTTGCTACTGGGATTGATCTTATCTCTACTGGGATAAAATTAATCCGAATTAGTGATAATATTATCTCAATAAAGACAAGATTGATCCCAGTAGCAAATACTGCAAGATTTTTTTTTACAGTGTGGTATCAGATACCAAAAACGCAACTAATAATAACTTACTGAAAAAAAAAGCCAAATACGACCATACATCAGACTCCTCAGGCGCCAACAAAATTCAGCTTACTGAAGCAAAAACACAAACTTGGAGATGCCCTGGCCCTGGCCCTGGCCTCGCTTTCGTCTCGGATCCCAGGAAATTGAGAAGCCTCCAGCCCTGGCGGTATACATCCGCAGATCCTAGTTCCGTTTTTTATGGACGCTGGCCATTGCTTTTGACCTAACTTTTGTGTTCACTTGCTTATCCGACTACCACTTTCAGAAGTCGTTGAGCTGTCCTGTTCTATATTAAGTCTGACGTTACAATTTAACTGTAAAGGCAGCTTACGTTTACATCTGATATTTGAATACGCATAATTATTTTGACTCATGCAAGGTATTTTGTATTTTTTCACCCGGGGCTCTATTGGAGCATTAGATGGAAACTATTATTTTGATTCTTGGCTCCCTACTTGCCACAACCCTTACATCTAGTCCCCGAAGCCGCGCCGAATTTAAATTCGGCGGCGGCGGAGAGACATATCGGCGGCGCGTCGAAAAATTTTTCGGCGTTTGCTCCATTTTAGCATTTTTAAGGTATTTTATGCAATTAGATTAGGTCATATTAGATTAAATTTTATTTCACACATGTATACAAAAGACTTGCCGCACCTGCTAAGAAAACAACGTTCACAATGTTCGCTGCTTCCACGACAAACCCAAAATTCATCCAGACACGGAGAATTTAAATTTCGACAAAAGCCTGCATTTCCGTGTGTTAGCCGCTAAGCTCGGGAGTAGGAAAATGGTGATAAGATATGTCTTTTTGTGATATGCGTTATTTTTCGGCAAAGGCCTTTGTAGTTGCTGAGTATTTCAAGCATAGAGGGACAAGCACATACAGCCAAGAGGTACCACAAATCCGAAAGAATAAGTTCATTCAATGAAATCGATTATCTCCGGATGGCGGACAAACGCCGAAGTAACGCATCTTTATCGGTTTTTCAGGACTATTTAAAGGACCTGTCTTACCTATAATACTAACGCAACCTACTTCCATAATCACTCAATATTTCTAAACCGGAGACCCCAATTTCGTACGGTACATTCTAACCCCTCTAACAAAATCACGCTGATTTTCTCAGTTGCCATGTTTTGCTACCTTCGATGTGTATCACGCTGTCGACGGCTGTCTGCGAGAAGTTTTTCCGTCAGAAAAACCGATTATGTAAATGGTTTCCCTATTTTCGCCTTAAGCCAAGGGGTCTCGGAAAAGGCTTAAAACAGCCAAAACCGTGGGTTATTTGTTGAAAGCAGAGCCTAGTTATAAAGTATTTAAATATATTAAAATACTGAAAGTTGAACAGTAATTAGTACGAGGGGTCCTTTAAGTAAATAAGCGAAGTGTAACTAAACTGTCGGATCTCAGCCCTATTCAGTTAAACTTTAAGCGCTGAAAGAATTGAAAATGGGGAGGAAAACGTCCAGCACTGTAAGCGATCAAGTTAGTCGTGGAACTGGGTCCTGACATGCACTGAACCGACGTATTTGCGAGGTGTTGAGCGGTAACTAGGGTAAGGCAAAGGCAAGAATCAGTGAAGAATCGTAGCTGACGTATCCGTTGTAAACATTGTTTGAATAAAAAAATCAGTCGCCAAAAAATCCGGCCAAAATGAAGAATCCTGGATTCGAATCCGGATTCGGATCGCCCATCTCTGGTCCTGGCATGTATTCAACCGACGTATTTGCGATGTGTTGAGCGGTAACTGGAGTAACGAAAAGGCAAGAATCAGCAAAAAGAGTCGCTCGGACCTCGCATACCTGAATGCACTCCCACTTCTGATACAGCTCGCACGGGCTCTGATACTGTGCCTTTTGACATTCGATAGCCAGTTTTTCAAATCTCGGCGCCTTCTTTGGATAATCCCGGGAGATGTCATCACCATCATCTCCTTCTGCTCCCTCACTTTCTTTGTGCGAACGCTCTGGTACAACATCAGATGGCACTGGAGTCAACTGTGGAACATCTTCCAAGGTGTTTAGGGGGGCAAGATGAAGGGGAGGGGGTTTCCCTCGTTCCAGGAGGATTGTGTCGCGCCAACGTTTCAGTTCTTGGCCTGGTGGCAAGTCGGTCCTAGAAAAAAAGGCAATTAAAGAAAGAAATGCAGGGAGTTCAATACCAGTTCAATGCATGAAGTTCAGTTCAAAGGTTCACTGCACACAGAGATGGGCGAATCTGATTATGAAAGTATTCGAACCCGATTCCGAATCCACCTTTTCATTATGAAGATTCGAATCCGGATTATAATCCAGATTAAAATCGGGAATTGAATCCGGATTAGAATCCGACCTTAAAGGATCCCTCTTGCTTAATGTGCTTTTTATAATAGACCTAGCTCCCATACAGAAATATAAGCTTCTAAAATCCCAACCTTTCGCCACTGTCTCGTTTTGGGCCTATGATTTTTAGCGCTTTTTTGCACTTGCCGAGTTTTGACCGTCACACAACGAAACTTTTGCCGGAATCTTCAACGTCCGCTGACAACTCTTTCACACATAAGGATCTCAGAAGCATCTGTTTATTACTTCTTTTATTTGCTTAGTTTTCCCACTTTTTAACCACGGCGCGTTCTGTTTTCAAATGTTTTGCGCCCGGCCGCCGCGTCGGAGAGCAGGAAGGCTGGAGATAATTGACAAGCGTTAACAAAAAAATCGCTAATTTCAGGTGGAAGGTAATGGTATATTCGAAAAGTTTTTTCTGATCCATTTCATTGGGAAAAGATCATTTCTAGTAAGAGTTGTGCTTTAACAAAAATCAAATCATAGACTAGGTTATATTTTAGAAATCCGAGGTGATAAAAAAGGTACTGATGCCTAAGGCAAATCAGACGGTTAACTGGGCGATGTAAACCACATTTCAAGGTTTTTATGTGTGGTTGTTATAGTATGGGTTTCCTCTTCGCAAGTATTCGCAACCAGGAATGAATTTGGGGCTCGTTAAGCACAAAACCTAAATCATAGTGTGTAAAAACTGGAGAAAGATTAAAAACTGGCGCGGATTCGTAAGATTCAGGGTCTGGAATCCGAGTCAGAATCCAGCCTGACAAGCAGAAGAATCGAATCCGACCAAAAGGACGAATCCTAGATTCGAATCCGAATGTGGATTCGGATTCACCCATCTCTGACTTAACAGCTTATCGTTCCAAGGTCCCACCACAGTTATACAGCTGTACGTACATACTGCATTCCACTTTAAATTTCCCAGAAGAGAAAAAAAAACAGATGAGCTCTTATGCACTAACTCTCGCAAAGTCTCCCCACCTTGAAAGCACACTGCTCATTACGCGCAATCTTGACTAACAGAGCCAACAAACGTTGTCTCGGACTGGTTTGAACAGTGCGCACCTCAGAAAAGCAGAATGTTAAAGGACCCCTCTTGCTTATTCTGTCTTTTACAACATACCTAGCTCCCTTATGAAATGATAAGCTTCTGAAATCCCCACCTTTCTCCACTGTTTCGTTTTATACCTACAATTTTTACCGCTTTTCCGGCAGTGCCGAGTTTTGCCCGCTGCGCAACTCAAAGTTTGCCAGAATCGCCAACGTCCGCTGCGAACTCTTTCATACACAAGGATATGAAAATCTTCTGTTATTGACTTTTCTTATTTGCTTAGTTTTCCAAGTTTTTAACCATGGCGCATTCAGTTTTCAAATCGCTTAGTTCAGGTAGAAAGTAATAGTATTTTCGAAAAACATTTCAGATCCACTTCATAGTGAAAATATCATTTCTAGTAAGAGTTGTGCTTTAAGATTTCAGGCGGGCTTTCTAGATCCTTCTCTTTAATCAACCTCCCAAGAGATGCAAAATATTACGCCATTGAAGTTTAAATGAAAAGCCAACTTATTTATGTATCATTTAACTGAATGCACTGACTTATTTGGATTGTGAAAAGGTTTTTTTTTCACTGTATGCTCTAGTGTGAGGCACAGAATATCTACGGCCATCCTCACTATGACGCGGAATACTGAATTTAAACGCAAACATAGTTTTTCAGTGGTCAGTGGTGAGCTTGGTGAGGAATACTTTTCGTAAATCGCTTTCGTCAAGCATACAAAACAGGTACAATCGCACAGAGGTACCACAAATCCGACAGCGAAAGTCGACTATACGAATATCGATTTCTTGCTAATCGCGGAGGAACGACGTAACATATTTTCATCGGGCTTCAAACCTTTTTAAGTGAATAAGTGATGGGTAACCAGACTGTCCTGTCTCAGCCCTTTTCGATTAAACTTCAAATATAGCTTTAACTCATCCGGTCAAACCAAAGCTATAGTTAGACCTCTGTATGCTGGCAAATGATGCATAATACAAACAGCAAACTCCTCACTTACTTCTTCCTCAAGAACCTCAAAAAAGATACGCCATCCATATGACTAGGTGGGGGTATTCCTGCGATGTCGAGAAAAGTTGGAGCCAAGTCGACGTTACCAACGATGTTCATCACTCTAAAGAACGAGTAAGACTTATTAAACCGAGTCAAGCTTTCGAATTAGTTTCAGAAATGGCCAACAGGTCAACGCATCGGGAAAGACAAACGAATACAAAAAGGACAGAAGAGAAAAGATAGACATGATTGACAGCCCTGACAGGAAGGTATAAAATGAGAGGATTTTTTTTGCTCCACCGTTCCCTTTATCATACTGACAACCACTGATTTAAGATGTTCGGCGTGATCTCGCCCACATGGAACATCTGAGACGACAGTTCCTTCTACCAGGGGCGTCCCGAGGGGGGGGGTGGGGGGGGCGCAGCGCCCCCCCTACGATTTGGGCATTCGGTCAAATTTTCGCCGAAGGCGAAAATTCGGTCATAATGGGCATCGCGGCGAAGCCGTGATGCCTATTTTATAAAAATCTTTTGTACCCACATTTCCAAATTAGGCGATTTAACGTGTTTATTGGTTCTCATTCTTTTTCGAATTTGGTAATTAATCCAACTTTTGTTCAGTCCGAGTCGATTTCACCGCAGTCGGTACGTTCCTACGTAAATTCGGTTATTTAACGTATTTACTTGGTCACACAACGTATTCATTTGGTCCCACTCGTTAGCGAATTCGGTTGTTCACCGAACTTTTCTCAAGTCCGTATCTGTTCTATCGCATTCGGTCAGTCCATTTCATAATTCGGTCATTAATCAGATTCATTTGGTTCTGATTCGTGACCGAATTCGACAATTCATCCAACTTTTGGCGCAAAGCGCCGCTATTTTTGTAAAAACAGTATTTTTTTTTTTTTAAACAGTCGGTAAAAAGGCCAGCCAGTCAGTAAAAATACCTTGCCCCCAAAAAAATGTTTAACCTAGTGATGCCTCTGCTGGTAATATTAGGTTTTTGGCAATCAAAAATGAGTGAGGCGAGATTTTGAAGCTACAGACTAAACCGATTTTGGTACCTTCGCGTACCCCTTGCAAGGATCTCGCGTACCCCCTAGGGTACGCGTACCACCGGTTGGGAACCACTGATTTAACGTATTTATTTGGTCTCATTTTTTAGCGAATTCGGTTGTTCACCGGACTTTTCTCAAGTCCGTATCTGTTCTATCGCATTCGGTCAATCCATTTCATAATTCGGTGATTAAGCAGATTCATTTTTCTAATTCGTTACCAAATTCGATAATTCACCTGATTTTTGTTTGATCCGCGTCTGTTACCAGACTTATCACATTCGGTTGTTTTAGGTGGTTCTACCAAGAGTTTTATTCAATTCCGAAATTCGGTCGTTATACCGCTCCCGATCTACTCCTTATTTTTTTAGTCAGTTTTTCGGTAGTACGAATTCATTATTTGGTTCACCCCAGTTACTGAGCTTGGTAATTTGAGTGGCATTTATTTAGCTCTTGTTCTTTACCATTTAACGGTAGCTTCAGCTGGTTTCCATTCATTACTTAACTTATACTTCTAATGATTGCAGAACTTCAGGAATAAGCACGCCTCTTGACGTGAAAACTAGCCTATTTTTGTTTGCTGTAAATTCAGAATAAATGTACTTTACATCTACTTTACCCTGGATGGAACCCTTTTTCGCCAGGCAGCTCTGTGGTTTAATAGGTAGCCTTGAGATCGCAAAAAGGCACTTTGATCATGAGTGTTTCCAAACAAATTTGCCTGCGGCACATTTAGCGGTAATTCACTATTTAGAAGAAATGCAGCCTACGTCATTTAGTTGGCGTTTGAGGCTTGGAATATTGGGGGGCTTGAACAACATTAAAAGCTAGGGTTTGCCAGAAAAAAGGCGGATTCAAAAAACTTTGCCTGCGGCGCTTTAATTTTTCATGGGTACAGCCGTTCACGACGTTGTCGCTTGGCAGCAACTGCGTTTTTTGTCGGCACATTTTCAAGTCCTGTTGGCAAAACTGAGATCCCCCAAAGGTAAAAGGCTAGTGACTGCATATTCCAGAAAGAAAAAAAAACAGAAGTGGAAGAGCGTGAAAACACGCCAAATTTTCTCTTTAGACTTGATTTTTTACATACTATGCAGCTTTTTACATTATAGCTAATTGAAGGCAACTCGCTGTGTTTTAGAAACACATAATAAATTCGGTCAGTATCAGGTACCGATTCGGTCAATTTTTACCAGATTCGCCCCCCCCCCCCCCCAATGAAGAAAGGCTCGGGACGCCCCTGCCTTCTACTTGCCAAGTTTCATTCAAATCTGGACACCCGTTCAAAAGTTACGCATGCTACTAGATTCGGGAATCCCCATCCCTCCTCTCCACGATGGTCGGATCAGGCAAACTACTATTCTCAAGTCAGTATGTTCGATTCCCTGGCATGCTCCCCCCCCCCCCAATCTTGTCGGCCAGTCGGTAAAAAATAACCGAGTCAGTGCGAAGCGCCACGATTTTTCGTCAAAACAGTTGACTTTGTTCATGTAAAACATTCGGTTTTTCTGAAAATCAGTTTTTTTGTCAAAACAGTCGGTTTTTCTGCAAAAACAGTCGGTAAAAATTACCAGCCAGTCGGATGCATGCCAGTGTTCATCGTCCTAGTACATCAAGAAGTATCGAACTCGCGGGGTCGTCAGAATTCCGGACCCCCTCCAACTCCGCACAGTGCCCGAGTCTGGTCCGGTTATATCATCGATGTATTTAGGGATTCTGCTTGTTCTTCCCACCAAGTTTTATCCCGATCCCTCCACTCTAACCGTTTCCCATGATTTCCGGCTCCCCCCTCCAACTCCCCCCAAAGTCGCCAGATCCGGAAGTGGGTCGTCTGAGAGACTAGGTCTTTCCAAATATCAAGTTTTTTTAAGATCCGATCACCCATTCGGAAATTATACATACCTCAATTTCCAGATTCCACCTCCCTCCACCCCCTCCAGATGGTCGGATCCGGGAAATGACTATTTCCAAGTTAATCTTTTCGGACTCCTGATACGCCTGCCAAGTTCCCTTCGTCCTAGCTTATTTGGAAATGCCAGAACTAGCAAAATCCGGAGCGACCGACTGACAGACCGACCGATCGACCGACAGACGGACAGAACCGTAGGATGCCTGCAGGGGTGGAGAATCCGGTCTGCAGCTTGTTAGACGTGACGTCACAATGGTAGACAACCAATCAGCTGTAAAGGACGGATCAGCCGGCGCTCGGATTCTTCTGCGGAGATGTACTGCGGTACAGCTGTTCGTATAGGTAACAAATTATGATATTCTACGTAGCTCCCAGGGTATCAGAATATATTCGACTCCGCAAGGAGTCGAAGGAGTCTGTTACCGAAAGGTCCAGGTTCTGTCTTCGGTATCTCATTCCTCTTCACTGTGTCAAGTGTCAAGTTAAGTCAGAGTGTCAAGTTAATTATGGATTTAACGGTAGGAATAGCTGCTATAAAATCACGGCTTAGAAGAATGCTGATCGAGAATTACAGAAGTTAAGTAAGTGATTCTCACTTTCCGGTTGTCTCTTCTTTTGTTATTTATATTTTTATTTATTTATTTATCACCCGTCATTTCAAACAGAAAATGGACGGAGTACAAAAACGAAAGAAAAAAACAAAACAAAAGCAAAACGTAACACTTTCATATGAAACACACAAGAAATCGACAATTACAAACTGAGACTCTCTGACTGAGTAAAAACTGAACACCAGTACATACATATACACTTAAACTCTGAGAATTTTACTCCACGGGTGGGACTGGATTTTTGAGTTGTACTTGCTAATCAGGTTAGAGATAGCAAGCTCAGGGTCTCTTATGTTATATATTTTCATCATTTTGGTGTTTCTTGTCCAAGGCGGGAGCCGAAGTAAGTATTTGGAGAATCTGAAGAAAGTGGAACGGAGTTTATTTTTTTCACTAGCTGAGAATATTTGCCAGAAGGGAGCTAGGTAAAGAAATTGGGGTATTGCAACGGAGTTATAAAGGGAAGCTAGTATTTTTCGGTTGAAACGGGTTACATTCTTTACAAGTAGAGCATAGGAAGCGCATATTTTTCTTTCAAAATGTTCAGAAAGAAGCCGGCGGGTGTGTTTTAATGACGAGCCAATGGGGAGACCAAGGTAGACAATGCTCAAATATAAAGTCTATCGATATTCCCATCCTTGTTTAATTTTAATTATTATTTTTATATATTTATTTTTGTTTAATTGTGACTGTGCCTTGGTCTTGCTCTCGGTTAGCTGTATGATTATATAGCGGATGGATGTTATTGGGTATGATTCTTCATGTTTAAGTTAATTTGGTTTTATTTATTTTTTCTGTGTGCGCTCGAGCTCTGCTCTCAGCAGCGGAAAGTGATACTGTTAGATTTTTTTTTGCAAATAAAGATAACCTTGAACCTTGAACCCTTGAACCATGGTCGTATTGCAGAGATAGGGAGAAGGAGGTTCTATCAGTTTATTTGTTCTTGCTTCGACGAAGGAACGACTATGGAAGGAGAGGAGACATAAAATATATTCCTAAGGATGAAGTTAGTTACTTTATTAGTTAGTTATTACTTCGCTGTTTTATGCACATGGACTGAAACTGCAAATACCGGCGTCACCGAACCGCGTTCAGGGGCTCGGCAAAGGGGTTAGCCTCTTTCGGGTTGCAACTTGATCGAAGTGAATGTATTTGCGGTTTCAGTATTTATGGCACTTTCGGAAAAGATTGCTGGAATCGCGATACACAACAAGAACAAAGGTTTCGATGGGATCCCAAAAATTCAAAAATTGATACAGACAATTGGGTCTTGTCTTCGACAGGTAAAGTCTACGCCAGACTCCTTGAACATTTTTAATATCAAAATTCAAAAACAGATTAAGGCCAAATAGCTAATCATCTGAGAAAACCAAGTTCAGATATGAATTCAGCATGTGTGTTTACCCCTAAAAGTCATATCTATTTTGACGAAAACTTCCTGCCTTGCTTCTGCCGATTTTGTTTCAGCCGAATTCTGGAACTGCTTGTCCGGCGAAAAAAGAAAGCTAAAAAACGAATTCAGCGTATCTTCTTTCCCCAATATCAAACATCTAATCAACCTCAAATAAAAATTTAACTTATAACAAATTTTCCGGTTCCAGCCGAACTCCGGCCGAACTATATGTCAGGGTAAAAAATGATTGTCATATACGGATTCAGCATCTCTTCTTATCCCAAAATCGGCTATCCAATCAACTATAAATAAAACTTTTACTTTTAACGAATTTTCCGGTTTTTGGCCAGATTCCGGACGAACTACTTTTCCGGGTGGAAAATGGTTTTCATATTTGTTCAACATGTCTTCTTACCCCTCAATCGAACATTTAATCAACTTCAAGTAGAACTTTTACTTTTAACAAACTTTCCGGTTTTGGACGGATTCCGGGCGAACTACTTGTCCGGCGAGAAAATGGTTTTCATATTCGTGTTCACCATGTCTTCTTACCCCTTAATCGACTATCTCATTATCTGTTTAAAAATATTTTGTTTGTCCCTTAATTTGAACCCTCTCCCCCACCCCTAAATATAGGGCTACAGAGCCCATCTACGAACTTGACCTTTACCTTGACCTAAACGTTCCTCCCACCAAGTTTCATCAAATATCTCATTCCCTTCGAGAGTTATCGTGCTTACAGACGGACGGACGGACAACTTTTGCGGTGTCACAGGTATCCCTCCACTCACGTTTTGGGATCCCAAAAAGGAGTTGGTTTGAGGCAAAATCAGCATATTTTGAGGCAATTTGTGGACAAAAATCAAACTTCATTGGAAAGAAAATCAAGCTGACAATGGAAATGAAAACGTCCTTACGTGGATCCTGGTTTTATTCCTGGTCCTCGGACGATGAATGGGACCCTCACATCAAACTCAAAGGGGAACGATTTTCCCTTGACCAAGCCAAACTGTCCTAAATGGTATCCATGGTCAGATGTGTAGAAAATGTATGTGTTGTCAAGTTCGCCTATTCTTTCAAGCTCATTGAGTACCTAAAAATAAAAAAACAGAACTATAGCAGAATGCAAAAAGTCAAAATAACCAAACTAAGTCAACTTATTACGGGCCCTTGTCAATGCAACATAGGCTATTACGTGCGGAAACCCCCAAAGTAAAAGGAAGAACCAACAAATCCTAGGCGAATTTGCATAGACTTGTCTGTCAGCAAAATTGACAAACAAAAATTTAAAATTTCAAAATTTCATAAAATCACCGGGGTTATGGATGGTTAAACGGAATTCCTGTGATCAATACTGAGTTAATTCTGGAGGAGACTGATTATGAACGTTTTACTGAGATTAGGATTTTTTTAATAATATGACTTAAGCCAGAATTAAATAAATAAAAAAAATAGAAAACAAAGGGGTCCATAGCCTTCGCAGACTAATTGATTCACCGGGTAAGTCTATAGCAAGAAACGTAGGCTACATCTGCGGATTTTTCAACAAAATCCATATGGAGGCATCCTCGTGTTCTCGCTGTTTTCCGTTCGGGTATCATCAGGGAGTGACACCCTACTTTCTGGCGGTTCCCCTCAACTTTTAGTAGCCGAATAGGAAAAGTAACTTCGACAGCGAAGAATTTGGAAAGAGTGGTTCTTCTTTTATTCAAAGTAGTAAGCTGGTACTTATTTAAAGGAGACGTACGGGACTTTTCCTTCGCCATTAATAATTCTAAGGGCTCTTTTTTCTCGATTCGAGAACGTTCGACTTCCCAAGGACTCTCCGGCGAATGGCGGGAGTTATTCTCTAGAGGAATCCCGTCCCGAAATTGTACTTCTGCGCCCCTCCCCTAACTTTCCACAAGACGAAACAATATGTAGTACCCAAGAAGGGTAGCATAACTGCAATAAGCACATCTTCACAAGCAGTAGCATGGCGGTCGTCCCCCTGAATTTTGTTTGATAATACAAAGGAGAAATGAAGGAACCGGTCCAAATAATCAATTGTTTAATCAAATGTCAACAAAAAAAGGCTCAAGAGCAGGGCTGTAGATGCAAATGGCCTATATTTCGCATTATATTATTATTATTCAATCAAGCAATCACTCAAGTTTATTATCCAAATAGCTTACAGCTAGAACTGGAGTAAAATATTTACGAAATGCCCAGACCGGAAGAGTATTATTATTAAGATACACATATTTTTTTTTAATGAAAAAGAGCTCAAAAATTTTCTTCGAAGCGCCGTCCACGTGCCGATATGGAATATGCACTACTGCTCACATTTCACCACTCAGAATATACACACCTTGCAATCTTACCCGTTCAACCGCGTCATCAACGCTTTGCAACGTCTGAAGCCTTTTTGTCATCAAGAGATCCGTGAATCGGTGGTGAACTGGCTCCATCTTGTTCACCCAACGGAGAACCCACTGCTTATCTGAATTTGGTGCGAAATCATACGATGGAGTCCTAAAACCGCAGACCAAGTTAAACAAAAACAAGAGCTACGAGCTCTATGGCACTTGTTAACTTAGAAAAGATGTCTCTTGGATAAAGATTGTATCAAAAGAAACAGAAGTGCTCGGGTCACAACGGTAGTCATGTTATAGTTGTGGTGTTTCCCACAAGTTCTTTTTCCAACTTGAGCGGTTTTGAGCCTGAAGAGGACCCTTGCCAAGAAGGGCCGAAATATAGCTCCAATAAAATTCAGCTGACGTATCCGTTTTGCACCATCAAATATGATTCGCAGTCAGCTTGGGCTGAAGGAATAGGTAGTCATTTTCATAGGTCTACAGTAGTCTTGGGTTGTGACTTCACTAAAATAAATTCCCTACCAAAGTATACAACCTTACCTACATCTCGGCTGATATGGGAATAAAAACCTCGACGGCCACTTAAAAATATCAACTTCGCCTTCGGCTCGGTAGGTATTTGTCCGTTTCGGTGTTATCCGATATCAACCTTGTTGGATAATATTCTCTAACAATAAAATGACTAGGATCTAGCTTAGTTTTCGCACATCCTCTTCCTGAGAGATTGGTGGCCTCGCTCCGCTCGGCTGCCTTTTTTATTAAAGGACATTAAACCACACCAGCTTTACTGGAACTTGTTGAAATGCAAAGGAGGAGTTACTGCTTGTGACCAGGAAAGGAGACTACCGGTATTAGGTCTATCAGCTCCACAACACTTGGAGTTTAAGTAAAGTAAACAAAGAACAAACTATAATGTCCTTCGACTCTCTCGTCCCTCGACTCTCCCACGATGGTCGGATCGAGGAACTCGCCCGATCACTAGAAATCCGGACCCCCCCCCCCCCCCCCCAAATCCCCCACAGTGCCCGAACCCCATCCTATTATGACAATGACCCATCTAGAACTTGTGCTTATTCTCCCCACCATCAAAATGCGTGTCTAGGCCTATATATCCAGAATTATACCAAGTTCAAGTTTGATTCCAGTCACGGGTCAAAAACTTAACTCATGCGCAATTTGGGGACAACTTGTCCATTAGCGAGGAGGGTGGTTCAACTCCACATGTGCATTCCCAACCCTAAGACTATAATGTCCTTCGTACATTAAGTCATTTTAAATACAAAGCAAGACAAAGCGGTGAAATTACCTATGACTCGTTACATTGAAATACATGTCTGAATACTGTGGAGCCGAATCCTCTGGTCCATGCGGGGCCGGAAAACTTAGCACCATCATCATCGGAGAAGAGCTATATTCTTCCTTCCACTCTTGGATAAACTTGATCGAGTCGTTAGTTACAAGATCGGGGTAATAGTCCTAGGGAGAAAGAGCTCTACAATCGCAGTACCGCCTGCAACATCCCACCGCCCACACAGACAGAAGGAATGTAAAAAGGAGCACTGGATAGATTTCAACTGAAAAACTGGAGCGAGGGTCCCCTTCCCACAACTTGGATCCTCACTCCGTCGGCACACGGCATGAATTTGTTTGTCGGAACAGAGCGTCGGTGCTTCGCAGTCTTGACTACTATGAAATAACCCGAGGTCTCCTTTCAAACTCTCCATGCTAGTAGTTCTGCTGTGTTGGTGCTATATGGGGTGGCCTCTTTGGATTGATGTTCGACCGTGGTATTTTACCATATGCATATGCACCCTTTCAAAGTGCAGGATATCGAAACAACCCACACGTAACGAAACATGCAAACACGCTAGTCGGGAGTTACTTCTTGCACCTATAAAACGGTTGTGCAGTTTATAACTTATTACACCTGTCCGAACTGGTGTTCGCCAAGGGGGAGTCTTATCTCCCTACATCTTCAAATCGGCCATATATTCTTGTCTCGATTCTTTGCATCCTGCTTACTTCTATAAAGACTATGCCTTCAGCTACATAGCCTACGCGGACGACTTGCTCTTAGTAGGCCGTAGCCGATCCACACTCACAAAAAAATGTAAGTAAGCTGTCGTCGGAACTTTTCAAAATTGGCCTTGAAGTTAACCTGTCAAAATGTGAGTACCTGCATTTCAACCCTTCGTCAAATGGTTCGAATGCATCTAAAGCTTCTATATCTCTTGGATCGTTCGTCGTCAAATCAACAGACTCTCTACGGTGGCTCGGCATAACATTCAAATCTTCATTGTCAAAATTTTGCTCTTCGGTTGTTCAAGAAGTTTATAAGTCAATCCGTAGCGCCTATGGGCACATCGTCCCCAACCGGGGGCGCTATAATCGTGAAGCTTTGGGAAATTTGTACAGCACCTTCTGCGCTCCTTCTATACCATTTCGTTCTGGCGTCACTCATGTTCTGCGAAAGAAGGCGATTAAAAAGATGAGATCATGTTATTTTAAATATGCAAAGCACCTGCTCCACTTGTCGAAATTATGTCATAACCATACACTGAAGGAGAAATTCAAAATTCAAGATGCAAGTGTCACCCTTTTGGATGTTTCCTCATCGCGTTCAAAAATCATGGACAACAGGGCCCAACCTGCGCACGACGTCGTCCACTGCTTCTTGACCGAAGATTAAAAATTAAGTGTCTTATCTGTGTGTTTGTGTTTTCTTTATTTTCTTCATTTACTCCGCCTTTTCAAAATGGCGGGTCATAAATAAATTACTTACTTACTTACACCTATTCCTACCAGAGGCGTTGCTAGACAAAATGTTTGGGGGGGGGAGGGCAAGAAATTTACCGATTGGCTGGTCATTTTTACCGACGTTTTTGAAGAAAAAACGACTGTTTTCAAGAAAAAAACGACACTTTCGGAAAAATCAACTGATTTTCAGGAAAAAAAATACTGTTTTGACGAAAAATCGACTAATTCTCAGAAAAATCGTCTGTTTTAATGAAAAAAAAACAACTGTTTTGGCGAAAAATCGCGGCGCTTCGCGCCGACTCGGTTATTTTTTCCGACTGACCGACAACATTGGGGGGGCGTCCCCCCCTTCCCCCATCCCGGTCGTGACGCCCCTGATTCCTACACACTACAGCCTCTCCCTATTTATTATCGGAAAGTTTTTAAATATTTGACCATAAATATTTTTCATTCAGTAAGGCGTCGTGAGATGGTGCTTGTGCTTATGAGCTTGATAATTGGGTCTTGAACTAGCTCCCACAAACAGGTCGTAGTGGTTTGGTCCCGAACTAAAGTTTCCGGGGTCCCTCTGTAGCTGAGTGCTTAGGGTCTTGTGTACAAATCCTGCTTGACAAGCATTTTTCTGATCATATACGACAGTGAGTGATATCTTTCTAAAAGCACGCTCTGAACCATCTGAATATTTCAATGAAACTTGGCACGGAGGCTAGCCTACTTCAAAGCCGATGGGTTTTAGGCTAACAAATTTAGGACAGAACACAAATTTCCTGACTATAGTAATTTGGAGGTATACATGGAACACGTTGACAGCGGAACCTTTGATAGTTCGAAACAGGAAACTTGGTTAATTTTCGACTGTAGGCTACGGACCGTATCCAAGGATAAACTGGAAAAAGGGGAATATATGATATTGCCTAATGTAGCTAATTGAGAGCCAGTAAAGAGATGAAAGAGTATGCTAAAGGAAGATATGGTGTTAACTTAGCTTTCACCTGGGGCTGATAGTTACGACGTAATCCGGACACAACCGGAAATTTAAGAATTTCAGCACAAACCCGGTGAAAGCCGGACATTTAGGAGCGAAAGAGGATCCCAAAGGAAACTGATATGTCGATGTGCTGGTGCCATGTTGGTAATACAAAAATGTACATGCAATGGTGTCAGTTTCCGCCATGGACCTGCATTACCTGACATTTAATGATAACAGCTGATCAGACGCTGGATATCCGGTTTTGTGAACAAGACAATAAAATTGACAGATATCAAACGTCCAAGAAATGGTGAAACCAGAAATCTGGAAAGGACTTTCACTCAAGTATGAGTGGAAATTTAGTCTGTGCTTCTCAAGCTATGGTTGTGCCTGAAAGTTTTGCAATAGGGTACGAAAGAAGTTCTTTTTTGACAGAATTGTCGACTGTGGTTTACACTTCCAACTTCTATGAAGACATAAAATCAACTTCCACTTTTCGACCCTACCAAAACCTTTGATCTTGAGAATACGGGCGTACTGTTCTTGACTTTCATTGCAAAGTTAATTTGTACCAATCCTAGCTAGACAGAGACTACTATACCAAAGAAAAACGCCCTACCTTGCTATAGTCATTCCCATGTTTAAACTTCTGTCCATTCTTGTTGATTGTATAGTTGTAATACTTCGAATTCATCACAAGTCCAGCCCAGTCTCTCCAGCCTGGAGGTATGTAGCTGCCATTATATTTATTTAAATACTTTCCGAAGTAACCTAGAACAGAAGAATGGTAGAGAGTAGGCCTAGCTCTCAAGAGCTGAGCTGAGTCAAAACAGAGAATAAATTGGCATTCCAAGCCAATCAATGTTCTTACAATGGACTGGTCACTCTAAAGATACACAAATCAGCATAGCTGGAAGATAAAAGTAAGAAAACAAATCCTTCCTAGACAATGGGGACAACTACAGTCTAATAAACCAATCCATTTTTTGATAACAATGCTCTCAACGCTGGGGCATGCTGGCAGTGTATTAGACTGGATCATTAGGTTACATAAAAAAATGTGAATGAGGAAAAATACAAAAATATGATCCATTTTAACCATGTTTATCCTACCATGTTGGAACATGGAAAAAGTCTCTTTTTTGGCAGGGTAGAACTGGCCAAGCTAGGCTGAAGCCACCTAATGGTTTTAAAGCTTCATTAGCCCAACATAGGTACTCATAATAATGACAATGCCTCACCATACTAACCTGATACTAAAAACTTTGTTATCCTGTTACTAAGAACAAAACTTCTACCTTCTGCCTTAGAAATAATAATAATCTATAGCAAAGCTGAATGCTATCCAGAGTAGGATAATCACACAAAAAAGGTTCTTACCTGTTCTGTATCCACCTGTTGCCAGATAAGCTCCAAATGTTCGAGGTTCATGCTCTGTTTGCCAGTATGTTGATGAGCAATTATCACTATTTGTTAGAGCTCTGTGGTTATGCACATAGAGACCAGTCAGTAAGGAACTTCTCGAGGGACAACACATAGGAGTTGACACATAGGCATTAGGGAAAAAAGCTCCACTCTTTTTTAACAACTTATCAAGTTTTGGCATGAAATTGAGAGATCCTAATTCAACGTCCTGATCATCAGTTAAAAATAGCACAATATTTGGCCGTTTGTTCTTCTGTTGCTTTGTATTTTTCTTATCTGAATTCAAATGTTCATAACTGGAATGAGGGTAGCTATCCAAAGTGTTCTCTTTCGATTCCACTTCTCTTGGTTTGGCTGGTTTCTTGTAGTACTTGGTCTTGACTTTCCATTTTGAGGATGACCCATGTGGGGTACTATCGAGATGAGCATCTTTTACTCTTCCTCCACTTCTTCCTCTCACTTCTTGGTTGAACTTGTTTTCTTTGGACCTCTTACCACAATCAACCAGCAAAGATGACGAAAAAATCAAGTAGAAAGTGAGAAATGCATGGATCTGCATTTCAGCAGCAAGGTGGCACCACCTAACTGCCACTGAATAGCTGCCAATAGCTGGAATAAAAAAAAACACTGACCTATGCTTTGAGTCCCAGCACTTTTTGGCCTTGGTTATAGCACAGCTAAAGAAGAGGGCACTGTCTAGGGAACCGGGAGCCGTACTTTATGTTCCATGGGCTGCGGAACCGGTAGTTCTCACGGAAACCAAACCGTGTGAGCTGCGATTCCGGGATCTGACGTCATTGACTAACGGAAACTCGTATGTGCTGGCTCCCGTTCCGGTAGTAAGTGGAAATAGCTGACGGAAACTTCATCGCACCAGCTTCTGGTCCGGTAGTCTCACGGAATTGTGTAATCAGAAGCTAGGGAGCCGGTAGTTGATACGGAAACTGTATAATTGGAGCTTGTGTTCCGGTAGGTCTACGTGGAATATAGAACTCACGGAATAGTTTGGATGAGAGCTAGGATGCCGGGATTTTCACTGACTTAGAGAAAATAACATGGTAAAAAATTCACTACCGGAACCCATATATTGAGAGCTAAGGTACCGGTAGCAATAACTATTTTTGATTGAAAATGACCAGCTCACGGACACAGATGGCTATGGGCTAGGGTTCCGGTAGTACAAAAAAAAATCAACTCACGGTCTCATGTCAGTGCAGACTAGGAAACCGGAAGTGAATATTTTTAACTCACGGAATCCAACTCCTGCGGGCTAGGGTTCCGGTAGTGCCAAAAATTAAACTTACAAACTCACGGACACATGCCAATATGGACTTTGGGGCCGGTGCAGCTCACGGAATCCAACTTCTATGAGTTTGTAATTTAAAATTTTTTGGCACTACCGGAACCCGAGCCTGCAGGAGTTGGGTTCCGTGAGTTAAAAATATTCACTTCCGGTTTCCTAGTCTGCACTGACATGGGTCCGTGAGTTCAATTTTTTTAATTTTTTGGCACTACCGGAACCCTAGCCCATAGCCATCTGTGTCCGTGAGCTGGTCATTTTCAATCAAACAGTTGTTGCTACCGGTACCTTAGCTCTCAATATATTGGTTCCGGTAGTGAATTTCTTACCATGTCATTTTCTCTAAGTCAGTGAAAATCCCGGCATCCTAGCTCTCATCCAAACTATTCCGTGAGTTGTATATTCCACGTAGACACTACCGGAACACAAGCCCCAATTATACAGTTTCCGGTATGAACTACCGGCTCCCTAGCTTCTGAGTACACAATTCCGTGAGACTACCGGACCAGAAGCTGGTGCGATGAAGTTTCCGTGAGCTATTTCCACTTACTACCGGAACGGGAGCCAGCACATACAAGTTTCCGTTAGTTAATGACGTCAGATCCCGGAATCGTAGCTCATATGGTTTGGTTTCCGTGAGCACTAACGGTTCCGTAGCCCATGGAACATAAAGTACGGCTCCCGGTTCCCTAGACAGTGCCAAAGAAGAGACGAAGTGCCTAAGAATGTTATGGGTTGTGGTCATGTTATTTAGGTCAGATTAAGACGGAAAAACTAAACCCATAAACCATTTGATGTAACAATGTTATTCTCGTATTTGTATATATTAGAGGTGTGCTTATTTGAACACTTTTTAACTGTTCCACTACCTTTGCTTTATTACTTGCCTGTAAATAAGTAAAATGGAAAATAAAATAAAAAACTTGATATCACCTAACAGCCAACTATTTCAGGGTTATCCTGGCACAAACTTGAAGTAGAAATTTAATTAACTTTCGATTTGAGTGAAGCAAAAAAAAACATCCAATCAGAACTCCTTTATATTGAGGTAGGTCAGGGTTAGGTTACCAACAGGTATCCAGCGTTTGGCATAGGGTATCCAGCGTTAGGCATAGGCTATGCCAAATGCTAGATATACCTAGCTTTTGGCATAGGGTATCCAAAAATCAGGGATTTGTGGTAGACTGGAGTGGTTATTACAAGTATTCATAGTAAAAAAAGACTGGTTTGGGTTTTAGTTTTTGGGATCCCAAAACGTAAGTTGAGGGATACCTATGACTTCGCAAAAGTTGTCCGTCTGTCCGTCCGTCCGTCTGTAAGCACGATAACTCTCGAAGGGAATGAGATATTTTGATGAAACTTGGTGTGAGGATTCGTTGGGTCGGCGGACCAGTCGAAATTTAATTAACTTTCTTTGATTTTGAATTTACTATAAAAGTCCTTCCTCTTTTGAAGGCATCCGCAGGTTCCGATTGCCATCTTCTCCACTGAAGGTTCATTCCTCATGGCAAACTTTTCAAATTAAAAAAGCAAACCAGGTGTCAGATGAGTCACTTTCAGCCCTGATTATCAAATACCATATTCAAAATGTGACAAAAGCGTGAGCGGTTCAGTCAACCAGAAATGCCTGATTTTTGGATACCCTATGCCAAACGCTGGATATGTCTAGCGTTTGGCATACCCTATGCCTAACGCTGGATACACTATGCCAGGTGCTGGATACTGTAACCCAGTAAAATATTGATGATCTGAGTGAATTTATTCAAACAATGTTTACAACGGGTACTTCAGCTACGATTCTTCATCAGCGATATTTCAGCCCTTTTTGGCAAGGGTCCTCGTCAGGCTGTCAATCCTCTGGTTCAACTTCGGGGAAGGAAACAAACCTGTAATCATTTGAGTAATGATTTGTAATGATTTGAGTGAAGCAAAAAAAAACATCCAATCAGAACTCCTTTATATTGAGGTAGGTCAGGGTTAGGTTACCAACAGGTATCCAGCGTTTGGCATAGGGTATCCAGCGTTAGGCATAGGCTATGCCAAATGCTAGATATACCTAGCTTTTGGCATAGGGTATCCAAAAATCAGGGATTTGTGGTAGACTGGAGTGGTTATTACAAGTATTCATAGTAAAAAAAGACTGGTTTGGGTTTTAGTTTTTGGGATCCCAAAACGTAAGTTGAGGGATACCTATGACTTCGCAAAAGTTGTCCGTCTGTCCGTCCGTCCGTCTGTAAGCACGATAACTCTCGAAGGGAATGAGATATTTTGATGAAACTTGGTGTGAGGATTCGTTGGGTCGGCGGACCAGTCGAGTTCGTAAATGGGCTTTGTAGCCCTACATTTAGGGGTGGGGGAGGGGGTTCAAATTAAGGGGCAAACAAAATATTTTGAAACAGCTAATGTGATAGTCGATTATGGGGTAAGAAGACATGCTGAACACGATGGTGAAAACCATTTTGTAATCGGACAAGTAGTTCGCCCGGAATCCGGCCAAACCCGGAAAGTTTGTTAAAAGTAAAAGTTTTATTTGAAGTTGATTAGATGTTTGATTTAGAGGTAGGAAGACATGCTGAAGACGATGGTCAAAACCATTTTCTCGACGGACAAGTAGTTCGCCCGGAATCCGGCCCAAACCGGAAAGTTTGTTAAAATTAAAAGTTTTATTTGGAGTTGATCAGATGTCCGATTTAGGGCAAGAAGACATGCTGAACTTTTATGTGAAAACAATTTTCTTCCCGGACATGTAGTTCGCCCGGAATCCGGCCAAAACCGGAAAATTGTTAGAAGTTAAAGTTTTATTTCTAGCTGATTAGATAACCGATTTAGGGGTAAGAAGAGACGCTGAATCCGTGTGTGACAATCATATTTTACCCGGACATATAGTTCGACCGGAATCCGGCTGGAGTCGGAAAATTTGTTATAAGTTAAATTTTTATTTGAAGTTGATTAGATGTTCATTATTGGGGAAAGAAGATACCCTGAGTTCGTTTTTGACCTTTCTTTTTTCGCCGGACAAGTAGTTCTAGAATTCGGCCGAAACCGGGAAATTGGCAGAAGTGGCAGGGACTTTTCGTCAAAACAGATATGACTTATACGGGTAAAGACACATGCTGAACCCATATCTGAACTTGGTTTTCTCAGATGATTAGCTATTTGGCCTTAATCTGTTTCTGAATTTTAATTGTAAGAATGTTCAAGGATTCTGGCGATGACTTTGATCTGGCTAAGACAAGACCCAGTTGTCTTTTTTCTGTACATAGTTCGCTCGGAAGTCGGTCGAAACCGGAAACTTGGCAGAAGTAAAGCAGGAAGTCTCGGTCAGTATTGTCAAAATGGATATGGCTTATAGAGGTATATCTGAACATAGTTTTCTCTGATCATTAGCCTGGCGAAGACTGGATCTGGCGAACACAAGACCCGACTGTCGGAATCAAATATTAGATTTTTGGGATCCCATCGACACCTTTGGTCTTGTTTCTTCGGCAATCATTCACTGTTAACAGGCGTTCACATAAGCACAAAGAAGAGAAAGAAGAAGAGAAAATCTACGTCTATTACGAGGGCCAACCTAAGGCCTGCTTCATTTGCCACGAGGCATCTCACGAGGCAAGACAGTGCCCTCGAAACAAGAATAACCTAAGGAAAAACAGTACCAGAGAAATAATAAAAACACCAAACCCGACACAGAAAGAAGGAAGTCAGAGTGCCGGAATGGGAACGACAGCGATGGGGGGCTCGTTCTACCGGGGTCTCGGAGTCCATGGCATCGAACAGCTGGATTCGGAAGCAGCTGTAAGCCTGCTGGTCGAGGGAATTGCCAGGATTGAAAAAAATGGAGGGTTCCTTACCCCAAAGCAATCTGGATCAGACGGCAAAACCAAGGACACCCCAGAGGTACACCCCTTGGACGTAGTAGAGGTGAACCTCGAGGAACAGGAGGGGGGTAGCCACTGGGACCCACCCAAAGAGTCAGAAGAGAAGGAAGACAGAGAGCGAGCTTGTAAAAGAAACCGGAAATGGGCGTGGAGTGCGAGGTAGTGGGATACCCCACGGTACGAGAGGTGGAAATAGAGCTGGCCAAGGGAGAGGGAGCGCCCATTCCAAAGAAAAAGAGCGAACCAAAGAGACCCCTAAACGGCAGTTGAGTAATATATCGACTACGGAAGGAGAAAGATCAGTTCGAACAAAAGGAGAAGAAGCAAAAGAGCAACTGAAAAAGAAGTAATAAACAGCTGAAGTATGAAGCTTGCGACTTTAAATCTAAATGGAGCAAAACAAGAAAAAAGACAAAAATAGCTGCTAAAGTTTTTAAAGGACCAGAAAATTGATATACTGTGTGCCCAAGAGTTAGACACGACAAAGTTAAAAGGATTCGCGGAAGAAGGATATGAGCTTGTATCGGGGGGAATTTCTCCGGACGTGGCATTTATCGTGCGAGGATCAGCTGGCGTTGATAAAAGTTCATTCATGTACGAGGAAAATAGTGCAATTTGTTGTATAACGTGGAAAGGTATAAAGATTGTGAACACCCACTGACCGTCAGGTACAAATAATGCTAAACGGAGAGATGAAATGGTGAGAAATAAATTGGTGAGGCATATCGAAGATGTGAATACGGTGTTACTTGGAGATTTTAACTGTGTGGAAAAATTAAGTGATGTGTATAGTCAGAGTAAAACTAGTCATCAGCGAAAAGTTAGTGAGGATTTAAAAGAGCTTGTACGAGCATTCCAGATGAAAGATATATGGACCGAGAAAAATATAGCCCAGGGGTTTACAGGGAACGTACGTGAGTGAGAACCTTGTCGAGAAAGTGAAAAGAGTAGAGAATGTTTGTGTGCCATTCTCGGACCATCTAGCTATAGTTACAGACCTGGAAGTGTCAAGAAATGACATGACGGTAACAAAAAAGAAAGGTGGACAGTGGAGAATGGATCCAAAATGTATGAAGAAAAAAGAAATACGGGAAGCAGTTAGGAGTAAAATAAGAAATTTCGTAAACAGTTATGAAGATGGTATGGATGCGGTGCAATTTTGGGAAAAGTTTAAGCAATATATAGCAGGAGAAATTAAAGGGATGGAAGGAGATTATCGGAGGAATGTGCACGGCCATAAAAGACATTTATATAGAGTGTTAAATAACCTGAGAGAGGAGATAAATAGTGGGAGTCCCTCGTTCTTTGAATATGAAGAGGTAAAAAGTGAAATAAAACATATTGAGGAAGAAGAATACGAGTCTTGGAAACTTAGGAATAGGTTGGCACAAGTGGACGAATCCAGCCAGATAAACTTAGCATCGAAGCTAAGAGCAAGAAAAGGCAGAAAAGAGAACTGCATACAAAAAATAAAAAAGACGAATGGACAGACGACCCAGAACCCCGAAGATATAATTTCTGAAGTGACGAGGTTCTACACTAGTGCTTTTAAACTCCAGAATCAAGATAGTGGAAATTTCGAATTCCTAGGTGATTTTAATGTGCAAAACAAGGTTTCAGAAGGAGAAAACCAGTGCCTTGAAGAGGAGATTACGATCTCAGAGATTGAGAAGATCATGAAGACTCTTAAAGATGGAAAGGCCCCTGGGGGTGACGGCCTGGGATACGAATTTTATAAAATATTTTGGGGAGAACTAGGAGAATTATTCGTTAGAGTGTGCAACCAATTCATAGACGAAGGATACCCATCTGACGGCGTGGCGGTAATAACCCTGATCCATAAAGGAGGAGAGCGAACCGATCTGAAAAATTGGCGACCGATCTCAAATCTGTGTTCGGACTACCGCATATGCTCAAAAGTAATGGCGCACAGGTTGAACAAGTTTTTAAGTAGAGTGATCGGATCTTATCAACATGGTGGCATTAAAGGGAAAAAAGCCCAACATATCCTAAGTGTTCTAAAAGAGCTTGTAATGCGAGGAGACCGAGAACTTAGGAGACTTATACTCCACATGGAGTTGTTGGCAATTATGAGCATAGGCGTAGTGAAGGCTTATGACTCGGTGATTAGGGCAATTCTGTGGGTGTTAATGGAAAGCAAATACGGAATGTCTAGACAAGCAGTGAAGAAACTTGAAAATCTGTACAAAGATCCTAAAGTCGTAGTGAAGGTAAATGGAGGGTTAACGAGAGAAATAGAAATGGAAAAAGCCCTTCGTCAAGGAGACCCCCTATCACCTGGCCTCTTTGAGGTTTATATGGACCCCCTTTTTAAGTATATTGAAAGTAGGATACAAGGTCTGCCCCTAACTAACGGGACGAGTCTTAAGGCATTGGCTTTCATAGACGACGGAAATTTTGTCGTGGGAAACCTGGAGGACGTGAAGCAGGTATCACTTGGTTTGCGATGGTATGAGACTAGGTTTTGTGTGAAAATCCACCCAGAGAAGAGTAAAATAGTGAGTTTAAGGGGAGAAACTTCTCAAATTGAAAGTGATAGTTGGATCAACCTAGCAGATCAAACAAAAATACTTGGAGTTACGTGGGGAAGAGAGACAACAAGTGCAAAAGTATGGAATGAAGTGATGAATAAGATGGAAGGAACGCTCCGCGCGAAGGAAGGAAAATACTGTGGTACCCTGTTTGAAAGAGTTCAGTATGTAAATACTTATTGCCTACCAATTATGTTTTATTACACCCCAGTATTTGAGTTAAATGATGCTACAGTGAAACGGATTGAAAGAGAAGTTTGGAGATTTGTGTGGTGGGGGAAATTTGAAAAACTCGGTATGAAGATGACGACAGTGAAAAATGAGTTAGGCGGCCTCAGAATTATAGATTATGGTAAGGTTTGTAAATCCCTATTCCTGAGAAACATTTGTGAAATGGTCGCAAAAAATGACGAAGTCGGGGGAATAAGTCGAGAATGGTTTATCCGAGTTTTAAATGAAGAGGATAGTGAAAAACGGAAAGAACTTTCAAATTCGTTACCCAGGGAATTCAGAGACGTAGTGGAGGTGTTATACGAGACTAAAGGGAGTGGAGTGCTCGACAGCCTGACGAAGGCAAAGACAAGGAAGCAAACAATTGATATGGTTGTTGAAGAGCAGACAAAGAAAGATATTGACTACCGGGCAAAGGCGCGAGAACCATTCATCGATTTTCAAGTATCTTTTGAACACCTAGCAAAAATGAAATGCCAGAGTGAATGGAAAGAGATAATGTTTCTCCTTATCCACGGTATATTGCCTTATTGTGACCGTATGGCAAGGTTTGTGAGAAGTGAACTGCCCGAATGTGGGTTGTGTGGTGAAACGGTGAATGATGGATTAGAGCACGAGATCATGGAGTGCCCCTGGAACGGAGACATATTACAGAGAATGTTTGAAATTGTGAAAGAGGAAAAGGTGAGAGCTGATAGTATGGAAGATAAGAAGAAAATTGTGAAACTGTGTTTCGAATGTGAAAAACAACCAAGAGAAAGAGCGCTGGTGTTTCTAGTGACAAGTGTCTGTGTACATGTGTGGAAGACGAGAAAGAAAAATGGAAAGCTGAGTAGGAGACGATTTCAGGCATGGTATGAAATCCGTGTGAATGAAATAAGAGAAAGTAAGTGGGGGTCAAAAGATGTGGATGTGGATTGGTTGTTGAAGATCCGAATGGATGAATAAGTATGGACGGACGAGTGTGGGGGATTGTAAGATTATTTTAAATTTTGATTTGAAACTTTTTCCCTATAATGGTGTAAAGGGAAAACGTTTCAAGGATTGTGGGGTATTTTGGGTTGTGGGAGGTAGAAGTGTGTTGGTTGGTGTGTGTGGAATGATTGGGGTCAGCCAGGGCAGAATATTGTTGTTGTATTTGGGAAAGTTAATTGCCACCGTGTTAGAGGTGCCCTAGAGGGGGAAGGGCACCTCTTGAGCGGGTAGAGCAGGGGTTTTGTTGGGATTGTTGAAAGTTGTGGTTAAGTTTGTGCCCTGGGGTTATGATATGAGTGGAAGCGAGTGAGAGGGAAATGAGGGTTGAGGGCGTTTGTAGTTTCGGAAGAGTTGAAGATAAGTATTGTGATGAACGATGGGTATGTGTGAATGATGATTGGGCGAAAAAGTAAGTGGTAAAAATTTTTTTTTTAATGTTTTTTAGTAGAAATTTGAATGATAGAGATTTGAGAAGAAGATGATTGAGGTTGGAATGATAAATTTATAATAAGTTTATATTTTATATATAGTTATTAGGGGGATGGACAGTAAATGTAATATGGGCTTTATTAAAAGTTAGGTGACATAAATAGGTTAAAAGTGGGTAAAAATAGGTTAAAATTAACGTCACTGAGAGATGGAGGGGTAGCCACAAAAAGTATGTAACAGAATTTTCGTTGTTTTATTTAAATAGCATAAAAATAACTTAAATTAGAAAAGATGCTACGGGAAAAAAAAATAAAAAAATAATTAATTAAAAAAAAAAAAAAAAAAAAAAAAAAGCATACCTCTACTGTAGATAAAGAACATGTTACTAACATGTTCTTTATCTATACATATACAAGAAGGCTGACCTAACCGCATAGCCTAGGCTGGAGACAAAACCAAGAGTAAGGATTCTGGAGCATAGAGAAAAAATTCCGGAAGCTCTATTAAAAACAACAATAATCAGACAATAATAGCCTAGGATTTAAAAACATTAACACCAGAAGCTCAGAGAAGTCGCCAGGATGGAGATTCAACTGCTACTGTGTATAGATGGTATGTCAGATTGTATCATCACCCTGTAAGTTTTAGCAGAGGATTGTGTTCACTGTGAAATTCCCAATTTCTATCCGACTCAGATAGTTGAATTCACTTTTATAATATGTGTTCACAGTGAATAGGCTCCAGGGTACAGACCAGTATAGGGCCAGGCCATGAGTGTCCTGTACTCCAATACTCACCACTTCAAGATATGTAGGCTGAGATGAGAATTATTAGTAGCCAGATCAGTTTAAAGTTTATGGTTAGCCTACATTTTTTTCTATCTGGGCAATATTTTGGTGAAGCTGACACTTGATCTGTTTAGTACTTTTCCTGCAAATAGAGAGATTGCACCATACCCGACGAAAACGGACGGGATCGTAACTTTTTTTAAATTTAACATTAGGAAGTATAGGACTTTCGACTTTGAGACTAAATTACCGGCCTTTGATAGCCACTTTGAGCCAGCAAATTGCAGGGTCGTTAATCTGGCTCCTTCTTGTTGGAACAATATAACTTTTGTACATGAGTGTTCTTTTTTATCAGAGTTTGAAGGCGTCAAAGTTTGTAAACAAAGACGAAGTCTCTTCGTATTGGTCAATCATGACACATTTTTTCAAATCCTCGTCATTGCCGACCAATAGGACGAGAGACTCCGGCTTTGTTTACAAACTTTGAAGCCTTCAAACTCTAACTTCCTTGGAAACTCTTTTGCAAAAATAGAATGATTTGATTAAGGAATAGTCCAATTAACATTCCTGCAAGTCCGTGGCTCAGAATGATGGTCAAACGCTAATAATTTAATTTCAAAGTTAAAAGTCCTATACCTACCAACGTTAAATTTTTGTGTTAAGTTCCCGTGATGATCGCGTAGCAATATCCGTTTTCATTGGGTAGGGTGCAATCTCTCTATTCCCGTCATTCATCCACCCTCCACATTCCACAGTTCATCCACCATTTCACTTTTCTAGTTGCACCATCACATTTGCTGTTATGAAGAAAAAGAGATAAATTATGAAAAGAATTGAAGACTTTTTCTTTCCCTCTGCTTTTCCTTCTCGCAATAATGATTTTTTTTGTAGTTACTGTGTTTTATTTAGTACTGTTGTAATAACTAAACCTCAGCCTGAGTTCGTGAACAAACTTACTGCTAAGCGACTTGTAGCCGAAATAAGCCCCAGGGCAGGCTAGCAGTTCTTTAATTTACCAGTTTACTTACCAATAAGAATGTCATTCAGCTTACCTCCTGATAAGGCCGGCAGTCTCTGGATAGGCGGTGTGAGTAACTTATAATTAGTTTTTCATGATCATAATATCATTATGGCATTTGTTACACCTAATCAATCAGACAGTCTTGTTTTGCCCAAGTTGCCGTTGATAGAGCACAAGTGCTTTCTTTCTGACAAACAGGCAGAGGTGTTACTAGCCAAATGTTTTGGGGGGCCAAGGAATCTACTGACTGGCTAGTAATTTTTACCGACTGTTTCTGTAGAAAAAACAACTGTTATCAAGAAAAGAAATGACAGTTTCAAAAAAATCGACTGATCTTCAGGAAAAAACTACTGTTTTGACGAAATATCGACCTATTTTCAGAAAAATCGACTGTTTTAATTAAAAAAATCAACTGTCTTGGCGAAAAATTGGGGCCCTTTGCGCCTGCTCTGTTATTTTTTACCAACTGTCCAACAACATTTTGGGGGGGCTGTCTCCCCCCTCTTTTTTCTTCAAACAATGTTTACAACGGATATGTCGGCTACGATTCTTCATCAGAGCCATCAGAGCCCTTCTTGCTGATTACACTGACTTCCAACTTCCAACTGATTACAGGTACATTGATAACAGGTTTGTTTCCTTCCCCGACGTTGACCCAGAGGATTGACAGCCTGACAAGGACCCTTGCCAAGAAGGGCTGAAATATCGCTGATGAAGAATCGTAGCTGACGTATCCGTTGTAAACATTGTTTGAATAAATTGTTTCAAAGTCAGCTTGGCCTCAAAGAATATTTGTCCCCCCCCTCCCCCGTCATGACGCTCCTGCAAACAGGAGCAGCTTGTAGTCCATTTTCTAAGACAGTACCATTCCAGTCTACCACACTACCCTACAACAGGAAGGGTTGCTGACATTGACTTGGGTGTTGTCTTGAATGAAAATAAATTTCTGTGCAGTCCTAACAGTCAAGAACCAAAATATCCATTCCCAGTCTATTCAAATTATTTGTTTGAACCTGCTTGAAAAGGGGCGATTATGGTTTTAACTCTTTTGTTTCTGTTCATATAGGCCTAGTAAACCACATTGCAGTGCATGAATGAAGTGATTCTGATGAAATTCAAAATACTTTTAATTATAAATGATGAAGAAAAATTTGTTCTTCCAGCTTGTAAACTATTGTTTTAGCTTCGCATGAGGTATATTTGTCATGGTTTTTAGTTCCCTTTTAAGCCAGATTGATTTTCTGAAAGGAAGGCTTTTCTTGAACTTTGGTTCCAGGCTGGATATAGTCATACAGAGATCCTCAAATTATGGGCGTATGATGCCTCAATGTATGGACATGGTGCTCCTACGTTGCGGTACCATACCCTGCAGAAAGGGCATGGTATCCCCTTAAAAATCCATTGCATTGAGAATCTGGAATGGAAATCTGCTTTTCAAACAGAGTTTTATGGGGGTACCATGCCCTTGCTGCAGGCATCTTGCCTAAATGTTGGAGCACCGTGCCCAAAAATTGAGGATTTTTGTATGATTGGTTGGACACTCCTGTAAGTTTGGATACAACAAGCCGTATGTGAGAAATGCAGTTTGAAGTTTAAAAGTTTGAGTATTTAGTTATCCGAAAATCAGGTTTCCAGTTTCAAAAACTCCATGAACAAATACACTGATGCAAAAATAAGCTCTTTAATAATGTTAAAAAATGGGATTAAACATGATCGATAGTGAGATCATATGTTTAGAAAATAAATACAGCACAAGTGTTGGTAACCTGGAAACTCTTTCATTAGGGATCAGAAGGTGTAAAGGTGTTGACATTCTAGTCTAAGATTTTACCATTTTACTTGCCCAGTTTAGGCTACATTAACTGTGATCTCACTATCTTTGTAATTCTTCACATTTCATACTGGAGTCTAAACAAAACACATCTTTTCGAAGCTCTGCTACTCAAGTCATCGATAAGTGTGAGGAGTAAGAAAATGGTGAGTGTTTCAATCAGTTGTGTCGACCAGGCTTTTTCCATCCTGGTTGTCAAAACTGAAGGCTTAGGATTGCCTCTCTGGAAAACTCTAGACCTGCATATTTCCTTATTTTGTAGCTGGAGCCATACATGACAGAAGAGTTTATCATGAGAGCATTTGAGATGATGGGAGAGAGATGTACCCATGTGAAATTGATCAAGAACAAATTCACAGGTGAGCCAGCTGGTTATGGCTTTGTCCACTTTCCTGATGACAAAATGGCTCTAGAAGTCATGCACAAATTGAATGGAAAAATGATGCCATATACCCAACCAGTAAGTAATTAGTAACTTCATGAGGATAAGTTATGAGTTGTCATCACAGTTCAAAAGTGATTTGTGCACTTATGATACCTGTGGCTGGTGCATAGTCTATTCGACTACAGTTGCAGGTTCTGTAGAATATATCTGGGGTTTATCAGTTTTTGCTGAATTTATTGCCAGATCAGCTGTCAGTCTTATCAGCTATTGAGCGCTAAGAACCAACGATACCAGGGCATCTCCTGGTCAGTCCTGTTCTGTTGGCACAAGAGATGACCCGTAAAGGCAGCTAATGCTCAGATGCGTATTATTTGCATCATGGCTGCCTTTCAAGGGTCTTTACTGTATGTCTCAGCAAGAGGATCAGTTGCAAAGAAATCTATATGACCCCACAATAATAGTCAAAAAGCGGCAATTGACTAGGTTCAGACATGCAAGTCATAGATGAAAGATACCATGTCAGAGGAGGTGCTTGTTTCCATTTACTGGAAAAACTGATGTGGAGGTAAAAGAAAAACGTGGCTGAAATATTTTGAGTTGGCTTCAACCTCATAGAAGGTTTCTGTCGGTGCAGGAGAAAGTGGGATACCTCTTGCCTCCGGAAGCCAGATCTTGATGATGTATGGTTGAAACTGTGAGTGGGTCCTGAACCAAGCAGACAAGACAAAAGTAAAGTAAATTGAGTGTTTGATGATACTATAGATATTTCTCAGCTTCGTGAACTGAGCTAATGACTGGTCGCTTATTGATGCGTATATTCAAAGAATGTATACAACGGATACGTCAGCTGATGCTTCATCAGCGATATTTTGGCCCTTCTTGTTATCATTATTGTCTTCTCTTATTGATGCAACAAGAGATAAAGAAATGGGCTAGAAAATTCCATTACAACAGTAATGGAATTTTCTAGTACAAGTGGTTCGAAAACAGATGTTCCTACGAAACCTCCCTCGAAGTCCCTCGAAAACCTTTGCACGGTTGTTCAAGAGACTTCTAACAAAGGCCAGCGTCCAAGCAGTTGAATTCTGAAAAGTGATTTGACTTTATAATGTTTTATGTTAGTTTATTACACAGTTATTATATCAAAAAAACTCTCCTTTCAGTTGTTACATTAAAAGGAAAATATGGTGTTAGTATACGAGTTCATGATAAACGATTCGGCTATGTAGAATTTAGGAGTCGCTTTCTAGTGTTAGCCCTACCTCCCACCTTAATGCCTAGCTCTGCTTGAGCCAGCCTTCTGCTTACAGTTTCTTTTCCAGCCTGTACGGTTTAAGCTTAACCACAGTATGGCACAGAAACCTGCAAGCAATGCTGACTTTTCCATCTGGGTTGGAGATCTCTCGTCTGAAGTGGACGACTACATGCTTTACAAGACTTTCGCCACGCGCTATCAGCACATTTATTCCGCAAAAGGTAAGCAGTCGCCCAACAGAAGTACGGGCTCCTACAGTAGAAGTCCACTGACGAACAACACAGACTCGTATTGACTAAACTTAGCCGATTATCTATGGCCCGTGACGTTTTCATGACGTCATGAAAGAAATAGGAAAATTCGATCAAGTTAATGTTGCAGAATATATATTTGTAATCTGTATCTATAGTGCCGAGCGGCCAGCGAGGCATCGGACGCGCTTACACTTCTATACCGTTCTAGGGTCAATCAATTCCGTTCGTAAATGGAAAATATAGACTTTTCGTGTGACGTCACGACCCGTAGATAATCGGCTAAAGTTTAGTCAACACCCACAGACTACTGCTAGAAACCTTAGGTTCGCGCGAACAAGTTCCACTCAGCCGTTTCGCATATTTTCTCAACACTATATTAGGCAACTGTTCATTCCGCATAAAATCCTAGGAAAAAGTATTAGTTGGACCATGCTGTACCATGACGAATTATCGATATGATTGGGCATTAAGTTCAAAAGGTGAATTGAAAGCGAACTTTGGAAAACACTAGCACGAAATGGAGGGTAAATATTCTTTGAGCCCAAGCTGACTTTAAAACATTTATTCAAACGAGCCGGACGAGGACCCTTGCCAAAAAGGGCCGAAATATCGCTGATGAAGAATCGTAGCTGACGTACCCGTTGTAAACATTGTTTGAAGAAATGGAGGGAGCGCGAATATCTCAGCTGAATTATTTCAAGCTACGAAAAACGGCAACATATAAGTTTTCGACACCTATTAGTCTTTACCTGCTGTTTTTCATAATCTTGTTTGTATGTATAGGTCAATTCGTGGGTGTAATACAAGGAGCCGGTCTCATTCCCCGTATAATCGGAGGAAAAAGCAAATGGTGATGATGATGATGAACTTTTATTTACGCACTTGAGAAGAGAAAAAATAGCCAGTACAGACAAATAAAAGGAAAAAATACACTGAGCTTTCAATAATGTAGTAAATGTTCAAGATAAAAAAATAAACATTAAAAAAGAAAGAAAAGCGACTAATCGGGTCTAAAAATCTTCTTCCTAGGTAGAATGCGAAGAAATGGCCAAGGGCAGAAACGAGGAGGTCCTGGGCAATTGAAGATAAATTTGCACAAGGGTCACAGAGCAAAAAAGTTGCAGTTATATGGGAATTCCTGAAACGTCGAGGAAGGTACAAGAGAAATTTACAAGATTTGAAATAATAAGTCTTGATACATTTTAAATCGTTTTGTCTCAGAATACCGAAAATTCCGGAAAGGTTGCAGACAGAGGGAGAACAAAAAGTATTATATAAACTACCAACTATACCAAGGGCTTTTCTGTTATAACCTTCCTCGATTTGGAACTATTTTTTGCAATATCCGACACGAATGGAATCGTAAACAGCCGAAACAGCCTTACCGCAGATTTTTTTTAGTGCTATGATCATGCCAAAGGCACGAACTCATGTTTACTTATGGGAGTCTTCCAGCAGGATGAGGCTGCGTGACCGTTAATTGCATTAATAATTTTTACAAACCCATCAGAATTAGTGAAGCGTCGTTTTTTATGCCACTGGCATGTCTGATGCTTTTGAGAAACTCCAGGTTTATTTATATTTGCCATTAAAATTGTACCTTACCTTACCTTACCAGCTGTACCATGACGAATTATCTGTTGGCCGAGCAGTCTCTGTGACGCATTCTCTAGGATCATTCTACACAGTTGTAAAATGTGTGCTCACAAAGAAAACGCCCTTCCGGGCGAGGACAGCGAGACTTTGGATTCATTCAATCAATCAATCAATCATTTGTTAGTACCAAAATATCCATTGGATAGCATAGGCTGACGAAAAAGTTATCGTACACTACATGACAAAAGAGACAGTTAGAATACGTATAGATTCGTACCAATGGTGAGTGAGGCTCTCTTCATTTGCATGTGAAAATGTTCTGATTGCCTATCTATTCTTTTGCAGTTGTACTAGACCAAAATGGAATCAGCAAAGGATATGGCTTCGTGCGAATTCACAGTGAAGAAGAATATAGAGATGCCCTTATTCACATGGTTGGTTATGTCGGCCTGGGTTCTCGGCCACTCAAGATTTCGCATGCCATTCCAAAAGGATATTCGTAAGTCCCATCTGTTCTCTCTGTAGGGAAGTCATTCTCTCTCTCGATTTTTTTGTGTTTTGCCCGACAAATGTTTGCAGGATTTTATTTCTTGCGATATAAAAAGAAGTCGATGTGCCGACGAGTCGACCGACGCTCGACAAAAGCATACAAATTGTATTTCTTCTGCACTAACTTATTCATACCAGCATTCTCAGACAACTACACTGTAAAAAAGATCTTGCAGTATTTGCTACTGGGATTAATCTTGTCTCTAAAAAGATAATCTTACCTCTAATTCGAATTAATCTTATCTTAGTAGAGATAAGATTAATCCTAGTAGCGAATACTGCAGTTAACTGTAGTCCTTACTCGGAGAAATTTTTACAGTGTAAGCATATTCAGAGCCATATTACACTGGAGCGACGGGGTCATTATCGAAAAGAATAAATCTGGGATAGTGCAGGGGTTGAAGGAAGCAGGATACTAAGGAATAGCAAATAAAATGGAGACTTAATCATTCAGCTTTAGTTTAACAAGCAGCTATCAGTTATCGTCGTTGCATGGGTGGATTGGTAACCACCAGAAACCTGAATGGTCCACTGAGGCTTTTGGCAAAAAAACACACAAAATTACGGGTGTCGAAGTAGTTCCAAGCCTGTATTGACTGATCACTGATCATTCTGCTTTGTTTGTTTCCAGCCTTCCGCAAGGAACGAGACCAAAGGTTTCGATAGGATCCCAAAAATCGAATATTTATTTGGCTTCACAATTAGTCGGGTTTCGCAGATTTCCGGTCTTTGCGATAGAAAGACCCCCTTCCCTAAATCTAACACCCCTCCCTCACCCCTAAATGTAGGGCTACAAAGCCCATCTACGAACTCGACCCGTCCCTTTACCCAAAGAATCCTCACACCAAGTTTCGTCAAGCTATCTCATTCCCTTCGAGAGTTATCGTGCTAACAGACGGACAACTTTTACGAAAGTCATAGGTATCCCTCCACTTACATTTTGGGATCCCAAAAAGATTTCCGCTCCCTCTGTTATAGTTATTACCGGTATGTAAGATTTGTTGGTACAAAAAGAGAAACATGGTTTCACGTTACAAGCTCCCGAATATATATTTAAAGGACCCGTCGAACAGTTTACTCTTCAACTTACGGTATTTTAAAATATTTGAATGCTTTGAAACTAGGCTATGTTTCCAACAAATAACCCACGGTTTTGGCTGTTTTAAGCCTTTTCGGAAACCCGTTGACTTATAGCGAAAACACAGAAACAATTTACATAACCGGTTTTTCTGATGGAAAAAATTCTCGCAGACAACCGTTGACAGCGTAATAAACATCGAAGGTAGCAAAACACGGCAAGTGAGGAAATCAGCGCGGTTTTGTTAGAGGGATTAGAATGTACCTTACGAAATTGGGGTCTCTGGGTATAGAAATATATGGAGTGATTATGGAAGTAGGTTGCCTTAGTATTATAGGTAAGACAGGCCCTTTAAAACTCTCGTCCCCAAGCAAAGAAATTTCACAATATCCCATCCCAACGTCCCGGACCACTCTCGATTTTAGTATACAGCAAGTTCCCAGTGCTGCGGTGCCTGGCCGGTACTGGGAGCGTCTGAAAGCACCCTGCAGCGGTTGCCGCGTGTTAGAACATTAAAATTGGCACACATAGAAGCATGAATCGCCTGATTTGTCACCGGCACCGCTGATTTCGGCGTTGCCGGGAAAGGGTGTACAGCCGGTTTCGGGGAGTGGTTAACCCCTAGGTGTCTTATGCCTTATTGTTTTTTTCTGTTTGTAGTTGTACCGTGTTCTTCAAAACTGTGCTAACTACATTCTCATAATTTGTAGGCCCAGTTTTGTGTTTGCCATCTGCGTGAAAAAAGTAGGAACTCAGAAAGTTAAAACTGATCTACCTTGTTAGATGGTGCTCACGTCGTCATCTAAGACTTAGCACAATTTAACAGAGTACCAAATCAGCTATGTTCTTTCCAATGGTATAGTTAACTCAGTTTTCAAGAAAATTTCAGTTAGCACAGTTTTGAAGAACACGGTACAATTGCTGCTTGTCTCTTTTAGCATGCTAGAGAAATGAATAAATTTGTGTTTGGCAGCTATATGTACTTGCAAACAAATTAAAACATCCCGCCATCTGTGCTCTTAAAAGAAAGTTGGATATTGGACGTACTGTTGTTTTGTTCGCCAGATCGCATGTTCTACGCCGGGGATTTGCAACTAGGCTGGCCTGTAGGTAGCACACATGTGACATGAAAAATTTGGGAGAATCAGCCTGAGAGCCATAGCAACAAAAGTTGATTTACCAGCGATGATAAACAACGCAAATTTACACACAGTATAACATATTATTACAAAAATGGTTCCCGATGTTTCACTGTAAGCGGGATGAACCTCTTTAAATTAGGAATTACCGGAAGCACTTGTTTTTATGGCACTTGCAGTCTCTGGCTCAAGTGCCATATACCGATCGCAATTCCATCTGTCGGTCGGTCTGTCCGTTTTTCTGTCACACTTTCGAGTTAGGGTACTTCCAGATGTTCTAAGACGATGAAACTTGGCATGCTTATCAGGGACCCGATCAAACTAACCTGGAAATAATCAGTTTCCCGATCCGACCATCTGGGGGGGGGGGGAGTGGAGGACGAGGGAATCTGGAAAATTGAGGGCAGTCTGTTACACTTTTTGGAATCTCAAAACGTAAGTGGAGGGATACTTATGACATCGCAAAAGTTGTCCGTCCGTCTGTTAGCACGATAACTCTCGAAGGGGTTGAGATATTTTGTTCAAATTTTGCACGATGACTCTTTGGGTCAAAGTACAGGTCAAATTCGAAGATGGGCTCTGTAGCTCTATATTTAGGGGTGGGGGAGAGTTTCAAATTAAGGGACAAAAAAAATATTTTTTAAAACCGATTGAGATAGTTGATTTAGGGGTAAGGAGACATGCTGAATCCGAATATGAAAGTTAATTTCTTGCCGGACAAGTAGTTGACCCGGAATCCGGCGAAAACCGGACACAACTTGTCGATCAGTTTTCGGCTATACCAGTACCTACCCTTTATTCTCAAACTAGTCTAGCTCCGCGCTTGTATGCTGACTTTCATCTGTTTATTCAGTGTGACGTCGGAGAGACCTAGTATCATCGGAGGTCGAAGGGGCTGATATATAAAGTTCAAGCGAGGGGGTTGATTCATGGTGTACCAAAGAGGGAACTGCTAGCGTACGCGAGGGGCTACTCACTGAAAGAAGGGTGAACTGGGTAAGTGAGGGGTTGCTCACTGAAAAAAGGTGTACTTGGTAAGGGAGGGGTCACTCAATGGACAAAAAATATGTACTGGATAAGTGAGGGGTTGCTCAGTGGGTGTACTAAAGTTGTTTGGGAAGGGGGTGGGGTGAGCCGGTCCCAGGTACTCGTGAACCAATCCCAAGTGCACGCGAGGGGTTAGGAATTGGGCGTACCCGTTAAAGGAGTACTCGAGGGGTTAGACACTTGGGTGAGCCAATCCCAGGTGCTATGTGTGTGTGAGCCAGTTCTAGGTGCTCGGTGAACCAATCCCAGGTGCACGCGAGGGGTTACTCACTTGGGGAAAAAAAAGTTCAGGGGTTAGGAACTGGGTCTTGAGGGGGATTACCCGGGGACTTATCGAATTTTGAACTGTATTTCCTTGACGGATAAGCTGGCAAAGTTTGCAAGGTTCGGCTTTCAGCGTCACCAGATCTTTTGCTCTGCATGCAGTTCGCCGGGAATGCTGCTAAAATACGAGGGATTTGGTAGAAAAACAACAACACAATTCTAAAATACCTTTTTGAGGTCGATTAGATATGAGATATTGCAGTAAACATGCTTGTTGAATCCGTATCTGAACTTGGTATCTTCATTTGATTAGTTGTTTGCCCGTAAGCAAAAAACTTCAAAACGGTAACATTTTTCATTGTACGCTACATATTCAAGCGGTTGATTATGGATAGATAGGGATAAAGAAAGGGGTCTAGCGAAGACTTGGAAATGTACAAGATTCGATTGTCTGGATCAATAAGTCTGATAAACATTAAATTTCTGGGATCCCATCGAAACTTTGGTCTTGTTAGTTAGAGTACTTCCAGATGTGCTAGGACGATGAAACTTAGCAGGCATATCAGGGACCCTACCAAACTAACTTTGAAATAATCAGTTTTCGGATCCGACCAACTGGGGGGGGGGGGGAGTGGAGGGCGGGGGAATCCGGAAAATCGAGTAGTGTGTAACTTTCAAACAGGTGATGGGATTGGATTGAAACTTAATTACTGAATAGATTATGTATCTCTCATGTCCCATTTTAAGTCCGGACCGGGTTCGACAGCTATGGGGGAGTTGGGGGGGGGGGGGGGGCCGGAAATCTTGAGAAACCGTTAGAATGGAGGGATCGGTGTGAAACTTGCTGTGAAGAACAAGCATCTGCTCTAGATAAATCGTTTACACAATTGGACTGGATCCGGACACGTGGAGGGGGGTTTCCCGGAACTCCGATGGCGGTTCTGGGGATTTTCACGACGAAACTTGGCAGGCATATCAGGGACCCGATCAAACTGACTTGGAATTAAAAATTCTCTCGATCCGATAATCGTGGGAGGAGTGGAGGGAGGGGGAATCCAATCCGGAATATTGAGTCATGCGTAACTTTGGAACGGGCGATAGGATTCGAGTGAAATTTAATAACTGAACAGAGAACATGTCTCTGGTGATCTTTTCCATGTCCGGACCGGATCCGACAACTATATGAGGGGGGATACGTTACCGGCTTAGACTGGAGAGATCGGGATGAACTTTGTGGGAATAACAAACATATTCTCTGGATAAATCATTTACATTACCGGATTGGATCCGGGCACTGTGGGAGAAGTAGGGGGTCCGGAATTCCGGTGATCGCAAGTTATGGTACTTCCAGATGTGCTAGGACGATGAAACTTGGCTGGAAAATTAGAGATTCGACAAGATTGGCTTAGAAGTCTTCACTTCCAAATCTGACCTTTCCTTAAAGTACTACTCGGCAAAGTAAAAAAAAATACTTCTAAGAAAACAATACATTTTCATGATCCCCATGAGGCCATGATCATTTTTGACTCAGGGGTTTTGCTTACAAATGGATTTCTAGCTCGCTTAAAGTGCGAATCTTGACTGCAAAGTCAAAAAGTACTTAAGATCAAACGATGCATTTTAGCCCATGATCATTTGTGTCACAAGTGTTTGTTGTGTTTTTATAAAGTGTTTTATGATTTTTTCTCTCTAGCACCCCTAAAGGACCTGTCTTACCTATAATACTAACGCAACCTACTTCCATAATCACTCCATATATTTCTAAACCCGGAGACCCCAATTTCGTACGACATTATAACCTTCTAACTTAAACCCCGCTGATTTTCTAACTTGCCGTGTTGTGCTACCTTCGATGTGTATCACGCTGTCGGTGGTTGACTGCGAGAAGTTTTTCCATCAGAAAAAACGGTTATGTAAATTGTTTTCCTGTTTTCGCTACAAGTCAACGGGTCTCGGAAAAGGCTTAAAACAGCCAAAACCGTGGGTTATTTGTTCGAAGCACAGCCTAGTTTTAAAGTATTCAAATATTTTAAAATACTGTAAGTTGAAGAGTAAATAGTGCGAGGGGTCCTTTAAAGGATACCTGAATGAAGAGTACCAAGTATCATCCCTATCTGTATGACTTCCGTTAACATTGCCTGCAGAAAACACAATCCAAATACGAAATAGTGTTTCCAAGCTATGATTTTTGCTCCATTTTGCATCTGTCCTTATTTCAGTACCGAACAATTTCGAAATGAACAAATGTCTCCAATTAACCCTTCTTCTGGAATATTTTTTAACCAGTTAAGCCCAAACGTATATCTAAGAGAAATTCCAATACGATCCGGCCAGCGCTGTACAAGATTTGAATGAATTCGCCTTTTGTTTTGGAGTCTGCATGTGCAAAACATCACGCTCAGGAGAAGAATGCTTTCCATGGCCATGTCTGTAAATGTATTTTCCATGGTCTGTTCAAGTGTGGTTTCATTGTTTAGGTGTCCTTTAAAGTGCGCATCTTAGTCGAAAAGTGAAAAAAAAAAGACTTTTGATGTAACGATATATTAATGATCCTCAAGGAACTATTATCGTTTTTATCTTAGGGGCTTTGCTTACAGATGAATTCTAGCGCCTTTTAAGTGCGCATCAATATAGCCAAGTTCAAAAATAAAGTACTTTTTTTCAAGCGATACATTCTCGTGATTTCCAAGGTCCGTGGGTTCTCAAGGGTTTTGCTTACAAATGATGAGAACAAACCCACAAAAAGGTAGATTCATCATCTGAAAAAAGGTATTCTTCATCAAAAAGGTATTCTTCATCATCTGAACCAGCCTTGCAAGTGCCATGTCAGCTTCTAGCTCTTGCTTTTTTTTAACAGTCATTTAATTCAGTTTTATAAGAGCTGTATACAGTCGAATCGCAATTCTCTATCCGAAGTGTATGTCCTCGTCCTCGGCTGAGTTCTTGAAAGCAGAGGCGTTACTAGCCAAAATGTTTGGGGGGGGGGGGGGGGCAAGGTATTTACCGACCGGCTGGCCATTGAGAAAAAACGACTGTGTTGACGAAAAATCGGCTGATTTTAGGAAAACTTCTATTTTAAGAAAAAGTCGACTATTTTTACAAGAAACCGACTGGTTTTTTTTTTTAAATCGACTGTTTCTTCTCTTCGAGCCGACTCGGCTATTTTTTACCGACTGGCCGACAACATTCGGGGGGGGGGCGTCCCCCCCCCCCTAGTCGTGACGCCCCTGCTTGAAAGAACCACGTACTTTTCACTCTGTATGTCTCCTTTTCGTATCGAGCTTACACTGTATGAATGAATGAATATATCTACACGAAAGCCCGAAGGCCATGGGATACTCGGAACTTTCCAGTATAATTTCTTCTTTCCTCATACGACAAAGCAATGAGTAATGCGATTTTCGCTGTTGAATTTCGAAAGGAAGGCAGGAAAACTGATTCTAGAAATTTCCGCTTCCGAATGAATCTGACTACGGCTCTAAAGGTAATTAAATGGGATGAAGAAACGAACATTTGAAACTCGGCCGACTTGGTTACGGTGAGGAAAATGAGTGTAATCCCATTCGAGAGCGAGGGGTCATCCACCGTGTAGATATGATTCAGTTCAAAAGGCGAATTGAAAACGAACTTTGGAAAATACTAGCACGAAATGGAGGGCAGGGGCGTCACGAACGGGAGGGGGAGGGGGGACGCCCCCCCCCCCCCGAATGTTGTCGGCCAGTCGGTAAAAAAAATAACCGAGTCAGCGCGAAGCGCCACGATTTTTCGCCAAAACAACTGATTTTTCATTAAAACATTCGGTTTTTCTGAAAATCAGTCGATTTTTTCGAAACTGTCCTTTTCTTCTTGAAAACAGTCGTTTTTTTTCTTGAGAACAGTCGTTTTTTCTGCAAAAACAGTCGTTTTTTCTGCAAAAACAGTCGGGAAAAAATTAATAGCCAGTCGGTAAATTCCTTGCCCCCCCCCCCCCCCCAACATTTTGACTAATAACGCCTCTGATGGAGGGAGGCGAATATCTCAGCTGAATTATTTCGAGCTACGAAAAACGGCAACATATAGCCTAAGGTATCGACAGCTATTAGAAGACTGTTTATCCGCTCTTTTTTTAAATCTTTTTGTTAGAATAGCCAGTTCATGGGTATAATACAAGAAAACGATCTAGTCTTTCGACGTATCGATATCCGTCTACAAGATCTAGCTTTCCCAATTCGTTCTGGCACAAAAATTTGGAACTCGTTGCCTGAAAATATAAGATTATCAGATGAAAGATCTTTATTTAAGATTGCTCTCAAGAAGTACATCATAAACAACAATGATATTTCCACTCTTTGAGTTTATTTGTAATTGTTTAAGATTTGTGGATAGATTATAACTCATCTGTGTTTCTTTTTAACGTATGTAGGTTACCTTATCCGAATATTCGCGTGATAAAATTATTGTTATTTGTTTGTGTATATTTGTTTATTTTTTTTTAGTCATTAATACCCTAGGCTAGTATATTACTATCATTTTGTTTTAAGTCTAGTGCTATTTCTGTTGCAATAAAGTTTTACCGTACCTGACCTTATTTCTTATCAGTCAGTATTTGTTCTTAGGCTTCGCAACAGTTGCTACAGAATCTTCCGGACTGGAGGCGATTCGATTTTTTAGCCTTCTGAAACCCATTCAGCCGTGTGTCTGCATTGAAATGCAGTACATTTGTAGTGGTCTGGAAGAATACTGCTGCTTCTCAAACTGAGTAGTTCCGTCTTCATCGTTTAGAGAAGTGGGAGACAAAGAGATGAATGTTTTCACGGTTCATGTTCCGTTCAGCTTTTCTTCCCGGCTTAAGCACATAGAGAGGGGTCCACACGCGAGCAGCAACTGACTGCCGGCTACTCCCTCGATAGTCCGCTAGAAGTCCTGAAAGCAGGCGAACCGGGTTCAACCACCTTGGCCAGATGACATAATGTGCCAGTCGAGCGTCGGCTGGGAACTTCGGTAGCCGCGGAAATATCGATAACGACTTCCAGCTCGTGGTGAAAACACGTCGTGTCCTTTACTGCAGTCGATAAGGGTTGCCCGAGTGGAGGTTGTTCACCAAATCTGGTTATTTGTCGGTTTGTATTGCCAAATTACGCAGTTCGCTGATTATCACATAACAAAATCGCAAAATCTCCCAAAAAATTACCAGCCTGGCGCCAAAATTGAGAAACACCGGATGATCTGTGTTGTGGCAACCCCGGAACCGACTGCCGTCCGCGTAAAAGCGATCATGTGCCCACGGCTGTGCGCACTTCTGAGTGAGAAATTTAGAAGTTTGTTCGGAAGCAAGGCGTTTCATCCAACCTGCATGAGTTCTTGACTTCTGCATGACGTACCATTTGCGAACTAGCTGGCGTACCAGGCAATAAATATTCTTTGAGCCCAAGCTGACTTTGAAACATTTATTCAAACAATGTTTACAACGGATACGTCAGCTACGATTCTTCATCAGCGATATTTCGGCCCTTCTTGGCAAGGGTCCCGACGTTGACCCAGAGGATTGACAGCCTGACGAGGACCCTTGCCAAGAAGGGCCGAAATATCGCTGATGAAGAATCGTAGCTGACGTATCCGTTGTAAACATTGTTTGAATAAATGTACCAGGCAATCCTTCTTAGATATAGAAAAGTGTGACCATTTTCAAGGTAGGTCAACTATAAAGTATTCTGAGCATTGAGAAATTATTGGAGCACCATCACCATTCGTACAGAAATCGGTACAGAAGTCGGAGACTTCCGGAGCTTGCTGGGAAATTACCCCAGTCAACTTATAAGAATCTGCCCGCCCACAGTGGCCTGTCTCGTTTGCTTTAGTTTCTAGTGCTTTTTGGGATCCCAAAACGTAAGTTGAGGGATACCTATGACTTCGCAAAAGTTGTCCGTCTGTCCGTCCGTCCGTCCGTCTGTAAGCACGATAACTCTCGAAGGGAATGAGATATTTTGATGAAACTTGGTGTGAGGATTCGTTAGGTCGGCGGACCAGTCGAGTTCGTAAATGGGCTTTGTAGCCCTACATTTAGGGGTGGGGGAGGGGTTTCAAATTAAGGGGCAAACAAAATATTTTGAAACCGCTAATGTGATAGTCGATTATGGGGTAAGAAGACATGCTGAACACGATGGTGAAAACCATTTTGTAATCGGACAAGTAGTTCGCCCGGAATCCGGCCAAAACCGGAAAGTTTGTTAAAAGTAAAAGTTTTATTTGAAGTTGATTAGATGTTTGATTTAGAGGTAGGAAGACATGCTGAAGACGATGGTCAAAACCATTTTCTCGACGGACAAGTAGTTCGCCCGGAATCCGGCCCAAACCGGAAAGTTTGTTAAAATTAAAAGTTTTATTTGGAGTTGATCAGATGTCCGATTTAGGGCAAGAAGACATGCTGAACTTTTATGTGAAAACAATTTTCCTCCCGGACATGTAGTTCGTCCGGAATCCGGCCAAAACCGGAAAATTGTTAGAAGTTGAAGTTTTATTTCTAGCTGATTAGATAACCGATTTAGGGGTAAGAAGAGACGCTGAATCCGTGTGTGACAATCATATTTTACCCGGACATATAGTTCGACCGGAATCCGGCTGGAGTCGGAAAATTTGTTATAAGTTAAATTTTTATTTGAAGTTGATTAGATGTTCATTATTGGGGAAAGAAGATACCCTGAGTTCGTTTTTGAGCTTTCTTTTTTCGCTGGACAAGTAGTTCTAGAGTTCGGCCGAAACCGGGAAATTGGCAGAAGTGGCAGGAACTTTTCGTCAAAACAGATATGACTTATACGGGTAAACACACATGCTGAATCCATATCTGAACTTGGTTTTCTCAGATGATTAGCTATTTGGCCTTAATCTTTTTCTGAATTTTAATTGTAAGAATGTTCAAGGATTCTGGCGATGACTGGATCTGGCTAAGACAAGACCCAGTTGTCTGGATCAGATATTGAATTTTTGGGATCCCATCGAAAAGTTTGGTCTTGTTGTTTTGTGAAGTGCTTGTTTTGTTTCTTTTATTGATACTCCGCTTTGATTTTTTATAGCGGGTCAAAAATAAATTTGTATTATTATTATTCCCTCGGGATGTCATCCTTGCCAACTTGTGCTGCTGACCAACAGTGTTTATTTCAGGGCATCATTCGGTGGAGCGTCCCTCACCACTCTTACAAGCATTGGAGCCGACGGGGAGCAAGTGGCTGCAGCGGACCACTGGGGCTACAATCAGTACTACGCCGCTCCACATGCTCAGACTTATGCTGCACCACAAGTTACACCAGTGGCGGCGCACAATCCTCCACCTGTTGTCCCGGTCGCACCGAAGCAAGTACTTGGTGCGGGGGCGGGGCCTGGAGCAGCTAAACTGGATCAGGATGACTATCAGCTAGTTGGTAAGCTTTGATTTTTTTTTGGGGGGGGGGGGTAAACGATTACAGGATCATAGGCTTTTTTCTGTCGCGTATTCAATCTAATGACAACATTCTCAAACTTTAACTTAAACCTTAACTTCCTATGTCGTAAAGTGTCGTTTCCTGACTCGTAACATCCGGTTAAGCGAAGCCTACGGAATTTCCGTTTTTGATCGGACTTAGGTTCGTAGTATCGACCAAGCACAACAAGTCAAATAGACCGAGTCAGCATGTCAGCCTACCCCAGTATCTTGATTCAAGAATCCTATATACTTGATCAATAAACTATAAGCACCACGGAAATCTTTTCTTTTGGCCGAATTCCGTGCGAACTAATTGTCCGGGACCAAAACAAATGACGGAGATTATGTTTGTCTCTCACTCGTGGATCAAATTTTTTCCTTGAAGTTGAAACCCCTCCTCCAACCTTAAATGCAGGGCTACAATATCCTACCATCTCCGAACGCCCTGCATTTTTGACGCAAAGGACCCGCACACCAAGTTTAAACAAGATTTGCCTACCTAACTCATTCGAGATATTAAAGGGTAACTTCAGACATCGAGGTTGGTATAGGAAAATAACACCGAGACGGTCATTGAAAATAACCTATCCGAGCCGAAGGCGAGGTAGGCTATGAAAAATATCTAGGTTGATATTTTTAAATGGCCATCGAGGTTGTCATTCAGATATCAACCGAGATGGAGGTGTGTTAACTGTTATAACTTTTTCGAACAGAAATCATTTCTGGAGGCTGATATGACTTATATCATCCTCTCTGGAGGCTGATATGACTTATAACATCCTCTCTGGAGGCTGATATGACTTATAACATCCTCTCTGGAGGCTGATATGACTTATACCATCCTCTCTGGAGGCTGATATGACTTATAACATCCTCTCTGGAGGCTGATATGATTTATAACATCCTCTCTGGAGGCTGATATGATTTATAACATCCTCTCTGGAGGCTGATATGATTTATATAACATCCTCTCTGGAGGCTCTTATGACTTATATCATCCTCCCTGGAGGCTGATATGACGTATATCATCCTCTCATATCTACCGCTAACTTTCTGTGTGAAGATTATCGTAAAATAACTGACCGTGGGTCATAGGAGGATATGCATTACATACCTGTTCGAAAAATGTTATATCATGCTAACAGACAGACACACGAGCAGCCACGCTTTAGCAAGTTATAGGCTATAGGTGTTCGGTCACCACATTTTGGGATCCCAGAAACTTGATTTGATGTATCCCCTCAAATGGGAACTATGTATTGTTTGGTCGTTGATCTTTTAGTCAGGGATTTTTTACAAACTTATCATAATAAGCCTACCTAAATACTTGAGGACTTAAGTACTGAAGCACTTTTTTAAAGTACTTATTACTTAAGTAGATTTTTTGAAAAGTACTTAATAATTATACTTGGGTAAAAATTTTACATGATATAAAAAAAAATGAAATGCAATGCAAATACTATAACTCCATATTTAACACACTTTCTGAAATACAAAACCTAGAAAACTAACTACATAATTAAAACACTTTAAAGCTTAAAGACCTAATCAAAACATTCTGTTTACCTTCTCTTCTTGATCGCATGCCACGGGTTTGTTTAGATTTGAACTCGATTGCCGAGTTGCTGTTTTGGCTCGAGAAAAAACCCATGCACAACGTCTTCTTTTCTAGATGGCGGAATTTTCCAGAATTGATTAGCAAAGAATTATAAGACCTAACTGATATTTTTTTTATGTCTTCAGAGGTACCACAGTGGTACCTCTGAAGGTACCAGTGATGGAAATTATTATTTTGACCCTTGGCTCTCTACGTGCCATAGCAGCTGTCCGGGATAATCGGCTGAGATTTAGTCCAGACAGAGTTATTTCAAACCTAGGAAATTTGTTTTTTTTTTTTTTTTTGCTCATTGTTTTACGGTGTTTTTAGTGGTTTTGAACATTCAGAGTGACAGTAGGGATGGTTAGCATTCTGTGTGTGGTAGAAAGACCATTTTTTGTGGCCCGCTTTAACTGGAAAGCCAACTTATTTTTGTGTCATTTAGCTGAATACACTGCATTATTTGGATTGTGTTAAGGGATTGTCTTGTGTTTCATTATTTGCTCTAGCATGACGTTCAGAATATCTATGGCCGTCCTCACAACTCAAAATTCTACTATGACGCGGAAAATTTGAATCTCAATACAAACGCGGCTTTTCGGTCCAGTGATCAGCTCGCGGAAGGCAGCTCACTGCGTGAGCACTTATTTTTCGTAAATCATTTTTGAAAGCATACAACAAAGGTACAAACGCATAAAGACACCACAAATCCGATAGGGAAATTCTGCTATATTAAAATCGATTATCCGTGAATAGCGGAGCAACGAAGAAACGCATTTTCATCGGGTGTTCAAACTTCTTTAATTGAATAAGTGATAGATAACTAGATTGTCCCATCTCAGCCCTTTTCAGTTAAACTTTAAATGAAAACGGACCTATGTCACAGTTACGCCTGGACAAACAGTTACAGGTTTTTAATAGTTCAAAAAAAACTGCTACTAAGCAGACCATTTGGTCACTTGTGGACTCCAACCTTAAATCATTAGTTGCGTTTTTACAGATACCATGGTATCTAGATGTCCCTTCAGCCCAAGCTGAGCTGCGAATCATATTTGACGGTGCAAAACGGATAAGTCAGCTACATTTTATTCGAGCCATATTTCGGCCCTTCTTGGCAAGGGTCCTCTTCAGGCTCAAGCCGCTAAACTTCAAAAAGTCAATAAACTTCAAGTTTATTTTCCAGCTTGAGCGGCTTCAGCCTGAAGAGGACCCTTGCCAAGAAGGGCCGAAATATAGCTCGAATAAAATGTAGCTGACTTATCCGTTTTTCACCGTCAAATACCATGGTATCTATTCAAACAATGTTTACAACGGGTACGTCAGCTACGATTCTTCATCAGCTGACGTACTGACGTATCGTAGCTGACGTACCCGTTGTAAACATTGGTTGAATAAATGTTTCAAAGTCAGCTTGGGCTCAAACAATATTTACCATGGTATCTGTTACCACGGTAACTGGATCTGCAATTAGTCGTTTTTGCAGTAACCGTGGTATCTGATATACGGTTGCTCTGCAAAAACGACAATTGCCGAAACTGCGCTTTTCAAAGTCATCCCAAAAGAAAGACCGATAATTCAGTCACGTCACTAAGTGCCAAACTTCTTTCCCACCAATTTGACTAAAATTGATCAAAGTGAGATGACTTTTTCAGATACCACGACCAGTTACCACGGTCGGACCGTGGTATCTGAATATCTGATACCACGATAACTGGCCAGATACCACGATAACTGCAAAAATGCCTTTTGACCGTGGTATCAGATACCACGATGACTGCAAAACGACTTTAGACCATGGTATCAGATACCATGGTATCTGCAAAAACGCAACTATTAAGTTGATGGCAATATGACTCGAAGTGACCCACCCTCTCCTAAGGTTCTCCACACTTAGGACACGACTAAAAGTTCATCTACAGACAACCATTTCAGGCCTACACGACCAACCAACCAATATTCGATAAACTTAGTTTTTTTTTCGGTGTGTTTATTTTGTTATGTGTTTGTTTCTCTGTTTTTTTAAGTACTGTTCTAATGCCTAATTACTAATTAGGTTGGACGTAAGAAAATCGTTAATTCATTAACCGCCATGAAGCGTTGGAATGGGGGCGTTTGGATTGTATGTCTTTCGTAGGTTGTGACTTACATAATCTTTTGGTTGCGGCAAATCCGTTTGTTTCAGTAGCCTATCTTCGTTTTCCTTCCGTGCCGGATAGCCTTTCTTTCCATCGAACTTGACAGACCAACTGCGTCGAGGAAAGCAATCTCCGCAGTGGAGAAACTGCGGGTCTTAAATAACAAGAAATTAGGATAGGATCCATGTGAGGAGAGGATAGTGAGGCAATCTAGTTTAACGTCCATTACTGCCGACACCCACTGTCAATTTGAGGGGGATGTTATTCCTCCGCAACCTTAATTTGTTCAGTTTCTTCAGTCTGACCAAAGACGGCCAGGACCTAGGTTGCCACGTCGGTGGAATTTGTAGGGCTACTAAGATCGAAAAAAGGTGTTCTTTTCATGAGCAAGAGCTATGAGCTCATATGGCACTTGTTATGAGTAATTGGTAGTAGATGAGAGTGTCACAAAACCTTCAAAAACCCCAAGATCGGACCTAGAACAGAGGCGTTACTATCCAGAATGGTTGGGGAGGGGGGCAAGGTATTTACCGACTGGCTAGTCTGGTTATTGAGAAAAAACGACTGTGTTGACGAAAAATCGGCTGATTTTAAGAAAAACTACTATAAGAAAAAATCGACTATTTTTACGAGAAACCGACTGTTTTTTCTAAGGATCGACTGCCAGGAAAAAAATCGACTGTTTTTACGGCAAATCGCGGCACTTCGTGCCGACTGACCGACTGGGCTATTTTTTACCCAATAGCCGACGCGGCTATTTTTTATCCATAGCCGACTCGGCTATTTTTACCGAATAGCCGACAACATTCGGGGTGGGGGCCCTAGTCGTGACGCCCCTGCCTAGAAATAGGATATCTAGTTTCACTGGAGTCTGGGCATTTCCGGCATCATCTCGGATCATCTAGGGCAAATGACTTTTCTACCTATAAAATTTATGTCCAGAAAGAGATTTCGTTAAAAAAAAATCGTGCTGACGTCATACAGCCTGCCTGAAGCGCTGATCGATATTGGGGCCGAACTAAGCCATGCCCGAATTTACCGAAAAGCTGTATGGATTCGGCAAAGTATTGGGGGCTATACGGGTTCTCGAGTAGTCGGTTAGGGTTTAAAGCATTGATAACGTGAAAGAACGATAAACTATCGTGTCTTCGTGCTTTAAAGACTTAATCCAAACATTCGGTTTACCTTCTCTTAGTGATCGCATGCCACGGGTTTGTTTAGATTTGAACTCGATTGCCGAGTTGCTGTTTTGGCTCGAGAAAAAACCCACGCACAACGTCCTCTTTTCTAGATGGCGGAATTTTCCAGGATTGATTAGCAAAGAATTATAAGACCTAACTGATAATTTTTGTATGTCTTCAGAGGTACCTCACTGGTCTTGTTTCACAATTTATTTGTATTTGTAATAAACAGTTGGAGCATTAGATGGAAATTATTTTTTTGACCCTTGGCTCCCTACGTGCCATAATAGCTATCCGGGATAATCGGCTGAGATTTAGTCCAGACAGAGTTATTTAAAACCTAGAATTTTTTTTTATTTTTTTTTTATTTGCTCATTGTTTTACGGTGTTTTTAGTGGTTTTGAACATTCATAGTGACAGTAGGGATGGATAGCATTGTGTGTGTGGTAGAAAGACCATTTTTTGTGGCCCGCTTTAAGTGTTAGTATATGAGCCCATGTGCATAGATTGCGCGACTGAAAAGAAGTCGGAATCTGTTGGTTAAATCGATATTTTCAGTCGTTAGCAATCATCGTTAATTCTCTTATAGAGTGGGACGTTCCAGTCGACGTGGAGAAAATGAACCGAGAATTTATGGATCGGAACCAGGAGCTTTGGGAATCATTAGAAGACTCTCGATGGGCCCCGTTGAAGGACAGTTACCTGGAGCTGATCGGAATCGTTCCTCCCTCCTCTGCCGGTGTTTCTGCAAAATGATGGTTTTGTGTTTCTGTGCGATTAAATTTTTTATTTTTAAAGCACATCTCGCAGAATTTTACTATTTTCTGATATTCAAAACTATTTGAATACTGCAAAACTAGGCTCTGCTTTTTAAGAATTACCCACGGCTTTGGCTGTTTTAAAGGACCCCTCTCACTATTTACTCTTCAACTCCCAGTATTTAAAAATAATTGAATACTTTAAGACTAAGCTCCTTTCAACAAATTATCCACGGCGTTAGCTATTTTAAGCCTACACCCTTTGACTCGTAGCGGAAACGAGAAAAAACCGTTTTTCTGATGGAAAAACTTCTCGCAGACAAACATCGACAGCGCGATACGCATCGAATGTAGTAAAATACGGCAAGTGAGAAAATCAACGAAGTTTTATTAGAGGGGTTAGAATGTACCGTACGAAATTCGGGCCTCCGGGCTTAGAAATGTTTGAAGTGATTAAGTAGGCTGCGTTAGTATATAGGGAAGACATGTCCTTTAAGCTTTTTCCCAGGCCCATTGACTTCTAGCAATAACCCGGCAAAATTCAGATAACCGGCTTTACGCATCAGAAGCATGATACGCGAACACTCGTTGGGAGCATAATGCACATGGGAAATCGTGGCAACTGCAAAGATTAGTGAGGTGTCGTTAGCGGGTCTAGGATTTAACATGAAGTTTTGGGTCTCCAGGTTTAAGAAATAATGAATGCAATTCGGAAGTAGGTTGCATTGTCATTATAGGTACGGCGGTTCCTTAAAAGGTTTACCGACGGCTTAGTGATAATATCAGAATTATCCCGGAAAAAAACGAAACATCCTACCCCGTGCTCTCTCTCTACTGAAAGTAACGCCTCAGTACGCCAGAGCTTGGTGCCCAAAGAAAGCGAATCTTTTCAGTTTGCGAATTGAGGCGCGACGCGAATAAAATTCGACTTATGCGCTATTGGCACAGAGAGTAAATTTCGCCACACCTGGCGATATCCGTCACGCCAGGCGTTGAAGTAACGCATCGTCACGTCAAAAAACGCTTTGTCAGCCTTCAGCTCCGAGCCGATAAAAAAAAAGCACCGCCAGGCAAACAATTTGAAATACAGAAAGGATGGATATAGAATGGCTAATCAGTTTAGTATCATAGAGAGGTATCAGCGAATTCGCTCCCAGTCTGTCATACCCTGCGATTTCGCCTATAAGTCGCGAACCGTATTTTTGCCTGCCAATATTTAGAAGCCCTGTGTGTGAATACTCTTGATGAGTAACTCTCCTTGCCGATGCAAAAATCGCCGGGTACCCAGCGGAAGAGCCAGAAGCGTTTTCACCTCGGGTATCACAGCTGTGTCACAGCTGCTCCCGAAAATCGCCGTGATTGTTTGACACAGGATTTGAATTGTTGAGTTTGAGTCGTTATGGAGACGTTTACTCCTTCTTCCTGAGGAGCACTGGCGTCTTTTGGATCTCATATCAAGGTCATATAGAGTAGCGGCGCGGCACGAATTTTGTGGTCTGACGACGTGAATTATTGTTTCCGCTTGCGATACCGAATACGCCCCTCATACAATTCCTCTCAGATTAGTTCTTTTTTGGCCGCTAGGTGCGCTGTCGTAAAGAACACAATGACACGTTACTTCGTGGTGTACGTTTATCCAGGTTTGTTTTGCTATTTTCAATTCCTCTTAGGTCTAACCATGTTTAAAACTGTTTAAAATGCCTCTTCCCCTCTTTCTGCTTTACCCAAATCTGGTCTGTAAAGCGTCATCAAGTGTGTCATTCCTGGCTTCCGACTTCAGTGCTGAGCGCTGGCTGACTTTTCCACGGGGCTAATACGCGACTCGATATGAAGCGAAAGCCTCATCACTTATTCACCCATCAGATAACTTATTCCCAGATCTGACGTGTGATTGTTATTGTTCCTCTAGCCCGTCTGGCGGCAATTCGTCATCGGATTGTATGAAGGACGTATTCGTCTACGAATGTGAATTCGCGTTCAGTGGGATCCTAGCTAAAGCTCATGAATGATTGCTTATATAGGGCGAATGATTCGTCACTGTGTACATATTTCAAGTCTGGAACTGAGTGAATGCTCTAGAATTACTGCGAAAGGGAGATTGAGACTAGGCGGGCTAGTGATCCCGCCGTGCCATGGGCAGGTCACATAGTCTTATAATAATGTACTTTATTTCCTTAATAGCTTGTATTATACACGCTAGCACTGGATCGTCATTCACGCAAATAACACATGACAAATCTACACATACAACTTGAAAATATAATTTGACTTAACTAGAATTAAAATATTGAGTAAAATAAGGTACAAAGGATTTCAGGTAACGATCTGTCGAGTTTATGGGTGGTCTTTCTAGTCTCTGGGAAGCAGCGTCCCTCTGTCGCGTATTAGGCCTGCTATTTACTGTAGTCTCAAAGTCAGGTAGAATGGCACGATGCGCATGTAATGCCAGACACTTGCTCCCGAACGCTATTGTCTGTTGATGCCGCCTTTCAGCAAGGGTTGGCAGGTCAACCTTGACCAGGCCATCCTCATAAGAAAGATAACCCGGGCCGAGCATAATCTTAACAGCCCTTTTTTGGATGGCTTCTTTAGTCTATCGGTCTGTGCGTTGGTGAGTCTGGACAGAGAGGTGGCCGTAGGCATCCCCAGTGCAAAACCCTGACCCTGATCGCAGAGTCTATCATAATTTACAAGGCTGGAGTCTGGTTAGTTGTGTCATATAGGGCAATGGTTCCCAACCTTTTCAGTACCGCGTACCCCTAAACAAGGTTCGAAAAGGTTGCGTACCTCCATTTTCAGAACGTGAAAAATGCGATATTTATGTCATATATGAAAAGGCATACACGTGTAGAAATATATACAAAATTAATGAGACATTTTAGGCTGCGTTGTAGCAAAAAGTTTGTCAAATCTCGGCTCGATGTCATTAACGGCAACATTTTTTACAGTCATCACATTTTAACCGGAGCTCGACATCACTTTTCCACTAAATGGATTTTGAATCCAGTCATAAGTTCTACCCATGCCATTGCAAACTGATAAATAACAGGCACATGAATATTTTTTTCATGCTATTCTCGGAACTGAAGGTTTTCGAAAAACAGAATATTTTCTTTTATGTCAGAATCTCGATAATGGACAAATACTATCATCTGATCTTCATGTGACACATCCCGCAAATCCTGCTTTCATTTAGCTGCATCGCAGACATTTTGATAAATTTTGTTCTAGATCTGAAGGAAATATTACTTGCAATGCCTTCGCTTCTTTTTGAACAATATTGTTTGACACAGGAATTGATTTTACAGCAGTAGGCTAGCTGTTCTGAAATCAATATTCTTTGATGAATTTCACTAAGGCTTGCATCCAGAGGCGTCACGCATAGGCTGGGGACAGGGAAAGAAACTGGTCGGCGCGAAGCGCCGCAATTTTTCGTAAAAGCAGTTATTTTTTTCGAAACACAGTAGGTAAAATTACCAGCCACTCGGCAAAAAAATCTTGCCCCAATTTTTTTTGGCTAGTGATGCTTCTGCTGGTAATGAGAGAGAGAGAGAAATTTATTGAATAAATAAATAGCACACTTCCGTTTAACAACCACCCCAAGAAGTAAGAAGTAAGTAAGCTTTCGGCAATCGAAAATGAGTGTGGTGATATCTTGAAAATACAGATTAAACAGATTTTGGTACCTTTGCGTACCCCTTGCAAGGGTCTCGCGTACCCCTTTGGGTACGCGTACCACCGGTTGGGAACCACTGATATAGGGAATAGTGGAGAGTAAGGAGACTGATTAGCAGGGTCGTAATTGAGGGGGGACTCCTCCCTTACATGGTCTACAAAGGGAATCCGTCAGCACAAGTTTGCTCGAAACATGCTTTCTGTCGGGCGCAAAGCGCCACACGATAACGACACCAAACGACACTTTGAAATGCAACAGTTGCTGGCAAAACAAATAGAAGTTAAGAAGGCAAAAAACACGGCAAAATGTTGGCTAAAAATTTGGATTGCTTGTGGACGCCCAGGGAATGGTACTGTTTTTAATCTAAAAGCTAAAACAAAGCGTGAATACAAATCTTCACTTAAAAATGCTCGTTTGAATGGCTTAGATGCTCCCAGTGACAAAAAAGCGTGGCAAAAGGTCCTTCGTACAGATAAAGGTTCAGCTGTACCTCCTTCCGCGCTAACTATGGCTAACTGGACCAACCACTACCGTGGTCTATTCAGTGGTTGCAAAAACCAAATTCAGCAGCACTTTGAAAATTTACTTCTTAAATACCTACCAAGGAAAATATTTCAACCTTCTGTTCTTCCCGTTACTTGTTCTACCATCGAAATTGCTTTCCGAAAATTAAGAAGAACTGGTTCTACAGATTCTGATGGCCTTAGTGCCGATTTTTTCAAAATTGAGTGTCCAGCTTTAACACAACACCTTCAGCTGCTATTTCAAATTTGTTTATGCCAGGGTTTGGTTCCGAATAGTTTCCTCCTGGGTACTATAACATCGGTGATTAAGCGAGGGAAAGACGCGGACCTTTGCAAAAGCTATCGGCCAATTACAGTTTCTTGTACCATAAGCAAAATCCTGGAATACGTCCTTCTTCCAGAATTAGTTGAAAAATGTAGCTTTGGTTCAATGCAGTTTGGATTCCGTTCGAGCGCCAGTTGTGCGCATGCTCATCACATATTGACAAAAATGATGAAACAGGCTACCCGCGACAACTCTTCTATACATATATGTTCTATAGATATAGCTGGTGCTTTTGACAATATAACGCATTCTCAGGCCCTATTTTCTCTCATTACTTCTGGCGTGAATCTGTCTGTCGTCTATCTGTTAAAATTTTGGTATGGTCATTCTTCAGTAAGGTTCAAATGGCAAGGTAGCTTGTCAGAGATTATTTCTGTCCAAACTGGTGTTCGCCAAGGGGGAGTCTTATCTCCCTACATCTTCAAATCGGCCATATCTTCTTGTCTCGATTCTTTGCTTCCTGCTTACTTCTGTAAAGACTATGCCTTCAGCTACATAGCTTATGCGGACGACTTGCTCTTAGTAAGCCGTAGCCGATCCACACTCACAAAAAATGTAAGTAAGCTGTCGTCAGAACTTCTGAAAATTGGCCTTGAAGTTAACCTTTCAAAATGTGAGTACCTGCATTTCAACCCTTCGTCAAATTGTTCGAGTGCATCTAAAGCTTCTATATCTCTTGGATCGTTCATCGTCAAATCAACAGACTCTCTACGGTGGCTCGGCATAACATTCAAATCTTCATTGTCAAAATTTTGCTCATCGGTTGTTCAAGAAGTTTATAAGTCGATCCGTAGCGCCTATGGGCGCATCGTCCCCAACCGGGGGCGCTATAATCGTAAAGCTTTGGAAAATTTGTACAGCACCTTCTGCGCTCCTTCTATACTATTTCGTTCTGGCGTCACTCATGTTCTGCGAAAGAAGGAGATTAAAAAGATGAGATCATGTTATTTTAAATATGCAAAGCACCTCCTCCACTTGTCGAAATTATGTCATAACCATACATTGACGGAGAAATTCAAAATTCAAGACGCAAGTGTTACCCTTTTGGATGTTTCGTCATCACTTTCAAAACTCATGGACAACAAGGCCCAACCAGCACACGATGTCGTCCACTGCTTCCTGACCGAAAATTAAAAATTAAGTGTCTTTTTCTGTGTGTATATATGTGTTTTGTTTATTTTCTTTACTTTTGTCATTTACTCCGCCTTTTCAAAATGGCGGGTCATAAATAAATTACTTACTTACTTACTTAGAAGTAATGTCGCACTACAGATAAAACTTCATCTAAACTTTATAACGACACCGACAGGAATTTTTCGGGGGAAAATCGCCGGAACCCTCCCCCCCCCCCAAAAAAAAGGGCATGACTGAAGCTCAGGAATACTTTCCCGTCTAAAATTTTAGCTCCCCTTTACAACCCTTCAATGTTCAGATACAGACCCATTTAAGAGCTGGACCTCACCCGAGCCGGGAAGAGACCATGGTATACCACTTTCCGTTAAAATATCTGGGAATCGTGGTCACAATCTGACAGGATTTTTTTTTGTATGTTTCTTTTACATCAAAGCTAGCCCTTGCTTTCATTTCTGATCTCCAAAAAATGCTTTGATCATATGTTTCAAGAAATTTTCGCCTGCGGCAACATTCCTAGTAGCCCAATCTATTAAGAGCGTGTTCCACCCTTCTAACAATAGTTACTAATAGTTACTATTTCCGTTCAATCCTCACAAAAAGTTACTACACTGACCGTTCCAACCTTCTCGAAATAGTAACTAATAGTTACTATTTGCTTACCATGCTCGGGAGCGTGGTGAGTGTAGTAACTACGCATCTCTGCAACGTGATTGGTCGGATTCGCCCGTGGCATGATATTCTGCTGGAAAATAGAAAAATCGTTCCAGCCTTGACGGCAGAAAGCCAGAATTCGTGACGTCATGCGTAGTAACTACGGTAAGTAGGATGGAACACGCTCTAAGTGGAAGGGCGCGTCACTTACGTTGGGCTTAGATTTCGGAATTTGAGGTTTTGACCACGCAAACAGCTAACAGCTTCTATGGGAAGTAGTCGAATTTTGCGAGAAAAAGGTTGAGAACACTGGTCAGTAACTGCTGTCTTGGCTTTGCCCCCTCCAACGAAAGCAGACAAGACGGGCCTGTTGTTCCCTAATCTTGAGCCTTGACACGCGTTAGTCCCTATCAGTCGAATAATGTGGTCGTCACCCCCCCCCCCGCTACCCGTAGCAGTTGGAACAGCCCCTTTCCACAGGGGCAATTAATTTTACGTCACCGAAAAAGTCCTGAAGTCAAGCGGAGGATTCTGCGTCCATCGCTATTCCTTTACTTCGTGGGCACTCAAATAAACTCTTCGGCACTTGCCCCCCCCCCCCCCCCAGCCCCAGAATAGTAGTTACCCTGTTGCTGAGAAGCTGAAAGATTGTGATAGTAAGCAAACTGACTTCGCGATACAGCGAGTTTGGCACTCATTAGCTTATAAATCTGAAAGCATTAGTAATGTATCCCCATCGCCCTTGGTATGGGGAGGGCGCAGAGCGACGAAATTGCATCGCATGTGAACTGTTCATCCCAAATGGCATACTACTAGTTGCGTTTTTGCAGATACCATGGTATCTGATACCACGAGATAAAGTCGTTTTTGCAGTTATCGTGGTATCTGATACCACGGTCAAAAGGCGTTTTCGCAGTTGTCGTGGTATCTGGCCAGTTATCAGATATTCAGATACCACGGTCCGACCGTGGTATCTGAAAAAGTCATCTCACTTTCATCAGTTTTAGTCAAATTGGTTCAAGTTTGGCACTTAGTGGCGTGACTGGATATCAGTTTTTCTTTTGAGGTGACTTCGAAAAGCATAATTTCGGCAATTGTCGTTTTTGCAGAGCAACCGCAGATCCAGTTATCGTGGTAACAGATACCACGGTATCTGCTAAAACGCAACTACTGTTGGCCAGAAAATTAATGCGGGTTCATGAACAGCTTTCGTTCACTTGGCTCTTGTCGGTAATAGACAATCTGAAGGCTAAAGCTTCAGAGTGTTGGAAAACCTTCGACACAAATAGTACCCGAGAACTTTTCCCTTCGACCTCTTTTCAGTCTCAGACGCTTGAGTTTCGTAGCCTCGGCTGTTTGCTGCATTTGATCTGCAAGGAGCATGGCACAAACTCCTGAAATGGAAACATCACTACTTTACTAACTCGTCTGGAGAACGGATCCAGCAGCTGGCAAGGGAAGAGGAGAGTTTTAGGATAAGGTCGGCAGGTTCTGTGCGCATTTGTCAACGGCAGCGCCACTACAGTGTTTTCTCTCTGGCGGATTATTTCTTGGTAAGTGTTGGGATTGGACAAAACGCAGCCTGCTACTTTTCTTCTGTAACGCTTTCGTTTGGAGTACTAGTAAGCTGCCATCTTTTTTTACAGTGACTAAAACGCTTGGGTGTAGCTCTTGGAATAAGCACGAATTGTGCTCAAGATTCTTGTATATTAGGTTTGCTGTCCAATGTATTTGTCCGTCTAGATTAAGTGTTTTAGGAGATACAGTTTTGAGCTTTTCCAGGATGGAATTCAGTCTCCTGATGTCAAAAAGTCTATTTGTTAGTAAGGTAAAACACTGAAATTTGAACTCCTCAGAATTCGAAATACATCAGCAGAAGAATTCAGATTGGGCACTTTATCTTTTTTTGTCACAGTGACGCCACAGCACTGCCACTTGCAAAAAAATACAATAACCTAGCCCAAAGTTTTCACTCAATCGCTGCTAGGTTTCTGACAAGAAAACATTCCGTCTAAAGTTAACCTCCGCTTGTTGTGTGAGGTTCGGGATGTTGTTGTGAGGATGTGAAAGAAGTAGGGAAATTCAATTAAATTAGCCTAACTAATTAAAAAAATATATATTTATATATCTTTACTTAGAGCCGAGCGGCCAGCGAGGTGCCTGGTTCTTTTACATGTATAAACCGCTCCAGGGACAATCAATTACTTCATTTCTGAGGTTTAGTCGACATAGAATATTCTGATTGAAAGTTGGCTAAAGTTCTGTTTTGAATGTTTTGAAATGGTTCTGTACTGTATAGCAAGAGATTGCCGTGAAAAGGCAAATGTTTCTGTTAAGGAGTGTTAACATCAAAACCAGCTTGAAGTGTTAGCCCACCGTCCAGTACAGTAAAATGGCGAATATGTACCAAGGCATGGGGCGTGGGGCAGCAGGGCTTTAAACACCCAAGAGTATAATGGGGAAACTTAGGCTGAGTTGACACAACACTAGTTTCAATGAAAAAAGCTAGATGAGTTAAGTCCGGGTGTTGGGTGGTAAGGGTGCTGGAAAAATCCTATCGAAAATTGGGAAACACAACCCAAATCACCAACAGCATTAAAATTCACGGAGATTTGATGAGCCTTTGGGTGGTAAAGGGTGCAGTGTCCTGAAATGCCTAAGTGGAAAATAGAGAAATCGCCACTAAATCGTCGCCACATTCAAATTCGCTAAAATTGGGATGAGCTAACTATGTCTGGGTATTGGGCTGCAGTGCTTGAATCTCCTAGCAATAAATGGAAAAAGGACCAAGGACCGCCCAACTTAAAATTTGAAAATTTTTGGATGAGCCAAGTATGTCCAGGCCTTAGGCGGGTAAGGGTGGTAGTGCTCGAAACATCCAAGCGAACAGAGAAACAACCCCACCAGCGAAAATAGCAATAAAAATAGTACTGTTATGAACGAGGCAGGCCTTACCAGTGAAAGCAGACCAAATATCTTTTGGCATCGCTATAGGCTCTAGTCTAGCCCTGGTTATTTTTTGTAACTCAGAAAGAAACCTATAATAACTTATCACCATTCAGCTTCTAAACATCAATTTAAGTTTCTGGAATGGTTTGATACATTTTAATTTGGGCGAAGATTTGGTAGTTCTCGCGTTTTCAAATTCTCTAAAATTGGGATGAGCTAACTATGTCTGGGTATTGGCCTGCAGTGCTTGAATCTCCAAGCAATAAATGGAAAAAGGACCAAGGACCGCCCAACTTAAAATTTGAAAATTTTTGGATGAGCCAAGTATGTCCAGGCCTTAGGCGGGTAAGGGTGGTAGTGCTTGAAACATCCAAGCGTAACAGAGAAACAACCCCACCAGCGAAAATAGCAATAAAAATAGTACTGTTATGAACGAGGCAGGCCTTACCAGTGAAAGCAGACCAAATATCTTTTGGCATCGCTATAGGCTCTAGTCTAGCCCTGGTTATTTTTTGTAACTCAGAAAGAAACCTATAATAACTTATCACCATTCAGCTTCTAAACATCAATTTAAGTTTCTGGAATGGTTTGATACATTTTAATTTGGGCGAAGATTTGGTAGTTCTCGCGTTTTCAAATTCTCTAAAATTGGGATGAGCTAACTATGTCTGGGTATTGGCCTGCAGTGCTTGAATCTCCAAGCAATAAATGGAAAAAGGACCAAGGACTGCAAAACTTAAAATTAGAAAATTTGTGGATTACCCAAGTATGTCTGGGCGTTAGGCAGTAAGGCTGGTAGTGCTTGAAATATCCAAGCGAATAGAGAAACACCCCCACCAGCGAAAGTAGCAATACAAAATAGTACTGTTTCAAACGAGGCAGGCTTTACCAGTGAAAGCAGACCAAATATCTTTTGGCATTGCTGTAGGCTCTAGTCTAGCCCTGGTTATATAATAACTATTATCACCATTCAGCTTCTAAACATCAATTTAAGTTTCTGGAATGGTTTGATACATTTTAATTTGGGTGAAGATTTAGTAGTTCTCGGGTTTTTGCTTGGTGGTTTCAAGCACTGCGGCCCTTACCGCCCAAGCCCCGACGTAGTTACATAGTTGCCATCTGAATTTTTGTGAGTCTTACCCCGGGCGGTGATTGATGGGAGTTTCTCCATTCTTAGCTTGGGCGTTTCAAGCACTGGCGCTCAAAGCCCGGACATAACTCTTCCAGCTTTTTGCAGGATTGAGCTCATCCAGCTTATTGCATTGAAACTTGTATTGTGTCAACCCAGCTTAAGGATGATTCTCATGTGCATGGGCAATGATTTGGTGGTGTTTCTCCATATGTCTCTTGGGTATTTCAGGCACTGCTGGTTTTACTGCCCAATGCCCCATTTGTTGATATTGGGCATTTTTGGGTTGCTGTTCAGTGATCAAAAACTTCAAGCTGGTGCATCAAAGCCACTGAAATCAATAAATGTCACACTGATTCCAAAATATTCTGGCAATGACTTGTGGTTGAATACAGGACAGGTACCCAACCTCAGCCAAGATTTCAAATTTCTAGAGAAGTCTTTCCTTCAGAGAAATGTATCTGGCCTAATAATAAAAAAAAAAAATGATACTAGATCTAAGCAGATATGACGGTTTACATTTTTGACAAATTTTACTTCACTATTTACTTTACTATCACTATTTTCAAACAATATCAGCTCATTCTAATCTGAAGCCTCCAGTTCAGGCTTTATTTTTTTGCGCAAAAGTCAAAGAAGAAAAAAAAAACATAAAATAATCTGTCTGAATTTTTGTGTTTTACCTTAAGCTTAGCCTAGCCCAGGCCGTACTAGCCAAAAACTTGGGTGCTACTGAAAATGACTTAAAATGATAACAAGCAGATATAATTGACATATTTTGATCTCAGTTTCTTCTCCACTCCATATCTGAACTATTAAGAAAGTTTCTGTCAAGCATGGAGTAGAGAAAGGAAGCAGGGAAGAGCCGAAACCAACCCATGATTGATTTTCATGTCTAAATTTTTCGAGTTATAAACTTAACATCAAGTTTGGTGCATGTTGGCATTGCTATACAAATGTCAGGAAAATTAAAATTAAGTTTAGGTATAACCCAATGTAAATGCACTGAGCCTGTATGTCCGAGCACAGCTCCCTGCAGAAACCCTTTGCCAAGAAAAGGGGCTAAGAAGTTCTCGCACAGAATTCAGCTGATGACATATTTGTTTAATGCAGTCATAGATGGAACTTTGCAGTCCAAGTTCAGTATGTCACAAATTCCTGACATTGGGATGCCAGATGATGCATGTATCCTAAGTTTGGCATATCCACGCTAGAGAGTGTGGCTTCCCGAACCTTGGAGCACTGTGCCCTGAATTGTCAGTGTTTCAAATTGTGCTCAAATTATCAGTTTTTTGTGTTAGGGTCCCTAGCATTGGCATAATGTGTTGAGTGCTAGACATAGTGTAGATTTCTGCCCCACAATAATGATAATAATCAAGTCATGACATACCAAAACTGCTGTTGTTTGTGCTTCTCAGCAGATAATCCTCCTTCACTTTCAAACAACACCCTGCTTATGACATTTTGAAATTTGTGAGCAGCCTCTAGCACCTCTGTCATGGTGTGGGTTTTTGTTGTGCAGTATAATTTGTATGTTTTACCTAGCAGTTTTGTTCCAGCTTGCCAGTGCTCTAAATTTTTCGATAAGCTACATTCCATAAACCCAGTTCCCACTTGCAAGCTTGCAAGACAGCATGGTTACTGCTTCTGACAGACCATCAGGATCTATCAGCTGCTGACCAGCACCAATCCCTATGTAAAATTAAATATTTCTTCGTGTAGGAATTAAAGAAAAGGGAGAATATCCATTGAATAAAACATGATTGTCCATCCTCATAATCAAGTAGTCCCACTCTTAAATTGGTTATTGCTCCTGACAGACTATCGGGATCTAGCAGCTGCAGACCAGCACCAATTCCCATGTAAAATTAAATATTTCTTCTGGTGGGAACTACTGAAAAGGGAGAATATCCTTTGTACATAATAGTCCGTCCGCATAATTTAGTAGTCCCACTTTTGAAGTGAAGTGGAAGTGGCTCGTGTAAGAATCAGACATTGGCATGTCAGCAACTAAAAATGGAATTAAACCAGTTAAGCTCTAGTTCCTTCCATTGGAGCTCTCTGGCAGCCCCCTTTTTTTTTATAGAAATGTCATAGGTTGAACTTTGCTTAGCAAGGTAAAGACTAATAAACAGATTAGCTCTCAACTTGAAAGGACTTGAATCATTCCTGAGGGTTTTTTGGAGATTAGCAATGGCTGCTAATGAATCAGTAATTTCTTGAACACCAGTAATCCGTAAACCAGGACCATCTTTAGGAAAATACAAAAAATTCTACATGCTGGTCGACCCAATCAAACGAAATGTCATAGGCCACCTTGAGAATTAAAATCTTACACTGCTCATCTTTGATACATTGGGACATGTGCATGTGCTAGGGCGATCAAACTTGGCAGGCGTATCAGGGACCCGATCCCCAATCCGACCATCATTGGGGTATGGGGAATCCGGGATCTTGATGTATGTATATCTTTCTTACGGGTGATCGGATCTTAATAAAACTTGATATTTGGAAATACTCCTGTCCCAAATATCTCATTTTAAGTCCGAGCCAGATTCGATGACTGTGGGGGGGGGAATTGGAAGGAGGGACCAGAAATCTTGTGACAAGCTTAGAGTGGAGGGATCGGGATGAAATTTCGTGGGAAGAACAAGCACAAGCCCTAAATACATTATTGACAGAACCGGAGCGGATCAGGGCACTGTGGGGGAGCCGGGGGGGAGCCGCGGAACTTTAGAACGGGTGATCGGATCTGAATGAAACTTGAAATTTGGTAAGGTCAAGTGTCTCAGATCTTCCATTTTAGGTCCGGGACGGATCCGATAACTTTGAGAGGAGCTGGAAGGGGGGGGGGGGGCGGGCGGCGGAAATATCGTGACACGCTTAGAATTGAGGATCTAAGATGAAATTTGATGGATAGAACAAGTACAAGTTCTAGATTCATCTTCTATAGAACGACACCGGATCTGGACACTGGGGGGGGGGGGGGGGATTCTGGTGATCTTGATTTCAATACTTTCAGATGTGCTAAGAAAATGAAACTTGGTAGCGGTTATCAAGGACCCAACCAGATTGACTTTGAAGTTGTCACTTTATAAATGAATTCTTTAATTTATTCATCTTAACCTTAAAAAATACTTCTAAGCAAACAATACATTTTCTTGATCCTCAAGGGCCCATAGTAATTTTTGCCTTAAGGGTTTTGCTTACGAATTATTATAGTCAACCCACGAATTTACAAATTCCCACTTTCGTCATCTTTCATGTGTCTTGTACGGCCTCAACCAGACTCCTTAAAACTTTGACTACTAAAATTTCGTAACAGATTAAGGCCAGTGGCTTATTATCTGAGAAAACTATGTTCGGATATGGATTCAGCATGTGTGTTTACCCGTACACGTCATACCTACTTCGACGAAATTGATCAAAACATCTTGCCTTACTTCTACCGAATTTCCGGTCTCGGACGGATTCCGGGTGAACTACTTGTCTGGCAAAAAAGTAAGGCTCAAAAATGAATTCAGCATGTATCCTTACCTGAACGTCCAACCTCTAATCAACTTTAGATAAAACTTGTGCTTTTAAAAAAAATTCCGGTTTTAATTGGCTGGATTCTGGGCGAACTATCTGTCCGGCGAGAAAAAAAAATTCATATAGGGATTCAGCATTCCTCCTTACCAGTACATCGAATCTCTAATCTACTTCAGATAAAACTTTTATTTATAGCAAATTTTCCGGTTTCGGCCGGATTCGGAGCGAACTATATATCAGGGTGGAAAACAATCGTCATAAACGGATTCGGCATGTCTTCTTATTCCTAAATTGAACGCTTAATCAACTTCAAATAAAACTTTTACTCTTACAAAATTTCCCGGTTTTAGCCGGATTCCGGGTGAACTATTTGTCCGGCGAGAAAATGAAGTTCAGTCCTGGATTCAGCATGCCTCCTCCACCTAAATTAACTCTCGCATCAGCTTGAAAAAATATTGTCTTCATCCCTTAACTTAAAACCTCCTCCCTTAAATATTGGGCTACAGGGTCCATCTACGAACTTGACCTATACTTCGACCCAGTGGATCCTAACACCCAGTTTGAACAAAATATCTCAACCCCTTCGAGAGTGATTGTGCTGACAGACGGACGGACAACTGTTACGAAGTCATAGGTACGTTTTGGGATTCCAAAAACAGAGAGAGGATTTGAGGCTATCGTGAGATTGCCATAGAATATGCCTATGAAATCAGGGTAGGCTACCCTAGCACTAGGTTGTAAACTGGATCAAGAACAGTAACAGTTTGAAAAGAAGAGAACAAAGACAGACCTTTATCCCAAGTACTTCTTCCTTTTCGGGATCCTAAAACGTAAGTGGAGAGATACTTTTGACATCGCAAAAGTTGTCCGTCCGTCTGTCAGCACGATAACTCTCGAAGGGAATGAGATATTTGATGAAACTTGGCGTGAGGATTCTTTGGGTCGAGGGAAAAGTCGAGTTCGTAGATCGGATCTGTAGCCCTATATTTAGAGGTGGGGTTTCAAATTAAGGGGCAAACAAAATATTTTAAACAGCTAATGAGACTAAGGGGTAAGGACACATGCTGAACACGATTATGAAAACCATTTTCTCGCCGGACAAGTAGCTCGCCCGGAATCCGGTCAAAACCGGAATGTTTGTTAAAAGTAAAAGTTTCATTTGAAGTTGATTAGATGTTCGATTTAGGGGTAAGAAGACATGCTGAACAGTTATGTGAAAATCATATTCTACCAGGACAAGTAGTTCGCCCGGACTCCGGCTGAAACAGGGAAATGAGTGATAGGTTAAACTTTCATTTGTTCGGTGTAGGGGTAAGGAGATACGCTGAATTCGTTTTTGAGCTTAATTATTTTGCCGGACAAGCAGCGTCCGGAGTTCGGCCGAAACGGAAATTCAGCAGAAGCAATGCAGGAAGTTTCGGTCAGTTTCGTCAAAATAGATGTCGTATAAGAGTAAACACACATGCTGAATCCATATCTGAACTTGGTTTTCTCAGATGATTAGCTATTTGGCTTTAATCTGTTTCTAACTTTTAATAGTAAAATATTCAATGAGCCTGGCAAAGACTGGATCTGGCGAAGACTTAACCCAATTGTCTGTATCGACTATTAAATTTTTGGGATCCCAGTGAAACCTTTGGTCTTGTTTAGATAGGCTGTCTGGAACTAACACTACTTATTTGGTTGTTCTTTGTTTAAGCCTAGTCTTCAATTTGCCTTTTATTTAGCTCAAAATTATTTCAGATTTTGTACCTGATTTCCACACTTCACAATGGACAAGGACGAATTGGTTCAGCGAGCAAAGCTGGCAGAGCAGGCCGAGCGATATGATGATATGGCCTCAGCAATGAAATCAGTCACCGAAACAGGTAAGATACATCTGCCTTCAGTAAAGTGGTATTTTCATTTAATTGTTCAACTTGAGCCTCGTTTCTGTTGCAATAGCGCTGCCGCATCGCTGCTGCAGCACTTCTTTGCTTTTGCACAATATGTGTTTTTGGATTCACTTTCTTCTTGGTTGAAGCGGCAGCGCTGCAGCGTCTTGCAGGGAAGCACGGACTTGGTCGGTGAGCAAGTCCGTGATTCTCGAGAAGCGCTGCCGTCTTCCTCGGAAGCGCTGCAGTGCAAAAACGGATGTAGGAAGAATCAGTCCAGAATCGGCCGAGAAGTGGACCTGCAGCATGCAACAAAAACGAGGCTTTGATAAACTAGGACTGGTTCAGCCAGATTCAAAGATTGTCTAGGTCAACTCAAGCCCGACCAAAACAGTTATATCTGTATCAGTTTGTTTGAAAGGGTCCTCTCCCTCGTTTTGTAGCCCGTAAGAAGTACTACAATATGGGTATCTTGGAATTTTCCACCACCTTTAATTTGGCTAGAAACGCTTGAAACAGCTATTAGGCGTATTCTCGCCGTTCCCCGAGGACTCCCCGGGGAATCGAAGGGAACGACGAAAATAGAGGGAGTCACTCAACGCGGACTTCGCGTACAGAAACAGCGAGAACACGGGGAATGCTTTCAAAATGGATTTTGTTCGAGAATGAATATCCAGTTGGCGAAATTAGTCTGGATACACTTTATTTTTGGTTTTGTTTATTCTGATTGTTTTTAATTAATTTTACAGTGACCAACACCAGCAAAAATTGATTCCCCTCCGAATCTCAAAGGGAGTCCTTTTTGGTGATGGTGATGATAATCAGAGCATTCCCCGTCCGTGGGGACTCGCGAGAATACGAGGAGTGAGTCCCCGGGACAAACAAAAACGCGGGGACTCCTCAAGAAACCTCGGGGAACGGCGAGAATACGCCTATTGTCGATTAACATGGGAAAAGCGTATACCTGCTCTTTGCGAGTTTTAAAGTAACGTTCCGCCTTCAGCCAAATTTCCGCGATTTTTCTCAGACTAGTTACGACTGATAACCGAGCCATCAATAGATGGGTGTTGACTAAGAACTAAGATGGGTTTGGGCCCTATCTCGAAATCCAGAGACATCTAGGGTAGAGCAAGGGAAGCGCCGGATGATTTGCAACTAACCACGCATCCTTCTCCCGGCCGTAGTGAAACAGGAACTGCAAGACCTGCGGTACTCGAATCGTGAATGGTTTGGACGGGAAATGACTATTGTTGCTGCTGAGAATCATATGATTCATCACATGGGCCACGATACTCTTGATGACTAACTCTTCTTGCCGATGCAAAATCGCCCTGTATCTAGCGGAAGAGCCGGAAGCGGTATCACAGCTGCTTCCCAAACATCGCCGTGATTGGTTATTGAGTTTGAGTCGTTACTGCTACGTTTTCTCGTTCTTCCCGAGGATCGCTGGCGTGTTATAGAGCATTATCCATTGAAAACTCAGTTGGTAAGAATGCATAACTATCTCGTTCCAAGGAATGTTACCACCTTTTGAAGCACTCTTTTTCTGGTTTTCTCCTGGAATTGTAGTAGAGGCAGCAGTAAGTGCAGAGCATCTACTGCTGATTTTCGAAAATTCCTGAACGTCGCATCGGGACCATGTTGCTAAACATGGCTAGGCTTACGGGACGGACTGCAGAGTGCTCATTATTTGTCCTTGGTATCGTTACCAATGTAACCATGGTACTTAATGTCAGTACGCAACTTAGAAAGGATATTGGCAATACTCTATATGACCAAGTCCAAAACACGCCAGTGATCCTCAGGAAGAAGGAGTAAGCGTCTCCGTAACGACTCAAACTCAACGACTCAAATCCTGTGTCAAACAATCACGGCGATCTTTGGGAGCAGTTGTGACACCACTTCTACCTTTCTTCCGCTAGGTACCCGGGGAGGCCGGAGATTTTGCATCGGCAAGGAGAGATCGTCATCAAGAGTATTCAGCATATTGGAGTTTGCGAAAGTAGGGGATTCGCTTCGTAGATTGAGAAATTAACATAGAACGTTATTGGGAGCGGTTTGGGGCAGTCGAGTTGAATAGGGAAAAACAAATGAAATGGCTTTCTTTCAGTTTTGTATTTCTTATTATAGCATCGCCCGCTACGTCTTTCGTTATGGAGAGAATCCTGTTTAAAGTAAACTATTCCATTTGTTTATCTAGGAGTTGAACTGAGTAACGAGGAGAGAAACCTTTTGTCTGTTGCCTACAAAAACGTCGTTGGTGCCCGAAGGAGTTCATGGCGAGTGATATCCTCCATAGAACAGAAGACTGAGGGCTCAGAGAGGAAGCAGCAGATGGCCAAAGAATACAGAGAAAAAGTAGAGAAGGAGCTGAGAGAAATCTGCTACGATGTTTTGGTAAGAAAAGTCCTCCATTGCCTTTCCCCAGCGTACCATTTAACCGTAGCCTACCACCTTCCTTTTCAGACTGGTTAGACCAACGGTACTGGTTTTGGATGGGCTACGGCTAAAACGTGCCTGCAAAACCCCCCGCTACCACACACACACAGCAGATACCATGGTATCTTATACCACGGTCTGAAGTCGTTTTTGCAGTTATCGTGGTATCTGATACCATGGTCAAAAGGCTTTTTTGCAGTTATCGTGGTATCTGACCAGTAATCGTGTTATCAGATATTCAGATACGACGGTCCGACCGTGGTAACTGATCGTGGTATCTGAAGAGTCATCTCACTTACATCAAATTTTGTCAGATCGGTGAGAAAGAAGTTTAGCACTTAGTGATGTAAATGGATATCTGTTTTTCTTTTGGGATGACTTCAAAAAGTGGACTTTCGGCAATAGTCGTTTTTGCAGAGCACCGTTTATCAGATACTAAGATAACTGCAAAAACGACTAATTGCAGATCCAGTTACCGTGGTAACAGATACCATGGTATCAGCAAAAACGCAACTAGTGTTAGTAAAGTGCAATATATTTTGTCTGAAAATGATATAGTGAGGCGAGCCGCCGTCACGCGTTTACATTTAACTCGCGTGTCTACACTGTAAATAGTTTCTCCGAATAAGGGTGCAGTTTTTGCTACCGGAATTAATCTTATCTCTGTTGGGATAAAATTATTCCAAATTAGGGGTAATCTTATCTCAATAAAGACAACATTAATCCCAGTAGCAAACACTGCAAGATATATTTACAGTGCAGGAAAAATGTGGTGGGAAAAAAAGTGCTCGCGGCCCAAACTGCAGTTTTTAAAGAGATTTTCTAATTCCCTATATTTGCATTCGGGGGGAGGGGGGGGGGGGGGGGCTTATGTCGTGAGGTTTTTCGCGTAGACCCGTTTTGGATGGGACAAGACCCGCATCCGTCATCTTTGGTACCCACCTTTTGCGCATAATGTTGCGGACACGATCAGGTTTTTCCGGCCGGATTGATGGTGCACGTGGCAGGAATTTCAGACCGTGACCGCCCGAACCTTATCGTCTATCCGACTTCTAAACCCCGGTTCCAAAAACCTTAAAATGGGATATTTCTAAAGTGTGGGATCTAGAGAATTAGTTGGAGAGACGATGTGACGATTAAATCCATGCGTGATAGATTTTCCGGTTTGCTGAAGACGCCTGTTGTTACTTCTTACTATTGTCCACGAACATTCGAGCTCTAGACTTCTAACCGGTAAAAATAAATCTGGCTTATTTGTTACTGCAAGTCCCTTGTATAATTTCCATCTTTAGCTGTGATTTTAAGTTAAATGACGAGCGTTTAGGAAGCCGACCAATGTCTGTGCTTTTGGTGTAAGGTTCATGTCACTATGGAATTCTGGCGGGTTGAATATGCAAATGCATGCGGTTTTGTGTATGTCCTGCCCCAAGGCGTCTCAAGGACGGGCTCCGAAAACCGGGTTCAAGAATTCGAGACGACTCACAAATCATGTAATAAAACGTTTGGCTTGAATGTTTTATTTATGTTTTAGCTATCAGCTGTCCCTTTCCGCTAAAGTGGGTTCAAGAAAATATAGTTAAAAAGCTTTAAGGCCCATTCACAACGGGTTTTAGCTAATACTCTAATACAATAAACCCTGGATTACTGACGAAATACGAGCCTTAATTGAATTAAGGAACGAATTCTCCCAGGATCGTCAGGACGCAGACTTCAAACGTCTTCGAAATCTGATTTTGAAGAAAATCCGGTGTAACAGAAAAAATTATGGTGCACAAACGATTAGTAAGCTATTGAGATCAGAGCCTCGTAAATTCCACACTACGGTGAAGAATATTCTAGGTAAATCGGCAAAACAAGTTGAGTTATTAAATGACTCTGGTGAAGCAATTTCTGCTAGCGATATCAATAATTTTTTTGTATCTATATGTCGGGTTCATCCACCACTTAACGAGTTACCACCAAATGACACTGCTACTAGTATCCCCGTAATTGAAGTTAGTGCCGTTGCTAATAAATTAAGGGCACTTGACCCTCGAAAAGCTAGTTATCCTAAAGAAGTGCCGATCAAACTTATAATAGAGTGCTCTAATCTTTTAGCAACACCCTTGACTGCGATTTTTAACCAATGTTTGATAGACGGTGTTTTTTCTCGTGTTTTTAAGCAAGCGTATGTCACACCTATACCAAAGTGTAAGACCCCTAAGAACGTTACAGATCTAAGGCCAATTTCAAAAACGCCTGCATTGTCTAAAGTGTTTGAAAGTTTTATTTTTGAGTTTTTATTCGAAGATATTAAGGATAAAATTGACCCCCAGCAATTTGGTTTCAGGCCCGGCCATAGTACGGTGCACTACCTAGTTTCTATGTTAGATTCAATTCTTCGACACCTTGAAAAAGATGGAGCATTTGTTCAGGCAATCGTTGCTGACATTGTAAAGGCGTTTGACAGTCTAGACCATAAAACTGCATTAGATGAAGCTAAGCTCATGGGTGCCCGCCAGTGCATTATTCGTATGTTAGCAAGCTTTTTAACTGGTAGATCGCAATGTGTGCAACTTTCTGATCGAGAGATGTCTGAATTCCAAGATATTTTTTGTGGTTCGCCGCAAGGCACAAAGCTAGGCCCGCTTTCATTTCTCATAGTTTTTAACCGTATTTTAGTCACCGTACGTGAGCGTTTTAAGTTTGCAGACGACCTGACAGCATTAGCTCTAAGACTCAAAACCCAAACGCCACAACTAACCGACTTGACTGGCATATTTAATGATCTTAAAACTGAACTAGCTCAAGTGAAACTGGCTGTTAGTGAAACAAAAAGTACATCCATGACTTTTTCGTTTCTGAAAACTGACAACCTATCTGTGACCCCTACTGGACTAAATGTAACTAAAACTGTTAGGATACTTGGTATTTACTTGGACGATGACCTCAAATGGAATACACATGTGGAAAATTTGACGAAAAAAGGTGGATCTCTGCTTCGTTCGTTTTCACAGCTGAAAAGGTTTGGAATACCAAAAGAAATTCTTAAAGTTGTATACTGTAGCTATGTTAGACCTTGCCTAGAATACGCTTGTCCCGCTTGGCACCCCGGTCTGACCAAGAAACAATCTGCTCAAATTGAGTCGGTTCAAAAAAGGTCTCTGAAAATAATATTGGGCCCCAACTACACGAACTATGACTAACAGAACTTGACTTACTGTCATTGGAAAAACGCAGACATGAACTAACTGTCAGATTTGGACTGAAATGTCTTGACTCACCCTTCCACCGTCGACTACTGCCAGACTTCGAAAACCCTATTGTTGACGGACCGAGGACAAGGCGTCGAGAAAAGACAAAGAGTTGTTAACTGATATCGTCTTACCCGGCGACTAGTACTCAACGTTACATCAAGTCATTCGTTCCGTACTTTACTGATTATTTTAACCAAGCAACGCTAAATGAAGAATTCTGATATATTTTATTTTAATCTCTATGTATTTTCGTAGTTACACACGTTTGCGTTGAAATATTTAGTGTGGTATGATTTATGTATTGACTCGTGTGTTTGACGTACCTGCGCTAGCTAACGCTATTTTGGTAAAATAAAGCATTCATTCATTCATTCAATACTCGGTACCAGCCAGTTCCATAAATCACTCTGAGACCGAGAATTAGCTGGGTTTCTGCCGTTCGCAATTGATATTGTTGCCAGTTTCGGGTACCAGCTGGTCTCGCACCCAAGTTGAAATCAGTTCAACTTTTCAGGGTACTAGCCAATCACATTATTTAGGGGAATATTAAGGAATGTTCCGATTGGCTAATGGTGAACGACGTCAGACCGAATATCAGTGACCTAAATTCACTTTCGGTTTCAAGACAGCAAGGAGTGGACGTGATTTTATCTATTGGGCTTGGTTCGAAACTAGCCAATCACAATATTCCTCAATATTCCCCAAATAATCTGATTGGCTAGTACCCTCAAAAGTTGAACTGATTTCAACTTGGTTGCGAGACTAGCTGGTATCCGAAACTGGTACCATTATCAATTGCGAACGGCAGAGACCCAGCTAATTCTCGGTCTCAGAGCGATTTCCGGAACTGGCTGGTACCGAGTATTAGCTAAAACCCGTTGTGAATGGGCCTTTAACTAGTGGAACCAGGGGTTAACTTTTGGAAAGGAAAAATTTTAGTTGGAAAATAAAAGCTTTTACCTGGTAGCGTTTTCAAATGATCCTTGACGGTTTGCTTCTCATTAGGATGGAGATTCATTTAGCCGAGCATCTAGCAGGGGATAGCCTAATCCCGAACAAGATAGCTTCAGGGGGTCTTGTTTCTTGCCTTATATCCATGTTATGTAGTTTGTGTAGTATGAATAAATGAATGGATGAGATCCGCACCACTTTCCATTTTGGAAGGGGGATTTCGGAATACCCTAATCCGGATGCGGCACTAGACCGGATTCGGTCGAAGAAACTTTTTTTCTTTTTTCAGATAAATTTTCTGTTCAGTTCCTTGTCCTGGATCCGACCATTGTTTTTAGGTAGTTTAGAGAAGGGGAATCCGGAAATTACGAACCGGATTATGGTTGCGAACTGGTGGTCCGATTGGAATGAAACTTTACGGGTAATAAAAATAAAAGACCTAGATATGCAAAACATGTGTCCGAACCACATGCAGCCATGACTGAGGGGTAAGGGTGGGAGGGGGGGGGGCGGAATCTTTTTGACGTGCACACAAACCAAACGATGGGGCGCAAGTTGGACAGTACAGAGTTTATGCAGCCTAGATTTGAAATTTGGCATCCGGACCGGATCCGGCCACGGTAGGAGGAGGATGCGGTAACGGGAAATTTGCAGATCGGCCATGCTCCAATTTGAGTCAAACTTGATAGACGGGAAGCGGAGATGTCAGAGATGAGAAGTTTATGTGTCCGAGTCGTATTTGGCCACAGTGAGGGGAGTTGAGAGGGGGAGTCCTGGAAATTATGTGGCTCACGTAGGGGTCAGACGAGTGGAGCGATTTGAATGGAAGTTAGAAGGTAGGGAGATCATCTGCTTTGGGTGACATAATGTAGGGTACGGACCGGATCCGAGCACGATGGGGGGGGGGGGGGGTACCGGAATTTCCCGAGAAATGCTCAGATTCGAGTGAAACTTGATAGGTGGTCAGAGAAGACGCTTTAGATTATCCATTTCTGTGTCTGAACCAGATTCGACCGCGGCAGGGGGTGTTGAAGGGGGGGGGGGGGCAGGAAATAGTGTGGCACGTCTAGGGATCAAGCTAGTGGATTTAAACTTGAACTAGAATCGTAATTTGCCCTAGATAATCCGATGCGATGCCGGAAATGTTCAGACTCGAGTGAAACTAGATACCCTATTTCTAGGTCCGAACCTAGGGTGGTTGAAGGGGATATTTTGTGACATTCTCATCTACTAGCTTGCACCACCTACTCTTAACAAGCACCATATGAGCTCGAATCGCTTGTTTTGAAGATCGTTAGCATTGTTATTCAAAAGTACTGTACGGTATGTTCCGTGAATTTATCAGTAACGAAATTATCACTTAACTTCATGTGTCTTCTCATTGCCTCAAGGCAGTACGTCAGTGTACGAGCTAGAGATCCCCCTTTGGGAGATGTTCCGGTATTAAGTGCCCAAGGCATGCCTAACATTGCCCCCCCCCCCCCCCCCCCGTGTACATGAAAAGAGAGGTTTTAGTTAGAAATCAGCCAGTATACTCTTGGGAGGCGGGTCACGGTACCAAGGGAGTTGTAATGGAAAAGCTCTCAGGAACGACGCTGATCGGAAGGGAATTGTTCCTCTGTAAGGAATAGTTCCAAGCGAACACAAACATGAGATGTTACCAGAATCCCCCAGAATCTTTGTTTCATTTTTTCGTCACAATTATGTTGTTATGTTGGTTATAAATTTTGGTTGGGTTCCACAGAAGTTGCCGGCCATCGGTTGCCCTCGCTTGCGCATTGGGTATTTTTTGTGGGATTTCGGGTTGATCTTGCCGAGTTTCGGTGGGTTTGTGGGGCGGGCTCACGTCTGGTGGTAAGTCATAAAATTATTAGTATTTATTTATATAATTAGTTATAAGTAAGCAAGTAAGTAATTTATTTCTGACCCGCCATCTCTAAAAGCGGAGTATGTAAAATAAAACAAAGAAATTAAATAATACACCACCACCCCCCCCCCCCCCTTCCCAAATGACTTATCTGGGCTGGCGGTTATTAAGGATGTGTTTATACTCACATATTCCTTTTTAGGGTCTTCTCGACAAATTCCTCATTCCAAAAGCGAGCAATCCTGAATCAAAAGTATTCTACCTTAAAATGAAGGGCGACTACTACCGGTACCTTGCTGAAGTCGCCACCGGTGACACCAGAAACGGTGAGTTTTCCTATATGTTTGCCTGTGTTTCAGTTGTTTTGCTTGTGGATTGTATTGTTGTCCTGGCCGTAGTAGATAGATAGATAAAAATTTATTTAAAAAATTGACTATCGTGGTGATAAACCAAATTTGCGATTATTGTCAAACAAACAGAATAAATTACAATATATGTATCCGATGTCGGTACGCTTAAAAAAATTCACGCTTCATTAAAATATTTCGACAACTCGGGAATAAAACTTTTTGCATATCTAGCGTGTTTTGTAGATACGGGACAGAGCTTGGGAACCCTAGAACTTCACTCGTTCTGGTTGACTTTTGGCAGATGCCATGGCTGAACCGAAGTCAGCGCTTAGCTCCTTTATGCGCTCCTGCAGTGTTTTTAGGTTAAAGTGTTTTAAAAGGTATGAGTATGGAAGCTCCGGTCAACTATGAATTATAAGAAGAGCCCGCTTCTGTATTCTTTCTAGTTTATCTCTTTGTTCCTGCGATAATGAAAAATGCCATACGGGTGCTGCGTATTCCAGGGTGGGTCTAAGAGTTATGGGTAGAAAGAACAATCAGTGGGAACTGAATTTAGGTGGTGAAATGCTCAGGATTGAATGGATGAAAGAAAAGGGAGGACAGACGTTACATCTTTTCTTGTGAACTTTACTCATTGTATTGATTATTTATGTACCTGCAATGAATACGGTTTTTTTTTTTACAAAACCGAAACTAACAGAGAGCTATAATTTAGTTAAAGAGTTGTCTCGTGAACTAAGCGACGTAACAGCCTTCATGAGCACTATATTTTATTTGTGTAAAGTTTACTTGAAAAGCCAACTTATTTGTGAATCATTTAACTGAATACATTGCATTTTTTGGGTTGTGTTAAGGGATTTTTTTCATTTTTCATTATTCGCCGCTAGAATGACGTTAAGAATATCTACGGTCGCCCTCATAGCGCAAATTTCTATTATGACGCAGAAAAGTGATGAGATTTCATTTTGGTATTTTGCGGCGGTTTTGGGTTGTTGACCTGGGAGGATTTTTCTGCATTTTAATCAACTTCGAATATCCCTCCGCACAATCTAGAAAACCCTTAGTAGGCTCGTTTCGGACAAAACGAGTATCCCAAACGATTACGGGTGTACATCAGAGCCTGAAGATTGTGTGACTCCTCAGGAAATAATTGCGTGACTCATCGGTTGCTCATGTTTGGCGCTCTAGACGAAATTCATATGGTAGTAAATAGTCTCTGGCCATAAAAAGTCATTTTTAGCGGAAGGGTTATCGGACTTAGCGGGCTAACATGATAGCAAAATTGGACCAGTCTTTGAAGCATGTTTTGTAGTAGCATATAATAAAGGCTAATGGAGGAATGAAACGGTCAAAGCCAGGAGTTTAAGCGGTTTTGTAGCAAGAGAGATTAAAGGTGCTGACTGAACCTTGGCAATCTTTTTTTTTGTATTACCCAGTATTGGTTTCTTTGAGGTCGTTTGGCTGGGAAGTCCACAAGACAAATTGATTTGAACTGAATAGGGTAAAACCTGGCTGAATGCCTCGTGGCGACGACATTTCAAATACATTGGCTTAAATTAATTTACACCATATTGAGAGGGAGCAGAAACGATTGAAAAACTACCGAGGTTAACGATGTAAAGAAAAAAATCCAGGACTAATAGGCATTTTATTTTGCTTTTTGGGGTTAGTTACTTTTTGTTTTTATGGTCCTTCTTGTCTCTATGTGTTTATACAGGACGGGAGCTTGCACCCGGAAGTATCACGTTTAGACGTTTCAAAACAGTATTCTGGCAAGAGGAAATATTTTACTTTTGTTTTTCGTTTGAAAACCTACCTGAACAGGTTGCCTTGTTACAGGCTGTGGTTTTGCGGGGAAGATCAGGGAAGCATGGTGCGTTATAAAATATCGTCACACATCAGCGGATGAAAGGCCAATTGAGCGAGTCCGCATATTGTATGAGTCAATGTAATTAGCGAGCTTACTTCACTTCCGCCCTGTAATTAATTTTGCCTCTAGGGCTTCCGATAGCTTCGGAATTGTAAAATCGGATTCGGACCTGGTTGTTCGCTGTCGCATGCAGAAAATAGTCAATGAGCCTTATTTTTCCGTTTCCCATCATATATTGTTTGAAGTACAAAAAAGTACCGTAAGAAATCATATTTGATGGTGGAAAACGGATACGTCAGCTGAATTTTATTGGAGCTATATTTCGGCCCTTCTTGGCAAGGGTCCTCTTCAGGCTCAAAACCGCTTGAAAAATGAAGTTGGAAAGACGAAAAGATGTTTCCCACAAGTTCGTCTTTCCAACTTGAGCGGTTTTGAGCCTGAAGAGGACCCTTGCCAAGAAGGGCCGAAATATAGCTCCAATAAAATTCAGCTGACGTATCCGTTTTCCACCATCAAATATGATTCGCTGTCAGCTTGGGCTGAAGGAATATTTACCGTAAGAAAAGTATAAAGACTTGGTGTAATATTCCATTTGAGTATGATATTGGATATAAACAAATAACTACAACTACAAAAGGTTGTTTGTTCGAGAAGGAATCCGATTTGATATTTTTCTGGTTTGTTTATTTTTAGTTGCGTCTGAAACAATCAAATGGGGAGGGGGGGGGGGGCATGCGACCCGACAAAGTTAGAAACGTTCGTGTGTCGGGCTCACTCAATATATCAATCAGTATTTTATTCTAAAACTTCGGGGAGGGGGGGGGGGGGGGGCATGCGACCCGACAAAGTTAGAAACGCTCGTGTGTCGGGCTTACTCAATATATCAATCAGTATTTTATTCTAAAACTTCATCCGGAGCAGTGTAATTGGTGTTAGGTCATTAGAAAAAAAAAATATTAAACAATAGGTAAGCTCCTTACTCACTTGTGTTCTCAGTTAGTTTTTCGTCACTGTTTTGTCGTAAGTAGTGATAACTAACTGCATGCTCCGTTGTGACTTACTCAATTCTTTTTCACAGCTGTTGTCGATGATTCTCAGAAAGCCTACCAGGACGCCTTCGAGATTAGCAAAGCCAAGATGCAGCCCACTCACCCAATCAGGCTCGGCCTGGCCCTCAACTTCTCAGTATTCTACTACGAAATCCTCAACTCACCAGAAAAAGCCTGCCAGCTGGCAAAACAGGTACCTTACCCTTGACCTTACCTACTCTTTCAGCCGTTGTGGACGACTCGCAGAAGTCTTACCAAGAAGCGTTTGAAATTGCGCGGACCAAGATGCAACCCACCCACCCGATTCGGTTGGGGTTAGCGTTGAATTTCTCCGTGTTCTACTATGAAATCCTCAACTCTCCCGACCGTGCCTGCCACCTGGCGAAACAGGTACACCCGTGGCTTGTCTCGGAAGTGCATGAACCTAGTAGGGAAATGACCTATTGTCATGTGTAGAGGTTTAAATAACAAGGCGTTAGACCGTGCCCGGTTCTGAAAAGTAGACCCCCCCCCCCCCCTCCCCGCCCCAAGCTGAAAACATAAGGCATACAACTCAAAACTTATAACAGAAGGAGTTGTAGTTTCAGCAGATAACACTTTTAATTTTCAAATGAAGAGCAAGAAAAAACAAGAAGAGCCTAAAAAACATGTGCTGACTTGTTTGTCATCATGATATCGGAAAAGTCAGCAGGGCTCCTCCTGGCAATGCTAGTTTCGCAATGCTTTTAAATCATAACCGATAACAGCACATTATTGCTTTCAAGTCCCCTAAATGTTTTACTATCGGGAACCAAATTATTCTTACCAACAAATACGCCGGAAACAAATAATAGGTAACTAGCAAAAGTTGCTAACCCCTCATCGCCGAAGATGATTATGGTCTATAAGCCCATTGTTGCTTGCAAGTATCCTACATGTGTCACGATTGGGATCGGCCTATTTTTGCTTCAGTGTGTACCCTACTACTGGAGTTGTCACCCCCTCGACACTTTCAAAATGGTTTATCTCGTGAAGGAATGTTATCTGCTGAAACCGCGCATCCTTGTGATATCTGTTTTGAAATTTCCGACAGTGTGGTTAAAAAAAACTTCGTAATTTCTTATTTTGCTAGCTTGAGTAGCTTATCCTATAGGTCAGGGAAAGCCCGGATTTATCAGTCAATTCGCAAAATGCCAAAAGGCGAATTCATGGAATTTCTTCTTCGTCTTCTTTTGTGTGGCTTTTCAGTTGAAGTGTAGCTAATCATCCTGCAGCAGTATTAAAGATCGATAAATTTTCGATAGCCTGGAAAAGTCGGCGAATTTGAAATGAAAACTCTGTAGAAACCCTAGCATGGCTTCTGACACCAGAGTGTGTGTTCGTTGACAGCATTCGTGTCTTGAGTCGGTTGTCTTGCATGTTCATGTTTCACGCGGATGGTCTCATGTCATCGAGGCCTTGTTGCCACCTCAGTGCTCTTAGCTTCTTCTAACCAAGTGGCGAAAGGTTACCCTGAAATAGGTAACTTTCAGTGCTGGAGTTTCTCAAGACCATCTTGTTTTGGGAACAAGTGTGGGGGAGGGGTAACTTTTCATGTTACTCATCAGTTGAGTTGCGTCCTCATTTTCTTTGTCAGATTAAGTTAGCATATTCGACCTGTTTAACATGTACCTACACATTTATACGTATTGAGATTTTGATAACCATGTTGCGAGACTTTACGCTGAAATACGTAACTTTCAGTGCGGGAATTTGCTAACCTCTTATTGTTTGGGAACATATGTGGGGGAAGGGTAACTTTTCTACTACTCATTAGTCTAGTTCTATTCCTCCTTTTGATCGTCGGAGTATCCTTCGAAAAATCAATAGTTAGCACATAATTTGTTGAATTTAACTTGCACGTCCAAGTTTGTGCGTATTCAGGCACAGCTCTGAATTTTAGACCCCCTTCCTCTTGTTTTTAGTGGAGTGTTCTTTGGAACAATCCACTATGGCGGGCGCTGTAGCAGCTTTCGGTTTTCACCGTATTTTGTGGAGCTCATAACTCGTGAATCAGTACAAGTATCAAGTTCAAACTGGGTACACTGCTGGTAAAGCTCGTTACCCGTGACAAGGAATCAACAGATATCAAGTTGAAACTTGGTAGGTTTGTGAGCATTGGGGTCTCTTTTTGCTTTTTGCGGGCCTCAAACCACATCCACTTGGTTGAGGGGCGATTGGGCCAAGATTCCCTTGGTTCTAACGCTGTTTGCTTATAAGATATGATGAACATTTTACTTTAAAACTCCACGTCTGAGCGCTTGCGTACTGTCCATCTTCAGAAAAGTCAGTGGGAACGATAAATTAGGAACGGTAGATTGTTGTTGTTCTACTGTTTGGAGCACTTCGGACTGCCATGAAAGTAATGCAAAACTTTTGCAATTCTTTTGGGGCGCTTAACGTGGCGGGAAATGGATTCGAAAACAGGTGAGCGGGCGCAGTTAAAACTTGCAATCCTAATGGTTTAGGCAGAAGTGAAAGCATCTCGACCGTACGGGAGTCTTTATCAGAGGATTGGTAGTCCCTGTGTTGACGGTCATCTACGAACCAGTTGGAATGGTGGTGGTGGCTGCCGCCACAGAAAAGGGAACAGAAGCGGTACGTCTGCATCCGTATTGTCTAACTCGTTTTTCTGCGGTTTTGGTCACTCCGGGCTCGTTGCAAACTCTTAAAGCACAGCTCTTACTAGAAATGATCTTTTCCCTATAAAATGGATCAGAAAAAACGTTTTCCAAAATATCATTACTTTCCACCAGAAACTAGCGATTCTCTTGTTAGCACTTGCCGATTGTATCAAGCCCCCCTGCTCTCCGACACGGCGGCTGGGCGCAAAAGATTTGAAAACTGAACGTGCGTTGGTTAAAAAGTGGAAAAACTAAGCAAACAAAAGAAGTAATAAACAGAAGATAATCACATCCTTATGTGTGAAAGAGTTGTCTTCGGACAGTGAAGATTTCGACAAGTTCGTTGGGTGACGGAAAAACTCGGCAAGGCCGAAAAAGCGCTAAAAATCCGTAGTTTCGAAACGAAACAATAGAGAAAGGGAGGGATTTCAGAAGCCTATCATTCCATATGGGGGCTAGGTATATTATAAAAGGCAGAATAAGCAAGAGGGGTCCTTAAACTGGGAAACGACTGAAAAATGGCCGGACACGGGCGAAAACGGTTGTACGCAAAACATTCGATTCATGATTTTATGTTTTTTCCATTATCTCCTGTTACTCGACGTGTACATTGCTCAGTGATCCGTACGTTTGCCCTCGCGAGCTTGCGGTGGAAGTCCTAGTATGTTGCATTGATTACGCTGAATGAGGTTTCCGATTAAGGGTTTCAATCCTAAGAGTGTTCCAGAGTTCGCACTCGCATGTGGATTGTCAGCTTTTGCAGCAGCGGATAAAGGGTGGTTACTGCGAGGCACTAGATTGAGGGAAGATTAAAAAAAGAACGAAGCATCATTTTTGTGGTGACTTCATGTCAGTCTTCAGGATGCCATTATCGATCTGTCTGGATTGGTTGGAACGGTCTGAGCCCAGCCCAGGCAGGTCTTAAACTGATACAAGAGTTTACAATTGTATCCATCATTCCATCGGTTAGGCGGTTGTCTTCTAGCTTCGATTTTGGTGGAGCCTACCGTTTAGTTCGGGGCGGGTTTTAGTTTTTTAAGTGTGTAAGACATGCCCAAGTTCACCTAGCTTCAAATGGACCTTGAAAATCTGGGAAAGGGGACAGGAAGGCGAAAGCACACGGATGGCTTGCCCCCAACCGCCCATTGCATTTTGTGACAAGATCGGAGATCAGCACCGCTAGTTGTACCCATATAGGTTGATGCTGGGACTTTTACCTGCTTTACCAAAAAAATTCTAAAAAATCATGAGATTTTGTTCTCTTGCGGTTTACATTTACGCTGCTTTTGTGACTGAGAATCGAAGATCAGCACCGCTGGTTATGCCCATATAGGTTGATGCTGGTGCTTTTACCTGCTTTACCCAAAAAAAACTAAAATCATGGGATTTTGTTCTCTTGTCATTTGCACTGCAAAGATTTTTTTTTTTTTTTTTAACCTGGTAGTTGCTGGCATTCCCTTGTAGTTTATATTAATCCTCTCATCACAGTTTACTTTTCGCCGGTGAGGCTTTAGAAACATCTGCCGGTAGTTACTTCACCAAGTCTTGCAGCTGGGACTTCCGCTTCCGCTACTAAATCATCTTGCTAAGGCTCGCTCTATTTGAGCACTCTTCCGTCAGTCGCAGGATCGTTACATTCTGATTCATGTCGTCATCCCTCCCCCCCCCCCCATTGAAAACCCACCGACCCGGGTATAAAAGCCACGATTTCCGTTCATAGAGTAGTTACAAGTCCTAATAGTAGACCTTTTATTTCAAGATATAGCAGAGGTATGCTTTTTTGAACACTTTAAGCTGCGTTCGTTCCTTTTTCTGCCGCGAGTGCAGTCGAATAGAAACAGTAAATTAATTTAATATTAGCGTTTCAGCTTTGTTTTGAGTTGTCAAATAAAGAATGAAATCAAACTCTACGAATCTGCTTTCCTGTTTCATTTTTAATCTTCTTTTTCTTTGTTGGAAAAATTTGAACAGTCGACGAGATATGTCTGAAAGCAACTGAGTTAAAAAGAACAAAGAATTAAAAAATATATAACAATGTACGTCTTTAATTTGACCTAGTTTGAACTGAAATTGTTTTTGTTGTGCATGGAATGGCTAAGTGTGATTTCATCCTATTCTTAGGCGCGGTTCAGATCGATGTTCGAAGTAACATACCTCTACTGTGCGGTCACACCAAAAGATAAAAGATGGTACTTTTGGGCGCGTGACCCCTGCCCCCCCCCCCCCCCCCCCCTCCCCCCTTTACTGTCCGCCATTATCGGACACCGCAAGATTAACGGATAAAATTTCCTTCTGGGTCAGGGACCTGAGAAATAGTTTTCGAACCAAATTTCTCCACTTGGCTCTCATGTTTCTCCCTTCCCCATGCAGACGACGCTTTCCAGTGCTGCCGAGGTATTGATCTCTCTCCAGTCGTTCCTCGAGCGAGGCGATGGAAAATCGATGCCGGGTCCGTTTTGCCCCGTGTGCGACGTTGAAATGAACTTGGTTTTATCGTAACTTAACGACTGGCGTCTGCGGCCTGTTTATGACGTAATGAACTTGTCTTAAGTTTTACAAGCTTTACTAGACAGAAGAGAGACAATTGTCGATTACAATCTGAAGGGAAATAGTGTTGGAGGGTTTTGGGTCCCTGTGCATGAGGTTGATTCAGCCGGCCTTTGAGCCGTAGATTTGTTGTACGCCGGATTTCTGCGTTCTTGCAGGAGAGGGCTGAATATGTCTGAAGCCAAAATCTGTTTGAAAGTGCCTATTTTGCTACTGTGTTTCCCTCCTAGCTCTAGATCCCTTCACACTGACACTTTACGTTCATTCAGATTTTTTAGATTTAGATTATATATGAGGTTTATTGGAAAAAATACTAAGAACTACAACACCCTCCATAAGTTTACACTTGTTAAGAGGTAACCCCTTTAACAGATTAACCTACAAAACACTATAGTAAAAAAAGAAAGAAGAAAAAGAGGAAGAGAAAAGAAAAAAGAAACAAAATTATGCATACTCGGTTCCTGGTGAAACACCAAAATATATATAGATATATATACACTCCAGAATCCCGTCTCCCAAAACAAACTAAACCAAATAAATAAATAAAATATGAATGAAGAAATAAACATAACGGAAGATTCTTTTATTTTCAAAAACATCCCGAAGGCGGCAACATGCATAAATTTTGCTTTCTTGTCAAGACAAAATGTCAGAATTAAAATATAACAGTAGTTCAAATACAACAACTGCACGCTTCCGCGATGCTTGCGCTACGTCGACTCTTTCATACCCCCTAATGACTGGTGTAAGCGTATAATTGAGAAATCTCTTTTTCTTCTCAGCTGTTCGTCGCTTCGTGTTTATTTGTTTCTCAGAAAATCCTAGTTTCCATTTGACAAACTGACAGATGTTCTAGTCAAGCAAATTATCTTCTTAATTTTGTCTTTATCTTCATACGTTTCTTTGCGTTATAAGTTGAAAAAATTTCAAACTCCGGGTTTACGCAAGATATTTACGTTAAGAAGAACCAAGTAAGCTTTTAACACGTAATGGCCTCAAGTTTTTCTGTATTAAGGAAGTACGTAAGACCTTTTTTTAGTCAATAGTCTCTTTTGTTTGTTATCTGTCTTTCCCTTCTTACGTTTCTTTGCGTTATAAGTTGAACAAATTTCAGACTCTGGATTTACGCAGGTATTTACTTTAAGAAGAACCACGTAAGCTTTTTATGCGTAAAGGCCTCAGGGTTTTCTGTATTTAGGAAGTACGTAAGACCTTTTTCAATAGTCTCTTTTGCTTGTTGGGACATTACCTAGTCTGTGAAAGACCGATTTCTTCATTGAATGGGAATAGGAAATTACGAAGATCATCCTTCCGCCTCCCACTGCATACGTCCTACCAACTCGATATCTTCTTGGCCCAGGAACAGTGACGTTGGCACCTGGATTAGGTTTGTATTTGGCTGGAAATCCGTTGTTAGGGAGCTTCGACGTCTTGGTGGAGCCTGGACGGAGGGAGGATATAGGGTGGTTGTAGAGGGAGGAATTATCGCTGGAGACTGTCCGGCAAGGAGTTGAAATAATGTTAGGTCTATTGATAATCCCAGCTCTAGCTGTGGGTTCTACAGATTAGTTTTGGTCCATCCATGATTTTGTATTTTGATTCGCAAGGGAGTCCAACTCGCAAGCCGCCGCGAAAAACGAGGAAGGGCAGGGTCCCTCTTCTGATGGTTTTCTTCTTCCCTGTTGTCTTTGGTCCTGTTGCCGTGACAACCAAAAGTCTGAATTGCAAGCTGACCTTGATGCTCTCTCCCAACAGGTTATCTCTGTAGCTTTTGGAGTTCAATGCCGCGAAGTGCGAAGTATTCCACCTTGGACCTAAGAACCCACAACATACAACATACACCATTGGATGGATCCAAGAACCACACTGATCTAGAAAGGGTGGAAGAAGAAAAAGACATGGGAGTCACAGTTGGAAAACGGTTTAATTTTCATCCCAAAGGTCGCTAAGGAAAGAGCACTCGGGCTTGTCAAAAGGAACATCAGCTCTAGGAAGCCTGGAATCATTAAGAAGCTCTATTGCCCTTGTGAGACCCCATCTTGAGTAGGCTACGGCATGATTTTTGCATCACCTCACCACAAAATGGATGCCGAAGCCTTAGAGGAAGTACAGAGAAGAGCCACGTCCCCGCAATTAAAAAACTTGCAAAACCATGAACGGTTGAGGCTACTGAAGCTTCCCAGTCTCTCGTGTCGACGTAGACGGGGCGACGTCCTGGTGGTACAAAAGTTGTTAGATTCTAACATTATCCGTGAATTATTTGAGCGCTCCCAATCAAAGTCGAAGAGAGGCCATTCCAGAAGCTCCAACTGCCCAGTTGTAAGCGACGTGAGCGGCAGAGTTTTTTCTCTGTACGGAGCGTACCACTTTGGAACAGCCTTTCGGAAAAAACGGTCAACGCTGCTACCCTGGATGGCATCAAAAAAGGTGTGGACGAAGACTGGAAAAATGCTTAATGTCGGCTACACTGGAGTACTAGTTAGCCGATGTAACAACAACAATCTACCAATCAAGCTGCCAACCAGCGAGAGACTCTATAGGAGGATCAATCAATCAATTTACTCTTGCCAATATCATCATAAGATAGTTTGGACGCGTCACAAAGAAGACAATGGTACTAATCTCACAACACGCACTCTTAAGATTAATCACCCCCCTTATCTCGGTGGAAGTGCGATTTAAGGGAATTAAGAGAGGGGCCTGTTCTGAGCGAGGAGCTCTGTTTGTTGGTATTTTTCGCTAGTTTTAAACCTCAGTAGGCTTCTTTCGCTCGTTTTGGACCGCGGGAGTGCCGATATCGTTGCGCAACTAGTGAAGCATGTGCAGTCAGCGCCAATAGACAAGAGGTGCCAATAAAAAGTGAAACCTGGTTGTGGTTTAAAAAGATCGTGATGGAGTATGTTGTCTATTATTCCGTCGCATCTCAATTCTCGTCCGAAAATTGCGGGCCCTTGATGTGAATGAAAATCAGTTCGAAAGAGTCAAGTAGGATCGGACAGCCTTTCGTACGGTCTCCTTATCTTGGTTCGGAGAAGTTGCGATCTCTGGTTTGGAACTCGTGATGCAGTGCGGATAGCTCGGACGTCTCGTCCAGCCGCTTTTAATTCAGACGACAAAAACAGCTGAGGATTTTGCGGAGAAACGTTCCTCCTTCCTGGAACTTTTAAATGGATTGGTAAGCGCGAAGGCAGGACTGTCACTTTTGAGGAATGTTAAGGGTATTATGAGAGGCGCGTCTGAAAATTGCTGCTGCGGCACGAGAAATATTTCTGTTAGTTAATTGCTTGGGGAAGCCAAGTTTGCGAGTAAATTGTTTCTGGTGTACCAGAGATTGAGTGGATTGCCACTCCAGATGTCATAGCTCACCTTTTGAAGATGAACGAGACGGTGCTGTTTTTGCGCCGAATCTACCGTTGGCCTTGGTATGCTACAAACACAGTTTTGTGTGCGTTTCCGGCGTTCGCTACCGTTTACAAATCGGCCCATCCCCTGTAAGCTTCTCAGTACCAAGAATTTAATTATCAAATTAATCATCAAATTAATTATTTAGTTTTCAAAATATTGTCATCTCGAGAGTAAATATGTTACCTGGCTATGCTACCGTGCCGACGTCCCGGTAATTAAGCGACTTGGCGTTCGTGGTTCGTTAGGGGAGCTCTCGGAATTATTCGTCTACTCTACCGGCAAAGGTGGCTGGGATCCGGGGAAGATACGCTGCACCGCTTTTTAGTCGCTATAGGCCTGGATTTGCATGTTGTGGATACTGCTGTTCTACATTTATGGGGAAGCGTAGTTCCAGGGTACTCAAACCGCCTTGACCTTGGGGTGAGTTCATTGATGACAAAATCATGTTTTAATTTAATTTCAAAATAAATGCGGCACAACATTTCATGCGCGAGCAAATTAATTGGCACTTGTCATTAACCTACAACTAAAACATATATACAATTGTCATAAAATAAATACAGTAATTCAAGTAAGGTTGTGATGATACAAGGTAAACTGAGGCACAAAACCATTACGGTACCTTTCAGTTTTACAAGCGACAGGTGGGAGTTTTGGTACTTTCATAGCTGCTTCTCTTGGAGGTCTGTTTCTTTCCGGTTTAAAGGGTGGAGGGTGGAGGATGTGCAAATAAGTAAGCAAAAGAGGGAACAAGTGAAGTACTAGAACTAATGAAGAGAAACTTGCGATGGATCGCATGCATAATAGAAGAGTGGGGCAGGTTATTCTTCAAAAACTCTTGATTTATTCAGAGGAAAATGGAGATTGATATAAAACTTGCTTTCTTGGTATTCTCATTGCGATTGTAATGTTAACGATGAAGTTGGTCAAATTTCCTTTCTGGCCAAAATAACAAGTATTTGTGGATAAAGCTGTTTTGTCTGACTAACCACTGTTATATCTGTGAGAGCCACAAGGAAAACCTACAGTGACATTTCCGGTTCACGAGTGGTGGGGGCTCCATTTGTAAGAATACGCTAAACCATACTAATCCTTAGGGGCGCTAGCGAAATGGTGTGTTTTGGTGTACACCAAGTGGGATAATTCTCGTGTCCTTGATTTGAGCCAGTTGCGAAGTTTCGGAATCTAGCGTCTTCGTCTGTGTCCCTGACCGATAGAGGGATTACTACTAATAATATTAATAACTTTTATTTCAGCCAGAGGCCATATGCACACACAAACTAAAACACAACAAAAGTTAACAAGCACTAGAACGAGCTAAGGACACACGTTCCTGAGGAGTGCTCTCCTCACAGGAAGGCAGCTGAAAAGGGGATCAGCGGCATTCCTGACAAGAAAATTCTCAGACTAGAAAATTCTCTGGTGAAAGGACGCTTTAGATCGCCTCACTATCTCATTCAGTGTACATCACCTTCGGGAGACAAGTTAATGGTGGTTGCCTTTTCTCTAGGCCTTCGATGACGCAATCGCCGAGTTAGACACTTTAAACGAAGACAGCTACAAAGACTCAACGCTGATCATGCAGTTGCTGCGAGATAACTTGACGTTATGGACCTCCGACACCCAGGTAAGACCCTTCCCAAGTTTCTTCCTTTAAGGTGATTCCCTCGTCAAGAGGCGATCATCAGTAATGGTGTCGGAGACGGAGTCTGGGTTTGAGAAGGAGGAATCTTGCTCTGAGTGATTCATCTAGTTGAGTAAAGGCTCTTCCTGGGGAGGCATTTTTTTTATGAAATTGTGGCCGAACTCCCCAATTTTGAATAAAGCTAGGTACTCGATAATTGTTTTATTTTCTTTATATTACGCCCGAATTTCTTACTTTCAGTTTCATAATTTAGTCGGAAGCAAAAATTCTGCCGTTTTCGGTAGATTTTTTTGTGTGAATTCCTTTTTATCATGAATTATGCTCAGATCGGTGTTGAATCGAAAAAAGTGAGCCGAATTTGTTCTTGACGATTTAAGCATCACAGCGAGCACGTAGCTTAACGTCACGAATTTTGTAATTTTGTCTAGCCGACTTTGTCGTAAATTGGCCCACTAAAATCATAGATTTCCAGAACAAGTCAGGGCATAATTTCGTATTTTTGTGTTGTTGTTTTTTCAGTTTGCGGTCGTAAAATTTTCGCGTGAATAGGATGGTTTCATTGTAGCGACGCACGACACATGCCGTCATCTTTCCAAGCGGACGGGTTTCCGCTGCGGTTTTGTTTTTTTCCATTCACGGCTACAATTATGGCAAGCCACACCTGCCATTTAAAATTTACCGAACGCTAACGGCAGAGTTTTTGCTTTGCCTCGTTGCCAGCCGAAATGAAGAGACCTTGTATTAACCCCGGAGCTAGGTGGAGGTACCTCAGGAAATTTGTATTACAATACTCTTGATGACTAACTCTCCTTGCCGATGCAAAATCACCGTGTACCTAGTGGAAGAGCCGGAAGCGGCATCACAGCTGTCCCGAAGGAGCGCCATGATTGGTTGACATATGATTTGAGTTGTTGAGTTTGAGTCGTTAGTGAGACGTTTTCTCGTTCTTCTTGAGGATCACTGGCGTGTTTTGGACTTAGTCATATAGAGTATTGGAATTTGGGGTTGTATTAATGCGATCTTGAAAATAAAGTTAAATTACTTAGCTCAATAGGTGCCCCGGTAAGAATTTTCAAAGGGAATAAGCCAGATATAGCATCTTTATTTGTAGACCTTTAGCAGATTGAATTTTGTTTTGATAAAAATAATAGAAAGAAACACGGGCGTATGTTCGAGCAGTGTTACGAATTGTGTATATTAAAAAAAAAAAAAATGACACTTACGTGTGCTGGTTTGAGATTTGCCCTAGCACAGAAGGTGCCGGTGCCGCATTTTCAGAGGGAATAAGCCTGATATAGCATCTATATTTGTAGACTTTTATTTTAAAGATTGTTAATGGGCAAATGAGATTTAAGCAAAGATTTAGACAGTATTAACGGGAATATGTTCGAGAGTGTTCCCAGTTGTGTATAGTTAACAAAAAGAAGAAGGGAGACAGGTTGCACGGTAATTTGAGATAAAAATTATCTGGTTGGCGCATTTTCCAGAAGCCGAGCGGATATCAGTTCTTATTATTTTGCACATTTGAAATAATCAAGTGATAAGAAACAAAGCGCAATAGTTCGCGAGTCAGTCACATCGGTCTTTTATTGATTACATCATATCATCAGTGAAGGTCGGCTCATTTGCTTCCTCGAGTACGGCCTAGCTCTGTGCCTTAAACCTTCCGTCGGAGACGACGGTGGATCATATTACCTGGCCCAGAGACGTGTATTCGTAATGTCGGAACTGATTACATCATCGCAACAGGAATGCGCTTGAACACACACGAGTCCACTGACGCGGCTGTGGACAGTGACTCCGTGTTTTTTTTTCTGACAGAAGCAGAAAATTGATATTCTGGATTAATGATGTCCTTTTTCGTATCCGACCTTATGAGGCCCGACCAATATGGACATTATTTGAAAAATATGCTGAACAGGAATATCCGATGATGTTAGAGACCATCCCCATCCCCCCCCCGGGAAATCTGAGTTGTAATATAAATCAGTGTGAAGACCGTATTGCCCTGTGAGCGGGGTTGGTAGGTGTTAGTTTAGGTCTGGCTTTGATCAGTTATGACAAAGCGATAGGGTCGTTTAGGATCGTAGGAAGCCTTTTTCTAGGGAAGGTCAACCCCTCGTCTTCTCTTTCACCTAAAACCCCATCCTCTCGCCTGTTGACTGAGGCCTAGATGGAGCTTTCAGCTGTACGTAGCGGGGCAGATTTATATATCTGAAAGAGTTTCCTTTCTGGTTGCCTTTATCTATATCTCCTCCCTCACCCTGTTTTTTTCTCGTTTCTCGTCAGGCTCCCTGTGTACTACTTTCTCCTTCACTAATGCTATGCTACGGTTCTTTTGACAGTGACAATTGTATTCTGCATTTAATCGAAAACAGTAGGGTGGCTTTTTGGTTCCTTGGCTACGAGAAAACTCTGGCAATTGGATTCCTATCAGTATGGAAAGCACTTGGGCCATATCAGCCCCCGCTCCCGTCACAATAGTTTTCCCCGATCAGGCATCTCGGTATTGATTCTCTTAGGATGGGAAGAGAAAGTTCAGGAAATGTCAGAACTTCCTCGCGAAAGGCGCAGAAGTTTTAACGAAGTGGAAGGGGCGACTCGTAGCAATTCGTAATGGAAAATGTGTAGGGGTAAGGTGTGTAGACAAGGAAAAACCGCAGTCTCCATCCAAGATGAAAAGAGGAAATGGAATTTCCTAGACGGAAAGTCGGAAAAACATCATTTCCGGGTATTTTTGAAGCGCATGTCCAGTATTACCGAAGATTATATATACGATATGTTTATTTGTTTATTGGAATGAAATGGGTGTGGCATAGTTGGGAAGGTTTCAGGGCAAAGATCGACCTACTGAATTCAAAGCACTTTGAATTTAAAATAAACTAGACTACTAAAAAGGATTAATATTCTACACTGTCAGAAGTTTCACAAAAGACAACACAGGGATGCACGGTTTCAACAGTCAGCACTTGGGATGTTATCTGTTGTCGCGACAAACGTTATGCATGAAATGTTATGAGTAACAAACATGCTAGGAAGAGCCGAAAAACCGCCAAAAAATCACCTGCTGACTTTTATGTTTGTCGTCATGGTATCGGAAAATTAATTCAGCAGATGCTTTTTGGCGTTTTTTCGGCTCTTCCTGGCAATGCTTGTTGTGCATAATATTTCATGCATTATGTTTGTTGCGACAGCAGATTACATCCCTAGTGTTGTCTGTTGCGTGTTTTCTGTTGAAATCGCGCATCCTTGTGTTGTCTGTTATGAAACTTCTGACAGTGTACACAGTTAATATTCTATATGATTTGAGTCGGAAACACGCCAGTGCACCTCGGGAAGAACAAGAAACATTACCCAAACAAGCCTGTGAAATACTGTGCAAACCAATCAACAACGTTTGTTGCCGTGATGTTTCTGGCTCTTCGCTGAACAGACGGCGATTTTTGGTTGGCACTAAGGGTTAGTCATCAAGAGTATTACAGGGACCTTGTATCTCTGTCTGGGCCTGAGGATTTCGTGTCTCGTCTACTCAGGGCCTTGCTTTGAATCTGTACGACCACTTCGTTATTACATTACGTATCACAGAAGATGTTCAAAAGCGCTAATATTCTTTTCTTTTCTAGGGCGATGGTGATGAACCTGCCGAAGGTGAAAACAATTGAAAGTGTCCCTAAACCATCCAGTGTTGAACATAATTTTACAATCTGTTTTTTATCAGTCGAAATCAACCCACACACAAAAATAAGCGAGGAAAGGATCAGCCACCGGATTCCCATTTTTGAATTCCGGATGAGCGCCCGTCACTGTTTTCTCGCTACGAAGCAAACCGTCCAACCAAAGATCCGAGCTTCGTAGATGAAAGACTCCGTACGTTGACGAGCTGAACATTGTTTGTGATGGACCGCTTTCGATCAGTTTTCCTGTGTTTTGAGTTGGGGCGGGTCTCTCTAGATTTCAGAAATGGACGTAACTATTAGTTACTAAGCATCGGTAATCACTGTTTATTGCAGAGAACGTTTCAGTTGCAGTTGAAATAATTACGCTTCTTTTCAGTATGTTAAACGATAAAAGTATTTTGCAGTTTTGGCTGTTCTTTGTTTCGGAACTCAAGAAATTAAAATGGTGTTTTCGTTTCTGATGTCGTCTTGTGTGCCAGGGTTCGGTTGTCATGCGTGCACGTTAGATTCCGTTGAAATTTCAGATGCGGATTCCAGACGTGGAGAAAGATTCCAGTATTTCTGCTCCTAGGGCGGGGTTCAAACAATAGTACATGAATGTTACCAGAGGCGTTACTAGCCAAAATGTTTTGGGGGGGGGCCAAGGAATTAACCGACTGGCTGGTAATTTTTACCGACCGTTTTTGCAGAAAAACGACTGTTTTCAAGAAAAAAAATGACAGTTTCGAAAAAATCGACTGATTTTCAGAAAAATTGACAGTTTTAATGAAAAAAATCAACTGTTTTGGCGAAAAATCACGGCTCTTCTCGCCGACTCGGTTATTTTTTACCGACTGGCCGAGAACATTGGGGGGGCGCCCCCCCCCCCCCCCCTCCCCCCGGTCGTGACGCCCATGAATGTTACGTTGGTTTGGGTTAACATCTACACTGTAAAAAAAAATCTTATAGTATTTGCTACTGGGATTAATCTTGTCTCTAAAAAGATAATCTTATCTCTAATTCGGATTGATCTTATTTAAGTAGAGATAAGATTAATCCCAGTAGCAAATACTGCAGTTAACTTTAATCCTTATTCGGAGGAACTTTTTACAGTGTAGGCTAGTTAGAATTTTGAACTGCGAACACACGATCAGGGTCGAGTGCTCCCGGGCTGGAATTCCTGACCGGGTCTTCCGCACCATCATCACTTCCATATGGAAAAGTGAAGATTTATTTAACTCGCGGGGAAAGTGAAGAAAATCCGGCCAGGAAATCCTTGTTGTGTGTTTGTACTGATAGCCACCAGACATGAAACTCCGGATTCCGGATTCCGAACCGGTAGTGTTGTAAATTATAAAGTCGCTCTTGAACCGGAAAGTTGTGGGAAGATGAGACCCCTGAAACACATATAGACCGCAGTGTCTACAAGGACACTAAATTTGAACTTGATGTCCCTTGTTAAGTCACCAATTTAACTCATTGGTCAAGCTGGGCCCAGTTTCCCAGGAACGGGGGGTTGTAATTTGAATAATTGCTCGTTAACACACAATGTCATCGTCCTTGCTCCAACCGTGGTCAAGTTCTGTCGCTAAATAATCTGGGCCCTGGAGCGTTTGGGTGTGGGGGGTCTGGGAGCAGACAGAGACGCCTAGATCCCCAATGATAACCCGTATTCCAAATTTGACCTTGATACCAGTCATGGTTGCAAGGGTACCAAGTGGGCCCGTCCTAGTGGGGGGGGGGGCACAAAACGCAAATCGACACCGGGATATCCACAAGTATACTAGATTTGAATTCGAAACCTATCATGGTTCACTTACCTCATAGAGCAATCTGGACACAGTTGCCCATGAACTGGTACGGTGAGGGTGTTGCAACTTCGAAAAGCTCTTCGAGAGCATTAAGTCGGTCGGAGCATCCATAAGGGGGTGAGAAAATATGCTGAATCCAAATATGAGCTTTATTTTCTCATCGGACAAGAGCTTTTACCCGAGCCCGGCCAAAACCGGAAAGTTCGAAGAAGCAAATAAAATTCCGATGTCGGTAGAAACTGGTTGGAAAAGGTAGGTGTACCCCACAAAAACACAGTGAATATTGATTATTTTAGCTTTGGACGGATAGTCCTCTCTGGATCTGGTCAAAACATGATGTTTTCGAATGAGCCTGATCGTTTGATACGCTTTTAGCTGGAAAGTATGACTTAGTGGCTGTTGATCAGTCTACTGTTAGAAAGGTATCAAGTTTGTGCAGATTCGGCAAAGGCTGGACACCTGCAAGACCTAACTATCTGTATTATCCACAACTATCCAGGGTTGCCAAAGTGACATTTTTGGTGTCATTTATGACACTTTCTGAAGTCCGTGAAACTTTCCATACTTTCAGGCCAAATTGTGGCACTTTTTGTTAAAATGACATTTTTATGAAACTTTTTTATGAGACCTAAGGCGTATTCTCGCCGTTCCCCGAGGACTCCACTTGAGGAGTCCCCGCGTTTTTGTTTTTCCCGGGGACTCACTCCCCGTATTCTCGCGAGTCCCCACGGACGGGGAATGCTCAGATTATCATCACCGTCATCAAAAAGGACTCCCTTTCAAATTCGGTGGGGAATCAATTTTTGCTATGTAAAATTAATTAAAAAGAATCAGAATAAAGAAAACCAAGAATGAAGTGGATCTAGACTAATTTTTTCAGCTGCATATTCATTTTTCGAACAAAATCCATTTTAGAAGCATTCCCCGTATTCTCGCTGTTTCTGTACGCGGAGTCCGCGTGGAGTGACTCCATCTATTCTCGCCGTTCCCTTCGATTCCCCGAGGAGTCCTCGGGGAACGGCGAGAATACGCCTCTAAACATGACTGAAGTGAATATTGTGATAGTTTGATCTCTCATCTGAACTAAAGACTGTGTTTGTTTTTATGTTGGATTATAGCCGGGATTCTGTTCTGGGATCCCTTCGCCTGTTATGGGCGACAACGGCGTTTTCGCTGTAAACACCGATTTCTTAGTTTTTTTTGGGAGGGGTGTCGATCAGTCGGACCAGTGTTCAAAACCGACACTTAATATCCAATTTTAAACGGAAATTGGATAAATACTGAACCAAATTTTGAAAACTGTCACTGAAAAACACATCTTTGGATCTCGAGAGGTTGAAGGGGGTTGCGCTCCCGTCCCCCTTGTGTATTTCTTTGGTAGAAAACATCCGAAAAGTGACACTTTCTGAATTTGGAAATGACACCGAATGGCACTTTTTGGCTGAGAAAGTGACACTCAGCCAAAAACATTTGGCAACCCTGCAACTATCCCCCTTGGGATCCCATCGAAACCTTAGATCAGGTTTGAACAGTGCCATTTTTCATCCACTTGCGAATAGAGTCGACTACCAGTCAGTCAACGTAGCTAACCAAGGGATTCTAAGAGCTGCTGAATGAGTGTTTACGTTGTTAATTTTACCATTTAGCCCTTTTGTTTCTCTACTAAAAGATACTGAAACTCCAAGAGCTGCTAACTCCTCTTCAAGGTGGTTTAACTCCACCTACTATGTAGTAAAAATAATAAACGGCATTTTCGCAGTGCATAAATCAGAGACATCATATTAGATGAAACACCTTATGTAGTTGTAATCTCATGAGGAGGTGTCGACTAAATTGTATCGGAATTACATACAGTCGTGACGCATCTAGAGACGTCGTGTGATTGAGGACCCAACATAGGATATGATTGTCCCTAGGCCATTTAATAAATGTAAACGCGCTCTGGCTCTATATATACATATTAAAGTATATATTAACCGAAATGTATAAACTACCATTTTTCGTTTTCTGAGGTAAAATAGATCAAATGGGTGTGGCGTCACGCTTGTATGGAATTCTGATACAACTTAGTTTAGACCTTAATTACCGGAACGCGTCACGGATGGGGGCGTCCCCCCCCCCCCAATGTTGCCGCGATTTTACAGATGTAAAAAAAAGCAGCTTCAACAATTTGGCTAGTAGCGCGTAACTCGCGCGACGGTATCATTACGCTTAAAGTCAAGATTCACCTTCTCGATTTTTCTTCCGGACACCAGACATCCGTTTTCGTCGAGACGGATTTGGAATCGAAGCTAGAGGCGTATTCTCGCCCTTCCCCGAGGATTCCACTTGAGGAGTCTCCGCGTTTTCGTTTGTCCCGGAGACTCACTCCCCGTATTCACGTTCCCAGGGACGGAGAATGCTCCGATTATCAACAGCATCATCAAAAAGGACTCCCTTTCAGATTCGGAGGGGAATCAATTTTTGCTGGTGTTGGTGCAGTGTAAAATTACTTAAAAAAAATCAGAATAAACAAAACCAAAAATATAGTGGATCCAGACTAGTTTCGTCAACTGCATATTTTTTTTCGAACAAAATCCATTTTGGAAGCATTCCCCGTGTTCTCGCTGTTTCTGTACGCGGAGTCCTCTTCGAACGGCGAGAATACGCCTTTGGGTCAAGGGAAAGGTCGAGTTCGTAGGTGGGCCCCGTAGCTGCATACTTAGGGGAGGGGTTTGACATTAAGGGACGAAAAATTTTAAAAGCCAATGAGATAGTCGATTAAGGGGTAAGAAGACATGCTGAAGACGAATATGAAACCCATCTTCTCACCGGACAAGTAGTTCGTCCGGAATCAGGACAAAACCGAAAAGTTTGTCAAAAGTAAAAGTTCATTCATGCTGAATCCGAATATGAAAATTATTTTCTCGCCGGACAAGTAAATCGCCCGGAATCCGGCCAAAACCAGAAAATTTGCTAAAAGTAAATTTCATTAGGTGTTCGATTTACGGATAAGAAAGACATGCTGAATTTTTGACAATCATTTTCTACCTGGACACATAGTTCGCCAAGAATCCGGCTGAAATCGGAAATTTTTTTAAAAGTTGAAATCTTATCTGAAGTTGGTTAGAGGTTCGACATAGGGGTAAGCAAGTACGCTGAATCCGTGTTTGAACTTTAATTTTTGCAAGACAAGTAGTTCGCCCGGAATCCGGTCGAAACCCAAAATTTGGCAGAAGTAAGACAGGAACTTTCGTCAAAGTAGATATGACGCAGGGTACATACACATATACACACATGCTGAATCCATATTTGACCTTTGCCTTAATCTGTTTCTAAATTTTATTAGTAAAATGCCTCAAGGAGTCTGGCGAAGACTGGATCTCTGCAAGATCCAATTGCCGGGATCAAATATTAAATTTTTGGGATCCCATCGAAACCTTTGGTCTTGTTGTTTTAGTTACGCACAGTGTGTGGAATGGATAAATGAAACGGTACACATACTGTACTAAAACAGAAGTACGTCAAACTACAGTGAAACTACATCCAAAAAACGCAATTTAGGAAATGTTGGTGCATAGTGACATTAGCTATCATCATTATCACGAAAATACGGAAGGGTTGCCTTGACTACGCCAAAGGCCCAACTATCGGGAGGTCTGGAAGGTAAAGCCTGGCTTTTAGCGGCATCGACAGATGTGAAACAAACTTCCTTATGAATGACTTTAGCCATAGTCTACACGAGGTGGGAGAAAACCAAGCTGTAACGTTAAATGACCCGTTGTACCAATAATGCCAATGCAAATCCTTAAAGCGGACGACAAAAAAATGATCTTTCTACCACACACACAATAATAACCATCCCTGTTGCCACCATGAATGTTCAAAACCAAAAAAACACCGTCAAACAATGAGCAAATTAAACAAGACCAAACTTTTCGATGCGATCCCAAAAATTCAATATCTGATCCAGACAACTGGGTCTTGTCTTAGCCAGATCCAGTCATCGCCAGAATCCTTGAACATTCTTACAATTAAAATTCAGAAACAGATTAAGGCCAAATAGCTAATCATCTGAGAAAACCAAGTTCAGATATGGATTCAGCATGTGTGTTTACCCGTATAAGTCATATCTGTTTTGACGAAAAGTTCCTGCCACTTCTGCCAATTTCCCGGTTTCGGCCGAACTCTAGAACTACTTGTCCGGCGAAAAAAGAAAGCTCAAAAACGAACTCAGGGTATCTTCTTTCCCCAATAATAAACATCTAATCAACTTCAAATAAAAATTTAACTTATAACAAATTTTCCGACTCCAGCCAGATTTCGGTCGAACAATATGTCCGGGTAAAATATGATTGTCACACACGGATTCAGCGTCTCTTCTTACCCCTAAATCGGTTATCTAATCAGCTAGAAATAAAACTTTAACTTCAAACAATTTTCCGGTTTTGGCCGGATTCCGGGCGAACTACATGTCCGGGAAGAAAATTGTTTTCACATAAAAGTTCAGCATGTCTTCTTGCCCTAAATCGGACATCTGATCAACTCCAAATAAAACTTTTAATTTTAACAAACTTTCCGGTTTGGGCCGGATTCCGGGCGAACTACTTGTCCGTTGAGAAAATGGTTTTGACCATCGTCTTCAGCATGTCTTCCTACCTCTAAATCAAACATCTAATCAACTTCAAATAAAACTTTTACTTTTAACAAACTTTCCGGTTTTGGCCGGATTCCGGGCGAACTACTTGTCCGATTACAAAATGGTTTTCACCATCGTGTTCAGCATGTCTTCTTACCCCATAATCGGCTATCACATTAGCTGTTTCCAAATATTTTGTTTGCCCCTTAATTTGAACCCCCTCCCCCACCCCTAAATGTAGGGCTACAAAGCCCATTTACGAACTCGACTGGTCCGCCGACCCAACGAATCCTCACACGAAGTTTCATCAAAATATCTCATTCCCTTCGAGAGTTATCGTGCTTACAGACGGACGGACAGACGGACAACTTTTGCGAAGTCATAGGTATCCCTCAACTTACGTTTTGGGATCCCAAAAAAAAAAAAATTTCAAAGGTTTGAAATAATTCGGTCTGGACTAAATCTCAGCCGATTATCCAGGCAGCCGTTATGGCACGTAGGGTCCCAAGGATCAAAATAATGATTTCCATCTAATGCTCCAACTGTTTATTACAAATGCAAATAGATTAAAAAGCCAAGACCAGTGTGCTACTCCTGAAGACGTACAAAAAATAATCAATTAAGTCTTATAATTCTTTGCTAATCAAACGTGAAAAATTTCGTCATCTGGGAAAGAAGACGTTCTGCTTCGGTTTTTTCTCGAGCCAAAACAGAAACCCGGCAATCAAGTTCAAATCTAAATAAACTGGTGGCTTGCGATCAGTAAGAGAAGGTAAAGACAATGTTTGGATTAGGTCTTTAAACCCGGAGACCCAAATTTCGTATGTTCCCCTAACGACACCTCACTACTCTTTGCACTTGCCACGATTTACTATTTATGAGCGGTTCTCTGAATTTTGCCGAGTTTTTGCTAGAATCCAATGGGCCTGCGAAAAGGCTTAAAACAGCCAGAGCCGTGGATATGTTAAAAGCAGAGCCTAATTTTACAGTATTCAAATATTTTTGAGTATTGGAACATAAATACAAAAAATGGCGCGAGGTGTGTTTAAGGTGTAGGTAGGTAAGGAATCAGCGAAGACGGGTACGCTGTTGCACCAAAGGACACCATGAAGCCAAAAACGTGTCCTCAGGGGAAGGCCCAGCGTTTATGTGAAATTGAGGCCCCTTGGGCCCTTATACCAGCCCCAGTTCCGTCGGCAGCCCACATGGCCGCTTCCCTGGGCAATCTAAAGAGACGAAGCGTCTAGTCGCATCACGTCTGGGATTTTCACAGCGAGCAAAAACTCCGCAAATATTCGATCCAGGCTAGGCAAAATTCATCAAACGGACATGAGCTAACTTTCCCTATTTGTTCGTATCAAAGCGCTCCCCGGGACTCGAATCGATACTTCCTGTTGCCATCGTGATGGAAAACTTGATACGTGCTTGAAACATGGATCTTTCATTTACGAGTTATCAGGGTCCAGACAATATTGACGAAGTCTGTTGCTGGAGATGGAAGGGGGGTCCTAGCGACACTGCAGCCGATTACGCTCTTGTTTTACATCCATTCAGCGTACTGAATTTCTTCGAGTAATTGATGCGAGCACAAGACGTGACAATCTTTCTTTTTTTTGGGGGGGGGGATCCCTCTTGGTGCGCGAACAAGAGATGTAAAACAAGAATGGAGTGGCTCTAATTATTCACCACTTATCTCAGTCGGTACTGCTTTTTAGAAGCGAAGTAGAAGGGCAAATCCTTGGGCCGCCCTTCGAATTCGAATAGTATTTTGTCATTTCGGTGCTACTGTTTCACCCCACTTTCCACCCACAGAACAACCCGAGAAGATACGAAACCCGCGAAGACACGGCAAAAAAAAAAAAACATGGATAGACGCAGACCCGTATCCTAGTGAGAATTTCGGTGCTACAAGAACGTGGGTGTTGAGGCCCATGGCTTTTTTTTTCATCGTGTCAATTATTGCCAAGACATTTTCATGCGCATCATCACGAAAAAGAGGCCAACGAACTGTAATGTAACCATGTTAGCTACACTTCTCAGTAATCGCAGCTGTTAGCCAGAGGCGTTACTAGCCACAATTTTTTTTTTTGGGGGGGGGGGGGGGGGTGCCAACGAATTTACCGACTGGCTGGTAATTTTTACCGACTGTTTTTGCAGAAAAAATGACTGTTTTGAAGTCTGTGACGACTGTGACTGAAGCTTTGTTGGCCTTTGGCTTGGCCGATTGCGTTTGCTTGATTAGCGTTTGTCTGGCTCCACCGATCCTTGCCCGGTCGCCGTTTCATCCACTTTGCAGGCAACTTCGGATTTGCTAGCTCACCAAGAGCGTGTTCCAGCCTACTTACTATAGTCACTACGTATGACGTCACGAATCATCGCTTCTTGGCGTCAAGGCTGGAACCGGACTGGAACGCATTTTTCTATTTTGTTTCGTCAAAATATCGGCCGTGCACTGACAGGGCCAATAACGTCACAGATATCGTAGTTACCACGTGAAGCTAGCTCCCGAGTTTGATAAGAAATAGTTACTAATCTGAGAAGGCTGGAACAGTCAGCGAAGTAATATTTGGGATCCCAAAACGTAAGTGGAGGGATACCTATGACATCGCAAAACTTGTCCGTCTGTCAGCACGATAACTCTCGAAGGGAAAGATGTATTTTGATGAAACTTGGTGTGGATTATTTGGGTCAAGGGTAAGGTCAAGTTCGGCTCTGGTGGGCTCTGTAGCCCTACATTTAGGGGTGGGGGAGGGGGTCAAATTAAGGGGCAAACAAAATATTTTTAAACAGCTAATGTGGTAGTCAATTATGGGGTAAGAAGACATGCTGAACACGACGATGAAAGCCGTTTTCTCGCCGGATAAGTAGTTCGTCCAGAATCCGGTAAAAACCGGAAAGTTGATTAAAAGTAAAAGTTTTAACTGAAGTTGGTTAGATGTTCGATTTAGGGGTAAGAAGATATGCTGAACACCAGGGGCGTCACTACGGGGGGGGAGAGGGGGGGGGGACTCCCCCCCCAAAGGTCTTGAGAAAGTACTTTCGTCGGGCGCATCGGCATTGCTACAGAAGCAATAAAATTTTGTATGCTTTTGTCAGCCGTCGGTAGACTCGTCGGCACATCGGGTTCTTTTTATATGCAAGAAATGATATCCTGCAAACATTTGTCGGGCAAAACACTGAAGAAATCGAATTCTGCATGCTTGTGTCGTGTCTCGGTATTCTCGTCGGCACATCGGGTTCTTTTTATACAGAAGGAATCCAGAAGAAATAATTGTTTTTATGTTTTTGTCGGGCGTCGGTCGACTCGTCGGCACATCGGGTTCTTTTTATACGCAAGAAATGAAATCCTGCAAACATTTGTCGGGCAAAGCACGATCGAGTGCACCCGGGAAGTTCAATTTTCATCGGCACAAGGGGTTATTTTTACATGTTTGAAATCAAGGTCTGTACAATCTAGTCAAGCAAAACACGCAAATCAAATGCTTGATGGTTTTGTCGGGCGTCGGTATTCTCGTCGGCACATTTGGTTCTTTTTACACGAAAAAAAAAAAAAATCAAATTCTGTAAATTTTTATCGGGCGCATGCCGAAACTTCAAGTCTCGTCGGTACATCGGCTTCTATTTACACGCGAGAAATAAAGTTCTTTACAGTCTTGTCGGGCAAAACGCAGAAGAAATCGAATTCTGAATGCTTTTATCGGGCGTCGGTATTCTTGTCCGCACGTCGGGTGTTCTATACGTAAGAAATCAAATTCTGCAAAAGTTTGTCGGGCGCAAATTTCTCCGGGAAAAATACAGATTTAAAAAAATTCCGCCGGCGTTGACTAGTTCAACTTGTTTTAGGTACAGTCGTCGGAAGCTTCGCTTTTTAGCGAAAGCTGAAACGAAAAGCCGAATATGTGAAATTAAATACATGAATATACATCAAAGGAACAATCTCAACTGATGCATTACACAAAAAAATTTAGCCTGCGGATTTTGTAGTATTCTCTGTTTCGAAGAACGGTGTATCATTTAGTTTTCGTTTTAGGATAGAAATTCTTGGGGCTTGATACACGTTAAAAGCCGGAAATTGTATGGTACTATAGCTAAATTTTTCCGGTTAAAAAGTTTCGCCTGCGGCACTTGGTTTACCTTGTCTTGGTACAGTGTACAGTCGTTGGAAGCTTCGCTTTTCAGCTAAAGTTAAAATGAAAAGCCGAATATGTGACCTTTAAAATACGAAATTATACCAAAGGAATAACCTCAACTGATGCATTACAGTTAGTTCACACAAAATTTCGCCTGCGCCGCATTTTGTAGTATTCTTTATTTGGAAGAACAGTGCTTCATTTAGTTTGGCGTTTTAGGATTGAAATTCCTGGGGGTCTGAAACACGTTACAAGCTAGAACTTATATGGTAGGTACAGCTAAATTATGCCGGAAAAAAGGCAGATTAAAAAAAATTTGCCGGCGGCGCTTAGTTTAACTGGTACAGTCGTTGGAAGCTTCGCTTTTTAGCGAAAGGTAAAACGAAAAGCCAAATATGTGAATTTTAAAATACGAAGGAATAATCTCAACTGATGCATTACAGTTAGTTTTACCCCGGTTCTATTCTGTGCTGGCGGGAAATGTACGCCGTTGCCGCGGCAACGGCGTGTTTTGTCGGCACATTTTTGAGTCCGTCGGCACAAACCGGACGCCCCCCCCCAAAGGTAAAAGGCTAGTGACGCCCCTGCTGAACACTTACGTGAAAAGCATTTTCTACCCGGACAACTAGTTCGCCAGGAATCTGGCCAAAACCGGAAAATTTGTTCAAAGCAGAAGTTTTATCTGAAGTTGATTAGATGACAAATTTAAGGGGTAAAGAAGAGACCCTGAGTCTCTATAAGACAATCATTTTCTACCCGGGCATATAATTCGTCCGGAATCTGGTTGAAACCGGAATTTTCTTTCTTTGCTGGACAAGCAGTTCGCTCGGAATTCGGCCGAAACCGGAAATTTGGCAGAAGTAAAGCAGGAAGTTTCGGTCAGGATCGTCAAAACAGATATGGCTTATAGCGGTATATCTGAACTTGGTTTTCTCAGATGATTAGCCTGGTCAAGACTGGATCTGGCGAAGACAAGACCCGATTGTTTGGATCAAATATTAAAATTTTGGGATCCCATCGAAACCTTTGATCTTGGTCACGAGAATGGAACGAAAATAGTAGGCTATAATAGTTACTATTGTTAGAAGGGTGAACCAGTTTCAAACTCAGCCGGTGCTGTCATGTCACTGTTCATTGCCAATTGTATTGTAGAAATCCAGGAAAGCTTCAGTCTCCGAACGACTTTCAGAACTGGGTGGGACCGAGTTTAGCTAAAAACCGGTTGTCAATGGGTCTTTATCAGATGCAATAGATCGTCTAAAACTGCAGAAACCTTCACTGTAAGGTAGAAATTACCAGGCCATGCCGGTATATTGTTCAAAAGCTGGTTGGTTTCCGGTTATTACAAGATCTTGGTGGGTTCGAAACAGCGCGTGTGATCCAGAAAGCACGTACACGGATGAGTCACATAAGACAGCTCACCCAAGCAACAGTCCGAGCGCGGGTGCTTCTCCGAGGAGCGAAAGGTTTTTCACGAGGGGTTGCCCACTCTGGATTTTAGTGTGCAGCAAGTGCCCGATACCGGCACCGGTTGCCACGTGCTCGAACATTGAAGTCAGCATGGTTAGAAGGGGGAATCATCGAACGTGCCGGGAAAGGGTGTAGCCTGCAGCAGGTGCCGGGGAGTTGGTAACCCCTCTTGAGCTTCAGCGGCTTGAGCCTGAAGAGGACACTAGCCAAGAAGGGCCGAACAGAGCTCTAATAAAATGTAGCTGACGTATCCTTTATGCATTGTCAAACATAACCCATCTTTTCTTCAGCAAGGTTCGCCTTGTTCCTTACACAATCGAGAGACCGACAGCACCAGCTCTCGTTTCATATCACTATGCGAAGGTAGTGTAATCTTTTGCCTTTTAAAAGGAGACTAGAAGGGAAGATCATTCGAGCGACTGCTTTTGGAGATTCCTAATCCTCCGAGCTCCAAACTTAATGAATCATAACTATTCCAGACACGGATCCTCCTTCTTACAAGTACGGTCCACGACCAGGGTTGGTCACCAAAAGTAACTTTGTTCACCCTGGAAAGTAACCCAAAAGTATCTCAAAGTAACCCAATGTAACCTAATGTAACCCAATGCAATGTAACCCAATGTAACCAAAAGTAACCCTGAGTAACCCAAAATATCCTGAAGTAACTCGTACACCCTGGTTCTTGGTGACCAACCCTGGGTCCACGAGCAATCTTGTGAGTAAGTTTGTCTTCTTTTTTGTCCAAATCGGACGGCTTTCATCATATTTTATTCCGTCTGTTCCTAGATAGGGATCAAGCAGCCAGACAAATATAATTCTCAAGTTCCTCGGTCATTCGTTCTCCAGCCAGCGAGACGCAATTTCTCGATGTAAAGCAGGCAGGCATTTTTCCAATAAAATTCGGGAAGGGCGCACGTCGACTCACCGCAGTTTCATCGATCAACTCGGCTTGCCGCCGCAGGTTCCTTGGCGCTCCTCGCCTAGCAACCGATGATTCTGCGCAAAGTTCTCGCGGAGAGAGTCATCTAGGCGGAAAGTCAAAGAAGACAAGCTGCGTTTTGTTGTCCGGAAAGTCAAGAAAAATTGGGTAGCAAAGTGTTCCAAGAGCTGCGTCGGTTGGGTAGATTCCTGAAGGTTGCCATGGAGCACCGTGAACGTTTCATTGTAGGTTGATGTTGTGGTAGGGATAGGATTTAGTTTGTTTGATAGTTACTTAGTTATTATAATTATGAGTTGAGTGTTGAATATTTGGACTGGTACAATGCAGTTGGAGTGCTTATTTATTTTTATATTTTGTCCCGTTATGGCCCATAGGGCTTTTTTGGGAATACATTCATTCTATGTCGTCTGATGGAGCACGTTAAACCAAGAATGAATACAGCGCCTATCTGATAGCCTACTCTCGTTGCGGAAGTCCGTCAAATGGGACAAATTTGTGAATAAAAAAACGATTTGCCCCAAGCAGCCTTTGTAATTAGAAAAGGATAACGCACTAGATCGGAATAAAGTTTGGGGTTGGCGTAAAACCGGCCGGCTTAAATACAGTAACACAAGCAACTCCGGGGAAATCAACTTGGGTGCGTGTCCGTTCCGACTTGATCTATGACCCCCCGCCCCCCACTAAATTTTCATTTGTCACCAACCAAAAGGCATCACACCACAGCGGAATTATTTCAGTGTCTTTCTTGGCAGTGTTTTTAAGTCCAACAGTCTTGCTTTAGCGGAAGTTTGTAATAAACTGCTACATCGGACTTAAAGTTTAACCGAAAAGGGCTGGGACAGGACATCACTTATTCACTTAAATGGCTTGAAGACCCGCTGAAAATGCGTTACTTCGTTGTCCCGCTATCCACAAATAATCGATTTTCAAATAGTGGAATTTCAGTGGGATTTGTGGTATCTCTATACGTTTGTATTTTTGTTGTATGCCCTACGAGAAAGATATATGATTTTTTTCTTGTTCAGGCACCAAGCAATCTTCTTCAATCTCACCACTGCCCACTAAAAAAACGCGTTTGTGTTGAGATTAAAATTTTCCGCGTCATAGTAGAATTTACGCTGTGGGGACGGCCGCAAATGTTCTGAACGTCATAACTAGAGCAGATAATGGAAAATAAAAAAATCCCTTTGCAGAATCCAAATAATTCAGTGTATTCAGCTACTTGACAAGTTGGCTTTTCAGTTAAACTTTAATTTAAGCATCCTCTCTATTACTGTACTAGTATTTACTTGCCTAGCTTACTATTACGATCCGGACAAAGATTTCCTCCACCTCACCAAAATCTCTACCCTTACCTCCTTTAATCAACTAACAATAATATAGATAAGGGGCCCAAGCCAATCTAAAAAGATGGATTACCCCCACTTACTCAGACACGGGGATACTCCTCGCCCCATCCCATCAATTTTACTCAGGGATATCCCACCAGTAACTAAACTGTTTAGAAAGATGATAACGCTCACCAACTTCGGTCTGGCTGGGTCTAGAGTCTAGATAGGCCCAGACCCAGAAATTCGGATGCACCCCATCGGATCAATCTAAACAAGCCGGTGTCCATACGAATCGATAAAGGAGGATGAGCCCTTAATTTCACTGTGTACGTGGGGGGACAACCCCATGAATCCAGAAGTCAAGGACGAATCAAGGAATGATTGACTAAACAAATATTAAAGAAACAAAGTATGTGACAGATCGTGCCCCCCCCCCCCCCCCTTAGTCAACCACTAATTCATCTTCACCCCCCCCCCAAGCCTGATAGTCATCCGTGCAGCTGGGCAGGACATAAGCTTCGTTTTCCCTTCTTTGTTTTCCAGCAGTTACATGGGACCCACAGCTTAGCGTGAACGCGCAGATGTTGCCAAGTCGCTGTGAACTGTTAGGTTATGGAAACTAAAGCATTGTCCTAATAGGTGTAATAAGCTGAATAACGCTATACGCGATATTTACGTCTTAATACACACGCCCGTTCAAATACAAACCAGAGAGGTTCTTATCAATGCAGCGTGCAGTGTTGCCACGCTCATACAGTTTTTCAAGTTTCTGAAGATCAGAAAAGTGCTCTTAGTATTACTTGAAGTACACCAGTACAATTTGACGCCCAATATATTGTAAAAAGCAAGTAAATCTACGGATGGACAGCACAAGTCCTTGAACTAGCGGTAAGCAGTCGCAACAGAACAAAACGTGTTATTTTTTAGAAAAGTTGTTTCTTCAGCTTCCACCAAAGTAGAACTTTAGTGCTTCCCGTGGCAACCCTGACGACGCTGCTCTTTCCTCGGCCCGCTGGCGGAACCAACCAAGCGATCTGATTGGCCCTGCATAAGCCAGAATAGAGCGCTAGTCTATTTTCCTTTATTCACCTTATTACAGCGCGCTCCGAGGAAAAGAGGAATCTGTAATAAGCTTTATACGCCGTAATACACCTTACAACACCTATTAGGACAATGCTTAAGAGGAGTGTTAAATACACATTCTTTAAAACCTCTGAGCAAGCCGAAAAGAGAAAGAGATAAAGAAGAAAGCGACCTCCCTAATCCAAACGAGTAACTGCTTCACGGAGACAGACTACTTAAACAGCAGTTCACAAAAAGTAGAACCGAGACGACCTGTGAATCTATTCTTTAGAACCAGCTTTCCAGACCCCCCAACCCATAGCACTTCCCAAGCATATGAATAAAAGGAACTTGCCCCAGATTTCGAACAGGACAAAGTCTCAATAGCCTTTCATCACCTGGCAATAGTTTAGTTAAACTGTCCAGCATTTTCGTTCGCACCTTACTGCAAAAGCTACCGAACTGGGATCCGACTGCCAAGGAGCGATTCTTAGATTTGCCCAAGGACGGTCGACTGAAGAATAAATTCTTCTCGTTTCTGCGTGCATCAAAAGCTAAGTGCCGACATATCACATATTCGCCGCTAGGTGGATTCGGCAGCGCAAGTGGAAAAAATCATCGTCAGGTCCCAAAATTCACAAAATTCACAGCGAGAAAAAACGAGTTCTGCGGACACCAAGCTTAATGCTGCATTTTGCGCCCGCCGCAATGCGTTTTCGGAGAGAAACGCAATGCAATCGACTAAGTCTTTAAAGTTTAACCGAAAAGAGCTGGGATAGGGCAGTCTTGTTACCCATCACTTTTCCACTAAAACTGGCTTCCCGCTGAAAATGCGTTACTTCGTTGTTTTGCTATTCACGAATAATCGATTTTCAAATAGTGGAATTTCCGTGTGATGTGTCGTACCTTTATGCGATTGTATTTTTGTTGTATGCCTTACGAGGAAGATTTACGATTTTTCTCTGTTCAGGCACTAAGCAATCTTCTTCAGTCTCACCACTGCCCACTGAAAAGCCGCGTTTGTGTCGAGATTAAAATTTCCCGCGCCATAGTAGAATTTTCGTTGTTGGGTGCTAGCTACCCCTATTCTGAACGTCACAACTATAGATTAGATAGTGGAAACTAATAAAATCCCTTTGCAGAATCCAAATAATTTAGTGTATTCAACTAATTAACACAAAAAGAAGTTGGCTTTTCTGTTAAACTTTAACCTGGTTCACGCATGCGTGAAAATGCAGCGTTTTGCGTCAGTGCTTTACGCCTCGACGCTATTATTTCGCACTAAACAATCAACTTCGCGTCAGCGGCAGAATCTAACGCAATGGATGCAGTCTGTGTGAGCCACCGGTTAAAAGTACTCGATAGCGTCTCGACGCAATAGTTCCACGCTGAAGTATGTCCAACTTTGTTTCACCATGAGCGTATTCCGCCCTACTTACCGTAGTTACTACGATAATTGTCACGGATCCTGGATTCTTGGCGTCAAGGCTGGAACGGATTTTCCTCTTTTCGGCAAAATGTGCCCTGGGCTGATCCGGCTAATCATATCACAGGGATCGGAGTTACCAAGATGACTACGCTCCCGAGCGTGGTATTAATTGCTATTAGTTACTATTTCGAGAAGGTTGGAACGGCCAGCGTCTTTGCGGCTGGTGGGAAAACTCATATAGCCCCACTGACGCAAGTTGGTTAACTATCCAGGAGATATGTAAGGCATAGAAGACGTGGGAAGTAGGCCGGAGGTTGGACGTACCCCAGGAGTATAGTAGAGCAAGAACAAATAAGTACCAGAACCTCCGTCTCCCGATCTCTGTAATACGACCATGAGGAGTCGAATAGGCCCCTATACCCTGCCCGACGCAAACGAGCGGAGGGTACACTGCAAAAAATTTCTCCGAGTAAGGGTTAAAGTTAACTGCAGTATTTGCTGCTGGGATTAATCTTATCTCAGTAGAGATAAGATTATCCTTTTGAACAAGGATAATCTTTAAGATAAGGTTATCCGAATTAGAGATAAGATTATCCTTCTGGAGACAAGATTAATCCCAGTAGCAAATACTGCAAGATTTTTTTGTACAGTGTAGACGCGGAACATCACATTTCGTTATCTCTACAAAAGAGCTATATCACAGTAAACCCCGGAGAAGAAATTTACGAAGTAAAAGCCGATTGGTTGTCTCATTATTATGACGTCACTTGTGGCACGCTGCAGAGCGGGTTAGCACGCCTCCTGCACGATGTCCTCTGATATGCACAGCGGCTAAGAGGGAAGTAGACGAACATCAACTTTTTTTTTTTTTTTTTTTTTATTCCCGCGTAGCTTCTTTTTCAGTTGTTCTTGCTTTAGATCGAACTAAAACAAGTGGCTACGTCTCCAGCGCCAACTGAGTGACGTTAATACGTTAATACAAAATTTACCTAACGGACATCAACTTAAAGCTCAGCAAGTCCCTCTGGCTCAGCTCAGTTTTGTCGGGGTATCTATAGTCTCTGCATGGGACCAAAGGCGGAGGTTTTATTGGCTTATTTGTTCTTCAGTAGAGGTCAGCTTCTTTAAACTTTAATCAGTGCCATTTCATCCCTTTAACTGTTACAAAATCAACTATCACACTGTCAGAAGTTTGATAACAGATAACACGAGGATGCGCTGTTTCAACAGATAATGCGTAACAGATAACACTTCGGATGTTATCTGTTGTGTTTGAAAACGTTATGCATAACAAGCTTTGTTAGGAAAAGCCAAAAAAGCATCTACTGACTTTATTCCTTATCGTCATGATGTCGGAAAACTCAGCAGATACTTTCTGGCGGTTTTTCGCTTCTTCCTGATGGTAACGCTTTCTATGCCTAACATTCTGAAACACAACAGATAACATCCGAAGTGTTATCTGTTACGCAACCTTTGTTGGGACCGCGCATCCTCGTGTTATCTGTTATGAAACTTCTGACAGTGCATCAGTCAGTCAAAGTAGCCAATTCACCTGAATGGGTGTTTAAGCTCTTCTGTCGACCCTTCAGTATTGTCCAAAATTCACTGTTCAGAGTCCACTAACGTTAAAGGACACCTGAATGAAGAGTACCAAGTATCATCCCTATCTGTATGGCTTCCGTTAACATTGCCTGTAGAAAACCCAATCCAAATTACGAAATAGTGTTTCCAAGCTATGATTTTTGCTCCATTTTGCATCTGTCCTTATTTCAGTACCGAACAATTTTAGAAATGAACAATTGTCTCAAATCAACCCTTATTCTGGAATATTTTTTAACCAGTTAAGCCCAAACGTATATCTAGAAGAAATTCCAATGCGATCCGGCCAGCGCTGTACAAGGTTTGAATGAATTGCGCTTTTTGTCTTTGAGTCTGCATGTGCAAACCTCCAGAAACGAACATCCCTATTTTGAAAGCGTCACGGCTCAGGAGAAGAATGCTCTCCGTGGCCATGTCTGTAAATGCATTCTCCATGGTGTGTTCGAGTATGGTTTCATTGTTCCTTTAAAAGAAGCATACCTATATCAACCGCGTACCACCTCATTGTGGATTAATAAGATATCTTGTTACGAAACGTGGGTTTTATTCATTCGCATCACTACCTTCACTATCGTCCATATTCTCGTCGGGCTTCTCATTTTCGGTGGCTCTTGTTGCTTCAAAGAAATCTTCAAGTGTACCGTCTTTCGACCAATGGGCTTCAACGACGACACGGAATTCAGCCAGCTTCTGTCCAAGGTGTTTCTGTACAAGTAAGTTCCATTTTATTTCCTGTCGCTCGTCGTCACTGAACTTGCCTAGTCTCCCTTCCCCTGTTTCGTCACCATCCTACTCCAGCGTTTATGCACTGTTCTACAATTACTACGTTGCTATTGCCCCATGTTTACAATGTATTATAGTGACATTGTATTGTATTGTATTATATGTGCATTGTATATTTGCCTTACGAGAATATTTGCGGCCGTCCCCACAGCGTAAATCTGCCTTAGCCAAGCACTCCTTTTGTGCTTTCCTGACAGGAATAATGTTAGTTGTGTATTTTTTGTCTTTAAATGTAGTCCAATGAAACTGAAACTGACGACTCCTAACGATTAACTACTTTCGGTGACAATAAATAAATAAATTCCTCGTTATCAACTCTTTCAATCAAGTTTACTAGGGGTTATCCTTGCGCATAGGATACATCAGCCGACGATGAAGTCTTGAAACGAATGTTTGGCCTCTGATTTTGAGACTCCGGACCCAACCCGACCAAATACCAGATGTATACAAAAAAACTACCCTTGATAAGGCACCACTTCTTCGAGCCCCCCCCCCCCGCCCATACTGAACCGAAAGGTATTCTTCTTCGTTTGTGCCTTGCATTATTCGTCATTTATTTGTAAAAAATATTATCTAGCTTTAATGTTTCAAATTGACGATCCGCTAGCTATTTTTAAATGCGCTATAAATGAAATAAAAGCATTATTATTATTACTATGATATAGACAGTTATCTCTCGGCGGTCAAGCGAGATTTCAAGCTCAACCTGAGTTCAGTACAGGCTGTTAAACGAATTATTTTGTTTTATCTGTCTTTTCTTTATTCTCTGAAAAATGAAGTGAGTGAGAGTGCATGGATGAGTATATGATTGGCTGGTTTTACTCTTCAGCTGTTTTTTAGTGGAGTATTCCTTGAAACAATCCTGGAACTATTGCGAGCACTGTAGCAGCTTTCGGCTTTCTGTTTTCACCGTATTTTGTGGAGCTCATAACTCGTGAACCAGAAATATCAAGTTCAAACTTGGTACACTTGTGGGCATTGGGGTATAGATGTGACTTTAGGGGGTACCACCCCCCACGCCCACCCGGTCCAGAGGCGAATTGACCCAGATTGCCCAGCAAGTAGTGGTCATAGCTTGACCAGACCTGGACACAGGATGATGAAATTCCTTGTACTTGAAGATCTTAGGGCTGGGAAATTGCTTTTAAAGTTGCACCTCCCCCACCCACCAAGTGCATGGGCAACTGGGCCCAGATTGCCCAGGAGTAAAGTTCGTTACCCGTGACAGGAATCAACAGGACGACAGGATATCAAGTTGTGAGCATTGTGGTCTCTTTTCCCTTTTTGCGGGTCCCAATCCCCCCCCCCCCCTGGTTCAGGAGCAATTGGGCCCAGATTGCCAGAGATTAAGCTTTTGACCCGTGACTGGAATCAAACTCTAAGCTGGCATAGTCGAGGATTCTTAGGTCTAAATATGCAATTTGATGGGTCCCGACCCTCCCCCCTCCCTACCCTCCAGTTCATGGGTAACTGGGCCCAGATTTCCCGTGAGTTGCGTTCGTCTATGACATGTCTCGAGTTCAACTCCTGTATACTTGTGGATATGTATGTATAGTTGCGGATTTTGGTGTAACAGCAACAAATAAGACCACGCGGCATACTTCAGTCCTTAATGATCAGTTGGAAACTGGACGGTTTTGTCACATGATCGATGATATGCTGCTCTTAATGAAGTTGTGAGAAAGCAGCCTAATACCCCATTAGACTGCTACGATTTGGTTTATTGCACTTGTTAATACCTTGCTAATGGAAAAGAGGTTTAAAGGGTCGGACTGGCTAGCAAGACAATGTGGAATGTCTTGGTTCTAACGCTGTTTGCTTATAAGATGTGATAAAGATTTTACTTTGACACTCCATGTCTGAGCGCTTGCAGACTTGTTAACGTATAATAATGATAATATAAATAAATATTCCTTTAGCCCAAGATACTGCGAATCATATATGATAGCGCAAAACGATAACGTCAGCTGAATTTTATTAGAGCTATATTTCGGCCCTTCTTGGCAAGGGTCCTCTTCAGGCTCAAAGCCGCTCAAGTTGGAAATACGAAGTTGTGGGAAAACGAAGAGGACCCTTCCAAAGAAGGGCCGAAATTTAGCTCGAATAAAATTTAGCTGACGTATCCGTTTTGCACTATCAAAGAAGATAATATAAATGAAGCAAATAGGCTTTCGCCTCTGCAAATTTCCCAGAACACTCTTAACACACAACCAAATATCCGCCAGGCGACAGTCCACATCTGTTTACGAAGTTATTTATTATCTCCATGTTCACAACGCTTTCAGGGAGATGATTCAGTATTCAACTATCCGGTTTCAGTATTCAACTATCCGGTTTCATTATTCAGCTATCCGGTTTCAGTATTCAACTATCCGGTTTCAGCATTCAACTATCCGGTTTCATGAAGTTTCCAACTGTGTCCTCTAAGACCGTTGCGGTTGAAGACGAGGACATCTTCCGGTCTGACACTGTCGTGTGTGTCTGTCACAGACGGTTTTGTTTGTTTAATTTTGTAAAGGGGGAGGGACTAAATTATGTATTTCATATTGAACTATTTCTGGAAAAAATAAAATTAACTCAACTGAATATTCGTGCCTCGCATTTTTAACGTTAGAGTAAAATGAATATTTTCGTTTACATTATACCAACATTACTAGACAAGCACTGTCTTTACAAAATTTTTGTTAGCCCGTCTGTTTGTTAGTTCATCCTTTGTTCCAGCACTATGAATGTTACCTATCAGATTACAAAGAAGACACGAGAATCGACAGAAAAATGCCGATCCAGAAACTGATTTTTTATTTTGCTTCTGCGTATATGCATAAAAAGCAAACTCGAACAGTAAACAATTTTCTGTCATTATAGTTTAGACAAGGGGGAAGATACTAGCAAGGAAACGGCAGCCACACTGTCAGAAGTTCCATAACAGAGAACACAAGGAACACCTGGGATGTAATCTGTTGATATTTTGAAAACATTATACATTAAATTTTATGCATTGCCAGGAACAAGCATTGCCAGGAAGAGCAAAAAAAAAACGCAGAAAAAGCATCTGTTGACTTATCCGGTATCACTATGACGACAAACAAACAAGTCACCATTTGCTTTTTCGGCTCTTCCTGGGAATGCTTGTTAATTGTTATGCATAACATTTAACGCATAACGTTTTCAAAATCACAACTGATAACATCGCAAGTGTTGTCAGTCGAAACTGCGCATCCTAGTGTTATCTGTTATGAAACTTCTGACAGTGCAGTAGAGGATTTGCCACCTTAGATTACTTGACTATATGTACATACCAATATCCTTGCTTGCTCCGAGGTTACTGGCTGGCCTTCCTTGCAGACATTGTAATCCTTAATAAGATGAATAATCCCTAGAAGAAAAAAGAAAATGTTTGTTAACGGACCCCTCTTGCTTATTCTGGCTTTTATAATACACTTAGCTCCCTTGTGGAATTATGAGCATCTCAAATCCCCACCTTTTTCCATCGTTTATTTTTCTGCCTACGGATTTTTAGCGCTTTTCCGGTCTTGCCGAGTCTTGCCCGTTACACAGCGCAAAGTTTGTCGAAATATTCAATGTCCGCTGACAACTCCTTCAAACATAAGGGTATGATAATCTTCTTTTATTAACTTCTTTTATTTGCTTAGTTTTCCAACTTTTTAACCACGGCATGTTCAGTTTTCAAACGTTTTGCGCCCAGCCGCCGCGTCGGAGAGCAGGAAGGATGGATAGAATCGACAAGCGCTAACAAGAAAATTGCTAATTTCAGGTGAAAAGTAATGGTATTTTTTAAGACCATTTTTTCCGATCCCTTTCATAGGGAAAATATCATTAGTTGTGCTTTAAACAAAATGTGCTAGCTCCCTTTTGTCGCCACCACGCGACAATTCTCCACCTTCCAGCTCAGCGTTTCCAAGCGGATTAATTCTGTAATACTCTATATGACTAAGTCCAAAACACGCCAGTGATCCTCAGGAAGAACGAGAAAACGTCTCACTAACGACTCAAACTCAACAAATCAAATCCTGTGTCAACCAATCCGGCGATAGTTGGGGACAGCTGTGGTGCCGCTTCTGGCTCTTCCGCTAGGTACACAGCGATTCTGCATCGGCAAGGAGAGTTAGTCATCAAGAGTATTCCCCATGTCTCATTATCAGCGCTTGTCTGCAGATATAGAGCGTGTTCCGCCCTTCTAACAACAGTAACTATTACTATTTCCGTTCCGACCTCACGAAAAGTTACTACGGTTCCAACCTTCTCGAAATAGTAATTAGTAACTATTTGCTTACCATGCTCGGGGGCGTAGTAAGCGTGGTAACTACGGATCACTGTAACGTGATTGGCTGGATTACCCCGTGGAGTGATATTTTAGCGAAAATAGATAAATACGTTCCAGCCTTGACGTCAAAAAGCCAAAATTCGTGATGTCATGCATAGTAACTACGGCAAGTAGGATGGAAAACGCTCATAATAAAACAGATCAACAAGTTGAAGAGTAGAAAAAACCTGCTCTGAGCAATGAAAGTTTTGCACTGTCTTTGGAGTAGAAAGTGAAGGCTACCATTTTCTACTCCTTACATTAACAATCAATATTTTAATATCTCTTTGTCACAGGTGATGGTGTTGATAATGAGACTTTCAGAAACTAGTCCGACTGAGGTGCTGAGCTGGAGTAAGGCGAGCTTTGCGAAGCCTACGGTAGATGGTCCCGTGACAAGAAGTAAAGCAGCCTCAAAAGTCACCCTAAAGTAACAACCTGCAAACTCCAGCGAGCGATACAATTCATCTTTTGTCCCCTACTTTGTTCAGGACTACAATGCCAGATAATGTGCGTTTTGTTTTTGTGTGTGTGCTCATTTAAACTGTTTTTTTTTTTTAACTATGTCTTGACAATGCCACTGCTATTTTGTAAAATATTCTGGCAAATTACAACGACTGATTGACTGATTGATTGAATGACGCAATCGGATGCTTTACAATCGTCCTCTCATTTAGCCTACTACCTCGCAACCGTAAAAACAATACGTAAAGCAGAGGGTCCTGGGTTCAAATCCCGGCTGAGGAGCATTTTTGTCTTTCAGTTCACTACTTATAAAAAAAATCCAACCGTAAAGATGAAAAGAAGAGGATACCGTGAGATGTCCAGCCTACCGCCTTCTTTCCATTTCCACTTCAGATGCAATTTTTCTCATCGGCAGACTAAAATTCACGCGGAAACTAAGGACTTGGGGTGATTCTCCGCAAATGGACCCCTGTAACGCTTTCGGCAGCGATTGATAATTGATAACTCTTCTTGCCGATGCAAAATCGCCCTGTACCTAGCGGAAGAGCCAGAAGCGGTATCACAGCTGCTCCTAAACATCGCCGTGATTGATTAACACAGGATTGAGTTGTTGAGTTTGAGTCGTTAGTGCTACGTTTCTCGTTCTTCCCGAGGATCACTGGCGTGTTTTGGACTTAGTCATATAGAGTATTGACTGGCTCGCGGAACGCGCAACCACGGGGAGAGGGCTGGACAAAGGACCTTAGCAAAGGAGAAAGACAGGAAAACTCCATTCCACAATCAGCGCCGTTTAGTGCTTGGATTTATTAAATAAAAACTCTGTTTGACATTTCGACCGACCACTTCGAAAAACCATCATTCAACTACAAACCGTGTTAATCTGTTACTCAAGAGCAATAGACAACATTGTGTAAGTGTAGGCTATGTATGCCATGCAGCAAGCATCAACTCCAATGAAGCATCAAGACCAAAAAGCTGTTCGGCCACTAGTTTCGTTTTTGCAGATACCATGATATCTGTTAGCACGGTAAACGGATCTGCAGTTAGTCGTTTTGCAGTTATCGTGGTATCTGATACTACGGCTGATTTGCAAAAACCATAATTGCCAAAATTGCGCTTTTCGAAGTCATCCCAAAAGAGAAACTGACGACTTCTTCCCCATCGATCTGGCAAAATTCTAGGCTCTATTGTTGGTAATGATGAAAGTGAGATGACTTTTTCAGATACCAAGATCAGTTACCACGATGACTGGCTAGCTACCACGATAACTGCAAAATCACTTTTTGACCGTGGTATCAGATACCACGCTAACTGCAAAAACGACTTTAGATTGTGGTATCAGATACCATGGTATCTGCAAAAACGCAACTATTCATTCCCAATGAGCTTTTTGTCTCTCAATTACTCTTCGACTGATTACACTCACGTGGCAACGATTAGGGGTCGTCTAGGGTTTGCAGTCCAAACACGCTAGGTGGCGAGTCGCTCGAGCTGCGCGATTTTCGTAGACATGCATTGAATGCATTGTCCAGTTCTACTATAAATGATAAATTTCGTTTTTGCGGCATTTAATGACGAACGATTGGATTTTAGCCATACAATCAGTTGGGGAAACACGATTTGCAGTTTCTCTTGACATCCTCTTCCGACTGTCCTGAAAGTGTTGATCCAGTATCATCGGCGAAAAGGACATTCAGACTGTTGTTTTCTGTCGCTGATGAAAGGTCATTTATGTATATTGGGAAAAGCAGTGGTCCCAGAATTGAACCCGGAGGAACACCAATATTTGGCAATACGTAAATGATGATGATGATAATACGTAAATGGTGAATCGAAGGGAACGGCGAGAATAGAAGGAGTCTCCACGCGGACTCCGCGTACAGAAACAGCGAGAACATGGGAGATGCTTCCAAAGTGGATTTTGTTCGAAAAAAAAATATGCAGTTGACAAAATTAGTCTGGATCCACTTTCTTTTTGGTTTTGTTTATTCTGATTGTGTTTAACTAATCTTACATTGCACCAACACCAGAAAAAACTGATTCCACTCCGAATCTCAAAGGGAGTCCTTTCTGATGATGGCGATGATAATCAGAGCATTCTACTCGCTAGAATACGGGGAGTGAGTCCCCGGGACAAACAAAAACGCGGGGACTCCTCAAGTGGAGTCCTCGGGGAACGGCGAGAATACGCCTATAATCACACTAAAAAGGAGTTACACACTTAAGGTATTAGTAGGCTACTGTAGCTATCTCCCATTCAAAATCGAAATCTCGCTCGTGCATCCAGATGGATCGGAAAAATCTCAAATAAACATCTTTTCAAAATCAATAGCATTGAAGCACGCTACGATCCGCAAATCTTTCGTTATCATTTTCAAATTAGCAGGAAATCAATCTCTTCAACGTGTGTGCTTTTCGATGAAAAAAAATAAAAAAAATCCAGCTATTTCCTTCTCCGTTAAGTCTCTCGAATGGAGACATACATTAGATTACCCATTTCTGAGGACAAATTGTTTCAATAAACAAATGGAAAGCCTGCACATTAGTTTCCCTGACTACTCACTTAGCAACTTGTCAATACAAAGAAATCACTTTCCCAGAGACGGATAGGATCAAATTTTCTAGTCGGAGCGTAAACAGAAAATAATTCCTGGAAATCTCTCACGGAAAGTTTTGTGCAATTTCGAAAGGATAAAGGTCACACACGACAGTATCTCAAGAGTAGCAGGCCGCCACAGGTTTCCCTTCCCGTTCAAAAAGGGGGTCGCATAAGCAAGATTTCCCCCTCTACATTGAAAGCCCTGCGGTCACACGGGTTGAAGTAGTCCTTGGGCCCAGCTGACTGTGACAAGTAGCTAATTGCAAAGTTAAAGTGAACCAGCCTTTTGACGCACGTATCTACTCCTGACAGGCTATATCTTTATTCACTTGAATCAGGATAATAGAATAACACAATGAAAAGAAAAACTTAAAAAATTTGTCCTGATATAACAGTCACAACCTTTCCCTGCGTAGAACCCGCGTGTCATAGTAATCTGCATTGAGCTCGGCCGAGGTCATTTGACACAAAAACCGATTCGACTAGCCACGTGGTTTCGAATTTCAACGTGTAAGAAACGCCGCTTGGTGGAGTATGACGACCCTAAAGAGTCTAGATTTTAATCTTACTAAAGCTATTACTTTTCATTAATCCCTCTTGTTTCCCTATCTCCAACACACTTACTCCAACCATTCACACATAAAATGACTCACAAACTCGTCCAACCATCCACACATCAATAAGAACCAGTTTTGAATCGTAACTTTCCTACAGATCTTCTTTTCTTCCCTCATGGCAGGAGCCCCCGTCCCTGAAGCGACACAACCTTTGCGATGTTCGTTCCAAAAAAGAAAGGGGTGTAGTGGCTTCCCTGCTTTTTGTTTTTGCACCACGCTTTTCCTCTTCCTGGTGCAACTTGCCCGTTTTTAGAATACTCGCCAGCTTCGGGTACCCTTCCTCAGCAGTACCGCGCCCCTATAGGCAGTCAAAGTTGCGGGGCACCCATGCAAATAATTAGTCGTGTGCACTTCGAATGCTAGATCTCTACTCAATCAATCAATCAATCAATATTTTATTTCCGCCAAAGATAGCGAGTAAAAAAGAAATTAATAAACACTGACAAATTTCGGCTAAAACACTATAACTCATGAACTGCCAAAAGATAGCCTAACTACACTGCCGAAAATACTTAAAACTTATCTACAATTTCATTACAGTTTAATTATAACTGACAAATTGAAAGAAAAAAAAAATATGAACTGTGTACCACACTTATAGTTTAACTGAAAAGCCAAATTATTTTCGTATCATTGAACTGAGTACACTGAATTATTTGGGTTCTGCTAAGTTTTTTTTTTTTTTTTTTTTTCGCTATCTGCTCTAGTTGTGACGTTAAGGATATCTACGGCCGTCCCCACAAGGCAAATTCTACTATGACGCGGAAAATTCGAATCTCAACACAAACGCGGCTTTTCAGTGACCAGTGGTGGGCTTAGTGAAGACTGCTTAGTGTCTGAATATACGTTTTTCGTAAATCTTCGGCAAGCATACAACACAGGTACAAGCGCCCAAAGGTACCACAAATCCGACAGGGAAAGTCCACTATTCGAAAATCGACTACTCAGGAGTAGCGGAGCAACGAAGCAACGCATTTTCATCGGATCTTCAAGCCTATTCAAATGAATAAGTGATGGGTAACTACATAGTCCTATATCAGCCCTTTTCGGCAAAACTTTAAAGGACCCGTCGTGCCTACAGTGGCAATACAACGGTCTTTCACCATCGCTCCGTCATTCTTAAACCCGGACCCCCGAATTCAATACGGTATAATCTAACCCACCCTAGACTCTAACCCCCTAATCTAACCCACCCTAGGCTCCCGACGGTTGTTTAGGAGAAGCCCGCAGAGAACAAGACCACAGGTGTCGATGAGATCCGAAAAGTTCAATATTTGATCCAGACAATTTGGTATTATCTTCGCCAGACTCCTTGAACATCTTTACTATTAAAATTTAGAAACAGATTAAGGCCAGATAGCTTAATCATCTAAGAAAACTAAGTTCAGATATGGATCCAGCATGTGTGTTTACCCCTATAAGTCGTATCTATTTTGATGAAACAGGTCGAAACTTCCTGCCTTACTTCTGCCAATTTTCCGGTTTTGGCGGAATTTCTACTTGTCCGGCGAAAAAATAAACCTCAAAAACGAATTCAGCGTATCTCCTTACCCCTATATCCAACATCTAATCAACTTCAAATAAAAGTTTAACTTATAACAAATTTTCCAGTTTCAGCCGGATTCCGGGCGAACTATATGTCCGGGTAAAAACTGATTGTCATATACGGATTCAGCATCTCTTCGTACCCCGAAATCGGCCATCTAATCAACTACAAATACAACTTTTGCTTTTAACAATTTTCCAGTTTTGACCGGATTCCGGTCGAACCACTTGTCCGGGTAGAAAGTGATTTTCACACCAGTGTTCAGCATGTCTTCTTACCCCTAAATCGAACATCTAATCAACTCCAAATAAAGCTTTAACTTTTAACAAACTTTCCGGTTTTGGCCGGATTCCAGGCGAACTACTTGTCCGGCGAGAGAATGGATTTCATGATCGTGTTCAGCATTTCTTTCCCCCTTAATCGACTATCTCGTTAGCTGTTTAAAAATATTTGTGTGTCCCTTAATTTGAACCCCCTCCCCCTCCCCTAAATATGGGCTACAGAGCCCATCTATGAATTCAACCTTTCCCTTGACCCAAAGGATCCTCACACCAAGTTTCATCAAAATATCCCATTCCCTTCGAGAGTTATCGTGGTTACAAACGGACAACTTTTGCGATGTCATAGGTATCCCTTCACTTACGTTTTGGGATCCCAAAAACCGGGTATGTACAATTTGTTTTGCTATTGTCAATGGGCCAGGAGAAAGGCTTAAAACAGCAAAAGTCGTGGATAATTTTTGTTTTAAAAGCAGAGCCTGGTTTTGAAGAATCAACTATTTTAGGACAGAGGCACATAAACATTAACTACTGCTAGGTGTGCTTTAAGAAGTTTTGTCCCCTGATTTTGTGTGTTTTTTTCAACGCGAAATTTTTAGTAAAATCATTTTCATTTTTGTTTTAAGCTTAGTGTTTTAAATTGTCGCGATTTTCGTTTTTGTGTAATTAATGAATTCTTAACTATGTAAAAGCATAATTGTATCTAGTTATGTTCGACGAGAGAATAAATATTTGTTTTCTTTTGTAACAGCCTACGAGATGTATTTGAACAATAAAGATCGATTGATTGAAGTAGTAGGTACCGAAACACTTCAAGAAACCTTGAATGCAATTTTCTGTCAAGAAAAAAAAAATGTCTGTAATGAATTCTTGACTATGTATTCATTCATTCATTTATTCGTACTAGTTAGACTACATAACATAAATATGAAGCAAGAAACAAGACCCCCTGAAGCTATCTTGTTGATATATGTAAAAGCATAATTGTATATAGTTATGTTCGACGAGAGAATAAATATTTGTTTTCTTTTGTAACACCCTACGAGATGAATTTGAACAATAAAGATCGATTGATTAAAGTAGTAGGTACCGAAACAATTCAAGAAAGCTTGAATGCAATTTTCTGTCAAGATCAAACGAATATGTGATCCATTCTCGCGGGGGTCCTAAAAAAGAGGGACACATTGTGAGGTGCCTACTTCGCCTATTTCGGCATTGCCTCCATGCACTATGCCTTTCATTTCATGCCATAAAAAATCGCTTGCTCACCTTTTTTCAAACTGGTAGGAAGGCCAAGCTGTCTAAGCTGAGGTTCCAGGTTGAAAGGAAACTGTGGCAGGGGTCCCTCGGGCAGATCTACTGTCATCGGCGCAACATTGCCAGCACGAGCGTAATCGGATTCAACGTAGTCCTCAAAGAACCTAGAAGCAGAAAATCCGGACTGTCAGCTACAGCATACCAATTCGAAGGATCCCGACTGGCACAGGTACTATTCTCTCATTTTCTACCTAAAGGCTGGGATAGGACAATCTAGTTACCTATCACTTAATCACTAAAATTGACTTGAAGACCCGCTGAAAATGCGTTACTTCGTTGTTCCGCTATTCACAAATAATCGATTTTTCCGTGCGACTTGTGGTACCTCTATGCGCTTGTATTTTTGTTGTTTGCCTTACGAGAAAGATTTCCAACTGAAAGCTTCGTTTGTGCAGAGATTAAAATTTCCCGTGTCATAGTAGAATTTTCGTTGTGGGGACGGTCGCAGATATTATGAATGTCATAACTAGAGTAGATGGTGGAGAACAAAAAAAAATCTTATGCAGAATCCAAATAATTCAGTGTATTCAGTTAAATAACACAAACATAAGTTGGCCTTTCAGTTAAACTTTAATAATAAGGATGTTGCACAGCCCTGGATGGGAATTCTTTTCTGATAAGATTTGCTTGATTTGTATCTAGTTAATGTTGTTCTGTTTTTGTAGTCGTTGTTTTCCTTTTTTTCCATTCTCCATCTCTTTTTCCTTTGTGATATCGATGGGCAATCAAATATTTCCTTCATTTATTCAAATGTCCGCACAATATTAGCCCTGTACCTTCCAAATAAGTTTCGTCACTGAAACAAAGAAGTTTTCAAGCACGTTAATGGCGATTTCACGTAACTTGTGTGACATTTACGCCCCTCATAAAATTCTTCTTAGATTAGTTCTTTTTTGGCCGCTAGATGCGCTATCGTCAAGAGAACAACGACACTTTACTTCTTGCTGTACGTTTATCCAGGTTTGTTTGGCTATTTTCAATTCCTCTTAGGCCTAGCCATGTTTAAAACTGTTTAAAATGTCTCTTCCTCTATTTTTGCGTTACCCAACTCTGTTCTGTCAAGCCTCCTCAAGTTTTTCATTTCTGGCTTCCGACTTCAGTGCTGAGTGCTCGCTGACTTTTCCACGGGGCCAATATGCGACTTGATACGAAGCGAAAGCCTAATCGCTTATTCACCCTTCAGATAACCCATACCAACATCTCACGTGTGATTGTTACTGTTCCTCTAGCGCGTCTGGCGGCAATTCGTCATCGGATTTTATGAGGGAGGAATCGATGCGAGGGTGAACACCAGGCTGATAACCAAGAGAGACGTTACTGCTCAGGTTTTAAAGGGAACAGCGCTGTATACTCGTTTACAAGACTGCGATCTTCCTACGTTAGTTTTATCTTTGCTACACTACGCCGTTTTCGACGTTTTCCGCCTTCGAGGAGCGTCAGGCTTCCGCTTACTGCTTCCGAGGAGCTCATTGGTGATAAATACTGGTCATGCAAGTGTGTCTGTTTCTTATTAAAACCAGGGGGGGGCTGAAAACAAAAGTTTTTTTCAGAAAACCAGCAGATTTTCAAAGGATTCGCTACGTTAGAATTTTGGGACACAAAATGTAGCCTATATATTGCGACCCGTGCTTTTAGAAATCCGACGTTGCGATTTCTTGGGACCGACAACGGTCCGTGAAAGCCTCAAGGCACTTGCAAAGCAGAACATACGATTTGTGCACACAGGTGCCAATACTTTAAGGACACCTAGTAGTATCTACTGTTGGTGTTCCAACATATTTTAATACTTTAGAAATACGCTCTGCTTTTAACAAATTACCTACGGCGTTGGTTGTTTTAAGCCTTTCACCAGGCCCGTTGACTTCCAGCAAAACCACTGAAGAAATTACATATCCGTTTTTTCTGACGAATGAGGTTCTTGCAAACAATCGTTGGGGGTACGATACACGCGTCGCAATACATACGTCGCGAAACAAGGAAAGCGTAAAAAACAGAGGGGTTTAAAATATACCATATCTATTGCGGGTCTCCCAGTTTTATAATGTATGGTGTATTTGAAGTTTTATTTGAAGTTGAGTAAATCTTCGATTTAGGGGTAAGAAGACATGCTGAACCCGTAAATGACAACCATTTTCTACCCGGACATATAGTTCGCCCGGAATCCGGCCGAAACCGTAAATTTCTTTAAGGTTAAAGTTTATTTGAAGTTGATTGGAGGTTCGATACAGTGGTAAGGAGATATGCTGAATTCGTTTAACCTTTCATTTTTTGCCGGACAAGTAGTTCACCCGGAATCCGGCGGAGACCGGCGGAAGTAAGGCAGGAAGTTTCGATCAATTTCGTCAAAGTAGGTATGACGTAAACACACATGCTGAATCAATACCTGAACTTGGTTTTCTCAGATGACTAGCCATTGGTATTAATCTGTTTGTAAATTTTGATAGTAAAAATGTTCAAGGAGGCTGGCTAAGACCGGCTATCTAGAAGACGTAATTATCTGGATCAAATAATAAATTTCTGGGATCCCATCGAAACCTTTGGTCTTGTTTTTTGTTGTGTTTAATGTGCAATGACCTGTAATTTTTGCTAGAAATTGGAATTATAGGTGCGACGGATCCTTTATGGAGGGTTTTCGCGAGCTCGTAGCCTGAATCACTTTACGTTGGTCTTCGAGCGGCTAGGTTTAAGTTGACGGGATTTTCCACTGCGATTTTTGCACTCTGGAAACCTAAGCACTTTCTAGGAAAGTTTTCCTAGTCTGGGTAGTAGAAAGCTAAAGTAAGCAAAGAAATAAACTTCGTTAGAACAGAACAGGAATGATAATTTCTAGAATCTTAAACCATGGGTTTTCGCGGTAGATGAAAGTGGAAAGCGATTACCCAAATGGGTTTCCAGCAACTTCAACGCTACACTTCACTCGCTGGAACGTAATTCCGGAATTTGCGAAAACGGTCATTTAAGGAAATAGCCTAAAAGAAAACCACACTTACTTCAGGACTTCCTCCTTGTCTCTGTTTGTGAACAGCAGGCCACACTGACCCCTGATCAAATTGGAAAGGCTGTGAAGATTTTGTGCCACTTCTTCTTCTGAAGTTCTGCCAAGAGCTAATGCGATGACTCGGTTTTTGCCCATGAAAAATCTGCGAAAATTGTTAAATGTTATAAAAACCAATAGGGCGTATAGAAATGAAGTCACAAGCTGGACACAACTATGAGCGTGTTCCACCCTACTTACAGTAGTTACTACGCATGACGTCAGGAATTCTGGCTTTTCGGCCTAACTGGCTGGAAGGCTGGAACGTATTTTTCTATTTTCAGCCACGGGTTCAAATTACAGAGGTTCGTCGTTACCACGCTTACTACGCTCCCAAATGTGGTAAGCAAATAGTCACTATTAGTTACTGTTTCGACAAGGCTGGAACGGTCAGCGTAGTAACTTTTCACGAGGTTGGAACGAAAATAGTAATTAATATTTGCTATTGTTAGAAGGTTGGAACACGCTCCATGACTCGCAATGCAAGTTTACAGTAGTGTACATACAAATGCTGGAAAGGTTACTAAACTTGTTAATCTGGCCCTGTTCGAATAAACGGGCATAATGTAATTACTTTGAAAAAAGGTTCTCGAGCTTAAAGTGCATAATAGAGATCATTTTCAACCACAGTTAGCACAACTATTCCAAATTCTTTTGTAGATTTTGTTAAAGCTCTAGGCAAAACAATCTGATATGAAAACTCCTGTCTTTATCATGTCAACGGGCATCGCAAATACATGTGAGATCCTCCCTACTTTCTCGGATTCGGGCAATTTTGGCTCAATGCCCGAAAACTGGGCCCGAATATTTCAAAAGTAAGTTTTTACCGGTCTCGGGGCATAAGTTCAGTGCCCGTTTCTCCAAGGTATCGACTTTGTAAGGCTTGCCTTGTCCACCAACTGTCAGCCAAACCATCCCTTTAAGACCTTAGATGGGGTATCGTAGGTGGTGTAGCCTACAGCCCCCCCTCCCGAGTCCCAAACACCACTTGCCAGTTGCCACTTATGGTTCCCATAAAAAAAATAGGCATTCACAGACTGATACTGAGACACAGGTCTTTGTTCTTTTAAAGTGTTTTCATTATGTAGTTAGTTTTCTTTTTTTTGTCTTCAGAAAGTGTGTTGAATATGTAGTTAGTATTTGACTTGCATAATATTTTTGTACCATGGCCCGTCGGGCTTTCCATGCACAATAGATCCATACATACATACATAGCCAAAATACGGGAAAATTTGCCATAACTAGCTCAGTTCCTGTGACTTGCATTGTATTTTTCCATGTAATTTCTTAACCAGTTTTAAACCAGCATCCATCTCACGAGCTTTTTTCAAGTAGGCTATCGTCTAAAGGACCTCATATTTAACATATATTTAACCGTCGTTTCTAGCTTTAAATTATTTAGCTTAAATAAACTGACCAAATACCTTGAAACCCATACAACATGCCACGAGATGCACTATTTTGGTAGAACTGCAGAAAGTGCTTTAAAGCAGGCACAGATTTTGCAAACCAGGCGCAAGACAATATTGCACATTTTAGCATAAATGTGAAATCATACCTGCTGTCCTTCCACTGATTCCTGAGGCCCTTCAGCTGTGAGTTTCTAGTATTTCTCAAAGAAAACAGGTACACATGCTCATATGTTCCAACTGACGAGCGAATGCTTTCTACAACATCTTGCTTCCAACTCAAATTTTTCTTTTTTGTCTGGGTGAGAGAGACTGAAAAAAAATACGAGTTTAAGCCCTTTTCCAAGTGCCAAGTTTCTCTGTTCTGTCATGAAAAGTCTCTCCTACTTAACTTTCTCTGGCAGACTAAGATGAAGGGAACTAGCCGACTACGAAAGAAAGCGACAAACATCCGGATTCAACCTGTCACCTTGCCCCTAAAAGGACTTTCTCATTAGCCTCAAAACATAATTTATTTTCATCCCTTAATTTGAAACCCCTTCCCGACCCCTAAATATAGGGCTACAGGACTCATCTACGAACTTGATCTATACTTTATTCCAAGTTTGAAGAAAATATCTCTACCCCTTAGAGAGTTATCGACTTATCGTGCTGAGAGACGGACAACTTTTACGAAGTCATCGGTATTCCTCCACTTACGTTTTGGGATTCCGAAAAGCCTTCTCGGTAAACCGTAAGCACCGAGGAACCTATTTATCGTTCCGTTTCTGGAACCGACGAAAGCTTAGTCGGTAAAAATTAAGCCGATGATCGGCAAAATCCTTGTCGGAAAATCGAGATCCTCCTTCGCACAAGCTGTTCGTCTATGAGCACGACAACTCTCGAAGGGAAAGAGATATTTTACTGAAACTTTGAGGATTCTTTGGGTCAAGGGACAGGTATAGTTCGTAGATGGGCTCTCTAGCCCTACCATTAGAGGTGGGGGAGATGGTTCAAATTAAGGAGGGAACAAAATATTTGTTAACAGCTTAATAAGATGGTCGATTTAGGGGTAAGAAGACATGCTGAAACACCTATATGGAAATCATTTTCTCGGAGCCAAACCCGGAAAATTTGTTAAAAGTAAAAGTTTTATTTGAAGTTGATTTGATGTTCAATTTAGGGGTAGGAAGACAAAGTAGGCTATATGACGAGGGGCGTCGCAAGTGCATTTTCGTTGGGGGGGGGGGGGGGGGGGGGGCAGCGACAGAGTTTTTCCGAATCTTTAAAATATTCTACAGAATTCTAGAAACAGAGAATTTGAGCTTTAAATTATTAAAGAGAAAAGAGTAGGTACAAAGAGTGACACTAAAGGGCAGCATGAAAGATGATTGGACAGCTACTCGGCGTCGTTTTTGCGAAGCCCACTTGGACAGTATATTGTCGGGCACGATTCCAGTAGCAGCTTTTATTTACTATGCCCAAGATAAATCGAGCAAAGCAGTCGAATTTTTCTATATTCAATTTTCTTTTTCCTGCAAATTTAACCACTTCCCATATAAATCCTATCTTTTACCGTGGATTAAACACCGAAAGATCCCAAGAATTTCCAGAAACACCAAACCAGTTGGAGCGACGTCCCGGCAGCAGCTTGTAGCTAGGGTAGGATACCCGATACTACCCACGACCTCCTAAAATGAGCGCCGCAGGCGAGGTAAGTTCGCTTCTTCCATGTTTTAATGTTTCTCCAATCCCAAGCCTAAAATTTGTTTAAAACCCCAGCAAAATGATGCACTGTCCCACAAAATAAAGAATACGACGAAAGGCGCTACAGGTGGAGTTTTTGGAAATAGTTATGATTAGAGCTTCTTTTTTGGATCCAAAATAAAAGTAAGGACTACCGAAGAAATGGTAGATCAGTCCTTTTGTCAGTGGCCAGTGCTTCACTTGCGCTCTTCTCAATGCTTATAAATCCGACTTATGTCAAAACCTTGCCCTGCATGATTTTTTTTTAAACCTAGCTCTTCTAAAATACAAAATTTTTGCAAAGAACCAGAAATGTTTAAACTATGCTGCGCAGGCAAAGATGACCTCTCTACTTTCAGAAAGATTTCGGGACAAGCCCGACTGTGAAATTTAAAGTTTGGTAACTACCTATATGTAATTCTGTGAAGCTGACTGATATTCTGACAAGATTAAAACCTACAACTGAGAGTACGATTCTCTGCAGTATCGGATTGTAGGATTGACGTCGATACTGGACCCAAGTTCGGAATTCCGGAGAAGCGTATAGCGAATAATTCTGGACTAATATTCAGGATTTGGTAATATGTTGTCGAAACCGGACCGAAGTTAGGAGTTCGTGGTAACTACCGAATCCTGGCAACTATACAGAATAAAATACCGAACCCCAGTTATAATCATGAATAATTTTGGACCAATAGCCTATTCGGGATTCTGTACAACTACCGAATCCGTAATTATACTGAATAGTTCTGGCACCGAAAAACTACAGAATAATATTCAGATTCATTATAACTTTGTTGAAGCTGAAGATCTAAAGTCGGGATTCGTGGTAACTACCGAATCCTGAGAATTATCCCGAATAAATTACAGAATCTCGATTGTGATACTGAATAATTTTGGACTGATAGCCTATTTGGGATTCTGTGTAACTACAGAATCTCCATAAATATACTGGAGTGTCCTGGCATCAAAAAATTAGCAAATAATTTCAGTAAATTTGTTCACCCTATTCATGGTAACTACCGAATCCTAGCAATTATACTGAATCCTGATCATTATACCGAGTATATTTGTACCGATAACCTATTCGGGATTCTTTATAACTACAGATCCTGTAAATATACCAAAAGTTCTGATACTGAAAAATGACCGAATAGTTTTAGTAAAAATTTGAGCTGGACCAAAATTTTTACCGAATCTAAAGAAGTTGGGGGAGGGGGGTGCACCCCCAGCACACACACACCCTTGGGACGCCCCTGTATATCACAATCATTTTCTACCAAGACATATAGTTCGCCCGGAATTAGGCTGCGACTGGAATTTTTGTTATAAGTAAACGTTTTATCTGAAGTCGATTAGAGCTGCAACCTAATGGTAAGGAGGCATACTGAATCCGTAGATGAAATGATTTTCTCTCAACACAAATAGTTCGCCTGGAATCTGGCCAAAACCTGAAAATTTGTTAGAGGTTAAAGTTTTATTTGAAGTTGATTTGAGGTTCGGTGCAGGGGTAAGGAGATATGCTAAATAAATTTTTGAGCTTTAGGTTTTCGCCGGACAAGTAGTACACCCGGAATCCAGCTGACATGGGAAATTTGTCAGAAGAAGGCAGGAAGTTTTGATCAATTGTGTCAAAGCAGATATGACATATAAGTGTAAACACACATGCTGAACCCGTATCTGAACTTGCTTTTCTCAGATGATTCGCCATTGGCCTTCATTTGTTTCTATGTTTTAACAGTAAAATGTTCAAGGAGTCTGGCAAAGACCGGATATCTACAAGACTCAATTGCCCGGATCAAATGTTATATTTTTGGGATTCCATCGAAACCTTTGGTCTTGTTTTTCTTGCAGTGACTGGAAATGTCTTGTTGGTAAACAGGGAACATTCTTCAGTTTCCTTCTGGACTCGACAAAATTTGTTGATCAGTTGAACTTGGGTGAAACGAAGACAGGAAAAGTCTCGCCCTGGAAGTCGGTAAACCTTTTGGGTAAAAGTATTGACAAACACTTTCTCATTCTGTTCCTTGTCAGTAAGTTGACCACACCAGCAAACTTTTCTTGTGTCATTTGTACACTAACTGCCTTTTTAGGTTTAGTGCCTGCACACCGTGTGATCAGAAAAAGCCTTGTCGGCAAATCAGGAACCTTGTTTCGTTTGTTGGTCTTTTTGCCATCGTAAATGAACTCGTTAACAATCAATCCGACAAATAGTCCACTTTACTAAGTGACTTATGGCTTTCGAATTCCCGTCATTAGTATCCTTCATCCAGCCTTCACCCACAAAACTCTACCAACAGAAGATTGTACCGAGTTGAGGCTTAAAAATTGCACAACTATAGCACATCACCTTTGTATTATCCCTAACAGGACCTCCCTGAAACTGCCCCCACCGTTGTGAGATACGAAAAAATGGCACACCTCCGGGCCCCCGAATGGCACATCTTACTCGAACCGGAGCACTGTCTAGGGCTCCTGAATCATATCAGTCATTCTGTCAGTTTGGCTTGACAATGCCTGTCATGGAACTTCTGGGACCCCTCCCTCCCTTCAAATTCCCCTCACTGTTGTCAGACGCTGTTCGGACACATAAGTAAGTACACAGTGCTACTAGTGCAGTGTCTATCACACCTTTTCTGGTTTGCTCTGGGCCCATGTTGCAACCACTGTTTCCAGGGAATAAATGAAAAATCCACAAGCTTTCCTTACAAAAAATATCTCAACAGATATATCACAATTAATTACTTCAATGGTTCTATAATGCATTGCCGGGAATGTGATCTGTTGCCTAAAAAGGGCTGTTTTGGGTGGATTAACTGAAACATTACAGATGAACTTGAAGTGGGCCCAGCAGATAAGGAAAACTTTTATCCTGCAATTACAATACAGTTGAGGTACTTATCTGAATGTCTGCCAACAGTAACAGTGGACTGTCACCGAAGAAAACAAATAAACCATACCAGGCACTCTTAAAGCAAAATTCTGGTCAGGAATGTTAATTTACATCTCGATTAACCACCTTTCATCAAAGTTTGAAGCTTTTGGGCTTTGTTTTCCTCAGATTCTTCTTAGAAGATCCAAGCCCATTCAAAAAACAGCACGTAAAACTCCAAAATCAAGAGCATTCTTTTCAAGAGGTGATGCCAGGCTAGATCGAGCAGAGCGAACGAGAGCAAAGGACAGGTGCCTCCAGTTACATTAAAAGACATCTGGTAGAGATAGCAGCATTAAGCAGCGTACATTTTTCTTCATTTTGTAAGTCATGGCGAGGAATTCAAGCCAAGGTTAGAATGAGGTGATTTGTTTGAAAAGCAAAATAAATTTACTAGAAATATTGAAGAAATATTTATTCATCAAATATGTGAACCATTCGATTAGCTTCAATCTAGTATGTTTGTCATATTTGTTGGTTCCTTTTTAAGACAGATAGATTATTCTGAAGGAAAAACTTCTCTGGAAATTTGAAATCTTGCCTTGAGTCCGAGGTTGGATCTCCTGTATGAACTAAGAAGACTAAGATCGAGCAGTACCATGAAATCCACAACTATGCCTAAGTAGATACTTATCTAACTCAATATACTACTTACTTTTCTTGTAGCGCTTGGACTTCGGCATGTCAGAACTAAAAAATCAAGAAATTTCAAAACTTGTAACCTCACGTGTTCGACCTTTTAACCGGATTTTCTTCTGGTTCTTCTAGAATTAATGCGTCAGTATTGTGGTTAACGCCATCTTTAAGCAAAAGCAGTAGGGCACGAAGATAGCCCGTTAGATGGCATCTAACCCAAAGCACTGTCGTAAGGCGTATTCTCGCCGTTCCCCGAGGACTCTACTTGAGGAGTCCCCGCGTTTTTGCTTGTCCCGGGGACTCACTCCCCGTATTCTCGCGAGTCCCCACGGACGGGGAATGCTCCGATTATCCTCACCATCATCAAAAAGGACTCCCTTTCAGATTTGGAGGGGAATCAATTTTTGCTGTTGTAGGTGCTATGTAAAATTAATTAAAAACAATCAGAATAAACAAAACCAAACATAAAGTGGATCTAGACTAATTTTTTCAGCTGCATCTTCATTTTTCGAACAAAATCCATTTTAGAAGCATTCCCCGTATTCTCGCTGTTTCTGTACGCGGAGTCGGCGTGGAGTGACTCCCTCTATTCTTGCCGTTCCCTTCGATTCACCGAGGAGTCCTCGGGGAACGGCGAGAATACGCCTGTCGTGTCGAGACCAGGTCGAAACGTACTGATGTAACATGACGTAACGTGCTATTTCAAAGTCTGGCGGTGCAGTTTTTTGGTTATCTTGATCGACTATAGGCGTATTCTTGCCGTTCCCCGAGGACTCCACTTGAGGAGTCCCCGCGTTTTTGTTTGTCCCAGGGACTCACTCCCCGTATTCTCGCGAGTCCCCACGGACGGGGAATGCTCCGATTATCATCACTGTCATCAGAAAGGACTCCCTTTCAGTTTCGGAGGGGAATCAATTTTCGCTGGTGTTGGTGCAATGTAAAATTCAATTAAAAACAATCAGAACAAGCAAAATGAAAAAGAAAGTGGATCCAGACTAATTTTGTCAACAAAATACTTTTTTTTAACAAAATCCATTTTGGAAGCATTCCCCGTGTTCTCGCTGTTTCTGTACGCGGAGTCCGCGTGGAGTGACTCCCTCTATTCTCGTCGTTCCCTTCGATTCCCCGAGGAGTCCTCGGGGAACGGCGAGAATACGCCTTATCAGAAAAAGAAACATATCTGCCAGTGTTGCCACTTATGCCGCATTTCGCGGCATAATGCCGCTATTTTGAGGAAAATGCCGCATACAATTTTGATTATGCCGCATACTGCTATTATGCCGCGAAATGGCTTTTTATACCGCTTTCGTTCCCATACTTAGTTTGTCCAACTGAAGTTGCTTGTATTTTGTCTGGCAAGAAAAGCAAGAATTTCAAAGCCGCATTGATTCACGGAAGTCATCTACAGATCTGAATTATTGACCCTAGTCGGCAGCGTGTCCCGTGGGAGACCATTGTTCTCGACAGTGGGTTGAGATCGCAGGTTTCACATTCTCTTTCTCAGCTCTTCTGATGACATCTGTCAGCCCAGATAGTCAATTTCCACTAGATAGTTTTTGTTTTGTAGTTAGACTAGCTTGTCTTCCGTGACAGGGTTTCTTGATGGAAACTATATTTACGTATACATCATCAGGTCAGAAAGAGTTTTCTATAATTATGTATACAACACGTGTGCCACCCAAAAGGACCTGACCTATCCCAGGGGTAGGCGGCTTTTCTGCTGTATACGGTTGTGTTTAACTCATCGGGGGGGGGGGGGGGGGAGGGAGGCTCATGACGTGTTCACTTACGTCTAAAAACAAAAGTTAACCCTGGATTTGGATGTAGGACATCAGAAACCAAGAAGGGCATAGCTCATAGCTGCTATGGGGAATACATTTTTTCTGCAGACATCGGTGTAATGCAGTAGCTTTAATCCACAAGTGAAAATTATAAATGGTACCTTCTGAGTGGATATAATGGGGTGGTACAAATGTGCGGAATGGTTGATCAGTATGGAAGTGCTTTGGGTTGTAATCTAGCCTACTGTGGAATGGTATAGAGCTAAATATTTTCGGCAAATATAAATATTTATTCAAACAATGTTTCAAAGTCAGCTTGGGCTCAAAGAATGTTTAAATATAAATATGCTGCTTGAATTCTAATTCACAAGTGAAAATCAGAAATAATCACGTATTGGTGGGTATGATGTGTCGGTATATGACGTTTGGAGGGGTAGTCAGGTTGGGTCATCAGGTGATAACTACTCCTTAGCAAAAGGTCAGAGCCATACCATATCCGTTTTCAAAAGGATATAGCTGTTATTCTAACCTTATCCCATAAATGCTGACGTTCGAAGCATTGACTCAAAAAGTCCCCCCCCCCCCGAACGTTGTCGGCCAGTCGGTAAAGAAATAACCGATTCCGTGCGAAGCGCCCCGATTTTCCGTAAAAACAGTCGTTTTTCGCACAAATAATAGATTTTTTTAGATTTTACCGAAAAAAAAAAACCCTGGTAGAAAAGCCCCAGGTACCGCCTATGGGGTAGACAGCACGTGTCTTCTCGCACTTACTCGATTTTCACCACCAGGGGTGTCACATATGTGGGGGGAGGGGCGACATCCCCTCCCCCGAATGTTGTCGGCCAGTCGGTAAAAAAAAAACCGATTCGACGCGAAGCGCCCCGATTTTCCGTAAAAAACAGTCGTTTTTCGTAAAAAATAATAGATTTTTTCGTAAAAACAGTCGCATTTTCTGAATATTAGTCGATTTTTGTTAAAACTGTCGTTTTGTTCTATAAAAAAGTTGTTTTTCTGTAAAAAACAGCCGGTAAAAATGACCAGCCAGTCGGTAAATACCTTGCCCGGCCCACCAAACGTTTTTGCTAGTAACGCCTCTGTTCACACATAAATTTTTGACTTTCTCCAGCCAAAACAGAAAAACTCGTGTCTTTTGAGAATTTTGCGCATGCCCCGAATTTTACCGCATTTTGGTTGAAGGATGCCGCGGAAATGCCGCTTTTTGACGAGGCCGGCACCGCGAAGCGGTGCCGGTCGAGTGGCAACACTGATATCTACTCAGGTGTTCTCAGAAGTCCGTACAAAACTAGATTCAATCAAAAAGTATGCGGATGAATGTTGAAAGTAGAACCGTCCAGAGTTAAAATGAGATCATACAAGATCATACCAACATTTTCTGAAATGACGATCTTGCATCCTGCAACGGTAATTTAGGATCTGGGAACTAGTTGTATCTGCGTCTTCACCTTCCCCATGGCTCGGGCCAGTTCCCATGTAACTAGAGCTTCTTCAAACTGCCCACTCGTAGAATCAAAGATCTGGTAGCCACTGTAAATGTCTCCAGCTAGGGAGGTATGTTTCCGGCTTGATACCCTCCTGTGGTGGAAACCGTCTTTGGTATTCCCGGAACATCATGTGTTTTGTAATTGTGTAGTTCATTGTTCCTTCGTCGAGCAGTCTGTACAGTGCCTTATCGAACATACTCCATCTTTACTCTGGCTTCGGTGTTCACCAGGAGGACACAGAGAAACAAAAGGGAGACGTCATGCCCCAAAAAGGGACCATTTCAAAATTGGACAGGACACCACCACCCACGAAAAGTTATTAAGCCAAATGTGAGTTAGGACCACCCAATTGCAAACGGGATTTGGCGAAGTCTGAGATAGGACCACCCATTTTCAAAAGGTAGAGAATAAAATAGGACTTTGGACCACCCTTTTTTATGGAATTTTGGTATACTCATGTGACCGTTTATTTTACTCGAAATCGTGCGCGCAATCTAGCTGCGCTCTTCCTGGGGCTTTTAAATTTATGCTGCTAGAGACAATCAGGATCAGGGGTGTAATTTCGTCAAAATCCTGGGGGGGGGGGGGGGGGGCAAAGATGGAGCCGATTTTCCCAAGTCAAGTGAAAATTAGCAGTTTTATTTCAAGAAGAAAAACGTAATAAAAACAAAGAAACAAAGAGATATTTTACAAATCGACCAAGGCGAAAAGACGCTTCTTCAAATTAGCGCATGCATATGGCTATAAAAGTTTCAAGGCTTCCTTGCTTCAATCTTACCATCAAGACAAAGGTATACTAAAGAAAACCGATCTGTTTCTGTGGATGCTTGAATTCTGTAGGCCTATCTTAGTTTCGACGAGAGTTTCAAATACGCTAAATTTCAGCTGGGGGGTGGGGGGGGGGGGGTGGGGGGCAAACATCAAGCTGGGGTGGGGGCAGTTGCCCCCGCCCCCCCGTGCCCCATAGCAAATTACGCCCCTGATCAGGATCCTTGCCAAAACCTGCCAGGATTTGCGACACCAGCTTCAGTTCCATAACGAAAAGCTGCGATTTTTCCATCATTTCATGAAGGGGAAGAAAATCCTGTAGGGAAAACAAAATCGTGTACCCGCAGCATAACGCCGCATAGTGTCGGACTCTGGTCCTGACCTGTAAAATTGAACATCAAAGGATATTTGACCTCGCCAGAAATCAAGCTCTATCCGAACCGGATCACTTGTTTGAGAGTAATGCATGACAAAAGATTTCCGCGCCCCCCCCCCCCTGTACTGGCCGGATCGAGTAAGGAATTATAAACAGGGAATCTCGAGCCTGTTTCTCTCCAACTTTCAAGCTTCGTCCGAATCAGGCTACTAGCTCGAGAATATTATGCATATTACAAGACTTCCGCGATATCCCCCTTCGTCTCCCCCCAAAATCCCTGGTTCCGGTCCGGATCTAAAACAATGGTACAACCATGGGGCTTCTGTTTGACCTTGTGTCCTAGAAGTCCTATCCTGATCCCTCTGTTCTATTCCACGTTGCCACATCCAGTCCGAAACTGAGCCACAATAACTGTTCGTTTGCCAATTGTCAAGTTCCATCGAGATTGGGCAACTCATTCTTATGGGAACTTATGCTTGTCATATGATTCCGGATTCTTCCTCCTGCCTCTCCCCTTAGTTGGCCAGATCAGGGAAATGACAACCAGTTTTACGAGGTTCCCAATAAGCCTGAGAAGTTACATCGCGCTAGCCCATCTGGAAGTACCCTAACTCGCAAGAAAGATTCCCCACAGCTCTCCCCGCGTTATCCACATCCGGTCCTGTTCTATATATAGTATATCTAGGGCTTATGCTTGTCCTTCCCGCCAAACTCCTTTCCGATTGATCGAACCTAAGCGTTCCACAAGACTTCCGGCACCCCCCCCCCCTCTTACTCCCCCAAAAGTTTCCGGATCAAGTCAAAAACTGAAACAAAGTCTAAACCATCTGGGAATGTGCTCTCGTCCTTCATCAAGATTCAACAAAATCGGACAACTCGTTTAAAAGTTACGCGTGACACTGAGATTCCTGCTCCTTGAATTTCCCCCTCCCCCTAGATGGTAAAATCCGTGAAGTGACAATTCAGTCTGGTAAGGCCCTTAATGACAAGTTTCACCGTCCTAGCTTATCTACAAGTACTTCGTTTTCTCGTGCCACAGGATTTCCGGCACCCCCTCCAACTCCGCGACAGCACTCCGCAACATGTTGTCCGACTCCGCGACAATATCTGGGACTTATCATACATGCCAACTATCCAGTTTCATCAGGATCATATAACTCGTACAAGAGAAATACATGGATTCACCTCCTCCCACCCAAACACAAATGATCGGCTCCGAGAAAAGAACTGCAAACAAACTGAAAGCAACCTCTATGAATACTACCCCAAAATAAAGTGCCAAAACTCGAAAGGTCAAAAGATGTCCATCGTACTGAAATAGAGCTTCAGAGAGACAAGAGTATCCAGCTTTTGAGCACTGAGCTTATCAGCCACTACAAAATGAATGACCAGTTGAACAGGAATGCAGCAAAACAATCGAGAAATACTCTCGGCTTGGACTCATAGCTTGCCTCCTACCAGCTATAATGGTTGTGTCGTAGGTTGTGGTCACATTGTGAGAAGTTCAAGCAAATTATCACCCGTGTCACCCGTCCAGCCTGTCCCGCAGGACAAGTTTTTCTGTTATATCTAAATAGTGTCTCTGGAGCATCTGCAGCAGGGGAAAAAATAGTGAAGGTCAGCCTGAAGAAGGAACCAAATTCTTCATCCGAGACGCTGGACCGGTAACCAAATGTTATGTGTCATCCCATCTTCGAAGAAGACACGATCTGCTGCTGTGGCTGGGCATGTTCTAAAAGCAGACCATCTTCGAAGACTTCAAAGGTTGCACCACAACGAGCTGCCGATATGCCAACCATCCACACTATAATCCACTTTGGCTGTTTAGAAATAGTTGGCCACACTGGTCTGTGCCACAAAGGTCTTGGATCAGCAAAGCTTTTTGCCTTCCCTGCATAACCGTACTATCTAATTGCACGCGAACGACTTGGCCGACTTGACTATGAAGTAGTCATCGAATTTATAAAGAGTAAATAATTTCCTTCTGAGGAGATATTTGATCCTCAAGATCTTTCTTGAGCTGTCCGGCCAAGTAAACAGAGCAACTGGCTCTCTTTAACCTCCGCCGGAAACACGATCACCGAGCAGCCAGCCTGCTTCGTCGGATGACAGGATCAGTTCAAGGTTCAAGGTTTAATTTACACTACTTATAAAATCAAAATATACAAAATATAAATATATTTATAAAATCAAAGTTGACCGTGGGGTGAAGAACCTTTCACCAAGGACGAGATCAAGAAGAAATCGAGTAGAGCCATAGAAGGCTGCCGGTCTCTGCCATGCTAGGAAAAGGCATTGACGGGTCCTCTCGGCTTACAAACATAAGGGGCACATGAGCCACTGCGCAACAACTACCGCGAAACAAAAGCCACTGCAAGCTTTTATCAGTCCCCATGCAGCAAAGTATATTGACGTCCACCTTTGAACATAAATTCACCATTGTCAGACAGTTGGAGAAAAAAGCCCACGAATTCATTCTAAATACTTAAATGGCGTCGATTTCACATCTGCGTTCGACTGCGTCGTTTGCAAATCTTTGTGGCTGATCCCGAAAACTGCATGACTTTCAGACCAGCAAAGGTAATGAGCCTCTTCCGGGAACTGTATAACGACTTTGGGAGCTCACTCACGGTCAACAGAAGAAAATTACGTCCCTCCAAGATCAACAGTAGCGTTAGGCAAGGATGCGCAGTACTTCCTGAGCTGTTAAACTGTGCGATTGACCACGTCCTCATCAACCGCTCGCAAGACACTTACCGGCAGAGTGCTCTCGGATGTGGACTTTGCCGACGATATCGCAGTGCCGCTGTTGCGTCTTGCCACCGCCACTTCACCGAGCAACGAAGAACCTTTTCACCAAGGGCGAGATCATGAAGTACAAGAGCAGAGCCAAACCCCCTCCGGAAACACGATCACTAAGCAGCCAGCCTGCTTCGTCGGATGAGAGGATCAACTCAGCACCCTTTTGTAGTGTCTGTCCTCTGATCTAGCTATCTAGCTTATCTTCAACTGTTCTCGGAGGCTGACGCCACCAGCCGTTCATCGTGCAATGAAGAACCTTTCACCAAGGACGAGATGAAGAAGGAAACGAATAGATCTACCAAAGGCTGTCGGCTCTGCCATGCTAGAAAAAAGGTATTGACTGGTCCTCCTGGCTTACAATCATAAGGGGCACAAGAGCCACTGCGCAACAACTACCACGAAACAAAAGCCACTGCTACAGATACGGTGGAATAGCACTGTTATCAGTCCCCGGCAAATTATTTTGCCATAATACTGTAGTAGAAGCCTCCAGCATCCTCCATGCTCGACGACGTCCCCATGCCGAGACGATCAGAATTGAACATACCTTCACCATTGTCAGACAGTTGGCGAAAAAGGCACGCGAATTCATTCGTAAATACTTACTGTAACAGAAGCCGGCAGTATCCTCCATGCTCGAAGACTCCCCATGCCGAGACGATCGACCATTGATCAAATCTTCACCATTCTCAGACAGTTTGCGAAAAAGACCCACGAATTCATTCGAAATGCTTTAATGGCGTCGATTCCAAATCTGCGTTCGACTCAGTCGATTGCCAATCTCTGTGGCTGATCCCGAAAACTGCATGCCTTCCAGACCAGCAAAGCTAATGAGCATCTTCCGGGAAGTGTATATCGACTCCAAGAGCTCACTCACGATCAACAAAAGAAAATTATGTCCCTCAAAGATCAACAGTATAATAGCGTTAGACAAGGATGCGCAGCACCTCCTGAGCTGTTCAACTGTGTGATTGACCACGTGACCACGTCCTCATCAACCGCTCGCAAAACCGCTTTCGGCAGAGTGCTCTCGGATGTTGACTTCGACGACGATATCGCAGGGCAGTTGTTGCTTCTTGCCAAACGCCACCTCACCGAGAAACGAAGAACCTTTTCCCAAGGACGAGATCACGAACGACAGGAGCGGAGCTGCTGAAGACTGCTATCCCTGCCCTAAATTCAGCATCTGCTAAGATCCTACCAAGCCACCTAGGCCCCCTCAGTGCACCCGAGGACACTCAAAGAAGCTGTTCAAACGGTCTGTCAGCACCAGGGCCAGGAAAAGCTTCTACACCAACAGAGTTTTCAATCCCTCGAATGAACTGTCCGAAGCAACAGTCTCTGCCCTCCTTCTCGACGCGTTAAGAAAGGCACTGGACATAGAGTGGACAACTAAAGACTGGAAGTATGAGTTTTAGCATCCCATCCTGCTCAGAGCCTACTGTCTACTAGCTCACATCTAAGCTCCCTCTGGTGCTTAATTAGATTAGTTCAGCAGAGCTTGGACGGAAATAAGACATAGAATAATTTCCAGGGTTACAACCGCAACAAATAACATTGCCATCAGTCCCCAACAAATTATCTACCATGCTACTGTTGCAGCAAGTTTCCAGCATGGTCCATGCTCGAATATATCCATGCCTCGACGCTCGACCACTGCAAAGATCTTCATAGCTTGACTGTTGTTGGAAAAACCTTGCAACTTCAAGCAAAACAATTAGACGGCCCACGTTGCCTTCAAGTCTGCATTTGTGGCGGATCCCGAAAACTGCCTACCTTCCTGCGAAGCTATCGAGACTATTTCGGATCTTGTGTCAGAGAGCTTACTAATGGCCAACAGAAGAAATTCAATCCCTTCAAGGTTAACCGTAGTGTTAGACAAGTATAGGCAGCAGCTGCTGGCCAGCAGAATGCCTTCCGATTTTTACTTCTCCGACGACATCGCAATGATTAGCGGAACCATGGAAGAACTGAAAGGAACCCTGGCCATCCTCGAGCCTGAAGCAGCCAGAGTTGGCTTGAAAATCAAATCCGGTAGGACAAAATAGCGGCAATCAGTCGGGATAGCACCCCCCCCCCCTCCAACACCACCACCACCATCGGTCGACGTAACAGACAAGAGGGGTAAAGTGTTCTATCAATTCACATACTTGATGTCATCATCTGCTCTATTGGACCTCTTGATATCCAAATCGCCTCCAGATCAGCGACAGCCAATGCGTTCTTTTGCCCCCCAACGAAAGCAAAATGATTCTGATACAATGTCACCGTCACCAGTATCATGCTCCAATCATCGGAAAAACTTGGCTTTTAATTCATACTTTAGCTGGTTTTTCAAATAAAAATGTGGATGTTTCGGCTTTTCTGGGTCATTTTTTTTTAAATTTGAGGAAAAATTTGGGATTTTTAGTGAAAATAGATCTTTTCGGGTCCTTTTTCTAAAAAAAAACTGGATTTTCCGAGGTAGATCACCCAATTTCAAATGGTTTTTGGCTGTTTTCCGCAGTAGACCACCCAATTGCAAATGGGTTCTGGCAATTTTGCGAGGTAGACCACCCGATTGTAATTGGGTTCTGGCAATTTTGCGAGGTAGACCACCCTTTTCAATTGGGTTTTGGGGCTCAAAAAGGACCACCCCCACGGGGGTTGACGTCTCTCTTTTTTGTCTATGTGTCCTCCTGGTGTTCACTGAAATTATTCACATAAATACACACAAAAGATCTGAAGCATTAGTTGCGTTTTTGTAGATACACGGTATCTGATACCACGGTAACTGGATCTGCATATTCTCCTTTTTGGGATCCCAAAACGTAAGTGGAGGGATACCTATGACATCGCAAAAGTTGTTGAGATATTTTGATGAAACTTGGTGGGAGGATTCTTTGGGTCAAAGTACAGGTCAAGTTCGAAGATGGGCTCTGTAGCCCTATATTTGAGGGGGGGGGGGGTCAAATTAAGGGACAAACAAACTATTTTTAGACAGCTAATGTGATAGTTGATTATGGGGTAAGAAGACATGCTGAGCACGATGGTGAAAACCATTTTCTTGTCGGACAAGTAGATCGTCCGGAACCCGGCAAAAACCAGAAAGTTGTTTAAAAGTAAAATTTTCATTTGAAGTTGATAAATGTTCGATTCAGGGGTAAGGAGACATGCTGAACACGATGGTGAAGACCATTTTCTTGCCGGACAAGTACTTCTGCCGGAATCCGGCGAAAACCGGAAAGTTGGTTAAAAGTAAAAGTTTCATTTGAAGTTGATTAAATGTTCGATTTAAGGTAAAAAGACATGCTGAACACGATGATGAAAACCATTTTCTCACCGGACAACTAGTTTGCCAGGAATCCGGCCAAAACCGGAAAGTTTGTTTAAAGCGAAAGTTTTATCTGAAGTTGATTAGATGACAGATTTAGGGGTAAGAAGAGACGCTGAGTCTGGATACGACAATCATTTTTTACCCGTACATATAGTTAGTCCGGAATCCGGTTGTAACCGGAATTTTTTTTTAAGTCAAAGTTTTATTTAAAGTTGATTAGATGTTCTTTATACGGATAAAGAGATCCGCTGGATTCGTTTCTGAATTTTCTTTTTTTTTGCTGGACTAGTACTATGGACTCGGGCGAAACCGGAAATTTGGCAGAAGTAAAGCAGGAAGTTTCGGTCAGTATCGTCAAAATAGACATGGCTTATAGAGGTATATCTGAAAACGGTTTTCTCTGATGATTAGTCGGCGAAGACTGGATCTGGCGAAGACAAGACCCAATTGTCTGGATCAATTATTAGATTTTTGGGATCCCATCGAAACCTTTGTTCTTGTTGCAGTTGGCGTCGTATCTGATACTAGGGTGGCTTAGCAAACACGACAATTGCAGAATTTGCGCGTCAAAAAGCGGCATTTCCGCGGCATCCTTCAACCAAAATGCGGTAAAATTCGGGGCATGCGCAAAATTCTCAAAAGACTCGAGTTTTTCTGTTTTGGCTGGAGAAAGTCAAAAATTTATGTGTGAACAGAGGCGTTACTAGCAAAAACGTTTGGTGGGCGGGGCAAGGTATTTACCGACTGGCTGGTCATTTTACCGGCTGTTTTTTAGAGAAAAACAACTTTTTTATATAACAAAACGACTGTTTTGACAAAATCGACTAATATTCAGAAAATGCGACTGTTTTTACGAAAAAATCTATTATTTTTTACGAAAAACGACTGTTTTTTACGGAAAATCGGGGCGCTTCGCGCCGAATCGGTTTTTTTTTTACCGACTGGCCGACAACATTCGGGGGAGGGGATTTCGCCCCTACCCACACATATGTGACACCCCTGGTGGTGAAAATCGAGTAAGTGCGAGAAAACACGTGCTGTCTACCCCATAGACGGTACCTGGGGCTTTTCTACCAGGGTTTTTTTTTTCGGTAAAATCTAAAAAAATCTATTATTTGTGCGAAAAACGACTGTTTTTACGGAAAATCGGGGCGCTTCGCACGGAATCGGTTATGATGTAAACCATTTTCTCACCGGACAACTAGTTTGCCAGGAATCCGGCCAAAACCGGAAAGTTTGTTTAAAGCGAAAGTTTTATCTGAAGTTGATTAGATGACAGATTTAGGGGTAAGAAGAGACGCTGAGTCTGTATATGATAATCATTTTTTACCCGTACATATAGTTAGTCCGGAATCCGGTTGTAACCGGAATTTTTTTTTAAGTCAAAGTTTTATTTAAAGTTGATTAGATGTTCTTTATACAGATAAAGAGATCCGCTGGATTCGTTTCTGAATTTTCTTTTTTTTGCTGGACTAGTAGGCTACTCTGGACTCGGGCGAAACCGAAATTTGGCAGAAGTAAAGCAGGAAGTTTCGGTCAGTATTGTCAAAATAGATATGGCTTATAGAGGGTTTTCTCTGATGATTAGTCGGCGAAGACTGGATCTGGCAAAGACAAGACCCAATTGTCTGGATCAATTATTAGATTTTTGGGATCCCATCGAAACCTTTGGTCTTGTTGCAGTTGGCGTCGTATCTGATACTACGGTGGCTTAGCAAACACGACAATTGCAGAATTTGCGCTTCTCGAAGTCATCCCAAAAGAAAAACTGATATACAATCCCATCACTAAATGTCAAACTTCTTTCCCACGAATTTGACAAAACCCTAGGCTCTGTTGGTAATGATGATGAAAGTGAGATGCATTTTCAGATACCACGATGAATGAATATCAGATACCGCGGTAACTGGCGAGATACCAGGATAACTGCATAAACGCCTTTTGACCGTGGTATCAGATACCACGGTAACTGCGAAAACGACTTTAGACCGTGGTACCACGGTAACTGCGAACACGACTTTAGACCGTGGCACCACGGTAACTGCGAAAACGACTTTAGACCGTGGTATCAAATACCACGGTTACTGCGAAAACGACTTTAGACCGAGGTATCAGATACCATGGTATCTGCAAAACGCAACTATTGATTCAGGCCATTACAAGAATCTACCATATATAAATAACTAGCAACCGCCTTAACTCTACTATCTCGAACTATCAAGATGTCCGGTTGCATTCCAAAACGACATACTGACAAGACCTGGAAAGACTTGATGAGGCCTCTGATGACTAGTTCCCGTTACCCAGGTTTTTAAAGCACATGTCGCAGCAGGTACTGTTTTCTTTTCAATCACTACTTACTCACCGCTTTAGTGATGTTTGAAACAAATCACAGACCAATCCCGGCTGTTTAGCCGCACGTGTTCCCCTTAGCTTCGACGAGAAACACGGAGCGTGTTCCACCCTTCAGGCAATAGTAACTAGTACTTACCAATTTCATTCCTCCTTATCAATAGTTACTACGCCGACCGTTCCAACCTTCTCGAAATAGTAGCGATTTGCTTATCATAATCACGCCAAAATTATCCAGCAGCACAATATTTTACCGTAGGAAAATGCATTCCAGCTTTGACGCGTAGTAACTCTGGTAGCCTAAGTAGGGTGGAACACGTAACGGAGAAAATCGTAAAACCGTTCATTCTGACCAATAAGCTTCTCGGAAACAATGAGCATGTTCCACCCTTCTAACAATAGCACCTATTAGTTACTATTTCCGTTCCAACCTCACGAAAAGCTACTAGCCTGACCGTTCCAACCTTATCGATATAGTAACTTATTAGTAACTATTTGCTTACCATGCTCGGGAGCGTAGAAAGCGTGGTAACTACGGATCTCTGTATCGCGATTGGCTGGATTACCCCGTGGCACTCTATTTTGGCGAAAATAGAAAAATGTGTTCCAGCCTTGACGGTAGGAAGCCAAAATTAGTGATGTCACGCGTAGTAACTGCGGTAAGTAGGGTGGGGTGGGACACGCTCAATAACCAGGAGCCTGGTCCGCCTCAAAAATAGTAAGAAGCAGTGCCATTTGCTTCGATAAAAATCACGTTAAGTCTTGGGAATGAGAGTGGAAGGAACGACTGAGGACGTAGAGCGAATGTGCGACAGGTCCTTTGAAATTAAATGTAAACTTATTTTTTTATTTATTCGACTAAATCAATTTCTTTATTTATTTGACTAAATCAACGGCCAACAAGGGCCATATACATCTTCAAACAACAAGAAAAAACAAAAATAACAACAACACACTGGTACTACATTATCAAAACCGGGGAAAATTTGCAAAACAGCAACTTCCCCCACGACAACAATATTGGGAGCACCAGCCTCATATGAGGCCTAGCCAGGACAACCAGCAGCGGGTTGTAAGCTTAACATGTGCATTCCTATTTCCCAGTGATTTGTGACATGGAGGTCTCACTCATTGTTTGGAATTTCTGCACACGATCTCCATTTAATTTCTCTTATGAGCTTTTTGCGCGCTAGCTAAACTGCCTGTAGGCGTGAATGGTGGCCTTCCGAACGGCTCACACGCCATTTTCATTCGCTGATATACAGGCGTTAGAAACTGCTTCAGGTCGGGGTATCGCGGACGCGAATTCCTGTTATTACGAATGCGTTCACCTTAACCATACAATACTAGCTTTAATGTTTCGTACAGCTTCCCGCATGTGGGGCTGTGTTTCTTGGCTATTGTTTCTAACTGGTGTGACCGTTGCACCTTGCCGGACGTCTGTCGTCGTTTATTTCGAGGTCGTCACCTCCCACGTCCTTACAACCGCCCCTGAGCTCGTAGATACGACTACTTCAGCGCTTGCTGTTAAAATGAGTTTTACTATTACGTATGCAAAGAAAAGCTGAGACGAGCGGCAGGGCAACGGCAAGCGCCCTGCCCCCCTCCCCCCGCCCTCGAATTTTGGCTAGCGACGCCACTGATCCTAGAGAATTGATTTATCAGAGAAACAGCAAATCGACTGTCAGATCACAAAACGGCAATCCGACGATCATGAGCGTGTTCCATCCTACTTACCGTAGTTACCACGCATGACGTCACAAATTCAGTCTTTTTGTCGTCAAGGCTGGAACGACTTTTCTATTCTCCGGCGGAATATCATGCCACGGGTGAATCCGACCAATCACGTGAGAGAGATTCGTGGGAGCGTGGTAAGCAAATAGTTACTATTTCGAGAAGGCTGGAACGGGCAGCGTAGTAACTTTTCGTGAGGTTGGAACGGATTTAGTAACTAATAGTTACTATTGGTACGAGGGTGGAACACGCTCCATGAATCCTGAATCTCACTCCGTTGGAAGATTCCCGATTCCCGTAAGATTCAATAAAAGAATCTGGATTGTCAGAGTAACCGATTTTTCATAATCTGGATTTTGGGAGAAAACGGATTTTGGAGAATCCAGAATATGAATCGTCAATCTAGATTAGTTGCGTTTTTGCAGATACCATGGTATCTGATACCACAATCAAAAGGCGTTTTTGCAGTTACCGTGGTATCTGATATTCAGATTCCACGGTCCGACCGTGGTAACTAATCGTGATATTTTAAAAGTCGGCATTTTGGTGAACTGCAGATCAAAACTCACGTATTGAAAGAATTCCAAAACGCGCTCTCCATTGTTATCCATTAAGGCCAAAAAGTACCATACTCCCTTCTTCTAAGCACGTACAAAATCGATACCTTGGAGAAACGGAGACGAAACCAATACCCCGTTGACGACAGAGACATATTTCGCTCCCCCCCCCCCCCCCCGTCTACAATGAGTTTCTCCTCACCCATATAACAATGTAAGGAGAAGGCAAGAGCGAGCAGTCCCTACGCAGGTCAAAATTTCCAACCAGTACATAGCCGATACCAAAATGGTGTTATACCAAATTGTTACCGTGAAAGTGTGAATGAATAAATGACTCTTCTGCTCTATTCACGACTGTTTCAGGGTCTAACTGAAAATCTGGTTGGACTAGTGGGAACCATAGTTGCGTTTTTGCAGATCCCATGGTATCTGTTACCACGGTAACTAAATCTGCAATTAGTCGTTTTTGCAGTTTTGGTGGTATCTGATACTACGGTTGCTCTGCAAAAACGACAAGTGCCGAAATTGCGCTTTTCGAAGTCATCCCAAAAGAAAAAGTGATATCCAGTTCCAAACTTCTTTCCCACCAATTTGACAAAATCCTAGGCTCTATTGCTGGTAATGATGAAAGTGAGATGACTTTTTCAGATACCACGGTAACTGATCAGATACCACGATAACTGCAAAAACGTCTTTTGACCGTGGTATCAGATACCACGGTAACTGCGAAAACGACTTTAGACCGTCGTATCAGATACCATGGTATCTGCAAAAACGCAACTCATGTTTCGCTGTATCACGTAGAACTGACAAAGTTGGCGAGACTGTATTTAATCAACAAAATAAAGCATCTTGTCTGGACAAGGATACATTATATGAACAAACCAAAAAATTTAACCGTCGAGCTAACACAACAAAACCAACAGAATTAAAAAAATAACAGTATGTGAAAGATGATACACATGTGCCCGAATGCATTGTCAAACTCACTAATCGATAACCATAAAATGATTCAGGAAACCAAACAAGCCAAGGTCTCCAGATAGCCGCGACAAAACTGGCAAGGCCAAAGACCAAGGGAGGTGGCAGAACTTGGCCCCGAATCACCCACGAACTGAAACCACAGGAGTACTGCAAATGAAGCACCCATTTTGTACATATTGCAGTAATATATCAGGGAGAGAGGGATATATATAAGCGCTTTGGTTTCTAGTTTAGCAGGGCGGCGTAAAACTTTTGAAGAATTCAAGACAATGCAAAAATATTATTTATATAAACGTATCAACAATATTATAAATATTCTAGCTAAACTATGAATGTCACCTATCAACAAATGAACCACGCCAAGTCCGAGAAGTCCAACAAATCACAACCTTGGAATATATATTAAACACGAGAGAGTTCAAGTAAATTCACGGAACAACAAAAAAACGTGGTTTAGGAAGAGGGAAGGAGTTAAATCGCCCATTACTGTCCACTTGAGGTTCGTTTCACTTTCCAACCAGAGATTATCACAACCAGCACCATTCCGACCGTTTCAGATCCGTGTTCAGCACAATTGCACATAGTTTCAGGACCGGCCACCAGACGTACATTATAGCTACTTTGTATCGTTTAAAAGCTGCTCAAGAAGTGAGTTCTTCTGTTCGGAGCTCTGGTGTTCTGAGGGCGCCGATTGGAGGGTAATCATGTCCTCAGGATTGTAGCCGCTGAAACTCTCCCAGGACAAGGTGGCGTTGGTGGAACTGCTATCCGAGACTAGAAAAAAAGAAGGGTTAGCCAGAAATAAATAATAGTTGCGTTTTTTCAGATACCATGGGTCTGATACCACGATGTAAAGTCGTTTTTGCAGTTATCATGGTATCTGATATTCAGATACCACGGTCCGTCCGTGGTAACTGGTGGTGGTATCTGAAAAGTCATCTCACTTTCATCAAATTTTCTCAAATTGGTGAGAAAGAAGTTTAGCACTTAGTGATGTAACTTGATATCAGTTTTTCTTTTGGAATGACTTCAAAAAGTGCAATTTCGGCAATAGTCGTTTTTTGCAGAGCAACCGTGTATCAGATACCACGGTAACTGCAAAAACGACTAACTGCAGATCCAGTTACCGTGGTAACAGATACCACAGTATCTACAAAAACGCAACTAATTCCATTCACACCATCCCAGTATTCCCCAGAACAGACGGGCGCGTTCTGAACGAAGTGGGATCCGGAGTAGCTGGGAAGCGGAACCGAGCAGGGTCCACCTTAACTGAAAATCCGGATCATAAATTTACGGAAAAAAAAATGACGGAAAAAATTCGGATCCTTGTTCGTATTTCAGTCGCTCTGACGAGGTAACTTATGCAAGCTATATACAACAAGACCGTAGGTTTCGATGGGATCCCAAAATTTTAGCTTTTATTGGACTTCTTGATCCAGACAATCGGGTTTTGCAGATTTCTGAGTCTTCCCCAGACCCCTTTAACATTTTGCTATTTATCAATAGCCCAGCGCTTGAATCTGTACAAAAAATAATGTTACAGTTTTGGAATTATTGGCAACTTACGGCCAAACAACTAATCAGATGAGAAAACCAAGTTCAGAGATATGGATTCAGCAAGGATGTTTACTCCAATATATCATCCTAATCGACTTCAAAAAGGTCCTTTACTTTGACAAAAAGCCTTCGTATTTTAGCAGCATTCCCGGCGAACTGCATGCAGAACAAAAGAGCTAGTGACACTGAGAGAACCTTTCAATACAAATTTCGGGTTTTGGCAAATTTTGCCAGCTTATTTGTCATGGAAATAAAGTTGAAATTCAATTGAGCCTGTCTCCTAATCCCCGAAACCGAACTCTAATCAACTTCAGAAACAACTTGAGCTTCAACCAAATTTCCAGTTTCGGCCGAATCTGGGGTGGATCATTTGTCCGGCAAGAAAACAAAGTTCAGATATGGATTCAGCGGGCCTCCTTACCCCTTCCACGATTATCTCATTAGCTTATAAAACATACCTTTTTTTTTACCATTAATTCCTTTGCCCTCCTCTGCATTTAAATATCTACAGGACCCATCTACAACAACTTGGCCCGTACTTTGCCAGTGAATCCTCATGCGAAATTTGAACAACATAAACTCAATCCCTTCGACCCCCGACACGAGACGACAGACTTCCATGTGTCTGCCGCCATGGGTAAACCCAAAGAATACGCACGCTAGGTATAAAATGCGTCGTCATCAACATAGAGCTTTCGCTTGTATGGATAAAGGAGCCAAGGGTTCAAATCAAATCAAGTATACTTAAAGGATTCCTCTTGCTTATTCTGCATTTTACAATATACCTAGCTCCCATGCAGAACTGGAAGCTTCTAAAATCCCCAACTTTCTCCACTTTCTCGTTTTTTACCTATGAATTTTTAGCGATTTTTTGTCCTTGCCGAGTTTTGCCCGTCACAGAACTAAACTTATGCCATCACACAACTAAAAACTTAAAACATGACTAGAATTCTTGGCTGGAAACTCTGGTGTTGAAAGAGTTTCAAGGAATTTACGTGTGCCAATGGTTTAGCAAAAGAGTTCCAAAGGAAAACGGTGAAAGCAGGAAAATCATCCTGGTTTGCAGACCAAATTCTCGGACTTTGTGTCAAACACTAGAAGACCTATTGAACCCCGATTAAGTGGTTTATTTTCTCTTTTCTGAGTTCTTGTTCTATCATTGCTTTTGCCCCTATTTTCTATACAAATTGTTTTCCATTTTTTGTGTTTTTTTTTAGGGATAACCCTTTGAGAGGCATTTCACGAGGCTACAGGTAAACCAAGTTTTCGCAACAAGCTAGAAGTCACTAACAATACTTTGACGACTTACAGCAGTGCTATAGTTGACTCCCAATACCGATCGAGCGATAACACTGCGATAGCTTATGTTGCAGCTAATGAATAGTCTGTCTCGTAAGCTTCCCAACAGAAGAAAAAGAAGATTAAAAAGACACAGGAAAGCAGGCGCGGAGAGTTTGATTTCATTCTTTACGTTGAAAAAAGCTAAACCACTCTTAGCCAACATTAAGTCCTTAATTTATTGTTTCTACCTGACCGTTCTCGAGGCGAAAAACCAAGTCGGGGCAATACAAAATTTACAGAAGTGTTCAAAGAAAACTGTAGTTCCTCCCAGTAAGGATTAAAGTTAACTGCAGTACTTGCTACTGGGATTAGTCTTAACTCTACTGAGATAAGATTAATCCGAATTAGAGATAAGATTATCTTTTTAGAGACAAGATTAATCCCAGTAGTAAATACTGCAAGACTTTTTTTTAACAGTGAAGCAGGTCTCTACTGTACCAAACAAGGTTTTGGTGCTTTTGAGACTACACTGTCAGAAGTATCATGATACTTAACACCGGGATGCGCGACTTAAAATATATCTGATGCTGTTACGGGAAAATGGTGTTACGTGCCTTTATATGTTACATTTTCATAAAACACAACACTGAACATGGTTTGCAATTTAACTAATAGCGAAAAACTAACACTTAAAGGTCATAATTATCATTTATCATATTCTGCAAAAAAGACATAATAGCTTTGAAGACGTGTTACTATAATCATTGTAAATTTTGTATGTATCTTCATCGTTCCTGCCGCAACCACACATTAGTTCAGAAGTCCGGCGTCCAAGATGTCGTTCGTTCACTAGAGAAAACGTCAGCGTCATTACTATGTACATCTCGTCATCCTGGTCATCGAGCAGATGATGTTTTTCATGAATTTTTCAGGCGCAGTTAGAAATTATGTCTAAAATTTGTGCGTTTATACTGTTATTTATCTTGTGTTGTTGTTCGTTGTTCTCTTTACTCTGCTACCACTTTGTGTATTTGGCGGGTTATAAATAATATATATATATATATAAGAGAAGTATTGTGTGAACTTATGACGGTGAGTCAATCGACTTCACGAGGATTAGGCAAGATCTTCGTGTCACTTTAGTCACAAGTTCGTAGCTCGCGATGCTTACCATCGTTTTGGGGCAATTCCAACGTAATCCCAATCGCTTCCAATTCCGCCTGTGTCAGAAGAGGCGCGCTTCTCTCAGGAACTCGAACCTGTTGACCCATGATCTGATGGGTCTGCGTCCCTCTTGGGGAGGCAAGGGTGGCTGATAAAATGCTTTGTGAGGGTGAGAGGATGGATTGGGAAGCGGACTGTCGAGCGCCGACGACTGCTCTCAACTCCTGACGAACGTACTCCGGCTTCGAGCTACTGGTATTGATTCCTAATAAAAAAGGGATATCAGTAACATAAAGAGGGGGAGGTGTGTTCTAATATTTCACTTAAGCTCAGGTAGACCTAGAAATAGAACCGGTACTAACGCGACGACAGTGTTGGTTAACTGGCAGCGAAACGAGACACGTCCTCGTCCAATTTCTCCAAAATTTCGATCAACAGCCTTCAAAAGTAGGATCCACTAAGCAACAACGAAATATTTCTCGGGAGAAGCTTCCATGAGCTGAACGGGTCGCAGCGACCTTTCCGCATGTTCAGTGCGAGGCATATGGCTTAACATGTACACTGTAAAAAAACATCTTACAGTATTTCCTACTCGGATTAATCTTGTCTCTGCTGAGATTAGATTATCTCTAATTCGGATTAATCTTGTCCCAGTAGACATAAGAGTAATCCCAGTAGCAAATACTGCAGTTAACATTAATCCTTACTCGAAGAAACTTTTTACAGTGTATTCCTTCAGCCCAAACTGACTGCGTATGATGTCCTATGGTGCTAAACAGACTTGATTCGCATGTTCATATTTTGGACACGGCCTGAAGTGGACCATTGCCAAGAAGGACCGAAATATATACTCAAGCAATGGCTAGAACTGATACGTAAGCTAAGATTCTTTTGGCAGCGATACTTCGGTCCTTCTTGTCAAGGGTCCTCGTCAGGCTGTTGAACGTCAGGGACAACGTCGGTAGGAAGAAAAGAACCTGCAATAAATCCAGGTTCGTTTTATTCGGTCGTTTAGTCGATTTATTGCAGGTTTGTTTCTTCCTCCCGACGTTGTCCCTGACGCTCAACAGTCTGACGAGGACACCTGCCAAGAAAGGCCGAAATATCGCTGCCAAAAGAATCGTAGCTGACGTATCGTTTTTGGCTATTGTTTGAATAGATGTTCCCCAGTCAGCTTGGGCTCAAGGAGTATTTAGGACCGAAATATCTCCGAAGCAGAATCTCAGCTCACGAATCAGTGTAGCGCCACTAAACAACGTCATTCTGAAAGCTACGACAGTCTCTTTGCGCTCACAGCTCGTATACTGCATGTCCGGGGGCGCAGCCGCGAGATACGATCGAATCGAGGTTAAGCTGTTGGAGAATCAGTTGAACATTCTCCGGAGCGATAATTATCTATTCTTGAGGAGTGGAACAAGCATTCGGCAGCGTCAACTACTGGCAGTTCTAGTAAGCACTGGGGGTGAATTAGTCAAGCAAGCCAACAGCAATACAAAATTTATAAAAATGAAGCGTGCAGAAATCCCTATAAAAACAATGTAGAAGGTCGTGGACCACTCCGCGTAAAGCCTCTAACTCCCTCCCATCCTATTTTTTGCTCCAGTTACGTAGTTTGCGGCGAAACTCAGGCCTTTATGAGAAGTCTTTAATTCGTGAGCCCATTTGTGCAGCTGAGGCTCAATTTTTGAGGCTCAAGATTTGAAGCCAGGTCACAAGCCACCCTTGACAATCTGCATTTTTTTTTTGGTTTTGTAATACTGGTCTACAAGTTATGTGTTTTTTTTTCTTTCAGCCCACCAACATCCACAAGTCGACAGAAAAAATAATTAAGAAAAAAAGAAACGAGGAGCTAGAAGGCCCCCACCTCGCTACCCATTCTGCAACTTGCAAAATCAAGATTCCACAAGGACATTTTTTAGTGGGGTTTTGGCAACAGAACTGTTGATCCTTGGAACACCCTTACCGAAGATGCGGTTAATGCTGAATTGATCAATAGTTTCAAGTTCGACTACTCAAAATTTCTTATAGTTATTTAGAGGCGAAAGCCTTTTCTCTTGCTTTGTATATTGTGTTCTGCCTTCCCCAGAATCCTAAGATCGATTGATGTGTACGAATCGACGGTTAGTTCTGGCACCACACGGGCATCAAATTCCAACAGAGGGAGTCATGTCCACGACCCTCCTTCAATAAATGTGGCAGGGTAGAATCTTACCACCAGGAGGACGCCTGTCACAAAAGGTCTCCACCATCGGCGCAGTCAGCTCTCCGTCTCCACGTTCTGAGTAAGTGTTAATTACACTACCGCCACCAGTCTCAGACGGAGAGGGGTAAGCCGGCTCAAGAGGGTTGGGGAGAACATGCGGTAGTCGGTTATCATACTGGTACATAGGGTTTCTAGTAGGGTCTTGGTAGTAATAGGGCAAATAGTTCGGATCGTAGGTATGGTGACGATAAGGCATTGGGTAGGGAGGGTAGGGATAATGCGGGTATCCATAAGGGCGGTAGGGTGGCGGTCCACCTGAAAATGATGGGCCTTTTTAACATGCCTGCAAGCTACCCGATGGGATACCATATCCTTATTGCTTTACAAGTGCAATTTAAGGTAATTAAGGTACAGCCTTACGAAACCAGCTCCAATTATCCCGACCTTTAACGATAATTGTTTCAACTGTTTTTCTAGAGAGCCTGTGGGCCCGTTCGTGGACACTAGAAACATAGAAAGGTAATCTTCGACATTACTCAGGTGGGGAGGGGGGGGGGGGGTCGGGAGGAACCCGAGACCCGAGGAAACAGGTAAGCTTGAGAAATCACGGGCGCCAAGAATATCTAGACTCTTACAACCAGTCCTTACTGCACCCATATTGCGATTAATTTACAGATAAGCCGGGCAGAGTTTTTGAAGGACACGTGTTTGGTTCTTAAAGGACATGTCAGTAATATCCATTCCGCATATTGCTTATTCCAAAAACTTTCAAACTCCGTGTAGTACTTCTCCATTACCCATAATGGCGTCTGCTTGAGTTTCATTGCCTCTGGCACGCAACAGCTTTGCAGGCGGGTAATGGTGGGTTTACACACTGCGTAGAATCCGACCGTATTTTACGCATGTATTTGAGCTTGAAAAGATTTCTAGCAATACGGACGTAAACCAACCGATAACGGACCGATTTCTCAAATACGGCCGTACTGCTAGAGATCTTTTCAAGCCCAAATACGTGCGTAAAATACGCCCGGATTTCAAATACGCTCGGATTTTACGCAGTGTGTAAATGGACCACAAGATAAAAGGATCGGATGTGTCAGTTATCTGAATTTTTTCGTTGAAGATAAATAGCTAAGAGATGGAAGCATAGGGGAAGAAGCCGCGCCATATTTAAGATCTACCTACTTTAGAACTATGTCTACTGCTTTTGCTACAATGAACTTCAGCGTTAGCTACATAAATACACTATATGTCTGTTAAAAGAATTTACAAAGAAGATTTTTAAACGGAAAACCCAAAGGAGGAATGCCCTTACAGTTGCGTGGCTCGATTTGAATTCGGTAGCTTTCCGAACGCATTTGGAGGAAGGAAGGGTAAGGATAAGTTCATCGAGATAATCAAAGCTGGCTTTTTAATAGCGTTCTACGCGACAGAGTAAAGGCTTTTTACTGCATTTTACCATGCACCAGCATCTACGTTACGAGCACATGAGCAATGACTAGATTAATAACTGTTATGACTCTTAGCTTTGTACAAAATGGTACTGCGACATGCAACGCTCATACAGATACTAGCGTTCGAATAAGAGAGAAAAACAATATTTCAGGCCATAAAACCAAGTGCCAACTGAATGCGGATCTCCGTTCACGAGGCCGAAACCGGCGCGATCTAGCGCGAATAATTAGCGCGGTTCGAATTCTGCGTCAAATTAATTTCACGTAGCCTAGGCGAATAATTTTCGCTTTCAGTTTTTAAAGCTAGGTGCCCACAGAACGCGAATTCGGGTTCGCAGGCGGAAACAAAAACTCCGCGTAGTTAGTTTTGCGCCGCACCGTTTTTAATTGTCTTCGCGTCGCGTCTCAATTAGTAAGCGGAAAAAAGTCACGTTCTGTGGGTACCAAGCTTGAGGCGACCAGATTCACCTTTCGTGTAGTAGACCGGGAAGAAGATTTCTCCTGTACCGAAGCGATCTCAGTACGAATTACTCGACTACAATTCGCCATTATTCCAGTTCAGCAGACTAGTTTTGGAAAGTCCCCCATTGTCTCATTACAAACATTTGTGACACATAAAGTTACACAGATCCTCAAGTTCCACTCCAGAAGTTTGATAACAGATAACACATATTTGCACACCCGTCTCTTAAACGTTACAAGGACCAAGGACGTAGACAAGGCTTTGAAGCTAATCTGACCGTTCATTAGAAAATAAATAGAAAACCGTAATTTTCGTTTTTTTTTAGTTACATGTCGTTTTATGGTTTGTTGGTTCCGCACCGTTTTTCTGTTGGTATGGTGTTGGATCGTATGACTTAGTTGTTGTTTTTTTCGCTGAGGACGGTTTGTCGGAAGTGCAACCGAAATATCTGAAATATCTGAAAACTCGCACATCATCTTAGAGGGATAAACTGATCAAGAAAAACAAGACCAAAGGTTGCAATTGGATCCCAAAAATGTAATGTTTTTCAGACTTCTTGATCCAGACAATCGAATCTTGTACATTTCCAAGTCTTCGCTAAACCCCTTTAACATTTTTGCTATTTATCCATATTCAACCGCTTGAATATGTGGCCTACAATAAAAAATATTACCATTTTGAAGTTTCTTGCTTACGGGCAAACAACTAATCAAATGAGGATACCAAGTTCAGATACGGATTCAACAAGCATGTTTACTCCAATATCTCATATCTAATCGACCTAAAAAACGTATTTTAGAATTGTGTTGTTGTTTTTCTACCAAATTCCTCGTATTTTAGCAGCATTCCCGGCGAACTGCATGCAGAGCAAAAGATCTGGTGACGCTGAGAGCCGAACCTTGCAAATTTTGCCAGCTTATCCGTCAAGGAGAATTCCCCTCAAGGAGAATTCCCCTCAAGACCCAGTTCGTAACCCCTGATTTTTTTTCCCAAGTGAGTAACCCCTCGCGTGCACCTGGGATTGGTTCACCGAGCACCTAGAACTGGCTCACACACACCTAGCACCTGGGATTGGCTCACCCATGTGTCTAACCCCTCGAGTACTCCTTTGACGGGTACACCCAAATCCTAACCCCTCACGTGCACCTGAGATTGGTTCATGAGTACCTGGGACCGGCTCACTCCACCCCCTCCCCAAACAACTTTAGTACACCCACTGAGTAACCCCTCACTTATCCAGTACATCTTTTTTCCAGTGAGTAACCCCTCACTTAACAAGTACACCTTTTAACAGTGAGCAACCCCTCATTTACCCAGTTCACCCTTCTTTCAGTGAGTAGCCCCTCGCGTACCCTAGCAATTCCCTCTTTGGTACACCATGAATCAACCCCATCGCTTGGACATTATATATCAACCCCTTCGGCCTCCGATGATACTAGATCTCTCCGACGTCACACTGAATAAACAAAATGAAAGTCAGAATCCAAGCGCAGAGCTATACTAGTTTGAGAATAAAGGTTAGGGACTGCTATAGCCGAAAACTGGTCGACAACTTTTGTGTCCGGTTTTCGCCGGATTCCGGGTGAACTAGTTGTCCGACAAGAAAATAACTTTCATATTCGGATTCAGCATCCTTACCCCTAAATCAACTATCTCAATAGCTTCCTTTAATGTGAAACCCCTCCCCCACCCCTGAATATAGAGCTACACATCCCATCTTCGAACTTGACCTGAACTTAGACTCACTTAGACTTAGACCCAAATTTGAACAAAATATCTCAACCCCTTCGAGAGTTATCGCGCTAACAAACGGACGGACAGACGGACAACTTTTGCGATGTCATAGGTATCCCTCACCTTACGTTTTGGGATCCCAAAAAACCCAAAATCATGGTTTTCTACTTCTTTGGTTACAGGGACCTATCTGCTGTGAGCCTTTTAAGTGTCATATTTATCGAAAAAACAACATTTAAGAGGTCACAACCGACATAAGGCGTATTCTCGCCGTTCCCCGTGAACGGCGAGAATACGTCTGTGTTTTTGTTTGTCCCAGGGACTCACTCCCCGTATTCTGGTGAGTCCCCACGGACGGGGAATGCTCCGATTATCAAACATCATCAAAAAGGACTCCCTTTCAGATTCGGTTTTGGAATCAATTTTTGCTGGTGTTGGTGCAATGTAAAATAACATAAAAACAATCCGAATAAACAAAACCAAAACTAACATGGATGCAGACTAATTTTGTCAACTGCATATTTTTTGTTACCGACAAAATCTATTTTGGAAGCATTCCCCGTGTTCTCGTTGTTTTCCGTACGCGGAGTCCGCGTGGTGTGACTCTCTTTATTCTCGCCCTTCCCTTCGATTCCCCAAGGAGTCCTCGGGGAACGGCGAGAATGCGCCTATATTCTCATAACAGCCAACACAAGGATGCGCAAACATACGTCATATGTTATTAAATTTCTGACTGTGTAAAAAAAATCTGGAATCTGCTTCTTGAGCAAGGGTGTGCATTGTCTTGGAGTAGAAAGCGAAAGCTCACATGTCCTGCCTCATTACCTTATGGATCCATATTTTACTAGCTCTTTGTGACAAGTGTTGATAATGAGACAATGGAGGACTTTCAGACACTAGTCTGCTTGCAGCGCTGAGCTGGAATAAGGGGAATAGGGTCTACAAGATTGCGGGGCCTCGCGCAAAATCGCAGCATGCTTAACATGAGGCTTACTCGCGACGACCAAACGGCTTGATCTCTTTCCCCTTTTTGGAAACCATTAAAGATACTTCACACTTAGTCTGAGTTCCGCAGTCGGATTCGAATTTGCATCTTAGCTCTGAAATTTTGACGCATCGCACGCGGGTATTCTCATAGTGACGCTAAGCACACATGGCGTATTTTCAAAAGCGAAATATTATCGGACTTGCTATTTAACTCTCAATGCTAAACCGACAGGCTCCGACCGTGTTCGAGGTAGGGATTTTTCAAAGAAACACTATGCAAGAAGAAATTCGACTGACTCGTACTTGTGGAACAGGACAATCTGTTTAGCGGAAAACCCCTTCTTGCTGATGTGTAAAAAAAAACACTCTCAAACTTAGATTTCAAAATTACTTCGGATGATGGTAGCCTTGACAGATTTTATAATATTTCTATAAGAACTGTTTAAAGTTTCCCAGAAAAAAAAATGGCCTGGTTTTAAAGAAATTTTTACAATGGGAACACTGCGTAATACAGGTTGCGTTCCGGAACTTAACAACTGTTAACAAATTGTTAACAATTCTTAACTTTTTGCGTTCCAGGTTTCTGTTTTCGGAAGTTAAGCTCCGCCCACCTACGATTTCCGTTTCAGAGCTTACCGATTGTTAACTATTTTGTAACGATGGTTGGTGAGCATCGTTGGGGAAAGTTAGCAATTGTAGAATTTGGGAGAAGTTAACGATCGTTAAAGCTGCAGTTAGCTCCGCCCCGAAACAAAATTGACGATTGTTAACAACTGTTAAGTTTCAGGAACGCAACCTAAGTCACTCTTGACAGCAAAGTCTTAAAACTGAATTTCGCCACGAATCGCAAGCGGACTTCCGCATCACAAATTAAGCGCTGAAACTTAGTGCGTCACGGGCTACTTCCTGCTGCACATCAGCCGTCCTTCCATGCGACCCTGGGGGTTTCACGGGTCGTATTAGCAAGGACCTCTTGGGAATCGTAAGTAGTTAAAACGGTTTGGACTCCGGAGCAAGACATAAACTACTTCCATTAGTAAATAAGTTAGCATGAGCTGAAATCTCCAAGTTACAAGCTAAGAGGGCAAGGAGTTGACAGCCCAAAGGAATGAGTCAAGACATCTTTTATCTACAAAAAGGCTTAAAGTCGTAGTCACGAGCAAACCGCAAGGCGTCCAATTCTGAACGGATTCTAAAAGAAGTTAGATGCAAAGTTAAAAGACGCATACGAAGCATTTTCTCTTTCCCCAGTTGAGATAAAAACCCTTGGCAACGTCGGATACCTTTTCACTCTAACCAAAATACCCGTTCGGAAGTTAGGTGTCACAAGTCTTCAAATCCCCTTTCACTCGAACCGAACCACCCACCCGAAAGTAAAACGTGTCCCATGCTACCGGATTGACCTTCCTCCACTCCCCGCGGATACGGAAAGGAAGGTTTCCTACATATTTGAATAAAGGACAGCTTTTCAACATGACAACTGACAAAATAATGCTATGTCGAATGATAATAGAAATTAGAGGAGCATGCAATGCAGTGACAATTTTTCCGAATTCCGATCCTGAGTGTTTTTAGAGGCTTTCCAATCATCACGAACTATTGTATGTTTAGCGAAACCTTACGTGTTTCCATCCTACTTTCTACCAGAACATCTTTTTTCAATTTTCGGGAATTGAGCTTTAGATATCGGAGCAAAGTCGGTTCCTAACAACAAAATCAAAATACTAGCTTCGCGGTTATCTCGCATCTCAGGCCACAAAATAATTAACCCAACGTTTCCATTGAAATACGGATTCACATGGAAAACGCGAGAGTGCCAAGCTCATACCTTGCGGGACGGGACCCCCTCCCATCCTTTGTAGCCTGAGCTGCTGCTGTTGTAAATATCCGCTGGTAGGAGAAGGTAGGGGGCTCTCGCCCCCAACTGAGTAGGGTGACTGCCTTGCTTGAGGGGTGAGCGGGGTCGGGGGCCCAGGACTAGTGGTGGAGAGGCTTCGTGGAGTGACGGCACGGGGGATGCTGACTAAGCGCGAGTTCGAGAGGCCAGCCTGTAAAGGGTTTAAACAGTTACTGATCGGAGCTCAATAATTAGCAAGCAGTAAGTGACACAAATTAGGAGCCCTAGGTAAAATCCCGCACAGCCCACTGAGGCCGAGTTAATACCACGCCTTTTGCTTCAAGGTTCAAGGTTTAATTACACTTCTGTATAAAATCATAATAAATAGAGGGTCAAGCCGGGGACACAAGGTCAGTTGACAAAAACCCGGTACAATATAGAAAAACCTATTTTACAAATAACTAACTAATCTTGCTTAAAAAATCTTTTCACTTTTTGCCACCAGTACCTCTTTCTTAAAGGACCCGTCCTACCTATAATACCTGCTAATTCGTGCTACTTCCGTAGCCTTTCCATCTATCTTTTTCCAGAAAGCTGGATTTCATGCGTTGATTCTACCCCCCCCCCCTCCCCCCCCCACAATACGCTCAATTACACCTTCGCCATTTATGTCATTTTTGAGTGGCGTATAAGTCTCCCAATCACTATTTTCGAGAAGCTTGTTGTTCAGAAGACCGGTTATTCAAATTTTGCCACGTTTGTCACTAGAAGCAGCGATTCTGGAAATGGCCTCGAAACAGCCAAAGCTTTTTCCAATTTGCTTTAAGCTATTAAAGTAATGAATTATCTTAGGACATCTTAGCAGAAATTAAACTTGGTGCGGGGCGCCCTTTAAGGGTACTGCAGAGAAGATTTAAAACTCCCATTATAGCAAATTGACAAAAAATGCTGGAGGATTACAATTGAAGGACCCCCTCCCCCCCCTGCTTATTCTGCCTTTTATAATATACTTAGCTCCCATTTGTTACAAGCTTTTAAAATCCCCACCTTTTTCAAATTGTTTCGTTTCGTAACTAAGAATTTTTAGCGCTTTTTCGGCCTTGCCGATTTTTCCCGTCACCCAATGAAAAGTTTGCCGGAATCTTGAACGTCCGCTGACAACTCTTTCACACATAAGGATGTGATAATATTCTATTTATTACTTCTTTTATTTGCTTAGTTTCCCCACTTTTTAACCAAGGCACGGCCAGTTTTCAAATGTTTTGCGCCCAGCCGCCGCGTTGGAGAGCAGGAAGGCTGGTTATAGTCGACAAGCGCTAACAAGAAAATCGCTAGTATCAGGTGGAAAGTAATGGTATTTTCGAAAAGTTTTTTCTGATCCCTTTCATAGGGAAAAGATCATTTCTAGTAAAAGTTGTGCTTTAAACACAAATTTGGTTGAACATTAATGACCACTGGTGACTATAAAGACCTAAACGACATGGCAGCTCTGAACTGGAATCTGGAATACGCAGAATTGACATGGAAAACACGAGGACTATTAACAAATGATATCATTGCAAGCGGAAGCTGAGAACACATGAGTGGGCCAGGATATCCAGCCTCGCGAGCGCATAAAGCGAAGGGAACACGAACATCTCATATCTGAAAAGGTTTCGAAAGCTGCGAACAGTAGAGGGTCTAACTGAAAAGGCTAGCTGTCGCAAGATAGTTCACCCGACAAAGACTTACCGAAAGCTGAGCGTTGAGGAGCTGGTTTTGGGGTTGCTGTTGCTGCTGCAGTTGTCGGACGCCTGGGCTAGGAGCACTTAGAGATCCAACCTAAAGAAGACAGAGGCTCGTTGCGATTACTGTCAGCCGCGACACTCAAACATTTTGCCGAAGTTTCTTAGTTTTTATCCATATACCAGCTAAATGCTAAAATCTCGTCTGATTATTCTTGTTACGATCTATTTTGAGCCTGCACATACAGGTGCATCCGAATCACGCCACCAGATGCTACGATGATCGCACCCAGCCCCGGTTTGAATTCACGACTTGGGGGGGGGGGGGGGGGGATATAGACGCAGCAAATGCTAGAACGCTTCCGAGTTAACTCCTTCAGCATGTGTTGACTAGTTAAATCAAGCAGGCGTCCACTCTCACGGGGACCGGACGGTTCCCAACCGAAAGTTTACAGTGTTTAATTTGGAAACCGGCCGAAAATGGAATCTGTACCGCGATGAAGGCCCGCCTACCGGGTACGCTCATCCCTTAGCCCCATCTCGTCTAGAACGCTATTTTCAAATTTCGATGTCATAACTGTCTAAATAAAACCGAAAGGGAAGGGCTTTACACTACACCGAACGGACACAGCAATAAATTTATGGATCCACTCCACCGTAATTATTTTGGTTCGTTTCTTAGCATTCGTGAGATAAACCATCGGCCATTATACGTCATAATAAGAGTAAACGCGTTCACCAGCCACAAAAACGACAATTTGGGAGAAAACCATATAAAAAGTACTAAGCAAACTTCAGGAATAAGCAGGGGCACTGTTCTGCTTTTGGATGTACCTGTTTCTGTTCTGTTTTTATTTTTGCAAAAAACAACAACAACAGAAACAGAACAGGTCATCCTTTTATTTACCTGTCTTGTTCTGTTCTGAGGAACTTTCCGGGTATGGGGAAATTCTGGGACTTCTCGGGATAATGTTGCAATACCAAAGGGGAAAAGAATAGGAGCTATTTCCTGATCTCGTGAGGCTAGCAAAAAAAAAAAGAAACAGAACAGGTCACCTGTTCTGTTCTGTTCTGAGGAACTTTCCGGGTATGGGGAAGTTTTGGGAGCTCTCGGGATAATGTTGCAATACGAAAGATCAGAAGAATAGGAGTTATTTCCTGACCTCGTGAGGCTAGCCCTCAACTATTTGGCTGTGCCTCTGTGCCCAGTGAATCGGCCTTTTCGGTCGCTAGGTATTTGGTCATAGGCAATGTGCTCGCACACCGTCAAAGACGCTCGAGAAAAAAATAGTTTCCAACTGACTAGTTTAAAATCCAGTATCAGTATCATCATTTACTTGTCCTACCTGATTGACTAGTAACAACCTTGCTTAGAACTGAGAGCGGCAGCCTACTCGCTTGAAACACACACGCAAATGGAGTGTTGTAGGTAGTGTGGTGAACAAGAAATGAAATTAAAACAAAACTAAACTTGAAAAGGCAGGGTAAAACATACTTGGGCCCTCATAGTTCCTTGACCAGACTGGAACGCGTTCAGGGATCCCAGGGGTGACGAGCGTGCAGCAGCAGGGCCATGTCTAACAGAAAACAGAATGAAACTCAGTACACAGTTGAGGAAAAAACAGCACACGTAGCTAAGCAAACGGGACTAAGGGGTGATAAAATGGACATATACGGAGGTAAACATTTCTTATTCCATACAAACGCATCTTCCTATGGTCATTCCCTGTGGCTACCGTACCAGCATGCTGTCTTACAAGAACTTTGTCCCATTGGTCAATTTTTTACTATTCAGTAGAAAGCTCGCGTCCTATTGGTCGACTTCATTCATGATCCTTTGTCGTGGGAATCCTGTACAATGCCGTTGCTTTTGCTGACCCCTGGCAGCATGAGAGACACAGTAGAGACATGCTTCTTTGAAAAGTTACTTCACAGTGCAGTTTTGTTTAATAAAACAATACAAATGCAAGTATATGCACTCAGAAATTCAGAAGGAGCACTTAAAATGACTGCTCTGACTGACAAGTGTTTTACTTTTACTACAGCAAGTGGATGAAATGGCACTGTTGAAAGTTAGGTAGCTGTTCAAAAAAGCGTCACTTAAGTAGCTGCTCAAAGAAGCACACCTCTACGGTATCTTAGTTCAAAAGGTATTGGTTTCAATGACGTACTGTGACACAACACCCAAACATGGTTCAACCGTTGAAAGAAGCGCCATTCTGTAAGGGAACCAGCTTTAGCTTTCAATCTTCCCGTAATCGTTATCGTGTGCTGAGAGCTATTATGATTTATGTGTGTGCGCATAAGCTAAATCCATGACTAGACCAAAAAAATGTGGCGTTAGCCATGATAAATTTTTGGTGAATAAAAAGATTTATCTATCCATCTATCTGCCCACGATACTGCATTGTCTGCATTATAGCACAGTGAGAATGGATATATACCCGATGAAAAATTTGTAGCCTGCGTAGTTGGATGATAGTTGTACGAAAAAGTTGCATGTATGTATGTGTAATAGTAAAGAATACTATCTCAGATTTGGCCAATTTTAAGCAGTAGTATCCAGTAGCATCCTGTTTTGCTATAGTAGCATCCAGTCTTGCTAATAGTAGCATGCAGTAGAATGCAGTAACACGGTAGCCTTGACATAGAAGCATGTAGCAGCATCAGTTGGTGCTTCATGCTAGTTTCGGTACAACTTCATACTACTATTCTGAGATAAATTTTTCATCGGGTAATCGCGGATGTAGGAATCTAACGGTTTCGGCTGAAGTCTAGCACTCAGTGAAGTGCCGTAGATGTGCCTTTATTTAGTTAAAGTCGCCTCTGCCCATGGCAAAACCTTGCCATTCTACATCTCTATGGCATCCAGAACAGTTCCCTATCCCTATCGCTCACTCTGTTCCTGTCCTCCCCTCTCAGGGAATCCATCAATAAAGAAATCTCTTCGCCGATCTAATATGATTAGCTTTACTCCCTTTTTTTCACGACTGCTATCGCTCCATTTTGCGGATCTAGTGGAAAGCCAATTTTCTAGACAAATTGCCTGGTTGGAAAAACAACTTCCCTCAGAGTGGCATACTAACGGAGAGTGGGACTATCTGGTGACGAAGTTTAGAGACCCCTCACACTACGTGCAATTTTTGTTTCAACATTATAAGTGGCTTCAACTTGAAAACCCAGCTCTTGCTTTCGAAAAGTTAAACATGGCTTTGGCGTGAAATCATTTAATCATTTAATTCATGTACAAAATATTTGATAAATATTTACTTTTCTCCCTTCGGATTTTATCTTCATAAGAAGTTCTGGTCGTTTTATTTTTACATGGTAACTCAAATGCTTACCAAACCCAAAAGTCACCGTATTAGGTATGGACTATGGTAGGGGGGATGAGAGAAAAATATTTTTTGCAAATCCAAAATCTGGGTAGGTTCATCTGTTCGGGAATGTCGCACAGAGAGCAACGATCATTCGGTTTACCCGAGGTTTCTTTTTTAATAATATGTAAATTATGTAATTTTTTTGTTTTCAGTTACCACGGCTGTCAAGGCTTTAGCGTAACTAACTGAAGAATAACTAACTTAAAGTCAAGAATCCTTTGGAAACTTTCAACAGTAAAATTCAAAGCTTTCATAAAAAGGCTGACAACATTCTTCTTCATCACAACCTTTTCCTTTTTTCACAAAAAAGCGCCCTGATTAGTTTGTTTATTTTGAAATTCGTTTCTTTTCCATTGTATTTCATTGTAGATTTAGTAGGCTAATTTATCTTTAACGGTCAGCTGTTTATTAGTATGTAAGTGTGTGAGTTTGATTGACATGTTGTTGTTCCTTTTTATACACTACTCTTCAGTTTTGAAGGATTCAAATAAATAATAAGAATAATATAACACCTACGGACCTATTGCGTTGGCGGCTATGGTGTCTACGGTTTCTGACAAAATGATTGCATGGGATTGCCGAACCTCAAATACGGCCATCGGCTAACCAATTTGGTTTCAAGTATTGACACGAAAATCAGTGGTAAAATATTTTTGGGCCTTTATAACCCCTGTATCTGCTTGTTTTATTGATAAGGCTGCTTTCGGCCGTATTAACCAAGAAAACCCCAGACCCCCGTACTGTATTAACTACTTACTTAATGTCGCTTTCACGTACTTATGTACTTATTTCACGTACCTATACGGCCTTGCTGATTTGCATAAACACAAGCACAGACAATTTTGAATAGTCATTTATGTGATTTCACCCCTAGACGAGCGGTCGTCACAGCCATCTTACTGTGACTCAAAGGTCATGAAGGAAATATCAATCAATTCCACATGTCATATCGGCGACAAGTCTTTTGGTACGGTACCATCGCTTCTTGCATAGTCAGCTTCTTGCTTGTCAACTTATTCCGTTGCAAACAGAAGAAAAGGTCAAAATCAAACCATAGTTAGTTGATAGGTAGATATAAATGCCACCTCCCGAAGTCCCTAGAAGAAGGCCTCTATAATATCGCCGTCGCAAGAAATTTATAAATAAAAGAAGAAAAGACGTTTAGACTTCGGGCGATTTAGGACGTGGTTCTAGAGAAAGTTACGGCTTGCCTATGGTTTGACGAGACCACACTGTCAGAAGTTTCATAACAGATTGCCCATAAGACTTTCAAGAATAACACCTTTTCACTTAGAAAAAAGTGTTATGACCAATTAAGTTTATACTATTTCGTGCCCAGATCTCCAACAACACCTTCAATAGGTAAAAATACTACACTGTCAGAAGTTACATAACGACAACAGCAGGATGCGCGGTTTCAACAGATAACACTTTGGGATGTTATATGTTATGTTTCTTCTGTTCCCGTTAGTATTTTTACCAATTGAAGGTGTTGTTGGAGATCTAGGCACGAAATAGTGTAAACTTAATTGGTCATACCACTTTATTTCTAAGTGAAAAGGTGTTATTCTTGAAAGTGTTATGTGCAATCTGTTATGAAACTTCTGACAGTGCACGGATCTAACTGTAGAGGCTTAACGGCCTGCCACCCATGTGCGAATATATTATTATTTTTACTGTATTAATATACCTATTCGAATGGCGACCATCTTATTATCAACATAAAACTGTGTTTTCACATGGTTATCCCCAGGGTCACTACTGAGAATGGGTGGATGCATGCAGGGAATGAAGGAGGACACTTACCCTTGGGTAAAGTTCGATCCCTGTTCGTGGGGGGAATAAGCTGGGCGAGAGGGGTTGGGTGAGATCTGGTTGTTTCCGCCTGGGCTGTTAAGAAGAGGGCTGCTGAAACCGGGGGACGCTTGGGGTGGTTCGCTCCTCGGCTGCAAAAAAAAATTATTTATCAAGTATTTCAAGTATTTATTTACGTACTAAAATTGTATAACACTGGACAACTTGGTCTATTGGCCTAGAAGGAAGATAATCTTGTGTAGGCCTAGCTTAACTACAACTTAAAGATTAAAGATCAATCAATCAATCAAGTTTACTATCCAAATAGCTTACAGCTAGAAGCGGAATACAATATTTACGAAATACACAGACCCGAAACAAATTATCTAATAAACTTCCAAGATATGACCAGATATAAACGATGGGATGAAACTACGTAAAAATTAGGCTGAAGGATTAGCAGGATATGGAGAAAACTGGTTTATGAAAAAAAAAAAATATCTGGAAGCTCGCTGATCAAACCGGTTCAGGAACTCTTTTGTTCCGTTTTTACGTCAGTGTATCACGCGAAAGAATCACAGGTGTTTCTCTCTTATTTTCATTCTTACATGTATGTGATTTATGAGTGTTATGGAACTACTGGAGCTGTAAATTAGCTATACACTGTAAGAAGTTTCTCCGAGTAAGGACAAAAGTTAACTGCAGTATTTGCTACTGGGATGAATCTTATCTCTACTGAGCTAAGATTAATACGAATTAGAGATAACATTATCTTTTTAGAGACAGGATTAATCCCAGTCGGAAATACTGCAGGAATTTTTTTTTACAGTGTAGCTACGATAGTTTCCAATTATACCAATCTCTCTCTCTTTAAAGCTCACTTTACAGGTTTATTTTGAGCGCGGAGCGTCTGAGCTGTGCGACTATAGCAGAGGAGAATTAACCTAAAAGGTCCTTAGCTTTTCCGCTATTATATTCCTCAACAAAAGCTACACTTTCAATCCAGACTACCTTTCGCAGCCGTTCTCTCGCTCTGAACCTCAGCTCAATTGTCACAAGAAAAAGTTGTGCGAAGCTTCCTGCGAACAAATCACATTAAGCCGGCTTCACACTGACTTAAGACCCCTTTCACACTGGAGTACTTAGGCCTCTTAAGTGTACTTTATGCGTCTAAAGTTGCACTTAACGTAAGAAATTTCACTTAACTTTAGTATTTTTCAAAGTTGAAAATTTTTCAACTTTCTACACTCAAAGTTAAGTGCACTTAAGGCTGACTTAAGGAAGAGAGGAGAATATTCGCTGATGATGAAAGGGTGAAAATCTAGGAAGAAATGAAGAAAATTTACTTAGCTTCAGCTCCTTGGTGTGAAAGGCCTAAGTACAGTGTGAAAGGCTTACTTAACTTAACGTAACTTTTGCTACTTAACTTTAGTTCTTAAGTGGCAGTGTGAAGCCGCCTTTAAACTTGTGACAACAAGACATTCCTCAACATGACTGCTCATAAATGACAGAGAACCGCAAATCACCAACATTGGGGGAGGCGAGGGTGCAGTGGAGGTATGCTTCTCTGAACGTCAGTTAACTCTGAATAGGGCTAAATGGTAAAATAAAGACAATGGCAAAACAAAAACCCAAACCACCCATTCAGGTATTCTTAGGCGCCCCTAATTAACTACTTTGGGTGAATGGTATTGACTTTCCTCACAGCAAGTGGATAAAAATGCATACCTCTTGAGTGTAGGCACACCTCTTGAAAAGCACTGTAACTAACGTTCACAGAAGCATACCTCTACTGTAGTTATACTGTACCGACATGGAACCGTACTTATTCTTCCTACTGATTTTTCAGCAAAAGTTCGACGATTTTCTACTTCCGTCAGGAAAAGGGGTCGATAAGCCGTTCAGCATAGCTTCAACTCTTGCCTCAACCCTTCATCCTAGCCGAGATGACACAAGGTAGTCGAGGGATCCCATCCCGGGGAAGTGGTTCATTAGTATTCTCAGCATGTTACCCTTCGAGACAAAATCTTGGAACTGGCGAAGACAGGCTGAGCAAAAAGCCTTCCATGTGTAAAGGACTTCCGTGGCAAGACGTCCGATAATCTTAGTATCTAGTTTTCTTTTTTGTTCATCTGGCCAAGAAATTAACGGCACTATGGAAATCATGTCGCCCCATCTCTGGTTCCAGCAAGATTTTGGAAGCAGTGGGATGGAAGGAGACTACAGATGAGTTTTTCATGCAAAGAAAACATATAGACTGGAGTCCTTGGATCTCATCACTATAAAAAGTTTCTCCGAGTAAGGATTAAAGTTAACTGCAGTATTTGCTACTTGGATTAATCTTCTCTACTGGGATAATATTAATCCCAATTAGAGATAATCTTATCTCATAAGAGACAGGTTTTTTTTTTGTACAGTGATGTACGGCTATCACTGGTAGAGGCCATAGCTATCTGGGCCACGTAGGATATCGCAAGAAATAAAGACATGCTGAACTTAAAACCTAGCGCCACGAATACTGACGACAACTACGCCAGTAACACGCGTCCTATACGCATGCGTCATGTTTCGACTTTTTGTGTAAAGCCCAATTCGCACAGAGAGCGATTTCCGCCACGCCTGGAGATATTCGTCACGCCAGGTGCCAAACGCATCCCATCCTTAGAGGCCCGGCATGTTACTCTCGTACCAGGTTCGGGAATGACGTGCGTTCCCACCGAAATTCAGACCTGTATTGCCCACCAAAACCGATTATCTTGATGACTAACTCTTCTTGCCGATCCAGAATCGCCGGGTACCTAGCGAATGGCCGGAAGCGGTATCATATCTGCTCCCAAAGATCGCCGTGATTGGTTAACACAGGATTGAGTTGTTGAGTTTGAGTCGTTAGTGCTATGTTTTCTCGTTCTTCCCGAGGATCCCTGGCGTGTTCTGGACTTAGTCATATAGACCTCATTCACATCATATTACCTCAAGCTAAAGCAGAAAAAGTTCCGGTCCTCAACCCCGTCAGTGGAAGAACCGAGCGTTACAGAAAGAGCTTTGTGCCAGCGTTCCTTGAAGTCTTGAATAAGTGACAAACGGACCCCCCCCCCCCCCCCAATGTTGTAACTGCTTAATGCTTAATAATTACCTTATTACAATGTACCTAACAAAAACGACAAGTTCAGCAATCCAATGCTGTGAAAGTTCGTGTTACAGTAAAGTGTCGTAACAATCGTCAGGTCAAAAAATCGCTTTGTCAGGTTTGGCTCCGAGCGGAAAAAGATCCCAACGCCAGGCAAATAGTTTGAAATCCAGAAAACGATGGAGGCAGGAAAGCTAATCAGTTTAATTCAGAGTTACCCAGTCATTTACGATATTGGTACTGGAATAAGAGAAAACGTATTTCCCGAAATAAAATTTAGGCGAATTCGCTCCCCGTCCGTCTCACTCTTCAATTTCGCGTAGACGTCGAGAAGCGTCGTTTTGCCTGCAAATATTTAGAGACCCTCTGTGTGAATTCCGCTTAAGCAGCACTATATTAGAGTGGATGTGGAAAAACGCAACACAGCATACCGAGTCTGTGTCGATTGCATTTCTGCAAAGAAGTGCACCGCATACGCGAAAGCTGAAATCTTAACGCCAAGTTACAGACGTCGAGAGGAATACACACGCATTTTAGAGGAGAGCCAAAAATACGAAGACTGTCTATCCCAACCAAGGATCTGTGCATCTCATTACGCATGCGTTTGTGTCTAAGCCTTTGCAATAGTTGCGTTTTTTATCTGAATTCTTAGTTCTCGTTTCTCAATTAGCGTTTTTGCTATTCTCGCTTTTGGCAAAACACGTTAGTACCTGTTCATACGAACTGAACATACGCCTTTGGTTGACCAATGAGGAAGAAAAACGGAGTTCAAGCGACTATCGAAGCAACTGCTCGATTCTAATCGAGAGAAGCTTTCCCCGTTCTCGTTTTTGACAAAAATGCAATAAAAAGAGAATTGGCTTCATCTCAATACTAAAAGAAATGAAGAGGAGAACTTAGAGGAGAATCGCCAGAAGGATTGAGATACTAATTCCTATTCCGGAGAGACTTTTTACAGCAGTGTACTAACCTGGATTGACACATTCGGAGGATTGGAGGCATTTAATAAGTCTTCAATGCTTGCAAGCGAACTAGGCGACAGCTGCGCTCCGTGGTGCTGTTGGTTTTGCTGTTGCAAATTGAGCCTCAGCTGCTGCTGCTGATATCGTAGCTGTTGCTGTTTCACCTGCGCATGCGCAAGACGAACCTGTTGCTGCTGTTGTTGTTGTTGCTGCTGGCGAACGGCGATTGCGTTGCGGCGCTGCTGCAGAAGGAGTTGCTGAAAGGGAAAAAAATCGTACTATTTGTTTCCGATGCATCTGAGGGCAAGAAACATTCATTTCCATGTCCATCACGGAAAGCGACTTGTAAATAAGAATCGGCTTTTAGATCACGGTCATCTTCTCGGGTGAGGGTTTAGAAAGTATGCTACCTTTTATTTGTATGGCACGTTTGAGGGTAAGAGAATTCGTCTCCTTGAGATTCCGTATTGTAGACTAATTCTGAAAAGTTGCGGATAGCTGTTTAGTACTAACTAGGTTCTGTAGCATCATATTGCGAATTTTCATCCGTCACGACCTAGCTGCTAAGGCAATACATATATGCAATATATATATATATGTTTTGAATCACTTCTTACGATGTTCTGTTGTTTTTTCCTTCAAAACGTAGCGGTAACCTCTGATCCGGTGTTCCGAGAATGTCATCAATTTTTTCGAAGAAACCTAATCCTTCTTGGGATATAGCATTTTAAAAGTTTCGAGCGGAAGAAACGAAGAAACGGTGTCACAGCTGCGCTGACTCAGGATTTGAGTCATTGAGTTTGAGTCGCTACGGACACGTTTACTCCTTCTTCCTGAGAATCACTCGCGTGTTTTGGACTTAGTCATAAAGAGAATTTCGAACAGTCAAGAAGTTGCCCGATCAACACGAAAGTTACGGTTCCCGGAGTGTAGGGTACAGACAACTTACATCACAGGTTCCCACTAGCATAAGATTTATCAGGAAACCAAAAAGATAGAGAAGAAAGGGGACACGGGAGTTGCATGTTCAGCCGCAATTAATCCAGAAGTCCTTGATCCAGCTGGTTCATAGATGGACATTACTAAATATATGGATCATTACATCTGCGTAGAACGATGCACAGTATTCACAAAAAAGCTGGTACCATCCTTATCTACCACCACATCTTTTATTTTGTCTTTCTTCCATCATCTGTGCCCAGATTTATCTCTGAATTTCCAACAAGATTGTATCCCGAGATTGTATTTTCTCCGGAATCCTCTTTCGGAATTTAAAAATCAAATCAAGCATCGATTGGGAAAAGCAAACATTTATTGACAGATTGGTCCCCTACCGATTTATGATCGAGCAAATGAATGTCGATCCGACAGATACACACTACTAAGCACGAGCTGGGGGGTGAAACGGGATACAGACTAGCTCTCAGTGTTGCCACTAGTCGCAGGATTCTGCGATTTGTCACAGGTATTCGACGTCTTCGACTAAGCGAGCGAGAATTCTGCGATGGCCTAAATTTTTTGTACATCATATTATTATTGTTACAAAAATTACTATTATTACAAACCGATATGGAATTGCATTCCATAACCGCAGTAAATACGCGATTTCGAGAATTGCTGCAACGCCCTAGCGGTCATAGTTGGAAGGGTGTGTTTTCTAAATGCGTGCTTTTAATTTATTTCATGCTTTTTATCTGTTATCTGTTCTAGTTTTCCTTCTTATTTTTCCATGTTCATACTCCGTCTTGTGTCTTGTGATCGTGTGACAGGTCACAAATAAAATTCACCCATTCATTAATTGACACTCGAAAACCTGTCCACGACTCGACCACTGTACTTCTCGTTTGTGTACAAGGATTTTGCAATATTAATATATTAATATAATTGATAAAAATTTATTTTTAGAATAGAGAAGACTGCAGAAGGTGCTGCAAAATGTTTTGTATACACGCGTGAAATAAAATTTAGTCTGATCTAATCTAATATAATCTAAATTATTATGCTTTATATTTCTTTGTTCTTTCATGCACTTAGGGAGTACGTAATCTATTTTGCATTCACTCATTACAGAGATGAGTCCCAAGTATGCATTTTTTACGAAGAAAATTAGTTTTCTATCCACGAAAAAATAATATATATTACAAATTATGTTTGGGTAAACCATATATGAATTCGTAATCCTGAATCTATGACTGGCAGCTAGGGGTGAACAACAGCACCAGGTTCTTGCTTAATTTTTCATTTTCAAAACATAAATCCGTGCAAGGCAGCAAATTATGTTCCGACAAACAATATGTAAATCCATAACCCTGAATCCAGACTAGCAGACAGATGTGAACAGAAAGCGCCAGGAATATCTGTCATTACTTCTGTTTTTTATTTCAGAACATAAATCCGTGGTGGGCAGGAAATTATCCTCCGATAAACAATATGTTAATCCATAATCCTGAATCCAGACTAGCAGACAGAAGTGAAAAGAAAGCGCCAGGTATATCTGTCATTACTTCTGTTTTTCATTTCAAAACATTAATCCGTGGTTGGCACGAAATTATGTTTTGATGACCATTGCTGAGTATTTTTTTATGAAATTGTATAGAATTAAGAGATTAAGAAATTGTATAATTGTATGATTGAATAGTTTAAAGATATGGGTATGAAGTTGAGAGATATGAATAATCTGTGAAAGTTTAATTGAAATAGTGAAAAGTGAAACATAGAAAGAAGTTATACGGGTCGTGTAAAGGTGTTATCAACCAACACCTGTAAACGCAAACTCCACAAAGAAGAAGAAGAAGAATCTGGACTGGCAGTTGAAAAAAAAAGGATACCAGGTAAAACTAACCTGTGTTTGGGCCAACAGGGCCGAATTGATTGGTCCATTTCCACCTTGCTGTTGAATCATCCCAAGTTGACTCAGCTGACTGAGTCTCAAGGTGTTACCGGAGAGCGTGCCAAGATTGGTCTGAAATACGGAGTCTCGTTAAGCATGAAGATGGCCACCCGATAGCGCTAAATAAACTACCAAAAGGGAACGAAAGAATGAGAAAAATAAACAAAATAAATGTAAAAAAAATAAAACTGACCATTGTTTTATTATGATTATTGTCACGAGTACAAATCAGATGAAAAAACAAGGTTATGTCATGAGTGCTTTAACTTTGCATAATGCCTACGCAAAGAAGCGGCATCCCTACAGGGCGACTATAAAATGATAATTACATTTTCTGACAATATACTAAAGTAATTGTCTATTTCCTCGCTTTTTTCCGATCAAAATTATTTCCGAATAGCATAAAGCTAGAAGTGGAATAAACTGTTTACGAAATACACAAAAACGAAACAAATGAACTAATACATTTACAAGGTATGGCCAGAAATAAATGATGGGATGAAACTATGTAAAAACTGGGCAGAAGGATATGAAGAAAACTGGGGATGGACAGCAAGTCAATGTAGTTAGTAAAATTTCTCCGTCCCGGCTCGACTGTAAACGATTTTTCATGGTATTCTCCGCAAACACGGTCGAATGAGAACCAGCTAGGCTTCTCTCATTGTCATGTTCTGGTAAACCAATATATACCAACATCAGTCAACTGTGATCAAATAATGTTTTGTATAATTAGTCTACAGAGTAGACAAAAATTCACCATCGGATTAGTCTTTTTCTTATTTCTTCTTTAAATGTGATCTGCTGTTTTGTTGTGAATGTATAGTTTAGTGGTACATCTAGTTTTCGGTTGTAGCTGTGAAATGCCGCATCGGTTAACTGACAAATAAAGTACCTACCTACCTACTTACCCTACCAAAAAAAAAGCATTTAAGATATTCTAGGAAAGCGATAACCGGATCCTCGTAAGCTCCCGTTTAAGGTATTAACGGAAAATATAGTCGATGAAAGACCGGTAGGTTTCTGTAGTTGTGATCAAGTTATGTAGAATCAAGAGACACCGACGACAGTCGACTGTGTGCTCAATCAGGCGAATAATAATAGGGAAAATTCCATATTCCAAAACCGCAAATTTGAGCGCAACTAAACTTCTACTGTATCAGCTCAGCCCATAACTGCGATGACGCAGATCCAAAATAAAGCCAACTTTCCTGACTCTCATAAATGCCAAGGTCATTTAGCAAGTGCAAGCGATGAATCGTGAGCACAACCGGACATGCCAAAGCTATCTCGTGGATAGGTAAGAGAGAAAACGATATTTGTTTTGGGCCTGAAAATGGGTCATTCGCATGGCATAAATTGGAATGTTTCCGGAAAGGAAAAGACTGGAGCTGCTGTCGCCTATTTTGTTTCAGTCACAGTTTGTTTTTTTCGCTGAGGACGGTTTGCCGGAAGTGCAACCGAAAAATCCGAAATTATATTTATCCCTCGCTCATCATCTTAGTGGGATAACTAGCTGATCAAAAAATAACCCCGAAAATCACTGTTTTCTATTTCTTTCGTAACGAATGGTCAGCTTGGCTTCAAACCTTATATTAGTCACAAAGTAAGATGGAAGAAAGGTACATACAGTTTCTATTCGAATAATCTCATCCCATGTGATTCCTTTTAAACTCAACAGGGTTTCTCAAATCTAACAACCCGGCTGCTTTCAAGCTCGCTCGGAGCCCCTAGTTTTGACGAGAAACATGGAAAAACTTGCCTAGCCGGTATTTCTGGCCAATGAGCTCCTCAGTAGCTATATGCGGGACCCTGATCGGCCCCGAAAAGATCCAAACATGACAAATTAAAACATTTACGTAGGTAACCGATATGGTGGATAAAAATGGCATGCGAAGTTCGAACCATGTAAATGAGGACAGACTGAACGATCAGGGACGTAGAGCGAAGCAGTGCACTGCCAGGAGTTTCATATGAGATAACACAAGGATGCGCGGTTTCAACAGACAACACTAAGAATGTTAGCTGTTAAAGTCAGCAGATTTTTCGGCTCTTCCTGCCAATGCTTGTTATGCATGAAGTTTTAATGCGTAACGTTTGAAAACATGACAGCTAACATCCTAAGTGTCATCATTTGAAACCGCGCATCCTTGTGTTATCTAAATATTCTTTGAGCCCAAGCTGACTTTGAAACATTGATTCAAACAATATTTACAACGGGTACGTAAGCTACGATTCTTCACCAGCGATATTTCGGCCCTTTTTGGCAAGGGTCCTCGTCAGGCTGTCAATCTTCTGGTTCAACTTCTGGTTCTGGTTTAAACTTAGTACAGGTTTACAGGTTTGTTTCCTTCCCCGAAGTTGAACCAGAGGATTGACAGCCTGACGAGGACCCTTGCCAAAAAGGGCCGAAATATCGCTGGTGAAGAATCGTAGCTGACGTACCCGTTGTAAACATTGCTTGTGTTATCTGTTATGAAACTTCGGACAGTGTAATATGCGTTAGACCGGCTAAGAGAGACTTCGGCGGAATTGAATGAATGAATGAATGAACTTTATTGCCCGTAAAAGTGAAAAACACAAAATACGGAGTATTATGAAAGAAGCAAAACGATAAATAACGAAAAAAAAAACAAGCAAAAAAGACAAACAACAACAAACAAACTAACACACTAACGAAACAACATGAAAAAGCTAACCAGCATCAATAACAAAGAATGTCCAGAACTCGGATGTTTTATTTCATTTTCAGGTTCACCGCCGAATTGGTAAAAAAAAAAATGTAATTATAATGTGGAAAAAGTTGGTACTTCTTTATTACATTTCTTCGTCTGCTTGTCTGTCGACCAAAAGTCAAAGTAGCCCACGTTAAATAAAAAAACAAGTCCTTCTAAATTACTAAAAGGGGGCCCCGACTTCGTGTATTCCCTAGGGGCCCTGGATCTTTCAGGGTTCTTCCGAGGGGTTGCGCACTCCCCGGCACATGCTGTTCACCCTTTCCTGGCAGTGGTCGGCACCGGGCACTCGCTGTAAGGGAGGTCGGGGTTGAACCGTATGTTTTCCTTATAGGCTGATAATTCCGTTTCTGTAGAATTTTGAAATTTTGTGTAACAGTAGAAAAGAAAGGTAATGAGACTAGGACAGATTTTTGAGAATTGGCACTTTCTGTTCTGGCGATATGATTTTTTCTATCTTCTCAAAAACGGTCGGATTCAGCACCACCGGTGGGGTTGGTTCGTACGGGTGGTGTTCTGTGCCGGACATTGTTAAGATGAGCTCTGAATATGACCGAGTAAGTAAGTAGTACAGTACCACAAAGCTAATAAGGTTTTCATTTGTTGGAGAAAAGTAGGACTATGTAAACATACCACTGAACCGAAAACTTTGAAAAATCGAACTCAAAAGAAAGCGCTTGTTCAACAAGACTTGTTCCACAAGAAGCAGTTGATTTCGGAAGCTTGGGCTGTTGTTTATCCTGATCTTAAAAGGGCAGAAACTGGTACAATATTTTGATCCGGACAGAGCTGGGTTCTTATTTCGTGCTACCGAATCCTGAAAATTATATCGAATCCCAATCACGATACGGAATAATCCTGGACCGATAGCCTACCCGGTATTCTGTGTAACTACCGAATCTCATACCGAACCGAATACTCTGCTCCTACCGGATAATTCTGGCATCGAAAAATTATCAATAATTTCAGTAAACAGGCTCACCGAATTCGTGATAACTACCGAATCTTGGCAATTATACCAAATCCCGATCATTATACCGAATAGATTTGTACCGATATCCCATTTGGGATTCGTATAACTACGGTAAATACACCGAACAGTTCTGGTATCGAAAAAATACTCAACAGTTTTAGGAAAATTGGGGGGACTCCGGCCCAAAATTTTACCGAACCTCAAAAACCTTCACTGTTGCTTTGTGTAAAAAACCACCTTTCAGGTCTTAAATATAAAATCATTACTGAGATTTTCGTCTTTGATCAAAACCTTTCAATTTCCCTAAGCGTTTCCAATTCCAATTTTCGAAGTTGGAAAAGAAATAAACGCTCCAAAACTGCTCAAAACAGAATCAATGAAAAAAAAGTCACGACTAAACTGAATAACGGTCCGTTATTTTCCCGCCAAAGCTCTTTCCGACTGCGAAAACGGCAAAAATCTTAATCGTGATCTTTCAAGACCGAATCTATCCCCGTTAAAAAGGGTTTCCTTGAAAAAGAGACGAACATAAATACGCGTCCAATTAGCTACAGAGCACCGATCAATCCTGGCTCTTTCGCCGTTCGTGAGAAAAACCTTTTTCTAAGGATCAATTCTTCCATCTGAAGAGCGCAACGGTCTAATGATCGCTAGCAATGTAGTCTCACTGCTCTGTGATTTCCCTTTTGTTTCGTATCCAAGTGAGACATTGCAGAGCGGTTTATCCCATGTTATAAAAGGCCTATTATTTTTCAATCATCACTCGCGATTCTGAGGGAATGCTGACTCCTTCTACTCATGTACTGCAATCTTCTTCGATCCCGATCATGGTTGCGTTCCGAATTTGTTAACGATCGTTAACAAATTGTTAACAGTTGTTAACTTTTTGCGTTCCACGTTTCTGATTTCGAAATTTAAGCTCCGCCCACCTACAATTTCCGTTCCAGAGCTTAACGATTGTTAACTATTTTGTAACGATGGTCGGTGAGCATCGTTACAAAATAGTGAACAACTGTAGAACTGGGAAAAGTTAACGATCGTTAAAGCTGCAGTTAGCTCCGCCCTGAAGTAAAGTTGACGATTGTTAACAATCGTTAAGTTCAATCGATCAGTTCGATTTATTTTCAAAAATTCTCTCACGGACGAAGCCGACCATTGAATTTCTTCAGTCATGTATAACTTAACGATTAACAACAACTATAACTAATGTTATTCATTTGGTCAATGTACATATATCTCACAATAAAACTTGTGGAACGCAACCCATGTTTCCCATTTACAGAATACCCAGGGGGGATCAGTGACGCCGCAAGGTGTACAGGGGTCTGTCCTCCTGATATACACTAAAATATCCAGTGATTCCTCCTCGTGCAACACTTCCCTTGTGTCCTACCGTCAAAAGTTTGATAGCATTACCACTTTTAAAGGCAATTCGTGAGAATGCAGATTGCCGTTCCGGCCATTTTTACCGCCTTTTCCGTCGACAGTGCTACTGCCCCGAGCCACCGAATGGATGAAATGATTGTATATATTTAGTAAAGAATAGTCCTGTCTTAGTTTAATTTTATTAGGTGATGTGTAGTATAACGAATTAAATAAATTGATTGACTGATTGACAAGGATGAGCAAGTAACACTCTGGACGTTATCTGCAAATGTGACCGATTTGTGTTTTGGCTCCGACTGTTGTCTTTCTCTAGAACATGAACCTAACCGAAATTCCTACTACTTTGTTACAAGGACACAATACGCGGCTTAGCTTAAAATTTACCTTAGACAGGTTATTTTTTACCATAAGACCGAATATTGTGGACCACTTTCAGAAAACTGTGCATTCTTGTAAGTAAGTAAGTAATTCATTTATAACCCGCCATTCTGAAAAAGCGGAGTAAACGAAAGAAAATCAATAAAACACAAACATACAGAGAAAGACACATAATTTTCAATCTTTGGCCAGGAAGCAGTGGATAACGTCGTGCGCTGGTTGGGCCCTGTTGTCCATGATTTTTGTAGGGAAGAGGATTGTGAAAACTCCTCACAGTGCATTAACTTATACAGAATTACAACAATAAGATTAAGCATCAATGGGAGAGCATTCTTCTACAATAGGATAGTTTTATAGATAGTATAATGTTGTCTTAGTCTCTATGTTGTGTCTGGTTTCCTCTTGTTATAGTGTTTCCTTCTTCTTTTCTTTCTTTATTCATACTCCGTCTATGCCATGTGCTTTTTGATGGGTGAAAAATCAAATTATTATTATTATTATTAACAAGCCTTCAGAACTGCTACTCCATGCTACTCTCGCGATGATGGAAAAATCGTGGACCTCTGGCGTTGAAGATTGACCTATTTTGTCTTCTTTTCAGCGTGAACCTGCTTTCATCGGAAAAGAAAACATTGTTGTGTGTGATTCTAAGGGATACGTGTTCTTTAAGAACAGTAAACATACCCAGTGATAACATTTGATCGAATGCAACGTCCAACAATATCAAACTAGGACGGTGCCGTCATTATTTGAGCAATGTTACTAAGCCATAAGAGCAAACGTGCTTAACTCATACAAAATGCCTTCAAGGGTCGTTTTAATCTGCAGCGAAAGACAATGAAGTTTGCAAAGATACCATGGAACAGCATTCTGCAAAGGCACACCCTGGACCAGGGTTGTGCAAAAAGCACATAACGTGACTACATTGCTGCAGAGGCTCATCATGTAACAACCATAACTCATCATTATCATAATAGACAACTTTCTGTTTGATACTGGGCTGGGGTAGGAAGCGTGGGCACAGGAGCACCCCCCCCCCCCCCGCCCTTCCCCGAACATGATTCTTAATGTGAAAGTCCATTACACATAAGCGCTAAGTCACACGCGTAAGCGTAGTGTTTTAAAGAAGAAACGAAGTGTGCGTTTTATCGGGTAATGCTGTTTCGCCTTCTCATGATTTTGATTTAAAGTTTCTTCCTTAAAGTTTCAGCAAGCCCTATGGCTTCGCATTAAACAAGTAGGTAATATAGCTGCGAACCGTAAAGCTTATCACAGCTGATGGTTCTCTAGGAAGGACGCAACCAATTCTTGCCTTTAGATGTCTTTCTACCAGTTAGAGGCACACACCGCATTCCATCTAGGGAGAAGATTTTTTAAACCCGATTAGTCCCTTATTTTTTTTTAAGTGTTTATTTTTTTTATCTTGTCGTAGCTGACGTATCCGTTGCATACATTATTTGAATAAATGTATTTACTACATTACTGAAAGCTCAGAGTATTTTTTTTTCTTTTATTTGTCTATACTGTGCTATTTTCCTCTTCTTAAGTGAGTAAATAAAATTTCATCATGATCATCATAGAGGAAAGCAGCCTGGTAAATTTGAGATATAATGAAACCGAATCGGACAGCCTAACTGATTTCTTATTTGTTTTAAATGTTCTATAAATTAACGAGACAAACTGAAAGAAGTTCAAACAGTCTAAACAAGCTTAGAGTTCGGAATTTCTGAAGTTCGATTACTGTACTGAGACGAATAGTACTTGCGAGGATTGACCCAGTACCGTTTTCATCCAGTTACTGTTGCTAATTAAGGGTTCCTGAATGGGTGCTAAATTTATTTCACTGTAAAAAAAATTTGCAGTATTTGCTACTGGGATTAATATTGTCTCTACTGAGATAAGATTATTTCTAATTCGGATTAATCTTACCCCAGTAGAGACAAGATTAATCCCAGTAGCAAATACTGAAGTTAACTTTAATCCTTTCTCGGAGAAACTTTTTACAGTGTAGGCTACTTTTAGCAGCTAATGAGAAGAGACCAGGAACCCGGATAGGGGTGTTTCTCATAAACTCGATTAGAGGTGCGATTCTGTGAACGTTAGTTAACTTTAAAACTATTTTCACGCGCTTGCTGTTACGAAAGTCAACTACCTTCAGCTATAGTAGCTAATTAAGAGCTCTCAAGTACCCCTGCAGGGGTTCTTGGGGGGAAAAATGGACAAATTGCACTGATCAAAGGTAACTAACGTTCAAAGAAGCGTGCACCTGCTGTACTGAGAACCGTAAAGTGACGCACTAAGCGAATCACTGAAGAAGAAGACGCGGGACCGACCGAATTGAACTCAGAGCAAAACAACACTAGAGAGTAGCGCCAATCCTGCAAAAAAGTGACGCATCCGAAGAGCAGCGACACTAGCACTGCTAGCGATAGAGAACGTCCCTACTGAAACTCAATCAGTCGTGCACCAGCGCTGGCTCCGACAACTCCATATTGCGGAACAGCAAAAAAAAAGAAAGAAGATACAACCTCCCCTGTTTCCTCGATGTCAGCAGACTGCATGTTAGCTGTACTAGAAATTTACTAAATCTGCAAGTTTATCTCACTTTAAATGTCGCGAGCGTAGTTTGCGTGATACCAGTAAGACCCATTTTTGGAGAATTGAAAGCATACTCCCTACCAGGCCCGTATCCAGGAATTTTTTTTTTTTTGGGGGGGGGGGGGGGTTCAACCCCCTAACCCCCCCTGGATACGGCCTTGCTCCCTACCCTAGTGTTATTTTGCTCTGGTTGAATTGCAAGCTGCTAGAATTCCAAAAGGCACTAGTTTCTTCGGCCCATGGATTGAAAGAGATGAGCGACCCTTGAGTATTTGTTGAACTCACCTGAAGATTATTGAAAGCCGCGTTTTGCGTTTGCTGTGCTACGTTCTCGACAGACATAAGCGATTTCTGAATTGCATTGATGGCTAGCCTCTCGTTCACGTCCGGCAAAGGAGACGGGTTCAAGAGGGGTGGTGACTCTGAAAAGATATCAGTTTGCATTAGCCGCATTCGTTGCACTCACAGAACAGCAGAGGTGTACGAATTTGAACACTCCTCTAGGTTTTGTTTCTTGCTTATAAAGCAGTCCCATGAAAATTACATCAGCTAAATCGATTCTTCTGGCACAAAGAGTAAATTGTAGAACTATTTTTTTGCTGATTTTCAAATATGGCTCTTCTTCCATTATCAATCAATCAAATGTATTAACAAATAGCTTAACGATAGAATAGGAATAAAATATTTACGAAGTACAAAGAAACGAAACAAATTAACTAATACACTTAGAGATTTGACCACCAGACAATAAATGACGGGATGAAACTATGCAACAAGTGCGCAAGCGCTCAGACGTGGAGTGTAAAGTAAAAGTAAAATGTTTATCACATTTTATATACAGACAGCTTTAGAATCAAGCATATCTCATCCCCAATAACCAAACAAGGACTGAAATAACCTAATTTGTAATCATCCCACTTTAAAAGCTTTAAATGTAAACAAACCGCCAGTATAAATCCAAATAAATGTTGAAGATCTTGCACGAATAGCGTTCGTTCGAACACTAAATGGTCTGCCAGCCAGTCCAACCCTTTAAACCCCTTTTCCATTAGCAAGGTAATAACAAGTGCAATAAACCAAATCGTAGCAGCCTAATGCCCCCTTTGTCACAATTCATACATATCATCGATCATATGACAAAACAGTCAGGTTTCCAACTGTCCATAAAGTAAGTCGCGTCGTCTTATTTGTTGCTGTTACACCAAATCCTCATCCATAGATGTATCTCCCCAAATATACATGAGTTGGACTCGAGACCTGTCACTGACGAACTTAACTCATGGGAAATCTGGGACCAGCTGCCCATGAACGGGAGGGGGGGGGGGGGGGGGGGGTCGGACCCATCAAAATGCGTATTTACACCTTTTTCCCTCAAGTATACCAGCTTAGAGTTCTATTCCATTCACGGGTCAAAAACTTTTCATGGACAATTTGGGCCCACTTGGGGCTCACAACGGGGAGGGTGGGGGTGGTTCAACTCTCCCCAACCCCTATGATCCAAAAGCACATAGGAATTTCATCGCCTTATCTCTAGTTAATATCAAGTTAAAAACATTAAAAAATGGTCAATCTGGGCCCAATTGCCCCTGTAACAAGAGGGGGTGGGGTTTGGGACCCGCAAAAAGTAAAAAGAGACCCCAATGCTCACAATCCTACCAAGCTTCAACTTGATACCTGTTGATTCCTGTCACGGGTAACGAACTTTATTCCTGGGCAATCTGGGCCCAGTTGCCCATGAACGGGGTGGGTGGGGGAGGTGCAACTTTAAAAGCAATTTCCCAGCCCAGGATCTACATGTCCAAGAAATATCATCGTCCTATGTCCAGTTCTGGTCAAGTTATGAACATTATTCACTGGGCAATCTGGGCCCATTTGCCCCTGAACCGGGTCGGTGTGGGGGGTGGGACCCCCAAAAGGCACTACTAGAACCCAATATCCACAAATGTACCAAGCTTGAACTTGATACTTGCACTCGTTCATGAGTTATGAGCTCTACAAAATATGGTGAAAACCGAAAGCTGTTACAGCGCTCGCAATAGTGGATTGTTCCAAGGAACACACCACTAAAAATTGGGCAGAAGAATTAGCAGGATATGGAGAGAATTGATTTCCAGCGTTCCTCTCGGACCGACGCACGGACGACGGAATTAGGTTTAGCTATGACACCATCTTGTTGGGTGGAATTACGCGTCGCTTAGCAACAGATGCAAATTTGAAAGAAGAATAGAAGGAAATGAGAGCAAATATTTCAAAATCAAGCTGACATATGCTAAACTGGAGATGAAATGAACGTTTTCGGCAAGTATTTTACGGAACAAGTTGCCTGGTACGGGTTTTAGTGTTTTCTTCTGTCACTGCTCCTGAAGCTGGCTTTCAGGCACGAGGAAGTTTTCTGTGAAAAGATTTAGCACCTGAATTCTTTTGTTTTCTTGCCCTTTTTATGGTTGTTTTATTTCTTTTTAAATACAATGAAGAGAAGAAAATAATTTGTGTTTTTATTTTAGTGGTCTGAATTTTTGTTGGCGCCTCAAGCGTCTGATCTATGGTCGTATTTCGCTTTTTCAACAATTTATTATCATTATTATGGCCACCAACCTTTTTTGTTGTAATAAACTATTACAACAAAAAATAGAGATAGTATAGGATATACATAACATAGATATTGACCGTTAACATCGACTGCCATCGGTTAGAAAAATCCTGACAGAGTATTTGCCCTGCAAAATACAGAACGTCAGAATGTTTTTCACAAAACAATACTAAAACCTTCATATGGTATCATGAAATGAACGTTTTCGGCAAGTATATTACGGTACAGAAAAAGTTGCCTAATACGGGTTTTAGTGTTTTCTCCTGTCACTGCTCCTGAAAGCTGGCTTCCAGGCACGTCGAAGTTTTCTGTGAAAAGATTTAGCATGTGAATTCTTTATATTTTTCTTGCCCTTTTGTGGTTGTTTTTATATTATTTCTTTCTAAATGCAATGAAGAGAAGAAAATAGTTTGTGTTTTTATTTTAGTGGTCTGAATTTTTGTTGGCGCCTCAGGCGTCTGATCTATGGTCGTATTTCGCTTTTTCAACAAACTATTATTATTATTATGGCAACCGACCTTTTTTGTTGTAACAAAACTATTAAATAGAGATATTATAGAACATACGCAATATAGATATTGACGGTTAACATGGACTGCCTTCGGTTAAAAAAAATCCTGACAGAGTATTTGCCCTGCAAAATACAGAACGTCAGAATGTTTTTCACAAAACAATTCTAAAACAGTGATATGGTATCATGAAATGAACGTTTTCGGCAAGTATTTTACAGATTAAGTTGCCTGGTACGGGTTTTAGTGTTTTCTTCTGTCACTGCTCTTGAAGCTGGCTTCCAGGCACGTGGAAGTTTTCTGTGAAAAGATTTAGCACGTGAATTCTTTATATTTTTCTTGCCCTTTTATGGTTGTTTACAAGGCCGTATCCAGGGGGGGGGGGTATGGGGTTGAATGGCCCGAAACATACAAAAATCGTCATTTTTATAGGCATTTCCCTCTGATCTATGTCTTTTTTGTCCGGCCCGCAGGCAAAACCCCCCCGAAAAAAAATTCTGGATACGGGCCTGGTTGTTTATATATTATTTCTTTTCAAACTGAATGAAGAGAAGTAGCAAGCCAAAGGACAAAATGTCCCCCGGCCGGTGCTTATTATAATTACCGATCTAAGCCCGTACAAGACAAAGTAACAAAAAGAAAAGAAAATAACAAAAAACAAAAAAAAATACGCAAATGATTCAATAATAGCCCATAGACACTTAATCACTGAATACGAGCTGGGTTAGCGGAGTAATTGGGATGAAAAAATCCCAGATAGTAAGCGACAATGCCCCCTGGGCTTTAATACAGAGGAAGAGGGCCATTTTCTGGTTGAATGCGAGCAATTCTCAGACCCCAGGAGACACTTTCTTAAATGGTATACTGTCAAGTTCCCGATGTTCTTGAAACAAAAAATAAAGCTAAGATACTTAAAATATGCCAATTCTTAAAGAGTGTACTAGTTAAATAAAGATCTACTAATCTACTTTCATTCAAACAACATCTTGCTGGTGCAACGTTCAACAATAGCGCGTATGTGAACCCTTTTTAGTTTATATTTGTTGTATTTTTATAAGTGTAGAAATTTAGTGAAAATGTAGTAAAAGTTTATGTGCTTGTAGAGAGAGAAGTTTCGGCTTATCGTCTTTTTCAATTAATAAATAAATAAATAAGTATTGAGTGATGTAAAGAGTATTGTAACCATGATGTATTTTATACGGCCGATTGGCTATTAAATATTTTCATTCATTCATTCATATTCGGCAAAATGCTTGAGGTTCCGCGATGCAGCTGGATCATTAACTGCTACAGGATTAAGGAAAGCTGTAACCACCCATGGAGCTCCATGATGCCCCGGTTTACTGAATTTTAATTATTTTGGTTGTTGTTATGTTATTTTTTTTATTTTTTTTTTACCATATTTTTTTTACCGTACCTACTCCGTCTTTACCTAGACGGGTTAAAAATAAAATTTAATTTCATTTATAATAATAATAATAATAACAATTTAGTGCAAAAAATAGGCCCTCGGCCTCTACAGAGTTCCTCTAAAACACATTTTATTCTTTTATAATTATTAATCTTTATCCGGACCAAAAATCGAAAAGTCACGCGTGACATCACAGTCTGAATGCCAAGGTGATACCTAGCAGATATTTTGCTAATTTATAATAATTAGTTATTACCTGTCTTCTGTTTGCTCTGGCAAGATTTCCCAGAATGGTGAAACGTACAAGAAGTGGGGTGTTACCAGTGCATTAAAAACCGACTTACACTTTTACGATTAACATAATGCTTGTGCTACAGCTCGACCGTAACCAGAGCACATGTTTTTACACGTATTTAAAGTGATTTAGTACCCAAATATCCAAATTAGCGTATCTTTGGGTGATTTCAGTACCAGCTGTCGTCGTCCAAATAATCTCGGTTTATCACTTGTTACCGACCTGAAACTTACACGGGCAGGACTACTTGGGGGCAAAGGCTAGAACAGCTTAGCTACTGCTAAATGTAGTAGGAGTATTTTGGCTAGACTCTATTACGCTTACACAGTAAGTAATTTATTTATAACCCGTTATTTTGGAAAAGTGGAGTAACTGAAAGAAACGAAATAAAACACATAAACACACAGAAAAAGACACTTAACTTTCACTCTTCGGCCAGGAAGCAGTGGATAACGTAGTTCCTCATATTCTAACTAGCTCCTTTCCGGTAGCAATTTAGCATGCCTGTTTTAAGGACAACCCCTAAACTATTTTCTAAGTGTGCAGAGTAGGTTACCTACTAGGTATTTCTCCATGGGCTCGTGACCAAAAAGTTCGGAGACTGTAGGCTACTTCATGACTGATCCATTTGTGGCTGTGGACAACGCCGTGCCGAGTTTCTTTCGTCTTTAGACCGGAACCACTCAAACTATAGTGCCTTTATTTAGTGTTGCTTAATTTAGTCTGATATTTACTTTCTCTGTTTTTAAAATACTTCAGATGGGCACGCCTTGTGCCATTTCTTATATTATCTGGTTGATAAATTTATTGATCCATTGACTGAATCTGATCAGTCTGAACCTTCACAGCCGTTTGGAATACAGTTGAGGTATGCTTCTTTGGACTGTTACTCATATTTGAACGGTGAAATTTTTTGCAATACATACAGTTCCAACTTCAGGAGCACAGAATGCTTGTGACTGACACAGTATTTTACATTTATTGCAGCAAGTGGAAGAAACTGCATTGACCAAAGCTAGGTAACTATTCAAAGAACCATACCTCTACTGTACAGGGGGGGGGGGGGGGGGGGTACACTGGGGCTGCCACTCCTATCCACTTACTGTGATGCAAGTCAACTACTAGCGACTTAAAGTAGCTCCCCAAGAGTCCTCAGAGTCCCAGGAGTCTTCAAAGATTCTTCCTTAAACATCTGACTTTATGAAGTTCATAAAGTCAGATATTTAAGGAAGAATCTTTCATTGTGTTTCCACAAGTTAATTTTCCAGCTTCAGCGGCTTGAGCCTGAAGAGGACCCTTGACAAGAAAGGCCGAAATATAGCTCTAATAACATGTAGCTGACTTATCCGTTTTGCACCATCAAATATGATTTGCAGTCAGCTTGGGCTGAAGGACTATCTATTTTTTCTTTTCTTATACTCCGTCCTATGCTTTGTAGTATTCTAGATCGGTAACAAATACATACATATATACTAGTAAATACAACCAGGCAACTCCTCACCTGCTTGAGACTCATAGGTTGGCGCCATTTCGATAATCTGATCCAATATATCCGATAAACTGGGCTCCTGACTGCTCGCCAGCTCCCACGGCAAGGACTCCACGCCGTTGCTTCCATCCCCAAAAGCATCCCCCACTAGGCGCCCTTGAGCCCTTTGCTGAATCCCTTGCACTCTCAAATTCGACTGCACAAAGGAAATATTCACCCCTCCATTCGAATTCACATTGGCCTGCAGTTGAACTTGTTGGCCACTCAGCTGCACTTGCTGACCACTTAGCAACACTTTTTGAGCACTGGTATTGGAGTTTAGTAGGATCTGATTGGCCTGACTACCTTGACCACTCGGCCGGACTAGGAGTGCGTTCAAGAAACTGTTTTCGGAGTTCTGTTGCCGCTGCAGCGCCTGCAGCTGGCTCTGGGTTCCACTCTGCAGCTGCTTTATAGGCTGCACGCCGTGCTGAACACCGGCATTTGCCAAATGCGCCGCTACGGCATCATGATTCAATTTCTCCTTCAAATTCTTCGGCAGTTTTTCTTGCGGTAAGGCTGACGGTTTCGGGGAGGGAACATTAGGGGGATTGACAGGCACTTGAGAGGGGGCCTTTGCTAAAAGTGAGGCAAGCATCTTATTCCTTTCACAGAGCCTACTGCTTGGTTGGGCCTGGTTCTGGTTGAACCCTTGAGTCGGGCTGGGTTCGGGTTTCAAGGTCTTGGCCGCGTCAGAATTTAGCTCATCCCCAGGTCTTTTCAAACCTCTCAGATCCTGCGAGTCGCAGCCGGAGGAGTTCTGTCGCGCGTTTGACGCACCAGTTGGCTGAAATCCAAGAGATTTGAGAAGAACCTCGTCACGTTCTTGCTGCAAATAGGAGAAAGGCATTAGTTCTGACAAGCACAAGATCAGCAGGTTAGCTCTGGCAGACCCGGCTGTAACCCCGATGAAAAATGTGCAGCCTGCGTAGTTGTATGATAGTCGTACAAAAAAGTAGCATGTCTCGTTATGTAATTATAAAGAATACTATCATTTAACGTGTCTCAGACTGGGCCAATCTTAAGCAGTAGTATCCAGTAGCATCCTGTCTTGCTATAGTAGCATCCAGTATTGCTGATAGTAGCATGTAGTAGAATGCAGTAACACGGTAGCCTTGACATAGAAGCATGTAGTAGCATCAGTTCGTATTGCTTGCAACTTTTTCGTACAACTTCATTCTACTGTTTTGGGATAAATGTTTCATCAGGACAGTTCCAATGAGAGTCGTGAATTTCCAAAAGTTCCGGACCGTAGGTAACTTGGGTGACTCTCCAGAGACCATTTTAAACTGTAGTTCTACCTAATATTAAATGTTAAATTTACTTGGTCTTTTGTATATATTCGTGTTAAACTGTACTTCGTTGCCGTTTTTATTTTCTTGTTTTCTCATTTTTCTTATGCTCCGCCCGTATTTTTTTTTGTATTTTTTATCAATATTGGCAGGTAACAAATCTATATATTCTCATCTCATATCAAAACTACAATAATAACATACTGTATTAACGAGGAGAATTGGGATTAGTCAGACCGAGCAGAGTTTAAAATTTTATCTATAATATACTTGAACCTATTAAGCGAGTCAGCATTAACGGCAACTTCGGTAAGGCTAAGGACCAACAATTATGTTTAAATAACTGTTCAGCGGCGGCTCACGAAATTCCCGCCTAAACTGAGACATCTCCCATACCAGCAAAGGCTTGAAAGACTTAAAGACTTTAAAGACTTACGCTGGCATACCGTTTCCACAAGGGCGACCTCCTTGAGACATACAAGCTATGCCACAAAACGTCGAAGCTGACGACATCCTCAACTTCAACTTTAACAGCTTACGCAGTCATAGCTTCAAACTCACCGCAGAGAGGTTCTGCAAAGATATTGGTCGGCGGAGTTTTAAAAACCGCGTGCCGCTGCCGCCCCAATGAAATCAACTGCCCGAAGAAACAGCAAACTCTCCATCACTGAGCCGATTCAGGAAAGAAACTGATGAGATATTTCTTTCCCAAATGTATGACCCTAAATGCTTTAAAAGAAATTTGCAGAGGCTTTGTGGCCTTAATTGTTTTGCAATATATTATTATTATTGTGTAACTCCACCTACGAGTGGTCCCCACAAACCACACGATGGGAAGGCTGTTGGAGAATCACCTCTAGAACCAACATTCTGAATGAGCTTCAAGTCCGCACCGAGTACGATCCTAGTGTATGCCAAAAATATTATCAACAGGCAGAAGCTATATCGCTCAAGTAGTTTTTTGTGGTTTTGAGTGGTATTTCGGGAATAGTTTGTCATTTTGCATTTGTTTTGTATTGCCATTGCCCTTAAACTAGTTTTTATGGCACTTGCAGCCTCTGGCTCAAGTGCCATATACCGATCACAATTCCGTCTGTCGGTCTGTCGGTCTGTCGGTCTGTCGGTCGGTCCGAGTTTTTTTGTCCCACATATCCGAGTTAGGGTACTTCCAGATGTGCTAGGACAATGAAACTTGGCAGGCATATCAGGGACCCGACCAAACTAACCTGGAAATAATCAGTTTCCCGATCCGACCATGTGGGGGGGAGAGCGGGGCGCTGGAAACTTGCAAATTTAGGGCATTTTGTCACTTTTTTCTGAGTTAGGGTACTTCTAGATGAGCTAGGACAATGAAACTTGGCAGGAATATCAGGGACCCGACCAAACGAACCTGGAAATAATCAGTTTCCCGATCCGACCATATGCGGGGGAGTGGGGGCGCTCGAAACTTGAAAATTTAGGGCATTTTGTCACACTTTTTCGAGTTAGGGTACTTCCAGATGAGCTAGGACAATGAAACTTGGCAGGAATATCAGGGACCTGACCAAAGTAACCTGGAAATAATAAGTTTCCCGATCCGACCATATGCGGGGGAGTTGGGGCGCTGGAAACTTGAAAATTTAGGGCATTTTGTCACACTTTTTCGAGTGAGGGTACTTCCAGATGAGCTAGGACAATGAAACTTGGCAGGAATATCACGGACCCGACCAAACTAACCTGGAAATAATCAGTTTGCCGATCCGACCATATGGGGGGGGAGTGTGGGGCGCTGGAAACTTGAAAATTTAGGGCATTTTGTCACACTTTTTCGAGTTAGGGTACTTCCAGTTGTGCTAGGACCATGAAACTTGGCAGGCATATCAGAGACCCGACCAAACAAAATTAGGAATAATCAGTTTTCTGATCCGACCATTTTGGGGGGGGTGGAGGGCAGGGGAATCCGGGAAACTGAGAAGTGTGTAACTTTCGAACGGATGATCGGATTGTAATGAAACTTCATAACTGAAGAGAATATATATCTGTAATGTCCCGTTTAAAGTCTTGACCGGATTCGGTAGCCAGGGGGGAGTTGGGGGGGGGAGACCGGAAATTTCAACAAACGGTTAGAATGGAGGGATCGGAGTGAAAATTGCTGGGAAGAACAAGCATCTGCTGTAGATAAGTCCTTTAGACCATTGTACTGGATCCGGACACTTATGGGGGGGGGGGGGCCGGAATTCCGGTGATGGTGGTTTTTTGGATTTTCACGATGAAACTTGGCAGGCATATCAGGGACCCAATCAAACTGACTTCAAAATAAAAATATTGTTGATCAGATAATGGTGGGGGAGTGGAGGGAGGGGAATCCGCAGGGGAATCCGGGAAATTGAGAAGTGTGTAACTTTCGAACGGATGATCGTATTGTAATGAAACTTCTTAACTGAACAGAATATATATCTGTAATGTCCCGTTTAAAGTCTTGACCGGATTCGGTAGCCAGGGGGGAGTTGGGGGGGGGGGAGACCGGAAATTTAAAGAAACGGTTAGAATGGAGGGATCGGAGTGAAACTTGCTGGGAAGAACAAGCATCTGCTCTAGATAAGTCCTTTAGGCCATTGTACTTGATCCGGACACTTATGGGGGGGGGGGGGGGTCCCGGAATTCCGGTGATGGTGGTTTTGGGGACTTTCACGATGAAACTTGGCAGGCATATCAGGGACCCAATCAAACTGACTTCAAAATAAAAATTTTGTCGATCAGATAATGGTGGGGGGAGTGGAGGGAGGGGAATCCGAAATTTTCAGTCATGCGTAATTTTAGAATGGTTGATCGGATTCGAGTGAAATTTAAGAATTCAACAGAGGACATTTCTCCGATGATTTTTTTCATATCCGGACCGGATCCGGCAACTATTGGGGGGGGGGAAATACGTGCCCCGTTTAGAATGGAGGGATCGGGATGGAACTTTGTGGGAAGAACAAACAGATGCTCTAGGTAAGTCATTTGCTGAATCGGATTGGCTACGTGCACCGCGGGGGAGCTGGGTGGGGTGGGGGGGGATGGACCGGAAATCTCGAGAAACGGTTAGAATGATGGTATCGGAGTGAAACTTGCTGGGAAGAACAAACATCTGGTCCATATAAATCTTTTACATAATTTGACTGGATCCGGACACTTGAGGGGGGGGGGGGGGAGGAGGGGTATCCCGGAATTCCGTTTTTGGGGGATTTTCACGACGAAACTTGGAAGGCATATCAGGGACCCGGTCAAACTGACTTGGAATAAAAAAAAAATCCTCGATATGATAATCTTGGGGGGGGGGGGAGTTGAGGGAGGGGAATCCGGAATATTGAGTCATGCGTAACTTTGGAACGGGTGATCGGATTCGAGTGAAATTTAATAATTAAACAGAGGACATTTTTCTCTTGTGACCTTTTTCATTTCCGGACCGAATCCGGCAATTATCGGGGGGAGGGCGGAAAATACTTGACCCGCTTAGACTGGTGTGATCTGGATCGAACTTCGTGGGAATGACAAACAGATGCTCTGGATTAATCATTTACAGAACAGGATTGGCTCCGATTATTGTGGGTGGAGTTGGAGGTGGGGGAGGGGGGTCTGGGATTCCGGCGATCGCGCGTTAAGGTACTTCCAGATGTGCTAGGACGATGAAACTTCGCTGGAATATTGGAGACTCAACAACATTTGCTTAGAAATTGCTACTTCCCAAATCCGATTATTCCTTAAAGTACCAATCTTGACCGCAAAGTAAAAAAAATACTTTTAAGCAATATATGCATTTTCGTGATGCCCATCAGCCCATTAGCAGTTTTGCCTCAAGGGTTTTGCTTACAAATGAAGTTCCAGCTCCCTTATAGCGCGCATCTCAACCGCAAAGTCGAAACTTACTCTTGATCAATCAAATCATCTTGACACATGCAAGTGCCATATGAGCTTACAGCTCTTGTTTGTGGTTTTGAGTGGTATTTCGGGAATAGTTTGTCATTTTGCATTTGTTTTGTATTGCCATTGCCCTTAAACTATTTACTCGCTACTTAAACTATTACCTCGCACTATTTACTCTTCAACTTACAGTATTTTAAAATATTTGAATGCTTTAAAACTAGGCTGTGCTTTCAACAAATAACCCACGGTGTTTGCTGTTTTAGGCCTTTCCCGAGACCCGTTGACTTGTGGCGAAAACAGGGAAACAATTTACATAACTGGTTTTTCTGATGGAAAAACTCCTCGCTGACAACCGTTGATCGACAGCGTGATACACAAGCAAAACATGGCAAGTGAGAAAATCAGCGTGGTTTTGTCAGAGGGGTTAGAATGTACCGTACGAAATTGGGGTCTCCGGGTTTAGAAGTATATGGAGTGATTACGGAAATAGGTTGCGTTAGTATTATAGGTAAGACAGGTCCTTTAAGGGTTTTAGTGTAATAAATACAATATCAAATCGCCGAGGTAGCTTGTCCGGTCGATTGCTAGTCAAACCTCGGGCCAGCTGGACTGTTTTAGCTCGCCATACTATCAGAAGACTAGCCAGCAATCGACCACCAACTGCGTCCATAAATTAATTGCAACTTTTTGCTCGAAGCTGTCTGACAAGGATTACAGCACTGATTTCCTATTTATGTATTTCGAAACATTGCCAACAGTAAACGCTACATAACAAATACAACTAAATGTAAAAAGAAAAATACGTAGAATAAATGAAACCGTATACACTTGCCAAGGCAACCGGACCAATTGTCAATATCCAGCAGTTTATCCTGCAGCGGTCCTGGTGAGTATAGAGCTATAAGTGTTGCCTAGCTAGGGGGTTCAACCCCCCCCCCCAAAAAAAAAAAACATGCAAAAATAATCATTTTTGTAGGCTTTTCCCTCTGATCTGTTTTTTTTTTGTCCGATCCGCAGGCAACCCCCTCCCCCCGAAATAAATTCCTGGATACGGGCCTGGCTGTTACCATTACATCTCATCTCCAAACCAACGATCCACCGACACCCTTTGGAACCGTTGGGCGAAGACATTCATAAACACTAACAGACCGTATCTGCAAGTTATGTAGCAGTTTCTTCTGCAATTGTCTGGGGGGAAGGATTTTATTCTCCTACCAGCAAATATGGCTTCACTTGACCTCTTTACTGCAAGAAAAATCCTACTCTAGGCTCATTTCTCTCACCAGGGACCCATAAATTTCCTGTAATGACTCGCCATTCAGGGGGCTTGTCAATAAGAGATTTCTGATGCGCTCTTGACCGAGAGTCAGATAGTTCGAGAAATACCCGCGGACATAAAATACCCGACTATAAAGATAGACAAAATTTTTCGCAGCTGTTATGCTGAATCTTTTGTCCTAGCTTAGGTACCTGGTGGCATGCTGAGTGGTCCCAACAAATTTTGTCTATTCGAGCAAGAACGCCGATTCGACCCAAACGGAATTTTTGGAAACTAGGTGAGGCTCGGGCAACATAGCAACATAGAAGCATAGGAAATGACAAGCCCCCTGAATGGCGACTCATTACAGGAAATTTATGGGTCCCTACTCTCACCCAGAAAAAAAGATACGGTAGGTTTCCGGTGTCTTTTGGAGTAGTTCCAAACTAAAGGAATGTTCGATCGGTGTTATGATCCTGGAGATTGTGTAAAAGGAACACGTGCATGCTTGCGCTGCAGGCACAACATGCTTGTGCTGCAGGATTTAAGCTCTGTGAGCTGCCCTACACTGTAAAAAGTATCTCCGAGTAAGGATTAAAGCTAACAGCAGTATTTGCTACTGGGATTATTTTTATCTCTATCTGTTGAACAAACTAAAAACAGGCCAAACACGCGTACTCAAACCCACTCAAACAAACCTAAATTATCAAATTATCCAGCGGATGTAACTGAAAGATATGTTAACTCGTTTGTCCCGTACTTTGTTCGTTCGTTTAATAGTTATTAGTCGTGTTTATCTGGTATTGTCTGTCATTTGTCATTGGCCATTTTATATCCCGTTGAAATTGTTTGGTTGACTTACCTTTGCTAGCTATCTTTGCTATTTTGGTCAACAAACGATATATATATATAAGATTAATACCAAATAGGGATAAGACGAATCCCAGTAGCAATAATGTAAGACCGCAAGAACAAGAATAGATAATCAACCTTCCAGATAACACCATAGGAAGCGGAAGACGGAAATCCACGGACACTAGGTAGCTACCAGAGTACTCCAAGCACACCTCGCACTATTTACTGTGTGTGTTCCAATATTCAAATTATCTGAATGCTGTAAAAATAGGCTCTGCCTTCAACAAATTATACACGGCTTTGGCTGTTTTAAGCCTTTTCTTAGGCCCACTGACTTCTAGCAAAAACTCGGCAAAATTGAGATAAACCGTTTTACGCATCAATTACATGATACGCGAGCACTCGTTGGGAACACAATTCGCATGGAAAATAGTGAATCGTGGAAAGTGCAAAGATTATTGAGGTGTCGTTAGCGGGTTTAGAATGTAACATAGGGAATTTGGATCTCCATGTTTAAGAATCAATGAATGCAATTACGGAAGTAGGTTGAATTGGCATTAAACGTGCCACGGGTCCTTTTAAGTAAAAGAGCAAGATTTATTTTATTTATCTTTTTTTTTTACCGTACGTTGAAATAGACAAGTACCAACTATGCTTTTTTGCACATTGTAATTACCACTTCGGCCCCTTCCGAGTTTTGGCCCTGGGAAGCTGCCTAGTTTGCCTCCGGAAAGTTTGCCACTGCGCCCCAGTGTTTTCCAGTGCTGGAATAGTTCTTTGAGTAAAATTTCCTCATTCCTCTATTTTCCATTCTTGATAAAAAGGACAGCTTGGTATAAAACAGGTTAACAGGTTGAACCAAATTGTAAGTATGTCCTTGCATATAGCCTAGACTAGAAAGACGCGATTTCCCAGAACAGTACCTTAAGGCATCTCGCCGAGTGGCAACAAACTATAGCCGGCTTCTATCCGGCGTCAAAGTTGCACGTTGGATTTTGTATTTTTGTACTGAACTGTTTAACTGTGCTGACACGTAACTGCATCATATCTGATACCCCGCTCCCCGTAACTGCATGGATACCTGACAAATATCTTTCTGTTATTTGAGAAAAATAAATTATGCCGTAAGCGTCGTGGGTGACGCTACGAGAATGGCCTGCTTACAAAGCATGGAAAGCATAGGTCTTGGCGCTGCTGCCTAGTGCTATTTAACTTTGGGATAAAGCAAGAAAAATTAACTTGTGATAAATACATAAAGATTTTTAGTTAACTGTAAGAATTTGATGTTGGAAGTTTCTTTGTAGGAATTGCTGGCAGTTCAAGCTGGTGCTGAAATTTTCATTTTGGACACTGCTGCTGTTTTTGCTGTTCGATTGGGTCGTTGACATGTGGATTTTTTTTCAACATTTTAATTTAGAAGAAGAGGATCCCCTCGAAGAGTGAGCGACATATCGCTCGAATAAGAGTCAGCTGACGTACCCGTTTGATTCGACGGAAAACGGACGACAATGTTGCTCAAAGAGCTGGTCCGCAAGTTTTATATAGCTCTGACTAACCATGTTTCCAAATGTTGGTTTGTTCTGCGTCACAACGAACTTTCGCTGATACTGGTCAGATCAAGAAGCAAAGTCCAGAAAAAGAAAAGTAGGAAGAGAAAAAAAAAATACCAGAGAAAAAAATGAAGAACGAGATGATCGATAGGAAACAGTTGAATAGCTACGAAAAGGTTGCTCAAAAGAGCAGGTTCCCAAATTTTGCATAGCTTTGACAAGAGCGACAAGTGATCTGTCCATATGTCAGTTTGTTCTGCCTCACATCGAACATTCACTGACTGCTGATACTGGTCAACCCTAGAAGTGAAGGCCAGCAAAAAGTAGAAACAGTAAACATTAAGTACCGGCGAAAAATAATGAAGAAAGAGATAGGCAGGAAAAAGATTCATCAAAGTTTACCTGCGATACATCCTGTTTTCGGTCTGCAGTATCATTCAGCAAACTTTCCAAAATTTCGTTCTGCTTCTTGACTCCCGCCTTGGACTCGTCATCATCGTTGTGGTCTTTCAACAGCTGCAAGAAAACAGACATTGAAAAACGTCACTCGTACACAATCAGCAGAATCCGACGTATGTGTAAACCGTTTCATCGGTATGCTTATCAGGTGCGATCTTATCGTCTTATGCGCGGATGATGTTATGGTGCACGAAAAATGTCTTTGAAACGTTGGGAAGATTGCCAAGGGTTCCGTACCTGCTGCGAGGAAGGAGGTAAGCTCTTTTACCGCACTTTCACCGTTTTTGAAAACCGACCCTAGGCGGTATTTTGGCGGTTCTTCTGTTCATCAGTGTCGATCAACGAACGACTGTTGACCGCCAAAACGTCCCTGTTGATAAGCAGAGGTGAATCTCCGAATCTCTGTTTGAAAAGATATGGCAGATTACTACACAAGTTGACAAACAGAGTCGATCAACAACACATTGTGCATCACCGAACTCGGACATTTTTATTCCGATTTCGGAGAGTTAACATCTGATGGAGGATTAAACCGCTAGAATGCAAAATACTGCAGATTAAGTTATCGGAAAGCGGGGAATTTTTTTTTTACAGTGTAGGATAAGTTGGTTTAAGGCAGAAACAACATATTTTGAGGTCCTTTTTGATGATTTACACAATAAGTATGCTTCACATGAAACTTATCTCCCTTACCACACCCGACAAGTCAGAAAACTAAGCCTCCTTTCATTAGTTTTGACGAGATTCCCGCTTCTCGGAATTTCTAACAGTCACTACTATTCTCAGTCCCGTCACGCACGATTCCTATTATTGGTAGTATAATCAATTTCCCGAAAATGAATATCCCTGTCTGCCCGATAAATGGTGATCCTCTGGGCCTGACAATGAACATGTTTACAGGACAAGGACTGGTTTCTAGCAAGCAACTTGAGCGATAGCCTAAGTTGCGAACTGGACTGGGATACCGACATCAATGGGCAACTTGTAAGAACAAACTTGTCAAACATGGTTACTGTACTTTTGGTGGGTTTACACACTGCGTAAAATCCGAGCGTATTTTACTGACGTATTTGAGCTTGAAAAGATTTCTAGCAATACGGTATACTAAACGGACCGATTTCTCAAATCCGACCGTACCGCTTGAGGTCTTTTCAAGCCCAAATACGAGCGTAAAATACGCTCGGATTTTACGCAGTGTGTAAATGCACCATTAGGAAGGAAATGAGCATAGTTTTGGGCGATATTTGGATTTTTCGATATAATGATATTTTCACTTCCGATATTCCATAATCGATAAATCAATATTTCTTTACCATGCTTCGCTATAGGATACGTCTCGTTTCGCCAAAATTTAAGAGCAACATTGTCGTTAAATAGCATATTGCATCATCTCAAACTCCGAATAAATAGGAACCGATCTACGGAAACATATTGCTCCAATCTCGGATACGTAAATGTAGGTTATACTGGATTATTTATAATAATTACGAATGAACAAATGTCGTTTCCGATATCGATATTCACGTTTCGATATTGACTATCGATGTTTACATTTCAATATTCAATATCGATATTCGGTCCGATACATCAATATATTGTTATCGATATCGAATACAGCCCAACACTAAATAAGAACTCGGCGGCTCCCACAGCGAGGAGTGTCACGAATTTGTGAGCATTTTCCATGAGGTGTTCGTTCGCGGCTTATTTATGTCTCCCGCCATTTCGAGTGTTTGTCACAGAAACGACGTGTGCCACACACTCGACCCACAAGTTGAAACTCGAGGAAACGCCGTTTTGTCTGTTTTTGACGGTAATTTTAATGGTAACAAAGATATGTGAACACAAGGTTGGAGTACTTGTAGACAAGAGTACGAGCGGTTTGTGCCCATCATATTTAGAGATTTTCATGTCGATCACGCATATTATTAGTATGAGACGAGAAATGCGTGTTTGTTGTTGAGTGATACTGGAGAGTCGAAATATGAGGGTATTGTGTTAGGAATTCGGGCGTGAAGGTGTGGAATCATCTTCCGGAGATAATCAAGGAGTCGGGGAACCAGTTTTTGTTTAAAAATTAACTGACAAATTATTTTTTAGATAATTACGTAGATTTGGAATATTTATTAAAGGTGAAAATTTTAAGATTACTTCTTTACTATTAGTGATTCAGGGTTGGGTGGTGGTGGTGGGGGTAAAAATAAAGCAACGGTTAAAACGAGAAATATGTATTAGACTATCGTTTTTTATGAGTGAAAGTTGCGCAGTCCCGCACAAGACACGGTTCGTAAAATCCAGATAAAATCTCAATAAACATAAAATCATGCGTTCACCTTTACCATTCTGACCTAAAAAGGTCCTCAGTTTAATGTGTCAGGTTGATAAGGTAGCTAAATTTATCACTGTACCGCTAAAATTTTATTTTAATTATTTAACATTTTGTTATCTGTAGTATAACTGGCCGCTAAATTTTTATTTCCCGGCTAATTCGAGGTACAGCTCGGAACCTGGGTTTTTCACTTAAATTAATGTTTTTCCGCCAAAAAACATGCTGTTCTCTAAATATATGGTTTTGATAAATGTTCCATGGTTCTAAATGTTAGGCCTACTTGATTCCGAAAAATATATGTTTCTAGCTTAAAACAAATTTTTCTGCATGATTGGCATGCCCCCCCCCCCCTCCCCCCCCCAAAAAAATAGGTTTTGCCGCACAACACGTTTTTCCTGCAAAAAGCTGGTTAGGTTTCTACACGCGATATTCCATATTTTAGCGAGAGACATCAGAAACGTTTTCACACTAAATATGGGAAGAACACCAATTGGCTGCATGGTAAGCCAACATTATTATGCACTGTTTTTTTTTGCACACACACTTTTTTTTCCCTGAGGTCGGTTTTCTCACACAATACGTTTTCTCCTGCATACAAAAAATGGTTATGTTTTGCATGCGACATTCCATACTTTAACGGAAAACATCAGAATTTGTTTACACTAAAGATGGAAAGAACACCGATTGTCTGCATGGTAATCTAACATTATTATGCAATGTGATGTTTCTTATTTATTTACTGAAAAGTTTGTAACTGGACAATTTTTGCCCGATCTCGTAAATGAAACCCGCTAGCCCGTCTGTGAATTCGCGACTGTAAACATGTGATGTGACGACGTTCTTTCAGGAATGATAGCGAAACTGTGCAATAATTCGAGAAAAAGCGGATTCATCCTGGCAACCACACGTGTTGAAATGCTGCTGACTCATTATTTTCCTGCAAATGTGACTCACATGTATCCAACTGTCGACACATGGACTGGCGGTAAAATACCCTACTATGTACCGTTGCACACGTCATTGCAGCCTAGAGGATTGTTTTCGTCATACGTACAAACGGATCACTACCTGAAGTACCGACTGGTTGGTATCAACAAGTGTAAAGCGGATGGTATTTTTCGAGGGTAGCTGGGCGAAACCAAAGATTCTGCTGTGGTATTTTCCGTTAAACCCTATGCCCTACATAAATGGCTGGTAAACACAGGGGTTGGACTTAACTTTAGGTTTTGGGGTTGCCCGTTTAACGTTAAACCAAAATTGGGGTGAGAGAACCTGGTAGCCTACAGGACCATAACCGTTCTACGCCCCAAAGAACATGGTTTACAAGTCGACGGGGATATTTGCCGTTAATCATATGTCCCTGGACATATAAGTAAGTAAGTAAGCAATTTATTTATGACCCGCCATTTTGAAAAGGCGGAGTAAATGAAGAAAATAAAGAAAATAAACGAAACACGTAAACACACAGAAAAGACAATTAATTTTTAATCTTCGGTCAGGAAGCAGTAGACGACGTCGTGCGCTCGTCCACTGCATATATAGATGGGTTGGACTGAACTCTAAGGTTTTGGGGTTGACCCAAGCACATGAGACAAAAATTTTTGTCTCAGATTTGATAACATTTAACACAGGTGCGCATCTTAACTGCAAAACGACACTACTATTGACCAAACGATGGGTTTTCGTGATCCCCAAGGGCTCTGGCCATTTTTGCATCAATGTTTTTGGTTACAAATGAGTTTCTAGCGCCCCTAAAGTGCACATCTTAACCGCAAAGTGAAAAAATGCTTTTGACAAAACGATGCATTTTCATGATCCTCAAAGGCCCTTTGATCAATTGTGCCTCAAGGATGTTGCTTACGAAGGAACTCCTAGCCCCCTTAAAGTGCGCATCAACACCGCAAAGTGCAAACGAAACTTTCGACTAAACGATACGTTTTCCGGATCCCCAAGTTTGTGCCTTAAAGGACACCTCTTGTTTATTCTGCTTTTCATAGCATTCTTAGCTCCCTTATCGGATTATAAGTTTCTGAAATCCTCGTCTTTCGCCATTGTTTCGTTTTGTACCTAAGACGTTTTAGCGCTTTTTGGGCCTCGCCGAGTTTTTACAGTAACGCACAACAAACTTCGTCCAAAGCTTCAAGGCCCGCCGACAACTCTTTCGCACACCAGGACATGAGAAGCTGCAAAATAGTGTGTTGGGGATCCCAAAACGTGAGTGGAGCGATACCCATGATTTCGTAAAAGTTGTCCGTCCGTCTGTAAGCACGATAACCCACGAAGGGAATGGGATGTTTTGATGAAACTTGGTGTGAGGATCCTTTGCGTCAAGGGGAAGGTCGAGTTCGTAGATGGGCTCCAAGGCTGGATAGAGTCGACAAGCGCTAACAAGAAAATCGCCAATTTCACGTGACAAGAAAACCGATATTTGTGAACAATTTCATCGTGAACAGATCATTTCTAGTAAGAGTTGTGCTTTAACGGTTTTGCTTACAAAGGATGGCAACTAAACCCACCAGCTAACAAATTCCCACAGTCATCTTCTGACCCAACTTTGTAAGTGCCATATGAGCTTCTAGCTCTTGTTGTATCTAATTAAAGTACTTTGACTTTAGAAAACAGACAAGCAGAATTGGAAACGAAATAATCTAGTACAAACTATACTTTTCTACACATCTCATAAAACTTGTTGGAAAACCCCCTTCCGAGTTTGGGGAACCAGGAAGAAGTTCGAGACTGGTTCTGTACCCCCGAAAACCATGGTTTACAGGTCGGTTCCACCACTACGCGACAAACTACAGTGCACACTAACATCGAGATCCAGGGTCCCCCTTTTGGAAATTTAGCAAAAAACAACCTTTTTATTTTATTTTTGTATTAATTTAAGATAATTTGACTTTATAAAAAAGATAAGCAGAACTAGAACGAAATAAGCTAGTACAAATACATATAATGTTCACATTTACCACTTCGTCCCCTTTCCAGGTTGGGGCCCTAAAGCCGCGTTCACAAGCACGCCTAGCCAAGCACAGACTGATATCTAGGCACGTGCTCAGGCGTAGCCAGGCACCGAGTTCCAGAGACTGGAACTCCGTGCCTGGCCCAAAATATGTGCCTAGGCATTTGCGTGAACGGTGATGCTACGCATGTGCCTAGACATCTGTGCTTGGCTAGGCATGCTTGTGAACGGGGCTTAAGCAGAAGTTCAAAATTGGTTCTGCACCCCCGAAAACTGGAGTTTTCTGGTGGGTTCCACCCTTACGCGACGCGCCAAACTAGTATACAATAACAGATGGTCTGCGAAAGATGAGAATTTGCAAGTCAATCTGAAACACTCGACAAAAACAAGCATCTCCATGAGGCTTGGAATACTGATCACGCAGTAATGCATATCAGTCACGGAGGCTAACACCGAAGCATAACGGCGCTTGGTATTTTCGTCTTTCAGTGTTTACTTCGACAATGAGACCCCATTGGGAAGAGTTGTGCCTTTCGGCAACTGAAACTGTAATCTTGCTAGCACAAAGATTTACCTTTTAGGAGATCTCAGTTAAAGTTTAACTGAAAAGCCAGCTTATTTTTATGTATTGGATTTGAATACACTTGATTATTTTGACTCGGCTACGGGATTTTTATTTTTTCATCTTGGGCTCTAGTAGTGAAGTTCAGAAGACCCCGACAAGTCCACACCGACACGAAGAATTTGGATTTCAACAAAAGTCTGCATTTCATTGGCTAAAGAAGTGAAGCTACCGAAATGTCCAATTCCAGACTGTCACTTTCCAGTCACTTATGAAGGGGGGGGGGGGTTCACCTTTCGGGTTTTTTTTTGCCTGCGGGTCGGACAAAGAAGACATAGATCAGAGGGAAAAGCCTGTAAAAATGATGATTTTTGTATGTTTCGGGGGGGGGGGGAGGGGGGTCAACCCCTACCCCCCCCCCCCCCCCGGATACGGCCTTGCGTCTCGGATACCGTTTTAGTTGGTAAATATTTTAAGCATAGAGGTACAAGGACACAAATGTACCACAAATCCGAAAGAAAATGTTCATTCGATGAAAATCGTTTAAGTGAACATCAGAGCAACGAAGTAACGCATTTTCATCGAGGTTTTAAGTCTATCTAAGTGAACAAGCGACGGGTAAATAGGTTGTCGTATCTCAGCCCTTTAAGGTTAAACTCATAAAGAAGGGTGAGCTTCAACCAAATTTCCAGTTTCGGTTGAATCATCTGTCCGGCAAGAAAACTAAGTTCAAATATAGATCCATCGGGTCTCGTTACCCCTTAAAGGACACCTCATACTTGAACACACCATGAAGGATGCATTTACAGACATGGCCACGGAGAGCATTCTTCTCCTGAGCACGACGTTTTCAAAATAGGGATGTTCGTTTCTGGAGGTTTGCTCATGCAGACTCCAAGACAAAAAGCGCAATTCATTCAAACCTTGCATAGCGCTGGCCGGATCGTATTGGAATTTCTTCTAGACATACGTTTGGGATCAACTGGTTAAAAAATATTCCAGAAGAAGGGTTGATTGGAGCCATTTATTCATTTCTAAAATTGTTCGGTACTGAAATAAGGACAGATGCAAAATGGAGCAAAAATCATAGCTTGGAAACACTATTTCGTATTTGGATTGGGTTTTCTGCAGGCAATGTCAACGGAAGTCATACAGACAGGGATGATACTTGGTACTCTTCATTCAGGTGTCCTTTAAACGACTATCTCAATAGCTTCTTACGCTAGGCGTAACAAAGAGTCCCTACGTCATTGATGCATTGTTTTCGCTTGTATGGATAGAGGGGTAGATTAGGTCACGTGTTTTAATAAAAACTGGTCGGCACAATTTTCTTAAATTGTTCACCAGACAGTTGTCGGATGCATTCGGCCTTTTCGACCAACTAAATGACGGTTGCGCTTCTGATAACTAAACTGATCGAATAAACTTTTTGTTTATCTTTAATATGTTCGAAAGCTGCAACAGCATGTCTCCTCACCCTTTCTTGACTACTATGTCAGCTAAATTTCTGGATTTTGGGCGATCTACTTGCCCGGCGAGAAAATAATTTCATGGTCAGATCCAGCATCTCTCCTTAACCCTGAATCGACCCTCTAATCAACTTCAGATTCAACTTTTACTTTTACAAATTTTCCGGTGTTTGCCGGATTCCGGGTGAACTACTTGTCCGGCGAGAAAATAAAATTTCATATTCGGTTTCAGCATGTTTCCTTACTACTGAATCGCTTTTCTCATAAAAAGTATTGATTCGCCCCTGAGCTTGACCCCCCCCCCCCCCCCTCCCCTAAATATACAGCTATAGAGCCCACCTACGAACTCGACCTTTCCCTTGACCCAAAGAATCCTTACACCAAGTTTCATCAAAATATCTCATTCCCTTCGAGAGTTATCGTGCTTACAGACAGACAACTTTTACGAAGTCATAGGTATCCCTCCACTTCCGTTTTGGGATCCTCAGTCATTGGGAACATCAGTCGTTAGGTCATCCGGGGGTCAGAATGTAGGCTATCATATGAAACTCGGGTCTCCGGGTTCAAGAACAGATGTCGTAATTCAGGAGTATGAACTGCACTATTCACAGGTAAGACGGGTCCTTTATGATTTCCTTAGTACAAAGCAGTGAGAAACCGTTTTTAACCAGAACCAGGATAGCCTACCCACATCCTTTGACATTATGAAATAATGGCGCAGTCTTGTGACTCTTGAATTTCACGAACAGGAAGATCATGCTGGTCGACGCGACACGCGACAATCGTACATTTCCGCAAGCATCATAAACCATATAAAAATTCGACGAAAATTACGGGCATTTCGTGCCGTGACAAGCTTATTCCTGCAACGACTAAATAGCTCATCCCAGGCGTAATTAGAGAATCGTCAGAACAGGTTACCTTCCGAGAGCAAACGAGAAATTATCACGACTTACATACGCCCAGCCTATTGCCAGGCCTTATGTTTCAATTTTCAATTTGTTTAATAACAAAGCAAAACATATCAGAGCACTGTTTGATCAAACATATTCGCAAAAAGATTGCTGCAGCTTATGGTTCCATCGTGGCAAATGAGTTGCGTTTCAACCGTCTTATTCTCGCCACGATTTTGAACTCGGTGGCCCTGCCTCACATTTTATACATCGCACACTTTCTGGCGAATGTTAACTAACACTGATAAAAACAAATTCGCTCTATTTATTTTCGTTTCTGTAAATTCCTGCTCCGCCTCCCTCCTTGGACCCGAAATAGTTAAATCGTCACTACTTACAACATCCCTGACCCACTTACAGCAGTTGGACAACTTATACAGAATTACAACAATAAGATTAAGCATCAATGGGAGAGCATTCTTATTCAATAGGTTAGTTTTATAGATAGGATAATGTTGTCGTAGTCTCTGAGCGTGTTCCATCCTACTTACCGTAGTTACCACCCATGACGTCACAAATCCTGCCTTTTTGTCATCAAGGCTGGAACGATTTTTCAATTTTCCAGCGGAATATCATGCCACGGTTGAATCCGACCAATCACATGACAGAGATTCGTGGTTACTACGCTTACCACGCTCCCGAGCGTGGTAAGCAAATAGTTACTATTTCGAGAAGGCTGGAACGGTCAGCATAGCAACTTTTCGTGAGGTTGGAACGGATTTAGTAACTAATAGTTACTATTGGTACGAGGGTGGAACACGCTCTCTATGCCGTGTCTGGTTTCGTCTTGTTGTAGTGTTTCCTTCTTCTTTTTTTTCTTTATCCATACTCCGTCTATGCCATGTGCTTTTTGATGGGTGAAAAACAAAATTATTATTATTATTATTATCTCTCGTGGGCAGAGCCCAAACACGATGTTTTTTTTAGTCATAAATAAAAATGAAATAAGTTGTCAACAGATAATGCTAAAGATCAGTATACTGCTTTACGAAGCTCGGCACAAAGCTTCTACTGTAACGCATAGTTTTACAGTAGATTGGGGTCAGAGATCTTACAGACAGAGGGTGGGGGAAGGAAAGAACGGCACCTGGGGTGCTGGAGAAGGGAGGCGCCGAAGTTACGGCGTAGTTTTTCTTACGGTGGGGCCATAAAGAGTTAATGGTGTTTACTATATTTTATGAATACAACTGAAACTGAAAGTTCTCTACGTCTTCCTGTTCATTATCTTTTCCCTCCCTACAGAAATCGGTGAACAAGGAAAGTGGTACAAAAAAACAAAAGAATCAAATCGAAGGGGAGGGGAGAGGTAAGTGGTACAAACCAGAATAACAAACAAAATAAAAAAACGAAGGCGAGCATATTCTTCCAAAGTCAAAGCGCTTCCAAGGAGTGTGGCAGTTAACAGTTAACAGAGTCGGACCCTTTAAGAAAAAAGAAAAAAAAAAGGCAAGCAGACTCACAAATACAAACTACCAACTATGTTTTTTTTATTACTATTACCTAAGCAGTTGTTTGCCACTGCATACACAGGCGAACACTATAATTTCTGTCAAACGTCAACTCGGGTCGAGAAGATCTGTTCCGTCTTGCAAACGCGCATTGTCGTCTAGTAGTCAGACAAAACGTTTTTTCTTTAATATGAACGCCATCTGCTAACAACCCAACTTCACAACCATCCTGATTCCAAGAATGTACTTCAATTCTGATCCACTTTGGTGGATCTTGTAACATTCTATTCTGTCTCTGTAATAGCGATTGGCATCTTGTTGATTTATTTATTTCTTGGTGAACACTAGAAGTTACTTCCTTTTCTTCTTTGTTCACTCAATCAGTTTCTTTTTAGCTTGTTTAGCTTACTTGTCTACAAGAAGGATAAGGCAGGACTACATCCCCGGATGCTAGACTGGAGTATTGCTATTACTGTTTTTTGTGTTTTTTTTTAATTTGGCGATTGTGGGAGATCGGTGTAGACCTGGACGTGCATTTTCAGGATGAAGCGGTGGGATTTTTTTTTTTTATTCAATTGGTCTTTTTTGTCTTGTTCTGATTTTTGAAGAGATTCATTTATTTTGGTTTTTATATTCACCCCTCCGTAACGGGCCATGGAGCTTTGTAGGGCCTGTTATTTATTTTGTTCATTTTTTTCTGTATTTACAAAATCTGCTAACAACCATCTATTTGTAATGTAGTATATGGCGAAAGCTGAAATAAAGTTGAATAAATAAATAAATAAGAATGAATGAATGGAATTCCTGTAAGAAAGGTTAGAGCTAAAAATAAGAACAACAATGAAAACTAAGTACTCACACTTAGAAGAATTTCATTTTGTCCCATACTCGATCCATGCTGCTGGCTGTGTACAAAACTCCTCTTTTCTTCTTGTCGTGGCTGCTGCCTCCCTCCACAACCACTCTGTTCATTTTCTCTCTTTATCTCCACCCCTTTTCCATCCTCTCCATATCCAACGTTGGAAAACGAGTTCCCTCCAGACGGCCTTTCGAGAATCTCCCTTAGCCGATTTGACTCGGCCAGGTCGTTCAAACCACTCGGTGTACGCGAGGCGAGGAGCCCGGGTAGCCCCTCCTTCGTGTCTTCTGGGTGATTACTCCCCGGCCGCTCTAACATGGGGCTAAAGGGGTACTGACTATGAACGGGTCCGGGACTTGGGTGGTGCTGGGAGGTGTAATGGTGGGCAGTGCCAAGCGGGCTTGTAAGATTGTCCAGGAGGATGCTACCACTGGGATGCCGTCGACTGGCGGGACTAGGGACACTGAAAGTTCCAGGACTAGGGACAGAGTGAGGGCCGGATACCGATGGAGGATTCCCTAAAAAAAAAAAAATTAAAGACCTAATCCAAACATTCTGTTTACCTTCTCTTACTGATCGCAAGCCACCAGTTTATTTAGATTTGAACTTGATTGCCGCAGAACGTCTTCTTTTCCTTCTTTTCCTTTTCTAGAATTTTCCACGTTTGATTAGCAAAGAATTATAAGACTTTATTGATCATATTTGGTATGTCTTCAGAAGTACCACAATGGTCTTGGGCTTTTAATAAATTCATATCTGCAATAAACAGTGGAGCATTAGATGGAAACTATTATTTTGATCCTTGGCTCCCTACGTGCCATAACGGCTGTCCTGGATAATCGGCTTAGTCCAGACCGAATTATTTCAAACCAAGGAAATTTGGTGTGTTTTTTTAATTTGCTCATTGTCTGACGGTGTTTTTTTTGTGGTTTTGATCATTCATAGTGACAGTAGGGATGGTCAGCATTGTGTGTGATAGAAAGACCATTTTCTGTGGTCCACTTTAAATTAATTCAACTTGATGCTTCACAATTCATCCCGGAGAAGATGACTTCGAACCATGTTTACTGTTTCTGTGGAAATAAACAAAGAGATGAGCAATTCAGACTGACCTCCAGTAAAATATATTGTAACAGAAAAGACTTTCGCCTCTAAATAACTCTTAAAAATTGGAAATAATCGTACTCATCAGATTTTAAATCCTGCCGAAAATTCACTTGAAGCTACTGATCGATGCACCATTATCCGCATCTTCGGTAAGGCTGTTCCAAGGACCAACAATTCTGTTACCAAACCGAGGACCGGGGATAGAAAGAAGAAAGAGTGTGTGAAAAAGAAAAACTTCAACTTTTTAACTGAAGGGTGGCCTAAGTAATTTATTTCTGACCCGCCATTTGCAAAGCGGAGTATGTAAAATAAAACAAAAGAATTAAATGAAACACAACAAACACAATATACAATTTTTCATTGATCGTCCAGAAAAGAATGTAGAGTGTCATAGTGCACAACTGTAATCGTCAGGGAAGGTTTGCACCTCATCTGCTGAAGGAGCATAATTAAATACATATTCCAACATAGTTGATCATTTGGGGGAGTATGGAGAGGGGAGAATTACAATTATATGGAGAATTACAAATTTACTTCCAAGGCACACGCTCTCGTCAAAAAATGCAAGGCCGCTAGTGTAATGTATCCGCTGCAAGTAGCCACTGTACACTGTAAAAGTTTTTCGGAGCAAGGATTGAAATTAACTGCAGTATTTGCTACTGGGATGAATCTTATCACTACTGGGACAAGATTAAACCGAATTAGAGAAAAGATTATCTCAGTCGAGACAAGATTAATCCCAGTAGCAAATACTGCAGGATTTTTTTTTACAGTGTATCATTTTCTTTCACTCCGAAGGCAGCCGCGCAGCGTCTGAAATTTATTTTTGTTTCGTTCCTTTATCCATCTTCTTTTGCAGCCCATTTCTTGGCAAAGCCAACTGTCGCCATTAACCACAAATCCTCGGGCTCCTTGGCAGGTGTTTCCAATTTACTGTTAAACGATTGACGAAAATTAAAAATGAAAGATGAAAACTACTTATATACTGGGGAACACCCCCGATTCTTCAGCAACACTAACATATGGAGCTTTTTGGTCGGAAAAGGCCTGAAAAGAAGACCAGTCATTCTTTTCCCCTTGTATTTTGGACCAGTAAACTTTCCACTGCACAGGCTGGGAAAAGGATGCGAGACAATTCTCTTGAGACTTCAATGGGAAAAAAGGGACTGCTCTCGTTTCAAGCTTTAGCCTGTCAAATACTCAAGACCAGTCTACTTGCAGAAATGGCAATGGTCCAGAATTGTTACTTAAAGCATAACTGAAAAGACAGCTTATTTTTTACATCTGATATTTGAGTGCAAAGAAATATTTTCCATCGAGGTATTTTACACTGCTTGCACGACAACCCAGCATCCACCGAGGCGCGGATAATTTGAATTTCAACAAAGGCCTACATTTCCAGGGTTAAAGACGCTAAGGTCGGAGTCATGGCTGAAAAAAAGTGGGAAAATGATGTTAAGACATGTCTTGCAAGGAATCTGCCACTTTTAGTTTGTTTTTCGGCAATGGCATACCTTTGTAGTTGGTGACATTTCAAGCATAGAGAGACAAGCACATAGAAGTACCACACATCCGAAAGAATAAGTTCGACCGATGAAATCGATTAGCTGTGAACAGCGGAGAAACGAATTAACGCATTTTTTCGCGTTTTCAGGCCCATTTGAAGTGAATAAGTTATGTGTAACTAGACTGTCGGATGCCATGCCTATTCGGTTAAACTTTAATAGATCAGATGTCTTTTCCTTGAATAACTCTGGTCAGCATCATAGTTTCTGCCTTCCGCTAGTTCTAGAGCATTTGTGCCCGGAAACTGAGGATTCTTGTATGGCTTGTATCTGCTAGCTCAGAATTATCCTTTAAAGTTTAACCGAAAAGGGCTGGGGTAGGACAATCTAGTTACCAATCACTAATTCACTAAAATTGGCTTGAAGACCCGCTGAAAATGCGCTACTTCGTTGTTCCGCTATTCACTAATAATTGATTTTCAAATAGTGGAATTTCCGTGTGATTTGTGGTACCTCTATGCGCTTGTATTTTTGTTGTATGCCTCACGAGAAAGATATATGATTTACATATCATAATTACGATTTACATACCATAATTTATGAGATACATAAATAAACTACTTATTAAGTATGCTGCAACTTATACTTCGCATTTTCCTATGTAAACCTGAACGCAGCCTTCCTATAAATGAATTTCTACATGAATCAAACCGCCTTTCGTTCGAATTACTGACTCCTGCGATACGATCCTTCAAAAGTAGCATACAAAGGCGGAAGTGACACTGGAGAGATTAAAAGTGAGAAGTTAAGTCAGCAAAAAGATGGGTGATATTCTAAAAGATTTCGTAAACGTCAAGAGGCGTTTAACTTCGAAAGTTTCAAGTAAAGGGGACAGGAGCCTTGTAAGCTCGATCTTTGTCAAACAAGCACAATGCAAGCTTTACAAAAAAAGGCCTGCTTCCAGATGAGTTGCCAGAGAGGCAATACTGAAGTTCTGGACCGAATCTTGCACCGTCCAACTGAAATGAATGAAAGTTTCCTTAAATGATCCCGCGTACTTATTCTTTCCTTTATATTGTCAATAGTTCCGCTACAGGATTATATGCTCCGCCCTTCACCACTGTGCATATTGCACCTACGACATATTACTATACTTTTTCGGGAGAGCCGAGTTTGTCAGTCAAGCGTCGCACTCTGCCGACGACTCTATCAAGAAGAACGTCAAGATAAAATCAAGCTTCAAAATTGTGTTCCTTTGTGTCAGACATGTTAGGCCAACTCCTTTTTGTTTTGCTTGGATTTTCCCAATTTCTAACCACGGCGCGCTCAGTTTTCAAATATTTTGCGTACAGCCTCCGCTTGGGTGAGCAGCGAGTCAGCACCGAGTTCACAAGCGCCAAGAAGAAAATCGCTCTTTTAACGAAGAAAGTATTGGTATTGTCGAAAACGATGTTTCTGAACCATTTTATCGTAAAAAGATCATTTCTACTAAAAGTTGTGCTTTTAGCGACAGCAATGTCCCCGACCTTCCTCACCTCCGCTTGAAACAGAGCGGTCTGATGAGGGATACATTTGTCGTGAAAAGCAGCTTTAGAACTTAAAGGACCCCTCTTGCTTATCCTGTATTTTATAATATAGCTAGCTCCCTTATGGAATTATAAGCTTCTAAAATATCCACCTTTCTCAATTGTTTCGTTTTGTTCCTCCGAATTTTTAGCGCCTTTTCGACCGTGCCGAGTTTTGCCCGGTTATGCAACTCAAAGTTTGTCAGAATCCTCAACATCCGCTGAGAACTCTTTCACATACAAGGATATGAGAATCTTCTGTTTTTAATTCTCTTGTTTGCTTAGTTTTCCCGCTTTTTAACCACTGCGTGTTTAGTTTTCAAATGTTTTGCGCCCAGCCACCGCGTCGGAGAGCAGGAAGGCTGGATAGAATCGACAAGCGCTAACAAGAAAATCGCTAAATTCAGGTGGAAAGTACTGGTATTTTCGAAAAAGTTTTGGGATCCGCTTCATAGTGAAAACATCATTTCTAGTAAGAGCTGTGCTTTAAATTAGAACTTAGCTTAGTTCATGGTTCCATCGCAAATCTATAAAGGCGGGGTCGGGAATGTAAATATTAGTTTTGACAAACAGAAAAACTAAAATACCGAGACGGGCCGCGGAATCCACAGCATGTACAAGGGTGATTCAAAACACACGGCCAGGGTAGTAGAAAACGGGGAATGTATATCGCTACAAATCCAAAGACTCCAAGGTGCCATGGAAGAAAGGAAGGTGTAAGAAAAATCTGAGAACTGTGTATATGTGCAGACATATACGCAATCATTGATTTTCTCATTAGCCAAGCCTTAATACGCCTATCCGCCCACTACCTCGAGGGAACACACAACTTTCATTCTCAAGACGTAAATAACAACTGTCAATGAGCCTATGCTAACCAAAAGTGTTACGGCGTTGTACAGCAGAGGTACAGTAGAAGTATGTTTATTTGAACAATTACTTAAAGTTTAACCGAAAAGCCAACTTATTTTTGTGTCATCTAATTGAATACACTGAATTATTTGGATTCTGAACAGGGATTTTTTATTTTCCACTATCTGCTCTTGTTATGACGTTCAGAATATCTGCGGCCGTCCCCACAGCTTAAATTCTACCAAGACGCGGGAAATTTTAATCTCAACACAGACGCGGCTTTTCAGTTGGCAGTGATGAGACTGGTGAAGATTGCTTAGTGTCTGAATAACAAAAAAATCATAAATCTTCCCGTTAGGCATACAACAAAAATACAAGCGCATAGTGGTACGAGAAATCACACTGGAAATTCCACTATTTGAAAATCGAACGGAACAACGAAGTAACGATAACTAGACTGTCCTATCCCAGCCCTTTTCGGTTAAACTTTAAATGTGAACAGTGCGGTTTTGGGCTAAACTGTAGAATGAAGATCCAAAATACGTATTCAGCTTTTTTCAGAGGTTGTCCTGGCACAAACGATTTGAAGTTGAGAAAAAACGAATATATTTAGAATTTACAAGTGTGCTAATTTTTCTATCTGAGTCGTCTGGTGATTTGGACCGCCATCTTCTCCATTGAAGGTACGTTCCAGATTTAAATTGTGAAAGGAACACCAGGGGGCAGTCAACAGACAGCTGACAAACAGAAAGCAAAATTAAAAAAAAGACGAAGCATGGCTGAAACGGATGTGAATTTAACGTTTTGGCAAGTATTTTGAAGTAAAAGCTGCCTGGTGAAAAATAAAGTTCAGACATGGTTTCACCGTGTATTTTTACTCGTATAACGAATATCTAATAGACTTCAGAAATACTTTTAGTTCTTACCGGTGTTGTCCGGATTCCGATCGAACTGCTTATTTGCCAAGGGAATAAAATTCAAAAATGGATTCAGCATGTTTACTTAACCCTATTTAGAATACCTAATGGACTGCAGACAAAAAATCAAATGTACGAATTTTCCGGTTGTTGGCCGGATTCCTGATTAAGCAATAGTCCGTCAAAAAAGTAAGCTTCATAAATGGACTCAGGATGTACCCTTACCCAAAACCAAATCTCTTATCGACCCCAGAAAAAGCTTTTACCTCTGCCAAATTTTCGGTAATGGCTAGATTCCGGCAAGAAAATAAAGTTCAGATATGGATTAAGCATGCCCCTTACCCTTAAAACGACTGTCCTGTTTCATTAGCTTACAAAACAATCATATTTTAACCCCTTAGTTTGAAACCACTTACCCCAGCCCTGAATATAGGAGTCCAGGACCCATCTATGAATCTGACCTGTATTTTATATGCTTTACAAAATCTGTATACAAAACATATCAACCGCTTCTAGTGTTATCGTGCTAACATACAGACGGGCAAAGTCATAAGTATCCCGTCACTAAAGTTTTGGGATCCCAAAACCCCTTTAAGCTAATGACGTCCCTTATGAATTTAAAGCGTTGAAGCAATCGAAAGCAAAGCGACCCGCAGGCGCTTTCAACTTGGAAAAATATAAGAACCTCACTTTAAAAAAAATCTGTGCCTTCACAAATTTGGGTTTGAAAATACTCCAGTTCCAGCGCCCGTTTCAGTGTAACGCATTTGCCGGAGATCCAACTTTTATGGCAAGACCCCCCCTCCCCCCGCAAACCTTTTAAATACGAGTCCCCAGGCTACATCTTTTTGGATTCTTCCTTAATTGTACATCGATAAGATGGCCTCGCTTCTGTGACTGATTAACTGTTCCGCTTTTAGCTTTTTGATCTAAGAAAAGCTAAAACGAACAAGAGCTGTAAGCTCATATGGCACTTGCATGTGTCAAGATGATTTGATTGATCAAGAGTAAGTTACGACTTTGCGGTTGAGATGCGCGCTATAAGGGAGCTGGAACTCCATTTGTAAGCAAAACCCTTGAGGCAAAACTGCTAATGGGCTGATGGGCATCACGAAAATGCATATATTGCTTAAAAGTATTTTTTTTACTTTGCGGTCAAGATTGGTACTTTAAGGAATAATCGGATTTGGGAAGTAGCAATTTCTAAGCAAATGTTGTTGAGTCTCCAATATTCCAGCGAAGTTTCATCGTCCTAGCACATCAGGAAGTACCTTAACGCGCTATCACCGGAATCCCAGACCCCCCTCCCCCTCCTCCAACTCCACCCACAATAACCGGAGCCAATCCTGTTCTGTAAATGATTAATCCAGAGCATCTGTTTGTCATTCCCACGAAGTTCGATCCAGATCACACCAGTCTAAGCGGGTCAAGTATTTTCCGCCCTCCCCCCGATAATTGCCGGATTCGGTCCGGAAATGAAAAAGGTCACAAGAGAAAAATGTCCTCTGTTTAATTATTAAATTTCACTCGAATCCGATCACCCGTTCCAAAGTTACGCATGACTCAATATTCCGGATTCCCCTCCCTCAACTCCCCCCCCCCCCAAGATTATCATATCGAGGATTTTTTTTTTATTCCAAGTCAGTTTGACCGGGTCCCTGATATGCCTTCCAAGTTTCGTCGTGAAAATCCCCCAAAAACGGAATTCCGGGAGACCCCTCCCCCCCCCCTCAAGTGTCCGGATCCAGTCAAATTATGTAAAAGATTTATATGGACCAGATGTTTGTTCTTCCCAGCAAGTTTCACTCCGATACCATCATTCTAACCGTTTCTCGAGATTTCCGGTCCACCCCCCCCCCCCCCCCACCCCACCCAGCTCCCCCGCGGTGCACGTAGCCAATCCGATTCAGCAAATGACTTACCTAGAGCATTTGTTTGTTCTTCCCACAAAGTTCCATCCCGATCCCTCCATTCTAAACGGGGCACGTATTTCCCCCCCCCCCCCCCCAACAGTTGCCGGATCCGGTCCGGATATGAAAAAAATCATCGGAGAAATGTCGTCTGTTGAATTCTTAAATTTCACTCGAATCCGATCAACCATTCCAAAATTACGCATGACTGAAAATTTCGGATTCCCCTCCCTCCACTCCCCCCACCATTATCTGATCGACAAAATTTTTATTTTGAAGTCAGTTTGATTGGGTCCCTGATATGCCTGCCAAGTTTCATCGTGAAAATCCCCAAAACCACCATCACCGGAATTCCGGGACCCCCCCCCCCCCCCCATAAGTGTCCGGATCAAGTACAATGGCCTAAAGGACTTATCTAGAGCAGATGCTTGTTCTTCCCAGCAAGTTTCACTCCGATCCCTCCATTCTAACCGTTTCTTGAAATTTCCGGTCTCCCCCCCCCCCCCCAACTCCCCCCTGGCTACCGAATCCGGTCAAGACTTTAAACGGGACATTACAGATATATATTCTGTTCAGTTATGAAGTTTCATTACAATCCGATCATCCGTTCGAAAGTTACACACTTCTCAATTTCCCGGATTCCCCTGCGGATTCCCCTCCCTCCACTCCCCCACCATTATCTGATCGACAATATTTTTATTTTGAAGTCAGTTTGATTGGGTCCCTGATATGCCTGCCAAGTTTCATCGTGAAAATCCAAAAAACCACCATCACCGGAATTCCGGCCCCCCCCCCCCCATAAGTGTCCGGATCCAGTACAATGGTCTAAAGGACTTATCTAGAGCAGATGCTTGTTCTTCCCAGCAAGTTTCACTCCGATCCCTCCATTCTAACCGTTTCTTGAAATTTCCGGTCTCCCCCCCCCCAACTCCCCCCTGGCTACCGAATCCGGTCAAGACTTTAAACGGGACATTACAGATATATATTCTCTTCAGTTATGAAGTTTCATTACAATCCGATCATCCGTTCGAAAGTTACACACTTCTCAGTTTCCCGGATTCCCCTGCCCTCCACCCCCCCCAAAATGGTCGGATCAGAAAACTGATTATTCCTAATTTTGTTTGGTCGGGTCTCTGATATGCCTGCCAAGTTTCATGGTCCTAGCACAACTGGAAGTACCCTAACTCGAAAAAGTGTGACAAAATGCCCTAAATTTTCAAGTTTCCAGCGCCCCGCACTCCCCCCATATGGTCGGATCGGGAAACTGATTATTTCCAGGTTAGTTTGGTCGGGTCCGTGATATTCCTGCCAAGTTTCATTGTCCTAGCTCATCTGGAAGTACCCTCACTCGAAAAAGTGTGACAAAATGCCCTAAATTTTCAAGTTTCCAGCGCCCCAGCTCCCCCGCATATGGTCGGATCGGGAAACTTATTATTTCCAGGTTACTTTGGTCAGGTCCCTGATATTCCTGCCAAGTTTCATTGTCCTAGCTCATCTGGAAGTACCCTAACTCGAAAAAGTGTGACAAAATGCCCTAAATTTTCAAGTTTCGAGCGCCCCCACTCCCCCGCATATGGTCGGATCGGGAAACTGATTATTTCCAGGTTCGTTTGGTCGGGTCCCTGATATTCCTACCAAGTTTCATTGTCCTAGCTCATCTAGAAGTACCCTAACTCAGAAAAAAAGTGACAAAATGCCCTAAATTTGCAAGTTTCCAGCGCCCCGCACTCCCCCCCATATGGTCGGATCGGGAAACTGATTATTTCCAGGTTAGTTTGGTCGGGTCCCTGATATGCCTGCCAAGTTTCATTGTCCTAGCACATCTGGAAGTACCCTAACTCGGATATGTGGGACAAAAAAACTCGGACCGACCGACAGACCGACAGACGGAATTGTGATCGGTATATGGCACTTGAGCCAGAGGCTGCAAGTGCCATAAAAACGTTCAGCTCTCGAACTTCCTGCGGCAGAACGAGGATAATTTAAAAATAAGATTCGCAGACTAGTAAAACCGAAAATAGCAGGCTCTTGTTTGAACGAAAAGAACTTTCTCAGGCGAACCACTGAAGTTTACCGCAGAGCTACAAGTGCCCACAAGGCAAATGAACGAAATCGGTTTCTGTAGCAGCAGCAGCCTAAGGATTGGGCGTATACCACATGTACTGCCTTTAGTCAAACTTCCGACTACGACTTTTATATTATCCAACGCTGAAATTCTAGCATTACGAAAGTCGGATTTTTGAAAACTCGGCGGGCTTCAGCATTCCGAGCGAGGCCTTGAGGCAAAGTCCTGCAAGTTGCGACGAAACTATCTGCTATGAAGACGGTCCCTTCCGACCGAAGCTCTTACATCTCTTCACACCGAACCCCTAACGCCCATTCCTATTTTCTTCCCGCAAATCCAAATAAGAAAATGTTCAGCTAAAATGGCCAGCTACAGCGACAACAACAAGCCACTTCTTAAATAGGGTTATGAAGCTATGAATGCTATGAAGACGGTCCCTTCCGACCGAAGCTCTTACATCTCTTCACACCGAACCCCTAACGCCCATTCCTATTTTCTTCCCGCGAATCCAAATAAGAAAATTTTCAGCTAAAATGGCCAGCTACAGCGACAACAACAAGCCAGTTCTTAAATAGGGCTATGAAGCTATGAATGCTATGAAGACGATCCCTTCCGACCGAAGCTCTTACATCTCTTCACACCGAACCCCTAACGCCCATTCCTATTTTCTTCCCGCAAATCCAAATAAGAAAATTTTCAGCTAAAATGGCCAGCTACAGCGACAACAACAAGCCAGTTCTTAAATAGGGCTATAGCTAAATAAAGGGACGTCTTGAGTGATAGAAAGTGTATCGGTTTCATTATGTTATGTTTTTTACGCCGATTGGCTATCAAATTATTCCCTCATTAATTGCGAAAAGAAAGGGTAGGCTATTTTCGAATTAGCCAGAAAACTACTTATAGAAAGCCAGGACGTTCGTTTTTGCAGATACCATGGTATCTGATACCACGGTCTAAAGTCGTTTTCGCAGTAACGTTGGTATCTGATACCACGGCCAAAAGGCATGTTTGCAGTTATCGTGGTATCTGATATCAGATACCACGGTCCGACCTCGGTATCTGAAAAGTCATCTCACTTTCATCAAATTTTGTCAAATTGGTGGGAAAGAACTTTGGCGCTTAGTGATGTAACTGGATATCAATTTTTCTTCTGGGATGACTTCGATAAGTGCAATGTCGGCAATAGTCGTTTTTACAGAGCAGCCGTGTATCAGATACCATGGTAACTGCAAAAACGACTAATTGCAGATCCAGTTACCGTGGTATCAGATACCATGGTATCTGCAAAAACGCAACCATTGTATTACCTAGTTGTAGTGTCGTCTCCCTACTCCCCACTATCTGATTAGGTCGTAACTTAAAGCGAGCACGTCCTATCCACTGTTTGCAACTGCAGCTAAAAAGGGAGCTTTTAGCAATACAAAAACAAAAGGAAATGTGTTTTCTAATTAGGCAGAAATCAGAATGTTCCGGGCTCAATGATGAAAATCACAGGCTATTAGGTATCATTTTTAATTCTACCACACTTTGAGCAATATTTGCCCGTGTGACCTTCTAATAATCCCTAGTGCACCTACTAATTCGTGATTTCATATAGTTTTGATTTATTTTCTATCTGGGCTCCTTTTCTTTCCCATTTAGTTTACCTGTACAAAGTAATTTACAAAGCAATTTACCGTAAATATTCTAGTTGTTAGTTTCACGGAATAAATTGATTTATAATCCTTTGTCACAAGCCCTAAGTTTTTGCAACGTAACTTCGCAACACCTTAAATGTTCTAGGTTTGTTAGTTCACAGCTATACCGTGAGGTTTAATCACGAATTTTTCATCCGTTCGTCTCATACAACCCACAAATATTTGCAATTCCGCAACGTCGCAGTATAGGGGTAAAAGTATCGATAACGTCAATGCATCCCAGTTTGGTATTTTTACAGATAAACAAAGGACACGTTTCCACACATATAAATTTTCCCCACCACGTCCAAAAAAGAGAATTGGCCAAAATTCACTTTACAGCCGAATTTGGAATCCATGGAATGACATCACAGCAGAGACCCCAGAACCAGACAGTATGAATACATTTAAAACTTCACTTGCATCGACAAAATGTTAAAATCAAGCGTTTGTAGACCCGTTCTAGTGTTATGTCTCTTTTGTTGTAGTTGTTTTTGTTGGGAATTATCTACTTATATTCGTCAGAGCTTGGTTACACTTGGCTCATTTCCTGGCTTTCTGGGTTACAAAAGTAGAAAAAAGAACAAGATACAACTAATTCTGAATGTTGTCGTTCAAAATTCAGGAGATCAATTAGAGCAAAACAGCGTGTATAATTATGTTACAGGAACCCTAACTGCAGTTTGCTCATTATCCCCAAGCTGCCACAAAGCCCATCAAATCTCACGTCCCCTAGGGATTTTCAGTTTGTAGAATAGGCAGCTTTTTGAGCACAGTGTGACCAAGCTCTCAGTGGTGTCGTGAATATTACCTGTTATTCTACAATAGCTTTTTTTTATAATTTTCTTTTTATAATAAACAAAAAAAAGAAATTAGATATTTTATTTCGGTCCAGCGAGTTTTAGCCACCCTCTGCAGAAGTTTTCAACAAGAAATAAAGCCTCAAAGGAAGTACTCATATTTGTCGCAAGACTCTACCGCGTATGTTACGACTATCGATCCTTCTGGGAACCAAAAGTTCAGGAAACAGGCCTTCAACAAGATGATAGAGTCATGTTTGAAAGCTCTCCAACACTTCATAAGTTGGTAGCTTGGGAACCAAGATAGGCGGATGCAAGAGAACATAAAGACATTTTGCAGTAAAGCATGGGATCAATTCGCTACTGAAAGTTCCCAGGAAAAGCCGTTGAAAGCAGTTGTGAAATCATATTAACATTTGAAAAGGCGAACAGCTTAGAATACGTGCTGTGTCATCATTCGGAAAATGGAGCCAACCAGCACGAAGTTTTTCACCAGCGGTGAAATGTATTCTACTAGCGAATAGAGTCTAAGCAGAGTCTAAGTTACATTTTCTTTAACGACTATTTTTTAGACTCTTGAGGGATAAATTGATTTGTGGTAGTAATGCAAGGGAACGGATAGTCGATACTGCCTGCAGCGATTTCGATAGGTTAGCAGGTATTTCCGTCGTAGACCCCCCCCCCCCCCATGTTTCTCATCTGAGTGGCAAGATGTAGTGTAAAGCCCATAATTGCGTTTTTGCAGATAAATGGTATCTGTTACCACGTTAACTGGATCTGCAATTAGCCGTCTTTGCAGTTACAGTGGTATCAGATACCACAGTTGCTTTGCAAAAACGACAATTGCCGTAATTGCGCTTTTCGAAGTCATCCCTAAAGAAAAACTGATATGCAGTTACATCACTAAGTTCCAAACTTCTTTCTCCCCAATTTTTCAAAATCATAGTCTCTATTATTGGTAATGATGAAAGTGAGATGACTTATTCAGACACCACGATCAGTTACCACGGTCGGACCGTGGTATCTGAATATCACATACCACGATAACTGGCCAGATACCACGATAACTGCACGCCTTTTGATCTTGGTATCAGATACCACGGTAACTGCGAAAACGACTTTAGAGGCAACTCATGTTTCTTATTTGAGTGGGAAGTTGGGTAGGAAAGCAGACTTTTAGAGATGACTAATCGGCCCTATCCACTACAGAAACGTGTATCAATATACATCACGGGCAGAGGTTGAATTTGCCGATATGCGAAAGGGCACAAAGGCCAGCTCAGTACGAACTTGTACCCTCAGCCCCCTTAGGGTCATCAATTAATCACATCATGTGTGACTGATCAGCGCGACGGATAGTCACTGTTAAAATATTCTACATGTACAGCCATGTACAGGTTCAGTGATATTTTGCATGAACAATGATTGAAACAAGGAGGGTAAGAGATGGCGCTAGTTATTTAGAAAGGGCATAGGCTAGCTCAGTTCAAACTTGTAATTCATCAATCACTAACATGGTATGTGACTGGTCATAACGACTGATATGCCACTGCGAAACATTCTCATGCAGAGGCGTCATTTCGCCGAAAGAGGGGGGGGGGGGCAACGGCGGCGCCAAGGGCCCCCTTCCGGGCCCCGTGACGTACGGGCGGTTTAAAGTGCTTGGGCGGGTGGGCTGGGGGGTGGGGCGAATACCGCAAAATGTACTTGTCGGAAATCCAGTAAGGCTGGAGCGTTAAACGGTTTAGAGACAATAGACAAGAAACGTACTGCACCCCATCCGGAAAACTAAACGAATTTAAAAAAAACAACAGTTTGTGAAAGGTGAAGGCCATGCCTACGGACTCGCTAGAGAGCTAAGTCACCGCAGCACTTTCTGAGCGTCGCAGGCGAATTATTTTTTAATCTGCTTGTTTTCTAACAAAATTTAACTACTTTCCGAACAAATTTTAGGTTTTAAAACGGCCCATCCCCAAAACTTTAAGCCCATCCTCAAAGTAAACAGAGCGAACTACAAAAGGCGTCGCAGGCGAAATTTTTGAAAAATTTATGATCAGCATCACAAATGAAAGCAAGGACACCTATCATAGATGAGCTCATAGCGTTTCGTCACATTACATTTCAAACAGTGTGAGACATTTAATTGAAAACTGGTACATAGAACCTTTCCAGTTAAAATGACCATCTGAAACAAACCTGAAAAATAGCAGCCTTTTCTGCAACCCACATTAAACACAGATTTAAAACTTCCCATACCGTTTTACAAAATAAACAAGCTGGGGTTAATTGGAAAAGGCAGCCTACTAAGTGTTTGCAGACTGCGGACCCTCTCCTCTTCCTACTCTTATATTTTGTGCTCCTTCGGGGCGGTGCCCACACTTGAATTTCCAAGGGCGCCCTCAGCTATCCGGGAAAAAGTCATAAAGTGATACTCAAAGCCATGTTTCAAAGATAATGTCTGTCTGCATGTCCAGAGTTCAGACACACAACCTGTCAAGGCTCAAACGTGCCTTGAAGACACTGGATCCCCTCGATTTTTATGAATGGCCAATCGGTATCGCGCAACCAGATGTCAGATTTCTAATGAGAAACAGATATTTTCGGGCTATTTTTCTTTTCCTGGGTAGCTCTGGGCCCAAGGCCAGGGGGCCAAATGACGTCTCTGTTCTCATTTACGATTTGAGAGATGCAAATTTTGCATGAGCACGGTGGTAGAAGAAATACACTGTAAAAAAAATCTTGCAGTATTTGATACTGGGATTAATCTTGTCTTTATTGAGATATGATTATCCCTAATTCGGATCAATTTTATCCGAATAGAGATAAGGTTAATCCCAGTAGAAAATACTGCATCCTTATTCGGAGAAACTTTTTACAGTGTATGTGACTATGTGGGCAGGAAATGGCGCTAGGTTACTGGGCAATCGATTATCCTCTATTGTATGCCTTCAGAATGCTTTACCAATCCCCCCCCCCCCCAAGCCAACATGTGATCCGAGAACCGGAAAGAAACATGACTGGAGAAGACAAAGTAAGGATTCCGATTTTTACGAAAACCGTGAATAATCCGACCTAAAAGAGCGAATAAACGGTCAAGGGGGTGCAGCTAAGTATACCATGCGTGAACTAAAAAGAAAAAGCATACCTGTAAGGTTAGTAGAAGGACTATAAGCAGGTACACTGGGTGGACGCGGGGTTGTCGAACTTTGTCGCGAATTAGGTCGAGAAAGCGACGAGTGTCGAGCTGGGCTGCTCCAGGACCCCATCCCCACATCGACTTGCTGAGTGGGGGTGGATGGAAGGCCAAAGGACGCTAGGGATGTCGTCAGCGGAGGCGGATCCTCTTCAGCTGCAGTCAGGTTAAGATCCCAAGTCGAAGTTGGGAAAAGTTCAAACTCAAAACCATTCAAATTGAGGTCAGTATACAGAGAGGTGCCACTATTCATGGTTATGTTAGGTTCAAGCACTTCACAGGGTTCAAGTTTGGGTTTGGGCTTCGCACCTCGTACTACACTTGTCAGCACGGGATTACCTTCGTTGGATCTGAGGCTACTCATGGACCCCATGTCAGGTCGGCGAGACAAATTGGATCCCGGGTTCTCCGGTGCCTTGAACTCGTTCTCGCTGCAAGAAAAACCTTAGTTTGCAAAACCATAGTATCAACAAGACCTATCCTTCCACTTGGTCACACTATCTTTTTTATCTTTTTCTGGTACGCTTTTGTTCCTATTTCCACTTCACAGGGTAGTATTTACTCCGTTATTTGGTTCTATCCTGTTTCTCTCCTTTTGCGGTTCACTTTTATATCCTATTTCGACTTTGCACCTTTACTATTAATCTTTGCACAACTATTTTCTTACATCCGCTTTCACTGACTTATTTGTTTTCATCATTAATCTTTCCAGCCTTCGTAAAATAATTCCACCAATTTTGTCACATAATCTAACTGATCATCTCAACTTTTCAATGACTGAAACCGTCCAAACACGCAGAACACTTTCACAGACTATCCAGTACCCGCATAGCGACCACAGACAACTACTTCCTTCACTTTCTTCATAACTACTGCCAGAGAGTTTACGAAATTTCTCAACAGAGCTCTGTAATTGCAGTACCGAGACTAGTCAGTACACAGCAAAAGCTCCCATCCCGCCCTGCATAGTGCTTTGGTTAGGCCGGGAGAGGTTGTTACGAAAGGGGAAAACTGGAAGCCGGCCATGTGGCAATTATTGCGAAACTTCCCTCGGATAATAATAGACCAATAAGGTAAGAGGCATACGTCTTCGGCGTAGGATGATGTCGTTTTAAAGCGTAACTGGGCAACTCGTTTTTGCATCATTTAACTGAAGATACTGCATTATTTTAGTGTTGGGCGATATTCGATATCGATAACGATATATCAGACCAAATATCGATATCGAATATCGAAATGTAAATATCGATATCGAAAACGATATTTGTTCATTCATAATTATTGTAAATAATCCAACATAACCTACATTTATATATCCGAAATTGGAGCAATTTATTTTCGGTAATTCGTTTATTCAAACAATGTTTACAACGGATACGTCAGCTACGATTCTTCATCAGCGATAATTCGGCCCTTCTTGGCAAGAGTCCTCGTCAGGATTGACAGCCTGACGAGGACTCTTGCCAAGAAGGGCTGAAATATCGCTGATGAAGAATCGTAGCTGACGTATCCGTTGTAAACATTGTTTGAATAAATGTTTCCAAGTCAGCTTGGGCTCAAAGAATATTTATTCGGTAATTCAGTTCTTCTTTATTCGGAGTTTGAGATGATGCAAGATGCTATTTAACGACAATTTTCTTCTTAAATTTTGGCAAAACGAGACGTATCCTATAGTGAAACATGATAAAGAAATATCGTTATCGATATATCGATTATCGAATATCGAAAGTGAAAATATCGATAGCCTATAACGAAAAATCCAAATATCGCCAAACACTACATTATTTGGATTGTGTTGAGGGATTTTTTCACATTTCATTATTTGCTCTTTATTGACGTTCAGAAGATCTACGGCCGTCCTCACAACGCAAAATTCTACTATGACGCGAAAATTTGAATTTCAATACAAATGTGGCTTTTCAATTGCCAGTGATATCTGCTCGTGGAAGGTAGCAAACTGCGTTAACACTTATTTTTTCTAAATCGTTTTGTCAAGCAGACAACACAGGTACAAGCGCGTAGATGTGCCACAAATCCTACAGGGAAATTCCACTATAAGTAAATCGATTGTTTGAAAAAAAGTTCAAAATTGGACTCAGCATGTCTCCTTTCCCCGATACCGTATCTCTAATCGATCTTTAGTATGTTCAAAAGCTGCAACAGCATGTTTCCTCACCCTATATCGACTATTTCTTTGGGTTTAATCAATCTTTAGTATGTTCGAAAGCTGCAACAGCATGTTTCCTCACCCTATATCGACTATATCCTTGGGTTTTAAAATTCATGCTAAATTTCTGGTTGTGGCCGGATCCCGGGCGAATTACTTGACCAGCAAGAAAAAAAAAATGTCATATTCAGCATGTTTCTTTACCCCTAAATACCTCTAATTAACTTCAGATTAAACTTATCTTTCACACATTTTCCGGTCTTGCCAGATTCCGGGTGAACCACTTACGACAAGAAACTAAATTTCATATCCGGGTTCAGCATATCTTCTTAACCCTAAATCGAACCTCTAATCAACTTCCGATTAAACTTCCCTTTTCACAAATTTTCCGGTTTTTGCCCGATTCCAGGTGAACTACTTATCCGTCGAGAAATAATTTTCATATTCGGACTCAGCGTGTCTCTTTACCGCTAAATCGACTGTCTCGTAAGCTTTTTTGTCCTTAATCTGAAACCCCTCCGCCGCCCCTAAATGTAGAGCTACAGAGCCCACCTTCGAACTTGACCAAAGAGTTTGACCCAAAGAGTCGTTAGACCAAGTTTGAATAAAATATCTCAACCGTTTCGAAAGTTATCGTGCTAACAGACAGACAACTTTTACGAAATCATAGGTATCCCCGTCACTTACGTTTTGGGATCCCAAAAAGCTAATCCTTCCTTGCCCTTTAAAACTTTCCAAATATCCGCAGATGAAAACCATTTTAAAATCCTGGTATCAAAAGCAAAGCAATATTAATCAGCACACCCAAAGTCAGGCAGAGTGCTTATTGACCTTCGGGCCTAATCTTTCTCCGCCATCCTACGTCAACGACTTGCGCAACACAAAGCACGTCCGAAATCAGGTATTACCACACAAAAAAAAAACGCCAATCAGGAACACCACCCGTAGCAATCCCCAACGGTAATCCCATGTTGCGAGCACAAATGTTGAAGCGGACGAGGTCAGGCAGTGTTGCCAGATTGGGCGCAATTTCGAATTCCAAGGCGCATATTTTTTCGAGAAATGCGCCTGCGCCCTTTAGGGCGCAATTCTAGAACTCAACTAGTGCATTTGCGCGTATATCCATTTTCCAGTTACAAAACTGTCAAAAACGAAATTTCTTACTTCCTTCCTTGTTTTATTTTTTCTCAAAAGCATGACTCCGTCATTTAAACGCAATAAATGCCGTTCAGAGCGTGGAATCATTAGTGCCTCATACATATGAAACCCTTCTGTCAACTAGGCTACTCTCCGTCTGTGACCTTTCCCCCAACTTCCCCACCAAGAACAACCCACACTCGAAGAATCGTACGCGTCGGGTTGAACAGAGTCGTCTCTTAACAGTCGAGAATGTGCTGAAAGGAAATGAAATGTAGAGCGGGCAGAAAATGTGGGTAGTCGAGCCCGACCTTAGAACATAGAAATTATCGGGGTTTTATGGCACTTGCTGTCTGTCGGTCCACTGTTCTCGAGTAGGGTACTTCCAGAAGTGCTAAGACGATGAAACTTGGCAGGCGTATCAGGGACCCGACCAAACTAGCTTGGAAATAGTTACTTCCCCGATCCGACCACCGTGGGGGGAGTGGAGGGATGGGGAGTCTGGAATCTTGAGGCATGTATATATTTCGAACGGGGGATCGGATCTTATGAAACTTCCGGACCAGGTTCGATGAATGTGTGTGGGGGGGAGTCGGAGGGGGAAACCGGAAATTTTGTGACACGCTTAAAGCGGAACGATTGGGATGAAACTTGATTGATTGGCTTAGAAATAGTCAGTTCTCCGATCCGACCATCGGGGGAGGGGGGGGGGGGGGAAGTGGAGGGATGGAGAATTCGGAATCTTGAGGCAGGAATACCTTACGAACGGGTGATCGGATCTTAATGAAACTTGATATTTGGAAAGACCTTGTGTCTCAAATGTCCCAATCAAGTTTAGACCGGATCCGATGAATGTGTGGGTGCCTCGGGGGGGGGGGGGGGGCGGAAATCTTGTGACACACTTAGAGTGAAGCGAGCGGGAAGAAACTTGGTGGGAAGACCAAGCCGTAGATATATCAGTGCCAGAACCGGGCCGGATTCGGGCACTGTGGGGGGAGTTGTAGGGGGCGTGGTTCCGGAATTCCGGGGATCGCGAGTTAAAGTACTTCCAGATGTGCTAGGACAATGAAGCTTGACTTGAAGATTAGAGACCTGACAAGGCTGGCTGAGAAATTGTAACTTCCCAGATCCGACTATCCCTGAAAGTAGGCCTACGAAAAACAAAGAGAACACGGGGAATGCTTCCAAAATCGATTTTGTTCAAAAACCCAGTTGACATAATCAGTCAGTATCCACTTTATTTTTGGTTTTGTGTATTCTGATATTTTCTAATTAATTTATATTGTTTTATACTTCTAAATAAATAATCGTAACTTCAACGAAAAATATGACTTTTTCTCAAATCAGTTTAAACGATAACCAAACTCAATATTGTTCTCAGAAATTCTTATTCCAAAAATCCAGCAAAAAGAGAAAATTCAGAAACGAAGTCAGCGTTTATCCTTATCTCTATAAAGAGCATATAATCAACTTCAAATTAAACTTTAACTTGACTCAGCGTTTCTTCTTAGGCTACCCCTAAACTTGTCATCTAATCAATTTCAAATAAAACTTTTGCTTTTAACAAATTTTCCAGTTTTGGTCGGATTCCGGGCGAACTAATTGTCCGGGTAGAAAATGCTTTTCAAATAAGTATTCAGCATGTCTTCTTACCCCTAAATCGAACATTTAATCAACTTCAAATGAAACTTTTACTTTTAACCAACTTTCCGGTTTTTGCCGGATTCCGGACTAACTACTTGTCCGGCGAGAAAAGGTTTTCACCACCGTGTTCAGCATGTCTTTTTACCCCATAATCAACTATCACATTAGCTGTTTAAAAGTATTTTGTTTGCCCCTTAACATGAACCCCCTCCCCCACCCCTAAATGTAGGGCTACAAAGCCCATCTACGAATTTGACCTTACCCTTGACCCAAAGAATCCTTACACCAACTTTCATCAAAACATCTCATTCCCTTCGAAACGGACAACTTTTGCGATGTCATAGGTATCACTCCACTTACGTTTTGGGATCCCAAAAACAAGAACATCAACAAATACGAAAACTGATTCCCCTCCGAATCTGAACGGGAGTCCTTATTGATGATGGTGATGATATTCGGAGCATTCCCCGTCCGTGGGGACTCACGAGAATACGGGGAGTGAGTCCCTGGAACAAACAAAAACACAGGGACTCCTCGAACGGAGTCCTCGGGGAACGGCGAGAATACACCTTTTGCCCCAGAAAATAAAGTCGATGACTAACCAAGCTGATCTGTTACGAAGAGAGGAAGGTGGAATGAGTTAGTATCGTCGATGACAGTAGAGATATACTGATTAAAGTATACAGATGTTGCGAAGGCTAGGACTCGTAATAAAGTGTATGTATATTTCAAAGCAGAACCACATGACTAAACACGATAGGACCTCAGCAAATCAAATAAAAATAAAGGAGACCGGCGGGGCGGCCTTCCCTTTATGAGCAGTAAAAATCCTCTGAATAATTAGCTACGAAATATTTGTGATTTTTAAAACTGAAAATGTAAACATTTAATTCTTGCTGAAATGTCTAGGTCACATATTTTTGTTTTCTGTCTTTTTTGAGGACAGGGATGTTTGATACGTGGAATTTGTATTCGCCCTGGCTTTTTAGAATAATAGCTTATTCGCTCATACTGTCACGGTAACAAACCCAAAATTGGCGAGCCCTGTCATGAATGGTGGCCCACAACAGATGGCGGATTTGACTGAAGCAAAAAGCTGACCATTAGATTGGGATTAAGAAGTCCACGTTTGTAGAAGGGCTTTAAACTAAAGGCTTTTTCTTCGTTTCTTACGGCGTCTGACTTTTTAAACACATCTCGCAATATTTACTGTCTACGTTCCAATATTCAAAACTATTTGAAAACGGTAAAACTCGGCTCTGCTTTTAATCATTATCCCCGGCTTTGGCTGTTTTAAGCCTTTACCAGGTCCATAGACTTCTAGCAAAAACTCGGCAAAATTCATATAGCCGGCTTTACGCATCATAGCACGATGCGCGAATACTCATCGCGAATACTTATTTACTGTCTACGTTCCAATATTCAAAACTATTTGAAACGGTAAAACTCGGCTCTGCTTTTAAAAATTATCCCCGGCTTTGGCTGTTTTAAGCCTTTACCAGGTCCATAGACTTCTAGCAAAAACTTGGCAAAATTCATATAGCCGGTTTTACGCATCACAGCAAGATGCGCGAATACTCATCGGGGTATAATACGCATGGAAAATAATGAATCGCTGGAAGTGCAAAGATTAATGAGCTATCGTTAGCGGGCTTAGAATGTAGGCCTAAAATATGAAATTTGGGTCTTTGGGCATAAGAATTAACGAATGCAGTTATGGACGTACGTTGCACTCGCATTATCGACACGACGGGTTCTTTAAGAATGGGTTTGAGGAAAAGTGGCGGAGCTGGGAGCCTTTGCACCTGTTGCAAAAATCTGGCAGTTGTGGAGCTTCGCACTCCCTACGCCCTTATCCGTCATTTTGCAAGAATTACGATCACAAAGCAAATTTTGACAGGTTACTCCGTCTAATCCTTCATATCTCGACGCACTTGCTGGCTATCAAGTTACTGAGACAAGAGTTGGGCAAACAAACAATGTATGGATGGAGCTACGCTAACTTGCGATTTTCCTCAGGGACCCCAATAAACAACAGGTTGGCGTTGCAAAGCCGCTGCAGGGTTCTCAGACCGAGTTGCGTTTTCAGCAATTAGCGTGTTGAAATCGAATCCTAAAACGTTGCGCTGTCACCCGTTTTCAGCGCCCGTGTTTTGCATTAGAGAACCCGGCACAGGATTTGATACTCTACCGAGTCCGTTTGTGTTTTGGTTCGGTGCTCAAACTCGAAAGAAACACGGGAGCTAAGGTAGCGTTCCAGTGAAGTTATTACAGGTTACGATGATAAGAGGAGGGGCGAGCGCCGTATTGTGATAGTTATGACGCTCTCTGGAACGAAAATAATAACAACGCGAACATAAGTCATCACTCTTACGGGAGTTCCTGCAGAACCGATAGTTATTAGCACTTATGATGCTCGCGACCATCATAAGTAAATCGTAACAGTCGTGGAACGAAAATAATAAGTGGGAGAAGGCAATTTACTTCTTACGGCGGGCTCTAGAACGGCAATACTGACAAGAATAGTAACGATCGTGACTAACAACAAGTCACTGGAACGCTACCTAAAAACGCTTGAAGCCACAGAACACGGAACCCGAGTTAGGATGCGCACTTATGCGCTTCGTAAAAACGACTTGGGACGAACACGGGTTGAGAATCGCGAGCCTGAAAACGCAACTCAGATTCTGTGAACCGGGTATTTGTAAGGGGGAAAACTTCCTGCGTAGGGCGTAAGATTCAAATTATAAGACGTAACTAGTGTAAATACTTTGGTGACATTCCTTGTTTACTTTGATATTCCCTACCAAGACCATTCTGCAAAGAACTTTTGAGTAATTTTGGATGCAGGACGAGTCTCTAAGTAATGAACTGAAAGACAAAAATGCTTCTCAGCCTGGTTCTGAACCCAGGACCTTCGCTTACCAGGCGACTTCTCTACCAACTGAGCTATCAAGGGGCTTGTGAACATAGTTAGCAAACCATTACAACAGTCCGATAGGAATCCATCTAAGTATTATCTAGGACTATGTTACCTTCGAAATACTCTTCATGACTGACTCTCCTAGCCGATGCAAAATCGCCATGTACCTAGCGGAAGAGCCGGAAGCGGCACCACAGCTGTCCCGAAGGAGCACCGTGATTGGTTGATACATGATTTGAGTTGTTGAGTTTGAGTCGCTAGTGAGACGGTTTCTCGTTTTTCCTGACGATCGCTGGCGTGTTTTGGACAAAGTCATATGGATTATAGAGACTCCACTTGCATGGGTAGCCATTATTCGTATCTGTATGTAGGCTATACGTGCAAACATTTCTGGTTCAACACCTTTTTCTTTTGTGGCAATCCAGATTAACGATTCACAATCCGGATTCTCCAAAATGCCTGACAATCCAGATTACGAAAAATCGTTTTCTGTGGCAATCTGACAATCCGCATTCATGCTTGGATTGTCGATTCGAGAATCTTGCAACGGAGCAAGATCGTCGTTTCTACAATCTGGGATTGTCGGTTCGCTGTTTCTCTGATTAATCAGTTATCTAGGATTAAAATCCGGGGATGTCGCGGAAAAACGCGTCTAGTCGCGCGGTAAAAACGCTACAGTGACGACCAAAAACTTATCGCACGCGTGATGGTACGACACCACAGCATGGCATGCTTCCACAGCTACGCTCTTAGTAACTTGTTGATGGTGCTACTCAATTGAGATAATTTTGCTGAAAATAGTTGCGTTTTTGCCCGACTACGGTAACTGAATCTGCAATTAGTCGTTTTTGCAGTTAATCTGAGATATCTGATACACAGTTGCTCTGCAAAAACGACTATTGCCGACATTGCATTTTTCGAAAAGAAAAACTGATGGTCTTTCTCACCAATTTGACAAAACTTGATGAAAATGAGATGACTTTCAGATACCACGATCAGTTACCACGGTCAGGCCGAGGTATCAAGTTCAAGTTTTTTAATTTTACACAAAAATACAAATACATTATCCAAGCACTGTGGAGAACAAAAATTCGAATTGCTTGATCTGAATATCTGATACCACGATAACTGCAAAAACGCCTTTTGACCGTGGTATCAGATACCACGGTAACTGAAAAAAACGACTTTAGACCGTGGTATTAAGATTCCATGGTATCTGCAAAAACGCAAATAATCTCAAGTTTGTAAGGAGAAAAGTAATAATGATTGCAGCAAAAAGGCTTTCGCCTCCGTAAAAAACAAAACAAAAAAAAACAAGTAAAAAAAAACAAGTAAAATAAAACAAAAAAAAACAATTAAAATAAAAAACAAACGTAATAAAGAATAAGTAATAAACATACCTGAAGATTGAATGAGTTGCCATGATGAACTCCATATCATTCGTGCCGGGATTATAAGGAAATCTCTTCGATTTGGTCTGAACATGGATGTAGTTCCCACGATCGCCGACAGATCCACTTTGCATATGGTTCTCATAAGGGTTTGGAGGGGTTACACGCAGGCGGTACACAGAGCTAGTACTCTGACCAGACTGAAGAGTCTCTTTCAAATGGGAGGTCATTTTTGTCAGGTCACCAGGATGGCATAGCTCTTGTATGATGCAGCCAACCAAGTCCTAAAATAAAACAGTCAGATTTATTCTTGCGACAGCGAGAAATCCACGAAAAGAATCAACCAAATACAAATGTAGTTATACTTTCATAAACGCAGCAGAAAAATGGCTAGTAGACCTGCGATAAATATTTCACTCGTGAAACATATTTTGTATGACGCAAACCAAGTAATATAGACAAATAAATTATTAGCTGGCTTGACCAATTAAACAATAAACAAGATTAGCAATCAGTTTGCTGTTGTAGGTTACAGCAACAACAATAACAAACAAATAAGACCGTTGGCGCCATCGAGGCGCCAAAAACAGTCGATTTTTTTTTTAAACAGTTGGTTTCTCGTAAAAACAGTCGATTTTTTCTTAAATCAGTAGTTTTTCTTAAAATCAGCCGATCTTTCGTCAACAAGGTTGTTTTTTCTCAATAATAGTAAGTAAGTAATTTATGACCCGCCATTTTTAAAACGCGGAGTAAATGAAGAAAATAAATAAAACACATAAACACACATAGTCGTTTTTATCTGTAAAAACAGTCGATAAGAATGACCTGTCAGCCGGTAAACACCTTGCCCCCCCCCCAAAGATTTTGGCTAGTAACTCCTCTGTTCTCGTCCACCAGGGGATTAACATGCAGTTCTTGTTTGAGCTAATATCCAGCAGGTTATAAAAGTTAGTTTGTTGCCAACCAAAACCAAAAGCTAGCTATGACAACCTGGAGATACAATTAGTTGGAAGAGAAGAACATCTCGCTCTCTACGTTTTTTGGAGGGCGTCGGCTACAACCAACTGCTCACACATAAGAACAGATACAGAAGGGACAGAACATGTAGACGGACAAGAGAATTTTATTTTCTCACGAATTTAGTTTCTAGAATATCAATCAAGCTGTCGTAATTTAACTGAATAGCTTTCAGGTGTCACTAACTTTGAACCTCAACTAAGTTACTGGACACCTTTCCGTCAGTTCCATCTTCTCGTTATGGCTGTTTTAAGCCTTTTCCGAGACCCGTTGACTTGTAGCGAAAACAGGGAAACAATTTACATAACCGGTTTTTCTGATGGAAAAACTTATCGCAGACAACCGTCGACAGCGTGATACACATCGAAGGTATCAAAACACGGCAAGTGAGAAAATCAGCGTGGTTTTGTTAGAGGGGTTAGAATGTACCGGACGATATTGGGGTCTCCACGTTTAAAAATACATAGAGGGATTATGGAAATAGGGTGCGTCAGTATTATAGGTAAGACAGGTCCTTTAAAGTTGTTATTAGAGAAACACACGACAAGATGAATTATGGTCTGCATTCCTTAATCATGAGGCTTTCAAGTTGAAAAAAAAAACCCGCACGAGCTTAAGAAACCCATACACAACATTTCCTTGTACCTTAATCTGAAGGGCTTTCCAAGCACAGTCTGTGAATGGATCATAACTGTTTTCGAAACCCATGAGCAAAGTACAAATCCTTATCTTGTATTTCCTCGTGCGAGTTACGCCGCAGCCGGCAGTCTGTATTATCTGTCGTGTCCTAAAAGATGAATGGCAAGACCGGCCTAAGGGTACTGTGCCGATGTGGTGCATCTACGGCATTCTCAATTAGCGTTTACAACTAAGCGGATAGCCAGTGCCTATAGTAGAAACTCACCATTGGTTTCTCAGGAAAACTTGACATCACGCAATTTGTAGGCTACCAAGTCGGAAAACGCTTGTACGCTACCCTGAGGTCCCTGAAGCTGACCAATCAACGATAGTTTGCGTGATACCAAGTCCTCTTGGGTTCGTGCTATTTACGCAGGAGGGAATGGGGGGTCGGAGCCGGGTTGAATTTAACATTAGTGTAGAAGCCGGTTTCGTTGACCGAAATCAGAACAGGGATCCTGACTTAAGCAAGAAGGAGAAGAAAACCAAAAGAAAACGGATCCTTCCCTCCTCGTTTTTCGGCGCGGACTGCGGCTGATGGCGCAACCGGAGGAATGGGGCACTAGAAATGTCTGAATCCTTCATATTATTTATCCTTGCACAATGACTACGCAAAACTGAGCCGTTAACTCCATCGCCTACTCGAAACCAACGCAGACAAATCAAGACTACTAGCACGCCACAAGTTTCCGACACACAGAGAATACACACAGACCGAATGGGACAAAAGTCGGAGAGCATCGAGTTTATGCAGCCTAGATTTATTACTTAGCGTCCGGACCAGATCCGGGTTCAGTAGGGGGGGGGGGGGGAGGTCGGAAGTCGGGGTCGGAGCCAGGTTCTTTGACTGAAATTAGACTAAGTCCAAAGACGGGGTCGGAGCCTTGCAGACCCGTCAACAAGCCCGGCTTAGACCCTCGGACTCTACTCTAACAAGTACCATATGAGCTGTTTGCTCTTGCTTGTTGTACTTCCTAGCAAGTGTCAGCTTCAGGAGGGCGATATAGTTAACTTTTTTTCTTCAAATTAACCATCTAGGTCTTTTGGCAGTAATGAATATAATTTGTAATCTAATCTATTCAGAAGCCCAGCGTATTTCTACCAACTTTAGATTCATTTGGACATTAGATATGAGACCCGTTTCTCTCAGTCCCGACTCGCAAAAACTTGCATATGTCTTTCTCCACGTTTTCTTTGCTTGTTCTTAAGGTGTGCACTCAGTTTGTTTAGTATTGATTAAACTAATGGCAACTTGTGTCAATAAAAGCCAGTTCGCTCGTGGACCGCCCACTAGCTTTCCTCGAGGCGACCTTGGCTTGACTACTAATTCCTTCGCTAAGTCCCAGCCGGAAGAGAGCGAGGCTTGAAAACAGTTACAGCAGATGTACAGCTAATCGAAAGTAACGCTAGCACCACTTCTTTAACTTTTTATACCGGAGTCATATACAGCAAACCCCATTATTACGTTAGGATGAACTTTCATACTCGCTGATCATCGTTAGGCCGAGATTGACCGACTTCGATATTCATAAATCTGCGTCCCTGCAATGAACAGAGCAGGTTATACTTCAGCCATAAACAAGCAATACATCAGAAGTGAAAGCGTGTGTGTGTAGGGGGGGGGGGGGGGGCAGCTCTGGCTCGCAGTTACCATGAAGAGCGAAAATAACGTCATAACTGCAAGTTATGCTCTACTGCAATCCTACGACGCATGGATTCGATCATGGGATAACGAGCCGCAAAAGTACCCATTTGCTTAAAGTTTAACCGAAAAGGGCTGGGATAGGACAATCTAGTTTCCCATCACTTACTCACTTAAATTGGCTCGAAGACCCGCTGAAAACGCGTTACTTCTTTGTCCCGCTATTCACGATAATCGATTTTAAAATAGTGGAATTTCCTTGTGATTTGTAGTACCTCTATGCGCTTGTATTTTTTTTGTATGCCTTACAAGAAAGATTTCTGTTTTTTTCTGTTCAGGCACTAAGCAATCTTCACCAATTTCACCACTGCCCACTGAAAATCCGCGTTTGTGTTGAGATTAAAATCTCCCGTGTCGCAGTAGAATTTACGTTGTGTGGACGGCTGCAGATATTAACTAGAGCAGCTAGTGGAAAAAAAAAAAAAAAACTTTGCAGAATTCAAATAATTCAGTTTATTCAACTAAATGACACAAACATAAGTTGGCCTTTCAGTTAAACTCCAAGTTACCAATTGGCACTGCGCCAAAGTCTCAGGATGAACTAAGGGCCCACTGCCCAGATCCCTTTTCCTGCTGCTGTGGAAGTTTTTACAAAAATATAGCTAGATTTTTTTTCAAGCCTGAAATCCTATCAGATTAAAGCGGAACTTGTTCCAAAATCGTGCGATTACCACTGGAAGGCCGCAGAATCTTCAACTAGAACCAAGATCAACTGGACACGCAACAAGGAGGAGTGAGCAGCAGGATAGAAAGTTTGTCTCTCACTCCAAACTGTGATTTAAGGCGTTTGACAGTTTCTGGAAAAACAACTATGTTAACTAAGGACAGTTTCTCACTGCCTAGATTGCTGTTCCCGCTGCTGCGAAGGTTTTAACAAAAATCGAGCTAGATTTTTATTTTCTAGCCTGAAATCCTGTTAGACTTAGGATCAAAGTGGAACTTTCTTCTAAACCGCGCTGTGAGTCTGTGCAACAACTTCGAGGAAGACAATGCGGTAGTTGAGTAAATTAGATTAATTTAAACGATCTGGATACTGAGTGGACAAGCCCTGAAATAACGATTGGAGGCACCAGAACCTTCCATCTAAAACTAATCAACTGGGCACACATCAATCATCACGACGAGTGACAAACAGGATGGATTTTTATTTTTTTTACAACAGTCCAAGTCGTGATTTGCCATTTCGCCACCAAGTCGCGCATTTGACATTCCCTGAGCAGAAACCAACTCAAATTAACGAAGGATAGTTTATCACCGCCTAAATCACTGTTACCACTGTTTCTAAGGTTTTCACAAAAACAAATTGCTTGATTTCTACTTTTCTAGCAAGAAGTCCTATCAGATCTCGTATCAAAGCGGAACTTCCACCTAACACTAATGAACTGGGCACACAACAATCATCACGATGAGTGACGAAGAGGATGGATTTTTTTTTTTTTTTATAAGAAAGCTGTGATTTAACGCATTTCACATTTCCTAAGCAGAGACCAACTTAAATTAACGAAGGATAGTTTATCACCGCATAGATCCCTGTTACCACTGCTTCGAAGGTTTTCACAAAAAAATTTGCTTGATTTCTACTTTTCTAGCAAAAAGTCCTATCAGATCTCGGATCAAAAGCGGAAGTTCTCCCAAACCGCATGGCGAATATGTGGAATAACCTCAAGAAAGACACAATAGCATGGTACTTTTAAACGTTGTCAAAATACTAAGTGGAAGGAAAACCGTCGAAGGGCCCCTTGGAAAGACAGGAAGCAGCTGCCCCCCCCCACACACAGTCAGAAGTTTCATAACAGTTAACACAACGATACGCGGTTTCAACCGACAGTGCGTAACAGATAACACTTGTGATGTTATCTGTTTGTTTGAAAACGTTATGCATAACAATCTTTCGGAAGAGCCAAAAAAGCATCTGGTGACTTTATTCTTTATCGTCATGATGTCGGAAAACTCACCAGATACTTTTTGGCGGTTTTTCGGTTCTTTCTGATGGTAACGCTTATTATGCATAACATTTTGAAACACAACAGATACATCCGAAGTGTTATCCGTTATGAAACTTCTGACAGCGCAACCAACCCCTGAACTGTTGCTCAGGGTAGTGGGTCCTTCACCATCAATCAGGGTCGCAATGGCTAAACTAAGCAGGTCTTTCAGTCTATGAAGTTCGTCAATGCTTACCAGCAATTCGTCCACGCGCTATGAGAGCAGACTATGTTCAAGGTTAGAAACTTGTTGTTGTCTTGTTGTCACGGACACCTGATCCATTTCAATCAAGTAAATCTTCACCGGGATCCGACAAATAGTTACAAGCGGGAGAGGGGGGGGGGGGTACCACTTCCAAGATGACATTCTAGAAAGCGAACCGAGGACAGGGCATTACATCAGCTAGCGTCGTCTTAACGCCAAGTCTTAACGCCACTAATCGTGAGGCCTCCTGACGGACTGACCTCGTTTTCTCCTGAAGCTGCTGGGATTCACTAACGCTAGTTTCGCGACTTTCGATAACCCATCAGAGTCGCACATCCTACACTGTCAGAATTTTCATAACAGATAACGCAAGGATGCGCGGTTCCAACAGACAACACTTGGCATGTGATCTGTTGTCGCGACAAACGTTATGCATGAAGTGTTACGCATAACAAGCATTGCCAGGAAGAGCCGAAAAACCGCCAAAAAAGCATCTGCTCAATTCTCTGATATCATGACGACAATCAAAAAAGTCAGCAGACTTTTCGGCTTCTTGACAATGCTTGTTATGCATAACATTTCATGCATAACGTTTGTCGCGGCAAAAGAATACATCCCAAGTGCTGTCTGTTGAAACCGCTCATCCTTGTGTTACCTGATATGACACTTCTGACAGTGTAGGTCGTCGCAAAACCGTTTTTCTGTTTTTCCGTGCCAGATCTTTACCTCCTCCGCAAACAAATTACGGTTTGGTATTGGTCCTTCTTCCTCAGCCGAAGTAGCCTACCAGTCTGCCTTAGAATTACGATAAGATGAGTATTTTGCGAAAAATGAAAAAATCGAAACGAGGCGCAAAAAAACTAATTTTGCCTAGACCTAGGACAGTCAACCACAAACCCCTGATTTTTGTATACCCTATGCCAAACGTTGGATATGTCTAGCATTTGGCATACCCTATGCCTAACGCTGGATACACGATGTCAGGTGCTGGATACTGTAACCCAGTAAAATATTAATGATTTGAGTGAGGCAAATCAACCAATCAGAACTCCTTTATACTGAGGTAGGTCAGAGTTAGGTTACCAACAGGTATCCAGCGTTTGGCATAGGGTATCCAGCGTTAGGCATAGGCTATGTCAAATGCTAGATATACCCAGCGTTTGGCATGGGGTATCCAAAAATCAGGGATTTGTGGTAGACGGCTTCTGACTATCTGGTTTGTTCGAATATACCGGAATATGCAATATATCCGAAGAATATATCAGATTTCAAACACTAGTGAGTACCTATGATATTGCAAATCTCTCAATGACAACAACAGACGAAATGAGAAGCATGAAACAAAACCAAGAATGACTCCGCAACTGACAGACTATCATAACTCACTTACGTCATAACAGAAACCTTGAGATACTGCCATAATCACCAGGATATTATCTCAATCAACACAAGAAGAGTTTCCAAGCATCCAATATCATATCCCAGATAAGATATTGCAAACTATATCTTTCTAATATAGATTTGTTGATAACTTGAACCACCTTGCACACAAACTAATTTTTAGGTCATTTGGGAGGTACCTGCGCAAGTTCAGCTCCGAGCAGATAAGAAGAAACCCGAGCATGCCCTCAAGGGTGTAGACCCGAGGGGTTTCTGGTTAAGATCAGACAGGCGCACACCATCGACCACGTATCACTCGGTGGAAGGCTCGCGGATTTTGGCATTTTACGACATCCTTAACTATCGCCAGTTCGATGAATGGCGGGGGAACTTTGTTTCCTTCCCCGACGCTAGACCTGAAGATTGACAGTCTGGCGAGGACCCTTGCCAAGAAGGGCCGAAATATCGCTGATGAAGCATCGTAGCTGACGTACCCGTGTATACATTATTTGAATAAATGTTTCAAAGTCAGCTTGGGCTCAAGAAATATTTATCATTGCCAACGAGTGACATACTTATCGGGTCGAGAGAGTCCCGGTTATTCCAGGTTGTGTCTGACCCCCGGGGTCAGACTTTTCCATCCTCGGGGTAGGAGACGGGTTCCCCACTCCCCAGCATCTGCTGTACACCCTTTCCGGGGTTCTTTCCTTTCGGCCGCTGCGGGAAACCAGCATTCCCGGCACCGGTGCCAGCTATAAATTAGGCGATTCTAATTCTAAAAATGCTGATTTTTTTTCTAAGACGTGGCAACCGGTGGAGGCACCGGGCAATTGCTTACAATAAAATTAGAGTGATCAATGCCTCGGGGGTAGGTTTTTTCCCTTCTTTCTTATACTCCTCTACCAGGTCCGGCGCCTAACACTTCTTAGGAATTCTTCTATTGCAGTCGTCGTCATGAGATCAAACGAGCGAGTCAATCGCACGTGTACGTACGTGAGCTACGCATACTCAACTATTCTGAAATGCATAGGCATATTCTCCCAGAACACTGTAAAAAGTCCCTCCGTATTAAGATTAAAGTTAACTGCAGTATTTGCTACTCAGATTCATTTTATCTCTATTTGGTATTAATCTTATCTGCGCAGAGATAAGAGTAATCCGAGTGGCAAATACTGCAGTTAACTTTAATCTTTATACGGAAAAACTTGTTACAGTGAATACGAAGAAACCACCGACAATCGTCCGAGGACACGCTCAAATCTAGAAGCTGGGAAGCGAAAGCTAAAACAACCACCCGTCAAGGCAACAACAAGATATCTTCACTCGTTTGTGCCTTATTTTATTCAACACTATAACGAAGCTCTAAAAACATGAAGAAATAAACGATACGCTATTTTTTTTAGTTTTATCGTATATATAGCACTGTACTTTAATTAATTTGATAAACCAATTGTACATAACCAAGGCCGTATCCAGGGGGGGATAGGGGGTTGACCCCCCCCCCCCCCGAAACATACAAAAATAGTCATTTTTATAGGCTTTTCCCTCTGATCTATGTCTTTTTTGTACTTTTTTGTCCGACCCGCAGGCAAACCCCCCCCCCCCCCCCCCCGAAAAAAATTCCTGGATACGGGCCTGTACATAACTATTCTAATTGTTTCTTTTGTCGTGTAGTGTACGATTACTTTGTCGTCAGCCTACGCTATCCAATGGCTAATTTGGTATTAATAAATGATTGCTTGTTTGAACATCTGTATTCACTTCTTTTACCAATATGTGGTTTTATGGCCTCGTCATAAATAGAAGCTAAACTGCTCATTTCTAAGTTTAACATAGCTGACTCATTTCTCATCTTTTGCTAAACTGCTAAAGCTAAACAGCTCATTTCTAAGTTTAACATAGCTGACTCAAAACTCATGTTTTGAGACATTGTTTAACAAACGCCTTTTCCTCTGTCTCAACGTTTCATTAGGCGCGCACAAAAGGGATTAATCTCTCACTATTTTTAGTAGACAAGTGAGCGACCCCTCGTAGTCTCACATCCGTTTCGTGACAGTTTACTTTGATTTCATACCTTAATCCTAAAATTGTGCCCGATTTGCATTCAGCCTGCCCTGGCGAAGATAGGTAGTAGGTAAACACAAACACAAGGGGTATAGCAAAGCGCGTGATAAACACGGAGCTAAACTGAACAGAACCGGTGCTTAAAGCAAACAATGTCATCCTTTCTCAAAAAGAATAAAGAAAGATATGACCAACAAAAATTCGACGAAACAAAACCCGAATAAAGATTCAGTTTCGACAACGACCTGCAAATCCCCTAAGGTCTAAAAACCGAGCACCAAGATCAAATAGCGAAAAAAATTCAATGAGCGCCTATCCGCTGGAGCTGCCACCCCAGACAAGGAACAAGGGGGAGAAAGGTCAAATATTTTTCAAGGAGCACAAACTGGCAAATTCACTAAAATAAGCTGGGATTTCCCTTGTATGAGGATGGGGTAGGGCCAAGAACAAACGATCCAATAGAACCTCCGTCTTTGGTCCCATGCAGCGACTATGTATACCCTGATAAAACTAAGCGGAGCTAGAGGTACTTGCTGTGAGGTTTGAGTTGATACCCGTCTACTTCCCTCTTCGCCGCTGCGCATACCAGAAGAAAAACTGTAGGATGCCTTCAGGAACAGAGAACAAGGTCTACAGCAAGTTAGACGTGACGTCGCAATCGTAGACAACCAATCAGCTGCAGACGGCGTTCGTATAAGGACATTTCATCTGCGGGGTTCTACTGCGATATAGCTGTTTGTAGAGTTAACAAATTATGATGTTCTGCGTGGCTCCTCCCCCACTCGTTTGAATCGGGTAGGGTATCAGAATAATTCAAATTCGCAAGCTCGTATTATAGAGATAGGGAGACGGAAGTTCTCATGATTATTTGTTTTTTGGTAGGGCTAGCAACTACAAGAACCATTAGTGCCGATTTAAACTTGCAATATTCACACTGGAGTTGATGAACATGTGAAAGAAAGAGAACCGATGAACAACAGTTTCAAAACGGTATGAGTCTTGGAAAACCAGCCCTCTTGAAAATATCCTTCAACGACTTAGACTGCTTTGTACCAACAACATGATGCAAACTCAAGACTTCAGCCCAATCCGGAGGCTATATGCCTACTGCTCCTTCAGATTCTAGGCAAGTTCCAATCTCTGTTCGAGCTAAAAGCTTCAGAGGGTTAAGTTCCTGATCCTTCTCTTTGCTCCGCGGAAAGTGCCCGCATCCGCTTTTCGCACATGCGATAAATTCGGACTAACGAAGACAGGTTGGGTTGAAAGATAAACTGTACAGATTGTGGGGTGACAACTGTTCTTCTCTCGGAACCCGCTGGCTCTGAGTTGCGAAGCGGAAGTTACGAATGCAATCGCACGGATAACTTTCCAACATGACCTGCAGCCATCAGGGATCCGTAACACCCCCCCCCCCCCCGATGAAAAATTTATCTCAAAACAGTAGTACGAAGTTGTACGAAAAAGTAGCATTCAGTACTAACTGATGCTACTACATGCTTCTACTTCAAGGCTACCGTATTACTGCATTCTACTGCATGCTACTATTAGCAAGACTGGATGCTACTATGGCAATACAGGATGCTACTGGATACTACAACTTAAGATTGGACCAGTCTGAGGCACATTAAATGATAGTATTCTTTGGTATTACATAGTATTACATGCAATTTTTTCGTACAAATACCATACAACTACGCAGGCTACACATTTTTCATCGCCCCCCCCCCCCCCCACACACACACATACACCTAACTCTTCTAATCTTACATCGATATAATAGGTTTTCATCAGAAAATGGATTCTTAAGATTTTAATAAACACAATGTGTTTAGTAGAATTATGGTTATCGTAGAAAAAAACAAAAACAAGATAAACCTAAAAGCTGCTAAAAAGGAAATGGTTATTCCAATTGATAAAATGCTTTTATGTCATAAAAACCATGAAAATAACCGAAGCTCAAAAAGCTGAAGATGTGTTCGGCCTGCTAGTATTCCTGTTAAGAGTCTTACTATTTTTCACTAGATATCCCATTTCACTTATCAGTTTCGAGACTTTCCTATCTCCCTTTATGTTGTCAGAAACACAAATCACTATAGACCATGAAAAGCTTTTATAATTTTCCGTCATTATCAAGCTTATTTTCCCGAACAGATTCGCTAAAAAAAAAAAAAAAAAAAATCCCTGAATCCTCAAAAATCAAGGATTCGATTTTAGACCAAAAAATCACAAACAGTTCGCACCTCTCTTACAAACAGGGGAGTTTCCTACGCCCGGGGGTCCTCAATTAAACGAAATGAAGAGGTTCTTACCTTGTTTAAGTACTGTGAGTACGTTGATGACACACCACTGGTGTCAATAGCCACAACTTTTCCATTCACATCAAGTTTGGTAGTGAATTGCTCGACAGGTGGTCCACCTGTGTTCAGGACTGGTTGTCTTTCACTCGTTGGGATGCGCCGCGTAACACAAACGAGGCAGTTCTGATTTTCGCCCCCATCATTCCCGTCTCCCTGTCCAGGTTTCTCCCCAGGGTAGGGCTGGAGTATCGCAGATATCTGAAAAAAAAGCCTAGCTATCAGGGGCGTCACGATCGGTGGGGACGCCCCCTCCCAATGTTGTCGGCCAGTCGGTAAAAAATAACCAAGTCGGCGCGAAGCGCCACGATTTTTCGCCAAAGCAGTTGATTTTTTTCATTAAAACAGTCGATTTTTCTGACTATCAGTCGATTTTTTGTCAAAACAGTCGTTTTTTTCTGAAAATCAGCCGATTTTTTCGAAACTGTCGTTTTTTTCCTGAAAACAATCGTTTTTTCTGCAAAAACAGTCGGTAAGAATTACCAGCCAGTCGGTAAATTTCTTGCCCCCCCCCCCCCCCCAAAAAAAAAAACATTTTGGCTAGTAACGCCTCTGCTAGCTATACCAGTGATGTCGACAAGATCAAAACATCAAGACCAAGACCAACACTTTCGCGTCGGTCTCCAGACCAAGACCCACATTTTACGCCTGGTATCGAGACCAAGACCAAGAATTCTGCTGCGGCATCGAGCCCAGACCAAGAAAGTACTTTTTTTTTTAAGATCGATCGTGGCGAATTAATTGTTTTGGAACTGAACTTTTCACTGTCAAGACTTGGCTTAATAATAATCTTATCGTTCACTAACGAGCATCAAAATTTGGTCTGCCAATTCAAAACCTAGTCCTAATGCTGCAAACCGTAATTAACCCTTAACTACTCTTGGGACATTTATAACAGCTCCAAACCTAATCCGGATATAACGAGTCTTAAAGCACAACTCTTACTAGAAACGATCTTTTCACTATGAAACGGACCAGAAAAGTCGTTTTGCGAAAATACCTTTATTTTCCATCTGAATATAGCGATTTTCTTTTAAGCGCTTGTCGATTCTATCCAGCCTTCCTGCTCTCCGACGCGGCTGCTGGGCGCAAAACGTTTGAAAACTGAACGTGCCGTGGTTAAAAAGTAGGAAAACGAAGCAAATAAAATAAGTAAAAAACAGAAGATTCTCGTATCCTTGTGTATGAAAGAGTTGTCAGCGGACGTTGAAGATTCTGGCAAACGTTGCGTTGCGTAACGGGCAAAACTCGGCACGGACGAAAAAGCCCTAAAAATTCGTAAGCACAAAACGGAACAAAGGAGAAAAGTGAGGATTTTAGAAGCTTATAATCCCATAAGGGAGCTAGGTATATTATAAAAGGCAGACAAAGCAAGAGGGGTCCTTTAAAGACCTGGCCAGGTCCACCTGACCGAAGGAGCAAGAACTAAGACCAAGAACTTACCGCTGGTATCAATACCAAGACTGTTGGCATTGGCCTTGAGACTGGTCTTAAGACCAAGACTAAGGTTCAAGACTGCATCTCTGAACTACACCCCTTCTTTCTTTTGATAGTAGTATGATAAGATAAGATAAGATTTATTTACACTAAGAGCCAAAGGCCATGGCAAATACATGAAAAATAAACTCAAACAAACAAAAATAATACCTTCTATAAACACCTATCCTTATGGGCTAAGGCTACCCTGAGGAACCTCCCCAACTGTTTTATACTCATAAAACAACTATTTCCCATGATCCTACACATCCATTCTTCATCTACCCCTCTCTCATTTACTTCAAAAATTTCTAACCTAAGTTCATTCAAATTTTCGCATTCACACAATAAATGTTTCAAATTCTCATCCATACTACCACATATCGGACATAAGTAAGGACCGGACCGACCCTTTGCCCTCCCAATATAAGTGAGGGTTATAGTAATCCAACTGTTCGTTTCGAACAGCCGAAGCAAGCACTGGGACATCCTTCTGGATATGACTTTAGGCACGCTACTCCTAGTATTTTTTTTCCCTCACTAGTGTCTGCTGTTTCCTCAATATTATTCTGGTATAAATCTCCTCGCCGTGGTGAAAACAAGATATAGGTGATTCCAAAAACGTTTTTCTTACGGATACCGGTCAAACTGCTTGTCCGATCCGAAAAAAAAGCTTAAGTATGGATCCTGTGTGGCTATTTAAACCCAAATAAACTGTACAATTACCTTGATTACTGTCACCCCCTAACTTGAAACCCCTTCACCAGGTCAATATCCAGGAATTTGTTTTGGAGGGGTTTTTACCCGCGAGTTGGACCTAGTCCATACCAAACAGTACGAAAAAGCCCAAAAGAAACGATTATTCAGAGGAGACATTTCAGGGGGGTTCGAACCCCATACCCCCTCCCTTGATACGGCCCTGCCCCTCAACCACCTCAAATATATGGCTACAGCGCCTGTCAGCGCCTATCAAAGAACTTATCGGTACTGAGACCCAAAAATCACAATATCAAGTTCGAACAAAATATGTCAACCCCGGAGTGTGGTACCAAAGAATTAAACACGCGACTTGGACTTTTATAATTAAAAGGATGTTTAAGTACTACACCGCGACCATCACCAAAGCACAAACACATTATTTCGCACATCCTCTTAAACTATTTATCATCGGCAAAAATAACAAGTTACTAAACGTGGAAACACGAGACTGCTCCTTCCCCCTCTTGAGACTCGGTCCGTCTATTGAAATATCAATCTGAAACTTCGTAAGTTCTCTTTCTCAATCTAATAGCAGTCAACTGGTATTGACGCTATCCGGAGATGAACCATATTTTTGCCACAGGAGACAACGACTGAGGTTCGAGAAGTTCGAACAAAATATGTCAACCCCTTCGAGAGTGTGGTACCAAAGAATTACTCACGCGACTTAAACTTGTATAATTAAAAGGAAGTTCGAACAAAATATGTCAACCCCTTCGAGAGTGTGGTACCAAAGAATGACACACGCGACTTAAACTCGTATAAGTAAAAGGATGTTTAAGTGCTACAGCGCGACCATCACTAAAGCACAAACACATTATTTATCATCGGCATAAATAACGAGTTATTAAACGTGGAAACATGAGACTGCTCCTTCCCCCTCTCGAGACTGGTCCGTCTATTGAAATATCAATCTGAAACTTCATTAGTCCTCTTTCTCAATCTAATATTTTTCGACGCTATCCGGGGAGGATAGCACAGACGACTGAGGTTAGAGATTTTCAGTGTGAAGAATCATGGAACTCCCGCCAAACAAACGATTGGCAAAAAAACTTCCCTTCCAACTCGAGCTCCGCAAGGCTTTCTGAACCACGAACCTCGCCCTTACCAATTAACTACGAACCCTCCCTCCCCACCACCTGCAATTTTCTACTCAGCATCCTCGAAACACAAACACATTTCCTTCCATCCACAATAAAACTATTTTCATGGCAAGTTCAAATGGAACGAGCTCTTCACTTGATTAGAAGCACCAGCCAAATTTATAAAACGTGAAAATAAATTACAAAGTGTTTGTTGCGACCATCCCATTACATCCAGTAATTACAGCAATACATTATGAATAAACCACGAAGTAATAAAATTAGCTGCGAAGAAAGGAACAGTCGCTAGCACTGTCGTCACCGCAAGAAACCCTGAGGCAATGTGCACGCCATAGAGCTAGGAAAAAATAGGGAAGTGTCGCCAAGCTGACAAAGAAATGTTAAACCTAGGACCAGTGGTAATACTCTTGATGACTATCTCTACTTGCCGATGCAAAATCTCCGGCCTCTCCGGGTATCTCGGAAGAAAGGCAGAAGTGGTGTCACAGCTGCTCAAAAAGATAGCCGTGATTGCTTGACACATGATTTGAGTCGTTGAGTTTGAGTCGTTACGGAGAGGCTTACGGTACTCCTTCTTCTTGAGGATCACTGGCGTGTTTTGGACTTAATCATATAGAGATGATCGGAATATCGGCCGGAGATTTTGCATCGGCAAGGAGAGATAGTCATCAAGAGTATTGCTGGCTCTCAGGTTTCGATGGAAATTTTAAAGCGGGGTTGTCATCACCCGCTTCTGGTTAATATAAAACGTACCTTCTCTGTGAAATGTTCTTTTTTTCTTCCAGAATAGAATATGTTGGGTGTTTTTTAAGTGCGGTATATGGCCTCCGATAGCTCCCAAATTTCAGTAATATTAGTACTAAGAAAGGAAGGACAAACTTTCCGCGATGAACACCGGACCGATAAAGACGGACGGGTGTATCAACGCCCCCAGACCCTATTCAGAGGCCCTAGAAGTTCCATTTTGGGATTCCAACCGTATCCGACTTCTGAGCCACCGGATGCAGAGAATCCTACGTGACTCGAGTTTCGCAGTGAACCGATTCAGTGGGCGTACTCACATTCCGAATCCGACAGTTTGTGGGGGCTGGCGGAGGAGGAATCCAGGAAATTCTACAAAATTCTTCCAAACAGGCGATTCGATTCGAGTTAAACTTGGTAGATGGGAAGAGAAAACGCCCCAGAAATGTGCTTTACAGGTGCAGACCGGACCCAGCCATCTACAAGTGTGACATGACCCCATTGCTCTTGTTTTTAGTTACAAATATCGAACAAAAACCGCACGAAACACAATGGCCTGAACTAAATAGGGACAAACTACATCTGCGTTGCCTGGGCAAGTGAAGTGTTGAAGCAAACTCTGTTCGGCTTCGCCGACTAAAGTGTTGAATGAATGAATGAATGAATGCTTTATTTTACCAAAATAGTGTTAGCTAGCGCAGGTACGTCAAACACACGAGTCAATACATAAATCATACCACACTAAATATTTCAACGCAAATGTGTGTAACTACGAAAATAAATACGTTGCTCTGTTTCTTCGCTATCGGTTAAATGCTGAAGTTGTCAGCCAATGGGATGTTTTCAAAATGTTATTTTTTTTCTAACTGATGACACAATCCGTAACCACATGGCTAGCCCCCAGTATTGAAAAAAAAAACAGAATACCGGAAGTAGGGACTAAATTAACACTGCAGCCGGTTGATCTTTATCCTTTTCAATCGTAGATGCCGTGACTGATGAGAACTTGGAATATTATCTGATATAACCTAGTAGGTTTTATAAAGCTATCCGTAACTTTTCAGGATCAAAATACCATAGAAGTCACTCTACTAATTATTGCGAAACTACGTCATTGTTTTTACATTATCATCTAGCATCGATTCTTACTTACAAGTCACTCTCCCCGAAATACACATGGAACCAAATTGTTCTTATTATAAAAACACCGCAAACTAAAAAGTGGCAAACCTCTTATCACCGAAGATGATTCTGGTGTAAATAGCCGATTGTTACTTACAAGCCCCTGGCATGTCTCAAAATTGGGATCCACCTATTTTTTGTTTTAGTGTTTACCTTACCACTGAAGTTGCCAACGCATCGAAACTTTCACATGATCAAAGGCTATCCCTCAGTGTTGAAAAAAAATGTCGCAAGAAGGGACTAAATTGACTTTGCAGATAGTTAAACTTCATCGTTTTCAATCGTAGACATCGTGATGAGTGAAAACCTGGAACATTATCCTATATAACCTAGTTGGTATTATAAAGCTATTCTTAACTTTTCAGGATCAAAATACCATAACTGCCACTCTACTCATTATTGCGAAACTAAGTCATTGTTTTACATTAGGCTATCATTTGTAACCATTGCGTAAACACTCAATTCTAAGTTACAGTGACAGACCACGGAGACTAATTTTCTTACCCTCAAATTTACAGAAATCAAATAAAATGTTCACTAATTTGTACAAATGTGTAGCCCCTTATGAACCCCTTCTAGCAACCCATTCTTATTTACAAGTCCCTCTCCCCGGGACAGACATGGACATGGTACCAAATTGTTCTTACCATAAAAAAACCCAGAAACAAATAATAGGATTAATAGGTACACCAACTACAAAAATTGCAACGCCGAAGATGAGTATGGTCTAACAGTTGCTTCCAAGTCCCCTACATGTCTCACAATTGGGATCGACCTATTTTTGGTTTCAGTGTGTACCTTACTACTGAAGTTCTCATCCCCTCAAAACTTTCAAACTGGCGTATCTCATGAAGGAATTTGTATACCAAAAAACGGATGACATATACTTTGATCGGCTCATCAACGGCTATCGCTTGCCGTCGGAACAAGACCAAAGGTTTCGACGGGATCCCAAAACTTAATTGATACAGACAATTGGGTCTTGTCTTCGCCAGACTCTCTGAACATTTTTACTATTAAAATTTAGAAACATACTAAGGCCAAATAGCTAATCGTCTAAGAAAACCAAGTTCGGATATGATTCAGCATGTGTGTTTATGGATTCAGCATGTGTGTTTACCCAGATAAGATAAGACATATCTATTTTGACGAAACCGATCGAACTTCCTGCCTGGCTTCTGCCAAATTTCCGGTTTCGGCCGAATTTCGGGCGAACTGCTTGTCCGACAAAAAGTAAAGCTCAAAAACGAATTCAGCGTATCTCCTTACCTCTACATCGAACATCTAATCAACTTTGAATTACAGCTTTAACTTGTAACAAATTTTACGGTTTCAGTCGGATTCCACGCGAACTATATGTCCGGGTAAAAAATTATTCTCATATACGGATTCAGCATCTCTTCTTACCCCTAAATCGGACATCTAATCTACTTCAAAGAACTTTTGCTTTTAACAAATTTTCCGGGTTTCTCCGGATTCCGGGCGAACTACTTGTCCTGGTAGAAAATGATTTTCACAGAAGTGTTCAGCATTTCTTCTTACCCCTAAATAGAAAATATATAATCAACTTCAAATAAAACTTTTACTTTTAACAAACTTTCCTGTTTTGGCCGGATTCCGGGCGAACTAGTTGTCCGACAAGAAAATGTTTTTAATAATCGTGTTCAGCATGTCTTCTTACCCCTTAAACGACTGCCTCATAAGCTGTTTAAAAATATTTTGTTGACCCCTGAATCTGAACCCCCACCCCTAAATGTAGGCTACCGAGTCCATCTCCGAACTCGACCTTTTCCTTGACCCAAAAAAACCTCACACCAAGTTTCATCAAAATATCTCATTCCCTTCGTGGGTTATCGTACTGACAGACGGACGTAAAGACGGACGGACAACTTTTGCGATGTCATTGGTAGGTCTATCCCTCCACTTGCGTTTTGGGATCCCAAAAACAAATCTATCTCTAATAGTTCAAAAGCCAACTTCCTAAGATCACCACTTAGAAAGGAGCAAAGGATAAGCTCTAATTTCTTTAGTTATGAGAGAACTTTTAGAGATAAAGATGCACATCTGATATCATTTCTCTAACGCAATCCCAAGTAAACTCAGCTGAAATCACCAACAGGAATGGGTAGAAACATTTTTTTCTTGGGGGGGGGGGGGGGTAGAATTTAGTTACTCAAAGAAGATATAATAATAATAATAATAATCTGTATTTAAAGCCAGAGGCCATATACATGAACAGGTTATACACTGATTAAGCAACAAAATTAAACAAAATATAACAAAAATTCAACTTCTATTGTCACGAAACTTCACTCCTTCATCAATAAATCTACACACTTTGCATATTATCTGTGCCGATGTACAATCCATATATATATTGGATGTGGGGCCGGGCAACTGCCGCACATATTTAGCACTTATAGGTTTTAGTCCACCTTCATTTTGGAACTGGTGTATGCCTGCTTGTCTGTTAGAACGGAGCTTTCCACTCGAAAGCAGAGGCATGGTTTGATGAAACGCAAGCTTGACTGCGCGACTTCAGATAGTCCTCTCTGGCATAGGCTATACAGCTCCACTTCCCTGCTCGTAGGCTCTGGCTCGAGGACAAGCAAAAAGCATCCTTTTTGGCCCCAGGCAAGAGTTCTACGGAGCTTTTCAAATGTAATGTTATATTACAAAATACGGTCTAAGGCAGGCCTGGGAGTGACCTAAGGCTAAAATATATATAGGATATAGGATTTTTCACACCAAAATATAGGACAATATAGGATAGAAAAACAGCTTATTTGGATGAAAAAATCCCATGACCCCATCTTCTGCAAAATGACAAAGGAAATATATGTGTCACTTCACTATTCATTCTTTCGCTGGACACAGTACACTACACAAACCGCACTCCGCAGTAGACACAGCATAGAATAAAAATCAAGTTCCTACAAACAAAGTACTGTAGGCATTTTCCATTGCTCGAACTGACTAAGGTACTTTATAACAGACTTCCCAATTGATTGTGTGAACCATGTGGAAAGTCTCAATGAAAGCTGCTCAAAAGCTCAGCCGAACATTGATTTATGCGAGCTAGCTCGAACAAAAGTTTGCACAGAACCAGTGGAAAAGAAATAGCCGAGCTGTGAAGTGCCGAATGTTCAAAGAGAACCAGCAGAACACAAACAGCTGAGCTACAACAGCAATGGAAAATGGCTAATATCAGCAGAGTGAAGAACAACTAGAATCAACAAGAGCTACGAGCTTAGATGGCACTTGTTACGAGCAGGTGGTGTGAGAAGCGCGAAAATAAATCTGAGCATTTTTCCGGAAATTCCTGTACCCCTCCCCACCGTGCTCGGATCCAGTCCGGACCATAAAATATGCCATCTAACGCATGCGAGTTTCCAAGTTTCATTCAAATCACTCCACTCGTTTAACCCCTCTGCGAGCCACAACATTTCCGGGACTCCCCCTCCAACTCCCCCCACTGTGGCCGAATACGACTCGGAGACATAAACTTCGCATCTCTAACATCTCCTCTTCCCGCCCGTCAAGTTTAACTCGAACCGGAGCATATCTTCAAATTTCCGGTCCCCGCTTCATCCCCCCCCCTACTTTTGTCGGATCCGGTTCGGATGCCAAAGGACAAATCTAGGCCGCACAAACTTGGTACTGTCCAACTTGCATCCTATTCGGCACATCCGTTTCGTCTTTGTGCATGTCACAAAGTTTTCGGACCCTCCCCCCCCCAAACTCCCCCACAGTGACCGGATCCGGTCCGTTTATGTCATTCGCGTATCTCAGACTTGTGCTTGTTCTTCCCGCCAAGTTTCATCCCGAACCCTGTACTCGAAGCGTTTCCCGATATTTCCGGTTCCCCCTCCGCCCCCCCCCCCCCAATGTCAGCGGATCCGCTCCATATTTAAAATGGGGCGTCTGAGACACGAGGTCTTTCCATATATCAAGTTTCGTTAAGGTCCGATCACCCATTCGTAAGTTAAAAATACCTCAATTTTACGGATGCCCCCCTTCCTCCACGCCCCCCCCCCCCGATGGTCGGATCGGGGAAACGACTATTCCTAAGTCAATCTGTTCGGGTCCCTGACACGCCTGCCAAGTTTCATCGTCCTAGCACAGCAGGAAGTACCGAACTCGCGGGATCACTAGAATTTCGGATCCCCTCTACTACTCCCCCACAGTGAGTGGATCCGGTCCGGTTATGTCAATCACGTATCTAGGACTCGTGCTTGTTCTTTCCACCAAGTTTCATCCCAATCTCTCCACTCTAAGCGTTTTCCAAGAGATCCGGTCCCCCCCCCCTCTAACTCCCCCCAATGTCACCGGATCAGGTCCGGATTTAAAATGAGACGTCTGAGACACGAGGTCTTGCTATGTATCAAGTTTCATTAACATCTGATCACCAGGTCGTAAGTAAAAAATACCTAATTTTTCCGGATTCCCCTCCCTCCACTCCCCCCAGATGCTCGGATCGGGGAAGTGACTACTTCCAACTTAATCATTTGGGGTCCTTGATACGCCTGCCAAGTTTCATCGTCCTAGCTTATGTGGAAGTGCCCGAACTAGCAAAACATGGATAGACTAACCGACCGACGGACGGACAGAAACTGCGATCGCTATATGGCACTTGGCCGAAGGGCAAGTGCCATAAAAACTGTGCCACTAGGTGCTAAGATTTAGGTTCTCCAGAGGATACTATAAGTTCTTGGTAGTACCAATCGAGTTCAACAGGAGTATAATGAAGGTCTGAGAGATTTCCGAATTCAGACAAAATCACGAAATCAGACTTGTACTTTGGACAGAACATTCAACAAACAGCAGGCTATCAGCAACCAGGTCACTGTCATGCAGCCTCAATGAAAGGAGAGATAGTGGTCAGAACTCATCATAAGGTAGCAACATAAACTAACTGACAATTAGGTATTTGCGAATTCGCAACGCCGACGCCAACTTTTTGTTGGCGTTTATAGCATTTATTTTGTTTGTTACTCCATCCTTAGGGCGCTTCGCCCTCCTTTTGTTGAGATGGGTTATAGATAAATTGAACAGAATTTTTAATTTCTCGTCACGCAGCGTTGCCATAACTGATGGAAACAAAAATTCACAAGGGAAATATACAGACGAAACTGATTTTTTTTAGAAATATTATTATTTTCAGAAATATTAACTACTTCGACCTTTGCCAAGTTTTAGCAGAATTAACTTCGAAATTTACGAAAAAAAGCAGCAAAAGTTGAAATATAGGAGAATATAGGGTTTTTGACTCAATATAGTATATTATAGGACAAGTTTTAAAATATAGGATATATAGGATATATAGGTCTCACTCCCACCCCTGGTCTAAGGTCCAAATTTTCCGTAAAAACCGCACAGATTAGACCTTTACCACTTTCCAGAAATCAGAGGCATAGGAAATAAAAACGGGACAAAACCTAAGTGTTGCTCTCGCAACACTATACTACAAAACCATTTGGGAAAGGGACGAAAAAGCTCATGAAAACCTACTTGCTTTTGCAGCTATCTAATACCCATTCCAGCTTGCAAAATCATGCAACCCTATTAAAATGCAAGCGCCCTGTGTCTTTCCCGGTGGTTCTAATGATCCGAAAGGTACTAAAAAGACACAATAAAAAGGAGACGGTAATGACAGACAAAAAAATACAACAACAAGAAAGAGACGAGTTGCGAACAAAGAAATGTTAAGCGTCGCCATTAATTCCGCAGATGGTAAGAAATGGAAGGTCAAAAACTTGAATCCTGGCGCCAATAGATCCCATGGCCAATAGATCTATGAGGTAATTTATTAGGCTGGAAGAAAAACTACAGGTTGGAGAATTCCTACGCAGTACCAAGAACGTATATGACAGATTGAACGGGTTCGCCTAACTCACGTTGAAAAAGATTCAATTCAATTTCAGTTCAATTCAATTTCAGTTCAGTTCAATTTATTCTCAAACCATTCACGGACTAGCCGAATTTTCGTTTTTTGTCAACAAAAATAACTGTATCAAAAATGACGTCAAACGTAAAGTGAATAAATACAGAGCGTGTTCCACCCTACTAACAATAGTTACTATTTCCGTTCCAACCTCACCGAGAAAGTTACTACGCTGACCGTTCCAACCTTCTCAAAATAGTAACTAACAGTAACTATTTGCTTACCACGCTCGTGAGCGTAGTAACTACGGATCTCTGTAACGTGATTGGTCGGATTCACCGGTGGCATGATATTCTGCTGGAAAATAGAAGAAATCTCATCTTCTTGCTATGTGAAAATGTTCACCGGATCTATTTTAAGTTTGCCAAGTATCTGCTGCATTTGCCCCCTTGAACCAGTAATTCTTTCTTGGCGCAGAAATTCCATCTAGTTCTGCCTGCTAAGATTATTGATAAAAGAGTGGAATGGAAGATTTCAAATCTTCCGCTAGTAAACTTAACCACCAGTGGTCTTCCCTCTTCATGTAATCTGTAGTTATGTTTGTGCTGTGTTTAGTGTAAAGTTTTGCTACGTACGTTGTCTTTTTTCTTGTTGTTGTTGTTATTTTTTGTTTTCTTTTTTTTTGTACTCCGTTAGGGCTACACGCCCTCCCTCTTGATGGGTCATAAATTGATTGATTGATTGGAATATGGCAAATTCGTACGAACGTTCAGGGGACATTAGCAAGTGACCTCACCTGCATTGTCTCATACTGGGAGACTCTCGTCTGCTTCTCTTCCATCGTCTCTTCGTCATCAGCTGGAGGCTTCACCAAAAGGCGACAGTTAAATATCCGAGACTTATTCGAGCTCGGCAAGTCCGAACACCAGCCTGAAAAGAAGATACCACTCAGTCCTTGATAAGCAATACTCTTGATGATTATCTCTCCTTACCGATGCAATATCTCCGGCCTCTCCGGATACCTAGCGGAAGAAAGGCAGAAGGGGTGTCACATCTGCTCCCAAAGATTGCCGTGATTGGTTGACACAGAATTTGAGTCGTTGAGTTTGAGTCGTAACGGAGACGCTTACTCCTTCTTCCTGAGGATCATTGGCGTGTTTTGGACTTAGTCAGATAGAGTATTTTGCCGCTTCCTGGTTGTGCGTATTTGTCCTCTTTGTCACGTTGACGGGACGTTCTGGACCAGAGCAAAATAACACTAGGGAGTAGCACCAAGACCTATGCTTTCTATTCTTTGTAAACGGGACATACTCGTAGCGCCTCCATTATGCTTGCGGCATTTAAAGCGTGACAAACTTGCGGGTTTAGAAATTTATAGTACGGCAAAGGTGGGGTCTGCAGTCTGCACACACCAAGGAAGGAATGGAGGCTGTATCATTTTTTTGCTTGCGGCATTTAAAGCGTGACAAACTTGCGGGTTTATAAATTTATAGTACGGCAAAGGTGGGGTCTGCAGTCTGCACACACCAAGGAAGCAATGGAGGCTGTATCATTTTTTTGCTATGTTCAGGATCTGGAGGCTGTATCATTTTTTTGCTATGTTCAGGATCTGAAGTTATCGGAGCCAGCGCTGGTGAACGACTGAATGAGTTTCAGTAGGGAAGTTCTCTATCGCTAGTGGTGCTAGTATAGCTGCTATTCGAGTGTGTGCAGAGCAAAATAACACTAGGGAGTAGCGCCAAGACTTAACAAAATTGAAACAGACTCGAAAAGCAGCGATACTAGCACCACTAGCGGGTCAGAGTCCCTGATATGCCTGCCAAGTTTCATCGTCCTAGCTTGTGTGGAAGTGCCCCAGCCTCCCCATGTCGGGTGCTTCCGAGACGCGCCACTAGACGACCCAGCGGTCAGATGGAGTCGTGGCTTCACCTTGGGTCTTGGGTGGGTGGGTGGGTGGGGGGGTCTAGACACTGGAACTGCTAGAATGCTTACGATGCAACTCCTTTAAGGTGAGGCTGCGTACCCTGGTATGGACGGGGCACTTCCGCCGCATTTTACACTGTTGTTTAGTTACTTTCCTACCGAATTATTTTTTTTTCCGCGTAGCTACTTTTTTCCATTTTTTCCTGTTTTAGACTGGACTTAAAACAGTGGCTACGTCTCCACCTCTAACTCAGTGACGTTAATAACAAAAAATACCTAACAGTTTACCCTGCTTTAAAGTCACTTACACTTTCGTCACAAGAGAAAAACTTTATTCTTATACTTTCCAAACTCTAATAAGAAAAAAAAATACCTTCTATTCGAATTATAGCGATATCTTGAGTTAATGACCAACAAACTTTTATCTTTTTTCTGTCTGTAAAGAGGCGTACGCCAAAAGCTAACACAAGACCACGGCCTCATTGAAGGGCCTATATCTCATGTAAAATTCTTGAAACCGTTAGGTGATAGGCGCAGACAATGGTTTCCTCATCCTGTATAGCTTACTTCCGCGTTCACGAATTAAATTCGCGTAATCACCACCGTCGTGCGTCTGCGGATATCAATTGGTCACGGAAGTTGAAGAAGCAGCTGAGCAGACAATCTAACTACCCCTCCATTTAGTCTATGGACATCTTGAATGCTCAATCCCACATTCACAAGCGTCGGGGTTGTTTGTTTCCAAATACTCAGGTTCGCAAGCGTCTAGAGTTCCTTCGGACCGAAAAACACGGATGGTGGGGAATTTTTTAGTCAGAATGTCATACACCGTCGAAAATAATGCAAATATACGATTAGGATTGCCGGCTGAGTTTCCGCACTTTCATCATCAAGTTGATAAAATCCCAACTGTTCGATATAAAACCTAATGGTACCGAAAATCTGGGCGGGAATTCAAGTCAGCGAGCACACGAGTCTGTCCAAGGATAAGCATGGTTCAAACTGTATCAGCTGCGAAATCCGACTTTAAAGCACACCTCGCACTACTTACTGTTTATGTTCCAATATTCAAAACTATTTGATATTGTAAAGCTAGGCTATGCTTTTAACCAAATTATCCGCGGCCTTTGCGGTTTCAAGTCTTTTCCGAAGCCCCCACCCAAATTCAGATAATCAGTTTTACGCATCAATAGCATCATGCGCGAACACTCGTCGAGAGCATAAAGCGCATGGCAAATAGTGAATCGTGGCAAGGGCAAAGATTAGTGAGGTACCGTTAGCGGGGCCTATAATGTAACATCTGAAATGTGGCTCCCCCGGCTTAAGACACGACGAGTCCTTTAATAATGCTGTTGAGTTTCGGATGCGAGTATGCGATGGATTTGGCTAGTGTATCTTCGCTTCCGACTGCGGACTTATCCACATTCGATGCAAAATCAGGACTGGACGAACACGTCACTTCCTAGTTGGTCCCCATCCTGGAATCCCAAATGAAAATGTTTATTGGAGTTTTTCGTCCATACTATAGGTCCTTGTAGATTTCTAGTATCCGCCAGATACCGCAGAAATGTTATGTACGATCAACCACATCCATTAGGTAATTCCTTTCTGTCTTTACTTTCCGATCTATGCAACGCTACGACCGGGACAATGCTACTCGAAAACTCATAGAATATTCTGATGCAACAAGTCCTCCCTCCAAAACTACACCACCATAATCCTACACACCATATGATAATAAAAATAATTTTATTTTTCTGCCATCAAAAAGCACAGGGCATAGACGAAGTATTGTAATGTTTATTTTTCACTCATCGTACATGAAGGAGAAAATGATGGAGTATATAAAGAAGATTCAGATCCAGCGTGTTTTCCTACCCCTAGTTTAACATCATAATCTATTTCGGACACAACTTTTACTCACAAGAGCATCAGCTCATCCCCTTTATCGAATCTCCAATCAACTTCAGATTCAACTTTTAATTTTACACATCTTCCGTTTTGGCAGGATTCCGGTCAAATTACTTATCCGGCAAGAAAATAAACGGATTCAGCATGTCTCCTTCCCCTTTTTCGAGCCTCTAATTTTGCTTTTACCGAACCTGGCCGGATTCCGGGCCAACTACTTGTCCAGCAAGAAAGTAAAAATACAGACATGGATTCGGCATGTCTCCTTACCTCTAAGCCGACTATCAAATTAGTTTTAAACAAAATTTCGCCCCTTAATTTGAAATCCACTCCCTCACCCCAAAACGTAGAGCTACAGACCAAACAACACCAACTTTTGACCAAAAGTACCCTCGCGCCAAGTTCGAACAAAGTAACTCAAACCAATATCATGCTAACAGACGGACAGACGGATAAACTTTAAAAAGTCAAAGGTATAACACTAGCACAGTGTTATCCCAAAAAGCGTCACTTACCTAGTGACGTCGGCAGAAGTGACGACGAGAATCTCGCATGATCGCCGACATGGATGATGTTGTAGATGGACTTGCCGATCAAATCGTCTGGCGTGTAGCGAAGGAAAGAGGAAACGTTGTCGGAAACGTATTCCACCTTTCCTTCGGTGTTAACAACAAACAAAAATCCGTCCAGAGCCTTAAAAAGAGTTTTAAATTAATGCAAAGTAGGCTACGGCGTGGAATCAAATAAAGTGATAAGACATAGATGGCATATTAATTTCCGGATACGGGGATTTGAGCTTGTTAGATGAATTTGCCTTCGGGCGGGATCACTGTTCCTATGGCCGGCTTCTACCCGACTGTTGTAGTGGTTTGCAAGCCCCCCGGTAGCTTAAATGGTTAAAGCGCCTGCCTTTTATGCAGAGCGCCCTGGGTTCAAATCCCAGCTGAGGAGCATTTTTGTCTTTCAGTTCGCTACTTATCAAATAAAGTGGTACTTCAGCCCAAGATGGCTGCGATCATATTTGGTTGCGCCAAATGAGTTTATTTCATCTCTAGAACGGAGCCATCCATATTATGGTGTGTTTATTTAGTTAGTCTAGTCTAGTCTGAACTTTTTCTTTCTTCTTCTTTTATTGTTTTTCAAATACTCCATACGTCCTGTCCTGTATAGAGCCCTCTGCTGAGTATACGCCCTGTGCCATTTTTTATATGGGTTAATAAATTGATTGATTAATTGAAAAAGTCAGCAGTTGGATTTCTATCAACATCTTGGCCCTTCTTGGCAAGAGTCCTTTAAGGCTCAAACTAGGGAGCTGCGATCCGCAGTACAGCGAAGCGCCGAAATATCGCTAGTACAAAATTCAGCTTACTTTCCCGTTTAGAGCCACCAAACATGGTTTGAACTTTGGTAGAAAGTGATCAAAATGCGATCACAAACTTCTCAAAGGACCCCTCTTGCTTGTTCTACCTTTTATAATATACCTAGCTCCCTTGTGGAATTATTAGCTTCTAAAATCCCCCCCCTTTTTTTCAATTGTTTCGTTTTCTGCCTACGAATTTTTAGCGTCTTTTCGGCCTTGCCGAGTTTCCGCCGTCACAGAACGCAAAATTGTCGAAATATTCAATGTCCGCTGACAACTCATTCAAACATAGGGATATGATAATCTTCTGTTTTTAACTTCTTTTATTTGCTTAGTTTTCCAGCCTTTTAACGAGGGCACGTTCAGTTTTCACACGTTTTGCTCCCAGCCACCGCGTCGGAGAGCAGGAAGGCTGGATAGTGTTGACAAGCGCTAACAAGAAAATCGCTAATTTCAAAGTGAAAAGTAATGGTATTTAAAAAAAAAACGTTTCTTCCGATCCCTTTCATAGGGAATAGATAATTTCTAGTAAGAGTTGTGCTTTAAAACCTTACCATAGAGGGGTGGCTCAACCAAGGACTGCAACTAGGCGATGAAAAAATAGATGCGGAAAGCAGAATTATTGTCGACGCACCTTTTATTTTTTTTCTACATGCCCTACTGATGAGGATGATGAAATTTTATTTACGCACTTAAGAAGAGGAAAATAGCGCAGTACAAGCAAATAAAAGGAAAAAATACACTGAGCTTTCAATAATGTAGTAAATGCACAAGATCAAAAACTAAACATTAAAAAAAGAAAAGGGACTAATCGGGTCTAAAAGATCTTCTTCCTAGGTGGAATGTGGAGAAATGGCCAACTGTGATTCGCCTACACTGAGCTGAAAGCAACCGGAAAAGCAAGCAACCGGAAAGCAACGAGCCGGAAAGCAAAGCAGAAACTGCTTGCCAATGGCTTTCGCCGCTCTCTAGAAAGTTGGAACTCGCCCCTACAATACTTTTAATTTTAGGTTGAGGTTATCAAACCTGAACTTCTCCCACAAAGTGTACCAAGAAAGCTCATGGAAAGCTCCGAAAAAGCTGAAAGCTCTGGAAAGACATAAAAGTTTAATCAAAAAGGGCTGGGATAGGAAAATATAGTTACCAATCACTTATTCACTCAAATTGGTTTGAAAACCCGCTGAAAATGCGTTACTTCGTTGTTCCGCTATTCAGTTCAGTTCAATTTAATTTTTTACGACCAAATACATTTAACTATGATGCCAGTACCCGCCCCAAGAAAGGTCCAAAAAAGCACTTGCAATCGGGCGGGTACATAAACTCATTTCCTAACTAATAATTAACTAGAAACAAACATAACAAAAAAAAGCACTAAAATAAAAAGTAGTAACCAATCTCTCATCAACTCAAATAATCGATTTTCAAATAGTGGGATTCCGTGTGATTTGTGGTACCTCTATGCGCTTGTATTTTTGTTGTATGCCTTACGAGAAAGATTTATGATTTTTTTTTTATTTTCAGGCACTAAGCAATCTTCACCAATCTCACCACTGCCCACTGAAAAGCCGCGTCTGTGCTGAGATTAAAATTTCCCACGCCATAGTAGAATTTTACGCTGTAGGGACGGTCGCAGATATTCTGAACGTCATAAACTAGAGCAGATAGTGGAAAATCATAAAATTCCTTTGCAGAATACAAACAATTCAGTGTGTTTAATTAAATGACACAACAATAAGTTGGCTTTTCAGTTAAACTTTAACATGAATTAAGAATCATGGAAGATTTCGAACAGAGTGATTACTGGAACAAAATAACCTGCAGGATTCCGATATCTAGCAACTTGTGCAGTATCTTTTACCAGAAACTGTTTATTTCTGAAATCATTTTCCAGTAGGGAAACTGGCAAGCAATGCTCGGAGTAGGTTCCCTGCGGTTTCCTCGACGATCGTCGCTCACTGGAAAGTGATTCCAGAAACTCACGGAAACCCTCCTGCAAGAAGAGTACAATTCCAGGACTATGATGGATGCTTTCGTTTTCCCATCACAACTAAGGACGCTATCAAGGTCCTTTTGACCACCAACATCGGGTGATGGGGTCTGAAATGTCTGAATGAGACGTCCGGACCGACCGACAACTGTGGGGGGTATTTGACGGTGCAAACAGATAAGCCAGCTACATTTTTATTAGAGCTATATTTTGGCCCTTCTTGGCAAGGGTCCTCTTCAGGCTCAAGCCTCGGCTCAAGCTGGAAAATAAACTTGTGGGAAAACAATTAAAGATTCTTCCTTAAATATCTGATTTAGTGAATTTCTTCTCTGAAAATTGGTTGGAGTTAAAGCTGGTGCTGTGATTTTATTCTGGACACGACTGGTGTTTTTACTGTTCGATTGGGTCATCGCAAGGGTAGAGATTCTTCTGCATTTTGGCTTTGGAGCCACCTGTCTCTTCTTCTTCTTTCCAGCTAAGATGGTTACTTGTCGGCGGCATATATGGGCGATTTGAAGTTCCGTACTGCGGTGATAGATATTCCTTCAGCCCAAGCTGACTGCGAATCATATTTGACGGTGCAAAACGGTTAAGTCAGCTACATTTTTATTACAGCTATAATTCGGCCCTTCTTGGCAAGGGTCCTCTTCAGGCTCAAGCCGCTCAAGCTGGAAAATAAACTTGTGGGAAAACAATTAAAGATTCTTCCTTAAATATCTGCTTCTGTGAAATTCTTCTCCAAAAATTGGTTGGAGTTAAAGCTAGTGCTGTGATTTCAATCTGGATACGGCTGCTATTTTTACTGCTCGATTGGGTCACAGAAAGGGTAGAGATTCTCCTGCATTTTGGCTTTGGAGCTCTCTTCTTCTTCTTTCCAGCTAAGATGGTTACTTGTCGGCGGCATTTATGGGCGATTTGATAAATATTTGATAAATACTGATATATATTCCTTCAACCCAAACTGACTGCGAATCATATTTGACGGTGCAAAACGGATAAGTCAGCTACACATTTATTAGAGCTATATTTCGGCCCTTCTTGGCAAGGGTCCTCTTCAGGCTCAAGCCTCGGCTCAAGCTGGAAAATGAACTTGTAGGAAAACAATTAAAGATTCTTCCTTAAATATCTGATTTTGTGAATTTCTTCTCTGAAAATTGGTTGGATTAAAGCTGGTGCTGTGATTTTATTTTGGACACGACTGCTGTTTTACTGTTCGATTGGGTCATCGAAAGGGTAGAGATTCTTCTGCATTTTGGCTTTGGAGCCACCTGTCTCTTCTTCTTCTTTCCAACTAAGATGGTTACTTGTCGGCGGCATGTATGGGCGATTTGAAGTTCCGTACTGCGGTGATAGATATTCCTTCAGCCCAAGCTGACTGCATATCGTATTTGACGGAGCAAAACGGTTTAAGTCAGCTACATTTTTATTAGAGCTATATTTCGGCCCTTCTTGGCAAGGGTCATCTTCAGGCTCAAGCCGCTCAAGCCTCGGCTCAAGCTGGAAAATGAACTTGTGGGAAAACAATTAAAGATTCTTCCTTAAATATGTGATTTTGTGAATTTCTTCGCTGCTGTTTTTGCTGTTCGATTGGGTCATCGAAAGGGTAGAGATTCTTCTGAATTTTGGCTTTGGAGCCACCTGTCTCTTCATCTTCTTTCCAGCTAAGATGGTGTATTTACACCTATTCGTCATATCCACTTTGACGAAATTGATCAAAACTTCCTTGCTTATACTTATGCCGCATTTTCGGTTTCCGAACTACTTGTCCGGCAAAAAAACAAAGCTCAAAACTAATGCAGCACATCTCCTTACCTCTATATCGAACATCTAATCAACTTCAGATAAAACTTAAACTTTTAAGAAACTGTCCGGTTTCTACCGGATTCCGGGCGAACTTTATGTCCAGGTAGAACATGATTTTCATATACGCAACGTTGCAAATTAGGATGATTTTGCTGGAACAAGATAATTTGCAGGATTTTAATACACAGCAACTGGCGCAGAAACTGTTTCTTTCTACGCTTATAAACTTCATCTGGTTTTTGCAGTGGATAGGGAGGGGGGAAATCCTCGGAGTAGGTTTCTCGCTGTTTGATCGCTATTGGAAAAGTCCGGTTCGATCAGGGCAAAAAATAAAGAAAAAACATCGCAAACTTGTATGACTGTTGGAGCAAGACTATCAGCAGAATTCGATCATCTGGCAACTGGTGTAATAACTTCAGCTCGAACTGATTATTTCTTAAATCTTAACTTCCCATGTTTTTTTTCTTTTCAGTAAACGACTAAGAAAACTGTATATGAGCTAGAAGTTCATATGGCTCTTGCAAGGCTGGGTCAGAGGATGAAAATAGCAATTTACCAATTCCTGGGTTTGTTGTAGGGGGGGGGGGGGAGGGTACAGGAAATATCGTGATAAACTTGGAGTGGAGGATCGAGATCATAAAAAATTATATTTAAGGGATTCTCTTGTAAACAAAACCCTTGAGGTAAAAATGATCGTGAGCCCTTGGGGATCATGAATATATATCGTTGGGTAAAAAGTATTTTTTTTTTACTTTTCGGTTAAGATACGCACCTTAAGGGTCCTAGAAATTAATTTTTAAGCAAAACCCTGATGGCACAAATGTCATGGGCCCTCGGAGATCATGAAATGTTTCGTTTGGTCAAACCTTTTTTTATTCACTTTGCGGTTAAGATGCGAACTTAATGGATCTAGAAATTAATTTCTATGCAACCTAGACGCAAAAATTATCATGGGCTTATGTGGATCATGAAAATGTGTATTTACGCTCAAAACATTTTTTTTCACTTTGCGATTTAGATGAGTACTTTACGGGATGGTCGGATCTGGGAAGTTACAATTTCTAAGCCAATCGTGTCAAGTCTCTATGTTCAAGCCAAGTTTCATCGTCATAACAAATCTAGAAGTAACTTGACTTGCAATCACCGGAATTCCGGACCCCCCCCCCCCCCACATCCCCACAGTGCCCGAATCCGGTCCGATTCTGTCACTGATGTATATAGGGCTTGTGCTTGTTCTTCCGATCAAGTTTCATCCCGATCGCTCCACTCTAAGCGTGTCACAAGATTTCAGATTCTCTCCTCCATCCCCCCCCCCCCTTCATCGGATCCGGTCTGGACTTTAAACGGGACATTTGAGACACAGGTTCTTTCCAAATACCGATTTACTCCCCCCGCGATCGAGAAGCCAATCCTGTCAAGTCTCTAATGTTCAAGCCAAGTTTCATCGTCCTAGCACAGCTGGAAGTAACTTAACTTGCTATCACCCGAATTCCGGACCCCCCCCCCTCTAACTCCAACCGCAGTGCTCGAATCCGGCCCGGTTCCCTCACTGACGTATCTAGGGCTTGTGCTTGTTCTTCCCACCAATGTTCATCCCATCGTTCCACTTCAAGCGTGCCACAAGATTTCCGGCTCCCCCCTCCGATCCCCCCCCCCACATTCATCGGATCTGTTCCGGACTTGAAATAGGACACCCGAAACACGAGGTCTTTCCAAACATCAAGCTTCATTAAGATCCGAAAACCGTTCCAAAGTTATACATACCTCAAAATTCCGGATTCCCCATATCCAGTCCCCCCGGGTGGTCAGATCGGGGAAGTGACTAATTCCAAGTTAGTTTGGTCGGATCCCTGATATGCCAGCCCAGTTTCACTGCCCTAGCACTTTTAGAAGTAACCTAACTCGTGAACAGTAGACCGACCGAAAAGTGATAATAAAAACGCCATAAAAACGATCTCTGACTAAGTTTCCGGCCATTTTCTATATGATCGTCGCCAACTGGAAGGGATTTCGAAATCTCGTGGAATTCCTGTTGCGGACAGGTCAGAGCATCCGACCAAATCGCAGAGCACTGTCGAGATCCTTCCGACCACTGCACTCGGTTTGCTGCTTCCCGAACAAGTTTCTGTCATCATACGTCTGGCCTTCTCAGAGCCCTTCGTTTGCTCGCTCTGTCACTCCTACTAGTATTCCCACGAAACAGATTTCAAAATGAGCACTGTCAAGTATCCAGACCTATATTTCCAGGTAGGCTGACAAGGAGCCTGCATTCTTAAAATTTCTGAGGCCAAATTCCTGTATTCCTCTCTTTCCTTTCCACGGATGGATTCGTGATCCAATAGGACAACATAGACGAAAGGACCCAATAATCTATATGTGTCATAGTAACGAAGCCGTAATGATAGGATAAATGAGCTAGTGAAACTTTCTGAATGTACAGTAAGAAGGACCTGGCAGGGGATGGGGGGGGGGAGTAAAGTGGGTCTATCCATTCTACCAGATTATCAATCGCCCAATCCCAATCAGCCGATCACTAGACTAAAAGCTGAAAAAAAAACGGCGTCAAATTACCCCGCCCCTAGTAAATTCGTCTGACCGATATTTATCATCACTCATACCTTACTTTTTTTCTCATTTTAACTCTTGATGCTTCCTTATATTATTTCCCATTTTAATCCTTGTTGTGTGACATGTATCATACTATGTAGGCCTATTCATTATTATCATATACTGTACATATTGTACGTCACTGCTTTGACATGTGTTACGTCATGACGATCCTCTGCTAGCCATATTATGTTGTGCTCAGGCCCGTATCCAGGAATATATTTCGGGGGGGGGGGGGGGGGGGTCGGACAAAAAAGACATAGATCAGAGGGAAAAGCCTATTTATTTTTGTATGTTCGGGGGGGGGGGGTTAACCTGCTATTTTATTTATTTTGTTTATTGTTTATAAAGAAGGCTAAAGAAGGATACAATATTTAGGGAGGGGGCGTGCTGTGGCTGGTCTTCACTAGTGTCCTGTGTGTGATGATTTAGACGAGGGTGATCTACTTAATCTCAAATTGCCAAGAGCTACGTGAACTGAAGTGGGTCCTCCACTGGCAATCGTAAGGACACCGTAACCGGGCTCGTCCGGACTCAAGTTGCTGTCATTGGCTGAAAATTGCAAAAATGGCCGCTTACGACTCCGATTGCCGATCGGAGTTACTATAGATATATAGTGTATTGCTATAAGCAGCCCGAGGGCCATGGCAAAAATTTAAAAAACGAAAAAAACAAACACTAACATATAATAATACTCGCTTCCGTTTAATTTGTTTTACTTATTCCAAGAATCTACTTCTGTGTTCCATCGCTAGCCTCAAAAATCGTCCCATTTTCTTTATACCAGCAAAACAAAACACAAAAAACAAATGGCCACTTACGACTCCGATTGCTGATAGGAGTTACTATGAGCGTGTTCAATCCTACTTACCGTAGTTACCACGTATGACGTCACAAATTCTGCCTTTTTGTCGTCAAGGCTGGAACGATTTTTCTATTTTCCAGTGGAATATCATGCCACGGCTGAATCCGACCAATCACGTGACAGCGATTCGTGGTTACTACGCTCCCGAGCGTGGTAAGCAAATAGTTACTATTAGTTACTATTTCGAGAAGGCTGGAACGGTCAGCGTAGTAACTTTTCGTGAGGTTGGAACGGATTTAGTAACTAATAGTTACTATTGGTACGAGGGTGGAACACGCTCTATATAGATCAAGTGTTGACGAGGATTGTCTGCAGCCGCTGCCAAGAAGTAGGTTCTATGTAATTACAAAGAATCTTGGAGTATTCGTTCACGTGAAACTTAAACATAGTTCCTTTTTTGGGATCCCAAAACGTAAGTGGAGGGGTACCTATGACTTCGTAAAAGTTATCCGTCCGTCTGCTAGCACGATAACTTTAAGGGAATGAGATATTTTGATGAAAGTTCGTGTGAATATTCTTTGGGTCAAGGGACATGTTCGAGTTCGTAGACCCTATTTTTAGGGGTGGAGGAGGGGGTTCAAATTAAGGGGCGAACACAATACGTTTTAAAAGCTAATGAGATACGGTAGTCGATTTAGGGTAAGAAGACATGCTGAACACGTATATGAAAATCATTTTCTCGCCGGACATGTAGTTCGTCTGGAATCTGGCCAAAACCGGAAAATTTGTTGAAAAGTAAAAGTTCTATTTGAGGTTGATTAGATGTTCGATTAAGGGTAAGAAGACGTGCTGAATCCGTATATGACAATTATTTTCTAACCGGGCACAGCCTAAACTTCGCCCGGAATCAGGCTGAAACCGGAAAATTTCTTATAAGGTTGATTAGAAGTTCGATGTAGGGGTAAGGGAATATGATGAAATCCTTTTTCGGCTTTAGTTTTTTGCCGGACAAGTAGTTCGACCGGAATCCTGCCGAAGCCGAAATTTGGCAAAAGTAAGGCAGGAAGTTTTTATCAATTTTGTCAAAGTAGGTATGACGTATAGGGGTAAAAACAAATGCTGGAGCCATACCTGAACTTGGTTTTCTCAGATGATTAGCGATGGACCTTAATCTGTTTCTAATTTTTAATAGTAAAAATGTCCAAAGAGTCTGGCGAAGACCGGATATCTACAAGACCCAATTATCTGGATCAAATATTAATTTTTTCGGATTCCATCGAAATCTTTGGTCTTGTTCTTTTCGGTGAAATCATTATGTTGTTCATTTGTTTTAACTGGTGACACTTTCTCAATAATCATGACTAAGGAATTGATGGGTTGGGGGGGGGGGGGGACTAAAGTGGACCTATGAATAAAAGTAAGCTAAAGAAAGTATGAATCATTATGTTGTTTATTTGTTTTACCTGGTGGTTTCTTAATATACAGGATTGAGGACTTGATAGGTGGGGGGGGGGGGAGGGGGAAGTGGACCTATGAATAAAAGTAGGCTAAAAGAAAGTAAGAACCAATCGCCGATCAGTCACTAAATCAACGACAAATGATGCATAATTCTTCCAAAGCCAAACCTCGAGCCAAACAAGGTCTGAAAAGGGTTAGTCCGCAGCAAAGTTTAATCCAAATTCCCATGCCAAGGTTTCTTCTTTTCTTTAATGATGCATTGCCGTGAAAGCACTCTCATTGGAAACCGGGAGAGATAGAAAGCGAAATCTTTAAGACTGACCCACCAATTCATCCCAATTGTTACTCAAAGGAGTCGTAAGCCAACTGTATGTTTGTCCTTCGCGTTTCGCCGATAAAGTGACAAATCGTACAGTTAAATTATTAAATGCAGACGCTTACACCTCTGTTGTGTTATTCATATACTTAAAAATGACTAGCAACTGGAAATCTTTAAAATACAATACAATAAAAAATATGGTTTATTGTTCAGAATCCAAAATTTATTTTACCCAAATGTAGAGGTTTTCGTTAATTATTTATGGCAGATACTCTTGATGACTAACTCTCCTTGCTGATTCAAAATCGCCGGGTACCTAGCGGAAGAGCCAGAAGCGGTATCACCTCGGGTATCAGAGCTGCTCCCGAAGATCGCCGTGACTGTTCGACACAGGATTTGAGTGTTGAGTTTGGGTCATTACGGAGACGTTTACTCCTTCTTCCTGAGGAGCACTGGCGTGTTTTGGACTTCGTCATATAGAGTACTGGCGAAACAACAGATCGTCCGAAGATATCTGCATTTTCAGACGTAACAATCAAGGTAGCAATCTCCTCTAGTAGTACGCGCGTTCAAATCTTTACAGACACTATTTTCAAAACGACACTCGCCAACACGCCGACTTGGCTTTGAATGATACAGCTTGAATCTATGCTAAAAAAAAGTGTTTCATGTCATGCTACTAATACAGTCTAATACAATAATAAATATTTACAATGAGCTACTTAAGAAACACAACATAAAGTCTCCTAAAACAGTCGGTTAAGAGCAGAAATCTCATAGAGTATATTCCGCGCATGTTTCACTGTTTGGCCTCCAAATATTTCTTCCCCTTTTAGAGTGGATATATACAAGGTCTATGGCAAGGACTAGGACGAAAAGGAACGAGCTAGCACCCGGTAATCAATATTGACTGAGTGAAGTGAGCTCTCCAGGACGTCAATTAGGATGGATATTTGGGTGGGAAATTACCGCTCCACTTACGGGCTGAGCCTACTGGTACCAAAAAGGAGTCTATTACGTAAACATAATAAGCTCAATTAAGACTTGTTGTCACATAAAGGATGGATGAAACGAGACCTTGCTGCAAAATGGACGGATACATAAATAAGTTTTTCAGTGCCTGGATCTCGGTCATACAGAAACGGAGCGCACTGCACAAAAATCACCATCCAGCTTCAAAGGGCTTGGAGAAAAGGCTTAAAAGTTAAAACAGCCAAAGACGCGGGGAATTTGCTAGAACCAGAGCAAAAGTAACAAGAGCTGAAAGCTCATATGGCACTTGTAAGAACAGTTAGCATGTTTAGCAGATAAAACTTTAACTTTTGACAAATTTTCAGGTATCGGCCGGATTCCAGGCGAACTATTTGTCCGGCGAGAATATATTTTCCTCATGCGGATTCAACATGCCTCCTTACCATTTCATCGATCCTCTAACCAACCTCCGATAAAACTTTTACTTTTAACAATTTTCCGTTTTCAGCCGGATTCCAGGCTAACTGAATTTCCTGGTAGACAATTTTTGTCATACACGGATTCAGCATGTCTTCTTACCTCTAAATCGAGCATCTAATCAACTTGAGATAAAACTTTTACTTCTAACAAATTTTCCGATTTTGGTCGGATTCCGAGCGAACTATTTGTCCGACGAGAAAATAATTTTCATATTCCTGTTCAGAGTGTCTTCTTACGCCTAAGTCGACTATCTCATAAGCTGTTAAAAAATATTTTGTTCGCCCCTTGATTTGAACCCTTTCCCCACCTGGGCTGGAGCTCTCTCCCGATATGCCTTTCATCCGAAGACGGTCTTAATCTACTAATCTGAAATGGTTATTGCAATCATTGACAACTGTTCCTTTCATCAGAAGTCGGGCTTGATCTAGTAATCTGAAATGGTTATTCCACTTATGATAACTGTTCCAGAATAGAAGTGTTTGTCGTTCTCTGGTTCCGATTCGCGTATAACTCAATCGATTTTAGAAGCAAATACTCTAGCCGTGATAATTCTGTGCCCGAACTGGATCTGACCAAAGTAGTTGGAAGGGTTTTCACGAGATTTCAGGTGGCCCCCTTCGAGCTCCGCGCATCGTGCCACTTGTCAAGTTCAACTCACATCCGATAACTGACTCGAAAGTTATTCTTACCACTCCCCCACGACGATCAAATCGGGGAAGTGACTGTTTCGAAGTCAATGTAGTCCGGTCTCTGACACGACTGCAAAGTTTCCTCGTCATAGATAATCTGGAAGTACCCCAAGCCGTGATCACCGGCATCGGCGGGAAACCCCCTCCAGCTCCACCCACAATGCCCCGGTCCGGTCCTGTTCTATCAATAATGTATTTATGGTTACTATCCCCACCAAGTTCCAGCCCGACCCATCGGCTCTAAATATTTCACGAGATTTCCGGTGCCCCCCTCCAGCTCCCCTCCCGCCGGTTGTCGGGTCCGGTCCAGAATCGAAACTGAACTTTTTCTCAAGTCTGTAAAGTTTCATTCATATACGATGACCCGTTCCAAAGTTATGAATGTCACTGAATTCCCCATCCCTCCATAAATATTGTTTGAGCCCAAGCTGACTTATGAAACATTTATTCAAACAATGTTTACAACGGGTACGTCAGCTACGATTCTTCATCAGCGATATTTCGGCCCTTTTTGGCAAGGGTCCTCGTCAGGCTGTCAATCCTCTGGTTCAACTTCAGGGAAGGAAACAAACCTGTAATCATTTTACAGGTTTTATTCATTTACATAATCATTTCCAGGATTACAGGTTTGTTTCCTTCCCCGAAGTTGAACCACAGGATTGACAGCCTGACGAGGACCCTTGCCAAAAAGGGTCGAAATATCGCTGATGAAGAATCGTAGCTGACGTAACCGTTGTAAGCATTGTTTGAATAAACCCATCCCTCCACTTCTTCCACGATGAACGAGTAGCGGCAGGGACTATTTTCCGAGTCAGTCTGATCAGCACCCTAATATGGGTGCCGAGTTTCGTCGTCTTAGCAAATCTGGAGATACCTTAACTCGCGATTACCAGAATTCCGGGAAACCCTTTCCAATTCCCCCCCCCCCCCCTACTGTGAAACGATCCGGTCCTGTTTTTTCAATATTGTATCTAGGGTTTACGCATGTTCTTCCAACCAAATTCCATTCCGAACCCTCGACTCCAAGCGTTTTTTGAGATTTTAGGTGCCCCCCCCCCCCAGTTCTCAGATCCGGCTATCAGACTCGAAACTGTACATCTGAGACACTTGACTTGAAACTTGTCAAGTTTCATGCATGTCCAATCACCCGTTCTAAAGTTATACATATCACTAGATTCCGGATTCCCCCTCCCTCCACTCCCCCCAATGATGGTGGAGTCGAGAAAGGGTCTATTCTTAAGCCAATCTCATAGAGTCGATAACATGCCTGCCAAGTTCCCTGGTCATAGCACATCTGGAAGTACCCTAACTCGTAATCAGCGGAATTCCGGGAAACCCCCTCGAACAACCCCCACTGTGACACGATCCGGTCCTGTTTCGTCAATAATATATCTAGGGTTTATACTTGTTCTTCCCTCCAAGCTCCATCCCCATCCCTCGACACTAAGCGTTTCACGAGGTTCCGGTGCCTCCTCCAGCCCCCCCCCCCCACAAAGTCATGGGATCCTGTCCGACACTTAAAAATCTAAGCAGTCAAATTTATAGGTACGATCAGGAATAGGCTGCACGTTTCTGAGTGAATATTTGATCCAAGAGAAAACGAACCGCTCCTTACTAATGACGCATGAAAGAAGATTCCTAAATGAAGCACTACGAGCGTTTTAACCACCAACTCCATTTCGTTGGTTGCTAAGCAAATGTTTCGAAAACAACCTGCGGTGGTTCCTATCGCCATGGTGACGATAAAAAAATTACGTCTCTTCTCTATCCCCCTGATTTCAAATGGTAGTCTTAATGCTTAGTATCTGAAAGATGCAACAAGGCGTTTCCTGTGGTCCAATTGCTTTTTCTACCTGAAAAACATCAGAAGCAACTGGAAAGCAATCTCAAGCTAATTTTTTCACGCCTTGCTTCTCAATTCCATGTTCGAATTTTGCGTATTTGTTTGATCTGTTGTTATTTTGAGTGAGTTCCTATTTGTTATCTTGGTATATTTATTTTGTATATTGGTGTATTTTAGCAAGTTCCTCATTTGTTATCATCAACAGTAGGTAATGCACCCGTATTTGTTTTATTTCGTGTCATTTGTTAAGTGTCGTCATTAATGTCCTCTCATTACCTCTTCCTTCATTTCTTTCTTCCCCACTCTTTTTTTTCTTTCACCATTATGAAAAAGTATTAGGTATGATTTTTTGTCTCTTTTTTCTCTTAACTTAGTGCATTTTGCTTCTTTTTGCCGTTAATACTTATATGTGTGTGTAGTTGCTTATACTTGACATAGTGTGATTGATTATTATGTAATGTGGTTATCCTTAATGTGGACTAATGTATATAGCAAGTGGATCCCTCAACAAGATAGCTTCAGGGGATCTTTTCTCTGGTCACATATGTGTGTTATGTAATACGTGTAGTAAACCAAGAAATGAACGAATGCACAAATACTATTTTTAATACCCCAGTTTTTAAACTTCGTGGAACTGTGGGCCAAACTAAATCATCAAAAATATCAACAATGTCTAAATCTAGTATGCACTTCCGCTGGTCGGCACTAGCTGGAGTAGTAATTTAATCATTCATTAATTAAAGCATCGCCAATTCGGCTGTCCAAAATCAAAACTGATTCCTAGGAAAACTCACACCAAAGGGATGGTTTAAAAGCTGACGAAGAAGTCCCTGTATGTTTAGGGACTTTAAAGCACACCTCGCACAATGTTTACTGATGTTCCAGTACTCGCAACTATTTAGCAACTGTAAAACTAGGCTCTGGTTTTAATAAGTTATTCACGGCTTTAGTTGTTTTAATACTTTTTCCATGCCCATTTGCAAAGTTCAGATAACTGGTTTTACGCACCAATAGCATGATACGCGAACACTCGGTGGGAGCATAATGCGCATGGCAAATAGTTAATCGTGGCATGTGCAAAGATCAGTGAGGTGTCGTTAGTCGGTTTAGAACATAAGAAATTAGGATCTTCCGGTTTCAGAATTAATGAAAACAATTACGGAAGTAGGTAGGTTGCATTGGCATTATAGGTAGGCTACAACGGGTCTCTGAGGGTCATAAGCGAGTCCCCCACTGGCAAGGCCGTATCCAGTTTCAACCCCCTAACCCCCCCCCCCTCCCCGAAACACACAAAAATAGTAATTTTTACAGGGTTTTCCCTCTGATCTATGTCTTTTTTGTCCGACCCGCAGGCACCCCCCCCCCCCCCGAAAGGCAAAACCGCCCCCCCCCCCAAAAAAAAATTCCTGGATACGGGCCTGCCCACTGGTAATAGTAAGTCCGTCGTAACCGTGCTCGTCCCGACCCGGCGAGCTCACATTGGCTGAAAACCGTCAAAATGGCCGCTTACGAAACGTTATAATGGTTTCCGACAGCTTAGGATTGCCGGTGGAGGACACTTACTGATAGGTAGGGGGACATGCATACTCCTAGGACAGTCGTTCCCAACCGGGGGTAGGCGTACCCACAGGGGTACGCGAAGGTACGTCTGAATTTCGAAAATTTCGTCAATAAATTAGAGTTTTGGCTTACAAAGGTTCAGAGACAGCGCAAGTGCTTTTTCGACCCCTGACCAGTTTGCGGACGATAATGAAATTGAAACTGGAATTGACAACATTGCAGCCTCAAGTATCCCATTTATTTTTATATATTTTTACGCTTAATCCCATGCCCTCTCTTTGGTGTTTTGATCTTGACAGATCTTAGTAGAATAGTAGAACAATGATTCTTCAAAAAGGGGTACGCAACTTTTTGAACCTTAATTAGGGGTACGCGGTACGGAAAAGGTTGGGAACCACTGTCCTAGGACATCTGTCAATACTGGAAAATCAGTGAATCCCAAACTACCAAAGAATAACTCAAGAAAGTGAAAGGAATATACGTCTTTTTAATTGACGACGGTCAGGATTGCCAGGCCTGAAGCATTTGGGAACTAATGACACACCTGTCGATCACAAACAAGGCCCACTGCTCATTTTATTACGGTACTCCATGCAACGCTACGACGCGAAGGATTCTGCACTCCCGGGAACGGGTGTACTTGAGACAAAGCAACACTGGGCGTCGTCCGGTGTACGAAATGAATAGATCAGTGTAATGTGTCAGTTTGCAATATAAGATACTTTAACAGGTTAGCTGTGAAGCGACCACTAAAAAACGTCCACTTACTAATAGTCCGCAATTGAACATAAAGTGTGTCCCCGCGAATAAACATTCTCATGAAAAATGTCCCTAAGGTCAAGACAAAAATTTAACTTTGAGGCACATTATCTAGACAGGAAAACCTAAAAATTTTACACACGTCCGACGATCAAGGTACCAGTAGTTTAGGACACATACAGTTTCTACATAAATACTCATTGGGCCCAATTTAAGCTGACTGGGAAACGTATATTCAAACAATGCATAAAACGAATCCATCAGCTACGATGCTTTGGCAGCGGTATTTCGGCCCTTCCTGACATGGGTCCTCGTCAGGCTGTCGAACGTCAGGGACAACGTTAGTTTTGCAGGTTCGTTTCTTCCACAACGTTGTCCCCGACGTTCGACAGCCTGACGACGACCCTTGCCAAGAAGCGCCGAAATATCGCTGTCGAAGACTCGTAGCTGACGTATCCGTTTTATGCATTGTTTGACTCTAGTTTCCACGTAGTTTCCACATATCCTCAAGACCACATATCTTGTCTAGGTGATGTGCCGAAAAACGATTAAGAACCGTAGTAATTCCCCAATTCCTTTTCTCATCTTGGGAACCCTTGGTCGACCTTAAAGGCGGCCTCAAAATCACGTTTTCTACTTGACATCATCTACATCTGTTTCATGAAACAGGCAAGTTCTATAGTGACACAACGAGGGACAAAATAGCATCAAACTTGGATTATTTATAATTTTATTTTCCGCCCGTCTAGACAGGACGGAGTAGGCCTACGGTAAACAAACGAAAAATAAACTACTACAGTTAGGATACAAACAAGACCAAAGGTTTCGATAGGATCCCAGAAATGTAAGACTTGATTCAGACAATTGCGTCTTGTAGATATCCGGTCTTGGCCAGACCAGACTTGAATGTTTATACTATTAAAGTTTAGTAACAAATTAATGCCAATGCTTGGTCATCTGAGAAAACCAAGTTCAGGTATGGATTCAGCATGTGTGTTCACCCCCATACGTCATAGCTACTTTGACGAAACTGATCGATACTTCCTGTCTTACTTCTGCCAAATATCCGGTTTCGGCAGGATTCCGGGTGAACTACTTGTCCGGCAAAAAACTAAAGCCCAAAAATGATTCAGCAAATCTCCTTACCCCTATATCGAACCTCTAATCAACGTCAGATAAACTTTAACAATTCACAAATTTTCAGGTTTTGGCCGGGTTCCTGGCGAACTGTTTATCCGGCGAGAAAATAATTATCATATATGGATTCAGCATGCCTCCTTACGACTATATCGAACCTCTAATCAACTTTAAACAACACTTTTTAAAAAAAAATCCGGTTTCGGCCGGATCCCGGCGAACTTTATGTCCGGGCAGAAAATGATTGTCGTATAATGGATTCAACATGGCTTCTTATCCTTCCGTTAAATTTTCCGGTTTTGGCCGGAATCCGGGCGAACTACTTGCCCGGGTAGAAAACGATTGTCATTCAGCATGTGTGTTTATGGATTCAGCATGTGTGTTTATGGATTCAGTATGCGTGTTTAGCAAGATAAGATAAGACATATCTATTTTGACGAACTGATCTAGACTTCCTGCCTTACTTCTGCCAAAATTCCGGTTTCGGCCTAATTCCAGGCGAACTGCTAGTCCGGCAAAAAATAAAAGCTCAAAAACGACTTCAGCGTATCTCCTTACCCCTATATCGGACATCTAATCAACTTTAAGTTACAACTTTAACTTACTAAAATTTTCCGATTTCAGCCGGATTCCGGGCGAACTATACGTTCGGGTAAACAATTATGTCTTCTTACTCCAAAATCGATCGTATAACCAACTTCAAATAAAACTTTTACTTTTAACAAACTTTCCGGTTTCGGCCGGATTCCGGGCGAACTAGCTGTCCGGCGAGAAATTGGTTTTCATAATCATGTTCAGCGCATGTCTTCTTACCCCTTAATCGACTATCTCATTAGCTGTTTAAAAATATTATGTTTACCATTTAATTTGAAACCCCTCCCCCACCCCTAAAATATAGAGCTAGAGAGCCCATCTACGAACTCGACCTCTGACTCAAAGAATCCTCACACCAAGTTTCATCAAAATACCTCATTCTCTTCGAGAGTTATCGTGCCGACAGACGGACAACTTTTGCGACGTCATAGGTATCCCAAAAACAACTTTTTAAGGTGGTACAAAATAACATGGTAGGGAAGTTAGGACAAGCAAGGATTAACGCGAAATTCTAAATTCTTTTCCTATATTTTATGTTAATTATCGAAGTTTAGAGCTTTAATTGTTGCAATTCTTGTTCATGTGTAGTTACTGAATATTTGACTATGTAAAAGCGCAATTGTATATACTTATGTTTGACGAGAGAACAAATATTCGGTTTTTTGTTAATACCGTAAGGAATGTTTTTTGAACAATAAAGATTGATTGATATACTTACTTCTAATAAAAATGAACCAAGTAGTTGATCACTCAGAATTCCGGGCTTCGAAGAGGACACTTCCCCCTCCTGAACCTCGTTTCCAGACCCATCCGCTTCCTCTTTGATCCGACGGATCTGAAAATATGTAAAATGATATACAATATATAATGATATATAATATGAAAATCAAATATAATTTATTTATTTAGATTAGAGACTGAAAGTTGAGATGAAAAGTAAGCTAAAATTCTTTCAGCAAAGCTAACTTCGAACCATTTGATGGCGCTTTAGCCCTTTTCACAAACATGCCCAGCCAAGCACGGATGCCTAGGCACGTGCCTAACATCACTGTTCACTTCATGCCTAGGCACAGATAGTGGTCTAGGCATTGAGTTCTAAGCTCGAGAATTCGGTGTCTGGCTAAGCTTGGGCACGTGTCTAGGCATCTGTGCTTAGCTGGGCATGCTTGTGATCGCAGCTTTAACGGTCCGCGATATTTCAGCCTTTCTTGTCAAGAGTCCTCTTCGGGCTGAAGCTAGAAAAACTAACCTGCAGTAAAGTAAATGAAAACTCTAGCAGCTATAAATACAACTATAATATAAAACTATTTGTAGTTGCTACAGGTTTTAATTTATCGAAGGTACATTTCTCTAGCTTGAGCTTTATCAGCTTTACCATACAGAGCGATGTTAGTTTTAATGAGAAACAGCGTACTTTCAGTTCCCCTTTAAAATAAAAGATACTTGTACACATTACGACTTTTTAACTAAAAATGAGAAAAAAATTACGTTGAATTTAAAATTTCGAGTTAATACCCTGTGGATAGTTCAATTCGATTATCCCTTGTCCAAGTCAAGATGCCGTTTGTGAGTGTGTTCCGCCCTACTTACCGTAGTTACTACGCATGAGGTCGCGGATCTTGGTCTTGGCGTCAAGGCTGGAACGAATTTTTCTATTTCCGTCAAAATATCGTGCCGCGGGCTGATCGCAGAGATGCTGCGAGTCCAGCAAATTCGAGTCCGACACAAGTCCGAGTCCTTGAAGAAGGACGAGTCCGGAGACCGAGTCCGCAGCTCTGGCGGACGGGCAGCTCCGTGAAAGACGAGTTCGAGTCCTTGAAAAAGCCGTCTCAGGACCGTCAAGAAACGAGTCCATGAGTCCGAGTCCACCAGCTCCGGCTGATCGGGTCAATCAAGTCATAGAGATCGTAATTACCACGCTAACTACGCTCCCGGACGTGGTAAGCAAATAGTTACTATTTTCAGAAAGCTGGAACGGTCAGCGTAGTAGCTTTTCACGAGGTTGGAACGAAAGTAGTAACTAATAGCAGGGACCCATAAATTTCCTGTAATGACTCGCCATTCAGGGGGCTTGTCATTTCCTATGCTTCTATGTTGCTATGTTGCCCGAGCCTCACCTAGTTTCCGAAAATTCCGCTTGGGTCGAATCGGCGTTCTTGCTCAGATAGACAAAATTTGTTGGGACTATTCAGCATGCCACCAGGTACCTAAGCTAGGACAAAAGAACCAGGATACTCTTCCATTACAGAGAAATATTCCTAATTCAGCACAACAGCTACGAAAAATTTTGTCTATCTGGATAGTCGGGTATTTTATCCCCGTGGGTATTTCGCATCAGAAATCTCTTATTGACAAGCCCCCTGAATGGCGAGTCATTGCAGGAAATTTATGGGTCCCTGCTAATAGTTACTATTGTTAGACGGGTGGAACACTTTGTATCCGCCTTCACCCCACACAGACGACGTTCAGTCTTCTTTCACAGAGGGAAGTATAGCTTCCTTTACAAGTCTAGATACCCAACCACATTTCGGGCATAAAATCTCTGCAACGCGGGTAGGACATAACATTCCCTATGCACTGAAACACCGCGTTAACTACCTGAGGAAAGGATATCCCGTTCCTTCCAGACATTTACACAACAGGTTGCTACCATTTTGATTCAAACGCGCCCATCGCAAAGACAGGTGTTTTTTGCGGTGACAGAGAGGTTTACGTTCCTATTCAAGACGGGAGAGCTGCAAATAAGTTGAATGGTGATGATTAGTGATGACTTCCTCTCCGCTTCACGTTCTGAAAGGCTATGGGCTTTCAGCGATCAGCCGTTATTTTTTCTTCGAAAGTTCCCGAAGACACTAAGCCACAGCTAAATGGTCTAGGCCAACTGACATCCACGAAAGCGTAGGAACTTATTATGTCGCCATGACAGAGGTAACGTTTATAAGAGGTTCGCCCGCTCCTCCTCAAATTCATGTTGTTTTCTCTTAAAAACAGGAAATAAAATGGTAAAATGTCTTTTGAGATTTCATAAATTTCGTCGAACTCAATTTCTTTCTATGTCGGCAGACTAGGACCACGTCGCACGGGTTTTAATTCGCCCCTCTTGAAAGGACATGAAATCGTTCCTTGAATCTTCTAACATCCGTTTAGACAAACCCGAAAAACCCCGGCCGTGGCAACAAATTATGGTGCTTTTCCTGACAAGTTGATGAAGACATCGTACCCACGGGGAAACACCTTCACCCATAGATGTAAAGGAAGGTAAAAAAACAGAAAAGGCTAGAAAAGATATAATAAGAACGATTCAATTCAATTCATTTTATTTTCAAAAATTCGCTCACGGACCAAGCCGAACATTGAATTTCTTCCGTCATGTATAACTTAACAATTATCTCAATTATTATTTACAAGGATCCTCAACTAGCGTGACTCAAGGCGATCTGATACCCGTATTGGTCTCTGCGTGACGACTAGCACATGCGACAAAAAGTAGACGATGCTGTTCGGGATCTTCTTTGGGCAGGTAGAAAAATAATTTGGTCTGCACTAGAGGTATGCTTATTTGAACATAGCCTCAGTGAACGATCACAGAAGAAATCACTGTAACACACACCATACCATTTGTACTGCAAAAATGTTGCGAGTTTAATTCGAAATATTTGCCGTTAATTTCCTTCGGTTTCTTCTTTCAGATTTAGCACATTTTGCTACGCAGCGCGTAATTTCACCAAACAGATGGCGTTAAAACTAGACATCAAAGCCAATGGAAGATAAGGCATATTTAAAAATCAATTAGAAACCTAAGAAGTAGAACTACAACTCATCCTTTATTGCCAGAAGAAGCTGAAACAGTTGGGTGTTATCTGATGTCAAGTTAGTTATTTTCCGTTCTACTTGAATGTTAGAGAGGTGTCCAAATAAGCATACCTCCGCTGTACTAAACAGAAAATAAAACAAAATGCAAACTCGCCTTTCGGGGGAGGGGGGTTTCGCCTCTCGGGGGGGGGGGACAAAAAAGTACAAAAAAGACATAGATCAGAGGGAAAAGACTACAAAAACGGTTATTTTTGAATGTTTCGGGGGGGGGGCGGTTCAACCCCTACCCCCCCCCCTCCTGGATACGGCCTTGGGCGCTATCAAAGCGCATCCAAGATAGCGGACAAGATCAGATAACCAATTCATCCAGGGATTTGGAACAATATCAACTTTTCGGAAACCTTATGCGTTCCGCGATACTTTCCAAGAAAGCGGCTTTGATTCATTCTTCGTTTGCACAACGGTGCAGAAGTTCCAAATCTCACCTTTTCATCAGAATACTAAACACTATCCGAATAGTTGGATGGTTTACGGATTCTTTATACGAGTCCCTTGGGCCATTGCAGAAATTGTATATGTATGCAATGTGTAAAAATATATTTCGTTAGAATACAAAACATTATTCAAATACCTGGGGGGTTTACGGAGTATGTTGTATTCCTCTTCTAGCTTTAAGCTATTTGGATAATAAACTTGATTAATTGTACACGAGTGAATATCGAACTCGTTGAATACGTTACGAGATTGCTCGGAGGGCAAACGTAAGATAACGAATGAACCGATGAATGAATTTATACCCAGAAAAAGCCCATGGGCCGCGGCGGCAAAAATAATGCATGCAATCAATCCGCGTATGCAATCCTGACTAGCTGGACAGTTTCCTACCTCTTTACATGAGTGGCTGATTCTCCAAATCCTTACAATTCGATCTACAGGATAATTACAAAAGACATATCCAATAGACATATTTCGAAATACATATTTCTCCACATTCCATCTAGGAAGGAGATTTATTAGACCCTATTAGTCCCTTTTCCTTTTTAATATTTATTTTTTGACCTTGTGCGTCTACTACATTATTGAAAGCTCAATGTATTGTTTCCTTTTCTTTGTCTGTACTGCACTATTTTCCTCTTCTTAGGTGCGTAAATAAAATTTCATCATCCTCATCATCATCATAGGTGAATACAATATCCAGCTACTTGGATTGCCAGTTTCCGGCTCTAGTACAGCCTCTCATAGCCAATTAGTCGGCAACGTCTGGTTGTTTCCATAATTAACTTCCTTACTTACAACCTGTTAGCATTTGACCGGGTCGTACAAACATCCGTCCGGTCCGGTCCTTGCTCATGTCCGATGTGTGGTTTATGGATAAGAACTTATAACATATATTATGTGAATATGAGAGTTTTAGTGAACTTCAGTAAGAAATTTTGGAGTGAATGGAACGGGAGCGTGTGAGGAATGAATTTGTAATGGGGAATAATTGTTCTGGAAATGTTAGACACTTGTCGAGGTTCCTCAGGGTAGCCCTAGCCCAGCCCACAGGGATAGGAGTTTATAGGGAGTATTTTTTTTTTGTGCTCATATGTATTTGTCACAGGCTCTTAGCGCAAACAAAATCTTATCTTATCTTACAGATTAGACATTTCAAATATCTATACATACAAGTTCCATTACTTCACCCAAACAGAGGACGACTACTTCGAAGGAATTTCTCATCTGCCAAATCTTGTTCTCAGCGAGGGGATAATGAACCGACTATTTTGTGTACACCCTAAACGCGTGCCCGCATTGCCTTAACGGACAACTACTGCTCGGGTCTTCTGACATGATAAGTAATCGTAGCCCGGCCCGAGCAGACACTGAAGGACGTCTGTTCTACACAAGACCAAAGTACTCCCAGAGCTACAGAATAGAAGATGGCTTACTTGGTGCGACGTCAATTCAATTCATTCTGATTTATTTTACCATCCTTAAAGGACCCCTCGCAACAATTACTCTTCAACTTACAGTATTTTAAAATATTTGGATACTTTAAAACTAGGCTGTGCTTTCAACAAATAACCCACGGTTTTGGCTGATTTAAGCCTTTTCCGAGACCCGTTGACTTATAGCGAAAACAGGGAAACAATTTACATAACCGGTTTTACTGATGGAAAACTTCTCGCAGACAACCGCCGACAGCGCGATACACATCGAAGGTAGCAAAACACGGCAAGTGAGAAAATCAGCGTGGTTTTGTTAGAGGGGTTAGAACATACCGTAAGAAATTGGGGTCTCCAGGTACAGAAAAATATGGAGTGATTATGGAAGTAGGTTGCGTTATTATTATAAGTAAGACAGGTCCTTTAGACAAAAAAAGACATACATAACGCTCCCAAGAAGGGCACAACCGTGTCCTCCGCGGGAGTAAGTATAAGTAACTTCGCAATGATGTAAACTCTATCCCCACAGCGGACCTATTGGCTCTTACCAAGGAGCAGAATAACTTCACAGAAACCTAATAACTCCTGTCACTCGAACAACATGACGATATCGTCTTCCGTCAGGAACTGTCTAGTCTGCCAGGTCGACAGATGGCAGCGAAGCATCGGGAGGATCTAATGTAAGTGTTATCAAGCTATATCTATTTTCTTTTTTTGTTCTTGTTGTCTTGTTTGTATTGTATGTGATTTATTGTGATAGTTGCTATGGCCAGTTGGCTTTTTGCAATAAATATCATATCATATCATATCATATACAAGCGCAATAGGAAAGTGAACAGCTCCTCGGCTTTGTTTCGGCCCTTTGATACTCAAGCAACGGATTTTTTGTTAGTCCACGCCTATATTGCCACATCTGTCAATGTCAGGGCTCTTCGGTAGTTTTTCAAACACTTTTTGTCGTAATCAAATATTATCGATGTGGGTGCCAGCAAGATATTTGCCATGACAGTTAATGGAATGCGAAGCAGTCTAGCCCGTAGAACTACTGGCGTGCTAAGTTACTGATAACACACAATGGTGCAAAAAGTCGCGGTTCATCTTCCGAATCCGGAACCCTTCCCTGTCTTTCATAGCACAACTCACGAGCGGACAGATCTCACGCGTTTGCTTTTAAAAATACTCTTGATGACTAACTCTCCTTGCCGATGCAAAATCGCAGTATACCTAGCCGAAGAGCCGGAAGCGGCACCACAGCTGTCCCCAGCGATCGCCGTGATCGACCGGTACAGGATTTGAGTTGTTGTGTTTAAGTCGTTAGTGAGACGTTTTCCCGTTCTTCCTGAGGATCACTGGCGTGTTTTGGACTTGATTGTGGGCCTTACTAAGCATGAGAGAGCTTTCAGCCATTAAAGATTCCTTTCTTTTATATAATGGCCTACCCCAGTGAAAGTATTAATAAATGTATAAAACTGAAAACAATAACGGAAACATTCGTAGAAGTGAACTGTCAGAACTGTTTACAAATCAGAAATACGTCATTTATAATTATTTACATTAATGATGTTCATACAAGGGATTTCAGAATCCGTAGGTCGCGGAACCATTCAAAACCATGACAAGGAGTGAAGTTAGGGACCCTACGGTTAAGAACCTGAAGGAAGCGAATGTATTTTCAGTTTTTATTTTTATTTGTTGGGGGCGTTGGTGGAAGAAAAGCTTATACATATCTCGACATCGAGAGTGGCGTTGGTTTTAGAAAGAAAACACAATATTGTGTGTCCGTCTTTAAACCCGTCTCCTAGACCTATAAAACCTTCAATTTTCTATCATTTTGCATTCACTACATATCAAGGACCCGTGATTGTTCTACTAGCCTTCATGACACCAACACCATGTCACACCCCAAAATGCCAGCATCCCTAGACCTATAAAACCTTCAATTTTTCTATCATTTTGCATTCACTACATATCAAGGACCCGTGATTGTTCTACTAGCCTTCATGACACCAACATGCCAGCATCGCAATCATCTTCATTGCTCAATGACCCTATCATGGCGCTGCCCTCGTTCGTCATTCACGTTACCGACTCTACCGCACTCGCAAATGCCATCTTATGGCGTTGGGCCTGCGACTCGATCACTGACGTCATTGGCTACACCGTACTTTCAAAAGAATCACCTATTGGGACTGAAATAAACCTAATGACGTGGAAGAACATAGCGAAGAAGTCATCGAGGTGACATTACCCTCCAGTTGCACGAGACGACCAAAAATCATGGGCCCTTGCTAATATGAATTTCGACGGAGGTAGCCCTTCGTTTCCAGGCTATAGGTTATGCCTTAAATTACCGTCAAATAAAAATACCGTAAGTAAAATCGGTAAAAAAAAAACATGGTAAAACTGGTACAATTTGGGTAAAATAAGGTATTCAACGGGAAATGTACACTGTAAAAAGTTTCTCCAAGTAAGGATTAAAGTTAACTGCAGTATTTGCTACTGGGATTAATCTTATCTCTACTGGGATAAGATTAAACCAAATTAGAGATAATCTTATCTCAGTAGAGACAAGATTAATCCCAGTAGCAGATACTGCAAGATTTTTTTTTACAATGTAGGGAAAAACTGATGTTTCAGAGTGATTCACAGAGCTGAGACAAGTTGAATATTTATTAGCATCTGGTGCGATTGATCTATCCGGAGTTTAAGGAAAAACACATGTAGGCTACGCTGCTTTTCATGCATTTCAGATAAATCAACTATTATTCGCTTCACTACACCTAGTTTTCAATGTGTGTCTTAATAATAACTGTCTACACTAATCCTGGATATTGAAGACAATACCCGCTCGTGTTTAAAAGTCACTTCAATAACCTTAAAATATTTTCTCCGCTCTTCCTGGCAACGCTGGTTAGGCGTAACGTTTGCAAAATCATAACAGGTAACACCCCATATCTGATGAAGCGCATCCTTGTGTTTTATGTTACGAAACTTACGACAGTGTGGTCACATCAGACCGAAACACGCATGAAACATCCGAAATACGGAGCGAAGCAGGAAAATCGTATTCGACTGCGAAAACTTATTGTGTTCGCATGATGCACTAGAACCAGAGCCTCGTTTTTATGGCACTTTCAGCCTCTGGCTCAAGTGCCATATACCGATCACAATTCCGTCTGTCGGTCTGTCGGTCTGTCGGTCGGTCCGAGTTTTTTTGTCCCACATATCCGAGTTAGGGTACTTCCAGATGTGCTAGGACAATGAAACTTGGCAGGCATATCAGGGACCCGACCAAACTAACCTGGAAATAATCAGTTTCCCGATCCGACCATATGGGGGGGAGTGCGGGGCGCTGGAAACTTGCAAATTTAGGGCATTTTGTCACTTTTTTCTGAGTTAGGGTACTTCTAGATGAGCTAGGACGATGAAACTTGGCAGGAATATCAGGGACCCGACCAAACGAACCTGGAAATAATCAGTTTCCCGATCCGACCATATGCGGGGGAGTGGGGGCGCTCGAAACTTGAAAATTTAGGGCATTTTGTCACACTTTTTCGAGTTAGGGTACTTCCAGATGAGCTAGGACAATGAAACTTGGCAGGAATATCAGGGACCTGACCAAAGTAACCTGGAAATAATAAGTTTCCCGATCCGACCATATGCGGGGGAGTTGGGGCGCTGGAAACTTGAAAATTTAGGGCATTTTGTCACACTTTTTCGAGTCAGGGTACTTCCAGATGAGCTAGGACAATGAAACTTGGCAGGAATATCACGGACCCGACCAAACTAACCTGGAAATAATCAGTTTCCCGATCCGACCATATGGGGGGGAGTGCGGGGCGCTGGAAACTTGAAAATTTAGGGCATTTTGTCACACTTTTTCGAGTTAGGGTACTTCCAGTTGTGCTAGGACCATGAAACTTGGCAGGCATATCAGAGACCCGACCAAACAAAATTAGGAATAATCAGTTTTCTGATCCGACCATTTTGGGGGGGGTGGAGGGCAGGGGAATCCGGGAAACTGAGAAGTGTGTAACTTTCGAACGGATGATCGGATTGTAATGAAACTTCATAACTGAAGAGAATATATATCTGTAATGTCCCGTTTAAAGTCTTGACCGGATTCGGTAGCCAGGGGGGAGTTGGGGGGGGGGAGACCGGAAATTTCAAGAAACGGTTAGAATGGAGGGATCGAAGTGAAACTTGCTGGGAAGAACAAGCATCTGCTCTAGATAAGTCCTTTAGACTATTGTACTGGATCCGGACACTTATGGGGGGGGGGGGCCGGAATTCCGGTGATGGTGGTTTTTTGGATTTTCACGATGAAACTTGGCAGGCATATCAGGGACCCAATCAAACTGACTTCAAAATAAAAATATTGTTGATCAGATAATGGTGGGGGAGTGGAGGGAGGGGAATCCGCAGGGGAATCCGGGAAATTGAGAAGTGTGTAACTTTCGAACGGATGATCGGATTGTAATGAAACTTCATAACTGAACAGAATATATATCTGTAATGTCCCGTTTAAAGTCTTGACCGGATTCGGTAGCCAGGGGGGAGTTGGGGTGGGGGAGACCGGAAATTTCAAGAAACGGTTAGAATGGAGGGATCGGAGTGAAACTTGCTGGGAAGAACAAGCATCTGCTCTAGATAAGTCCTTTAGGCCATTGTACTTGATCCGGACACTTATGGGGGGGGGGGGGTCCCGGAATTCCGGTGATGGTGGATTTGGGGACTTTCACGATGAAACTTGGCAGGCATATCAGGGACCCAATCAAACTGATTTCAAAATAAAAATTTTGTCGATCAGATAATGGTGGGGGGAGTGGAGGGAGGGGAATCCGAAATTTTCAGTCATGCGTAATTTTAGAATGGTTGATCGGATTCGAGTGAAATTTAAGAATTCAACAGAGGACATTTCTCCGATGATTTTTTTCATATCCGGACCGGATCCGGCAACTATTGGGGGGGGGGGGGAAATACGTGCCCCGTTTAGAATGGAGGGATCGGGATGGAACTTTGTGGGAAGAACAAACAGATGCTCTAGGTAAGTCATTTGCTGAATCGGATTGGCTACGTGCACCGCGGGGGAGCTGGGTGGGGTGGGGGGGTGGTGGACCGGAAATCTCGAGAAACGGTTAGAATGATGGTATCGGAGTGAAACTTGCTGGGAAGAACAAACATCTGGTCCATATAAATCTTTTACATAATTTGACTGGATCCGGACACTTGAGGGGGGGGGAGGAGGGGTATCCCGGAATTCCGTTTTTGGGGGATTTTCACGACGAAACTTGGAAGGCATATCAGGGACCCGGTCAAACTGACTTGGAATAAAAAAAATCCTCGATATGATAATCTTGGGGGGGGGGGAGTTGAGGGAGGGGAATCCGGAATATTGAGTCATGCGTAACTTTGGAACGGGTGATCGGATTCGAGTGAAATTTAATAATTAAACAGAGGACATTTTTCTCTTGTGACCTTTTTCATTTCCGGACCGAATCCGGCAATTATCGGGGGGAGGGCGGAAAATACTTGACCCGCTTAGACTGGTGTGATCTGGATCGAACTTCCTGGGAATGACAAACAGATGCTCTGGATTAATCATTTACAGAACAGGATTGGCTCCGGTTATTGTGGGTGGAGTTGGAGGAGGGGGAGGGGGGTCAGGGATTCCGGTGATCGCGCGTTAAGGTACTTCCAGATGTGCTAGGACGATGAAACTTCGCTGGAATATTGGAGACTCAACAACATTTGCTTAGAAATTGCTACTTCCCAAATCCGATTATTCCTTAAAGTACCAATCTTGACCGCAAAGTAAAAAAAATACTTTTAAGCAATATATGCATTTTCGTGATGCCCATCAGCCCATTAGCAGTTTTGCCTCAAGGGTTTTGCTTACAAATGAAGTTCCAGCTCCCTTATAGCGCGCATCTCAACCGCTAAGTCGAAACTTACTCTTGATCAATCAAATCATCTTGACACATGCAAGTGCCATATGAGCTTACAGCTCTTGTTGTAGTAACGGTGCTGCGGCACTTCTTTGCTTCTGCACAAGATGCGTGTTTGGATTCACTGCCTGCACGATTTCTTCTTGGTTGAAGCAACACCTTGCAGGGAAGCACGGACTTGGTCGGTAAGCAAGACCGCGATTCAAGAACCGCTGCCGTCTTCCTCGGAAGCGCCGCAGTGCAAAAACGAATGTAGAAAGAATCCGCCCGGAAGCGTCCGAGAAGTGGACCGCGTGCAACAAAAACGAGGCTCAGATTGCGTTCCAGTAACTTAACAATCGTTAACAATCGTCAATTCTATTTCGGGGCGGAGCTAACTACAGCTTTAACGATCGTTAACTTTTCCGAACGATGCCCACCAACCATCGTTACAAAATAGTTAACAATCGTTAAGAACGGAAATCGTAGGTGGGCGGAGCTTAACTTTCGAAATCAGAAACCTGGAACGCAAAAAGTTAACAATCGTCAACAACTTGTTAATAATTGTTAAGTTCTGGAACGCAACCTTAGTTTACGGACACCTACCTGGTTTACTGTTTCCTGAAGTATTGCACACTTGTCAGGCTTCACGGAGAGTGAGCTCATGTCCGTGATACTGGCCGATATAAGTTCCGCCAGCTCTTCAATATAAACGTTTTCTTGTTCTCTACGTCGCTTTTCATTAATACACTTTGTTCTGAAAAAAAAGGAAATTAATTCAACTGTTTTATCACTACTTTCGGTTCTCACCACGCCACCCCCTTACGTGCTAGTATTTTTGTTTGTATAGTTATTTTACTATTTTCTTCCTTTCTTTTTCTTAATTGTACTCCACTTGTTTTCCTCTGGAATTCGTGGGTAAGAAATAATTATTATTATAATTACTTACTATGGTTATTCTATGTAAAAGCGCAAATTCAAGGGAATTTACATTCCATGTAAAAGCTTCTATGTAAAAGCGCAATTGTATATAGTTATGTTTGACGAGAGAACAAATATTCGGTTTTTTGTTAATACCGTAAGCAATGTTTTTCGAATAATAAAGACTGATTGATTGACATACATTGATTTTCGAGCCTAGAAGAGGAAGACACTGCTGTAGGCTACAACGCGAAAATCAAAGAAGCGTACCCCTTCACGCTAGTCTCCCTGATGATCAGGTTGACCTCCGACTCCCCTGGTACAGACTTCGTATCTGCGAAAACGCTGCCTATCCCAGGCTCACACTGATTGCGTTTCCGGGTTGGAACGCTGCATTTCTGCGTTTTTGCGTCAAAACCGTCTCGGCACTATTGTTTGCATTAAATTTTAACCGAATAGGGCTGAGATCCGACAGTCTAGTTTCTATGCGTTACTTCGTTTGTCCGTTATCCAGAGATAATCGACAAATATTCCTTGAGCCCAGACCCAGACCCACTTGAGCTTGACGAGGACCCTTGCCAAGAAGGGCCGAAATATCGCTGACGAAGCATCGTAGCTCACGTATCCGTTGTATACACTATTTGAATAAAAGAGATAATCGATTTCATCAAATGAACTTATTCCTGCGTATTTGTGGTACCTCTATGTGCTTTTGAAGATGAAGACGCTGATGACTGCTGATGAAGACGTATGATGTACGATGCTAACGTATCCGTAGTAAACATTGTTTGAATAAATGTTTCAAACTCAGCTTGGGCTCAAAGAATATTTCTCTATGTGCTTGTCCCTTTACGCTTGAGATATTCAACTATAAATGTAAGCCATTGCCGAGAACTAAAATACCGATTCCTTGCAAGACGTATCTTAAAATCATCGCACATGTCGCAGTGGCAATGCAAGCCTTGGTCGAAATTAAATTCTCCGCGTCTGGAACAATTTGGGGTTGTCGTGCAAGCAGCGTCACAATCCGAACGATTTTACTAGAGCCTCGGGTGAGAAAATGCAAAATCCCTTAGATACGTCAAAATATTTCAGTGTATTCAAACATCAGATTTAAAAAATAAGCTACATTTTCAGCATAACATTAAACATTAGATCTTTTCCGCCCTATGGCAAAGTGCAACTGATCAGAGGCAATCTGTGTCACTCAAGGGTAACCGCACTGAAATGCTGCGTTTCTGCGGCAGAATGCTGCGTCGCATGACGCGTGTGTTTGCGATCGACGCTACTACCAGAGAATGGTGTCATTCCGGACCCAAATCCCTTCCCGTCATACATAGCCGCAACCACAAATTAGCTCAGAAGTTCAGCGTCCAAGATGTGATTCGCTCACTCGAGAAAACGTCAGCGTCACTACTATGTACATCTCGTCATCCTGGTCTTCAAGTATATGGTGTTTTCCATGAATTTTTCAGGCCCAGTTAGAAATTATGTCTAATACTGTTATTTATCTTGTGTTGTTTTTCGTTATTATCTTTACTCCGCTACCACCTTGTGTATTTGGCGGGTTACAAATAAAATATATATATATAGCCTACGAGATTTGTTCTAGCGCTATTTCGACCCTTCTTTGCAAGGGTCCTCTTCAGGTCGCAGCTGGAAGAGACGAATCTTCAAACAGATTGCTAGGTTCGATTGCAGGCTCGGTTCTTCCGACTGCGACCTGACGTAGACAGGGCCGAAACATCAAGTATAAATATCCCTTCAGCCCAAGCTGACTGCGAATCATATTTGATAGTGCAAAAAGGATACGTCAGCTGAATTTTATTGGAGCTATATTTCGGCGCTTCTTGGCAAGGGTCCTCTTCAGGCTTTCCCACAACACAAGTTCGTATTTCCAACTTCCGCGGCTTTGAGCCAATAAAATTCAGCTGACGTATCCGTTTGCGCTATCAAATAAAATATCAAGTATAACATTCCCGTCACCCTCGCAAAAGAGATTTGTCAAATAGACTGTTCCGTCGTAACCGCTGTTAATAAATTAACAACAAGATTTAAGGTTGGGCGGGATCCCAAACAGGAATATTCACTGGACTGTCCGACCCAGACGCCCGCGCCTTCTGGATCTCACATCTTCACTGTTTCTGTGAAAATGTTAACTTTATCCCTACTCGACCCTTCAAAGTTTAACTGAAAAGCCAACTTATTTTTGTGTCATTTAATTGAATACACTGAATTATTAGGATTCTGCTAAGGGATTTTTTTTCTACTCTATTTTCTACTCTTATCTACTCTAGTTATGACGTTCAGGATATCTGCGGTCGTCCCCACAACGTAAATCTACTATGACGCGGGAATTTTAATCTCAACACAAACGCGGCTTTTCAGTGGGCAGTGGTGAGCTTGGTGACGACTGCTTAGTGCCTGAATAAAAAACAAATCCTATATCTTTCTCGTAAGGCATACAACACAGATACAAGCGCATAGAGGTAGCACAAATCAGACGGAAATTCCACTATTTGAAAATCGATCATTCGTGAATCGCGGAACAACGAATTAACGCATTTTCAGCGGATCTTCAAGCCAATTTAAGTGAATAAGTGATGGGTAACTAGATGTTCCTATCCGAGCCCTTTTCGGTTAAACTTTAATAAATTAACAACAAGAGTAAAGATTGGGCGGGATCCGCGACAGAAATATTCACTGGATTGTCCGACCCAGACAACCGCGCCTTCTGGATCTCCCATTTTCACCGTTTCTGTGAAAATATTACTTTTATCCCTACTCGACCCTTTAACCAGATCCATTAGGTAATCATCTTTGTCTTCAATTTCCGGTCAGTCCGAATGGATCATTAATACGAGTCGAAAACTTACAGAATATCCTGATCTACCATGTTCTTTACGCATATACAGACAGGAGTTGTATCTGTTTATCCCCATAGAACTAACGGGTAAACCGAGATACAAGCAGAAAAAAGTGTGGAAGTGTTTAGTGTTTTTTTAGTTTAATACTCTTTATTATACAAACCAACTTTTACATGCTAAACAACATGAACACGCCTTTTGTAACCCTCTTACCATACTAGACATGTAGCTGATACCTCTGACTGCAGGAAGCCCGAATGGGCCTGTGGGGGCAGTAACCAATCACCGAAGATACTAGAAAGGATACTTACAACTGAGACAGTGGTTTCGAATCGGGTTTCTTTCGTTTCTTTCCAGTTGGAGGTGATGACCCACTACTCATCGTCTACACAGAGAAGAACACAGGCATTTGAAGCTCCACCTCACTGGATGATAAGCCTAAAGAACGGGAAAAGGGTCAGTGTAACACAGGATCGAACATGCGGAAATATTCGCATCTCCGGAAGTAAATTCTTTACGGCGGACATGCAGACGAAAGAATCTAACACACACAGAATGGGAGCAACTTAGGCTACGCTAGGATTTCCGTGTACTTTGTTATTAATTTAAAAAAAATCTTCTTTTTTATAATATAGGGCTTTGGTGCATATAATAAGGGAAACGAAAATTGGGTCGTAGAAGTTAGAAGTGCTTAACAATCTGCCCCTATTTATTTTTAAATATTTTACCATTAGATCATTTTGTTACATTTCACGCATTTTTGTTCATGGTCAGGTATCGCCAGGGTGCATTACCTAGTTATTTCACATCTATTAATTTATTCCCGGATGATGTGGTATTGCCTGCTTATGAGACCCGATCGGCTTCGAAAATACGCCAGCCTCTAATCATCACAGAGAGGTCTCGTTTTTCGATAAGGAATAAAGTTATTGGAGTTTGGAACAAGTTTAAAGACCTTTTTGAACAGGACCGATCATTGATCACTTTGAAAAAGAAAATTAAAACTCATCTGTTGGCAGAATATTGATATTATATATGATACGTTCACGTTTATGTTATCCCGGTAAATCCCCAACCCTTAATTATTAATTTTGTTTTAGAAAAAGTTAGCGTTCCTTCAGCTTAGGCCACGACTTGGTGTTATTATTATTTTTTATTTTATCGTGTGGAGAGTTTGGTATGGCGTGTGGAAGTATACGGAATGGAACGAGTCTTTCTTTCTTTTGTGTGTGTATTTACAGAGGAACGACTCATTTATACTATGTTCATATTGTCAGTGTTTAAAACGGGGCCGAGCTAACGAGCTCGTATCCCTGCCGGCCCCCAGTTATATACAATACAATTATCAAAATATATTGTCACGAAGTATTTTCGAAATAAAAGAACCTGAACCTAAACCTGAGCCCCGTCCCCTTCTTTAGCACTAAAGGAGAGGTTTTTCGAGCTGGAAAGCAAAGCCCTATTACTTTCCGTTTGGTCGACTGTTGTATATTTTCCTTTTTGGGATCCGTAGGGATCGTAGATGGGCTTTGTAGCCCTATATTTAGGGGTGGGGGAGAGGGTTCAAATTAAGGGGCAAACAAAATATTTTTAAACAGCTAATGGGATAGCCGATTATGGGTAAAAGACATGCTGAACACGATGGTCAAAACCATTTTCTCGCCGGACAAGTAGTTCGTCCAGAATCCGGCAAAAACCGGAAAGTTGGTTATAAGTAAAAGTTTCATTTGAAGTTGATTAAATGTTCGATTTAGGGGTACGAAGACATGCGGAACCCTTATGTGAAAAGCATTTTCTACCCCGACAACTAGTTCGCCCGGAATCCGGCCAAAACCGTAAAATTTGTTAAAAGCAAAAGTTTTATTTGAAGTTGATTAGATGACAGATTTAGGGGTGAGACGAGACGCTGAGTCTGAATATGACAATCATTTTTTTTACCCGGACATATAATTCGTCCGGAATCCTGTTGTAACCGGATTTTCTTTTATAAGTTAAAGTTTTATTTGAAGTTGATTAGATGTTCCTTATGGAGATAAGGATAGCCTATACACTCATATAAAATCCTACCTGTTGCAGGGTTAAAGGATCCATCTTGCTTATTCTGCCTTTTACAATATACCTAGCTCACATATGGAATTAAAAGCTTCTAAAATGCCCACCTCCTGCCACTGTTTCATTTGTGCCTACGACTTTTAATGGCTTTTTCGGCTGTGCCGAGTTTTGCCGTCACGTAACGCAAACTTCGCCGGAATCTTCAACGTCCGCTGATCACTCTTTCACACATACGGATATGAGAAGCTTGAAAGTGTTGTATTTCCTTTTGAAAGAATTGGTAGACTATTTGACCTATCTTCTTTTTTAGACTTGCTTTGTTTTGCAGAGTTTTCCCACTTTTTAACCACGGCGCGTTCAGTTTTCAAATGTTTTGCTCCCAGCTGCCGCGTCGGAGAGAAGGAAGGCTGGATAGAGTCGACAACCGCTAACAAGAAAATCGCTAATTATACGTGGAAAGTAAAGGTATTTTCAGAAAACGGTATTTTTGATCCATTTCATGGTGAAAAGATCATTTCTAGTAAGAGTTTTCCTTTAAGAGAGTTTTATTTTATACACTACCGTACTGTTTTTTTTTCCGTTTGTTGAAGATTTTAGTTTCTTCCACCATACTAGATATTCTAGTAAGACTGAACTGAATTGAATTTTGTTAATTGCAACCCGTCTAGGTAGAGACCTGGTAGAGACGGAGTATTGTCACCCCTCGTATTGTTACTTCCCGTTTTAAAGCACAACTCTTACTAGAAATGATCTTTTCCCTATGACATGAATCAGAAAAAAACGTTTTCGGAAATACCATTACTTTCCACCTAAAACTAGCGATTCTCTTGTTAGCGCTTGTCGACTATATCCAGCCTTCCTGCTCTCCGACGCGGCGGCTGGACGCAAAACATTTGAACACTGAACGTGCCTTGGTTAAAAAGTGGGAAAACTAAGCAAATGAAAGAAGTAATAAACAAAAATTATCATATCCTTATGTGTGAAAGAGTTGTCATCGAAAGTTGAAGATTCCGCCAAACTTCTCGTTGGGTGAAGGGTAAACTCGGCAAGGCTGAAAAAGCGCAAAAAATTCGTAGTTACGAAACGAAACAATGGAGAAAGGTGGGGATTTTAGAAGCTTTTAATTCCATATGGGAGCTAAGTATATTATAAAAGGCAGAATAAGCAAGAGGAGTCCTTTAAGTATTCCACTCATTATCGAGGAACTCGAGCTTGAAACGCACTGGCTCCAGATCTAAAGATAAAGACTGAGACAGCTGATTTTAAAATACAATTGGAAGAATGTTTGTTGAATAACTATGATTTTTAGTTCGTTAGTTTCCCCGGGTTTTTTTTTGGTTTGTGTTCTCAGTACCATTTTGGTGGGTTCATATCGCGACTTGGATACTATATGGGCATAATGTTTGTAGTTATGTTACGGCCACCCCTTAGAACAGGCCAGTTCTTTCTGGGGTGGTCCTTATGTAGTATTTACTATTACCTGTTCGATAAACTCTCTCTCTCTCAAAATGCTGGGACCCCATGACCTGCAGCAAGGGTAGAGTACCCCCCATACAAATCGGTCTGAAAAGCCATTTTCGTTTTGACAATTTTCACTTTCTAGGCATTACACGTATGGAAAACAACGAGAACACGGGTAACTCAGCATAGATTTTGTTCGAAAAAAAAAAATCACTTGATGAGTCTAGTCTGTAAAGGTAATGGCCCAATTCATTTTCACTTCCGTTTATTTTAATTTTTTGCTGAATTTTATATGTATTATTTACCAAAAAGACATAATCACAATAAAAAAGATCTCTTTTCTCAAAACCAAATTATCCCAAAAGTGATCTCAGACATTCCTTTAAACCATCATAACTGAATTACTTAGACTCTGCGACAGGATTTTGTAGTATCTGATCTTCGGCTTTAGAAGTAATCTTCAAAATATGCAGATCCACCGAACAGTCACACAACAAAAGCGTGCATTTCAACGGCTAATGAATCGAGGCTTAGTTTAATTCAAGATTGTAAGGGCACTTCTGAAGAAAGCCCTCTGTTGATTGTGACCCCACAAAAATTTATTGTTCGGCAACCCTTTGCAACTTTTGGTTGCAAATACTTCAAGCACAGAACTACAAGCAGGTAGAGGTAGGATACCACAAATCTGAAAGGAAAACTTCGTTCAATTAAAGCCGATTAGCCTATATGACTATCGGAGCAACGAAATAACGCATTTTCATTGGGTCTTCAAGCCTGTTGAACTGTCGTATCCAAGTTACTAAAATCCTAACAAGAGTAAAGTAAAGTTGTTTGTGCGTTGCTTAACTCTTAACAGTGCCGTTCTCATTCACTTGCACAAAGTAGCTAATTAAGGGCTCCTGATAGAGAACACCTGGTTTGGATGCCTCACTCGTTAATTGTTTACCATTTAGTCCAAAATTGCACTATCCAAAGTTAACTAACGTTCAAAGAAGCATGCTTCTCCTGTAACCACAGAGTTATCCGTGTTTGACTGGAAAAACCGGAGTTAGTGACAATAACGGTAACTTTTAAGTCGGAACATTCAAATTTATTTTAAGATCAATCAAAAAAAAATTCCTTGTTATAAGCGGCGACAAATAAATAATTATTAACTGGTTGTCTTGTTATTTTTTATTTTTCTTATTTGTTAATTTAGTTCTAGTTGTCCTTCCCACCTTAGGCGTGTTTGTTAGCGGGGGGGGGGGGGGGGGAGCTGGATTGGTCTCGAATCGTGTTGGCGGCTGTACCACCCAGCGTTAAGCTGATCAAATTTTTCTATTGATTTTGTCTATGGAAGGGTTTAACGGTTCGAACTAGCCTAATTTCTCTTCGGTTCAAACCCGAAAATAATGCACCTGTATTTAATTAATGTTGATCTTGTGTGCATACTTTAATGATTATTAATAATAAACCTTTAACGACAACGGAAGCTCTGACAATAATAACCTTGAACGACGATGGTAGCTCTGATCATCCTTCCAAAAATGCATCGGCTACATCACCCCTCTATAACCTTATGACCGTAGGCCTACCCCCAGAACTGGACGAACAACATTCACGCAAAAGAAAAAATCTTCTACCTCTCATTTCCCGATCTGTGCTATATCCAAGTTTCCAGCTCCGAACTATACTTCCTTAAACTTCGAACGCACTACACTTTCCGCAGTCGAAACCGAGAATTTCTCTATGAAAACAACGTACTGACGACACTGACAATCTCGTTGGACTGGATTTTGGCGCACTATCCCGTGACGCAAAGCAAGGGTTCCGAGACGACTCAGTAGCTTGCCGTAAACAGGTCTCTTTCTCTCCAAGCCAGGCTCAGAAAATCAACGCTGGCTTCTACAACAATCGGATGAGTACCGAATGATAAGTTGTAGGACAGATGCCTCACGGTTCTTCACTGAGGCGCAAACGACAATAAATTTCTAGGATTGTGTCAATGCCTCCGTATCACTGAGGGAGTTGACGATCCCAGATTGCACCTGAAGAAAGAGGTCATCACTAAGAAGTCACAAAGTAAGCGCAGTAGGCGCACTTCATCACTGTTTCACTGTCTATACACGTACGATGCACTTGTACACTATTAAGTTCAAAGATTTGGCAGTTCGGCTATACTATGGATAGTATGGATAGTAGGATATACTATGATTGTGGCTTCATCTAAAAGAAAAATCGAAGTTGGTGGAAAGATTAAAGCCGCTTTCACATTGACACGTCGTTGCGATGCGTTGCGTATGCGTTTATCTTGCGCTGCGTACAGGTTGCGCAGCGTAACTTTCACATCTGCGCGAGGAGCTTTCGCGCTGGATGCTCATTGACATTTTCCTTTCTCGGTTTCTTCTACTGAATTTTAATTTCTTTCACTAACAGCAAGTTTTTCTTCATCATCAGCATGTTTTTTTTTAATTTTTCTTCAAAAACTTCCATTTTCCACTAAAAAATGTGATGCATACGCGTCGACGCAACGCAAGAATAGAACACGGTTCTATTCTTGTGTTGCCTTTTATTTGTCTACGTAGGCTCTGCGTTGCGTCGACGCAAGCACGACGCAGAGGTTGCAAGGCTCAACGCGTCAATGTGAATGAGGCCTAAATCGAGAGTTTGCGATAAGGCAAGCCGAAACACTACTGGGATCGGAACAGGAAGGAAATCCACTCTGTTCAAATTGACCCTAAGGCGTATAATCGTTCACCTTCTCTAATTTTAGTACCTGGACGGGCTGTCGTGAAATTTTACATTACGGGTTTTGGGGCACGTGGTACAGAATTCCAAAAAACGACGTTTTTCGAAAGATAAAACTTTAGGGGTACCTGGTTAATAGACCAATCAAATAAGGACACGTGTATTCAAAGGGGCGTTTGCCGCCCTACAATCAATTCCTACGGAGCGGAAAATTTGTCTTCCAATCACACAATTGCATTACAAATCGCCCGCAAGTGTCAGTAATAAACTTGATTTTTCACACTACAAACGAATTAAACTAGGAACACGGTTTTTGGTCGTAATTCGCTTGGCAACACAGGGGTCTAATTATTACACTCTATGCCTACTTAATATGATACGACTATTTCGGAAGAACGGGAAGCTTGCTTTAGGGGGGGGGGGGGGCAACTTGGAACCCGGCAACTCGAACAGCAGAAATAAACATACAATATGAATTTTTGGCCGTTCCTTGGATGAAATATTCGTGGAACAAAACCAAACAATGCGGTGGGATCCCAAAGGGACATATTTATTGGATTTCTTTACAAAGAACTAAAGAGTTAGTTTACCTATGGTAAAACGGTTAGCCAGATGGTAATTCTTCTCTTTAATGTTCGATCTTGCCTAAACTGCTACCCGAATATCAATGCTAGTCGGAAACTCATGCAAAATTCTGATTCAACGTATTCTCACACAACCTTGTAATTTTTATCAGAGAATTCTGTTCTTTCCAAAATTTCCGGTTCACATCATACCACTGTCCGATCTAAAATGTCAAAAACGATGTCAACGAAGCAGATAGATGAATTCAGTCGTGTTATCCCTATGGCGAGACAACATGACTGGACGATGACATTATTACAAGTACCGAATTTCTCGTCTTCACAAAACTCCGATGAACCCAGGCAAACTGTCCATTCGGTCCCCCAAACACGTTACTATTTATCCTTAAACTTCCGCTTGAAAATGCAAAAAAAAAATGATACCGTAGTGGTATTTTCTGACAAATTACGGTCGACGTCCCTTTGCCCTGTATCTCGTATCTAATCGAATTTAAAATCTTTTACTTCGACCAAATTCTTAGTTTCAGCTATATTGCGAGCGAACTACTTCTCCGTCAGGAAAATAAAGTTCAAAATGGATTCGTCACATATTTTATCCCTATACCAACCCTCTAATAAACTTCTGACAGAACTTTACTTAAACAAAATTTCTGGTTTCATCCGGATTGCGAGCGAAATACCTGTCCGGCAGGAGAACAAATTTAAGATTTGGATTCAACATGGGTTTTACCAATATGTCCGATCTCTAATCGAAAGCTCTATACCTCGCAAAAATGTCTGCAGAACAAATACAACCGAGTCTGACAAGAAAATAGAGTTCAAAACCTGATTCATCGTGTCTTCTTACCTCAATGGGAACATCTTATCGGCGTTAGAATAAAATTTTTACTTTTTAGCAAATATCCGGTCTGGGCCGGATTCCGAGCGAACTACTTGTCAGGCAAGAAAATTAGTTTCAGATCTGGATTCACATCGTCTCCTCACCCCTATAGTCCTATTGATTATCTCATTCGGTTTTAAGATTTTCTGCCTTACTTCTGATAAATTTGCTGTTTCAGCCGGATTCCGGGGAACTACCTGTCCGACAAGAAAATAAAGTAAAAAACGAATCCAGCATGTCTCCATACTTTTACATGGAACCTCTAATCAACACCAGATAAAACTTTTACTTTTAAACAAATTTTCCGGTTTTGGCCGGATTTCGGCCGAACTATCCGTCCGGCGAGAAAGTAATTTTCATATACGGATTCAGAATGTCTTCTTACCCATATGTTGACTATCTCATTAGCTTAAAAAAAAATCGGACCTTAACCTGAAACCCCTCCTCAACCCCTAAATGCAGGGCCACGGAGACCTATCTACGAAATGGACCTGTACTTTGACCAACGGATCCTCAAGTTTCATCAAAATATCTCAATCCCTTCGATAGTTATCGTTCTAACAGACGGACGGACGTACGGACAGACGGACGGACAGACAGATGTAAGGACGGGCAAACTTTATGATGCCATATTTATCCCTCACTGACGACATGGGAACCCAAAAACTGAACACCAGATAAAGAAGTAACACCGGGCTGTTGAATTCCGCTTTCACCGGAATCCGTCCGTTGTACTGACCAGGCAGGAAATCAAGCAGACAGATTGATTTGGGGCGTCAACTAACCCCACCAGTGACACTCTAATCCGATAGATCAAATAATTAGTAAGCACCAGAAAAATTCCGGTTATGCCGGATTCTGGCCGAAAACTGGTTCAGCAGGAAAAGAAAGTTCTGAGTCATTTTTATAGTACCATAGTCTAGTAGTTATAGTCGTTTATTTTACACTAAACCCTTGACGGCCATTTATGATAATCAGTACGCTTGGGTTGAAGGAGTGTTTAAATGTTTACTAAATGCCGCCTTACCCAGGAATCAACTGTCTCATTAGGTTGAAAAAAAATTGTTGCTGGTTAATGCCTTAATATAAAACAAGACCAAACTTTTCGATGGGATCCCAAAAATTCAATATCTGATCCAGACAACTGGGTCTTGTCTTAGCCAGATCCAGTCATCGCCAGAATCCTTGAACATTCTTACAATTAAAATTCAGAAACAGATTAAGGCCAAATAGCTAATCATCTGAGAAAACCAAGTTCAGATATGGATTCAGCATGTGTGTTTACCCGTATAAGTCATATCTGTTTTGACGAAAAGTTCCTGCCACTTCTGCCAATTTGCCGGATCGGCCGAACTCTAGAACTACTTGTCCGGCGATAAAAGAAAGCTCAAAAACGAACTCAGGGTATCTTCTTTCCCCAATAATGAACATCTAATCAACTTCAAATACAAATTTAACTTATAACAAATTTTCCTACTCCAGCCGGATTCCGGTCGAACTATATGTCCGGGTAAAATATGATTGTCACACACGGATTCAGCGTCTCTTCTTACACCTAAATCGGTTATCTAATCAGCTAGAAATAAAACTTTAACTTCTAACAATTTTCCGGTTTTGGCCGGATTCCGGGCAAACTACATGTCCGGGAAGAAAATTGTTGTCACATAAAAGTTCAGCATGTCTTCTTGCCTAAATCGGACATCTGATAACTCCAAATAAAACTTTTAATTTTAACAAACTTTCCGGTTTGGGCCGGATTCCGGGCGAACTACTTGTCCGTCGAGAAAATGGTTTTGACCATCGTCTTCAGCATGCCTTCCTACCTCTAAATCAAACATCTAATCAACTTCAAATAAAACTTTTACTTTTAACAAACTTTCCGGTTTTGGCCGGATTCCGGGCGAACTACTTGTCCGATTACAAAATGGTTTTCACCATCGTGTTCAGCATGTCTTCTTATCCCATAATCGACTATCACATTAGCTGTTTCAAAATATTTTGTTTGCCCCTTAATTTGAACCCCCTCCCCCACCCCTAAATGTAGCGCTACAAAGCCCATTTACGAACTCGACTGGTCCGCCGACCCAACGAATCCTCACACCAAGTTTCATCAAAATATCTCATTCCCTTCGAGAGTTATCGTGCTTACAGACGGACGGACGGACGGACGGACAACTTTTGCGAAGTCATAGGTATCCCTCAAATTACGTTTTGGGATCCCAAAAAACGCACTCATCCTTAAAGGAGTTATATCATAAGCACTCTAGAACTTGCAATGTCTAGAACCCCCCCACCCAGGACCCGAGATGAAGCCACGACTCGATCCGACTGCTGGGTCATCTAGCAGCGCGGGTCGGAAGCGCCCGACATGGGGAGGCTGAGATCATAGTTTGACTATGGATCTAACAAAACGTTTTTATTGTAGCAGCCTTATGGAAAATTTGTAGAAAAATCAAACTAATTATTTGTATTATCGATTTCTTTAAGTATTTTGTTTTCATATTTGACGATGCAAAACGGATAAGCCAGCTACATTTTATTCGAGCAATATTTCGGCCCTTCTTGGCAAGGGTCCTCTTCAGGCTCAAGCCGCTCAAGCTTGGGCCGTAGGAACATCTATTTTGTTTTCTGTTTTTTCTTGTTAATTCCCGTAAGTCAAAGAATTAAGGATGTAAACTAGATCACAATAAACAAACGCCGTAAATTATACTACATTCGTTATAGTGATTTCTTGAAGATTTTGCAACTGAGCTAAGTAATATTCAGCTTCCTATACCAAAAAATGTGAAACTGGCCGATGATTTCTTCTTCTGACATATCTAAACGTCCACATGGCGATATACTTAGTTGTTTTAATCCTCTTATACGCCACTCGATCTCTCGAAGATTTTAGTAATATTTTGACTAGCGGCAGGAGATCAATGAATAGTTAATTAGCAATGGCGGATTGGCGTTCAGGGAGTGAATTGTGTTCAAGTAATTTGTGGATAACGTTGGCTACCGTAAGGATTTGGGGGAAAACAAAGGTAACAAACATTGTGTTCGTAGAAATCCGACCCATCGAATAATGATGGTGTCTCCCACCTTCTCGGCCCACATGAATCAAAGACTAGGGTTACACGGCGCATCTTCTCAGAAGTTGACCTGTACTTTGAAACAAAGGATCCTCCCGCCAAGTTCGACTGTTTCAATCCCGCAGAGAATTATCGTGCTAACAGGCGGACGGATAGACGAATGGAACATGTTTATGAAATCACAGACATCCCGTTTTGGAATATAAAAAAAAACAAGAGATAGAAGCTCATATGGCACCTGCAAGTTGTGTCAGAAGATGAAAGTGGGAATTCCCGTAGATTTACTGTAATCCTTGAGGCACAAATGATCACGAGCTCTTAGTGATCATAAAAAGGTTAGTTTGGACCAAAGTAATTTGGTGTGCACTTTGCAGTGACGATGCGCACTAAGAGGGCTAAGAATTTATATGTAAGCAAAACCTTTGAGGTACTAATGATCATCGGCCCTTTGAGATAATGAAATGTATCTTTTGGTCAAGATTATTTCTTTCACTTTCAAAACTCCTTCACACTAAAAATTTAATTGTAACCAAAACCCTTGAGGCGAGAATGATCATGGGCCCTTGGGGATCATGAAAATGTATCGTTTTGCCCTTTGCGGTTATAATGTGCACTTTAAGGAGGTCGGATCGGGGAACTGAGTATTTCCAAGTCAATTCGGTCGGGTCCCTGACATGCATGCAAAGTTTCATCGTCCTAGACCACCTGGAGATTAAACTTAGAATAACCGGAGCCCCCCCCCCCCCCCCAGTGCCCGGACCCAGTCTCATTCTGTAAATGATCTATCTAGGACTTAAGCTTGTTATTCACACCAAGTTTCGTCTCAATGCCTCCACTCTAAACGTGTCACAAGATTTCCGATTAACCTCTCCCCCCCCCCCACCACCACCATTCGTCGGATCCAGTCGGATGGGACACCTGAGACACGAGATCTTTACAAATATCAAGTTTCATTAAGATCCGATCATCCTTTCGAAAATTATACACACACCTCAGGATTCCGGATTCCCCTCCGTCCACTCCCCCCACGATGGTTGGATCGGGGTACTGACTACTTCATAGTTAATCAGGTCGGCTCCCTGATACGCCTGACAAGTTTAATCGTCCTAGCCCACCTGGAAGTACCTCAACTCCGGACCACCCCAATTTTCCATCTTGAGCCTGAAGAGGACCCTTGCCAAGAAGGGCCGAAATACAGCTAAATAAGATGTAGCTGACGTATACATTTTGCACCGTCAAACACTACCGCAATTCCGGAAACCCCCCTCCAATTCCACCCACAGTGCCTGAATCCGCTCTGGTTCTGTCACTGGTGTACTGAGGGCTTGTGCTTGTTCTTCCAACCCCCGATCGCTCCACTCTAAGCATTTCATAATATTTCCGGTTCCCCCTCCCCCCCCCCCCCCATACACATTCATCGGATCCGGTCCGGACTTTGGGACATCTGAGACACGAGATCTTTCCAAATATCAAGTTTTACTTAGATCCGATCACCCGTTCGAAAGCTATGCATGCCACAAAATTCCGAGTCCCCCCCCCCCCGCCACTCCCCCCATGACGGTCGGATCGGGCAATCGTCCTAGCACATCAGGAAGTACCCTAGCTCGCAAACGTAGGACCGACTGACCGACAGCCCGACGGTATGGCAATCGGTATACGGCACTTGGCTGAAGGGCAAGTGCCATGAAAACGAACTAGATTTAATGATCTAGGCTACTATTGTGAGATATTACTGCTATAGTACTATTAATGGATTTTTGAGCAAGTAAACTCTGTTCTTTTCAATTTTATACTCATTGCGCGGTTGTTTTCTGAGAAGTCGTACGAACCCAGTAAACGAAACACTTTCTTAGCTCGGGCAGCGCTGCTAAGAATTCATCCATTCATTTATTCATACTACACAAACTATATAACATTTTTTTAAGGCAAGAAACAATAGCCCCTGAACCTATCTTGTTGGGGAAAGCTTAGAATTTCAGAATTCTGAGAGAAAGCTTGTTCTAATGAACACTACTGGACCAATCAGTTTTAGAGTTGACTTCGGGGGAAGGGGTGGCTGGTAAGGAGGTCGTGAGAAAAACCTTTTACATCGCACAGGCAGCATTTTCTACAAGTTTTCCCGGCATAGGTCCGTCTGTCCGTCTGTCTGTTAGCACGATAACTCTCGAAGGGGTTGAGATATATGATAAACTTGGGATGAGGATCTATTGGGTCAAAGTGCTGATCAAGTTCGCAGATGTAGCCCTACATTTAGGGGGGAGGGGTCAAATTAACTGAGATAGTCGATTCAGGGATAATGACATATACTCGATTTCTGAAACTTAATTTCTAACCGGACAAATGGTTCACCCGGAATCGGCCAAAACCGGAAATTTGGTACACGTATAGATTGTTTCTGAAGTTGATGAGACCTTCCGAATCCATTTTGAACCCAATTTTCTTGTCGGAAAAATTGTTCGCCCGGAATCAGGAAACAACCGGAAATTTGGCAGAAAAAACGGTATTTCTGAAGTCAGTGAGAGATTCGGCTGCTGAACTCATTTTTGAACTTTATTTCATTCACCTCTTTCATCCGAAATCCACGGTTACGGAACCTGACGAAGACGGAAAATCTAAGAGACCCCACTGTTTTGATGAAGACGTCCAACAAATATTCACCTTTGGGATCAGAATCGAAACCTTTGGTCTTGTTGTTTGTGATTTATTACTTGTCGGGACGTTAGCGTAATTACACATCCTCAACTTACTACTGGTGTGATTCGTCCTTTTCCCATTGAGGGGTCCTAGCAAATTAAAGAACGACTGGAAACGCTATTCCGAGCTTAAGTGTAAGACGTCATCAACACAGGACTGAAACCCAAGGATTGGTACCGTACAGTTCAGCGTCGATGATCGGTTAAAAAAAAATGTAAATAAAAGAACACCATGGCAGGCAAATAATAATAATTAATAACAAATAAAAGTAACCGTAAGCTAATATTTGAATAGAAACCCTATCTTTGACGAAAAGTTTAAGGCGTCAATTCGGAGTAACGTAATGTCCCGTTTCCCGTTTATCTGTTTTCCCGTTTATCTGTAATGTCCCGTTTAAAGTCTTCACCGGATTCGGTAGCCAGGGGGGAGTTGGGGGGGGGGGGGAGACCGGAAATTTCAAGAAACACTTAGAATGGAGGGATCGGAGTGAAACTTGCTGGAAAGAACAAGAATCTGCTCTAGATAAATCCTATAGACCATTGTGCTGGATCCGGACACTTATGGGGGGGAGGGGGTTTCCCGGAATTCCGGTGATGGTGGTGTTAGGGATTTTCACGATGAAACTTGGCAGGCATGTCAGGGACCCGATCAAACTGACTTCAAAATAAAAAAATTTCGATCTGATAATGGTGGGGGGTATTCAGTCATGCGTAACTTTGGAATGGGTGATCGGATTCGAGTGAAATTTAAGAATTGAATAGAGGACATTTTTCCGGTGATCTTTTTCATATCCGGACCGGATCCGGCAAATATTGGGGGGGATACGTGACCCGTTTAGAATGGAGGGATAGGGATGGAACTTTGTGGGAAGAACAAACAGATGCTCTAGGTAAATCATTTACTGAATCGGAGCTGGGGGGGGGGGGGGGGCCGAAAATCTCGAGAAACGGTTAGAATGATGGTATCGGAGTGAAACTTGCTGGGCAGAACAAACATCTGATCCATGTAAATCTTTTACATAATTTGACTGGATCCGGACACTTGAGGGGGGGGGGGAGGGGGTTTCCCGGAATTCCGTTTTTTGGGGATTTTCACGACGAAACTTGGAAGGCATATCAGGGACCCGGTCAAACTGACTTGGAATAAAAAAAATCCTCGATATGATAATCTTGGGGGGGGGAGTTGAGGGAGGGGAATCCGGAATATTGAGTCATGCATAACTTTGGAACGGGTGATCGGATTCGAGTGAAATTTAATAATTAAATGGTGATCTTTTTCATTTCCGGACCGAATCCGGCAATTATTGGGGGGAGGGCGGAAAATACTTGACCCGCTTAGACTGGTGTGATCTGGATCGAACTTCGTGGGAATGACAAACAGATGCTCTGGATTAATCAATTACAGAACCGGATTGGCTCCGGGTATTGTGGGTGGAGTTGGAGGGGGGTCTGGGATTCCGGTGATCGCGCGTTAAGGTACTTCCAGATGTGCTAGGACGATGAAACTTCGCTGGAATATTGGAGATTAAACAACATTTGCTTAGACATTGCTACTTCCCAAACCCGATTATTCCTTAAGTACCAATCTTGACCGCAAAGTAAAAAAAATACTTTTAAGCAATATATGCATTCTCATGATGCCCATCAGCCCATTAGCATTTTTGCCTCAAGGGTTTTGCTTACAAATGAAGTTCCAGCTCCCTTAGAGTGCGCATCTCAACCGCAAAGTCGAAACTTACTTTTGATCAATCAAATCATCTTAACCCATGCAAGTGCCATATGAGCTTACTGCTCTTGTTATAGTTTATTTTGTATTTAGTAGTAAATAAAGCAAGTCAAAGTCGAAGACAAAGTCTCGTCAACAGCCAGCAAAGATCTTATCTAAAGACTGAAAAACAGGCGATCAAATTTCAATAGGGCTATTACAGTAGCCAGGTCCGCAGCCAGGAATGTATTTCTGGGGGGGGGGGGGCGGGTTGAATCAGAAAGTACAAGACATAGATCAGAGGCTGAAGCCTACAAAAAACGATTATTTTTATATGTAAACCCCCTGACCCTCCACCCTGGATACGGCCCTGCCTGTAGACCATCCTTATTCTCGCTTCGACCGGACAAAATAAGTCTAGTCGCCTGGACCGACAAAAGCTTTCCTAAAATTTCTTAAGACTGCATTTAGCAAACTTACGTTGTCGAGCAATTTGCCGACGAGACGAACCGAGATCTTCTTATCTACAGGCAGAGAAGACCTTATCTGAAGACGGACAAATAGGCGATAACAATTCAGTTCAGAATAATCATACCCACGAGGGAAGGAAAAGGTTTGTTTAATCTTTTTTACGATTGAGAGACGTCGAGGGTGAAGGCTTTGATGTGCTGCAATCCTGGAAGAAATGCGAATATACGGCAGCGACCTAGGAATTGGAATAGGTTTATTATTACAAGTCCGAAACATTCTGTCAAAGTCAAAACAAAAGTGTAAATACAAAACGCAGCACAGCCAATAAAACTTTTCCATCATACTTCTTGACAAAGTATAGGGACGATAAAAATTTATTTTCGTTTAACTCATTTAGTATTATAACACCAAGAAACAGAAAGTATACTTGAATCATCGAGGCTAATTTGTATAGAAAGACCTGGAGGGTGACATTATGCGACACCAAGGGTGTCATGACTAGGGGGGAGGGGGAGGGCATAGTACTTATAGTAGAAGTATAGTTAGTAGTTTAACAATTATGGGGGTATAATAATAGTAGTTTTTCCTAAAATCAGCCGATTTTTCGTCAACACAGTCGTTTTTTCTCAATAACAGTCGATTTTATCTGCAAAAACAGTCGGGAAAAATGACCAGCCAGTCGGGAAATACCTTGCCCCCCCCCCCAAACATTTTGGCTAGTAACGTCCCTGTGCGACCCAAGAAAACATGAGATTTGCATCAGACGAAGATATTTCTATGTCTGAAAAGTTTTTTTCTCATCGTTACACCTGCGTATAGGAAATCACGTCCGATTGAAAGGTTAAAGTGATTTAGAGGTCGAAAGGGGCAAGGCTATCAAACCAGAAATACAAATAAGACCACATCATTTTCAACTTCAGCTTCACGCAAAATCCCCTCGCTCGCATCCCTAGCCACAGAAACAACCAGCAGCTTATTATGGTGGCCTTTTGGGGCACAAAATACGAACGCTTTCTCAACAGCTCCCTTGTCGGTAGTTTAATGATATTTCGTTGTATTCTTGAACAACCATTTGACATTTCTGAATTGTTCTTAAATATTTCAGAGTAGTAGTTCGGAATTTCTTCCTTTTCGTTGCAAACGTTGAAACCTTCACAAAACTGCTTTGAGACTTCCAAATGGAACTCATAAACTTGCCTATATTTCGTGAGGAGGTTCAACATGTGTTACGATAGTTATCGCGATATAATGGTAGTTTAATGATATTTCGGTGTATTCTTGAACAACCATTTGACATTTCCGAATTATTCTTAAATATTTCAGATTAGAAGTTCGCAATTTCTTCCTTTTCGTTGCAAACGTTGAAACCTACATAAAACTGTTTTGAGACTTCCAAATGGAACTCATAAACTTGGCTAAATTTCGTAAGGAGTTTCAACATGTGTTACGATAGCTTATCGCGATATAATGGTAGTTTAATGATTTTTCGGTGTATTCTTGAACAATCATTTGACATTTCTGAATTGTTCTTAAATATTTCTGAGTGGAAGTTCGGAATTTTTTCCTTTTCGTTGCAAACGTTGAAACCTTCATAAAACTGTTTTGAGACTTCCGACTTCCAAATGGACTTGGCTAAATTTCGTGAGGAATTTCAGCATGTGTTACGATAGCTCATTCCGATATAATATACCGCATAAGGTGATAGCTTTATCACCATAGCTTATCAAGTTTCCAACTTTTTCTCCAATATCTAGCCCCTCCGGCTCCGTTTTGCTTTTTCTAACATTTTACTTTTTTCCAAAGTGTGTGTTAGAGTAATATATCTACCGATGAGTATCTATTTGTTTCGTTTTTGTTCTGTTGTTGTTTTTCTAGTTTTTTGTTGCCTGCTATCCTAATTATTGTGAAAATTTACTATGAACCTTAATCCTGACAAATCACCTCGTATATTAAGGGCTAAGATCTTCCTGCCAAGTCTTACGACCATTAAAGTGCGAACACACGATCAGGATCGGGAGCTCCCGGACTAGAATTCCTGCCCGGATTTGTTATACAGTCAGGAAGCCCTGACGGAATCATCACTATTGTTATTATTATTCTGTGTGGTGAGACCAAAAACTTTGGCCGAAACTCAAGCCACAAATGGCCTATTGTCTAATCCAGTGGTTCCCAACCGGTGGGTCGCGTACCCAAAGGGGTACGAGAGACCTTCGCAAGGGGTACGCGAAGGTCCCAAAATCAAGTTAGTCTACAGCTTTAATACCTCGCTTTTGTCGTTCTCGTAACTTAGTTTCAGTATTGTCCCCATAACCAGATACTCCATCCTACGCAATTCCAGATTTGTATGCGTTATCATTGACGACAATAATATCGTTACTTTGTCGTTGTGATCGTGGTAAAAAAAAACGATCAAACAACAGTTCGTCAAAAAAGGGGTACGGCACCTTTTTTAACCTTGATTAGGGGTACGCGGTACGGAAAAGGTTGGGGCCACTGGTCTAATCCCTCAAGAATCAGCCCTAAAATGTTTGAGATTTTGAAACTTTGCCATTTTAATAATGGTGTAGAATGCATGATAGACGGGAAACGTGGCAGACTGTGCGTCCACCCGATTTGACAGATCCTTGCTCGAAGGCTTTTGTACCCCGCAAGGCCGTATCCAGGGGGGGGGGGGGGGGGGGGGGGGGGTTAGGGGTTTGAACCCTCCCCCCCCCCGAATTATACAAAAATAATCATTTTTATCGGCTTTTCCCTATGATCTATGTGTTTTCGTCCGACCAGCAGACACCCCCCCCCCCCACCCCCCCGAAACAAATTCCTGGATACGGGCCTGGTACCCAGCTTAGTCTCAGTCAGACAGTTTGGTGGTTTAGCCGACTGAAAAATACTAAAACGACGTGACATTACCAACGCACCAACAAAGAGCTTCAGCGTTATCCGTCCTCCAGGAAATCCATCTCTACTTCAACAATGAGGCACCAAGAAAAAAAATGCTCATTACACTCAATGGAAAAAAGTCAAACGCCAAAACAGCAAAGACAGAGCAAGTCCAAGGTTTGTTGCGTGTCTTCTGCTCGAGGCAGAGCTCGTACGGAGACGCCAAAGATGGAAGAGGAAGGCCCGTGATGCAACCGAAATCCACGGGCTTGTCTTGACTCGCCACTGTTTCAAATGTGGCGTAATGCACAGCAATGCTCCACTTACGCATGGGAGCAAAGCGTTACTGCTTTGAATTTTTTCTTGGCGCAGCCTACAAGTAGGCTACAGCCAAAAATTCATTTAGTACGCATGGAATGCCAGGGTTGCCACATGTCGCACGATCCCGATGAAAAATTTATCTCAAAACAGTACTATGAAGTAGTAAGAAAAAGCTGCATGAAGTACTAACGATGCTAGTACATGCTTCTATTTAAAGGCTACCGTGTTACTGCATACTACTATATGCTACTATTAGCAAGACTGGATGCTACTATGGCAAGACAGGATGCTACTGGATACTACTACATAAGATTGGACCTGTCCGAGGCACATTAAGTGATAGTATTCTTTGCTATTACATAGTATTACATGCAACGTTTTCGTACTACTACCATACTCCTACGCAGGCTACAAATTTTTCATCGGGATAGAGTGAATTGTCACTCTATTTTATTTTGTCACTCTTGTCCTACGTAGGACATAAAATTCACTCTATTTCAAAAAACGTCCAGAGGTGTCATTTTCCAGCGGTGATTCCGACTAAAAGTGACTATTCCCCTTTTTTAAAAGTGCCCGTTTTCCATTTTTGCACGAAAACAAAACTCTCTGTTTTCGACCAAAAGTCACTCTCTATTTTTTTGAATGTGGCAACCCTTATGGAAGCATGTGCATCAATAGATCATCTGCATCGAAAGCATCTGCATCGAAGAATCCGGCCGAGTCTTGAAACCACCGTTCGAGTTCTAGACGACTGACATTCTGATTTTACCAAGAATAAATAAGGGAAGAATTGAGAACTCACATAACCCCGATGTCAGCATCCTAGATCTCTTTTCGTCCGATCTAATTTATCGGGGGTGGAGCCTGGGTGGAGCTTCGCGTGTTGCCTCTTGCAGTATGTAGTGTTACCTCCAGAGCAAAAGTGATGAAGCAGTCAGAAAAGGCGGGAAGTTCAAACAGTGCAGATTCTGAGGATTATATAAATGGAAACTCCTTTTCAATCTCGGGTCAGATTTGCAATATGAAGCTTATGTTGTCACGACCCTTCACAAAGACGGTGAAGCCCAAGGGAATGCGGCATCTGATAACTCAGGGGAACAATTCAGCAACTTGAAAGCTGAAGCATAGACCTAACACGCATGCATTTAGTTCAGATTCAATAGGACTGGTGTGAACATTGGTAATTTTATTTTGGTCTTCTCAGGACTGTAAAGAATCGCTTCTAGAAAAGGTATTAAGCTTAGACACTATTTAGCTGTCGAAATGTACTCAATGAGTTACTATGTTTTGTTTTTAAGTTGTACTCTACACGAAATTTAGTTCATATCATTTTCTCGTATAGTTGCGAAAAACAGAAATTAATGATTGCCGAGTGCAGGATATCTTTCAAGACGTATCAGTTTGTGATAACAGCTATTATTCTTGCTCCAAAAGGTATATCATTATCTCGGATAGTTGCAATTTACATCTGCCCAAATTTGTCATTGTCTATGCCTTTTCGTAATCGTTTTTTTTTCATTATCATGTTTTTACATCATTCAAGTTGGAATTTGGGCATAGCTGGCGAACTGTACTCAAAGAGTTGTTATGTTTTGTTTTTAAGTTGTACTCTGTACACAAAATTCAGTTCATAACATTTCTCGGTTAGTTGCGAAAAACAGTTGGCTTAAAGTATTTCCTAATTTTAAATTTTAATTGATTACTGAAAATGATAATTGTACAGTACCATTCAAAACGTCTACATTTGAGATAACCATTTTTTAATTTTGGTCAAAATGTATATCATTATCTCAGGTAGTTGGCTAAATGTTTCATTATCCATCCTATTGACAGTCTTTTTTTTTCATCACTAAGAATCTGCCATAGAGATTGCATGAATGTTTGGAAGCGTGTCCCTTCCTTCTTTAAACTTATAGTGTTCAGTCCAAATCGGTCCTTTTCTGCCTTTATTTTCGTCATCCTTGAATGTAGGATTGCACGACTTCTATCATGTCACTGTACTTTGGCCCCTTGTCTCGTCTTTTAAACTAGTGGTAGCAGCGATTTGTTGGAGGGAGAAGGGCAAAATGTCGGCCTCTTTCGGTTTAATTTGAATTTGGCGCACTTCCTTGACGCGAAGCACGGCGATCAGAAGAAATAGCGCCAATAATTACTCTGTGGTCTGGACAGTCGCCGAATAGGCTCCACCCCCGGTACTTGAGGATCGGGCAGAAAACAACGTCCCATGATTCAAGTCTTCTCAATTCTTCCCTTATTTATTCTTGATTTTACTGCAGAAGAGATCATGCAAGATTATTCTACGTCTTGCATGCTGAAGAAAGTCTGCATCTCCTTGAAATAGTCGATTGCACAAAAGCTCCATCTCGTCTCGATCATCTTCGAACAAGGTTGATTATCCTACCCTACCAAGAACAAATAAGCAGGCGGAGTGAGGTTAGGAGCTACACGGAGATCGCAGCAGAGCCGCGGAGAAGAAAGGTTGAGAGTAAGCGACTATCGGTTGTTTAACACTGGGACGTCACTACAGATGCGGGTCATACACATACACTTTTGCTGTCAATGCGCAGCGGCTAAGAGGGAAGTAGACGGCCGTCAACTCAAAGCTCAGCAAGTAGCTCTAGCTCTGCTCAGTTTTGTAGGGGTATCCACAGTCGGTAATTGGGACCAAAGACGGAGGTTCTATTGGGTTATTTGTTCTTGCTCCTACCTATTCAATCCGACGTGTCACCGGAACTAGCGTTCAAGCCTTCAGCAGACATAGGTAACACGTCCTGGACAAATGCGAAGACGACGTTTTCCTGGCTAGCCCAACTACTGATTCATCGCAGTGTAACCCGAAATTATCCGTCCCCCCTAACCCCAAAGGAAAGGTTTTATATCTGCAGTTTGTTTTGCAACTTTTCGGTACCTTTGGTCCCAGTGCTATTCTAACTTCGATAGGATGAATAAAATTGTCTATTTTTACAAAACGTGCTGAGGTAACAAACATAGCTAGAAAAAGAGGATGAAAGTGTGAATCAGTCATCGTGGGTTTATGCACATAATCGAACAACGAGCGCACTGAACAGGATCCGATCCGGATCTTTGAAACACGCGAGGCGCAAATGATCACGGGCCCTTGGAGGTCATGAACATGTGTCAAGTGGTCCAAAGTATTTGTTTGCACTTCGCGCTAAAGATGCGCACTTTAAAGGACCCCTCGCACTATTTACTCTTCAACTTACAGTATTTTATAATATTTGAATACCTTAAATCTAGGATGTGCTTTCAACAAATAAACCACGGTTTCGACTGTTTTAAGCCTTTTCCAAGACCCGTTGACTTATAGCGAAAACTCGGAAACAATTTACATAACCGGTTTTTCTGATGGAAAAGCTCCTCGCAGACAACCGTCGACAGCATGATACACATCGAAGGTAGCACAACACGGCAAGAGAGAAAATCAGCGTGGTTTTGTTAGAGGGTTAGAATGTACCGTACGAAATGGGGGTCTCCGGGTTTAGAACTATATGGAGTGATTGGGGAAGTGGGTTGTGTTAGTATTATAGGTAAGACAGGTCCTTTAAAAGAGTTAAGAATTCATGAATGAACAAAACCCTTATGGCACAAATGATCATCGGCCCTTGTAGATCATGAAGATGTATCTTATGATAAATTTTGGGACCCCAAAACTTAAGTGACGGGATACCTATGACTTCGTAAAGTTCCGTCTGTCTGTTAGCACGATAACTCTCGAAGGGATTGAGATGTTTTGTTAAAACTTGGTGTGAGGATCCGTTGGGTCAAAGTACAGGTCAAGTTCGTAGATGGGCCCCATTGCTGTATATTTAAGGGTGTGGGAGGGTTTTAAATTACGGGACGAAAATAGAAGTTTCAAAAAGCCAATAGGATAGTCAATCCAAGGATACGGAAACATGTTGGGTCCATATCTGAAACTTATTCTCTCGCCGGACAATTAGTTCGTCCGGAATCCAGCCAATATTAAAAGTAAAACTTTTATTTGAAGTTTATTAAATGTTCGATTTAGGGGTAAGAAGACATGTTGAATCGGTGTATGACAATCATTTTCTACCCGGAGATATAGTTCGCCCGGAATCTGACTGAAACCGGGAGATTTGTTCTAAGTAAAAGTTTTTTGCCGGACAAGCAGTTCATCCGGAATACGGCCGAAAACCGGAAATTTGGCAGAAGTAATGCAGGAAGTTTCTATCAATTTCGTCTAAGGAGATATGACGTATATGACGTAGGGGTAAAAACACATGCTGTGTCCTTGTTTGAACTTGGTTTCTTATATGATTAATAGTTGCGTTTTTGCAGATAACATGGAATCTGATACCACGGTCTAAAGTCGTTTTTGCAGTTATCGTGGTATCAGATACCACGGTCAAAGGGCGTTTTTGCAGTTATCGTGGTATCTGGCCAGTTATCGTGGTATCTGATATTCAGATACCACGGTCGGACCGTGGTAACTGGTCGCGGTACAAGTCATCTCACTTTCATCAAATTTTCTCAAACTGGTGAGAAAGAAGTTTGTGATGTATCTGGATATCAGTTTTTCTTTTGGGATGACTTCGAAAACTGCAATTTCGGCAATAGTCCTCTTTGCAGAGCAACCGTGTATCAGATACCACGGTAACTGCAAAAACGACTAATTGCAGATTCAGTTACCGCGGTAACAGATACCATAGTATCTGCAAAAACACAACTATTAGAATAGAATAGAATCGTTTTAATTCTCCACAATAGCATACAGCTAGCCTCGGATTTGACATTGGCCTTAATCTGTTCCTAAATTTTAACAGTAAAACTGTTCAAGGAGTCTGGCGAATATCTACAAGACGCAACTGTCTGGAGCAAATATTACATTTTTGGGATCCCATCGAAGCTAAAGGAGCTAAGAATTCGTGTGTGAGCAAACCCATTGAGGTACACATGATCATGGGCCTTCTGGGATCGTGAAAATGTATCGTTTGGTCAAAGGTATTTTTTTGTACTTTGTGGTATGCGCACTTTAAGGGAACTAGGAATTCAACTGTAAGCAAAACCCTTGGAGCACAAATGATCATGGGCTCTTGTAGATCACGAAATAAATATTTTGGTCAAAAGTTTTTTTTTACTTTGCCTTTAAGATGAGTACTTTAAGGGCGCTAGAAATTCATTTTTTAATAAAAACCTTTGAGGCAAAAATGATCATGGGCCCTTCGGTAGTATTGTACTATAAGTACTTTGCAGTTATCATGCGCACTTTAAGGGTTGTTCTGACAGAATCAGATCTCTCGGTCCACACTTATGCATGTCACGAGATTTACGCCCCCCCTTCCCCGTAAATGATGTAGGCTTATCTAGAGAATATGATTGTTCTTCCCGCCTAATTCCATTCCGATCTCTGAAGTCTTAAGCGTTTCACGAGATTTCCAGTGCCCCCCCCCCCCCCGAACTCCCCCAACAGTTGCTGGTTCCGGTCCGGATTTGAAAGGTAACACCAGAGCACAGAACACCATGCATGACAAAACATTCCGGATTCCCCTTTCCTCTACTCCCCCGGGATAGCCAGATCAGGGAAGTGACTATTTCCAAGTCAATCTGTCAGTGGCGAAACTAGCCTATTTTCGTGGAGAGGCAAGTCCAGATTTTGCCGACGTGACTAAAGAATTTATCGACAATACTCCCCGCGAACGCATCATAGAACCGAGCAATAATTAATTGTAATATATCAGTTTAGATGTGTTTTTGTCATGAAAATGTATGAATCTGTCATTCTCTCCCTGGCGTCAATGGTTACCACATAGGATCAAGACATACCCGGCAGTCAATAGCGTAGCAAACCAGAAAAGTCATGATAGACACTGCACTAGAACCACTGCAGTATTTAAAGATAGGTTACATACTTTTTCAGTCGCAAACTTTTATGGATTTTGCAGCCTTCATCTCTAACCGCCATACCGCGATCGTAATGTCTGTCAGCTTTCAGTATACCATTCTGCTGGTCTGATCAACTAACTTTTTCTAGTTCGTAAGCTAGGACTAGCACATACGCTAGGACGATGAAATTTGCCACGTGTATAAATTGCTCTAGGAAACTTGCCTCTCTGATCACCTATGGAATCGGGGGGTGAATTTAAGAGAATCCGGGATCGTGTGACATGCGTAAGTTGCGAACTGGACTGAGAGGCGTAGATGCCTCAAATGTGCTACTTAGGTGTCCAAACCAACGGTGAGGGGAGTTTGAAGGGGGGTAACGGAAATTTCGTGAAACACATCACCAACTATACTGACAGAGCCGATCGATGAGGGACTGGTATGAACCTTGGAACATATGAAGTTCATGGGCCTAGGACGCGCTTCGATTCAAGTGAAATTTGCAGGTGTGCCATTATCCGCATCCGACAACGGTGGAGGGAATAGCAGGGAGGTCCCGAAAAAAATGTTGACATGCATACGGACCGAATGGATGGAACGATTGGAATGAAACTTGGCAGGTAAAGTTCATGGGCCCCAATATGTAATGGAGACCCAAACCAGATCCGATAGGGTACCAGACAAGTGCTCCGATCCGAACTCGACGAGTGGCAGCGGCAGATACCGTACATCTGCCATTTATATGCTAGTGGGGGGGGAGGGGAGGTACGGAAATTTTCTGAGACGTCAGAGGACAAACGGACTGGGCGATTGGGACGAAATAAGAATCACGATTTGCCGACAAAGCTTTTTCCGATCACACAATTTGCAGCAGCGCCATGTCAACAAAAACGTCAGTTAGGGCCTGCGAAAAGGCAAGTGTTCCAAGACAATTTACAAATGAAATTTGTCAATTTTTGTCAATTTACCGACAAGGAACGGAACGGAATGAAAAAGTGGTAACTTTCCCTGATTTACAGACGAGACTTTTCCGGTCACCACATCAAAAACTCTTCGCGCCGATTTCACGATTTCAAAATTACCAGATTTAACAAAAAAGGTTTTATTGGTTCCAAAAGGAAACTGTTTGCCGAAAAGACTTTCCCGGTTACCACATAGAACAGTGAAAAACAAACGAAAAGAGAATTTGCATCCGAACATAGGGTTGATTTTCGAACAAGGCTTTTTTCGGTACCAGGAATGGAACGAAAAATATGCTTCATCGGTTCTTCCCAATTCCCGGTAAGACCTCGGACAAGACTTCACCCGGTGACCGCACTGGAACATCACAAGCAATCGAAATGAGCCGATCTTGCGTTGCCGAAAAGGCTTTTTATTTCATCGGCTTTACCCGACAGAGCTTCCGTCGGTATGAGAAACGGAACATAAGAAGGATTTGCCCGTGCTTCCGGTTTACCTACAAGATTTTTTACCCGTTCATGGCATCGGAAAAGAACCAAAAAACAAAATGAGGATCTCAATATTGCCAACAAGGCTTTTTTCGATTATCGGAGTGCATCAGGATCACTCAGATGTGAAGGGAACTGACAAACGACCAAACCGACGAAAGAAGGAAAACACTACCGATTCCCAGACAAGAAGATTCCCGATTTACAGACAGAGCTCTTGCCGGTACCGGACAATGAATTCGCACCGACATACACCGCTGGTATTCCGACAAGTAGTTCTAATTTGCCGACAGAGCTATTACCAGAAACGGAGTGGAGAAACACGTCCATGCCCATCCCCCCCCCCCCCCCTCTAGTTTCGCCACTGGTGCTAGTTCTTCCCATAAAATTTCTTCCCGGCCCCTCCCCTCTTATCGTGTCTGTCATGATATACGGTACTTAGGCTCATCCTCCAGCTGACGTATCCTTTGTGTACTGTAAAATTTCCGGCACATCTCTCCAATTATCAAGTTTCATTCAGATTCGATCCCCCGTTCGAAAATTACACAATGTCGCAACACTCCGGATTACCCGCCCTTCACTCCTCCGACAACGGTCGATCTGGGAAATAACTATTTCCTAGTCAGTTTGGAGCAAGTTCGCGATCACCGGACTGACCGATCGACCGACCGACAGACGGACCGACGGAAAAGTGAGCCGAAAGCTGCAAGTGCCATAATAACACTAAAACGAAAAGAATCTACTAGGCTCTACTTAAAGAAAACTTTCTCTCAGAGCCAAAAACCATGTCTGAACTTGTGTCTTTTCTGCGTGTTTTTGTCAGGGTTTTTCACATTTCTACTCTTAGGAACCTATTAGTATCAATGAGCCAAAAAATAATATTAAAAAAGTAAGAAGAGACCAATTTCTGATCCAGTTTTCAATTTTCGATTTGGTGTGCAACTTTACAGAAACAATAGTTCCGAAAAGGAAAGAAGTGTGATAAGAGGAAACGGTATTTATTTAGTGTATTTATTTATTTTTTTACCCCTCCCCAAGGGGTGGGGGTGGGGGTAATGAAGGAATGATATGGCGGATTCATGGTGGTTAGAATTCCGGCCACAATCAGGATTCTTTGTCTTAAAAGTGGCCGTTAATGGTGAATTGTTTGTTTAATTTATATGTTTTTTGATGAAATTAAAAAAAAATGTCTAAAAAAATGTCTGACCTGGACAGAATATTTGGGACTTATATAAACCTATTCCTAATGTCGATCCCAGGTCGACGACCTATTTTTTTTCAGCTAGAAACGATTTCTCGGTAATCTCGGTGGGCTTATCGCAGTTCCAGGTGGATGACTAGCTGCTTCAAAAAGAAATGCAAACCTTGTTGTACTAATCCAGCCTTCCCGAATTGCGTTATCTATTCTTTCCCAGAAGCTTTGAACTGGTAGGATTTAACAGAATTATTCTAATGACATTTGACATATTTCCTTCTACGACGTTCGAATCTTTTCAACACGTCTCCAAAATCCAAATTTAGTAAGAGCTGAAAGCTCATACAGCACTTGCACGGGTAGGCAGCATGTATTTCAGCCAGGCCTAACGGTCACTAACAAGATTCCGAAAACACAACTCCTGGAAAATCTCCCCTACAGAGGTCGTTCCAGTCCAGACCTCTCAAACTGCTCATCTAGGACCGATATTTGTGTTACCATCCAAGTTTCATCACTATCGCTTCACCTGTTCGATCACTATGCGGAGACCCCCCTCCAACTAACCCCGCCGTGTCCACATACTGTTTGGAAACGCACGTGTCACATCTAGGCATTTGCTTCTACCACCACAACTAATTGCACTTGAACCTGAGCACTTCTTCCGGTAGACATACCCCTCAAACTCCCCCGACCGAGGCCGGGTCCATTCAGACCTCAAAACAACATATCCAGGACCCATGACCTTTGTACGAAATCCTCCATCCGTTTTATTTCTACGCATATTACATAATTTCCAATTACATAATTTTGTCAACCGACTTCGTGTCTCCGGCTTGTCCCTTCACATATTGTGATTATGTACAGAAGTGTAAAATAAAACCTTGAACCTCCAGCCGTCCAACTCCTCCCACAGTGGTCCAGTACCCCCTCCAACTTCCCCCACTCAGACCAGATCCGGTCCGGACCTAAAAATAACATTTCTACAATGAATCACCTATGTACCGTCCAAGTTTCCTGAATCCATTTGGTTCTTACGTTATTACGACCCCCCCCCCAAAAAAAAAAAAAAAAACCGACTCCCCCACCATGATCGGATGTGTTTCGGGCATATTCATGGAACATTTTGTGCATCTGCAGCTACCACCCACCAAGTTTCTCTCGAATCGGGTCACCCGTTCGCAGCTCCACCCTACACGGATGACCGGATCCGGTTAAAGAAAGTATTGTTAAGCATCGCATCGGGTGGTCCATTATACGCATGCGAAGTTTCATCGTCCTAGCTGATGTGGAACTTGCAGGGGTGCCCAAACTACCAAAAAATAGCAACAAACTAGCAACACCGTAACAGAGGGCCAGATAGACAGAGGTACAGAAATTAAGATTGCTAGCTGGCACTTGAGCTGAAGGCTGCGAGTGACATAAAAACAAATTTAAAAGGTTGTGCATTTTCTAAAGTCAGGGAAGGATTATAAAGTAGAGAATACCTATCTCATGTACCTATTAACCGTTCACCAGGTGTACAGCTCTCGTCTGAAGTCAACTGAAATGACCCAGTCAAAGAATTAGAAACAATAAAAAAAGCATGTGCTGAAATGACAGCACCACCAGGCCCTTAGGATACTGTCAGTCTACAAATCAATGACACAAAAGGTGTGGGATGAACTGTATGCTTGAATCAGTATAACATAATATCTCTCTCTTCTTAGCTTGTAACTGAAAAATGTGTTGTGTTGAAACCAGTGTACCGTAAGTCTATATCTGGGTATTCCAGACTGTGAGAGATGATTCCAAAAAACCATGAGACCACCCAACCATCCAAAAGTCTATCGCAATTGTGGAAAAACTAATATGGCTTTAAAGTCCTAACTGGGTTCTATAATATTTATCATATTTCAAGTTTTCATCCATCACAAAGTTCACAAATGAAGAAAATAAAGTTCAACTGGCCGATATGTCCATGTTGCCTACCTCTACTTTATAGGATACCTTGCTATTTGCTGCACCATATATTTGCGCCACCACTAGTAAACTTGTGTAAATAAAGACTAAATCACAAGGATAATGTGTGAAACATCAAAATACATCCATACTGATGGAATTAATTAATTTCAGATGTCATCCACTTACTCCTATTTCTACAAATACATTCTCCTACATATACATGCAACAACAAAAAAAACAGTCATGCTCAAGCTATTCAGGTTGCTGGTAGAGTCGAAAAATCAGTGAAAGCTTCAAAAGAAAACTGGAAACGCAAAAACAATTTGCCATGGTCAACAGGTGTTCAGAAGAAAGATATTTGGCAATGCTGCAACTTCGTTCTACAAAATGGAAAACAAAATTGGTAGGTATAACTGGTTGTAGAAAATAATAAGACCATATATTCAAAAATGCATAAAACAGATATGTCAGCTATGATGCTTTGGCAGCGATATTTTTGCCCTTCTTGGTAAGGGTCTTTGTCAGGCTGTCAAACTTCAGATATATCACATTGGTCTTAAAGTTATTTCCCCAAATAGGATATTAAAGTGGGCCACGATTAGAGTGGGCCACAAAGGATTTGAAATATGAGTGGGACATCCTGTCCTACTCATACCTGCTATGAGATACCACCGATTCAACTCAGGAGCATTCAGATCTACAGATCTTAATTTTCTATGAAGTGCAAATTAAGGTAATTAATGTAATATTTATGGTCAATAAAGCTTCAGTTATTTATTGCAGGTTCATACCTTCCCCAACGTAGACCCTGAAGTTCGACAGCCTAACCAGGACCCTTGGCAAGAAGGGCTGAAAAATTGCTGCCAAAGCATCATAGCTGACATATCCATTTTTTGCTTTGTTTGAATATATGTTTTCCTGTGTTTCAGCTGTGTTTCCCAGTCGGCTTTGGCTCAACATTCAATGGAGTCAATGAGTATTTAATAGTTATACCTTCTGTTATTCATTCAAGGTCCAATTTCATACATTTGGTAAGGGTACAGGCTGGGTACAGGCAGGGTAGAGGCTGGAAAGAAGTAGGAGTTGCAGGCATTTATTTCATTCACAGGGGTGGTGCAAATAGCAAGGTATCCTGTTGCTTCCTACAGTCTGACTACAGTAGGCTGCAAACTCTTCTGACTCTAGATACATCTAGATGTTGACCCTATTTTGCAGGAGCCTCCAGCTCTGCTTAAGCCTTGCCTGAGGCTCAAAATGGAAATTTTGTTTTCCCTAGCCCTAGACAAACTGACCCTAGTCGTTTTTTTTACAGATCGACTGGCGATTGGGGCTTGTTCCCGGGTTCATCCAGTTGACTGTTTTTTGTCGCTTGATAGGGGAGCGAGAACAAGCCTTCGAAAAACGGTCTAAAAAAACTTTTTCCCTTCCATCCCCACAACTCTTCCCTCGGCAGTCTCTGCAGTACCGGCGCTTCCCGAGGTGTAAATTGTACGTTTTTGGGTCCAAATGTTTCAATCTTCAAAATTTGGCACCAAGTTTGACTGGAACTCCAAGAGAAAGGTGCATCGGATCGACTGTTGGCTTTGTTCCCAGTCGATGTCCAGTCAAGCGACAAAAAATGGATCGACTGGACCTCCAGTCGACAGTCGATAGCAAAAAACGGCAATTTTCTTTCCAAGCGATCGCAAAAAACGGGAATCCTATGTCTATGATTGGCTACAGGATCACACTCTATTTCCGTCTGTTTTTATTTCCGGACATGTGCCATATGTAATTTGAAACCACATGGTGCTGATGATGATGCTGAAAATGTTGCTGTTGAGGTATAAAAAAAGATGAAAACCAGCCAATCAGGTTCAAGACTTTTAAGTAGCCAATGGGGTCAGAGTATTTTGAACAAGAAATCAGAATTTTCAGTAAGAAGATCTGCCATGACGGAAATAGGTCTCAGCTCAAGCATCGGAGTTGATTTGTATTTTTACTAATCCGGGAATACTATCAAGATAGGTCAGAAGGAAAAATATTGGGAAAAAAAGAAGAAAAGTAGATCTTTCTTAGAAGAAAAGTAGATCTTTCTTTCAAGATATTTCTATCATTTTTTGGATAACTGTGAAGTATCACAGGGACATTCAAAGTTTGAGATTGTTATTACTAGATTGAAAAGATGACGGAAATACCAAGTGATCCTGTACAAACAAAACATAAAACCGCAGCAACTTAATTTACCAGACCTTTAACACTTGTACTTTAGGCCTATGATTAGAAAATACTCTGCATGCAAATCACAGTATCTTACTATTAATCTCAAACTATGAAATTCCAGAATTTATCTGCTCTTGTTTGCATTTTGGTTGATACTTGACTTGACATCAACATTATTCCACATGTGTTCTTGTTTACAATTCTAAACCAGCGATGTAGGCTGACGCCATCTTAAAACAGGTACAGCAAACTTTTTATCCAAGGATTCTAAATACTAGATGGCAGAAAACAGATACTGTACTGCCTAAATTCACACACCACTGCAGAAATTTTCGGAATTCGAATATTTTAGTAGCTACAGGGGATACATCTAAAGACAAATTAAGACTATGAAAATACAAACAAATCTTGTTTCAGGACTTGAAAACCAAACCAACTGTTTCCAAACAAAAACAACTAAAAACGATCGAAAACAACTGGAAACGATCGGACAGGTTTTTCAATGACACTTGAAAGGTCATAAACAGTTGTAAAATTACGATTGGAAATAGTTGTTTCCAATCGTTTGCGATTGGGATTTCAGGTTCACCGTTTCAGTTAAACTATTTTGATCGTTTACAACTCAAAAAAAATCAACTTCCCTACTACCGTTGTTAAATATCAGGTCTTGTTTCAGGATTTGAAAACCAAACCAGCTGTTTTTGATCGAAAACAACTGAAAACGATCAACTAAACGATCGTTTAATGACAATTGAAAAAAAATAATCGTAAACAGTTGTAAAATACGATTGATAACAGTTGTTTCCAATCGTTTTCGATTGGGATTTCAGATTCGCCGTTTCTGTTATTTTTATATATTTCGTTATATTTATCTATATCTTGCCGTTTCTTTTGATCGTTTACAACTAAAAATAATCAAGTTCCCTTTAAACGTTGTAAAAACCAGGTCTGTATTTCACAACTTGAAAACAAAACCAACTGTTTCTGATCGAAAATAACTGAAAACGACTGGAATCGATTAACAACGGCCATTTTGAATGGATACGAAAACAAGAGCTACAAGCTCATATGGCACTTGTTACGAGTAGGCGGTACAAGAAAGTAGATGAGAACGTCACAAAATACACCCGTCATCCAAATATGCGGTTCGGAAATAGAAATAGCATATTTAGTTTCACTAATTCTGAGCAATTCCGGCATCGTCTCGGATTATCTGTAGTAAATGCGCATGACTGTCGTTTGATCCCTAAACGTGCTACACGATTTCCGGTACTCCCTCCATCTACTCCTACCGTGGCCGAATCTGGCTTGGACTAAAAAATGGATCATCTAAAGCATCTTCTTTTATACCATCTATCAAGTTTCACACGAATTTGAGCATTTTTGGAAAATTCCGACCCCCCCCCCACCACCACCACCACCGTTGTCGGATCAGGTTCGGACCCTAAAATATATCATCTAGGGCATAGGCTCTCTCTACAATGCAAGTTTCATTTAAACTGATGCACTCGTTTACCCCTATGCGAGCCTCAAAGTTTCCGGCAATCTCCCTCCCACTCCCCCACCAGTGGACTTTGAAACATAAAAGTCGTATGTCTTAATCCCCTGTTCTCGTCCATCAAGTTTTACTGAAATCGGAGCATAGCCTATCTGCGAATTCCCGGTACCCCCCCCCCCCCGCCCCTACCTTGGCAGACTCTGGCCCGAACGCAAATAACAAATCTAGGCCGCATAAACTCGGCACTGTCGAACTTGCATCTCAGTCGGTCCACCCGTAAGTTTTTTGTGCATGTCAAAAGTCCCTCTCCCCCAATTCCCCAACCGTGGTCGCGTATAGTTGAAACGCATGTTTTACATGTCTAGGGCATCGATTCTTATCACGCATTAAGTTTCACTCGAATCAGACCACTCGTTCGCAATTTGCAGAAATAAATTTCCATATTTCCCTTCCCTCGCTCCCCCAAAAATGCTTGGATCTAGGAACGGAAGTTTCCGGGGGTATGTTGTGTTAGGTTCTTAAATCTATTGGGTCATTAATATGCCTGCAAAGTTTTGTTGCCTTAGTACATTTGGAACTAATCTAACTCGCGACTACTGGAATTCCAGGAAACCCCCTCCAACTCCCCCACAGAGTCCCGAACCCATCTGGCTCCGTCAATTTCATATCTAGGCCTAATGCTTGTTCTCTGCGTTAAGTTCCGTCACAATCCCCCTGCTTTAAGCTTTTGTTGAGTTTTCCGGCCCCCCCCCCCCCCCATCCCCCACAGGTATTGGACCCGATCCGGACTTGATACTGAACATATGAGGAGATTGCTCTTCCCACCTGACAAGTTTCATTCAAATCCGATCACCGTTCAAAAGCTACAAAGACCACTAGATTCCAGGTTCCCCATCCATCCACTCCCCCCGCGATGGTCGAATCGGGGAAACGACTATTCTCAAGTCAATCTGTTCGGATCACTGACATATCTGCCAAGTTTCATCGTCCTAGCACATCAGGAAGTATGCCGAACTCGCGGGATCGCCAGAAATCCGGACCCCTCCCCCTCCCGAACTCCCCCACAGTGCCTGGATCCGGTCCGGTTATGTCAATGACGTATCTAGTTCTTGTGTGTTCTTCCCACCAAGTTTCATCCCGATCCCTCCACTCTAAGCGTTTCTAAAGATTTCCGGTTCCCTTCTCCAACTCCCCCTAGTGTCATCGGATCCGGTCCGGATTTGAAGTGGGTGCAACAGTATCCGATCACCCGTTCGCAAGTTCAAAATACCTCAATTTTTGGCTTTCCACCCCCTCCTCTCCCCCCAGATGATCGGATCGGGGAAGTGACTATTTCCGATTTAATTTGGTCGGGTCCCTGACGTGCCTGCCAATTTTCACCGTCTTAGCACATCAGGAAGCACCGAACTCCTGGGATCACTAGAAAGTCGCCCCCCCCCCCCCGTCTCAACTCCCCCAAAGTGAGCGGATCCGTTCCAGTTATGTCAGTCACGTATCTAGGACTTGTGCTTGTTTTTCCGCCAAGTTTCATCACGGATCTCTCCACCCTAAGCGTTTCCAAGATTTCCGGTTTCCCCCTCCAACTCCCCCCAATGTCACCGGATCCGGTCTGGATTTGAAATGGTGCGTCTGAGACACGAGGTCCTTCCATATATTAAGTATGATTAAGATCCGATTACCCGTTCGTAAGCTAAAAGCATCTCATTTTTCCTATTTTTCCCGGATTCCGCCTCCCTCCACTCCCCTCCAGGTGGTCGAATCGGGTAAGTGACTATTTGTAATCTAGTCTGGTCCGGTCCCTGATACGTCTGCCAAGTTTCGTCGTCCTAGCTTATCTGGAAGTGCCCGAACTCGCAAAACGGGGACCGAAAGACCGACTGACAGACATAAATTACAATCGCTATATGGCACTTGGCCGAAAGGCAAGTGTTTCCAATTGTTAGAAATAGTTTACAGTTGTTTACAGTTGTTGTACAAGGGTTTTTAGTTGTTCACAATCGTAAACAATTGAAAACAATTGTTTTCAGGGGAGAGAAGGTATGACGGGGCAAAATGCTCTAAATGGTTGACATAAAGTATCAAAAATGTTTTATTTTATGTCAATCATTTTGAGTCTTTTTGCCCCTTCAGCAGCACGTTAGCACGGATTCGGGGTTTAGAATCTAGCAGGAATCTAGTAATCAGTCAATGCCTTCTGACTCTAGTAAGATTCTACAAAGCTAGTGAAAACAATCGTCTTCGGTTCGATATAGCAGCAACCGTACAGTACTGTCGGAAGAAAGGATTTTTCGAATCAAAATATCAAAATGGTAGATTCGAAGTGAGTTATCCTTATTAATCTAAATTATGTATTGAAGTCGCCCGATTTTCTCATTATCTGCTGAGTGCTTATTGAGTACCTGGTTCTTTTGTGGTGCTTAGGCATTTCAGTCGAAAGTATTGGTAGGTTAGTGGCTATGGCTTTAATATTGGCGCCTGACTGTTGTGTAAACTTAGAAGTAAGTTTTGGAAAGTACACTACGTCGAAGGTATGGTTCTTTGGACACACATTTAGATTGGCTATCATTGAATTTTTTGATGAATCTCAACTCGATGAGACCAGTAGCGTAGGTATCAGAAAGAACAAACACTCTTGGATGCCATCTAAAATAATAAAATATGAGTAGTATTGCCCATTTCATGAAATTTTAACTCAATTTGACTTAGTTTTGTTCATAATTGTAATTTGGTAGCTGAGAGCTAGTTACTGCCTAGAAGAGGTAGGGTACAATGACCAGTAACTGGCAGTGACTTAAAAACCAGCAATCATATTTCCACAGACTTATAAACTTACAATTATTTAGTTTTTCAACGAAATGGATCAAAAGGAGTAGAAACAAAAATTTTTCTTTTGCTTGAACACCCAGCACTGACAGACACATTGAATAAATTGCATTTTTCAAGGTGGCGGTTTTTTGGTCTTCATACATCAAGCTGATTTTTGGTGATAAAAACCTTACATGGCAACACTGACAGAAAACTTTCTGTTCGTCGTGATCATCATTGTAACGCGCTTCTGCACGTTTACGATTCTTGAGAATTGAATAAGGATTGATTGACTCATTGATTGTACAGAGTTAGAGCAAGTTTCAAGGGCCAGTTACTGGTCACTGTACTATATGTGTCTATGAGCACTTCTCCAACTATGACAGTCATGGTTTTGTTCTTCACTGCTGAAACATCAAATAAAACACTAAATTACACCCACGAGTCAAGAGCAACTCTTTTATTTGGGATAGAATGAATAAGATTTTCCCTTTTTGGTTACTTAACTTATTTCTTTTGAATTTAGTTTATTGTTCCTTATGTCCAAATACTGCCTAGTTTTGATCAAGTTTCACTAGTCAGTCTGGTATCAAGGCTTCTAACCATATTTCTATTCATATACCAAAACTGGCTTTATGGTCTTCATTCTATTCAATGAAGCTCTAGGGATGACGTAGCCACAGGAGGGGTATCCAGCAACAAAGTGATATGACCACGAACTTGGCCTAAAAATACTACAAGCGAAGTTCTGTTCTGTGCTAAATTTACCATAAGTCATTCAGGCTGTTTTTCATTCAAACAATGTTTACAACGGGTACCTCAGCTACGATTCTTCATCAGCGATATTTCAGCCCTTTTTGGCAAGGGTCCTCGTCAGGCTGTCAATCCTCTGGTTCAACTTAAGGGAAGGAAATATTTTATTAAAGTAAGTTATCTTCAAATACCACTATAATGAAAAAACTAGTCCTGAGATTTTATTTTTGACACAGACGCTGTTTTTGCTGGACAATTGGGGCGATGACAGGAAAGGTTTTTTTCTGCATTTTGGTCAACTTTGTTTTTTTTATTAATAAGGGTCTGAAAACTTAAATATTATTTTATTAATAACCTCATTCTTTGTTTCTATTATCGAGTACTCGTCTGTATCTATTACTTTGAATAATGACTGCACAGAAAAACTAGTCAAAGTCAAGTCAGCTTGGCTTTCAAAGTCAGCTTGGGCTCAAAGAATATTTAGGCTGTTTCTCCTTAACAGTTAGGACGTTGTTGGGACTGCATTAATCTTTCCTCTTATCCTTTTTAGGCCAAGTCCTAGGTTATAAAAGTTCAAGGTTGAATACCCCTCCTGTAATGCTGCACAGAGAGACATAGCTATATTCTGTATGATGACCAGCTTTACAGATGAAATGCCGGGATAACCTGCGGAAACTGAATTTTCTAGTTTCTACATTTTTTGGGGATGTTGTGAGTGTTAGCTCATCAGCCTAACCAAGCTTCTGTGTAAACAAAAAGCCAACATTGTAATTTCTCATTATGTCTTAAGAGCCTAAATATGTCTAGAAGTTGACAACCAGCAACTCCCTTTATAGTAGGCTCAAAATACAAGATGGATACTTAAACTCTCCTCTATTATCACAACTCTAGCAAATCTTTTCAAGGGAAAAGCTTCTCTGGAAATTTGAAACTTTGTCTGAGGTTGAACTTGATGAGGTTTTATTTGTATTAATTTGATGTTCTAACTCGGGGGGAAGGGTTTATAAACTCTAGTTTCTCTTCTGTATTTATCAGTCAGCAATTTTACAATCCACATAAGTTATATATTTATAGTTAACAGCTTCCATGTTTACCAAACACTCTTTTTATTAAAGGCTTTGCATCCCACTCTCATGTAAATCAGAGATCCAACTATCATTATTATTTTCTCGTAGAGTTTAAGGCACCCATTGGAGCATCTGACTTGATGGATCTTGCTTCGGAAGTCTAATCTAGGCTTGAGCTTTCTTGTCATTTGATGAAAGTGCAGCCTATTATTGAGAATCCAGCTGCAGAAAATGCACATGCTTTCATTTGTTCATTTCCTATTACTAAGGCCAGCCCATCATTTTTCTGAGTTAGTTGAGCTGTTAAACCAACAGGGCAGTAGGAAAGAAACAAGTTTACCAACTAGTTTCATGAGAGCAAGTAGAAACATTAAACTAATAGGGCATGTTTGTAAAAGCTTCCTATTTGAATGCACAGAGGTTTCACAGATCAGGCAAAGTTTAGCTTATAAAGGATGAGTGATTTTGTTCTTGAACAAGAAAGCCAGACAAGGGTTGGGTATGCTTTCTGAGAATGTTGATTTATTAGTGGTAGGGTGGGATCACTGAGGGGGAAGGCTGGTTACTGTAGAGATGGAGACTGGTCTGAAACCACCCCCTGCCTCTGATGGTACCTTGCTTGTGTGCAAGTAGCGTAAATACTATAATCTCCTGAAAGAAACCCTCTGTAAGTTGGCTTTCAAACCCAAGACTTGTATGTTATGTTGCACATGGGTATCAGGTTTTTAAAGACACTGGAGGAGTTTGCTTTTGTGTTGTCAAAAAAGATGTTGCATACTATCCCTCTGTTTCCTTTTCAGAGTCAAGGCCAAGCCACAAGCCGCAGGCAACAAACTGCCAGCAGTTCCAGAGACCCTCCTCAAGAGAAGGAAGAGGACCCAGGAAAACAAAGCTCTCAGGACCAAGCAAGCACTTCAGGTTAGTAGTGAGTTCTTGGCTTGGGTCCAAGTTCTCTTGCTTGGATATGCAGTTGGTTGCCTTCGATGAAGTTAGGAACATTGGTCTTGCAGAAGCCAAATTCTATTTCAAAGGAAGACTATCTGTTAGTCATGCTGAATTCATCTCAGAAAGAAAGCTCTAAACAGAAAATTACTTGCAGTTAGGGTATCACCTAAACAGCAACGTTGGGGAAGGGCTGTTGGGCACCGATCAGATAAGTTTTCTTATCTGTGACATGAGTGAGTTCCGGGTCAACTGTGACTTGTTTTATGGCACTTGCAGCTCCGCTCAAGTACCATATCAATCACTTTTTGGTCAGTCGGTCTGTCTGTCCACTCTTCTCGAGTTAGGGTACTTCCAGAAGTTCTAGGACAATGAAACCGACCAAACTAACTTGGAAATAATCACTTAACCGACCAGACGATCTTTTGGGGAGGGGCAGGTTGCGGAATCCAGAAAATAGGGACATGCATAACTTTCGAATGGGTGATCGGATCTTAATGAAACTTGATATCTGGAAAGACCTCGTGTCTCAGATGTCTCACCGGATCCGACGAATCTGGGGGGGGAGTTGGAGGTGGGAACCGAAAATCGTGGGAGTGGAGCAATCGAGATGAAACTTGGTGGGAAGAACAAGCACAAGCTCTAGATAAAGAACTGACAGAACTGGACCGGATTCGGACACTGGGGGGGGGGGGGGGGTACGGAATTCTGGCGATCCGTATTTATTGTACTTCCAGGTGGACTAGGACGATAAAACTTGGCAGGCATATCAGGGACCCGACCAGATTAACTTGGAAACAGTCACTCGCCCGATCCGACCATCATGGGGGGGAGGGGGAGACGGCGGAATCCGGAAATTAGTGGCATGCATAACTTTCGGACGGGTTATCGGATCTTAATGAAACTTGATATTTTGAAAGATCTCATGTCTCAAAATGTCCCATTTCAAGTTCGGACCGGATCTGATGAACTGGGGGGGGGGGGGTTCGGAGGGAAGAACCGGAAATCTTGTGACACGCATGGAGTTGAGCGATCAGGATGAAACTTGGTGGGAAGTACAGGCACAAGTCCTAGGTGCATCAGTTACAGAATCGGACCGGATTCGGGTGCCGAGGGGGGGGGGGGGCTGTAGGGGGGTGTCCGCAATTCCGGTGATCGTGAGTTAAGGTACTTCCAGATGTGCTAGGACGATAAAACTTTGCTTGAGCATTAGAAACTTGACATCATTGGGTTTGGCATCGTTTCTTGCGACTGACCATTATTTCATTAAGAATGCACAGTTAATGGAAATCTTAAATAGCTGTTAAATAAATCAGTATTAAGTCAGACCAGTCAGTAACTTTTGCAAACAGTTGTTTGGATGTTTCAAAAACCAAACTTTTATCAGACCCATGCTGGTCGACATAATAGCCTAAACACACCTCTACTGTACCTATATGAACTCCTACTTCCCATTTGAAGGTCTAGTTTTAGGACAGTCTGGGAAAAGATACTTAAGCCGCCTTCGATTCAGCTTTGACCTGGTCCTGTCTCTTCTCCGACCCTTAATCCTTAAAGAACTCATCTTAACCGCAAATTTCAAAAAACACTTTTAAGCAAGATCTACTTTTTCACAATCGCCATGAGGACATAATCCTTTTTGCCTCGAGGGTTTTTCTTAGAAATTAATTTTCAGCACCCTTAAAGTGCGCATCTGAACCAAAAAGTGAAAAGAAAAATTTGACCATCACTTACATCGCCTTGCAAGTTTGGCGCATTTTAACCGAAAAGTGAAAACAATACTTTTGACCATCACTTCCATTTGACCCAGCCTTGCAAGTTCCATATGAGCTTGTTTAAGAGTGTTTTTTTTTCAGTTCTTGAAAGCTCGCCGTGCCCGCAAGGTTGAAATCTTCAAAAGGGCTGAGAAATACGTAAAGGAGTACAGAGCCAAGGAACGCGATGAGATCCGTCTCGCCAGACAAGCCAAGCATCAGGGTAGCTTCTATGTTCCAGCTGATGCCAAGCTGGCCTTCGTCATGCGTATTCGTGGGTAAGAACCTTACTTCTTGTACATAAGACGTTTCCCTCAAAGTACCCTACCATAAGCTTTCTTTCTCTTGGCACCTTACATGCAGAATTGCAAATTATTAGACACAACAAGATTTTTGTAATTGAGGTTGTGTTTTAACCTCTTCCAGTGGTTACTAACCCACCTTTGTTCTGATTTAAGTATCCCACTCTACAGGTAACAGGCTGGAATGTGATGGCCATTTATAACCATTGTTAGGGTGTTGGAATTCAACCCCTTTGATTATTCTTGAATCATATTTATTTATTCATTTATTTCCTTCAGAACCAAGGAGCACAGAATAGTCTATAAAAGAGAATTATGCCTAAACCATCTAGTCCAGTCAGTGACACATAAATACTATAAACAATACACAGAATTTCGACAACTAAATTACAATTATTTAGGCACTATATTATTCACTTGTTAAAAAATGGGTACAGGTTGTGGGTTTGGAGGGCTACCGAAGTTTTCTTATAAAAGTTATTAAATGATGGAAAGTTTGATTACGCAGCACTCTTATTACCATATTGTGTTAAAGCAAAATAGTTTGTCAAAGCATATTCTGTTCCTTTGTCGAAAGACGAGACCATTCTGTTTGTGAAACAAATGCGTTTCTTCTGTAACTTTCTTGTCATGGGGTTATTTGATTTAAGTTCTAATTCCTCTTTTTCAATTCAGTGTGAACCAGGTCTCCCCCAAGGTCCGTAAGACCCTCCAGCTCCTCCGTCTGCGCCAGATCAACAATGGAGTATTCGTGAAGCTCAATAAGGCCACCCTTAACATGTTGAGGATTGTTGAGCCATACATTGCCTGGGGATACCCCAACCTCAAGTCCATCAGGGACTTAGTCTACAAGCGAGGATTTGCCAAGGTAGCCCTTAGGCGTGTGCCCCTCACAAGCAATGACATCATCGAGAGGAAGCTTGGTGAGTTTACTTCTGCTTTCAGTTTTGTTTTGACAATTCCGTAAAACTTTGAAAAAAAGAAAAGCCGTCTTTTAATATACACTGTAAAAAGTTTCTCCGAGTAAGGATTAAAGTTAAGTGTAGTATTTGCTACTGGGATTAATCTTATCTCTACTGAGATAAGCTTCATCTGAATTAGAGTAGCAAATACTGCAAGATTTTTTTTTACAGTGTAAGCTATACAAGTGGAGTGGGGCAAACACAAGTAAAATTGACATTATTGTAGAGGTCTGCAGGTACCTAGTTCTGACCGAACAAGGTGGCTATGAATAATAAGGCCAGTTTCTGGCCTATGTAATCCTTTGCTTGGTTTAACGGGTATTATGCCAAATTTGGGAGGAATTGAATGCAATAAATTTTAAAGGTCCACAAGATAAAGCGGCAGGGTATTTAAACACCAAAAAGTATGTTAGTTTTGGTGCTACGCCCCTGCCTACAGTACAGTCAGACTTCTGTGTCTGCAGCCTTTCCCTTGTTTGGCTGTTTTAGAAGCTTGTCAACACATTTACTTCTCTTTGTCGGAAGAATGTACTGTATTTAGGTAAGGTAAGGTACAATTTTAATGGCAAATATAAATAAACCTGGAGTTTCTCAAAAGCATCTGACATGCCAGTGGCATAAAAAACAACGCTTCACCAATTCTGATGGGTTTGTAAAAATTATTATTACAATTCTAGCCTAATGCATTGTAAAGAAAAAACCAACAAACAACTATCACACATCAACACTAAAATTTAAGGACAACACGAGAATTCGATAACAGACATGACTAAAGAAAAAATGAAAAATAAAAAAGGTTTGCGGAACACTATTACCACTAAACAGATGGAACAAGGTGAAAATCTTGTCTTTTGTCTTAGGCAGCATAATCAGTGTATAGAGCGTGCCTTACACCTTGAAAACCTGATACATTGCACTTGAATGCGAATGCGGTTACACTACTACAAGACTTGCAATGAGCAAACTAGGAGATCTTTATGAAGGACCTGTCATAGGTAGTTCTGTAGTACCAAGTGGCAGGGTATTTAAACACCAGTAATGATTTTAATTCTGATGCTACGCCCCTGCCAACAGTATTGTCAAGACTTCTCTGTGTGTAGCCTTCCTTCGTTGGCTATTGTAGAGGTTTGTCAACACGACTAGTCATCATTAAAGAATGTAAGTCTGCCACCAGTAAAAATGTCAACACAACTTTGGGTGACAGCAAATGCCAAGGTTTGATCTTATATATTGGAGGTGGCAGTGCGATCCTGTCACTCACTACATCTTACGTTTGCTTGTTACATCTTAGCCAATTTGGATATTTTGTCTGGATACAATCTTGCATAAATAATGGCATGGGTATTTTGACTGAAAATGAGCTATGCCGCTGCATCTGCACTGTCAGAAATTTCATAAGAGACAACACAAGGGTGCATAGTTTCAGCAGGCAATGTAATCTGTTGTGATTTTGATATCATATTACCGGAGAGCCTAAAAATGCCGAAAACGCAACTGCTGACTTTTTTGTTCGCCTTTATGATATCGGACGTTTCCGCTGATGCGTATCCGCCATTGTTAGGCTCTTCGGCAATGCTTGTTATGCATAACATTTCATGTATAATGTTTGTCGGGACAACAGATAACATTCCAAGTGTTGTCTGTTGAGTTGTTGTCTGTTGGAATAGCGCATCGTTGTGTTGTCTGTTATGAAACTTTGACAGGGTAGTAGTGTCTCTTCTGTTGGTGTATCTCTGATAAGGACATAATTGGTATCTAAGTATTATATATATATTTATGGGTGCGCTAACGTAAACGCATAAATGGACTTAAATCCCGTTCTTACTTTGCGTGAATTTTCCATGCACAAAGCTCGTGTTGTGTCTTCGCGAATGCATCGCAAAGTTTGTGTAGCTCAGTGTGAAAGCTGCACCAAGTGTTGAACCCCTTACACGCGGTAACGTCGACCGATCTGCTCACGTGCTTCTTGTTTAAGGAACATTCTACTAACGAGTTTCAAGACGAGACAGGCTGATAAGTGAGAAATGAATCAAAGAACAGTTCTTCGTTGGTCTCTTTAATGCTGAATCCCCAAACTCACCCTGAGAGCCTATCAACCTGTCTTATCTTTCACCATGGATTTACATTTTCGTAGCCTTAAAATCGTATCTTTGTTCAGGCAAGGTCAAGATCATCTGCATGGAAGACTTGGTTCACGAAATCTTCACAGTTGGACCATACTTCAAGTATGCCTCAAACTTCCTGTGGCCCTTCAAGGTACGTGGTCATTCCTGTATGTTGGAATGCATGTTCATTCCTGCAACATGCATCCCTACTCTGTTATTCGCGCTTCATGTTTCTGGGACCAGTCTGACCACCTACCGCGTATCTAGATGAATTGCGCTGCTTTTCTCGCACATGCACATGATAGTGTTGTTTTCGTTTGTCCGTCAGTCTGTCCGTCTGTTAGCACCATAACTCGGAAGGGGTTGAGATATTTTTTTCGAACTTTGTTTGCAGAACCTTTGGGTATTTTAGTTTTTGCAATGTTAGTTTTAACGTAAAACCACCATTAAAACGTGATAGCGGAAGATTTGTAACACTTGTAGTTGTATTTCGAAATTGCGTATCCATGTTGCCAAATTTTGGTCAGCGAACCCGCTGTTTAGTGCCACTGTTAGGCAAAAGTTTTCTGTTGGGGTTCTTATCCTTTTTCTGTTTTCTAGTTAAACACCCCAACTGGCGGATGGCGCAAGAAGACCAACCACTTCGTCGATGGTGGAGACTTCGGAAACCGAGAAGACCAGATCAACGCCCTCCTCAAGAAAATGATCTAAACATGTTGTTTTCTCGTCGGCAAATAAATCCTGTCGGCACCGTTCTTGCATTGATAAGAATCCTGCATGCATGATTCCTGAGTTGCGTTTTATTTAGAGATCATAGTACAGCGGGATCGGATGGCGAACTGTAAGTAGCCGTCCTATGCCTTGTGGACTACGTCAGCAAGTACGCTGAACTGTTCCCTGCACCCCGTGGCTTCCCAGCGTACGGCCCGCTGGCGAATGTAACGACAACGAAAAGTCCGCTGTACTATGAACTTCAAATAAAACGCAACTCTGGTCGGGGAGAGTGGATGGGGTTCTGGGTCCTGCATTTCAGGTCGTAATGGCATGGGAATCGAATAATTCAGTGGTGTACGGGATCCGGGGATAGAAGTACCTAGTCTGTCGCTGTAAAGCCTGGCTTCCACTGCCCGTTTAGCCACTGAGTATTCGGGAAAGGCTTGCAAGCTAGAGTCAGGCAAAGCAGGCTTGCTTACACGACCTGTGCCGTTTCCTTTTACCTATAGACAGAAATAACGAAATTTCGCATAAAGTGTATTCTCGCCGTTCCCCGAGGACTCCTCGGGGAATCAAGAGGAACGGCGAGAATAGAGGAGTCACTCCGCGCCGAATCCGCCTACGGAAAACAGCGAGAACACGGGGAATATTACGAAGTCGATTTTGTTCGAAAAAAAAATATGCAGTTGATGACATTGGGTGGATCCACTTTATTTTTGGTTTTCTTTATTCTGATTATTTTTAATAAATTTTACATTGCAATAACAAGCAAAAAGTTGATTCCTGTCCGAATCCGAAAGGGAGTCCTATTTAATGATGGTGATGATAATCAGAGCATTCCCCGTCCGCGGGGACTAGCGAGAATACGGGGAGTGAGCCCCTGGGACAAACAAAAACGCAGGGAGTCCTCGGGGAACGGCGAGAATATGCCTATAGGTGAAAAGATCCCTTATTGCTGAAATTCTTTTCTAGGATTGTGGGCGGGCAGGAATGAGGTGACTGTGAAATTTTCTACACGTTTTGGTTGGCTGCTCGCAGGTAACGGAGAATAGAATTTTTCCCTTTAAAAATATTTCCACTGATTAAGATAAATCAACGGGCTTTTAGTGTGTTAAAAGCCATTCTGAAGAAAGTAAGTGGGATACGCTAGGTCAAGGTTGAACGGCGAGAATAGAGGGAGTCACTCAACGCGGACTCCGCATACAGAAACAGCGAGAACACGGGAAATGCTTCCATAATGGATTTTGTTCGAAAACAAAATATCTGGACTCTGGATCCACTTTATTTTATTTTTGGTTTTGTTTATTCTGATTGTTTTTAATTAATTTTACATTGCACCAAACCAGCAAAAATTTATTCCCCTCCGAATCTGAAAGGGAGTCCTTTTTGGGATTCCAAAACGTAAGCGAGGGATACCTATGACACCTTAAAAGTTGTCCGTCTGTAAGTACGATAACTCTTGAAGGGAATGAGATATTTTGATGAAACTTGGTGTGAGGATTGTTTTGGTCAAGAGTAAGGTCGAGTTCGTAAATGGGCTTTGTAGCCCTATATTTAGGGGTGGGGGAGGGGGTTTAAATTAAGGGGTAAGCAAAATATTTTTAAACAGCTATTGGCTAATTTAAAACAGCATGCTGAACACGATGGTGGAAACCATTTTCTCACCGGACAAGTAGTTAGCTCGTAATCCGGCCAAAACCGGAAAATCTGATAAAAGTAAAAGTTTTATTTGAAGTTAATTATATGTTCGGTTTAGGGGTAGTAAGACATGCTGAACACGATGGTGAAAATCATTTTCTCGCCGGGCAAGTAGTTCGCCCGGAATCGGCCAAAATCGGAAAATTGTTAAAAAGTCTTCGTAGTTGATTAGATATCCGATTTAGGGGTATGAAGTGATGCTGAATCCGTCTATGACAGTCACTTTGTACCCGGACATATAGTTCGCCTGGAACCGGAAAATTTTAAGTTAAATTTTAATTTGTAAGTTGATTAGATATTCGATATAGGGGAAAGAAGATACGCTGAGTTCGATTTTAGCTTCTTTTTTTTTTGCCGGACAGGTAGTTCCGGAATTCGGCCGAAACTAGGAAATTCGCAGAAGGAAGGCAGGAAGTTTTCGTCCAAACAGATATGACTTATAGGGGTAAACACAAACACGCTGAATCCATATCTGAACTTGGTTTTCTCAGATGATTAGCTTTTTGGCCTTAATCTGTTTCTGAATTTTAATAGTAAAAATGTTCAAGGAGTCTGGTGAAGACTGGATCTGGCGCAGACAAGACCCCATTGTCTGGATCAAATATTAAATTTTTGGGATCCCATCGATACCTTTGGTCTTGTTTATGATGGTGATGATAATCGGAGCATTCCCCGTCCGTGGGGACTTGCGAGAATACGGGGAGTGAATCCCCGGGACAAACAAAAACGCGGGGACTCTTCAAGTGGAGTCCTCGGGGAACGGCGAGAAGTCGCCATTTGCCTACAATTTTGTTCGGGCCATCTGACGGACATTCCGGCAATGACATTTAAAGATTAAGTCGCGCTAGATGGTGCGCAAGACTGGTCTAGCTAGCCAGGCTAGCCTACAAAACACAAATTTCAAATTTGGACAATACCGTATTCTTGAGGAAGAAACTATTGTCTCCTGACTCGTTTTTGTGATTTTGACTGAAATTTCTGTACCTTCCTTTTGTGATACCGAGTGGACTGTACCCAGGACTGTATCACTGCTATACAGTCCATCAGAGGCAGGCATGGTTCTTTGGACACTATTAAACTTATGCCCAGGCAGTCTATACCACTGGTACTACAATAACTGTTGCATTTTCCCACCTTGGAGGTTTCTCCTGATCTGGCCACTGACCACTGTTGTATTCTCCTACCTGTGAGGTTTCCTATTTCTGGCTGCCATGTAACCTCCTGAAGCTGAGGTTTGTCCCAGTATCTACGAGCGTGTCCCACCCTACTTATCTTAGTTACTATGCATACGTAACAAATTCTGGGTTTTTGCTATCAAAGCTAGAAAGATTTCCCATTTCCCAGCAGAATATCATGCCACAGGTGAATCTGACCAATTACTGTACATTACAGAGATGCGTAGTTGCCAAACTTATTACGCTCCTGAGCATGGTAAGCAAATAGTTACTGTTAGTTACTATTTTGTGAAGATTGGAATGGTTAGTGTAGTAACCTTTTATTAGGTTGGAATGAAAATAGTAAATACACTGTCAGAAGTTTCATAACAGATTGCACATAACTCTTTCAAGAATAACACCTTTTCTCTTAGAAATAAAGTGTTATGACCAATTAAATTTACACTATTTCGTGCCTAGATCTCCAACAACACCTTCAATTGGTAAAAATACTAACAGGAACGAAAGAAACATAACATATAACATGCCAAAGTGTTATCTGTTGAAACCACGCATCCTGCTATTGTTGTTATGTAACTTCTGACAGTGTAGCATTTTTACCTATTGAAGGTGTTGTTGGAGATCTGGGCACAAAATAGTATAAACTTAATTGGTCATAAAACTTTTTTTCTAAGTGAAAAGGTGTTATTCTTGAAAGTGTTAGATGCAATCTCTTATGAAACTTCTGACAGTGTAATAGTTACTTTCGTTAGAAGGGTGGAACACCCTCTACATAACCTGCTGTCTGTGGGGTTTCTGCCCATCACGCTGCTCTAGCCTAGTGTTCTCCTGAGCAGGAGGTTTGCCTCATTTTTGTAGTGATATGATCTCCTGGGTCTGCCAACCTCCCAAAATAAAGGTTTGGCAGTTCTAGGAGATCATAAGACTGGTCAAAGGACTGGAAGATTGAGGCAAACTTCCTGTTCAGGAGAAATCCAGAGCAGCCAGATTGGCAGAAGCGGGTTATGTAGAAACTGGGACAAACCTTAGCTTCGGAGATTACTTGGCAGCCAGAAAAGAGGAAACCTCCAAGGTGAGAAACTGCTACAGGTGTATAGACTGGGTCCAGGCTGTACTTTTTTCATCCACAAAGGCTGCAGTCCTTTTAGGAGTTTTGTGTCATTGATTGGAAATACAAATTGAAGGGATGGTAAATGTTGTGTGTAGATTTTTCAAGTAAAAAGTACTTTTATTATTTGAGATAATGATGATTCTTCATTATGCTCTGAATCAGAAAAAAAATAATTTGATAATGAGGCAAATGTGCAAGATCAAAGAAACGATTATCGTAATTTGTGAATAAGAAAAAAAATAATTTGATAAGGAGGCGAATGTGCAAGATCAAAAAAGGAAACAAAGCATAGAAGATTCCATTCTGATTTGAGATGTCAAAAGTAGGCTAGTCCATTGGAGTACTGTACGCTAGGCCATTTTTTTGTAACCATACTCATAGGCTGCCCGATGTAAAATTGTCTCAAAACAGTAGTACGGAGTTGTACGAAAAAGTAGCATGAAGTACTAACTGATGCTACGACATGCTTCTACTTCAAGGCTACCGCGTTACTGCATACTACTGCATGCTACTATTAGCAAGACTGGATGCTACTATGGCAAGACAGGATGCTACTGGATACTACTACATAAGATTGGACTAGTCTGAGGCACATTAAATGATAGTATTCTTTGCTACTACATAGTATTAAATGAACTTTTTCGTTCAACTACCATACAACTACGCAGGCTACAAATTTTTCATCGGGTGGGGCATGCTGGCAGGGGTGAGCATGGTACTCGAACCATATATATATACCTCATACAGTATATTTCGACCCTTCTTGGCAAGGGTCCTCTTCACTCTTCAGGCTCAAGCCGCTCAAGCTGGAAAATGAACTTAAGTAAGTAAGTCCATTTTCCAGCTTGAGCAGCCTGAGCTGAAGAGGACCCTTGCCAAGAAGGGCCGAAATATAGCTCTAATAAAATGTAGCTGACATATCCGTTTGGTATTGTCAAATATTATTTGCAGTCAGCTTGGGCTGAGGAATTACTTCTAATTGCAGCTTGGAGCAAAATGAGGATTTCTCCTGTAGAAAGCAAAATAAGGATTTCTCCTGTAAGTATCTGTATAAATCCATAGGATGGTTGATTTTTCGTAAGAACATTCAGTATTTTTCTAAGAAACAGTTGGTTTTTCAGATCACAGTGGGTAAATATCTTGCCCGCCCCCCCCCCCCCCCCCCCTCCAAACATTTTGGACTGCAACGACTCTGCTGCTAAGAAGGTCGGAGTTTTTGGTATGTCACATTTGCTGTTGTTTGACCATTTAATTAGGTATGCCAGTCAGAGGCGTTACTAGCCAAAATGTTGGGGGGGGGGGGGGGGGGGCAAGGCATTTACTGACGGGCTGGTATTTTTTACCGACTGTTTTTGCAAAAAAAACGACCGTTTTCAAGAAAAAAAATTACAGTTTTGAAGAAAGTCGACTGATTTTCAGAAAAACCGACTGTTTTGACGAAAAATCAAGTGATTTTCCGAAAAACCGACTGTTTTCATGAAAAAAATCATCTGTTTTGACAAAAAACTGCAGCGCTTCGCGCCCGACTCTGTTACTCTTTACCGACTGGCCGACAAGGATGGGGAGGCCCCCCCCCCCCCAGTCGTGACGCACCTGATGCCAGTTTATCATCTGACTTACTTCAGCTGGATAGATAGTTTATTTCTAGGCCTACTCGTTGAGAGGGTACTTCAACACTAGGATGTGTTTCAGACTCTCACCGATCTTACTGGAAATTATCGGCGTTCAGGTCTATAGGAAAGGGGTCTACAGGTAGGAACGACAGTGATAGTTAATCACAAATACTATTGATGACTAACTCATCGTGCCGATGAGGAATCGCCATGTGCCCAGCGAAGGGTCAGAAACCTCACCACAGCAAACATTGTTGATTGGTTTGGATATGGTTTGAGTAAATTTCGAGGATTCGTTTGGGTGACGTTTCTCGTTCTTTGCTAGGATCACTGGCGTGTTTCGAACTATAAAGTATAGTCGGTGGTTCGAACACACGGCCAACTTGAAAAATAATGGTATTTTCTTTCGGCACTGCACTCTTTGAAACTCGGGAAGAACTGTTCATTCTCCAATGGTTCTCAGTGGCAGCTGTTGTCAAGGTTTGACTGTCTCCTGTGATATCTTTATGATGCATGTCGGGCAAAAACCTAAGGTAAATATCCGCATTTATATAGAGCATTAGATAAATATAAACAAACAATTTCCCGTGTTTTGGCCGGCCAAAGTGCCATTTTAATCTTGTTTTCCTAGAAAGTTGAAAAATAAAGTTTGCCAGTAGCTTCAGAGGTCTAGACCTGTTAGCTATGACCAGTCATAAGATTTTGTCAGTTTTTCTGGCATTTGTTTGTGTGGCCGCTGCTTTGGCTCCACATCGACGAGATGTGACACATGACGGGACTGCCAGAATTGAAGGCTACCGGTTGCCAAGACAGTAAGTCACAGTGTTACGGGGGGGGGGGGGGGAGGGGTTACAATGTGCCAAGGAATCAACATCTAAAAGACCTAGAAGTAGGATGTCCTTACTGCAGTAGAGAGGTTCTTCTTGGGGGGATAGAAAATTTTGCAAGATGCGTTTTTATACACTTGCTGGGATAGAGCTCGCAATTAAAAATGGTCATTTAGCTTCCTAAGAGCATCTGGGTTGGTTTCGCCATTTCTCAAACGCAATTTCTGTCCGTCCGTTGGACTGCCGGACTGTCGGTCTGTCCGTCCGTTGGACTGCCGGGCTGTCGGTCTGTCCGTCTGGGTTTTGTTAGTTCAGGCGTTTCCACGTAAGCTAGGACCGTGAAACTTGGCTCACAGGTGAAGGAGCCGACCAAATGTTCTGGAAAAATCTTCTCTGGTACAACTGGCTGTTGGAGGGGGGGATGGTGAATTCGAAAACTTGAACAAACGGGTGATTCGGTTAGAGTGAAACTTGATGAATGGTGAGAAAAGGTGCACTAGTTGGCCGTTGTGGGGGCATCTTTCGAGAACGTGGAGCTGGAGCTGTTCGAAGTGGGGTATTTTGTGACGTTCTCATTTACTGTCTTGCATCACCTAGTCGTTACAAGTGCCATAAGAGCTCGCAGCTCTTGTTGAATTCATGTGTTACTGTTTAGGAACAAATGTGCAATTTAAACGTTATTTAACTGTCCCACCTCCTCTACTATCCTTGCACATGACAGCCCGATGAAAAATTTATCTCAAAATAGTACTATGAAGTAGTACGAAAAAGTTGCATGCACTACTAACGATGCTACTACATGCTTCTACTTCGATGCTACCGTGTTACTGCATACTACTATATGCTACTAATAGCAAGACTGGATGCTACTATGGCAAGACAGAATGCTACTGGATACTACTACATAAGACTGGACCAGTCTGAGGCACATTAAATGATAGTATTCTTTGCTATTACATAGTATTAATGCAACGTTTTCGTACTACTACCATACTACTACGCAGGCTACAAATTTTTCATCGGAGGGGAAGCAGACTGCTGCAGACTTCTATCTCCAGACTGTCATCTGTCGGAAACCGGCCTTTAAACTGCACCTTGGTCATTAACGAGGGTATGGCAAGTAGTTGGATATCCATGTACTGAAGCGGTAATAAAACATATTTACAAGACACACTCGAGTCCGTATTTCGCATGCTTTGGTCAGCAATCTATGATAACTACTTCCTTTGTTGCTAAAAATGAAAAAAGGAAGCTCTGTTTCTTAGCAGGAAAGGAAGTAGATGAGTTTGTTTGTCCTTCCCGTTCTGTCGCTCGTTTTCAGTCTTAACTCGTTCGTTTCTCGATGAATTTCGCGTTCAGCGCTGCTTTTGCTTACAAGATGTGATTCGACGATTCGATCCAGGGGGAGTGGTGGGAAGGGAAAATCTGGAATTTTGGGAAACGCACAACCTTCGAACTGGTTACCCGATCTGGATGAAACTTGATAACGGAAAAGATCACATAATGATACCCAGATGCGTTTTCTGGTCCAGACTGCATGACGTCAAATTTTTATGTTCACCAAGGGCCCATGATCATTGTGCCCCAAAGGGTTTTGCATACAGATGAATTCATAACGCCCTTTTATAGTTCGTGGCTTAACCGCACAGTTAGGGTTTGTAAATCGATCCGTACCGCCTAGGGGGGCGCTATATTCGTAAAGCTTTGGGAAAATTGTACAGCACCTTTTGCGCTCCTTCTAAACTATTTCGTTCTGGTGTCACTCATGTTCTGCGAAAGAAGGAGATTAAAAAGATGAGATCATGTTATTTTAAATATGCAAAGCACCTGCTCCACTTGTCGATATTATGTCAGAACCATACATTGACGGAGAAGTTCGAAATTCAAGATGCAAGTGTTACCTTTTTGGATATTTCGTCGTCCCTATAAAAAATCGTTGACAACAGAGCCAAACCAGCGCACGACCTTCTCCACTGCTTCTTGGCCGAAGATTGAAAATTAGTGTATTTTTCTGTGTCTTTATGTATCTTTCATTTGCTCCGCTTTTGCGAAATGGCGGGTTATAAATAAATTACTTACTTGCTTACTAATGCAAAAGTAATTAATTTTCATGTTCCCTAATGATCCGTGATCAATTTTGACTAATGGTTTTGCTTACAAATGAATTCGTTGCCCTCTTATAGTGTGCATCTTAACCTCACGCTGCAAACAATTTTTTTGACCAAAGGATACATTCTCGTGTTACTGAAAGGCTCATGATCATTTTTGTCTCAAGGGTTTTGCTTACAAATGAATTCCTCTCCTCCAGTATGCATCTTAGCCGTACAGTACAGTTATATTTTTGTGCCACTTGAAGTGGAAATTTTATTAAGGTCACCTATCCTGATGTTCAGTTACAGGTCCAGATCCCCGATGAAAAACTTGTAGCCTGCGTAGTTGTATGATAGTTGGACGAAAAAGTTGCATGTAGTGATATGTAGTACTAAAGGACACTATCATTTAATATGCCTCAAGTTGGACCAATCTTAAGTAGTAGTCACCAGTAGCATCCTGTCTTGCTATAGTTGCATCTATTCTTGCTAATAGTAGCATGCAGTAGAGTACATGGTAGCCTTGACATAGAAGCATGTAGTAGCTACTAGTAGCATCAGTTCGTACTTCATACTACTTTTTCGTACAACTTCGTACTACTATTTTGAGATAAACTTTCATCGGGTCGGATCCGGCGACCACGGGGGCAGTTACAACTGGGGGTTCTTCGACGTCTTGTGACGCACTTACTGCAGAAGTATCTGGCCGGAATTTTACGGACAGGACTATCATATGCCTTAGCTCTCAGGGGAGGAAGAGCCATACAACCTTACCAGCGCAAGGCTTAGCTAATAAGCATGCTTCCTACACTTACCTGTTCCTTGTGCCATATGCCTTGTTCCTTGTGCCATATGAGCTTACAGCTCTTGTTTTTTCAGCGTGACCTCACAATAGGACTCATTTTATTGGTTGATTGAACTTCATCAGTCGTTAAAAACATATAAACACAATTAGTGAGGAGTATAGATACATTTTTGAGGAAGGCCAACAGCCTAGTAATAAAATCGTCATAGACATTCTAAGCAATTGATATCCGGAGAAAAAAATACGGCACATGTTGTATTCACGAATCGGACTCGGAATCTTTTTTGACAGTTCATGGCAGGTAAAAGACTAGGAGGATAGTGTTTGCAGTGAGAAAAGTCAATGACGATGAATTTGCCTCTTATGTTTCGTTTTATTTCTGACACTTTAGCACTGAGGATTGTGGAGTTTATGCAACGCAGGTTACTTCAGCAAGTTTGATAGCCCATGATTTATTTGTCACGGTACAAGTCCCTTGTATAAAACGCCATCAATTCAATTCAGTTCAATTCAGTTTCATTTTAATTTCAACATTCTTTAAACAGAAATAACAAACGCAACGCTCCCAAGAAGGGCACAATCGTGTCCTGTGCGGGAGTGCTCAACTTTTACTCCCCTTTTTCAGGCCTGTGCTAAAAATCTGAACTTGTATTTCAGCCTTCTACCGGACCACTATGAAGTACGACTGCTTCCTTTCTTGACCGAAGGCAACTTCACCATCGACGGCTTTACGAAGATCACCTTCACTTGTTATGAGGCTAGCAACAACATCACCGTTCATTACAAGGACATGGTTTCCGTTAGCGTACTAGAGGTAAGGCATAATCGCCCTAATATCTGTATTTCCGTTAGTGTTAAGGTGGGAGGGGTTCGGCGAACTTCAGCACATCTCTCTGTACATATCTGAATAATTTTGTCGGTGAAATTTTGCTCGCCTTGGTAATTATAGAGAACGAGCATTTTCTTGTCCCTCTTAAGAAAGGTAGTATTTGTTTTATAAGTTGAAGTTTTATTTGAAATTGATGAGATGTTCGATATAGGGGGAAGGAGATACGCTGAATTCGTTTTTGAGCTTTATTTTTTTGCCAGGCGAGGAATTCCGGAATTCGGACGAAACGGGAAATTTTGCAGAAGTAAAGGCAGGAAGTTTCGATCAGTTTCGTCGAAATAGATATGACAAATAGGGGGGGGGGGGGTAACACACATGCTGAATCCATATCTGAACTCGGTTTTCTCAGATGATTAGCTATTTGGCCTTAATCTGTTTCTAAATTTCAATAGTGGAATGTTCAAGGAGTCTGGCGACGACTAAGACCCAGTTAGCTACGATGCTTTAGCAGCGATATTTCGGCCCTTCTTGCCAAGGGTCCTCGTCAGGCTGTCAATCATCAGCGTCAACGTCGGGGAAGGAAACAAACCTGCAATAAATTATTTATTCAAATAAAGTATACAACGGATACGTCAGCTACGATGCTTCATCAGCGGTATTTCGGCCCTTCTTGGCAAGGGTCCTCGTCAGGCTGTCAATCTTCAAGTCCAACGTCAGGGAAGGAAACAAACCTGTAATAAATAACTGAAGGTTCTATCGACTATTGTCTCTGCATCTTACTAAAAACTTCAGTTGGTTTATCACTTGTCCTTTCCTTCCGGCCAAATCATGAAAAATATCTTTTTCCTTCCCTGACGTTGGACTTAAAGATTGACAGCCTGACGAGGACCCTTGCCAAGAAGGGCCGAAATATCGCTGATGAAGCATCGTAGCTGACGTATCCGTTGTATACTTTATTTGAACAAATGTTTCAAAGTCAGCTTGGGCTCAAGGAATATATATCTGCAATATATTATTAACAACAAAACCGAAGCCGACCAAAATGCAGAAAAAACCTTTCCTGTCGTCGCCCCAATCGTGCAGCAAAAACAGCAGCCATGTCAAAAGTTAAATCTCAGCACTAGTTTTTCCGTGCAGTGATATTTAAAAGTAATAGATACAGGCGAGTACTCCCTACTAGAAACGTGGAAAGGGGTTATTAATGGAATAAAATTTAAGTTTTCAGTCTTTCATATATACAAAACCGAAGTTGATCAAAATACAGAAAAAAACCTTCCCTGTCATTGCCCCAATCGCGCAGCAAATAACAGCTGCAGCGTCAAAAATAAAATCTCAGGACTATTTTACAGTGGTATTTAAAAGTAATATCCCCGAGTAAGATATTTATAGTCGATAGAACCTTCAGTTATTTATTACAGGTTTGTTTCCTTCCCCGACATTGATGCTGAAGATTGACAGCCTGACGAGGACCCTTGCCAAGAAGGGCCGAAATATCGCTGCTAAAGCATCCTAGCTGACACATCCGTTTTATGCATTATTTTATTTGAATATATGGTTCAAAGTCAGCTTCGGTTCAAGGAAATGAACATTTATGAAGAGAATACTGTATATGAACAAGTCCAAAACACGCCAGCGGACCTCGGGAAGAATGAGAAATGTCTTCCGAACGATGATTCAAATCCTATACTATGTCAACCAATCAACGGGGTAAGTCGGGGGCAGAGCAGTGGGGACGCTTCCGGCTCTTCGCTAGAGCACAAGGTGGTTCTTCATCGTTACGAAGAGTTAGTCATCAACAGTATTCCGAAGCTGACCCTTCAAAAGCTGCAACTACGTTCTTCTGAGGACCGAAATGAGGACACGGTGGTGATGGTGGGTCTACACACTGGGTAAAATCCGAGCGTATTTTGAAATCCGAGCGTATTTTGAAATCCGAGCGTATTTTACGCACTTATTTGAGCTTAAAAAGATTTCTAGCAATACGGACGTATGTAGATACAAAACGGACCGATTTCTCAGATACGTCCGTACTGCTAGAGATCTTTTCAAGCCCAAATACAAGCGTAAAATACGCTCGGATTTTACGCAGTGTGTAAATGCACCATGAGAAGGGGGTGCTATCTCTCAGTAGCGTAGACCTCGCTTTGCGTTGGATCGACACGGGCAGAATGATATTTTCGGTTGCTTTTGAGTAGCGGAACATCCTTGCAGGTGGCAGGAGCTGCAGGCAAGGTTTTCGCTGTCACGGCTGAGTCTTACGAAGAACAAAGAAACCAGTATGTGATCACCGTCGATGGGGACTTTACTGTCGGCCAACAGTATACCATCTCCTTTGGTTTTGTTGCCAAGCTGACAGACTTGATGGTTGGATTCTACAGGTCCTCCTACACCAATGCAGCTGGTGAAAGGAAGTAAGCCATGTTTTAACTTTTGGGTGTTTCTTGACCCTCGCGCCGCCTTCAGTGAACGCTCTATGCCAGAACGTTCAGGGTGAGGAGTGAGCACAGGATAGCGTATTTGAAGGTCGTCTAATGCATTGTCCAAATAGGTGTTATAAGGTGTATTACGGCGTATAAGGTTTAATTAAAGATTCCTCTTTTCCTTGGAGCGCGCTGTAATAATAATAATAATAATAATAATATATTTGCAAATTGAATGGCAGGCCGTAAGCCTCTACAAAATTCTTAATTTGCATTTCTTCTAAATTTGCACAAGGAGAAAATGTCACTTGAATAATATTCATCAACTTCCTTCTTGAATGTCAGTAGGTTTGTGGAGCAGATTACTCTCTCTGGTAAGTTATTCCAGTGCTGGACCACTCGGTTGCCGAAAGTCCAGCGGCCAATGTAATAAGGTGAATAAGGAGAATAGACTCGCTTTCTATTCTCGCTTATGCAGGGCCAATCAGATCGTTTGGTTGGTTCCTCCAGCGGGGCGAGGAAAAGAGCAGCGTCACCAGGGTTGCCACGGGAAGCACTAAAGTTCTACTTTGTTGGAGAAAAAACTGTTTTCAAAAGAACGCGTTTTGTTCTGTTACGGCTGCTTATTGTTAGTTCGAGGACCAATGCTGTCCATCCGTAGATTTAATAACTTTTTACAATATATTGGGCGTCAAATTGTACTTGTGTACTTCGAGTAGTACTGAACATTTTTTCTGATCTTTAGAAACTCGAAAAACTGTATCAGCGTGGCAAAACCGAACGCTGCGTTGATAAGAACCTTTTGGGTTCCTGTTTGAACAGGCATGTGTATAGCGTTATTCAGCTTTTACCCCTGTTTGAACAATGCTTAACATTGGACGGTTGGTGAAGAAGACGGTAAAACCCATACCAGGCAACAACGTTTGTTTCATGTCTAGTTGATCATGGCAGATATATTTTGAAGTATTTGCTCTTAATTTCTTCAGGCATCTTCTTTCACGTTTTGCAGTTCTTTCGACGCAAACTGAAAGAAGTGTAATTAAAAGTCATCAAATATTACAAAAGAAATTGCAAAATTGTTTGTACCACAAGAAAGCTGAAACAGTTAGCTGTTGTCTGATATCAAGTTTGTTGTTTTTTGGATCCCAAAACGTAAGTGGAGGCCCTGGAGGGATACCCATGACATCGCAAAAGTTGTCTGTCTGTCCGTCTGTAAGCACGATAAATCTCGGAGGGAACGAGATATTTCGGTGAAACTTGGTGTGAGGACTGTTTGGGTCAAGAGAAAGGTCGAGTTCGTAGATGGGCTATGTAGCTCAACATTTAGGGGTGGGGGAGGGGTTTCAAATTAAGGGACGAACAAGTTTTATTTAAACAGCTAATGAGATAGTCGGTTTAGGGGTAAGAAGACACGCTGAACATTTATATGAAACTCTTTTTCTTGTCGGACAAGTAGTTCGCGCGGAATCCGTCCGAAACCGGAAAATTTGTTAAAGTAGAAGTTTTATCTGAAGTTGATAAGATGTTCGATTTAGGGGTAAGAAGACATGCTGAATCCGCTTTTGACAATCATGTTCTACATAGTCCGCCCGGAATCCGGCTGAAACCAGAAATTTTTTTTCAAAGTTACAGTTTTATCTGAAGCTGGTTAGATGTTCGATATAGGGAGTAAGGTGATACGCTGAATTCGTTTTAGAGCATTAATTGTTGCCGGACAAGTAGTTCGCTCGGAATCCGGTCGAAACCGGAGATTTGGCACAAGTTAGGCAGGAAGATTTGATCAGTTTCGTCAAATTAGATATGACGCATAGCCTTGGGGTAAATACACACATAGTGAATTCATATCTGAACTTGGTTTTCTCAGGTTATTGACATTGACCTTCTTCTGTTTCTAAATCTTAATAATAAAAATGTTCAAGGAGTCTAGCGAAGACCAGATACTTACAAGACCAAATTGTCTGGATCAAATATTAAATTTTTGGGACCCGATCGGAACCTTTTGTCTTGTTCTTTTTTATTCGGCAGTTTCATATGCAAGAAGCAAACCCAGGGTAGTGAGACATTCAGAGAAGTTGTCAAATAAGCATACCTAGCACATAAAGGTAGCTGGGAATTGTGTACTCGGAATCATTAAAAGACCCCTCTTACTTATTCTGCGTTTTGTACTATCCTTAGATCCCTAATGGGGTTATAACAAGGCCGTATCCAGGAGGGCGGGGGGGGGGGCTAGGGGGTTGACCCCCCCCTCGAAACATGCGAAAATAATGATTTTTATAGCCTTTTCCCTCTGATCTATGTGTTTTTTATACTTTTTTGTCCGACCAGCAGGCAACCCCCCCGAAAGGCAACACCCCCCCCCCCCCCGAAATAAATTCCTGGATACGGCCTTGGGTTATAAGCTACTGAAATCCCGCCTTACGGCATTGTTTCGATTGTACAATATAATATTCATTTTTAAAATATCTTTAAATAATCAAAAATATCTTAAAATATTTTTAAATAATCATTTTTATAGGCTTTTCCCTCTGATCTATGTGTTTTTATACTTTTTTGTCCGACCAGAAGGCAACCCCCCCCCCCCCCCCCCCCCCGAAATAAATTCCTGGATACGGCCCTGGGTTAAAAGCTGTTTCGTTTGTAGCTACGACTTTTTAGTGTTTTATGGCCTATCCGAGTTTTGAAAGTTTTGAACATAAACTTCGCTGAAAGCTTCAAGGTCCACAGACAACTCTTTCACACATAAGGGCATGAGAAGCTTGAAAATATTGTTTCTAATTTTGGAAGACATGGTAGTCTCAAGTCTCCCTTTTGGTTTGGATTTATTTTTATTTTGCTTACTTTTTACAACCACGGCGCGTTCAGTTTTCAAATATTTTGCGTCTGGACAAAGTAAAAGTGCGAGCACAGAGGAGGGTTTTCGCGAGATCTTGGAATCACTTTCCGGCGAGCGAAGCGGATCGCGAAAACTGTGGGAAAGTGATTCCTGGAATCACTTTCCACTTTCCCGCTGGACTGATCGCGAAAACCCATGGAAAGCTGATATCGCCGAGAAAATGTCGAATTACAAACTTTTTCGAATAAATATGGTTCGCTGAACGGTTCTTTGATTCTCATGTATTATATCGAAGTCACCTTAATCACGATTGCCATTTTTTTTAATTTATTAGTAACACTTGCACTGTTTTTTCTCCACACCTTTGAAATTCCCGCCGAAAGATTCAACTTTCCGCGGAGCTTTCCACTAACCTCGTGGAATCACTTTCCAGGAAAGCTGCTTCGGTTTCCAAAGCGCGAAAACCGGGTTGGAAAGTTCGGCAACTTTCCGAAGTCGCGCGAAAACCATTGGAAAGTGATTCCGACTTTGCTTTCCAGCTCGCGAAAACCCTCCTCAGGACAAGGATATCCCGGCCGGAATTTTCTCCACTTTCATCATAAAGTTGGGAAGTATCTATGTGGAAGTGATGAAAGATATAGAAGGAGTTTTGTTCCAGCATTTGTTGAGTTGTATAACCTATAAGTTAGTCCTTTTTAGTGTTTTTTTTTCTGACAAAACTGTAGAGTGTTAGTGATATTTTATTTATTTCTTATGACGAAAAGGTCAGATTTGGCGTTAACGCTGCGATAGCTACTCTTGAGAAGTAAAATGCTATTCTATATTCAGGAGAGAAAATCAAGTTCAGATATGGTTTTCCCCTATATCTCATCTCTAATCGAGTTTAGAAAAGTCTTTTACTTCGCCCAAATTCTTCATTTTGGCTTTTAATGGCACTTGCCCTTCGGCCAACCGGAAATCGTGTGACACACTCGGAGTGATGAAACTTATTGGGAAGAACAAGCACAAGCTCTGGGTACAGCACTGACAGAACTTGACAGGATCCGGACACTGGGGGGAGTTGGAGGGGGGGTGTCCGGAATTCCAGTGATCGCGAGTTAAGGTACTTCCAGATGTGCTAGGACGATGAAACTTTCCTGGAGTATTAGAGATTTGGCATCATCGCTTAGACATTGTCACTTCCCCGACCCGACCATCCCTTAAAGAGCTTATCTTAACCGCAAAGTACAAAAAATACTTTTAAGCAAAATTTACTTTTTCACGATCCCCATGAGTATATGATCATTTTTGCCTTAAGGGTTTTGAGGGTCACCCTTAAAGTGTGCATCTTAACCGAAAAGTTGACCAAACGATGTATATTCATGATCCCGATGAGCCCGTCATCAGTTTTGCCTCTAGGATTTTGCTTACAGATGAATTTCTAGCGCCCTTAAAGTGTGCATCATCACAGCCAAGTGCAAAAATAAAATGCTTTTTATGAATCATACATTCTCATGATTTCTAAGAGTCCATGATGATTTTTACCTCGATGGTTTTGCGGACAAATTATCACAAAAAACCCATGAATTGACAAATTCCTACTTTCATCCTCTGACCCAGCCTCGCAAGTGCCATATGAGCTTCTAGCTCTTGTTGGATTCCAAATTTTTTTAGACCCGATTAGTTCCTTTTTTTCTAATGTTTATTTTTCGATCTTGTGCATTTTTCTACATTATTGAAAGCTCAGTGTATTTTTTCGTTTTATTTGTCTGTACTGCGATATTTTCCTCTTCTAATTAAAGGCACAGAAAACCTGACTACGCAACTTTCGGCCATCAAACCGACCTGGGGGGCTTAGATAAAGATACAGGGACTTATTGTCGACAGGACCCCCCTTCTTTGTTATCTCGAACCCCCTCCTTAGTGTTCCCAAAGCTAGCTGGCAAGCCCTTGCCCCTTATGCACTGTAATTATGCACTTATGAACTGTAAAAGTTCGCCTTTGGCCGTGTTGACTAACACATCAGGATAGTAGTCAAGAGGTCGTGCGTTCGAGTCCTAGTCCCGGCGGACAAACCTTTTGCTTCTTTTTCTACTAACTCAAAAGTCGAATTCTCGGAAACTGCCCGGAAACTGCAATGGTCGTAGCGAGAAATTGTCTTACTCTTAATATCGACTCAGGGTACATTCTTTAATATGTCAGCTAGCTCCCCGAGTCAAGTTTTCTGTTCCTTTAAGTGCGTAAATAAAAGGTTAGCGACGGGGTACCTATGACTTCATAAATCTTTTTCCCTAGGTGGCATGCTGTTACTCAGTTTGAATCTACTGATGCCCGCCGTGCCTTCCCTTGCTTCGACGAGCCAGATATGAAAGCCAAGTTCACAGTAACCCTTGGACGGACGTCTGATTACTCTTCAGTTGCTAACGCCAGGATCCTACAGGCTGGAGTGCCACAGTAAGTCAAAAGACCTTCTCGGACTCCCCCCATGGGAGTCTAATTCAGGCATGCCGAAGAAGTACGTAAGTCGATTTGTGGTATTGAATCCAGTTGCGGGCCAACTGTCTATCAGTGCATAGACATAGTTATTTTTTGAAGAGAAAAGATGAAGACCAGCCACCCGGGTGTGCTTGCCCTGTAATGGAGTTGATGATTTGGTCCATGTTCTGTGCCGGTGTCCCGAGCTTTCTGGGTTAAGAAGGGAATTATTGGGAGGTGACGACGCCAAGCTTTATATGTAAAATTTACAGATTTGTTGATAGTGTAGTGAAATTTCGAGAGAGCGTTGTCAAAGTTTAGTTCATGTAAAGTTATTTTGTTTTGTTATTTTATATGTATTTTCTTGTATATGGCCTTTGGCTTTGAATACAATTATTATTATTATTGATGCTTCCACTAAGTGCGAAACCATAGAGTGTCGTGCTAGATCCCGGGCTTTAAAAAACACATACAAATCGCCGTTGACTCGCCTAACTTATCTATAAGTCTTACAAAGTTTATATAGTGTTTCGTTTTATTTGTGTGTAATTCATTTTTCTTTCTTTCTATTACTCCACTCTTTCATTTGTTGTATAGCGGGCCTCAAGAAATTATTATTATAATTATTATCTTTTTATGGCACTTGCAGCCTCTGGCTCAAGTGCCATATACCGATCACAATTCCGTCTGTCGGTCTGTCGGTCTGTCGGTCTGTCGGTCTGTCGGTCGGTCCGAGTTTTTTTGTCCCACATTTCCGAGTTAGGGTACTTCCAGATGTGCTAGGACAATGAAACTTGGCAGGCATATCAGGGACCCGACCAAACTAACCTGGAAATAATCAGTTTCCCGATCCGACCATATGGGGGGGAGTGCGGGGCGCTGGAAACTTGCAAATTTAGGGCATTTTGTCACTTTTTTCTGAGTTAGGGTACTTCTAGATGAGCTAGGACAATGAAACTTGGCAGGAATATCAGGGACCCGACCAAACGAACCTGGAAATAATCAGTTTCCCGATCCGACCATATGCGGGGGAGTGGGGGCGCTCGAAACTTGAAAATTTAGGGCATTTTGTCACACTTTTTCGAGTTAGGGTACTTCCAGATGAGCTAGGACAATGAAACTTGGCAGGAATATCAGGGACCTGACCAAAGTAACCTGGAAATAATAAGTTTCCCGATCCGACCATATGCGGGGGAGTTGGGGCGCTGGAAACTTGAAAATTTAGGGCATTTTGTCACACTTTTTCGAGTGAGGGTACTTCCAGATGAGCTAGGACAATGAAACTTGGCAGGAATATCACGGACCCGACCAAACTAACCTGGAAATAATCAGTTTCCCGATCCGACCATATGGGGGGGAGTGCGGGGCGCTGGAAACTTGAAAATTTAGGGCATTTTGTCACACTTTTTCGAGTTAGGGTACTTCCAGTTGTGCTAGGACCATGAAACTTGGCAGGCATATCAGAGACCCGACCAAACAAAATTAGGAATAATCAGTTTTCTGATCCGACCATTTTGGGGGGGGGGGTGGAGGGCAGGGGAATCCGGGAAACTGAGAAGTGTGTAACTTTCGAACGGATGATCGGATTGTAATGAAACTTCATAACTGAAGAGAATATATATCTGTAATGTCCCGTTTAAAGTCTTGACCGGATTCGGTAGCCAGGGGGGAGTTGGGGGGGGGGGGAGACCGGAAATTTCAAGAAACGGTTAGAATGGAGGGATCGGAGTGAAACTTGCTGGGAAGAACAAGCATCTGCTCTAGATAAGTCCTTTAGACCATTGTACTGGATCCGGACACTTATGGGGGGGGGGGGCCCGGAATTCCGGTGATGGTGTTTTTTTTTATTTTCACGATGAAACTTGGCAGGCATATCAGGGACCCAATCAAACTGACTTCAAAATAAAAATATTGTTGATCAGATAATGGTGGGGGAGTGGAGGGAGGGGAATCCGCAGGGGAATCCGGGAAATTGAGAAGTGTGTAACTTTCGAACGGATGATCGGATTGTAATGAAACTTCATAACTGAACAGAATATATATCTGTAATGTCCCGTTTAAAGTCTTGACCGGATTCGGTAGCCAGGGGGGAGTTGGGGGGGGGAGACCGGAAATTTCAAGAAACGGTTAGAATGGAGGGATCGGAGTGAAACTTGCTGGGAAGAACAAGCATCTGCTCTAGATAAGTCCTTTAGGCCATTGTACTTGATCCGGACACTTATGGGGGGGGGGGGGTCCCGGAATTCCGGTGATGGTGGTTTTGGGGACTTTCACGATGAAACTTGGCAGGCATATCAGGGACCCAATCAAACTGACTTCAAAATAAAAATTTTGTCGATCAGATAATGGTGGGGGGAGTGGAGGGAGGGGAATCCGAAATTTTCAGTCATGCGTAATTTTGGAATGGTTGATCGGATTCGAGTGAAATTTAAGAATTCAACGGAGGACATTTCTCCGATGATTTTTTTCATATCCGGACCGGATCCGGCAACTATTGGGGGGGGGGGGGAAATACGTGCCCCGTTTAGAATGGAGGGATCGGGATGGAACTTTGTGGGAAGAACAAACAGATGCTCTAGGTAAGTCATTTGCTGAATCGGATTGGCTACGTGCACCGCGGGGGAGCTGGGTGGGGTGGCGGGGGGGGGGGTGGACCGGAAATCTCGAGAAACGGTTAGAATGATGGTATCGGAGTGAAACTTGCTGGGAAGAACAAACATCTGGTCCATATAAATCTTTTACATAATTTGACTGGATCCGGACACTTGAGGGGGGGGGGGGGGAGGAGGGGTATCCCGGAATTCCATTTTTGGGGGATTTTCACGACGAAACTTGGAAGGCATATCAGGGACCCGGTCAAACTGACTTGGAATTAAAAAAAAATCCTCGATATGATAATCTTGGGGGGGGGAGTTGAGGGAGGGGAATCCGGAATATTGAGTCATGCGTAACTTTGGAACGGGTGATCGGATTCGAGTGAAATTTAATAATTAAACAGAGGACATTTTTCTCTTGTGACCTTTTTCATTTCCGGACCGAATCCGGCAATTATCGGGGGGAGGGCGGAAAATACTTGACCCGCTTAGACTGGTGTGATGTGGATCGAACTTCGTGGGAATGACAAACAGATGCTCTGGATTAATCATTTACAGAACAGGATTGGCTCCGGTTATTGTGGGTGGAGTTGGAGGAGGGGGAGGGGGGTCTGGGATTCCGGTGATCGCGCGTTAAGGTACTTCCAGATGTGCTAGGACGATGAAACTTCGCTGGAATATTGGAGACTCAACAACATTTGCTTAGAAATTGCTACTTCCCAAATCCGATTATTCCTTAAAGTACCAATCTTGACCGCAAAGTAAAAAAAATACTTTTAAGCAATATATGCATTTTCATGATGCCCATCAGCCCATTAGCAGTTTTGCCTCAAGGGTTTTGCTTACAAATGAAGTTCCAGCTCCCTTATAGCGCGCATCTCAACCGCAAAGTCGAAACTTACTCTTGATCAATCAAATCATCTTGACACATGCAAGTGCCATATGAGCTTACAGCTCTTGTTAACTTTTTGCATGAATAGGTAAATCGAAAACCTGGCTGTAATTGAAACTGCTAGTACCAGATTTAAATATTGCATGGCATGGCCGATAAAAAGTAAGAAGTGGTTAGCTTTGGTAGTCCAAGTAAGAAATATAGGGTTCTTGCATATCGCACTGCAGTTTTCGCATGACCCACTTGTGACAGTCATTTTTAGTAGTGTTTGTGTATGAACAGTCCTCTCTTGTTTCCGCTGTAGCCGGTTTTCGTCGGTTCTCGTGGAATTCATAATTCGTGAACCATTACATTTATCAAGTTGACAGTTATCAGTTATCAAGACCAATCAGACAGTGTACACAAGGAAACTAATTAAATGTAAATAAAAAATATCATCATATTTTTGTATGATAATAAAAAAGTGTGTGTAGTGTGTATGGGTTCAGTTACGATAGTAGCGTGTGACGAGCGAGCATGATATTGGCTACTGGTTTAGATGTTAGTGCACCGAGTCTTTTCGAAGGCGATACTCAGTTCGTAGGTCAATAACTAAAGCACATATATTTCGTATTTACTTACATTGGAGTTAGGTCAATAGCACTTGTCACTACGTCAACTGTGTCAGGACTGTGGCTCGAGTCGAACCCCAAGTCGAACTCGCTCAGAGCTGAACTGATTTTCCAACTGCCAACTCGGTCCTTTTAAACCGCCTTGGAAATGTCAACTGAGTGCCTTGACGAATAGGGTTGCTTTCCCAACGTCCTAGCAAATCTCTATCCAGTACGAAAGGGTTGGTGACCAATGGAGTAAGTTTGTCTAGGTTCTTGATGGGGAAAAGAATTCTTTGATTGGAGAAAAGGAAATCAACTCTTTCAGTCGGAGAAAGCGTGGGCGTTAGAGCTAGTCGGGAATAGAGAGAGTTGAGGATAGAGCTTGTTGAATAAGTTTTGATCAAGATATTTGTTTGCACTAGATGTATCCTCACATTACGCCCTCCCTCTGAAAAAATCGAGCTCCCGCGAGATAAAAAAGAAATTAAAAGGTTTTCAGTTCAACTTTAAGCTTTAAAGAATGAAGAAAAATAATTACGATATCTTGCACTCAGAATTATAGTATTTACACGATTTTTAAGTTGTAATTTACACTAATTTTTCTATTTATACTGACATTTGAAACTATTAATTTTTTTTCTTTTCTCTTTTCATGTTATTTAAATTTTTTGAGATTTTGCTTTGGACACACTCATGCCGAATACACTTATCACGTAGATTAATACGAATAATACGGAAAGACACATCAAAAGACAACTTCACTGTATAATGTTCCAGTCATATTTCGCAAATTGTCTTTCAGAACAACTTTATGGCAGTTGCTCAGTAATGCTTCACTAAGTGTTCAGGAGAATGACCGCTTACCATTTCTCCGGGTCATCAATCTGTCACTGTTAGTAATGTTGCAGTATAACTTCACTGAAATAAGTGTCCATGTTATGCCTGCTTGCACTTCTTAAGATCAGAAGTAATCACTGTTAGCTGTAGTGCTAGGCACAAAGCTGTCACATTAGGTTATTCCGTCCTTTAACCGTAATGCACAAAGTTTCAGTCACTGTTCAAAGTTTCAATCACTTTTGTCATATCATCAATATCATCACTCGATGTAGATGGGACTCGTCGAGTTTCTTCTTGGTTCTTTGGCTAAAATCGAACCGACGTCTTCTTCTTAATAGGATGACCAAACGAAGTAGTAGTCTGCTGGGTGCTGGTAGGTCAGTGGGTTCTCGACCTCATGTCAGCACATAGACATGTCAGTATATAGACGTGACTGGCGTGCTATGCTCGTTTGCATTAGAAAAGATTATCTTTCTTTTCTTGTCGTTTTAGGGTTTAACTTTTGGGTTTTTCAGTATTTTCATCATTTTTTTTTTCGTTGTTAACAGCTGTATTCTGCCGAGAAGAGTTTTAGGGTTTAACTTTTGGGTTTTTCAGTATTTTCATCATTTTTTTTTTCGTTGTTAACAGCTGTATTTTGCCGAGAAGAATTAATCACCTTCATTATTAATTTATTATCACTCTCTCCTCAGAATAATATTTTTCCTTTGGGGATGGCTTGCGATTCATTTGCCCTAGCAAGTCATTTTTGCAGAAGATAATACCGGGTACTGAGCTCCAATTCTTATTATTTTCTTGCTTCCGTACAAAATTTCGCCAGCATTGTCTTGTCGTTAGCATTGATTTATTTTGCCCCGTCTCTTCGCGTCTGTGCTCCCCTCGGAAGATTTGATATTATTACGAGTTTTATGTCCTTTTGGCTGACGAGGGATACGATTCGTCGGCATTCCCTCCTAGTCAATCTTGGGAGTCCATTCGTTTCGTTGCTTATCCGATTTGGAGCTGGATACTTTTCGTATTGGATTTTTACCAGTATGCTAACATTAGCATTTCAGATTTGTAAGTAAGCTGGTGTACGTAGTAACCTCATATGTAAATCGCGGTCTTTCCACCTATTATTTATTTTGTCATCTCGCCATTAGCAGTCATTTCCTGTTATACTGTTGCCTCTGGCACGTTTTGGAACTTTTAAAATGAAACATTCTACGACTTCGTTGTGCTCCCCCTTTTTTTCTTTGCCACCTTTGTTGTTCTCCTGTTTATAAGCAATGTGATGGTAGCCGACAGTATTGGTTTGTTGGGCCGTAGAGCAGTAGATTTCCCTGAAGGTTAGTTTAACCGGATTTTCGGATTTACTCGGATTTTCGATTTTTTCTTTTATTAAAAGATGAAGGAGAGAAAAAAAAATTATAGACTTACGCGATCAAGTGAGCGACAGTTCATGACGCTGCTGATCACTAGACGCGCATAAACTATAGTAGTTCACTGATTGATTCAAAATTGATAATTGGTTAGCATTATTTGAAGAATGTTATGCGTTTGATTATTTTTTTTTTTCTTAATATTTTCGTTAGTACCATTCCTTTTATTAGTTGCAAAGCTTGGTGGTACATTTTTTTCTATTATCCAAAGCTTGTATTTTAGCGATGTTCGCGTTAGTGTTCTGTGTCTTCCCATTATTTCCTTCAGTTTCGACATCATATGAAAAGTTAATGTTGGTTTTCTGTTCAACACTGTGGCAAATCATATTGGGGAATACATCGATTTTTTTCCATTCCTTATTCCGGACTGCACCTGCATACTATTGCGAATATTTCCGAATGTGCAATTTTCCGATTCTGTTCCTCGTAAATTTTGATTTACTATTTCGCTGTCTGTCGTTTATCTTTCAGCCCCCTCGTTTAATTATACAGTGAATCAGGATTGCTACTCATCTTATTCGGTGGGCTTTGGCTTTATTATGTCTCTTTGGCCGAAAAAATTTGGGGCTGATTTTCCGGTCCATTTGACACAGCTCGGATATCCGTCTTTGCTGCATTCACAAATTTAGTCTTTTTGGCGGTTTTGATACTCGACCTGAACGAGTTCGAACTTCCTCAGTTCCAGTTTCGTATTGCTTTTTTGGAGCTTTCTCTTTTTTTTCAAAACTGTCCGTTACTAGCCGCTTTTGGGGTCTTCCTAGATCAGGATCTCTAGAAGAGGATGGGGTCATTAGGTTTCCCCATGCTTGTGACAGGCGTCCCTTTAGTGCCTTAGCTTTTTCCGATAACTTTCGCGCTTGTTCCGCAGCTGACGTTTGAGGGGTTGTATATTGATATGTTTCCGGCGAAATATTTTGTGAGGGCAGTCCACTGGGCCCTGGCTCATCTGGATTAAACACGTATTCTGTTGGTGTTTCTGGCTGAGGCTCTCTTATCATTTCGGGGGCTCGGTAATTTGGGGCAAAGGGATTCGTCGTTTGCCACTGAATAGGTTCTTTGTTTTTTGGTGCTTTACTGGCGGATTCTGGAGCTTTAAATTCCGGAGCAAATGGGTTTAATCTTTGTTGTTTATCCCTTTTATATTCCTGCAACAGTTCGGTAGGGGAAATAAGCATGTATTTTCGGGAGCCCGCTATCTCTGGTTTCAATTTCCAATGATCATAACTAACCGGACTGTCGAAACTTTGCCATTTTTTGTCAAAAGTCAGCGTTGTTGGAAAAATAGCTTGTTCTAGGGTATTGGTCTCTTGTTCGTCTTCGCTCGATGGGTACGCATCATTGGGTGAAAGGCGGTAAAAATGCCGTGAGGAATTTAGTTTTGGTTTTACTTCCTCAGGTATTTCATAATCAATTTCCGGAGAAGGTGTTCGAAAGTACGGAATGCCTATGTCCGTCGGGTGGTTAAGGTGGATGGGCGAAACATTTTCTTCTACCATTAAATCCGGTTGATTTCTTCCACGTTTCGGACTAGAAATGCGCGAAGGGAAGAATTGAATTTGATTCTGTTGTGGCTGTAAGAAACTTGGGATTTCAATATCTGAATCAAACTGCAAGCTAGGGTAACCGTCGGGGTCTGGTGGAGAGCTTGCGCGTGATTGGGAAATCCGTGATTGGTTATTCGGCATTACTGCGACATTGGTCCCAGTTAAAGGTGCTCCTGAACTGGCATAATCATTAAACTCGTCATCGTCAAAAATGGTAGGCAAAAACAGGTGATGCGGTTTCATGTTCTTTAAGCGGTTTGCTAATATTGGACCTTTCTCGAATAGCGATGAGGTTTCGTTTGTTTCCGGTAGGGGTTCGGTTGTCCATGGGCTCTTTTGGTACGCTCTTTTTAGACGGTTGTGGTGAGCGACGTAAGGTTTGCCGGTTTCCGTGTGTCTCAGTTGGTAAGTTAGATCGTTTTTCTCTCTTTTTTCAACACGATAAGGGCCCTTGTATCTGTCCGCTAGCTTTCCATCCTTTTGAATTTCAAGAAATACTAGATCACCGGGTTGGTACGTATGGAAGTTACGGGCTTTCCTGTTGTAGTACTCCGTATGATTGTTTTTTGCCTTTTCGAGATTTTTCCTTACAGTCTCATAGCAGTAGCGCATTCGTGCTATTATCTCAGATTTGAAATTCGTATCCACGTTGTAGAATTTTCGGCATCCAAGTATTTCGTTAACTGCTGTTTTGGGTTCTCGTAGGAAGAAAACATAATGGCTCGAATCACCTAGCGATTCTCTGTAGCTAGTATTGATAGCGAAAACTACCATTTGGAGGTATTTATCCCAGCTTGTTGGATCGTCACGGCAAATTATGGCTAAGCTATCTCCCAGTGTTGAATGAAATCTCTCTATCGGATTTGCTTTCGGATTTGCCGCACTTGTCAGTAAGCGATCGACGCCCAGGATTTTAAAGAGCTCCGCGTTCAGCGAATGAAGGAAGTTGGTCCCTCTGTCTGATAGGATTGCCGAAGGAAAACCATATTTACAGAACAACTGTTCTACTAGGGCTTCCGCTATATCTGATGCTTTTTCTCCGTAAAGTGGCAATGCGAACAAGAATTTCGAAAACATATCGGTTACAGTGAGCACCGCCTTGTACCCACGTTCCGAGGGGGTTCCGGCTTTCCAGATATCCATGCTTAGTATTTCGTAGGGTCTATTTGGGGTTGGGGTCTTACCGAGAATTTGGATTGGTCTAGTGGGAGTCAACTTTCTTAGATTACAGCCTGTGCAACTTAGAATGTATTCTTTTACCTTGCTGTAAGCACCGGGGCGATAGAATTCTTCCTTGAATTTGTGGTAGGTTTTTGCTAGTCCCAAGTGAGCTAAATCTTTGTCATGGATTTGCTTGATTGCTTCCGCGAGTAGGATTAGTGGTAAGACCGGTATCGTTTTTATTTCTGCCGATTTATAGGGCTGTGGTGCCGTATAATATTTGCAAAGTACACCACTTTCATCAACAATATATTGGTCCACGTCTTTTTCGAAGGATTTCAAGTCGAGCGGTAAGGTAATTGAGGACTCAACACGGTCTATCAGGTTTTTGCAGAAGTAATCGGTATGCTGGAATTTTCGCAGGTTTTCTACGCGAAGGGGCGATCTTTTTTCTAGCACGGAAACGTCAAGTGAATCGTCAGTATTTAAGTCGGTAGGCAAGCCTTTGTATTGATCGATTGGATCCGGAAAAGGGTTTTTGGAAGAAGTTTTCTCTTTTGCCGGTTTTTCGTTTTTAGCCGTTTTTTCACCTTTCTTCGCCGTCATTTTTGGTCCAGCCGCATTAATGGCTAGTACTGCTTCCGTTCTTTTCTCAGAGTCCAGGATGTCGAGCATATTTTGCAGTTCCGTCAGGGAAAATGTTTGGGGTTTCTCTTTTGGTGTTTCTTGATCACAAGACTGTCGCGAAAGAAAGTCTGGAATTAGATTGAATTTTCCTGGTAAATAAACGATTTCGTAGTCGTACTGGCTGAGCGTTAGGACCCATCGCGTTATTCTTGAGTTCTTTGGTTCGCGCAAACATTGGAGATATTGCAGTGGTTTGTGATCCGAGTAGATTTTTATCTTTTTCCCCAGAATGTAGTGCTTCCAGGTTTCGATGAATGTGATGATGGCTAGAAATTCCTTCTCCAAAACTGAATAATGGGTTTGAGCCGTATTTAATGTTCGGGATCCGTACTCAATGATTCGCTGACCTTTCCCATCCGGATGATAAAGTATTGCCCCTATACAGTCTTTAGATGCGTCCGTAGCCATTTCGATTTCTAGTTCCGGTTGATAGAGGGTTAGAACTGGTTCCGAAGTTATAGCGATTTTCAGAGCTTCAACAGCCTGCATTTGTTCCGGTCCCATGCGGATTTCTGCTCCCTTTTTTAGCATATTGGTAAGAGGTAAGGCAAGTTTGGAATAATTACGGATGAATTTCCGCACGTATGACGTCATCTCTAGAAAGGCTCGCAGTTTGGTTATGTCAGTGATGGATTTTGGGTCAAAATTTGTTATCGCGCTGATTTTCGCGGGATCTGGAGAAATTTGGCCCTCACTGATTACATGTCCTAAGTAAGATATTTTCCTTTTCAAAAAGAAGCATTTTGAAGCTTTCAGTTTCAGTCCAGCATCATGGATTTTGGTCAAGGTTTGCTTTATAACTTCTTTATGGCTTTCGAAGTCCTTTGAGAAAGCACAGATATCATCCATGAATAAGCAGATGTTTTTGTTCAGTAATCCGCGGAAAATTTTTAGCATAAGCTGAACAAAGATTCCCGGAGAAGTTTTCAATCCGAATGGTAATCTTTTGTACTGAAAAAGTCCCATAAATGGTACGGCAAATGCTAATTTTGGCCTGTCTTCTTTTCTCACTTTCATTTGGTAGAAGGCTTGGAACAGATCTAAAGTGCTGAAAATGCAAGCACCTCCCATTGCTTGAAGATTATCTACCGTAAGTGGGTTTGGGTTGCTGTTGCCCTTTAAACAGTATTTAGGCGTCGGAAATCTGTACACATGCGTAGTGAACCGTCTTTCTTTGATACGAGTACCACCGGAAAAGACCAAGGTGAGGCTGATTCCTCAATCAAATCAAGATCCATCATTTCATTTATTTTGCTTTCGACCCAAAATTTATGTTGGTGTGGTAACTTATATGGTCTTACGGATATGGGTTCGGCGTCGCCAGTATCGATCGTGGCTTCTAGCAAGTTCGTGCAACCTATGTCTTTATCGTCCCTGGCGAAGCTCCATCTGTGATCCCAAAGTAAAGATCCAAATTCTTCTTTTTCTTTCTCATTTTTTGCTTCGTTAAGGTCAAATTGTGACAAAAATGTTTCTTTTGACATTCCATAATCCTCATCTGAAATTTTAGTTTCGGTTTGTTCATTATTCTGGATAGATGCTATTACGTCAGGAATTAAAATTTCGTCTTGTCCGTCGGTAAAAATCGTCGCTGTTCCAATAGGTCCTGCCGGCAGTTTCATTGGGTGGTTTTGGCCGTTTAGAATTTGTAGTTTTGCCTGTCCATTTTCAGCCGATATCAGTTGGTCGTCAATTATGACCTTCGAGTAGCCTTCGAGTGGGAAACTTTCGATTATAAAATCGCCAGTAGCTCTACTGTGTGTACCAGAATTTTCGTGTATACGGTTGAATTGGTACCCGCGGAAATCGTAGTTCGTTTTTCCAGTATTACGAGCAATCGTTGAGGGCTGTCGTATTCATTTTCTGCTTCCATTGGGGCAGCTGCAATATTTGCTATTAAGTGTGGTTCCGGACTGGTGGTTTGGTTGCAAGGGGTGGTCTTTGGTTCATGGCTCATTATATCAGTTGACGATATGCTGCTTAATTTGAGGTTTGACCGGTTGATATTATTCAGCGCTTCAATTATTGACTGTATTTGCGCGTCTCTATCTGGGATTTTGGCAAGTATAGTCTTGGGGAAGGGGATCCGAGTTTTACGACCGTCTGCTGGCGTTCCCCTTGCAATTTTATGGGCTGTGTGGCAGGTATTGATCGTAGTTCGCGAATTTCCCCGCGGAGATTGTCTGAAGATTGGAGGGTGTCTGAAAATTTTTCCACTGAAAATTTCGGTTTTTTGGCCGGTCGTGGTTTGCTCGTTCGAAATTTCCTCGATTTTGCTGATTTTCCCGGTAAACATTATTCACGAAGACTAAGGTTTTTTGGTAGTCTTTTGGTCTGTTTCGGGGTTTTGGCTTGTCTCGTCTTGTGTACACGCTGCTGATTCGGTCAGTCTGCGCGTGATCTCGAAATTCCCTTGAAAAGTCTGATTTGAAGTGCACTGTTTTATTCTCAGCATCCAGGAAAATACTGTTTTCTCTCAGAAATGGAAAACCAAGTACAACTTCGTAGGGTATATCAGAACATATCAAAAACTCAGTAGGCATAATTCTCCCTCGAAATTTAACGTTCACATACGCTAATTCACGAGCTTTGAGAGAGTGGCCTGTAATTGAGCTAAGTTGCCGAGTTACTGGTCGAACTTTGCGTCTTTCGTCAGGTTTAAATTTTTCAAAAACATCTGATCTCATTAAACAACATGATGCACCGGAATCAACTAATGTTTTGGCTCTAACATTATTAAACATGAAGCTATTTACAATCGGCAAGTCACAAAATTCGTCAAACACTTCATTCAAATAATAATGATTATTAGCATTTTGCTGTCTACCTCGCTGCTGGCTTATGCTCTCTGTCCAGCATCGAAATACTAGTTTTTTGGATCACGGCTGTTGTTTCTTTCGGATCCTGGTGTGGCATTTCCCGGAAAATGGCTCCCTCTGTCGCTCGGATGCTGTCGCGGAAAATTCCGTCTGGTCTCCGGAGAGTATTGATCGCGGTTTGGCTTCGGGAAAACCTGAGGTCGTGTCTGGGAACGGGAATACGAGGAAAATTCGTTCGGTCGGGAGTGGAAATGAGAGTACCGAGTTGCCGGTGATTGGTAAGCGACGTCCCGTTCGCGTTTGAAGCAATTGCGCTGGATGTGTCCCTCCTTATTGCAGTAATAGCAGGTTACTGCCCTTCTGTTTGAGCTATTGGGTTCGTTTTGGCGGTTATTGGGACTCGACTGGTCATTTTCGTGGCTTTCCGCGAAAGATACTCTACGGGGCCGGACATCGGTTGGTCTTTTGTGGGTTTCAGGTGACCGATCTCTGGTTAGGGTGTCGTAGCCTGGAGGTGACGAGGATCTTGAACTAACATTATCTGGAGCCACTATTGATCCCGCTGCGTTGATTGACAATTTTCGGTGGGCTCTTACCAGATTTTCTATCGAGATTTCATTTTCAACCGTTTCAGTTGCTGCTTCAAGGTTTTGAATTTGTCTGCTCACACAGATTTTAAACAGTCGCTCTGGTAAGCCAATCTTGAAGTTTTCGAAGACTGCCCTTGTGAAAGTTTCGTTAACCGTGTCACCCAGGGTTATTGCTGTTTTGCGTCGGACCAAGTCTGCGTAGTCTCTGACTGACATGTGTGGAAGCAAAGTTGGGATGTCATATTTCAGTTTTTCGGAATCGGTCGTTTCTTTAAACCTCTTCTTGAACAGGTCAACGAACTGGCTGTATGTCAGGGTATCTGTCATTATCGTGGCTACATATTTTAGTGCATTCCCTTTCAGTCGTAGGGGTAGTATGTTTTTGATGTTTGCCCACTCTGCGTCTCCACCCGTGTAGTTTATAATGTAGTCAAGGATTTGTAAAAATTCGGATACGTCCGTGGTGCCATGAAATTCAGGGATATTTTTCAGTAGGTTTGTTTTTTGAGCTTTTTCAGATGCTCCATAAAATCGTTCTTCTGCTGTCGCCATTTTCTCAGATTTTATGTCACAGAAAAAATTCAGGGTATTTGATTACAGAAATCTTGGTTAAAAATCAGAATATTAGGTATTTTTCGGTTTCACGAATTTCATATTGGGCTTCGGTTTATAAACATGATCGGAATTTATGGGTTTACTAGGGTTTGTCGTAATCGATGAAAAAAATGGGTTTGTTTTTGGGTTTGCATCATGTCTTTAAACATAGTCATTAAACATGGATGATTGATTCATGGTTAAAAATCATATGGGTATTTAATATCATTTATACCATCATACGGATACGTTTTGGTTTTAGTTATTGACCGCGCATGTCACCAAATATGAAAAACAAAAAGTGTGTAAGGGGTTCGGGTTCAAGTTACGATAGTAGCGTGTGGCGAGCGAGCATGATATTGGCTACTGGTTTAGATGTTAGTGCACCGAGTCTTTTCGAAGGCGATACTCAGTTCGTAGGTCAATAACTAAAGCACATATATTTCGTATTTACTTACATTGGAGTTAGGTCAATAGCACTTGTCACTACGTCAACTGTGTCAGGACTGTGGCTCGAGTCGAACCCCAAGTCGAACTCGCTCAGAGCTGAACTGATTTTCCAACTGCCAACTCGGTCCTTTTAAACCGCCTTGGAAATGTCAACTGAGTGCATTTAATATCATTTATACCATCATACGGATACGTTTTGGTTTTAGTTATTGACCGCGCATGTCACCAAATATGATAATAAAAAAGTGTGTGTAGTGTGTATGGGTTCAGTTACGATAGTAGCGTGTGGCGAGCGAGCATGATATTGGCTACTGGTTTAGATGTTAGTGCACCGAGTCTTTTCGAAGGCGATACTCAGTTCGTAGGTCAATAACTAAAGCACATATATTTCGTATTTACTTACATTGGAGTTAGGTCAATAGCACTTGTCACTACGTCAACTGTGTCAGGACTGTGGCTCGAGTCGAACCCCAAGTCGAACTCGCTCAGAGCTGAACTGATTTTCCAACTGCCAACTCGGTCCTTTTAAACCGCCTTGGAAATGTCAACTGAGTGCCTTGACGAATAGGGTTGCTTTCCCAACGTCCTAGCAAATCTCTATCCAGTACGAAAGGGTTGGTGACCAATGGAGTAAGTTTGTCTAGGTTCTTGATGGGGAAAAGAATTCTTTGATTGGAGAAAAGGAAATCAACTCTTTCAGTCGGAGAAAGCGTGGGCGTTAGAGCTAGTCGGGAATAGAGAGAGTTGAGGATAGAGCTTGTTGAATAAGTTTTGATCAAGATATTTGTTTGCACTAGATGTATCCTCACATTTGGTATTGATCTATTCTATCCGGTAACGTTTTGCCATGGGGACGTTTGATTGGAGACGTCCCGCCACGGGGATGTTTTCTCATGGGGTCGTTTTGCCGTGGGGACGTTTTGTAATGGGACATTTCGCCAGGGGTCGTTTCGATTGAGGACGTTTCGCCGACAACCCACCCTATTATAGACACCTACACCTATGCCTTACTTCATCGTTTTAGAAAGTTCGTACTACAGACTCAGCAGATTTCCGCGTAATTCGAAATTTTCCCTCTCCTGTGGGAGAGGAGTCATCGGTGGGATCAACTAAAAAGAGGCACGGCATGACGCAGGAGGCACGAGTAAAAAGAGATTAGCAAATAGTAGAAGTAGACAAGTAAGCGAGAGTTTGTAACTCCGAAGCCTAAAAGAAGGCACATTAGACCATTGTTCCTCCCCCCCACCCCGAAGCCTGAAAGGGCCTTTTTAGTTTTCGTGCCTCTTTTTAGTACTTATGCCTCCTACACTATGTAGTGCCGTGCCGTGCCTCTTTTTAGTCGATCCCATCGCTGCAGTCTTCGTGACTAGATGCGGATGGGGGATATCTTCAGATCTAGAGGTAGTTTGTTTGGCGTATAATGTCTGTTTACCTCTAGTGACTTTGATCCTAACTTCGTCTGGGATATTTATGAAGAGACACCTGTCGTTATGTCTACGTACTTGGTGGCGTTTGCAGTTACTGATTTCGTCGAGTTCGTTGGAAGGCCAACAGCAAGTAAGTTGCTCATTAATTCCTCTTGTACAGTAGAGGTATGTTTATGTGAACAGTTATATTAATGTGAACAGTACAGTTTGGGGCCAAACGCCAGAATGAAGATCCAAAATACCTATCCAGGTGTTTTCATATGCCAATTAATTACCTAGTTTGGCCAACTGGTAGTTAGCTTTAGACACTGCAAGCAGAGGCGTTACTAGCCAAAATGTTTGGGGGGGGGGGGGGAGGCTACCGACTGGCTGGTAATTTTTACCGACTTTTTCTCCTGAAAAAACGAATGTTTTCAACAACAAAAATTACATTTTTGAAAAAAAATCGACGGATTTTCAGAAAAATCCGCTGATTTTCAGAAAAACCGACTATTTTGACGAAGAATCGACCAATTTTCAGAAAAAAGGACTGTTTTCATGAAAAAAATCAACTGTTTTGACGAAAAATCGGGGCGTTTCGCGCCGGCTCGGTTATTTTTTACCGACTGACCGACAGCAAAGGGGGGGGGGGGCGACTGGCCCTGACTGCAAGTGCATGAAAATGCCAAAGTCCAACGTCAACAAAAGTTCACATAAGCATACCTCTACTGTACCTGCCCAGATCATTCCGAAACATACTCCTTCTAGATTGCTACGCGGCTAATGAAATTTTATGTATCGTTGGGTAATCTGCCGACCAATATTGTTGATGGATGTTTTCGACTTGGTTCGCACCAGGGACGCATCCGGCTGAGAAGTCGAAAAGAGATTGATGAAACTGCTTTTCTCGAACTCCATTTGACACAACAGCAGTATCTTTTCTTATCCGAGGTTAGGATTGGATCATACTCCCTTTCTTTAGCTGCCAAAAACTCCCAAGCTGTAGCATCGAAACGTGCGCTTACCATACGGGATTTTATGAAAGAGGTTTCTCCGATCGCCGTTAACACATTCTTTTTGCTTCTTGAGTTTAGGCGTATTCTCGCCGTTCCCCGAGTACTCCTCGGGGAATCGAAGGGAACGGCGAGAATAGAGGGAGTCACTCCACGCGGACTCCGCGTACAGAAACAGCGAGAATACGGGGAATGCTTCTGAAATGGATTTTGTTCAAAAAATGAATATGCAGCTGAAAAAATTAGTCTAGAGCCACTTTATTTTTGCTTTTGTTTATTTTTTAATTACATTCCATTACATTCTTTTTAATTAATTTTACCTAGCACCTACAACAGCAAAAATTGATTCTTCTCCGAATTTGAAAGGGAGTCCTTTTTGATGATGGTGATGATAATCGGAGCATTCCCCGTCCGTGGGGACTCGCGAGAATACGGGGAGTGAGTCCCTGGGACAAACAAAAACGCGGGGACTCCTCAAGTGGAGTCCTCGGGGAACGGCGAGAAGACGCCTTTTTTCGCTTACTTGTATTTCTTCCTTTCGTCTTATTCCCCACTTCTGTGAGCCGTGAAAGCTCCGTGGGTATCTTTGCGGGTTTGATGGATGGTGCTTAGGATCTGGATTAAAATATAAAAGTGACGAAAAATGGACTATACTATGGTAGAATATGTCCTAGAAAGAGGGAATACTCTGTCGTTGATGGAATCGGCTAGGTACAGCAAAGGGGACGAGGCTTGGACTACGCCGGTCAGAGTCTTAGCGATTTTAGTTGGCGTGTCATCGTGCGTTTTATTTGATCATTGGAGAATGGGGACAGCGCAACAGCGAAAAAGAAATCAAACATGCACAAAACATGGAACTCCAAAAGGCAAACGCAACTGGAATCACTAATGAAATATTTATTTATTTATTTATTCATTTATTTCCCTCAGAACTGAGGAGTACAAAACAATGTATAAAACAGAACTATGCCTAAACCATCTGGTCAATTCATTAACACATAAATACTATAAGAAATACACACGATTTCGACAACTAAATTAGCCTACGCACTATATTATTCAATAGTGAAACCCCTAAACTGATATGGTATTACCTCACTGCCATTATTCAGTAGTGAAAAATTATTCAATAGGAAAACCCCCAAACTGATGTGGTACCTCACTGCCATCTACGAAGTGGTAACAAAATAATTTGCTAGTAAACACGGTATAGGGACATTGCAGTTTACTCAGTCAAAACGGACCTGAATCAGCATGATAGTGCTGACTGACCAGAAAGTCAGTCGTTGACTCGAAGGAGTAGAAACCGACCAGTAGGGTTCGATACTTATTTTGTGGTGCAAATTTGAAACCTTCAGGTCTCATTTATGAATCATACGCATCAGGTCGAGCTGAGACTAAACAATCAAGAAAGGGTCCAACATTTTTTTGTTTAATAGCTTGCAGATTCAGACTTAAAGGACCCCTCTTGCTTATTCTGCCCCTTATAATATACTTAGCTCCCATATGGAATTATATGCTTCTAAAATCCCGACGTTTCTCCATTGTTTCGTTTCGTAACTACGAATTTCTAGTGCGTTTTCGGCCTTGCCGAGTTTTCCCGTCACCCAACGAAAAGTTTCCGGAATCTTTAACGTCCGCTGACGACTCTTTCACACATAAGGATGTGATAATCTTCTGTTTGTTACTTTTATTTGCTTCGTTTTCCCACTTTTTAACCAAGGCACGACCAGTTTTCAAATGTTTTGCGCCCAGCCGCCGTGTCGGAGAGCAGGAAGGCTGAATATAGTCGACAAGCGCTAACAAGAGAATCGCTGGTTTTCAGTCGAAAGTAATGGTATTTTCAAAAACGTTTTTTTCTGATTCATTTCATAGGGAAAATATCATTTCTAGTATGAGTTGTGCTTTAAGAGTGGCTACCAAACGTCGACAATTCAGTCTCAGAGTCAAATATCCTATTCCTCACAATGTTAGATTATATGTTTTTCCATTTTGGCAATGATTATGTAGGAATATGCGTTTTTGTTGGGTAGGCTGCAATCTCTCTGTAGAGGGTTTGCACCCCATCCGACGAAAATGCGTTTGAGTTAACAAAACAAAGTTGACTGATAGGAAGCGAGCTCTTCAACCAATATAGTAGACACTGGCCAATGTAAAACGTGACTTCTACTAGCCACTTACGTCGTATACTGTCTGTTCAGTCACTCTGTTGGTGAAGAAATTCTTCTTATGTAAATTACAGGAGGGGTACCTGACTTCGTTTTTACACTACCTCGATTGTTCCCGCAAAAATGTTAAAACGAAAGGCTGCTTTGAAAAGGGATTTTCTGGCTGTTGACTTTGGTAACTCTACCTTTTTAAACATTTTGTAAGTCAATCGAGGTAAGGTTAGAATGCATTGATCTTGTTTGAAAAGAAAAATATGTTCAACTAGAAATAATGAAGCAATATGTATTTATCCAGTATGTAAACCATTCAATTAGCTTCAGTCTAGTATGTTTGTCATATTTGTTGGTTCCTTTTTAAGCCAGATAGATTATTCTGAAGGAAAGACTTCTTTAAATCTATTTTGAGGTTGGATACCCCTGCTGTACTTAAAGTATAGTGACTCCATTTGCAATCGTAAGGCCGTCGTAAACATGCTCATCAAGCCTGCTTTTTTGGCTGAAAAACGCCAAATGGCGCTTACGACACGTTACGATGGGCTTCCGATAGCTTGCGATTGCCACTGGAGACAGCACTAATGTAGCAGTATTTTGTAATCAGTAATATTCCAGGTGGGACCCCTGTATCCACTTGGGCAAATCCGACGTTCGTCGCCGAGCAGGCAGCCCTCAGTCTTGAAATAACACCGACTATCATGGAGTTCATGGAAGATTACACCGGAATCCCTTATGCGATGCCTAAAATGGACCAAATGGCAGTTCCGGATTTCTCCGCTGGAGCTATGGAGAATTGGGGCTTGATCAAGTACAGGTAGGAGGACTATCTGCATTTTTAAAACTGTTCTTACTCAATCGTCTGCTGCCTCAACTTTGATTAATACGGAAACAAAACGTTATAATATTAAAAGCCCAAGGGCCATATCAAACAAACAAAATAAATTAATGTAAATATTGTAAATACACAAAGAGACTAACACTACTACGTCGCACTAAACACCATTAAAACACGCACAATTTCTGCCAACCAGTCCTTCCCATGAACTCCCTTAAAAACTTCCTCGTTAAATCCCCCGTTTGATCACAACCACACCGAGTAGCTTACGATTCTTAAAAGACATTCAAAAAGCATCTGACTCCTCTCTCTTTGTCCAGTTTGGCAGTTTTATGGTACTTGACCTTCGACCAAGTGCCATGTACCGATCGCAATTCCGTCGGCCTGTCGGTTAGTCGGTTGGTCCCACGATTGCGCGTTAGGGTACTTCCAGATGTGCTAGGACGATGAAACTTGCAGGCATATCAGAGACCGGACCAGATTAACTTGGAAATAGTCACTTGACCGATCCGACCATCGTGGGAGAGGAGGGGGTGGTGGAATCTGGAATTTAGTGGCATGCATAAGTTTCGAACGGGTGATTGGATCTTAATGAAGCTTGTGAAATCTTGTGACACGCTTAGAATGAAGCGATCGAGATGAAACTTGGTGGGAAGAACAAGCACAAGCCCTATAGGTACATCAATTACAGAACCGGACCGGATTCAGGAACAAGGGGGGGAGTTGAAGGGGGGGGGGTCGAAATTGCAGTGATCCGGAGTTAAGGTACTTCCAGGAGGGTGGACGATGGAACTTGGCAGACATATCAGGGAGCCGACCAAATTAACTTGGAAATAGTCAGTTCCGCTATCCAACCATCGTGGGTGGAGTGGAAGGAGGGGGAATCCGGAATCTTGAGGTGTGAATAACTTTCGAATGGTGGATCGGATCTTAATGAAAACGTAATATTTGGAAAGACCTCGTGTCGCAGGTGTCCCATTTCAAGTCCGTACAGGATCCGATGAATTTGTTGGGGGTGGGGTGGGTGGAAGGGAAACCGGAAATCTTGTGATACACTTAGTAAGTAAAGGAATTGAGACGAAACTTGGTGTCAGTAACAAGCAAAGTCCTAGATGGATCATTCACAGAACCAGAATGAGTCCAGGCAGGACAGGAGGGGGGGGGGTCTGGAATTCCGGCGATCCAGAGCTAAGGTACTTCCAGGTGGGCTAGGACGATGAAAACTTGGCATGCGTATCGGGGACCTGACCAGATGAACTTGGAAAATGCAGATCCCCGACCCGACCTCCTTAATGTGCACATTATAACCGCAAAGTGTAAAAAATAGTTTTGAGCAAATGATACGTCCCCAAGGGCCCATGATCATTTCTGATTTCGATGTGTTGGTTGCAAATGAATTTTTAGGGCCCTTAAACTGAGCATCCTAACCGCAAAGTGAAAGAAGTAATTTTGAGCAAAAGATACATTTTCATTATCTAAGGGCCATGATCATTTTTGCCTCAAGGATTTCTTTACAAAGGATTGTAGTAAATCTACGAATTGACAAGGTCCAACGTTCATCCTTTGACACAACTTGCAAGTGGCATATAAGCTTCTAGCTCTTGTTTACTAAACCCAGAAGTTATCTGTTCATAAAGTATCTTTTCGATTTGCCAAATTTCTTCTTAGTACCCCCTTGGACCGACAATAGCTATTTGATGAGCAAATTCAGCTTAATCTTTCCAACATCAGTACCTGTGACGTCGCAAAAGTTGTCCGTCTGTCCTTCTGCCCGTATGTCCGCACGATAACTCTCGAGGGGATTGAGATATTTTGATGAAACTTGGTGGGAGGATCCTTTGAGTCAAAGTAGAGGGCAAGTTCGAAGATGGGCTCTGTAGCCCTATATTTGAGGGTGTCTCTGGGGTCTCAAATTAAGGGACAAAAATACATTTTTGAAAAAGCTATTGAGATAGTTGATTTAGTAGTCCGGGATCCAGACCGCGATATCGTTCAAAAACAGGGGGGGGGGGGGAGTAGCTAACGAGCTGCAAAAGGTTTAGAGCATTTTTTGTGCTGAAAAGGAAAATCGTACCGCACCACTCCGCGCCGATGTACGTCACCGACTTTTTAGCCAATAAAGGCAGATTAGGCTTATAAAGACCAACTGTAGAAAAACAATATTCCTAACAATATTCCAATATTCCTCAGTCCGGTTTTTGCGAGTTAGGGTACTTTCAGATGTGCTAGGACGATGAAACTTGGCAGGCATATTAGGGACCCGACCAAACTAACTTGGAAATAGTCACTTGCCCGATCCGACCACCGTGGGGGGAGGGAGGGGAGTCGGAATCCGGAATTTAGTGACATGCATAACTTTCGAACGGGTGTTCGGAAATTCATGAAACTTGATATTAGGAAAGACGTCATGTCTCAGATGTCCCATACCAAGTCCGGACCGAATCCGATGAATATGGGGGGGGGGGGGCGGTCGAAAGGGGAACCGGAAATCATGTGACACGCTTAGAGTTGAGCAATCGGGACGAAACTTGGTGGGAGGAACAAGCACAAGTCCTAGGTACATCATTGACGGAACCGGACCGGATTCGTGCAGTGTGGGGGGGGGGGGGAGTTGGAGGGGGGTTTCGGTATTCCGGTGATACGGAGTTAAGTTACTTCCAGGTGGGCTAGGACAATGAAACTTGGCAGGCAAGTGAGGGATCCGACCAGATCAACCTGAAAATAGTCAACTTCCCGATCCAGCCAGCGTGGGGGGAGGGGAGGGAGGGGGAATCCGGAATCTTGTGGTAAATATTCTTTGAGCCCATGCTGACTTTGAAACATTTATTCAAACAATGTTTACATCGGATACGTCAGCTACGATTCTTCATCAGCGATATTTCGGCCCTTCTTGGCAAGGGTTCTCGTCAGGCTGTCAATCCTCTGGGTCAACGTCGGGGAAGGAAACAAACTGTAATCTCATTATAAAGATAAGCTCCTTACCAATCGTTTGAGCTATTAAAACTTCAAAAATATTTAGTTGTACAAATTCCTGGAATTTTTTAAAGCAGAGCATCCATGTTTTCATCAGTGGGCAACCGTGGATATTTCAAACTAAATAAATTATTCTGGCAGTAACTTTAGGGCCAGTTTTTTACGTGAGTCCGTTTATGACATTAGTTTTTCCCGTTGGATCCGTATAGGTCATGTAGGCTATATATCCTATAGGCTGAATAGCCTATAAATCCTATAATGATCTTTTTTTAGAAAACACAAGTTTTGAATAGTCTTTCCAGACTTACTTTTTGAGCCGAGAACGAACAGTCGGATAACACAGAGCCTGTGTAGGTAACCGACATTTTGGCCTATAAGGGCAATTTAGGCCTATAAAGACCAGCTCTACGGAAACATTTCCCCATGTACAACGAAACAAGCTAAATACAGCAAACTCGAAAAGCTATATATATATTCTTGTTTGTGTTCTGTCGAATTTCATATTTTTCTAAACTTATTAACATTTCTAAGAAATGCCTTAGATAACAAGCAAATACGGAAATGGTTCCACTTTTTGTGTTGACGGTAATTTTTGTCGGTAAATTGTCAACCACACTAGCCTACTATTTTTTAGCATTCGATTAGAAAAACAGGCCTCTTGCCAATCTTTTAAATACTCGAACTTACCAAATTACTGTTGCTAAGAATTATTATTAACCAAAATCAGGAACTAAATATATCGATATAAAAATATAGCCTACATTAAAGGATCGTTAGAATAGAATTTAAGACTGACGATTACTTCATCTAAAAAAAATGCACATCCTATCTTCCCTGTAGGCCAAAGTGATGGGTTTTCTTAGTAAAAATCTTTTAGGTTCTTGCCGCCAACATAATGCCCTGCTTGTTCTTTTTTGGGAAGCTCTCGAACGCTGAAGCCACTGACTCGTTAATCAACATCAGCCTTAGAAGACAAGAAGTTAGGGCTCGCACGAAAAATCTTGTCCGGACGTTGTTCTCAACTATTGACCCAGCTTGCAACCGAGTTTTCTTTCACGACCAAACTAGATTGCTCTTCGTGGCAGCCACCAAGCGAAGCCATGTCTCCTTCCACCTTTTGTGAAGATGGTTAGACACCATTGTTGTGAAGGATGGAGTGGGGAAAAACTCCAATATCCCACTTATGATGCCATTGTTGTGAGGATGGACGAGTGGAGGCGAGGTTTAATGAAGTTAATGGTTCCTGGGGTGTGGGCTGAAGACATTCTGACACCGTAGGTGCCCATGCATGCACGACTGGCTTCGTCATCAGTCTCTGACTCTTCCTAAAGACTACAACCGGTTCGAGGTCCGCGTTCACCGTCAGAAGCAATGTCTTTCGTTGCCCCCCCCCCCCCCCCCCCTGTTCACTTCTTTCACCCTGGGGGGGGGGGATGTTGACTCTCGCCATAATTCGGACAGAGCCCCATCAGGTCGTTCGAGTACGTGCGCGAACCGTATTAGGCTCTGATTGGAGTCGACAGAAGCGGTCGGTCTGATCGGCCAGTGTTCGCACTTCCTCATTTCCTGTGATCCTCACGTTTCTTGGATCGCAGGCATCTATGGCAGAATGCATTGAGTTCACGTGCTTCTGTGGGCTTCAGCGGCGAAGCTTGGGGCCATATAGGAGTATCGACAGGACAAGGCCCTCGTTGTCTGAGGCAATATTTAGTATGTTCTGTGCACTTTCGACTTAATCGGCGAGGAGGTTTGAATCCTCTGTATAATCGATGGAAAACCGATGGAAAAGCTTGGGATGGCTTCCACCCCCTTTTGCTTATCCATGATCCTTTACTATCGAATCAGTGACGAACTTGAAAAGAGCTGGTGAGAGGATGAAACCTTGACGAACGCCTTCTTCTATCAAGAACTGAGTTGGCTGCTCCGTTTCGCCTTTCTCCAGAGTCTGGTCATAGTATGCCAGGAAAAGGCGGATTATTTTCTCTGGGACCCCGTCTTTCTGCATTCCACGCTAAATTGTGCCTTTCTTTTCTTAGTCTAATGCAGAAACAAAGTCGATGAAGAATTTTGTGGGTTCCTGTTGATGCTTGAAGCTGTGCTCAAGAATTCGGCAGAGAGAGAACAGCTGGTCAGTGCAGCCCATACTCGTTCTGAAACCCGCTTTGGTTTGGTCTTGTGCGTCTGTCTGAAGTCCCAGAAGCTTTGCAGTAGGATAGCTGCAAAGACTTTTGCTGCACCTACTATCAGAAAGATACACTATAGCTTTTTACAATCAACCTTGTCACCATTTCTTTTTAAAAGGGGAGGGGGTAGGCCATGATGGAGTTGCGCTAGTCTTCGAGGACGTATGCCAGATGTAAATGTTGATGTTGGAGAGCTATAGCAGACGGGCTATTCTAACGGATCGTCTGCGGTTGCATTATCGTTGTCTGGTAGGGATAGTCATAGATTTCCTTGACAGCGAGCGGGCTGAAGACTGGAGTGTTCCTGTAGAAACATCAGCAGAAATGCTGACAATTTTTTTTTTCTGAGCACCACCACATGTATGCAGCATACACCTTGAATGTGAAGGAACTTTGCCCAGCTTATCGTTATATAGTGCAACCCTCCCGTTCTTGTTTCGTGAACACCCACTGTAACGTACACGGCGCAGTTGTCACGGCTTAAAGTGAGAGCAAGCAGGTATATATGCGAATAGCCTAGGAGATGCTATAATTGATGACAAATCTGGATTCAGCACAAAAAACTGACCTAAGGGAGTGGGAAAAACCTAGTTTTGCGGAGACTTGTTCATTATTGCAGCCAAATGCCCGCATCCGTCTGATTCTCCAAAATGCGCTCGTTGTGCTGGTTGCCACAGTTATAGCAAAGACTCGCCTTGCTCACTGCTTCCAAAGTGTGCTAACTGCGACGGCTGTAATGTCTCTTTTAGCCTCAGATGCAGCGTTATGAGGAACACCGTGGGTCTTGGCAAATAATGCTTTTGCAGGAAAAGAAACTGCGCTGTGTGTCATTAAATATAAATGGCACAAAAGACAAAGATCATCTACTTGATGATTTGCTAGGTAGCTCGGACGTTCTTTGTCTCCAAGAGCATTTTCTGTCCGCCCCTAGTAGCGAAACTTTGCGCCGATCTCGTGAGCATTTTGTGTTCATCCAGCCGGCAATGAAAACTAGAGGTCGTCCTTCCGGTGGGTTAGCCATTTTTATTCGAGCCAGCGAGTGTTCAGCACCACGAAAACTGTTCCAGTCTGGGCGTTATGCGCTTGCCGTTCAGTTGGAAAATATTGTTCTTGTTAACATATATTTACCTTGCGACCGGCGGAATATTGCATCACATAGTTCATTTGCTAAGACTTGTCAGAAAATCGGAACACTTCTATCAGACATTTCACGGAAAGGAATGAAATGGACTCTTGTTGGGGATATCAACACTGATCTTCTAACTTCTTCTGTACGGACTGACTTATTTTTCGATTCTTTACCTGTAGCTCACATTCTTATTGAGAAGTCTCTACCCTTTTCATATACACATAATCTTGGCGCTAATGTTTCAACCTTGATCATTTGATTGTTTCTGAACCATGTCTAGTGACGGTATTGTTGAGGTTGATGAGGAGATATTTGAGGACGACCATCTGCCTCTGTCTTTCTGGTTGGTTGTCCCTGTTTTTCGAATCAGTTGTCCAAATCCCAAGAAGGCCTGGATCCAAAAGTGTAACTGGAACCGTGTAGATGCTGTGCTCTCCATTTCTACGTTAACTAATCTTCTCTCGCTTTTAAAAGTTCTTTTTGACCTTCTTCAGACTGGTATACCAACTACTACTTCGCCCGTTGATATTAATTTTTATTATTGCGAGCTTGTCCATTGCTTGAAATTCGCAGCCGATATTGCTGTACCGACTGAGAGAATTCGAGTTGGAACAAGGAAACCTATTTTGGCTAAAAATTGGATTGCTTGTGGACGACCAGGGAATGGTACTGTCTTTAATCTAAAAGCTAAAACGAAGCGTGAAAACAAATCTTCACTTAAAAATGCTCGTTTGAATGGCTTAGATGCTCCCAGTGACAAAAAAACGTGGCAAAAGGTCCTTCGGACAGATAAAGGTTCAGCTGTACCTCTTTCCGCGCTAACTATGGCTGACTGGACCAGCCACTACAGTGGTCTATTCAGTGGTTGCAAAAACCAGATTCAGCAGCAGTTTGAAAATTTACTTCTTAAATACCTACCAAGGAAGATATTTCAGCCTTCTGTTCTTCCCGTTACTTGTTCTTCCATCGAAATTGCTTTCCGAAAATTAAGAAGAACTGGTTCTACAGATTCTGATGGCCTTAGTACCGATTTTTTCAAAATTGAGTGTCCAGCTTTAACACAACACCTTCAGCTGCTATTTCAAATTTGTTTATGCAAGGGTTTGGTTCCGAACAGTTTTCTCTTGGGTACTACAAGATCGGTGATTAGCGAGGGAAAGACGCAGACCTTTGCAAAAGCTATCGGCCAATTACAGTTTCTTGTACCATAAGCAAAATCCTGGAATACGTCCTTCTTCCAGAAATAGTTGAAAAATGTCGCTTTGGTTCAATGCAGTTTGGATCCCGTTCGAGCGCCAGTTGTGTGCACCCTCGTCACATATTGACAAACATGATGAAGCAGGCTACCCGCGACGAGTCTGCTATACATATATGTTCTATAGATATAGCTGGTGCTTTTGACAATAGAGCGCATTCTCAGGCCCTATTTTCTCTCATTACTTCTGGCGTGAATCTGTCTGTTGTCTATCTGTTAAAATTTTGGTCTGGTCATTCTTCAGTAAGGTTCAAATGGCAAGGTAGCTTGTCATCGATTATTCCTTTACGAACTGGTGTTCGCCAAGGGGGAGTCTTATCTCCCCACATCTTCAGATCGGCCATATCTTCTTGTCTCGATTCTTTGCATCCTGCTCACTTTTATAAAGACCATGCCTTCAGCTACATAGCCTACGCGGACGACTTGCTCTTAGTAAGCCGTAGCCGATCCACACTCACACAAAATGTAAGTAAGTTGTCGTCTTAACTTCTCAAAATCGGCCTTGAAGTTAACCTGTCAAAATGTGAGTACCTTCATTTCAAACCTTCGTCAGATGGTTCGAATGCATCCAAAGGTTTTATCTCTCTTGGATCGTTCATCGTCAAATCAACAGATTCTCTACGGGGGCTCGGTATAACATTCAAATCTTCATTGTCAAAATTTAGCTCTTCGGTTGATCAAGAAGTTCGTAGCGCCTATGGGCGCATCGTCCCCAACCGGGGGCGCTATAATCGTAAAGCTTTGGGAAATTTGTACAGTACCTTCTGCGCTCCTTCTATACTGTTTAGTTCTGGTGTGACTCATGTTCTGCGAAAGAAGGAGATTAAAAAGATGAGATCATGTTATTTTAAATATGCTAAGCAAATTATGTCATAACCATACATTGACGGAGAAGTTCAAAATTCAAGATCCAAGTGTTACCCTTTTGGATGTTTCCTCGTCGCTTTCAAAAATCATGAACAACAGGGCCCAACCAGCGCACGACGTTATCCATTGCTTCCTGGCCGACGATTGAAAATTAAGTGTCTTTTTGTGTGTGTTTATGTGTTTTATTTTTTTTCTTCATTTAAACCGCTTTTTGAAAATGGCGGGTCATAAATAAATTACTTACTTACTTACTAATATGCTATTGAGCCTGCACGCTATGTAAACCTATATGACCTATGTTATCTTACGAGAGAAACTAATGTCATAATTAGATTCCACGTCAAAAACCGACCCTAAACTTATCGTCAAACCAATATTATTTAGTTTGAAATTTCAACTGTAGCTCATTGACGAAAATTTGGATGTTCTGCTTACAGAAATTCCAAAAATCTTTAGATTTTTTATGTTAGGCTACTAACTCATCGAATAACAATTGGCAAGGAGCTTCTTTTTCTAGTACAATAATTAAAATAAAACGCAGTTTTCGGGAATTTTTTCCGAATTTTTTTCGAGATTTGGCGGATTTGGCCATTACAGGCCATTCAGACTTTATGTTATATAGCCTATATGATCCATATGGATCCCAATAGAGAAACTAATGTCATAACTGGATTCCACGTCAAAAACTATCCCTGAACTTACCTTCAAACTAATATACCTCGCTCAAGATTTCCACTGTCACTCAATGATGAAAACGTGGATAATCCAGAAGGTCTTAAACCTAGATATTTTTGAAGTTTTAATAGCTCAAACGATTGGTAAGGAGCTTATCTTTCTAATGAAATAATAAAAATATGGAGTTTGCTGGAAGTTCTTCCGCGAAAAATGAGAATTTAGTTAGAAAAGTTAAAGAATTTTCGCTTTTTCTTGGTTTCTAAGACGTTTCTAAGAAAAACATGTAAGTTTAAAAAAAAAATCACCATTCGACAGCCCGTAAAAAGAGGATGCAGAATATGTATAGTTTGTTTGATTTAGTTTATGCGGTCCTGCAAGGAAATTTTTTTTCTACAGTTAGTCTTTATAGGCCTGATCTGCCTTTATAGGCTAAAAAGTCGGTGACGTACATCGGTGCGGGGTGGTGCGGTACGATTGTCATTCTTAGCACAAAAAGTTCAAACCTTCTGCAGCTCTCGAGCTACCCCCCCCCCCCCCCCCCCCTTGAACGATAGAGGTGCCTGGATCCCGGACTATAGGGGTAAGGAGACATGCTGAATCCGAATATGAAATTTATTTTCTCACCGGACAAGTAGTTCACCTGGAATCCGGCAAAAACCGGACACAGAATATGTCGACCAATTTTCGGCTACAGCAGTCCCTCCTCTTTCTTCGCACTAGTATAGCTCTGCGCGTGGATGATCTATGAATGTTGGAGAGAGCTAGTGTAATCGAAGGTAGAAGGGGTTGGTATATATTGTTCAAGATTTGTAGGGGTTGATATATGTTGTTCAAGCTTAGTATGAGGATTCATTGGCAAAGTACAGGTCAAGTTCGTAGGTGGGTCCTTTAGTCCTATATTTATAGGCAGAGGATGGTTTTGAATTTACGCTAAAAACATGTATGTTTTATGAGCTAATAAGATAATCATTGAAGGGGTAAGGAGGCCCCTGAATACACATCTGAACTTAGTTTCTTGCTTGACAAATGGTTCATCACTAATTCGGCTGAAATTGGAATTTCGGTTGAAGCTCAAAGTTGTTTCTGAAATCGATTAGAGATCCGGTACCGGGGCAAGGAGATATGCTGAATCCATTTTTGAACTTTATTTTAACAGTAAAAATATTGACGAAGACTGAATGGCGAAGACATGACCCAATTGTTTGAATTAGATTTGTGGGATCCCATCGAACCTTTGGTCTTGTTTATTCATAATATCTTGCTTCCATTGCCCGACTTGGCTAGGCTTCAGTACGTACAGATCAAAGGTAAATTGTTCCTTTCTTTTTCTAATCGGGTTTCTCCCAGCCTCAGTAGTGTACTAGGAGTAGGCAACTCGCGATGCAAATGGAGCGGAAAAATTTGTAGCAAAACTTGCGTATGTTCAAGCATTAAGATTTAACTTCGTTTCTAGAAACAACTATCTTATGTGGAACGGGCCACTGAAACAGACAGCCAGTGATGAGCAGTACGTCGTGGAATTTGTGGCACACGAGCTTGCACACCAATGGTTTGGGAACCTTGTCACCTGTGAGTGGTGGTCTGTTCTCTGGCTTAACGAGGGATTTTCTACTTATTTCGAGAGTTTGGGAGCCCAGGCGGTAAGTTGTATGTGATAAATCGGTTCAGCACTGCAGTCACTATCGCTACTCACTCATCCCCTTGTGCATTGTCAGAACATTAATGAGATATAACACATAGATGCACACGTTTGTGTTAAATGCTACGACGGACCACGAACTGCACAGTGTTAAAGCCAGAGCTTCGTTTTTGTTGCAATAGTGCTGTCGCTTGCTGCTGCAGCACTTCTTCGCTTCTGCACAAGATGCGTTTTTGGATTCAAGGCCTGCACTATTTCTTCTTAGTTGATGCAGCAACTTGCAGGGAAGCACGGACTTGGTCGGGAAGCAAGTCAGTGATCCTCGAGAAGCGGTGCCGTCTTCTTCGGAAGCACTGCAGTGCAAACACGAATGTGTGAAGAACCTGCAGCGTGCAACAAAAACGAGGCTCAGAGTTCACCCTACATATTTTCTTTTCCGATTCCAGATATGTGTTTTCGTTGAAGCCGATCTGGAAAGTGAAACTGGGGTAGCGTTCCAGTGACTTATTACAAGTTTTGATGATAAGAGGAGGGGCGAGCGCCGAAATAGTTATAATGCTCTCTGGAACGAAAGTAATAACAACGCGGACATACGTCATAACTCTTACGGGAGTTCCATTGTTATAATCGCATATGATGCTCCTGACCGTCATAAATTATAAATCGTAACGCTCGGAACAGTCGGGGAACGAAAATAATAAGAGGGAGGTGTCACGGACTTATACATAAGTACGATAAGCCGTGACTGTATTCGTAAGATTGTGGAAATTGTGGAAAGCAAAGGATAATTATTAAATGGTTAATTTTATACAGTAACTAAATTATGCTTACAAATAAGGAACGTAAATTATGTTAGAAAACTTAATCAGATAATGGTTATTGTAAATAATAGATTTTTTAAGTGAAGGAGATTGTTAATTCAGTCCTTTGGAGTAGATATTCTTAATTGAGTATAAAGTATCTGAGGAGCATTATGTTTTTGTGATTGACTAGAGCCAACGAAAGTATCATTTTCTTTACCTCTTACTTTGTAAGGTTTACAGGCTTGGCCTATGTTTTTGAAGTCTCTAACAGGACAGCGTCTAGTACGCCAGCTAGGCAAGAGGCCTCGAAATGCCGTCTAGTGGCGTTACCATCTTCGGTGACCCTGGGACGTCACAGGAGGAGCTAATGTACTTAGAGCGTGTTCCACCCTTCTAACAATAGTAACTTGTTATTCTTGCTAATAGTTACTATTTTTGTTCCAGCCTCGTAAAAATTACTACGCTGACCGTTCCAACCTTCTCGAAATAGTAACTAATAGTAACTATTTGCTTACCATGGTCGGGAGCCTAGTAAGCGCGGTAACTACACATCTCTGTAACTTGATTGGTCGGATTCTTCAGTGGCATGATATTCTGCTGGAAAATAGAAAAATCATTCCAGCCTTGACGGCAAAAAGCCAGAATTCGTGACGTCTTGTGTAGTAACTACGGTAGTAGGGTGGAACACGCTCTTATTTTGGCGGTCTCGGAACGGCAATAATCACCAGAATAGTAACGATCGTAACTAATAATAAGTCGCTGGAACGCTAGCTGGGCTAAAAAAGTGTGCAGGTCTGCGTTGTTGGACCCTTCAGATTCCGGAATCTGGAAGGTGCGTAGAGGCAATTGCTTTGGGAAATGTAAAAAATGGGATCGACTAAAACCAGGAAGCGAAGGGAACGCGAGAAAATCAGGAAGGCATCCTAAAACCAGGAAGAGCATACTAAAACGAGGAAGGGCATACTAAATCGAGGAAAGTTGTCGCCAGAATTCGAAACTGGAAAGCCGCACCATTCCCTTCCACTGTTAAGCATTGTTTGAGGGGGCGGCAACTTTCCAAACTCAAAGTTCACCATCCCTTCCTCTTTTTAGTATCCTGTAGTATCCTTCGTTTTAGTATCCGTCTGAACTAGAAATGAAAAAGTGGATTACGATGTTGATAGTTGCTGACCCCTCACTGAACTTAATGCCTACCCATGTCAGGATACTTAAAGGAGGAAAGGATGGTGAACTTTGAGTTTGCGTAAATGGATAGGGTGTAGGAGTAAAAGAAATAATGACCTACAGTTGTGATTGAGAGCAAAGTAAAACGCGAAGTGGGCACCTAAGGAATGTGGAAGAATATCGAAATTGGCTATCATCGTATTCATTAAAATCTGGAAGGGCGGGGCTGTGCGGCCGCGGACGTCTGGGAATGTGGAAGGTGATGCCTGTTTTTAACAGACAGTGTAATGATGACAACAGAGAAGTCACTTGCAGACGTCCTTGTGAGAATGGGATTTTACAAGCTTAAATGCGTGTCTGCCATAAATACAACATATTTTCTGTCGTTAATATTTGCAGTGCAAGTCCTTAGGACTTCATGTTGCTGTAAAGTGTATTAGTCCTTTTTAGTTTTGTTCATTATTAATTAGTTAACAAAGGAAAAAAACCTATATACCTAATATCACTCCCGTGTCATTACTGTCATTCTTGTCAGTACTACTTTTCATCAGTGTAAACGTCTCACTTAAATCTCCTCTTTAAAGTATAAGTGGTGGTGAGTAGACGACACGGATAGGGTGGGAAACGGAGAGTTCTTTTTTGCATCTTCTCAGAACTTTCTATGTCATTATTACATTAAGAGATTGACTGTAGCACGGTCGTATTCATGGATCGGACGGACGAGCGGCGTGTGGAAGCAGAAGTTTCACAACGGTTGAGATGCTTTTACGGAACTAAATTTTTGTTGGAACTCTGTCTGACAGTGTGTTTCCGTTATTGATTGTTTATTTTCATGTTTTGCCTCATTTCAGGCCAAGCCAGATTGGCAGGAGGAGCACTTGTTTGTCGTTGAGAAGAGGCAGTACGTCATGGGTGGCCCGGATGCACTCAACAGCACGCGTCCGCTCTACGTCCCAGTCGAAAACAATGCAGAAGCTGACCTTGTCTTCGATTCAATCGCTTACGAAAAAGGTAAATAGTCAACAAAATCATTTCCAAGACCGTAGATTCTGGACCAAATAACACTAGCAGTAACCTATTCTTTACATGCACCGGAAAGAGGCCTTACTCGTAGCGCCGGCCACTACGCTCGCGACATTCAGAGCGAGACAAACTTGCGGGCTCAGAAAAATTCTAGCACAGCTAAGATGCGGTCTGCACAAATCGAGGAAACAGGGAAAGTTGCATCTTTTTCTGCTGTGTTGTGGGAGCCACCACTGGAGCACGACTGATTGTTCCAGGGACGATATCTATCGCCAGTGGTGCTAGTGTCGCTGCTATTCGAGTGTGTGTCAATTTTTTTAAGTCTTGACGCTACTTCCTAATGTTGTTTTGCTGTGGTAGATTCAGCCAAGAGGAATCTTAATTTGAGACATCCCGAGTTTGTGAATGGGTCTCTAATATTCGAGACTCCTTCAGCTTTCCGAAAGCTACGTCCCCGATACAAAAGGCTAACATTATTTTTGCTCCACATTCTTGTATTTGACCGTGGCGCTTACATGGATTTAAGCCGATGGGATCAGCAGTTTTGGGGCACAGTGCCCCAGTTGGGGCCGTTGGGGCACATGATGGCACAGTACCCCCAATGATAATGGGTTTGAATTGAAGATCTGAACGAAATTGTTTTTTGAATTAGTTTTCTTATGGGGGTGGGGGGGCATTATGGTAGAATAATAGCTAAATAAATATAATGCTTATAAAGGCTTTCACGCCTCTTACTTCAAAAAAGAAAACTCGTTTAGAAAAAAATTTTGGTACCAGAAATCTAACTAAATCGAAACTCTGCGGAATTTTGAGACCGAAAACATGTCATCCAGATTAATGCTATCTACAGCTTTTTTGAACTCATTGACCATCTCTGCACCAACTGCATCTTCTAGTAGGGAGTTCCACGGAACGGCAACTCTGTTCCCAAATGCCCAACGGCCGACATCCTTGTCAGAGCCTGAATGAAGAATTTGAAAACGGTGGGCCCAACAGGGCAAACATAAAAGATCGCCCCACTATGCGCTGGACTGGGGAAGGCGAAACAGTAGTTAACATCATCCGAAGGTCGTTCGAACTAAGGGAAGTAATTTCAAGTGAGTGTACAGTATGTTGCCCAGCCTGGAGAGTTTCGCGAGGAAATAAAGTAAAGTTAGGACGAGGCTGTCCTTAACTGGACTGGGCTTAACATGCTGAAAGGACACGAGCCATGAGGACACGACTCTCTTCTGGTAAGACGAGGTCAGAGACTGTCCGTGGCTATGGGCTATAAGGAGCCTTGCCGTGGAAAATTAGGCAATGGCCCCACTACTTTACGGGCAGTGCGGCAATGAATGAGAATAATATTGAAAGAAAATCAGGACCAAACTTTCTTAAAACTATTTTGGTGCAAATTGAGGACGTAATATGCAGTAGTTTTGTTCCTGCCGATCTAGCGGCTGGCGTGCATACTACTTTATTTCAGTATTGTCCTAGTACAAAGGGGCCCCGAAATTTGCCGTTAGGGTCCTTGAAAACTTTTTTACATTTTGGAATAAACGGATCGAGGGATGACTAATTTAAAGACTGAACCATAAAAAGTCTCTTGGATTTTTGGATAAAAATCATTTATGCCATGTCATATCGGCCCACTAAAAACAATAGACCTTTGTTTAATCGTTTGGTTTCAAGCAAGACCAATCGCGAGAAACCTCTTGATATTCAATCATACAGATCAATCGTACATCGTTTGCTTTGAGCGTGTTCCATCCTACTTACCGTAGTTACCACGTCACGAATTCTGCCTTTTTGTCGTCAAGGCTGGAACGATTTTTCTATTTTCCAGCGGAATATCATGCCACGGGTGAATCCGACCAATCACGTGACAGGGATTCGTGGTTACTACGCTTACCACGCTCCCGAGCTTGGTAAGCAAATTACTATTAGTTACTATTTCGAGAAGGCTGGAACGGTCAGCGTAGAAACTTTTCGTGAGGTTGGAACGGATTTAGTAACTAATAGTTACTATTGGTACGAGGGTGCAACACGCTCTTTATATACGACTGTACAAACGTGTTCCTGCAGGGGCTAAAGCCTTTTTGCTAGATGTCTGTATACATTATGACTGAAGAGCGATTACAGCTTTTTGCCATTTTCTCTTTGTGCTCTGCAGGTGGGTCTGTCATCCGTATGGTTGCCGATTTCCTGAGCCAGGGTAACGCCTTCCAGAAAGCTATACGGAGATATCTCAGCGATCGGCAGTTCCAAAATGCCGCGATGACGGATCTCTTCGCTGCGTGGCAAACTGAGGCCGAGATAGCTGGAATCGACCTAGGAGGAGTGGACGTACTTGCTATCATGGATTCGTGGACTCTTCAGAAGAACTACCCGATAATTACCATCACCAGACAGTTTGGCTCTGGGTCAGCCACCGTATCTCAGGTTGGTATCAACAATCCACTGTTGCGGCCGCTATGTCCGGTTGTTATCCGGTTGGTTGTCTGGTTTTCGGTTTCGGGTTCTTCTGTTTTCAACGTTTTTTCCGGAGTTGATAGTTCAATAACCATGATAGATAAGAAGTCTGTATCAAGTTGAAATTTGGGATACTTATTGGGATCCTAGATGTGCCTTTTGGAGGATTGACCCCCACACACCCATCCGGTTCAGCGGCAACTTTGTCCCGATTGCCCAGTAACTTAAGTTCGCAACTTCACCATGGTTGGAGATGCAATGATGAAACTTCGTGTACCCGCAGACACTGGGGTCTGGAAATGCCTTTTGGAGTTGCACCTCCCTCACCCTCTCCATTCAAGGGCGACCGGGCCCCCATCTGTCGGTGAATTAAGTTCGTGACATGAAAACAGTTAGAGATGGGACGTTCAGACTTTGTGGATTGTTAGCTAACCTTCTACCGTTCTAATTTGCCTTTATACCAAGTAGATTGACACCGAAAGTACCCTTAACCCGTCGGTAGAGAAAGCCAATGCCACGAAGTACGTAGCAAATTCCCTTCCGACCACAAAGTCTGGGCGACCGCGCTAATGAGCGTGTCCGAAAGCTCGGAAACGAACGAAAATGCTGAATTAATTCAGCATTTTATGCAGAATTTCGCTTTCGGACTTAAATTTTCGCTCAGTTAATGCAGCATTAATTCAGCATTAATTCAGCATTAATTCAGCATAAAATTCATCGAAAAATTCAGCGAAGATGCTAAATTTTACGCTGAATTTTCAAGAAGAAACTTGGGAGCTGGCGATTAAGGCTAAATTTCGAAATTAGAAGTGTCAAAGAACGTGTCCGAAAGCTTTTAGTGCTGTAAATGCTGCATATAAGGTAAGAGCTTTAGGACGAACATAAAAATAAAAATGCAGCATTAAATGCAGCATTTACAGTCCTGAAAGATTTCGGACACGCTCAATATCAGTTCAGCCGATGAGCTATTTCCAGTGGTAGAAAGGCTACGCTATTTAGACCATCCAAATGAGATTATTTTCTGGTTTGCTAGGAAAGACACCCAACTAAAGAAGAATATCCCTTCGATGTTTTTCGCGGGGCTTATGACCTAAGGAAACAGTCAGCGTCGGAGTTTTTTTCGGTGGCGAAAATTCGAAAGTCTTGATAACAGAAAACACTCAACTAGCAAGGCTCCTATTTTGATAGCGCAAAACGGATACGTCAGCTGAATTTTATCAGAGCTATATTTCGGCCCTTCTTGACAAGGGTCCTCTTCAGGCTCAAAGCCGCTGAAGTTGGAAAAACGAACTTGTGGAAAAAATCAAAATATGATTCGCAGTCAGCTTGGGCCGACGGAATATTTATCCCCGAAGTGAGCTAGGCTCCATTTTCCCTGTTCTTAGGGTAGACCTTTTTCTGATATAACGATGTTATTTCCTGGGGATTAGATGGCATAGTTTGAATAGAATGGCTGTAAATTTGAATCTTTGCTTTTCAGGCACGGTTTATTAGAAACGCCAATATCCGCGCTGCCGAAAAAGAAGGCGTCTACTGGTGGGTTCCTTTGACTTACAGCCAAGACTTTACCAATGTAGTCAGAGCATGGCTTCCGAATACTGCCGAGCCTCTCTCAATTCAGGGACTTGATGACACCAAGCCGGTTATTTTTAACCTCAAGGCCAACGGTAAGTTAAAGTTTAACCGAACAGGGCTGAGATCCGACAGTCTATTTACACATCACTTATCCACTTAAATAGGCCTGAAAAAACGAAAAAAATGCGATAATTCGTTTGTCTGTTATCCACGGATAATCGGTTTCATCAAAAGAACTTATTCTTTCGGATGTGTGGTACCTAAATGTGCCCTGATGAAAAATTTGTAGCTTGCCTAGTTGCATGGTAGTTGTACAAAAAAGTTGCGTGTAATACTATGTAGTAGCAAAGAACGCTATCATTTATGTGCCTCAGACTCGTCCAATCTTATGTAGTAGTATCCAGTAGCATCCTGTCTTGCCATAGTAGCATCCAGTCTTGCTAATAGTAGCATGCAGTAGTATGCAGTAAAACGGTAGTCTTGAAGTAGAAGCATGTAGTAGCATCAGTTAGTACTGCATGCTACTTTTTCGTACAACTTCGTACTATTGTTTTGAGAGAAATTTTTCATCGGGGCTTGTCCTCTACGCTTGCAATATTTACCAACTAAAAATGTAAGCCATTGCCAAAAACTAAAATCAAAATGTCTGATTCCTTGCAAGACATCTCTTAACATCATTTTCCTACTTTGTAAAGGCGTAACTTTTCCGAGCTTCGCACATCTCACACTGGAAATGCACGCCTTTGTTTAAACTCAAATTCTCCGCGTCTGGATGAATTTCGGTTGTCGTGCAAGCAGCGCACACTCTGAATGTTATTACTAGAGCCCTGGGTGAAAAAAAAAATGCAAAATCCCTTAGATGAGTCAAAATAGTCAGTGTATTCAAATTTCAGATGTAAAAATACGCTGCCTTTTCAGTTAAACTTTAAAAGACATGTGCCATATACACTGTTATAAGACGTTTGACTCGTTGAAAAATCGCTCCTGAGCTTCAAAGAATAACTGGCTTCTGTTCCTATTTCTCGGTCTGCCTTTTTCTTCAGTGTAAAAAGTGAAGCAGTTTGCACGACTCGTCTTTCCGCAGTCACCTAAATGGTAGCCTCGGGAACAAAAAAGTTATTAGGAAGAGGGCCAAACACAACAAACAACTTCCTCCCCCAACCGCAATTAGTTAAAAAGCAGATTGTTTGTTGTAAGTGACCCGCGTCACTTACAATAGTTGCGTTTTTGCTGATACCATGGTATCTGTTACCACGGTAACTGGATCTGCAATTAGTCGTTTTTGCAGTTATCGTGGTATCTGATACACGGTGCTCTGCAAAAACGACTGTTGCCGAAATTTCGTTTTTCGAAGTCATCCCAAAAGAAAAACAGATATCCAGTTACATCACTAAGTGCTAAACTTCTTTCTCACCAATCTGACAAAATTTGATGAAAGTGAGAAGACTTTTCAGATACCACGACCAGTTACCACGGTCGGACCGTAGTATCTGAATATCTGATACCACGATAACTGGCCAGATACCACGATAACAGCAAAAACGCCTTTTGACCGTGGTATCAGAGACCACGATAACTGCAAAAACGACTTTAGACCGTGGTAATAGATACCATGGTATCAGCAAAAACGCAACTAATAACTGTTACAGAAAACTTCACCGACTCCCGCATCGGTGTAGCGCCTCGGGGATGTTCGCAAATAATCGTATGCCTTCGTTTTACGAACTAAAACGTAAAGCAGTTTTTTCACTAAAAAGCCGCCTTTTGAGGTCAGATAACAACCTGATCCAAATTCTTTCCACTCCAGTTTTTCAACTTTCACTGCCTTTGTGGAAAAAATGGAACTTGTTGTTCGTTGATTTTTGATACATATGTGGTGATGTGTGATATGTAGGCTATAGTGATAATCTGTGTTTTTTCCTCTATGTATATGGCTACGGCTGAATTAAATAAATAAATAAAAATAAATAAATAAACCCATTTGTTGTAACATAGTCCATAATGATAGTCCGGAGACTATTCCAAAGAGAACGAACCTCGGTCCTGCGTTAAACGTGATGATCTGATGATTCTCTCTTCATTATAGTAAGAGTTCAAAAGTTCTAGTGTTATAATTACTGGATTCTTCGTTTATTTGAAAACTATCATGGTAGTATTTAGGGAAAGAGACATGCGGCTCAGGCTGGGAACAAATCTACGAGGAAAATGTCGCACCTCTTTACGCCCTCAGACATTGTTTTGAACACGATTTTTTTTTCTTTCTTGTAATTTCTCTGACCTACCTCACAGGCTACTACAGAGTCAACTACGACAGCATGGCATGGGCTCAAATCAACTCCGTTCTTGACACTCTACCCTCCTCTATCGACGTTATCACCCGTGCGCAGTTGATTGATGACGCAATGGATTTCGCCCAAGCTGGATACCTTCCCTACTCTGTGGCTTTCCCCCTCACTCGACATTTGGCAACAGAGAACGAATGGCTTCCATGGGATACCTTTGATAACAATATTCAGTTCGTGGACAACTTGTTAGCAGGAAGCCTGGCGTACCCGGACTTTAGGGTAAGGGTAATTTTTGTTGGTATATAAAATATGACTCGAAATGGGAAAGTTTGATCAGCGACAGTTCTAACTTTCTTTGCAAGGGTCCTCTTCAGGCCGGGCGAGCTCTTCTTTCTGTCATCCCACCAGCACAACACAAGAGGACACTCGAGGAAGCTGAAGAAACCACCTGCTCTCACAGGTGTGCTACGAAATTTCTTCTCGTCAATGGTAGTGAACGATTGGAACTTGCTAACGAAGGAAACCGCCACTTCCGGGTCCATGGCAACGTTCATCTCTCGTCTAGACAAGGAGTGGGAGAAAAATCATTCAAACACCAATGGGATTATAAATCCTGTTGAGACCATCCAACCAGAAAAGCAACCAAAAGCAGAGCGTAATAGATCCACCATGGACCTTATTCGCTCCGAAGAGGGAATTAGTGTAATCTTGGCAAGGTTCTTCTCCAGACCCTACCAAGAAGGACCTTTTCCGTTTTGAGTAATTCTTATATCTCATTTTCAGTCACCTTGGGCTGAAGGAGTATTTTTTGTTGTTGTTCAATGATCAATAGTTAAAAATTACTTAATTCTTATTCTCGCCGTTCCCCGAAGACTCCACTTGAGGAGTCCCCGCGTTTTTGTTTGTTCCGGGGACTCACTCCCCGTATTCTCTTGAGTCAGCACGGACGGGGAATGCTCCGATTATCATCACCGCCAACAAAAGGACTCCCTTACAGATTCGGAGGGGAATCAGTTTTTGCTGGTGTTGGTGCAATGTAAAATTAATTAAAAACCATCAGAATAAAAAAACCAAAAGTGAAGTGGATCCAGACTAATTTCGTCAACTGCATATTTTGTTTTCGCACAAAATCTATTTTGGAAGCTTTCTCCGTGTTCTCGCTGTTTCTGTATGCGTAGTCCGCGTGGAGTAACTCCCTCTATTCTCGCTGTTTCTGTATGTGGAGTCCGCGTGGAGTGACTCCCTCTATTCTCACCGTTCCCTTCGATTCCCCGAGGAATCCTGGGGAACGGCGAGAATAAGCCTTTAGGTAATATTTATTAAAACTTCATAATAGGTAAAAAAAAAAGTAAATCTAATAAATCCAAATAAAACTAAGATCAAATCAAAAGAACAAACAACGTTTTCTTTTTTTGATCCCGCGTAGCTTCTTTTTGTTTTCCGTTCTTTCTTGCTTTAGATTGAACTAAAGCAAGTGGCTACGTCTCCACCTTCAACTCGGTGACGTCAATACGGAATTTACATAATAGTTCGCCCTAATTTAATGTCACTTACACACTTTCGTCTTAAAACCTTACTTTTCAAGTAATCTTTATTGGACCAAGAAAGACCGGTCTAGCTTCCTATAGATTATCAACTTCAAGGTGCAGTAGAGAGTGTGTTACTTTGGATGTTATTTGGATGTTATATGGGTTTAGACGCTGCACTTTGTGGCTGATTGGTTCAAGGTTGTTTATTCTTATGAGATCTCAACTTATTTCGATTCACTATAGCCGACTTTTATCAGACCAATTGTATGGGAGTGGCATGGTCCGCAATTAAATAAATTCCAAAGACGCATACCTTAACTTTGACGTCAACAGGCCGCACAGCCTTGTCACTATTCATTCATTTATTCATACTACACAAACTACATAACATAAATATAAGGCAAGAAACAAGACCTCGAGATGTTGACTAAAAAGGAAAAGCTGACCTCCATGCAGTCGGCCAGTGTTGACACGGACAGGAATTCCGGTCTAATAGAACGGAATTCCGGTCCAGTTGAAAGGAATTTCGCTGGAGAAGAGAACTAGAAACAAAAATCTAGCTAAGTTTTGAAAGCAGCAGTCATCAGTAGGCTAACGATGCCGTGGCTGCTATTATATTTATTTGCTGGTGAGATGAATACATGCTTGTGATTTTTTTCAGATTTCTATGGAGATGGATTGCATGGGGAAACAGTACTTTTCCCTCTGTGTGTATATACATGATCCAGGAGTGGCCGAAGCGCTCAGGCAAGGGGGCTGGGGGGGGGGGACCCCTCATTTCAACAAAAATTGACCGTTTTCCCGCCAACAAATTATAGAACCGTTGTAAAACTAACTGCAATGCATCAGCTGAAATTGTTGTTGTAATTCAAATTTATATGTACATAAATTCACAATCTCAGCTTTTCATTTCATCTTTGGCTAAACAGGAAAGCTTCCAACGCCTGTACCCAGGACAAATTAAAGCAAGTGCCGCAGGCGAAATTTTCTGGCAAGATTTAACTACTTGCCATACAAATTCAAGCCTTTAATGTGTTTCAAATCTAAAAAGTGTCAAGCCTAATCCCCATATAAATGACATCGTTCCTCTAAATAGAGAATACTACGATATGCGCCGCAGGCGAAATTTTTTGAAAGCCGACGAGCCAAAAATTGACCTCCCGACTTGAACGAGCTATTCTAGCGTCTACAAACCCCTCTCGCCATGGGAAACGAATTTCGCGTGCGTACTAAAATCTTCCTCGTCCTTGTCAAGCGTTGTACTCACGTCAACCTCGCTTTGTGATCGACATTTTTCACTGTCATGGATACACTTGCTTCGGAAGGGTTTCGCGGGTCTCCTGTCATGAATTCTCGTGGCTTTTCCACTGTGTTTAAAAATTCCACGCCTTCTTTTCTAGTTGTAGTCAAAGTTTGACCCACAATCCATGCACGTAACCTTGCCTTTCGCTTTTGGTTTATAAGGTTTATTCATTTTTTCCAGTGTTATCCACTTTAACAACTAACCTATTGTAATTTTGACAGGCTAAAATCTGAAAGACCTAAGAGAGACCGATACAAATCACATGCGAGCAAACAAGTTTTAAAACAAGGCGAATTGCTGCCATCTTGAATCATGTCTCCGACCTGACAGGGTTGTGAAACCTGGTTTAAACGACTCGACTTGCCTTTGTTTCGGATGGATTTACGACTGAAGCGGGGTATTGCAAAAATTTACAGTTTTTTAAAACGACTCAGATTGTCGTTGACTAAAACGAGTACCCGTGACCTCGGCGAGGCCAAAATAAACGACTGATACGACTTAGCAAAAGGGGGGGGGGGAGGGATGAATCACCCCCCCCCCCCCTTCGGGCCAGCCCTGACACTATCTTGTCTCCACGACGGGATCACGGTCAAGTTTTCCTCTGCGTGTAAACGATGCATCAGTTCTAGTTCAAGCTAACTCTAATGCGTCGGTTCTTTCAATCAATCAATCAAATTTATTTCCAAATAGCTTAAAGGTAGAAGAGGAATAAAATACGAAATACACAGAAACGAAACAAATTAACTAATACACTTACAAGATATGACCAGAAATAAACGATGGGATAAAATTATGTAAAAATTGGACAGAAGAATTAGTAGGAAATGGAAAAATGATTGCCAGTGTTCCTCTCGGACCGTCGCACGGAAGACGGGAGGGGAGGGGGGAATAGACGGTCCATCTGAGGACAACACACTATATTAGCTCCAAATTTTTTTGAAAGAGTATTTCTGCGGTCAGTTAATTTAGGAACGTCCAGTTTAATAAGAGCCTCTTCATATGAAATGTTATGAACACCCAGAATGATTCTCATTGCTCTCGTTTGGACATTTTCGAGGCGATCAGACAGCTCTGTCAGAAAGAAAAGAATGCCAAAACGGTGAAGCATATTCTAAATGAGGACGGATATAAGTTTTAGTATAACAGAGGAGGTATTCAGAAAGGTTTGAGGGTAGAGAGGGATTTAGTTATAAAGTTAGTTCTAACAGGGACCCATAAATTTCCTGTAATGACTCGCCATTCAGGGGGCTTGTCAATAACAGATTTCTGATGCGCTCTTGACCGAGCGTCAGAAAGTTCGAGAAATACCCACGGGGATAAAATACGCGACTATCCACATAGACAAAATTTTCGCAGCTGTTGTGCTTAACTAGGAATATTTCTCTGTAATGGAAAAGTGTCCTAGATCTTTTGTCCTAGCTTAGGTACCTGGTGGCATGCTGAATAGTCCCAACAAATTTTGTCTATCTGAGCAAGAGCGCCGATTCGACCCAAGCGGAATTTTTGGAAACTAGGTGAGGCTCGGGCAACATAGCAACACAGAAGCATAGGAAATGACAAGCCCCCTGAATGGCGAGTCATTACAAGAAATTTATGGGTCCCTGGTTCTAAGGGTAATATTTTCGACATGAGAATTCCATTTCAGATCAACATCATTCTTGGGCTTACCAAGCGGACAATGATAAGAATCCCTGTTTCTTCGTCTCTCCACCGAGCCGCCCGCGCTCGGGTTCTGTTGATATTGGGGGGGGGGGGGGGGTCTTGACCCCGAGATTATCAATATCATCTAAAAAAATATCATCTATATGGAAATATCATCTGTTTTGTGCAGCGCCATAGGGCTAGTGTGTTCAGCATCGCAGCGAACTGAGAATGCAGAAGTATCGTATCTACACTAACGTATCTACGCATATACTACACAAAATTGTAGTGTATATACGTAGTAGATAATAAATGGAAATGGAATTGTTTACAGTGACAGCGCTCAGTTCTGTCGGGAATGACTTTACCGAGCTGCATTGCGAGAAGGAGAGAAAGATGTTTACTACATATAAGGTCATGTAATAGGCCCATTTCATATTATGTCGAACTGACGATCCATCCTGTGAAATAATGTTTCACCTCTTGGGATGCCAGTGAAGGAACCGAGATGTCGTACGAGAAGAAATATGTGCATTTTAAGCTCCAGCTCGACCTGACTAGTGTCGGTTATTAATCTTATCAAGGACCCATAAATTTCCTGTAATGACGCGCCATTCAGGGGGCTTGTCAATAAGAGATTTCTGATGCGCTCTTGACCGAGGGTCAGATAGTTCGAGAAACACTCACGGGGATAAAATATCCGACTTTCCTGATGGACAAAATTTTTCTCAGCTGTTGTGCTGAACTAGGAATATTTCTCTGTAATGGAAGAGTATCCTGGATCTTTTGTCCTAGCTTAGGTACCTGGTGGTGTGCTGAATAGTCCCAGCAAATTTTGTCTATCTGAGCAAGAACGCCGATTCGACCCAAGCGGAATTTTTGGAAACTAGGTGAGGCTCGGGCAACATAGCAACATAGAAGCATAGGAAATGACAAGCCCCCTGAATGGCGAGTCATTACAGGAAATTTATGGGTCCCTGATCTTATCTTACTGGTTCTTTCACTCTAGACGTACTTCCTACGACTGCTCCGCAACTTCTACAACAACGTCGGATTCCAAGAGTCGCCTACTGACAATATCATGACCCTCTTCAAGAGGAACATTGCCACCAGGTGGGCTTGTAAGTTCGGCTTTGCTGACTGTGTTGAAAACTCTAACAACGTCTACAGTCAGTGGGCGGAAAACCAGGGAGGCGACTTGTCTTTGTGAGTAGCGTTAACCTTTCTGTCCGTTCCATGCTATTCAGTCTTTTCCCAGAATTGTAGGTATGCATCAGAGAGGTAGCCTGTTTAATTTTGCTGATTGTGTTGAAAAGTAACATAAAATTTCAAGTAAATTTTTTTATGAAAATTTCGTCCATCACTTGGTACGCTTTTCATCTGGTGAACAGTCCAGAAGCAAACGACAATCAGGTTCGCATTATCCCCCTTACTCGCATATCTTTACTTCAGTTGCATTGGCTGAAGTATGGCAGATGATTTTAGCGAATATTTGAATTTTGAACAACATGTTGTTTCTTTGTTTTTACGAAAGAGTAGCGATAAGCCAAGTAAAATCAACCGCCCTCGACTTTGTAAGCGTAACCTTGGATGCCGTCAGTGGTTCGGCGTCATAAAGGACATAATTCCTTTGACATTAAAGTACCGTTGCAAGCCAGTTTTCAAGGTTTCAGCCTACACTAATGGTTGTTTAAAAAAATTATATAAGAAGGGGCAGTGGAACTTTGACTGGAACTGCGATCTTTGTCGTCCATCCTTATTTTTTTGGTTCTTCTTCAGACTTTGAACGTCGAAGTTGGTGAGCTAGGAAGTTCGAAGTTTAAGTGCAAGGTGGATGAAACGCGACCAAGGGAGTATCAAGGGTATTTTTAGTATTGAATAAAATGGAATGGAAGAAATGAGTCGTAAAAACATTAGTTGCGTTTTTGCTGATACCATGGTATCTGTTACCACGGTAACTGGATCTGCAATTAGTCGTTTTTGCAGTTATCGTGGTATCCGATACACGGTGCTCTGCAAAAACGACTATTTCCGAAATCGCACTCTTCGAAGTCATCCCAAAAGAAAAACAGATATCCAGTTACATCACTAAGTGCTAAACTTCTTTCTCACCAATCTGACAAAATTTGAAGAAAGTGAGATGACTCTTCAGATACCACGACCAGTTACCACGGTCGGACCGTAGTATCTGAATATCTGATACCACGATAACTGGCCAGATACCACGATAACTGCAAAAACGCCTTTTGACCGTGGTATCAGATACCACGATAACTGCAAAAACGACTTTAGACCGTGGTAACAGATACATGGTATCAGCAAAAACGCAACTATTAATTAAGCAAACGGTGACCTTCGACGACGTTTGAAAACGGCAATTACGCACCCGACCAACAAGACTCGACAAAAACACGGAAAAAGAGACGCGACGCGGCACGGCGTAGTGTAGGAGGCATGAGTACTAAAAAGAGGCGCGAAAATTAGAATGGCCTTTTCAGGCTTCAGAGTGAGGGATAGGAACAATGTTCTAACGTGCCTTCTTTTAGGCTCTGGAGTTACAGACTCTCACTTGTGTGTGTATATATGTGTTTTGTTTATTTTCTTTATTTTCGTCATTTACTCTGCCTTTTCAAAATGGCGGGTCATAAATAAATTACTTACTTACTTACTTACTTACCTGTCTACTTCTACTACTTGCTACTCTCTTTTACTACTCGTGCCTCCTGCGCCATGCCATGCCGTGCCGTGCCGTGCCTCTTTTTAGTCAATCCCCCAAAACACGACTTATCTCGCGCGATCCACTTTCGTGAGATATAGAATTGAATTGGTCTTATTGAAAGCAAAACAGAACGATGAAGGAACTTTATTCTATCTGACAAAAAGGGGGTTCTTCGGCTCCATGGTGTACACCTAAATAATGGTGGAAGAAGATTGCTCTATTAAAGGCTAGGTGGCGGCAGACCATAGTGGGAAACTAGTTTATGCACAAATTATTCAGTGTCAATGTTGTCAGGAAGGATCACCGCGACGGCTCGATAGGCGAGGGGATTGATGAAGTAATGAAAAATTGAAATGTCAGGGTTTGAACCGTAAGCGTATACTTTTTGTCTGCTCTTTATTTGTCTCGTCGTTTGGGTAGATTAAAAGTCTTTCATTAATTAATACCTGTGGTCACTTACAGCATCTAAATGGCGTCGTATTTTCAGCTTTGATTTTTAATACTTATATTCACTTTCAGTATTTCACCAAACCAGAAGAGCACCGTTCTTTGCACCGCCATTCGCAATGGAGGTTTGGAGGAATTCAGCTTCGCCGTTGAAGAGTACATGAATGAGTTCGCTGATAAGAAGGCCATCATGTCCGCTCTAACGTGCTCCACTGACATCGTCCTTCTTAACAAGTAATGTTGCGTTTTTGCAGATACCATGGTATCTGATACCCGGTGAAAAGGCGTTTTTGCAGTTATCGTGGTATCTGATATTCAGATACCATGGCCCGACCGTGGTAACCGATCGTGGTATCTGAAAAAGTAATCTCACTTTCATCATTACCAACAATAGAGACTAGGATTTTGTAAAATCAATGATGCGATCAATAGAGGCTGCTTTGTAGCAAAGATTTTGTCGAATCTCGGCTCGACGTCGTTAGCGGAATATTTTTACAGTCAGCCTGTTTCTGTGTTTGGTTTTGATGTTCTCCGTGCTTTCATCAAGCTGTATCGCAAACTTTATCGTTACCTTAATTCGCAACCTGAATGACAATATCACTTGCAATGTCTTCGATTCTTCTTGAAACAACGCTGTTGACACAGGAACAGATTTTACGGCAGTAGGCTAGCTGTTTTTGAATCAACATTATTTCGCTGACTTACACTAGTAATCAGAGGCGTCACGCACGGGTTGGCAACACACATCACCTCAAAAAGGTCGGCCAGATAATTAAAAAGAAAAGAGTCGGCGCGAAGCGCCGCGATTTTTCGTAAAAGCGGTTACCTAAAAAACAAAACAAAAAACAGTCGGTAAAAATGACCTGTCGGCCAGTAAAAATACCTTGCCCCTTAAGATACATTTTGGCTGGTGATGCCTCTGTTGGTAATATTAGGCTTTCGGCAATCAAAAATGAGTGAGGCGAGATTTTGAAGCTACAGACTAAATCAATTTTGGTTCCTTCGCGTACCCCTTGCAAGGGTCTCGCGTACCCCTTGGGGTACGCGTACCACCGGTTGGGAACCACTGTACTACGGTAACTGCAAAATTGACAAAATGCAGATCCAGTTACCGGGGTAACAGATACCGCAATAACGCAACTAGTATTAATACTGAACTCGGCATTACCAAGATGCTTGTTAAGTGCACTTTTTGAAGGTCCGCTATGGTGCACTGGTCTCTTTCCTTGCTACTTTTGCATTCTGCGTCTTGGTCTCTTGTAGCTAGATTATTAGCAGTAATATTGTAGTTGGGCAGTTTTTCAGTTCTGTTGTAAAATAAAAGTCACTGAGTATTAGTTATATCGACTTGCCCAGTTGAGGAGACAAGCTCGACTACTGGGCAGTAAAACAAAAAATAATACTCCTCGTGATGGAAAAACCCACAAAAATATGAATTTGCATTGCAAAAATAAAAAGCAAAATACAAACAATATTAGTGAAAATACATAATTTTTTTTACCAAACGTTCTTGCAAGCAGATTCCAGTATAAAACTTTTAACACTACAGATTCGTTTGCCTTACTGATTCACAATCTTCCTGCTTCCCCCTGCGTTACTGTACGAAATTTTAGGAAATACTTTACATAACTACACGTGAAAGCGGCGTGCACTAAATTTTGTTTAGAGAGTACAACTTTAAACCAAATACAATACCTTTTTGATTACATTTCGCCAGCTAAATGCCTTGAATTGTCCAAGCTTAGTACCTCATCAAGAAGCGATTCCTGACAGTCCTGGGACGACTAAAATAAAATTACTTAAGTTCACACCGATCCTATTGAATCTGAATTAAATGCATGCATGTTCGGTCTATGCCTTAATGCTTAAGTTGCTTAATCGCTTCCTAGTTATCAATCTTATTACAAATCTGACCCGAGATTGAAAGTCGTTTTCATTTGTATAAGTCACGCCGAAATCAACTCTATTTGAACTATCCGCCTTTTCTAACTGTTTCATCACTTTTGCTCTAGAGGTAACACATAATAATGTAAGAGACCACACGCGAAGCTCCACCCAGGCTCCACCCCCCCTCCCCCCGGTAAATCCGAATTGCAAACAAAGCTGCTTAGCTTGCGGACATCGAGGTTATGCGAGTTCTCTATTGATAGATCATGTATCAGAGGTTAAAACGGTTGATTGTGAAGTATGAGCTTAACAGCCTTATTTGAGCTTTATGTTAATTGATATATTTATCTTTATTTATTTTTCTTTGATGATCACCCATCTGTAGTTCTATCATTTTTCCAACAGTCGCGCTGTACCCCACAGCTGCTACCTTTCGTTGATGTAGATAGATAGATACATCTTTTTATTGATCTAATTCGTAACGCCGACATGGCACTAAATACGTCGACCATTACATTTCATATGTTAAAATACATGAATGTATACAATTATTAAAAGAAAATAAATCACTTGGAATTCACTTGTTTTTTGTTAATCTTCTCAGTGAAATATGGTGCAAAGGAATTCGAATATCGGTTAGTGCGACATTTAACTGGGAACAGGAGATTTTGGTGCCGCGTCCGTCCTGTCGCCGGTGCTAGATCGGGCAGAATATCTCTATGTTTTTCACTGGCAAGGATTGATCGGCCAAAACGTAAAATTAAGTTTTCCCGGCGGACGTGGAGTGACTCAAGTGTTAATATGAGGAGGGAAGCTTCGTAACCGTTGTATTTCAGTCCTAGCATAATGCGGCACGCTCTGACTTGCACTGATTCAATGTCTTCGTTATGTTGTACGCTCCTTTGTACAAAGGGTCCCCAAACTGGGCAAAGTTTGAAAATATTCGGATGAAAACCGCTTCGACAATTGTGTCTGTTAGTGATCGTGACTCTGACTTTGATTTTCCTTAAGGCTGTTAGAATGGTCTGTCACCGACGGGTCGCCGATTCCCAAGGGATATGCCAGTGATGTCTACAGCAACATGGCCAAGAATCCAGTTGGTCGTGGCTCCGCCTTCGTTTTCGTCATGAACAACTGGGATCTTATTGCTAGCCGGTAAGCAAATCTTCCAATCTATTTTCTCATGGAAACCTTGCAGTTGTCGCGTCTTTTTTTCTTAAAGTACGCCATACCCGCTGATTTCCCCCTTCAAGAAACTCCAAATTTGGAAACATTCTTCGAGGATGTATTAGCTGCGTTCGTTGCTCTCTGAGCCTCGTTTTTGTTGCATGCTGCAGGTCCACTTCTCGGTCGATTCCGGACTGATTCTTTCTACATCCGATTTTGCACTGCAGCGCTTCCGATGAAGACGGCAGCGCTTCTAGAGAATCACGGACTTGGCTCACCTACCAAGTCCGTGCTTCCCTGCAAGATGCTGCAGCGCTGCCGCTTCAACCAAGAAGAAAGTGAATCCAAAAACGCATATTGTGCAAAAGCAAAGAAGTGCTGCAGCAGCTATGCGACAGCGCGGTTGCAGCAAAAACGAGGCTCTGGTGTTTTGTCACCGGACGCTTCTTCTCTTGTAACGCGTTTTTTGGTTGACCGGTGACTGCTCAGAGTGAAGTTAGTGCAAAAACGGCCTAAATTCTGGATTTGGCGCGAAACCACAAAATTTTGACGAAAACTTGCTAACTTCTCGGTAAAGCCGAGCTCCCGAGCAGTTTCTGGTTAGTCCCCACCGGTGAGGTAAAACCGGACACCGCTTAGTTCAGAAACGGGTTATAAGACTGGTGAGTAGTCTCCGGCGGATGCAAAAACGCCTTATAAGAATAACCGGAGACCAACAGTGAGAACTCCCATGGCAAAGATCGCAGCTGTTGTCTTAAAAACTGACTGGATTTTCTGACACTGGTCTTGAAACGGAACCGCACCGGACCGCTTTGTGTTTTTTACTGCCAGAAGCTTGCCTTCAAAATAAGACGTGAGATTAGTGCAAGCAACACGAGAGCAAGGCAGCGTCTCCATAACGTAAGGTAGAGCGTGTTCCACCCTTCTAACAATAGTAACTACTAGTTACTATCTTCGTTCCAACCTCGTAAACAGTTACTACTCTGACCGTTCCAACCTTCTCGAAATAGTAGCTATTAGTAACTATTTGCTTACCACGCTCGGGAGCGTAGTAAGCGTGGTAACTACAAATCTCTGTGATGTGACTGGCCGGATTAGCCCGTGGCACGATATTTTGGTGAAAATAGGCAAATGCATTGACCCCAAAAAGCCAAAAAGCTACGGTAAGTAGGGTGGAACACGCTCGTGGTCGATTCGTAAAACATAGTCCCTCAAACTGTTTTCAGTATTTTGTTCTGTAAAACTTAGAAAGGTCATCTTTTATGCGCGTTCTTGATAACATTTAACACAAAAATGCGCTGTCTTGTCTCGAAGACCAAACTTCTGACATACTCTATTAGTAAAACACAGTGCCACAAGAGGCTACTTAAAACTGTTTCGGTGTTATGTTTTGTGAAACAGATTTAAAAAAGAAGTCTAACCTCACAGAAATTAGGTTCTCTTGAAAACCGTTTTCCCGTGAGTGGGGACGGAACGCACGAGCTCTCGCGGTGTTAAAGGACTGGCGCAGCCCGTACGCAACTTGGACTGTACGCGAGTGCAACTTAAAGCACACCTCTTACACTTGTCAGAAGTTTCATAACAGACAACAGAAGGATGCGCGGTTTCAACAGACAATGCGTAACTGACAACATTTCGGATGTTGTCTGTTGTGTTGGAAAATTTTATTCTTAACAAGCGTTGCCATCGGGAAGAGCCGAAAAATTGCCAGAAAGCATCACTGAATTTCCCGACATCATGACGACAAACAAAAATGTCAGTAGAGGTTTTTTTGGCTCTTCCTGGCAATGCTTGTTCTGCATAACGTTTCATGTATAACGTTTTCCAGCAAAACAGATAACATCCCAAGTATTGTCTGTTACTTCTGAGAGTGTACTAGAAATGATCTTTTCATGGCTCACAAATAACGTTTCTCGATAATACAATTACTTTCCCCATGAAATTAGCGATTTTCTTGTTAGCGCTTCTCGACTATATCCCAGCCTTCATGCTCTCGGACGCGGCGGCTGGACGCAAAATATTTGAAAGTGAACTCGCCGTGGTTAAAAAATTGGAAAACCAAGCAGAAGAAAAGAGTATTCTAGTATTTTCGAGTATTCTACTCGGAATGCCGGGAAGTTGGCGAGTGCCCCCCGTAAAACAACTAGAGCTTCTTTCATAATAAAACACTTTGCTCAGGGGGGGTGGGGGTGGAATTCAATACCTGAGGAGGTAAGGGTTGCGTCCACCCTTTCAGCTTTCAAGTCACAGGCCAGTCCTTTTTTTTTATCGAAAATATAATTTCCTTTCTTCTTTTTTCCTTCCTTTTTTGTGTGTGTGTGTGGGGGGGGGGGCAAGGACGCTTTGTTGATGGAAGATCGTTCGTTACTGGATCTTTCTTGTCAGTTTGTTATGTCTTCATTCTTATTTTCTTCTTCTTCTTTTTTTCTCTCCTTCTTTTTCTTTTTTTGATTTCTTTGGTTTGTTTCCCTTAAGACTATATGAATATTAATAAGCCCCACCCATTGCCAGGCCTTATGTTAGACCTTATGGTGGGGCCACAAAGAGTTAATGGTGTTTTTATTTTTTATGCATAAGCTAAATTGAAACTAAAAAAAAAGAAGTCCAAAACCGAAAATATATCTGATGGTCTACCATGCCTTCCAAAATGAAAAACAGTACTTTTGTCTTTGAAGCTTCTCATGTCCTTATGTGTGAAAGAGTTGTCGACGGGCGTTGAAGCTTGCTGAAAGTTTGCGTTGCGTGACTGACAAAACTCGGCCCAGCCGGAAAAGCCCTGAAAGTAGGTAAAAAACGAAGCAGTTGCGGAAGGCAGCTAGGGCAGCTCCTTAGTTCCAGAAAGGATCTAGGAATAATATGAAAGGCAGAATAAGCAAGAGGGGTCCTTTAAGTTCTCAATGTGAAACCCCCTTAAAGGACCCGTCGTACCTATATTGCCAATGCAACCTACTTCCGTCACTGATTTCAGTCATTCTTAAGATCGGAGACCCACATTTCGGGCCGGCCAACGACACCTCACTAATTTTGCACTTGCCACAATTTGCTAGTTCTGTGCGCATTATGCTCTCAACGAGTGTTCGAGTATCATGCTATCTTAACGCATAGAACCGTTTTTTTTAGATTTTGCCTAGTCTTTGCTAGAAGTCAATGGGTCTGGGAAAAGGCTTGAAACTGCCAAAGCCGTTATAATTTGTTAAAAGCAGAGCTTAGTTTAACAAGTATTCAGATAGTTTTGAATATTTGAACGTAAACAGTAAGTAGTGCGAGGTTTGCTTTAACAAACTAGTAAGTAAGTAAGTAAGTAAGTAAGTACTTTATTTATAACGCGCCATTTCGAAAAAGCGGAGTAAAAGAAAGAAAATAGATAAAACACATAAAGACACTAATATCCAATCTTCGGCCAGGAATCAGTGGAGAAGGTCGTGCGCTGGTTGGGCTCTGTTGTCAATGATTTTTGATTGCGACGAAGAAACATGCAAAAGGGTAACACTTGCGTCTTAAATTTTGAACTTCTCCGTCAATGTATGGTTGTGACATATTTTCCTCAAGTGGAACAGGTGCTTTGCATATTAAAAATAACATGATCTTTTTTTTAACCTCCTTCTTTCGCAGAACATCAGTGCCACCAGAATGATATAGTATAGAAGGAGCGCAGAAGGTGCTGTACAATTTTCCCAAAGCTTTACGGTTATAGCGCCCCCGGTTAGGGACTGTTTCATTGAAAGCCACTGTACGTTGTTATTTTAGGTTTGGAACACCAGCAGTTGGGGCCAGTTGGATCTCTCAGGTCAGCCGTTATTTCAGCAAGGAAAGTGAAGTCGCTGAGGTAGGCAAATCCTTATGTGTTATCGGGGCAGCAAAAAAGATTATAAACTAGACCTACGTTGCCTGGACAACGTGAAGTGTTGCAGCAATCTTTGTTCGGCTTCGCCGACAAAAGTGTTGCGAGAGCAACACTTTGGTTTTGTTTCTTCGCTATCGGTCCACTCGAAAGCAGGAACATGGTCTGATGAACGAAAGCTTGGCAAAGACTTAGTTCTAAGTTACAGAGACTAATTTTCTTACCCTCAGATTTAAAGAGATCAAATAAAATGTGCACCAATTTGCACTAGTTTCTAGCCCCTTATGAACAATTCCTACTTACAAGTCCATCTCCCCGTGATATACATAGTACCAAATTTTTCTCAATTCAAATACGCCACAAACAAATAAAAGGATTAATAGGTACACCAACTAGTAAACGTTACAAGCCCCTCATCGCCGAAGATGATTATGGTCTAACAGTCGATTTTTGCTTACAAGTAAAAACAACAAAAGAATATCGGAAGTAGGGACTAAATTAACTTAGCAGCCAATTGAACTTTACCCTTTTCAGTCGCAGACATCGTGTTTTTTGGATACTTTGGACATTATCTTATATAAACTAGTTGGTAATATAAATCTGTAAGTAACTTTTCAGGATCAAAATACCATAGATGCCACTCTGCTAATTATTTCGAAACTATATCGTTGTATTACATTATCATTTATATCCGTTGCGTTAACACTTAATTCTATGTTACAATGGACAGTGGTAGACCATCACCATAGAACATTGTAGCATCTCATGAAAATGACAATGCTATAGCAGCTGATTCTTGAACGATGACATGAACCAAACTTTTCGTATCATCAAAACACAGGGAACAAAATAGGTGAACAAACTAGGAAAAGTCGAAAGCCACTCACCGCTGAAGATAATTATGGTGTAACAGCCGATTGTTACTTGCAAGTCCCTGAAATGTCTAACAATTGGGTTCCGCCTATTCTTTGTTTGAGTGTGTACCCTACCACTAAAGTTGTCAATCCCTCAAAGGCTTAATTTTAAGTTGCAGTGATAGACCAAGGAAACTAATTTTCTTACCCTCAGATTTATATAGATCAAATAGAATATACACCAATTTTCACAAGTTTCGAGCCCTTCAATAACCCCCTCTAGCAACCGATTCTTACTTACAAGTCCATCTCCCCGTGATAGACATGGTACCAAATTGTTCTCGCGACCAAATACACCGGAAAGAAATAATAGGATTAATAGGTACACCAACTACCAAAGTTGCTAACCCCTCATCGCCGAAGATGATTATGGTCTAACAGCCGATTGTTACTTGTGTACCAAATTGTTCAAACCATCAAATACACCAGAAACAAATAATAGGTACACCAACTAGCAAAAGCTGCAAACCCCTCATCACTGAAGATGATTATGGTCTAACAGCCGACTGTTGCTTACAAGTCCCCTACATGTGTCACAATTGGGATCGGCCTATTTTTGGTTTCTGTGTGTACCTTACTACTGAAGTTGTCAACCCCTCTTAAACTTTCAAACTGTTATATCTCATGAAGGAATTTTTGTACCAAATAACTGATGACATATACTTTGATCAGCTCACCAATATCTATCGACTGCCGTTGAAAAAAAAAATCTTTCTATATTAGTTCAAAAGTTGACTTTTTTGCCGTAGGCCAACTTTCTAATATCACCACTTAGAAAGGAGCAAAGGGTAAGCTCTAATTTATTTAGCAGTGAGAGAACTTTTAAAGTTTAAGAGGCCCATCTGATCTCACTTCTCTTCCTCACTCCCAAGTGTAAGAAATGGAATGATAAACTCAGCTGAAATCGCGAACAGACATGGATAGAAACAATAGATGGCAGCACTTGCGGACCCGTGGGAAAATGACACTTTTTTGTTTCTGTAGATTTTTCTGTTTATCACTCAAAGAAGATGTGTTGGCTGTGGGGCCGGGTAACTGCCGCATATATTAAACACTTATAGATTTTAGTCCATCTTCAATTTGGAACTGGTGCCTGCCTGCTTGCGTGCTAGAACGGAGCTTTCCACTCGAAAGCAGAAACATGGTTTGATGAAACGAAAGGTTCGCTACACAACTTCAGATAGTCCTTTCTGACATGGGCTACATAACTCCACTTCACTTCGCACACCTTAGGCTCTGGCTCGAGGACAAGCAAAAACCATCCTTTTTGGCCCCAGGCAAGAGTTCTACGGAGCTTTCCAAAATGTAATGTCATATTCATCAATCCGGCCTAAGGTCCACACTTTCCGTAAAAACCGCACAGGTAAGACCCTTACCAGTTACCAGGAATAAAATGAAATCGGAGTCATAGGAAAAAAAATAAATAAAAAAAACAGGACAAAACCAAAGTGTTGCTCTCGCAACACAATTATAAAATATATTCCTCCAGAGTTCGTTTTTTGTTTGCCAGGGTTTCCAGATCGGCGTAGAAAGATGGGTTTTCGCGGAATACTGGGTGTAACTGTACCGCAGGGAAAATTTGACAATATTGTTCAATGCTTCATTCTATTGAAAAAGAATGAGATATGTAAACTACGTATGTTACTATAAATACTGTAAATACTTGCTTTATTTGCCTCTATCTAATCGAAATTGGAGAATAATCCGAAAATACAAAGCTCCCGATATAACGGCAAAACTCCAGGAGCTTCATGATAACTTATCTGGACAAGCATATAATCAGCTTACTCCATATCACGGGCTCATCCGTTTGTTCTGTTGATTTTTGTTGTCTATTTTATTAAGAGAGATAGAGGGAGAGTTTATTAAACGGGTAAACTACATACTACACAAGGGCCACCCCAGAAAGCACTGGCCTGTCCTAGGGGAAATTGTTCTGATGTTGTTTCTTTTTTTGTTGTTTATTTTGTTTCTCTTTTTTAGTCCACTATCTTCACATTGTTCTTGTGCAGTGAGTTAGAAATAAATAATCATTAATATTATTATTAATGCAGGCCGTGTGTTTGACAGGATGTACCTCCGAGTCATCTCGAAGAAAAATTACATATTCCGTCGAGCGTACTACAGACAAAAAATTCATCAAGTTGAACTTTAAGTAACTGCTTTTGTATGCAGTATATCTTGCTGCTAACTAGAGACTTGACCTCCAAACATCTTTTTCCAAGGAGATCTACAAGTAAACGAGTACTGGCACTAAAAATGCCACCGTGATAGCCTGATAGAACCCAACGTGGCTGTAGATAAGCTAGTTAAGAAAGTTCTTGGAACGGCCGCACACCCTTGGTTGCACTGTCAGAAGTTTCATAACAGATAACACGAGAATGCGCGGTTTCAACAGATATGCGTAACAGATAACACTTCAGATGTTATCTGTTGTGTTTGAAAACGTTATGCATGAAATGCTAGGCATAACAAGCTTTGTGAGGAAGAGCCAAAAAATCATCTACTGACTTTATTCCTTATCGTCATGGTGTCGGAAAACTCAGCAGATACTTTTTGGCGTTTTTTCGGTTCTTCCTGATCGTAACACTTATTATGCATAACGTTTTGAAAAACAACAGATAACATCAGAAGTGTTTATCTGTTACGCATATCTGTTGATACCGCGTATCCTCGTGTTATCTGTTATGAAACTCCTGACAGTGTACCAGTACTTTGTGCCCAATGGATGACCACTGATCAACTCGCCCTTTGTGTTTTAGTGGAGTGTTCCTTGGAACGTTCCACTATTGCGAGCGCTGTAGCAGCTTTCGGCTTTCGATTTTCACCGTATTTTTTGGAGCTCGTAAGTCGTGAACCAGTGCAAGTATCAAGTTCAAACTTGGTACACTTGTGGGTATTGGGGTCTAGTTGTGCCTCTCCGGGGCCCCCACCCACCCGGTTCAGGGGCAAATGGGCCTAGATTGCCCAGTGAATAATTTTTATAACTTGACAAGACCTGGATATAGGACGATGAAATTCCTTGTATTTGTAGATCTTAGGGCTTGGAAATTACTTTCAAAGTTTCACCTCCCCCACCCACCCCGTGCAAGGGCAACTGGGCCCAGATTGCCCAGGAGTTACCGTGACAGGAATCAACAGATATCAAGTTGAAACTTGGTAGGTTTGTGAGCATTGGGGCCTCTTTTTGCGGGTCCGAAACCAACCCCCCCCCCCCCCCCACTTGGGTCATGGGCAATTCGGCCCGGATTGCCCATTTTTTATGTTTTTAACTTGACAAAACCTGGAGATAGCGATGAATTCCTTTGTGCTTTTGGATCATTGGGTTGGGAATATCAGTGTGTAGTTGAACCACTCCCCCCAGTTGATGGGCAAGTGGGCCCAGTTTGCCCATGAGTAAAGTTTTTGACCCGTGACTGGAATCAAACTCGAAGTTGGTATAGTCAATACTGTTTAGGTCTAGATATGCAATTTGATAGGCCTGACTCCCCCCCCCCTCAACTAGGCCCAGATTTCCCGTGAGTTAAGTTCGTCTATGACATGTCTCAAGTTCAACTCTTGTATACTTATGGATAAATATGTATAGATGCGGTGTTTGGTGTAACAGCAACAAATAAGACCACGCGGCGTACTTTAATCCTTTATGATCAGTTGGAAACTTAACAGTTTTGTCATATGATCGATGATAAGCCGTTCTTAATGAAGTTTTTACATGGGGGATCAGACAATAAAACGATTTGGTCTTATTACACTTTTTATTACCTTGCTAATGGGCAAAAGGGTTAAAGTGTCGGACTGGCTAGCGAGACATTCAGTAAAGTAAAGTTTTTGACCCGTGACTGGAATCAAACTCGAAGTTGGTATAGTCAATACTGTTTAGGTCTAGATATGCAATTTGATAGGCCTGACTCCCCCCCCCCCTCAACTAGGCCCAGATTTCCCGTGAGTTAAGTTCGTCTATGACATGTCTCAAGTTCAACTCTTGTATACTTATGGATAAATATGTATAGATGCGGTGTTTGGTGTAACAGCAACAAATAAGACCACGCGGCGTACTTTAATCCTTTATGATCAGTTGGAAACTTAACAGTTTTGTCATATGATCGATGATAAGCCGTTCTTAATGAAGTTTTTACATGGGGGATCAGACAATAAAACGATTTGGTCTTATTACACTTTTTATTACCTTGCTAATGGGAAAAAGGGTTAAAGTGTCGGACTGGCTAGCGAGACATTCAGTTTTCAAACATAGACCGTTATTGCTAGTTTGAAGATCTTCTTTGGATTTTTCGTCAAAACAGTTGATTTTTTTCAGGAAAACAGTCGTTTTCTCTGAAACTGGTCGATTTTTCGTCAAAATAGTCGGTTTTTCTGAAAATCAGTGGATTTTTCTGTGACAAAAATGTCATTTTTGTTGTTGAAAACAGTCGTTTTTTCTGCAGAAAAAGTCGGTAAAAATTACCAGCCAGTCGGTACATGCCTCGTCCATCCCCCCCCCCCCCCCCCCAAACATTTTGGCTAGTAACGCCTCTGGTTATAAGAATATACATACATACATACTAGCAACAATCACATGAAAATGGTCAGGCCGCTGATCTTAGTAATTTTCTCCCACAATTCGTGACTCCTTCCTGTCGTCCCTGTCGAAGCTATGATGCCAAAAATATTTACTGCTATGACAGCGATCACAGTAGTAATCGTGTCTTGTTCCAAAGGAAGTAATCGTATCTTGTTCCAAAGGAAGGATAGGGACCTTTCGTATCTTGACCGTATCCCTTTATTTCAGCTCACTGCGTTCAGGGATAGTCACCTCGACAACCTCACAGTTATATTCACCCTCACGCAAGCAGTGGAGAACGCCGAGTCCAACCTCGAATGGATGAACACCCACTACAGTGACGTAGCAACGTGGCTGGAAAACGAAGTTATTGGCGGTAAAAACCTGTAGAAAGCTTGAGCTTTGTCATTAATAAATACTTACGTTGCATGACTGACGTTTGAGTAGCTCTCTTTGCTTTTGCACATTAACACGCACTTTGGCTTTCTTTAGTGGTGGTGGTATTTAGCGGTGGAAGATCAGTGGGTCACCAAGGATACACACTTCATAAGGATTCCCAATTCACCCTAAACGGACTGGTTATGTCCCCCATAGGTCATGTTGATAGGTGCTAACCGGAAGACAAAAGTATTCCTCGAGCGAGATTTGAACCCACGATCTTCGCTTTAACATAGCGGCGCGCTACATTGTCAGAAGTTTCATAAGAGATAACACGAGGATGCGCGGTTTCAACAGATAATGCGTAACAGAAAACACTTCAGTTGTTATCTACTGTGTTTGAAAACGTTATGCATGAAATGTTATGCACAACAAGCTTTGTTAGGAAGAGCCAAAAAAACATCTACTGACCTCATTCCTTATCGTCATGATGTCGGAAAACTCGGCAGATACTTTTTGGCGGATTTTCGGTTCTTCCTGATGGTAACCCTGATTATGCATAACATTTTGAAGCACAACAGATAACATCCGAAGTGTTATCTGTTACGCATTATCTGTTGAAACCGCGCATCCTCGTGTTATCTGTTATGAAACTTCTGACAGTGTACCAACCAGCCACTCAGGGGCTTGTGAACTTGCGGAAAAAAAATAGGTGTGAACGGCAGAAAGTGACAAGCTAAAGGTCATTCTTGATCCAGAGAATCGGGTCTTCAAAATTTTTGGCCTTCGGCAGATCCAGCGAACGTAGTAATTAATCCCTACTCAACCCCTTACCCTTATCCATTTGTAATCTTCACTGTCACTATAGTTTGCGATCTAGCTTAGATTACAATTCATTCTAAATACTAGTCGAAAACTCATTCAGCATGTTCATTGTTTTTATATAAACCACATTAGAATAACTTTTGTCACAGGATCTTGTTCTTTTGGACGTTTCCGGCTTACACCAAGTTTCAATGGGACCCTCTATCCGAGAGGAAAACGCGGCAGACATTTGGATTCAGCCTTTTTAGGTTTTTTAGCGGGATTCCGAGCAGAATGATTGCCCGGCGAGAATAAAGGTTCATAGATGGATTCAGCACACCAGCTCGCCCTGCCCTTAAATAGACAGTCAAATTAGCTCAATATCATTCAAAGATAATCAAATCAGTACCGGCTCGAAGTGAGCCTATCATATCTCGTTCTCATTTCGTCTTCGAGGATGTCAGAAACACAACCTATGAACTTCTAGTGCGAGGCTTCACTGTGTATCCGTTCGTTTTCATCGAAACGTTTTTCCCGATTCTTGGTATTGTTTGTTCTAAGTCATAATTGACTTTAGTCATAGCCGACGGAATCGAGCTATCATGTCAAATCACCACGAGGTCGCAGCATGCATGCAATCTGATGGTAACTACTTTCTGTGAAAACGTAATACAACATATGCACAGTAGATTGTAGGTACTTTATTTTTTCCAAGGTTTATACTGCTTCCGGCTGGCAGTCGAGCAAGAAAGCTTAGAGCGTGTTCCACCCTAGTTGCCGTAGTAACTACGCATGACGTAACGGCTCCTTGGCGTCAAGCCTGGAACGAATTTCTTCTGCTTTCGTCAAAATATGTGCCATGCGCTGATCCCGCCAGCCCCGTCACAGAGATCGTAGTTACCGCGCTTACTACGCGCCTAAGCGTGGGAAGCGTTAACAGTTACTATTATTTAAATTCAAATTCACTTGATTCATCCAAAAATTCTTCATTGCCAAAAATAGCATAGGTAATGTCAATAAAACTTCACTAACATACAAGTACATAATATACTATTACTTTATATAATCTTCATGCAATATTCAATTTTGGCTTCTTAATTCGGTCCATAATAAAGTAATACTAATATTATATACAATTTGTTTGTGTTACAGTAGTAATCAATCATCGGGTCAAATACTGATGACTACGTGTAGAAACAGGAAACTGAAATCACTATCAATAAAACAAAGATAAACTAATAAAATAACATCCAGGCACTGTGGGGGAGTTGAGGGAAGTCCGGAATTCTGGTGATGGCGAGTTGAGATACTTTGAGATGTGTTAGTGCGATGTGACTTTGCTGGCACATCAGTGACCCGGCAAGGTTTCCCCAGATCCGACCATCCTTGGAGGGGGGGGGGGGATAGAGAGAGGAAAATCCGGAAACTTGAGGCATGCAAAACTTACAAACCGGTGATCAGATCTTAATTCAAATTGGTAATTGTGAAGAGTGTACATGCCTCTGATGTTTCTCATTATGCCTCAAGGCATTTGTTTACAAATGAATTCGTAGTCCCCTTAAAGTGCGCATCTTAACCGCAAAGTGAAAAAAATAAATAATTTTGTCCAAAATATACATTTTTTGTATCTACAGGGGGTCATGATCATTTGTGCCTCAAAGATTTTGTTACAGATGAATTCCCTAAAGTACTCATCTTAACTGTAAAGAAAAGAAATACTTTTGAGCAAACGATGCATTTTCATAGTCCCAAGGGTCCATTAATCATTTTTGCGTCAAGGATTTCTTTCAAATGAACTTCTAGCACCGTAAAGTGCGCATCTTCACCGCAAAGTGAACAAGACCAAAGGTTTCGATGGGATCCCAAAAATCTAACATTTGATTTAAACAATTGCGTCATGTCTTCGCCATTCAGTCTTCGTCAGATTCCTTGAATGTTTGCATGCCTTGAACTTTACTGTTAAAGTAAAGTTCAAAAATGGATTCAGCATGTCTGCTTGCCCCAATACCGAATCTCTAATCGATTTCAGAAACAACTTCGAGCTTCAACCAAATTTCCAGTTTTATTCGAATTCGTGATGAACCATTTGTCCAGCAAGAAAACTAAGTTCACATTTGGATTCAGCGGACCTCCTTACCCCCTCAATGGATATCTTATTAGCTTATAAAACATATATGTTTTTACCGTAAATTCGAAATGCCTCATCTGACTCTAAAGATAGTAGGCTACTAAAGGACCCATCTACGAACTTGACCTGTACTTTACCAGTGAATCCTCATTGAACAACATCCTCGCTTGAACAACATAATTTCCTCGTTTTGAACATATCAACACATCAATCAGCGTCTATCAAATATCAACACCTTCGACCTTCGATTACACTAGGTCTCTCCGACGTCACACACAATAAACAAATGAATGTCGGTATCCACGCGCAGAGCTAGAGCTTTTGTCCCTTAATTTGAAACCCTCTCCCCCACCTTTTTTTTTTTTTTTTTTTTTTTTCTTCCGTAGCATCTTTTTTCATTTACTTATTTTTATATCGTTTGAAAAACTAAGAAATCAGATATCGTACTTTTTGTGGCTACTCCTCCATCCCTCAGTGACGTTAATTTTAATCTATTTTTACCCACTTTTAACTATTCACGTCACCTAACTTTTGAAAATAAACCCATATTTTATTTACTATTCTTCCCCTCTAATATTTGGAAATTAATTCTCTCTTTTAAATTTTTGAAATAATTTGTATAACTACAAACAACAACAATTTTCTTTAAACAACTAAATCTAAAGTACGGTATTAAACATTTGTAAACATTAAAATAAAAGATCCTCAGTAAACACACCTTGACACATCAGGTCATCAACCCCAGCTGTTTTACTGGCACAAAAACAAGGGCAAAGGACAAAACGACAAAACATTAAATTATTTTCATTATATATACAAATTTCCATCTTCCGTTCCGGCTACTCAAAATACACTCAAACTCTTCAAATTTAACTACTTTACTGGAAACGGTACAAAAGGATAAAACACAAAACGCCCACGACTGCAAGGGGCTGCTCCCATCTTTAACATATTCAGCTAAAAAACATCACTAATAAATAAAAAATCATTTAACCAACATATTTTAAAATACACTGATCACTATATAAATCATTTAACTAACATATTTTAAAATACACTGATACTATACAATAATTATAATCAAATCAATACCTTCATTGGGCCTTGCGTTATTGGGCATTTTTATAATCCTTAAAAAAAAAATTGTTTTTTTAAATTTCCAGTAAAAAAAACAACGGAATAAAATTAGTCACTACTGTTAAAACATATATTTATTTACAATTGTTGCTCTATTTACATACCAGACCTTCTTTTGTCAGCTCTTTCAACAGCCCCCACCCTTTTTAGGGCTACAAAGCCCATTTACGAATTCAACCTTACTCTTGAACCAAAGAATCCTCACACCAGGTTTCATTAAAATATCTCATTCCCTTCGAGAGTTATTTTGCTCACAGAGAGACGGACAGGCGGACAAGTTTTACGATGTCGTCCCTCCACTTACGTTTTGGGATCACCAAAAAATACTTTTGACCAAAATGTAAATTTCCCTGATCCCCAAGGGTCCATGATCATTTGTGCCTTGAGGGTTTTGCTTGCAAATGAATTCCTAGCACCCTTAAAGTGCGCATCATAACTGCGAAGTGTATAAAAACACTATTGACCAAACGATGGAGCCCATGATTACACTGTCAGAAGTTTCATAACAGATTGCGCATAACACTTTCAAGAATAAAACCTTTTCGCTTTGAAATAAAGTGTTATGACCAACTAAGTTGACACTATTTCGTGCAAACAACACCTTCAATTGGTAAAAATACTAACGGGAACGAAAGAAACATAACAGATAACATCCCAAAGTGTTATCTGTTGAAACCGCGCATCCTGCTGTTCTCGTTATGTAACTTCTGACAGTGTAGTATTTTTACCTATTGAAGGTGTTGTTGGAGATCTAGGCACGATCTAGGCACTTAATTGGTCATAACACTTTATTTCTAAGTGAAAAGGTGTTATTCTTGAAAGTGTTATGCGCAATCTGTTATGAAACTTCTGACAGTGCACTTCTGCCCTAGGGTTTTGTTTCCAAATTAATTTCTATAGCGCTCTTAAGGATTACACTTAAGATAGATACGATAAATCATATTTGTCACTTGAAAACGGATAAGTCAGCGACATTGTATTAAAGCTATATTTCGGCCTTTCTTGGCAAGGGTACAAGTTCATTTTCCGCCTTGCCAGATGTGCCAAACGATAGCTCTAATAAAATGTAGCTGACTTACCCGTTTTGCAGTGTCAAATGTACATTCCATACAGTCAATCTTTCTAATAGTCATCCTTTGACCCAACTTTGCAAGTGTCATATGAGCTTCTAGCTTTTCTTTTTAAGACCTAAATTGAGCTTCTCCAAAAGGGTGATTCCGAATAACGACAGTCGTTGATACGATGCTCATACCGATTTCCGGTTTGAAGTCGCGACTTGGATGACTTCTAGACACTGCAAATGCTAGAAATTAGAATGCTTCCGATTTCACTTCTTTAGGAATCTCCCATAGATTATGGATCGGACTGATAAACAGGAGAAGGGAACGATGGATTCCAAAAGACCGAGTTCCGGTTACTCCCCCCCCCCCCGGAAGATTGGCTTTTCTACTGGGGGGGGGGTCGTCAGGGTGGTTTGGGGAAATAAACCGATCATTTTGTGACAACGAGTCAGTCAATCCCTCCCAACATTTCGCTGTAATGATGGTGGCCGACCAGATTATATTTTCACTTCTGTTTAACAGTAATCCCGTAATTCCTGTACTTCAGACCCTAAGCCCCTTGCTCAGTTGACTGTCACTTCTTCAGTGCGTGTACTCAACCATCTACGCTGATTAATCAACAAGTTATTAAAATTGGGATTTAGTGATATAAAAACGAGTATCACGGAATCAAACACGATGTAACCTTTGACATTGGCAGTGAAAATCTCGCCAGCATGCAAACAAAAGTATTCCCCCCGAAAATTAAATAAATAAGTGAAAACAAGCCGCTGCCTTCTGTTTGTTTCTATTATCTTTAGTGACTTGGATATACACATTGCGATCAAATTAAAATACAAATTTAGTCAAGATAAGACTGAATTGTGGCTTACGCGAAAATTCAGACAGAAGCGGTTCGAGTGCAATTCAAGCATGAAGTGGGTGGCGTTTCTGGCGTTTGCTGTTTTCTCCCTAGCTGCGGGAGATGTAAGTAGGCGCGAGCCGTTCCGCCATAGCCAGCGCGAGGCTCAAAGACAAAAGGTGGCACGGATTCCAAACTACCGGCTACCCAGAGAGTAAGTAAACAATACTTTTCCGATTTCCGGCCCCACCACTTTTAGGGATCCGGTTGAAATGCAGGACGATCACAAAGAATTTTAACAGGTCTACTACAGAGCATGGACAACTAACGCTCAGAAGATGTTGTCTCGTGATATTTATTTTCTGTCCCTCAAAATTTCTTGCTTTAAACTCCGAATTCTGCCTTCCGCCCCTCCCCCACGATGGTCGGATATGGTAAGTGACTATTTCCAAGTTAATCTGGTTGGCCCAATGAAAAATTTATCTCAAAATAGTACTATGAAGTAGTACGAAAAAGTTGCATGCAGTACTAACGATGCTACTACATGCTTCTACTTCGAGGCTACCGTGTTACTGCATACTACTATATGGTACTATTAGCGAGACTGGATGTTACTATGGCAAGACAGGATGCTACTGGATACCACTACATAAGATTGGACCAGTCTGAGGCACATTAAATGATAGTATTCTTAGCTATTACATAGTATTACATGCAACGTTTTCGTACTACTACCATACTACTACGCAGGCTACAAATTTTTCATCGGGGGGTCCTTGATACGCCTGCCAAGTTTCATCGTCCTAGCACATCTAGAAGTATCCACATTCGCAATCGTAGGACACACCGACGGACCGACGGAATTGCGATCGGTATATGTCACTTGGCCGAAGGGAAAATGCTATAAAAACACCAAAATGGTAACATTTTTTACATATTCAAGCGGTTGATTATGGATAAATTGCAAAATGTTAACGGGGCCTGGCAAAGACCGGTAATCTACAAGATTCGATTGTCTGGACCATGAAGTCCAGTAAGTTTTCAATTTTGGGATCTCATCGAAACCTTTGGTCTTCTTTTGCTAGCTTTAAGGTGTATTTTTGTATTGCCCAGAGGACATCGATGCTTCTGTGGCTTCCGAACTTTCGACGAAGTCACTGTGCAAAAGTTAAGTTATATAGATGTTCCTTCATTCAACGTTCGTGAACATTATGAGATGACCCAGGTTCCTCATTTCATAAAACCAGGCGGGATATGGCAGTTGAACGTATTTCTTTTTTAGCATTTTGCCTGATCACTATGACATCAAGCTCCTTCCGTTCCTGATTGAGGGTAACTTCACCATCGATGGACAGGTCAAAATCACCTTCACCTGCTACGAGGCCACTAACAGCATCACCCTTCACATCAAGGACATGACAATTGAAACACCTGAGGTAAGAATGAGAGTTCACACGGTGTACATCAGAGCAGAATAACACTAGGGAGTAGCGCCAAGACTTGACAAAATTGACACACACTCGAAAAGCATGGACACTAGCAGCACTAGCGCTATATAACGTCCATACTGGAACTCAATCAGTCTTTCACCAGCGCTGGCTCCACCAACTTCATATTCTAAACAGAACAACAAAAAGTTCCTTCAGCCCAAGCGACTGCGAATCATATTTGATGGTGGAAAACGGATACGTCAGCTGAATTATTGGAGCTATATTTCGGCCCTTCTTGGCAAGGGTCCTCTTCAGGCTCAAAACCGCTCAAGTTGGAAAGACGAACTTGTGGGAAAACTTGGGAACTTGTGGTTTCCCATAAGTTCGTCTTTCCACTTGAGCGGTTTTGAGCCTGAAGAGGACCCTTGCCAAGAAGGGCCTAAATATAGCTTCAATAAAATTCAGCTGACATATCCGTTTTCCACCATAAAAAAAAAAAAAATTATACATCCTCTATTGTTTCCTTGGTGTGTGCAGACCTCACCTTTGATTTACAAGAAATTTATGAACCCTAAAGTTCGTCTCGCTTTAAATGCTGCAATCGTAGTGGTGGCGCTGTGAGTAAAGCCCGTTTGCAAAGCATGGAATTCATAGGTTTTGGCGCCACTCCGTAGTGTTATTTTACTCTGGTGTACATGGTCGGTCCCGCTCAAGCGGATAGTTCATTCAGGGTTTTCCGGGTCTTTAAAATCGGTGAACTAAAAGACAGTTTTGAAGATGAGGCTCTGATGACAAGAGATCGATAGTGTACGTATCGGCGCATTTGGGGTCCTAGGCTTCAAAATCCCAACTGAATTATTTCATGTTAGTTTGTCACTGTTATTAAGTCCCGTATGTGATTTCGCAAATAAAATATATCTTGCGGGCTTTCGACTCATTTCTTATGGCATTTGGGGGATGGGTGCGACGTGGGAGTTGTGGGGGGAACTGGCCTGACCTGTCCGATCTTGGCAGTATGAACCTTAGCTGCCATAAATGCTACTGTTCTTGTTTGTTTCTCTAGGACAAGCAGGATTAAAGAACCTCCAGATTTTTTTTTTTTACAAAATACCTTTGGGTAACTAATAATAATCTCTTTGATTTCCTAAATAGCTCGTACAATTCACTCGCTAGCATTGGATCGTCGTACAGTTTAACACCAATACCTACAATAACACTATAAAAGACATTTTGATAATATGTTAAAAAATTCACAGTCGACACTTTAAATATAATTTACCTTACTAATTACTACATACAATTAAATTGGTGTACGAAATAGGGTACATAGGACTTGAGGTACCTGTCAGTAAAATGTCTAATTGGGCGAACAAGTTTCGGACAATTTTCAGTTGCTGCTTTGTGTCTGGTGTTCGGTCGATTAGGGTTTGGTACTTCAAAGTCCGGCAATTTAGTTCTATAAAGGTCTGAGCTCAGGCATTTGCGTCTAAAGTCCATAGTCAGTTTGTGTCGTCTCAGAGAGAGTAGAGCGACCAAGCTTGGCTAATCCATCGTCATAAGAAGTGTAGGTTGGGCCAAGGATAATCTTCACGACTCTCTTCTGGATACTTTCCAGTCTGTCAGTCTGTCCGTCTGTAAGTCCCGGATGCCAGACTGCAAAAGAGTACTCTATACAAGGACGGATGTACGTACAGTACAGATAACTCTTGGTGAAAGACCAAACCTACGAAGAAAAGCGAACGACTTAAGAAGTGGAGCTGCCTTCTGAAGAATCTTCTACACGTGTGAATTCCACTTCAGATCCCCGTCAATCATCTCACCAAGGAGCTTCACGCTGTCTCTACATTCCAGGCCAATGTTTTCCATGACCGGTATATCTTTTTTAAGGAAAGAAATCCTCAAAACCAGACTTGTATTAAGACTGACTGACAGCTTAACGTCAGCCAGCTCCTCCTTCAAGAGATTGAAATAGTTGACAAAGATTGCTCGGTCTGGCTAGGAGGAACAGCTCGAAGCGACAAGGTTGATAGGTCGTCAGCGAATTTGAAACGGTTAAATATACTGAGTAATATCTTGTTAAAAACCATCAAAAACGTCAAAGGTTAAAAACGATGGGTTCGAAATATCCCTGATCCCCTTGGGGCGCAGGTTCGAGTTTCGGTGGTGCCTACCCTTTGGTTTGGGCGGGGTTTAGTGGCGTGATCCTGTAAGAAGAGCCAAAGTCAAGCCAGCTTCAAATGGATACCTAGAGAAATCTGAGGAAGGTGACAGGAAGGGTGTGCGACAACGCCAGGATGGCTTGCACAAAACCGCCCAATGCACTTCCTGGCTGAGAGCAGTGAATTGGAGATCAGCACCGCTAGTAAGGCGTGTCAAGGCTGATACCCTCTTTTCCCACAACAGTACGTTTCCGGTCTTGAAGAGCGATGCTCTTCCCCCTTTGTTTAGCGTCACTTTTCAATACTGGCCTAAGTTGCGTTTTCGCAGATACCATGGTATCTGATACCACGGTCTAAAGTAGTTTTTATGGCACTTGCAGCCTCTGGCTCAAGTGCCATATACCGATCACAATTCCGTCTGTCGGTCTGTCGGTCTGTCGGTCTGTCGGTCTGTCGGTCTGTCGGTCGGTCCGAGTTTTTTTGTCCCACATATCCGAGTTAGGGTACTTCCAGATGTGCTAGGACAATGAAACTTGGCAGGCATATCAGGGACCCGACCAAACTAACCTGGAAATAATCAGTTTCCCGATCCGACCATATGGGGGGGAGTGCGGGGCGCTGGAAACTTGCAAATTTAGGGCATTTTGTCACTTTTTTTCTGAGTTAGGGTACTTCTAGATGAGCTAGGACAATGAAACTTGGCAGGAATATCAGGGACCCGACCAAACGAACCTGAAAATAATCAGTTTCCCGATCCGACCATATGCGGGGGAGTGGGGGCGCTCGAAACTTGAAAATTTAGGGCATTTTGTCACAATTTTTCGAGTTAGGGTACTTCCAGATGAGCTAGGACAATGAAACTTGGCAGGAATATCAGGGACCTGACCAAAGTAACCTGGAAATAATAAGTTTCCCGATCCGACCATATGCGGGGGAGCTGGGGCGCTGGAAACTTGAAAATTTAGGGCATTTTGTCACACTTTTTCGAGTGAGGGTACTTCCAGATGAGCTAGGACAATGAAACTTGGCAGGAATATCACGGACCCGACCAAACTAACCTGGAAATAATCAGTTTCCCGATCCGACCATATGGGGGGGAGTGCGGGGCGCTGGAAACTTGAAAATTTTGGGCATTTTGTCACACTTTTTCGAGTTAGGGTACTTCCAGTTGTGCTAGGACCATGAAACTTGGCAGGCATATCAGAGACCCGACCAAACAAAATTAGGAATAATCAGTTTTCTGATCCGACCATTTTGGGGGGGGGGGGGGAGGGCAGGGGAATCCGGGAAACTGAGAAGTGTGTAACTTTCGAACGGATGATCGGATTGTAATGAAACTTCATAACTGAAGAGAATATATATCTGTAATGTCCCGTTTAAAGTCTTGACCGGATTCGGTAGCCAGGGGGGAGTTGGGGGGGGGGAGACCGGAAATTTCAAGAAACGGTTAGAATGGAGGGATCGGAGTGAAACTTGCTGGGAAGAACAAGCATCTGCTCTAGATAAGTCCTTTAGACCATTGTACTGGATCCGGACACTTATGGGGGGGGGGGGCGGAATTCCGGTGATGGTGGTTTTTTGGATTTTCACGATGAAACTTGGCAGGCATATCAGGGACCCAATCAAACTGACTTCAAAATAAAAATATTGTCGATCAGATAATGGTTGGGGAGTGGAGGGAGGGGAATCCGCAGGGGAATCCGGGAAATTGAGAAGTGTGTAACTTTCGAACGGATGATCGGATTGTAATGAAACTTCATAACTGAACAGAATATATATCTGTAATGTCCCGTTTAAAGTCTTGACCGGATTCGGTAGCCAGGGGGGGAGTTGGGGGGGGGGGGGGGAGACCGGAAATTTCAAGAAACGGTTAGAATGGAGGGATCGGAGTGAAACTTGCTGGGAAGAACAAGCATCTGCTCTAGATAAGTCCTTTAGGCCATTGTACTTGATCCGGACACTTATGGGGGGGGGGGGGGTCCCGGAATTCCGGTGATGGTGGTTTTGGGGATTTTCACGATGAAACTTGGCAGGCATATCAGGGACCCAATCAAACTGACTTCAAAATAAAAATATTGTCGATCAGATAATGGTGGGGGAGTGGAGGGAGGGGAATCCGAAATTTTCAGTCATGCGTAATTTTGGAATGGGTGATCGGATTCGAGTGAAATTTAAGAATTCAACAGAGGACATTTCTCCGATGATTTTTTTCATATCCGGACCGGATCCGGCAACTATTGGGGGGGGGGGGAATACGTGCCCCGTTTAGAATGGAGGGATTGGGATGGAACTTTGTGGGAAGAACAAACAGATGCTCTAGGTAAGTCATTTGCTGAATCGGATTGGCTACGTGCACCGCGGGGGAGCTGGGTGGGTTGGGGGGGGGGTGGACCGGAAATCTCGAGAAACGGTTAGAATGATGGTATCGGAGTGAAACTTGCTGGGAAGAACGAACATCTGGTCCATATAAATCTTTTACATAATTTGACTGGATCCGGACACTTGAGGGGGGGGGGGGAGGGGTCTCCCGGAATTCCGTTTTTTGGGGATTTTCACGACGAAACTTGGAAGGCATATCAGGGACCCGGTCAAACTGACTTGGAAGAAAAAAAAAATCCTCGATATGATAATCTTGGGGGGGGGGGAGTTGAGGGAGGGGAATCCGGAATATTGAGTCATGCGTAACTTTGGAACGGGTGATCGGATTCGAGTGAAATTTAATAATTAAACAGAGGACATTTTTCTCTTGTGACCTTTTTCATTTCCGGACCGAATCCGGCAATTATCGGGGTGAGGGCGGAAAATACTTGACCCGCTTAGACTGGTGTGATCTGGATCGAACTTCGTGGGAATGACAAACAGATGCTCTGGATTAATCATTTACAGAACAGGATTGGCTCCGGTTATTGTGGGTGGAGTTGGAGGAGGGGGAGGGGGGTCTGGGATTCCGGTGATCGCGCGTTAAGGTACTTCCTGATGTGCTAGGACGATGAAACTTCGCTGGAATATTGGAGACTCAACAACATTTGCTTAGAAATTGCTACTTCCCAAATCCGATTATTCCTTAAAGTACCAATCTTGACCGCAAAGTAAAAAAAATACTTTTAAGCAATATATGCATTTTCGTGATGCCCATCAGCCCATTAGCAGTTTTGCCTCAAGGGTTTTGCTTCCAAATGAAGTTCCAGCTCCCTTATAGCGCGCATCTCAACCGCAAAGTCGAAACTTACTCTTGATCAATCAAATCATCTTGACACATGCAAGTGCCATATGAGCTTACAGCTCTTGTTGCAGTTATTGTGGTACTCTGATACCACGGTCAAAAGGCGCTTTTGCAGTTATCGTGGTATCTAGCCAGTTATCGTGGTATCAGATATTCAGATACTACGGTCCGACCGTGGTAACTGGTCGTGGTATCTGAAGAGTCATCTCACTTTCATCAAATTTTGTCAGATTGGTGAGAAAGAAGTTTAGCACTTAGTGATGTAACTGGATATCTGTTTTTCTTTTGGGATTACTTCGAAAAGTACAATTTCGGCAATAGTCGTCTTTGCAGAGCACCGCACTGTCAGAAGTTTCATAACAGATTGCGCATAACACTTTCAAGAATAACAATAGTGTAAACTTTATTGGTCATAACACTTTATTTCTAAGCGAAAAGGTGTTATTCTTGAAAGTGTTATGCGCAATCTGTTATGAAACTTCTGACAGTGCGGTGCTCTGCAAAGACGACTATTGCCGAAATTGTACTTTTCGAAGTAATCCCAAAAGAAAAACAGATATCCAGTTACATCACTAAGTGCTAAACTTCTTTCTCACCAATCTGACAAAATTGACACGACCAGTTACCACGGTCGGACCGTAGTATCTGAAGAGTCATCTCACTTTCATCAAATTTTGTCAGATTGGTGAGAAAGAAGTTTAGCACTTAGTGATGTAACTGGATATCTGTTTTTCTTTTGGGATTACTTCGAAAAGTACAATTTCGGCAATAGTCGTCTTTGCAGAGCACCGCACTGTCAGAAGTTTCATAACAGATTGCGCATAACACTTTCAAGAATAACAATAGTGTAAACTTTATTGGTCATAACACTTTATTTCTAAGCGAAAAGGTGTTATTCTTGAAAGTGTTATGCGCAATCTGTTATGAAACTTCTGACAGTGCGGTGCTCTGTCAGAAGTGATGTAACTGGATATCTGTTAACACCTTTTCACTTAGAAAGAAAGTGTTATGACCAATTAAGTGTATACTATTTGGTGCCAAGATCTCCAACAACACCTTCAATAGGTAAAAATACTACACTGTCAGAAGTTACATAACGACAACAGAAGGATGCGCGGTTTCAACAGATAACACTTTGGGATGTTATCTGTTATGTTTCTTTGGTTCCCGTTAGTATTTTTACCAATTGAAGGTGTTGTTGGAGATCTAGGGACGAAATAGTGTAAACTTTATTGGTCATAACACTTTATTTCTAAGCGAAAAGGTGTTATTCTTGAAAGTGTTATGCGCAATCTGTTATGAAACTTCTGACAGTGCGTGTATCAGATAGATAACTGCAAAAACGACTAATTGCAGATCGAGTTACCGTGGTAACAGATACTATGGTATCAGCAAAAACGCAACTATAGATTTCCGTTCCATATTGCACTTGAGAGGCGGTTCGGTTTTTATGACACTTGGGCTTACTCAAGTGTCATATCGCGATCGTAATTTCTGTCGGTCTGTCCCAGTTTTGCCTAGTTTGGGCATACCACATAAGCTAGGACGATGAAACTTGGCAGGCATATCAGGGACCCCACCATATTTCCCCGATCCGGCCACTTTGGGGGAACAGGAGAGATGGGGAATCCGGAAACTAGTAGCATGCGTAACTTTGGAACGGACAATCGGTCATGCATGAAACTTGACAAGTGTGTAACGCCCCTCTTGACCGGAAAACCGGGTTTTGCCAGTAACTGATAGCATGGTAGCCGAGATTGGTTTCTGGGGTGTGTACAGTGTACCGATGGTCCGCGGTAAACCCTTTACTACACCATCCAAGGGAAAACCTCAGAACGCTCGAGTACAAAAGATCGGTATTTTACTATAGAAAAAGTGAACAATAATTTAATGGAACTTAAAGAGATTTGTGTTTTGTCTTAAATGAAAATAAACCGGGACCAGACTAAGCTGCCTAAACTGACTAACCCGAAGGCACTGAAAACTCCTTATGAAACTGGAGTAAAGACCTTAAGAAAAGACCTGAACCATACCTTATAGACCACGACACGACCCAACGCTAATACCGTCACTCTGACCAGTGTGCAAGCAATCCGAACCACAACTGACGGTTTAGCTAGGCCGTGCGTCTCCCATAAGGCTGGGTGAAATTAGGTTCGAAGCCCATGGCCACTTATTTCATCTTTACTTATGACTACAAAAACATCGTATTTGGGCTCTGCCCACGAGAGATATGTTTTCCTTTATTATTAAATAAATTGAAAATTAATAAAAAAAATTGAGACCTGGAATTTTCTAGAGTGTGCGGGCCACTCGTTACAAGTGTCAAGAACAAGTGTCTCAAATGTTCGTTTTCAAATCCGGACTGGATCCGATAATTGGGGGAGCTGTAGGGGGGCACCTGAAATCTCGTCAAACGTTCAGAGTCTAGGGATCCGGATGGAATTTGGAGGGACGACCAAGCATAAATCCGAGGGCATTATAGACAAAACAGGACCGGATCGTGTCATAGTGGGAGGAGTTGGAGGGGGTTTCCCGGAATGCCGGAGATCGCTAGTTAGGGTACTTCCAGATGTGCTAAGACCATGAAACTTGGCAGGCATATTAGGTCCTCTACCAGATTGACTTGAAAATACTCCCTTCCCCGATTCGATGATCTTGGGGGGAGAGAAGGGATGTGGAAAAATCTAGTGACATGCATAACTTTGGAACGGGTGATCGGACGTGCATGAGACTTGGCAAGTGTCAAGAACAAGTGTCGCGGATGATCAATTTAAACTGGACCGGATCCGATATCTGGGGGGGGGGGGGGTCGAGAGATTAACACGCCACCTCAGACCAAAAACCATAAGACGCCCTTATCTGAGCATGAACGTTTAATAACTGAATTACACTAGTACAAAATCATACATCATAATTTTCAGTTATTAATTATAACATAATTTGCGCCATTCATTTCACTTCTGTTCCGGGCGACGCTACAGAGCGTCACCCGACATGTGACATGGGCGGATGCCCACAGGGGGGTGAGCTGGAAGGGGGCACCGGAAATCTCATGAGATGCTTCAGAGCCGAGGCATGCGTAACCCTAGAGGCATTATTAACAAAACAGGACCGAATCGTGTCACAGTGGGGGGAACTGGAGATGGTTTCCCGGGATGCCGGTGACAACGACTTAGGGTACTTCAAGATTATTTATGACGAGGGAAACTTTGTAGTCGGATCAGGGACCGGGCTACATTGACTAGGAAATAGTCACATTCCCCGATTCGATCATCGTGGATAAATGGAGGGATATGCGGTATATGTTAATAGAACTTGACAAGTGGCAAGAGCTAATGTCTGTTTCAAGTCAGGAACAATTCTGATAACGATATCCGGAGCTCGAAGGGGGCCGCTGGAAATCTCTTTAAAACCCTTCCAACCACTTCGTGGTCAGATCCAGTTCGGGTACATAATTATCACAGCTAGAGTACTTGTTCCTACCATCGATTGAGCTATACGCGAATAGGAACCAGAGTGCGACAAAAGTTCTATCCTGAAACAGTTGTCAATGAAAGGAATAAACATTTCAGATTTACTAGATGAAGCCCGTCTTCTGATGGAAGGAATAGATTCAGCCTTGAATTGACAAACATGCTAACTGTTCTTACAAGTACCATATGAGCTTTCAGCTCTTGTTACTTCCACAAATCCTAGCCCCGCTAAGCAACATTTATTTTTTTGTCGCAGTGACCACATCTAGCGAAGACTGGAAAGCTTTATAAGTGAGGAAGAACACCTCCAAGAGACCGCTTTAATCAAAAGCCATTGTGAATAACGATGAACAACACATCATGGGCCGTAGCTACTAGCCTACAGACAAATAGGTTTTAATGCATGGCATAGTGAAATCTAACCGGATTTTCCCTACAGGTGACAAGTGTAGACGGCACAGAATCGTTCACTGTTGAGAGCGTCACAGAATTCGATGTCGACACTGAACAGATCACCATCACTGTTGACAGGGCATTTGAGGTATCAACACAATACGTCGTGTCAATCAAGTTTCTCGGGAATCTGAGCGATCGCTTGGCTGGTTTCTACCGCTCATCCTACGTAAACCCAGAAGGCGTCCGAAGGTGAGTTCTTAGACCCTGGCGGCCGACTTGTAACCTCCATGAACTGCAACCGTTTGACTTGCGATCGATTGCTTCAGTATTTGGTCTTCCCAGAAGTCTCGTACCTCTACCCTCTTGTCTTCAACAGGAGAAATCCCACTCCCTGCAAAGTTGAATAAAATGACGTAAAGCGCTCCTCAGTTCGGTCAGTTGTAATTTGCTGTAGCTTTTTGAACTTTTATCCTGTCGAATTTACTTCCGCGCCTCTTGTAGTTCAAACACACGATCAGGATCGGGAGGTCCCGGACTGGAATTCCTGCCCGGATTGCGGCACCATCATCACTTCCATATGGAAAAGTTTAAATTTGTTCAACTTGATGATGAAAGTTCCGAAAATCCGCCCGGGAAATCCTCATCGTGGGTTCGCACTTTTACTCTACAGATCTCGCGCGATTTTTATACAAGTTAATGCACAGATGAAGATTTTATCACTTTTGACGATTTTAAGGATTTATCTTCCCCTTGTCTTCCGTCACAAAAGTTTGCCGAGATAAGAAAAGCTCAGTTCCATTTAGTTACATAGAAGATGAATGTCCTCGAGCCGTTGTGGCCGTAGTTTTGAATTTGCTATGCTTACGACTTCCTGTACAGAGATGTAGCCGAAATTTCTGTAAAACGCGCTGTCTCTTTTTTTTTACTGACTGGCCGACACCATTAGGGGACGGTCCTCCCGCCCTCCCCCCATATGTGACGCCTCTGGTCCTGGATATATGAAATGGAGACCACCGCTATTGCTATGGGGATCTTGACTTAAGGAAGAAGAAGAAAACCAAACCAGAAGAAGAAAACAAATCCGACCAAATCCTTTCATCACCACTGGATGAAAGGAAGAACGCTTCAGTTGCTTCCTTGGTATTATGTAAGAGACGAGGGAATTGCTGAAGTTCAGCGGAGATAATTCAAAAGTACCCAATCAAGCTGGTTCACAAGGTTCAAGGTTTTAATTACACATCTGGATGATAAAAAAGAGGGCCATGAAGCCGGGGACACATGGTCGATTGACAACAAATCGGTACAATATAGAACCAATCTATTTGACATATTACTAATTAATAAATAATTATTAATAATTCCGTGACTCACCACTAGACGGGAACCCACCCCACAAACCCCCAGACACTCGGCAAGATCAACCCGAAACCCGCAAAAAAAAAAAAAACAATGCGCAAGCGAGGGTAACCGATGGCCGGCAACTTATGTGGAGTCCAACCAAAATTTGTAACCAGCATAACAACATAAAACAAATAACAATTTTCTTTAAAAATCACACATCCTAGCCAAGCTGGAATTCATATATCCAGTCAAACCCGGGGCCTACCAGCCGAGATGGACCATTACGACAATAGTTGAACCATATATAGTATATAAGTATAAAGCAAACACTGGGTCCCTAAACTAATTAACAATCAATCCTCTTACCATAAAGTGTAACAGGGGTCATGCTCGGACCAGAGATGAAACAGAACTGCATGAGGCTACGGATTAATTCCGTGGCCAAACGTTTGAATGAAATGCATCAAAGCTAACTGGAGCAGTCTGCACAGCAGCTAACTGAAGTTGGGGGTTAATACCGAGTAGCCTCTGTCACGATACCAGGGAATTAAGATGGTGATGGAAACTGAAGAGATGTATAGAAAAGTAGGATATAAGGGGAGGAAATAAACTAGGAGGACTATTTTGCTCAGCAAAGGGCTATGGGGTGTCTCCATAACAGGACCGATAATTCAGCGGACTTTGCCGTGGACCATTATATAGTATCAATTGATCTACACATTGAGTCCATGTCTAGTGGTCGTGCATGCGGGTCTTTTCCTCTCCCAGGCCAAACTGGTATCAGCTGGACCAAGGAAGTGAACACTGAAAAAACATCTTGAAATTCCATTTTGAGTTTCATTTCCTCTCGGATCAGCCAAACTGTTTTGTAAGATTTGTAACCTCATCCTGATTTATTGCTCAATAGGTGGCTTGCCGTGACGCAGTTTGAGTCTACCGATGCCCGCTTTGCCTTTCCGTGTTTCGACGAGCCGAATATGAAAGCGAAATTTACCATCACTCTTGGCCGAACTCTGGACTACTCAACCTTGTCGAATAGCATTCTGGTTGAGACGGTTCCGCAGTGAGTAGCCTATCCCTTTTCCAGCCATTCTTAGGAAAATTTATGGGTAGGTACAGTGAACTGGTTCCAGTAGCTTCGCGAAAGAACCGCCACTCAAATTCGTTTGTACCTTTTTTACGGATTTGGTAAACAAAGCTGAGTGATAATTTCCCATTTTTTGTGTCAGTTTGTTATTTAGCATAGTGAAGCAACGCAAATTAGCTGTTAGCTATGATGTTGTCTAAGTAAACCTCTCCCTCTCTCTCTCTCTCTCTCTCTCTCTCTCTCTCTCTCTCTCTCTCTCTCTCTCTCTCTCTCTCTCTCTCTCTCTCTCTCTCTCTCTCTCTCTCTCTCTCTCTCTCTCTCTCTCTCTCTCTCTCTCTCTCTCTCTCTCTCTCTCTCTCTCTCTCTCTCTCTCTCTCTCTCTCTCTCTCTCTCTCTCTCTCTCTCTGTGAATGTAGCGATGAGAATCTTGGAGGACTTTTTCGCGTAGGTGGTTGTGGTAGATGCTATCCACATGTAAATGTTAACGGATGATGCCACTTCACGAAACTATGACAGAATGTGCAGTTTGGTTCAGTACTCTTTATGACTAAGTCTTCGTGCCGACCACAGCTTAATTGGTGCCGACGAAGAATGGCCGTGAAAGAGACAGAAACATCAGCACAACAAATACTTTTGATTTGTTTACATAGGATTCGACTTAGTTTTGAGGATTCGTTTGAGTGACTTTTCTCGTTCTTCCCTCGGATCACTGGCGTGTTTTGGACTTCGTCATGTAGAGTATAGTGCTAACTGATCCGAACACCCTTGAACAAACGTTTTGTCTTGAGCTCAACTCTTAATCAGCCATTAAGCTATTCGCTTAAAATGACTTTGAGGGGTGGAAGCGCATATGATCATGATGGCTTGACCCGTTGAACGATGCCAGTTTACGCAAAACTTCCTCCAGCGTGATTCGAGTCTTCTCAGCAAATTGGTTCACACTGTCGTCCGAAGACATTATAGTCTTAGCGCCAAATTTTGTATTTCGCTTATTTAACATACCGTGCCGGTAGGTACACAGATGATGAGAAGTTTGTCTGAGGTATTTAATCTCGCTTGCAACGAATATCGTAGGGCGCATTTCTGCCATTGGGGCGTTTGTAGATATGGGCTAAAAACAGCTTATGTGGAAGCGTTTCACGAGATTTCCGGCTCACCCTCCAGGTTTCCCCGCCCCAGTTATTGGATCCGGTCCGATTTGAAACTGAACATCTGAGACAGTTTTTCTTCACACTTGTCAAGTTTCATGCATGTCCGATTACCTGTTCCAAACTTATGTTTGTTACTAGTTTCTAACTTCCCATCCCTCCGCTACCCCACGATGGCCGAATCATCTTCTGCTTTTCGGTGAAAAATAATGTTAATATTGTTATTACTTACATGCAATCGTCATTGATGATATTATTGTTATTCTAAATGGTGATACACATACTAACTTTGCTCGTCTTGACTTCTGACTTTTTTGTAGCGAGTTCGATCTCGACTACGTCTGGGACATTTACAAGGAAACCAAGGTGGTGATGTCTACTTACTTAGTCGCTTTTCTGGTATCTGATTTTGTCAAATTTGAAGGAAGTCCAACTTCAAGTAAGTTATGTGAATCAGTCATGTTTGTATTTATTTATTTCTATCCCTCAAAACTGAAGAGTAGGCTGATATTATAGGGAAATTAAAGGGAAACAAACAAGTTCGCAAGCGTGGAGTGTGAAAGTAAAAGGTTTATCACACTGTATACATACAGGCTAGCGAGTTAACCTGAAGCTCGTCACGCTACTCCATTATTCATACGACAACCATGTCCTGTTTCTCGTTCACTTCTAAAACAGTGGCAAAAGTTTTGGGTTGGGCAGGCTTCAGATTTTTTTTTTTTTTTTTTTTACTGATTTGTCATATTTTTCTTTATAATTAAAGGGAGGGGGGGGGGGGGTTCTAGCGCGTGTGGGCCTTGCGTTAAAATAAGAATAAGAGTCACTAAAGAAATGGGAACCTCACAACAAGATCTTTAAATACGATACCTAAACAACAGGTGAATCACAAATGCGAAAATACTCGATGATTGTTGCTGGAAAATTAATGGTTCTGCAATTCAAGTAATTTATTTGAGCAAAGAATTATAAACGTAAATTCATCGTCAGAACAATGGCTAAATTACAGTTCAGACCCGGCAAGTGGTTTAGTTTTTTTTTCAAATTCGTTTAATTCTATGATATCTTTTAAAAAAAATAGTTGTGGATCGTCACACATGGTCGACATAGTCATAAATAATCACATATATGTTACAATTTTCAAATACAATCCGATAACAAACATGTCGTTTAAAATTCAGAATTCCGATCCGTTAAAATACCTCAAGAAATAGGGAACAAAAGACCTGTTCCTTTAGTTCCTATTATTGTCCCCCAGTGATCGTGGTACCATTATCAGCATTTAACCAAGACTCTTCTAACGTCTGTTTTTAATTACTTTCGTCATGCAGATCAAAGAGGTGCAAGTCTCACTGACTGTAACGCTACTCTTCATCTTAAATTGAAAGCTTCTCCATCTTTTCTATTCATACACTGGCGGATCTATTGCACTACCTCTCTGTGGTAGATGCTGATAATGAGACGAGGGTGACAGACAGAGACTAATCTGCCTGGATTCCTGAAATGGTGCAGGGCCACTTTCTGGCCAGTTTGAACGGTCTCACCTAGCTTCCTATTCCGAGTCAGGTCAGAGTAGCGCCACCCCTCCAATGCGCTCCCCCAGTGCACCCCCCCCCCCAATTTGTGACGCCCCTGTTAGAATGAATTAGTAATGTAGGTACGACGGGTCCTTGAACCTCGTTTCGTTCCAGGTGGCACTCCAATTGCTCACTGGGCAAATCCTAATTATGGGGCCAATCAGGCAGTCCTAGGTTTGGAAGTAACCCCCAAGATCATGGAGTTTATGGAACAATATACCGGTCTACAGTACTCTCTGGAGAAACTGGATCAGCTTGCTATTCCAAATTTTGCCTCCGGTGCCATGGAAAACTGGGGTCTTATCACTTACCAGTAAGTACAGAGGGCAGCTAATCCTCCCCTGAATTTTCACTAACCATAGCCATAATATTGCTGCGTAAAATGCCCTTCCTGTTTATATTCCAAAGGAAGATGCAGTAGTAGCCTACTGAGCAGAGTTAGCACTTCCTCACGTCCTGTACGACATCCCTTTTTGGAAAATGTTAACCCTGCTTGAAGTAATAGGCATCTGTTCTCTTTTCGTCCTTAGATTAAAATATTTGCTAAATTGCTTCCGCGAAGAGGAACACCTATTTAGTTAACAGGCTTATGTCCGGGCCCCACTACTGACACACCTGTTCGTAACTCGGTTTTTAGACGTTTTTAAGACCGGTTTTTAGTGGTTTTTTGAAGTCCTCTCTCAGTCCGTTCGTAGAATCTCGAGATGGAAAAATCCATCTCCCGTTTTTAATTTGTTATGAATAACCAATGAGAGAGGAGCATGCTAACCTCCTAAACGGTCTTAAAAAGGTCTAAAAACCTAATTAGACGAGGAAGACAGAACACAAAATATTCGAGTCGTGGAAATGTATATTTGCAGAGGACACCGGGGCTATGATCGGCATTTGGCCCTATCCCTTGGCTGGTCACGACTGAAGACAAACCGGAATAAATTAGATTGCATTTTGGATGAATAGCGCAGGCATGTGTACATAAATACACCAGTCAATACGTACATAAGCCACACTAAACATCTGAACACGAATTTGCGTAACTGAGATAATACAAGATTAAAGTTTAGTCGCTGGGTAGGAAGATATCAGTTAACAACTCTTTGTCTTTTCTCGACGTCTTGTCCTCAGTCCGTCAGTAGGGTTTTGGTAGTCTGACAGTAGTCGACAGTATAAAGGGATTCAAGACATTTCAGTCCAAATCTGACAGTTAGTTCATGTCGTCATTTTCCAGTGATAGTAAATCAAGTTAAACCTATACTGACCTCGACAGAAACAGTACAGAACCTGAACCTGAACCAAGCCTGCGAGTGCGAGAGGAATTTGCAGATCGCAGGAAAAATACGAAGCCGTACATATAATAATAATAATCCATTCCTAACCCACAAATCGTAGAAGACGAAAACAGTGGAGTACAAAAAAAATAAGAAGATATAATTAGGGAAAAACATAACACTTACAAAGACGAAACTACTCAAGAGTCATACAGATGAATAAGCCCGTGATAGGGCATTAGACGCGCGTACGCCGTTACGGACAGTTTTCTGTGGAGAACAGTCAATTTGTCCGTAATATCTGGCCACGAATATTAACAAGATCGCATTGCATTGATATCCTTTTTCTTAAGAACAGATTAAACTCCAGATAGAAAAGGAATTGAGTGGTCACAAAAAAGAAGTGTAAAAGAGGTGTAAAAAGAAAGGCAAATCTAGAGAGCGCGAATAGATAGAAAGAAGTATCGAGTGCTCATAGAAAAGAAGTTTAAAAGATGTTTAAAAAGAAGTGCAAATCTGTAGAAGCGTGAATCTGTAGGTTTTTTTCTGCAGCACAATTTTGGGCCACACTCATCTGAATGTTTGTCGCGGTAACACGATTGTCTGCCACACAGTCGAGCCACAAGGCGAAACTCGCGAAAACGCGTTTTGTCTGTATTTGGCGGTAGTTTCAAGTGTCTGACAATAAAAAGAGATTCCAGATAAAATATCAATAAAGAGAACTTCGGTCTTACATCTTACCATTCTCTGCAAAAAATATCGTCATTTTATGTCTTTATGCTTGATACAGTAGTTAATTTCTATTATGTAGGCTTCATTTTGCTTCTAAATCTGAATTCGGCGCCAAATTCGAGCCACAAAATCGAAAATTACCTCGACAGTTGTTATGTCAAATTCTGCCACAAGAGAGCCATGCAAATCTTATTGGTCGCGGAAACACACTTGTTGGCCGCACGAACGACCGCGGAAACACTGTGCCTGAGCAGCAAACGTTTTGAGCGCTCCACCCTTCCAACAGTAGTAACTTTTTTAGTTACTATTTTCATTCCATCCTCGTGGGAAGTTACTACGCTGACCGTTCAAACCTTCTCGGAATAGTAACTATTGCTTACCATGCTTGGGAGCGTAGTAAGCGTGGGAACTACGAATCACTGTAACATGATTGGTCCGATTTGCCCGTGGCATGGGGCGACCACCTTTTTAACAATAGTAACTGTTAGTTCCTTTTTTGTTCCAACCTCGTGAAAAGTTACTACGCTGACCGTTACAACCTCCTCGAAATATTAACTAATTGTAACTGTTTGCTTCCCATGATCGGGAGCATAGTAAGCGTGGTAACTACGCAACTCTGTACGTAATTGGTCCGATTCGCCTCATGACATGATATTGTGCTGGTAAATAGAAAAATCGTTTCAGCCTTGACAGCAAAAAGCCAAAATTCGTGACGTCACTCGTAGTAACTACGGTAAGTAGGGTGGAAGACGCTCGTTGCGAGATCGTGAAAAAACGCCTCATAATCGTAAATAAACCCTTCTAGAGAATATCTTCTAATGTGGGATGGACCACTCATGCAAGCTGCCAGCAGAGAGCAGAGCATTGTGGGAGTCATTGGTCACGAATTGGCCCATCAGTGGTTTGGAGACCTCGTCACATGCGACTATTGGGACGTTATTTGGCTAAATGAAGGATTTGCAACTTTCTTTGAATACCAGGCAACACAGGCTGTAAGTTTCTTTCTAATGCTTTCAAGAGGGATCGACTAAAAAATGGCAGGGCACGTCACCACATACTCTGCGAGGCACGAGTACTAAGAATAGGAACGAAAACTATAAGAAAGGCCCTTTCAGGCTTCAGAGTGAGGGGCAAGAAAAATTATCTATGTGCCTTCAGATTCTCAATATTTTGCTACTAATTACTAAAAAGAGGTACGGCACGGCACCACATACTGTGCAAGGCATAAGTACTAAAAAGAGGCACGAAAACTAGATAGGCCATTTCAGGCTTCAGAGTGAGGGGCAAGAAAAATTTTCTAACATGCCTTCAACTTTTGAATATTTTACTACTAATTACTAAAAAGAGGCACGGCACGGCATACTGTGTGAGGCACGAGTACTAAAAAGAGGCAGGAAAACTAGAAAGGCCCTTCCAGGCTTCAGAGTGAGGGACAAGAAAAATTATCTATGTGCCTTCAGATTCTCAATATTTTGCTACTAATTACTAAAAAGAGGTACGGCACGGCACCACATACTGTGCAAGGCATAAGTACTAAAAAGAGGCACGAAAACTAGAAAGGCCATTTCGAGCTTCAGAGTGAGGGGCAAGAAAAATTTTCTATCGTGCCTTCAACTTCTGATTATTTTACTACCAATTACTAAAAAGAGGCACGGCACGGAATACTGTGCGAGGCACGAAAACTAGAAAGGCCCTTTCAGGCTTCAGAGTGAGGGGCAAGACAAATTATCTATCTGCCTTTACATTCTTAATATTTTGCTACTATATAATTACTAAAAAGAGGTACTTTCCGGCACCACATACTGTGCGAGTCATAAGTACTAAAAAGAGGTACGAAAACTAGAAAGGCCATTTCAGGCTTCAGAGTGAGGGGCAAGAAAATTTTCTGGTGTGCCTTCAAATTCTCAACCTTTTATTACTAATTACTAAAAGAGGCACGGCGAAAGAGGCATACTATGCGAGGAACGAGTATTAAAAAGGGGCACAAAAAGTAGAAAGGCCCTTTCAGGCTTCAGAGTGAGGGGCAAGAACAATTATCTAAAGTGCCTTCAAGCTCTAAATATTTCACAACTAATTACTAAAAAGAGGTACGTACGGCGCGAGGCACGAGTACTAAAAAGAGGATCGAAAACTAGAAAGGCCCTTTCAGGCTTAAGAGTGAGGGGCAAGAACAATTATGTAATCTGCCTTCAAATTCTCAGTATTTTACAACTAATTACTAAAAAGAGGTACGGCACGGCACCACATACTGTGCGAGGCACAACTACTAAATATAGGCAAGAAAACTAGAATGGCCCTTTCAGGCTTCAGAGTGAGGGGCAAGAAAAATTATCTAAAGTGCCTTCAAGCTCTAAATATTTTACAACTAATTACTAAAAAGAGGCACGGCATGGTATACTGTGCGAGGCACGAGTACTAAACAGAGGTACGAAACCTAAAAAGGCCCTTTCAGGCGTCAGAGTGAGGGGTAGGAACAATTTGCTAATGTGCCTTCTCTTAGGCTCTCGAATTACGAACTCTCACTTACCTGTCTACTTCTACTACTTTCTAAACTTTTTTTTATTACTCGAGCCTCCTGCGCGTGCCGTGTCGTGCCTCTTTTAGTCGTTCCTTTTCCAAGAAGCTTGTCATTACAGAATGAGGATTCCTTTCCTTCCCAAGTCTAAGATCGTTAGAACACAGAATATGTTCCCTCACAAGGTCAAAGTCTCGACCAAAGTCCCCAACAACGGTAGCTTCACAACACAGAAGAGGTATGTTACTTCGGATGTCGCCTAACTTCGAACGACTCCAGAAAATATGATGAAATCGAATTTATTAAATCCGTAAGAAATGTTTTTATGGCGCTTGCAGCCTCTGGCTCAAGTGCCATATACCGATCACAATTCCGTCTGTCGGTCTGTCGGTCGGTCCGAGTTTTTTGTCCCACTTATCTGAGTTAGGGTACTTCCAGATGTGCTAGGACAATGAAACTTGGCAGGCATATCAGGGACCCGACCAAACTAACCTGGAAATAATCAGTTTCCCGAACCGACCATATGCGGGGGAGTGCGGGGCGCTGGAAACTTGAAAATTTAGGGCATTTTGTCACTTTTTTCCGAGTTAGGGTACTTCTAGATGAGCTAGGACAATGAAACTTGGCAGGAATATCAGGGACCCGACCAAACGAACCTGGAAATAACCAGTTTCCCGATCCGACCATATGCGGGGGAGTGGGGGCGCTCCAAACTTGAAAATTTAGGGCATTTTGTCACTTTTTTCCGAGTTAGGGTACTTCCAGTTGTGCTAGGACCATGAAACTTGGCAGCCATATCAGAGACCCGACTAAACAAACTTAGAAATAATCAGTTTTCTGATCCGACCATTTTGGGGGGGGGGGGGGGGCAGGGGAATCCGGGAAATTGAGAAGTGTGTAACTTTCGAACGGACGATCGGATTGTAATGAAACTTCATAACTGAATAGAATATATATCTGTAATGTCCCGTTTAAAGTCTTGACCGGATTCGGTAGCCAGGGGGGGAGTTGGGGGGGGGGGGAGACTGGAAATTTCAAGAAACGGTTAAAATGGAGGGATCGGAGTGGAACTTGCTGGGAAGAACAAGCATATGCTCTAGATAAGTCCTTTAGACCATTGTACTGGATCCGGACACTTATGGGGGGGGGGGGGTCCCGGAATTCCGGTGATGGTGGCTTTGGGGATTTTCACGATGAAACTTGGCCGGCCTATCAGGGACCCAATCAAACTGACTTCAAAATAAAAATTTTGTCGATCAGATAATGGTGGGGGGAGTGGAGGGAGGTGAATCCGAAATTTTCAGTCATGTGTAATTTTCGAATGGGTGATCGGATTCGAGTGAAATTTAAGAATTGAACAGAGGACATTTCTCCGATGATTTTTTTCACATCGGGACCGGATCCGGCAGCTATTGGGGGGGGGGGGGGGGGGAATACGTGACCCGTTTAGAATGGAGGGATCGGGATGGAACTTTGTGGAAAGAACAAACAGATGCTCTAGGTAAGTCATTTGCTGAATCGGATTGTCTACGTGCACCGCGGGGGAGCTGGGGGGGGGGGGGCGGAAATCTCGAGAAACGGTTAGAATGATGGTATCGGAGTGAAACTTGCTGGGAAGAACAAACATCTGGTCCATGTAAATCTTTCACATAATTTGACTGGATCCAGAGGGGTTTCCCGGAATTCCGTTTTTTGGGTGATTTTCACGACGAAACTTGGAAGGCATATCAGGGACCCGGTCAAACTGACTTGGAATAAAAAAAATCCTCGATATGATAATCTTGGGGGGGGGGGGGGGAGTTGAGGGAGGGGAATCCGGAATATTGGGTCATACGTAACTTTTGGAACGGGTGATCGGATTCGAGTGAAGTTTAATAATTAAACAGAGGGCATTTTTCTCTGGTGACCTTTTTCATTTCCGGACCGAATCCGGCGATTATTGGGGTGAGGGCGGAAAATACTTGACCCGCTTAGACTGGTGTGATCTGGATCGAACTTCGTGGGAATGACAAACAGATGCTCTGGATTAATCATTTACAGAACCGGATTGGCTCCGGTTATTGTGGGTGGAGTTGGAGGAGGGGGGGGGTCTGGGATTCCGGTGATCGCGCGTTAAGGTACTTCCAGATGTGCTAGGACGATGAAACTTTGCCGGAATATTGGAGACTCAACAACATTTGCTTAGAAATTGCTTCTTCCCAAATCCGATTATTCCTTAAAGTACCAATCTTGACCGCAAAGTAAAAAAATACTTTTAAGCAATATATGCATTTTCGTGATGCCCATCAGCCCATTAGCAGTTTGCCTCAAGGGTTTTGCTTACAAATGAAGTTCCAGCTCCCTTAGAGTGCGCATCTCAACCGCAAAGTCGAAACTTACTTTTGATCAATCAAATCATCTTGACCCATGCAAGTGCCATATGAGCTTACAGCTCTTGTTGAACAAAAAAATTGATTGACTCTATTTGATGGTAGTGACGCTAATGTACCTAACCTAGTTATCTTCAGTCTCAGTCCTTATTTTATTGTTGTTTTCATGGCACTTGCCCGTTGGCCAAGTGCCATGTAGCGATCACAATTTCTGTTGGTCCGGTCGGTCCGGGTTCTGCTATTTGGAACTTGACAGGCATAGCAGGGATCCGAAAAGATTACCTCGAAAGTAGTCACTTCCCGATCCGACTATCGTGGGGGAGTGGAGGGGGGAGGGGAGATCTGGAACCTTGAGGTACTTTTAACTTTTGAACGGGTAATAGGATTCTTAAGGAAACCTGATATTTGAAAAGATCTCGGGTCAGACGACCCACGTCATATAGATAGAATAGAATGGTAATTTATTCGCTCCCACTTTCACGGTAATGAGACCAAAATTGCTGAGTACTGTCATGCACAATTTTTTCAGTATAACATATACATTTAGAAATACGTACAAATGGTCAAAGGCTGTTTTAAATTTCAACAATCTTTTGTATAAAACTATTTTGGTAACAGCTGTGTTTGGCCTCTACTGGTTGGAATAGTGGGACCGCCCTAGAGACTGCTCGCTCTTGCCTTTTCCTTACATTGTTGTATGGGGGAGAAGAAACTCACGTATTTTACTCACACTCCGCTGTTATCCAAAAAGCGGGTACAAATAAATAGATTTCAAATTTTCAAATTCATTATATTCTCCAAATATTATTTTACAACGAATAGCATAGGACGACAACAAAAATAATAACCCTTTTTGATTTATCATATGACTTATGGCGGTTACATTTAAACGATAACATTTACATTTAAACGTTGTGGGGTGGGATACATTTAAACGTTGTGGGGTGCGAAATAAGTTTTTACAAATCTCGACCGGCTCCGGTGACTTTGGGGGGATCTGGAGGGGGGAACTGGGAATCATGGGAAACGCTTAGAGTAGAGGGATCGGGATGAAACTTGGTCGGAAGAGCATGTGTCCGAATCTAATTCGGTCGTGGTAGGAGGAGTTTTTTTTTTGGGGGGGGGGGGGTCTTAAAACGTCTAGGGATCAAAGGAGTGGATTAAAACTTGGAAGGTAAGAAGTCATTTATCCTAGATGATCCGAGACGATGCCGGAAATGCTCAGACTCGAATGAAACTAGATATCCTATTTCTAGGTCTGATCCTACTGGGGATGAAGGGGTCGTATTTTGTGACGTTCTCATCTACATTCTTGCACCACCTCCTCGGAACAAGTGCAATATGAGCTCGTAGCTCTTTTTATTGTTTGTTTTTCCCTCGAAATAAATGCAAAGCAAATAAAATTGATGACAAAAAACAACTAGATCTAAAAAAAAAGGTTCAACTGGCTTCATGGTCTTCGCTTGGAAGTTACTCTATTGTGCTGACGGGCTAGAATCCTACAGCAACCCTTGGCCTTTTCAGGATCCCAAAACGTAAATGACGGGGCACCTATAACTTCATAAAAGTTGTCCGTCTATCAGCACGATAACTTTCCAAGGGGTTTACATGTTTTGTTCGAACTTGGTGTGAGCATCCATTGGGTCAAAGTACAGGTCACGTAGTTCGTAGGTTCGTAGAGGGCCCTGTAGCCCTATATGCAGGGGTGGGGGAGTGTGTTGTAAATGAAGGGACTAGTCGATTAAGGGGTAAGGAGACATGCTGAATCAAGAACTAAACTTTATTTTCAAACTGGACAAATAGTTCGCGTGGGATCCGGGAAAAATCGGAAATTTCGTAGAAGTAAAAGTTCTATCTGAAGTTGAATAATAGTTTTAGATAGGGGTACAAAGACATGATGGATCTATTTTGAAATTTTCTGTTTGGCAGGACAAGTAGTTTACCCGTAATCCGGCGAAAACCGGAAAATTTGTAATAGTGAAAGTCTTATCTGAAGTTGATTAGAGGTTGACTGAAAAGGCAGCTTATTTTATATCTGATATGTGAATGCACTGAACTAATTTGACTCATTGAAGGGATTTCTTTTGTGTGTTTTTTTTTCATCCGCGGCTCTAGTAATAACGTTCAGACTTTGCGCTGCTTGCACGACAATCCAAAATTCACCCAGACGCGGAGAATTTGAATTAAACAAAAGCCTGCATTTCAATGTGTTATGAACGCTTAGCTAGCTGATAAGATATGTTTTTTTGTTACATGACTGTTATTTTTTGGCAATGGCTTACCTTTGCAGTTGCTAAATGTTTCTTGCCTTTTTAGTTGCTGAATGTTTCAAGCATGGAGGGACAAGCACATAGAGGTACCACAAATCCGAAATAATAAGTTCATTCCCCTCCCCTCCCATCTTCCGTGAAATTAAACGTGAATTAAACGTGATTGATTGATTCGATGAAATTAATCTATTATTTGTGGATAGCGGATAAACAAAGTAACGCATTTTTACCGGGTTTTCAGGCATGTTTAAGTAAATAAGTGAAGTATAACTAGACCGTCGGATCTTACCCCTATTCATTAAACTATAAACGGTGGTCGATTCGAGCGCCGATTAACAGATAAAAATACACCGTGAACCCATATTTGAACTTTGGGCTCCCGCCGGACAGGTAGACTGACCGAAATCTGGTGAAAACCGGAAATTTGATGGGAGTGAATTTTATTCTGAAATCTGCGGGAACATTCTTATAGGAGTAAGAATACTAGCTGAATTCATATCTGAACCTTACCTTCTCTCGCTAGATGATTAGCTCATCCGGAATCCGGCAGAGACCGGAAATCTGATAGGAGTCTCTTTTTTAAGTCGATTGGAGCATCAGTAAGAGGATATAAAATACATGTTAAATTCAAATATGACCTGTATTTTCTTACCTGACAAGTAGTTTGACTGGAGTCCGGCCAAAACCGGAAATTTCGAAGAAGCAAAATAAAATTCTGATGTCGATAAAAATTGGTTGGAGGATGTAGGTGCAGGTGGTCCTCCTAAAGAGACATTGAACCAGGAAATATTGATCATTCTCGCCTCGGATGGATTGTCCCGTTGGAATCTTGCCAGGACATGATGTTTTCGTATGAGCCTGATTGTTTGACATGCTCTTAGTTGGAAAGCATATCTTAGTGGCTGGTGTACAGTGATGTTAGAATGGTACCAAATTTTTGCGGGTTGGGCAAAGACTGAACATCGGCAGGACCTGAATACCTGTATTAAAAGTTCTAACATTCCCCCTGGTATCCCATCGAAATATTTGGTCTTGTTTCTTATAGGCACGCCCGACCTGGCAGGCTGATCAGCTTTTCCTTGCCGATACAGTTCAGTACGTTATGAACGGACTGGACTCGTTGGATAGCACAAGGCCGATGTACGTCGATGTAGAAAGTAATGACGATCTGAATGTGTTTGACTCGATCGCCTACGAAAAAAGTAAGTTTCAGTACTCATTCACGTGTGTGATGTATGCTACTCTGTAAGACGAAGTCCGAAACACGCCAGTGAACCTCGTGAAGAACAAGAAACATCACCCAGATGAACCCTTACAGTTTATTCAGATCATGTGTAAATCAATCAACAACGTTTCTGGCTCTTAGCTGGGCCCGCGGCAATCCTGCGTCGGCACGAATAGTGAGTCGTCAAGCTTATTAATGCCTTCTTTTTGTTGCATCATCGATATTCCATGGCATGAGGTAAAGGTCACTGGCCGACAGGGGAGTCCCGAGGGGGGGCGGGGATTAGGTAAAGAATGTTAAGATACATAGTTGTATAAATAAAAGTATCTATGTAAAACTTGCAAAGTGTCAACAGCATTCTTGTGCCTGGAACCTGCCTGGTCCAAGGGAGTGTGTAGCGTGTTTCATAATAATAAAGTAAACATTAAAAAATAATACGGCTGATTCTTTATACAGATTGGTGTACACAAAAATAGATATATAACCCTTGGAAGGAGTATCATAGTTCCGCTAGGGGGGGGGGGGATCCAGACCGCGACATCGTTCAAAACAGGGAGGGGGGGGGGGTAGCACACGAGCTGCAGAAGGTTTGAAGAACTTTTCTAGACCAACTTTTCGTGCTGAGAACGAAACGTACCGCAATACTCCGCACCGATGTACGTCACCGACTTTTTAGCCTATAAAGGCAGATTAGGCCTATAAAGACCAACTGGCAGGACCGCATAAACTAAATCAAACAAACTATACATAATCTGAATCCACTTTTTACGGGCTATTGAATGGTGTATGGCGTAAAGTTGCATATTTTTCTTAGAAACGTCTTAGAAACCAAGAAAAAGCGAAAATTATTTAACTTTTCTAAACACATTGTCATTTTTCCCCGAAAAACTTCCAGCAAACTACATAATTTTATTATTTCATTAGAAAGATAAGCTCCTTAGCAATCGTTTGAGCTATTAAAACTACACAAATATTTCGTTTTAAGAATTTTTTAAAGCAGAGTACAACTTTTCATCACTGGGCAACCGCGGATATTTCAAACTAAATATATTAGTCTGGCGGTAACTTAAGGGCCAGTTTTTTGCGTGGAGTCCTATTATGACATCAGTTTTTCCCGTAGGTTACGTACAAGTCATGTAGGCTAGATAGTCTATAGGCTGAATAGCCTATATATAAGTCCTATAATGATATTTTTTTGGAAAACACAAGTTCTGAATTGTCTTTCCAGGCCTACTTTTTTAGCCGAGAAGGAAAGGTCGGACAACACAGCACCTGTGTAGGTGACCGACATTTTGGCCTGTAAGGGCAATTTAGGCCTGTAAAGACCAGCTCTATGAAAAGATCACCCCGTGCACAACGAAACAACAAAAATACAGCAAACTCGAAAAACTATTTATATTTTCTTGTTTGTGGGCTATCGAATTAAATATTTCATATTTTTATCATCATACATTCAAAAGAAATGCCTTAGAAAACAAGCAAATACGGAAATGGTTCTTCTTTTTGTGTTGACGGTAATTTTTGTCGGTAAAGTGTCAACCACACTAGCCTACTTTTTTTAGCATTCCTTTAGAAAGACAGGCCTGTTGCCAATCTTTTAAATACTCGAACTTACCAAGTAATTGTTGCTAAGAGTTATTATTAACCAAAATCAGGAACTAAATATATCGATTTAAAAATATAGCCTACACTGATAGTTCGAATAGAATTTAATAATGACGATTACTTCATCAAAAAAATAATGTATAGCCTATCTTCCCTGTAGGCCAAAGTGATGGGTTTTCTAAGTAAAAAATCTGTTAGGTTCTTGTCGCCAACGTTATGCCATGCTTTCCCTTTTTGGGAAGCTTTCGAACGATGTTGCCGCTGACTCGCTAAACTACATCAGCCTTAGAAGACAAGAAATTAGGGCTCGCACTACAAATCTTGGCCGGACGTTGTTCTCTACTATTGACCCCGTTCGCAACTGATTTTTCTTTCACGACCAAACTACATTGCTCTTCGTTATCAGGGCGAGCGATTGGATCTCCCATAGTCTCTGACCCTTCCTAAAGACTACAGTCCTTTCGAGGTCCGCATTGACCGTCAGAAGCAATGTCTTTCGTTGTCCCCCCCCCCGTTCACTTCTTCCACCCTGGGGGCGGGTTTGGGTAGGTTGACTCGCGCCATAATTCGGACAGAGCAACATCAGGTCGTCGGAGTACGTACGAACCGTCTTAGTCCGCTTAGCCTCTGATTGGGGTCGACAGAAGCGGTCGGTGTGATCTGCTAGTGTTCGCACTTCCTCATAACCTGTGATCCTCAGGTTTCATTATCAGTATGGATCGCAGGCATCTATGGCAGAATGCATTCAGTTCACGTGCTTCTGCGGGTTTCAGTGGCGAAGCTTGGGGGCCACATAGAAGTATCGACAGCACAAGGACTTCGTAGTCTGAGGCAATATTTAGTATGTTCTGTGCGCTTTCTGCTTAATCAGCGAGGAGATTTGAATCCTCGGTATGGAAAGGCTTGGGATGACTTCCACCCCCTTGTGCTTATCTATGATCCTTTACTATCGAATCAGTGACGAACTTGAAAAGAGCTGGCGAGAGGATGAAACCTTGACGAGCGCCTTCTTCTATCAAGAACTGCGTTGACTGCTCCGTTTCACCTCTCACCAGAGCCTCCGTCTGGCTATAGAATGCCAGGATAAGGTGGATTATTTTGTCTGGGACCCCGTCTTCCTGCATTCCCCGCTAAATTATGCCTTTCTTGCTGAGTCGAATGCAAAAACAAAGTCGATGAAAAATTTTGTGGGTTCCTGTTGATGCCTGAAGCTGTGCTCAAGAATATGGCAAAGTGAGAAGAGCTGGTCCGTGCAGCCCATTCTCGTTCTGAAACTCGCTTTGGTTCGGTCTTGTGCGTCTGTTTGAAGTCTCTGAAGCTTTTCAGTAGGATAGCTTCAAAGGCTCTCGCTGTACTTACTATCAGAAAGATACCATGTAGTTTTTTACAATCAACCTTGTCACCATTTCTTTTAGAAGGGGAGGGGGTGGGCCCTGATGGAGTTGCGCTAGTCTTCGGGGACGTTTTCCAGACGTCAACGATGATGTTGTAGAGGTATAGCAGACGGGCTATTCTAACAGAAAGTCTGCAGTTGCATCATTATTGTCTGATAGGGATAGCCATAGATTTCCTTTACAGCGAGCGGGCTGAAGACTGGAGTGTTCCTCTAGAAACATTAGCAGAAATGCTGACAAGTTTGTTTACTTCTGAGCACCACCACATGTATGAGCACACATCTTGAATGTGAAGTAACGTTGCCCAGCCCACGTTATCGTTATATATTGCAACCCTCCCGTTCTTGTTTCCGTGAACCCCCATTGTAACGCACACGGCGCAGTTGTCACAGCTCAGAGTTAGAGCAAGCAGATTTATATTCGAATAGCCTATGGGATGCTGGAATTGATGACAACTCTGGATTCAGCACAAAAAACTGACCCCCCAAAAAACTGTTAATTATAGGCTAGTGAGCATGTACACCTTACAGCCTATATGACCGATGCTATCATACGAGAGAAACTAATGTCATACTAGATTCCCCGTCAAAAACTGACCCTAAACTTATCGTCAAACTAATATATTTAGCATAAAATTTCCACTGTAGTGTTTCCACTTCTCTTTCTAGTACAGTAATTTGAAAAAACGCAGTTTTCGGGGATTTTTCCGAAATTTATTTGAGAGATTTGACGGATTTGGTCATTATAGGCTATTCAGACTTTATGTTATATAGCCTGTATGATCTATATGCATCCCAAGAGAGAAACTAATGTCATAACTGGATTTCACGTCAAAAACTAACCATAAACTCACCTTCAAACTAATATATTTCGCTCTAACTTTCCAATGTCACTCGTTGATGAAAACGTGGATGCTCTGCTTTAAGAAAACCCAGAAATTCTGAAAACTAAATATTTTTGAAGTTTTAATAGCTTAATCGACTGGTAAGGAGCTTATCTTTCTAATGAAATAATAAAAATATGCAGTTTGCTGGAAGTTTTTCCGAGAAAAATGACAGTTCAGTTAAAGAAGTAAAAGAATTTTCGCTTTTTCTTGGTTTCTAAGGCATTTCTAAGAAAAATAGGTAAGTTTAAAAGAATAAAAAATAAACCGTTCGATAACCCACAAGGATTCAGAATATGTATAGTTTGTTCGATTTAGTTTATGCTATTCCACTAGGAAAATTATTTTTCTACAGTTGGTCTTTGGCCTAATCTGCCTTTACAGGCTAAAAATTCGGTGATGTACATCGGTGCGGAGTGGTGCGGTACGACTTTCGTTCTCAGCACAAAAAGTTGGTCTAGAAAAGTTCCTCAAACCTTCTGCAGCTCTCGTGCTACCCCCCTTGAACGATAGAGGTGCCTGGATCCCGGACTATAAATCTAGTCCCAATTTTTCCTATAGGTGGCTCTGTGATCAGAATGGTACAGGACTTCCTTACCCCAGAGGTCTTCCGCAGGGGTCTGCAGATATATTTGAACAACCGGCAGTTCATGAATGCTGAGATGATTGATCTTTTCGCCGCTTGGGATGAAGCAGCTCAAGAAGCATCAATTGACCTGGATGGCGCAACCATTCCTGATATTATGAACACGTGGGCATACCAGAAAAATTTCCCTCTCATTACTGTGACAAGGAATTATGGAGCTGGAAGCGCCAGTGTCGTTCAGGTATGGTAGATTTATAATCCCTGATTTATGCGTTTCTGAATTTCTAAGGTTGTATTCCAAGCTCCTGCCGTAGTTACTAAGAGGTAGCTGAGTCGTTCCAGTTTCAATGAAGGGACAAGCAGGTTTGAACAAACACTAGGCTATTAAAGGACCCCTCTTACTTATTCTGCTTTTTCTATTATCTCTAGCTACCTTATGGAATTATATGCTTCTGAAATCACCGCCTTTCGCCACCGTTTTGTTTGTTCCTACGTCTTTTTACCGCTTTTTCCGCCGCGGCGAGTTTTGCCAGTAACGCAACGAAAACTTGTCCGAAGGCTTCAAGGTCCACCTATACTCTTTCACACATAAGGACATGAGAAGCCAACAGTTTTGTTTACATGGTAGACAATCAGGACCATTTTCTGTTTAAGACTTCATTTTTTTTGCTTGGTTTTTGGTTTTCCCACTTTTTACGGCGCGTTCAGTTTTCAAATACTTTGCGTCCAGCCGCCAAGTCGGAGAATGGGAGGGATGGACAGAGTCGACAAGCGCTAAAAAGAAAATTGGTAATTTCACGTGGCAAGTAATCGAAATCCTTTCTTGACAAAACAACTTCGTAGCTTTCTTCAGCAGAAGATGCTAAATTATGCTGGTCATAGTTTATCATAGTATATTCAGAGGCGTCACTAGCCAAAATGTTTGGGGGGGGGGCGAGGAATTTACCGACTGTTTCTGCAGAAAAAACTACTGTTTTCAACAACAAAAAATTACAGTTTTGAAAAAAATCGACTAATTTTCAGAAAAATCCACTGATTTTCAGAAAAATCCACTGATTTTCAGAAAACCGACTATTTCACGAAAAATCGACCAATTTTCAAGAAAAACGACTGTTTTCATGAAAAAAGTCGACTGTTTTGACGAAAAATCGCGGCGCTTCGCGCCGAATCGGTTATTTTTTACCGACTGGACGACATCATTGGGGGGGGGGGGGCGAAAAAAGATACTTCTGGACCACTGAACTACCCTGGACGATCTTACTTCCTTAATCTTCCAACAACCGATGATGATGTGTGATCTAATGGGCAGGAGAGCGTGTAACATTTTGGCAAGTTACTTACTAGCCCCGATCGCCTTTGGCACTTCGCCTGATCGCCAAACGGGGTAGGGCTATGCCGAGATGAGAGCAAGAGCCATTTGATGTCGGGTAGCTCTACAAAGTGTAGAGTAAACAGACAGTAGTTGCGTTTTTGCAGATACCATGGTATCTGATACCACGGTCTAAAGTCGTTTTTGCAGTTATCGTGGGATCTGATACCACGGTCAAAAGGCGTTTTGCAGTTATCGTGGTATCTGGGCAGTTATCGACCCCTGGTTCACACTGCTGCGAATTCGCGCAAAATTTTGCGTCATGCGACATACGACACAAATCGTGCGACAAGCAACGCAGAACTTTGCGTTTTGTCGCAGTGTCGGATGCGTTGAAATATTTCAACTGATCCGACATAACGCATGCGATTCTTGAGGGAAAGAAAAGAAAAAACAAGGACTAGTTAATTTTCAAGACTAAAAATTGCTCTACCTTGATCTGACTGTAATCCTAGGAAAGCTGAATGCAGAATAACTTCTGAATAGACTTGTATTAACCTGTTTTGAACAAGATGACATATGGAGCGTGTTCCATCCTACTTACCGTAGTTACTACGCATGACGTCACAAATTCTGCCTTTCTGTCGTCAAGGCTGGAACGATTTTTCTATTTTCCAGCAGAATATCATGCCGCGGGCGAATCCGACCAATCACGTGACAGAGACCCGTGGTTACTACGCTTACTACGCTCCCGAGCGTGGTAAGCAAATAGTTACTATTAGTTACTATTTCAAGAAGGCTGGAATGGTCAGCGTAGTAACTTTTCGTGAGGTTGGAACGGAAATAGTAACTAATAGTTACTATTGGTACGAGGGTGGAACACGCTCATGGTATTTGACTGAAAATTTCCTAATGATGGGTGGTATTCAGATGGGTAATCTCCCAGTATCTTCAGAGGTTGTTTCCCCAAGGGTTTCTCTGTCCTTTTGCAGAATAATCCCGTTGAAAAATTTCGTTTTCTATTTGCGTCTACGTGGTAGTGGGAATGTCCATGCGATTCTGTCGCACGTCGGAACATCAAAGAAAAAATCGTGTTGCATACGAAGCAGCAGTGTGAACCAAGGGTTACCAGATATCCAGATACCACAGTCCGACCGTGGTAACTGGTCGTGGTATCTGAAAAGTCATCTCACTTTCATCAAATTTTGTCAGATTGGTGAGAAAGAAGTTTAGCACTTAGTGTTGTAACTGGATATCTGTTTTTCTTTTGGGATGACTTCGAAAAGTGCAATTTCGGCAATAGTCGTTTTTACAGAGCACCGTGTATCAGACACCACGATAACTGCAAAAACGACTAATTGCAGATCCAGTTACCGTGGTAACAGATACCATGGTATCAGCAAAACGCAACTAGTAAATAAGTGCGAAATAGCTATCCTCCATTTCAATCAATTCGTAATCATCGTAATGAAACAATCATCAAAATTCACTCACAATTTTGCCTATAATCGCTGCCCAAACTGGTCCCAGAAATTTTGTATCAATACAACGGTTTCCGGGTGTGACTTGTTGGTATAAAGCCAGGTTATCACCTTCCAGATTTTTATTCCGGATTCCAGACAGCCGTTTTCGTCGAGACGGACCTGGAAGGTAAATCCAGGCCAAAACCGTCTGGAAGTTCTGGTTGTTAGTCATCCAGATTCTGGATGTCTGGAAGGTGCCATTGAGGCAACCCGTTCGAGAGACATTACAAATATGCAAATGGGGGAAGAAAAGGGAAAGTGATTGACAGTTGTGACTGGGTTGCAAGAGATATTTGAAATGTAAAAGGACATATAGGGAATTTCGAAGAATAGTAGCTGTCATCATTATCATGAAAATCTGGAAGGGCTGGCTTGACTATAATGCAGAAGCCCCGGACGTCTGGGAATCTGGAAGGTGAAGCCTGGCTTTTCTTGAACAAAACACTATATAGTAACTTCACCGCAGGATTGTACTTGCCACAGTGCCTTCAAACAGCAAGTTTATAAAAATGATCTTGGGAGTAATCGGTTAAACGATTAGAATTACTCCCTAGTAAAATCGATTGCGATTACTATTTTTCGAAAACTTAAATTTTAAAACAGTTACGATGAATGAACACGTATATTTCCTTGTAGCAACGTTTCCTCAGGCCGAACTACCCCAAAGCCGAGGAATACTCATGGTGGGTTCCATTGACCTTTACCCAGGACTTTAGTGCTCCGGTTCAAAGAAAATGGCACACAGGGGCTACAGTTACTTTGCCAATCGCTGGTCTAGACGACGCGAAGCCTCTTTTCTCCAACGTTCGAGCGCAAGGTAAGTGTAGAAAGCGAAACAGATTCTGGCCAGGGATCCATTTTTAAATTACGGAGGATCAGATGAAAGTCTTGAAATCCTAAAACAAGCAACTATCGTGTTTTAATGGCATTTGAATATAGCCATCGTAATGTCTGTCTGTCGGTCCCGGTTTTGCAAGTTTGGACACTTTCACATAAGCTAGGACGATGAAACTTGGCAGGCGTATGAGGGGTCCGACCAGATTAAAAGTTATAAAAAATCACTTCCCCGGCCCGGCCATCGTGGGGGGAGTGGAGGGAAATTGAATCCGGAAACTAGTAACATGCATAACTGCTCAACGTAATGCATGACGTTCAGTTTTAAATCCGGGACGGGATCCGATAGGGTGTGTGGGGAGGGGGGGGGGCTGAAGGGGGGGCTCAGGTAATTTGTGAAACGCTTCCACATAAGTTAGGACGATGAAACTTCGCAGGCATATCAGGGACTCGACCATATTAACATAGAAAGACTCATTTCTCTCATTTCTTAACTAGTAACATGCAAAACTTTGGAACTCCGATCCGACCATCTTGGGGGGAGGGGAATCTGGAAACTAGTAACATGCATAACTTTGTTAGAGTAATCGGACATGCATGAACCTTGAGTGTGTCAAGAACGGTTGTCTCAGATACTCAGTTTCAAATCCGGACTGGATCCGATAAGGGGGGGGGGGGTGGAGGGAGAGGGTACCGGAAATCTTGCGAAACGCTTCCATATAAGCTAGGACGACGAAAATTGGCCGGCATATCAGGTACCCAACCTGTTTAACTTGCAAATAATCACTTCCCCGATCCAGCCATCGTGGAGGGAGTGGATGGATATAGGGAATCCGGAAACTAGTAACATGCATAACTTTGGAACGGGTAATTGGACATTCACGAAAAATCCAAACCGTATCCGATAACTTGGGGGAGCTGGAGGGGTGCGTCGGAAATCTTGTGACAAGCTTAGAGTCGAGGGGTTGGGATGGAACTTGGAGGGACGAGCGAGCATAAATCCTAATACATTATTGGTCGGGTATTCATTACTGACAGAACAGGACCGCTCTTGTCACAGGAGAGGGGTTTCCCGGAATTCCGGTTTTGACGAGGTCTAAGGTACTTCCAAATGTGCTAAGACGACGAAACCTGACACGCATATTGGAGATCCGATCAGATTGGCTTGGAAATAGTCCCTTCCCCGACTCGTTCATCATGGAGGAAGTGGAGGGATGGGAAATCCGGAATCTAGTGAAATTCATAACTTTGGAACGGGTGATCGTAGATGAATGAACCTTGACGAGACTCGAGAACAATTGTCTCAGATTTTCAGTTTCAAGTCTGGACCGGATCCGATAGCTGGTGTGGGAAGCAGCAGGTGGGTACCGGCAATCTCGTGAAATATTTAGAGCCGATGTATCGGGGCGGAACTTGGCGGGGATAATAAGCGTAAACCCTAGATACATTATTGACAGAACAGGACCGGACCGGGGTATTATGGGTGGAGCTTGAGGAGATAGCACGGAATGCCTGTGACCACGGCTTGGGGTAATTCGAGATTACCTCTGACGAGGAAACTTTGCAGTCGTGTCAAGGACCGGACCACATTGACTTGGAAATCGTCACATTCCACGATTCGATCATCGTGTGGGATGGAGGGAACTTTCACATGGGTTATCGGATGTGAATAGAAGTTCATAAGTGGCAAGAGCTAATGTCTAAGATCTGCCGTTTCAAGACCGGACCGATTCTGATAACGATGTGCGGAGCCCGAAGGGGGCCGCTGGAAATCTCGTGAAAACCCGTCCATCTACTTTGGTCAGATCCAGTTCGGGCATATAATTATTACAGCTAGATCCTTTGCTTTCTACCTTCCATTTGAGAGCGTGTTCCACCCTTCTAACAGTAGTCAGTATTAGTTACTATTTCCGTTCCATCCTCACGAAAAATTACTTTGCTTACCATGCTCAAGAGCGTAGTAAGCTTAGTAACTACGCATCTCTGTAACGTGATTGGTCGGGTTTACCTGTGGCATGATATCCTGCTGGAAAATAGAAAAATCGTTCCAGCCATGACGGCAAAAATCGGAACCAGAGTACGATATAACTTCTATCGCGAAACAGTTGTCAATGCGTGGAACAACCATTTCAGATTTAGTAGATCAAGCCTGTCTTCTAATGAAAGGAATATCGGTAGAGAGATCCAGCCTTGACAACTGCAAACCCTATTTGACAAACATTCTAACTGTTGTCACAAGTATATGAGCTTTCAGCTCTTGTTTTTTTGTTGTTGTTTTTTAGTTGGGTACCTATTGTCACGGGTACGTTTTACATGGGAAAGGTCTTACCATGAAGACGTTGCGTAATGGGGGCGTATAGTCTTGGGTACGTACAGACAGTACGTGGCCCATGGGTCACTATTTGGTCGTCCGGCTTATGCGATATCAAGATTCCGGTCTTAGGAGCCAAGGTTCGTTTACACCCCGGTTCCCGTTGGTTGGGAGATGTTCCGCAAGTTCGAGGTGACATGGAATGATATTCTCATGCACATAACTTGTATTTGTCCACTAGTGCCTTGGCTTCTCGAGTGAAGATAGCGATCTTACTTACAGCATGACAAATATAGAACAAATTGCAAATTGACTGTTGAGGACTACAAATTTTCAGCTGGTTCTTCATTTTTTCTGCGAGATCTCTATCAGTTTCGGCAACATCCGCCTGTCCACATTCACGGGAGGGGGGGGGGGGGGATTTTCGCGATCACTTTCAAGAAAGATCCTGCTCGTAATGTTTCTCTAAATGATGGTACCGAAGGACACAAGTTATTTTGGTCGAACTGACGAGGCTCTACATAGGATTCAGCTGGGTTCAGTTAGCTATCAAGCACTGACACGGTGATGATGGAAATAGCAGTTTCCGTTCAAGTCCAGAGGAACACTAGTTACTGGAACATATTCACAGGCTCGTGGAACAGGCTCACCGAAATGAAGGCACAAAAAAACTATTTCTGAATAATCTTCACTTGTAGGCTATTACCGAGTAAACTACGATGTTCAGAACTGGCAGCTGATCACTGACCAGCTGACGGCCAACAAAGATTCCATCGAAGTTAGAAGCAGATCCCAGATTCTTGACGATGCGCTAGCTCTAGCTCGGGTTAACTACGCATCCTATGAGACCGCTTTTGATGCTACTAGGTTCTTGAAAGATGAAGTTGAATTCCTGCCTTGGGAGACTTTTGACAACGACATCGTATTTTTGGATAACTTGCTTGCCAGCAGACTGGCATACGCTGATTTCAAGGTAAGGGTGGTATTCCTGTTGAAAACCCTCTTTACGACCCCCCCCCCCCCAAAGGGTGACCGTCGAAGTTATGACGGGGCTACCACTTGCGTTTTGGGACGGAATCGTGTAGCCTAGTATTTAATTGTAGATTTTGACGACATTGAATTTGTGAGACAGGATCCTCCACAAGCTAGTGAATCATCCGTTTATTGCACATAAGCTTTTTCGCTAACTCCAGAGCAGCTGATTTGTGTGAAGTGATCCTGTGCATTAGATGACGGCAATTATCTTTTAACACGAATGTTTCGATAATGCTGCTAGTTGGTAGCAATAGTCTATTCCTGCCAAGCTGACGCTCCTATTTAATTTTGCATCATGGGGTCTTCAATTATGGCTTGGGGGAATGTCTGTGCAGATGGGCCGTCGTTTTGAGGTAATATCATGTACATCAAGGTTTTCATTTTCTTCAGGTCTACGTTGCCCGGCTCGTTCGGAACTTATACAACAGCGTCACCTTCGAAGACTCTGTCAATGACGACGTCATCACCTTGTACAAGCGCATTATTGCCGTTCGTTGGGCCTGCAAGTTCGGTCTGACCGACTGCGTAAACAACGCCAACGCACTCTACGACCGCTGGGTTGCAAGTGGTGGACTTGACTCGTCTTTGTAAGCACTCATTTCATTAGTTGCTGCTGTTGCTGTAGGCTACCAGTCTTGCTCCACCCCAAACCCCAGTACAGAGGAGGGTCATTTCGACTTCATTCCAGACCTGTTCAGAAACCATAATTCGTCTAGCTTCAACCGTCAGAACCTTTCCAGTCTTGAACATCCTTGATTCCAGGTTTCATTCCAAAAGAACGTTTCCACCAGCGTGTCTTTCACGCACAGATAGATAGATAGAAATAGTGTTATTGCTGAGCAGTCCGAGGGCCATGGCAACAATACTCTTAATGACTAACTCTTCTTGCCGATGTAAAATCGCCGTGTACCTAGCGGAAGAGCCGGAAGCGGCACCACAACTCTCCCCAGCGATCGCCGTGATTGACTGACACAGGATTTGAGTTGTTGTATTTGAATCGTTATTGTTCTCGTTCTTCCTGGGGATCACTGGCGTGTTTTGGACTTAGTCATATATAGTATCAGTCTCTGCTCGAATGACATACATTACAACTTCCATACCGTTCATGTTTTCTTATTCAAAACATCCACTAATCGTCAGCCTGAGGAAGCGCCCCAGTCTTTTTGATATCGTAGCCTGTGGGCTCCAGTGAGCTAACAAAGAACGCCAACTACCCGGGTGTTGCCGGCTTAAGCTTACCGTCGAAAAAACAGGACAATTAGAGGATCATCCTTGTCTTAGAAATACAAAAAAAAATAGAGCACGGGCTTCAGCTAGCGGGAGGTAAGCGACAGTGTTTTTAGAGGTCATGGACGACTAAGACCGGTCAGTTATTCAGGTGCCGAAAACCTTCTTATGTGTTTCCATACCTTACTCTAGACCTTAATTGCTCCAGAGCCATCAGTTGCGCATAAGCCATCGACAAAACTTCTCTGACAGTGTACTGCTTAGCTGCATAGCTTGCAGTGAAAATTACGGATTCCATGCCTAGACGATGCAGGGCAATGTGAAATAGCATCGATCCATGGGCAAGATCTGCCACCTATATCGGTCCTCTTACGATTTGTATTTGTTTCATTCAAGCATCTCGCCAAACCAGAAGAGTGCGGTCCTGTGCAACGCTATCCGCCATGGAGGTCAAGAAGACTTTGATTTCGCTGTGAACATCTACGCCACTGAGGTCAACTCTCCAGATAGGGCTGCTGTCCTGACGGCACTCACCTGTACAAGAGACCCAGTTTTGATCAACAGGTAAAGAAAATTTGGTCGAATGCGAATCTTGCTTCAGTACAGCTCACTTTATTTAAAAAAAAAAAAAAAAAAAATTCCACTATCTGCGCTCTAGTGGTGTTTTTCCGTGACGCAATTGTGGGCCACACACTTCTGAGTGTTTTTCGCGGAAACACGATTGTGTGCCACACATTTGAGCCACTAGTTGAAACTCGCGGAGACGCCATTTTGTCTGTTTTTTGGCGGTAATTTCAAATATCTGAAATTAAAAATAAAATTCATGTAAAATCTCAGTGCACAGAACTCCATGCTTATTTCCTTACCATTCTGTACAAAAAGTATCCTCTGTTTTAAGTCTATATGCTTGAAAAAGTAGTTAGTTTAGACACTATTTTGCTGCTTAATTTGAATTTCCCGCCAGAATCGAGCCACAAAATCGACAATCACCTCGCCAGTTGTTTGTCGAATTTGAGCCACAAAGCGAGCCACGAAAATCTTGTTGGTCACTTGTGGGCCGCACAAAAGACCGCGGAAACACTCTTTTCGAGCCACAGTCGACCCACAAACTGTTTGTGGGAGCACGGAAAAACGCCTTAGTTATGACGTTCAGAATGTCTGCGGCCGTCCCCACAACGTAAATTCTACTATAGGCGTATTCTCGCCGTTCCCCGAGGACTCCACTTGACTAGTCCCCACGGACGGGGAATGCTCCGATTATCATCACCATCATCAAAAAGGACTCCCTTTCAGATTCGGAGGGGAATCAATTTTTGCTGGTGTTGGTGCAATATAAAATTAGTTAAAAACAATCAGAATAAACAAAACCAAATAAGGTGGATCCAGACTAATTTCGTCAACTGCATATTTTTTTTTCGAACAAAATCCATTTTGGAAGCATTCCCCGTTTTCTCGCTGTTTCTGTACATGGAGTCCGTGTGGACCTCGGGGGAGTCCTCGGGGAACGGCGAGACTACGCCTTATGACGAGGGAAATTTTAATCTCAACACAAAGCGGCTTTCAGCGGACAGTTGCGAGTTTCGTGAAGACTGCTTAGTGCCTGACCAAAAATAAATTCATAAATCTTTCTGCTAAGGCATACAACACAGATACAAGCGCATAGAGGTACCACAAGTCACACTGAAATTCCACTATTTGAGAATCGATTATTCGTGAATTGCGGAGCAACTAAGTAACGCATTTTCATCGGGTCTTGAAGCCAATTTAAGTGAATAAATGATGGGTAGCTAAATTGTCCTATCCCAGCCCTTTTCAGTTAAACTCTAGGAAAAATGACTGTTGACAGAGGAAATGTCAACAGTAATACACCGATAACTAGTACATAGTATAAGTTTACATAATTGTTTATACAATTTAAATATGGTTCTAGTTTCATAAAAGCTTAGTTGAATTAAATGACACTATCACATATACTGTATACAGTGTACTCGTGTTACTATTTAATTGGGTCAGGTACAGTTAAATTCAATTTAGTTGACCCATTTGATTTTTCCCAGTATAGTTGTCAGATTTTTGCGCCGTTGCTCGATTTTTTTCTTGGAAATTTTTTGTGACAAAAGTGAATGGAATGCGTTGTCCGAATCCGAATTTAATAACTGGGCCTGAATTTTCACAGCAAAATGGGGAAAAAATTGCGAATAGCTTATTATGCGAACAGCTTGTTATTGTTCGTCTCATCGTGATTATTCGCACCAGTTTTTTTCCACCAGAATCTGCTGGAACACACCTTTCTATTCGGAAAATTTTCAAGATGGAGGTCTTGGACCCTCGGATCGACATGAAGGATAAGCGAGTAAAGTTTATCGCAGGGATATAGGATACCAACGTCTGACTGCCCGCCCCGAACCTCATTCGTAATTGCCACACGGCCAGCTTCGTCTTTTTTTTCTTTTTTATCATTATTTTAAAAGTGAAGTAATCATTTTCACCAACAAATTTCATTTTGTTTTTGTCAGCATCGTCTTTAAGTAGCTTAGAGTAGTGATTCCCAATCAGTGATACACGTACCCGAAGGGTTACGCGAAGGTCCCAAAATCAAGTTAGTCTATAGCTTTAATAGCTCGCTTCAGACATTTTTTAGTCCCCTGACTCAGTTTCAGTATTGTACTCAAAATCAGATACCCCATCGGACGCAGTTTCAGATTTACATGCCCGATCATTGATCGTCTTTTTGACGTTTTGATCGTGGTACAAAATAGTAAAACGACCTTTCGTCAAAAAGGGGTACGTAGCCTTTTTGAGCCTTGATTAGGGGTACGCGGCATGGAAAAGGTTGGAAACCACTGGCTTCGTGTGACGACGACTACCATCGCTAGCAAACTTGAGGAGTTTTTCCCGAGCTGCAGGGACCAGAGCCGAAACTACTTGCGGTTGATACTCGTGACTCTGAAAGGGCAATGCTATAACCAAAGTTTGTTCGTGTAATCACAGCTTTCCACGGGAAATGGAAAGCGAGTCCCAAGTATTCAAGTATTCAAATATGTATTTACGTACTAAAATTGTAGAACACTGGACAACTTGGTCTATTGGCCTAGAAGGAAAATAATCTTGTGTAGGCCTAGCTAAACTACAACTTAAAGATTAGAGGAAATGAAACACAACCGAAGAAGACACATAAAGAGGAAAAAGAACAAAAAGAAGGAGAAAAAAAGAAAAAGAAAAAAAGAAAGATTTATTGAGAGAAAATGAGTAAGTGTGTACGGGTGTTCTTGAAAAAAGTGTTGAAATCTGTTGATTGGTGTAGATGTGTGGGTATACTGTTCCATAGTTTAATGCTTTTGTATATGGCAGAATTTCGGTAGGCAGTTGTCAGTCTTAAAGGAAGAACAAATTGATGGATAGTTTTACATTTGGGGGATGCACTTTGCTCGCGGGGAAATCAATCCGGAATTTTGCGAAAAACCCCTTTACCTCTATTTTATGGATGCGCTACAAGCTCGGAATTCGTCGTCATTTGTTTGATGTCGTTATTCCTTTTGCAAATATTGATGGCAAAAGGATACGAAGCCACTTGTTTTGACTGGGCTGCACTAGATTCACTCGGTGCGAATCAATCAATCAGTTTTATTTCAACCCTAATAGCACTAGGCTAACACGCGCGGGAATTGGAAAAATAAACACTCACTAACAATATAAATAAAACACAAACTAACAAACAATAAATACGAAATGAACAGAAATCAAGTACGGTTAAAATGTTTAGTGAAATACGGAACGAATTAATTTAGGTATCTTTCTGACGATTTCGTAGGCGGGGGAACAAGCTTGGCTTTTGTGTCGTTCTTGCTTCGCGGGTTAGGTCCGTGAGAGGGTCCGGAAGGATGGTCCTGTAGTATCGAGAATTCAAAATTTGGTGGCCGAAACGCATGAGAAGACTATATCTTTCGGACAGTTTTTCGGTGTCAGGATTAGAAGGCTTTCGTTGTAGGATGTGTAGTTGCGGCCAAGTATTATTCTGCAGGCTCTCTTCTGCAGTCGTTCGATTTCAATCTGTCTCTTATTTGCATTTCTCTGTATGCTTCATCCGGGAGGCATGTGTGGTGGTGAGAAAGTGCCGGGTCTCGAGATCACGACATCGATTCAGTTTCTTCCTTCTTTCAGGCTTCTTGAGTGGTCAATCACCAACGCTACCGTAATCCCAAAGTCTGCTGCGCCAAGCGTTTACACCAACTTGGCGAACAACCCAATAGGAAGGAATCAGGCGTTCCTTTTCCTGCGTGACAACTGGGATTCAGCCAAACAGTAGTAAGTGAATAGACGTGTCCTTTATACTTTTGCCAGAACAAGTGGAAACACTGTAATCTTACATATTCAAAATCTGGGCAACGTTAACCAGGTGTGAGTCCAGAGAATTTTCTTCAAGAAAGGTGTCGGGTTAATCCTGTAACAACTCATGGTCACTTTTTTGGGGGTACATTACTTGTTGTTTGTCTGTGAAGCCAAAGCCATATTTACGAATTTCTGGGGGGAGGAGACACTCGACCTCAGTGAGAATTACTCCCGTCACCATCTACTCAAGAAGAGGGAAGTTAATTAAAGAGAAAGATTCAAACATCTTTAAAAAAAAATCCTTTCGTGGGCGGCTCAAAATGTCGATTTAGTAGCCGAGGCTGATAGCAATATGACGCGTCAAGTTTTTGTTGGTGATGCGAGCGAGTAAACCCTTAATTCGGATGGTCGATTTTTCGCCGCTGACGCCGATATATGCTTTGCGACAGGCCCGTCATTTAAGCTTTTGCTGGGGGGGGGGGGGGGGGTCTTACTATTATTAAAATCCAGTAAAATTGTGTTATTTATGAGGCTAACATTCCGAAATTTCCGACTTTTCTTATATCATTAGTTGCGTTTTTACAGATACCATGGTATCTGTTACCACGGTAACTGGATCTGCAGTTTGTAGTTTTTGCAGTAACCGTGGGATCTGATATACGGTTATCTGAATATCTGATACAACGATAACTGGCCAGATACCACGATAACTGCAAAAACGACTTTAGACCGTGGTATCAGATACCGTGGTATCAGATACCTTGGTATCAGATACCATGGTATCTGCAAAAACTCAACTATTGTTGTTTGTCCTATGGGTAGGATCGATGTGGCAGGTTGTTTAAGGATTCTGATTTATCTTCCAGCTTCGGCCGTTCAAATGAAGCTGCAAGGGGCATCGCCGATGTTAGCAAGTTTTTCAGTCTCCAAAGTGAGCTGGACGAGGTACGTAGACTTTTAATATCGTAGCAAAGACTAGTAATATTTTTCCAGTCGTAAATTTTTTCTTGGTTCTGATAAATTCGTTGTAAGCCTAAAAACATGGTAGGAGGGCTATGCAAAAGAGCGAATGTCCTAATCCGAAAGTTAAGAAAGAAATAGAAAACCGTGATTTTCGGGTTTTTTTATTGATCAGCTAATTATCCCTCTAAGATGATGTGCGAGGGATAAATATAAATTCGGATATTTTTTTTTGTGTAACAAATATGAGGGGACACGAACTACACGTTGCCCTTTTGGGATGGTGGCTTTTATCTTTTCCGTGTTAAGTAAGTAATTAAGTAAACTATATTATCCATCAGGGTCCAAGAACATACGATGGATCACAAAAAGGAAAGTAATAAAAAGTTGGGAGCCTTAGAAGATGAAAACTAAATAATACAGAAAAACCCTAAAAAGAATTGTGGATGTCAATATCGTATAATACGATGGAGTACACAAAATATAAGTAAGAAGAAGTTGGTAGTCTTAGTAGATGAAAACTCATTAACACATACCAACCCTAAAATAATTTCGGATGTCAATAGTGTATGGTAGAAAATGTAGGGTAAAGCTACAAAAGCATTTCTCATCTTTCCCAGCTTTTATGCCTAGCCTAGTGCGCTCAGACATTCTAAACCTTGTATGTCCAAACCGATACAAAACAGTGTAATTCGTTGCCTCTGTCATACTTGTAGAAAATTTGGATGTCGCAACCAAAAGTCTTAAAGAACCCTTTTCTGGACAAGTCTCGGGTGTCGTAGGACTGCGCAAGGAAATGTCGCTAGCTGTTTTTGCGGCCGTGATTCTGCCAAACGTGCGTTGCGAATGGTATCCTCTATAGCTGCGTTCGTTGCACTCCGGGCTGTCTCTGGTGTTTAGTCACCAGTGTCCGGTTCTTCCCCTAAAACGCGTTTTTTTGGTTCACCTGTGAGTTGATGAAAACTTTCTAACTCCTCGCTGAAGCAGGGCTCACGAGCAGGTTCTGGTTAGTCCGCGCCGGTGAGATAAAACCGGACACTGGTTGGTTCAAAAATGGGTTATAAGACTGGTGAGAAGTCACCGGTGGATGCAAAAACGGCTTATAAGAAAACCCGGAGACCACCGGTGAGAACTCCCGTGACAAAGAACGCAGCTTCTATGATCAAGTCCGAAACACACCGGTGATCTTCGGGAAGAACAAGAAACGTCGTCCAAACAGATCCTCAAAACTCAGTCAAATCCTATGTAAACCAACGAAATACGTTTGTTGTGGTGATTTTGCTGTTCTTCGCTAGGCACACAGCGATTCTTCGTTGGCATGAAGGCATAGCCACCAAGAGTATTGATTCAAATCCTGTATAAACAAAACAACAACGTTTGTCTCGCTTTTGATTTTTCGACGCCAAAAGCACTCCCCGGCGGGGAATCGAACCCCGGTCTCCCGCGTGACAGGCGGGGATACTGACCACTATACTACCGAGGACTTATTTTTTGAACTTTAAAGGCACACAAAGTATGACTACACAACTTTCGGCCATCAAACCGACCTGGGAGGCTTAGATAAAGATACAGGGACTTACTGTTGACAGGACCCCCCTTCTTTGTTATCTCGAACATCCTCCTTAGTGTTCCCAAAGCTAGCTGGTAGGCCTTTGCCCCGTATGCACTGTAATTACGCACTTATGCACTGTAAAAGTTCGCCTTTGGCCGTGTTGACTATCACATCGGGATAGTAGTCAAGAGGTCGTGCGTTCAACTCCTACTCCCGGCACATAAGCCTTTTGCTTTTTTTTTTCTACTAACTAAAAGTCGAATTCTCGGAAACTGCTCGGAAACTGCAATGGTCGTGACGAGAGTTTTTCTTACTCTCAATATCGACTCAGGGTACATTCTTGATATGTCAGCTAGCTCCCCGAGTCAAGTTTGAGTCACGTTTTCTGTTCCTTTAAAGTATGGCTTTGTGCAGACAAAATGAACGTTTTGTCGTGACGCTCTTCGCTGGCCACACGGCGATCCTTCGTCGGCACGAAGAATCGCCCTGCGACCGAGTCGGAACCGCTTCTCGCCCGCGTTGTTGATTTATTGTCGTGTATCGAGATACGAGAAAGATTTTGTGGACCGCTAATAGTTCTTTTTTGTTAGCTCACCGCTTTCCGAGACTCTCACAATGACGATTATCTGGTCGTGAGTAACTTGGCGGCATCTATCGAAAGGGCACAAGCAAATGTGGAATGGGCCGCCGTTTCCTACCAGACAATAGCCGATTGGCTGTTTAACGAAGTTATTGGCAAAGACCAGTAGAAAGGTCGGAAAATTGATGGATTTGTTTTAGGCTATATCTCATCTCGAATAAAATGTTTTGCAGTATTAGTTGAGAGACAAGTGAGGAGTCTTAGTGTCAATGCGTTATGCGTAGTCTTGGATTCACAGCTCCTGAGTTTCGTCTCGTGGATTACAGGTGCGCCGTCTTTTGGAAAAGGTCCGGTCCGGACAGTGCTTTCCCATATCGGAGCTCAAGCCCAGACTACGGTACATGCTGTTGTAACTTTCGAACATACCAATGATAAACAAAAAGTGTATGCGGTCAGTTTAGTCCCAACCGGCATTTACTGGGTCGAAAATTCAGAATATCCGACAACTAGGTAGCCTATCTGGTAACAATTTTATACAAATTTGTTGACCATTTTTTGACCATTGACTATTCCCTACCCTACCCCTGTATTCACACATGCGAAAGCTCTGCGTGTGGGCGACTTCACTTTGTTTAATCTATGCACCCAGAGGGGATGGTGGCTTCGCTCGCGCGTGTACATGCAAAGTTAATTGGGTTTAATAGAAGACTGTTTAATCCTAGCTCAATTCAATTCAGTTCAATTTATTTTTGTACGACCAAAATACATTTAACTATGATGCAGGTACCCGCCCCAAGAAAGGTACAAAAAAGCACTTGCAATTGGGCGGGTACATAAAACTCATTTCCTAACTAATAATTAAAACTAAAAACAAAACATAACAGAAAAGAGCCAATCTCTCATCAACTCATTTAATAGTAATAATGAGTAATAGTGTATTAATAATAATGAATAATAATGAGCGTACGTATTCTTTGGGTTTTGGATTGTCGCGGCGGTCGAACAGGTTGATATATGTTGTTCAAACTTCGTAGAAGGATTCACTGGCAAAGTATACAGGCAGAGTCCGTAGATGGATCCTTTAGTCCTATATTTAGAGGCAGAGAGTGGGGGGGGTCGAGTTAAGGGTAAAAAAATATGTTTCATAAGCTAATGAGATATTCCTTTAAGGGGTAAGGAGGCTCACTGAATCCATATCTGAACTTAGTTCTCTTGCCGTTGCCGGACAAATGATTCACCTGGAATTTGGCCAAAACTGGAAATTTGGTTGAAGCTCAAAGTTTTTCTGAAGTCGATGAGAGATTCAGTATCGGGATAAGGAGACATGCTGAATCGAATTTTGAACTTTATTTCCTTGACGGACAAGCTGGCAAAATTTGCAAAAAACTGTAAATTTGGATTGAAAGGTTCTGTTAGTGTCACTAGATATTTTACTCTGCATGCAGTTCGCCGGGAATGCTTCTAAAATGCGAGGAATTTGGTTAAAAAGAAAAAAAAATAATTCAAAAAGACCTTTTTGAAGTAGATTAGGTATGAGATACTGGAGTTATGCCTGTTGGTTTCGTCATTTGATTAGTTGTGTGGCCGTAAGCAAAGAACTTAAAAACGGTAACATTTTTTTTTGCAAATATTCAAACAGTTGAGCATGGACAAATATCAAAAATGTTAAAGGGGTCTGGCGAAGACTCGGGAATGTACAAGATTCGATTGTCTGGATCAAGAAGTCTGATAAATATTGAATTTTGGGATCCCATATCGTAACCTTTGGTCTTGTTTGCAGAGGTTTTCAGCAAAGTGAATACTTAGTGTACTCTATCTTTTATAATTGTAATGACCAGCGAACTTTAGGATATGGTAATGACAAAATGAACTTCGGCTATGAAGTTGGGCTGTTAATAAATGATACGATTCGAGTTTCCTTTAGTAAAGTCTGAACAGCATAAGCAATGTAACCACCAGCAATTACCAGTGTTGCCACTTTCCTCTGGCGGAACCTGGGACATTTAGTCGCAAAAATCTGTGACAAACGATATTTCCTTAACGCACAACTCTTACTAGAAACGATCTTTTCACTATGAAACGAATCAGAAAAAACGCTTCTCGACAATACCGTTACTTTCCATCTGAATTTAGCAATTTTGATGTTAGCGCTTGTCGATTCTATCCATCCTTCCTGCTCTCCGACGCGGCGGCTGGGCGCAAAAGGTTTGAAAACTGAACGGGCCGTTGTTAAAAAGTAGGAAAACGAAGCAAATAAGATAAGTCAAAGACAGAAGATTCTCATATCCTTGTGTGTGAAAGAGTTGTTAACGGCCGTTGAAGATTCTGGCAAACGTTGTGTTACGTAACCGTCAAAACTCGGCACGGACGAAAAAGCCCTAAAAATTCCTAGGCACAAAACGGAACCATGGAGAAAGGTGGGGATTTTAGAAGCTTATAATCCCATAAGGGAGCTGGGTATATTATAAAAGGCAGAAAGAGCAAGAGGGGTCCTTTAAATGACCAGTTTCTGCAGGAAAACCGGTAACAGATTTCATTCTGTCTGTTTTTAAGTGATGGAGATTTCATCAGTTTTCAGCCCAAAATGACTCAAGACTTAAAAGTCAGCTAGGATATTATTCAGCAATGTCCGGCCTTTCTTGGCAAGGGTCTTCTTCAGGCCGCAACTGGAAGAAACGAACCTGCAACAGATGGCAGGGAAGGGGAAGGAGTGAAGACACAAGCCTGCTGCTGTTCCTAGGAATCGGTTTTCTGAACCAAACTGATTGATCTACGAACAAGAATTGATACAGACAGAATGGTGAGTTCTAGCATCTCAGAGGATGTCTTCCCGATGAAAAATTTGTAGCCTGCGTAGTAGTATGGTAGTAGTACGAAAACGTTGCATATAATACTATGTAATAGCAAAGAATACTATCTTTTAATGTGCCTCAGACTGGTCCAATCTTATGTAGTAGTTTCCAGTAGCATCCTGTCTTGCCATAGTAACATCTAATCTCACTAATAGTACCATATAGTAGTATGCAGTAATACGGTAGCCTTGAAGTAGAAGCATGTAGTGTCATCGTTAGTACTGCATGAAACTTTTTCGTACTACTTCCTAGTACTATTTCGAGAAAAATTTTTCATCGGGTTGGTCAAACCGTCTGGATTTCCGTATTTGTCAAAATTATGAAAGGGGATTTTTTTTTTCGGTTTTGGGTATGGAATTTGTTGAATGTTGGAAAATCGATCTTAACCACTAAGTACAAAATACACATTTGAGCAAACTATCCAGTTTGATCATCCCCAAGGATCCACGATCATTTCTGTTGTAAGGGTTTTCCTTACCAATGAATTACTAGCCTCCTTGAAGTGCGCATCATCACCGCGAAATGCAAATAAAACTTTCGACTAAACGGACCATTTTCATGATCCCCAAGGATCATGCCTGAAGCATTCGTGCCTGAAGAATTAAGTTTTATCAGCACGTCTAGACATGTCCCGGGGGGGGGGTCCAGGGTGGTACCCCAGGGTGCATGGTATTATGGGACTTGTTGCAAGTGCAGTCCGGGCGGGAAATCCAGCTCATTTTTGCCGCACAGTGAATGGGTCCGAATTCCATTCCGGCCTACTAATATGCCAATCATAGTGATAGTAATCATCTTTTTATCTGATGATAAGTGTACTGGATAAACATTCAATCAAGATTTGTTGATCTTTCCTTTCCTGTCCGAACCGTTCAGTTTGTTGCGAGAGTCGGGGTTCAGTTTGTTGCGAGAGTCGGGTTGGTTCTGGACTTATAAAGCGCTTTAGTGTAACTGGAGAAAGCAGGTAAGATCCAAGTCTTCAGACTCCAGTCGCTTTCACAATAACTTTTCCCAGCACCCGGTCATGAAAATTATCCTGAAACCCAAATTCCGCAGTGTTTTTCCATTCTAATTGAGACTACACTGTCAGAAGTTTCATAACAGATTGCGCGTAACACTTTAAGAATAACACCTTTTCACTTAGAAATAAAGTGTTATGACCAATTAAGTTTACACTATTTCGTGCCTAGATCTCCAACAACACCTTCAATTGGTAAAAATGCTAACGGGAAGGAAAGAAACATAACATATAACATCCCAAAGTGTTATTTGTTGAAACCGCGCATCCTGCTCTTGTCGTTGTGTAACTTCTGACAGTGTAGTATTTTTCTATCGAAGGTGTTGTTGGAGATCTGGGCAAATAGTATAAACTTAATTGGTCATAACACTTTTTTTCTAAGAGAAAAGGTGTTGTTCTTGAAAGTGTTATGCGCAATCTGTTATGAAACTTCTGACAGTGTAGTCTACGTCAGAGCTTGGTCAGAGCAACAGTTAAGCCTGAGACCCAAGCAAGGAATCGAACTTTCAAGAGGCTTGTCAAATGAGGTTGAGTTGCCGAATGTTCCGGTTGGGTAGTACTGAACAAAGCTAAATTGGAAAAGGAATACCTAATTCACATTCAGTTGAACAGCACGGTATAGATGGCTTTTGACTATCTGACTTGGTTCGGCACTGGCCAATCAGGAAATTCCGCAAACTTGAAGGATGGTGAGCGTCCTTCAAAGTTAAATTCATCGTAGCTTTGTTCTTGGTCAGTTTTGGGCCCAGCTTGTTCCGTCCTGCAGACCAGTCTCGATTGGGAATGAGCCAAGTCCGAGCGGTTGGTTATCAGAGTTGGTTATCAGAGTAATTTTCGGATCTGGCTGAGACTGGAAACTAGGTAAAACCCGTTGGGAATAGGGACTATAAATGGAACACCAAGGACATGTGCCCTCACCAACTATCAAGATGTGTTCGGATCGATCACCCGTTCAACGGTCATGCAGACCACAAAATATCGACATAGGCTGCATGTCTTGCAATCTCGGCGAAATTTAGTGCTATCTCGGCTACATTTGTCCCTATCTCAAAACTTAGATTTGTCATTCTAGTCTGGATTTTTTTTCAATTCTCGGCGACAATTTTTTTTTTCAGCTGTGTGTGTATCTTCAAAAACATCACAGTTTACATATTAGGTATTCTCGGCGATATTTCATGAAATCTCGGTGACATTTCGTGCGATCCCGGGTACATTTGTCTCAAAGCTTAGATTTGTCATTCTAAGCTGCATTTTTCAGTACTCGGCTACACTTGTTTCACTTGTTTGTATTGTCAAGAACATCCTGACTACATTTCGGGTATTCTCAGCGACATTTCATGCATTCTCGGTGACATTTCGTGCATCTCGGCCACGTTTCACATGCAGTCTGGGAAACCAAATTTTTTTTCTCGGCTATATTTTGTGTTTCTGGGAGACACATTTTTCAACGCCAATCTTGACAAAAAAAAAAGTCGCCAGTCTTGGCAACAAACTGTGAAATCTCGGACACACAAAAAATAACGACGATAAAAGTAGCATTCGTCTGTATTACCTGCAATCTCTGCGACGTTCCGTGTATTCTCGTCAACATTTCTGTCAAATTTGACCCAAAATGCATCCCCTAACTGAATCATATCTGATGTTTTTGGGGTCCCAAAACGTAAGTGGCGGGATACCTATGACATCGCAAAAGTTGTCTGTCTGTCCGTCCATCTGTCCGTCTGTGCGCACTATAACTCTCAAAAGGAATTACATATTTTGATGAAACTTGGTGTGAGGATTCTTTGGGTCAAGAGTAAGGTCGAGTACGTAGATGGGCTCAGTAGCCCTACATTTAGGGGTGGGGGAGGGGGTTTAAATTAAGGGGCAAATAAAATATTTTTAAACAGATAATGTGACAGTCGATTATGGGGTAAGAACCCATGCTGAACGTGATGATGAAAACCATTTTGTCATCGGTTGATCGCCCGGAATCCGGCCAAAACCGGAAAGTTTGTGAACAGTAAAAGTTTTATTTAAAGTTCGATTTAGAGGTAAGAAGACATGTTGAACACGATGGTGAAAACAGTTTTTTCGCCGGACAAGTAGTTAGACCGGAATCCGGCCAAAACCGGAAAGTCTGTTAAAAGTAAAAGTTTTATTTGAAGTTGATTAGATGTTCGATTTAGGGGTAAGAAGACGTGCTGAACACTTATGTGAAAAGTATTTTCTACCTGGACAACTTGTTCGCCGGGAATCAAGCCAAAACCGGAAAATTTTTTAAAAGCAAAAGTTTTATTTGAAGTTGATTAGATGTTCCTTATACGGATAAGGAGATACGTTGAATTCGTTTCTGAACTTTTTTTTTCTGGACAAGTATGGTAGTTCGTTCGCAATTGTCTGGATCAAATATTAGATTTTTGGGATCCCATCGAAACCTTTGGTCTTTTTTTCCTCGTCGGACAAGTAGCTCGTCCGCCAGAACTTAAATTTTGTTTAAGTAAAATTTTGTTCGAAATCGGCTAGGATGTCAAAATACGGGACTGGGCGAAACCCGCTTGATCAGTATAATTCGTGTGTATTGTGCTGCAGATATGGAAAAATAAATTGTTGGACCAAACTTTCTATGATTTTTTTTCTGAAATGAAGAAGACCAACAGATATTGGCCTTCGGGGTCCCATCGAGACGTTTGGTTTTGTTTTCCAAGAACTCCAAAGACAACTTTAAAGCTCCAGCTTCCCCTGTGTCGCTATCCTGCGTCGTTGCCATTGAGCCATGTTATCCCAGCTTTCATTTAGGAACATCTCTGTCCTCGAGTACTTTAGTCGCAGTTAGCTCAAAAAAGTTTTTGGAAGGATTGTTGCAAACATAGCTTTCTTTGAACTTGCTGATTTTACGCAGTCTGTCTCAAGAAATATAACTGTCCCGTTTGTGCTTTAAGTGCCGTTCTTGTCGATACTACTTTTGTGTGTGGTTTGCGTCATTGTATTTGCTATAAACTATTTGCTACCACTAAGAGGTGTCACGGAGCAGTTAATTGCATATCCAGCTCTATGGGTCACCAACGCTTCTTTTATGTTATTGAACAGGTTCCAAGACGTTTAATTTTTGTAGCACTGCTTCTCAGTTTGGATTTGGTCAACTTCGAGGATGGGTAAGACCATCACAATCCCAAGATGGGCCGCCATCTTGGCTGGTGTACTCTTTGTGGGTGGCATGGTGACAGTTGGACTGTGTGTTCACTATTTGGCTCCACCCCTTGAACAGGCCACCGAAGCCCCGACGACCACAGCAATCGCCACAACAACGACGCCGACCCCCGCAGGGTCGATGTATAGGCTTCCGAGACAGTAAGAATATATATTTATTACGGTATGCTACTCCATAGCACAGGCTGATATCCATAGCCCCTCATTCAGCCGAAGCTGACAGCGAATCATAGTTGACTAATAGACTACGTTAGCTGTTAATTATGTGAGCGATATTTCGGCCGCATATATTTATATACGATATTTCACTGCATTCGGTCAGTCCCTTCATAAATTCGTTGATTTAACGTGTTTATTTGGTCTAATTCGTTACCGAATTCGGTAATTCACGGACTTTTCTCAAATTAATTATGTGAGCGATATTTCGGCCCTTCTTGGCATCATAGGTTCACTTTTCTAGCTTTGAGCCTGTGGAGGACCCTTGCCAAGAACGGCCGAAATTGGCCTAATAAATTCAGCTGACACATCCGTTTAGCGTAGTTAACTATGCTGCTTTGTCGGGGGGGGGGGGGGGGGGCTGATCACTCGCAAACTTTTGCGTGTGTCAGGTGCCAGTCTTAGCAGAAAGTTATGTAGGCCAAGACTGTAGGAGATTCTCGTTCCGTTGTTGGAGCTTGGAGGCAGTACTTTCATTCCTTTCTTCATAAATTTGGCTAATATTCAGGATTTCAGTCTAGTTTTTATTCAGACCATTTGTTATTTTGGTTTATTTTGAAACTATCAAGTTTTGGACGATATAAGCAAACGAAATGAAACGGAATTGAAACAATAGCTGGATGGCACTTGCAAGGCTGGATCGGAGGATGAAAGTAGGAATTCGTCAATTACACTGTCAGTAGTTTCATACCAGATAACACGAGGATGCGCGGTTTCAACAGATATGCGTAAAGATAACACTTTGGATATTATCTGTTGTGTTTCAAAATGTTATGCATAATAAGTGTCACCATCAGGAAGAACCGAAAAACCGCCAAAAAGTATATGCTTAGTTTTCCGACATCATGACGATAAGGGATAAAGTCAGTAGATACTTTTTTTGGCTCTTCTAAACAAAGCTTGTTATGCACAACATTTCATGCATAACGTTGACTATAACGTTAACATTGACTAGGCTCTCTACAGGAGGTCTGAATATTTTTACAGTTTATGTTTTTACAGTTGAACAGCGACATTTCCTACACTTGCTGCAATAAAAGGAAAATACTGGTCAAACACAACAGATAACATCCGAAGTGTTATCTGTTATGCATATCTGTTGAAACCGCGCATCCTCGTGTTATCTGTTATGAAACGTCTGACAGTGTAGTGGGTATGTTGTGGTCATTGGTAAGCAAACCCTTGAGATAAGAAATACCTTGGAGATTACGGGAGTGTATCGTTTGGTTATGCATTTGGCTGTGATGACCCACATTAAGGGCGCTAGAAATTCATCGGTAATCTAAACTCTTGAAGCAATAATGATGATGAGCTCATTGGGAGCATGAAATTGTATATTTTACTCAGAAGTATTGTTTGTACTTTAAGGAAATTACTTGTAAGCAAAACCCCCGTGAGGTAAAAATGATCACGGGCTCACGAAAATGTATATTTTTCTTGAAAGTGTTTTTTGTACTATGCGGTTAGGATTAGTCTTTTAAGGGATGGTCGGATCTGGGAAGTGGTAATTTACCCCTCCCCCCCATTCATCGGATCAGATTCGGACTTTAAACAGGACATCGGAGACAGGACGTCTTTCTAGATATCAAGTTTCATTGAGATCCGATCACCCGTTCAAAAGTTATGCATACCTGAAGATTCAGGATTCCCCCTCCCTCCACTCCCCAAACGACGGTTGGATCAGGGAACTGACTATTTCTAAGTGAATCGTGTGTAGTCTCTCATGTTCAAGCCAAGTTTTACCGTTCTAGCACATCTGGAAGTACCTTAACTCGTGATCACCGGAATTCCAGATTCACCCCTCTAACCCCCCACAGTGCCCGTATCCGGTCCGGTCCTGCCACCCATGAATCTAGGGCTTGTTCTTGTTCTTCCCACCAAGTTTCATCCCAATCGCTACACTCTAAGCGTGTCACAAGATATCCGGTTTCCCTCCGAGTCCCATCCACATTCGTCGGATCCGGTTCGGACTTAGAATGTGACATCCGAGACACGAGGTCTTTGGAAATATCAAGTTTCATTAAGATCCGATCACCCATTCCAAAGTTATATGTACCTCAAGATTCCGGATTCCCATTCCATCCACTCCATCCACGGTGGTCGGATCGCAAAAGTGGCTATTTCCAAGTTAGTTTGGTCGACTGCCTGGTATGCCTGCCAGGTTTCGTCATCCTAGCCCTTCTGGAAGTACCCCAACTCGAGAACAGTGGACCGACAGACCGACCGAAAAGTGATCGGTATATGGCACTTGAGTGAAGCTCCAAGTGCCATAAAAATGTCCGGAATAAACGGCCCATAATAATTGTACAGCATAGTACATAACAGAATATATTTACACAAAAGCCCGAAGGCTGTGGCAAAAGAAGTTTAGGAAAACCTCTTTATACCCAGCCAAGTGCAAGGTCGAAAGTTCCGGTTGCAGGTTATTTTCTTTGACGGAGTTCATGGGAGGGACTGGTCGGTGCAAATTATGCGGAGTAGGTCTTTTCTTAGTTTGAGAAACCTAGCGAGGTTCCTCAGAGTGGCTAGCCTACACAGGGAAAGTGTTTGAGTGGTGTTCAGTGTGATATGTTAGTATGTTAGTTTCTTTCTGAATTTATTTGTATTTGTTTTTGTTTGTTTGATATGGCCTTTGGACTTTTAAAGTTTAACTGAAAAGAGCAGAGATGGGCAATCTAGTTATACACTTAAAGAGGCTTGAAGACCCGACTAAAATGCGTTACTTCGTTGCTCCGCTGTTCATGAATAATAGATTTGCAAACAGTGGAAATTCCTGTCAAATTTGTGGTACCTGTATGCGCTTGTGCCTGTGTTGTATGCTTAACGAAAAGGATTTACAAAAAATAAGTGTTCACGCAGTGAGCTACCTTCCTCGAGATGATCACAACTGAAAAGCCGCGTTTGGATTGAGATAAAAATTTTCTGCGTCATAGTAGAATTTTGCTTTGTGGGGACGGCCGTAGATGTTCTGACTATCAGTCTAGAGCAAATAGTGGAAAATAAAAGAAATCCCTTTACACAATCCAAAATATGCAGTGTATTCAGTTAAATGACGCAAAAATAAGTTGGCTTTTCAGTTAAACTCTAATGTAAATAAATATCATAACAAACAGCAGGCTCGTACATGCACTCCTTAAAATTGCAATGAAGAGGTCGTCGTTCCAATGTTTCACCATGGACATACAGTTTTTGCAGTCCAGTTCGAATTCCCTCGAAGAAAAGAACACACTGTAAAAAGTTTCTATTTGAAGTTAACTGCAGTATTTGCTACTGGGATCAATCTCATCTCTACTTGGATAAGATTAATCCGCATGAGAGATTATCTTATCTCACTAAAGACAAGATTAATCCAAGTAGCAAATCCTGCAAGATTATTTTTAAGTGTATATCAGCTTTTACGCATTGACTCTCGTAACGGTCTTTCCAGTGTGAAAGCACACTTCTTTTTGTACAATCTTGACAAACGTCGCCAAAAAACGTCGTCAATGATTGGTTTGTACAGTCCATACCTCCGATTCAACCAATCACAAACGACGCGAGAGTCGTTGTGAAAAACTCCTGTGGGGAAGACTAGAAGCGTATTCTCGCCGTTCCCCGAGGACTCCTTGGGGAATCAAAGGGAACGGCGAGAATAGACCTGTATGTAAATAATTCAAGCCATCGTATTATGGTACATTTTTACAGTCGTAAAATTGCGATTGGAAACAATCGGTTTCAATCGTAAAAATACGATCGGTAACAACCGTTTACAATCGGGATCGACTAAAACCAGGAAGGGAAGGGAACGCGAGAAAAGCAGGAAGGGCATACTAAAACCAGGAAGGGCATACTAAAACGAGGAAGGGTGTACTAAAACGAGGAAGGGATGGTGAACTTTGAATTTGAAAAGTTGCAGACCCCTCAAATAATACTAAATAGAGGAAGAGAACGTTGCTGCGAATTCTGGCGACAGCCTTCCTGGTTTTAGTATGCCCTTCCTCGTTTTAGTGTGCCCTTCCTGGTTAGTCGCCTACCGTCAGAACGAGAAATGAAAAGGTGAATTACAATTTTTATAGTTGCCGACCCCTCACTGAACTTAATCCCTACCCATGTCAGGATACTAAAACGAGGAAGGCATGGTGAACTTTGAATTTGAGAAGTTGCCGACCCCTCAAATAATACTAAATAGAGGAAGGGACAGTGCTGCGAATTCTGGCGACAGCCTTCCTGGTTTTAGGATGCCCTTCCTCTTTTTAGTATGCCCTTCCTTGTTTTAGTATGCCTTCCTGCTTTTCTCGCGTTCCCTTCCCTTCCTAGTTTTAGTCGATCCCTTTACAATCGCAAACAATTGGAAACAACTGTTTACAATCGTAAATCACTGTTTCCAATCGTAAACGACTGTTTCCAATCGTAAACGAGTGTTTCCAATCGTAAACAACTGTTTCCAATCGTAACGACTGTTTCCAATCGTAAACGACTGTTTCCAGTCCTAAAAAAAAAATTGTCTACGATCGTTTCCAATTGTTTTCAAGTGTTTACGATTGGAAAGTTGTCCCATAATACGATGACTTGAATTATTTCCATAGAGGGAGTCAGTCCACGCGGACTCCACGTAAAGAAACAGCGAGAACACGGGGAATGCTTCCAAAATGGATTTTGTTCAAACAAAAAATATGCAGTTGACTAAATTAGTCTGGATACACTTTATTTTTAGTTTTGTTTATTCTGATCCAGCAAAAATTGATTCACCACCAAATCTGAAAGGGAGTCCTTTTTGATGATGGTGATGATAATCGGAGCATACCCCCCCCCCCCGTCAGTGGGGACTCACGAGAATAAGGAGAGTGAGTCCCGGGACAAACAAAAACGCGGGGACTCCTCAAGTGAAGTCCTCGGGGAACGGCAAGAATACGCCTTAGATTTGGATAAATAGCAAAAGCAAGGAAATAACTTTGAAAGGAAAAGAAAAATAGGCGGATTGGTGATCGTGACTGTTCTTGAGAAGGAACACAATGGAATAGCATCAGGTTTCATTTTTGTTTATCGTAGGCTATATAAAGAGATTCCTGACTGCTAGTAACCGCTACAAGAAGTCAGGTACTGCCCGTCCGCCAAGCAGGAAGGAGTGTAAACATTAGTGCAGGAAACATGAAATTGTAAAATACAATATATTTCATCAGAGCAGACATTTAGAATAGCTAATTCAGTCTTCGCGCAGTTTCGTGTCGCTTTTAAATCATCATTGCTCTCTGTTTCTTTATGGATGCTTTTCCTTCCACTAAGGAATCATAAAGAATGACACAACTGCACAAACAGCCTCCTTCATATTGACAGTTGCAGAGTCTCTAACCCAGCTGCTCAGCTCCAGTCACTTTGTTCCGTTGCTCCGCAACACCGGAATTTCCAAATTCCTTCCTTCAACATAACAAATCATCAATGAATAATTGAGCATTTTGGTGACTTTCGGATATCGTCATGTACACAATTCATACTTGCAAATATTTGTAATGTCTTCTGTTATTTTTATTATCCTTCTTGTTCGAAAGTAGTTGCTACTTAGGATGAAAACGTTTGATGCCTGAAGTCGTGTCTTGACTTGACCATGGACTACAACAGAGGATCGGTTCGTATGAAGCAGTAGCCGAAGGCTAGAACAGTAAGAAGCCCAGGTTTTAATACAGACTTTAACAATGAGCAAACATTTTATTCTATTTTTTTTTCAGTGTCGTTCCGCTGGAGTACGAAATTAAGATTTTGTCCTTCCTCGATTCATTTACTTTCAACGGAGAAGTCAACATCCTTATCGACTGTGTCTCGTCAAGTAACAATATTACCCTTCACTATCGAGATTTAACCTTTGAGACGGTCCAGGTGAGTCAGTTAGCCTTCTGCCGTAGCAATCGTAGTAGCCGAGTTGGGTCTTGGTTTTTGCCCCCGTAGCGGGAATGAGGAAATTCTTCATATTTAAATAGTCCTATTAGTTTCCGATGATCATCAACGCTTCAAGTGAAATAATGAGTGTTGCCCCCTTGGTGTTCTGTTCCGAAGCCCTGCTGCTGATTAATCTTGATAGCGTCGAGCGGTGGGGAAATTTCTTAACTCTTCGAAGACGTATAGGGATCGTAGTCTTTCGTTTGGGGGTTCGATTTAACTTACTATATTAATCCTTCGGGTTACAAAATATCGTCAGTATATCAATTGGTTTGACTTGGCTTCACTCAAATTAGCATCACAAGCGGCCGTTCTTCAAGTCACTGAAGTCTCGTTTTCACATAATCTCTTTCCTAACCGGGACTGCATCAGCCTTTCCTATTATCGCGCACATTTATGAGTAAAATGTTTTGTCCTGGTCAGAGCATAATAAAAGTAGGGAGTAGCGCCAAAACTTGAAAGAAGTGACACACCCTCGATTAGCAGCGACGCTAGCACCACTAGCGATAGTGAACGTCCCTACTGAGACTCAATCGGTCGTGCACCAGCGCTGGCTCCAATAACTTCATATTATGAACACAGGAAAAAAAGAAGGTACAACCTCCTGTTTCCACGATCTGTGCAGACTGCATCTTAGCTTTACTAGAAGTTTCTATACCCGCAAGTTTGTTTCGCTTTAAGTGACACAAATGTAGTGGGCGGTGCTACGAGTATGGCCCGTTTGCAAAGCAAGGAAAGCATAGGTCTTGGCGTTACTCCCTAGAGTTATCTTGCGAGCAGAGCAAAATAACACTAGGTAGTAGTGCCATGACTTAACAAAATTGACACACACTCAAATAACAGCGATACTAGCAATACTAGCGATAGTGAACGTCCCCACTGAAACCGAGGTAGCGTTCCAGTGAAGTTATTACAAGTTACGATGATAAGAGGAGGGGCGAGCGCCGTATTGTGGTAGTTATCACGCTCTCTGGAACGAAAATAATAACAACGCGAACATACGTCATCGCTCTTACGGGAGTTCCTGCAGAACCGATAGTTCTTATCACTTATGATGCTCGCGACCATCATAAGTAAATCGTAACGATCGTAACAGTCATGGAACGAAAATAATAAGTGGGAGGAGCCAATTTACTTATTACGGCGGGCTCTGGAACGGCAATAATAACAAGAATAGTAACGATCGTAACTAATAATAAGTTGCTGGAACGCTACCCGATTCAGTCGTTCACCAACGCTTGCTCCGATAACTTCATGTTCTGAGCATTGCAAAAAAATGATACAGCTTTCATTGTTTCCTTGATGTGGGCAGACCGCACCTTTGCTTTACTAGAAATTTATAAACCCGCAAGTTTGTCTCGATTTAAATGCCGCAAGCGTAGTGGGCGGCACTACAAGTATAGCCTGTTTGTATAGCATGGAAAGCATAGGTCGTGGCGCTACTCTCTGGTGTTATTTTTCTCTGCTTGCGAGTCTGGAAGCAGATAGATGACATCAGAGTGACGTCAAAATTAGGAGGATTTTACTATACAAGCAATACGCGCAAATTGATAATTTTATTTTAATGCTTTTCGGACATTAAAGACCAAAAGGAAAGAAGTGCAAAATAATTCGGACAGTTTCAGTTGCAGATTTCAGAAGACACACCCTCACAAACTTGACCAACACAATTTTTAGCCATGTAGGCTATAAGCAGAAACGGATAGTTCGGATGAGCACACTCATTGTGCTATATCAGTATTGCCAAAAATTTCCGCTTTGATCACACTTAATTGAATTTCTCGCGAAGGAGTCCCTCAAAAGTTATCAGACCAACCGGTAAGGCGATATTTCGATTTTCGATATTTTAACTTTCGGTATTAGATAATCGACATAACGATATGCTATTCGTTTTGCTAAAATTTAAGAACGAAAGTTATCGTCAAATGGTATTTGTGTAATTTTCCTTGAAAACTTCGAAATTGAAAAACTGATATATTTATTTATTTATTAACAGAAAAAGAGGTGAAGTGAAGCTTCACCAAGCAAGAGTGAAGCTTCTCTCCCGACAAAACACAACAGGGATCTGGAGTTTCCAACACCCCTGACTTCCGACGTTTTTGGACTGGCTTTTTCTTCGAGATCCGCCTCGACAAAACCGGATGTGTGGAATCCCGGAGAAAAATCTGGATGGCGTAGCCTCACCTTTAGCAGGCAGCTGATGATTTTTTTCGGCTGTTTCAGGTTCAAGAAGTTGAGGGCGCAGTTATCGACATCCTCCGGCAGAGCTATGAACCAACTAACAACCAGTATGTCCTACACTTAGCGACTGCTTTGAAGGCGGGAAGTACTTACAGATTTTCAGCCAAATACTCTGGTATCATTAACAATGATTTGGAAGGATTCTATAGAGCTTCTTATGTTGACACAGCTGGAAACACTAGGTGAGAAGTTTTTAAAGTTATTAGACTTGAAAAATAAAAGTTCAGCTTCCCTTTCCAACGTCAACAACAACAACGTTTGTTTATTAAGCCAAAAGGTCATACAAGATTCAATATATGTGTCACTTCACAAATAAACTGTTAAACCTCTAGAGCTATTATGGTACACGAACTAGGCTAAACTACTTTAGTAACATATGTACACACTTCTACGATGCATTTGCGGCTCGTAGATTTCAGGATGACGGGAAGCGATCCAACCTACCCCAACAAATTTAACCCTCAAGCGAAAGCGCTTGGCACTCTAAGAGGTTCAGGTTCTTTTTTATAACAAACTAAATTACAAAATGTACAGATTCCAGCTGAGAAGACAAATTCGTAATGCACGGGAACAAATTCGGAATGCACGAGGAAGTGGTTCAAATCCTCCCCCTACAACTTGCAAAGTTGTGTCACCCATGTCACCCCGACTTTTTCCTCGTGTTCCGTGCGATAGTGATTCCAGCAGCTTTAAAGCACAACTCTTACTAGAAATGATCTTTTCCCTATGAAATAAATGAGAGAAAACGTTTTTGAACATACCATTACTTTCCACCTAAAACTAGCGATTCTCGTGTTAGCGCTTGTCGACTATATCCAGCCTTCCTGCTCTCCGACGCGGCGTCTGGGCGCAAAACATTTGAAAATTGAACGTGCCTTGGTTAAAAAGTGGGAAAGCTAAGCAAATAAAAGAAGTAATAAACAGAAGATTATCACATCCTTATGTGTGAAAGAGTTGGCAGCGGATGTTCAAGATTCCGGCAGACTTTTCGTTGGGTGACGGGAAAACTCGGCAAGGCCGAAAAAGCGATAAAAATTCGTAGTTACGAAACGAGACAAAGGAGAAAGGTGGGGATTTTAGAAGCCTATAATTCAATATGGGAGCTAAGTATATTATGAAAGGTAGAAAAAGCAAGAGGGGTCCTTTAAACTATTCGCTTGCCTATACGCTTATGCCTATATGCCTAAACGAAGTTTGTTTTTGAAAAGCAAGTCGATCTTGGTTGCCAACCGAGCGGGGGGCGTACTCAGTAAGCATGGTATTGATTTTTCGCTATGAGTTACGGCTCTAGCCTACATTCGGCTAGAAATATCTGTATAGTACAATATGGAAGTAAAAACAACCATAAGTCCCAAAAGTATTGCATGGAAAGGGAATGGAAAATGAAGAAGGGATCTTGTTCTCACGCTTATGCTAAAGTTAACATGTTCTAGGTGGGTCGGAATCACCCAGTTCGAAGCCATCGGTGCGAGAAGAGTATTTCCATGTTTCGACGAACCGAATTTCAAGGCTAGGTTTTCGTTGACCCTTGGACGTCCTGCGAATTTGAAAACCTTCGGCAACGTTGACCAAGTCCAGACAGGCCTTCCAGTGTAAGTTCAAAGTTCTTTGTCTTTCTATTGTTCGCAAGGGATTATGTCCGAGACTCTTTTCTCTAGGCTCGGCTGCCGATGATCTGGTCGATCCGGATGTGTTCGAGAGAAGCCCAATAAAAGGAATCATCAGACTTGTGGAAGGGATTCAGATTGACGTCTTCCCAGCCCAGCCGATTTCGAGACTATTATGTTTTCCTTGGTCTCACGTGAGCAAATTGAGTTCGACCAGCAATTCTTTTACGCATGATTTTCTCTCTCAGTAGGGAAAACGCGACTACGAAAATAGCTGCTTGATAGCTACTTTCTTCGGGTGCACTCGCGTTAAAACGTAGATGCGGGCCGCCATTGGCCAGAAAGCTGATTGATAATTCGCACCACACCGTTTAATCTTGAAAGGGAAGTTGCGTTTCAATACGGAAGTTCACCAAGGCCGGTTGAATACCTTTGATGAATGATGACAAACTCTTTTTGTTGATGCAAAATTGCCCTGTGCCTAGCGGAAGAGCCGGAAGCGGTATCACAGCTGCTCCCAAACATCACCGTGATTGGTTAACACAGGATTGAGTTGTTGAGTTTGAGTCGTTAAGTGCTACGTTTTCACGTTCGTCCCGAGGATCACTGGCGTGTTTCGGGCTTAGTCATTTAGAGTATTATACACTGATTTGAACACTTTACCGAGACCGGTCGTATTTTTGACATTGAAGAGGAGTAGTCTTGAAACTTCTGATCCGGTTCATTCGTTGACGCGCTGTTGCCCAGTAACCGATTTGCAAAGTATCAGCCGACCCAAATTTTCATTTTGATCGAATCGTCGTTAGCTATCTAAAGCATCATCAGTCTAATGTGATTATTTCTCTAATTTTCAGAGAAGGTTTTGAAGGAATGGTTTGGGACGTTTATGGAAAGACCAACATAATGTCTACATATTTGGTAGCTTTCTGCATCAGTGACTTTAACCGATTCCCAGGAAGGACAACAACAAGTAAGTGGTTAAGATTACCTACTATGTTTACCTTACTTGCGCTTACCTTGTTGAATAAGTTACCGTTGATTCGTCTTTGCTATACTTTATCAAACTTTCCCTCGGATCGTTCGCGGTATAACAGACCGAGGCTTGGGAAACTTCATACTGCCTTCTATTCATCATTCACAAAATTTCCTGCCTGGATTACGTGGTGTACTAAGAAAAGGACCTGTTACGCATTACCCATTGCGTGTTCGAGGTCTCATCAGCTTCACCCTTATCTGTGAATAATCTTTCCGCAAACGGTTCCAGGGATCGACTAAAACCAGGAAGGGAAGGGAACGCGAAAAAAGCAGGAAGGGCATACTAAAACCAGGAAGGGCATACCAAAACGAGGATGGCTGTCACCAGAATTCACCGCACCGTTCCCTTTCTCTATTTAGTATGATTTAAGGGGGGCGGCAACTTTTGAAATTCAAAGTTCACCATCCCTTCCTCGTTTTAGTATCCTGACATGGGTAGGCATTAAGTTCTGTGAGGGGTCCTAACCTAACCTCGTTTTACTATGCCCTTCCTGGTTAGTCGCCTACCGTCAGAACGAGAAATGAAAAGGTGAATTAAATTTTTTATAGTTGCCGACCCCTCACTGAACTTAATGTCTACCCATGTCAGGATACTAAAACGAGGAAGGGATGGTGAACTTTGAATTTGAAAAGTTGCCGACCCCTCAAATAATACTAAATAGAGGAAGGTAACATTGCTGCGAATTCTTGCAAAAGCCTTCCTGGTTTTAGGATGCCCTTCCTCGTTTTAGTATGCCCTTCCTGGTTTTAGTATGCCTTCCTGCTTTTTTCACGCTCCCTTCCATTCCTGGCTTTAGTCGATCCCACGGTTCCAGTCCTCTATATTTCTATCTTCCATGCGGTCGGGCAGTCCGTTATAAGTTCTTCGTTCATTCGATTAGAGCTATAGTCATGCATGGAGGATAAATATTCCTTCAGCCCAAGCTGACTGCGAATCATATTTGATGGTGGAAAACGGATACGTCAGCTGAATTTTATTGTCTTCAGGCTCAAAACCGCGGTTTTGAGCCTGAAGAGGACTCTTGCCAAGAAGGGCCGAAATATAGCTCCAATAAAATTCAGCTGACGTATCCGTTTTCCACCATCAAAGATAGTCATGCAATGCCGTGTTACCGTACACGTAATAATGCAATAATACTTGTGCGGCACAGTTCGGGTTGAAAAATCCGGATTTCTCGGTATCATAGAATCAATCAATTTCGAGCCGCTCCAGTAGCACTACATCTTCTTCTATTCATTTATGGCATCGAGAGAGCTGGGAAGCGTGGACCTTTTCGCCTTCTGGTTGGTCTTCTTCTAAGTTGTTCATGGGGTACTACTTGACTCCTCCCCTGGGAGGAGCCAACTCTCACCCATCCGCCAATTCTGGGGACCGAGGGGCGGAGCCAGGAAGATTCATAGAGGGGACCTAATGCTTTGGGCCTTGTCATATTTCGGCAGAGTCCATGCCTCGGAACAAATTCAAGTCTTAGAGCTAGCTCCTTTGAGTTCGCCACCAAGGAGGAATCGTCCTCTTCTTGCTTGAGCTTCATGGAGTGGATGATGGCACCTTGCTAAAAATGGGCAGAGATGCGAAAAACACTTCCGAAAGAAACAAAGAATATAAACAAACAAAGAATATGGCACGAAAGTAAAACGTCAAACTTCATGAAATTGTGGACGAATGACTTGAGATGCCGCTCCAGCGATTCTGCTTCTGATCTTACTGCTTCTTGTTTTCTAACTGGTTCGTCTTTTGTAGACGGCATTCCGACTGGTACAATCGCTGATACGACGTACGACGAAAGACAAGCGGTATTGTCCAACGAAGTAACAGCTTCTATCCTTGAGTTCTACCAGGACTACACTGGCATCAACTACAGCTACCCCAAGCTTGATAACTTGGGTGTTAGTCAGTTTAGTTTTGGAGCCATGGAGAACTGGGGCCTTGTCGTGTACAGGTAAAAACAAAGAGTTGAGCACCCCTTGTGGTGTCCGACCTCACGTGAACGACCGTTCTCAGGTTTTCTAAAAATCCTTGGTGGGTAAGTATTCGCGAAGTAAAGGCCTAGACTTTCTCAGCTTCCAACTTTCTACGCAAAACTTAAAGCAAACAAAGATGTTGCAATAACTTTCGCTTCTACGTAAATCAGTTTCAAATAAAAACTAGCCGCATAGAACATGGTGTTCCCGATGCAAATTTTTAAAGCATTAGTTGTATGGAAAAGTAGCAAGCAGTAGTAACTGCTGCTACTGCATGCTACTTCTAGCAAACTGGATGCTACTGCAGCAAGATTGGATGCTATCGGATACTACTACTTAAGATTAACCCAGTTGGAGGCATGTTAAATCAAAGTATTCCTATACATGCAATTTTTTCGTACAACTAGCATACAACTACAGTCAAAGAATTTATCATCGGGTTCTAAGAACGCGAATCTTTTCCACGACGCAAACAGAATTTGACTTGGAACTGAACTGGCGCGGCGCGCTTTTTTTTTCGCTAGCGACGCCGAATTCGCATAGGGAACGGCACCAGGCTTACCGCGAGGATTATACTCGATGCGATGTGGATTCGCGTTCTATTATTATTGTTATTTGTTATTATTACTGCTTTACTTCAGCCCAAAGACCACACCAACAAAAAAAAGAATATACACCAAACAAAAATACAAAGGAAATCTACCCGGTGCAACAAATATCCAGGGGAATACCCTACTGGTAGTGCGTAGAAAACAGATACAGCAGCAAAAGCTACTAAATCATTATCACAATCTGGATAAACCATTGCAACATTAGCTTTGCTGCGTAGCTCCTTCAGGGTAGCTATTCTTTCTTAACCATTGCACCACTGACACTGCATCGCCTAGCCAACCAGAAAAAATTCCGAAAACCCGCGTTGTAAACAATTTGTAAAGCTGAGAAGGACTGAGCATCGGCAGCGGAAACCAGGCCAAGATACCCATTTAACAAGTTATGGAAAATACTGTGTAAATTCAGGTCAAATTTCTAATTTGGATCACTGCGAAAGATTGCTATTTTTGTCTTACCTCAACTCTCGTAAGCAGTGACAAGTTGGATGGTCCTCCTGGTGGATGGACTCTGTTCTCGAAAAAAATTAGAAAGATTTGCCGGAAAGGCATACAATATAATGTTTGCCGTGGAAGTAATCGCCATTCTGGTGTTTGAAGAAAAAAAACAAAAACGGTAGGGGTAGATGGCGATACAGTTTGTTGTAGAGGGGTCGGCATATCGCCGAACAAAAACTTAAAAAACTAATCCGTTCATTACCAGCAGGCATTTCACCTTACCCCTCCGCGCAAGCGATACTAGTGTAAGATTTTCACCAAGGTTGAATCACTATTGAGGGATTGCAACCTACCCGAATAAAACGGATTTCAGTCAGAAGGAAAGAAGTTCACGAATAAGTCAAGTTTCTGACTGAATATAATAAAATAAACGGAACAGAACGCGACATCTTTGATATCGGTTCTTGTCGCGCAATCTTTCTGTTTAAAGCATGCGGTGTGGTGAATAATCGAGTTTATTCATCATTCGATGGGCTTATTACAGAGCCGAAAAGAAATGGAAAATGGTAACTTTTTTCCTGGAAATACCTTCGGAATTTATTTCTAAGCCGTATCCAGGAGGGGGGGGGGGGGGATTAGGAGGGTTGCCTCCCCCAGGAACGACCGTAAAAATCGTTTTTATTGGCTTCAACATTTAACACAGGTTCTTGTTTTACTGTATGGATTAGTGTCAAAGCCAGGCTTCACCTTCCAGATTACCAGACGTCCGGTGCTTCCGCATAGTCAAGCCAACCCTTCCAGATTTTCATGATTATGATGACAGCTAAATTTGCTGTTTTCAACATTTCTTAGATGTCCCCTTTACATTTCTACGTCGCTTGCATCCCGGTCACAGCTGTCAATCATTTTCCCTTTTCTTCCCCCATTTGCATATTTGTAGTGTTTCTCGAACGGGGTTGCCTCTATGGCACCTTCCAGACATCCGGAATCTGGGGTGTCCAACACCCTGGACTTCCAGACGTTTTTGTCCTGGCTTCACCTTCCAGCTAGATCTGTCTTGACGACAACGGCTGTCTGGCTGTCAACGGCTGTCATAATGCCCACGACTCAAAATGCCCACTAAAAATGCCAACAACTCAAAATGCCCACGGCTTAAAATGCCCACGACTCAAAATGCCCACGGCTCAAAATGCCCACGATTCGATCAATTTGAGGTTCTCAGTCCATAATTAGGCGTGATTGAGTGACGGGAGGAGTAGACCGAGTATCAGAATGACGATAATCCTTTTATGAACTTGTATAATCTCGATTGTAAATACAACACTGGTGTATTATTATTAACAAGAAACATTTGTAGCCTATTGTGTCGTGGTTAGATGCCGCAAAAGCACTGTGCTTTCTAGAGGAAGCTTCTGACTAATACTGAGCCCCCTTGGAACTTCTCTTAATGTGCTTGAATTTTTTGGTCTTTCCGGACCATTCTTCGGTTCCTTCGTCTGAAGTCTGCTCCAGCACCGATCTGGAGGAGGTCTGATTCCATCTCGTCTTGGATGGTCTTGGAATGAACAGTAAACGTGGTCGGGCTGTAATTCGTCTGTTGAGGACTCGGTGCCAGGCCTCAACGTGGTTCGTGGTCCGTCATTGTCATGTTGATTCCAGGTTTTCGGTGGAAACGTAGAACTCGAACTTAGCCGAGCTTATTTGAACAAAATATACATTTTCATGATTCCAATGAGCTTATCATCATTTGTGCTTCAAATGAGTTCATTACAGATGAATCTCTAGCGCCCTTAAAGTGTGCATCATCACGGCCAATTGCACAAATAAAATAGTTTCTAAGGACCCATGATCATTCTTATCTCAAGGGTTTTGCTTAGAATTGATCGCAATGAAACCAACACAAAAATTGACGAATTCCTACTTTCACCCTACGACCCAGCCTTGCAAGTGCCGTATGAGCCTCCAGCTCTTGTTAATCAAGGAATCATTCTCACCTTCGTGATGCAAGATAACTGGTGGATTTGGATCTCCTGGTTTTGCTTTCTGGCAAACAATTCGCAAACAGTTCTGAACTGATCAAGAAACAAAAAAATAATTGCTTTTGAAGCCTTTACCGTGGTTAATCCTATCCCTTATAATCTCGTAGTCCGCTGTCCCAGGATGATTTTGGCCTCCCCTGTGGATAGTTTCGGCCGTCGGCATTGTAAACTAGGACGATATTAGCCTCTCCTGTGACCACTTTGAACTGTCGGCATTTTAGGCCACCGGCAATTCGTGGTCGTGGGCATTTTGAGTCGTGGGCATTTTGAGTTGTGGGCATTTTGAGTCGTAGGCATTTTAATCGTGGGCATTTCGAACCGTGGGCATGTTAATCGTGGGCATTCCGAGCCTGGGCATTGCGAGAGTGGGCAAAAAGATCTTGGTGATTTTGGGAACCACCCGGAGCCTCGCTTTAACCCTGCAGTAGACTCCATCCGAAATAAACTCCTGCATGCGGGCCCGCGTGTAATAGTGCGAACACAGTATCAAGATTTCCCGACCAGATTTACTGCACTCCCATCATCAAGTTGAAAATTTCGCTTTTCCCACAATCCGGATGGTGCCCAAAATCCGGATAGGAATTCCAGTCCGAGACCTCCCAATCCTGATCGCGTGTTCGCGCTCTAAGTGGAGAACGAAATATTTGCGTCAGAGGGAAATCTGGGATTGTGACAGTTTATCTCAAATTTATTCGTGTTGAGCATCGACAAACATTTGTGCAAACAGTTTAGGTGATAAACAAAATTGAAGACTAAACACTTGTGCAAACAGTTTAGGTGATAACAAACAAAATTGAAGACTCATCCCCAAGATAACAGTTCGCTTTAGATGATCAATATGTAAGAGCGTTTAAATGATCACTGCCTGCATGTTTTCTTATCTCTCCTTTCACATTTTAGAATTCATTGGAATTAATTAGGGAGTCGGGTACTAAAGGGAACATTTATCAGAAACGGTAGGATTTACCACTAGGAGCACACGTGAAAAATTTCGTAACTTGCGGCTGGAGAGCAAATAAGAATGCAATGGAGAAAAGACCATGGCCTTCTGCAGAACCTCACTGTCAGAAGTTTCATAACAGTAACACGAGGATGCGCGGTTTCAACAAATAATGTGTAACAGATAACACTTCGGATGCTATCTGTTGTGTTTCAAAAGTTATGCATGAAATGTTATGCGTAACAAGCTTTGTTAGGAAGAGCCAAAAAAGCATCTATTGACTTTACTCTTTATCGTCATGATGTCGGAAAACTCAGCAGATATTTTCTGGCGGTTTTTCGATTGTTCCTGGTGGTAACGCTTATTACGCATGACATTTTGAAACACAACATATAACATCCAAAGTGTTATCTGTTACGCATTATCTGTTGAAACCGCGCATCCTCGTGTTGTCTGTTGTGAAACTTCTGACAGTGCTGTATAAGAAAAGACAAGCAACGACCGTGTCCAAATTAACCATGGTTTGCAAAGATGGGAACGAGCCTTTGCTTGGCTGGGATTAGAAAATATACGATATCGATATTTTTAACGCCCTGGAATGATTCTAATGAGTTTGAAGGACTCTGCGAAAATTGGCAGAGTAGTTCATCGTGTCCTTTCAGTTTTGCCTTCCCCCGTACTGTAAAACCTAGGCTTGAATTTCCTCGTTACCAGGAATGAATCTCAGTATTCCATACAGCCAAGCCAACTCTTCCGGATATCATGAAAGAATGATGGCTAATTTCACTATTATTCGTAGATGTTCCTTTCGCTCATGTGTTACCTCCCAGATAAAACTCCCAATTACTCTCCCTTTTCCTCTACCCCAACCATTTTCGTATTGTTTTTGTCCCCGAAACGTGTTGCTTTTATGACACCCTTCCAGATTCCGGAATCTGGGACCAACGTCCGGACATCCAGATGTTTTTTTTTTTTATCTTCTATTACAGCTTGATATGAACTGATATCTGTAAACCGGAAGAAAAATCAGGAAGGCGAAGCCTGGCTCTAGTGTTGATGGCGCGACTTAGTTGATTGGAGTTCTAACCGTCATCTTATACGATTGACGCAAATTTCAATGTGTGTAAAAAATAAAACAAAAATATTATGTATGGAAATCTACGCAGCACTCAGGAACACTGTCCTTGGAATAAGACTAAGGTCTTCAAATAAGGTCAAAAGTAATTTGTTGACCTTTTTGTAGGGATAACATTCTGATGTATGATGGTCCAGAGACGACGCCAGCTACTACTTACAAGCGCATTGTTCAGATTATCGCTCATGAACTGGCACATCAGTGGTTCGGCGATTTGGTGACCCTTGATTGGTGGTCAATGATTTTCCTCAATGAAGGTTTTGCCACCCTCCTTGAATACAAAGGACTGGGTGCTCAGAATGTAAGTGGCTCTTTACTCCCTTCCAGCAGTTGTAGAGGCGTATTCTCGCCGTTCCCCGAGGACTCCACTTGAGGAGTCTCCGCGTTTTTGTTTTTTTTGTCCCGGGTCGTCACTCCCCATATTCTGGCGAATCCCACGGACGGGGAATGCTCTGACTATCATAACCATCATCAAAAAGGACTCCCTTTCAGATTTGGAGGGGAATCAATTTTTGCTGGTGTTGGTGCAATGTAAAATTAAATAAAAACAATTAGAATAAAACAAAACCTAAAAATAGAGTGGATCCAGACTAATTTCGTCAAATGCACATATTTTTTCGAAAACTAAGTCCATTTTGGAAGCATTGGTCCCGTGGAGTGACTCCCTCTATTCTCGCCGTTCCGTTCGATTGCCCGAGGAGTCACAAATTTGTTGTTTCTTCATGTTAGACGAGGGGTGACTTTCACCTGCCACAATTGAATCGATACGTTCGGCGTTATTTGTTCTCGTTGATTGATTTGTCAGTTGTTCTTGGATCTGCGATGGTGTTGGTTTTACCTGTAAGGCATTTTTATATTCACTGGTGACTGCCAGAGGCGTTACTAGCCAAAATGTTTTTGGGGGGGGGGGGGCTAAAGAATTTACCGACTGGCTGGTAATTTTTACCGACTGTTTCTGGAGAAAAAACGAAAGTAGTTTTATTCAAGAATAAAACTACAGTTTAACAAAAATCGACTGATTTTTCAGAAAAAATCGACTGATTTTCAGAAGAATAGACTGTTTTAATGACAAAAATCAACTGTTTTGGCGAAAAATTTTTACCGACTGGTCGACAACACTGGGGGGGGGGGGCTTCCCCCGATCGTGACACCCCTAGTGACTGCTCTCCAGTCATATAACCCGTTTTTGGACTAACTAATGTCTGGTTATTCTTTACAGTGCGGACTAACTAGAACCTGCTAGGGAGCTTGGTTCCCGAGAGATCACCGGGAAGACGGTAAACGCATTATAGGTGAAGAGCCTGGCACTGGGTGAGAAAAGGCCAGAAACAGCCCGGAGTGCAACGAACGCACCTTTTTATAATGGCATTGCGAATTCCCTGAGTTGCTTGAGGGGTCTCGGAAAAAAAGACTTGGTGACCCTCCCTCCCCCGGTACCAAAACCCCACAACGACCCCCCTCCTTACCGCACCTAGAAACCCCTGGCGACCCCCCCCCCCCCCATTACAAATATATAAGAAGTTGGTAAAATCTTATTAAGAACTGCAGTTTAAAATATATTTTATTTTAACACTGCGTTTGGATGGGTGGGTGGGGGGGTCGCCAGGGGAGTTTTGGCGTGTCTGTGTGGGGGAGGGGAGTATGTCCGGGAGTTTTTTGCTATGGAGGGGGGAGCCGGAACATGTCTGAGGAGACTAACTGAGGATGACGTAAATCCGTCATAACGGGCAAACTTGGAGACCCGTTTCTTTTTTTCTTTTTTTTTAAACCAGCGTAGAATCTTTTCTACAAAATTCCTCTTTTTTACTTTTTGGGCGACTTCTCCACTCCTTGACGTTAGTATTTCCTTAAACCCTTTAACGTCACCTATTCTTTCCAAAACAAAATCACCATACAAACTTAACTTTATAAAATTCAAAAATTTAATCTCATGGGACTTCCACATATTAGGACGACGAAACTTGACAGGCGTATCAGGGACCCGACCAGATTAAATTAGAAATGTAGTCACTTCTCCGACCCGACCATCTGGAGGGAGTGGAGGGAGGGGGAATCCGGAAATATGAGGTGTTTTTAACTTACGACCGGGTGATCGGGTCTTAATGAAATTTGATAGATAGAAAGACCTCGTGTCTCAGACACCCTATTTTAAATCCGGACCGGATCCCCGTGACATTGGGTGGAGTTGGACGGGGAAACCGTAAATCTTGGGAAACGCTTAGAGTGGAGAGATCTGAATGAAACTTGGTGGAAAGAACAAGCAGAAGTCCTAGATTGACACAACCGGACCGGATCCGCCGACTGTGGGGAGCTGGGGGGGGGGGGGCGGGTCCGAATTTCCAGTGATCCCACGAGTTCGGTACTTCCTGATGTGCTAGGACGCTGAAACTTGGCAGGCGTGTCAGGGACACGAGGAGATTGACTTGAGAATAGTCGTTTCCCGGATCCGACCTTCTGGGGGGAGAGGTGGGAGGGGGAATCCGAAAAAATTAGGTATTTGGAACTTACGAACGGGTGGTTGGATCTTAATGTATAGAAAGACATCGCGTCTCAGACGCCCCATTTTAAATCCGGACCGGATCCGGTGACATTGTGGGGGAGTCGGAGGGGGGAATCCGGAATCTAGTAGCAAGCTCAGCTATTGAACGGGTGATAGGATTTAAATGAAACTTGATGTTTAGAAAGACCTCGTGCCTCAGATGTTAAATTTTAAATCCGGACCGGATCCAGTGACATTCGGGGGAGTTGGAGGGGGGAATCGGAAATCTCCGGAAACGCTTAGGGTGGAGGTATCAGGATGAAGTCCTAGATACGTCATTTACATAATATGACCGGATTCGGGCACTGTGGGGGAGTTGGGTTGGTCCGGATTTCGAGCGATTGCAAAAGTTCGTTACTTCCTGATGTGCTAGGGCGATGAAATTTGGTAAGCTTGTCAGGGACCCGAACAGATTGACTTGAGAACAGTCGTTTCCCCAACCCGACTATCGTGGGGGGGGGGGATCCGAAATCTAGTAGCAAGCTCAGCTATTGAACGGGTGATAGGATTTAAATGAAACTTGATGTTTAGAAAGACCTCGTGCCTCAGATGTTAAATTTTAAATCCGGACCGGATCCGGTGACATTTGGGGGAGTTGGAGGGGGGAATCGGAAATCTCCGGAAACGCTTAGAGTGGAGGTATCAGGATGAAGTCCTAGATACGTCATTTACATAATATGACCCGATTCGTGTACTGTGGGGGAGTTGGGTTGGTCCGGATTTCGAGCGATTGCGAAAGTTCGGTACTTCCTGATGTGCTAGGACGATGAAATTTGGTAGGCTTGTCAGGGACCCGAACAGATTGACTTGAGAACAGTCGTTTTCTCGATCCGGCCATCTTGGGAGGAGTGGGGGAGGGATGGGGAATCGGGAATCTAGTGGCATGGGCAGCTTTTGAACGGGTGATTGGATTTGAATGAAACTAAGCAAATGGAAAGAGCTATCGTCTCAGATATTCCATGTCAAGTCCGGGTCGGATTCAGTACTTGTTGAGGGAGCTGAGGTAAAGGGAATCCGGCAATTACTGACTTCCGTAGGTTGCGAACAGGTGGTCTGATTCGACTGAAACTTTATGGGTGATAAGAGCTGGTGACCTAGATATGCAAAACACTTGTCTGAAGCACATGTAGCCATGGTTGGGGGAGTTGGAGGGAGGTCCGGAAACTTTTTGACGTGCACAAAAAACAAATGGATGGACCGAATGGGATGGAAGTTGGACAGGACCGAGTTTATGCGTCATAGATTCGTTATTTGGCGTCTGGTCCGGTCCGGCCACGGTAGGAGGAGGATGAAGCGGGAACCGGAAAGTTGCAGATATGCTCCGAAACTTGGTGGACGGGAAGAGGAGATGTCAGAGATGCGAAGCTTATGTGTCCGAGTCGCATTCGGTCACAGTGAGGGGAGTTTGAGTGGTAATCCCGGAAATTCTGTGGCTCGCATAGGGGTCAAACGAGTTTAGCGATTCTAATGAAACTTGGAAAGTAGAGAGTTTCAAATTAAGTGGCGAACAAAATATTTTTAATAGCTAAGTTGAACATTTATATGAGAATCATTTTCTCGTCGCAAAAGTAGTTCGCCCGGAATCCGGCCAGAACCGGAAAATTGGCTAAAAGTAAAAGTTATATCTGAAGTTGATTAGATGTTTGATTTGGGGGTAAGAAGACATGCTGAATCTGTATATGGTAATCATTTCCTACCCTGACATATAGTTCGCCCGGAATCCGGCGTTCAAGTTTTAGTTGAAGTTTTAGTTTGAAGTTAAAGTTTTATCTGAAGTTGATTAGAGGTTTGATATAGGGGTAAGGAGACGTGCTATTTTCGTTTTTAAGCTGTGTTCTTTTTGCCGGACAAGTAGTTCCGCCGAAATTCGGCGGAAACCGAAAATGTGGCAGAAGTATGGGAAGTTTTGATCAGTTTCTTCAAAGTAGATATGACGCATAGGGGTAAACACACATGCTTTCTCAGATGATTAGCCAATGGCCTTATTCTGTTTCTAAGTTTTGATGGTAAAATGTTCAAGGAGCCTGGCGAAGACCGGATATTCACAAAACCAATTGCCTGGATTAAATATTACATTTTTGGGATCCCATCGAAACCTTTGGTCCTGTTGTCTATTGCGTTCAGGGGCGTCACGACTGGGGGGGGGGGGGGGGGGGGAGGGGGAGGACGCCCCCCACCCCCCAATGCTGCCGGCGAGTCGGTAAAAAACTACGAATCGGCGCGAAGCGCCGCGATTTTTCGTCAAAACAGTCGATTTTTTTCATGAAAAAAGTCGTTTTTTCTGAAAAATGGTCGATTTTTCGTCAAAATAGTCGGTTTTTCCGAAATCAGTCGATTTTTTTCAAAATGTCATTTTTGTTGCTGAAAACAGTCGTTTTCTCTGTAGAAAAAGTCGGTAAAAATTACCAGCCAGTCGGTAAATGCCTCGCTAGGCATTTTGGCTAGTACACGCCTCTGATTGCGTTAATAACATTTCGTGATCATCAACGTCACTTATGGGTTTATCCCGATCAGATATGATTCCCAATCAGCTTGGGCAGAAGGCATAAATATTTCCCATTGTTCCACGTTATGCCCGTGGAGCGTTGTATGGGACTACGCATTTGGCTCAAACTCGCTCTCCTGATTCGATCATCGCTTTGCTTTCACCGCCAATCCGAGTGCAGTGCTTTGAATTTCTGGACTTCAAAATCCTGGCAAGATGACCGCTGGTTCGAGTGTAGTTTGTGCTCTGGGAGAGGGAGGAGATTGCTTCTAGGCTGTTTCACTGGCTTTTGACTTTCTTTAAATTTTAGTTTAATACTCTTTATTCTACAAATCAACTTTTACACGCTAAACTACATGAACACACCTTTTATAACCCTCTTACTATCCTTTACATATGTAGTTGATACATCTGACCGCAGGAAAGCCAGAATGGGCCTGGGGGGACAGTCAATGAAAAAACTTCACTTGACATTAATTTTCACATACTTTTTCAAAAATGGGAAGAAAACTGAAAGAGGAAGAATAAAAAGAAATGAAGGAAGAAAGCAAAGAACAAAACTAACAATAAGTAGGAAACTATGCCGTCGTACCAAAATCAACCAATCAGCGAAAGAAATGAAGCAAACTTTTACTCCATCAATGGTCGTCTGTCAAGAAATGTTTCTTTAGTCGATCCTTGAACTGGGGTCAAGCTACCGCATTCTAGATTTTACAAGGATCTTTGTTTTGAGACATCTTTGTTCGTGTTTTTAGGTAAGACCATCATGGAACCCTGAACACTTTTTCGTCTCAGAAACGCTTCAGTACGTGATGAGGGGAACAGATTCCTTGGAAAGCTCGAGAGCCCTCTACCTGCCGATTGATGATAATGACATCATGAAGTACTTCGATGACATTGCCTACGAAAAAGGTTTGCCTTTTCTTCTTTCGAGAAATTGTTTTCGACTGGGCAGCCGGGGCTTGGAAATATGATATGAAACCCCAATATAAACCTTGTGTTTACGGCCGGAATCTTGTCATCATGACCGGAATTCCTGTCTTGATTTTGTCATTTCATCATTTCCATACTAAAAATTAAACAAGTGACGGGTCAACTTTCCGTCTTGTGTGTCTGAGGCTCTAAATGACCCCCCCCCCCCTTAAACGCGTGACGGTCTGAAGTAGGTGACAGCCCTTGACCCTGATAAAAGACTGAAATGAAGAGCCTCTAGCCAAGAGGTGTAGCCTGACTCACTCTAAAAGCGAAACCTTCTAAGATTTCTCAATCAGAGCTGAAGAGCAGTGTACACTAATGGAATTGACCATTGGTGTTTCGACGCAGCTTCTAAGTTCGGAAAAGTGGTGCATATCTCATCGAAATTTAAGTAATAGTAGCCTGTATACAACTCGAACGTAATTAAAGGTGACGAGCAGTGCTCGACACTAAATGTAGCAATGAATAAAAAATATATAGTTAAAATTAAAATAGTTCATAAAACGAATAGAACAAATAACGAAACAAAATGGTCAGCGCAAAAGTAGACATGTCACAGAGACGAAGTCGTCATTGAATCTTGGAACAAGTTTATCGACTAAGCGGACGTAGTTGACCCACCCTTATTTTTTAGGTGGTTCAGTCCTTCGGATGATCGAACACGCTATCGGCGTAGATACCTTCCAGAAGGGAATCAGGAATTATCTGAGAACACTGTAAGGCCGCCTTTCTGTCTTTGTTGTCTATTGTGTTTCAGTTCTTGGTCTTTATTTAGCTTCAGGCCCTTGAGTCTCGCATGTCCTAATGTGAGAAAAGCGGTGTTATGTGCTATTGGGAGCTGGCAGTTTGGCCTTAGCTGCGTGTGGTGAAGCAGCATAAGAGGCTTGCATGATTTCGTTTGGATACAGAGTTTGGTGCAGGCGTTTCAGCTTTACATAATATCTTTGATAATAAAACCAGGTCATTAAACTTGACTGAAACAGTTACTTTTCCAGCGCAATCTGAACTTCCTTGCGAGTAGTCTAGTTGCAAAAGTCTTAAAAATGGAGAACACTCTCGCGCTGTGCGTGGAAACTGCCGAGCATTGTGTGAACACAGTTTGAGGGTGAAAAGTGTAATGTCCCGTAGCACATCAGGCGTACTTAAAGCACACCTCGCACTATTTACTGTTTATGTTCCAATATTTAAAACTATTTGAACACTGCAAAACTAGTCTCTGCTTTTGATAGTTTATCCACGGCTCTGGGTCTTTAAAGCCTTTTCCCCGGCCCATTGACATCTAGCAAAAACTAGGCAAAACTCAGATAACTGGTGAACATTCGTCTTGATCAATATGCGCATGGAAAATAGCGAATCTTGGCAAGTGCAAAGATTAGTGGGTTATCGTTAGCGAGCTTACAATGTAACTTATGGAATTTGGCCCTCCGGTCTTACGAATTACCGAATGCAATTATGGAAGTAGGTTGCGTTGGCATTATAGCTTGATTATAGACACGACGGGCGCTTTGAAGGGTTGAAGCAAAGCTCTTTGTCATCGCTTGCGAGGGATGTTTCAGTTATCGTTAAAAGTTGGCAATGACGAACGAGAGCTTATTTGATAGTAGTGAACGAAGAATATTGAGCGTCAGAGTGATGAAGAAACTGAGTTCTCTAGTCGGGGTTTCGTGACAGAACGCCTGATTTATGCAGGAGTCATTGAAATCGAGGCGCTTTACCTAGAAGTTTTTTTTTTTTATCCTACTTCGAAATTAGAGTTCGTACTGCAGAAAAGCCTTCCTTGCTTATACAGCATAGCTCGCGATTCTGAATTTCTACGACTAGATTCGAATATGACACCCACAAAGTTTCTCCTTGACTACATATGGAATAATTTTGTATGTCTGTCCGTAGGTCCTACCAGAACGCTAAAGTTGAGGACCTCGTCTTCCACTTGAATGCAGCAGCAGTTGAAGATGGCGCTAGCCTCCCAGCTGGCGGTCTTGATGCCGTAATGTCGACGTGGGTATACCAGAAGAACTTCCCACTGATCACTGTCAATAGGCAGTATGGAAGCGGTACCGCAACCGTTTCTCAGGTTAGTATTCGGATGTGAGTAGCCCTCCACCCCACCCCACATTAGCACCACATTGTGAAATTCAATTCAATTCAATTCAATATAATCTAAAAAACAGATAACGGACAAGCCGATGGGTTGTTTTTACGTCAAAGCATAACGTCATGCACCTTGGTTGTGTGATCGGTTCTGTTGGCCAATGCCGGAAGGGGGCCTTTTTGTGGTTCCTTTTTATACATTACTCTTCAGTTTTGAAGGATTCAAATACATAATGATTATAATAAATATATCTGGTTGGCTGACTCGGCCATATACGGTAAATTGGTCACAAAGTTAACATCTTCGATCCTTCCAGATTTATCGAATGCCCTCTATCTTGTTGTTGCGTCCAGGTTTGTCTTTCTTCCAGTAGTTCAGTAAAGTAATATGCAGGTTATGTCATCGTAATTTCGGAACAGTTTCTGTAAATTTTGTCACTTCTTTATGTATGTATGTATATTTTTTATAACCCGTTACATTCAAACTGAACAAGAACGGACTAAATGGAAGAAAAAGAAATAAAGAACATAAGAGAGAAAAGAGAATTAGCGACCAATGACAAAATATATCCAGCACTACAGATGAATTAAAACACAAAGAGCGAGTTAATCAGTTGGGCACGAAGTACTGGTAACCACGGGTGTGCGGCGGTTCCAAGAACTTTCTGAACTAACTTATCTACAGCCTCGTTGGGTTCTGCCAGGCTGGATTTTCTTATTAGGTACCTGTTGCGTGTCCACGGTGGCATTTTTAGCAAGTATTTTAGGTAACGGAAAGAAAGCGACCGGACTCGAGACTGCTCGGTGGTTGTGAATAGTTTCCAAAATGGAGCCAGATATAAAACGTGGGGTAGCGCCACAGCGCTGTAGAGTTTGGCAAGCAGACTGCGTGAAAAGTGGACCTTATTTGTCACGATCGAAGCGTAAGTGAATCGAAGTTTCTTCTCCGCGTTTTGTAAAAGGAGAGACCGAGTCTGTTTTAGGGTCCTTCCTATGGGGACACCGATATCGATTCTGTCGGACAAAGCATGGAGCTGCCAGTTGGACTGTCTGCACATTTTTTCCCGATCATTAAAGAATAGTATGTGTGACTTTGAAGCATTGAACTTGAGTCCGATCAAGCTATACTCAGCCTGAAAAGTACTGAAATTTCTTTCAATACTTAAAGTTGATCTACTTCAGTTAAGTACGTCGTCAGCATAAATTAGCAGAGAGACATCAATTTTTTTTAGGACACAGGAAGAAGGAACTTTTGATTGGGCATTCAGGACGCTATTATTAAAAAGATCGTGGGAGATCAGAGAACCTTGTCTCACCCCTTTTTCAATTGGGACCACTACAGTAGCACTGGGATTGTTTGGAACCCTAATATGACCCTTCAGGTTTTTATACATGTAATAAGTTTGTCGCCGTGTAATCTGCGTTTGCCGTGATTATTTTCCTGTTTCAGAGACGTTTCTTGCGAAACCCATACCCTCGAGCAGCTGAAGAGTACTACTGGTGGGTCCCTGTGTCTTATACCCAAGACTTTACTGAAGTGAAGAATCAATGGGTCCCAAATAACCAGGATAACGTCCAAGTCGCTGGTCTCGATGACAGTGATTTTGTTATTTTCAACGTTGACCAGAAAGGTAAAATATGCCGAGGGAGTGTTTGTGGATGGGCCGAGATTGTGTTTAACGGTATCAAATTTCTGACAGTATACTAGGATTTAAACAGAGCCAAAGGGCTCTGAACAGGTTCGAAAATTCGATTCATATATCACACCAGTCAAAACCAGGCTTTACCTTCCAGATTCCTAGATATCTAGGGCTCCACACAGTCAAACCAACCCTTCCAGATTTTAAAGTTTAACTGAAAAGCCAACTTTTTTTGTTTGAGTAATTTAATTGAATACACTGAATTATATGGATTCTGCTAAGGGATTTCTTTTATTTTCCACTATCTGCTCTAGTTATGATAGTAATGATTTCCCCACAACGTAAATTCTACTTTGATGCGGGAAATTTTAATCTCAATACAAACGCGGCTTTTCAGTGGGCAGTGGTGAGCTTGGTGAAGACTGCTTAGTGCCTGAACAAAAAAAAATCACATATCTTTCTCGTAAGGCATACAACACACATACAAGCGCATAGAAGTACCACAAAACACACGGAAATTCCACTATTTGGAAATCGATTATTCGTGAACAGCTGAACAACGAAGTACCGCATTTTCAGCGGGTCTTCAAGCCAAATTAAGTGAATGGGTAACTAGAATGTCCTATCCCAGACCTTTTCGGTTAAACTTTAATGATAATGATGATAGCTAGTTCTGCTATTCTTCAACGTTTCCTACATGTCCCCTTCAAACTCAAATATCTTAGGCTTCTGAATCATAACTGGCAATCACTCTCCTTTTCCTTCTTACATTTGCATATTTACTGTATTTCTCGAATATCTTACCTCTAACCTTCAAGATATCCGGAATCTATGGTGTCCTACACCCTGGAGACGTTTTTGGCCTGGCTTCACCTTCCTGAACCATCTCAACGAAAACGGATACCTGGAATCCGGAAGAAAGCTCTAGAAGATGAAGCCTGCCCTTCACTCCGCACTTTACGTAGCCTATCCGTTACTACTTTAGGATGAGATTTATGTCATAAAAAGCAGAGAAATTCGGACAAGCAACTTTCAATTTGTCGAGTTCCTCCTTTCCACTGAGGGCATCCAACACATTTCTAATAAAGCGGTACGATATCTTCGATCCCAGTGGCATGTTATGGTTAACTGTAAAGCTTTCGCGAGGTAAATGGTAAAAGAAGTTGTTTTGAATGCCTTCTGACATCTTACGGTTAACTGACGTTTTTACGATACTTTTTTTTGTATTCATTCTAAATTTTCTCGTGGTACGGGCAAAAATAAATGGTACCTAATATGATGAAGCACTAGTTAGTTCCTTGATTTTCTTACAGACTGCTTTTGCATTGTTTCGTAATCTTATCTCTCTTTAACAAGAGCTATGAGCTCATATGGCACTTGTTCCGAGTAGGCTGTACAAGAAAGTAGATGAGACCGTCACAAAATACACCCACCACCCAAAAATGCATTTCGGAAATAGAAATAGGATCTTTAGTTTCACTCAGTTCTGAGCAGTTCCGGCATCGTCTCGGATTATCTGTAGCAAATGCGCATGACTGTTCAAACTTCCAAGTTTCAGCCCAATGACATACCTACCAAGTTTCATCGCCCTAGCACATCAGGAAGTATGCCCAACTCGCAGTATCGCTAGAAATCCCCCCCCCCCAACTCCCCCACAGTGCCCGGATCCAGTCCGGTTATGTCAATGACGTATACAGGACCTGTGCTTGTTCTTCCCGCCAAGTTTCATCCCGATCCCTCCACTCTAAGCGTTTCTCAAAATTTCCGGCTTCCTCCTCCAACTCCCCCCAGCGTAATCGGATCCGGTCCGGATTTAAAGTGAGACGTCTGAGACACGAGGTCATCCTAAATATCAGCTTTTGTCAAGATCCGATCACCCGTTCGAAAGTTAAAAATACTTTAATTTTTGGCATCCCCCTCCCTTCACTCCCCCCCCTCCCCCAGATGGTCGGATCCTGGAAGTGAACATTTTCTGTATAATCTGGTCGGGTCCCTGACATGCCTGCCAATTTTCACCATCCTAGCACATCAGGAAGCACCGAACTCGCGGGATCACTAGAAATTCGGACCCCCTCCCCCACAACTCCCCCAAAGTGAGCGGATCCGTTCCGGTTATGTCAATCATCGATCTAGGACTTGTGCTTGTTCTTTCAACCACGTTTCATCCGGATCTCTCGACTCTAAGCGTTTTCCAGGATTTCCGGTTTCCCCCACCAACTCCCCCCCCCCCCTCCCCCAATGTCACCGGATTCGTTCTGGATTAAAATGGAACGTCTGAGACACGAGGTCCTTCCATATATCAAGTTTCATTAAGATCCGATCACCCGTTCGTAAGCTAAAAATATCTCATTTTTCCTAGTTTTTCCGGATTCCCCCTCCCTCCACTCCCCTCCAGATGGTCGGATCGGGGAAGCGACTATTTCTTATTTAATCTGGTCCGGTCCCTGATACGCCTGCCAAGTTTCATCGTCCTAGCTTATCTGGAAGTGCCCGAACTAGCAAAACCGGGACAGACCGACCGACCGACAGACCGACGGACGGACAGAAGTTGCGATCGCTATATGGCACTTGGCCGAAGGGCAAGTGCCATAAAAAATACCAGCGAGTTAGCTGTATGAGAAACATACTTCTTCCTTAGAACAAGAATTGATAAGATGGAATAATCAACTCTTGTCGGAGCTGCGACACTTCTTCTTCTGAAGAATAACCAGCTCTGGGCAGCTCCAGCAAAATCAGACGTGCTGTAGCAACATCACAGTAAAACACGGTGTAGCCGGCATCCCACGGTCGCATTCGCATTATTTCACTCGGAGCTAGTGACTCTATATGACTAAGCCCAAAACACGCCAGTGATCCTCATTAAGAACGAGAAAACGTCTCACTAACGACTCAAACTCAATTCTGTATTAACCAATCACGGCGATGTTTGGGACCAGCTGTGATACCGCTTCCGGCTCTTCTGCTAGGTACAGGGCGATTTTGGTCGGCAAGAAGAGTTAGTCATCAAGAGTATTGCTGCACTGTCAGAAGTTTCATAACAGATTGCGCATAACACTTTCAAGAATAACACCTTTTCACTTAGAAAAAAAGTGTTATGACCAATTAAGTTTATACTATTTCGTGCCCAGATCTCCAACAACACCTTCAATAGGTAAAAATACTGCACTGTCAGAAGTTACATAACGACAACAGCAGGATGCGCGGTTTCAACAGATAACACTTTGGGATGTTATATGTTATGTTTCTTTCGTTCCCGTTAGTATTTTTACCAATTGAAGTTGTTGTTGGAGATCTAGGCACGAAATAGTGTAAACTTAATTGGTCATAACACTTTATTTCTAAGTGAAAAGGTGTTATTCTTGAAAGTGTCATGCGCAATCTGTTATGAAACTTCTGACAGTGTGTCAGTGCGGTCGTTCTTTTAGCATACCTTCATATGTCCTTGGTACTCTCTAGGATACTACAGAGTCAATTACGACGCCATGAACTGGCTGAAGATCGCCCAAGCTCTGTCTACCAACAAAGATTCTATCAACGTCATCAACCGAGCACAGATCGTTGACGACGCACTCCATTTAGCACAGCAAGGATACATTACGTACTCCACAGCCATGGCTACCACAAGGTTCCTGGAGGCGGAGAGGGAGTGGCTACCTTGGTCTTCTTTTGATGCCAACGCTGTTTTTCTGGATAGCATGATCGTCGGACAGGATGCTTATGCTAACTTCAGGGTTAGTGAGATTTGGGCATAGTCGAATTCGAGGTTTGAATGCAGATGCTCGGATGAGGTCACTGCTACTTTCATAGACCGGAATCCGTTTTTCTTTTTTTTCAGACTGGGATCCCAGTTCTGGTGGTTTTCTTCTTCCTTCAGACAGGAGCCCTGTTCTGAGGCAGGAACCCTGTTTTGATTGACCATGAGAGGGCAGTAGCCCTGTTTCAGCAACGTTGCAACATAGACGAGTAAGGCTGCGGCTAATAAAACTTGCTTAACCGTAGTAAAACTCCGTGTGAACCAAGCCTAAGAACTCGAGGTTTGATGATCTGTTCTGAACCAACAGATAATTAATTCAGTGCATACGTGTCTGCTAGAGTGCTGCCCTAGGTTTCAGCTTCTAAACGCGTTGAAACTGTCAGAAGTTTCATAACAGACGACACAAGGATGCGCGAAATCAACAGACATCGCTCAACAGACAACACTTGGAATGAAATCTCTTGCCGTGACAAATGTTATGCATAAACATTGCCAGGAAGAGCCGAAAAACCGCCAAAAAAGTGTCGGAAAATTCAGCAATGCTTTTATGGCGGTTTTTCGGCTTTTCCTGGCAATGTTTATTATGCATAACATTTCATTTTTGCTTATGACTATAATTTGCGTTGTAATTTTTACATTTTGATACGATGGTTCTGAATCTGCTTAGTAATTCCAGAGGAAAAGAAAATGAAAGAACTCACATATCAAACCTTCTTTCAGATTTACATCCTGCGTCTTGTTAAGCCTCTTTATGAATTCTTGACATTTGAAGAAGGCTCGGCAGAAGATCTCCTTCCCCTATTCTCCCGAACTCTGGCTGTAAAGTGGGCTTGCAAATTTGGACTACCCGATTGTGTCTCCAACTCGAATCAGCTTTATGACGCTTGGGTCACCGATAGTGGTGTGGGAGCCAGCACGTGAGTTTTTCTTTTGTTTTATAACGTGACAACACCCACTCGTCTCCACCCATCCGTCACAAGGGCACAACAACAGCCCGATACAGCGAAATACCGGTCACATCGCCAACTGATAAGCGTTCCATACTGTGGACGCTTCAGTCGGAAATTCCAGTCCAGTCGGGAATTGTGTACTGCACTCTGCGCTGTATCCATTTAATTTTGTTCCGGTGTCCAGCATATCCTACGAAAGGAAGAGGTCAAGACAGTGAGGCCTTGCTTTTTGGGATCCCAAAACGTAAGTGGAGGGATACCTATGACATCGCGAAAGCTGTCCGTCTGTCTGTCCGTCCGTGAGCACGATAACTCTCGAAGGGAATGAGGTATTTTGATGAAACTTGGATGGGCTTTGTAAATTAATGGTCAAACAAAATATTTTGGACAGCTAATGAAATAGTCGATTAAGGGGTAAGAAGACATGCGGAACACTTACGTGAAAATCATTTTCTACCCGGACAAGTAGTTCGCCCGGAATCCGGCCAAAGCCAAAAAATTTGTTAAAAGCAAAAGTTGTATTTGTAGTTGATTAGATGTCCGATTTAGGAGTAAGAACAGATGTTAAATCCTTATATGACAGTCATTCTGTACCCGGACGTATAGTTCGCCCGGAATCCGGCTGAAACCGGAAAATTTGTTACAAGTTAAATTTAAGGAGATATGCTGAATTCGTTTCTAACTAGGAGATATGCTGAATTCGTTTCTAACTAAGGTAGAAAGGTTCGATCGGTTTCGTCAAAATAGATATGACTTATAAGGGTAAACACACATGCTGAATCCATATCTGAACTTGGTTTTCTCAGATGATTAGCTATTTGGCCTTAATCTGTTTCTAAATTTTAATAGTAAATGTTCAAGGAGTCTGGTGAAGACTAGATATGGCGAAGACAAGACTCAATTGTCTGGATCAAATATTGAATTTTTGGGATCCCGTTGAAACCTTTGTTCTTGTTCAAATATGCAAAGCACCTGCTATACTTGCCAAGACCAGGCCTTAAACACACACTAGCGAAAAAGTAAAATGTTCAATATGCAAGCCCTTAATCTTAATGGAAGTTGTATCTTCCGTTCCGGAAATGATCAGTCACTCTGCTTGAAATTCTCCTGAAATAATCCTGAAACAGCCATATTTTATTCTGTATATTTCTTCTTTCTATTCGTCCTACGCTTTTGAAAATCTGAAGTAAAATTCCTTTGTCGTCCAACCAATCAAACAACAAGGCACACAAGAAAATACTAACTGACACAATTTCTGCACGTTGTTAGGTCACAAACATGACGCTAGTGCGATATAGTAAAATGTTCCGTAATGCATAATATGAAGGCTTCCGTTCCATAACCTTTTGTTGTTGTTTTTGTCACCGATTTTTGACTGTACTATTAATTTTGTATGGTCCTCGAAATGCCACTCCGCCAGCATGTAAACATTTCCATACTCCCAGTGGCAGCTCTGTCGTCATCACGGAATTCCGAAAAGCAATACGAATGTTTGAATTCCCGGAATGCGGTTCCGGCTATGCAACTTTTCGGGATCACTTTCTACTCACGTCGTGGGTTCGCTTTCCAGAACAATTCGCTCACCTTCCGGAACTGACGGAGAGCCAAAACTGCTGTGGAAAGGGGAGCGAGTTTTGTAGACGTAGTAAAAACAGCCGGCAGGTAAGCTGGCGGATATTTCCAGACCACTAGAATCGCCCTCCAACTTCGAGTTTTGCGGCTTAATTCTGTCTGTGTTTGCTGGAACCAGGCTGGAACATGGCTTCATTGTGATTGAAAGGCGGAGATTTCCATTTCGCTGATTGGAACTATAGGTTTATCCTTTCCGGAATAAGTGAAAACAAAACTCTAGCCGAATTGAAAGGATGCATCGAGTTTAGTTCGCAAGGAATTGGGAGGGGCAGGGAGCCTGGAGCTTCGTTAAAGGACTCTTTGTTTATTCTGCCTTTTATATTATCCCTAGCTCTCTCATGGTAACAGCTTCTGAAAACCCCGCCCTTCGCCGTTCTTTCGTTTTGCAAAGTTTGCGTCACGCAACGCAAACTTTGCTGAAAGCTTCAGGTTCCGCCGACATTTCTTTCACACATAAGGACATGAAAAGCTCTAAATATTGTTTTCATTTTGGAAGACATGGTGTATGGTAGACCATCAGGCCTACCTTTTGTACGGGACTTTTTTTTTATTTCTTTTGCTTGGTTTTCCACTTTTCAATTTAACCACTGCGCATTCAGTTTCCAAATATTTCGCGTCCAGCGGCCGCGTCGGAGAGTCGACAAACGCTGACAAGAAAATCATTCATTCCACGTGGCAAGCAGAAGCGTTACTAGCCAAAATGTTTGGGGGGGGGGGGCAAGGGATTTACCGACTGGCTGGTAATTGTTACCGACTTTTTTTACAGAAAAAACGACTGGTTTCAAGAAAAATTTACAGTTTAAAAAAAAAGTCGACTGATGTTCAGAAATACCGGCTGTTTTGACAAAAATCAACTGATTTTCAGAAAAAACGACTGTTTTCATGAAAAAAATCAACTGTTTTGACAATAAATCGCGGTGCTTCGCGCCGACTGGGTTATTTTTTACCGACTGGTGTCCCTAGCCGTGACGCCCCTGGTGGCAAGTACCTAATGGTATTTCTGAAACCTAATATTTATGAGCCAAATCATCGTGAAAAGATCAGTTCTAGTGAGAGTGAGAGTTGTGCTTTAAATGAAGTGAAACTGTTTTACAGCGTGCCACCAAACTTGAAGAGTACAGTCCTCTGCACTGCTATTCGCAATGGAGACTCGAGCGATTTCGACAACGCAGTTGAGATTCTGAAGGCTTCCAAGGATAAGGCATCCATTGCCACTGCGCTGACTTGCTCAACTGATGCCGTGCTAATAGCCAAGTAAGCCTTTGCTTCCATTCTTGGTCATAATATCAACTTTACGTAGGCTCTGCCAATTGATATAATTCTTATATTCCATGTCGAAACCGAACTGTTCAGTACCGTTGTGCTCCGCTTGAGCGGTGTTACCTTCCCATCAAACTCAGTTCACAATATTTTCAGGCTTCTTGGCTGGACCACCACCGACGTCGACTCTCCCATACCCAAAGGCGATCTCAGCGATGCCATCTACCGAAATCTCGCTCAGAACCCTATTGGGCGCACCCAGGCCTTCCGTTACATCACAGATAATTGGGAACAAATCAAAAGCTTGTAAGTAGGCCTGCGCTGTCTTTCCTTTTGCTTCATTCGTCCCCCTATCCCCGCCTCTTAATGAATATGGAAACCGTGGCGACTTTATAAAAAAAAGTCTGTAAAGATCTATTTAGAGGCCAATGATTTTTTTCGTTTTTTTGCGGCTGCGTTGGCCTGCGTCAGAAATTTCATAACAGATGACACAAGGATGCGCAACTTCAACAGATAACACGTGGGATGTTATCTGTTATGGTTTTGCAAACCTTATGCAATAACCACTGTGCACAGCAAGCATTGCCAGAAGTAGCCAAAAAAGCATCTGCTGACTTTTCCGATATCATGTTGACAAACCAAAAAGCTAGCAGATGATTTTTCTGCGGTGTTTCGGCTCTTTTTGTTTGCAAAACGCTTTCACTCGTAAAGTTTGAAAAACATAACAGATAACATCCTAAGTGTTATATGTTGAAACCGCATATCCTTGTGTTATCTGTTATGAAACTTCTAACCGTGCATCTGACGATTTTAGAGAAAATTTAATGTTATGACCCTTTAAGTGAGAATGGATTAAAACATCTAAAATAGCTGGAAATACATCATCTAGTCCGGCTTGTTCCTTAAAGGCCCCATCTTGGTATCCACGGTTTTCAAACCCCCAGTGACGACGCACGTGGTCTATTCACCTCTGAAATCTTCCTCTTTACAAAATCCTTGTAAAGCAGTATTTGATTTCTTCAGCGCTAACTTGGCTAGCCCTTTTCATCGCTAACCGAGGCTTTCCAGTGCTGCCAGTCTTTAACTTTTCTTTTGTCTTGAAATGCCACTAGAAAGGCGTCGCCAAACTTGATTCCTCTTCATTTTTTGTTTTCGCTCTGAGTCGCCATCATTTAACCACGGCACGCCATGGTCGCGTTTGCTTTAAAGTTTTCACCTGAAAAAAACAAGTGTTTTTTGGCGAAGCCTGGCCATAGTCGGCAAGTGCCAACAGGAGGATGCGTAATTTCACGAGGCAAGTATGAGTATTTTTGAAAACAGCAATTCAGGGTTATTTTATCGCGAAAAGGCCGTTTCTAGTAAGAGCTGTGCTTTAAATGTAGACGCCGCTCTTAAGGTAACGTTCCAGCGATATTATTAGTTACGATCGTACTATTCTTGTTATTATTGCCGCTCCAGATCCCGCCGTAATAAGTAAATTGGCTCCTCCCTCTTACTATTTTCGTTCCGCGACTGTTACGATCGTTACAATTTGCTTGTGATTGTCGCGAGTATCATAAGTGATATGATAATTACTGTCGGTTCTGCAGGAACTCTCGTAAGAGTGACGACGTAGGTCCGCTTTGTTGTTATTTTCGTTCCAGATAGCGTTATAACTACGAGAATCCGGCGATCGCTCCTCCTCTTATTACCTGTGATAACTCACTGGAACGCTACCTTAGTAGATCAGCCTGTGCTCACTGCTCTAAGCAATCTAACGGTACTTATTATTTGCAGCTATTCCGCGAGTGTTGGCGCTAGATGGCTGACGTTCGTGACCGCTTATTTCAACAAAGAAAGCGAAGTCGATGCGGTAAGAGTTTTCGAGCTTCATAAGGTCTCTGTGTTATTGTTAGGCGAAAGTGATGAAAGGCTTCAAGTTCGTACTACAGAGAATATTGGGAAAATTTCTGTCATATTTGACGGTGCAAAACGGTTAAGGCAGCTTCATTTTATTGGAGCTATATTTCGACCCTTCTTGGCAAGGGTTCTCTTCAGGCTCAAGCCGCGCAAGCTGGAAAATGAACCTTAGTCCGTTTCACTTTGGTTCAAAATGAACTAAGTTCGCAGTCAGCTCGGGCTGAAGAAATATCCAAAATCCCTGTTTTTACAGAAGTCTGAATTGCGGCAGTGTTTTACACTGAGTAGTGTGAACGCGCCATCGCAAGTTAACACCTAGTTTTGAAGGAAAGTGGCTCTAACACTTGGAAGCATCCGTTATAAAAATGTCTCTGTCTGATTTCTCTGTCTGATGTCTGATAAAAGTAGTTATTTCTCTGACTAGCAGGCAAAAGGAATGTCAGTTGAAAATGTCAACTTTTAATTAAATATTGTACTTTATTTACTTTATTTCGTACTTGATTTCGCTTGTATTGTACATGATAGCACTGGATCGTCATCACGCAAGTAAGATAATAACACAATTGTAGAAATATTACCTCTCAATTCTCATCTCTTATAAACTTATGAACATTGTTTAAACTAACTAGGATCATAATGTCGGGTGAAAATTAGGGCATAAAAGATTACCGATAACGATCTTCAACTTATTTTCTAGGAATATGTAAATCGTGTCGTCATTTTAAATCTTGTCCGTCCAAATTTATCCTTATCTGATTGGCCGATCTCTTTCAGTTGGTGGCATTCCGCGATGCTCACACAAACGAGCCAGACACTGTGGCTGGTCTCACCGCTGCCGTTGAAAGGGCACAGGCTAATGTTGAATGGGCGGGTAAATATTACTCAGATATTGCCGATTGGTTGGCAAACGAAGTTGCAAATTAGCTATAAATTATTATTTTATATTTTCTTTGGTAATATAGTGTCGTAACACATGGTGAGCTAAAACATTAGAAATCGTTTGTGTAACTTCATTCATAGGCGGTCGGTCGGTCGGCTTTCTTATGCTTAATTTCATCCTAGAGGCGTATTCTCGCCGGTCCCGGAGAACTCCTCGGGGAATCGAAGGGAACGGCGAGAATAGAGGGAGTCACTCCACGCGGACTCCGCCTAGGAAAACAACGAGAACACGGGGAATGCTTCCAAAATGGATTTTGTTCGAACCAAAAAAAATATGCAGTTGACGAAATTAGCCTGGATTCACTTTATTTTTGGTTGTTTATTCTGATTGTTTTAATTAATTTACATTGCACCAATACCAGTAAAAATTTTCTCCCCTCCGAATCTGAAAGGGATTCCTTTTTGATGATGGTGATGATAAGCGGAGCATTCCCCGTCCTTGGGGACTCGCGAGAACACGGGGAGTGAGTCCCCGGGACGAACAAAAACGAGGGGACGCCTCAAGTGGAGTCCTCGGGGAACGGCTAGAATACGCCTTAGGTCTTTGTCCAAGTTCTAGGAGTCCAGAAGCATCCCTTCTAAGAAAGAATGTTTGAAGTATCAGTTGCACCCAACCGGTTTCCACGGGTCCTGTGACCTGACTAAGGTATATTTTAATACTGTCAGTGTCAATATGTCAACTGTCCTGGTTGGGATAACTTATGCTGTGTCACCGGGGGGGGGGGGGCTTGGTACGGTGGAGGTTTCGGCGGGGCCGGATGTAGGACAGTTCTGTCAGAAGTTTTTGCCTTTGATCATGTTAAATTTTCGAGGGGTTGACAACCAGATGTGGCCACGGTTGGGGGAGCTGGAGGCCCCCTCCCCCCCCCCCCCCCCCGAGTCGTCTTCAGCCATAGTGGGGCGAGTTTGAAGGGGTCTCACTTGGTCTCAATACCAGGGCTAAAGCCTTGGTTTTTGGTCTTGGTCTTGACGTTCTGGTCTTGTCGACATCACGTCCAAATAGTGGAAATGAAGTAGTGTTATTCTGGTTAAGTTTATACGAAAACTATCTGTTATGGTTTTGCAAACGTTATGCATAACAAGCATTGCTAGAAAGAGCCGAAAAAAGACTTTGCAGACTTTTTCGATATCATGATGACAAACAAACAAGTGAGCATGTTTTTTCCAGCGGTGTTTCGGCACTTCTTGGATGTATAATGTTTTGCTGCGTAACGTTTGAAAATCATAACAGCTAAAATTAAAAGTGTTATCTTTACAAACCACGCATGTTATCTGTTATGAAACCTCTGACTGTGGGACTCGCCTAGATCCAGCCTCGTACCGCTGTTCTCGCGAAAGATGTCATCGGAGAACCCGGCTCGGAAACGTCATCTAAAACCTGTTCGAAAAATCTTCGAAAATGTGGTAAGCCCACTTTTTTGTTTTTGGAATAAGCGGATGTTCCGAGTGGAGATAAACGTTTATATTCCGCCATAAATGCAGGAATTGCTTCTGGCAACTAGCAACAAGCTGTCGGAGCAGTTCCTAATCCGAGGAGCAAAGTGCTTTAGGGTAATTTGAAAATCATATTACGTGACGGCAAAAAATGAACTGCCAAATCACGCGAGAGCTGCTTCAGTCCAACCAGCATGATCGTGTACGCGCGTAACTTTCTCATGTTTTATTCGATTCCGGACCAAGTGATGAGCGCCACTTGAATTGCGTGTGGAAGGATTTACGGATTCTGTGGTACGTACTTACCAATAATAAATCAAGTAGCCTACTAGGAAAAATTTGTGACTCAAACCGTGCCGTGATTTTCTCTTGTGACCGTATTTGCTTGTGACACGTCTGAGCAAATGCGTCGCAAGTGCATTTTCGCTGGGGGGGGGGGGGGGGGGGTGCAGAGACACACATTTTTACCGAATCTTAAAAAAAAATCTACCGAATCGCAGAAACTGAGAATTTGAGCTTATTAAATAGAACATATTAGGTACAAACAGTAACACTAATGGGCCGCTTGAAAGATGACTGGACAGCTACCGGTACTAGGCGTCGTTTTTGCGAAGCCCAGTTGGAAAGTACATTGTCGAAAATGATTCCTGTATCAGCTTTTATTTACTATGCCCACGACAAAATTAAATCCAGCGCCATTTAACGACTTCCCATATAAATTCGATCTTTTACCGTGGAACACCGCAAGATCCCAAGGATTTTAAGAAACATCAAAACCGGTTGGAGCGACGTCCCGGCAGCCGCTTGAGCTACTGTAATAAGCGCCGCATGCGAGTTTTTTCAAGTTCGCTTTTTCCTGCCAAATTTAACTATTTCTGTGCAGATTCTATCTTTTAATGTCTCTCAAATACCAATCCTGAAACCGGCTGAAAACCCCAGCGAAATGATGCACCCTTCCACAAAATAAAGAATACCACGAAAGGTGCCGCAGGCGGGATTTTTGGAAACATTATCATTAGAGCGTCTTTTGGGGATCCAAAATAAAGTAGGGACTACCAGTGAAATCATAGATAGCCTTTTGTCTGTGGCCAGAGCTTCACTTGACCTTTTCTCAATGATTACAATTTTTGAATCTTTTCAACGTGATGATGAAAGTGCAGGAATTCCGGCCGGAATCATGATCGTGTATTTGAAGCATTACCTGGGACCAGGTATTGGTAGAACGAGATCTTGCGTGTTACGTTCTTTGACCAGTGATTATTTGATAGCGTTCTACGGATAAGTGTCGGGAACACCTCCGACATTTATAAAAATGATGATCTTAATTGTAAAGGAGACAGAAACAAAATGGGGACAAGTGCACGCGTCTCAATACATGATCAGGTAACCAGTCCGTTAGATGGCAACTCTAATTGTACCGTGTTCTTCAAAACTGTGCTAACTGAATTTTTTTTTTTTAAACTGAGTTAATTATACCATTGCAAAGAACATAGCTGATTTGGTATTCTGTTAAATTGTGCTAAGTCTTAGATGACGACATGAACACCATCTAACAGATAGATTAGTTTTAACTTTCTGAGTTCCTACTTTCTTCATGCAGATGGCATACACAAAACTGGGCCCAAAAATTATAAAAATGTAGTTAGCACAGTTTTGAAGAACACGGTACAATTACGACTACTGTGTTTTCTATCATAGCTCCCGCCTTGTTGTGAACCGAGCGTTGACAATTTATGACAATAGTTCAAGGAAGTAAGTCAGCAGAGATATGTTCTAACAATACATAGCATTGGTTTCTTCCAGCTACAGCCTAATGAGAACCCTCACAAAAAGGGCCGAGACATCGCTAGAACTAAGCTCATCCGTCCGTCTTACTTACCGTCTTAGGTACTTTAAGATTTAAATCTTTAAATGTGAAAAGGGTACCGCCACCCAGGAATTCTTACGTCCCCAAGAGGATTAGCTCCTCCAGAGGGCAGGCTCACATCTTGTCAGACCTAATAGAATAGAATAGAATTTATTGCACAAAAAGCCTCAGGCCATGGCAAAAATTGAAACACAAAAGAGAACACTTAAACGAAATAATAGAACTAAACTAATTTTCTCTTTGGGCTAAAGCTACCTTTAGGAACCTTACCAGCCTCTTCACATCTTGAAAACACTTACTTCCAATAACGTTCATCATCCATACTTCATCATTCATTGTACTGACATTCCCAAAAATCACAACCCGCAGGTCATCTAGCTCACGGCATTCACATATCAGATGCCACAAATTCTCATTCTCACTACCACACATCGTGCTGATGGGGTGTCGAGCGCCAACCGGATTCAGTATCACGGCGATTAAGGGATTATCAGTTATCAACTGGTCTAACAGTATTTATACAATTACATTTACGAATAAACCTCCCTGACCCGCCTTTGTCGCAGTTACAATTTTGGCTGAAATGTTAAGACTGTTATTAAAGGTTAACTTCAGACATCGAGGTTGTTATTCTGATATGAGCCGAGATGGAGGTATGTTAACTATTATAACTTTTCCGAACAGAATTTTTGTTTAGGTAGTAGCCTACTCAATCTTCTTTGCTTGGTATTACTTATGTGCTACTTTTGTAGGGAATTTTCGTTTAGTGAAATGACAACTCTAGCCTCTTACAGAAATGTGAAAATGACTACTGTTGTGACCCTTGCATTTCAATTTATAACAATACAATCCTTATCGAACACCATCTTTTTCATTTGTGTCGAAGCATATGCCATCTAACGGCGAACTCGATCGATATAATTTAATAAGGCGTACTCTTAGAGAGATAGAATTAATCAACCTTAAACCAGTGTTACCACCGGTTGCAGAATTCTGCGGTTTGTCATACATTTTCGTGTCTTCGACAAAGCGATTGGTTGCGATTGGCTGCGACCGGTTCCTTACCAGTAAATGCAAAAATGAAGCATACAACTTGAAGCGTATAATTATGAAGATGGTAAAGCGAGATTTCTCGTTGATAGTTGGTGAAAAGGACCAAGTTTCATAGGTGCCAGAATGTCATTGTTTTTTCCAGCCATAGGTTCGATCAGAAAAAGCGGCAACACGTAAGTTTTTATTAATTGTTTAATCAGAGCAACATCAAGAAAAAAGACTGGTAATTGATCAAGAGCTGCCTTGTGAAGAGTAGAAGAGATAAGCTGGAAGTAATGTTGTTTTAGTTGACAAGTTGCATCTTCATTAGGAATGTCGTTGTAATAAGGTATGTCCCAGGGTGGTTGGCTAGTAAAGCAATATTTTCTTTCAGTTTTGAACATTTTTTGTCTGATGTTTTTCAGATTTTTTCTTTATTATTTTAAAAAAAAATTTGCTTTTCTTTCTGAAAGTGATGTCTTTTACTTCTTTTTGGAGGTCAGGTTCTACTTTTCAGTAGTTGAGGAAAAGTGCTCGATGAACTTCAGCGGAGGATGATACGGCTTCGTACATCCTCTCTGGAGGCTGATACTATATCGTAACAACCTCTACAAAACTCATTGTCATAGGAACATAGGAAGATACACACTACATACCTGCTCGAGAAAAGTTATAATATGTTATTCGTTTTCTCGAAATATGGCGAGTATATATACTGCCCACATATATTGCCCACATCTCAACATTTCCTCCAAAAGAGCTTTTCAACTCCCCATACCGGTCGGTACGTGTATTGCACTCAGTTCCTAATAAAGACGGCCGATGTGAATCAACCGTCCGGGACACTAATGATTTCGGAGTTTCGAATACCCTTCCCCAGATATTATCCGCCCTTTTGAGTTGTTATATATGGAAATATTGTCTTAGTCATAGGCCAGGAACCCTACGAGTCTTCCATTTTTTCACTCTCTTAGCTACTTGGAAAATGCACTTATCCATCTAGCGCAACCATAGTTAAATTTGCAGCCAATTTCGGATGAAGGAGTACTTATCGATCGGTGACCCACCGCTATGGCTCATACAGACCATAGTTATGGACTGGAATCCTCCCTGCATTTATGCACCTTCATCAATTTCGTACGCGGAGGATGAGAGTTTGTCATCTTTCATAGCTAGAAACGACGTGCGGAAAACCATCCGGTCGAGTGTTCGCTTATTATGGCTTGACAGTATTGTAAGTTATTGCCGGGGTTTTCCGCACTTTCACCATTTGAAATCTACCATTTCTTCCAACAGTTCATGCCTGAGATTTTCGACCGCATGTCCAAGTCCTTATCATTGGCGAATGTGAAAGTTAGACGTAATTGTAGAAAGATGATTTAAGTATTTTTTGGGGGGATCCCAAAACGCAAGTGGAGGGATATCTATGACATCACAAAAGTCTTCCATCTGTCCGTCCGCCCATCCGCCCGTCTGTCCGTCCGTCTGTGAGCACGATAACTCTAGAAGGGAATGAGATATTTTGATGAAACCTGGTGTGAGGATTCTTTGGGCCAAGGGTAAGGTCAAGTTCGTAGATGGGTTATGTAGCCCTACATTAAGGGGTGGGAGAGGGGGTTCAAATTAAGGGGCAAACAAAATATTTTTGAACAGCTAGTGTGATAGTCGATTACGGGGTAAGAAGACACGCTGAACACGATGGTGAAAACCGTTGTTTCGCCGGATAAGTAGTTCGTCCGGAATCCGATAAAAACTGGAAATTTTGTTAAAAGTTGATTAAATGTTCGATTTAGGGGTAAGAAGACATGCTGAACACTTACATGAAAAGAATTTTCTACCCGGACAACTAGTTCGCCCGGAATCCGGCCAAAACCGGAATATTTGTTAAAAGCAAAAGTTTTATTTGAAGTTGATCAGATGACAGATTTAAGGTAAGAGGAGACGCTGAGTCTGTATATGACAGTCACATTTTACCCGGACATATAATTTGTCCGGAATCCGGTTATAACCGGAAATTTTTGTATCAGTTAAAGTTTTATTTGACGTTGACTAGATGTTTTTGATAGGGAGAAGAAAATACGCTGAATTCGTATCTGAATTTGTTTTTTTGCTGGACAAGTTGTTCGCTCGGAATTCGGCCGAAACCGGAAGTTTTGCACAAGTAAAGCAGGAAGTTTCGGTCAGTATCGTCAAAATAGATATGGCTTATAGAGGTATATCTGAACTTGGTTTTCTCTGATGATTAGCCTGGCGAAGACAAGACCCAATTATCTGGATCAAATATTAGATTTTTGGGATCCCATCGAAACCTTTGGTCTTGTTTAAGGAGTAACTGATGTGAAATGGGTACGAACAAAATAATATTACTGAGCGGAAAAGGAATCTTAGCCCATAAAGCAAGAAATACGATTTTTTTTTGTAAAAAAGTGGATTCTTTGATTTTGACGGACGGACATTTTGAAACACAACATACAACATTCGATGTGTTCTCTGTTACACATTATCTGTTGAAACCGCGCATGTGAAGTAATGGTATTTTTTAAAAACATTTTCTGATCCGTTTCACAGTAAAAAGATCATTTCTAGTGAGAGAGAGAGAGAGAGATTTATTGAATAAATAAATAACACACTTCCGTTTAACAACCACCCCAAGAAGTAACCTTGTCCTAGGGGGTGGCAAAAAATAAAAACTGCATTAATGCAGAACAACTACTGAACAAAGAGTCAACTTCAATTGTCCTAATCGAGACCACAAACCAAACCACAAAAAATCTGTAACGGATAGAGATAATAATCATCCTCACAACACCCACAACAAACAATAAATAACAACCTCAACATAATGAAAATTAATACTATTTCTCAAAATTCATACTTACTAAACAGGTTCTGTTTAATTTGACGCTTAAATGAAGGAGTATCAGGAATGTTTTTTAAATCTTGAGCTAATTGGTTCCAGCTTCTGAAACCCCTATGAAGCAAAGAAAACGTAGACCGTGTTGTAACAACTAAGGGAATACTTATCTGTTCAGAATTTCGGGTATCGTGGTCATGGATCGATGACCGTAAGATAACTAGACCATCAAAACATGAAAGATTTTGTCTACTTTTTAACTTAAAAATGAACAGAACCGTATACAGTTCCCTTAATCCAGCAGCTGGTAATATTTTTAACCGCTCATAAACATCACGTGCTGATTCACGGGGTTGAAGTCCCGCAAGCAATCTAATAGCGTTGTTCTGTATAACCCGTATTGGCCGAAGAATAGAAGAAAATGTCCCGAGCCAAACGCTACAACAGTATAAAATGTAAGGGTGGATCAGGGAAAAATATAGAAGACGTAATATGGGAGCTGGGAAAAAATTCTTAAGTTTTCTCATTATACCCAGGTTACGTGACAGAGTTTTGCTTATACACTTAACATGGGGCTTAAAAGACAAAGTCTCATCAAGATAAACCCCCAGGTACTTTGTGTAAGGAACACGCTTTAAAGTTCCACATTGTGTCACGATTTCACGAAACCATGGATAAAAATCAGGAGATCTCGAAAATATGATAAAATTAGACTTACCAAGATTTATCTTGAGCTTATTTACGTTCAGCCATGAATTCAACCTATCAATGTTATCCCTCATTGATGACTCAAGTAGTTCCTTTGTCTTGGCAGTGCTGAGAGCAACTGTGTCGTCAGCAAATAATGGCACAGACTCTTTTCGAGGATTTATAGTCATTTCATTAACACCAAAACAACAATTAGGGATGCAATTAGGCATGTCATTAATAAACAACAGAAAAAGTATCGGACCAAGAACAGAACCCTGTGGAACACCGCATGTAACGGGGCACACTCCAGATTGGATGTCATTCATCTGAACATACTGCGTCCGGTTATTTAGGAAACTCCTTAGAAGATCAACAGCTTTACCTCTAATCCCATACAGCTCACATTTTTGTAAGAGGAGGTCATGATCAACTGTATCAAAAGCCTTCATCAGGTCAAGGAACACTGCCCCAACTTTATACCCTTTATCCAATGCTTCATTAATTATACTAGTCAAGAATATTAAAGCATCCTCAGTCTTTCTATCCTTACGGAAACCAAACTGATTACTATTTAACAAATTAAATTTCTCTAAAAACTGGGTTAATCGGATACTGATACATTTTTCAATGAGGCGGGAAATTACAGGCAGAACTGATATAGGACGATAATTCCCCAGTTCGTTTTTATCACCACCTTTATAAACCGGTGTCACTCTTGCCTGTTTTAAACAGTCTGGGAATTTTCCCTGTCGAAAACAACCATTAATTAGGGACGTTAGGATTCCAGAAATAAATGGGAATATAGATTTTAAAGTTTTTAGGCTCAACGGATCACTACCCGACGAATTACTTTTCATATTATACATAATATCCCTTAATTCATCAACAGTAACCTTCTTCAGGTTAAGGGAAACATCAATAGGAGAAGGTAGGGTTGATCCAAATGGGGGATCTTCTGAAGATGCAGTAACGGACTCGGCAATTTTAGGACCAATACTAGAAAAATGATTTTGAAGTTCATTACAAATTACTCCATGATCTGCAATTTTGACTTCGTTTACCGCCACTTCTGATGGTAGAATATTAGATTGCTGGCCAATGACACTACGTATTATTTGCCAGGTCTTACGCGGATTACCCTCCACTTCCTTAAACTTCGTACTGAAGTGATTTTTTTTAGCATCACGAAGAAGCTTATTCAAACCATTACGAAAAATACGATATCGTTCTTTATTCTCAACTGTAGGTTTTAACGCTTGAACCTTAAATAATCTATCCCTTATGTTTATTTTAAGCAGAAGATCTTGTGTTATCCATGGCTTCTTCCCAGTGTGTTTTCGATCTTTCAGACTCTTCTTAACGGACACTTCCTTAATCTTATCCAAAAGTTTAGAATAAAAACTTGAAAACAGTATACTTACATCACTCTCATCATCAACTAGATGCATCCATTCAATTTTATCCAAATTATTATTTAACTTTAAGAGGGCATCATGACCGAGAACTGTAACTTTTTTACCTTGTACCGAAGTTTTCCGCTTCACGGTATCCACCTCAAAATCAGCAAAAACACCAAAATGATCAGAATCAGTATTCACAAGTACTTTCGGCGATTTGAAAGGTACATTTGAAAAAATATTATCCAAAAGTTTTGCAGACGTACTTGAAACTCTAGTTGGGATGTTAACTGTTGGATATAATCCGTAAGAAGCACAAATATTCAAAAACTGGGAAGTCGCAGTGGACTCTATCTCCAACATGTCAATGTTGAAGTCACCTAGAACAAAGCAAGGCTTATTATCAAATTGGACTTTTTCTAATTGTTCATGAAAATTATCAAGGAATTCTTGAATAGGGCAAGAAGGAGGCCTATATACAACTACCAAATAAACATAAATATTATTTGTTTTAACTTGTAAAACGAGCGTTTCGCACACCATTTCCTTATATGCGCTCAGGTCCTCTCGGACTAGCACGTCCAAATCATCCCGGACATACGCCGCAAGGCCCCCATGTTGGCGTAATTCACGATTCCGAGAATGCAAAGTAAATCCTGGTATATCCAATAAACCAGAATTTTGGTCCTTTAGCCAGGTCTCGGTCAAAGCAAGTACCTGGAAAAGATTAAGGCTGGATAAATCCATTAAAAATCAAATGCCGTATTAAGGCCCTGGCAATTTAAATGGAGAATCTTCAGGTCCTCCGATCTGTGACCCGATAACCCCTCACTACGAAGGTCAGTAATAAAAGCAAACTTCGAATCTCCATTGGCATTCGAAGCTGGAACCATAAAATCAAAATTTCTGTTTATATGATCGTTAAAATAACTATAAAAATCTACCTTATGATTTTCAAGGTCATAAATACTGCAGGCCCCTGAAGGAAGAATAAGATCTCTAACCATAACCAAACAGGGAACTCAATGGTTTGTGGAACCGAATAGGCCGAAAAACAAAAACAATTAATGAGCTCTCATCTCTAACATTAAATGAAGAAAAAACAACTAAAAGGAAAGATGGAAATAAACATTTAAGAGAAGAAGAAACAAAAAACACCTTTCGTGATGAAAGGCAAGTGAATGATGTCATCACGAACTATACGCGATTAGCATACAACATAAACATACACGAGGGTATCAGAGACTAAAAAAATTACCCTAAAATCACTGATACAAATACCATTGCTAACGAATGAAAATAAACATGGTGAGAACAATACAATCAACGTGGACCCCCCCATCTTCCACTTTGGCTACGCTGATGCTCTGATGTGTTCACAACCGGTCTCGCAAGTTCGATAATTGGATCGCCCAGAAAATACTTAGCTAGCGATCCATCTGGGCGCTTGAATTGTAGACAAGGTGGAAATGCTTTGGAGACCCATGCATCGATACCTAGATCACGTAATTGCGCACGTTTATCAAGAAGGGCTTTTCGCGCCTGGCGCAATTCGGGGGTTGCATCATCACTGAGAAACAAATCTTTGGACTGACCAATAGTCTTGTTCTTTAATTTCTTGGCATTTCGTAGTAGGCTGATTTTAGTTTCCTTGTCACTAACTTGAACTTTGATGAATTTGGCATCCTTATTATGCTGGAGGACTTTAAAAACCGGAACAGAAGATTGCTCAAGGCCATCTTTGACTACACTCTCAAACAGATCAGCGGCGTCCTTATCATTGTCACATGTTGCATTCCACACAATGAGATTTTGACTACGCTGTTCTAGTTCACATTTGGTAATTCTAGTCGACGCCTCAATAGCTACCTTTGCATGCCTCTGGATTTCAGTAGTGAGGACCGAAATTTGACCTTTCAGTGACTCATTTTCACTCGTCAACTGATCAACTCGCGAATCTAGAATGGATACATGCGTATTTTGCTCAATCCGGGATACCTCAAGTTTCGAGATACGGTCGTCAAAAGTTTTTAGCTTATCATTCACCGTATCCAGCTTCTTTCCGTTTTCTTTAACAATTTCGAGAACTTTCGAAAAATCTTGCGCTAAAGTTTCCTGAGTAACTTGGGTAATAGAGCTTGCCATGCTGGAGACCGTTGAATTCATCGGGTTCTCAGAAACATCTCCCGGACGATTGCGCTTACGATGGCGACCCATAGTAAAAAATAAGTGGGTACAGTTCGCCTACCTTGAATGAGATCAATTATTTATCCACGCTGATCTTGTCGTGCAGTGCGCTTTGACCGTTAATTTACTGGCACGGTTAACACCAGATTCAGCAACAGAAGCGATGTACCAGGTCACAAGACAAGATGATCGCAGCAACAGTAGAAGATTACGGGCTATCCTTATTATCCATGCAGTTGTCTAACTCCGCCACTGAACACTGTTGGAAAGTACCCTCGCGCAATGTATGTAGTTACTGCCGCGAGAGCATAACGATGACTGAGAGTTTGTGCTTTAAGAGTGTAGAAATAGAGCTATGAAAATAATCTGAATGAATATAATAATAATAATGTAATGCTAAAAATAGGCCATTGGCCTTTACAGGAATATGCTTTACTTGTTTTTCCTGCCTGACCGATATTTCGCCGGAATCCGGTGAAATCTGGAATTTGTGTACTTCTTATAATTACGTGATAAAGTGGTTAAGGGTGTCAGAGGCGTTACTAGTCAAATTGGGGGGGGGGGGAAGTATTTATCGACTGGCTGGTCTTTTTTACCGACTGTTTTTACAGATAAAAACGACTGTTATTAGAAAAAACGACTGCGTTGACTAAAAATTGGCTGACTTTAAGAAAACTACTGTTTGTGAGAAAAGATCGACAGTTTCTATGAGAAACCGACTGATTTTAAAAAAATCGACTGTTTCGAAGAAAAAAATCGACTGTTTTTACAAAAAATTGCGGTGCTTCGTGCCCGTTCAGAATTTTTTTTTAACCGACCCCCTCCCCCCCCCCCACCCCTAGTCGTGACGCCCATCGGACACCCTCAGGGTATTGATAGTCGGGTAAGCTGACATGCTGAAACGATCTTTTCGTTTTTTTTTTCCTGCTTGGATGATGGTACCGAAGGATTCCGGTTAGATCCTTGAATTCGGTAGGCATCGTGTTACGGCTGTCTTTATCTTGTGTCCGTAATTTCAGTTTTGTTATAAGAATAGATAGAAATTTGATCTTCCTGCTTCTTTATTTTTACGAAGTTGATAGGTCAGCCGTGTTCCCTGGAATCGATCGAAGATGGGAAATTCACCAGTTCTAGTAAATGTTTGTGTCGGTATAGAGATAAGAAGACTACTTCGAAATACTACCGAGTAGATATAAGGTACGATCTTGTTCCGATGTGAGCCTGAATCATTGGAAAAAACAAAATCCTCCGATAAAACTTATAAAAATGTTGGTGTAGGACAGAAAGAATTTGTTGGATGCTCTGGGATTCCCGTCGTAATCTGGGCTAGACCGTAAATTAAAGTCATTAAGGAATCACCTCATGGCTATGGTTAATTAATTGATTAGGGATAAGTACAACCTTACGGATCCGAAAATATACAACTAATATTGTTAAACTGTTAGAATTTTAAAATTTACACTGTTTAAATTTGGAAACTGAGTAATTTAGCAAATAGCTAGTCATCTGAGACAACCAATTTCAGATATACCTCTATAAGCCATACCTATTTTGACGATACTGATCGATACTTCCTGATTTACTTCTTCCAAATTTCCGGTTTCGGCCGAATTCCGAGCGAACTACTTGTCCAGCAAAAAAAGAAAGTTCAGAAACGAACTCAGCGTATCTCCTTATTCCTTTAAAGAACATTTAATCAGCTTCAAATAAAACTTTAACTTAGAACAAAATTTCCGGTTTCTGCCGGGTTCCGAACGAACTACATGTCCGGGTAAAAATTATTGTCATATACGGTTTCAGCGTCTCTTCTTACCCCTAAACCTAAATCTGTCATCTAATCAACATAAAACGAAACTTTTGCTTTTAATGGATTTTACGGTTTTGTCCGGATTCCGGGCGAACTAGTGTCAAACATGTCTTCTTATCCCTAAATCGAACATCTAATCAACTTCAAATATAACTTTTCCTTAAACAAACTTTCCGGGTTTTCGCCGGATTCCGGACGAACTACTTTTTCGGCAAGAAAATGGTTTTCATCATCGTGTCCAGCATGTCACTTTACCCCATAAAAAATCCCATAATCACATTAGTTGTTTATCAAAATTTAGTTTGCACTTTAATTTGAACCCCCTCCCTCACCCCTAAATATATGGCTACAGAAGCCCATCTACGAACTCGACCTTACCCTTGATCAAAAGAACCCTCACACCAAGTTTCATTAAAATATCTCATTATTTTCGAGAGTTATCGTGCTCACAGACGGACGGACAGACGGACAACTTTTGCGATGTCATACACTGTAAAAAACATCTTGCAGTATTTGCTACTGCGATTAATATTGTCTCTACTGAGATAAGATTATTTATAATTCGGATTAATCTTATCCCAGTAGAGGTAAGATTAGTCCCAGTAGCAAATACTGCAGTTACCTCTAATCCTTTCACGGATAAACTTTTTACAGTATAGGTATCCCTACACTTACTGCTATCCTTACCGCTTCCCCGCTATCACGGCATACTTGCCGTTGCAAGTTAGGGTACTTCCACATGTGCTAAGACGATGAAACTTGTCAGGCATATCAGAGACCCGACCGAACTGACTTGGAAACATTCAGTTTCCCGATCCGACCATCGGGGGGCTGGGGTGGAGAATCCGGAAAGTTGAGTTGTATTTAAATTTGGAACGGGTGATCGGATTCGAATGAAAATTAACTGAATAGAGAAGAATATCCCTGAATGTCCCGTTTGAAAAGTCTGGACCGGATTCGGCTGTGGGGAAGTTGGGTGGGAGAGACCGGAAATCGTGAAACGGATAGAATGGAGAGATTGGAATGGAACTTGCGGGGAAGAAAAAGCATCTCTAGACAAATCGTTTACACAACAGACAGGACTTTGGTGCGGGTTTAAGGGGGGGGGGGGGGGGGGCGGAATTCTGGTGATGGCGGTTTGGAGGATTTTCACGACGAAACTTGGCAGGCATATCAGGGACCCGGTCAAACTGACTAGTAATTTTCTCGATCAGATTATCGTGGGGGGGGGGGGGGTGAGTCCGGAATATTGAGTCATGCGTACCTTTGGAATGGGTGATCGGATTCCAGTAAAATTCAGTAATTGAACAGAGGAAATGTCTCTGATTTTTTTTTCATGTCCGGACCGGATCCAACAACTGTTGGGAGGGGGGGGGGGAATACGTGACCCGCTTAGACTGAAGAGATTGGGATGGAACTCGGTAGAATAACAAACAAATGCTCAAGATAAATCATTACAGAACCGGATTAGATCCGGGAACTGTGGGGTGAGCTGGAGGGGGGGGGGGTCCAGAATCCCAATGATCGCTAGTTAAGGTACTTCCAGATGTGCTAGGACGATGAAACTTGGCTGGAACACTAGAGATTCGATAAGATTGGCTTAAAAATCTTCACTTCCTAAATCCGACCATTCCTTAAAGTATTAATCTTAGCCGCAAAGTAAAAAAACAAGAGCTGTAATCTCATATGGCACTTGCAAGCACATGTAGTTAGAAATACCCCAACAAGAAAAAATGAAGGGGACTGAAAATTCTACCTATGGTTTCACTTTATATATAAAAATAGGAGACAGAAAGCAAAAGGAAACAAGAAGGAAAACAAAAACCGGCAAGGGTGGGTCAGATGGAAGTATTCGGTTAAGATGCGCCAAACTTGCAAGGCTGGATCAGAGGATGAAAGTGATGGTCAAAAGTTTTTTTTTTCATTTTTCGGTTAAGATGCGCACTTTAAGGGTGCTAAAAGTTAATTTCTAAGCAAAACCCTTGAGGCAAAAAGGTTCATGTGCTCATGGCGATCTTGAAAAAGTAAATTTTGCTTAAAAGTATTTTTTTATTTTGCGGTTAAGATGAGTTCTTTAAGGAATTATCGGATCGGAGAAGTGACGATGTCTAACCCAATGATGTCAACTTTCTAATGCTCCAGCAAAGTTTTATCGTCCTAGCACATCTGGGTGTACCTTAACTCACGATCACCGGACACCCCCCTATAACCCTCCCCCCCCCCCCCCTCGGTACCCGAATCTGGTCCGATTCTGTCACTGATGCACCTAGGATCCCACCAAGCTTCATCCTGATTGCTCCACTATATGCGTATCACAAGATTTCCGGTTCTCCCCTCCACCCCCCCCCCCCCAGTTCATCGGATCCGGTCCGCACTTGAAATGGGACATCTGAGACATGAGTTCTTTCAAGATATCAAGTTTCATTAAGATCCGATAACCCGTTCGAAAGTTATGCATGCCACTAATTTCCAGATTCTGCGGTCTCCCCCCCCCCACGACGATCGGATAGGGCGAGTGACTGTTTCCAAGTTAATCTGGTCGGGTCTCTGATACGCCTGCCAAGTTTTATCGTCCTAGCCCACCTGGAAGTACATCAACTACGGATCGCAAGAATTCCGGAACCCCCCTCCAACTCCCCCCCCCAGTGTCCGAATCCGGTCCAGTTCTGTCAGTTATTTATATAGAGCTTGTGCTTGTTCTTTCCAGCAATTTTCATCCCGATCGATCCACTCCGAGAGTTTACCACGATTTCCGGCTCCCCCTCCGACTCCCCCTCAGATTCATCGAATCCGGTCCGGACTTGAGATGAGGCATCTGAGACACGAGGTCTTCCCAGGTATCAAGTTTCATTAAGATCCGATCACCGATTCGAAAGTTCTGCATGCCCCTATTTTCTAGATTCCGCAACCTCCCCCTCCCCCCCACGATGGTCGGATCGGACAAGTAACTATTTCCAAGTTAGTTTGGTCGGGTCCCTAATAAGCCTGCCAAGTTGCATCGTCCTAGCATATCTGGAAGTACCCTAGCTCGCAAACACCGGACTAACTGACCGACCGACCGACCGACCGACCGACAGACAGACAGACCGACGGAAAATTGATCGGTATATGGCACTTGGCCGGAAGACAAGTGCCATAAAAAGTACTTTTAAGCAAACTCTACATTTTCATTATCAAGAGCCCATGGTAATTTTCCCCTCAAGGGTTCCGTATACAAATGAATATCTAGCACCCTTAAAGTGCGCATCTTAACCGAAAAGTGAAAAAAGTACTTCTGACCAAACGATGTGTATTAATGATCTCCAAGGGCCCATTGTAGTATTTGCCTGAGGGTTTGGCTTACCGCTGATTTTCAGCGCCCTTTGTACTCATTACGATATTCCTTATCTGAAAACCGAACGATGATATGGCAAACGGAATTCCAGCGCAAACAGTAGAGCAAATATTAATGTCAAGTCACGGTGACAAACAAATATTAGCTGTATGTAATGTGTTGAATTTTCCCATTGAAATTTCTCTGATCCGAACCAAAATAGTTTGCCAGTTTGAATAATGTTTTATGCACCCTTGATTTGGGAAATATTTACTTTCGTATTTTCTTTTGTTGAAACAAACTGCATAATAATGAAGGTTGCAAGCTTATGCAAGTTACCGCGGGATATTGTCACCAAAACTAGAGTTGTCGAACCAGACAGTAGCACAAAGGTACTACTTTGTACCTTTTCCGTACCGCATACCCCTAATCAAAGGTTCGAAAAGGTTGCGTACCCCCTTTTCAGACCGTGAAAAGACGATATCTATTTTCATAAATGATAAAGCATACATGTGTATAAATAACATATACAAAATCGATACTTGAGGCTACTTTGTAGCCAAAATTTTGTCAAATCTCGGCTCGGATGTCATTAACGGCAATATTTTTTACAGTCAGCCTGTTTCTGTGTTTGGTTTTGATGTTCTCCCTGCTTTCATCAAGCTGCATAGCAAGCATTTTTGTTAGCTTGATTCGCAACCTGAATGACAATATCACTTGCAATGTCTTCGATTGTTTTTAAACAATATTGAAACAGGAATAGAGTTTACTGCAGTGGGCTAGCTTGTTTTGGAATCAACATTATTTCATTGACTTTCACTAGGGCTCATAATCAGAGGCATCCCCTTAAACATCGCTGATGACGAATCGTAGCTGACGTATCCGTTGTAAACATTGTTTGAATAAATGTTTCAAAGTCAGCTTGGGCTCAAAGACTATTCATCACGCAGGGGTAGGCAATACCCCTCCCCCTGAAAGTGGTCGGCCAGATCTGCGCTTCGCGCCGCTTTTTTTTTCGTAAAAACAGTATTTGTTTTTGAAAAACAGTCGGTAAACCAGCCAGTCGGTTAAAAATACCTTGCGCCCTAATAAGGTTTTACCTACTGCCTCTGCTGGTAATATTAGGCTTTTGGCGAGCAAAACTGAGCGAGGCGAGATTTTGAAGCTACAGACTAAACCGATTTTGGTACCTTCGCGTACCACCGGTTGGGAACCGGGTTCCGGCTAACCCCCCCCCCCCCCGGCGACCCCCTCCCCGGCTGAAACCCGCGGTACCAACCCCCCCCCCCCCCCCCCCCTCCGACCAAAACCCCCCTGGTGACAAAAAAAAACCAACCAAAACCCCCCAAGTACCAAACCCCCCCCCGGCGAACCCCCCCCCCCCCCCCCAATCCTTAAAAAAGTGGAATCCTAATAAAAAAAAGACAATCCTAAAAGAATCTCCTGGTCCCAAATAATCCCTACGCTACGTATAGTACAAGGGATTAGCTGGGTACCCGGATTAGCTCATGTACCTTCTGACGGATATATAAGAGTAATAACTGGACGCAACTTCATTCGCAGACTTGACTGTACAATAATGTCTGAAATCCAGGAGATATCCAGTAACACGTGTAAGAATGAGCTTGTGCGTGCACAAAGGGTTGTCCGTCTGTGCGCTCTCTAACTCTCGAAAGGAAGGAGATAGTTTGATGAAACTTGGTGTGAGGATTCCTTGGGTCAAGAGTAAGGTCGAGCTCGTAGCTCTGTAGCCCTATATGTAGGGGTGGGGGAGGGGGTTTAAGTTAAGGGGCAAATGAAATATTTTGAGATCCCATCGAAACCTTTGGTCTTGTTCTTGTTGTACCAGAAGTCCCCTTGATAGACTAAGATCACGGGAAGTCAATTTAAATGTTTAAATGTAAAGGATCCGGGGTTTTTTCGCCGAGGGGGGGGGGGGGGGGGGGGGGGTTGGTACCCGGGGGGGTTTGGTTGGGGGGGGGGGTTGGTCGGGGGTTTTTGGTACCAGGTTTTTTTAGCCGGGGGGGGGGGGGGGGGGTTGGTACCGGGGGGGGGGGGGTTCTCGCCTAGACCCTTGGGAGCCACTGCAGTAGCAGATATGAGTAGAAACACGATTTATAAACTTGATAGCAGCAAGGACTGTCGGAATTCACGGTCGAATTGATTATAAATTTATAAAGTTTAATGGGCTAAAATAAAAAAAAAATAAAAACTAACTTATAAAAAATAAAAAAAAATAAAAATTACAAAAGTTTAATGTAGTTGTTTCAAGAAAATTGGTCAAGAAATGATTTATAAAAACTAAAATGAGAAGATTAATTTTCAACTATTAGGGTGGAAGTACAGCAAATTAAATATGGGTTTCTTTTGTTGAAACGAGCTGCATATTAATGAAGGTTGCAAGCTTATGCCAAGTTACCGCGGGATATTGTCACCAAAACTAGAGTTGTCGAACCAGACAGTAGCAGAAATGAGTAGAAACACGATTTATAAACTTGATAGCAGCAAAGACGGTGGCAATTTCCGGTCGAAATGATTCTAAATTTCGAAAATTTAATGGGCTTGGATGTAGGTGTTTAAAGAAAATTGGTAAAAAAAACTAAAATGAGAAAATTAATTTTCAACTATTAGGGTGGAAGTACAGCAAATTAAATGTGGGTTTCTTTTGTTGAAATAAACTGCAAAATAATAAAGGTAAGCTTGCAGCCAAGTTACGGGGGGGATATTGTCACCAAAGCTAGAGTTTGTCGAACCAGACAGTAGCAGATGTGAATAAAACACGATTTATAAGCTGATAGCAGTAAAGACGGTCAAAATAAATTTATAAAAATTTAGTGGGCTTAGATGTAGTTGTTTAAAGAAAATTGGTCAAAAAATGATTTATAAAAATTAAAATGGCTTACAGCTGAATTTCTAGAGCCCTTTAAGTGCGCAACATTACAGCCAAGTGCAAAAATAACTAAAATCAAAATAACGTCACTGAAGGGTGGAGAAGTAGCCACAAAAAGTACGAAGTAAAGACGGTCACACTTCCAAAGAACGGAGCCTCGTTTTTGTTGAATAGCGCTGCTGCATCGCTGCTGCAGCACTTCTTTGCTTTTGTACAATATGCGTTCTTGGATTCACTTTCTTTTTGGTTGAAGCGGCAGCGCTGCAGCACCTTGCAGGAATCACGGACTTGGTCGGTGAGCAAGTCCGTGATTCTCGAGAAGCGCTGCTGTCTTCCTCGGAAGCACTGCAGCGCAAAAACGGATGTATAAAGAATCAGTCCGGAAGCTGCCGCGAAGTGGACCTGCAGCATGCAACAAAAACGAGGCTCGGATCAGACGGGTTTTGTATAAGTCGTTAGCGAGTTTTTCCGTAAAGATCCGTAGGCTAAGTCCGTTAGGTTAAGGGCCTTAGGCTAGTATTTTACTATCTGTTTATAAAAATGATATTATTAACTGGCTTTCATTTGTGCATGCCACTGGCATGTCTGGCGCTTTCTATAACTTTATTGCTTTTTCCGTTTTAATAAAATTGTACCTTACCTTACCTTACGGTAGTAGATAAGATGTTCAACTTAGTTTAACTTTTTTCGTAAAGTTGACCAGTCGGAGAAGAGATCGAAAGCAAGATTTTCCTAATAAATTTGAAAATGTAGAATCGGGAAACTACGCTTACATGATGATCTGATACATATCGGATGATAATTTGAAGGGTTTTTTCTTGAAGGATAATTCGTAACACAACTTTTCACAAAGTTAACAAATTCCCATCTGAGCGGTGAAAAACCTTCAAACACCGTCCTTGGGCATCTCACTGCAATGATTTCTTCGCAACGCTCTTCTAATGTACTTCATTGTTTTAAGGACCAAAAATAAGGACCGGGTCGGTCTGGTCCTTTGCCTACTCGTTTTTCTGCAGAGATCGACTAAAAAGAGGGACGGCACGGCACGTTATGGCGCAGTAGGCACGACTAATAAAAAGAGATTATCATAGCAAGCAATAGAAGTAGACAAGTAAGTGAGAGTTAACTCCAGAGCCTAAAAGAAGGCACGTAATAACATTGTTCCTACCACGCACTCCAACGCCTGAAAGGGCCCTTTTAGTTTTCGTGCTTATTTTTATTACTCGTGCCTCCTACACAATGTCGGGCCGTGCCGTGCCTCTTTTAAGTCGATCCCATTTCTGCATGATATGCAGGGTTCACCTTTATTTTTTTCTTATCATGCCTTTCCTCTTTTTAGTAACCTTCTTATTTTTTGTGCTCCCCTGAACCATGCTTTTCTTTTGCTTTCGTATTTTAAGCAATCCCGTGAGCAAAGCCAACACGTTGCTATCAATAGCTGCGTATTTGATCGTAGTTTTGTTCGCCGTTTGCTTAGTTTCCGTTTTCGAATGCCCTCGAAGTTCACCGTTTTCTTAATACGTCCCTCATAAAATCCGATGACGAGTTGTCGCCAGACGAGCTAGAGGAACAATAACAATCACACGTGAGATGGGGGGATAAGTTATCTGACGGGTGAATAAGCGATTCGGCTTTCGCTTCATATCGAGTCGCGCATTAGCCCCGTTGAAACGTCAGCCAGCACTCAGCACTGAAGTCGGAAGCCAGAAATGACAAACTTGATGACGCTTGACAGAACAGAGTTGTGTAAGCAAAAAGAGGGGATTTTAAACAGTTTTAAACATGGTTAGGCCTAAGAGGAATTGAAAATAGCAAAACAAACCTAGATAAACGTAAGCAAAGAAGTAATGTGCCCTTGTTTTCTTTACGATAGCGCACCTAGTGGCCAAAAAAGAACTAATCCGAGAGGAATTTTATGATGGACGTATTAGTGTTCTTACGACTCCGGCGGTCCTTGCCCGGTCGACGTTTCTTCGACGATTCAAGCAAACTTCCAACTTGCTAGCTCACAAAGTTCGACGGCCAGAGTTTGGAGGACAAAGAAACTGTGACCGGCTACCAAAAACGGTGTTTAAATAGAGACCTTTGAGTTTGAAGGTAACTTCAAACTTCGATCAAAATCGCAACTAAAGCTAAGTGCACACACAGTCCGGTAAGATTCCGCACGCGAAAACGCGCATACGAAATTCGCGTCACGATGCCCGACAGGTTTTTGGCCCCAGGTTTGAAAAATCCACTGCTTAGCCTACAGTCAGATGATGCTGAATGATTGCCGAATGAATGAATGCAGCTGACATTAAATAGGTCGTATAAACAGTTGAAATTTCAAACACAGCTTCTAATTTTTCAATTCTCAGGGCACAATTTCGCATGCGTCTAAAATTCGCTCCGGTAAAAGTAGAATATTTTCTACTCAAATCGGAACGAAATTATCGGACCGAATCCGCATACGATGCGTGAAAATTCCGAAGCGGAGAAGGAGATTCGCACCGGACTGCGAAATTCGGACTGTGTGTGCACGCTACTTAATGCTGGGGTTGAAGAGGATTACACATAACTGATGAATTTAGTTTGTTGAATTTCCTAGAAAGAGAAAGAATGCAAATAACAAATATTAGTAATCCCTGACCAATAACTGACCCTTGATCGCAGTCCACTTATAATCCCTACACACTATTGTCACAGATTCAGATAACAGTTTAGGAAGAACAGCTTTTTCGGCTCTCGGCTGATAAGGTTTCAGTTTGCCTTTGGTAGTGGCTCCGATCGCTTTTCTCAGCTGAACCTCAGGTATATTCACTTTTGCTATCTGTATCTCCAAAGAACGTGGTGTAATACAGTGTTGCCACTTCTCTCTGATGGAACCTTTGATATTTGGCCGTAAAAATGTGTAACGTTCTGTCGCCCACAAAACTCGGTTCTTTTTTCAGATTAAATGAAAAACTCCTAGGTTCTGAGTTCCAGTATGCTCTTGTAAGAGGAGGTAATAATCGTAAAAAACAAAAAAATCTTTTTCAGGGAAAGAGTCGCCTTAAGATTACCTAAAATGCTTTGAAATCACAGAATTTGCGATAAATTTTGGCAGAAATTCGATTTCCTGTGATAAATTTTTCACAACTGTGAATCTTGGGACAAGTAGGAAATCTGTGACAAATCACAAAATTGCGCGAACAGTGGCAACACTGGTGTAAACTTGTGAACTAGGGTTGTGTTCCGCGGAAGTTATTACGGGTTACGATGATGGGAGGGGTAGCCAGCTCTTTATTGTGGTAGACATGATCTTCTTTGGAACAAAAAGAATAATAGTTGAGACAGTCGTCACCATCCTGACAAGAGAATTCCTGCTGAATAAGTATTTATTTATTACCACTTGTGATGCTCCCGGCAATCGAAAGCAAATTGTAACGATCGTAACTCTTCTTGAACGAAATCGATAAGAGGGACGAGCTGCTGATGCCTGTCAAACTGTCAACTGCAAAAAAAAAAAAACAAAAAAAAACAGAACTGTAACGATATGACAGTAATAAGTCGTCGGAACGCGACCTAGGCGTAAGTGTGACTCGACTGTGTTCCACATTAGTTGATGATGCCATGCTTTTCCTTTTTGTTTTTTATGGCACTTGCAGCCTCTGGCTCAAGTGCCATATACCGATCACAATTCCGTCTGTCGGTCTGTCGGTCTTTCGGTCTGTCGGTCGGTCCGAGTTTTTTGTCCCACATATCCGAGTTAGGGTACTTCCAGATGTGCTAGGACAATGAAACTTGGCAGGCATATCAGGGACCCGACCAAACTAACCTGGAAATAATCAGTTTCCCGATCCGACTATATGCGGGGGAGTGCGGGGCGCTGGAAACTTGAAAAATTTAGGGCATTTTGTCACTTTTTTCCGAGTTAGGGTACTTCTAGATGAGCTAGGACAATGAAACTTGGCAGGAATATCAGGGACCCGACGAAACGAACCCGGAAACAATCAGTTTCCCGATCCGACCATATGCGGGGGAGTGGGGGCGCTCGAAACTTGAAAATTTAGGGAATTTTGTCACACTTTTTCTAGTTAGGGTACTTCCAGATGAGCTAGGACAATGAAACTTGGCAGGAATATCAGGGACCTGACCAAAGTAACTTGGAAATAATAAGTTTCCCGATCCGACAATATGCGGGGGAGTTGGGGCGCTGGAAACTTGAAAATTTAGGGCATTTTGTCACACTTTTTCGAGTGAGGGTACTTCCAGATGAGCTAGGACAATGAAACTTGGCAGGACTATCAGGGACCCGACCAAACTAACCTGCAAATAATCAGTTTCCCGATCCGACCATATGCGGGGAAGTGGGGGCGCTGGAAACTTGAAAATTTAGGGCATTTTGTCACACTTTTTCGAGTTAGGGTACTTCCAGTTGTGCTAGGACCATGAAACTTGGCAGGCATATCAGAGACCCGACCAAACAAACTTGGAAATAATCAGTTTCTGATCCGACCATTTTGGCGAGGGGGGGTGGAGGGCAGGGGAATCCGGGAAATTGAGAAGTGTGTAACTTTCGAACGGATGATCGGATTGTAATGAAACTTCATAACTGAATAGAATATATATCTGTAATGTCCCGTTTAAAGTCTTGACCGGATTCGGTAGCCAGGGGGGAGTTGGGGGGGGGGGGAGACCGGAAATTTCAAGAAACGGTTAGAATGGAGGGATCGGAGTGAAACTTGCTGGGAAGAACAAGCATCTGCTCTAGATAAGTCCTTTAGACCACTGTACTGGATCCGGACACTTATGGGGGAGGGGGGGGGGGGTCCCGGAATTCCGGTGATGGTGGTTTTGGGGATTTTCACGATGAAACTTGGCAGTCATATCAGGGACCCAATCAAACTGACTTCAAAATAAAAATTTTGTCGATCAGATAATGGTCGGGGGAGTGGAGGGAGGGGAATCCGCAGGGGAATCCGGAAAATTGAGAAGTGTATAACTTTCGAACGGATGATCGGATTGTAATGAAACTTCATAACTGAATAGAATATATATCTGTAATGTCCCGTTTAAAGTCTTGACCGGATTCGGTAGCCAGGGGGGAGTTGGGGGGGGGGGGAGACCGGAAATTTCAAGAAACGGTTAGAATGGAGGGATCGGAGTGAAACTTGCTGGGAAGAACAAGCATCTGCTCTAGATAAGTCCTTTAGACCACTGTACTGGATCCGGACACTTATGGGGGAGGGGGGGGGGGGGTCCCGGAATTCCGGTGATGGTGGTTTTGGGGATTTTCACGATGAAACTTGGCAGTCATATCAGGGACCCAATCAAACTGACTTCAAAATAAAAATTTTGTCGATCAGATAATGGTCGGGGGAGTGGAGGGAGGGGAATCCGCAGGGGAATCCGGAAAATTGAGAAGTGTATAACTTTCGAACGGATGATCGGATTGTAATGAAACTTCATAACTGAATAGAATATATATCTGTAATGTCCCGTTTAAAGTCTTGACCGGATTCGGTAGCCAGGGGGGAGTTGGGGGGGGGGGAGACCGGAAATTTCAAGAAACGGTTAGAATGGAGGGATCGGAGTGAAACTTGCTGGGAAGAACAGGCATCTGCTCTGGGTAAGTCCTTTAGACCATTGTACTGGATCCGGACACTTATGGGGGGGGGGGGGGTCCCGGATTTCCGGAGATGGTGGTTTTGGGGATTTTGACGATGAAACTTGGCATGCATATCAGGGACCAATCAAACTGACTTCAAAATAAAAATTTTGTCGATCAGATAATGGTGGGGGGAGTGGAGGGAGGGGAATCCGAAATTTTCAGTCATGCGTAATTTTGGAATGGGTGATGGGTTTGTTTTATATTCGGACCGGATCCGGCAACTATTGGGGGGGGGGGCGGAAAATACGTGACCCGTTTAGAATGGAGGGATCGGGATGGAACTTTGTGGGAAGAACAAACAGATTCTCTAGGTAAGTCATTTGCTGAATCGGATTGGCTACGTGCACCGCGGGGGAGCTGGGGGGGGGGGGGGGGGGTGGACCGGAAATCTCGAGAAGCGGTTAGAATGATGGTATCGGAGTGAAACTTGCTGGGAAGAACAAACATCTGGTCCATGTAAATCTTTTACATAATTTGACTGGATCCGGACACTTGAGGAGGGGGGGAGGAGGGGGTTTCCCGGAATTCTGTTTTTTGGGGGATTTTCACGACGAAACTTGGAAGGCAAATCAGGGACCCGGTCAAACTGACTTGGAATAAAAAAAAAATCCTCGATATGATAATCTTGGGGGGGGGGGGGGGGTTGAGGGAGGGGAATCCGGAATATTGAGTCACGCGTAACTTTGGAACGGGTGATCGGATTCGAGTGAAATTTAATAATTAAACAGAGGACATTTTTCTCTTGTGACCTTTTTCATTTCCGGACCGAATCCGGCAATTATTGGGGGGAGGGCGGAAAATACTTGACCCGCTTAGACTGGTGTGATCTGGATCGAACTTCGTGGGAATGACAAACAGATGGTCTGGATTAATCATTTACAGAACCGGATTGGCTCTGGTTATTGTGGGTGGAGTTGGAGGAGGGGGGGGGGGGGTCTGGGATTCCGGTGATCGCGCGTTAAGGTACTTCCAGATGTGCTAGGACGATGAAACTTCGCTGGAATATTGGAGACTCAACAACATTTGCTTAGAAATTGCTACTTCCCAAATCCGATTATTCCGTAAAGTACCAATCTTGACCGCAAAGTAAAAAAAATACTTTTAAGCAATATATGCATTTTCGTGATGCCCATCAGCCCATTAGCAGTTTTGCCTCAAGGGTTTTGCTTACAAATGAAGTTCCAGCTCGCTTAGAGCGCGCATCTCAACCGCGAAGTCGAAACTTACTTTTGATCAATCAAATCATCTTGACCCATGCAAGTGCCATATGAGCTTACAGCTCTTGTATGTCCCACTTATCCGAGTTAGGGTACTTTCAGATGTGCTAGGACAATGAAACTTGGCAGGCATATCAGGGACCCGACCAAACTAACCTGGAAATAATCAGTTTCCCGGTCCGACCATATGCGGGGTAGTGCGGGGCGCTGGAAACTTGAAAATTTAGGGCATTTTGTCACTTTTTTTCCGAGTTAGGGTACTTCTAGATGAGCTAGGACAATGAAACTTGGCAGGAATATCAGGGACCCGACCAAACGAACCTGGAAATAATCAGTTTCCCCATCCGACCATATGCGGGGGAGTGGGGGCACTCGAAACTTGAAAATTTAGGGCATTTTGTCACACTTTTTCTAGTTAGGGTACTTCCAGATGAGCTAGGACAATGAAACTTGGCAGGAATATCAGGGACCTGACCAAAGTAACCTGGAAATGATAAGTTTCCCGGTCCGACCATATGCGGGGGAATTGGGGCGCTGGAAACTTGAAAATTTAGGGCATTTTGTCACACTTTTTCGAGTGAGGGTACTTCCAGATGAGCTAGGACAATGAAACTTGGCAGGAATATCAGGGACCCGACCAAACTAACCTGGAAATAATCAGTTTCCCGATCCGACCATACGCGGGGAAGTGGGGGCGCTGGAAACTTGAAAATTTAGGGCATTTTGTCACACTTTTTTTAGTTAGGGTACTTCCAGTTGTGCTAGGACCATGAAACTTGGCAGGCATATCAGAGACCCGACCAAACAAACTTAGAAATAATCAGTTTTCTGATCCGACCATTTGGGGGGGGGGGGGGTGGATGGCAGGGGAATCTGAGAAATTGAGAAGTGTGTAACTTCCGAACGGATGATCGGAGTGTAATGAAACTTCATAACTGAATAGAATATATATCTGTAATGTCCCGTTTAAAGTCTTGACCGGATTCGGTAGCCAGGGGGGAGATAGGGGGGGGGAGAGCGGAAATTTCAAGAAACGGTTAGATGGAGGGATCGGAGTGAAACTTGCTGGGAAGAACAAGCATCTGCTCTAGATAAGTCCTTTAGTTTAGACCAATGTACTGGATCGGGACACTTATGGGGGGGGGTCCCGGGATTCAGGTGATGGTGGTTTTGGGGATTTTCACGATGAAACTTGGCAGGCATATCAGGGACCCAATCAATCTGACTTCAAAATAAAAATTTTGTCGATCAGATAATGGTGGGAGGAATGGAGGGAGGGGAATCCGAAATTTTCAGTCATGCGTGATTTTCGAATGGGTGATCGGATTCGAGTGAAATTTAAGAATTGAACAGAGGACATTTCTCCGATGATTTTTTTCATATCCGGACCGGATCCGGCAACTATTGGGGGGGGGGGGGAAATACGTGACCCGTTTAGAATGGAGGGATCGGGATGGAACTTTGTGGGAAGAACAAACAGATGCTCTAGGTAAGTCATTTGCTGAATCGGATTGGCTACGTGCACCGCGGGGGAGCTGGGGGGGGGGGGGGGTTGGACCGGAAATCCCGAGAAACTTGCTGGGAAGAACAAACATCTGGCCCATGTAAATCTTTTACATAATTTGACTGGATCCGGACACTTGAGGGGGGGGGGGGGGGAGGGGGTTTCCCGGAATTCCATTTTTGGGGGGATTTTCACGACGAAACTTGGAAGGCATGCTGAATCGGATTGGCTACGTGCACCGCGGGGGAGCTGGGGGGGGGGGGGCCGGAAATCTCGAGAAACGGTTAAAATGATGGTATCGGAGTGAAACTTGCTGGGAAGAACAAACATCTGGTCCATGTAAATCTTTTACATAATTTGACTGGATCCGGACACTTGAGGGGGGGGGGAGGAGGGGGTTTTCCGGAATTCTGTTTTTGGGGGGATTTTCACGACCAAACGAAACAGGGACCCGGTCAAACTGACTTGAAATAAAAAAAATCCTCGATATGATAATCTTTGGGGGGGGGGGGGGGGGGGGAGTTGAGGGGGGGGGAATCCGGAACATTGAGTCATGCGTAACTTTGGAACGGGTGATCGGATTCGAGTGAAATTTAATAATTAAACAGAGGACATTTTTCTCTGGTGACCTTTTTCATATCCGGACCGAATCCGGCAATTATTGGGGGGAGGGCGGAAAATACTTGACCCGCTTAGACTGGTGTGATCTGGATCGAACGTCGTGGGAATGACAAACAGATGGTCTGGATTAATCATTTACAGAACCGGATTGGCTCCGGTTATTGTGGGTGGAGTTGGAGGAGGGGGGGGGGGGACTGGGATTCCGGTGATCGCGCGTTAAGGTATTTCCAGATGTGCTAGGACGATGAAACTTCGCTGGAACATTGGAGACTCAACAACATTTGCTTAGAAATTGCTACTTCCCAAATCCGATTATTCCTTAAAGTACCAATCTTGACCGAAAAGTAAAAAAAAATACTTTTAAGCAATATATGCATTTTCGTGATGCCCATCAGCCCATTAGCAGTTTTGCCTCAAGGGTTTTGCTTACAAATGAAGTTCCAGCTACCTTAGAGTGCGCATCTCAACCGCAAAGTCGAAACTTACTTTTGATCAATCAAATCATCTTGACCCATGCAAGTGCCATATGAGCTTACAGCTCTTGTTTTTAGTGGAATGTTCCTTGGAACAATCCACTATTGTGAGCGCTGTAGCAGCTTTAGGCTTTGGGTTTCCGGTTTTCACCGTTTTTTTGTGGGGCTCATAACTCGTGAACCAGCAGTGCATGTATCAAGTTCAAACTTGGTACACTAGTGGGTATTGTTGTCTAGTTGTGCCTTTTGGGGTTCCCAGCTCCCCCACCCACCTAGTTCAGGGGCAATCGGGCCCAGATTGCCCAGATAGTGGGGTTCATAACTCGTGAACCATGACAGGCATCAATTTGAAACTTGGTATTGTTGGGACTGGGATCTACGCTGTCAGAAGTTTCATAACAGACAATACAAGGATGCGCGGTTTCAACAGACAACACGCAAGAGATAACACTTGGGATGTTTATCTGTTGTCGCGACAAACGTTATGCATGAAATGTTATGCATAACAAGCATTGCCAGGAAGATCAGAAAAACCGCCAAAAAAGTATCTGCTGAATTTTCCGATATCATGACGACAAACATCTAAAGCATTGTCCTAATGGGTGTAATAAGCTGAATAACGCTATACGCGATATCTACGTCTTAATACACACGCCCGTTCAAATACGAACCAGAGAGGTTCTTATCAATGCAGCGTTCAGTGTTGCCGCGCTCATACAGTTTTTCAAGTTTCTGAAGATCAGAAAAGTGCTCTTAGTGTTACTTGAAGTACACCAGTACAATTTGACGCCCAATATATTGTAAAAAGCAATTAAATCTACGGATGGACAGCACAAGTCCTTGAACTAGCAGTAAGCAGTCGCAACAGAACAAAACGTGTTATTTTTTAGAAAAGTTGTTTCTTCAGCTTCCACCAAAGTAGAACTTTAGTGCTTCCCGTGGCAACCCTGACGACGCTGCTCTTTCCTCGGCCCGCTGGCGGAACCAACCAAGCGATCTGATTGGCCCTGCATAAGCCAGAATAGAGCGCTAGTCTATTTTCCTTTATTCACCTTATTACAGCGCGCTCCGAGGAAAAGAGGAATCTGTAATAAGCTTTATACGCCGTAATACACCTTACAACACCAATTAGGACAATGCTTAAGTAAAAAACGAAAGCCGATTCGGGCTGAGGAAAATTGCAGTACTTAAGCTGAGGAAAAGCCCTCTGAAGAACCGTTATCGAAATCACTACTGCGGATACTATTAAAATCTTCGAACGCAATTAGTTAGATACTTCAGCTGCTAGCAGCAAAGCTGTGAAGGAATCGCTAGAAGTAGCAACTGGCGCAGCTTGAGTTCCAGATTACTTTCGTAATGTTGTGACGAACAGTTGTAGCCTCATTTAAGGCTTTGGGAAAACAGGATGCCTTTAATAAATCCTAAAATTTACACAGCTGTTCCTACAGTGATATAATTCAAACGCTTTTGAGGTTGGCTTCGTTAGGGAGTACGGTAGTTTGTGTCTGGCGGGAAATGGAATATTTTAGAAGCTATGATATTTCTGTAAGTAAAGTTTAACTTCTGAGAATTCAGAGTCTGGTGATAGTAAGACCCAGATAAAATCAGTTACTACAGTTTGGAATGAACATATTGTCATAGTGGCTGTTAAACAGTCACGGTAGGCAACCGATAGCTTAGAAGAACTTTAATCATAGGCCAGTGCTGTGTGAAAAAATTCCCATCATTTCTCTTATATTCTCGAGGGAGTAACCGTAGATGTGAGAGTGCAAGATTCTGGACAGTATCACCGCTCGTAAAAGTGGGGAATCACATTGTGATATTGGCCACTATGTTCGACGGAGATAATGTTTGATGGCAGTTGTCTTTCGGCAGTACCGGCAGTAGCGGCTTCCTTCCTTTAAGGTGATTCTAGCGGTCTCACGGATTTGGGTTCCAAAAAGCAAAGCGAAAATCCACCGAGCGCCAAAACTATAACATAAAGTGATTGCGCCGCTTTTGTGCTTTACAACTTCTCGCTGTTTCGCGGCTTTCCAGGTACGGAATACTTCACTTTCTACTCTTTTCCGAACCACCGTAGCGCAAGAACATACTCGGAAAGGGAAGCGAGTTTTAGCCGAGTCGCAAGAACACGAGGCGAATTAAGCAGCGAAGCTTTTCAGACCGCCAGAGTTGCCGTTTCATTTAGGGTTGGATTTTGTCCACTGACTGGTATGCCGCTGAATCTTTTTGTCATTAAGGACAAATATTCAGGCGGAAGTCGGAGTGGAGGGAGAGCATATCGCCGCATATGGAAGATAGCTTATAGAAGCTCTTCAGAAAAACTTGGTCAGCCGCAAATCTCTACTGTGACAGAGATTGTCAAGGATCGATGTGAACCAAGTACTATCCCCTTCTCGATCATTTTTCGGCTTCGAATATTATTTGATTCTGTTTTAGGCAGACCCTGAATACAAGTCGGGCACTATGGGGAAGGTCACTTTGCCAACATGGGCTGTGATCGCATCAGGCATACTGTTCGTTGGCGGCATGGTTACAGTAGGACTTACGGTTTTCTACTTGGCTCCACCCCCTCCAGGTAGCGAGGAAGTGACAACGGCTGTCACGACGACTGCGACGACATCGACCACTGCAACCCAAACGACAACGACTAGGCCACCTGGCGAGGTTAACTACCGACTTCCCAAGACGTAAGAAACCTTCAACCATGTTTAGGGAAGATAGTGGTCAATGTTTGCTTAATCTGTACCTCTATTCAGGCTCCAAGCAAAATGGAATTTTCCGCTCCAACACAAGTTGCGTTTTCAGCAATTACCATGTTGGACTCGAATCCTTACACGTTGCGCTGTCACCCGTTTTCAGCGCGCGTGTTTTGCTTCAGAGAAACCGGCACAGGATTTGATACTTTACCGAGTCCGTTTGTGTTTGGATTCGGTGTTGACTCGAAAGAAACACGGGAGCTAAAAACGCTTGAAGCCACAGAACACGGAACCCGTGTTAGGATGTGCACTGGATGCGCTCCATAAAAACGACTTGTGACGAACACGGGTTGAGAATCGCGAGCCTGAAAACACAACTTATAGTTGCTCTTGTTGTTTAGTTCCGTATGAAACTGCACTAAATAGATACGTCAGCTAAAAATACACTCTGGCGATTTTTCGGCCTTCCTTGGCAAAGTTTCTCGTCAGGCTGTCGATGGAAGAAACGAACCTGCAATAAAACAATGAAGTTTCTGGCAAATATAAATTTCCTATTTGTGGAGTTACTCTTTAAGAATTCTGTTTGGGAAAAAGTGGTCGTGAGACTTCATTTTGGACGCGGCTGCTGTCTTAAATTCAGACCCCAGACCCTTTTTCACATCTAATGCAGCGTTTACAAGTACAGAAAACTTGAACAGAATATGGTCTTGGTTACAAGACTACGTTCACAGGCAGAGGGAAAAAAATAATTCTTCAAACAAGAAAATCTGACAAAAATAAATTCACCAACCAACAAAAAAAAAATGTTTTAATTGCATTTATGACATCAGTACTGCTGACTACTGCTATCAAAAGCTAGCTAGAATTTTGTTTAGTCTTTATACCAGCGCCACCGACGAGATTCCTTTCAAGTAGACCGGAATTCCTTTCTACTCTACGGGATTTCTTGTCCGTATAAACGCTACACAAGCCAAAGCGTACTAAAAACACGGACAATCCCCTCCCATGCCAACGACCCAGTTGGTCAGCAAAACAATACTCGGTTCTCAAAAGGTCGTATCTCCCCATTTGTCAGTTTTACGTTAGACGCCAATTTAGATCGGAAGTTGCGACCTTTCTCATGTTAAATCTTTTTGATCAGAGGCTCCAGATGGCTCTTAGATCGTCGTATATTGTTGAAAGAATATGGAGAAGCGCAGTTTTGAGTAGAGAATCTAACCATTGGGGTAACTCAGTTTGCCCCAGAATTGGAGATGGGAGCTTTTGATAACCGGGTATCGAAAAATAGCAGCCGTCTCCAAAATGAAACCTCAACACTAGTATTCCCTTACACAACCATTAAGAACTAGGTCCCCACAATATGATTGTTTGGTTTATGAAAAGGTTTGTTTATTGTGGCTGCAGTCTGCCGAGGACCCTTGCCAACAAGGGCCGAAATAGCACCTGGTCAGATTTTAGCTGACTTATCCGTTTAGGGAAATCTTGTATGCATGATCTGCAGTTAGCTTGAGCTGAAAGAATACTTGATGTTTTACGGAAATTATTCTCAGAGCCCTGTTTGTAGAAAACTCGAAATAGTACATCGTTATTATATCAGGTTATGAGCACTAGGAATATCAGCCATGGAAAACAATTCAAGGACCAAAGTAGAATTTCTTCGACATAATTACTCTGCTAGATAAGCTGTGGATTGCCAGGGACGTACTCAGATTTCTACCAGCACTTCGGCGTCGGAAGCAGTCGTCAGCCAAGCAGCACGACAGTTACGAAGAGTATCACAGCAAAGTGCAGAAAGTGATCGAGCGTGCGAAAGTTTGCGACCCGGCGTACCTACAGAGCGTGTTCTACCCTTCTAACAATAATAACTGTTAGTTACTATTTCCGTTCCAACCTACACAAACCCGTTACCTACACAACCTACTCGAAACAGTAACTATTTGCTTACCATGCTCGGGAGCGTAGTAAGCGTGGCAACTACGGATCTCTGTAACGTGATTGGCTGGATTATCCCGTGTAGTGATATATTGGCGAAAATAGAAAAATACTTTCCAGCCTTGAAGCCAAAATTCGTGACGTCTTGCGTAGTAACTACGCTAAGTAGGGTGGAACATGCTCACAGTAAAGTTTTTCTTCTTTGGAAGACGGTTATTTTTTGCGAACGGGAACAAGAACACAAGAGAAAGGATGCCACTGCAGGTGTTGAAAAAAAAAATAATATGTGAAGGGGTATTTTTTTTCTTATTTCGCTATTTAGCAAAAAAATGGTCTGTCCAAAGTGACTGTTCCAGGATAACATCTCCTTGTGGAATTTTCTAGAAACAAGTCTAAAGCATAGGAGGTAAACAGGGGGTAGAAAAACGTGCCTGAATAGAACTTATATTTCAAGAAACGGAAGTATCCGTTTCTTGAAGTACAAATCCGAGGGCATCTAAAGTTTAAGTCGTCTTCGAAAGCACCAACGGCATTAGATTGTACTTGTGTTAGAGCCACAAAGGGGGTGTAGAGCCTTTGCTGCTCACAACTGCTCAGTAGGTATACCCAGTAGATCCCAATCAAAGTCGACCAGAGGCCATTCCAAGAAAATTCAACTGACAAGCTGTAAACGACGCGAGCGGCATAGTTTTTTCTCTCTAAGGAGTGTACCTCTCTGGAACAGCCTTTCCGAAAAAACTATCAACGCTGCCACCCTGGATGGCTTCAAAAAAGGTGTGGACGAGGACTGGCGAAATGCTGAATGTCGGCCACACTGGGATGCCACTGAGCCGATGTGACAACAACATCTACCAACCAAGGAATGTTGGCTACACTGGGATGCCAGTGAGCCGATGTAACAACAACAATCTAACAATCAAGCCGCCAACAAGCGAGAGACTCTAGAGGAGGATCAACCCATCTTATCTCGCTGGAAGTGCGCAAGGTAATAAAGATGGAAAAATCGCATGCTGGGATTACATGAAAAAAACAATCAATCTTAAAACATCATTTCTAGCCTCAAACCCACCCATTACCACCTCCGCCTTCTACCTGTGATTGAAGAAGGTAACTTTACCATTGACGGCCATGTGGTCATTGAAGTGACGTGTTTGGAAGAAACCCAGTGGGTAATCCTTCACACCAACGATATGGTAGTTCACGTGGACACAATCCAGGTAGGCTTATCTTTATTTCCACGGAAGGAAGTTAGCTACCTTGTCGTTTTTTTGGTGTTTAACAGCTTAATAGTCGCAAAATCTGTCTGACATTTTATCAGTTCGGTCGGTTGATTGCACTTACGTGGTCTTATTTATAGTAGGTAGCCACTGGTGTATTGTTCCTATTTCCTGTTATCAGAAAAGTACAATGGCCTGTATGTCGATGGAATTGCTAAGCCGAACAGAAAACAAGACAAAAGATGTCCGCGTTCGGTCCCGCGATCACACCAGCATCCTTGTTAATGGTCAGTGGTCTTGTGGAGTGATCATCAGAGGCGTTACTAACGAAAAAGTTTGGGGGGGGGGAGGGGGCATGGAATTTACCGACTGGGTGGTAATTTTTACCGACTTTTTTTGCAGAAAAAAACGACTGTTTCAAGAAAATAACGACAGTTTCGAAAAAATCGACTGATTTTCAGAAAAAAACGACTGTTTTGAAGAAAAATCGATTGTTTTCATGAAAAAATCAACTGTTTTGGCGAAAAATCCGACTCGGTTATCATTTACCGACTGGCCGACAACAGAGTCCCCACCCCTCCCCCCGGTCGTGACGCCCCTGATGAAAAGACGAGAAAATAACCACTTCTTACACTCTGCATAAATTACAACATTGAGTGGTTTAAAGAAACATTAAACGAGAAAATGATTTTGGTTCCTGGTCGACATATTTTTATAAAACTGGAATTTCCTACTGAAATGCAAAGCTACTCCTGCTTACCATAGTTAATGATAGTCAACACGTCACCGTTGGTAACTATATGTACAAGGCTTTTGATAGCCTAGCCAGACTACACTGTAAAAAATTTCTCCGTATAAAGATTAAAGTTAGCTGCAGTATTTGCTACTTGGATTCATCTTATCTCAGTTTCGGATGGATCTTATCTGCGTAGAGATAAGAATAATCCTAGTAGCAAATACTGCAGTTAACTTTAATCTTTATACGGACAAACTTTTTACAGTGTACACGGCAAACCAGTGATGTTTATTCGTTGCGTCCCAGAACTACTGTCCACTAAGCTGCTATAAAATTGAATACATTAAAAAAAATAGAATGCGATGAGTTATCGCAGCGGTCCGTTGAATGGCCAGGGGTCTGCATCTTGAAAGTAGTAACGACTCCGTCACAGGGTTTGAACAAAGAAGCTAGTTTTTACTAACCGACTGTAGGAGCATGAGTTACAAGCTCTTCTGGTTTTCGAAATGGCCGGATCCGGCTCGGAATCGGACTTACCTGGGACATGTTCTCTTGCAAGCGACCGAGTTTGATTCGAATCGGATAACCGATTCGGGAGGTAAGCATGCCCGAAAGTTCCGGATTCCCCTACTACTTGGCCTTTAGCTTCTCTTCAAATTAGCTAAATAGCTGCTGATTCACACACAAAGCATTTCCTAGTAAACTGCGTTGTGGGCTTAGTGCTTACCAGTCCAGAGCAAAATGACACTACAGAGTAGCGCAAAGACCTATACTTTTCATGCGTTGCTAACGGGTCATACTCGTAACGCCGCCCACTACGCTTGCGGCATTTACAGCGAGACAAACTTCCAGGTTTAGAAACTTCTAGTAAAACAAAGGTGCGGCCTGCACACACCAAGAAAACAATGGAGACAGTTTAATTTTTTTGCTATCTTCCGAATATGAATTTATTGAGTTATTCCAAACTCAATCAGTCGTGCACCAGTGCTGGCTCTAATAACTCAAAATTCTGAATACAGCAAAAAGATACAACCTACCCTGTTTCTTCAATGTACACACCGCCTCTTAGCTTTACTAGAAATTACTCCTTTTGCTCTGGCTACTCCCTAGTTTTATTTTGCTCTGTACCAGTCGGTCTGACGACTTAAGGCGTATTCTCGCCGTTCCCCGAAGACTCCACTTGAGGAGTCCCCGCGTTTTTGTTTGTCTCGGGACTCACTCCCCGTATTCTCGCGAGTCCCCACGGACGGGGAACGCTCCGATTATCATCACCATCATCAAAATAGACTCCCTTTCAAATTCGAAGGGGGATCAATTTTTGCTGGTGTTGGTGCAATGTAAAATTAATTAAAAACAGTCAGAATAAACAAAACGAAAATTAACGTGGATTCAGACTAATTTCGTCAACTGCATATTTCTTTTCCGAACAAAATCTATTTTGGAACCATTTCCCGTGTTCTCGCTGTTTCTGTACGCGGAGTCCACGTGGAGTGACTCCCTCTATTCTTGCCGTTCCCTTTGATTCCCCGAGGAGTCCTCGGGGAACGGCGAGAATACGCCTTTAGTGGAGCTCCTTGGAGGGAAATTCAAATGTCTCTGATCAAGGCTGCGACTTTTTGTACCACCTATATTGCATAATAAGTGGTTGACCAGAACAAGTCCGTTCGTGTTTGCCTCGCTAAGAAATTTTGTTGGGAAAGTCTGCGATGGCGTGTGTTCTGAAATTGACGACACAAACTGTCTGAATTTTTTTTGCACACTTTTCTTTTCGTTTCTATGGCACTTGCACCTTTCGGCTCAAGTGTCATATACCGATCGCGTTTCCGTCCGTCGGTCGGTACTTCCAGATGTCCTATGAGCAGGAAGCTTGGCATGCGTGTTGAGGACCCAGCCAAACTGTCTTGGGAATGGTCACTTTCCCGATTCGACCATCGTGGGTGTGTGTGGAAGAAGGGGGAATCCGAAATCTTTAGGCACGCTTAACTTCTGAACTTGAACGAAACTTGATAGTTGGACAGAGCACGTGTCTCAGATTTTCTGTTTCAAGTCGGTACCGGATTCGGTAACTGTGGGGGGGGGGGGGGTAGAGGGGGGAAGCTTAAATCTCGTGACATGCTTAGACTGAAGGGATTGAGACGCAACTTGGTGAGGATAACAGGCCCTTGACATTATTTACAGAATCTGATCTGATCCGGTCACCGTGGGGGAGTGGGGGGATTCCGGTGATTCCTCCATTTTACTGTACTTTCACATGTGCTAGAACGATGAAACTTGGCAAGAACATCGGGAACCCGATCAGGTTGACGTACAAGTAGCAACTCCCGACCCGAGCATAGTGGAGGGAGTGGAGAGACGAGGAATCCGGAATATTGTGCAGTCCAAAGCGGACCCGATAACTGTGGGGGGTGGAGGGGGATACCGGATATCTCGTGACATGCTTAAAGTAGAGGGATTGGGATGGAACCTGGTGGGAAGAACAAACATAAGCCCTAGACACATTATTTGAACAAACTCCCCTGTTTATGTGCTAGTGTTTTTGTATGTATAGTTATTTAAGTATTTTCTTCCTTTCTTTATCTTTACTGTACTCCACTTGTTTTTCCTCTGGAATTTGTGGGTAAGAAATAAATTATTATTATTATTATTAATATTATTATTATTTTAACAATCGGACCTGATCACGTCACTAAGGGCGGGGGGCGGAATTCTGGTGATCGCAAGTTAAGGTTCTTCCAGATCTGCTAGGACGGTGAAAGTTGGCACTTCCCGGATCCGACCATCCTGGCGGGAATAAAGGGAGGGGAAATCCAGAAACTTTCGACAGGCATAACTTTCGAAAGAGTTATCCGATCTGAATAAAATTTAATAACTGACAGAGGACATATCACAGATGCTCTATTTCAGGTCCGGACTGGGTCACGATACATTTTCATGTTCTTCAAGGGCCCATTTTCATTTGTACCTCAAGCGTTTTCCTACCCGTCCACGGCCTCGACAGAACGAGTCTTAGCTGATATAGACATGCTACTTGACGAAGACATGCTTGCAAGTGCCATATGAGCTTGCAGATCTTGGTAATGTCCAAAATGTCTTCTATAAAAAATTTCGGATTTTTAACGTCACCTTCCACGTCATGGCTTCGAAGATTCTCAAATCTCGAGCGTTCGATTTATGATCAAGGACAAAACCTGGTCAATTTGGAAATTTCTAGGTAGATGGTCCAGGAATGGCCTCTTCGTCCAGCGTGATGCACACAGAGTACGACTCGTTAACTCAGTTCTTCAAGATGCATCTTACTTCAAAGATGCAAACAAATATGAAATACAACATTTCAATGAGCTACACTGCGAACTTGAACGACATCATGGCAGGATTCTACCGGTCATCATACGTTAATCAGCAAGGAGAACAGACGTTAGTATTGTGTTTCTAATTATAATTAACATTAGTTTTCTTCTTGATTGACAGAGGAACGTTGCCCAAAGTCTGTACTGCAAGGTTTGTCCAGTCTCGTGTCTTTGTTAAAGTGCCCACAGTGAAGGAGTAAATCTATGCAGCCATATTTTTTCTTTTACGTTGTGATGAACTTGTGCAGTCGACTTCCATAAGAATTGTTAGCCGCTTATGTGTGACCTCTATGGAATCACCGAAATCGACTTGAATAAAACCACTTGCCGGCTGAGTTTAGTATCTGCATACTTCTTTGGAGTTGGAGCTTGGTCGCACTTGGCTCATTTCCTGACTTTTTGGGTTGCAAAAATAGAAAAAGAAGATACAACTATTTCTGAATGTTGTCGTTTTAAATTCAGTAGATCAATTAGAGCAAAACAGAGTGTATAATTATGTTACAGGAACCCTAATTGACCCCTAATTGCAGTCTGCTCATTATCCCCAAGCTGCAGCAAAGCCCATCAAATCCCACGTCCCCTGGGGATGTTCTGTTGTTTATCGAATGGGCGGCTTTTTGAGCCCAGTGTGACCAGGCTCTTAGGCGTCTGTCAGCTGTCGGGGTGAGGTGGGGGTCCTCGGGAGCAGAGCAAAATAACTCTTGAGAGTAATGCGCGAACTTTGAAAAAGTGACACATAGTCAAATTGCAGCGACACTAGCTCCTCTAGAGGACACGAACATCCCTACCGAAACTCAACCAATCGTTAACGAGCGCTAGCTCTACTCAACCAATCGTTAACGAGCGCTGGCTCTAATCTGATCCTCGATGTTTACGTCCGCCACTGCACACACGAACAAAGCGAGCTGCGGCGGAGGCCCATTTGTGATGCATGGGAAGGATAGGTCTTCGCATTACTCTCTAGAGTTATTTTGCTCTGCTCGGGAGCTTCTTGCTACGATGAAGAACTCCATCAGGCACGATGACTGCTGTGGGGACGCTTCTTGTTGGGTCGAATTCAAAGATGATGGTAGCAGTGCAGACATCTTGCTTGTGCTTACACTAGTAGATGAAACAGACGATTGTCACCTCACCATGACCTGTCAATGGATGGCATCCTAAATAGTTCTATATCGCGTCAGCTCTAGGGAAAATCTAGCTTCACTGTAGAAAGTCTCTCCTACATCGGACTTTAGTGGTTGCACATCCCCGAATTCGGTGATTTTTGTTCCTAATTCGGGGAGTTCAAATCCGATTTCGGAGTGTGTAAATCCGATACAGGATTAAACGCTAGAATGCAAAATACGGCAGATTAAGTTATCCTACTCTGCAGTATTTTGCATTCTAACGTTTTAATCCTGTATAGGATTCGAACTCTCCAAATTCGGATTTGGAACTAAAATTCGATGTAGGAGGGACTTTTTACAGTGTCCGGGCAAAGCAGGCAACTCGGGAGACTCGAGGAGAAGGTATGGTCGTAAGGCAACTTGGGTGGAGAATCTTAGCAATTCTTATGTCAATTTTTATGTCTTCCCTTAGACCTTAATCCCTTACCTAACCTTCAAAGGTGCATACAAGTAGAGCCCCAGGTCGTATCCTGATGAAAAATTTATCTCAAAATAGTACCATGAAGTAGTACGAAAAAGTTGCATGCAGTACTAACGATGCTACTACATGCTTCTACTTCAAGGCTATCGTGTTACTGCATACTACTATATGGTACTATTAGCAAGACAGGATGCTACTAGATACTACTACATAAGATTGGACCAGTCTGAGACACATTAAATGACAGTATTCTTTGCTATGACATAGTATTACATGCAACGTTTTCGTACTACTACCATACTACTACGCAGGCTACAAATTTTTCATCGGGATGTTAGCTGGCTGCTGTGACTCCATCTCCTAACGGAACGACTCATTTGACGCATTAATATGTCGGGGTTCCGATAGGTGTTGCGACTGAGAGTGTCCTTCAGCAACTCGCCTAGTCAGATGACTTCGGTTGCCGAGGAGGACAGCATTTGGAAATCTCATTGCTAAGACGCCCTTGTTGTCAAATTCTGCTCTGAATCGACGAAAGCTCATGTTTTCATACATTGTTTGCTTCAAGGTTTATTGCCACCACTCAGTTCCAGCCAACGGATGCCCGCAGAGCTTTTCCGTGCTTCGATGAGCCAAATCTGAAAGCCAAGTTTTCTGTAACGCTGGGAAGGAAGAAAACAATGACGTCGATCTCGAACATGCCTATCAGCCGAACCGTACCACAGTAAGATTACACTTATTTTTCCAAAGCTTCTGGAAACCGACTGGTTTTCGCCCGACCTTCACTGCCGTTTGGATTTCTTACTACAAACTGACTACTTTAAAATCTGTCCGCTAGTTGGGCCGTTATAGAAATCACAAAAGCCCAAGTGGACCTGTTCTTGCCATGCTCGTTGACCCACAAAATAGTATATACCCAGCAATTACACTTACAAGATGATTTTGTCGATTGTTTTTCTCGTCTTTGGCTTCCTTTGATATTTATCCCATCCGCGACTCCATCATACACATTATATTCAGAGACGGAAAATTAATTGACTCATTTGGTAAGTGTTGAAAAGAAAAAAAAAGCTTCTCATGGCAGTTTTATCATATTGCAATAGGCTAATAACACTGAAGAATTAGGAAGGGTCGATATCAGCGGCGTCACGGGTATGAAGCATAGGCAGCCTTTAATTATGAGGATGGGAATTATGGTGGTAGGTGAATGTTGAGATCCCTGGGACGGGGGATGAAGATAAACTGCCATCATACGTACCACTACAGTAAGGAAACCATAGAAAAGGGTTTAATGTCTATCGGTTCAGCCGCAATCCACCAAGCAGTCCCGACGCTGCTTCAGACACCCTAGTGGAGCTGGAATTCGCACAAACAGAAAATCCCGGGTATACTACCCGAGATTAACAAGTTTCGCCTTATTGCTGAATGCTATACTTTGCACGAAGCCTTACATTGGATTAACACAGCAGGCAACAGAAGCCAGAGGTGTTACTAGCCAAAATGTTTGGGGGGGGGGGGGGCAAGGAATTTACCGACTGGCTGGTAATTTTTACCGACTGTTTTTTGCAGAAAAACGGCTGTTTTCTAGAAAACAACGACTGCTTTTCAGAAAAAAAACTACTGTTTTGACGTAAAATGACTGATGTTCTGAAAAATCGAGTGTTTTAATGAAAAAAATCAACTGTTTTGGCGAAAAATCGCAGCGCTCCGCGCCGACTCGGTTATTTTTACCGACTGGCCCCCCGGTCGTGACGCCCCTGACAGAAGCTAGGGGACAAAGACCGAGTGACGCATGATGCCGGAAAAGGAATGGTGATGACGAGATAGCCTATATGGAAAAGTAGGTGATGTGTGATGGGGAGGGAAATAAACAAGGAGGAGTACTGCAGAGCAAAGTGCTATGGGCCGACTTCATAACACTCTTGTGGCGAATTCTCCTTTGCACTGTCAGAAGTTTCATAACAGATTGCGCATAACACTTTCAAGAACAACACCTTTTGACTTAGAAATAAAGTGTTATAACCAATTAAGTTTACACTATTTCGTGCCTAGATCTCCAACAACACCTTCAATTGGTAAAAATACTAACCGGAACGAAAGAAACATAACATATAACATCCCAAAGTGTTATCTATTGAAACCGCGCATCCTGCTGTTATCGTCATGTAACTTCTGACAGTGTAGTATTTTTACCTATTGAAGGTGCTGTTGGAGATCTGGGCACGGAATAGTATAAACTTAATTCGTCATAACACTTTTTTCTAAGTGAAAAGATGTTATTCTTGAAAGTGTTATGCGCAATCTGTTATGAAACTTCTGACAGTGTGGCTCGGGCGGGAGGGGGGGGGGGGGGCGGCTTTTCCTTTGCCAATCTTTCTGCTCCGTTGACAGCCATCCTGTCGGAGAATATGCATTCCTTTTTGGGCCATGGATGCTTCCATCCATGGTTTGCAGTACTGAAGTCTCCTCATACTGCTATGCGCAGATACTTGATCTCACAGTAGCAACTTGTACCAACAATTTACAGCAGCGGCTTATACCAACGACCTACAACACAAATGCATTGTAGAACTTCCCTTTCTTCCACCTATGCAACGTCCAGTATCACCGTACCCAACAACTACAGTTTCCGTTTAGGATAGGTTCAATACACTGCCGCTAAGGTCCTATTAGAGATATCTAGAGGTTGGTTGACAGTTTTTGCGTCGTGCATTATGTTTTATCTTTGGAAGCTGATGAAAGTATAAAGAAATATTTGTGTTTCAGTGCTGACAAGTCAGACTATGAATGGGACATATACGAGGAGTCAGTGACCATGTCAACATACTTGATAGCCTTCGTCATTTCTGACTTCACAAAGAACGAGGCTGAAGATGCAGGTTAGTGTACCATCTGCCCATTAAGCCCTTGAACTGTATTGTGACAATACACTAAGTAATGCTTGTAGGAAGCAAGGAATTCATATTTCACTTGTAACAAAGGCCATAATTTGTTTGTTGTCTACTAACGCCTTCCACTAATTTGATCCTCTTTTTTTTCACACCTCACAAGTTTTAGTCGGTTTCCATTAGTTACGAAACAAAGTAGATGTAGCTCCGGGCAGGGTTCGGAACAGATACCCATCGATTTGAAGTTTCCTTTGGTTAAGTTTCTTATCTACCCGAACAGTGCTCTTTAGCACCAGTGTTGCCAACAGCGGTACAATTATGCCATTTTGGTACATTTCAACTCGGCTACAACTATGGCACAATCACACTTTTTCTGGTACATCTTCCAAAGTTGGTACAATGACACTTTTTATGTGTATATGTCAAGGAAAACTGACTGACAGAGCAAGTAGAGATAGACTTTTTTTTTGTGTAATGCATATATAACTGTTATGATCAAGGCGTTTTTGGGGTGCAAATTCCATCTCCGTTAGATACGCTGAAGTGAACGCGCGAAGCGCAACGCGCGAGAAAATTTTTGGACGTGGTACAAGTTTTTGGTCAGTTGGTACTTTTTTCGGGCGTTTTTTGGTACCTTTTCTTTCGAAGCGTCGGCAACACTGTTTAGCACCAAACCGGAGGTGGAAGGAGACCGATGTCTTAAAGGATAGGCAGTGGAAATCCTATGTAATTCATCTAGATAGGACTTGACAAGATCGAAATTAATTTGGACCGCCGTGACTTAAATGAGTTGGGACATTCTCCCTAGAATCGGAACTTACGACTGGAACAAGGCTATTTAACAATTTTGTATGTATGTACAGGTGACACCAAAGTTGCCGTCTGGTCGAGACCAGGTGCCGAGGCTCAGACTGACTACGCCCGAAGCATCACATCGGATATCCTTCTCTACCTCGAGGAATTCTTCCAAATCGAGTATCCCCTGCCAAAGCAAGATATGATTGCGATTCCAGACTTTGCATCTGGAGCTATGGAAAACTGGGGGCTCATTACATATAGGTGAGACGTGAATTTCAGCGAATCAGTAGGAATCGTAAACCTAGTCCATAAAGATTCGTTTGATTCTTTCCAGGCTAAACTAGACCTACTTTGCCTGGACAACGTGAAGTGTTGCAGCAACCTTTGTTCGGCTTCGCCGACAAAAGTGTTGCGAGAGCAACACTTTGGTTTTGTTTCTTCGCTATCGGTCTACTCGAAAGCAGGAACATGGTTTGATGAACGAAAGCTTGGCAAAGACTTAATTCTGAGTTACAGAGACTAATTTTCTTACCCTCAGATTTAAAGAGATCAAATAAAATGTGCACCAATTTGCACTAGTTTCTAGCCCCTTATGAACCCCTTCTAGTAACCAATTCCTACTTAGAAGTCCATGTCCCCGTGATAGACATAGTACCAAATATTTCTCAATTCAAATACGCCAGAAACAAATAAAAGGATAAATAGGTACACCAACTAGTAAAAGTCACAAGCCCCTCATCGCCGAAGATGATTATGGTCTAACAGTCGATTTTTGCTTACAAGTAAAAACAACAACAGAATATCGGAAGTAGGGACTAAATTAACTTAGCAGCCAGTTGAACTTTATCCTTTTCAATCGTAGACATCGTGACTTTTGGATACTTGGAACATTATCTTATATAAACTAGTTGGTAATATAAAGCTATCCGTAACTTTTCAGGATCAAAATACCATAGATGCCACTCTGCTAATTATTTCGAAATTATATCGTTTTATTACATTATCATTTATATCCGTTGCGTTAACACTTAATTCTATGTTACAGCAGGGACCCATAAATTTCCTGTAATGACTCGCCATTCAGGGGGCTTGTCATTTCCTATTCTTCTATGTTGCTATGTTGCCCGAGCCTCACCTAGTTTCCACAAATTCCGCTCGGGTCGAATCGGCGTTCTTGCTCAGATAGATATAGATAGCCATCTTCAGTCAGGACTATTCAGCATGCGACCAGGTACCTAAACTAGGACAAAAGATCCAGGATACTTTTCCATTACTGATAGCAAAACAGCTGCGAAAATTTTTGTCTATCTGGATAGTCGGGTATTTTATCGCCGTGGGTATTTCTCGAACTATCTGACGCTCGGTCAAGAGCGCATCAGAAATCTCTTATTGGCAAGCCCCCTGAATGGCGAGTCATTACAGGAAATTTATGGGTCCCTGGTTACAGTGGTAGACCATCACAATAGACCATTGTAGCATCTCATGAAAATGACAATGCTATAGCAGCTGATTTTTGAACGATGACATGAACCAAACTTTTTTTATCATCGAAAAAACCGGAAACAAAATAGGTGAACAAACTAGGAAAAGTCGAAAACCCCTCACCGCTGAAGATAATTATGCTTTAACAGCCGATTGTTACTTGCAAGCCCCTGACATGTCTAACAATTGGGTTCCGCCTATTCTTTGTTTGAGTGTGTACCCTACCACTAAAGTTGTCAATCCCTCAAACGCTTAATGTTAAGTTGCAGTGATAGACCAAGGAAACTAATTTCTTACCCTAAGATTTATAGAGATCAAGTAAATGTACACCAATTTTCACAAGTTTCTAGCCCCTCAATAATCCATTCTAGCAACCGATTCCATCTCCCCGTGATAGACATGGTACAAAATTGTTCTCGCGATCAAATACACCGGAAAGAAATAATAGGATTAATAGGTACACCAACTACCAAATTTGCTAACCGCTCATCGCCGAAGATGATTATGGTCTAACAGCCGATTGTTACTTGTGTACCAAATTGTTCTTACCATCAAATATACTGGAAACAAATTAGAGGTACACCAACTAGCAAAAGCTGCAAACCCCTCATCACTGAAGATGATCATGGTCTAACAGCCGACTGTTGCTTACAAGTGCCCTACATGTCTCACAATTGGGATCGGCCTATTTTTGGTTTCAGTGTATACCTTACTACTGAAGTTGTCAACCCCTCTTAAACTTTCAAACTGTCATATCTCATGAAGGAATTTTTGTACCAAAAAACGGATGACATATACTTTGATCAGCTCACCAATATCTATGGATTGGTGTTGAAAAAATTTATATCTGTATTAATTTAAAAGTTGACTTTTTTGCCGTAGGCCAACTTTCTAATATCACCACTTAGAAAGGAGCAAAAGGTAAGCTCTAATTTCTTTAGCAGTGAGAGAACTTTTAAAGTTTAAGATGCCCATCTGATATCACTTCTCTTCCTCACTCCCAAGTGTAAGAAATGGAATGATAAACTCAGCTGAAATCGCGAACAGACATGGATGGAAACAATAGATTGCAGCACTTTCGGACCCGTGGGAAAATGACACTTTTTTGTTTCTGTAGATTTTTCTATTTATCACTCAAAGAAGATATGTTGGCTGTGGGGCCGGGTAACTGCCGCATATATTTAACACTTATAGATTTTAGTCCATCTTCAATTTGAAACTGGTGCCTGCCTGCTTGCGTGCTAGAACGGAGCTTTCCACTCGAAAGCAGAAACATGGTTTGATGAAACGAAAGGTTCGCTACACAACTTCAGATAGTCCTCTCTGACATTGGCTATATAACTCCACTTCACTTCGCACACCGTAGGCTCTTGCTCGATGACAAGCAAAAACCATCCTTTTTGGCCCCAGGCAAGATATCTACCGAGCTTTCCAAAATGTAATGTCATATTCATCAATCCGGCCTAAGGTACACACTTTCCGTAAAAACCGCACAGGTTAGACCCTTACCAGTTACCAGGAATAAAATGAAATCGGAGTTATAGGAAAAAAAAAAAAAAAAAAAAAAAAACTAGGACAAAACCAAAGTGTTGCTCTTGCAACACAGTCAGTACCGGTGCCACAGAAATGATGATTCTCGTTACTGATTCCGTGAAGGATGAAGTAAATAATTCAGAAGTAGAAACTGGGTTTTCATAGCTCAACCTTTTTTTTCCTTCTTGTCTCTTGTTAATCTCTTCAAGATCAAAGGGACCCTCGAATTGGATCATTTGCCCCTAAAGTTTGAGTGCACGTGCAAGTCTAGAAAGCAATCCAGACGAGGTAATCAAACGGTGCAGGCTTTCAGTTATGCTTTGTTCCTGTCCTTTAATGAACGCGGTCTGGGCCCTTGTATACATTTTATAATGACGAATAAATAACGATAATTATTTTCATCTGCCATATTAAATTTACGACCACGAACTGACCTGAAACCGTTGTGTCTGTCTATACATACTTGGCAGCCCCGTAGCCGTAGGATTAGTTTAAAGTCTTTCTTGTGGTCTGGGAACTCCCGATAGCAAACAAAGAACGTACCAATGATCTAGAACGTTTCGGATTGGGCTTGTGTCGATAGAAAATATCTAATGATCTTTCACGGAGAATCGACCAACAAATTTAGAAAAAACGTAATTTTCGGGACTTTCCTAATCTGCTAGTTATCCCTCTAAGATGATGTTTGAGGCCGGACAAATGAAATTTTAGATATTTCGGTTGGACTTCCGTCAAATCGTCCTGAGCGAAAAAACAAACTAAATCATAATTTCCAATTTTTTCGCTGAGGACGGTTTACCGTAAGTGCAACCGTACTACCCGAAATTTTATTTATACCTCGCACATCATATTAGAGGGATAACTAGCTGATACAAAAACAGCCGAAAATCGTGTTTTTTCTATTTTTGTTTTCAATAAATGGTCAGCTTGGCTTCAAACCTTATAACTGACCAGCGATCTAGAACGGGTACGACTTAAAGTAAGTAAGTAAGTAAATAAGTAAGTAATTAAGTTCTGACCCTCCATTTGAAAAGCGGAGTATGTTAAATAAAATAACAGAATTAGATAAAACACAACACAACAAATACAATATACAATTCTTCATTCATCGGCCAGAAAAGAATGTAAAGTGTCATGTGCTGGCTGGGCCCTGTAGTCCACGATTTTTGGCAGAGCTGACGAATTTCCAAAAGTGTGACGCTGGCATCTTTAACTTGGAAACGCTCAATTGTAGCATGTGGCTGTGGTAGTGTCACGGATTTATTGTGAAGTATCACAAGCCGTGACTTTATTCGTAAGATATGGGAAAATGTGACAAAGTGAATATTAATTATTAAATGGTTAATTTTAAATAACATATAAATTATGCATAAAAATAAGGAAAGTAAATTACGTTGGAAAAGTTAACCAGATAATAGTTATTCTAAATAATAGATTGTTTAAGTTAAGGAGACTGTAACTTCGGTCTCTTGAGAGAGATATTATTAAGTGAGTATAAAGTACCTGAGAAGTATTACATTTGCATTTGTGTTATTGACTAGAACCAATAAAAGGTAGTCTTGCTTTACCCATTACTTGTAAGGTTTATAGGCTTTGCCTATGTGTTTTTGAAGTCTCTAACGGGACGGCGTCTAGTACGCCAGGTAGGCTAGAGACATCGCAGTGACGTCCAGTGGTGTTACCGTACTTTGTGACCCTGGGTCGTCACAGGTAGCTTTGGCAAATAAAAGTATGAATTCGTTGAAAATACATCTGACGATTTATTTCTCTTACAGGGAGACAGCGGTGTTGTATCAGCCTGGTATTTCTTCAGCAAAAAATAAGCAGCGTGTTGCTGTTGTAATCGCCCACGAGTTAGCTCATCAATGGTTTGGTGACTTGGTCACTACTGACTGGTGGGATCTTATCTGGCTGAATGAGGGATTTGCCACTTACATGGAGTACAAGGGAGTTGACAGCGTAAGTAGTAATGTGTAATAATAACACAATTCAAGAGATAGACCAACGCAAAGAAACAGAACAACACAACAAATAGTCGACGGACCTCTGCTAAGTTACCATCTTCCGCAGAACAAGAATGCCCATGCCGACCACAGATTATGGATCTAGGATCCATAAGCTGTGATGCCGACAGAAGCAGAGTGTGGGTGAACGTCTATTGGACAAAACTCCGTCCCCGCCCGTCGACTCGACGTGGATTTTTATTTGCTGTAAATTTGTTTGCGGTAAATTGCGATTCTAATGCTCTTTAGTCTTCTCAAGATTAAGTGCTCAAGAAACGAAATAGCTATTCGTGAACTGTTTCCTTCCAGAAGGAATGTGCAAGAAGTGAATATTTTTATTTCGTAAGTTTTGCACGACGGGCGTAAATAAACTAATGGCTTAATGTCTATATGGGATTTGAACCTTCTCACTCTCCCCCCCCCCCCACCGTTAATAAAATTGGTGATTTTGACGAAAGGAAGCTTTGACAACGTCAGGCTGATTAATGGTGAACACTGGGCAATGGGCAAGAAACCTAAAGTAGGGAAAGAGAGGGAAGAACCTACTGAAATCCGAAGTGGAGTCGGGATGAAATAAATCGTTTGGACTAAGAGTCTGCAACTCAAAAAGAGTGAACTGAAACAAAAGCTAGCACGTCTTACAGGTAGAAACTGACATGAAGATGGAAGAACAATTCCTTCCAGAAGCTCTTCATTACGTGATGCAAATGGATGGACTCAACAGCTCGCATCCTATGATAATGGAGGTGAACAACCCCGACGAAGTCAACGAGCTATTTGACCCTATCTCCTACGAAAAAAGTAAGAACCTTAATCGCTTCCACCACCTCTTTATAAGCTACAAACCGTATGGAAATAATTCAAGTCATTGCATAATGGGACATTTTCCAATCGTAAACAATTGAAAAAGATTGGAAACGATCGTAAACAATTGTTTTTTTACGATTGGAAACAGTTGTTTACGATTGAAAACATTTGTTTACGATTGTTTCCAATCGTTTGCGATTGTAAACAGTTGTTAACCAACGATTGTATTTTTACGATTGAAACCGTTTGTTTCTAATCCTAAAATACAATCGTTAACAACTGTTTACAATCGCAAACGATTGGAAACAATTGGAAACAACTGTTTCAAATCGCAAAAAACAATTGTTTACGATCCTTTCCAATTGTTATGGCACTTGCCCTTCGGCCAAGTGCCATATAGCGATCGCAATTTCTGTCCGTCTGTGTCTGTCGCTCTGTCGGTCGGTCTGTCGCTCTGTCCAGGTTTGCTAGTTCGGGCACTTCCACATAAGCTAGGACGATGAAACTTGGCAGGCATATCAGGGACCTCAAAAGATTAAGTTGGAAATAGTCACTTCACCGATCTGAGCATCGCGGGGGGAGTGGAGGGAGGGGGAATCCGGAATCTAGAGGGATTTTTAACTTTTGAACGGGTGATCGGATCTTAATGAAACTTGATATTTAGAAAGACCCCGTGTTTCTGACGACCCGCCTTAAATGTGCTGGTGCTGGAAGGGGGGACCGGAAATCTTGGAAAAGCCTTATAGAGTGGAGGGATCGGGATGAAACTTGGTGGGAAGAACAAGCACAAGTCCTAGATACATCTTTGACATGTCCGGGATGGATTCGGGCACTATGGGGGGTTGAGGGGGGGGGGGCGGAATTCCGGTGATCGCGCTAGTTCGTACTTCTAGACGTGCTGGGACAATGAAACTTGGCAGGCATATCAGGGACAAGTGATTAAGCTGGAAATAGTCACTTCCCCGATCCGAGCATGGTGGGGGCGAGTGGAGGGATGGGGAGTCCGGGGTTTTGAGGTATTTGTAACCTTCGAACCGGTGATCGGATAACAATGAAATTGAATATTTGGAGAGACCTCGTGCCTCAGATGACCCATTTAAATTCCGGACCGGATCCGGTGACTTTGGGGGGAGCTGGAGGGGGAAACCGGAAATCTTGGGAAATGCTTAGAGTGGAGGGATTGGGGCGAAACTTAGTGGGAAGAACTTTCTGAAGTCCTAGATACATCGTTGACATAACCGGACCAGATTCGGACACAGTGGGGGGAGTTGGGGGCGGGGGAATTCGGTGATCCTGCAAGTTCGGACTAGGACGATGAAATTTGATAGGCATATCAGGGATCCGAACAGACTGCCTTGAGATTAGTTGTTTCACATAACACAAGAATGCGCGGTATCAACAGATACTGCGTAACATATAACATTTCGGATGTTGCCTGTTGTGTTTCAAAATGTTATGCATAATACACTGTCAGAAGTTTCATAACAGATTGCGCTTAACACTTTCAAGAATAACCCCTCCGGCCAGCGCTGTACAAGATTTGAATGAATTGCGCTGTTTGTCTTGGAGTCTGCATGTACAAACCTCCAGAAACGAACATCCCTATTTTGAAAACGTCACGCTCAGGAGAAGAATGCTCTCCGTGGCCATGTCTGTGAATGCATTCTCCATGGTGTGTTCAAGTATGGTTTCATTGTTCATGTGTCCTTTAAAGCGAGGCAAACTTATGAATTTAGAAATTTCTAGTAAAGCTAAGATGCGGTCTGCGCACATCGAGGAAACGGGGAAGGATGTACCTTTTTTTGCTCTGTTCAGAATTTGAAGTTATTAGAGCCAGCGCTGGTGCACGACGGATTGAGTTTCGGTAGGGACGTTCACTATCGCTACTGATGTTACTGTCGCTGCTATTTGAGTGGGTGTCACTTCTTTCAAGTCTTGGCACTATTCCCTAGTGTTATTTTGCTCTGCCTATACTCTACGCTCGTTTGCATCGGGCAAGGCATCGCGAATCTGTTGAACCCATATGGTCGTGTTAAAGATACCGAGAAAGGGTGGTTCTACTTCTTATTTGTTCTCGGTAGTGCTGAGTTGCTCAGCCAATGCTGAATGAATAAATTAATAAATAAAATATGAATACATTCTTATTATCATTATCAATTCTATTGGGGGCGTATTAGGGAATCCATCCTTCCGGAGAAAATGAAACCCACTTCAACAAAATACTTCTATTTGCTGGCTAATCTTTTCCTGTGTTTCAGGTGGTTCTGTTATTCGTATGGCGGAAGACATGCTCGGACTCCCAGTCATGAAGGAGGGACTGACAGCATACCTATCTAACAGGTGTGTTCAGGCCTATGTTTTTGTAATAGTTGTTAAACTCTTCCTTCTGTAATTTCCAACTGGTAGATCCCGGACGCTGATTAGCTCTCACCTCTTCCATTAGCACCCAAAATCCGAGACTCAGCCTTTAAATTTCGATGTCCTACTTCTAACGCAAGATTGTCATGTCCTCCGAAATAGATACAAACTGGCGTGACTCAAGGATGATGATGATGTTTTAATGATCCACCAAAATTGATGATAATAAAATAAATGATTATATAGATACGCAAAAACAGACCAACACTAAAGCAAATTCTAATCCATCGGACTGACTAAAATAAACAACAACACATGAAAATGGCGAAGGAAGATCAAACACCGCAAAGAATAACTTTAAAAACATTAATTTAAAAATTCAAAATTTAAAACAAAAAAATCAATAAAAATAATTTAAAACTCGTGGAGGAAAGATGACAAATTATGTTTGAGCCCTTGCAACTTACGTCCAAACTTTTCATGCTTTTTCGTCATAATTTCAAGAGGGTTTTTTATACCATAAGTATCCATCATACTAGTATTGGACTCATACCTGCTAAAACGACACAACCATTTAGAAAAAGTAAAGTATCGGGTTTTAATATGCGAAGTATCAGCAAGCCGAAAAACTGGGATTAACGAAGAAGCTAGGAGACGCTGTGGCAAAGCATTACGTTAAAAACATGTGCAAGCCTTCGCCGGTTCAGAAGCTCACGCAATCCAACAATTGACCCAGTACTAGCAGCCACTCTTCTCTCAACTTCTGTCTGACTCAAAGGAGAACAATAAGGCAAACCAAGATAAGTAAAAACATTGCAGCAAGTTATTACTTTACTCATAAGAGAAACTTGTATACTACTTCTGTTACCATTCTTATCAAATACCACCAGTTTACATTTCGCAGGGTCAAAAAAAGCCCATATGGTCGGATATGGTCGACCAAGCTCCCAATAATAAAATGATAAAGTTAGTTTCGCTCTGAACAGAAACTAGAGCAGGAGGAAGCAGAAGGAAAATAAACAACGAAACGACGATGTGTTGGATCATCATCGCGCCAGGCTTTGCAGGTTAAAATCCAGGTTTGTTTGAAATAGAAATTAATATAATGATAGTGCAAATAGGTAGATGAAGTATTTCATTTCATTTTTCTTTTCATTTATTTGCATCCGCCGTATACGACGAGTATAAAATATATAAAGTAAATAAACTATAACACGATTAAACACTATACATCAACCAATCAGGTTCAGTAGAACTGATAGCCTCACATAGGTTATGGCTAAACATCTATCCTACAAGCTATTTTCCGGAGTGATCTGATATATCCCTCCTGACACCTCTACTGCCTTAAACATTGTAGTGTACACATGCAGTACCAATAAATAGAATGTAAACCTAAGAAATTCTGAATCACCCACCTTAAAACTTTATTTCTGGTTTTGAAATAATAGTTGCGTTTTTGCAGATACCATGGTATCTGATACCACGGTCTCAAGTCGTTTTTGGAGTTATCGTGGTATCTGACATTCAGATACCACGGTCCGACCGTGGTAACTGGTCGTGGTATCTGAAGAAGTAATCTCACATTGATTAGTTTTTGTCAAATTGGTGGGAAAGAAGTTTGGCACTTAGTGATGTGACTGAATATCACTTTTTCTTCTGGGATGACTTCGAAAAACGTAATTTTGGCAGTTGTCGTTTTTGCAGAGGAACCGTATATCAGATACCACGGTAACTGCAAAAACGACTTATTGCAGATCCAGTTACCGTGGTAACAGATACCATGGTATCTGCAATAACGTAGCTAATATGAAGTAGAATTGTACAACCTTTTCATTTCAAGGTCATATGACACTGCCACAGCCGACGATCTCTGGAAGTTTCTAGACGATGCCGCTGTGAAAAATAGCGTGGATTTGGATGGCAAAAGTGTCAAGGACATTCTTGACACCTGGTCCTTGCAGAAGAACTTCCCCGTTGTCAAGGTCGAGCGAGGGACTACCTCCAATGGCGACTTGGTCGTGTCGCAGGTGTGTAAAGCTTTTTTCCGTCATATAAAACAGTTAATACAAGGTTTTACCGCAAACCAATTGCAACAGAAATGATTTTTACACCGTCTTGTAGAGAAAAAACTGTACACCATGGGGGTGGGCAAAATTCGTGTTTTATAAAAATGTATGATACATTTTATTTAGTTTTCTTCAGCTGAAATTTTCGATTTCCCTCAGGCTTAGTGCTTTCTTCATCGGAAACATACGTCTGATGTAGTTTTATGTGCTGAGCTCCAATAACAAACCAGATTACAGATACGGCCAACCGAAAGTGTTTCACATTCATCAATGTTCAAGAAATCCATATTTCTATTACATTATCCCGTTGGTTGCACTTAGGACCGGATACAGACCCAAATGGATGTGTTGAATGGCTAATTAGTAACTGTGGTGGATTTATTATTAATAATTACAAATCATTTAATTATTCTATATTTCTTTGACTTCACTTCCGTTGAAGTCATCATTTGTCCATCGCACTGTTTCTAATTAGGCCCATGAGTAGGCTAGGAAGATACAGTGTATAACTTCGGGTAAATTTTAATTGCGACACAAGTAATCCATCCGTTTTCATGTAGGCCGGTTTTTGACCGTAAGACAAAACGTGTTTTATTTGCCAATCATCCCTATGTAAGAATGCCTTACGCAGTAATCATAGTTATCCAAGGATATACCGACGAAGGTCACGAAATGTTATGTATAAAATATAAATAGAGGTAACAAAACTGTTTTCTTAAAGGACCCCTCTTGCTTATTCTAACTTTTATAATATACTTAGCTCCTATATGGAATTATAAGCTTCTAAAATCCCGACCTTTCTCCATTGTTTCGTTTCGTAACTACGAATTTTTAGCGCTTTTTCGGCCTTGCCGAGTTTTCCCGTCGCCCAACGAAAAGTTTGCCGGAATCTTCAACGTCCGCTGACAACTCTTTCACAGGGGCGTAATTTCGTCAAAATCCTGGGGGGGGGGGGGGGCAAAGTTGGAGCCGATTTTCCCAAGTCAAGTGAAAATGAGCAGTTTTATTTCAAGAATGACGCTTCTTCAAATTAGCGAAACTGTCCACTGCGCGATTGACGTCAAGCTTCTTCGCTTTTCCAGGTTGGGTACCAATGACCAGAGATCGACTAAAACCAGGAAGGGAAGGGAACGCAAGAAAAGCAGGAAGGCATACTAAAACGAGGAAGGGTATACTAATCCGAGGAAGGCTGTCGCCAGAATTCAAAACTGGAAAGCCGCACCGTTCCCTTCCTCTGTTTAGTATTCTTTGAGGGGTCGGCGACTTTCTAAATTCAAAGTTCACCATCCCTTCCTCGTTTTAATATCCTGTAGTATCCGTCGTTTTAGTATCCGTCTTAACTAGAAAGGAAATGGCGAATTACAATTTTGATAGTTGCTGACCCCTCACTGAACTTAATGCCTACCCATGTCAGGATACTAAAACGCGCGAAGGGAAGGTGAACTTTGAGTTTGAAAAGTTGCCCACCCCTCGAAGAATACTAAACAGAGGAAGGGAAAGGTGAAAAACCATTTTTTCGCACCCTTGAATTCCTTCCTCGTTTTAGTATGCCCTTCCTGGTTTTAGTATGTATTCCTGCTTTTCTCGCGTTCCCTTCCCTTCCTGGTTTTAGTCGATCCCCAATGACGAAACGATCACTTAGTCGGTCGTCTGACCAGGGGCGTCACGACCGGGGGGAGGGGGGAAGCCCCGCGATGTTTCGCCAAAACAGTTGATTTTTCATTAAAACCGTCGATTTTTCTGAAAATCAGTAGATTTTCCGTCAAAATAGTCGTTTTTTTCTGAAAATCGGTCGATTTTTCCGAAACTGTCGTTTTTTTCTTGAAAACAGTCGTTTTTTCTGCAAAAAAAGTCGGTAAAAATTACCAGTCGGTCTGTAAATTCCTCCCCCCCCCCCCCAAATATTTTGGCTCTGCGTCTGACATAGACGTGTTTAACCCTGCATAGCGCATGCATATCGCTATAAAAGTTTCAAGGCTTCCGTGTTCCAATCTTATCATAAAGACAAAGGTATACTAAAGAAAACCGATCTGTTTCTGTGGATGCTTGAATTCTGTAGGCCTATCTTAGTTTCGACGAGAGTTTCAAAGACGCTAAATTTCAGCTGGGGGGGGGGGCAAAAATCAAGCTGGGGGGGGGGCAAACTGGGGTCGGGGGGGGGCAGTCTACCCCCCTTCCCCATGGCAAATTACGCCCCTGCTCTTTCACACATAAGGATGTGATAATCTTCTGTTTGTTACATCTTTTATTTGCTTAGTTTTCCCACTTTTTAACCAAGACACGATCAGTTTTCAAATGTTTTGCGCCCAGCCGCCGCGTCGGAGAGCAGGAAGGCTGGAGGTAATTGACAAGCACTAACAAGAGAATCGCGGGTTTTCAGTCGAAAGTAATGGTATTGTCAAAAACGTTTTTTTCTGATTCATTTCACAGCGAAAAGATCATTTGTAGTAAGAGTTGTGCGTTAAAAGTAAAGAATATTTTATCTGTTTAGAGGGTAGGTACCTGAAACCGTTAGCAAACTAAAACTGTAATTTATAATTATTATGAACCGCTTTTTGGCTACTGCGGATTAGAAGAGAACAAAGTCCGTGCTTATGCGTTTTGTTTATTTTCTTTCATTTACTCCGCTTTTTCAAAATGGCGCGTTAAAAATACATTTCTTACTTACTTACTTAAAGTAAAAGACACAGATCCAAAAACCAAACAAAACAAAATAAACAAACATGTTTGCGTCATTTAAATACACTTTAAAAACACACTAAATAGGCTTAAAATTTAAACATATTGACATGTGCCAGGATTGAATTTGGCCCAGGATTTAAGAAAATCTGAATGAAACATCTAAGCATCCAAACATCTAACGTCACTGAGTACAGGAAAAAGCAGTAGCCTTTTATTCAAACAATGTTTACAACGGGTACGTCAGCTACGATTCTTCATCAGCGATATTTCGGCCCTTTTTGGCAAGGGTCCTCGTCAGGCTGTCAATCCTCTAGTTCAACTTCGGGGAAGGAAACAAACCTGTAATCCTTCCCCGAAATAATTGTTTCCTTCCCCGAAGCTGAACCAGAGGATTGACAGCCTGACGAGGACCCTTGCCAAAAAGGGCCGAAATATCGCTGATGAAGAATCGTAGCTGACGTACCCGTTGTAAGCATTGTTTGAATAAATGTTTCAAAGTCAGCTTGGGCTCAAAGAATATTTAAGCAGTAGCCCATAAAGATAGAAACATAAAAGATACTACGCGGGTAAAAATTAACGAAGGGGGGGGGGGTATGCCGACCATTGCGCGCACTGACTGTTCAGATTGATTCTGCTTGTGTTGTATACTGCAATTTATGAGCATCAGTCCCCAAGTCTTCATTATTTGGCTGTAACGTCCTCTCGTTGTAGAAACGTTACCTCGCTGTGCCATATGATGGGTACGAGGAAGGCTACTACTGGTACGTTCCGTTGACGTTCACTCAAAGCTTCCAGCCGACACCAACAGTTACAAGAAAGTGGCTATCCAACTCAGGTGATCCTCAGACATACCCCTCCGTTTTAGCCAATCCAGATCAGTGGGTTATCTGCAACTATCAAGTCTTTGGTGAGTGATAAAGAATTGCATCTCTCTTCCCGCCTGTGAAAAAATAGTTGCGTTTTTTATCTCGTTTTCTTGCGTTTTATCAGAATCGAGCACGGGGAAAGCCTCGAGATTCTGCAGAATCGCGGCTCTCCTTCCTGATTGGTCAACAGAGTGTGGGTGTTCAGAATGCATAAACACGTATACCGGATTGCGGATGAGCTGCCAAGCCAAATTAGTGTTTTTGTCAAAAGCGAGAATGGCCAGAGGAGCCAAAAAGGGTGGTTTGTACGAGAATCGAGAATTCGGAAGCGAGAACGGAGAACTGAAAATTCAGATAAAACAAGACCAAAGGTGTCGATGGGATCCCGAAAATCTAATATTTGATTAAGACAATCGGGTCTTGCCTTCGCCAGATCCAGTCTTGGACAGGCTAATCATCAGAGAAAACCAAGCTCAGATATACCTCTATAAGCCATATCTGTTTTGACGATACTGACCGAGACTTCCTGCTTTACTTCTGCCAAGTTTCCGGTTTCGCCCGATTTCCGAGCGAACTACTATAGTCCAGCAAAAAAAGAAAATTCAGAAACCAAATCCAGCGTATCTCCTTATCCCTATAAAGAACATCTAATCAACTTTGAATAAAAGTTTGACTTAAAAAAAATCTGGTTACAACTGGATTCCGGATTAATTGTATGTCCGGGTATAAAACCATTGTCATATACCGACTCAGCCTCTCTTCTTACCCCTTAATCTGTCATCTAATCGAACTTTTGCTTTTAAAAAAATTGCCGGTTTTGGCCGGATTCCGGGCGAACTAGTTGTCCGGCGAGAAAATGATTTCCACCATCGTGTTCAGCATATCTTTTTCCCATAAATCGAACATTTAATCAACTTCAGATTAAACTTTTACTTTAACCAACTTTCCGGTTTTCGCCAGATTCCGGACTAACTACTTGTTCGGCGAGAAAAAAGTTTTCACCATCGTGTTCAGGATGTCTTCTTACCCCTAAATCGACCGTTTAATCAACTTCAAATAAAACTTTTACTTTTAACCAACTTTCCGGTTTTTGCCGGATTCCGGACGAACTACTTGTCCGGCGTGAAAATGGTTTTCATTATCGTGCTCAGCATGCCTTCTTACCCCGTAATCGACTAACACATTAGCTGTTTAAAAATATTTTGTTTGTCCCTTAATTTGAACCCCCTCCCCCACCCCTAAATGTGGAGCTACATTGCCCATCTACGAACTTGACCTTACCCTTGACACAATGAATCCTCACACCAAGTTTCATCAAAATATCTCATTGCCTTCGAGAGTTATCGTGCTTACAGATAGACGGACAGACGGGGGATCGGAAAAACGCAACTAATGTCCTTCCATCCCAATAGTGATGCACGACTCAGCCAATGCCATAGCTTGTTCACACGGGACATAAATACGCGCGTAAACAGCGGCTGATCTGTTCAAACGACAGATCAACTTTTGGGGGTCGACGGGAGAAATAAGAAGAAAAACCTAATTCTGAATATTGTTTTTATATGTAACAGAATATATAAAATACATGCCAGACTACGATTAATAAAATACAATAACATAAAAATTAACGTTCAAAAGCGCTCCGAGTTATATAAACGAACAAACGAGGGGACGAAACTCGGAGCATACCTTGTTCGCAAAGCTACCACCGGCTCTAAACCAGGCACTGGGTAGGCAGCTTGACTAGGAAGACGAATTCGGGAGGGGAGAAAATCAAGGGGGAGTATATCACGGTGTAATGGGTTTTGGACTATAAATGTACCGAACTTCATACAAAGTTCCGATGAAACTTTTCTATACAGCTGTGATTACACAACCTTGAGCCCAAGCTGACTTTAATAATATACATATATTCAAATTTATGCATATAATGTTATTAGACAATTAAGAAAAAGCCAGCCCAATGTTTCCAGCTATTTACAGCCTTAGAACAGTAATGGTGGGTTTACACACTGCGTAAAATCCGAGCTTATTTTACGCTCGTTTTGAGCTTGAAAACATTTCTAGCAATACGGACGTATTTGAGAAATCGGTCCGTTTTGTATTAAATACGTCGTATTGCTAGAAATCTTTTCAAGCTCAAAACGTGCGTAAAATACGCTCGGATTTCAAAATACGCTCGGATGTTACGCAGTGTGTAAATGGACCATAATAAAGCATGGATAATTCAGTCTAAAACTCGTAAGTCCTATGCTTCACAATGTTAATTACTTCTTTTCTACGCCTATTCCTTTTCGTTGGGTAGGCTGCAATCTCTATACTTGTGGAGAACTTGCGTGTCTGCGATGAACGATTTTATTGTGGCTCAAATTTGGCAAGTAACTCTCGAGGTGATTTTCGATTTTGTTACTCGAGCATGGAGAAATTAAAATTTGGTGGCAGATTGAAGGATAAGTAATACAATGAGCTACTTTGTCAAGCGGGTAGACATAAACTGAGGAACCTTTTAAGGACAAAATGGCAAAGGCGAAATGCCTTGCCTCCGCCCACTGATATTCTAATTTTACTGTACATTTCAAATAAAAATACTAAAGCAGTGCGGGAAAGCATCAGTGAACTAATGGAACTCATCCTTCCAGGATATTACCGCGTTGACTACGATAAGTTCAACTGGGACCTCCTCCTCGCTCAGCTCAACATCGATCACACTAAGATTGGAAACATGAATCGCGCCCAAATCATCGACGATACGATGAATTTGGCCAGTGCAGATTACGTCAAGTATTCCTTAGCCCTGGACGCTACGAAGTATTTAGGAAAGGAAAGAGAATGGCTGCCGTGGGAGACGGCTGATAACAATTTTGAGAGGCTAGTCAACCTCCTGGCGGGGACGGAGACCGATGCGAAGCTTGGGGTAAGTTGCATACATGATATATCGAAACAACCTCCTTCTCAACCTCCTGGCTGGTATGGAGACCGACGCGAAGCTTGGGGTTAGTTGCAGGGGCGTCACAACTAGGGGGGAGGGGGGATGAGGTGGACGCCCCCCCTCCCGAACGTTGTCGACCAGCCGGTAAAAACTAGCCGAGTCGGCGCGAAGCACCGCGATTTTTCGTAAAAACAGTCGAATTTTTCTTGGAAACAGTCGGTTTTTTTTTTAAAAACAGTCGGTTTCTCGTAAAAATAGTCGATTTTTTCTTAAAAATAATAGTTTTTCTTAAAATCAGCCGATTTTTCGTCAACACGGTCGTTTTTTCTCAATAATAGTCGTTTTTATCTGCAAAAAAGTCGGTAAAAATGAGCAGCAAGTCGGCAAATTCCTTGCCCCCCCCCCCCAAACATTTCGGCTAGTAACGCCTCTGGTTAGTTGCACAAATAAATGATCGAAGCAACCTCATGGCCGGTACGGAGACCGACGCGAAGCTTGGTGTAAGTTTCATACAGTATAGGTACGTATTTAGGAAAGTACAAAATAAATCCTACAAGACCCAACCCTACGCCCCATCCTGCCCCCTGATTTCGCCGAAATTCGAGTCAGGCCTGGCAGAGCACCTTCGCAACCGATTCCGGTAATACAACCGGTCACATGCTCTCATGCTCGGTATCAGAATAGCTTTGTGACCTCATTCCTGAGCCGGCTCAATTCCAAAGCAGTTTGATCTACTGCTAGTATATATCAATAAGTATATATATCTATATCGCGGTCTGAGTATCTTGTTTCGTTGTTTATTCAAACAATTTTTACAACGGGTACGTCACCTACGATTCTTCATCAGCGATATTTCGGCCCTTTTTGGCAAGGTCCTTTTCCTTCCCCGAAGTTGAACCAGAGGATTGACAGCCTGACGAGGACCCTTGCCAAAAAGGGCCGAAATATCGCTGATGAAGAATCGTAGCTGACGTACCCGTTGTAAACATTGTTTGAATAAATATTTCAAAGTCAGCTTGGGCTCAAAGAATATTTGTTTTTATGGCACTTGCAGCCTCTGGCTCAAGTGCCATATACCGATCAAAATTCCGTCTGTCGGTCTGTCGGTCGGTCCGAGTTTTTTGTCCCACATATCCCAGTTAGGGTACTTCTAGATGTGCTAAGACAATGAAACTTGGCAGGCATATCAGGGACCCGACCAAACTAACCTGGACATAATCAGTTTCCCGATCCGACCATATGCGGGGGAGTGCGGGGCGCTGGAAACTTGAAAATTTAGGGCGTTTTGTCACTTTTTTCCGAGTTAGGGTACTTCTAGATGAGCTAGGACAATGAAACTTGGCAGGATTATCAGGGACCCGACCAAACGAACCTGGAAATAATCAGTTTCCCGATCCGACCATATGCGGGGGAGTGGGGGCGCTCAAAACTTGAAAATTTAGGGCATTTTGTCACACTTTTTCGAGTTAGGGTACTTCCAGTTGTGCTAGGACCATGAAACTTGGCAGGAATATCAGGGACCTCACCAAAGTAACCTGGAAATAATAAGTTTCTCGATCCGACCATATGTGGGGGAGTTGGGGGGCTGGAAACTTGAAAATTTAGGGCATTTTGTCACACTTTTTCGAGTGAGGGTACTTCCAGATGAGCTAGGACAATGAAACTTGGCAGGAATATCAGAGACCCGACCAAACTAACCTGGAAATAATCAGTTTCCCGATCCGACCATATGCGGGGAAGTGGGGGCGCTGGAAACTTGAAAATTTAGGGCATTTTGTCACACTTTTTCGAGTTAGGGTACTTCCAGTTGTGCTAGGACCATGAAACTTGGCAGGCATATCAGAGACCCGGCCAAACAAACTTAGAAATAATCAGTTTTCTGATCCGACCATTTTTTTTGGGGGGGGGGGGGGGGGCAGGGGAATCCGGGAAATTGAGAAGTGTGTAACTTTCGAACGGATGATCGGATTGTAATGAAACTTCATAACTGAATAGAATATATATCTGTAATGTCCCGTTTAAAGTCTTGACCGGATTCGGTGGCCAGGGGGGGGTTGGGGGGGGAGACCGGAAATTTCAAGGAACGGTTAGAATGGAGGGATCGGAGTGAAACTTGCTGGGAAGAACAAGCATCTGCTCTAGATAAGTCCTTTAGACCATTGTACTGGATCCGGACACTTATGGGGGGGGGGGAGGGTTCCCGGAATTCCGGTGATGGTGGTTTTGGGGATTTTCACGATGAAACTTGGCAGGCATATCAAGGACCCAATCAAACTGACTTCAAAATAAAAATTTTGTCGATCAGATAATGGCGGGGGGAGTGGAGGGAGGGGACCGGAAATCTCGAGAAACGGTTAGAATGATGGTATCGGAGTGAAACTTGCTGGGAAGAACAAACATCTGGTCCATGTAAATCTTTTACATAATTTGACTGGATCCGGACACTTGAGGGGGGGGGAGGAGGGGGTTTACCGGAATTCCGTTTTTTGGGGGATTTTCACGGCATATCAGGGACCCGGTCAGACTAACTTGGGATAAAAAAATCCTCGATATGATAATCTTGGGGGGGGGGTGAGGGAGGGGAATCCGGAATATTGAGTCATGCGTAACTTTGGAACGGGTGATCGGATTCGAGTGAAATTTAAAATTAAACAGAGGACATTTTTCTCTGGTGACCTTTTTCATTTCCGGACCGAATCCGGCAATGATTGGGGGGAGGGCGGAAAATACTTGACCCGCTTAGACTGGTGTGATCTGGATCGAACTTCGTGGGAATGACAAACAGATGTGCTCTGGATTAATCATTTACAGAACCAGATTGGCTCCGGTTATTGTGGGTGGAGTTGGAGGAGGGGGGGGGGGGGTCTGGGATTCCGGTGATCGCGCGTTAAGGTACTTCCAGATGTGCTAGGACGATGAAACTTCGCTGGAATATTGGAGACTCAACAACATTTGCTTAGAAATTGCTACTTCCAAAATCCAATTATTCCTTAAAGTACCAATCTTGACCGCAAAGTAAAAAAAATACTTTTAAGTAATATATGCATTTTCGTGATGCCCATCAGCCCATCAGCCCATTAGCAGTTTTGCCTCAAGGGTTTTGCTTACAAATGAAGTTCCAGCTCCCTTAGAGTGTGCATCTCAACCGCAAAGTCGAAACTTACTTTTGATCAATCAAATCATCTTGACCCATGCAAGTGCCATATGAGCTTACAGCTCTTGTTATTGTTGTTGTTGTAGTTATTCATTTTACGTTTGACGTCATTTTATCTTGATACAGTTATTTTTGTTGACAAAAAAAACGAAAATTCGGATAGTCCGTGAATGGTTTGAAAATAAGTTGAATTGAGTTGAAAAAAAAATTGAATTGAATTGATTTGAATGCTTATGCGAACGTTTGTTGAGTTTTACTTTGCCATTTTCATGCACTTACTGTGACTAAAGTCACCTATCACTTAGCCAAAGTAGGTAATTAAGGGCCTTTAAAAACACCTGAATAGGAATTTTGAATCTTCATTCTACCATTCGGCCCAAAAGTGCTATGTTCACATTTAAGTAACTATTCAAATTAACATACCTCTATTGTAAAAAATTGACGAAAAAACTTATTCCTAAAAAAGCTAACAACTCAGGAACACCAAACACCAAAACAACTTACCAAAAAACGCCCAAGATTAGGAACCTTAGGAGGTTCCTTCCTAAGGAATCCTTCCTAAGGTCCTTCCTAAGGAACCTCCTGAGCCGACCAAGGTCACCAGAATTTGTCGTCACTGATTTTCAACCAAATCTTCCTCTTCCAGCATATCTCGCACCAAAATCTTCCATCTCAAACCTTTTGAGCGTGTTCCACCCTACTTACCGTAGGGATCGACTAAAACCAGGAAGGGAAGGGAACGCGAGAAAAGCAGGAAGGCATACTAAACCAGGAAGGGCATACTAAAACGAGGAAGGCTGTCGGCAGAATTCGCCGCACCGTTCCCTTCCTCTATTTAGTATTATTTGAGGGGTCGGCAACTTTTCAAATTCGAAGTTCACCATCCCTTCCTCGTTTTAGTATCCTGACATGGGTAGGCATTAAGTTCATTTAGGGGTCGGCAACTATAAAAATTGTAATTCACCTTTTCATTTCTCGTTCTGACGGTAGGCGACTAACCAGGCAGGGCATACTAAACGAGGAAGGGATGGTGAACTTTGAAAAGTTGCCGACCCCTCAAATAATACTAAATAGAGGAAGGGAACGGTACTCCGAATTCTGGCGACAGCCTTCCTGGTTTTAGGATGCCCTTCTTGGTTTTAGTATGCCTTCCTGCTTTTCTCGCGTTCTCTTCCCTTCCTGGTTTTAGTCGATCCCCTTACCGTAGTTACTACACATGACGTGACAAATTTTGACTTCTTGGCGTTAAGGCTGGAACACATGACTTTTCGGTAAAATATCGCTCCACGGCAGCTCCAAGGAGTAATCCGGCCAATCATGTTACAGAGATTCGTAGTTACCACGCTTACGACGATCCCGAGCATGGTAAGCAAATAGTTACTATTAGTTACGATTTCGAGAAGGTTGGAACGGTCAGCGTAGTAACTTTTCGTGAGGTTGGAACGGAATTAGTCACTAATAGTTACTATTGTTAGAAGGGTGGAACACGTTCTTTATCTACCGCGCTATGGGCTTTCGAATTCTGATGCTGGCGAGTGAGTAGTACCACTGGCTTGGTTGCATACATATGTTCAGTCCTTATCCAAGTATTCAACCATTCACTTACATACTGAGCGTTTTCCACCCTTCTAACAATAGTAAATTGCTTACTAATTTCGTTCCAACCTCACGAAAAATTACTATGCTGACCGTTCCAGCCTTCTCGAGATAGTAACTAATAGTAGCTATTTGCTTACCATGCTTGAGAGCGTAGTAAGCGTGGTAACTACGAATCTCTGTGACGTGAATGGCCGGATTACCCCGTGGAGTGATATTTTTACCGAAAATTTAAAAATATGTTCCAGCCTTGACGCCAAGAAGCTAAAATTCGTGACGTCATGCGCAGTAACTACGGTAAGTAGGGTGGAACATGCTCATTAACTTGGACAAATAATTGAAAAAAAAATCATTTACTGGCCAAAGCGGAAAGGCTCCCTCGTAAAGTAGCTAGTAGAAACCAGAGGTTAGCGAAGAGTTTGACCCTATATATTCAAATAATGTATACAAGGGATACCCGATGAAAAATTTGTAGCCTGCGTAGTTGTACGAAAAAGTTGCATGTAATACTATGTAGTAGCAAAGAATACTATCATTTAATGTGCCTAAGGCTAGTCTAATCTTATGTAGTAGTATCCAGTAGCATCCTGTCTTGCCATAGTAGCATCCAGTCTTGCTAATAGTAGCATGCAGTAGTATGCAGTAACACGGTAGCTTTGAAGTAGAAGCATGTAGTAGCATCAGCTAGTACTGCATGCTACTTTTTCGTACAACTTCGTACTACTATTTTGAGATAAATTTTTCATCTGGTACGTCAGCTACGATGCTTCATCAGCGATATTTCGGCCCTTCTTGGCAAGGGTCCTCGTCGGGCTGTGAACACAGCCTTCGGTGATTGTGTTCTGTTATCACAAATTCTGTTTATTTTCAGCAGAAACAGGGCTGTAGGTGGGTCTAAGTCGTTTTCTAGACTTGGAGTTTTTGCATCCTAATTTTCTTCATGGGAACGGAAAGTACAATAGGTTTTAAAGCACAACTCTTACTAGAAATGATCTTTTCCCTATGAAAGGGATCAGAAAAAACGTTTTCGAAAATCCCATTACTTTTCCACCTAAAACTAGCGATTCTCTTGTTAACGCTTGTCGACTATATCCAGCCTTCCTGCTCTCCGACGCGGCGGCTGGGCGCAAAACATTTGAAAACTGAACGTGCCTTGGTTAAAAAGTGGGGAAACTAAGCAAATAAAAGAAGTAATAAACAGTAGATTATCACATCCTTATGTGTGAAAGAGGTGTCAGCGGACGTTGAAGATTCAGGCAAACTTTTTGTTGGGTGACGGGAAAACTCGGCAAGGCCGAAAAAGCGCTAAAAATTCGTAGTTGCGAAACGAAACAATGGAGAAAGGTGGGGATTTTAGAAGCTTATAATTCCATATGGGAGCTAAGTTTGTTATAAAAGGCAGAATAAGCAAGAGGGGTCCTTGAAGAAAAAATTACAGAAAAGTAGCACTGAAACTTTAAATTCGGCACAGACTAGAAAGTCTAATTTAAGAAGCCTAACCAACACCTTTTCTGGGTTCCAGGATTACATTCAGTCACTCGCTCTCCCAGTCTACGATTACGTTACCTTTGATGAAAAGCCTACAGATAAGCACCTAGACCTTTACCTCCGATCAATCGCTGTCAACACTGTCTGCGGAACTGACTACTCCGACTGTGTCGAGAAGGCCAAGGTCAAGTTTGAGGAATGGAAGCAGGACCCTTCCGACACAACACTGTATGTATTCCCCAGTGGACGTAGCTTCATAGCAAGAATGCCCACCCAAGATATAACCCATATAGGAGGTTATATAGATAGAACATCCGTCTCCCTATCTCTAGCTGCGTTCGTTGCACTCCGGGCTGTCTCTGGTGTTTTGTCACTAGTGTCCGGTTCTTCTCTTATAACGCGTTTTTGGGTTCACTGGTGAGTTGATGAAAACTTGCTAACTCCTCGCTGAAGCCGGGCTCCCGAGCAGGTTCTGGTTAGTTCGCACCGATGAGGTAAAACCGGACACTGGTTAGTTCAAAAACGGGTTATTAGACGGGCGAGGAGTCACCGGTGGATGCAAAAACGGCTTATAAGAAAAACCGGAGACCACCGGTGAGAACTCCCGTGACAAAGAACGCAGCTTCTGTAATATGACCATGCGGAGTCGAATGTCTCCGCGTGCCCTGCCCGGTGCAAACGAGCGGAGGTTAGGAGCTACGCGGCACATCACGTTTACCTCTACAAATAGCTATATCACTATAAAGATGCGTAGAAGAAACTTTCAAAGTCAAAGCCGATTGGTTCTCTGGACGTGCTCCAGAGCGGCTTAGCGTGCCTTCTGCACTTATTGTTCTGCAATAAGCAACGGCGAACACGGAAGTAGACGGGTATCAACTCAAAGCTAGGGCTAGTACCTCTAGCTCCGCTCAGGTTTGTCGGGGTATCCATAGTCGCTTCTATCTGATTATTTGTTCTTGGTTATATGCTGATCTCTACAATGGCAGCAACTGGAACTGTCGTAGAAATCTCGTAGACCGTTCTCGGCAAATTCGTTTTAGGTTTAAAAGTTTAAGAGACCGGAATTGCACATTATGACAGTATTTGTCCATGTGTGTCCATGTGTTTATATAGCGATCGCAATTTCTTTCCGTCTGTCGGTCTGTCCAGGTTTTGCTAGTTCGGGCACTTCCACATAAGCTAGGACGATGAAACTTGGCAGGCATATCAGAGACCCCAAATGATTAAGTTGGAAAATACTCACTTCCCCGATCCGAGCATCGTGGGGGGAGTGGAAGGAGGGGGAATCCGGAATCTTGATGTATTTATAACTTTGAACGGGTGATCGGGTCTTAATGAAACTTGATATTTGGAAAGATCTCGTGCCTCAGACGACCAACTTAAAATCCGGACGGGATCCGGTGACTTTTGGGGGGACCTGGGGGGTGGGCAAACGGAAATCTTGGGAAACGATGTTCCCTAGATGACATATATAGTTTAGGGTCTGGACCGGATCTGAACACGGGGGGGGGGGGGGGTACTATAATTTTGCGAAAAATGCTCAGACTCAAGCGTAACTTGATAGCCGTTAAGAAAAGATGCTTTAGATGATCAATTTATGTGTCTGGACCCGATTCGGCCATGGTAGGGGAGGTTTGAGGGGGACGAGTACCGGAAATAGTGTGCCCTGACATTTTCTCTACATGATCCGATGCGATGCCGGGAATGCTCATCCTCGAGTGAAACTAGATATCCTATTTCTAGTTCCGATCATAGGAGGTTGAAGAGGGAATTTTGTGACGTTCTCATCTACTTCCTTGCAACACCTACTCGTAAAAAGTGTCATATGAGCTCGTAGCTCTTGTTACTTCTCCGTAGCCTACCGTGTGAGACGCGCGGATCAAGTTCCCATCTACACATCAAACTCGACCTTCTTCGAATGGGACCTGCGAAGCGTTCCCGGTCCTTAAAGCACAACTCTTACTAGAAATGATCTTTTCCCTATGAAACAGACCAGAAATAACGATTTTCGAAAACACCATTACGTTCCACCTGAAACGAGCGATTTTCTTGTTAGAGCTTGTCGACTCTATCCAGCCTTCCTGCTCTCCGATGCGGCGGCTGAGCGCAAAACGTTTGAAAACTGAACTCGCCGTGGTTAAAAAGTTGTAAAACCAGCAAATAAAAGAAGTAAAAAAGAGAAGAGTACCATATTCTTGTATGTGAACGAATTGTTAGCGGGACATTTAACATTCCGGAAAGCTTTGCGTTGTCTGACGGGCAAAACTCGGCAGAGCCGAAAAAGTGCTAAAAATTCGTAGGCACAAAACCAAACAATGGAGAAAGGTGGGAATTTTAGAAGCTTATACGTCCACAACGGAGCTAGGTATATTATAAAAGGCAGAATAAACAAGAGGGGTCCTTTAAGGGACGAAAACGCCGCATGAGTGGAAAGAGGGAAGCTGTGGAGCAGTTCGGCCATTAATTGTTTCTATATTGATGGCCCACATTTTAGTTACAGCGGAGTAAAGAAAACAAAATAAAAAAATTAATTAAAACGCTACACAAAACAAAACAAATAAACAAGTTTGCGTTCTTTACATACACTTTAAAACACACTTCAAAAACACTTTAAAAACACACTTTGGGCTGGGCATACCAGACAAATTCAGTGAAGATGATGGGTAAGGAGTCGCAAGTATCCCAATATTCAACCTCGACCCTTACTGTAAATCACGTGGTTAATTAGGCCGAACACTGTCGAGAGCGATGCGTTACCTGTGGGGGAGAGCATTGTTTAGCCTCTCTACTGCGATTCCTGTTTGGCAGGAGACTATATCAAAGCGAAAGACGGAGAAGAGCGGTGAAGTACCGCCAAAGTCCTGGCGCCTAGTCGCAAATTTGAACAGTTTCTGTACCCATCATGGGTGACCGCGGATCCGAGGGAAACTTGATAATTGCGAGGATGTGTTCCTGAACTAGCGCTGCACCTTCGTAATCCCCAAGGGACCATGATCATTTATGCGTCAGTGCTTTTTGCTTACAACGGGGACTTCTAACCTCCCTAAAGCTTGCATTGTAGCCACACTGTCAGAAGTTTCATAACAGATTGCGCATAACACTTTCAGGAATAACACCTTTTCACTTAGAAATAAAGTGTTATGACCAATTAAGTTTACACTATTTCGTGCCTAGATCTCCAACAACACCTTCAATTGGTAAAAATACTAACGGGAACGAAAGAAACATAACATATAACATCCCAAAGTGTTATCTGTTGAAACCGCGCATCCTGCTGTTGTCGTTATGTAACTTCTGACAATGTAGTATTTTTACCTATTGAAGGTGTTGTTGGAGATCTGGGCACGAAATAGTATAAACTTAATTGGTCATAAAACTTTTTTCTAAGTGAAAAGGTGTTATTCTTGAAAGTGTTATGCGCAATCTCTTATGAAACTTCTGACAGTGCACAAAGTGCACAGCATATTTTTGACTAACCCATACATTTTCATGATTTCGAAGGGCCCATAATCATCTGTGCCTCAAAGCAGTGCAAATCCTAGCTAATACCCTTATCTACTCGAAAATTTGATTTCCTGTATCCGTCAAGGGTGAACCGTGCTTGGAACAGGGCTCTTGTCCTCTAGGCTTATTTTTCTTATTTCTTCCTTGTGCTCCTCAGAAAGGAGCCATTACGAAAGACCGTTACAGATCCTTCGTTTTGTCTGACAACCCTGACTCCCTGCTTCATAGGATGTCTCTAACGTAGCCTATCGTTTTGCTTAATTTGCGTATTTAAAGGCTTTATGTTTCAGTTTGTCTCCCGACCTAAAGGGCATCGTCACGTGTACAGCCGTTCGTCGCGGAGACGTTGCCGAGTTTGAGTTCCTCGCTCAACGCTACAACGAAACCAACGTTGCCACAGAAAAAGATCAGATGCTGTCGTCTATGTTATGCACAAGAGATGTTATTCTTCTTAGACGGTAAGGCCACCTTAAGGCGTATTCTCGCCGTTCCCCGAGGACTCCACTTGAGGAGTCCCCGCGTTTTTGTTTGTCCCGGGGACTCACAGTCCCCACGGATTAGGCGAGTCCCCACGAACGGGGAATGCTCCGATTATCATCACCATCATCAAAAAGGGCTTCCTTTCAAACTCAGAGGGGAATCAATTTTTGCTAGAGTTGGTGCAATGTAAAATTAATTAAAAACAATCAGAATAAACAAAGCCAAAAATAAAGTGGATCCAGGCTAATTTTGTCAACTGCATATTTGTTTTTCGAACAAAATCCATTTTGGAAGCATTCCTCGTGTCCTCGCTGTTTCTGTACGCGGAGTCCGCGTGGAGTGACTCCCTCTATTCTCGCCGTTCCTTTTGATTCCCCGAGGAGACCCCGGGGAACGGCGAAAACACGCCTTTAGTTCCGTTAGTGCTGGTTCATCGTAGCTGATACCACGGTCAAATGTCGTCTTTGGAGTTACTGGGTGGGGTCTGGTCAGTTACCGTGGCGTCTGAGATTCAGATACCACAATCCTGACCGCAGTAACTGACCGAAGTGTCTGAAAAGGCCATCTCACTTTCTTCTTCACCAGCACAAGATCCTATAGCTTTTTGTCAAATTGGTGGGGAAGAAGTTTGGCACTTGTAATGTGAGGTCAACCATGAGAACTGCAAAAACGACAAAAAGCAGATAAAGTTGCCGTGGTGTCAGATACCATGGTAGCTGCAAAAACAGAACTATTGTTAATTTTATTTCAATGGGCTGTGCTGACGTCACTAGTCGGATGAACATTTAACGGTGCTTCCAGACGATAAGGTTTTCTGGCAGGACTTCCGGTACTTCCATCGTGAAGGAAACTTCAGCTTTTCTTGCCTAGTTGATAAGATGACACAAAGTCATTGCAGGAATCCGAGTACGTGACTGCCTGAACGTGATTGCCCGTTCGGTCCGTCAAGGCTACAGCCCATCATTTCTGTCTAGTCGTAGATCCAGGAATTGTGGGAAGTAACACCGTTTCTTGGTTTTGACACCACTTATTTTAGGACTAGCATTGCGAAGCCTTTCCGAGCAGCAATATTTTAAAGTAGTTCCAAGGTTTTCAATCAGCGTTCGGTTCGGCGAGCCACGGCGAGGTGTATGGATTCTTCCACTACCTGTGGTTTCCGTAAAGGTCATGGAGCAGGTCTATCTTTTGCATTGAATGTGTGGTCATGCTGCTATCATCAAGGCGGCGGAATCCAAGTTTTATTCTGTTATGAGTTCTGTAACACAAATTTTCAAATTTTGCAGAAGGATGCAAAATTTCAGCAAATATGAGATAACACACTATCTATTAACGTTACAGACAAATATGTTGTGAGTAGTGTTGCGTTTCTGTAAAACTCAAAAGTAGACATGGTTTGTTACGTTACTTTTAGTGAAGGAATAACACTTAAAGGGTCATAACGGAAATATTCTGTAACGTTGACAGATAAAGTGTTAAAAATAAAAATAGTTTAATACACATGCAATAACGAGGCTTCAAATTTTGCAGAAGGATGCAAAATTTCAGCAAATATGAGATAACACACTATCTATTAACGTTACAGACAAATGTGTTGTGAGTAGTGTTGCGTTTCTGTAAAACTCAAAAGTAGACATGGTTTGTTAAGTTACTTTTAGTGAAGGAATAACACTTAAAGGGTCATAACGGAAATATTCTGTAACGTCGACAGATAAAGTGTTAAAAATAAAAATAGTTTAATACACATGCAATAACGAGGCTTCAAATTTTGCAGAAGGATGCAAAATTTCAGCAAATATGAGATAACACACTATCTATTAACGTTACAGACAAATGTGTTGTGAGTAGTGTTGCGTTTCTGTAAAACTCAAAAGTAGACATGGTTTGTTAAGTTACTTTTAGTGAAGGAATAACACTTAAAGGGTCATAACGGAAATATTCTGTAACGTTGACAGATAAAGTGTTAAAAATAAAAATAGTTTAATACACATGCAATAACGAGGCTTCAAATTTTGCAGAAGGATGCAAAATTTCAGCAAATATGAGATAACACACTATCTATTAACGTTACAGACAAATGTGTTGTGAGTAGTGTTGCGTTTCTGTAAAACTCAAAAGTAGACATGGTTTGTTAAGTTACTTTTAGTGAAGGAATAACACTTAAAGGGTCATAACGGAAATATTCTGTAACGTTGACAGATAAAGTGTTAAAAATAAAAATAGTTTAATACACATGCAATAACTAGGCTATGCTTTCGCCTATCAGGACACAGTTAACACTGAAACGAACGTCAGCGCGTCCGCACAAACTGATTTATAGTTTCTGCGTGCACTTTTAGAAGATTATTCCAACGACATGCAACGATTATCGCATATCTTTTGAAATTATACATATTCTTTGAGACCAAGCTGATTGGGAAACATATATTCCAACAATGGCTAAATACAGATAGACCAAGACTACGTTGCTTTGGCAGCAATACCAACTAGAAGTATTCTTGTGTATTTACTTTTTATTTAAATATTCCTTCAGCCCAAGCTGACTGTGAATCATATTTGATGGTGCAAAACGGATACGTCAGCTGAATTTTCTTTGAGCTATAGATAGATAGATAGATAGATAGATTTATTTGCGCTAAAAAGCCACAAGGGCCATAAAAAAAATAATAACAACAAAACAACAACAATAACAAACCTACAAAAATACTTCCCGATATGACAGAGCGATCCGAAGGAATCTTCCAAATCTCTTTGAATCCCCAAAATGTTTACTTTTTAATTTTCTAACAAGTTCCTCCCTCGAGAAAAAACCCACCCTAAAAATTTCCTCCCTTAAATCCCTTAAACCCTCACAATCACAAATAAAATGCTCTACATCTTCATCAATCATCCCGCACAAAGGGCAGAAATAAGGACCAGACGAAACCCTAATTTTCCCAATATATTTTCTTCTTTGGCCAAAAGGCAAACAATCTCCTCTCAGACTAATTAAACATTTCAATTCTTCTGGAGATAACCCCGACTTAAAATAAATTTCTTCGCCCCAGGCCTCCTTAACCCTATTGTAGACACTCAGGGACCCAGGAATCCAAACCTTACAACCCCACGCCTGCAACTCCTGGTCCTTTAATACTCTTTGGACTTCTTTCGCGACCTCACCTACCTCTAGCTGAACCCCCTTCCCCTCGTTCCACCTACCTGACAGTCCACACTCATTCAAAATAGTCTTAATTTGGCCAGGCCAAGTACCCTCACGTTCATCCTTTAGTGCCTCCAGGTATGCCGCTTTGGTCAACCGTACCCTAGGAAGCGTAAGGATTTTTTCCCAAAATTTAACCATACGAACTAAACGAACACTACGAAGACTAGTAAGGCCTAAATCTCCCTTCAAAACTAAACTATTTAAAGTAATATTTACCCCTAGAACTCTTTTAAAATACTTAAGCTGTACTGCTTCAAGCTTATCCCCCTGAATAAAAAACCCCATATTTCAGATCCATAATGCATTGCTGACGCTACTTTCGTAGCAAACACCTGCTTGTGAAATTTAACATCCTTTAGTGCTATTAACGGACTTCTAAGAATAAGATTAGCACATCGACTACCTTTCACCACACAATGCTCAACATGCTTCCCAAATCGACCCTTTGCAGAAAGTTTAACTCCTAAATAAATAAACTCCTCCTTAATTTCTAACTCCTTGCCACCAAAATTTACTTTATCACTAGCAGCTATTTTCCCCCCTTTACGAAAAACCATCACCACTGACTTTGAAGCATTCAGTTCCAATTCTTTAATGAAAGATAATCCGTCACCAAATTTAGAAGCTTCTGTAGGTTATCACGTGAACCCGCCACCAATGCTATGTCGTCGGCAAAAAGAAGCATGCAAAGGCGAAAAATATCAACAGAAAGCATAGGAGCTTGTCCATCCCGCATATAAGAATCTAAATCATTAATATAAAGTGAAAATAGTTTAGGCGACAGAGTGCAACCTTGTTTTAAACCCATTTTCGACGAAAAAACCTTCGAAAATTTCCCAGCAACCCGAACTACAAGTCTTACACTGGAGTAAAGCTCCACCAAAATTAATACAAACCAAGCAGGAAGTCCCAAATCAAGCAGAGACTTCACTAGAAGCCTCCGGTTTACATTGTCGAAAGCACCTTCAAGGTCCAAAAAAGCAACATAAAACCTTGCACCCCGTGCCTTAGTATACTTCCTAGCTAACACATTTAATACAAAAATTTGGTCCAAAGTAGAATAACCTTCTCTGAACCCTGCCTGAACTGGACTAAGCTTCTCTGCCTTTTCTAGCCAATTTTTTAGCCTAAAATCAAGCACCTTGCAGAAAATCTTACTAACTGCGTTTGCTAGGTGAATAACTCTATAATTATCATGCCTTGTCCTGTCCCCCTTTTTAAATAGGGGAATAACAATTGACGTATCCCATTGTCGTGGCCAGTAAGCTTTTTCAACTAATACTGAAAAAATTGCCGCCAAAATGGGTAATAAAACAGTTCTACCCCAACTCCACAGTCTTGTAGGAATTCCATCGACACCTGGAGCTGACGAACCTTTCATCCTTTTCAACTTATCCCATATTTCCTGTTCACTTACTTTATCAATTAGCCTAGAATCTTCCTCGTTTAAAGGGAAGCATGGCTGGTTTCTAAGACTACTCATCAGACTATCATGAACTATAGGCTCACTTAATGCACTATTAATAACACTAGGCGGTTCTTTACTCTCAAAAAATTCCACCCAAGACTCTGCAGGTGGGACAAAATCTTGAGACGGCCCATGCATTGACGCTTTAATTTCCTTCCAGAAATCCCCGTTACTTTTCCCATGAAACAATTCCATAATCCTATTATTTGATCTTTTATCCAACAAATACTTCTTATCTTTCAACATTGTTTTATACTCTTTTCTTTTCTTTTTATAATCCTGTAAAGCTTGGGGACGATTATCTTCATTACTTTCTTTAACTCGTCTCAACGCAATTATAACTTCACTCTTTTTGTCTTTACATTCCTCATCAAAGAAAACATCTTTGTTATTTGCATTCCCATTAGAAGAATTCATATGCGTTAGCGCTACTGCCCCATGCATTACTGAAACCAACTCACTAATTACAACCTCAACCTCCCTATCCTTACCTACATTTACGCACTGACTAAGTCTCAACTCTAAATCCTCATCGGATAGCCTAGCCTTAAATGGAGATTCTAGTTCCCTTCTTAACTTTATACCTCTCCTTATTGTCGAATCATCACCTTTCGCCAGTGACGCACCCTTCCTGTAACTCACCTGGGATCCTAAACTATATTTAGGTAGCTCCTATTCTAAAACCACAAACACAGGCACATGGTCTGATCCAACAACATCAAGAGCCCCAAAGTCTCTACAACGGGGCAAAAAAGGAACACTCACTAACCCATAATCAATAACGCTTGGGGCTATTCCAGAGAAACAAGTAAATTCCCCGGACCTATCTTTCCCCACCCTACCATTCAAAATAACTAAATTTTCAAGACCACAAAATTCAAGCAATTTTCGTCCCCATTTATTTTTCATACGTGCCTGGTCCTTGCTTCTGCGCATCCTCGCAAATTGATAAGCATTCTCAAAATCTTCCACACGGGACGATTCCTTCGGATCACCAAACATATACGACTCCTCTGTACAATCGCTAGTATATGCGTTGAAATCCCCTATGAAAACAAAATCATAATTAGGGTGAGATCTACTATGAACACTTTTTTCTTCGTAGAGAATATCCCACGTATCCTCATCACAATAAGAGCTATTTTCTGGGGGTATATAAACACTACACACAATCACTCGTAATTTATTCACTGAAAGTAATAACCAAACCAAATTATCTGATCTACTTTTAATCCGTTGACAAATACTAAACATTCCATCCCGTATGAAAAGGGATACGCCCCCGTAAAATCGTCCGTTCCGAGAAACCTTCCTATTTGCCGCAAACTCTTTAAATCCACTAATTACAATAGGCCTATCCACGGACGACCACGTTTCCACCAAACTTATAATGTCCCATCTTTCCTCTTTAAGCAACGATTCTACTTTCTCAGTTTTAAATCCTTGAATGTTCCAATGAACTACTTTCACAGCACCTAGGCCATGGCCCTGGCTTCCCTAATAGTCCTCAATCGGAATCGGAGAATCTTGGTCACCGGTAAATGACGAATCACCAGTTTGAGTGCTAGGCCTATTCATTTGAAACAACTGCCGGGGGTTATTACCACAGACCCCGATTGACCTGCTTCTTCCACGCAAACCTCGTGCGTCACCACTCGGCCTTTCACTGCTACAGCGCGTAATACTAGCGGCAGGTTGCGAAAGAACATCATTAGGGCTGACAATATTCATTCAGCGTTCGTTGAGAGCGGTCGCATTCTGCTCTAGTGATTGTAAACAGAGATATTACCATTACCGGATAACGAACTTGCACTGTCCTTGGACTCGATGCACGATTATTCCTGTTTTCAGTGAATACGCTGCAGAGAATTTTTGCAGTGAAAATGGAATCCACGCATCAAGCGAGCCTTCAAAGTTCACGTACCAGCAGCGTGACTGGGATTACGGGTGCCCCTGTGATGAACCAGCATTTGCAGCAAGCGAGCCTTCAAAGTACATGCGCCAGCAGCGTGACTGGGTTTATGGATGCTGCGGTGATGAACCAGCATTTGCAGGAGATAAGTTTTAAGTTAGATCTCCTGCCGAAGTTGTCTACAGCAGTATCGGTCGTTCAGCAAGATGTAAGCCAAGTTCAAGAACAGCTTTCAAAAGCTTTAGAGGCTAACAAAGAAATGGCGAAAGAAATGCGTGAAATGAGCGAGCGCTTATCGACAGCAAATCGGAGGGCTGATTTGTTAGAATCTGAGCTGAAACGCGCTAACCTCATCCTATATGATTTCACTACGACGCAGCAGGCCAACACAACGTTAAAGGAGGGGGTGATGTCGCTACTAGAACAAGCTTTTCCGAGACTCGATCTATCAAGGTACGACTTAAAAGACGTTCACAGACTAGGTGCTACGGGACCGGTGGTGATCAAGTTTAATGTGATTGATCTTCGTGATTATGTCTTGCGCCACAGCAGAGTTTTACAGATGTTTGGAGTCAAAGTAGCTCCGGATTATACTTACGCACAAAGGGAAGCCCGCAGTCACTTGAAACCAGTACTAGATCGCGCAGTATCTGATGGAAAAAATGCCAAACTCAGGGGTACGAAACTGCTTATTCAAGGTCGCATTTTCGTTTATGACTCGAAACTTAATAAAGTGACCGAAAGTACTCAACATCGAGCACCTGGAAATGACACTGTCCGTATTGCTAACCAAAGAAGTGGCTCCCAGACCCCTATAGTTAGCAATAACACTATCCCGGCGATGGGAGCAAATCCGAACTATCAAGGAAGCTCAGGGGGTGATACCTCTGCAAGTGAAGAAAGTGATACGAGCACTGTAGTCGATGCGCAGGTCTTGTCCGAGCGCCGACGCAAGAGCTCGGAAATAAGCCCAGATGACCCACTTAGAACCCAATCAAGAAATGTCCGCGGTGGCCGCTGGAAAGAAAATATGAGAAGTCGCAGCTATGACCGTGGCACTGGAGGTAGTGGGGCTTACAGTCCACATCCAGATTATTACAGAATGGACTTCAGTGAACCAGTCATTACGCCCCTGCAAATGCCTTTCCAACCCGAGCCTGGTCCAAGTCGTAATGTAGACTAGTGGTGCGATGGCCATACACAGCGAAGTGATTTGAAATTCGTTTCTTGGAATGTTCAAGGGTTAAAAAATAAAATGTGTGAAGTGGAGAACGAAGTATCTAAGTTTGATTTTGTGGCACTTACCGAGTCGTGGCACAGTAGCGACGATGTGCCATCTTTTCGCGGTTTTGCCGTAGAAAGTGTATCGCGTCCTTTGTCGAGGAATTTGCGGACTTACGGAGGTATTCTAGTGCTAGTAAAGAATAATGAGTTTTTGACATATGAAAGGTTAAAAAGCGAATCAAAAAACCTAATTTGGATAAGACTGGTATGCCATACAGGGCTGAAGTTGGTTGTTTGTTCAGTTTACATCCCTCCCCAGAATAGTTCTTATAATGCAGAGGATACGTGGGATTTGTTAGAAAAGGAAACTTCAGCTCTTCGATGTAAATTTATGAACCATAGTTTTTTTGTTGTTAGGTGACTTTAACGCGTATACAGCGGATTCAATTGAGTTACCCGAAGTGGAAATTCCGGATAATTATTCTGTTATCCCACTGATGTATAGGATACCAAGAAAGAGTCTGGATGTTAAAAGAAGATTGAACGTTTGGGGTAGAAAGCTCCTGGCATTTTGTGCGGAAGTTGGAGTTGCCATTGGTAATGGGAGATTTGGAGTTGATAAGTTGGCGGGTGAGTATACATGTATTTCGGGTCTTAGGCCAAGTGTTATTGATTATGTTTTAATAGACATTCGCCTGGATCCAGAATCACTAGATGTTCAGGTTTTAAATATTCAGGTTTCTGACCATTTACCTATTAAGTTGAGTCTGGTTCAGGCCCGTAGAAAAATTGAAGAATCACCCCCGCCAAAAAACTTACCGCTGCCTCGTCGGCTTAAGAGTGCGTGGGGTGAGATGGAACAAAAGGTATTAAGCGCGATTTTTAGTGAAGAAGTTGTGCATCAAAAGCTAGAACAGATGAAGTTAACTAGTAGTAATGCTGAAGATCTAGAAGCTAAGTTCAGTTCATTATTGTTGGAATTGTCTACTCCAGTTTTAGGGTCGTCGGAGCCATTGATTGATAGTTATTATGATATAGAGTGTATTAGAAGTAAGAAAGTATTAGTAAAAGCTCTAGAACTAGTAAAGCAGGCGAGGGATGAGGGTCAAAGCTTTAGTCTATTAACTAGGTTTCGCGAGCTGAGAAGTTGTCACAAGAGGCTAATTAAGTCGAAGAAAAGATCATTCCTTCTTCGCCAAATGGAGGAGACGAGTCGCCTCTACGTGGAAAGTAATATGAAACAATTCTGGAGACGGGTGAACCATAAACAAGGAAAAACATCACTTGGAATCCCTGATCCTGAAACCTGGCCGGAACATTTCTCAAGCAAAGAAGAAGGAGATCTTGGTAAGTGGTGTGAAGAAGAATTTGGTGGTCTTAATGTAGAAGTTAGTTATCCTATGAGGGAAGAAGATTATTCGCTTGTAGGTGAAGTGACTCGTGAAGAAGTAAGTGAGGCGTTAAAAAAGATGGATGGAGGTTCGGCACCAGGTATGGACGGGCTCCCTACTCGGTTATATAAGAAATTTTCCAGTCTGTTTATGCCAATATTTATTATGTTATTTAATAATGTGATTTCTTCTGGAAAGTGGATTTCAGGATGGAAGACATCTCTGATTTTGCCATTGTTTAAGAAGGGGAGCCCATCACTACATGGTAATTACCGTCCAATTGCTCTGGTTTCATGTTTAAGTAAGATTCTAGAAAAGATAATTGATAATAGGCTAGCATCGTGGTTAAGTAGGAATAGAATTATTTTTGAGGAGCAAGGAGGTTTTAGGGAAGGTTATAGCACAATTGATAGGGTTTTTATACTTAAGTCATTGATAGAGAAGTATTGTAGAGGGAGCAATAACCTGTTTGTTGCTTTCATAGACTTAGAGAAGGCTTTCGATAGCGTAGATAGAATCCTGCTTTGTAAAGAGTTGTTGAGGATAGGCCTGCCCCGCATTTTTGTTCGATTAGTTGGGGATATGTATAGGCTTACTAAAGGAATGGTTAAAGTAGCAGGGAAGGGATTTTCAGATTTATTTGATTGTGAGGTAGGAGTGAAGCAGGGAAGCACTTTGTCACCGAGGCTTTTTTGTATATATGTAAATGATATTGTTGAATATTTCCAGGAGAAATGGGCACCCACGGTGCGTCTAGGGAATTTGACATTATCACTGTTGCTATTTGCTGACGATGCTGCGCTGGTAGCTAAATCCCCCGAAGAACTGCAGAGTTTGTTAAATATATTAGCAGATTATTTGGACAATAAGAAGATGAAGCTGAATGTTAAAAAAACAGAAATAGTAGTTTTTGGTAATAGTAAAAATAATCACAAATTTTTCTATAAAGGTACTGATTTAAAAAGAAGTGATACTTTCAAGTATCTTGGGTTTTTGTTGAATGAAAAAGGAAATTGGAAAGATCATGTTAAAGAAATGATTCGTAGAGGTAAAGCAGTGTCTGCTGCTGTGTTGAGAAATTCAGTGATAAGTGGAATAAAAAATTTAAAAATGCATAAGCAAATATTTCAGTCAAAAATTCGCCCTACTATCCATTATGGGGCTGAGCTTTGGGGGTATGAGGCTATTCCGCAACTTGAAACCGTTCAGCTGCAACATTATAAGAAATTAATTGGGGTCCATCCTACAACTCCAACGTTAGCCCTTAAGGGGGATTTAGGGCTCTGTTCTTTGCAGAAAGATAGAGCTGTCCAGGTTATTAGGTTCTGGATAAAACTTCTTCAACTACCAGATGAGAGGCTGTTGAAGGCAGCGTATTTGGAACTATTAAAGCAGGGAAAGAAGAGATCCTGGCCATTCCAAGTGAAAGCCCTACTTGATAAAGCAGGGCTGTCTTATGCTTGGAATGAGGGTCTTGGTCCTACAACTGATCAAGATAAACTTTGTCGCAGTTTTGCGCGAGTTCAGGAGGATCAGGAAATTCAACTTTGGCATGAACAGACTGTTAATTCAGAGACTCTGAAAGATTATAGGAATATTAAAGAGTCGGTTGGTTTTGAATTTTATTTTAAGTTACGTTTACCGGCTGAAAACCTGCGTTTGTGGTTCCAGATCCGAGCGAACAGTCTCCCTCTTAAGAGTAGGGTTAAATTATTTGAAAGAAATTCCCGAAACCCGAAGTCATGTTATACTTGCTCGTTATGTGGTTTGGAAGAGGAGAATCTGTCCCACTTCCTGTCAAGATGCAAGGGGCTCTCGGATTTGAGAGTAAGATTTTTTGGTGAAGATGGGTTGCTCTTTCCTGGTATCCTAAAGTCATCTTCACGGTCATCGATAATGGCAGTTACAGGTTTTGTCAAAGAAGCGTTAAAGAGATGTAAATAGTTATTGGTGGTGGGAGTTTAAAGCGTTTTACATGTGAGTTTATATATCCGCTCTCTCGAAGTGTTTAAAAATGTATGATTTTGTGTATGGCCTAACGGCTAAATTAAAGTATCTATCTATCTATCTATCGGCGCTCGTGCGCTTAACCTGGCCTGTGATAGAGGGTTGACTCCCATTCGGCTGGGCCTGCACTATCGTCCCTGCACTAGACACGGAAATATCTGACAACTGACAAACATCAGACTTTACAGATTCCGCCCTCTGACGTGCTGGGGTTGGCACGGGTGGGCGCGGTCCCCTTGCTTCCTGTTGACTTGTAACTTCTTTAACTTCATCAGTCGCCTTATCGTAGAAAAATTCTCTGTCGTTGATAAATAACCTCGTTCCCCTTAGACGAATTTCGTTCGCCCCCGAGGCACGCGCACGCTCGAGAACTGGTTTGAGCTTGTTTCTTGCCAGCTTTTCACCATCTGTGAAATCAGGTGCGACCGATAGGGAAAAAGATCTGAGGTTTCTTTGCGATCGGAGGACTAGATTACGCAAACCAATAGATCCGAATTTGATTAAAACGGGGCGTGTATCTCCGGATCGTGCCTTAAGACGAAACGCGTCGCTGATGTCATAATCACGTAGATTTAAATCAGGAATTATCTCGTTCAAACATTGCAAAATGTCGTCTCTAAGCGAGTAGCCCCTCCTTCTGGGGTTGAAATTGTACAGTACTAGGTTCGCCTTTTTCGATTCCGCTTCCAATCGCTCGATTTTCAAACAGTTCGCTTCGGCTTCGCGTCGCAGTAACAGAATTTCCTGAGAAATGTGCACTGTTTTTGCTGACAGGCCTGCTACATCCGATTCCAATTTAACCGCAACGGCCGAAAACTCGCTGCGCAGATCGTCTATTTTTGGGTTCAGTTCCACGAATTTAGCATTCATTTCGGACCTCAATTTTGCTAATTCGGCCAGTATTTGATTGACTGAATCTTGGAGCACGGCCTCTGGCATCTTCAAATAGACTTATTCAACAGGAAAAGGTTAACTATTTTACCTGTAATTGCCGTTCTTATTTATCCTCGTACAGGCATTCGAGCATTAAGCGTGGCCTTTATGGTCGGCTCAAGACCTTTCTCCAAGCAGCTTTGTCCAATGAATCCACGGAAAATCCGAGCGGCAGTAAACTTGTTTGCACCTTGACTGCTAGATCACGGATGTAATTCAGTTGCGACCGCGCGGAATGAATGCCGGCAGTAAACTTTCCGGCAGCCCTTCTTGGCAAGGATCCTCTTGAGGCTCAAAACCGCTCAAGTTTGAAAAACCGAACTTGTGGGAAACACAAGTTGGTGTGGTGTTTCCCACAAGTTCGTATCGCTTGTAAATGGGCGATCTCCAGTACTGACTTCAGGGTGAATTGTAATATGAAATACCTTTTGCTCTGCGTTTACAATTTTTTAGACGATATCGCGACGACTTAGCAAGTTTTCAGTTTAAATGGTGTTTCTCTTCTAGCCTTCTACGATGGACAATTACCCCTGGTTCCATCATTCGGAAACAAGACGCCCTCAGTGTGTACCGAGGTCTCGCCACCAACGTCGTTGGCAGGAATATTGGCTTCGGGTTTATTCAAGACAACTGGGAACAAATCAAAGAATAGTAAGTGGTTTTGAAGTTCCTTCAGAGTAGATTCTCTTATTGTTTATTATTCCTATATCAGCGAAATTTGAAATAGGAATTTTCTAGGAGTTTTACCGTTCGAATCTAGAACAGTATAGTTAGTTCGTGGAATTTCGGACCTGTCTATATAGATCATTTTCATCCAGAAGAGCTGTAAGAAAGTCTGTGAATTGGACTACTAAAAAGGTATTTTCTAGAATTTAAAAGTTCGCCTGTGTCGCTTGTTTGAACTTGAAAACCCCAATCATTCAAATCATTTTGGCTTAAGTCATCTTGAATACAGGATTTCAGAATTATTTATTTATCGGAATAAGTTACAACTAGAGAGCCCTCAGTGTTCTCGGGTAGGAAGTAAATAAACAATTTTGCTTGTGTCTAAACAATTTTTTCCTAGAGAATCCCCCGAAAAAAATACTAAATGTTGGTGATTGGTTGGTCTCGATCCCGACTTGGTCTCTCAAGTCAATTTTTGAAACAGAAAAGTTGAGTGCGAGCCTGGCAGATTTAGGATTGGTGTTTTTTTCATGATTTACTTTCTTCTCTGAATTTTGGTTCGGTTTCAGGTAGCGTTCCAGCGACTTATTATTAGTTACGATCGTTACTATCCTTGTTCTTATTGCCGTTCCATGGACCGCCGTAATAAGTAAATTAGCTCCTCCCTCTTATTATTTTCGTTCCACGACTGTTACGATCGTCACAGTTTACTTATGATGGTCTAGAGTATCGTAAGTGATAAAGACTATCGGTTCTGCAGGAACTACCATAAGAGTGATGACGTATGTCCGCGTTGTTATTATTTTCGTCCAGAGAGCGAAATAACTATTGCTCGCCCCTCCTCTTATCATCATAACTTGTAATAAGTCACTGGAAGTACTGGAACGCTACCTCAGTTAGAAACGGGTCAACCAATTACCGAGCGTTTGATGCGGGGTTACTTGTACTTAAACGTTCATTTTTTTTTTAGCAATGGAGGCTACTTTACGGCAACGGAATGGATCAAGTCCATTGCGAGGTACTTCAATAGACAAAGTGAACTAGACGAGGTAATACTAAAATAACCCCCTATTACCGTATCTTTTTGTCGGAGCTCTCTCTGTTCACGAGAATGCCGATGAAACATATTTTTTTTTCTTTCTTTTTTTTGGGAGGGGGGGGGGGGATTTTGCTAGGACTTTGAAACTCCTGAACTTAACATAGGATTTGCGCATTTCTTCCAGTCCTCGTTGTAAAGAAAACTATTTGAGCTCTCGATCACAACTTATTTTGAGAATACACTGTAAAAAGTTTCTCTGAATAAGGATGCAGTATTTGCTACTGGGATTAATCTTATCTGATAAAATTAATCCGGATTAGGGATAATCTTATCTCAATAAAGACAAGAGCAATCCCAGTAGCAAATACTGCAAGATTTTGTTTTTACAGTGTAAACTCGGAAGGAAAATCTTTAAAAATAGGAACAGAATATAACTAATCTGTGGACAATACGAATGGTTGGTACATGTAAACAAAGCTGTCGGTAAAGATCAACACTAGTCAAAATACATCACATAAGTAGAGCTAGTTAGCGTAGATATGATAGATATTCCTTCAGCCCAAGCTGACTGCGGATCATGTTGACAATGCAAAACGGATACGTCAGCTACATTTTAATAGAGCTATATTTTGGTCCTTCTTTGCAAGGGTCCTCTTCAGGCTCAAGCCTCTCAAGCTGTGACGTTCATGACCTCGACATATTGTTATTATGCGTGGAAAGACAGAGAAAAAGGTGAGGATGATTCCGTATTAATGAAAGTTCAAAAATGTTGGGAAATAATGAAAGGTAGTAATGATAAAGCAGGAAATGATTCAGAATTAAATTTTAATATTTAAGATTTAATTTGGAATTCATAAAAAAAAGAATGAGAAGCGATGGGAAAGTACAACTATGTGAAAACGGTAAATTTTAAAGTTTTAACAAAGGGATAAAATTTTAAAGTTATTTTTGGCAACCAAAGTATTTATATAGTAAGAAAATTGGTAATTGTTAACAGTTTCTCATTTAATCGTACTAATTAATTTGTATGTAAAGTACGATCAAATGAACGTTTATTTGTATTTTATCTTTTGATTTTATTTGTTTTACAGATTTGTTTTAAAGATAAAAGGGTTTCGGTATCGGAGACAAAAATAAAAAAGATTGTACTAAATGCCACTGCAAAAGAGACTCCCTCTGACGGAAGGACATCCTTTGCCACAAGTGCGAAAAGAAAAAAAAAACGCTCAAGCTGGAAATAGAACTTGTAGTAAAACAATTAAATATCTGATTTTGTGAATTTCTTCCTTGAAATTGCTTGAAGTAAAAGATGGTGCTATGATTTCATTTTGGACACGACTGCTGTTTTTACTGCTCGACTGGGTCATTGCCAAGAAGGGCCGAAATATATCTCTAATAAAACGTTTTGCATTGTCAAGTTTGATGAATGTAGTAACGTATCCGTTTTGCATTGTCAAGTATATTTGATGAATGTAGCAGAACCAGTAGAACGTATTTTTCTCTCTTCTCGTGACGCAGATACCTGCTCCGACTGCGCTCCCAAATGAGCGCCGAGGGCTACCCTAAACTTCTGCATTCACATATCTGAAACGCACAATGCCATACAACTAGAGTATAGCGTAAAACAGATGGTGGCCTATATTAGGTATCGGGACTGGCTCACTGAGGCTCACTCGCTCAGTATTTACGGAACATGATCGTAAAATTTTTCGAGGCGCAGTGGCTGAGAGACAGAGGTTCTCGTCCTCATCAGTTCCTAGTTGTAGTGAGGAACAGTTTTTCGGACGAATTTCTGACAGTTTGCATCAGAAATTTTAGCGTGAAACGACTAGGTCTATGGTTTCGCGACATCAGAACCTAAATCTCAGTGCTGATGCATCGGTAAGACTGGGCAGGGCTACACTGTCAGAAGTTTCATAACAGATAACACGAGGATGGACCATTTCAATAGATAATGTGTAACAGGTAACACTTCAGATGTTATCCGTTGTGTTTGACAACGTTATGCATGAAATTTTATGCATAACAAGCTTTGTTAGGAAGAGCCAAAAAAGCATCTATTGACTTTATCCCTTATCGTCATGATGTCGGTAAACTCTTGAGAGACTTTTTGGCGATTTTTCGGTTCATCCTGATGGTGACGCTTATTATGCATAACGTTTTGAAAAACAACAGATGACATCCGAAGTGTTATCTGTTACGCATTATCTGTTGAAACAGCGCATCCTCGTGTTATCTGTTATGAAACTTCTGACAATGTAGAAAACGGGGATTGGACGAAAGAAAAAAAAATTGTTTTCTGAAGTATAAGGTGTCAGATGAGGGTGGACCAACGGGCTCTTAACTGGCTGAGAGCTTACCAGAAGGCCCAGCTATGCTGCACATAGAGGATCAGGTTTCTCAGTCGGAAATTCTTCTCTTTTGTGGTGAAACGTGAGACAAATTTTATTTTCCGCGAGGCACGACGATGGTGCAGAAAATCCTGGCAGGAATTCTACTCCGTAACCGGCAGGTCATCTGTCTACAGCATTATCAAACCACGGATTCTTACAGAATAATATGAACATAAACTTTGCAGGATCTTGATGCAAAAATTAAATGGTTCCATCTATAGCGGTCGAATGAAAACTAAAAAAAAAACCTAGATAGTTGGTCAAAGGGTAAACGCCAGGCTTCACCTCAGAGATATCTGGGTCTTCCATACAGCCTACCCAACTCTTCCAGAAACTATGCTCATCTCTTCCTCATCGTTTCCGGAATCCGGACCAAAAACGAATGGGTGTCCGCGCCCCGGACATCCAGACACTAGCTGCGTTCGTTGCACTCCGGGCTGTCTCTGGTCTTTTGTCCGGTTCTTCTCTTATAACTTGTTTTTTGGTTCACCGGTGAGTTGATGAAAACTTGCTAACTCCTCGCTGAATCTGGGCTCCCGAGCAGGTTCTGGTTAGTCCGCACCGATGAGGTAAAAGCGGACATCGGCTAGTTCAACAAGACCAAAGGTTTCGATGGGATCCCAAAAATTTAATATTTGATCCTGACAATTGGGTCTTATCTACGTCAGATCCAGTCTTCGCCAGACTCCTTGAACCTTTTTACTACTAAAATTCAGAAACAGATTAAGGCCAAAAAGCTAATCATCTTAGAAAACCAAGTTCAGATATGGATTCAGCATGTTTGTGTTTACCCCTATAAGTCATATCTGTTTGGACGAAAACTTCCTGCCTTACTTCTGCGAATTTCCCAGTTTCGGCCGAATTCCGGAACTACCTGTCCGGCAAAAAAAAGAAGCTAAAATCGAACTCAGCGTATCTTCTTTCCCCTATATGGAACATCTAATCAACTTAAAATTAAAATTTAACTTAAAACAAATTTTCCGGTTCCAGCCGGATTCCGGGCGAACTATATATCCGGGTGCAAAATGACTGTCATACACGGATTCAGCATCTCTTCTTACCCCTAAATCGGATATCTAATCAACTACGAAAACTTTTAACAGTTTTCCGGTTTTGGCCGGATTCCGGTCGAATTACTTGCCCGGCGAGAAAATGATTTTCATCATCGTGTTCAGCATGTCTTACTACCCCCTAAACCGAACATATAATTAACTTCAAATAAAACTTTTACTTTTAACAAACTTTCCGGTTTTGGCCGGATTCCGGGCGAACTACTTGTCCGGCGAGAAAATGGTTTCCACCATCGTGTTCAGCATGTCTTCTTACCTCATAATCGACTGTCCCATTTGCTGTTTCAAAATATTTTGTTTGCCCCTAAATTCAAACCCCCTCCCCCACCCCTAAATATAGGGCTACAAAGCCCATCTACGAACTCGACCTTACTCATGACCGAAACAATCCTCACACCAAGTTTCATCAAAATATCTCATTCCCTTCGAGAGTTATCGTGCTTACAGACGGGCGGACGGACAACTTTTGCGATGTCATAGGTATCCATCCACTTACGTTTTGGGATCCCAAAAACGGGTTATAAGACTGGTGAGTAGTCACCGGTGGATGCAAAAACGGCTTATGAGAAAAACCAGAGACCACCGGTGAGAACTCCCGTGACAAAGAACGCAGCTACTATTGGCCTGGTTTCGTTTTCCGGATCAATCTCGACAAAAACGGATAGGCGTTTTCCGGATCCATCTCTCGTTTTCCGGATCCATCTCGACAAAAACGGATCTGGTCCGGAAGATACTATGGACGGCGAGCCTGGCTGTAACACCATGTATATGATATTTTGGATACCCAGTTTACTCTAAGGCAGGAAAAATACGAAGAAGCCACTACTGGTTTTACCAGATTTGCTGTAATCCGTAGCTTTTCTTGTTTTATAGCTGAGAATGCTGAGAGACGAGAAAGCTCCACAGCTTGGAACAACTCGAACCCTGGACCAAGCCATCGAACAAACTGAAGCCAATGTGAACTGGCTTGTAAAATTCTACGCTGATATTAGCGAATGGCTGAACATTAATGCACCATGAACGTCTTGTACTGCCAGTAAATCTGCCTGACAATTGTTTTATTTTTTTTTTGAAAAAATGTAATTACTAGCTGTACGTCGGTTCACCAAGTCTTCAGTATGGCGATTCTGCCGTGCTGGAATGCTTCACTACACTATCAGAAGTTTCATAACAGAAAACAGAATGATGAGCAGTTTCAGCAGACAATGCGTAACAGACAACACTCCGGATGTTGTCTGTTGTTTTTGCAAATTTTATGCATAACAAGCGTTGCCGCCAGGAAGAGACAAAAATCGCAAAAAAGCATCTGTTGAATTTATAGACATCATGACGACAAACAAAAAAGGCAGTAGATGCTTTTTTGGCTGTTTTTTGGCTCTTCCTGGCAATGCTTGTGATGCATAACATTTCATGTATAACGTTTTCCAACACAACAGATAACATCCCAAAAGTGTTGTCTGTTACGCACTCTCTGTTGAAACCGCGCATCCTTCTGTTGTCTGTTATGAAACTTCTGACAGTTTAGTTGATGAGCTAACCCTTCGGACGGCTTCGCTATGTTTCCAGTAGGCTTTTGCTTTTCCGCTAGAACCGACTCGTTTTAGGAATTGATTATTTATTACTGATCATTTCATGGAAGATTTTCAGTCCATGGCAGATTCGAGTATCAACTTGATACCCGGGAGTGACCAACCTTTCAGAAAGTAGCCTTTAAAACATCACTTCCAAGAAACAGCTATTGCGATTACGCTGTAACCTAAAGTATATACTCTATATAACGATTAATTTTCAAAACCAGTTATGGTTAGGCTACTATCCCCGGGAAAAGCAATAATTATCATGTCATCATTGCTGACCATAATCGCTCTTGTCTAATTTCCATTGCGGCTTTTGCGCTCCTCACGAACGAATTGTTCAGAAAGTCAAAATGAATGTAGTCTTGGAAATTTCCTATAACCGATAGCGCTGTCCATGATTTTGCGTGTGAGATTCTTGCACTGTCAGAAGTTTCATAACAGACAACACGAGAATGCGCGGTTGCAACAGATAATGCATAACAGATAACACTTCGAATGTTATCTATTGTGTTTCAAAAAGTTATGCATAATAATTTCTTCAGGAAGAACCAAAAAACCGCCAAAAAGTGTCTGCTGAGTTTTCCGACATCATGACGATAAGGAATCAAGTCAGTAGATGCCTTTTTGGCTCTTCGTAACAAAGCTTGTTATGCATAACATTTCATGCATAACGTTTTCAAACACAACAGGTAACATGCGAAGTGTTATCTGTTACGCATTATCTGTTGAAACCGCGCATCCTCATGTTATGTGTTATGAAACTTCTGACAGTGTGGTTTTGCGTTCGAAAATCGAACCTAAGGGTTTTACTTCTGTGTATTCTCAGTTCTCGCTTCTCATTTCTCAATTGCCGTACAAATTAATGTTTTTGCTCTTCTCAGTTCTTGCTTTTGACAAGCACACCAATACTCCTGATGACTTTTCACGCCGATGAAGAATCGCCGTGTGCCCACCGAAGAACCAGAAACGCCACCACAAGAAACGTTGTTGATTGGTTTACATAGTATTTGAGTCAATTTTAAGAGGGACAGCCAGGCACAAAAACAACCGTACTTTTATTTGTATATTTGTTTCATGTACTTTGACGTTAGCAAAATTGACAAGCAGACTTAGACATGACAGATAAGTACTAACTATACTTTTTTACGCATTATATTTTACAGTATACAATAATTTTTACGACTTGCACGACAGGTGCACCTTCCGAGGCTGGGGTCCTCCAAGTTTGCATTTAGGCATTAAATTGTCCGAATAAGATATTTATAGTCGGTAAAAGTTTTAGTTATTTATTACAGGTTTGTTTCCTTCCCCGACGTCGGACCTAAAGATTGACAGCCTGACGAGGTCCCTTGCCAAGAAGGGCCAAAATATCGCTGATGAAGCATCGTAGCTGACGTATCCGTTGTAACAGTATTTGAAAATATTATAGGCAGACGTCCGCCGCAGACAAGAAACTTGCAACACCTGCTTTGAATAGGACCATCTAAACGAGACGAAAGGCTTTATGGTGTAATTAGAAAATTCTGTTCGGTGACGGCGAAAAATTAAATTCCGAATTACTCGAGACCTATTTCTCCAAGTCGTATGATCATACACGCTCTGAAACCTCTTATGTTTTGGTCCATTCCGGTCCAGGAAAAGATTAGTCCTCTTCCTCGTGTGAGTTGTGCGCTGAAATATTTACCCTTTTGCCTGTTTCATAAATGAACTACTAGGAAAGATTTCTAACCCTGGTCCCTCCTTGATTTTCTCCGGCGACTATCGTCAGTTGACGCATCAGCAAAACTATTGAGCCTCATAAGAACGGTAATGATTTTTATACTCTGCCTATAACCTGTAGGGTACACTGTCGGAATTTTTAGAACAGATAACACAAGGATGCACAGTCTCAAGAGACAACACTTTGGATGTAATCTGTTGTGATTTTGAAAATGTTATGCAACATGATGCAAACATAATGCTTTAAGTCTTACGTGAAAAAATAGAATAACTGTGATTTTCCTTTTTTTTTCTTTTTTTGTTGATCAGCTAGTTAACCCTCTAAGATGATGTGCGAGCGATAAATATAAATTCGGATATTTCGGTTGCACTTCCGGTAAACTGTTCTCAGCGAAAAAAAACAAACAAAACTAAACCATGAGATCCAACACAATACCAACAGATTTTGTCAAATTAGAAGTCAGCAATTCCAAAAGTCACGTCATGAGGATTAACTTCACTATACAAGTATTACAAACAGTCGACTCGGAATCGTTAATGAAAACTGTAAATTCTGTAAAAATTCTTGGCATCATTCTGGATGACAACCTCCAATGGAGCACTGAAGTGGGAAAAATAATGAAAAATAGCTGTGCTACCCTTCGTTCATTCCACGCCATGAACTAGTGAAAGTAAAAATTATGTCAGGCCCATTTTACAGTACGGCTGCCAAATTTGGCATCCTGGGTTAAGTAAACCTCAGGATGCCGAAATAGAACGACTGCAGAAGAGAGCCTGCAGAATAATCCTTGGCCACAATTACAAATCCTATAACGAAAGCCTTCAAATCCTCGACATTGAACAACTGTCTGAAAGAAGGCATAATCTTCTCATGCGTTTTGGCAAGAATAAATAAGGGAAGAATTGAGAAGACTTGAATCATGCGACGTCTCTTTTTCCCCGATTCTCAAGTATCGGGGTGGAGCCTACTCGGCGCCTTTCCCGACCACAGAGTAATTATTGGCGCTTGTTCTTCTGATCGCCGTTCTTCGCGACAAGAAAGTGCGCCGAATTCAAAGTAAACATAAAGAGGCCGACATTTTGCCCTTCTCAATCGCAGCTACCACTAGTTTAAAAGACGAGATAAGGGGCTAAAGTACAATGACATGATAGAAGTCATGCAATCCTACATTCAAAGATGACAAAAAAAGGCAGAAAAGGACCGATTTGGACTGAACACTATAAGTTTGAAGAAGGAAGGGACATGCTTCCAAATGTTTTTACTCTAGGCTTAGAAAGTCAGTTAAAATATCCGTCTTGGAGAAGTGGAAAGAAAGGTTTACTTATTTTTCACACAAAAACGTTCATATAATGTCTATGGAAGATTCTTAGTGATGAAAAAAAAATAATACTGTAAACCTGATAGATAATGAAACATTTAGCCAACTACCCGAGATAATGATTTACATTTTGACCAAAAAAAATAAGTTGTTCTCTCAAATGTAGACGTTTTGAATGATACCGTACAATTATCAATTTCAATAATCAGTTATTAATTGAAAATGAGGGAATACTTCAAGCCTGTTTGCTTGAATCACATTTCTCTCAACTAACCGAGAAATGTTATGAACTAATTTTATGTATATACTACAATTAAAAACAAAACATTTGAACTCTTTGTGTCCATTTCGCCAGCTATGCCCAAAATTCGAATTTGAATGATGTAAAACATGATAAAGAAAAAAAAACGATGATGAAAAAGCGGAATGTTAGTAGCATAGGCAATGAACAAATTTAGCCAGATGTAAAGTGCAACTATCCGCGATAATGATATACATTTTTGACCAAGAACAATAAGTTGTTATCACAAACTGAGACGTCTTGAAAGATATCTTACAATCAGCAATCATTAATTTAAAATTAGGAAATACTTTATAGCCTACTGTTTTTCAGGACTACAGGAGAAAATGGTATGAACTAAATTTTGTGTAGAGAGTACAACTTAAAAACAAAATATAATAACTTATTGAGTACATTTCGACAGCTAAATACCTTAAATTGTCCAAGCGTAATACCTTTTCTACAAGCGATTCTTTATAGTCCTGAGAAGACCAAAATAAAAACTACTATTGTTCACACTGATCCTATTGAACCTGAACTAAAGACATGCTTATTAGGTCTATGCTTCAATGTTCAAGTTGCTCAATTGCTCCCCTGAGTCAGCCAATGCCGCATTCCCTTTGGGCTTCTCCGTCTTTGTGAAGGGTCGTGATAACATAATCTTCATATTGCAAATCTGACCGGAGATTGAAAAGTCGTTTCCATTTGTATAATCCTTCAGAATCAGCACTGTTTGAACTTCCCGCCTTTTCTGACTGCTTCATCACTTTTGCTCTGGAGGTAACACTTAATACTGCAAGAGGCAACACGAGAAGCTCCACCCAGGCTCCACCCCCGATACATATCGGAAATAAAGAGATCCACCATGCTGACATCGAGGTTACGTGCGTTCTCAGTTCTTCCCTTATTAATTCTTGGCTTTGGCTACCAAATTTTGAATTCTCCACACCACAGGACCATTCTTCCGGACTTCGTTACACCCTCTCATGGCCCTAACATGCGAAGCAAGAACTACCCAAAACCCAAGCTCTTTCCCCCGCCTACGAAATCTTCAGAAAGATACCTAAATTCATTCGTTCTGTATTTCACTAAACATTTTAACTATACTTGATTTATGTTCGTATCGGATTTATTGTTTGTTAGTATGTGTTTTCTTTGTATTGTTAGTGAGTGTTTGTTTTTGGAATCCCAAAACGTAAGTGGTGGGATACCTATGACATCGCAAAAGTTGTCCGTCCGTCCGTCTGTAAGCACGATAAGTCTCGAAGGGAATGAGATATTTTGATGAAACTTGTTGTGAGGATTCTTTGGGCCAAGTTCGTAGATGGGCTTTGTAGCCCGACATTTAGGGGTGGGGGAGGGGGTTCAAATAAAGGAGCAAACAAAATATTTTTAAAGAGCTAATGTGATAGTTGATTATGGAGTAAGAAGACATGCTGAACGCGATGGTGAAAACCATTTTTCTCACCAGACAACTAATTCGTCCGGAATCTGGCAAAAACCGAAAAGTTGGTTAAAAGTAAAAGTTTCATTTGAAGTTGATTAAATGGTCGATGTAGGGGTAAGAAGACATGCTGAACACCTATGTGAAAAGCATTTTCTATCCGGAAAACTAGTTCGCCCGGAATCCGGCCAAAACCGGAAAATGACAAATTTAGGGGTAAGAAGAGACGCTGAGTCTGTATATGACTTATCATTTTTTACCTGGACATATTATTCGTCCGGAATCCGGTTGTAACCGGTATTTTTTTGTAAGTTAAAGTTTTATTTGAAGTTGATTAGACGTTCTTTACAGAGATAAGGATATACACTGAATTCGTTTCTGAATTTTCTTTCTTTGCTGGACAACTAGTTTGCTCGGAATTTGGCCGAAAGCGGAAATTTGACAGAATCTAATATTAGATTTTTGGTATCCCCTCGGAACCTTTGGTCATGTTCTAATTCCCGCCCGTGTCAGCCTAGTGTTAGTAGGGTTAAAATAAAATTGATTGACTGATTGATAAAAACGAATATTTCGCTTTAGAAACATCACCAGTACTTCCACATAATAGTGTTTGCAATTTCACAACTATAACATTCAAAAAGCTTTCAAAACGACAGCTAGTTACCCGTGAAAGCAGTGACCACTAAATTAATATGAATACAGATCGTTTTAGCCTTCATTTGCTTTCACATACGGGTTCTGTGCTCCGCTAGAAGAAATATCCGAAAGGAAATGGAGGAAGGGAGTAGAAAATGACCTTCTATAGCTGGTAGCACTTTCCATGATTTTTGCACATGGCGTTTCCGATTTTTGTTTCCCATCCCAAGAGAACAGTAATATAATAGTTGCGTTTTCGTCGATACCATGGTATCTGTTACCACGGTAACTGGATCTGCAATTATTCGTTTTTGCAGTTATCGTGGTATCTGATACACGGTGCTCTGCAAAAACGACTATTGCCGAAATTCCACTTTTCGAAGTCATCCCAAAAGAAAAACAGATATCCAGTTACATCACTAAGTGCTAAACTTCTTTCTCAGCAATCTGACAAAATTTGATGAAAGTGAGATGACTTTTCAGATACCACGACCAGTTACCACGGTCGGACCGTAATATCTGAATATCTGATACCACGATAACTGGCCAGATACCACGATAACTGCAAAAAAGCCTTTGGACCTTGGTATCAGATACCACGATAACTGCAAAAACGACGTGAGATGACTTTTCAGATACCACGACCAGTTACCACGGTCGGACCGTAATATCTGAATATCTGATACCACGATAACTCGCCAGATACCACGATAACTGCAAAAACGACTTTAGACCGTGGTAACAGATACCATGGTATCAGCAAAAACGCAACTAACATCTAGCATTAAAGCCAGACGGCAGAAAATAACTAGATGGCGTTGCTAGTAATTAGAAATGGCGGTGCAATAAGTTTGAAAGTTGGCGGTGTGTTTAAAATCAGAGTGATGCATGGAATGGAAGAGCACTGGCGGAATTCTCTTGGATAGTGATTCTGGAAACGCCGTCAAATTGGCCCCACGCAGTACTCAGTTAACTGACGGAATGGGACGACTGGCGTAAAAACAGTCGATTTTTTTGGAAACAGTCAATGTTTCTTCAAAACAGTCAGTTTTTCGTCAGTCGCTGTTTCTTAAAACCGGTCGGCTTTTCTTTAAATCAGTCGATTTCTCGTCAAAACAGTCTTTTTTGCTGCAGAAAAAGCCGGTAAAAATTACTAGCCAGTCGTATATCTGTCCTGTATCATACAGTAGAGGTATGCTTATGTGAACAGTTACTTTAATGTGAACATTGCAGTTTTGGGCTAAATGGTAGAACAAAGATCCAAAATACCTATACAGGTGTTTTTGGATGCCGTTAATTACCTACTTTGGCTAACTCGGAGTTGGCTTTAAACACAACAAGTGCATGAAAATGGCAAAGTCCACTGTCAACAAACGTTCACATAAGCATACCTCTACTGTATATCAGTTGTATATCCAGCCAGCTATCAGTAATTAGAAGTAGTTTTACAAGTAAGTTATACCACTGAACACTTGGTTGTAGTGCCTAGGCTAAGTCAAAGACATCATCATTGGCAATGTTGACAGCCATTCAACTAAGATCAGGCAATCTGTGCGGCTATTTTCAAAAATCCAACGTTTGTTTAGTATGACATTCGCCATTCATATTATTTAAATGAACATGACCAGAACATGACTGTTGATTTGTGAGGTGTGATTGTGTCAGGATTGTGTGAGGTTGATTCAGTGTGCTTGGGTTATTTTAGGAGGGGTGTCACATGCAGGTCGCATATGGGGGGGAGATTCGTCCCCGGCCCAATGCAATGCTGTTGTTTGTCGGTACAAAATAGCCGAGTTAGCGCAAAGCATTGCGATAGATGTTTTTCCTTAAAATCAGTTGATATTTCGTCAAAACATTAATTTTTCCTTAGAAACAGTGATTTTTTCACCTTGGAAACCGTTTCATTTGTCACCAGCCAGTTGGTAAATACCTTGCCTCACCCCCAAACATTTTAGCTAGTAACTCCTCTGGTTGTGATTTACAGTTATAAGTCCCTTGCCCTTCCTTCTGGCAGCCTACTGATACTGCTATCCTTCACTTATGAAGATAACTATTCAGTAGGGTGCTTGTTTTCTGTTCATGATTTTTTTCCGGAGCAAGCCCCTGGCTTAAGAAAGTAAGTTCCAAGTTTGCCCAACATATGTAACTTTCTTGACACGATCCTAAACACCTTGGTGAGAATCAGAGTTGCCAGAACAGAAGACGGAAATTTGTATGTATAATGAAAATCCTTTTTATGTTTTATTGTTTTGTCTTTTGTCCTTGTTTTTGTGCCAGTAAAAGAGCTGGGGTTGATGACTTGGTGTGTTTAATTGAGGATCTTTATTTTTTTTTAATGTTTACAAATGTTTAATACTTTAGATTTAGTTGTTTATGGAAAATGTAGTTACACAAATTATTTCAGAAATTTAAATGAGGTAATTTATTTTCAAATATTAGGGGAAAGAATAGTAAAAAAATATGGGTTTATTTTTCAAAAGTTAGGTGACGTGAATAGTTAAAAGTTGGAAAAAATAGATTTAAATTAATGTCACAGAGGGATTGGTATTTTTTCTTTCTTCAACGGGAGAGTGGTACCACCCCCCACACACCCCATAGCGACGCCCCTGCCAACCACAATGATTTTTAGTTATTAGCAGAAAACAAACCTACGCATAGACTACACAAACACATACAACTTACTATCTATGTGTGGCTAAAAAAAAACCTAAGGTGTAATCCCTGGTATGGCATGAAGGAAACGTAGGCTATATCAGGGAAAACCTGTGATTCAGTACTGTAAGTAGTTGTTTGAGACAGTCTTACACTGTAAAAAGAAAATCTTGCAGTATTTGCTTCTGGGATTAATCTTGTCTCTATTGAGATAAGATCATCTCTGGTTTGGGTTAATCTTATCCCAGTATAGATGAGATTAATCCCAGTAGCAAATACTGCAGTTAACATTAATCCTTGCTCGAAGAAACTTTTTACAGTGTGGTACACTAAGCGCTTTATTGATAACGATTCTAAATTGCTGGGACATGTTTAATTACTCTGTGAGTCCAAGCTGACCTGGAAACATATATTATACAATGGGTAAAAAGGAAAGTCAGCTCAATGTGCCTCATTGATATTTCGGCCTTTATTGGCAAGGATTTCCGTCAGGCTGTTTCTTCAGATTGCTGGTTCATTTCTTCAAGTCAAGCAATAACCTGACAAGGACCCTTTTCAAGAAGGGCCGAAATATCGCTGGCGAACATCGTAGCTGACTTTTAATAGAAGGGGCATGCTGGCAGGGGTTGTGCTTATTTTCCGCTAATTCACCCCAGAGACCACCACCCCCCCCTCTAGCTTCCCTTTTCAAGACACAGCATGTCTCTGGTATGATATGGGGGAGTAGTCCCCCAGAGGGATCGGGAAATTAGATAGATAGATAGATTTGTGGGATTGCTGAAAAACAAATTAAACAAGGGTCGCTAATCATGCAGTGGCCGCTGCATGGAAACGAAATCAGATGGGGTCGCTGATCACGCAGTGGCCGCTGCATGAAAACGAAATTGGACAAGGGTCGCTAATCATGCAGTGGCCGCTGCTTGGAAACGAAATCTAATGGGGTCGCTGATCACGCAGTGGCCGCTGCATGGAAGTGAAATCAAAAGGGGTCGCTGATCACGCGATAGCCGCAGGGTAGCCGCTACATGGAAACACTGTCAAAATATGATTCACTGTCAGCTTAATTGGGCTGAAGGAATATTTATAAAAAGCATGTATTAGGCCTGATGCAGACACGACAGTTTCTTGTGTCTTTTTGCTGATTTGTGCTTGACCTCAAATCAGCCTGACTTTTAACTTATCTTCAGACGCAAACCAGGTTTGCACACAAACCATTTCCTAATAATACATTTGAAAACGATCAGCGTCGGGTTCTCCCGGACTGTAATTCCTACCCGGATTTGTCACCATCATCAGTTCTGTACGAAAATTTAAGATTTTTTTTTGGCTTGATGACGAAAGTGAAGAACATTCGGCGGGAAAACCTGGTCGCCTGTTCGCAGCATGAAATACGGTCGGTCAGACAAATATAACGTGGTTCTTCGGTGGGATCTTCAAAATATGATTAACGTTTTGTGCGTCGATTTTTGGCACAATCGTACCCCTACTGAACAATCAGCAGCTAACCAGGACTTGTCCGTTTCCATTTGTCTGGCCAAAAATTAGTCGCGTTTTTGATCGAAGTTTGAAGTTACCTTCAAACTCAAAGGTCTCTATTTAAATACCGTTTTTGGCGAACAAAACTTCGTTTAAAAGCTCAACTATTGTTGAGGAAGTCAGTAAACTGATAAAGAATGACGCGATTTCGGGTAGGAAACAAGTAGCCTAATGTGAAAATGAGATTTAGTGACTGAATAAACACAACGAATACTGGAATAGCTCCTTTAATTGTGTTAAAAGAAATATTTCAGTTTTGATTTACGAGACTAGCCGGTCATGCTCTCTTTTAAGCTTTTGGCCTTGATATCCTACAAGCGCGCGTTGTGTGAATAGTGCGTGAATCGGTTGCACTTTGTGATTTCTTTTGCATTCATTGCCGACTGTTCGTTTAGCATTGTTGCAAATTGCAGATTGAGATGTCTAAAAGACGGATAAGGAGCATCCTGCCAAAAGCTTTGGAGTTTCTTTTGCTAACTTCTCGTGATTTCCGCAAATACATTTCGTGCAAATACATAATTGATTCGTAACAACGTTCGCGTGTGGGTGAGCAGAAAGATTTCCCACGGATTTACTAGTTCGCCTTCTTTTCTAGGACACTTCAGAAATTTGAAATTAGCCTGCAGTTTTACCTCAAGTCGCACTTTGACGAACAAGTTCAAGAATGGATCCGTAATGCTCCGATTTTAGTTGGTTTGGTTATTGGATTTTCGCTCAGTTTGTTTTAATAATAATAACAGCAATAATAATATAATGCACCAAAAAGGCTTTTGCCTCGATTTGTTTTAGTTGTGTTGCTGTTGATTTTGAAGAGAAGAGGATTTATTATACGATTACATTTCCATGAGTTCATCTCCTAACGAGGTAGAAATGCCGGACACTTGTTTTGTAGGTTGTTTTCTGCAGTTTTCGGAATGTCATGGACATCCGAGATCCATGAGGTAAACAGAGAAATAAATGTAATGCGTGCTGCTGGATTACGCGATTTTTATACATTGATTTTTATATCTAAGTATTACAATGATTGCCTTCCGGATTTTTGGGCAGGAATATTTTGTGAAAAGTCAGATGTTCACCAACACATTACTGGGAAACAAGGAAATATTGAGGTTTCTCGGCTAGTTTCAAGTAGGTCTTCCTTCTCCATTATTTACAGAGCTTCCAAGCTGTGGAACAAATTCAGGAAAGGTATTAAGGAAATAGGTAATTTTAACCAGTTTTAAGCCTGAATTACGTGTGGAGTTGCTCGGCAAGGATACCTTCGAAAAACATTGAATAGATAAAATTTTTCTCAGGTTGTTTTTCTGAAATACTTATGTAATTATTGTCTGTTGTTTTTTGTTGTTAGGGGGTCACGCAAGGTAATGTTTTGTTATTTTTTTTTGGTCTCGGTACAAGGTCTCATTCTCCATATTCTCTCTTCTTTTTTTTTTATAAGCCTCGCAAGCCCCGCTTTTGTTGTGCCATTGAAAAAATAATGTTTATTTTCAATAAAACTGTTCTACTACTACCACTACTACTATAGGCAAAGCGGTGTGTACTAATGGTTCAGGATAGGATTTCCTGAAATCTTTAGATTAGATTTTCCAGAGCCGAGCCGGAAGAAAAGGTGAATGTAGGCCATTCCTTTAAAAATTGCATGACTAGCCCAGAGTGTTTCTATCTCTCATTGCCGGCTGTGTTAAATTTTTTTTTTTTTTTTTTTAGGAAATGTAACTACAGTCATGCTTCTGCTTCTGATAGAAGGTGCTTATGTGAGCCGTCATCCTTACAAGTAGAGTAGCGACCCTTCAAATGACAATGACTTGCGACAGGTTCTGGAAGACAACGAACAACTTGAACCTGGCTGTTCTCTATTGTCCCGAGGTTGGCTCGTCCCTAAGTAAATCTTCTGTGCGCCTTGTGTAACATGCTCGCCCTCTTAAGCCCAATTCACACAGAGAGCGAATTTCGCCACGCCTGGCGATATTCGTCACGCCAGTCGTTAAAAAACCGCATCATCAGGAAAAAAAAAACGCTTCGTCGAGCTTCGGCTCCGAGCCGAAAAAAATCGCAACGCCTGGCAAATAATTTTAGATGGATGTGGAACAGCTAATTAGCTAATAATCTATGATACTGGTATCAAGGAGTACAAAGACAACGGAATTAGGGGAAATGCCTGGAAAGAAATTAGCCAAGGAATACGAGAAAAAGGTACAGTAGAGAGATGTAGGACAGCACAGCAGTATAGTCAGCAGGAAGCTCTCGTCCTTCATTTTTAGGTTGTGCCCAGATGCCAGCTGTACATAGGCTGTATGGATTTGCGCTGTGCTGTAGCAGAGCAAGTTACTCCTCTAGGCTCCATACACCTCTCTATTTTTTCTGTTCATATTTAAATACGAGGCGTATTTTTGCCGGGCGATTTTTAGCCGCCCTCTGTTTTAGCTTCTTTACTTTGGAGCGATTCTTTCTAAGGAGAGACTGACTGCAACACAAACCTTTTCGTTACCCCTCCAGATAGGTAGGCTAACGGCAGTTTCAGATGTTAGAAGGGATTAGGACAGTCGTCGCCTCCACGAAGTTCTTTGTATCATTTAATTTTCCGCAAACAGTTTTGTGGAGAAGGAGAATTGAGTTCAAGTCCAACATTTTTCAGGAAATCTACATCCACATATTTTGAAGTTATGTTTTGGTTTCAGACTTTCTGGAAACCAAAGACAAGAGCTGGACAAATCTGGTACGGGTCAGTGGACTTGCGTCCGGTGGACAACCTTATACCCGGCACCTTTTATTCGTCTGTTCTGCGGGTATTTCAGTTATGACAAATGAGCAAAGAGACTCTTTCAAAATGTTTTTAATTCGAGACCATGAACACGCAATTGAAAACATTTTTATACGACTCCCTCACTACCAAAGTGATGAGTTGTATGTGGATCACCACCCCAGCTGCTTGTACACGGATTTCTGTCAGTGTGACAGTAAGTTGTGGTTTTCTGATTTTTCTTGTTAACATGTTTGTCTCGGCGTATTTGTCCGCTGGGGTAGACTCCGGGCAGAGCAAAATAACACTAGGGAGTAGCGCCAAGACCTATGCTTTCTAAGCTTCGCAAACGGGCCATACTCCTAGTGTCGCCCGATGCGCGACAAACTTGCGGGCTTAGAAATTTCTAGTGAAGCTACGGTGCGGTCTCCATGCATCGAGGAAACAGTGGGCGTTGTATCTTTTTTTTGCTGTGTTTAGGATATGAAGTTATCGGAGCCAGCGCTCGTGCACGACTGATTGAGTTTGAGTAGGGACGTTACCTATCGCTGTTGGTGCTAGTGTCGCTGCTATTCGAATGTGTGTCACTTTTCAAGTCTTGGCACTATTCCTTAGTGTTATTTTGCTCTGACTCGGGGATACCTGTGTGAGGAAAGTTGGTGGAAAAAGATTATTAAAAGCATAGGTCAGGTTCTTTAGATGCACTACGTAGGTATATCCCTGGGGATTGGGGAGGAGGGATTTCATAATGCAGGCACGAAGAAACCCGCTTTGTCAAGAAAGGTCCGAGAAATAAAAAGTTTGGAATCCCGTCGGAGCTGGGATCCCAAGCCAGATGTCGAAACAAAACGCTGAAGCGAACGGCGTTGAGCCAGTCGGAATTAAAATTCGAAAATCTGTTCAGACACGAGAACGAGAAACAGGAAGGGCACAGTTTTTTAAAAACAATCATTTTGTTCTTATTTAGAACTTGATTATAATAGTAATAGTATATTTGATAAAGGCGAGAGGTCTACAATTAGAAAACAAATAGGTTTCACTTTACTTCATTCTCACTGTAAACTATTTGACTGTTGTTACTATCCCTTACGTTACCTTAAACTTATACCTAACTCTTACCTTAAAGGACCCCTCTTGCTTATTCTGCCTTTTATGATATACTTAGCTTTGGAATTATAAGCTTCTAAAATAGCTTTGGAATTATAAGCTTCTAAAATCCCCACCTTTCTCCACTGTTTCGTTTCGTAACTACGAATTTTTAGTGCTTTTTCAGCCTTGCCAAGTTTTCCCTTCGCCCAACGAAAAGTTTGCCGGAATCTTCAACGTCCGATGACAATTCTTTCACCCATAAGGATGTGATAATCTTCTGTTTATTCCTTCTTTTACATACTTAGTTTTCCCACTTTTTAACCAAGGCACGGTCAGTTTTCAAATGTTTGGCGCCCAGCCGCCGCGTCGGAGAGCAGGAAGGCTGCATATAGTCGACAAGCGCTAACAAGAGAATCGCTCGTTGTAGGTGGAAAGTAATGGTATTTCCAGAAACATTTTTTCTGATTCGTTTCATAGGGAAATGATCATTTCTAGTAAGAGTTGTGCTTTAAACCAATATGACGTTTGCTCCTGAATTTCAGCACATGCTTGAGATATTTGATAAATACACGGATTTGGAGTTGTTAAGGGTTAGGTAAAAGTATAAAGACCGTATTATAGATGAAGGTGGGCTATCTGCAGTAGAATAAAAAAAAAACAAGAGCTGTAAGCTCATATGGCACTTGCATGGGTTAAGATGTTTTGATTGATCAAAAGTAAGTTTCGACTTTGCGGTTGAGATGCGCACTCTAAGGGAGCTAGAGCTTCATTTGTAAGGAAAACCTTTGAGGCAAGAATGATAATGGGCTGATGGGCAACAGGAAATGCATATATTGCTTATAAGTATTTTTCTTACTTTCCGGTTAAGACTGGTACTTTAAGGAATAATCGGATTTGGGAAGTTGCAATTTCTAAGCAAATCTTGTTGAATCTTTAATATTCCTGCGAAGTTTCATCGTCCTAGCACATCTGGAAGTACCTTAATTCGCGATCACTGGAATCCCAGACCCCTCCCCCCTCCAACTCAACCCACAATACCCGGAGCCAGTTCGGTTCTGTAAATGATTAATCCAGAGCATCTGTTTGCGATTCCCACAAAGTTCGATTCCGATCGCACCAGTCTAAGCGGTTCAAGTATTCCCCCCCCCCCCCCCAATAATTGTCGGACTCGGTCTGGAAATGAAAAAGATCACCAGAGAGAGATGTCCTCTGTTCAATTATTAAATTTCACTCGAATCCGATCACCCGTTGCAAAGTTACGCATGACGCAATATTCCGGATTTCCCTCCCTCAACTCCCCCCCCCCCCCCCCCAAGATTATCATATCGAGGATTTGTTTTTATTCCAAGTTAGTTTGACCGGGTCCCTGATATGCCTGCCAAGTTTCGTCGTGAAAATCCCAGATACTGGAATTCTGGGACCCCCCCCCCCTCAAGTGTCCGGATCCAGTCAAATTGTGTAAAAGATTTACATGGAGCAGATGTTTGTTCTTCCCAGCAAGTTTCGCTCCGATCCCTCCATTCTAACCGTTTCTTCAGATTTCCGGCCCCCCCCCCCCAACTCCCCCACGGTAGCTGTAGCCAATCCGATTCAGTAAATGATTTACCTAGAGCATCTGTTTGTTCTTCCCACAAATTTCCATCCCGATCTCCCCATTCTAAGCGGGTCATGTATTCCCCCCCCCCCCCCAACAGTTGCCGGATCCGGTCCGAATATGAAAAAGATCACCTGAGAAATGTTCTCTGTTCAATTCTTAAATTTCACTCGAATCCGATCACCCGTTCCAAAGTTACGCGTGACTGAATATTCCGGATCCCCCTCCCTCAACTCCCCCCCCCCATTATCATATCGGCAGTATTTTTACTTTGAAGTCAGTTTGATCGGGTTCTCCCTGATATGCCTGCCAAGTTTCATCTTGAAAATCCCAAAAACCGCCATCACCGGAATTCCGGGAAACGCCCTACCCTCCCCCCCTAAGTGTCCGGATCCAGTACAACTGTCTAAACGATTTATCTAGAGCAGATGCATGTTCTTGCCAGCAAGTTTCACTCCGATCCCTCCATTCTAACCGTTTCTTGAAATTTCCGGTCTCCCCCCCCCCCAACTCCTCCCTGGCTACCAAATCCGGTCAAGACTTTAAACGGGACATCACAGATGTATAATCTATTCAGTTATTAAGTTTCATTACAATCCGATCACCCGTTCCAAAGTTACATTCCACTCAATTTCCCGGATTCCCCTGCCCTCCACTCCCCCCCAAAATGGTCGGATCGGAGAACTGATTATTTATAAGTTTGTTTGGTCGGGTCTATGATATGCCTGCCAAGTTTCATGGTCCTAGAACATCTGGAAGTACCCTAACGCGAAAAAGTGTGACAAAATGCCCTAAATTTTCAAGTTTCCAGCGCCCTCCACTCCCCCGAAGATGGTCGGATCGGGAAACTGATTATTTCCGGGTTTGTTTGGTCGGGTCCCTAATATGCCTGCCAAGTTTCATTAACCTAGCACATCTGGAAGTACCCTAACTCGAAAAAGTGTGACAAAAAACTCGGACAGACCGACAGACGGAATTGTGATCGTAGATGGAACTTGAGCCAGAGGCTGCAAGTGCCATGAAAACAAAAAAAAAACAGAGAGCAAGTTTTGGGATCGTGAACATCAGGAAAACTGGAAACGAAATGGAACCACCCAACCCTAATAGAGCTTTTCTAGGTCGTACGGGATGGCAAGAGGTATCACAAAACCTACATGGACCGTTGTTTTGGTGGGTGTGGTAGTTGTAGGCGGGACGGTCATCGTAGGTCTAAGTGACCACCATGCATTTCCTGCCTTTGGACCGATGACAGAGGCCTTGACCTCAGTGATGATTGACCCTATGTCGACGAACTCCTCAATGACGACTCCTCCATCTTCCCAGACACCTGCTGACGTAAACTATCGACTGCCGAAGACGTGAGTCCACACGTTTATTTATTAGCAGCTGCACAGTTTGTATCACCAGAGGCGCCACTTGGGGGGGGGGGGGTCATGCCTCCCTAGATTTCAAAATCTTCCTCCTTGATGCAATGTGTGCCGCTAAATAGATTTCAAAAGGCAAAATACAAAGTAGTGACTTAAAAATAAGAAACATGTTTCTGGTTTATTGGTCGCGGTACAAGTCCCTTGAGTTAAGTGCCTTCTGTATATTATTTTTAATTTCCGTGACATGGGGATGTGAACTTGCTACATGAATGTGTCTTCGTGCGGGATCACTGTTCCTATGGCCGGCTTCTACCAGACTATTGTAGTAGTCTGCGAACTATGTTCACAAGCCCCTCGGTAGCTCAAATGGTTAGAGTGCCTGTCTTGTAAGCAGAGGGTTCTGGGTTCAGATCCCGACTGAGGAGCATTTTTGTCTTTCAGTTCACTACTTATAAAAAAAAAATGACTTAAAATTTACTTTAAATTACCCCCAAAAGAGTAATTAAATTTTGATCCTCCAAAAGAGTAATTAAATTTGGTCCTGTGTAATAAACATGGGATTGGGCCCAAAATTGACCCCTCCCCCCTCAAGGTTTACTGAAATGGCGCCACTGTTGAATCTCTGCCTATTTGTTTTTGCGCGACAGCAGAGGGGTTTAAAAGCAGACGGTTTCTGGCAAATTTACCAATGACGTCTCTATCTCTTGCTTTTGTGATGGAAATATTTAGAAACTTTCTTTGCCTTAAATACGTGGCCATTTTTAAAGTTTAACTGAAAAGCCAATTTATTTTTATATGTTAGATTGGAATACAATGAATTATTTTGACTCATGTAAGGGATTTTTGTCTTTTACGTCGCGTAGTCCAGTAGTGACGTTTGGAATCGCCGCTGGTTGCACGGCAAATAACTTTACGGCGAGTCGCGGAAAATTCGAATGTCGGCAAAAGCGTGTGTTTCAATGGCTAAGAAAGCGAAGATTTTGAAATGTTCGGTTCCAGATTGCAGAATCACATCTGAAGATAGCCCTCTGTTCCGTGCTTCCTGGTCACTTTCACTTCCCTTGTTACTTTCATCTTCCTGGCTTGAAGAATGCAAATCCGCCATGAATTACGGCAATTGGCTGCCGCTGTAGTTGCTAAACATTTCAAACATAGAGCTACGTCCGCATAGAGGTACAACAGTTACGGAAGAGAAATTACGTCAGCTAAAATTCAAGAATCGTGGAAAACAAAGTAACGAAGTGACGCGTTTTTGTCGGTTCTTCTAGCCTAATTAAGTAAAAATATGATGGGTAATCAGACTGTCGTATCTTAGCCCTATTCTGATAACCTTTAACGAATCTTGTTGTGACGAATCTTCTTGTGAAATTCGGTGTTCGGTTGTTAGTGTACGTAATTCTTCGCATGAAAGGGAAGCTATGAATGATAGGCTACTTATGTCACAAAAACTCAACGAAGAAACCAACGAAAATGGGGTTTGTAAAGGCCAACGAATGTACTGAAATAAAAGGTGAATATTTCGGGAGGACAACCGCCTCCCTTCTTCAACGCAGACAGAAAACGTCGAGGAAAAATGCCAAAACCAGGATGAAGATCAACAACCAAGAAAACCAAAACAAAGCAGAAAACCAACAAGAAACCGAAAATTAAAACAAAATCGGAAGAATTGAAAGCCTAAAATAAAGATAGCGATCCACTCACCAATACCTGCGAACAATTACGACTGTTCCCGCTCGGTACTAGCGGTACTAGTGGCTCGCTGTCTTTATTTATTTCCTGAAATATTCGCCTTTTATTTCGGTATATTCGTTGGCCTTTACAAACCCCATTTTCGTTGGTTTCTTCGTTGATTTTTTGTGATATGCCAGGCCAATGTGGTTTACGGAATTATCTTAGGCTACTTATGCTGCAATAGAAAAATCTCCCAAAAATTTTCATAATTTAACGTGTCGTGTCTTTCATGCAATGACCTCTTAGTGCCCCAAGCTCACACAAAAAACATCCAGGTATAGCTTCTAAACCGATTCGTTGTTTCCTATAACAGGAACCAAGGGCTTAAAGCAGGTATCTACACCTGACAGGTTGCATTTATTCATTTGAATCAGGAAAATAGAACAAAATAACGAACAGAAAACTTAAAAGAATTGCCCCGGTATATTTCCATTTATTATTCTATTTGTTATCACTACATGTATAAACTATAATTTGCAAGGCACTGGAGGTCTTAGGAGGGAGACTCATCCCTCCGGATAGCTTGTAGGGGACCTCAACAGGGGCGGAATTTCGTCAAAATCCTGTGGGGGGGGGGGGGGCAAAGTTGGAGCCGGTTTTCCCAAGTCAAGTGAAAATGAGCAGTTTATTTCAAGAAGAAAAACGTAATAAAACAAAGAGATACTTTACTAATTGCCCAAGGCGAAACGACGCTTCTTCAAATTCACGAAACTGTCCACTGCGCGATTGGCGTCAAGCTTCTTCGCTTTTTCGGGGTCTCAAGCTGGGGGGGGGGGGCAGTTGCCCCCTACCCCCCTGCCCCATAGCAAATTACGCCCCTGGACCTCAAGATAGTAGATACGACTTTTCACTGCGTAGACACCTCGTGACACAATAGTCCTCAAAGAGCACGACCGAGCTTCATTTGACACAAATGAAGCGGCGAGATTCGAAACAGCGTGGTCGGTCGAAGCGTTATTTGCGTCAAATGAGCTGAACGTCAACGCGCTTCATCAGTCCCCGTTGATTGGTCTTTGGTATTGCCATAGATCGAAAACTGTGGCTCAAACATTGTCCAAATAGGTGTTGTATGGTGTATTACGGCGTATAAGGATTATTACAGATTACGATCTTCCTCGGGGTGCGCTGTAATAAAGAACACGTTTTGTTCTGTAATGACTGCTTACTTATTGTTAGTTCGAGGACCAATGCCTGTCCATCCGTTAATTTAGTAGCTTTTTACAGTATAAAGCGCGTCAAATTGTACTCGTGTACTTAAGAACACTTTTTCTGATCTTTAGAAGCTCGAAAAACTGTATCAGCGTTGCGACACCAAACGCTGCATCGATAAGAACCTATTTCAGTGTTCAAATAGGTGTTATAAGGTGTATTACGGCGTATAAGGTTCATTACAGATTCCTCTTTTCCTCGGAGCGCGCTGTAACAAGGTCAATAAGGAGAATAGATGGACTCGCGTTCTATTCTCGCTTATGCAGGGCCAGTCAGATCGCGTGGTTAGTTCCGCCAGCGGGCCGACGAAAGGAACAGCGTCGTCAGGGTTCCCACGGGAAGCGCTAAAGTTTTACTTTGTTGGAAGCTGAAGCAACAACTTTTCTTCAAAAAACACGTTTTTGTTCTGCTATGACTGCTTATTGTTAGTTCGAGGACAAATGCTGTCCGTCCGTAGATTTAAAAGCTTTTTACAGTTTTACAGGGCTTGGCCACATTCTCCTGCGGTGTCGTACCCTCTCACATTTGAGGGGAAGTATCTTTGAAAAGGGGAATGACGGCTTTCTCCCTGGGATCTTGAAATCAACGTCGCCGAGGTATATTATCGCAGTAGGGAATTTTGTTGGAAGGGCTTTAGAGTTTAGTAAGATTGAGGAAAGAGATAGAGCAAGTGCGCCGTAGAAATTATAGTAGTGGTGAATGAATGCTGGTTGTATTTATGTATGTTGATTGTTACTGTATATGGCCATACGGCTTTCAAATACAGATTATCTTATCTTATCTTATAATGGGCGTCAAATTGTACTTGTGTACTTCAAGTAGTACCAGGGACCCATAAATTTCCTGTAATGACTCGCCATTCAGGGGGCTTGTCATTTCCTATGCTTCTATGTTGCTATGTTGCCCGAGCCTCACCTAGTTTCCAAAAATTCCGCTTGGGTCGAATCGGCGTTCTTGCTCAGATAGAAAAAAATTGTTGGCACAAGTTTCAAAGAACACATATAAGTATAGCTCTAATAAATTTCAGCTGCCGTATCCGTTTTGCACTGCCAAATATGATTCGCAGTCAGCTTGGGCTGAAGGAATATGTGTAATGAGATCTTTTCTAGTTTGAAACCGTTTCACTACCACGTCACCCTCCTGCCTGTGATTGAAGAGGGAAACTTCACAGCCGATGGTCACGTCACCATCGAGCTCACTTGCCTGGAAGAAACGGATTGGGTGGTTCTCCATATAAATGACATGGTAGTTAAAGCTGAGACAATAATGGTAAGCCGTGTATTGCAGAGGAGATATCCTTTTCTTTCATCCTGTTCATATTCTTCTCTGTCACCAAGAATACTGCATGCACTGTAAAAAAATATCTTGCAGTATTTTCTACTGGGATTAATCTTTTCTTTATTGAGATAAGAATATCCCTGACTCGGACTAATTTTATCCCAATAGAGATAAGATTAATCCCAGTTGCAAATACTGTATCCTTATTCGGAGAAACTTTTGACAGTGTGGTTCGTCTCTCCCTTTTCGCACTGCACCGTTGCTCCGAATGTCGCAGTTTTAATTCTATCGCAAATTGTGATACTATCACAATTTTTATTCTACCGCAATTTTATTCGCTAAGGTTAGTAGCCTAGGTTTTTTGTTTTGTATCATTAAACACACAGTAAACAAAATCCTAAAAAATCAACCACATTCACTCTTAAGAAGCCTCTTGGCCCGTGAGAGTGATTTTTACAACCTTTTCTCGTAACATCATATACCCACTTCCTCCCTGAGCCCCCCCCCCCCCCGGCCACGCGAAATCTCTCCCGGAGTCCAGCGCCACACTGATGAAATTAAGTGTCTTTTTGTATATGTTTATGTGTTTTATTTATTTTCTACATTTACTCCGCTTTCTAAAAATGGCGGGTCAGAAATAAATTACTTACTTACTTACTTACTATTCACCTCCCAACAAATGTCCTTTTTATTTACTCTTTGAAATAAATAGGTTTTCAGCCTCCGTAACGCTGACTGGAAGCTCGTTCCAGACCGATTTCGCACTGTTTCGAATCACAAATCCTGCTCTACTTGTATTCCGATGTTCATGCATCAACGTACCCATTTTTTGTAAAATAGAAATGATAATTCGGATTAGAAGAAAAAAAGTCATTAAAACACACAGGATCTATATTATTTATCACTTGGTATACGAACCTGATATTATTTATCATCATATTTGTTGGACCAAACTTGGTATGACAACTGCGTGTATCTTTCTTTACAATTACTTACTTAAATATTCCTTGAGCCCAAGCTGACTTTGAAACATATCTTCAAAGAATGCATACAACGGATGCGTCAGCTACGATACTTCATCAGCTATCTGTAGCTGACAAAGCATAATAGCTGACGTATCCGTTGTATACATTATTCGAATATAAATTACTTGCTTCTGTTACTTCACCCAAAACTCGAACAGCTTTATTTTGCAGTACTTGAATCCACTTAAAATGTTAGTAAAATTGTTTCCGAGCATTTGCTGTGTGAATAAGTTTGACTCCGTTTTCGATATCGCTCTTCAGGTTATTTTACAATTTTTAGAAGACTGGAATTGATTTAGGTAAGTAAGTATACTATACTACACTAAAGCCTTCACGGACAATAACAAAAGAAAACACACACAAAAACAAAAAAGAAGTTACAAATTGTCAGAAAAACGATAGGAAACCCGGGACAAACCTAGAGAAATTGCTCCCCTTGCATCATTCCTAAACAGAATAATAAACCTGTAGGTCAATTTTATTGTAGTATTGACAGGTTATATATTTGTCAGTCCTGAGTAAGTCTTCGCAGAGGCGCATGGATTGTCGGTGGAGTCAGTGGCCCTATGTAAAATGAGTAGGCTACACGGAGGAATCTGGGGGTATTTGCGGGAAGCGTGGAAAGGGCAGTCCCCAACCAAGCATTGGATTCCTTCGTACCCGAGGACGCGTGAAACAGGGAACCCTGGACCAACCACAGGTAGGCTTACGTGCAGATTGACTGTATCATCGCTTGACCACTCTTTGTTTGAGTAAAAATGGATTCCATTTTTCTTCGAATTCGTAGGACCAGCAGGCAATTCTTTTCCTGGTAGTTTTCACACAGATTACGATGTTGTTATGCATATGCGTCTTACCCGATGAAAAGTTTATCTCAATACAGTAGTATGAAGTTGTACGAAAAAGTAGCATGCAGTACGAACTGATGCTACTACATGCTTCTATGTCAAGGCTACCGTGTTACTGCATTCTGCTCCATGCTACTATTAGCAAGGCTGGATACTACTATAGTAAGACAGGATGCTACTGGATACTACTGCTTAAGATTGTCTTAGGTCTGAGGCACATTAAATGATAGCATTCTTTACTATTACATAGAATTACATATCATACAACTACGAAGGCTACACATTTTCATCGGGTATAGGCTGACATGCCACTTGGATCTGTGACACTGCTGTGACCAGAGCCATTACTAGCCAAAATGTTTGGGGGGGGGGGGGGCAAGGAATTTACCGGCTGGCTGGTAATTTTTACCGACTGTTTTTGCAGAAACAAAACGATTGTTTTCAAGAAAGAACGAAAGGTTCGAAAAAATCGACTGTTTTAATGAAAAAAATCAACTGTTTCGGCGAAAAATCGTGGCGCTTCGCGCCGACTCGGTTATTTTTTACCGACTGGCCGACAAATTTGGGGGGGGGGGGAGAGCGCCCCCCCCCCCCCGGGCCGTGACGCCCCTGGCGGTGACATTAGTATATGATGTCGTTTTGGCCAAACAAAAGAAGATCGGCTTGACCACTCACAGTTCCAGATCAAATTGATTTTATTTTGTTTAGATTGAAGGACCAGCGATGAAGTCTTCTCCTGGTGGCTTTTACACAGTTTACGACGCGGTTACGCAATTCCTTCAAATTCGCCTCCCTCGGAAAATGGAACAAAATCTGAAATACAACGTCTCCATGAGTTACACGGCCAATGTGAATGATCTGATGGCAGGCCTTTACAGATCTTCTTACACATCCCAGGAAGGCGAAAAAAGGTAAATGTGTGTTATCATTCCAACGGCCTACAATTTATCAACCGTGCTGCTATACTCTGCCCTTTGGTAAATTAATACTGTACTACAAAAGAGCGATGAGAGGTGAGTACATTCTTAAAGGACCTGTCTTACCTATAATACCAAAGAAGCCTACATAATCACTCCATATATTTCTAAACCAGGAGACCCCGATTTCATAGGGTACATTCTGACCCCTCTAACAAAACTACGTTGATTTTCTCACTTGCCGTTTTTTGCTATCTTCGATGTGTATCACGCCGTCGACGGCTGTCTGTGAGAGGTTTTTCTATCAGAAAAACCGACTATGTAAATTGTTTCCCTGTTTTTGCTATAACTCAACGGGTCTCGGAAACCGTGGGTTATTTGTTGAAAGCACAGACTAGTTTTAAAGTATTCAAAAATATTAAAATACTGAAAGTTGAAGAATAAATAGTGCGAGGGGTCCTTTAAAAAGTTACGGTCAGATGTGGGTTACTGCATGCAGTAGTACAGGCTTTCGCTTCTATAGCGTCTGCTGGCAAATCTGTTATCACTAAACTGAATGCCAGAATTCAGCCTGCTTCAGACTGATCTGTAATTTCTGCGTCCACGACGTTTTCATCGTTCCAACATTTCACTATTCGATTTTTGAAACTCCACCTTCCCATGTGGTAAAGAATCTCTCACCACCCAATTACCAACTTTTCCTTCTGAGATTTGTGCTGTTGAAAACAGGGGCGTAATTTGGACCCCCCCCCCCCCCCCAAATAGCTTTCGAAGCTATCGAGGAAAAATCATGAAGTCGGTCTCGTAGCTGCGTTGTGACAGGCAGTTGTACCGCGCAGATGTAAAGAAGCTCGTTCACGACAGTTTAACCGTTCTAAGCCGAGCTGCGCCGCGGCCCATTTGGGGCCTCAATGGCCCAGTTTTCGAGGTAGGTTTGAGCCTAAGCCGTTTCTCTTTCTCCCAAACAGACAGAGAAAGGCTGTGAGATTCGTAGAATGGAGTCGAGTATCATTTTGTGATTTTTCCTGGGAAGCTACACATGGCTTATTTGGGACATGCTTTTGCCATCTACCTGACTCAGTTTGGGGGAGACCACCCTTTTGGGAGGTTCGCATACCCCACGGTTTCGAGTCCCCTTCCTCAACCGCACACAGTGAGTTTACTCTTCTACACATGAGGATTTCCACTGAAATTAATGCTCGTGCCCAAAGGACTTGCCAAGTGGAGTCCGGCTGTAATGAGAAATAGAACTTAACCGTTCTGCCTACCAAACTTCGTGACCCGGACCGCAAATGACTGAATGAACGAAAAATGTAGGGCACCTTTAAAACTACCCAAAAAGTGACAGAATCCGACCCAGATTTACAAGTGGCATGCCTAGGTCTGATCTTTCTATCCAATGTCTCGTTCCGGTTCCACCATGGGTTCAGCACTCACACACTCCACAGTTTTCCGTGAGCATAATACAGCTCACCAGCAACTCTTCGTGTAGGTTATTGTCTATTTCCCCATTTGTCTATTTCCCCGTTGTCTATTTCCCCAATCGTTGTTTTTTGTATTGTTTGTTCTCAGTATTTTATATGTAATTCGACCACTTTCTAGTATATGTTGATAATTTTGGTTACTTTTTAATGTATGTTTGACTCTACCACCTGCTATACGGCTTGTCCGTAATTGGTGTTGAAATAAAACTGAATTGAATTGAATTGAATTGTGTAGGCTATATATCTGTATCTCTAGCTTAATGTGCTGTTAGTTTACTTATGTATTATTGGTTGTACCTATGTAAGATTTGCAATTAAGAATGCGAAGGGGCCCGGATGACGATTCACCCTCCCAGCTTTCCACTAAATGATACCCTTGGTTGAAAAATGATAATATTCTCTGGACGTTGTTGTACGAGTCAGTTAAGTAAACTTTATTACAAGTTCAAAGAAAGAAAATAAAACGGAAAGAAACAACTTAAGAAACCATGAACCATTCAGACAGTAGAATAAGAGGTCCTAGAGAATTTAGATCAATGATCGAAAGTCATTTGCGTTTGATTGGAGTCAGGACCTATAATCCTCATGTACCGTAAAGAAGCATGCAGATTTGGTAATGCTAATACTCTTGATGACTAACTCTCCTTGCCGACGCAAAATCGCCGGGTACCTAGCGGAAGAGGCGGAAGCGGTATCAATTTTGCTCCCAAAGATCGCCGTGATCGGTTGACACAGGATTTGAGTTCTTGAGTTTGAGTCGTTAGTGAGACATTTAGTCGTTCTTCCTGAGGATCACTGGCGTGTTTTGGACTTATTCATATAGAGTATTCAACATATATCACTTCACCTGAAAAGGGAAAACGGTGTCCACTGCAAATTTACCAGATAATAACTCGTCTCTGGCCTTTCAAGGTATCTTGCCGCTACCCAATTCCAGCCTACAGATGCCAGGCGGGCCTTCCCTTGCTTCGATGAACCAAATCTGAAAGCCAAGTTTTCCTTGACCCTTGGCCGGAAGAAAACGATGACGTCGATCTCAAATGTGCCCATCCTTAGGACGGAAATAATGTAAGTTATGTACAAGCTCATGAACTTCCTCGTCATCGGAGAGAGGCTGCAGGCGTATCGGTGTCGCTTTATCAATTCGCCTTATTCCAGATCACGACTCCAATTGGACTAATTTCTGGTAGCGTTCAAGCGACTTATTGGGATCCCAAAACGTAAGTGGAGGGATACCTATGATATCGCAAAAGTTGTCCGTCTGTCTGTCCGTCTGTCCGCACGATAACTCTCTAGGGAAACGAGATATTTTGATGAAACCTGGTGGGAGGATCCTTTGGGTCAAAGTACAGGTCAAGTTCGAAGATGGGCTGTGTAGCCCTATATTTGAGGGTGGGGGAGGGGTTTCAAATTAAGGGACAGACAAAATACTTTTAAACAGCTAATGTGATAGTCGATTATGGGGTAAGAAGACATGCTGAGTACGATGGTGAAAACCATTTTTTTGTCGGACAAATAGTTCGTCCGGAATCCGGCAAAAATCGGAAAGTTGGGTAAAAGTAAAAGTTTAATTTGAAGTTGATTAAATGTTGGGTTTAAGGGTAAGAAGACATACTGAACACGATGGTGAAAACCATTTTCTCACCGGACAACTAGTTCGCCAGGAATCCGGCCAATACCGGAAAGTTGGTTAAAAGCGAAAGTTTTATCTGAAGTTGATTAGATGACAGACTTAGGGGTAAAAAGAGACGCAGTCTGTATATTAGTCAAGGCTTTATTTAAAGTTGATTAGATGTTCTTTATAGGGATAAAGAGATCCGCTGGATTCGTTTCTGAATTTTTTTATATTTTTTTTTGCTGGACTATAAGTAGTTCGCTTGGAATTCGGGCGAAACCGGAAATTTGGCAGAAGTAAAGCAGGAAGTCTCGGTCAGTATCGTCACAATAGATATGGCTGATAGAGGTATATCTGAACTTGGTTTTCTCTGATGATTAGCCTGGCGAAGACTGGATCTGGCGAAGACAGGACCGAATTGTCTGGATCAAATATTAGATTTTTGGGATCCCATCGAAACCTTTGGTCTTGTTATTAGTTACGAAATCGTTACTATTCTTGTTATTATTGCCGTTCGAGATCCCGCCGTAATAAGTAAATTGGCTCCTCCCACTTATTATTTTCGTTCCACGACTGTTACGATCGTTACAATTTACTCATGAGGGTCACGAGCATCATAGGTGATAATAACTATCGGTTCTGCAGGAACTCCCGCAAGAGTGATGACGTATGTTCGCGTTGTTGTTATTTTCGTTCCAGAGAGTTCGCCCTTCCTTTTATCATCGTAACTTGTAATAACTTCAGTGGAACGCTACCTCTGTTAATCCCCCACTGTCTCCTATCAACACTGGTGTAGACATAGTAAAAAGTCGGATCCACAAGGTAGTGGGTAACTTTCACTTTCTACTACTGAGATAATGCAAAAACCCCCATTACTTGGGACGCAGATTGCAGATTTTCTACTCACTAGCCTATAGATCTATTTTACTATATCGGACACAAGTGCTGATGGTGAGGTATAGGGGGAATTACAGAAACTAGTCCGCTTGGAAGCGCTGAACTGGAATATGGTCGATTGGCGCTGTGCCAGTTCAGTGCTCCAAGCGGATTAATCTCTGTTGCCCGCCCTCGTCTCATCATCATGGCATCATCATAATGCAACAGATCCACAAGTTAACGACAGAGAAGAGAATCTAGAGAAGGGCAGGGGCGTCACGACTAGGGGGGGACGCCCTCCCCCCGAATGTTGTTGGCCAATCGGTAAAAAATAGCCGTGTCGCGCGCGAAGCACCGCGATTTTTCGTAAAAACAGTCCATTTTTTCTTGGAAACGGTCGATTTTTTTTTAAAACAGTGGGTTTCTCATAAAAATAATCGAATTTTTCTTAATATAGTAGTTTTTCTTAAAATCAGCCGATTTTTCGTCAACACAGTCGTTTTTTCTCAATAATAGTCGTTTTTATCTGCAAATACCATCGGTAAAAATGACCAGTCAGTCGGTAAATACCTTGCCCCCCCCCCCCCGCTCAGGGTCAGGTGCTCGCGCACTGGAACCGATTTTTCGTCAACACAGTCGTTTTTCTCAATAATAGTCGTTTTTATTCTGCAAATACCATCGGTAAAAATGACAAGTCAGTCGGTAAATACCTTGCCCCCACCCCCCGCTCAGGGTCAGGTGCTCGCGCACTGGAATTTCTGCCAGAATTTTTGGGAACCATCACCCAGTAACGTATGGAAAAGTTGAGATATTTTCAACTGGATGATGAGAGTGCTGAAAATACGACCGGGAAATCTTGATCCTGTGTATCTACTACTTTATTAGTCTCTCACATAGAAGAAGAGAAGAGTAACTGGTTAGACACATAGTGCACATTATCCGTTGAGCCTGAAAGGCCGAGTTACAGCCTTCCTACTTGTCCTTCCTCAACTTTATTTGATACCTCTATGCAGGTAGGTCTACTCATCACCTATGTTCATGAGATCTCTAATTTGAGTTACCTTTCTAGTCCTGAGAAGCCTGATTATGTATGGGACATTTATCAGGAGTCCGTGCCCATGTCAACATACCTTTTCGCTTTCGCTATATCCGACTTTACAAAGAATATCGCCCCTGATGCTGGTAAGTTTTTCGCATTTTTTCTACCGTCCGCTCTTGTCTATCCAAGTGCATCACTCGAAGAATGCACCTTAACAGACGAGAATTAGGTAAAAGTGTAATCCCATCCCTTCCCCCCAAGTCCGGTCTGTGACCCACAAATTTCACTCTTTATTGCAAAAGCAACTTGAACCAATCCCAAAAGTCGACTATTTTGATTTCCTTTGCAATGAATGGCCAGCTTGGCTTCAAACCTTATATTTTCTTTCGCAGTAAATGGTCAGCTTGGCTTCAAACCTTATATTTGTTTCACTTTCTGAAGAGTCAGCCATGAATACCGAATGTAATCTGTTTCAGGTGAAACCAAAGTTGCTGTCTGGTCAAAACCGGGCACCGAAAATCAGACGGCTTATGCTTGCAGCATAACTTCAAATATCCTTCTCTTCCTCGAGGACTTCTTCGATATTAAGTACCCCTTACCAAAACAGGACATGATTGCCCTTCCTGACTTTTCAGCGGGGGCCATGGAAAATTGGGGCCTCATCACTTACAGGTAAGAGGGTATCTCCAGCCTCCTACCAACAATACTGTTGATGACCTAACTCGTCTTGTCGATGCAAAATTTCCCTGGCACGTCCTGTACCTAGCGGAAGCGCCGGAAGCGGTAGCTGCTCCCAGACATCGAGGTGATTTTTTAAATTCAAATTCAAATTTTCAAATTCATTATATTCTCCAAATATTCTTTTACAACGAATAGCATAGGACGTCAACGAAAATAATAACCCTTTTTGATTTATCATTAACTTATGGTGGTTACATTTAAAGGATACGTATAAATATGAAGGGATTGAGTTGTTGAGTTTTAGTCGTTAGTGCTACGTTTTATCGTTCTTCCCGAGGATCACTGGCGTGTTCTGGACTTGGTCATATAGAGTATTAGTTAGGGATGGAATCGGAAACGCCGCAGACTGCATGCTTAAGCTACGTGCATACACAGTCCGTTTGAATTGACCTGTAAGACTGTGGCTTGGTTCCCTCGTTTTTTCGTTCCTCGATCCTTTTCCCGCTTAAAACTGTTGAATACGGACATCTTACTAGAAATTTAAACAAACTGCATCAGCTATGAATTATAACTGAAAGATCAAAATTTTCTCTTCGAAACTGGGTAATTCGAAATTGGAATATATATACTTTTAATTTGGATTTTTCACGGTGAATTCAAACAACTAAACGTAAACTTAAATCTATGTTGTCATATTGAGATTTCTTATGGAGATCAGTTAATTGTTCTTAGTTAATGCGGATTGCTTACGGGAGATTGAGTGTTTTTCCGTTTTATCTGTTTTTATGGCGCTTGCAGCCTCTGGCTCAAGTGCCATATACCGATCACAATTCCGTCTGTCGGTCGGTCCGAGTTTTTTGTCACACTTTTTCGAGTTAGGGTACTTCCAGATGTGCTAGGACAATGAAACTTGGCAGGCATATCAGAGACCCGACCAAACAAACTTAGAAATAAACAGTTTTCCGATCTGACCATCTCGGGGGGGGGGGAATCCGGGAAACTGAGTGGTGTGTAATCTTCGAACGGGCGATCGGATTGGAATGAAACTTAATAAGCGAATAGATTATATATCTTTGATGTCCCGTTTAAAGTCTTGACCGGATTCGGTAGCCAGGGGGGCGTTGGGGGGTGGGGGGAGACCGTTAACTTCAAGAAACGGTTAGAATGGAGGGATCGGAGTGAAACTTGCTGGGAAGAACACACATCTGCTCCATGTAAATCTTTTACACAATCGGACTGGATCCGGACACTTGGAGGAGGGGAGGGGGTTTCCGGAATTCCTGTTTTTGGGGATTTTCACGACGAAACTTGGCAGGCATAGGACCCGATCAAACTGACTTGGGAATAAAAAAAAAAATCCTCGGTATGATAATCTTAGGGGGGGAGTGGAGGGAGGGAATCCGGAATATTGAGTCATGCGTAACTTTGGAACGGGTGATCGGATTCGAGTGAAATTTCATATTAAACAGAGGATATTTCTCTCTGTTGATCTTTTGCATTTCCGGACCGAATCCGTCAACTATTGAGGGGGGGGGGAATACTTGACCCGCTTAGACTGATGTGATCGGGAACAAATTTTGTGGGAATAACAAACCGATGTTCTGGATAAATCATTTACAGAACCGGATTAGCTCCGGGTATTGTGGGTGGAGTTGGAGGGGGGGGGGGGGGGGGTATGGGATTCCGGTGATCGCGAGTTAAGGTACTTCTGGATTTGCTAGGACGATGAAACTTCGCTGGAATATTAGAGATTCAGTAAGATTTGCTTAGAAATCGCTACTTCCCAAAATCCGATTATTCTTTAAAGTACCGATCTTGACCGCGAAGTAAGAATATACTTTTAAGCAAGAAATGCATTTTCATGATGCCCATCAGCCCATTATCATTTTTGCCTCAAGGGTTTTGCTTACAAATGAAATTCTAGCTCCCTGAGGGTGCGCATCTCAACCGCAAAGTCGAAACTTACTTTTGATCAATCAATACATCTTAACCCATGCAAGTGCCATATGAGCTTACAGCTCTTGTTTTAGGATACTGGACCTGGTTGAACTGAGAGTATTCGGCCCGAGATCTTGCCTTGGACTGATATCACTTTTCCTCGGATCTTGTTATCTTTTAGTGTGTCCTTTTTTATTAATGTTGGTTTTGCTTGACGAGTCATCGGGTGGTGCTGGGGACCGGATACTGACGAGAGAACACGCATATTTCCATTAGTATGAATGGCATGTACTGAATTATAAATGCTGTATGTAGTTAAAGAAGTATTTCCATCCCATGCATTACGAAATTGTCTTCTCAGCTGGGCTCTGGACTTTTGTTATTTAGTTTGTTATTAAAAAGAACCTGGGGGGCTTGGGGGGGGGGCATGGGCGCTTTGTTGATGGAAGATCGTTCGTTAGTGGATTTTTCCTGTCAGTTTGTTATGTCTTCATTCTTATTTTCTTCTTCTTCTTTTCTCTCCTTCTTTTTCTTTTTTTGAAAGAATAAGCCCCGCCCATTGCCAGGCCTTATGTTAGGCCTTATGGTGGGGCCACAAAGAGTTAATGGTCTTTTTATTTTTTATGAATAAACTAAACTGAACTAAATTGAACCTGAGCATTTGAATATATTGAAACATTTGACCCATCGAAGGGATATTGCATTTTTTCATCCGATGCTCTAGTAATGACCTTCAGAATGTGCGCTGCTTGCACGACAACCAAAATTCATTAAGTCGGGGAGATTTTGAATTTGAAAACAAGCCTGCATGCAGGATTAAAGGCGATTACCGCCGGCTTATTTTTCGGCAATGGCTTACCTTTCTATAGTTGGTAAATATTTCAATCACAGAAGGACAGGCGCATAGAGGTACTAGAAATCCGAAGGATCAAGTTCATTCGATGAAACCATCATCTGTGGACAGCGAACAAACGGAGTAACGCATTTTTATCGGGTTTTCAGGCCTATTTAGGTGAATACGTGATGTGTAACTAGACTGACGGATCTTGGCCCTTTTCGGTTGAACTTTAAAATTTCATATTAGAAAATACGCCTGCGAAATTCACGTCACTGTGAAGAAACCTGCATGCGACGCGTCAAAATTCCGGAACGAAGGACTAAATTCGCATCCGATTGCGGAAATCGGAATATGTGTGCTCATGCCTTTGGTGTGTGTGCAGGCTGGATACTAATTGTTACGAAGTCTTATTCATAACCCGTCTAAGGATAGACGGAGCATGGTAGAAATGAAAAAAGAAAAAAACAGCACAACAGCAACGTCAATCAAAACAATTAAAGTTCACTAAACCGAAACACCATGGAGCTCCATGGGTGAATTTGACGAAGATTTTATTACTGAAGAACGTCTAGAAAGGGAAAGATACAGAACGTGGGGAACAGCAGTGGCATTGTAGGAGTACGCAAGAATCTTTCGGTTGAATCCGCTCGTAAAGATTGGGACGACAGCGTAGCTTTTATTGAAGGACTCCTCTTGCTTATTCTGCCGTTAATATTATCCCTAGCTCCCTCATGTAAATCACCGCCTTTCACAATTGTTTCTTTTTGCACTTACGACTTTTAGCAGTTTAGCAAGCTTCGCCGAAGAGCTTCAAGGTCCGCTGACAACTCCTTCAGACATAAAGACATGAGAAGCTTCAAAGTGTTCTTTTTTATTTGGAAGACACGGCAGCTTCTGTTTTTTACTCATTTTGTTTTGCTTGGTTCTCGCATTTTTAACCACGGCCCGTTCAGTTTTTAATTATTTTTCGTCCATCCGCCGCGTCGAGAGCGACAAGCATTGGTAGAGTCGACTGGCGCTAGAAAATCGCTAATTTCTCGCGGAAAGTAGTGGTGTTTTTGAAAAAAAAATATATTTCTGAGCCATTTCGCCGTGAAAAGATCATTTCTAGTAACAGTTTTGCACAGTTTAGCAGGAAGTTTGAACCCATCCTAGGCGTTTAGTCTGCTGGTTTTTTTCTGGTCCTTATCGAACTAGAAAACGCAGGTTGGATGCGGATAACAACATTGAACGATTGTTTAGGCCTCTAGCGGCTTAACCTTCCTTGACTTGGATTACCGCAAATTGTACTTGCAGCCAAGATAAGGATACTCATTCTGTGTGGTGGTTGGTGAAGATGATGGCTTACTTCATTGTTGATGATTCGCTGTCGTTAAAGTTGGAATTCAGTTGTATTCTTTTCCGCACACCTGAGAAATGAGATTGGAATTCGATTGTTGTCAACTTCTTGTTTATTTAGCAACTCTTTTGGGGCTAGAGAATGGTAGCAAGATTGACAAGATATTCAGAACTTGAAGAATGTGGGGTTTTTGGGTTCATTGAACATGGTGACAGGTTAAAAGCAATCAGCCGCCAAAATTCAAAAGGACGAAACAGTTTCAGTTTCGGTTTTATTCGTAAAAATATAAACACCATTAACTCTTTATGGACCCACCAAAAGGCCTGGCAATGGGCGGGGCTTATTCTTTATTCATATATAGTCTTAAAGGAAACAAACACTTCAGTACATTTAACAGTACATTTTACTGGAAGGTTAATTATGAACAATCCACTCGTGCGGCCGCTCTGTTATGGTTTTCTATTTTCACCGTTTTCTGTGGAGTATATAACTTGTGAACCATGGCAGGTATCAAGTATTGTGGTTTAGTCTGACTAGAACTGTGCCTCGCTTTTCCCTCGTAACCGTCGATTCCGGTACCAGAAGTATCCCCAGTTATATTTTTCTCCATCTTTCATACGAGAGGCCGTAGTTTGTTGAGTGTACCCTGTACCTCTCTACCTCTACACTGTCTGAAGTTTCATAACAGATAACACGAAGATGCGTGGTTTCAACGGATAATGCGTAGCAGATAACACTTCGGATGTTATCTTGTGTTTTAAAACCTTATGCATGAAATGTTATGCAGAACAAGCTTTGTTAGGAAGAGCCAAAAACGCATCTGCTGACTTTATTCCTTATCGCCATGATGTCGGAAAACTCAGCAGATACTTTTTGGCGGTTTTTCGGTTCTTCCTGATGGTAACGCTTAATATGCATAATATTTGAAACACAACAGATAACATCCGAAGTGTTATCCGTTGCGCATTACTTCACTGTCAGAAGTTTCATAACAGATAACACGAGGATGCGCGGTTTCAACAGATATGCGTAACAGATAACACTTCGGATGTTATCTGTTGTGTTTCAAAATGTTATGCATAATAAATGTTACCATCAGGAAGAACCGAAAATACCGCCAAAAAGTATCTGCTGAGTTTTCCAACGTCATGACGATAAGGAATAAAGTCAGTACCGGGAGATGTTTTTTTTTTGCTCTTCCTAACAAAGCTTGTTATCAATAACATTTCGTGCATAATGTTTTCAAACACAACAGATAACATCCTAAGTGTTATCTCTTACGCATATCTGTTGAAACCACGCATGCTCGTGTTATCTGATATGAAACCTCTGACAGTGTTGTTGAAACCTCGCATCCTCGTTTTATCCGTTATGAAACTTCTGACAGTGTAGTTAAAGGTAAGGTAAGGTACAATTTTAATGGCAAATATAAATAAACCTGGTGTTTCTCAAAAGCATCAGACATGCCAGTGGCATAAAAACGACGCTTCACTAATTCTGATGTGTTTGTAAAAATTTTTAATACAGTTATACCTAAGCATTGTAAAGAAAAAACAACCGAACAACAATCACACATCAACACTAAAATTTAAAGACAACACGAGAATTTACGACAACAGGCATATGACTAAATAAAAAATGGAAAATAAAAAAGGTTTTCGACATGGGTCTGATCTTCCTCCGAGCACAAACAAAAATGAATCAATTAAATCAGACAGAAGAAATATAATTGCTAGATAACATAAATCTTTTTAGAGCTCTTTTAAAAACTTTCCTATCTTTGGACACTCGTACTTTTACACCTGTATGACGAATAGAAAAACTAGACCTTGTAGAATATAACAAATGGTAGAAAGATTGGACCGCCGTATTGTGTTATAGTCATGAAATTGACTGTTCAGGCAAAAAAGATTTTCAAAATCAGCAGGTAGTGAATCTTCTAGAAGATAACGGTAAAAAAGTGTTGCAATATTCCAGTCTCTAATCTGACGGACATTTAAAATGAAAAGACGAGGCAGAATATGAGAAACTGATGAAGAAAATGGAAGACCATAAATTGCTCTAATTGATTTGTTTTGTAGGATTTGAATCCGATTAATATGTTTCGAAAAATTAGAAGCCCAAGCTGAAGTTCAATATGAAAGATAAGAATGGACCAGAGACAAATAAATCAATCGAAGTATGAACTGTGGAAGAGAATGTTTGAGGCAGGAGAGCATACCAACATTTCGGCTCAACTTACGGAGATCGACTAAAAAGAGGCACGGCACGGCGCAGGAGGCACGAGTAATAAAAAGAGATTAGCAAGTAGTAGAAGTAGACAAGTAAGTGAGAGTTCGTAACTCCAGAGCCTAAGAGTAGGTACGTTAGAACATCGTTCCTGCTCCTCACTCTGAAGCCAGAAAGGGCCCCTTTAGTCTTCGTGCCTCTTTTTAGTAGTCGTGCCTCCTACACTATGCCGTGCCTTGCCGTGCCTCTTTTTAGTCGATCCCCAACTTAAGAGCCAAAGCATCAGTGTGCTGCTTGCAGAGGCGTTGCAAGGGGGGGGGGGGATGCAGCCCCCCCCCCACACCTTTTTGTTCGGTATTGTTCGGTATTTTTTCGGTAGCAGAACTGTCCGATATATTTACGGGGATTCGGTAGTTATAAAGAATCCTAAATAGGCTATCTGTACAAATCTCTTCGGTATAATGATCGAGATTCGGTATAATCGCCAGTAGGCTATTCGGTAGTTATCAAGAATTTGGTGAGAGAATTTACTGAAATCATTTGGTAATTTTTCGATGCCGGAACTCTTCGGTATATTTATGGAGATTCCGTAGTTACACAGAACCCCGAATAAGCTATTGGTTCCAAATTATTCGGTATCATGATTGGGATTCTATAATTTATTCAGTATAATTTCTGGGATTAGGAAGTTAACCACGAATCCTGACTTTGTTCCAGTTTCAACGAAAGTATACCGAATATGAATATTTTTCGGTATTCTTTTGATACCAGAACAATTCGGTATAATAACCGGGATACTGTAGTTATACAGAATCCCGAAAATGCTATCGGTCTAAACTTATTTGGTATAATTTCTGGGATTCGGTAATTTATTCGTTATAATTGCCAGGATTCGGAAGTTACCACGAACCTCGAAACTCAGAAAAGGGCGATTGAAGCACTGGTCGCAGACAAAAGGGATGATCTATGATATCATCGATAGTCCTTACTTTTATTTTGTATCCCAAAAAGAATATCTAATCATAAATATTTCGAAAATTCCGCCTGCAGCACTTTTTGTAATATTCCCTATTTTGTGGAAGGGCGCGTCATTTGACGGGGGTTTTGAGCCAGTTTTAGGATTGAGATTTCGAAACATCAAAATTTAGAATTTGGATGGAAATTAAATTTGGCGGGAAAAAGCAAAAAAAAAATTCGCCTGCGGCGCTCACTCTATGGGGTTATGGGTTGTATATTGACTAGACTACAGTTGCTGCTGCTGCCGGCACGTCGTTCCATCCGGTTTCTGGAACTTCTTAGAGTCTCGGTATTTAATCAACGGTAAATGATAGAATTTGTAAGATAAGCAGTTGAATTTTAGCCTACAGAAAAAAATGGATTTCGAAAATTTTCGCCTGCGGCGCTCGATTTGTTTTTCTGTTGGATATAATAGACAGAAGCTGTTACTGCAGTCATGCCCGGCAATATATTTTCCGTGCGGGCCAAAATTTTACTAGAATTGTTCGGTATTTTTTCTATAGCAGAACTGTTCGATATATTTACGGGGATTCGGTAGTTATACAGAATCCTTGGCTTATCGTCTTTCATGCTGCCCTTTATTGTTAGGGATCGACTAAAACCAGGAAGGGAAGGGAACGCGAGAAAAGCAGGAAGGCATACTAAAACCAGGAAGGGCATACTAAAACGAGGCTGTCGCAAGAATTCAAAACTGGAAAGCCGCACCGTTCCCTTCCTCTGTTTAGTATTCTTTGAGGGGTTGGCAACTTTACAAATTCAAAGTTCACCATCCCTTCCTCGTTTTAATATCCTGTAGTATCCGTCGTTTTAGTATCCGTCTGAACTAGAAATGAAAAGGTGAATTACAATTTTGATAGTTGCTGACCCCTCCCTGAACCCATGTCAGGATACTAAAACGAGGAAGGGATGGTGAACTTTGAGTTTGAAAAGTTGCCGACCCCTCGAAGAATACTAAACAGAGGAAGGGAGCGGTGCAGAGTTCCATTTTTTCGCAGCCTTGAATTCCTTCCTCGTTTTAGTATGCCCTTCCTCGTTTTAGTATGACCTTCCTGCTTTTAGTATGCCTTCCTGCTTTTCTCGCGTTCCCTTCCCTTCCTGGTTTTAGGCGATCCCTTATTGTTACTCTTCCTAAGTAATCCTTTCTGCTCCGTAATTTAAATCTCGGATTCTTAGTTCTTGGATTCGGTAAAATTTTTGAAAGATTCGGTAAAATTTTGGCTCTGCACCCCCCCCCCCCCCCTCCACCAAAGATGCACTTGCTACGCCCCTGGCTTGCTACGCCCCTGGCTGCTTGAAAGAATGATTTTCATCAAGGATAAGGCCAAGGTATTTAAAATTAAAAGATCTTAGAAGTTCAGTGCCAGAAAGAAAAAGTTTACCAGAAATTGAAACTGAACCAGACTGGGAGAAGTTAGATACAAAAGATAGAAAGTTTATTTTACAAATTGATTTTCGTGGCACATAACCAAATATGTAATTGTTGTCAGCACAAATGTTTACAGTGTCTTAACTACTACATCTTCACCTTACAATCATGAACTTTTTTCAGGGAGTCATTAGTGTTATATAAGCCTGGTGTTTCTTCAGCAAGAAACAAGCAGCTTGTTGCTGTTGTTATTGCACACGAATTGGCGCACCAGTGGTTCGGAAACCTGGTTACTACTGAGTGGTGGAGTCTCGTCTGGCTCAATGAGGGGTTTGCCTCTTACATGGAGTATAAAGGAGTTTCTAGCGTAAGCTGATTCTGATTTACATACTTTAAATACTAACCCGCACCGCTCCAGTCCCAATCCGAGGGATTCAAGTCGTCCCTGCCAACAGGGACTTACGACTCTCTTCTTTTCGGTTTGATCAATTACTTCAACTTGGGTTTCGAGTTGAATGAGACACTTTCTTCACAAAGTTCACAGTCTTAGATCTCTCCCTATTTAGATAGAAATATATAACCCCTATCTTCACGGTTTCTATATTGTCCTTCAGTGACGACGTTCCACCAAGGATATTGCTGATGGTTCTGTTCTTGGTCCCCCGCAATCTCAAATGTTCGTCCCATGTATTTCCTCCACTCAAACCGTATTTTTGTGATTTTTTATTTGATTTGTGCCTTGTGTCTCGAGCATCGTTTCGGGAAGGCGGTACCGAATAGGCCTGGAGGTTAAAGGACCTATAATACTAATGCAACGTACTTCCATAACCACTCCATATGTTTCTAAACCCGGATACCCCAATTTCGTACTGTACACTCTATGTTCGCTCCCATAGGCCGCGTGTTTTTTTTTTAGGCGGGCATGCAGTTTATTCCAGGAATTATATTATTTTAATCTGAAATAACCCCTCTAATAAAACCATGCTGGTTTTCTCACTTGCCGTGTTTTGCTACCTTCGATGTGTATCACGCTGTCGACGGTTGTCTGCGAGAAGTTTTTCCATCAGAAAAAACGGTTATGTAAATTGTTTCCCTGTTTTCGCTACAAGTCAAAGGGTCTCGGAAAAGGCTTAAAACAGCCAAAACCATGGGTTATTTGTTGAAAGCACAGCCTAGTTTTAAAGTATTCAAATATTTTAAAGTTGAAGCGTAAATAGTGCGAGGGGTCCTTTAAGAATTTACCAACTTTTCGCAATGAACTCATTCACACCGGAGTTGTATATAGGATTATGACAATTTTATTGCACAATGTTCAAAATCACCAGCATTGTTTGAAGTTCCAGCAAAATTTAAAGGAGTTAAAGAGGTGTTTTACAGCGTGTTCCACTCTTATAACAGTAGTAACTATTTACTAATTTCGTTCCAACCTCGTGAAAATTTCTTACGTTGACCGTTCTAACCTTCTCGAATAGGAACTATTTGCTGACCACGCTCGGAAGCGTAGAAAGCGTGGTAACTACGACCTAAGTGACGTTATTGGCTTATTAGCCCGTGGCACGATATTTTGCCAAAAACATCCGTTCCAGCCTTGAAGCACAAGAAGACGGAATCCGTGACGTCATGCGTAGTAACTGCAGTGGAACATGCTCCTAGATTATTGGATGCCGGTTAGAAACGTTGGAAGAGATGTTACCAGAAGTTTTATTGCCAAAACGTTCGTTAGCTTTATGAAATACTATTTGCTTTTCCGGCTACCTGGTGGTAAGTTTGAATACACCGTGATTGGCAAGACGACTCGGAGAAGCCCTAGGTTAGTTCGATCTTGAATAGCATAGCCCTGTAAGACAAGCTTCAGGAGACCTGTCCCTAAAAAACTTGTACCCGAAAATACACTTTGGTTTAGACCAAAGGTTTCGGTGGGATCCCAAAAATCCAATATTTGATCTAGACAATTGGGTCTTGTGTTCGCCAGGTCCAGTCTTCGCCAGACTCCTTGAACATTTTTATTATCAAAATTCAGCTTACAGACGGACGGACAGACGGACAACTTTTGCGATGTCATAGGTATCCCTCCACTTACGTTTTGGGATCCCAAAAACGAGGAAAACGTTAGGGCCCGGCCGAGTGCAATTCAATCACGATCGGGTACTTGTAGAAACAAGACCAAAGGTTTGGGATCCCAAAAATCCAATATTTGATCTAGACAATTGGGTCTTTTGTTCGCCAGGTCCAGTCTTCGCCAGACTCCTTGAACATTTTTAATTTCAAAATTCAGAAACAGATTAAGGCCAAATAGCTAATCGTCTGTGAAAACCAAGTTCAGATATGGATTCAGCATGTTTGTTTACCCCTATAAGTCATATCTATTTTGACGAAAACTTCCTGCCTTACTTCTGCCAATTTTCCGGTTTCGACTGAATTCCGGAACTACTTTTCCGGTGAAATAAGAAAGCTAAGAAACGAATTCAGCGTATCTTCTTTCCCCAATATCGAACATCTAATCAACTTCAAATAAAAATTTAACTTATAAAAAATTTCCGGTTCCATCCGGATTCCGGGCGAACTATGTCCGGGTAAAAAATGATTGTCATATACGGATTCAGCATCACTTCTTACCCCTAAATCGGATTTCTAATCAACTACGAATAAAACTTTTACTTTTAACAAATTTTCCGGTTTTGGCGGATGAAATACTTGTCCGGGTAGAAATTGATTTTCACACAAGTGTTCAGCAAGTCTTCTTACCCCTGAATCAAACATCTAATCAACATCAAAAGAAATTTTACTTTTAACAAACTTTCCGATTTTTGCCGGATTCCGGACGAACTGTTTGTCCGGCGAGAAAATGGTTTTCATCATCATGTTCAGCATGCCTTCTTACCCCATAATCGACTATCACATTAGCTGTTTCAAAATATTTGTTTGCCCCTTAATTTGAACCCCCTCCCCCACGCCTAAATGTAGGGCTACAAAGCCTATCTACGAAACTTGACCTATCCGATGCCCAAAGAATCCTCACACCACAAAATATCTCATTCCCTTCGAGAGTTATCGTGCTTTTTATTCAAAAAATGTTTACAACGGGTACGTCAGCTACGATTCTTCATCAGCGATATTTCGGCCCTTTTTGGCAAGGGTCCTCGTCAGGCTGTCAATCCTCTGGTTCAACTTCGGAGAAGGAAACAAACCTGTAATCAAGCTACGATTCTTCATCAGCGATATTTCGGCCCTTTAGCCGACGTACCCGTTGTAAACATTGTTTGAATAAATGTTTCAAAGTCAGCTTGGGCTCAAAGAATATTTATCGTGCTTACAGACGGACGGACAGACGGACAACTTTTGCGATGTCATAGGTATCCCTCCACTTACGTCTTCGGATCCCAAAAAGAACTATGTGGCTTATGCTCGCATACCTTAAAGGTACCCTCGCACTATTTACTCTTCAACTTGCAGTATTTTAAAATGTTTGAATACTTTAAAACAAGGCAAATAACCCACGGTTTTTGGCTGTTTAAGCCTTTTCCGAGACCCGTTGACTTGTAGCGTAAACAAGAAAACAGTTTACATAACCGGTTTTTCTGATGGAAAAACTTCTTGCAGACAACCGTCGACAGCCCCGATGAAAAATTTATCTCAAAAGAGTTCTACGAAGTAGTACGAAAAAGTTGCAGGCAGTACTAACGACGCTACTACATGCTTCTAGTTCAAGGCTACCGTGTTACTGCATACTACTATAGGGTACTATTAGCAAGACTGGATGTTACTATGGCAAGATAGGATGCTACTGGATACTACTACATAAGATTGGACCAGTCTGAGGCACATTAAATCATAGTATTCTTTGCTATTACATAGTATTACATGCAACGTTTTCGTACTACTACCATACTACTACGCAGGCTACAAATTTTTCATCGGAGCTACACATCGAAGGTAGCAAAACGTGGCAAGTGAGAAAATCAGCGGGTTTTGTTAGAAGGATTTGAATGTACCGTACGAAATTGGGGTCTCCGGGCTTAAGCTGCTTTCACACTGACGCGTTTGCCTTTCACACTGAGCAACGCAAGCCTTGCGTTGCGCTTGCGACGACGCAACGCAGAACTTGCGCATAAAAAAATGACGCAACGCAAGAATAGAACTGAGCTCTATTTTTACGTTGCGTCCGACGCGTACGCATCAGATTTTTCAATTTGTTTTTCAGTAAGAAATGGAAGTTTTTGAAGAAAAACTAGTAAAACTAGTTCAAGAGAGACCTGGACTATATGATAAAAAGGTCCCTGACTATCACAACGAGACTTTCATTAATAATACATGGCTATCAATTTGTAAAATCAACAAGAAGTTTAGCAAGAGCATGACTGGTAAGTTGACCCTACTTTGTATCACATTACATTTAACTGGACCATGTCTCCTTCAAGTTGCAAACAGTACTAATAAAAAATTAGCTATAAACATTCTACAAACTGTCTGAATTTGCATATAGGCTCCATGTTCAGTGATTCAGATAGTGAATCGATACCTCTGTTCAATTGGACCTTTGAAAGTATGACAGTATGTACGCCATGGTACCCAGGAAATTGCAGTCTTCATTCTGAAGTCATTTTCTGGAAACGCGATGCACAAGCCTTCACGGTGTGAAAGGTCCGACGCAAGACAGACGCAACGCTGACTCTACGCAAGCGTCTTGCGTTCTCAGTGTGAAAGCCGCATTAGAGATATACGGAGTGATTATGGAAGTAGGTTGCGCTAGCATTATAAGTAAGACAGGTCCTTTAAACATTTTCTTTCTTCAGGTTGAACCGGACATGCGAATGGATGAACAGTTTCTATCAGAAGCGTTCGTCAATGCCATGGAATCTGATAGCCTTGACAGCTCCCGTCCGATGATCATGGACGTTAACAACCCAGAGGAAGTACTGGGTCTGTTCGACTCAGTCACTTATGAGAAAAGTAAGAAAACTGTAGACAGAAACTGTAAGGCATAGAAGAAGAGGAATTAAGGCCCATTCACAACGGGTTTTAGCTAATACTCGATATCAGCCAGTTCTGGAAATCGCTCTGAGACCGAGAATTAGCTGGGTTTCTTCCGTTCGCAATTGATCTTGGTGCCAGTTTCGGATACCAGCTAGTGTCGCCCCCAAGTTGAAATCAGTTCAGCTTTCGAAGGTACTAGCCAATCAGATTATTTTGGGGAATATTGAGGAATATTCTGATTGGCTAGTTTCGAACCAAGCCCAATAGATAAAATCACATCCACTCCTTGCTGTCTTGAAAACCGAACGTGAATTTAGGTCATTGTTCTTCGGTCTGACGTGGTTCAGCGTTAGCCAATTGGAACACACCTGAGAATTCCCCTAAGTAATGTGATTGGCTATAGTACCCTGAAAAGTTGAACTGATTTCAACTTGGGTGCGAGACTAGCTGGTACCCGAAACTGGCACCAGTATCGATTGCGAACGGCAGAAACCCAGCTAATTCTCGGGCTCAGAGCGATTTCATGAACTGGCTGGTACCGAGTATTAGTTAAAACCCGTTGTGAATGGGCCTTTAGGCAAATTCATGGATTTGTCCTTGTCTTTTCGGAAGCCTCCCCGTATATACGTTGCTAAATTAAGAACACTGCATGGAAACGAAATCAAATGGGGTCGCTGATCATGCAGTGGCCGCTGCATGAAAACAAAATCAGTTGGGGTCGATGATCATGCAGTGGCCGCTGCATGAAAACGAAAATGGACACAGGTCGTAATCATGCAGCCGGCGATGCATGGAAACGAAATCAAATGTTCGCCAGTTTATCATCACAGGGCACTGGGTTTACCATGTGTCTTTTTTCCATTAAAAATCTTGGACAGTTTTCGAATTTGTGATAAATCCGTTGTTAATGTATCGTTATCTGTTGTTAATGTGCAATTTGAGCGGGTTAAGCTCTGATAAAATTCAGCTGATGTATGCTATCCGTTTTGCACTGTCAAATATAATGTATCGTATTTTGGGTTTTCAAGATTTCTTCTGGGGTTCCCTATTTTTTTTGTACCTTCCAGTTATTTTTTCTTTTAACGTCGAAGACCAACTTTAACTTTACCCTGAAGCCCTCCCCCCCCCCCCTCCCCCCCCCCCTCCCCAATACAACCTGCTCAGCAGCGATAGGTAGCTGATAGCAGCGGTCAAGGGTCCTCTTCAGGCTCAAGCTGGAAATGAACTCGATTCATGGGAGAAGGGAAAATGAAGGATAAATGAAGTTTATTTTCCAGCTTGAGCGGCTTGAGCCTGAAGGACCCTTGCCAAGAAGGGCCGAAATATGGCTCTCATAACATTCCCCCGACGTATCCGTTTTGCTCTTGTCAAAAGTGAGTCGCAGTCTGAAGGTGTATATGGGCCTGATTAATTTTAATTCTTTAAGAAGGGCCAAAATTTCGTTAGAATAAGGAAAGTGTTCCACCCTTCTAACAATAGTTACTATTAGTTACTATTTCCGTTCCATCCTCACGAAAAGCTACTACGCTGACCGTACGTCAAACCTTCTCGAAATAGTAACTAATAGTTACTATTTGCTTACCATGCTCGGGAGCGTAGAAAGCGTAGTAACTACGCATCTCTGTAACGCGATTGGTCGGATTCGCCTGTGGCATGATATCCTGCTGGAAAATAGAAAAATTGTTCCACCCTTGAGGGCAAAAAGTCAGAATTCGTGACGTCATGCATAGTAACTACGGTAAGTAGGATGGAACACGCTCAAAGTTCAGCTGTTCAGAAGGCGCGGTCAAAATGATTCGCAGTCAGTTTGGGCTGAAAGAATATTTTTCTCAAACTTATTTTGCAAAAAAAGTGGAGCGAAACACATAAGGGTTAGCTAACATTTGGTCCTACTAGACAGTCATGAGAGAAAGAATAAAGGTTTTATTTTAAAAAAAAAATAGAATCTTCAATGCCTAGAGGCAAACCTGTAAGGGACTAATTACCCTCATAACAAGGGTTTCGGTTCAGTCTAGGATCCTCAGCTCGACTAATCCGCTCCTTTTGGTGCTTTCTGGGCCTTACTTTAGGCTCTCTCTTCCGCTGTGGGAGGAGTGGACACATGTGCTTTATGCGGTCCCGGCGGAGAATTAATTCTGTGCTGTTGTTTTCGTTTTTATGTTGTTGTTTATTTTTGTGTGTATGGCCCCTGTTGGTCGTTGAAGAAATAAAATAAATAAATAAATAAAACGTTATCAATAATAAAGACTTCGACAAAAATAAAGAGAAAAATAAAGAACGAAAGAAAGGAGCTTGACTTACCCGGTCTAGGACGCCCAACAAAATTACAAAAAAAATCACCCAATTAACAACCAATTTGAGATATTTTTTTTTCAGAGTTAATTGTCCTTCTAGGTCCGTCCATCCTCCGAATGGCCGAAGACTTTTTAAGTCTTCGCGTGATGAGAGAGGGACTGACGGAATACCTTAAAGACAGGTGAGTTTCAGTATCCTTGATTTACATGTCACATTAACTATACATTTCTCATTATTCGAAGAATTTTACCCATAAAGCTGCTACTGCATTAGAAAAAAAATCCACAGGATCTTCCTGTTCAAAAAATGCTACGCTTGGATATGGCCTGGAGTCCATGGGAAAGTATTTTCGTCAAAAATCAGTTTTCGTTTCGGTTCGGTGTGACCCTAGGTTCACACAGAGCAAATCGCGGCGATGAACGAGATTTTTCAGTCGCAGCGATAGAAGATTTTTATCGCCTGGATGTCCACACTGAATTTTCGTCGGCAACAGAATTTAACGCGAAATGTTGCTGTTGCGCGCATAAAGTCGTACTGTCGCCCGATTAAAGTTGAATTTTCCCAACATTGAAAATCGCCTGACGAAGCAACAGAAATCGCCGATTTTGGTAACGAAAATCTCGGCGATGGCCGATATCAATCAAGACTCGGGATCAGAGCGGATAAAAAAACAAACAAAAAAACACCGTATTAAGACTTCTAAAAATGGATGGATGAATGAATGAATGAATGAATGAATTTATTCCCAATAAAGCCCAAGGGCCATGGCGGGAAACATAACACAATAACAAAAACAAGATATCACACACTCCAACAACAAACCAAAAAATCAACTTCTATAAAAATAGTTCACGGTGGGCCATAGCTAGCTTCAGTAATCTACCCAGCCTTCGGATCTCACCAAAACACTTACTTCCCATACTTGAAACCAAATCCCTTTCCTCCCAAGCCTCCCGACCAAACACTTCCTTTCTTAATTCTTTCAACTCCTCACAATAACATATCAAATGTACCGCATCCTCTCCTTTCACATTGGACAAAAACAAGGACCAGTACCTTTCCTATTTCTACCAATATAATTTCTCCGCATCCCCACCGGAAGAGCATCCACCCTAGGACTCACCATCCACTTCAATTCTGCCCCCCCCCCCCCAATCCCAACTTAAAATATAATTCTTCTCCCCATGTCTCTTTGGCCATACCATACAGTGATTAGGAATACATAACTATGTTATTTTATTCAACCAGAACCGCAATAGTCATTACGCTTGACTTACATCAACAGTTGTTACAAATTGATATTTGCTTTCAGGTCCTACGATACCGCCACCTCGGACATACTCTGGAAGTTTCTGGATGAAGCAGCTTACAAGCATAGTGTTGACCTAGATGGCAGAACTGTTAAGGAAATTCTTGATACCTGGACGCTTCAAAAGAATTTTCCAGTCGTGATAGTAAGACGAGGGGCTGACAGGAGCAACCTTGTTGTCTCGCAAGTAAGTACCACTTTGCTCTGGTTAGCTTGGTGTCGCTTGAAGTCTGCTAATGCTGTTGTGATTTTAAAGCGAGCTTAAAGTAGAACTAAAGGCCTTCAGGGGTCAATCAGTTGTTGTTAAGTAACCAATGGCATAACCAGGCCCCTTAGTCTCGGATTTTCACAAGAGAGAGGTCTTCTTACGTCATTTGCTTCCAGATTTTCGTACTTGGTCGGGTCCGATCCTGATCAGACCCAAGTATTTTGTTTACCCCCGTGCTGAGTGAAAGACATAGCCTACTGATTGTGGATCTTTAATGTTTAACTGAAAAGCCAATTTATTTTTGTATCATTTAACTATTTACACTGCATTATTTCGATTGCGTTAAGTTTTTTTTTCTTCACTATTTGCTCTGTTATATCAGAATTATCTACTGCCGACGTCACAACGCAAAACTCTACTATGAAGTGAAAGATTGAATCTGAACATAAACGCGGCTTTTCAGTGGTCAGTGATCAGCACGAGGAAGGGGGCTCACTGTGTGAACACTTATTTTTCGTGAATCGTTTTTGTCAAGCATACAACATGTATACAAGCGCATAGAGGTACCACAAATCAGACAGGGAAATTCCACTATTTGAACATCAGTTATTCGAGAATAGCTGAGCAACGAAGTAACGCATTTTCATCGGGTCTCAAGCCTCTTTAAGTGAATAAGTCAGCGGCAACTATATTGTTCTGTTACATCCCTTTTCAGTTAAACTTTAAAGCATACCCTAACTGTTCCCAGCGAGTTGAAACTCATGTGATCGGATGTTCGCCGATGAACGCGAAATAGCTCCCGGATTCAGTATTTGATTCACAAATCCGTTGAAAATTTGCCTTGTGTTGGACAGGTTGTGTAGATAGTCCTGAAGTATGTGCAGGTTTCGCTGCCGGATTTTCAGCCTCCTCTGTGAATTTGACAAATCTCACTATTTCCGTACGATTGCGGAAATCCTGACAGAAATACCCCTTGAATACGAAAGTATTTTTTCATTCCAAATGACGTTGGTACGGGCAAACGATTAGATCTACCCTGCCTGTCACATATATGTCCACTTTGAATTAAAAAAGAAATGTGAACTTTTCCTTAAAAACAAGACCAAAGGTTTCAGTGGGATCCCAAAAACCTAATATTTGATCCAGACAATTGGGTCTTGTCTTCGCCAGATCCAGTCTTCGCCAGGCTAATCATCAGAGAAAACCAAGTTCAGATATACCTCTATAAGCCATATCTATTTTGACGACACTGACCGAAACTCCCTGCTTTACTTCTGCCAAGTTTCCGGTTTCGGTCGAATTCCGAGTGAACTAATTGTTAACGTATATCCTTATCTCTATAAGGAACATCCAATCAACTTAAAAAATAAAACTTTAACTTATAAAAAAAAAATCCGGTTACAACCGGATTCCGGACGGATTATATGTCCGGGTAAAAATAATTGTCATATACAGACTCAGCGTATCTTCTTAGCCCTAAATCTGTCACCTAATCAACTTAAAATAAAACTTTCGCTTTTAACAAATTTTCCGGTTTGGGCCGGATTCCAGGCAAACTAGGTTTCCGGGTAGAAAATGCTTTCATATAAGTGTTCAGCATGTCTTCTTACCCCCAAATCGAACTCTTAGTCAATTTCAAATGAAACTTTTACGACGAACTACTTGTCCGGCGAGAAAATGGTTCTCACCATCGTGTTCAACATGTCTTTTTACCCCATAATTGGCTATCACATTAGCTATTTAAAAATATTTTTTGTGTCCCTTAATTTGAACCCCCTCCCCCAGACCCTAAATGTAGGGCTACAAAGCCCATCTACGAACTTGAACTTACCCTTGACCCAAAGAACCCTTACACCAAGTTTCATCAAGATATCTCATTCCCTTCGAGAGTTATCGTGCTCACAGGCAGACGGACATTTTTTTCTATGTCATAGGTATCCCTGCACTTACGTTTTGGGATCCCAAAAACACGATGGTGTAAGTAATCCTGAAGAAATACCGGTCTGCGATCTGAACTGGGGTCGTTGACTGAAATCAAAACTAGTAGCTGAAATTGGGCAGCACCGGACCTATTGTGTAGTATTGACTGAAATCAAAACTTTCTATTGCTATTTCCGTTGCAGTAAAATTCTACACCTTCACCTTACCTTCCCGACGAAAAATTTGTAACCTGCGTAGTAGTATGGTAGTAGTACGAAAACGTTGCATGTAATACTATGTAATAGCAAAGAATACTATCATTTAATGTGCCTTAGACTGGTCCAATCTTATGTAGTAGTATCCAGTAGCATCCTGTCTTTCCATAGTAGCATCCAGTCTGACTAATAGTAGCATATAGTATGCAGTAACACGGTAGCCTTGAAGTAGAAGCATGTGGTAGCATCGTTAGTACTGCATGCAACTTTTTCGTACTACTTCATAGTACTATTTTGAGATAAATTTTTCATCGGGTTACTAAGCCTGATGATCACACCATTACTATAAATCTCAACCTTTGCCACATGCAAACTTTTTGCTGCTGCGTTGAAAAGCAACGCAGGTGGCGCACTCCAGTGGTATCTCGCTGTCTCGCACGTGTTCTGTAACACATGTTCAGGTGAGGTTATCTCTTGCTTCTAGAAACGTTTTACCGCCATACCTTACGAGAATTCAGAAGAATACTACTGGTACATTCCGCTGACATTTACGCAAAATTTCGAGGAGAGGCCCAGCATCATACGAAGGTGGCTGCCGAATACGAATGCAACTCGGACTTTTTCGGCTGTACTGACTGAGCCGGATAGCTGGGTCATTTGTAACTATAAAGTTTTTGGTAAATATGTTTTTTTGCCACATTCCCTTCATCCCTTTCAAATTTTTCCCTTACAGCTTCTCTTCGGGCTCTTAATTTTTCTGATTGCACTCAGTAAATTAAATATATGGAAGAGATTCGTTTGTGTGTTATTAGAAAAAAAGGCTTTGCGGACGCTTCCCTGTATGGACTTTCTGTCCGCAGGGGAGCCACTAGCCTTTTACCTTTGGGGGGGGGGGGGGGTCTGGATTTTTGCCGACGGACTAAAATATTTGCCGAAAAACACGCCGTTGCCGCTACATTTCCCGCCAGCACTGAATCGAAACCGGTGTAAAACTAACTGTAATGCGTAGTTGAGATTATTCCTTTGATGTAAATTCGTATATTTGAACTCACATATTCGGCTTTTCATTTCAACTTTCGCTAAAAAGCGAATCTTCCAACGATTGTACCCAGAACAAGTTAAACTAAGCGCCACAGGCGACATTGTTTAAATCTGCTTTTTTAAGAAAAACTACTATACCTACCACACAAGTTCTAGCTTTTAACTTGTTTTAAACCCCCAAGAATTTCCCTAAAACGCCAACTAAAGTGCCACAAGATAAATTGTTTAAATCTGCCTTTTTTCCGGAAAAATTTAGCTCTACCTACCATACAAGCTCTAGCTTTTAAAGTGTTTCAACCCGCCAAGAATTTCATGCTAAAACGCCTACTAAATGAAACACTGTTCTTCCAAATAGAGAATACTACGAAATGTTCTTTTGCAGAAACGCTGATGAGTAGAGAGTCTTTTCGCGATACCAAATAAAATTAAGGCTACCTGTGAAAATCTTTCCGCCAGAAAAGTAGTTGCCATCCACAGTAACGTAGGAACAAAGTAGATTTGTTCTGAGTTTACAGCAAAAGAAGTAGCTTTCACGTTAAAAGACATGCTTAATACTAGAGTACTGCGATCGGCATTGCACTGCATCCCGTTATTTACTTTTCGAGATTATGACCACACCAAGAATTCGATAAGTCTTTTTTGATGATCGATGTTCAGCCAGATCAACCAAAAATGCAGTTTGTGTGTACGAACAGTCAAACGACCCACAAACAAAACAAGGAAAACAGGTTTTCCGACTTTTAACGAAAAAGAACAAAATGGACCAAAGAAGTGTTTGACGGTGCATTAAAAAAAACAAAAAAAAACGGTTTCACGAATCAGGATGAGACATCAACTTTTGGTCTTCGCCCGACAGAAGTTCACAGAATCTGATTTATTTCTTATGTGTAAAAAAAAGATCCCGATTCGCCGACGAGACTTAAAGTTTCGGTCTTCGTCCGACAAAACTTTTCAGTTATTTGATTTCTTTTGTGTAGAAAAAATCTCGATTTGCTGACGAGACATAAACTTTCAGGATTGGACAGGCTTACGGAATTTAGTTTATTACGTGTAATAAAATCCCGATCTGCCGACGAGGCTTACACTTTCCAGTTGCGCCCGACAAATGTTTGCAGAAGTTGATTTCTTACTTATAAAAATAACACGATGTGCCGACAAGAATACCGGCGCCCGACAGAAGCATTCAGAATCCGGTTTCTTCTGTGTTTTGCCCGACAAGATTGTTAAGTTTACTTATTAAGTGTAAATAGAAGCCGATGTGCCGACGAAACTTAACAGTGTCGGTATGCGTCCAATAAACGTTTACAGAATTTTGATTTCTTACGTGTAAAAAGAACCCGATGTGCCGACGAGAATGCCGACGCCCGACAAAACCAAACAGCATTTGATGTCTTCTGTGTTTTTCCCGACTAGACTGTACAAAACTTGATTTCTTGCGGCTAAAATAATGTGACCACGACACTTGAACTTCCCGAGTGCGCCCGATAAATCTTTGCAGAATTTGATTTCTTACGTATAAAAAGAACCCAATGTACCGACGAGTCGACCAACGCCTGGCAAAAGCATACAGAATTCGATTTCTTCTGTGTTTTGCCCGACAAATATTTGCTTTGTTTCTTGGGGATAAAAAGAACCCGACAAAAGCGTACAGAATTGTATTTCTTCTGTGTTCTTACGTATAAAAGGAACCCGATGTACCGACGAGTCGACCGACGCCCGACAAAACCATACAGAATTCGATTTCTTCTGTTTTTTGCGCGACCAGTGTTTGCAGAGTTTTATTTCGTGCGGATAAAAAGAACCCGATGATGACAGAAGCGTACAAAATTTTATTTCTTCAGGGTTTGCCGGCACTCCGCGACCTCGTCGAGTCGCTTTTGAAACCCTCAGGTGTTTCACTGGTAACAGCTGATTCAGACAGGCTATTACATAGAAGAACAACTCGGTTGCTGAAGAAGTGCTGGCGAACAGGAGAGGAACAGGACCTTCAGAACATGAAAAAATGTTAAAAAAAACAACAGACCGGACAAATTTGATAATTTGTCCCCACGCTTAACGGTGTAATCGGTTGTCTCGCAGCCCATTTGCATTCAATTCAGGGGAGGAAATGATGCAATCAACCCTGACATGCTTCGTGGATAAGATTTTCTGCAGTTCGTTCATTCCGTCGCAGCTTAATAAGGTCTTCATTTTTGCCAGGGTTTTACCGAGTGAATTATGATAAGTACAATTGGGACCTAATTCTGGCTCAGCTGAGTGCGGATCACACCAAGATTGGCCTGATGAACCGCGCTCAAATCATAGACGATACGATGAATCTGGCGAGCGCCGGTCATGTACACTATTCGCTACCTCTTGAAGTTACCAGATACTTGAGGAAAGAGACGGAGTATGTACCTTGGAGGATTGCCGAGAAAAATTTTGAAAAGTTGAGTAACCTCCTTGCCGGAACTGAAGTGGAACCGCTATTAAAGGTGAGTCTCATTTTGTCAGTTTCGGATGAAAAAGGCCCTTGGTTTGATCTTCATCTGTTAAGATCTGTTGTTGCATCTTACCCGGTATACTTGTTTGCGGGATCCCAAAATGGGACCAGAGGCGTTACTAGCCAAAATGTGTTGTTTTTTTTTGGGGGGGGGGGGGTGTGGCAAGTTATCTACCGACTAGCTGTTCATTTTTACGGACTGTGTTTGTCTTGTGCAGAAAAAACGACTGTTTTCAAGAAAAAAGCGACAGTTTTTACAAAAAATCGACTGATTTTCAGAAAAACAAGGGGAAAGGTTTCTACCGACTAGATGGTCATTTTTACCGACTGTTTTTGTCTTGTGCAGAAAAAACGACTGTTTTCAAGAAAAAAACGACAGTTTTTACGAAAAATCGACTGATTTTCAGAAGAACTCAACTGTAGTTGCGAAAAAACGCGGGGCTTCGCGCCAACTCGGATATTTGTTTTACCGACTGGCTGACAACTTTGGGGGCATCTCACCCTCCTCACACCATACGTGACACCCTGGATAGGCTTCGAAAAGTTTGTCCGTCCGTCTGCCTTGTCTATTAGCACGATAACTTTCCGAGGAAGGGTGCTTGGTGTAAGGCGTATGGGCAAAACACATTTCGGCGATGGGCTCCGTAACCTTACATTTAATGATGGGGGAATGGGTTTCAAATTAAGGGGTGACAGAAATATTTTATTCAAGCTAAACTGACTGTAGATTTAAAGGCAAGGAAACATATCTGAAGTTTGTGTTAGTTTCGCACGTTTTGGACGAACGTTGACGGACTCGAAAACAGGAAATTTATGAGGAATAAAAATTCAGTCTGAAGTCTGTTAGAGTGTCGAAATAGGGTAAAAAAAAGACGGTAGTTACATGTTCCTTTTCGACCGATTTTCGGTCGGAATTAGGTTAAGCCCGGAGTTTCGGTAGGGCTTTTAATTCCTGGACCGAAAGATTTAGAATGTCGATAGTTGTGATAAGCTGTCCATGTTGAATCAATCCATCTGATTTATTTCCCTGTTTGGTTGATACTACCAGTGGAACCTAGCGAAAACCTGAAATTCGGTAGGCTTCATGTTATCTCTATCATCGTGTGCTTTGAGTTCCGATCTAGGGAGAGTTCGGCGGGATTCGCCGGAATTTGGTGAAAACGGGAAAACTCATCAGTACATATACTACTTTAGAGAAGAGAACACTGAATCCACCTACCTTCTAGTATAAATAGTGCGATAGCTTTTCGATGTGAACCGGAAGTTCCGGAAAGAACAAAATATTCCGATGAAACATAGCATGTTGGATCAGAACATTCTACGAGTTTTCGACTCGTGTTGATATTCCGGTCGTAAAAACTAGACCTGAAATCAAAGACAGAAGGGAACTAACTAATTCATGTGGTTAAGCGGTTGATTCGAAATAAATAACGTGCTTGTGAGATCTAGCCAAGAACGGAAATTTACTAGACTCGATAGTTTGGACAAAGAAGTCCAGTAAATATTCCCCTTTGGGATCCCTTCGAAACCTATGGTTGTGTTTTTTTTTTCTACGACCTAATTGCCCTTGCTCGAATGGTCCCATTCAGTTCATTCATATTTGAATGAACGAGTGAATGAATGAACTTTATTACCCTTAAAATGTAAAACACAAAATACGGAGTATTGTGAAAGAAACCGAAAAAACAACAACAAACAAACTAACAGAACAACATGAACAAGCCAACCAGCATCAATAAGAAAGAATGTCCGCAGAGGGTCGTAAGCGTGAATCAGGTTCTTGGTCTTTCTTCGTAGGTCCGTAATCCGAGAGGGCCCGTCTATTAGTCCAAATCGAGCAATGACTTTTATTTTTCGGTGCCATCTAGGGAGCCGGAGGAGGAATTTACAGTATTTGAAATAAGCCACTCGCAAAGTCTGGTGATCTTTTTTACAAAACAGATGAGCCCTGCCGACTAAAAACAGTAGCACAGGGGCGCAATAGGCGTTGTAAAGCGTACAAAGACCATTGCGGTTATAACGGCTTTTGTTTGGGGATACTTTCCCGTAAGTCACGCGTAGGCTTTTTACGGCTCTGTTCACAAGGGATGAACACGTAGTGGAAAGCGTTATGGGCTGAAAGACAGACCAAGCCAACTAACGGAAGAAGAACATGGTAGAACTGCACCCGCAGCAACAAGTGGAGCGACCGTATAAGGGCTATTAAAACAAATAAACTCACATTTAGATGCATTAACTGATAATCCAATCTTAGACAGTTCATTCGTTAAAACACGAAGGTTAGCAAGCAACCCGCGGCGAGTCCGGGCAACAAGCAGATCATCATCAGCATATGCAATGTGAGACAAACCAGTATCACCATAAACAAGTACGCAAGCGCTCAGACGTGGAGTTAATGTAAAAGGTTTATCACATATTATATATAAACAGATTTAAAACCAGGACGTTTCACATCCCCAGTAACCAAACAAGTATTGAAAGAACCTAACTGTAATCATCCCACTTTAAAAGCTTCTAATGTTTACAAACCGCAAGTACAAATCCAAAGAAACGTTGAAGATCTTGTACGAATAGCTTGAGTTCCAACTATGGTCTGCCAGCCAGTCCGACCCTTTAAACCTCTTTTCCATTAGTAAGGTAATAACAAGTGCAATAAGCCAAATCGTAGCAGCCTAATACCCCCTTTGTCACAATTCATTAAGAACGGCATATCATCGATCATATGACAGAAGAGTCCAGTTTCCAACTGTTCATTTAAGAAGTGCGTCGCGTCGTCTTATTTGTTGCTGTTAAACCAAAATCCTCATCCATAGATATAACTCCCCAAATATAAAAAATTTGGACTTACGACCTGTCACAGACGAACTTAACTCATGGGAAATCTGGTCCCAGCTGCCCATGAACGGGAGGGGGGGGGGGGGGTCGGGACCCATCAAAATGCGTATTTAAACCTATTTTTCCTCAAGTATACCAGCTTAGAATTTGATTCCAGTCACGGGTCAAAAACTTTTTTCATGGGCAATTTGGGCCCACTTGCCCATAAATGGGGAGGGTGGGGGCTGGTTCTACTCCACATATAAATCCCCAACCACTATGTTCCAGAAGCACAAAGGAGTTTCACCGCCTTATCTTCAGCATTGTCAAGTTAAAAACATTAAAAAGTGAGCAATCTGGGCCCAATTGTCCCTGAACCAAGTGGCGGTGGAGTTTGGGACCCTGAAAAAGAAAAAAAGAGACTCCAATGCTCACAAACCTACCAAGTTTCAACTTGATACCTGTTGATTCCTGTCACGTGTAACGAACTTTAGTCCTGGGCAATCTGGGCCCAGTTGCCCATGAATGGGGTGGGTGGGAGGGTGCAACTTTAAAAGCAATTTTCCAGCTCTAGGATCTACATGTACAAGGAATTTCATTGTCCTGTGTCCAGTTCTGGTCAAGTTATGAACATTGTTCACTGGGCAATCTGGGTCCATTCGCCCCTGAACCGGGTTGGGGTGGGGGTTGGGACCCCCAAAAGACACAACTAGACCCCAATACCCACTAGTGTACCATGTTTGAACTTGATACTTGCACTGGTCCACGAGTTATAAGCTCCACAAAATATGGTGAAAACCGAAAACTGAAAGCTGCCACAGCGCTCGCAATAGTGGATTGTTCCAAGGAACACCCGACTAAAAACCGAACATTTAAGGGACATTTAAATATTTCGGTTTATGATGCAGTTTGTTATTATTATTTCGACTACCAGAATAAAATAGCCAGGTCTTACCCCCTATAATCTGTTGTATTTGTTGCCGCTTCCTTTTCTGACGGCCGAACGACCGTACTCTAAAAGTGATTAAAGATTAAATATCCATCTTAGTTCCACACATGGTGTAGCGGAAGTCCTGAACTTACCGTTTTGCCAACACTCCTTGCCCCGTTTCGGAAACAAAGGAAGCGATGACTGGATAGAAAATTACGGTGTATTTTTTGGTGGCTATAGTGGGTGATTTTTTGGTGGCTATAGAGGGTGACTTAGTTTATTTAGAATTTTGTGATTTTTTTCTTTTTAATTACCTTTTCTCCGGTATTACACCACACTCTAGTAGCTTTCCGATGAAAAATTTGTAGCCTGCGTAGTTAGATGATAGTTGTACGAAAAAGTTGCATGTCTTGATATGTAATTGTGTCATTTAATGTGCCCCAGACTGGGTCAATCTTAAGCAGAAGTATCCAGTAGCATCTTGTCTAAGGTAGCATCCAGTCTAGCTAATAGTAGCATGCAGTAGAATGCAGTAACACGGCAGCCTCGAGATTGAAGCATGTAGTAGCAGCAGTTCGTACTGCATGCTACTTTTTCGTACAACTTCATACTACTATTTTGAGATATATTTTTCATCAGGTTACTGTGGAACAGCAAAAAAAAATTTTGATCGTTCAATTGAACGCTCAACGAAGATGGCCAACAGATTCGTTTAAACTGGTTTCCCCTTTGCAGAAATACATTCAGACGTTGGTTGTGCCACTCTACAATAATGTTGGTTTTGAAGAGAAACCGACGGACAAGCATCTAGATCTCCTCCTACGATCATCAGCAGTCAGCTTAGCTTGTGGGGGTGAATACCGTGATTGCGTGGTGAAAGCCAAATCCAAATTTGACGCCTGGAGAGCGAATCCCATGAACACAAGAAGGTAGGTTCGCTTTTCATCGTCGTCTTCACAGCCCCAGACCCTGTAGTGCAATGTACTATCGTAATTTCTTATCAAACTCTGAACTTCTTGACCCTAATCTCGTTTTTACCCTCGACTTCGCACCAACCGACACTATGAGCGTGTTCCACCCTTCTAACAATAGTAACTATTAGTTACTATTTTCGTTCCAACCTCGTAAAAGGTTACTACGCTGACCGTTCCGATCTTCTCGAAATAGCAACTAATAGTAATTATTTGCTTACCATGCTCGGGAGCGTACTAAGCGTGGTAACTACGCATCTCTGCAACGTGATTGGTCGGATTCCCCGTGGCATGATATTCTGCTGGAAAATAGAAAAATCGTTCCAGCCTTGACGGCAAAAAGCCAGAATTCGTGACGTCATGCGTAGTAACTACGGTAAGTAGGGTGGAACACGCTCTCTGTTGTTGTTCATCCTCACGATCACACTGTCAGAAGTTTCATAACAGACAACAGAAGGATGCGCGGTTCGAACAGACAATGTGTACAGACAACACTTTGGATATTGTCTATTGTGTTTGAAAATGTTATGAATAACAAGCGTTGCCATCAGGAAGAGCCGAAAAATCGCCAAAAAACATCTGCTGAATTTTCCGACATCATGACGACAAACAAAAAAGTCAGTAGATGCTTTTTTTTGCTGTTTTTGGGCTCATCCTGTCAATGCTTGTTCTGCAAAATGTTTTCCAGCACAACAGAGAAACGCACTGTCCGTTGAAACAGCGCACCCTTCTGTTGTCTGTTATGAAACTTCTGACAGTGCAGGCACGGCTTCAGTCATCAGATATTGCTATTTTCATTAGCGATTAATGTCGGGTAAGAAAAATAATAAAAGTGAAAGAAGAACTTCAAAATATCAGTGAGGATGAAGCGGCGACCATGACATCGAAAACTCTTAGATATTTAGCTTCACTATTATTCGAGCATGAATCATTCCGCTATTAGAATTTTAGAATCCTGGCTCGCAGAGTCTGGAATAAAGTGGCGGGCAATGAGCAGAAGGGTTAGAGACTCTGTTATTAAGAATCTGAAGAACGTAAATGTTTTTGTAGTTGTGTCGATGATCATTGTTAATGGTTGATGGACAAAAAAAGTTATTACCGAGTAGGTTTCGTTTCAGGACAGCGTATTTTGAGACTCTCTTGAAGTGGCTCTCAGTAAGGTGGGATAGTAACAAGGTTTTGAGAGATAAGAAGGTTTAAGACGGTTCAGAAATAATATCCAGCTTGGTGATGACGTCACATGTGGTCTTGTTTCCCCTAAATCACAAAAAATTAAGAATTTTCGTCGTTGGTGCTGCGGACAGCCATTTCAGATTGCCTCGCCTGATTTTCGGACTTTCACACAATCTATTAGGAAGTTCGAAAGTTTTTCCTAGATGTAGTTTTAGAATCCATAAAGAGAAATAGAAAAAAGCTGAATTTACCGTAAGATTATACATTTCTGTGACTTGGACTCACATACTTTATGTAGATGTCCAGAGTGCGGAAGTCCCGAGTCCTGAACTGAACACGAGAGGTTAGGCTCGAGAGGCTCACTCTAAAGTGAGAGTAGCTGAATCTCATCTTTTCTGTCCAGTTTTGAATCTGTCGGTGCCTTAGTGGGAATAGATTTTGTTTTCATTATTTCTCGTACAGAGAGGATCTTATTTGACAAGTCATCTTATCTCAGTAGAGATAAGATTAATCCCAGTAGCAAACACTGAAGTTAACTTTAATCCATACTCGGAGAAACTTTTTAAAGTGTAGTATATACACTGTTTTCTTCCAGTATTCTTATGTAATTGAATACCATTTACTGGCAAGTGCGATTTAAGGTAATTTCCTCACACTCTGGGCCTGAAAGACCCGGCAAAATTGGCGTACTGGGTCTTCTTGACCAATTGGATTTCCGGTGGACAGTATTTTGGGAGCATGGTTTATTTAAACGGCATTTAATCGCATAACCAGGGTTGGAATAACCGAGGTTAAGTTAGATGTTATCCGGACTCAGTAGAATAAAAATGAAGGAACGATTGGTTGGGGAAGAGCGGAATAATATTTTGTACGAAAGGCCTTAAAGGCAATTTTTTTTCTAGCATTTCTCCAGACTTGAAAAAGACCGTCTTGTGCACAATCGTCCGCCGTGGGGACGTTGCCGTTTTCGACTTCCTGGTCAAACGATACAACGAATCCATCGTTTCGTCGGAAAAGGAAGAGATGCTTTCAGCGATGACGTGCACGCGCGATTTTATCCTCCTCAGGCGGTGAGCTTCGCTTCCAACTCCCAGTTTTCTTGATCTCATCACATCTTACAACCTGAACGGTCTCCCTAGTATCTTTCATAATGTTAATACCACCCGCTTTAAGTACTGTTTCTTTCCACAGTCGACTCATTTAACGCCATTCTCACTTCTCAAAGAAGACCAAAGGTTTCGCTGGGATGCCAGACAGATGGTTTTAGGTTCTGATGGAACTATCCCAGAAAACGAGCGGAAGATATATTTTTATTGAATTGACGTAATTGCAATTTTTGTCCATCCGCCCGTCTGTTTTATTTATATATTTATTTTGGCGTTAAACATTTGGCGTTAAGCTTTTAGCTTGTCGCCATTACTACATAAGTAAAAACGGATTAGATACACTTTACACACAGAAACTGACACACTACTAAAGTAAACAAATTTTCAAACTACAAAAGTACAAAACCAATTGAGTAAAATGGGGTGTCGACTATACCACGCTTAAACGTTTGGGTACTGCCTGAATCATCAACTTTTGCTGGCAAACTGTTCCACGGTTCAATTACCCTATTGACGAGGTTTGGGTTTTGCTAGTTCGGGCACTTCCACACAAGCAAGGACGATGAAACATGGCAGGAAAATCAGTGACACGGCCAGATTAACTCAGAAATAGTCACTTCCCCGATCTGACCATCTGAGGGGGAGTGGAGGGAGGGGGAATCTGGAAAATTTAGGTACGTGTAACTTCTGAACGGGTTATCGGATCTTAGTAAAACTTGATATTTGGAAAGACCTTGTCTCTGAGACAACCGACTTCAAATCCTGACCGTATCCTGTGATTTTTTTTTGGGGGGGGAGCTGGAGGGGGGAACCAGAAATCTTGAGAAACGCTTAGAGTGGTGGGATTGGGATGAAACTTGGTAGGAAGAATAAGCACAAGTTCTAGATACACCGTTGGCGTAACCAGACCGGATTCGGGCACTGTTGGGGCAGTTGCCCGAATTCGGTGATCCCGCGAGTTCGGTCCTTCCTGATGTACTAAGACGATGAAACCTGGTAGGCACATCAGGGACCCGAACAGACTGACTTGAGCATACTCGTTTCTCTGATCCGACCGTCATGGGGGAAGTGGAGAGATGGAGAATCCGGAATACTGGCATGCATAACTTTTGAACGGTGATTGGATTTGAATGAAACTTGGAAAGAGCTACTGCATCAGATGTTCCATGTCATGCCCGGATCGGATCCGATACTTGTGGGGGGGGGGGGGAGTTGGAGGGGGGCACTGGAAATCTCCTGAAACGCTTAGAGTCGAGGGGCGGGATGGAATTTGGTGTGAAGGACAAGCATATGCCGTAGATACGTTCTTTATATTGACAGGACCAGATCTTATCTGTGCTCTTTGGGGGGCGTGGGGAAGGGAAAGGTAAGTCGTGGGCTTAGTAGTGCTGTAGACATGACGTTTTACCTTAGGCTTGCCTTGATTGCTCCTTCACTCCATGTTCCTAATTGTTACATTTAATTTTATTTCGGAGATATCGCAATTCCTATGTCATTTTTTTTATCAATCTTAAATTCACGACGCTGATTAAAGGCACAGAAAACTTGACTACGCAACTTTCGGCCATCAAACCGACCAGGGGGGCTTAGATAAAGGTACAGGGACTTTCAAGACAGACGGACAGATAGTCAGTCAAGACAGACAGACAGACAGTCAGTCAAGACAGACAGACAGACAGTCAGTCAAGACAGACAGACAGACAGTCAGTCAAGACAGACAGACAGACAGTCAGTCAAGACAGACAGACAGACGGCCAGTCAAGACAGACAGACAGACATTCAGTCAAGACAGACAGACAGACAGTCAGTCAAGACAGACAGACAGAGAGTCAGTCAAGACGAACGACAGGACCCCCTTTCTTTGTCATCTCGAACCCCCTCCTTAGCGCTCCCAAAGCTAGCTGGCAGGCCCTTGCCCCTTATGCACTGTAATTATGCACTTTTACACTGCAAAAGTTCGCCTTTGGCCGTGTTGACTTACAGATCGGGGCAGTAGTCAAGAGGTCGTGCGTTCGATTCCTACTCCCCGCACACAAACCTTTTGCTTTTTTTTCTACTAACTCAAAAGTCGAATTCTCGGAAACTGTCCGGAAACTGCAATGGTCGTAACGATAGTTTTTCTTACTCTCAATATCGACTCAGGGTACAGTCTTGATATGTCAGCTAGCTCCCCGAGTCAAGTCCCCCCAAAATGCGAATCATATTGAGATGGCGCATTAGTTTGTAGCTAGAAGAAAAGTGAGTGCAGGTTCGTTCCTTCTTGCTACAGCCTGACGAGACACTTGCTAAGAAGGGCCAAAGTATCACTAAAGCAAATCTTAGCTGACTAATTTTAGCGCCATCAGATGCTACACTGGTTATTGCATTTCATGTGTTTTGCCCTCTCGAGACAGATGAGGCTCGCTTTGCTTCCGTTTTGCACCATAAAAAAAAGCTTTGCTTCCGAGGAGCTCATTTGTCAGAAATACCGATTGTGCAAGTTTCTCGTGTTTCATATCAAAACGAAGGTGCCACGCGAGGCTGAAAGTTGCCGGGACGGGTTTGTAGTATTTTTGGAACGCAGAAGAGCTTCAAATAGGCCACGTTTGTTAGAATCTTGGAATATAAATTACATGTATTACAGTGACTTGTGCTTCAAGCGTGGTCGGTAAGTAATATGCTTAGCAACACACATGTTCCAACGAAATTGCTTGCACCCCCTCTATTTCCCTTTTCTCTTTCCCTTCTAACACGCCGCTTAATTTAGTATCCCTGTCGGACTTAGACGGAAATGTACATCGTTGCATTTCAAATTCATTGGTATTGGAGGAAAACATAACCGCTCAAAATTTTGTTGTTACCCAGTAGACCTTTAAAAGTTTAACTGAAAAAATTACTTATTTTTGTATCATTTAACTGAAAACACTGTATTATTTTGATTGTTTTAAGATTTTTTTTCACTATATAACCTAGTATGACGTTCAGAAAATCTACGGCCTTCCTCACAAGCAAAATTCTACTAACACGCGGGAAATTTGAATCTCAATACAAACGCGGCTTTTCAGTAGCCAGTGATCATCTCGCGGAAGGTACTTCACTGTGCGAACACTTACATAAGTCGTTTTCGTCAAGCATACGACACAGGTATAAGCGCATAGAGTTACCAAGAATCCGAAAGGGAAATACCACTATATGAAAATCTGTTATTCGTGAATAACGGAGCAAAGAAGTAACGTATTTTCATCGGGTCTTCAAGCCTCTTTAAATGAATAACTGATGGGTAACTAGATTGTCCTATCTCAGCCCTTTTCGGTTAAACTTTAAACGTTTTCTTTTTTCTCAGTCTTCTGAAGTGGACCATCTTGCCTGGATCAGTTATTCGGAAGCAGGATGCATACACAGTTTATGCCGATCTGGCAGTGAATGCCGTTGGCCGCTCCATTGGGTTTGGATTCGTGCAGGACAGTTGGGAACAGATAAAAGAGTAGTAAGTGGAACTGAAAACCATTCATACATAAGGCGTGTTCTCGCCGTTCCCCGAGGACTCCTTGGGGAATCGAAGGGAACTTCGAGAATAGAGGGAGTCACTCCACGCGGACTCCGCGTACAGAAACAGCGAGAACACGGGGAATGCTTCCAAAATGGATTTTGTTCGAAAAAAAAATATGCAGTTGACGAATTTAGTCTGGATCCACTTTATTTTTGGTTTTGGTTCCTCTCCGAATCCGAAAGGGAGTCCTTTTTGATGATGGTGATGATCATCGGAGCATTTCCCTTCCATGGGGACTCGGGACAAACAAAAACGCGGAGACTCCTCAAGTAGAGTCCTCGGGGAACGGCGAGAATACGCCTATAATCCGTTTTTCTACAGTTAGAACCCTTGTCCCTTGTAGGCTATACGTATCAGAGTGATGCGGAAGTAATCTTAAGCCTGGCGTCTCGTTTTAGGCGAAGACAAAGAGCATTTTTAATCTTCCTACCAATAGTCACTAATCGGCGGTTCTGCCGTTCTCACGGATTCGCTTTCCAGAAAGCACAGCGAGAATCCATCAAGCGCAGAAACAAAGAGAAAGTCGTTGCGCCTTTACAACCTCTCTCTGGCGTGTGGCCAATCACATCTTACCTCACTTTTCAAGACTAGCGGAACGCAAGTACATCGTCGGAAAGCGAAGCGAGTTTTGGCTGCATTCTTAAGAACAAATGGTGGAAAACCCAGCGATGCTTTTCAGGAACATAATCTCTCTTAATGTTGTCGTTTCGAAAACAGGTATATGAAAGAATATGACTTACTTTGACTTAAGACTGCTGTCGGGACTAACTTCCGGCGTAGAGAGAACTAGAGTGAGTCCTCGTTAGCTACCTCCAACGAGCGTGGTCTAGTGCCAGCGTCAGAGCGTCAGAGGGGTCGATACTTCTCTCGAATAGCCGACTGTGAATGACGTCTTTTCATCTGGGGCTTGTTCTGCCTTTTGACTGTTTCCAACCATGGCGGCTGGGACGTAATCGTTTACGATCCGTACTGGTGTGGTGGCTGGCATACGAAGCATATGTGGGTTTTTAACATTTGTTGGGGGTGGGTTGGTATCGCTTCCCCGTATCCTGAAATCTACGAACCACAAATGTATCGTAGATGTTTGTAAAAATTATGTGACTAAAGGATTTAGTCTCAGGAATGAAAGTTTAGCTTAGTTTACGTAGCATAGTATTTCTAGAGGTGTAATAGTTTATTTGTGAAGTGTATTAAATCTTGTATTGCCTTTTGGCTCAGTAAACAAGCGTTATTATTATTATTATTATGACCGTACCAATAGAAGGTCATAAGCCGGATTGTGCAGGGGGACTTTACAAGGGACAAAAAGTCGTTCCAATCAGTATGGAGGGATCTATATATAGGTTCGAAATATGGTAGTCGCTTAAGTGAGTAGTGGTAGGAGTATTTGATGACACCCTAGTAATTGCCGTGAAAGTTCATCGCTCGGATCTGGAGGAATCCTGACTGTTTGTTTGTTTAAAAGATGGGTCCGCTTTTTTGTAGCATCTTGAAAATCAAGTTCTAAGTGTCACGTATTGATTACTTGCCTTCTTCGGGTAAATTGTCAGGAGAAGAGATTCAGAATTGAAGGAACGGGACTTCATAGCATTAGGGAGTCTGATAATCATTTATTGTTTTTTGAATCGATTAAAAGGGTAATTGAGTTGGTTGTTTAATGAAGATTGGGGAAGGGAATGGGAATTGGGTAGGCTAGGGGTTTGAGTAAAGAAAGCTGATTTGGATTCAGTTAAAGTCTCACTAAGTGTATTAAAAAAAAAAAAAAAAAAAAAAAAACTCGTCAATAGATCTTGATAATTTGATGTCCGTCTTGCACAGGTGACCTGAGCCTCGTTTTTGTTGCATGCTGCAGGTCCACTTCCCCGCCGATTCCGGACTGATTCTTTCTACATCCGTTTTTGCACTGCAGCGCTTCCAAGGAAGTCGGCAGCGCTTCTCAAGAATCACGGACTTGCTCACCGACCAAGTCCGTGCTTCCCTGCAAGATACTGCAGCGCTGCCGCTTCAACCAAGAAGAAATTGAATCCAAAACGCATACTGTGCAAAAGCAAAGAAGTGCTGCAGCAGCGATGCGGAAGCGCTATTGCAACAAAAACGAGGCTCTGGTGTCACATATTGAGAATGTTGAAGAAATAAATTCCTTCCTTCCTTCCATAGACTGGTTTTGTATATTGTGTTTACATATTGAGAATGTTGAAGAAATAAATTCCTTCCTTCCTTCCATAGACTGGTTGTGTCAAGTTTGTAACTAGGAGACACAGTCAGATATGTTCATAAGGAGGACGATGTAAGGCGGATTTTAAGACAAAACTGAACCCAGTAGAGTTCGTGTGAATTCTAGGTATTGTTTCCCGTTTCTCTTTAGGACAATCAAACATTCCCGATCAAAAATTATCTCAAAATATTAGTATGAAGCTGTACGAAAAAGTAGCATGCAGTACAAGCTGATACTACCCAGAGGCGTTACTAGCCAAAATGTTTGGGTGGAGACGAGGCATTTACCGCTGGCTGTTAATTTTTACCGACTTTTCCTGCAGGAAAAAAACGACCGTTTTCAACAACAAAAATGACATTTTTGAAAAAAATCGACTGATTTTCAGAAAAACCGACTATTTTGACGAAAAATCGACCAATTTTCAGAAAAACCGACTGTTTTCATGAAAAAAAATCAACTGTTTTGACGAAAAATCGCGACGCTTCGCGCTGACTTAGTTATTTTTTACCGACAACTACCAAACATTTACACAGGCTACAAATTTTTCATCGGGTTCTCTGTATTGAAGGTTGAAACAATATGTAATACTCATATTTTCTAAATACAACACTTAAAGGACCTATTTTACCTATAATACTAACGCAACCTACTTCCATAATCACTCCATATATTACTAAACCCGGAGGCCCCAATTTCGTACGGTACATTCATAACAAAACCACGCTGATTTTCTCACTTGCTGTGTTTTGCTACCTTCGATGTGTATCACGCTGTCGACGGTTGTCTTTGAAAAGTTTTGCGTCAGAAAAACCGGTCATGTAAATTGTTTCCCTGTTTTCGCTATAAGTCAGCGGGTCTCGGAAAAGGCTTATAACAGCTGCAACCGTGCGTTATTTGTTGAAAGCACAGCCTAGTTTTAAAGTATACGAATATTCGAAACACTAAGTTGAAGAGTAAATAGTGCGAGAGGTCCTTTAAAAATATAGCAATACTGTTGAAGAAAAATCTAAGACCGTTCAGGTGGATCTTGTGACAGCACCTAGCCCAGCAGGATTGTCGCGAACATCGGGTAATCCGTGGGAAACCCCTAAGCCGCTAGTGCATGGTTTAGGTGCAATTTAGCGCACCCACAAGTTCTTTGCCCTTCACGCATTTTTTTCTGTTACAGTAACGGTGGCTACTCAACAGGAGTATACTGGATACAGGCGTTAACAAAGTACTTCAACAAACAAAGTGAACTTGAAGAGGTAAGAGAAATTCATCTACAGGTTCCTACTGTGTCTCATCTAGGCATGGGCACTGTTCTGTTTTGTCATTCAAACAGGAACAGGCAGACACGGGTCTCATAAGAACCAAATTATAAAGAAAACAGGAAACTTGAAAACAGGTCATGATCTGTTTCAACAGAAAAGTTAAATAGAAAACAGGAAACAGGAAGAAAGAAAAAACAGGAACAGTGCCCATGCCTAGTCTCATCTGTACTGTTGCATTTTGGAATGAATGTTTCAAAGTAAGCTGCTGTGGACAAATTCATAACGAAATCGGCGGATATTCACATAAAAACTCATGCAAATGTCAACTTGGAGGGCCGGTTGAGTGGAGGGCTCTGGATCTAATCGTGGGGAATAAGGTGGTGAGAGTCGCGGGGCACTGCTGTGTTTTAATGGTGGTAGACTGGCCTGGTCGCAGTATGCTAGACACTCTCGGCCTGTGGGTGGGCCCAGAGCAATAAAACTAAATAGAAAAGTTACGTTGCGCCTGACAACAGATAAATAATCTAAGATATTTCACACAAATGTTTCAGCTCATGTAGACTCGTCTCTTTAACTCATTTTACTGGCAAATTTCAAATAAACTCGAATCGTCATCACTTGCGGTTTCTGACATAATTTGAGAAAGAAGTGACGACAATGGCAGTCCTGGCACACCACCAACTGACTCCCACTGCCAGTCATGTAGGCCTACTGGGAACCAGGCGCAATATTGTCTGAACAATAGATGGGCCTGCGTGCGCCTTTCCAATGTGTCAAAAATGTTTGCCGGATCTATATGCCGCCCATCCATATACCGCTGCGTGGGGCAAGCAGGGCTTTCGACAGGATGGGAATGACCAATTGAAAAAGGAATTTCAAAAGACAGTATAATTGTGACCAGTATATATCCGCTCCACACAACTTGTAGGTGGGAGTATGCAGTGAGGCAAAGCTAATCCTAGTTAGGTTTACCGCGACCCTTGATACTGTGCGACTAAGTTTCAGAACCATACAGTCAGGGATACGCTTTTATTTTAGCCAATGACACCCCTTCCCCCACTTCGTATTTTATATTAAACGGTTGGCCAGTTTGAGTCAGGGTGTTAAAATGGAGGAACTTCATACCCTTTACCAACCCATCAACCCCATGGGAGAGGTCGGTTCACAAGTGAGGAGATCAGCGAAGAAGTGGTGTCCGAAGTAAGCCCAATATTGTTCTTTACATGGTCCGGGGGATTCTGGTTAAGGAGGCTAAGAATTATACTAATGTTTCTCATTTGATTAGCTGAAAGCCTTGCGGGACGAGAAAGCTCCACAACTTGGGACAACTTTAAACCTAGACCAAGCGATTGAAAAAACACAGGGTAACATCAACTGGGTTGCACAGTACTACGACGTCATCACTGCCTGGCTTAATAGCAATGTTCCAGCTATCGCGTAAGCATTCCTCATCTATATAGATTGCGATTAAACTGTTTATCCGTCTGCTTTTCAGTGAAGAAGTTTCTTTTCGTAGAATATATTTTCGATAAATTGTATGTTCTGTATTTGTGCTAATGTTTCTTAGTCTTAAAGGCTGCTGTTAAACTGCTCTTATCGGCCTGTCTATCGTATCATCAGGGACCCATAAATTTCCTGTAATGACTCGCCATTCAGGGGGCTTGTCATTTCCTATGCTTCTATGTTGCTATGTTGCCCGAGCCTCATCTAATTTCCAAAAATTCCGCTTGGGTCGAATCGGCGTTCTTGCTCAGATAGACAAAATTTGTTGGGACTATTCAGCATGCCACCAGGTACCTAAGCTAGGACAAAAGATCCAGGATACTCTTCAATTACAGAGAAATATTCCTAGTTCAGCACAATAGCTGCGAAAAATTTTGTCTATCTGGATAGTCGGGTATTTTATCCCCGTGGGTATTTCTTGAACTATCTGACGCTCGGTCAAGAGTGCATCAGAAATCTCTTATTGACAAGCCCCCTGAATGGCGAGTCATTACAGGAAATTTATGGGTCCCTGGTATCACCAAGTTCTGCAGTGTCCATTATTTTGGTATTTTCTTGGTCTACACTACAGCCTAAAGACAGGGTCAAGCGCTGGGAAAGTGGGGGAAACTCTAAACATACGATTGGATAATGCTCGGCAATGGTTAAGAATTATACCCAATAGAAACAATAGACAAGAAAGTAACACAGCCCCATGGGCGAAAAATTTTACGAATTTCAAGAAATATTAACACCGATTTTTATTAGTTGGAGCCAAAAATTGCTAAAAAAGCAGGGATCCAGCAAGCCCGTCATTTCAGTTGTTGCTGGAGAGAGCGAAGCCTGGCAGCAGTTTCTAATGACTGTACCCAAGACCTAGAATCGCCTTCAGAAGAAACTGTACTTCAACCAAATTTAAGGAAGTAAATGTCCTGCAGTAACGTTCTTGTGCCGGCTGTTCCCTGGTGTCCGTTGTGTTTCCAGTCAAAAAGGAATGAACCAGATTCACGTAACCCTCGGACTAGTTTCAAGTCATTGGTATAGGCCTGGTCGCTCCCACAGTTTTTTTTCTTCTGAATTTAAATATAATATCTCAGCGAGAGCTTCTCCAGTCTCGAAACATTACATTTTCCTCTGAAATTGACATGAAGGTGTTCAAAAATTTGTCCCGAAAATTATCAAAAATTTTCAAAATAATTTTCGGACGTTTCGGAATTGCACTCTCCGAAATGGTGTGAAATTGCTTAGTTCGCGGTACGGATCTGGCAATCTAAATTGTGGTCTTTTTATGACACTTGCAGCCTTCGGCTCAAATGCAATATGGTGATCTTGATGCTGTCGGTATATCACTCATTCCTACGAACAAAATGATCTGATTCCAGTGAAACTTGAGGAGTGGTAGGAGCAGAGAGTGAGATGTTCTGTGATTTGTCCGAACGGCATCCGGCAATTTTGGTGGGGGGGGGGGGGTCTCGAACATTTTGTAACACGCGTGTGACCATACTTGGATAATCCTAAGTTCTTGGGCCCCATAGGTGTATTGTTTTGAAGTCTGGTCCGTTTTGCAGGAGCATTATAGATGTTTCTATATAGAATGCCACAGATATTAGCTACAATACCCGATGAAAAGTTTATCTTAAAATAGTAGTATGAAGTTGTACGAAAAAGTAGAATGCAGTACGAACTGATGCTACTACATGCTATTATTAGCAAGACTGGATGGTCTATAGCAAGACAGGATGCTACTGCTACTGCTTAAGATTGGCCCAGTAAATGGGCACATTAAATGATAGTATTCTTTACTATTACATATCAATACATGTAACTTTTTCGTACAACTATCATACAACTACGCAGGCTACAAAAGTTTCATCGGGTATGTGTCCGACTCGCGTCTGGCCACGATTGTCTGAGTTGGAAGGATATCCCGTTTGTTGTGTGTTTTTTGTACAGGTGTGTAGGGACCAAAAAGTATGAGAGATTGTGATGAAACGGATGGTTCAATTGTCATGGTCCTAGACCTGCCCTTTTGAGGCCTAAGCCGGATGGGAGAAAATCGGTGGGGTACCGAGAATTTGCCCAGGTGTGCCGTTTTGAGGTATAGTGTGTTTGCTCAGACGCGAGGGCAGGGGCGTCATGTATGGGGGGGGGGGGACGCCTCCCCCCTGTATGGAAATAATTCAAGTCGTAAACGATTGGAAACAATCGGGTTTCATTTTATGGCACTTCGGCCAAGTGCCATATAGCCATCGCAATTTCTGTCCGTCCGTCGGTCTGTCGGTCGGTCCGGGTTTCGCTAGTTTGGACACTTCCACATAAGCTAGGACGATGAAACTTGTAAATAATTTTGAATGAAACTTATATATAACTTTGAACGACGGCTAGCTTCATCTAGCTTACTTAGCTTATCGTTCCATTCTTTGTGCTTAGGATTCGAATGAAGCTTGCTAATTGACAAGAGGACGCGTCTCTTATGTTCCATTTCAAGTCGGGGCCGGATCCGACAACAATTGGGGGACTCGAGGGGGGGGGGGGGAAATATCGTGACAGTCATAGACTGGAGGATCGGGATGGAGCTTGCTGGGGAGAACTAACATATTTTCTAAATCATTAATAGAACCAGACTGGATCCGGGCACTGGGGGGAGTTGGGCGGGGAGGGGGGTCCGGAATTCCGGTGATCGCGTGTTAAGGTGCTTCCAAGCGTGCTAGAACGATGAAACTTGGCTGGCACATTAGGGACCCGACGAGATTGACTTAAAATAGTTACTTCCCGGATCAGACAAGCTGACTCTGGAACGAGCGATATGGTTTTGACGGAACCTGAATACCACTTAAAGTGCGCATTTTAACCGCAAAGTGAATACTTTTGACTCAAATGATACATTTTCACGATCCCAGGATCATTTTAGCCACAAGGGTTTTGCAATTACAAATGCAATACTACAATAGAAATCCTACAAATGAAATTTCCGTCTGTGCGCACTATAACTCTCGAAGGGAATGAAATATTTCGATGAAACTGGGTGTGAGGATTCTTTGGGTCAAGAAAAAGGTCGATTTCGTAGATGAGCTCTGTAGCCCTACATTTAGGGATGGGGTTTAAATTAAGGGGCAAATGAAATATTTTAAAACACATAATGTGATAGTCGATTATGGGGTAAGAAGACATGCTGAACACGATGGTGAAAACCATTTTTTCGCCGGATAAGTAGTTAGCCCGGAATCTGGCCAAAACCGGAAAGTCTGTTCAAAGTAAAAGTTTTATTTTAAGTTGATTAGATGTTAGATTTAGGGGTAGGAAGACATGCTGAATACGATGGTGAAAATTATTTTCTCGCCGGACAAGTGTTCGCCCGGAATCTGGCCAAAACCGGAAAGTTTGTTAAAAGTAAAAGTTTTATTTGTAGTTGATTAGATATCCGATTCAGGGGTAAGAAGAGATGCTGAGTCCGTGTACGACAATAATTTTTACCTGGACATATATAATATAATATAATATTGTATTTAAAGCCTTAGGGCCATATACTTTTTTCCGGATTCGACCGGAATCCGGCTGGAGCCGGAATTTTTTTTATAAGTTTGAAGTTGATTAGATGTTCAGTATTGGGGAAAGAACATACTATGAGTTCGTTTTTTAGCTTTCTTTTTTCGCCGGACAAGTAGTTCCAGAATTCGGCCGAAACCGGGAAATTGGCAGAAGCGGCAGGAAGTTTTCGTAAAAACAGATATGACTTATAGGCAGGGGCGTCATGACTGGGGGGGGGGAGCCCCCCCCCCCCCCCAATGCTGTCGGTCAGTCGGTAAGAAATAACCGAGTCGGCGCGATTTTCGTCAAAACAGTTGATTTTTTTCATGAAAACAGTCGGTTTTTCTGAAAATTGGTCGATTTTTCGTCAAATTAGTCGGTCTTTCCGAAAATCGGTGGATTTTTCTGAAAATCAGTCGATTTTTTAAAAAAATGTCATTTTTGTTGTTGAAAACAGTCGTTTTATCTGCAGAAAAAGTCGGTAATAGTTACCAGCCAGTCGGTAAATGCCTCGCCCCCCCCCCCAAAAAAAAAAAACATTTTGCCTAGTAACGCCTCTGCTTATAGGGGTAAACACACATTCATATCTGAACTTAGTTAACTCAGATGATTAGCTATTTGGCCTTAATCTGTTTCTGAATTTTACTAGTAAAAATGTTCAAGGAGTCTGGCGAAGACAAGACCCAATTGTCTGGATCAAATATTGAATTTTCGGGATCCCATCGAAACCTTTGGTCTTATTTTTTAAGCCATAGAATAAGCGGAGCAAGGTCGCTTCAAGAAATGCGTTGCTTCTTTGAGTCGTAAATTGACAAAGGATACATCCTAAACCTACACAGTTTTGTTTTGCCGTAAAACAAAATTGATTTTTTTTTTTTTTTCACCGGTCTTCGGCCGCCATCAGCACAAAACTAGATTTTGTTCAGACTGTGCAATGCAGGGCGAAATTCACGATTTAACCCGCCTTTTGTCTCAACAACGTCCTCCGACCACTCTGTCAAAAGTAGCCGTGTTAGTTTCCATTGGAGGCACAGATTTGGAAAATTTTACGATAAGTCTCAGATTATATTTCGTCATAAATAAGAGGGGTGTTTGAGCCTGAAGATGACCCTTGCCAAAAATTTGGGCTTTCCCTTGACTTTATGGTTATTTTTCGAAGGGCTAAAGTGGTTCCAGACGGAGTCTAGTTTCGTTTGGAAAAGCTTTCACACAAGACAATGCGAGTGTCGAAGATGGATGCTACAGAATATGCGAGGCGTTACAGGAAGAAAAAATGGCCTGGAAGAAGATTGTTTTGAGTTCGCCATTACAAGCAGGGACAATTGTGACCGAGGATGTTACAGTGAACTTACTAGAAACGTCTGACTATGGTCCAAAAGGAACATCCGAAAAGGTAGCATTTATTCTCTAACCCCTTTATAGTCTGGGCTCAACACATAAGGTTGTTTTCCACAGGGTTATGACGGTAGGAGGAGCCAGCTCTTTTTGTGGTAGTTACTGCCTTCTCTGGAACGAAAATAATAGTAATACGGACAGGTGTCACCGTTCTGATGGGAGTTCCTTCTGAACAGAGAGTTATTATCATTATGATGCTCCCGGTCCATCATCAGTAATCAACGGGACTGTTTTGCAGCTTGCGTAACTCCGGAAAATTAAATTTAACTGAAGCTGTACTGTAGCGTTTTTTTTTGTAGATCTCGACAAAAGCAGTTGTTTCTGCTGTATTGGAATCGCAGAAACAAGGTATGCCAATCATCGATGTTAACCATCACACCAAGAAAACCAATGACCACTACACAGGACATATAGCATCATACATCAGTACTTACACCTTTTTCAGTGTTTTCGATCAGTCACTGGCGGGCTTAAATTTCATACCTTACTATAGAAATCCTAATCGCGGAACTCTTCTTGACGGTGGCAGGAACAAGGAATTCGTTTGTAATGTTTGCGGTACAATAACTAACCTTACAGACGCAAAGCAAAAGAAAGAGTGTATTGCCAATTTCAGCATAAGAAGCCATCTTAATAGTATCCTATCACTCGGATGATTTAATAGAAAGTTTGGTAGTTTAAAAGGAAAGGATGTTTACGACGTAATAAAACAGCCCGAAATACAAATCAACTTCCGAGCCATTACGTAAAGATGGCACGGAGGTAATTAACTTGATAGTTTTCATTGCTGGTGGAGCCGTTGCACAAGATGGATCTTCCACCGCATGGCCGATTCTACTTCAGATCGCTGAATTACCTTCAAATTAAAGGAAGTTGCACCAAATGGTAGCAAGCTTGCATGTCGGGGAGTAGAAGCCAAGGAATCTTGACCAGTTCCTCAAACACCTCACTGAAGAACTAAAAATGCTCGGAACAACAGGACTCTTCGTAGGCACGATTCACTATATCTTCAGGTTGATATTAATGTGTGCCGATTCCGTCGCAGATTGCACCATATTGGGAGTTAATGCTTACAACGCCGGATTCGGTGTTCTGCGAAATTGAAAAAACCTACGCCACATCTCACACGGGACGCGGTGGTTGTCGTTACTTCGATAAAGTAAATGAAAATGGGTCGGTCGACTGGGAGGGGAGGGAAAATCGGTCTAGGACCAATTGCAGTCGTGCTCTCAGCGCGTACGCTTGTCCTTAGCCAAAAAACAACCAGTAAATCAAGACACCAGAAAAGGAGACATTTCCTTCGGATCCCTCGATCTCATTCGTCAACCAAGCCGGCACTTTGACACGTATACGGACTCCGTCCAGACTACATGCACTGTGTCTGCCTAGGAATAGGTAAGTTGCTAGATGACATAATTTTCGAAGCAAAACACCCTTGCAACATCAGAAGTTCATCTTCGCAGTTTCTTGATAGGCTTAAAACCGTAAAGCCACCACGTGAAATAAACCGACTGTGTACATCCATGCAAGATCTCTGTTGCAAGGCTTCTACACTTAAACATTTTATCCTTAATCTGTACATTTGCTCGACGACATCCTCCCCGGAATATCTAACGACAGTTCTCGAGACTCTTGAGCCCTTCAAATCCTTCTAAACGAAGACATGAAGCAAGAACAGCTAACCGAGGCTGAGGAAGCAACTCGTGCATTTGTCGAGCACTTTGAAACATACGGAAGCCTCGAAGTTGTATTGCCACTTTTGAAATATAGTGTTCATCTTCTGCTTCACCTAACTGATTTGTCGAGAAATTGGAATGCTGCATTGGCTTCTAGTGTGTTTTCGTTCGAGAGCTATATGAGCAATCTACAATGCTTCGTAGCAGAAAATGCGTAAGCACTAGATCAAACAGCAAGAAGGTTCAATATTTGAATTTTCTTCGCCTAACATACCCATCTATGAAGATTGCAGGCATTAGGTAGATCGTTGCTGATTGGTGCGGAATAGATACCAGCAATCTACTAAAAGAGAAAAGAATAATAGACGGGGCTGTTTTGCTAGGAAAACCCAAAACGGAAGAACTAAATTCTGTTGTTGTTGTTTTTTTGCGTCCTGCAGTATTTGGAGGATAAAGATTTAGACGTGGGTGAGTACGGGTCAGAAATACAATGGTATGATCGCGCAGTTTCTAACAAAATCTTCTTCGCAGTCGATAGCTATGCACGTACAGAAAAGCGTTGGAAATCAAATATCAGTTATGAAAGAAAAAGTTTATTTTTTAGGAACTTTTCTCGTACAGCAAAAAGCAGGACGGTTTTCGACTCGCGACAGCTTTATTATCTGCCGTGTCCAGGAGGATATTCAAACTGCTTTCGAACGTACGGCAATCAAAGCGAAATGTCCAATACTTGACCCGGAACGGTGCATACCTGTAGCAAACAAGTTCGAACGAGACTAATAGACATACTTGTAGATTCTAAATCTCAGTATTTGCATAGACAGCAATGCCACACGAATATCAAGATCTCAATCAACGGCTGGATCTCAATTTCACGGTCAAAAGCGATAATCAGCCATATATTTCTGACTCTTACTTTTTCCATTCCAACAGCAGATTACTTGATGTTTCGATCGTGAACAGATTTCAGACTTAATTTTCCTGGTTTCGAGAGAACAAAAAATATAGCATAGAAGCATTGCAATACTAATGAAAAACCAATTTTATCCAATGGCAATGATGTTTTTTTTAGTTCTTCACAGGAGCCTTTTTATTGGCATGGTTTCTCGACGATATTCTTCCCCTTCTAAGCCACGACGAAGTTAATAATTTGAATTTCAGATATAGTTTTAATAACCCACACATCAATAACGGAAATTTGCCTTACTGAATTAATTTCATCAGAGAGTTGCGCTTTTGTTGTGAACCTAGTTGTTGTTGTTATTTATGGTCGTTCACGTTTGTAACGTTTGATTATTTTGTTCACTTAGATCAAAGCAGGCGACGAAGCAACCTTACAAGCTCTTGGATGCCAGAGCCTCGTTTTTGTTGCATGCTGCAGGTCCACTTCTCGGCCGATTCCGGACTGATTCTTTCTGTATCCGTTTTTGCACTGCAGCGCTTCTGAGGAAGACGGCAGCGCTTCTCAAGAATCACGGACTTGCTCACCGACCAAGTCCGTGCTTCCCTGCAAGATGCTGCAGCGCTGCCGCTTCAACCAAGAAGAGAGTGAATCCAAAAACGCATATTGTGCAAAAGCAAAGAAGTGCTGCAGCAGCGATGCGGTAGCACTGTTGCAACAAAAACGAGGCTCAGGTGTCCCCAGGTTCGTCCACAAATATTGCTGGAGCTCAGAAAGAGGGCACAAAACACATTATTCTGGTAAGTATTTAATGAGAGGCTTTTTTATTCCTCAACGAAAGCGCGAATGTACAACACACACCGTCGGAAAAATCTCTCGCCGCTAGAAGATCTCAGCGTGAACGCCGACCAAGTTGTTTCTTACAGCTATATAGTCTAAGATTACATAGCTGGTAGTCACCCTACTTGATGTGCCCCGGTCGGATTTCCATTCCCTGCTACATGTCTCCCAGGCCTGCAATCATCATGAAATGTTCTTTTGTTCAAACAATGTTTACAACGGGTACGTCAGCTACGATTATTCATCAGCCGAAAATTTGTTACTTTACCTGACTCGATAATTTTTTGGGTATCTACCGGACTATTGCTCAGAGAACCTACCTGATTTTTGCTCATGGAACCTACTTGAGTTTTGCTCAGGGAATCTACCGAAACATTGCTCAAGAAATCTAGCGAAACTTCTCTCAGGGTAAATTAGTCGCTAAATAGTCGCTGATGAAGAATCGTAGCTGACGTACCCGTTGTAAACATTGTTTGAATAAATGTTTCAAAGTCAGCTTGGGCTCAAAGAATATTTGAAATGTTCTTTGGTCATAAACTCAGTAACTGAAGTCTCAATATAGAAAAAAAAACAAGATTTTCGGGGTTTTTTCTTGATCAGTTACCCCTCCAAGATTGTGTGCGAGGGATAAATAAAATTTCGGATATTTCGGTTGCACTTCCGGCAAACCGTCCTCAACGAAAGAAACTAAACCAAATCATAAAATCCACCACAATCACAACAGGAAAACGATGCGGGACCAACAGACAGTAAGACGACATGGAAATAAAAACCAGAAGAACCATGCGGACCGAACGACATGCAGATAAAAATAAAATACGAAAGATAAAATGTGTATATGCACAAATCTGTGATTATTTACAATTCTGAATTCTGTGGATATTTACAATTTACCATCCATTTGGGAAAGCGCAGAAGCTTTCACCCTGAAAACAGCCCACTCCGAAAATCCATAATATGTTTGACCACTTTGAGTAAAACCTTCCACAGAACTGGCCACTCAGGCCACTGCTAACAAGATTCATGCGCGACTCGCGAAATAGCCTCTTTGCTCTGTATGCCCGGAGGGTGTTTTACGGCTTTGTCATTTATTCAGCGCCTCGCGAATTCGTATGTTCGCAATACTGGCTGCGTGTCTAGTCGGTCGCGTATTAGTGGAAGGGATATTTGGATTATTTGGACAACGGAAACATGAAGTAGGGCTTGAGGGGGTCTTAAAAATGCGGCATCCTTTTTCAAGAAATCTGCCGTACACTGGGTTTATGCGGAACTCTCCAGTATCTCTGTTCAGAGCTAGGTCCCTTATTTCGTATTTTTTTATCTCAAAGGCTTCCCGGATAAACTGCCCCAGACCTGTCTCTCTGCCTTTTATTTTACTTTCATCAAACCGGATGATGTGATCAGGGTGGTCATAAATGTGTTCCGCCAGAGCACTAGAGACGTTCTCTGGTCAACAAAAAATGACAGTTTTAAAAAAAAATTGACTGATTTTCAGAAAAATTCGCTGATTTTCAGAAAAACTGACTATTTTCATGAAAAAAATCAACTGTTTTGACGAAAAATCGCGGCGCTTCGCGCCGACTTACCGACTGGCCGACAGTATTGGGGGGGGGGGGCGTCCCCCTCTCCCCACCCCCCAGTCGTGACACCCCTGTTGATATGTTATTGTGAGGAGTTGAAAGAATTAAGAAAGGAAGTGTTTGGTCGGGAGGCTTGGGAGGAAAGGGATTTGGTTTCAAGTTTGGGAAGTAAGTGTTTTGGTGAGCTCTGAATGCTGGGTAGATTCCTGAAGCTAGCTACGACCCACCGTGAATTATTTTTATAGAAGTTGATTTTTAGTTTGCTTTCGAAGTGTATGATATTTTGTTTTTTTTGTTACTGGGCTATGTTTCCCGCCATGGCCCTTGGGCTTTATTGGGAATAAATTCATTCATTCATTAATTATACTCACATAGAACATCAAGGGTATCTGTTGGTCTTTCTGATTACTTTTTCACTGTCAAAAGACGCAGTAACAACAATGAAAAGTATTCCCTCCAAAAAGAACGAAGGCTCGCCGCCGCCGTTTTAACGGCGTTAGCTCTGGCGGCGGCGCGCCAAAATTTTTTCGGTGGCAGCGCGCCAATAAACGGCGTGGCTTCGGGGTCTATTTGGAAAGGGAAGCGAGTTTTAGCCGAAGTGCAAAAATAGCCGGCGCATAAGCTTGCGGAGCGTCCCATACCGTCAGAATCGCCCTCTAGTGTCCCTCGCGGCCAAATCTCTTTCCACATAAATGCAGGCAATGCTGCTGAGCTATTGTTAATGTTATTATTTAAAAGGTATCACATACTGTTCACGGCGTTGCTTCGGGGTCTATTTGGAAAGCGAAGCGAGTTTTAGCCGAAGTGCAAAAATAGCCGGCGCATAAGCTTGCGGAGCGTTCCAGACTGCCAGAATCGCCCTCTAACGTATCTCGCGCCCAAATCTCTTCCCACACACATGCAGGCAATGCTACTGAGCTATTGTTAATGTTATTGTTTAAAAGGTATCCCCTGCTGAAACCTATGACTGATCTCTCTTTTAAACTGTAACTTCCGATGCTTAGCTTTTACTCTATGACCCAGGAAATTATACCGGGAGATTTGAAAGTGATTCAGCATGCCGGCCCTTACTGGATCATCTCAGTCTTCTGTGTTTATTGATGCTTTACCATACATTGATCAGGGATATGATGAGCCTGGAGTCAGAGAAGCAGTAAGCGAAAAGTCTCAGATCCCTATTTGAGGTGTCAGAATGTCACTGGACTCCTTTGGGTTAAAGTACAAGTCAAATAGTAGATGGGCCCCATAGAAACAGGTGCCTATACTATTTCGGTTGGTTTCTATTTCCGTCCGCACCCGACAGAATTAGTTTTCTAGCTTAGATGTGCCTTAGGTGCACCATAACCTGTCTAAACTAGTTAAACCTGTTGAAAGCTGTGTGTTTAAAATCATATTCACTGATAAATCTTTCTTAATTCAGATATTTAGGCACTGTTGCGATGGAAATGTAATCAAGGCACCCCCCGTCGTTCCAGTACAAGAGAGTCAATGCCTGTAAGCCAAAAAGACAAAGATCTTCTCTGTTTAAAACACTAAATGTTTTTCTTGTATTTCGTTCATGTTTGTTTCTAACATTTATGCAATTTGCTTTCACATTTTTCCAAGTATCTACGGTTAAAAAATGATTATGTGACGGAAACAAAGTTCGGGTGACTAGCTGTAACAGTAACAGAGTCGGCAGAAAATGTTTGGGTCATCGCAGAAATTCATGTACTGGCAATGCAGCTTGCACGCTGTTATCTCGGAAAAAAAACAAAATGAAGAAGAAGAAAAAGGCTTTCTTTTGAGATACTGTTTACCTTTTTTGGAAATTTCTGTGGTTAGATAAAGACAACCAAAGCTGGGCAATGGAATAGGAAGGTTAAATTCTGACGGAAATAGTATAGGCTCCAGTATATATTTTTTTCTGAAATTCGTTTGGACTTCTGATCCAGGGCCAGGGGTGTCGCTATGGGGGGAGGGGGGGGTCCCCCCTCGAAGAAAGAAAAAAGCTAAAACGGGCGCTCGCACCACAAAAATTTAGCTAATACGGGTGTGTGTGACCCTGAAAATTCCGCTCAACTGGGCGCTCACCCAGAAAAGCTAAAATGGGGGGCTGGCAGTACGCCCAGAAAACTCAGTAAGGCTAGCTACTATGGGGTTGGTTGTCCTGGGTTCTCGAGCGTTTGAAACTTAAGGAATTGCATTCTCAGTAGCATGTTTCGAGAGGCAGGCTATTTCTAGTTGTTCAGATACGAGGAGGTTTTTTAATCATATTCTGTCAGAATGAAAAGTGTGATTGTTGGATCTACGTTTCCATGACCGACAATAGACAGTTGTCAAAATCATGAATTTCACCCTGTGGCACACAGTTTAACCTAAGTTTTAACACAATCCGTTGTGTACTAATATCTCTCGATTCAAGTAAAAATCAGGCTGATTTTGCTTGTGGCGTACATTTCCAATGATCCTTAGTTTCATGCAGAGGTCCTTTGTATTTTAGTAGAAAAGCATTTAATGATAAGAACTTTTCTGCAGTCCGGCGTTTAAAATAAATCGGCTTTGTTAGCAATGAAAGAAGATTTAATGATGGGTCTGATTATTGCAACACGTCATTTGATTTTTATTTTGTGTTTTAACTTTAAATTAAGAAAAAGCCAACTCCATTTAAATTTTTTTTCTGGATGATCAGTACTTTTTTGGGGAAAGGCTCGAACTGAAGCACATTATCCAACTCCCAGCTGTCTCACATTTTTCTGGATTCGTCGTGTACAAAGATAGATGGGCAGATCCTGCTAAGTGGCCCTTACCTTCATTTGGGATCCGAAAAGGCGTTCTGATCGTACAGGATTCCACAGAATTTGCCTGCGGCGCCATTCATAGTAGGCTCTATTTACTGGAAAGTCGCGTCACTTCATTCGGATTTTAGGCTTGGAATTTCGGGGCATGGGCCGCATTAAAAGCTATATACATTTTGTTGCGGGGAAGTAGCGTTTTGCCCCAAAAGTCATGGCCTACTTAAAAAATTTCGCCTGCGGCACTCATTTCCATTCTGTCTGATAGGCTATACAGTTTTGCGGATATAGTGCTGTGTTTCTTTGCTATTGTTTCTAACTGGTAGGACTCCTGGGCCTTCTGGACATCTATCAGTCATATATTTTAAGGTATTCACCTCCCATGCCCAAGCCCTTCAAATACAACTAGACTTCTAATATTCAGTCTTCAAGGATGCAGGTATCATGAGTTTTATTATCACACATGAGACGAAAAGCTGAAACGGGCAGCAGGCGCCCTGCCACCCCCCCCCCCCCCCCCCCCCCTCGAGTTTTGGCTAGCCACGCCCCTGCAAATGGCTAACAGATATGGATTCAACATGTATGTTTACCCCTCACATCTCTAATAGCAAGAAAATAAACTTCAGAAATGCATTCGTTGTGTTTTCTTACCTGATACAAACCTCTAATCAACTTAAGAATGAACTTTTACTTTTACTAAATCTCCAGTTTTGGCTAGATTCTAGGCGAGCTAATTTTTCAGTCAGAAAATAAGTTCTAGATACAGATTCAGAATGTACATTTAGTCTTGGATCAAAAGTCCAAACGACTTTCAGAAAAAAAATATATACTGGAGCCTATACTATTTCCGTCAGAATTTAACCTGCCTATTCCGCCATTTGGCCAAAATTTGTCAAAAAACACCATCTGGTATAATTTTTTATATATTTTTTAGTGAATATATTTACAGGGTCTGGCAAACACTGGAAATCTGAAGGACTCAATTGTCTGGATCAAGAGATCCAATAAATGTTCCATTTCTTGAATCCCGTCAAAACTTTTGGTCTTATTTCTTATGTTGCCTAGAATTACCACGACGGAATGGGATTATTCCGGACACCAGAGAGTGTCCAGAGTCCGAGTCTTGCAACCCGTTAGAGTATCAGACTCTTCATATTTTTAGACAGGAAAACAGGTTTGGCGAATTTTGGCCTCAAAGTACAGAACGGAACGAAAAAGTGTTTGAAGGTGCATTAAAAAAAAAAAAATTAGTTTAACGACGAGACAAACTTTTGGTCTTCGCCCAACAGAAATTCACAGAATCTTATTTGATTTCTTCTGTATGGAAAAAGATCCCGATTCGCCGAAGAGACTGAAACTAGTCTGCAGAATTTGATTTCTTATGTGTAAAAATAGAACCCGATTGACAGACAAAACTTAAACTTTCGGTCTTCGTCCAACAAAACTTTGCATGCATTTGATTTCTTGTGTAGAAAAATCTCGATTTGCCAACGAGAGATAAACTTTCGGGATTGGACAAAAGTTTACGGAAATTTGATCATTACGTCTTGTCTTGTTGGGTGTGAATGCGTTCGGCTTTTGCCCTAAACGCCGCCAAATATAAACTGTCATTCAATCGTCCAACATTATAGTCTCCTGCTAAAAATTAAACACTGAATTGTCACATCCCTTAAGTCACAGTCTTGCGGTAAGGCCCGAAGAGCAAACAAATTTGCAGAATGCCTCAAGCACTTGTAAATCCTTGTCTTATCCAAGTACCAAAGCTGTTATTACGTGTATTATTATGTGTAATAAGATCCTGATCTGCCGACGAGGCTTAAACTTTCCGGCTGCACGAGACAAATGTTTCCGAACTTGGTTTCTTACGCATAAAGCGAACCCGATGTGCCGATGTGCCTATTTCTTACGTGCAAATAGACGCCGATGTGCCGATGAAACTTAAACTTTCGGGATGCGCCCGATAAACGTTTTCAGAAATTTTTTTTTGTTTTACGTTTAAAATAACCCGATGTGCCGACGAGAATACCGACGCCCGAAAAAACCATACAGCGTTTGATTTCTTCTGTGCTTTTCCCGACTAGACTGTACATAACTTGATTTCCTATGTGTAAAAATAACCCGATGTGCCGACGAGACTTGGACTTCCCGGGTGCGCCCGACAATTGTTTGCGGAATTTGATATCTTACGTAAAACAAGGCCAAAGGTTTCGATAGGATCCCAAAAGTTTAATATTTGATCCAGACAATTGGGTCTTGTAGATATCCGGTCTTCGCCAGACTTCTTGAACGTTTTTATGGCTCTTGAGCTTACTAGTTTGGGCACTTCCACATAAGCTAGGACGATGAAACTTGGCAGGCATATCAGGGATCCGACCAGATTAACTTGGAATTAGTCACTTCCCCGATCCGGGCAACGTAGGGGGAGTGGAGGGATGAGGAATCCAGAAATTAGTAACATGCTTTGGAACGGGTTATCGGACGTGCATGAAACTGGACAAGTGTCACGAACAAGTACCTCAGATGCCCAGTTTTAAATCCGGACCGGATACGACAACTGGGGGGTTGTGTGGGGTGGGCTGGAAGGGGGCACCAGAAATCTTATGAAAAGTTTAGAGTCGAGGATTCGGGATTGGACTTGTTGGAAAGAACAAGCATAAACCCTAGATACGTTACTGACAAAACAGGACTGGGTCGTGTCACAGTGGGGGGGAGTAGGAGGGGGTTTCCCGGAATTCCTGTGATCTCGAGTTAGGGTACTTCCAGATGACTTCCAGATGTGGACCATGAAAATTGGCAGGCATATTAGGGACTCTACCATATTAACTTGAAAATAGTCCCTTTCCCGATCCGATCATCCTGGGGGAGTAGAGGGGGGGGGGGGGTAATCCGGAATCTAGTGACACTCATAATTTTGGAGCGGGTGATCGGACGTGCACGAAACTTGACAAGTGTCTCAGATGTTTAGTTTAAAGTTCGGACTGGATCTCATCGCTGGGGGAGGGGGCACTGGACATCTCGTGAAACACGTAGAGTCGAGGGACTTGGTTGGAAGAAAAAGCGTAAAACCTAGATACATTACATACAAAACAGGACCGGATCGTGTCACAGTGGGGGGAGTTGGAGGGGGTTTCGCGGAATTCCGGTGATGTCGAGTAAGGGTACTTCCAGACTTTCTAGGACCATGAAACTTGGCAGGCATATTAGGGACTCTACCATATTGACTTGAGAATAGTCCCTTCCCCGATCCGATCATCGTGGGGGGAGTAAAGGGATAGGGAATCCGGATGTCACATTCATAACTTTGGAAACGGGTGATCGGACGTGCATGAAACTTGACAAGTGTCAAGAACAAGTGTCTCAGATGTTCAGTTTCAAGTCCAGCCCGGGTCTGATCACTCGGGGGGGGGGGGGAGCTGCAGGGCGCACCGGGAATTTCGTGAAACGCTTAGAGTCGAGGGATTGGAGTTGGACTTGGCTGGAAGAACAAGCGTAAACCCTACATACATTATTGTCAAAGCAAGACCGGGTCTTGTCAATGTTAGGGGAGTTTGGCGTTTCCCGGATTGTGGTGATAGCGGATAAAGGTACTTCCAGATTTGCTGAGACTTCGAAATAGTCCCTTCCCCGACTCAGAGGCAGAGCTGTTGCGAGTCCAGCATATCCGAGTCCGAGACCGAAGTCACGCTCACGAGTCAAGACGAGTCCGAGTACTTGACAAAAATCGTTCGGAGACGAGACGAGACCGAGTCCGTGAAAAAGGCGTTTCGAGACGTCTCTTGCCTGAGTCACGCCCCGAGTCCTAACAATAATTGTTTTATTTAAATAGTGAACTATGTTCTTCGGATACAGAGACTTCACATGAGAATGAACCAGGCTAAATAAATCAACTGAAGGAAGTTTTATGGAAGAAAATGTTTTGAGGTAGAAGAGCAAACCATAATTTGAATCAGTTTCTGAGCCAAAGAATCAGTGTGGTGTTTAAAAGAGATATTTTCATCAAGGATTAGGCTAACATATTTGAAAAAAGATGATCTTAAAAGTTCGAGACCAGAGAGACGAAGTTGAACAGAAGCCGGAACTGACCATACCAGGAGAAAAGCATACATCACATTCTTCCGCATTTAAAGCTAGATAATTTGATAAAAAGAAACAGTCAGAATCAGTTATAAGAGTTTAAGTAAGGACATTGAAAAACTAAACCAAATCTGAATGCCAACCTTAAATCACAGTGTTGTCGGCAAAATATCTTGCTAAGAAAATGAAAATAGGAAAGACGGATGTGATTTTGTAAATACATTAATGTAAAAGAATTTAAATAGTATTCATTTAAAAATGAAATTTGCGAAATACTCAGCGAAAGTGGAGATACAGAATGAATGGGAAGAGTGACTGGCACTGGTATTTTAAAAGTTCGTCTAGGCATAAGACCCCGTTGTTCGTTTTTTTTAAACATCCAAACGGTTTGAGAGAGTTACTCACTGGTCTGACGTATTTTTGATGCGGAAACACTGATCAACACACAACTGTTTAAGATTTCCATTGGCTCCTAAATGAAATCCTTGTCAGTCGCAAGAAATGAAACTTTAATGGGACTTGCCCTCCGACCAGTTTTGTGGGATTTGACTGAAGGGAATCTATAAAATTATTCATGTGTAAGTTACGAACGGGTGGTCCGATTCCAGTCATATTTTATGGCCGGTGAACAGAAAGCTTAGATATATGTAATCTACCCAAACCAGCAGTGACTGGAGGAGTTAGGAGGGGGGGGGGGGGTCCAGAAATTGTGTAAGCGCACAAGAAAGTTGGACAGTACCGAGTTTCAGCGGCCTGGATATGTTATTTGGCGTCCGGACCGGATTCGGTAACAGTGAGACGGGTGAGGGGGTATCGGAAATTGGCAGATTTGCTCTGATTAGAGACAGACTTGATGGATGGAAGAGGATATGTCGGAGATGTGACATGTATGTGTCTGAGTCGTATTCGGCCATAGTGAAGGGAGTTGGAGGGATAATCCAGGGAATTTTGTGGCTCGAATAGAGGTCAAACGAGTAGAGCGATATTAGTGAAGCTTCTCTAAATCTAGTAGTTGGAGATTATATGTTTTGGGCTTTGACCCGATCCACCACGGTTGGGGGCACAGGAATTCCCCGAAATATGTCAGAATTTGAATGAAACTTGATGCATGGCAAGAGATGAAACCAGTGATGACTTTTATACGTGTCCGAACAAGAAATGACCACGGTGGGCGGAGTTTGAGAGGGCTTCCAGAAATGTTGTGGCATGCCTAGGCATCAAAGAAGTGGAGTACGACTTGGATGAAATTTAGAAGGCCCACTAGTCATATGCTCAGGATGGCCCATTTTGGGGTCCCAGACGGATTTGACTTTGCTGTGAGGGGGGGGGGGAGGAGTTCGAGGGGTAACGGAAATCTCCCGGAAATGCTCAGGTTCGGTTAAAAATTTATGAGTGGCAAGATCAGACGCTCTCCATAACGTATTTATGTGCTTGAACCGGATTCTGCACTGCATGTGAGTTGATGGCGTTTTATCACTTTGTCTTTCAAGGTATTACGTGATTTAATTCTGCTGGAAAATGAGCCACATAACCATCCGTTCGCCAATCTCTTTAACTGGTCGCAGGAGACTTCAACATGCTTCCTTACCACTACGTTGAACCTCTAATCAACTTTAGATAAAACTTTTACTAATAACAAATTTTCGGGTTTCAGCCGAAATCCGGGTGACCTATATGTCCGGGTAGTAAATGATTGTCATATATGGATTCAGCATGTCTTCTTACCCCTACGTTGAACATCTCGTCAACTTAAAATATAACTTTTACTTTTAACACATATTCCGATTTTGTCGGGATTCCGGCGAACTACTTGTCCGGCGAGAAAACGATTTTCATATACTTTTTCAGCATGTCTTCTTACCCCTGAAGCGACTATCTCATTAGCTGGTAAAAAAAATAATTTGTTCGCCCCTGAATCTAAAGCCCCACCCCTAAATGTAGGGCTACAGAGCCCTACTTTTTCGAGTTCGAGTCTACGAACTCGACCTGTCCCTTGACCTAAAGAATTCTCACGCCAGGTTTCATCGGAATATCTCATTCCCTTCGAGAGGTATCATGCTGACAGACGGACAACTTTACGATCATAGAAATCCCTCCACTTACGTTTTGGGATTCCAAAAAGAACCCGAAGTGCCGACGAGAATACCGAGGCCCGACAAAAGCATAAAGAATTCGATTTCTTTTGTGCTTTGCCTGACATTGCAGAATTTTATTTCTTATGTGCTTTGCCTGACATTGCAGAATTTTATTTCTTGCGGATAAAAAGAATCCGATATGCCGACGAGTCGACCGACGCCCGATAAAAGCATACAAAATTGTATTTCTTCTGTGTTTGCCGGCGCTCTTTGACAACAAACAAGTGAACTTTCCCCGACGAAAGCACTTTCTCAAGACCTCCCCATAGTGACGCCTCTGTTAATACCCTATGTCTGGTACAAATTTGTATCTTTCAGGCATTCAAACTCATTGAGGAAGAAATGAAGACTTTCAGACCAAGCAGAAACTACTTGGAACATCTCCCTTCACTAAATCTTAACTCATTTGAAACCCCAGTGATGAAAGCTGAGATTGAGAGACTACAAAAAAATCAACCAATGGATGTCTTGAGCATGAAGCGTTATGAGCTTCCACCTCCACCTCCTGGCAGAGCTTCAGACCTAGTCGCGTGGACTGAGTGTGTTGATAACTCCTTCGCGCAGCTGGAACAACAGATGCTTAGAATAACCAACCTGGAGCTCATGCTGGACAATGGTTGTGAAGCGTGGAAAAGCCATATTAAGCTTGTTACAATTATGGTCCATGAAGAACAGAAGAAACTGCAAGATATCCGCAAGCAGATTCAAGAGATAAACTGGGATAGAAAAAGAAGTCAGCTTGACGCAGGTGAAAAATTCAAGCAGCTTGAGAGTTCGTGGGTTGGCCTTGTGTCAAAGAACTACGAGATTGAATTGGTTTGCAATGACCTCAGGGAAAAGATAGCCCAAACAAAGAAAGAGAAAGGTATTTAATGGTAAATTGACATCCCTGACCAGTTTCTTATTTTCCTAATTATTCTGTGAACACATTTGTAGTAAAACTTGCTTTGCTTGCAAATAAAGACTGAAAGACATGCCTCAGCTAGGAATATCGGCAAGAGTTTTATTCCCAAACCATAGCAGTTTGACCTTGTTTTCTTGGGTCCTGGTGGATATTTCTTCATCATCATCAACAACGTGAAAGTGGCGCTGCCCAGTTGAGGCTGCGATCAAGGGTACGGCAGAATTAACAGAAACGCCATTTGCACAGTCTTCGCTCACTCGAACTTCACCGTTCTCACTAGTTCTCAAATTTAACCAGCTTATTGTTCCATTGGTATTGCCTGTTATCAGTGTATCATAAAAAAACTGAAAGTGTATTTTCTGGTGGGTGTCTACAACTCTCTCAAGAACAGCATATGTTTCGCCTGGCATGCGAAGATCCCATATGTTTATGAGATTGTCTTTCCTTGCACCACTTGCTAAAAAGTGTCCACTTTCGTGGAATGCCAAATGGGTGATTCCTCCACTATGACCCTCAAGCACACATAGTGGAACTCCTTCAGGTTCACAATTCACAGAAACTGTCCTTAGGTAGGACCCAACTGCATATATTGAAGGCATTGCCGGGTTAACAGCTATGGTGGAAAATATGCCCTTGAAGCCTGTTTTCTTCATGTCTCTGTGCAGATATTCACGTCCGGGATTTGCAACATCGAACACATGCAAAATGCCGTCAGTTCCACAGTATAATTTGTCTCCAGAAGGGTTGAATGCTATGCTGTATGCTGACGAGAGCTCATCAACGTGGTCAAACATTCTGTACGAGGCAACAATTTCAGAAGCTTCAACATTCCATAAATGCACCGGTCCATGCTTGATTGTGGTTGCGAGACAGCACGTTTCTGGCTGCCACGAGTTTAGCAATGGGTACCATTGATAGTCATAAATCGTTCCACCTTCTCTGAAGGACACAGTCTCTTGCAAAGTTGACTGTTCAGGGATAGTACCATTCCAGTAATGACCAGGAAGGTTGAAGGTCTTCATGGCATTGTTCTCAGTGCAGGTAATCAAGCAAGATCCATCAGGTGCAAATTTGCAACCTTTTGTAATGGAGCCAAGCTCGGGGCTTTCTGCTATAATATGCATTTGTTCAGGTATAAAGCCCTGAATAGTTAGCTCGTCAGAAGAAACATAAGGAGCTGGACCCTCTGGCTCAGCTGGGTTGTTGCCGTGAAAGTCAACTTCGTCACTAGGCAGTGAAGCTATGTGGTCCATAGTTGGAGAACATGACTGTTCAGTCTCATCCATTTTCAGACCTGCAAAGTTTGTAAGGTAAGAACTAAGCTGATGTATAAAAACAAAGTAAGAAGATCAGTCACTGCATAGTGTTGTAAATGGTTGTAATGCCCAGATATTTGTAATATTTACTTGAAAATCATATGCAAGTATAATCAAACCTAGCTTTCACTACTGTTTGTGTTCCATCTTTTGCATTCCCCTTTTCACTTCCTGCTCATTATGTTGCAAGAGCAACGCTTTGGTTTTGTTCCGTTTTTTTTTTTTTTTTTTTCTAGTACGGTACCCTGATTTCAGCTTATTAGTAGAAATTGGTAAGGGTGTGCGGTGTTTATGGAAAGTGTGGACCTTAGGCCGGATTGATGAATATGACATTACATTTTGGAAAGCTTCGTAGAACTCTTGCCTGGGGCCGAAAGGATGGTTTTTGCTAGTCCTCGAGCCAGAGCCTACAGTGTGCGAAGTGTGGAGAACAGACTATGTCAGCGACGACTACCTGAAGTTATGTTATGAAACGAAGTTAGGAGTTGAAGTTATGAAAAGTTCTCTCATTACTATAGAAATTAGAGCTTGTCCTTTGCTCCTTTCTAAGTGATGATATTACGGCAAAAAGTCAAGTTTTGAACCTATAGGCTACAGACAGATTTTTGTTTTCAATGTCAATCGATAGCACTCTATGAGCTGATCAAAGCAGTCACCCGTTTTTGGTACAAAAACTCCTTCATTAGATACATCACTTTGAAAGTTTCGAGGAGTTGACAACTTCAGTGGTGAAAATAATGAAACAAAAAAATAGGCGGATCCCAATTGTGACACATATAGTTGACTTGTAAATAACAATCGGCTGTTAGACCATAATCATCTTCGGTGATGAGGGGTTTGCAACTTTTGCTAGTTGGTGTAGCCTACCTATAATTCGTTTCCGGTGTATTCGATGGTAAGAACAGTTTGGTTCCATGTCTATCATGGAGGGGAATTGTATAATCGGTTGCTAGATCACTGTCATTTGCATGAGGGGCTAGAAACTTGTGCAAATTAGTGCACATTTCATTGATCACTTGTAACCTAGCTAGCGATAAAGTTTAATTGAAAAGGGCTGGGATAGGACAATCTAGTTACCCATCATCAATCCACTTAAACTGACTTGAAGACCCGCTGAAAATGCGTTACTTCGTTATTCCTTACTCCGTGAGATGTGTGGCACCTATTTGCACCTTGTATCTGTGTTGTATGCCTTACCAGAAAGATTCATGATTTTTTTTTGTTCAGGCACTAAGCAGCCTTCACCAAGCTCACTACTAGTAACTACTACCCACTCAAAATCCGCCTTTGTGTTGAGATTAAAATTCCCCGCGTCATAGTAGAATTTACGCTGTGGGGACGGCCGCAGATATTCTGAACGTCAGAACCAGAACAGAGAGTGGGAAAAAAAAACCCTTAGCAGAATCCAAATTATTCACTTTATTAGACTAAATGACGCAAAAATAAGTTGGCTTTTCAGTTAAACTTTAAGTGTTAAAAACAATGGATACAAATGATAGGCTAATGCAAAATAATGACGAATGTTGCAACAAGTAGAGTGGCATCTATGGTAGAGTGGAATCTATGGTATCTTGATCCTGAAAAGTTACAGATAGCTTTATAATACCAAACGGGGTTGTATAAGATTATGTTCCAAATCTTCATCCGTCATGATGTCTATAATTGAAAAGGATAAAGCTCAACTAGCTCAATTATGTAAGCTCAAAAACGATCTCGTTAGTATGAAGCAGAAAGAAAATTATGCTTCATGAACAAGGTCCAACTTTATTTGCTGTGTGAAGTGGTAACTAAAAATCGCACTTGCAATTTAGTTAGTCCCATGCTTTTTCTCTTCTCTGTTGAACCGTTTCCTTCTTTACTTCCCTTGCAATGATAATTTGCTGTGTTACAAAAAAGGTCAGTAATCTTTCATGGATTATGATGGAACGCTGGCGCCTATTGTCAGTTAGCAGAGCAACCTCGACAGTGTAAAGTTGCACATAGGTGATACAGCTGAAGGCCGATATCACAACCAAACCTCTATTTTGAGAGCTAAGGTTATATAACTTATATTAGATCATATTATCATATTAATGCCAACTTTAGGCAAACCTACCACTCACAATTAGTTAGTTTTTGTTCTGTAAATAAGCATGGGAATTAGTGTAGAGACAAATGACGTAGGTTTGTGGTAAAGAAGTAGGCAAATATTTGTGTGATATTAAGTTTTTAGAGTTTTTCATAGTGTATATGCTACTGGAAAGTTTCTTATGAAATGTCTAGCAACGCAAGGCCTAGTGAATGTGTTGAGTTATTCTGTTTATTTTTTTTATGATGTAATCATGTATGTATTCTTCATGAGTTGTAAATTGTGTATTTTATAGTTCAGTATTTCGAAGTGATAGGGTTATTTCGTTTTAAGGACGGGAAGAGCCCCTTGCAGTTGTGGGTATTTGTGGATGTGGATCGTGATAAATCCTGAGCAGACTATTGGGGAGACAGACTAACACAAATTTGTAGATAATTTTGATTGTGAAATGTAAATTAGCGAAGTTTGGTTCCAAAAATGTACTTTACATATTTTAGTATAGAGTACAAAGTAAATATTGTTTGGAAATGTTTTTGTAGTTATTTGTAGGCGGAATGTATATATTTTTTCCTTTCTTCTTGTTTTTTTCCTCTATGTCTGGTAAAGTCTTCTCTTTTCTTTTCTATTTTACAATAGTTTGGTTGAGAGTAAAGTTCCATGTCTGGCTGTGATGGGGTGAGTCTGAGGTTTGAAGGACAGAAACAAAAACTAACGAGAATAATTAAAAATTAGAATTATGAATAAAAATAATTGAAAACAATTTTTTTCAACGGTTACTGGGAGTAAAAAGAGTGATTTAAATAGTTTAAATGGAATTGAGACATTTGATTATTAGTATGCTATTTGTTTTTGGAAAGAGTAGGTGATATTAAAGTTTAACTAAATAGGTCTGAGATAGGACAATCTAGTTATGCATTGTTTAAATATTCCTTCAGCCCAAGCTGCATACCATCTTTTGTTCATTACAAAGAGGCTCAAAGGCCTGATGAAAATGTGTTACTTCAATTGCTCTTCTATCCACAGATAATTGATTTTCATATAGTGGAATTTCCTTGTAATTTTTTGCTACCTCTACGCACTTGTACCTGTGTTGTATGCTTGACGAAAAAGATTTATGAACAATAATTATTCAAGCAGTTTGCTACCTCCTATGAGCTGATCTCTGGCCACTGAAAAGCTACATTTGTATTGAGATTCCAATTTTCTGCGTCATAGTAGAATTTTGTGTTGTGAGGACAGCTGTAAATATTCTGAACATCATAGACTACTCGAGCCAAAAAAAAAAAATATCTTTTATCACAAGCCAAATAATGCAGTGTGTTCAGTTGAATGATATAAAAATAAGTTGGCTTTTCTGTTAAACTGAAAAAAAAGTAACATCAGCGAGTGGAGGAGTAAACACATTCTTATATCTAAAATGTAAGAATGCACAATGCACACAAATAGAAAAGATGCTAGACGGGTATTTAAAAAAAGAAAAAGAAGCTCAACAGCCAAACCAGCAGAAACCTTCCAGGCCAGGGTCAGATTCCAGGTTAGATCTTGATTAGATTGGTACTCGACAAACATCAGATTCAGGAGATGAATAGATGGCCAGACCCAGAGGAGGAAACAACGACAGACTTCTAGAATGCCTAACCCTAGACTGAACCAAGGCCAAGCTAGCTTTCCACAAAATTAGTAGATCACAGGCTGTGTGAAGCTGTTAGGCCGATAAAGTCTGACTCAGATTCCAAAACGTCAGTCGAATCCATCCTGTGTTGACAACGGTACGGTCATAGAAGGTGGATTAGCGTTTCTAATTTACCTGAGTTTGTTAGTCACACACGCTTTGCATTTACAAATTTCCTGCGACGAATATCAACGGCATAGAGTGAAAGTAGTTTTGAAAGAGAATGCCTTCGCGAATCGCGGCTTCGTGACGAGAGCGACCTGCAGCCCACCTGCAGCGCAGCAAACAGGCACAAATACAAATGCTGTACCGTTTAGTTTTCACGGTTTCTTTATTTTCCATAAAAAAAAAAAACTTAAACTGAAAACGGTGTGACAGTAGCACAATTACCTAGGGGCAAATTTTATCACTCTAGCCAGACGACAGAAGTGGTCCTACGTCGAAGACACAGAAAGCTTTGCAAACCCAACACAGTGGGACACCTTTCTCATCTCTTACGAAAATGTCCCTTTACTAACGATGGCTGCATAGGCACAGTCCACAGGAAATGGAGTAAATAACTATTAGAGGCTGTCGCTGGTTTTGATTTCCAGAAAATTCTTGTTGGTGAAAAAGTACCCTTATTCTCGCCGTTCCCCGAGGACTCCTCGGGGAATCGAAGGGAGCGGCGAGAATAGAGGGAGTCAATCCACGCGGACTCCGCGTACAGAAAACAGCGAGAACATGGGGAATGCTTCCCAAACTGATTTTGTTCGAAACAAAAAATGTGACGAAATTAGTCTGGATCCACTTTATTTTTGGTTTTGTTTATTCTGATAGTTTTTAATTAATTTTACATTGTACCAACACAAAAAAAAATGATTCCCCTCCGAATTTGAAAGGGAGTCCTTTTTGATGATGGTGATGACAATCGGAGCATTCCCCGTTCGTGGGGACTCGCGAGAATACGGGGATTCAGTCCCCGGGACAAACAAAAACTCAGGGACTCCTCAAGTGGAGTCCTCGGGGAATGGCGAGAATACGCCTCTCGAGGAGAATGCTAGGAACGTGCTGAAATGCTTGAATACAACAAAATACACGATTACGCAGTTTATTTATACCAATCCTCATGCACAGCAAGGTAAACAAAGACACGGCAGTATTCAAGTTTGTTCGTTATCCTGGCGAGAAACTCAGTTATCCCAGTTTGATCTCTAGGAACTGTAGCGGTCGGCGCTGGAATCGCCGCCTCAGTGAGTTTATGTTGGATGTACCAGATTAAGACACATTAATCATTTCTACTGGAACATAAACTTTTTGAGGCGTGTACAGAACGCTTACAGTTATTAAAGCTAGCATTCTCAGATCCAGGCATCGTTTCAGTAATGACAAAAAAAAATCCACGATAAAAACTGAATCTACATTGGGAAGTACTCGTACGCCAAGCGAAAACTGCTCTATAAGTGCAGTCTACGACACAAAATAGTCGGTTATCACTAAATTATTGCATACCGTTCGGAGGGCTTAATTAAACTATCTGGACATTTAAACAAGTTTCTCAGGGCACTAGAATCTACAGTCAATCGCATATCTATCACTCACGTATACAATCCAGACATATTAACTATGTACTAAATACGGACAAAAAGATTCAGCTACACATCAGATAATCCCACGCCTTTGGAGTTAGCCTTGTGTTCACAGAGCGCAGAAGAATTCGACAGCACCGTTTCACGTTCTACGCGGAGTATTGCCGCGTTTCCTAGCGATTAATATTCGCGTTTTATGAGCAGCTTTTGCCGTGACTAACGGCATTATAGATTCTATTCAAAACTGGATTTTCTGCATCATTTCTTCCAAAGTCTGCAACTCACACTGACTGTCTCGCTTTTGCTTTCCCATCAGCTGCATCAGAAACCTAGAAAAGACAGATAAGCAACACTAAGCAGTTACCAGGGAGTTTAAAGCAGAACTGATCAGTCAGCGACAACCCCTAATTTTGGGAAAGCCTATGCCAAACACTGGGTATATCTAGGGTTTGGTGAACCCTATGCCTAACGCTGGATACACTCTGCCAAATGCTGGATACTAGGACCCAATAAAATATTGATGAGATGAGTGAAGCTCAGAAATCAACCAATACGAGTTCATGTGTAGTCTATAGGTCAGGGTTAGAGTTCCAACAGCTATCCAGCGTTTGGCATAGGGTATCCAGCGTTAGGCACAGGCTATGCCAAAATTGCCAAATGCTGGATATACCCAGCGTTTGGCATAGGGTATCCAGAAATCAGGGGTTTGTGGTTGACTTGAACTGATGGCTTACACTATTTCACTATTTTATTTTCTGTAACTATATAAGCTCGGTCGTTACATGAAGAATATTTCGTGCGCTGACTCATCATTCACATGCACGATCACATACAAGGTTTGTCTCCGAATCCAGTCTACGTTCCAGACTTTGTCGGCAGTGCTTGAGAAACAGCAAGGGACTGGATCATCTTCTCTTATTCCTTTTGGAGTTTCCAATTTCGTATTCGTGTGTACAGCTTTGTCGGTTTGTTAAACAAGGTGAGCCGACAAATTTAGTCTAGTTCGCGTACTTTCATCACGGGTAGGCAGTGCGTAAGTAAAGTTAAAGAGCCGGGTTTTAGTTACTTCTTTCGAAGTTGTACTGAATAATCATTTGCGCGTATCGGTCGCAGATAAGAGTTGCGTTTTTGCAGATACCATGGTATCTGTTACCACGGTAACTGTCGGCAAGTAGTCGTTTCTGCAGTTACCGTGGTATCTGATACACGGTTGCTCTACAAAAATGACTATTGCCGAAATTGCACTTTTCGAAGTCATTCCAAAAGAAAAACTGATATTCAGTTACATCACTAAGTGCTAAACTTCTTTCTCCCCAATTTTACAAAATTTGGTGAAAGTGAGATGACTTTTCAGATACCACGGTCTGACCGTGGTATCTGAATATACCAGATACCACCGTGGTACCAGATACCACCATTGTACCAGATACCACCGTGGTACCAGACACCACCGTGGTACAAGATATCACCGTGGTACCAGATACCACTGCGAAAACGACTATAGACCGTGGTATCAGATACCATGGTATCTGCAAAAACGCAACCAAGGTTTATCGGGAATTCAACCTACGTTTCGTTTGTTGGTTGCGTCGCCTTTTCTTATTTCTTTCGAGGCTTTCAAGTTAAAATGTCGCGATCAAGGGACCACGCCTGTACCATGACGTCAACTGACTCTTTAAAACGATCAGGAACCAATAGAAAAAATACTAGAATGTATGTATGTATGTATGTTTATATTTATTCCCATCATAAACGTAAGAATACAACGTTGATGGAGTAATAAAGAATGGTTCGGGAACTACAAACTGACGAGGAAAGATCAGCCTACGAAAGAAATTATGTTGAATACGATTGAGATTTTTGGCGATTGGTACACTGTGAGAAGTTTCAAACAGATAACACAAGGATGCGCAGTTTCAACAGACGACACCTGGGATGTTATCTGTTACGGTTTTGCAAAAGTTATGCATTGAAAGTTATATATAAGAAGCATTACAAGGAAGAGTCGAAAAATCAATCATTCTGGATGATCATAATATTTCATATGAAGAGGTTCTCATTAGATGGACGTTCCTAAATTAACTGACCGCACAAATACTCTTTCAAAAAAATCTGGAGGAAAGATAATGTGTTATCCCCAGGTGGCCCATCTATTCTTCTCTCCTCCCGTCTTCCGTGCGTCGGCCCGAGAGGAATACTGGAAATCAGTTTTCTCCATATCCTGCTAATTCTTCTGCCCATTTTTTACGTAGTTTCATCCCATCATTTATTTCTGGTCATACCTTGTAAGTGTATTAGTTAATTTGTTTCCTGTCTGTGTATTTCGTAAATATTTTATTCCTCTTCTAGCTTTAAGCTACTTGGATAATAAACTTGAATGATTCATTGACAAACCGCCGAAAGAGCATTTGCTGACATTTCCAAGATGACAAAAAAGAAAATCAGCAAGTATTCTTGTATGCACAACATTTTAATGTTTCAATGCGTAACGTCTGAAAACCATAACAGTTTAACATCTTAAAGCACAACTCTTACTAAAAATGATCTTTTCACGATGAAATAGCTTGAAATGTCGTTTTTTGTTAATATCATTACTTTCCACGTGAGATTGGCGATTTTCTTGTTAGCGCTTGTCGACTCTATCCCAAGTTGTTTCTCTTTGACGCGGCGGCTGGACGCAAAATATTTGAAAACTGCAGGACCCGCCGTGGTCAAAAGTGGGAAAATCAAAAAAAAAAAGAAGTCCAAAACGATGGCCCACCATTTTAAGTAGTGAACTGAAAGACAAAAATGCTCCTCAGCCGGGATCTGAACCCAGGACCCTCTGCTTACAAGGCAGGCGCCCTTACCATTTGAGCTACCGAGGGGCTTGTGAACAGAGTTCACAGACCACTATAACAGTCTGGTAGAAGCCGGCCATAGTAACAGTGATCCCGCTCGAAGGCAAGTCCACCATGTCTTCCCAAATGAAAAACAACCCTTTGAAGCTTCTCATACCCTCATGTGTGAAAGAGTTATAGGCGTACCTTAAGCTTTCGGTGAAGTTTGCACTAATTTGGATTTCAGAAGCTTACAATTCCACAAGGGAGCTAGGGATAATATAAGGGATATATAATATAGGGATAAGTTAAGTTTTATCTATTGAAACTGTGCATCCTTGCGTCATCTGTTATGAAACTTCTGACAGTGTAGGTATATTATATGATATGATGATATGATATTTCTTGCAAAAAGCCAACTGGCCATAACAACTGCCACAAAAATCACGTACAAGAAAAAAAAAAGTGAAATTCCTGGATATAACTTAATAACACTTACATTAGATCCTCCCGATGTTTCGCTGCGAACCGGACGAACACCGCCAAATTTCTCATCGCTGCGAAACATTTATCTCCAATCAGATCTACTAGCCCTTCCTCCTCTAAAGCACTCCTCCCAAACACTTCCTCCCTTAATCCTATTCCTATTATATCAAGTTCCTCTTACTTTAGAACATGCTTCATTTTTGAGATCGTCTGCAGCATATCGTCCTCTTTGGTCTGGTACGCCAGCGAACCAGACTTGACCGCTTCCAACAATTTCTCAACCTTGGAACTTAGTTCAGTTTGGCCGTACAGCTTGTTCGCACTTTCCACTTCCTGTAATGACAAACACGGTGTTATCGCGAAAAACACATTCTGGCTTTGGTTTGAGCCTCTGAAAATATTCTCTAATGCCTGAGCCCCACTATAGCCACACCTGGTAATAACGCCGGCAATAAGACTGTCTTACGGTCGAAATTCGGAAGAAAAGACGCTGAAAACGTAAGATAGACGAGATGGAAAATCCATCTCCGCCATTTTGAACGTAACTTTGGAACAATCACACACGACAGTCACGGACTTTAGCTAGTTTTGTTTACCTATGAGTGACGCTGGTGGTAATATATCTGAATTTCTTCGTTCCGGGTGTGACCAGGATGAAATGTAAGGGTAGGTAACAGGCCCGTATCCAGGAATTTATTTCGGGGGGGGGGGGGGGGGGGGGTCGGACAAAAAAGTACAAAAAAGACACAGATCAGAGGGAAAAGCCTGTAAAAATGATGATTTTTGTATGTTTCGGGGGGGGGGGGATCAACCCCCTAGCCCCCCCCCCCTGTATACGGCATTGGTGGGTAATAACCAAATTACGTACAGATGTGACTGAATGTGGCCCAGGCATAATACAGATCAAACGCTGAAACGGATGTCTAAACCTGAAACAGGGATTTCACAGGGGGAGTAAACGTAAACTGAGAAACTTTTTTAGTATATTACGAGCCATTCAACATTCCTTAAAAAAGAGACAAAATACCATTACGCTCCCGATGTATTTTCCAGAGTACTTGAGTATAACCTGGATGACGTGCCCGACTGACCGAAGTTCCTACGTTTTTAGTCAGTAAGCAGGCATTTTATTTTGACTCGTTTCTTTCGGAAGTTCATCCACAACTGTTTTTTCAAATTCATTATATTCTCCAAATATTCTTTTACAACGAATAGCATAGGACGTCAACGAAAATAATAACCCTTTTTGATGTATCATTGACTTATGGCGGTTAAATTTAAACGATACGTATAAATATAAATAAACTTCTATAAATAACTATATATAAAAAGTCATCAATTCCTAAAAATTTAACTAATCGGTAACTATATTTCTACAATTATAAAATGACAAAATATACAATTAGCTTTTAGGTCAACAATACCTCAAAATATTTACAATTAGAAGTCATTTTGTTGTATCGAATTAAAATGTTTCACGAAATACGGCACGAAAGACTTGAGAAAGCGATCCGACGAAGCAGCTGGAGGCATTTCTAATAATTGGTGTTTGAGATTTTTTGATCCCCGGGTTTTTTTCTCTTGTCTACTGCTTTGAAAAATTGGAAGTATTTCACGATGATGATCGGAATTCAACAGTCATCCCAAAATTCATCAAGAGCTGATGTCTTCGCTGGCTCAGTGTCATCAGATTCAGTTTCGAAAGACTTGTATTGTAAGTCGGTGCACGAGGGTCCAAGAATGATTTTGCACGCCCTTTTTTGTATTGCCTCAATTTTGTCACTCTGCTTAATAGTTAGAGATGCATGCCATAGACTACAAGCGTACTCGGTTGCAGGCCGGACGTAAGTCTTGTAACAGCTTAGGAGTGACTCAACTGAGAGTCCAAATCGTCGTAAGTAGCTAAAGGCGTTCAAGAGAGCGGAGCCTTTGCCTGTTCTGGAATCCACATGGCTATGCCAGCGTAAATCGTCAGTAAACATGACACCCAGGATTCTGACGGATTTACTCGATGACAGATGGCCTTCCTCGATGGGTGGTACTTCTCGTTTCAGAAAACTGACGAGGAGGGTGGTGCTCTTTTCATGGCTGATACCAAGTTTCAACTGACCAGATTGTGACCTTAGCTCGTCAAGGACCCGTTTGACAGGATTCGATGCCGGAGAGTCTGATAGAAGCCTCATTACAGAAAGTGAGAGGTCATCAGCGAACTTGTATCGATGCTGAAAATCGACCATCAACCTGTTTATGACGATTAAGAAGGCCATCGGTCCAATTTTCGTTCCTTGAGGAGCTCCACATGTAATCGCTAGAAGTTCAGACACTTCCTCGTCTTGAAGCCGCACAGACTGCCGCCTCTCAGAAAGGAAACTTGCCAACATCCGGATTAGAAACTTTGTAGCTCCCATTGTCTCGGCTTCGGTAATGACTGTGAGATGGTCGAGGTAGTCGAAGGCCTTGATGAAATCAGCTATGATGCAGTCTACGAAAGCTCCATCATTCTCAAGGTGGGCAAGTATGTCATGCAGAAACTTTACAAGGTAGTGGACTGTGCTGAATCCGGGACGGAATCCGTATTGTCTAGGGTCAATTTTAGTTCCAATCTGTTCGCGCAACCACTTAAAGATATAACTCTCAAAGATTTTTGAGAAAACCGACGTAACAGATATGGGTCTTAGGTCACTGACTGACTTTGGAGACTGTTTTTTGGGGATTGGCGTTATCGTAGCAGTTTTCAGTCTTCTAGGAAATTTTCCCTCAACCAAGCACTGGTTGATCACAGCTGTAAATGGTGCTGCTATATGATCGTCACACACCTTGACTAGTTTGGCTGGGATTTCTCCGGGGAGTGAAGCTTTTCGATCGTCAAGCTTCGATAGGGCTTCGAAAACTTCTCCAGTTTCCACGACTGGGATTTCAGAAACGGGTGGGAGGTCAGGCAAACACTGAAGGCCAGGATGCTTTCGGCAAATCGTTGCAAAATGCAGGTTGATGGTGTCAGCCGACATTTTTTTCTCCTCCTTCATCCCTTAGTACCAGTATCTTCTTCTCTTTGCCCATCAGCTGCTTGACCGCACCATGGAATTTACTAGGTCCAGTTTTATACAGTTCTTTAAGTGCAACAGAACCATAATGATTTCTTGCTTTTTTTAGTTTCTTAATAATTAGGTTCCTTAGCCGTTTTGCTTTCTCTATGAGCCCTTTTTTATATGAGTCATTTCTTTCCTGAATCAAGGACTTGATCTCGTCGCTTATCCATGGCTTAAGGTTTGGAGTCACAAACTTAGTTTTCAGTGGAAAATAAGCTTGAAACAGCAAATTTGACTCATCGCAGAACTGGTCTGTCATAGTTTCTGAATCTGTAAAGTTAAAGGAGAACAACGCGGACCTGAAGTCTTTTACGGCAGTTTCACTGTAAGAACGAAATGATATTTTTTCTTTTCAGGAACCGGCATGAATGACTTTGGTCTCCAAAGAACCGTTAGGTGATCACTCATTCCAACAGAGCTTGTGGTTTCAGGTGCATCATATAGTTCACTTAGTGACGTAAAAATCAGATCGAGCGTGTTCTTTCCCCTTGTCGGTACTTTAACGACCTGTTTCAGTAGTAAGGTTTTTTCCACCCACTCTGGTTTGACGTCATTGAAATCGCCGGTTAGAATGATACCTGCTAGTGGGTATTTAGTCTGGAAGTAGTCAAGGCAGAACTGCAAATATGTCATCAGGTTCTTCCGAAACGTGCCCTTTGGCGGGAAATAGAGAACTCCGACGATCAATGAGGACGTGGATTTGGGTAACCTTTTTGGTCTTACCCACAGCCAGATAATTTCGATCTCCCTTTCTTTGTAAATAGGGGGAAATAATTGTCTTTTTGGAAATACTTGTTTTGCGGATTATTCCGACACCGCCTCCGTGACTGTCTAGGCTGAAGGAAGCAGTCGTAGTCTTCGAAGCTCACAATTTCCGGTTGGGCGATCCAAGTTTCAGTGATACATGCTATATCGATTTGTTGTTCAATAAAGATAACGTTCAGAATTTTATTGGAGCTATATTTCGGCCCTTCTTGGCAAGGGTCCTCTTCAGGCTCAAAACCGCTCAAGTTGGAAAGACGAACTTCTTTCCAACTTGAGCGGTTTTGAGCATGAAGAGGACCCTTGCCAAGAAGGGCCGAAATATAGCTCCAATAAAATTCAGCTGACGTATCCGTTTTCCACAATCAAATATGATTCGCAGTCAGCTTGGGCTGAAGGAATATTTATAACGTTCAGTTCTTCGATTTTATTAGAAATTGAACGTACGTTTGAAAGCAGTATCTTCGGAAACGAGTGTTCTGTAGCATTTAGTTTTAGTTGTGAATTTCTAAGAGCGGTGAGAAACGGTTCGCTACGTTCAGTATGGGTGTCGTGGGCGGCAAATCCGGGCAGTACGCACTGTTTCTGATTGGCTGTTGAGTGCTGATCTGGTGGTGACACCTTCCTGTGTGCCTGTAACCAGCATTGTAGAATACGCGACTTTTCGCTGTTTTCGCTGCACCCATCTGATCGCATGCTTGTGGTGGATCGTGGGTATGTAAGGGGCGCTGATCGTTTTTTGTTCCTGGTTTTGGTAGTTGTACTTGTGGTATGTTTGTGGTGGAGGGATTGTGCAAATAGGGACAAGCGATTCCTTTGTAGCATCTACCAAGCGCAAAGTATCGGCACTGTTGGTTATTTATTTTTACCGACATACCTGGAGCAGGCTTCTCACATTCCCATGGGCGCCAAGGAGCTTTCAACGGCTTTGTCGCTACGTGTACTTCGATTGGGAATCTAAGTTGATCATGAAAGTAGTTGCACCTCTTGCCTCTTTTGCAATTGGAGTTCATCCAATTTCGGATGAACTTTCAGTGCTTATGGGGTTGATTGGTTGATTTATTTAAAACATAAGCACAAATCGGGGCACAGTGCCAAATAGCGTACTTACTTAGTCAACAGATGAAGCTGTATAAAAATAATCGTATTCGTCAAATTATAACTTTCAACAGATCGGAACAAAACATTAATATCAGTATATCTGCCATTACGGTACATACTATAAGCCTTGACATGATACAGTATACAAACAACAATGATCATAATCATCCATTAATAATAAAGACCCCAAAAAACTAATATTATTACTACCCTTGGACTGCGGTAGTGTTTTGTTGTAAATTCAACAAATTTTGGGACGAAACTATTCCGATATCGCTCAGTGCGGCAACGCGCGGGGGGGGGGGGGGGGGGGGGGCAGTCTTCGAACTCGCTCAGCACAAGCTCTCTCTGGCCGTGGGCGTTCAGATTCGAAGGGAGGTGCGAGGAGAGTGAGTAGATTGGGGTGTTCCATTGAACTTAGACCGAAATTCAAACAAAGTTTTTCCTCTTTTCATGCAAAGTTTGATGTCTAAAATGACTTAGGAGATAACAAGGGGTCCTTAGTAGCCGCATGGTCTCTAAGAGCGTGTTCCACCCTACTTACCGTAGTTACTACGCATGACGTCACGAATTCTGGCTTTTCGCCGTCAAGGCTGGAACGATTTTTCTATTTCCAGCAGGATATCCGACCAATCACGTCAGAGATGCGTAGTTGCGACGCTTACTACGCTCCCGACCATGGTAAGCAAATAGTAACTATTAGTTACTATTTCGAGAAGGTTAGAAGGGCCAGCGTAGTAACTTTTCGTGAGGATGGAACGGATATATTAACTAATAGTAACTATTGTTAGAAGGGTGGAACACGCTCTAAACCTCATAATGACGTTGCGTCATCGGCCTGACAAGAATTTCCCGGCAAATCCCGCACATTGACAGTAAATTTTCTTACCTCTATAGAGCGCGCCAGGTCCGGGAAATATTTTGGAACGACGCGGCTTTCTTCCATTTTTTCCATCTGGTAGACATGAGATCGTAGCTCCGCACGTTCTTTCTTTAAACTCATTATTTCCTGTAACATACACGAATATCAAATAATATGTGAACAAGAATTTCTGGAAGACTAAGGATCTGAAAAGGATACTACCGCAGGTCAAGAACTCGTAAATTCCAACAATGCCTCAGCTTCGACATATTATTAGTACGGTCTTCGTAGATTTTGTCCGTACAGTTTTTACTTTATACCACGGAACTTGCTGATGAACAAAAGCTGCGTTCTTTGTCACGGGAGTTCTCACCGGTGGTCTTTTTCTTATACGCCGTTTTTGCATCCACCGGTGACTACTCACCAGTCTTTTAACCCGTTTTTGAACTAACTGAGCCTCGTTTTTGTTGCAATAGCGATACCGCATCGCTGCTGCAGCACTTCTTTACTTTTGCACAATATGCGTTTTTGGATTCACTTTCTTCTTGGTTGAAGCGGCAGCGCTGTACCATCTTGCAGGGAAGCACGGACTTGATCATTGAACAAGTCCGTGATTCTCGAGAAGCGCTGGCGTCTTCCTCGGAAGCGCTTCAGTGCAAAAACGGATGTAGAAAGAATCAGTCCGGAATCGGCCGAGAAGTGGACCTGCAGCATGCAACAAAAACGAGGCTTGGTGTCCGGTTTTATCTCACCCTTGCGGACTAACCAGAACCTGCTCGGGAGCCCGGCTTCAGCGAGGAGTTAGCAAGTTTTCATCAACTCATCGGTGGACGAACGCAGCTAAATAAACATGATGCAGAAATAAGGCTGTTACGCTTCTTAAAGCGGGCCACAAAAAACGGTATTTCTACCACATACACAATGCTAACCATCCCTACTGTCACTATGAATGTTTAAAACCACTGAAAACACCGTAAAACAATGAGTAAATTAAAAAAAAAAAAAAAAAATTTCCTAGGTTTGAAATAACTCTGTCTGGACTAAATCTCAGCCGATTATCCTGGGCAGCTGTTATGGCACGTAGGGAGCCAAGGGTCAAAATAATAATTTCCATCTAATCATCCAACTGTTTATTACAAATACAAATAAATTATAAAACCAAGACCAGTGGGGTACCTCTGAAGACATACAAAAATTATCAAATAGGTCTTATAATTCTTTGCTAATCAATCCTGGAAAATCTCGTCATCCAGAAAAGAAGACTTTCGGCGTGGGTTTTTTCTCGAGCCGAAACAGCAACCCGGCAATCGCGTTCAATTCAAAATAAACCTGTGGCATGCGATTACTAAGAAAAGGTAAACTGAATGTTTGGATTAGGACTTTAATTCACAAAAAACGTTCATTTTGAGACAATTTCGATACTGTAGAATTTAATTAAATTAGAGCTCTTTTCGGATTCTGAGACCGAAAACATGCTTATATTTATCTGACGACAGTTTCGAACGTTATTTAAATTTTAAGCGAATACGGCTGAGATCCAACAGTCTAGTGCACTTCACTTATTCACTTAAGTAGGTCTGAAAACTCGATAAAAACGCGTTACTCCGTTTGCCCGCTATCCACAGCTAATCGATTTGAATGAACTTATGCTTTCGGATCTGTGCTACCTCCACACACCTGTCCCTCTATGCTTGGAATATTTCACCAACTTATGCAAAGGTAAGCCCTATAACAAGTATCTGGGGAAAAGATGCAGGGTTGAAACAGACAGTTCTCATGCTGGACTCAAACTGCCCTGTTACATTAATCTGTCTCCAGCCCAGCAATTTATGTTTCCAGAGCCTTTACAATTGTGGGTTACAGCTGGAAACTCAGGGTTTCCGGATGGGGCCTTGAGTCGTCGTTTTACATTTTGTATTTAGTGTTACGTCATACTTCTGCCAATAAAGAGCTGTGTCCCGTTATCTCTCTGGGAATAAAGAACAGTGTATTCGATCATAAGCCTCAAGAACGCTACCTATTAGATAAAGAATAACGGATTATAAGATCAGAAGAAACCCCGTTATAGCCCTTGCCGTAAAATAAACTAAAATTGGCTGATTCCTTGCAAGACATATCTTATAATCAATTCCCTTCTTTCTTCAGACGTGATTTTTTCGGGCGCGTCTTTAATCTTGGCTTCTTTTTTAAATTCAAATTCTTCGCGTCTGGATAAATTTTGGGTTGTCATGCAAGCAGCGCACATCCTGAATCGTATTACTAGAGCCTCGGATGAAATTTTTTTTACAAAATCTCTTCGATGGGTCAAAATATATAGTGTGTCAGGTGTAAAAATAAGCTGCCTTTTCAGTTAAACTTTAACTGCACCGCAAACAACCGATTTGACAACTTCCCACCATATAGGCACATGCATCGGCCAAATAACTAACCCGTTCACTCTTGATTTGTTAAAACACGCCCTGGTCGAAAGCAGTTAACTCCAATCTGGTAATTTAGCCAAAAACAAACTTTACCTTTTTTTTTATTTAACGTACTTTGACTTCAGAAAATAGAAGCAGACAACTTTGTAGTCTGCGTAGTTGTATGATAGTTATACGAAAAAGTTGCATGTATTGATATAATGCGTCTATCGAGCCCGAATGGGAAATATATGGGCAGCGGCCCTTATGAGAGACGACTGGCGACTCTTCTTGGATGCCCTAAGCGCCTCTGGAGGTGTAGGAGGAACTAAGGTCTAAGGTAAGGTATTGATATATAATAGTAAAGAACTATCATTTACTGTGCCTCAGACTAGGCCAATCTTAATCAGTAGTATCCAGTGGCATCCTGTCTTGTAGCACCCAGTCTTGCTAATAGTAGCATGCAGTAGAATGCAGTAACACGGTTGCCTTGACATAGAAGCATTTAATAATAATAATAATATATTGCAAAAAAAAGGCCACAAACCCTCTACAAAGTTCTTTTGAAACATTTAGGGTCGTACATTTGGGAAAGAAACATTCCATCAATTTCTTTCTTGAATTGGCTTATTGATGGAGAGTTTGCTGTTTCTTCGGGCAGTTGATTCCAATGGAGTGGCACGCGGTTTTTGAAACTCCACCGACCAATATCTTTGCAGAACCTCTATGCGGTGAGTTTGAGGCTATGACCGCGTAAGTTGTTGAAGTTGAGGATGTCGTCAGCTTCGACGTTTTCGTAGCGTGGCATAGCTTGTATGTCTCAATGAGGTCTCCCCTGTGGAAACGGTATGCCAGCGTAGGGAGTTAAAGTGTTTCAAGCCTTTGCTGGTATGGGAGATGTCTTAGTTTAGGCGGGAATTTTGTGAGCCGCCGCTGTACAGTCTCGAGGGCATCAATGTCTCTTATCAGTTTGTACTGCATCCTACTTTTTCGAACAACTTCATACTACTACTTTAAGATAAATTTTTCGTCGGGTCGGGGCTTTTTCCGAGGTTGGTAACAATGAGCTTTTGTACAAATCATGGTCCGATGTGATTTAGTTTCAGCCCTATTTGTGGAGGATACCCAGGGGCCAATTACCTGAACTAGGACGATCATCTCAAGGTCAGCCTTCTTACTGACGTCGGTGGGTGCAGTCGTTCCGAACTTCGTTTCGTCCACCACCGATGCCACTGGCGTCTCTGGAATGTCGATAAGACCTTCATAAGATCTTCGCTCCTCGTCTAATTTCTGTATGAGCAATCTTAGTTTCTTCTCCAGGAAACGGGAGTCAGCGCTGCCATTTAATCTGGAAGGGAACGTAGACAATGATTGCCCGATGGAAAATTTGTGGCCTGTGCAGTTGTGTGATAGTTGTGCGAAGAAGTTGCATGTATTGATATTTAATGGTAAAGAATACTATCATTTAATGTGCCTCAGACTGGGCCAATCTTAAGCAGTAGTATCCAGTAGCATCCTGTCTTGCTATAGTAGCATCCGGTCTTGCTAATAGTGGCATGCAGTTATTACTGCCTGCTACTTTTTTGTACAACTTCATACAACTATCTTGAGATAAATTTTTCTTCGGGTGTCATACTAATAGCTAGATTTCTGGCGCGATTCAGTTTTAGAGTAAAAAACAAGAGCTACGAGCTGTAAGGGATACGATCTCTCTACTTTCCAAGTTTCATTGAAATCACTTCACTCGTTTAACCCCTATGCGAGCTACAACATCTCCGGGAATCCCTCCCCCCCCCCAACCCACTGGGGCTGAATACGCTCGGACACGTAAACTTCTCATCTCTAACATCTCCTCTTTCCGTACATCAAGTTTAACTGGAATCGGAGCATATCTGCAAATTTCCGGCTCCGGCTTCATCCTCCTCAGTCGGATCCGGTTCGGACGCCAAATGACAAATCTAGGCTGCATAAACTTGGTACTGTCCAACTTGCATCCCATTCTGCCAATCCGTTTGGTTTTTCTGCATGTCACAAAGTTTCGGGACCCCCCCCCCCCTCCCCCAACCATTGCCGCAGGGGTTCGTACATATGCTTTGCATATCTAGGTCATCAGTTCTTATCTTCTTATCTTCTTCAGTCTCTTATCACCCATGAAGTTTCACTTGAATCGGACTATTTTTTCACAACCTACGAAAGTCAGTAAATTCCTGATTCCCCCTCCTCAACTCCCCGAAAAGGTAAGATCCAGGAATGGAAGTCTTCCTAGGGCATTGCGTCGGGTCCTTAAGTGTATTTGGTCGGGTCACTGATATGCCTGCCAAATTTTATCGTCCTTAGCACATCTGGAAGTACCCTATCTCGCGATCATCGGAATTCCGAGAAACTCCCTATCTAATCTATCTAATGCTTATGCTTGTTCTTCCCACCAAATTCCATCCCGATCCCTCGACACTATATACGCATTTCACGAAAATTCCGGTGCCCCCTTCCACCCCCCCCCCCCCAGTATCGGATCCGGGACGGACTTGACATGGAAAATCTGAGACAATAGCTCTTTCCACCAAGTTTCATTCAAACTGATCGCCCGTTCAAAAATTACAAATGCCACTAGATTCTGGATTCCCCATCCCTCCACTCCCCCCACGATGTTCGGATCGTGCAAACGACTATTTTCGAGTCGGTCTATTCGGATCCCTCATATTCCTGCCGAGTTTCATCATCCTATTACATCAGGAAGTACCAAACTAGCTGGATCACCAGAATACCCCCTCCCAACTCCCCCACAGTGCCCGAATCCGGTCGGTTATATCAATGAAGTATCTACGACTTGTGCTTGTTCTTCCCACCAAGTTTCATCTCGATCCCTCCACTCTAAGTGTTTCCCGAGATTTCCGGCTCCCCCCTCCAACTCCCCTCAAAAGTCACCGGATCATTCGCATTTGAAGTGGGTCGTCTGAGACACGAGGTCTTTTCAAATATCAAACTTCATTAAGATCCGATCACCCGTTCAAAAGTTACAAATACCTCAAGATTCCGGATTCCCCCTCCCCCCACGATGCTCGGACCGAGGAAGTGACTATTTCCAACTTAATCTTTTGGGGTCCCTGATACGCCTGCCAAGTTTCATCGTCCTAGCTTATGTGGAAGTGCCCAAACCAGCAAAACCCTGAACGACCGACAGATCGGCGGACGGACAGAAATTGCGATCGCTATATGGCACTTGGCCGAAGGGCAAGTGCCATAAAAAACACGTCGATTGCCGAATGAATACTAATTTCGACTTCAAGTACAGTTCCGGTTCTGACTGTCGAAGTTGAACCGCCAAAATTTGTACGGATCTTTTGAAATGGATGAGGAGAACATTCTGCGCCAAGTCGAGATAGCTCTCGTAATACCAGCATACCTTGAGAAAAGCTCTTCAGGGTCTGATCGTGAGTCTAACGACCCATCCGAGCTCGTACTTTTCAACGAGCGGGATCGACAGTCTTGACACCGCACACCGGGGCCATCGCCAACCTGAAAAACATAAGCGTTTCAACACGAAACATTCTCGCAGCTCGAATTGTTAAGGCGTTTTTTCGTGGCAGAGTTATGTACCACACACGCGGAAACACAAATGTGTGCCACACACTCTACCCGCAAGGTGAATCTCGCGGAAACGCCATTTTGTCTGTTTTTTTTTGCAGGAATTTCAAATGTCTGGAAAAAAAAAATCACCCAGAATCTCAATAAATATAACTTCGGGCTTCCGTCCTTACCGTTCTGTACTATAAAGATCCTCAGTTTTCTGTCTATCTGCTTGGTTACAGTAGCTAATTTGTTGTTTGGACTTTAATTTGGAGCTAAATCTGACTTTCCCGTCAAATCTGAGGCACAAAATCGAAAACCACCTCGACAGTTTTTTGTCAAATTAGAGCCACGAAATCTGTGTTGGTCACGGAAACACACTTGTGGTACAACCAAACGATCACGGAAACACTTTTCGAGCCACAAACTGATTATTAAAACGCCTATTGTCTAGCCTCAGGAACTCTCTGTGAGGACAATCGCCTACACGAGACTGTGGGTCCTATATCGATTTAGACTGGAGGTTCTACCCAAGTTTGTATCTTACTTTCCTGCCATTCCTCTTAACTACTGTAAGCCGATTCCCTGTTTGAGCAAACAAGTAGTTTCCAAATCCATGTGTTTATCAATACCTGGATGCCAGAACTGAATTTACACATTATCGTTTAATTACTAATAACACAAAAATGTTTAGTTTAAAAGTATAGGCGTAAAACTGATTAATAGTTGGTAGTTTTCGGAAACATTAAAGTAGGTAGGCTTAAAGTCACCGAGCTGAGGAAGAGAGAACAAGTAGTTCGCCTGAAATCCGGCCAAAACCGGAAAGTTTGTTAATACTGAAAGTTTTATCTGAAGTTGATTAGAGGTTCGATTTAAGGATAGGGAAACATGCTGAATCCGAATATGATTTTTTTTTTTTTTTTTTTTTTTTATATATATATTACTGTTCTGTAAGTAGTGAATAGTAGTGTAAAAGGAGTTATGGCGGTAAGCAAAACATAAAATAATGGTTTCCTTACCACAGCCAAAGAAGATCTTTTCATCTCGTTCTTGACATCAAGCAGCTTAATCAAATACTCGTACGCATCACACAACTTCCTCGACACATCCACAGCCAGCAGCTGACTCCCCACTGCACTTTCATACTTTAGCAACAAACTAAAAAATCTTTCTCCTTGAGACCTTGATTCTTCCAAGTTCTGAATCAGAATATCATTTAATGCACTGAGATTGTTATGACTAGCTTTCACTCGTTCAACTTCAAGCTCTAGCTCTTTATGAGATCCAGGCTTAGAGCTATCTGTTCGTGGAGGCGGGACCGGTTTGGGGTTTTTCTGAACGACTTTCGAGACGTGGGCCTGCTTGATGCACAGGCTTTCCACGACTGGACCTGTGGCCTGGCTGACGGGCCGGGGCAGTAGGGACTGCCTGGAATCTATAAAGAAAAATATAACATGTAATTTTATTCATAAACTATTCCTGAGATATCAAAGTCTTTCAAAGACTTGTCTATGGTCGGAGGAAGACGAGAAGAGAAGACAAATGAGCACGAACAGTGACTGATGTCAGAGAGGATGCAGACGGGTTCAAAAAACGTTGTTTCGCGGTAAAACCAACTCTATTCTCTACTTCATGATACCCTGTAAACCGTTCTTTCCACAAAAGTGCCTTAAGCAATGCCCGAACTCCTTTGTTACAAAGTCTCAAACCCCTTTGCTCACTCTTCTGTTTGTTTCCCTGACTATTGGCATAGTCGTATCGCCATTGAGCAAGTTCGAAGAAGAGCAACAAAAACAATGCCAGCCATTCGCCATCTGCTTTATGAAAACCGGCTTCAAAAATTACAATTACCCAGTTTATCTTACAGATTTCTATGAGGTGATTTGATCGAAACTTTTAAAATTCGCCATAGTTATTATGATAACATAGGCCTGATGATGTCCTCATTTTCAATCACAACGGTCTGAGAGGACACAACTTGAAACTGAGTGGTAAGAAATTACGAAAAGACATTGGAAAATGGAGCTTTAGAAACCGAATAGTAGAATACTGGAATAATCTCCCAGAAAGTGTGGTAAATGTCGAAAATATCAACCAATTCAAAGCAGGTGTAGACTACCACCTGGCTGAAATTCAATTTAGTGTGTAAAGTGTCCCGAGAAATTTATACAGGCGAAATCCTTATTATTGCAATTATATTATTATTATTATAGTGAATCATCAGTCTGGATATCAAACTGTAAACACCTCTTCCTTAGAGACGGCCTACAGTGCATGCCTTGTTTCATTTTTATTTTCTTTCTTATCCGAAACTGTTTCTTTATATGTGATAGGAATGTTTGATGCCTGAGACCTTGACTGGTCTTGAAGGTGACCCAAAATACACAGTGGAATGCATGGAGAAAACAGAGAAGATCAGAATCTAATCAAAAAGTTCGGAGTCTCTGGAGCCTTGCTGAGTCTACAACAAGAATCAGTGTCGTGGTTTAGTAACATTTGCCAAAGAGGACCCAGCAGTAAGATGTGTAACTAGAGAATTCTTTCGAGAAAGCAGAGAAGAACCCACTTGATTGGAGCCGCGTGTACCACTCCCGTGCTCGGGCAGCAAACCTGGAATTGACAAATATGCAGCTTGACATTTTTTTATTTTTTTTTTCGCCTAGAGTTATGGACTAGATACCAATTTGAAGTCCTGGACCCGGTTAGGTGTTTCACTTACTGGATGGCCGGCTTCCACTCTCCAGCTTCCTACAAGCAGATGAGTCTGAAAATTCTTCCTCTTCTTCCTCCATAATTGCATTATTTCTCACAGCATTTAACTTTTTGTGCACTTCTGCTAAAATCGAGTGAAGCTCCGTCAGCCTCTCTTCATTCTGTGCGGCTTGGGACTCGATGGATTCTTCAAATTCACTGAGCAACTGAGCTTTCTCATTTTCACTGAGTATCAGTTGTTCATTGAGACGTTTTATTTCAAGTTCAGACTGGCGCACTTTTGTTTGAAGAAATTGCACTTCGTTTCGGAGTGAGACCAGTGCAGCTATGTGTAACTGGAAAAAGAAAATGGTAATATTTGATCCCGATGAAAAATTTATCTCAAAATAGTAGTATGAAGTTGTACGAAAAAGTAGCATGCAGTACGAACTGATGCTACTACATGCTTGTCAAGGCTACCGTGTTACTGCATTCTACTGCATGCTAATATTAGCAAGACTGAATGCTATTATACGATAAGATGAGATTTATTCCACTGAAAGCACAAAGGCCATGGGAAAAAATAAACACAAAAAAAAAGATAGGATGCTACTGGATACTACTGTTTAAGATTGGCCTAGTCTGAGGCACATTAAATGATAGTATTTTTTACTATTACATATCAATACATACCACTTTTTCGTACAACTATCATACAAATACGCAGGCTACAAATTTTTCATCGGGATGCACTTCTTCTAAAGTTTTATACTACCTGGGTTGGCTAATTCAATTCAGACCAGCTCGTATGACATTCTAACGCCAGTGACTAATGCCTGTCATTTGAAGACATAGATAAATGAAGAGTCCAGACTAGAGAAGGTGCACCGATCCTCTTTTCGAACCGAAGCTGTAAGTTTTCCAGTCGTACTGAATGAACAAAATATCAGGTTCATGTTCTTTATTTTCTGAAACACTTCGTAACAATATATTTTGATCACTGGGGGCCGGCAGGGATACGAGCTCATTAGCTAGGCCCCTAAATAGGGAAAGCATTAAACCACAAATAGGGAAAGCATTAAAGCAGTAGAAATACCAACTGGTTCTGAAAACCAATAAACAATTATGCATTTATACTCTGTAAATGAGGGATTGATGACAACAAAAGTCCCATTTCTTAGAAATGACGAACAATAAATGGGAAAGGATAGTTACCTTATTTGCAAAATTCAAAAGCACATCACAATCAGCATGTCCTCTCGTCTCGCCTTGCTGGTTGCCATACCTATCCGGGCTACAGTCTCTAGCCCCGCTGTCAACTTCACCACTGCAGTAAGAATGCGAGTTTGTTCCTGCAAATGTTTTTATTTTTTTACAATATTTGTTATATTAATACAGTTTTATACAATGTTTTTACATCTGATATGCAGATACACTGTAATATTTTGACTCTTCAAAGGATTTTGCTTTTTTTTTTCACCCGGGGCTTTCGAAAATAATATTCAGAATGTGCTTGCACGACAGCCCAAGCCTCGTTTTTGTTGAAATAGTGCTGCCACATCGCTGCTGCAGCACTTCTTTGCTTCTGCAAAAGATACGTTTTTGGATTCACTGCCTGCAAGATTTCTTCTTACAGCTGCAGCACCCTGCAGGGAAGCACGAACTTGGTCGGTAAGCAAGTCCGCGATTCTCCTCGGAAGCACTGCAGTGCAAAAACGAATGCAGAAAGAATCAGCCCGGAAGCGGCCGAGAAGTCGGCTGTCCTCCGACAAAACTGTCAAAACCCAGTATCTACAAAAAATCGAATTTAGTTAGGATTGGGTACCACCTAATCAAACCACAGGAATTCAATGGTGAAATCAGAATTTTTCGACAACGATTAGTTTCTTAGATCTCACCTAGTATCTACACAAGGTCTCAACTTAATTTTCGGGCTTTACCTATCATGTACATAATACAAATTTGCTTTTTCTCCAAAACCTAGTATCTGACAAACCTACGTCCACCAGCAGCAAAATCACCAGTATCATCACTTTATTTTTTACAAAACTGCATTAGTTTGCTGAATGTGAACGAAAAAAGAAGCAGCTTTAAAAAACAACGTTTTCGCGTTTTTCTCGGAAGCTACTCAGGTGCGGATACTAGGTTTTGTCGGAGGACAGGCGAAATGGACCTGCACCGTGTAACAAAACGAGGCTCCAAAATTCATCCAGACGCGGAGAATTTCCAAAAAGATGCGAAGCTAGGAAAAGTTACGCTTGTACAAAGTGAGGAGATGATGTTAAGATACGTCTTGCAAGGAATCGGACATCTTTGTTTAGTTTTCGGCAATCGCTTACATTCGTTGTTGGTAGATGTTTCAAGCGTAGGGGGACAAGTACACAGAGGCTGCACAGAGGCACAGCAAACCCGATAGAATAAGTTCCATTTGATGAAACTGATTACCTGTGGATAATGGACAAACTTATCTTATCTCTTACCTTACTCTTTAATCCGGAAAAAGAAATTCCATATTGACTAGCCTAATGTAAGAATACAAACAAAAACAATAACAATAATTGAACGAATTTCGCCTATCCACCTGGGAAACCAAAAAGATCGGAATTGATCTTATCCCATATGGGTTATGATAACTGTATAAAAGGGGTACTCACTCCCTCTATAATAATATTTTCGCAATAATTATTTACAACCCGGAGTCTAATGGATCCCCGGCTCCTCCGAATTACCTCCGTAAAATCAGGCAATGTAGCATCAGAAAACATTTCCGTAGCGCTACACCAAGATGGCAAAGAATGTAGGAGACGGAACGAATTGTTGTAGCACACACGTATTGTAGTAAAGGCCTTAACTGTATGTGACGAGATCATGCCAACACCGTACAGTCGTACAGACAAGTACAGTAACTTCGAAACAAAACATTCTTAACCTCAGTAGAGCAATTGCTGAACCGTCTTATTAACATATTTGCTCGTATGCAGTGAGATCTGTACAAGTGTTTAAGGTGACAATCGTCACTAAGATCACTGGAGAAAATGAAACGAAGTAACACATTTTTATCAGGTTTTCAGGCCTACTTAAGTGAATAAGTGATGTGTAACTAGACTGTCAGATCTCAGCCCTGTTCGATTAAACAATAAACCGCAAAATTCCAGTGAAAAACTCAGGCAGAAAGAAGGGTTATCTGTTACAGGTTACTTTAACCAGAAAGTCAATCAAGCATGCAGCAACAAATAATGTGTTTTGATGGAAATGAGTGTTATATCTTACCAAAAGTTGAATAGCCCTGGGACTCTGCATCGGAATATTGAGGTAAACCAGAACAATTCACAGTTAACGAGTGATTTCCAGCTACATTTCCATCTGCACCGAAATGAGAAGCAGTTTCACCATACACTTGAGCTTGCTCTATGTCTCCTCGAACAGAGACCAGACACTGAACAAACTGATCATAGGAAATTTGTCCATCTGAGCTGCCTCCCATCTCTGCTAGGATCTGGTTAACATCAACTGATTCTTCGAGACCCATGTCTTTCAAGACCTTGACCAAATCCGTACTGCAAAATAAAAAATCACAAGATTAGGTTCAGTCTAATTCCCCATAACGAAGGCACACAGCACAAGCTGAAGCACAGCCTAGCTGGAAAGTCACATGCCTTTCTTTGCTTTTATCCAGATCAAATCCTAATCGCATTCCCAGTCAGCTCTTGGGCTTTCTACTCTTCCACAGAAGTTACAGTCCTATACCCTGCCTATACCATTCATAAAACGCTTCAACAAAAATATAGCTTTTATCTCATAACTACTTCTATGTTGAATGTTTCCCTCCTCCCAAACAGGCTGGGAAGATACTGGGAGGATTTCCTACCAGCATCCCCCAGCACCATGCCTCTGGATGTATAGGAGGTATGTTGATTTGCTGACAGCTAAGTATCTACTATATGATTTTCAAGAGTGTAGCTCTACTGATTGATATCCAGTAAAGTACCTCTCTTGATGACGTGTCTCTTGAAAAAAATCAGAAAAGACTGCAGTAGAGGTATGCTTCATTGCGCAGTTCTCTGAATTTTAGACCACCCTGATCTTTTTATGCCCCTAGTGCAGTAAGATGGATACATCAAAATAATAATATAATATCAGCTTAGATTAATGTGATTCAGCTTACTTTTGATTGAATAATGAACTTAAATCCATTTAGCATGAATTATTGTTCCTTTTTTAATGTTGTACATGAATGAAATCAAATCCATCTAGTGTGATTTATTGTTCCTTTTGAATATTTTTTGTTTCCAACGGATAATTCAAACTTGTTGGATCTTTGTCACATATCTGGCTGTGAGAGTGCAAAAGTAACTGAGCTAACAAGAATGAGAAAGAAAAAATTTGAACAAATTAAGATAGGCTAGTAAAAATTTAGAGGTGTTCAAATCAAAGAAGCATCCCCAACCTCTTTCAACTACCTCCAGTCCACCACAAACCCCTTATTTTGGGATAAAATATGCTAAATGCTGTCATCATCATTATCAATAAAAAAACGAATGATATGAGTGCAGCATTCTGTACTAATCCGCTTGCTTGTGCTTGTGTTATGCCTTTTTATTTGCTTGCTTGTGCTTATATTTTATTTTGTTGTAGGTGCTTGGGTTTTAAATAAATTATAAACCAAAGAACGCTATAATGAGCGAAGTTCAAGGATTGGCTAATCAGGATTCCTTTATAATAGATAATATGGAATGGGTTAGGATAGCCTACAACAAAATAAACACATTTCAGACAGCTATTAGACATTCACCAATGGTCACACTTGTTGATTATGCTTTCAGTCGCAAACAGACACAATTCATTTGTCTGAATATGCTTAAGTTGCTGAATACTGATGAAATGCTGTGTACAAATGAAGAATGAAGAATTTGAACAAACAAAAGTAATGGCAGAATATTTTGGACTCAGTAATTTTAAAATCATCGCCAATTTGCTTTTACATTGCAGCATTCACAACATGATGCCAATCAATATTGGCAATCAATATAAAACAATTTTTGTCTCTTGCAAGTGTTGACTATTTTGTTTTATTTGCAAGTGATAACCCCTGGCCATTAGAAAAGAAAAAAAGTTTGATTTGAACTGTTTAACTAATGTGTTTGAATTCACAAGTGTTCTGGTGTTCGAACTATCAAACCTTAAGACCATTACAAAAGGTGTTTTTCTGCAACAATTCAGGACTATAATCCTAGATAACTGATTCACCAGAGAAACAGCAAATCGACTGTCACAGATTACAAAATGGCAATCTGAAGACCTTGAACTGTGAATCTCACTCCGTTGCAGGATTCCCATATTGACAGTTGTAGGTTAATGACAAGTGCCAATTAATTTGCTCGCGCATGAAATGTTGTGCCGCATTTATTTTGAAATTAAATTAAAAATTAAACAATCCAAGAACGAAAATCATCAATATTTTATTGGATTAGAGTCAGGTTAGAGTATCCAGCATTTGGCAAAGGTGTGTCCAACATTAGGCATAGGGTATACCAAACACTAGATATCTCCACCATTTGGCATAGAGATCCAAATATGAGGGGTTTGTGGCAGACTGGATTGAGAATCGTCAATCTTGATTGTCTTGGAAAAATGCCTAAAATTAGGGATTTGTGGTAGACTCGCTACATATACTGTAGGCTAGATTATGATGATAGAAATTCATCAAAGCCCTTAACCTGAAGCTACTAGCAAGAGTCCCAGATGGATCATCAGTACTGTCAGCAGAGATCAAAGCCGTAGAGATTGCCATGGCATGCATCCAACAAAATCCCCCGCAGATCAAAAAGGTTGTAGTCTTCAACGACTTGCAAAGCTCGTTGGAGCTGATATCCAAACTATACTGGGAGGCAAAAGAGATTGACCTTGCAGAAATTTAAAATATGCTACAATCAATGATCAATGAAAACGTGGAGGTGAAGTTCCAGCATATAACAAGCCATTATGGCATTACTGTAAAGAGAGCGAGTGCGCAGACGAAGTCCCACAGTTGGCCAACAAACGCCATCCACCCATCCAGAAAAGCCGCAAGCCCCATCAGAGATGTGCTTAGAACAAGACCCCAGAAACCCAACTCCGATGCAACCATCCCCATTCAAGTCAAGAGCAACCAGCATTGCCGGCTACCAACAAAGAGCAGCAGCTGTGATGCTAAACATGGAGAAACAATGCTGTAAACTTTCAGCAACCCAGCAGCATCCCCACTATGCAGGTTCTGCTTCCTCTGGGAGAAATCCCTCAAACATGTCCTCTTCGATTGCAATAATCTGACAGGACAAAGAAGAAAACTGATATTCACCTTCCAAGCAAATGGACTGACACCATTCATTGCATCAATCTCCTCTCACCAAACCAGCCATGCACAAATCCTCAATTTTGGGGCATGGGTATGGTACCCCTGTGAAATTTGGTTAGACTAATACTGGTTACATACCTAAACAGGGTCTTCTTCCTGTCCTAGATCAAATGATACCTGAGTTTACTTTCTATCCAACCTCATTTTCCAATTTTCAAAATATTAGAGCTCTTCCAAGATACGTAGAGCTTTTTGGAGGCCACTTCTCTTCTAGTGGGTTTACTTTATCCTTTTTCAGAAAATTGCTGCTAGGTAGCATGGATGAGGCAAGCTTTTCAGTCTGTTCACTGGAGCAAATATTTCCTTTAGATTGTTTGCCTTTTATTGTATTTATCTTGAGTGATTTTTTTTTTACTATGTTAACAATTGTTATCAAAACTCACTACACTCAAAAGAATACAATAAAAGGCAAACAACCTAAATGGAATTTGGAAGGGAAGAAAATTTAATCCCTAAAGGAAGAAAATTTAAAAGCTTACCACATCCATTCTACCTAGCGACTGCCTGTTGATGACTACCTGAGAAGGATAGAGTAACCTAGCAGTGACAACTGGGTGACAACCTGGAAAAGGATTGAGTAACCTAGTGGCAACTACCTGAAAAAGGATACAGTAACAAACTAGGATAGACGCTGGATAGAAGTGGCCTCCAGAAAACTATGTATCTTGGAAATGCTCTAACATTTTGAAAATTGGAAAATAAGGTTGGATAGAACAGTAGAAAGTTAACTCAGGTATCTTTTGATCTAGGACAGGAAGAAGACCCTATTTAGGTATGTAGCCAGTCTTAGTTCAACCAAATTTTACAGGGGTACCATGCCCATGCTCCAGGGCATGGTCCCCAACGTATGGGCACCATGCCCAAAAATTGACGATTTGTGTATGACTGCACCAAAACCCAAATATTATCACATCAGTCTTTGCTGAGATCTCCCAGTTCCTTAACAAACTTCAAGTAACCCAATAGACGTGTCCAGCAGTTGGTGAAGGGAAAAGTGTCTCCCCCAGAAAGAAGAAGAAGTCGCGGAGGGTCAGTGGATCCCGCCAACTATAATTTGATGAAGAAGAATTATTACCTTGATATGTATCCATCACCATCTTGATCACAAATAAAAAAAAGCTGTTGAATGAAACTATCATTTTCTCCAACATGCATATTTTCAGCTGAAGACCCACACGTTTCTGTACGGTTGGTGCTGCCATCACTACAACTGGTGGAGTGGTGTGAATCATTATCAGTATCTTCTTCCATGTTTAGGCTTCTGGCTAACGGAAGGGACAGGGACACTGGTAAATCTATAATAATTATTCTCTTTTTGTGATTGTTTACATATTTATCTTCTGTTTCTTCATGACAACGATCGGTTCGGACTCAGTTTACCTCTATGGAAGACTAAAAATCTGGCGCCTGTTTTGGCAGTTATGAATCCAGCCGACACGTGCTCCTTCTTCCCTTCAGTTTCAGGCAGGTTTCACTCAGTATATTTGTTTCCGGCAGCATTCAGAAATAAGCCTAAGTCTAGGCCCTTAGAAAGAAAGTAAGAAAATATTTTTCAGCTATGTTGCTTTAAAAGATCAGGTCTTTTGACAGATATTCCTTCAGCCAAAGCCGACTGCTGATCACATTTGACGATGCAAAATGGATATGTCAGCTACATTTTATTAGACTTTCAGCCCTTCTTGGCAACGGTCCTCTTTTACTAGGCTCAAGCTGGCAAATGAACTTGAAATTTTCCAGCTTGCTTGAGCCTGAAGAGGACCCTTGGCCTTACCAATAAGGGCTGACTTGACCAGTCTTGACCATTGCATAACTGCTCCTTTTAAGCTTAGTATGCTTCATTAGCCTAGTTCATTTGATGGATGTACAGTTTACGCTAACTAGCCTAGATTAATTAGAACCTGCATGAAGTTTTTCCCACCGACCAGTCGCCCCAAAATGCCCAATACGAACAAATAGGGCATTGGTCAGTTAAGCCAGCAGTGCCTGAAATGCCCAAGAGAAAAATGGAGAAACTCCCACCAAATCATCGCCCTGCACATGAGAATCATCCTTAAGCTGTGTTGACACAATGCAAGTTTCAAAGCGAAAAGCTGGATGAGCTGTCCTGCAAAAAGCTGGAAGATTTATGTCTGGGTGTTTGCAGCAAGGGTGGCAGTGCTTGAAACGCCCAAGCGAGAAATGTAGAAACTCCCACCAAATCACCCCCTGGGGTAAAATTCAGATGGTAACTATGTCAGGGCTTGGATGGTATGAGTGGCACCTTTAACCCACCAAGCAAAAAAAAACAGAAATACTAAATCTTCGCCCAAATTAAAATGTATCAAACCATTCCAGAAATTTAACTTGATGTTTATAAGCTAATTGGTGATAATAGCTATTATTTTTTATAGATTTCTTCCTGAGTAATAAAAAATATCCGGGGCTAGGCTAGAGCCTACAGCAAAGCCAAAAGATCTCTGGTCTGCTTCCACTGGTAAGGCCTGCCCCATTCAAAACAGTACTATTTTTTAAATTGCTATTATCGTGGGTGATTGTTTGGTGTGGCGTTTCTCTAGTTTTTGCTTTGGCGTCTCAAGCTCTACCACCCAACGCCCCGACATACTGAGCTCATCCAAAAAATTTCAAATTTAAGTTGGGCATTGCATGGTCGTTTCTCCATTTATTGCTTAGGCGATTCAAGCACTGCCGTCCAATGCTGGACATAGTTAGCTCATCCAAATTATTGCTAATTTGAACACAGGCGATGATTTGTGGCCATTTCTCTGTTTTCCACTTGGGCATTTCTGTACTGCCACCCTTACCGCCCATCGCACAGACACATTTAGCTCATCCAAATTTGTGTAAATTTAATGCTGGCGGCGATTTGGTGGGCGTTTCTCAGACTTTCGGTTGGATGTTTCAAGCACTGTTGCCCTTACCACCCAACGCCCAGACTTAATTCATGCAGCTTTTGCTCTAAAAGTAGCATTGTGTCAACCCAGCCTAAGTTTCTCCATTTGGTATTGGCTGTTTTTGGGTGGCTGGGCGGTGGGAGAAAACTTCAAGCTGGTTAATTAGAGACAATGCTGTTTTCCTACCTGCAGCACCTGCAGTAGAGGTTTGCATATTTGGACCACCTCTCTCATTTTTTCCATCGCTTGGTTTTGTTTCTTATGTAGCGTTTACACGACAAGAAATCCCGTCAAGTACAAAGGAATTCCGGTCGACTTGAAAGGATTCCGTTCGTGAACAAGACTAGGAAAAAAGTCTAGCGGGACAGGAATCCTTTCATGAGGAAAGGAATTCCGGTCTGCTTGAAAGGAATCTCATTGGTGGCGCTGGTAAAAATACTAAAAAAAAAATCTAGCTAGCCTTTGAGAGCAGCAGTCATCAGTACTGATGTCATAAATGATATCAAAACATTTTTTTGTTGGCTAGTGAAAATATTTTTGTCAGATTTTCTGGTTTGAAAAATTATTTTTTTTCCTCTGCGTGTAAACATAATCTTGTCGCCAAGAACGGATTCTGTTCAAGTTTTCCTGTACTTGTAAACGCTGCATTGAGCCTAAGGGAACATAGCAAAGTCATATACTGTCTAATTTCCCTTTCTATCATTAGCCATAAGTCCATCATGCTACTGTACAAAAACACTTGAGAACACTAATAGGCTTCCTACTTGCAGCCAACTTGGAGAGGGACTCCCCAGTTTACCACAAATCCTTGATTTGTGGATACCCTATGCCAAATGTTGGGTATATCTAATGTTTGGCATTGGCAATCAGAATTCACCTATAGTGGAGTAGGTCAGGGTTAGAGTACCAACAGGTATCCAGCATTTGGCATATGCTATCCAAAAAAGAGGGGTTTGGGCAGAGGCGTTACTAGCCAAAATGTTGGAGGGGGGGGGGGCAAGGAATTTACCGACTGGCTGGTAATTTTTAACGACTGTTTTCAAGAAAGAAAATGACAGTTTCAAAAAAATCGACTGATTTTCAGAAAAAACTGTTTTAATGAAAAAAATCAACTGTTTTGGCAAAAAATTGCGGTGCATCGCACCAGCTCGGTTATTTTTTACCGACTGGCCGACAACATTGGGGGGGCGTCCCCCCCCCCCCTCGTGATGCCCCTGGGTATGGGGTTGACTGGTAACCTACTCCTAAATCAGCTGGCTAACATCTTCCTGAATGGGATGCTCATGCCAATATTGTACCCATGTGTCATCCGAGATATGAAGAGCACCCCAGATAGGTAGTCTTATCCAAAATGCAACAACCTTGACAGGGGTTACAGACTTCTTTTTCTTACTGGTTTACTGAGAGTTTGGCACCGGAAATTAGTGTTACAAGTAGATTCATCTTCCATACTGCTTTCATCTTGATTCTTGAATCATTTCATTCCTTTTATCACACTTGCAGTAATAATTTCCTGTAATAAACCAGTAAGAAAAAGAAGTCAGTAACCCCTGTCAAGGTTATTGCATTCTGGATCATACTGCCTATCTGGGATACTCATCAGAGTTAGGATAACAGAAGAGTGCATAGCGTGTTCCACCCTTCTAACAGTAGTTACTATTAGTTACTATTTCCGTTCCATCCTCACGAAAAGTTACGACGCTGACCGTTCCAACCTTCTCGAAATAGTAACTAATAGTTACTATTTGCTTACCATACTCGGGAGCGTGGTAAGCGTAGTAACTACGCATCTCTGCAACGTGATTGGTCGGATTCGCCCGTGGCATGATATCCTGCTGAAAAATAGAAAAATCTTTCCAGCCTTGACGGTAAAAAGCCAGTGATGTCATGCGTGGTAACTACGGTAAGTAGGATGGAACACGCTTGCAGTGTTGGCCTGAAGCATTGTCCTAATAGGTGTTGTAAGGTGTAATACGGCGTATAAAGCTTATTACAGATTCCTCTTTTCCTCGGAGCGCGCTGTAATAACGTGAATAAGGAAAATAGACTAGCGCTCTATTCTGGCTTATGCAGGGCCAATCAGATCGCTTGGTTGGTTCCGCCAGCGGGCCGAGGAAAGAGCATCGTCGTCAGGGTTGCCACGGGAAGCACTAAAGTTCTACTTTGGTGGAAGCTGAAGAAACAACTTTTCTAAAAAATAACACGTTTTGTTCTGTTGCGACTGCTTACTGCTAGTTCAAGGACTTGTGCTGTCCATCCGTAGACTTAATTGCTTTTTACAAATTATTGGGCGTCAAATTGTACTGGTGTACTTCAAGTAACACTAAGAGCACTTTTCTGATCTTTAGAAACTTGAAAAACTGTATGAGCGTGGCAACACTGCACGCTGCATTAATAAGAACCTCTCTCAGTTCTGGGTACGGCTTCGGATCAGGGTTGTCCATTTCGCCTCTTCGCGGCTGGGCAGCGTTGCCTAAGTCACTTAGATTGACTCAAGCAGGTCCGCTGTCCTCAGAAAGTTGATGATTGTCTGGATGATGGATGCTTCAGCAGCAGGGGGGAGAGTAGGGTGCACGAGGGATCCAGTCGATAGGTTGAGATGGTGCTTCTTGAACAATGACACCACCTGAGTTCTATGTTTGTTCAAGTGGATTTGGCGATGGGTGCACTGGAATAGGATGTGGTCCAGGGTCTCGTTCAGGGTTCTGCAGAATCGGCAGAGAGGGGAGGCCGGGGGTTGGCCGTCAGGTGTCGGGATCTTATACGAGTGTGCTGGGTGGTTCAGTCCTGTTGCCCCTGCACGTATCCGGTGATAGACTCTGCTTTCGATTCTTCCCCGGAATAGGGAGAACTTAGGGTGGGGTTTGGCAGGCAGAAGGCTCTGGGAGCGGATGCGGGAAATGTCTCGAAGTGGGATTGGCCTGTTGGTTGTTTGGCGGGCTGACGTCTCTGGTCTCTGACGTGACCTCTGGTTCGTATTTGAACGGGCGTGTGTATTAAGACGTAAACATCGCCTATAGCGTTATTCAGCTTATTACACATATTAGGACAATGCTTGAGCTTCCCATTCGCTAGACAGCTGAATCAGGACTAGCTTCCAAGTAGGAAACAGATTAGTCTTCTAGACTGACAGAAACAAGCAATACCAACACATTGTCACATAACTTAGTTATTAAGCCACTTTAGCCATTGAGTCTCCATGAAAAGAAATTTCTCAAAGTTTGAAAGCTAACTTGTGGAAGGTTATACATTAAAATCTGGCAAATATATAGTTCTCTTTTCTTGGTTCTTTAGCCTGAAAGGGACCCTTGCAAAGAAAGGCAGAAATATTGCTAGTATAAATATCAGCTGGCTTGTCCATTTAGTGGGGTAAAATAATATTTGTTTGCAAAAAAAGATTTGTGGGTATTTTGAACCATACCGTCTCTAGAGTAAAATAGCAGTAGACATATGTCTTGCTGATAACACCACATAGCTTTTTAAACCCATTAAATAGCTCTGTAAGTTATCTCTGTAAGTTACATCAAACACTTTTATCAGATGAAACTAAACTTTTAAAAAGGCCCCTTCAGGGAGAGGGGTGCATAGGCTTACTTTACCCATTTGATAAGCCAACACTGGCTAAATTTGGCAGAGGCGAACACCATTATCTCTTCCTTTGTTCTCGAGCCATTGTTTTTGGGATCCCAAAACGTAAGTTGAGATATACCTAGGCCTATAACATTGCAAAAGTTGTCCGTCTGTCAGCACGATAACTCTCGAAGGGAATGAGATATTTTGATGAAACTTGGTGTGAGGATTCTTTGGGTCAAGGGTAAGGTCAAGTTCGTAGATGGGCTCTGTAGCCCTACATTTAGGGGTGGGGGAGGGGGTTCATATTGAAGGGCAAACAAAATATTTTTAAACAGCTAATGTGATAGTCCATTATGGGGTAAGAAGACACGCTGAACATGATGGGGAAAACCATTTTCGCGTCGGATAAGTAGTTCCTCGGGAATCCGGCAAAAACCGGAAAGTTGGTTAGAATTAAAAGTTTTATTTGAAGTTGATTAGATGCTCGATTATGGGGTAAGAAGACATGATGAACACGGTGATGGAAATCATTTTCTCGTCGGACAAGTAGTTCTCCCGGAATCCGGCCAAACCGGAAAATTTGTTAAAAGCGAAAGTTTTATTTGAAGTTGATTAGATGACAGATTTAGAGCTAAGAAAAGACGCTGAGTCTGTATATGACAATCATTTTTTACCCGGACATATAATTCGTCCGGAATCCGGTTGAAACCGTAAATTTTGTAAATGTTAAAGTTTTATTTGAAATTGATTAGATGTTCTTTGTAGGGATAAGGAGATACGCATACGTTTATGAATCGTTATTTTTTTTGCTGGACAAGTAGTTCGCTCGGAAGTCGGCCGAAACCGGAAATTTGGCAGAAGTAAAGCAGGAAGTTTCGGTCAGTGCTGTCAAAATAGGTATGGCTTATAGAGGTATATCAGATGATTAGCGTTGCGAAGACTGGATCTGGCGAAGACAAGACCCAATTGTCTCGATCAAATATCAGAGTTTTGGGATCCCATCGAAACCTTAGGTCTTGTTCTTCTGTAACACTCATTCTTTATTTGCAGATGGAGCTAAATCCTGGTCTTCGAGATGCTATCTTAGAAGCCTTAAACTCAACCCAGTCACCTGATTTTACCCAGAGAAGGAATGCAGAGGAAAAACTCAAAGCTTTTGAGGTCACTGATGATTATGGGGTTCATTTAGCTCACATATCAGTCGATCCTCAGTTTCATTTACCACTGAGACAACTTGCATCAATAGTCCTGAGGCAGTATACAAATGTGCACTGGAGTTCTCTTTCAGATTCGTTCTCTCCACCTGAGCCCTCAGAAGGAGCAAAAAATAGCATTCGCCAGATGCTAGTCTTAGGTCTTAAGGAGCATGACAGAAAGGTATGAAAGATATGATTAAAGATTTAACTTTGTTATTAATGTCTGTATGTTTCATCATTCTCTCTAACCCAGACAGAATATCCTACCAGTCCAAATGAATGTCAATTTACTATTTGTTTGTTGTTCCTGCGTCACATCAAGAATAAATAAGGGAAGAATTGAGAAGACTTGAATCATGGGACGTTGTTTTCTGCCCGATCCTCAAGTACCGGGGGTGGAGCCTATTCGGCGCCTGTCCAGACCACAGAGTAATTATTGGCGCTATTTCTTCTGATCGCCGTGCTTCGCGTCAAGGAAGTGCGCCAAATTCAAATTAAACCGAAAGAGGCCGACATTTTGCCCTTTTCCCTCCAACAAATCGCTGCTACCACTAGTTTAAAAGACGAGACAAGGGGCTAAAGTACAGTGAAATGATAGAAGTCGTGCAATCCTACATTCAAGGATGACGAAAATAAAGGCAGAAAAGGACCGATTTGGACTGAAGACTATAAGTTTAAAGAAGGAAGGGACACGCTTCCAAACATTCATGCAATCTCTATGACAGATTCTTAGTGATGAAAAAAAAAGACTGTCAATAGGATGGATAATGAAACATTTAGCCAACTACCCGAGATAATGATATACATTTTGACCACAAATAAAAAAAGGGTTATTTCAAATGTAGACGTTTTGAATGTTACTGTACAATTATCATTTTAGTAAGCAATTAAAATTTTAAATTAGGAAATACTTCAAGCCAACTGTTTTTCGCAACTAACCGAGAAATGTTATGAACTGAATTTTGTGTACAGAGTACAACTTAAAAACAAAACATAACAACTCTTTGAGTACAGTTCGCCAGCTATGCCCGAATTCCAACTTGAATGATGTAAAAACATGATAATGAAAAAAAAAACGATTACGAAAAGGCATAGACAATGACAAATTTGGGCAGATGTAAATTGCAACTATCCGAGATAATGATCTACCTTTTGGACCAAGAATAATAAGTTGTTATCACAAACTGATACGTCTTGAAAGGTATCCTGCACTCAGCAATCGTTAATTTCTGTTTTTCGCAACTAGACGAGAAAATGATATGAACTAAATTTCGTGTAGAGTACAACTTAAAAACAAAACATAGTAACTCATTGAGTACATTTCGACAGGTAAATATTGTCCAAGCTTAATACCTTTTCTAGAAGCGATTCTTTACAGTCCTGAGAAGACCAAAATAAAATTGCTAATGTTCACACCAGTCCTATTGATTCTGAACTAAATGCATGCGTGTTAGGTCTATGCTTCAGCGTTCAAGTTGCTGAATTGTTCCCCTGAGTTATCAGATGCCGCATTCCCTTGGGCTTCACCGTCTTTGTGAAGGGTCGTGACAACATGAGCTTCATATTGCAAATCTGACCCGAGATTGAAAAGGAGTTTCCATTTATATAATCCTCAGAATCTGCACTGTTTGAACTTCCCGCCTTTTCTGACTGCTTCATCACTTTTGCTCTGGAGGTAACACTTAATACTGCAAGAGGCAACACGTGAAGCTCCACCCAGGCTCCACCCCCGATAAATTAGATCGGACGAAAAGAGATCTAGGATGCTGACATCGGGGTTATGTGAGTTCTCAATTCTTCCCTTATTTATTCTTGGTCACATGGTTGTCAGCTACATTGTTGTGAGTCAGCTAGAGTAGTTGCGTTTTTGATCGAAGTTTGAATTTACCTTCAACGTCAAAGGTCGTTGTTTAAATACCGTTTTTGTTTGTCGGTCACAGTTTCTTTGTCCTTCAAACTCTGACCGTCGAACTTCGTGAGCTAGCAAGTTCGAAGTTTGCTTGAATCGTCGAAGAAACGTCGACCGGGCAAGGATCGCCGGAGTCGTCAAAACACTAATTAAGCACGGTGAACTTCGACGGCGTTTGAAAACGGAAATTAAGCAACCAGCTACGCTAAAGGCGAACAAAACTTCGACCTTCCTCTGCTTAGCACCTGAGCTAATAAGGGTAATTTCTTACTTTAGTAGACACCAACCACTTCTAGTACCATGAGTCCTTGAACCAGCATTGCATATAAACTTTTTACTTAGTTTTGCAACAAATCTTGAACTTGTACTGGTTCTAAAAATTCTGGAAGGCTGATCCAAATACGATACGTTGGAGATCCAGATTTATAGCACTCTTCCCTTCCCACCTGCAGTTCTCAAAACTTGTAAGCTCATCCGGTGATGGAAAGGTGCTCGGAGGTTTTGGCGCTTCCTTCGTTTTGGCTTCGTCCTCCATTTGAATGAGCCTAGTCTTGAGCCAACTTGGGGTGGGTGACCAGGACGCTTGATGTGGGTGATCGAAATGCTGTAGCATCCTTACCACTTCTGCCAAATATAAAGGTAATCGAAACGCTGGACTAGAGTGCCCCTACTGCTACAGCATTTTTAGCTAGTCTGCGAAATATTTGCCGAATTTCCATCTACCTGCAAGCTCCTTAGATAGGGCCCGATGGTGGAACCTAAAAACTGGGGGAATCTATAACCTAATTCCCTTGGTTGTATGTAGGACTAACGTGCAGGACTGATCTTTGTTGTGTTTACGTTGCAGGTAAAAAACGCCATTGCATATGCTCTAGCGAGTGTTGCAAAGTGGGATTGGCCAGACCAGTGGCCAGATTTGTTTGACATCATACTCGTTTACCTGAAGTCCGAAAACGCAGACTTAGTTGATGGTTCTATGAGGGTCGTTCTGGAATTGGCCAATGAAGTAACAGACAGGCAGATCCCTACCATTGGTCCAATAATCTTGCCAGAAGTGCACCGTATTTTTACAAATGCCGAGGTAAGGATTTCTACTCGTTTACTCCTGTAGATAACACACACACATTCTTCATGTAGAAAGGTGTCTTCGTACCGGCGGTTGTTGACTTTACCGACAATTCATTCTTCTAGTCCCTTTTTGACGTGTCTTTACTTGTTTCTGTTGAACGAAGTGTATTTTAGTCCAGTGGTTCCCAGCCTTTTCCGTCCAGCGTACCCCTAATCAAGGCTCGAAGAGGTTGCGCACCCCTTTTTTCAGAACGTGTGAAAGAAGATATTTATTTTCATATATGATAAGGCATACGTGTATTTGGTGTAAAGAATTGTAGCAAAAATTTTGTCAAATCTCGGCTCGATGTCATTAACGGCTGTCAATAAACGATGTCATTAAACAGACACATCCGTGCTTACATCAAGCTCCATCGCAAACAATTTTGATAGTTTAATTTGCTTCCTGTATTGTTGAACGTGCTCTAGTTGAATATAAACAGCAGGAGTGATAAATACGGTCAAAAACCGTATTTTATCTGTATTGTCAAGAGACGCAACTGGACCGGCAGACTTGTCTTGGCTTTCAAAGAGTTGAGTTAGCTTAATGACCATGTCACTTGCAAGGTCTTCGATTCTTCTTGAAACAATATTGTTAGACAAAGGAATAGATTTTACGGCAGTATAGGCTAGCTGTTTTGGAAATAACACTATTTCATTTTTCACTAGGGCGTGTAATCAGGGTTGTCACGTACGGTTTGGAGACATCCCCCCCCCCCCCCCCCCCCAGTGGTCGGCTAGTTGGTAAGAAAGAAACAATTCGGCGCGATCTTTCGTAAAAACAGTTATTTTTTTGAGTGGGTAAAATACTTAGCCCCCCAAAAAACATTTTGACTAGTGATGCCTGTGCTTGTAGTATTTGGCTTTCGACAATCAAAAATGAGTGAGGTGATATTTTGAAGCTACATATTAAACCGATTTGGTACCTCCGCGTACCCCTTGCAAGGGTCTCGCATACCCATTTGGGTAAGCGTACCACCGGTTGGAAATCACTGTTTTAGTCAGTCGGGTGTTCATTGCACTTAATTATTTTCCTGGCGAGAAAGGCTCGGAGAAAAGTTAGGCAGTTATGTCATTCGAGTTCTTTCAGAAATAACACAAAAAATCAACGAAGAAACCAACGAAAATGGGGTTTGTAAAGGCCAACGAATAGCAGTGCTAGGCTAGCAGTGTACCGGTACTGAGATTGTGACTGATTTGGATAATTATTTGACGATCGACGATCGAGGATCAGGGCTGTCAGAGTACGGTGGAGAATATTTGCAGGTGCCACGTTCCATCGGGCCACCCCCACCAGGTGATTGCCATCGTTGACGTGGGCCTGCCCACAAAAAGATAAGTTGTCTTTTTATTTTTCGGACGAATATTTTTGAAAATGAGCGAAGAGAAGCTGGACAGAATTTTCCAGGAATTGAGCCTACTAAACGTTCGATTCGATAACTTGGAGCTGATCACCACACAGGTGTCCGATCTTCAAAGGGACTTTGCAAGTTTTTCGGTGCAGACTCGACAGTCTTATTCGGAAGTGGTAGAAAAAACGGACCAAATATCAGGAGAAGTAGCTCGGCTAAATCTTGAGTTAACATCCACTACAAGGAGGTTTGAGCAAATAGAAGCGGAAATCAAGAGTTGTAACGTGGTGCTCTACAATTTTCAACCTAGGGTACGAGGGGCATCCCTGCAAACAGACATTCTACAGTGCTTAAACAGCGTGATTCCCCATTTCCGAATGGGCTTACAAGATATGAAGGACGCTTTTCGTATGAAAAATCAATCAGGAACCCCGCCCGTGCTTATTAAATTAAATAGCAAGTTTTGTCGTGATGCTATTTTAAAAGCAAACCCCCACCTCAGACAGCACAGGCTCAGCGCATCACCTGATTTTACAGAACGCGAGAAAACCGCACGAAACAGGTTGAAACCAGTTTTGGCAAAAGCTCGGAATGAAGGGCAGACTGCTTTCTTGAGGGGTGCGAGGCTCCACGTGGGATCGCAGATTTTTGTGTACAATGCGGGATTAGACAAGGTGGAGGAGATTTTGGAAAGAGGGTCAGGACTAGAGAGGAGTGGGAATAATCACGTAAACAGTGGGGGAATTGGACCTCCGGCAGTTGGTTTTCGGGGTCTAACAAGTACCCAAACAGCCACGATTGATGTGATCCCCCCAGTGGAGACGCCTGTCCAGATACGAGGTAGTTTCCCAGTCCCTCCCCCCCGGGCCCAACGCGACAGAAGTGAGTCGACCGGGTCAGTTACCAGTTTCCAAGACGCCAGTGAAGTTCCGCTTGGTTTTTACCAGACCCCGGTTGGAAACAGAAGCAGTCAGGAGATTAGAGCGCCATACGGAAAGAGAAACAATCAGCACGTTATTAGCCCAAACGACGTGACCAGACAACCGGACACTCGGGTGTTTGTGTCTTCGGGAGTGAGAATGGAAACAAGACATGACGAGAAAGGTCCGAGAGCTGGTCAAAACCGTCGTTTGTTCGTTTTAGATGGGGACCAAGCGGTTGTCCCACAATCGGCAGAACAAGATGCCGGCCAAAACGTCCCAGGACGTACAGAAGATGAGACAACCTAGGGATTTGCGGGCCATGAGCAACGTTTATCGGACGTGAAAATGTTAATTTGGAATATTCAAGGCTTTTCTGACGTGAAAATAAATAGTTTGTTAGATGAGTGTAAGGGTTCATGCCCAGTAATATGTTTAGTTGAGACTTGGCGAAGAGATTTGGTGTCGGTGGAGGGTTTTATAAGTTTTTCAGTTGGTAGGGATGCTAGTAAAAATGGTAGAGTATATGGGGGGGTTTGCATATTGATTAGATGTGATTTTTTTGAGGGATGTGAAACAATAAGGAGTAAATCAGAAAATATTTTATGGATTAAGGTTGTGCTAGGGAAAAGAAATTTGATTGTGTGCTGTGTTTACATCCCGCCTCAGAACAGTTCGTATTCAGGGGAAGACACATGGAGTATTTTGTCCTCAGAAGTGTCACGTAATAGTAGTAAATACCCTAACCATGAATTGATATTTCTAGGTGATTTTAACGCCTACACTAGTGATTCGATGGAGACTAGAGATTTCAATTCCCTGGAGAGAGCGTATTATGAAGTGGGCCCTGAGGAACCAACCCATTTTCATGGGGAGTATTTGGAGATGTATGGTGTGAGGATGAGTAAGGACCGGAACCGGAGAAAAAACAGGTGGGGTCAAAATTTATTAGATTTTGCGGGATATGAAAATTTGGTAATTTTGAACGGGAGGGTCGGGGTAGACAAGGAGGAAGGGGGAGGGTTCACTTGTTTTTCTGGGAGGGTGCCTAGTATAATTGATTATGTTTTGGTGAGTAAGTCTCTTTGGTCATGTTGCAGAAATCTTAGGACAATGAATGTTGGAGGATCGAATCACGTTCCGGTGGAGGTTACACTAATTATGGAAAGTCCTGTGCTTCATATAAATGGTGTTGGCTGTGGGGAGGGTGAAGGTGTGTTCCAAAATTTTCAGCGGACTGTGCCACGAAAAAAGATCAAAGTGGATTTGATCTCGGAAAAGGAGCTGGAGACCATGCTGGGTTCGGATGAAATGGAAAGGGTAGTAGAGAAGGCATTAAGTGAAATACAAGGTGGGGACGTAGAGCATTCCCTCGAGGAGTTGACTAATACACTGTATAAAAAGTGTGCAGAAATACCTAGTATTAAGGAACAAAAGTTGAAGTACGGAAATAAACCTTTTTTTGATAAAGAATGTTATAATAAAAGAAAAGAAGTGATAAAAGCGTTAATTGCGGTGAAAGCTAGTGATCCTGCGGATTTGAATGTTAAACTGGGTCATTATAAAGGGGTAAGAAAAGATTATAAAGGTTTGTTGAGGTTAAAGAAAGAGATGGTAGATAAGGAATTGAAAGATAGTGTGGTAAAAGATTTTAGAAGTAAAAATATTAGGGATTTTTGGACGGGAGTCCGGACTATGTTAATGACTAATCAGCGAAATGAACACACGCCTCCAGCCGATTCGTGGCCTGATTTCCTGGAGGGTAAGGAACATGGTTGTGAAACTGATCATACCGTTTTCAACGAAATGGTACAAGAGATGAAGAAACAAGTCAGTTTTCCCATCGGCGAGGAAGAAACTAAGCTAGTAGCACCAGTAAGTGAGGATGAGGTGTGGGCTTCCTTAAAAAATATGCGCGGACGACCAGCTCCCGGAATGGATGGTATTCCAACGATGATTTGGAAGTGGAGCAAGCAGTACTTATTACCCATTATGGCATTAGTATTTACGTCAATTATAAATAGTATTTATTGGCCGGAAGGTTGGAGTATTTCAGTAGTTACCCCGATTTTTAAGAAAGGTGATAGGACAAATAAAGATAATTACAGGGAAATTCACTTAGGAAATACAATTAGTAAAATATTTTGTAAGATATTAGATAATAGGTTGAAAGTATGGTTAAATAGTACGGATAAGTTAAGTAGGTTCCAGGCTGGTTTCAGGCAAGGATACAGCACCCTAGACCAGATTTTTTCTCTGCAGATGTTAATACGGAAGCAGATTTCAAGAAGAAAAGGTAAGCTCTACGTAGCATTTGTGGATTTGAAAGGTGCTTTTGATAATGTTAAACGTAGTCTTTTAATTAAAGTGTTAATAGAAGTAGGACTACCGATTATTTTTGTACGAGTTATAGCCCAGATTTACTCGGGTATTTATCTGGTGGTCCGTGTAATGAATAAGATATCTCGTAAAGTTAGGTCATTGAAGGGAGTCAAGCAAGGGTGCACACTTTCCCCCAAGCTGTTCTCCCTTTTTATAAATGACCTTGAGGATTTTATGACAAAAATGAGTGCTCCCCTAGTTAGTCTAGACATCATATCTTTATGTATGTTGTTGTTCGCTGACGATATCGCCATGGTAGCAGAGAACCGGTCAGATCTACAAAGGTTGTTGGATATTCTGGACCAGTATTTGGCGAATAAGGAGCTGCAGTTAAATGTGTCAAAAACGGTTGTAATGATTTTTAGGAAAGGGGGTAATTTAGAAAATGAAGTTAAGTTGAAATTTAGAGGGGAGGAAATAGGGTTTAGGGAAGAATTTATTTACCTAGGATGTAAATTTAAGTCAAATGGTTCTTTCGGAAGACAAGTGGAAGCAAGCGTTGCAAAAGGTAAGCGATGTATAAATATGGTATTAAGAAGTAAGTTAAGGGCTATTGAAAATATGAAGTTACATAAACGGGTTTTCCAGACAAAAATTATCCCGGCTTTGCATTACGCAGCCGAGATTTGGGGATTTGGTAAGTATGAGAAGTTAGAGCAACTGCAACTGATGTATTTTAAAAGAGTATTAGGAGTTAGTAATAAGATAAATTCGACAGTTCTAAAGGGGGATTTAGGCTTAACTAGTTTAAGGACAAAGAGATGTGTAAGTATGATTTCATTTTGGGAAAAGCTGCTACAGATGCCACGGGTTCGAGTCGCAAAGGCAGCGTACAAGGAAAGCATGCGGGATATTAAAAAAGATTCTTGGGCATCCCAGGTAAAACAGATATTAGACCAGTGTGGTCTGTCAGAACTGTGGAATAATGGTGATGGACCTGGGCTTCCCGTTGGTGAGGTGAAAAAGGTGGTGGAAAGTCGCTTGTTGGACCAGGAAATCCAATGTTGGCAAGTTGCCAAGGACGGGTCTGTGTCTTTAAGGTATTATGCAAAGATCAAAGAGATTTGGGGGGAGGAAGTTTATTTTAAAGCGGGATTGAAAAGGGAGGAAATAAGGGATTTGATTAGTTGTAGGGCAGACGGTCTGCCTCTTGGGGAGAGAAGGCGGTATATTGGGAGGGCAAAGGGTCGGTCCGGTCCTTACTCATGTCCGATTTGTGGTAGTATGGACGAGAATTTAAAACACTTGTTGTGTGAATGTGAAAATTTGAATGAACTTAGGTTATAAATTTTTGGAGTAAATGAAGGAGGGGTAGATGAAGAATGGATGTGTAGGATCATGGGAAATAGTTGTTTTACGAGTATTAAACAGTTGGCCAGGTTCCTCAGGGTAGCCCTAGCCCATAGGGATAGGTGCTTATAGAAGGTATTATTTTTGTTTGTTTGAGTTTATTTTTCATGTATTTGCCATGGCCTTTGGCTCTTAGTGTTAATAAATCTTATCTAAATCTTATCTTATACTGAGTTAAAAGGTGGATATTTCGGGAGGACAACCGCCTCCCTTCTTCAGCGCAGACAGAAAATTTTGAGGAAAAAGTCAAAACAAGGATGAAGATCAACAACCAATAAAACCAAACCAAAGCAGAAAACCACCAAGAAACCGAAAATTAAAACAAAATTGGAAAAATTGAAAGCCTAAAATAAAAACAGTGAGCCACTCATTTCAGTTCAGTTTATTTTCAAAAACTCGCTCCCGGACGAAGCCGAACATTGAATTTCTTCCGTCATGCCTAAAAAGCCTAAAATTAAAACAGTGAGCCACTCAATTCAGTTCAGTTTATTTTCAAAAATTCGCTCACGGACGAAGCCGAACATTGAATTTCTTCCGTCATGCCTAAAAAGCCTAAAATAAAAACAGTGAGCCACTCAATTCAGTTCAGTTTATTTTGAAAAATTCGCTCACGGACGAAGCCGAACATAGAATTTCTTCCGTCATGTATGAAACACTCACCAGTACCTGCGAATAACAATTACAAATGTTCTCGCTCAGTACTGGCGAGTGACTCCGTTGATTTTTTGTGATATGTCAGGCCAGTGTGGTTTACGAAACTATCTTTTTCTGAAATAAAGCCTATGAGCGTGTTCCATCCTGCTTACCGTAGTTACCACGCATGACGTCACAAATTCTGCCTTTTTGTCGTCAAGGCTGGAACGATTTTTCTATTTTCCAGCGGAATATCATCCCTCGGGTGAATCCGACCAATCACGTGACATAGATTCGTGGTTACTACGCTTACCACGCTCCCGAGCGTGGTAAGCAAATAGTTACTATTAGTTACTATTTCGAGAAGGCTGGAACGGTCAGCGTAGTAACTTTTCGTGAGGTTGGAACGGATTTAGTAACTAATAGTTACTATTGGTACGAGGGTGGAACACGCTAAGAATTTCTTCCGTCATGTATGAAACACTCACCAATACCTGCGAATAACAATTACGAATGTTCTCGCTCAGTACTGGCGAGTGACTTTGTTGATTTTTTGTGATATGTCATGCAGATATGGTTTACGAAATTATCTTTTTCAGAAATAAAGCCTATAACTCGCTCATTTTCAGAAATACCACTTACGGACTCGGGAAGTTGCGTTGGACACGTTCTTAACCCTGTACACTGTCATCTGCGAAGTGTCGTTGACCCAGAAATCGCTCGTGAAGACGTTATTGGAGCCGGTGTTGGTCCCATTTGTCCAAGCCCTGGTGATGGCTCTTCAGGTTCCAGATGGACCAGCTCTTGATAATAGTCTGAGGGCGAAGATCTTCCATGGTGCGTTTTCTTGTTGTACCAGGATTCCACTTGAGTTAGACTAAGATCACGGGAAGTCAAGCTAAATTGTTTTTTTTCGGGGTGTTTTGGTACCGGGGGGGGGGGGGGTTGGTATCGGGGGGTTTTATTAACGGGGGGGGTTAGCCAGGGGGGTTTTGTCCGGGGGGTTTTAGCCAGAACCCCCATGGTGAGTGTATTTCTGCCATTTATTTTGTTTTCTCCGTAAATAGGCTTGAATGAATGAATTCTTTATACAGCGTTAGCTAGCGGAAGCATGCCAATAGATAAGTACACGAGTCAGTACATAAATAAAACCACACTAAATATTACGACGTAAATTTGCCTAACTAAGATAATAGCCTTTGTAACCTTTGTCGCTGGACAATGCGATTTAAGGTAAATAAAATACATCAAAATTCTTCATTTAGCATTGCTCTGTTAAATAATCAGTAAAATACGGGGACGAATGACTTGATGTAACGTTGTGGACTCTTCCGGGATTAAGATTTCGACGACGAGGTCTGCGCCCAGCTGGGCGATCATAGTTATTTTTTATTTCACCGTATTTCTTTCTGGATCGTCCAGTAGAGACCAGAAAACCAGTAAGGAAGAGAACGGAGGAGCATTCAAATTAAAATATTCTGTTATATGTTCCACATCCGCATGATTGCACGAAGAGTTCTTCTTGTAAACTAACTGTTTGGCTTCGCTTTAGTGCTGACCTCCATTGTCCAGAACTCCCCGAAGCAAGTGTCTAAATTACTTCAGGAGATCATGCCAACTGTATGGATCACTTTGGTTAACTGTGCTGAGATATTCGTCAAATCAGTATTAAATGTGGACGATGCTGAAGTATATGACGAAGACTCAAATGAAGGTTCGTTCTTTTCTTTTGTTGAAGCTTTCTTACCCGTCGGCTATCTGAAGTTTTTGCTCTAAACCTCGCCAAATCGATGAGCTGGTTTTCTGCCTAGTTATGTATTGTACCAGAAAATTCTTAGTGCGAACGCATCTGGCGGCGATAGTTCAGATTTGGCTAGCCGTTGAACCGCCGCCAGCGGCTTTCAGTGGCGAAATTTGGATCTTTTCGACGACTTCGACGTTTCCACTAACCGTTAACCACTGAAAAAAGGTGTCTACTGACAGAACACTTTTCGTATCACCAAGCAGTTTTATAATAATAATTTATTTATGACCCATCATACACTCACAAAGAGAAAGACGGGGTACAAATGTACCGTATTCTTCAAAACTGTGCTAACTACATTTTCATAATTTGTGGGCCCAGTTTTGTGTGTGCCATCTGCATGAAGAAAGTAGGAACTCAGAAAGTTAAAACTAATCTACCTGTTAGATGGGGCTCACGTCGTCATCTAACACTTACAGAATACCAAATCAGCTATGTTTTTTCCAGTGGTATCGTCAACTCAGTTTTCAAAAAAATTTCAGTTAGCACAGTTTTGAAGAACACGGTACAAATACAAAAAAGAGTAAAAATTAATATACGGAAAGAGATAACACCATACAAAAAACAACACGAAACTAACTTCTAACAAATTTATTCAAATAAGGTATACAACGGATACGTCAGCTACGAGGCTTCATCAGCGATATTTCGGCCCTTCTTGGCAAGGGTCCTCGTCAGGCTGTCAATCTTGAGGTCCAACGTCGGGGAAGGAATCAAACCTCTCAAGGGATATTTTTCTACCAAATTAACCTAACAATGAACCAAAAAATAAAAATAAAAACAACAACAGCGGCAACAGAACGAGAACTAGAACAGAAAAGCCTTCCAAGGGTGGTTCGAAGGATTTCCTGACATCTTAGAAAAAAGTTTATCCGCAACATCAAGAGGATCCGGCAAGCTGTATCTCTCCCACAGTTTAGTTTGAAACCTTGTATTCAAGGATTTGTCTGTGGCTTGCCTTCATCCATTTAGCAAAAGATCTTACTTTTGCTGTTGGGATTGATTATAGATTGTGCAGTCAGCTTTACTGTAAACTTGAGACGAAATTACAATTGTTATTTAAGGCATTATTATTTGGATGATTTTGGTTTAAATTCTGCACTAGATTTTGTCCTATTTTGTTTTAAAGGACCCCTCTTGCTTATTCTGCCTTTTATAATATACCCAGCTCCCTTATGAAATTATAAGCTTCTAAAATCCCCACCTTTCTCCACGGTTTCGTTCTGTACCTATGAATTTTTAGCGCTTTCTCGACCGTGCCGAGTTTTGCCGATTACACAATGCAGAGCTTGCCAGAATCTTGAATGTCCGCAGGCAACTCTTTCACGCACAAGGATATGAGAATCTTCTGTTTTTGACTTCTTTTATTTGCTTTGTTCTCCTACTTTTTTACCACGATGACGTTCAGTTTTCAAATCTTTTGCGCCCAGCCGCCGCGTCGGAGAATAGGAAGGCTGGAAAGAATCGACCAGCACTAACAAGAAAATCGCTAAATTTAGAGGGAAAGTAATAGTATTTTCGAGAAACATTTTTCTGATCCGTTTTATAATGAAAAGATCATTTCTAGTAAGAGTTGTGCTTTAAGAGTGTGTCACAACGTCACTGAGTGGACGAGGAGTCGTAGCCCAAAAATTTACGCGGGATTTAAAAAAAAAAAAAAAAAAAAAAAAGTGTGTAAAAAAGTAATTCGCTAAAAAGTATTTGTTCCGCCCAATAAAGCTAGAGTCAGAAAAGGAACCCTGCCAAGAAGGGCCGAAATATTGCTAGTCAACCTCACCAGACTTATTCGCCAACACCCAGATCTGTTTCACGGAAAATTTGTCCAGACATGAACCAGTTAAATAGCCCCCCGGCGGAACCTCTGGCACAGCGAGTAGACGAAAACGGCACTATTCAAAGTTCACTACCGTCCAAAGGAGCATACATACCTCTACTCAGGGTTGCCACATGTCGCACGATAGTGTGAATTGTCACTATTTTGTTTTTGTCACTCTTGTCCTATGTAGGACCTAAAATTCACTCTATTTCAGGAAACGTTCAGATTTGTTATTTTTCAGCAGTGATTCCAAACAAAAGTGACTTTTTCATCTTTTACATGAAAACCAAATCAAGGTTTGTCATTTTTATAGCAGTGATTCCGACCGAAAGCGAGCATTCCACATTTTTTCATGAGAATAAAATTTCACTCCCAAATTCCCAATTCACTGTGTTTTCTACCAAAAGTCACTCTCTAAAGTTTTTCGATGTTGCAACCCTGCCTCTACTAAACAACATTTTTTTGTTTTGTAAATTAACAATCCGAAATTGTTTAGTTTTTTTTTCAGAGGGGAATAGTCATCCGATAAAACCGGTCATGGCCGTATTTGACTTCTTGAACGCTCTCGTCGAAACGCCGAAAACGAGGAAGTTTGTCAAAGAAGCTATCCAGGATGTCCTGTACTACTTGCTCATTTACATGCAGATCCCGAATAGTCAGGTACGGATTTTCTTTTCTTCCAGTAGAGATTTGTTTTATGTTGCGGTCAGACGAGCAGGGTCGGGTGCTTGCGGAATGGAATTGCGGTCGGGATTTTTGCACCATCATCAGTTCCGTACGGAAAAGCTTAGATTTTTTCAAATTTATGAAAATCTGCACGAGAAATCGTGATCGGTATCCAGAGTAATAGTGTCTGTGTACATGTACAAAAATAAGTTTTCCTTTCAGTTAAACTCTAAGCTAATTAACTTTCTTTGCTATTATCCGCGTTTCTTTCTACTCGGCTAAGTCAATGAAGATACAGGCTGTTGAGAAAAATCCACCTGGGCTGGGAAGCATAAAAATACAAAAGTGCCATTTTCATTTCAAGAATTGCATACTGATTTCCGTCAGAAATCTAGTCTACGTCTGTTGCCGCATCACCGACTTATTATACTTTCTTGATTGATAGTTGTAGGCCTATTGTGTGTTTCGTATGTTATTCATTTCATTTATTTGTATCCGTCGTATACGACGAGTATAAAATAAATAAAGTAAATAAACTATAACACGATTAAACACTATACATCAATCAATCAGGTTCAGTAGAAGTGATAGCCTCACACAGGTTATGGCTAAACATCTTACATTTTTCAAGAAACCGCAAACGCTTACGCTGCATAACTTCAATAGGATCTTTTAAACCATACTTCGAAATCATAAAAGATCTACGCTCATACTTCAAAAACCGGCATAAAAATTTTCCGTAATTGAAAAAAGAAGTCTTAATACTAACCATATTACCCGACGTAAAATATTTTACGTCTCTCCTATTATACAATATATTCTCCTACTGTCTTTTTGTTTTTTCTATTTATCTTTACTCCGCTCTCTTTTGTTGTAAAACATTGTGTGGGTTATAAATATACTTACTTATATGCTTGTATGTCTTTAACTGGGAAACATGTTCTAGGTGGAGGAATACATGGAAAGCGTCAACTCGTATATAGTCGATGAAGATTCAGAGACGTTCATGAAGACCGTCCGGATTCGAGCATTGGATGTTCTATTGGTAAGTCGTATACGGTAGTATTTCAGGCAACGCACTGACCCTAACGCTTATAAGCATTTTATTGAATGAATGAAGGATTTATGACGCACTTCCCAAGGGCGTAAGTGCAGTGGAAAAGAACAAAGAAATATAAAATAGTCGTGAAACACTCAAAAATATTTTTCCACAAAGGTTCACTAATTTAGAATCACATTGATAGGATCGTGAATAGTTAAGTTTCCGATCGGAAAACACAAATTAGAGGAGAGGGCTTCAAGTGTCAACAATGGGTCGGATATTAACAAACGGTGGATCAGGTAGCGGTTCCTTTTTTCTGAGTATAGAATGTGATCCAGCAAGGAAGTTAGCATACGTTGCGCAAAAGGCAGTATATAACTTCCTAAGCCCAGAAATTGAAACAAGAGCACTTGCAACTTGATAGAAATTTTCGAGGTCGAAGTTGGGGGACCGAGGTTTTAAACTGAAAACGAGGCCGTCCACTTGTGCGTTGGTTTTCGGGATGGATTGGTTGGTTTTTGGGATGGATTGGTTTTGCCTTCGTTTTCATATATCGCAAATCTCGAATTCTCCGTAGCCCTCGGGGCAATAGCAGCTCCGTTGGGAAATAGAGGTTCAACTGTGGTGATTTTTTTTTTATTTGGTTGGGGGAAGGGAGTGAGATACTACATAGTTGTGGTTGTTTGGAAAGACGTAAGTGCACCAGGCGTTGCTTTTTCCTAGGTCTGCTTGGTCGGCTGCCCGATTTGACCTCTTCCTATTGAACCAAAATGTAAGGCGGGGTACTTCTTATTCAGATGCCGTTATTTTTGTTGGTGTGCAGGGGCAGCTCTACGACTTTTTTGTCTCTTTGAGTTTGTGTTATTGGTTGCGTTTTTGCAGATACCACGGTAACTGGATCTGCAATTAGTCGTTTTTGAAGTTACCGTGGTATCTGATACCACGGTTGCTCTGCAAAAACGATAATTGCCGAAATTGCGCTTTTTGAAGTCATCCCAAAAGAAAAACTGATATTCAGCCAGTTCCAATTTATATTCAAATGATTATATTCATATTCAGTGCCAAACTTACTTCCCACCAATTTGACAAAAATTGATGAAAATGAGATTACTTTTTTAGATACCACGACCAGTTCCCACGGTCGGACCGTTGTATCTGAATACCAGATACCACGATAATTGGCCAGATACCACGATAACTGCAAAAACGACTTTAGACCTTAGTATCAGATACCATGGTATCTGCAAAAACGCAACTATTGTAAGTTTATAATGTTGCTGATCTGAACTAAGGTGAAGATGAGCAGGTTGCATCGGTGTAGCAAACATTACAGTTTGGGATAGAGTGCCTTATACAAAGCCGCTCGGGTGGGTGCCTGTTTTGGCGCCTTCCTATTTAATTAAAGCGGGCCACAAAAATGGTGTTTCTACCACACACACAATGCTAACCATCCCTACTGTCACTATGAATGTTCAAAACCACTAAAACACCGTAAAACAATGAGCAAATTAAAAAAAACCCACCACTAAATCTCAGCCGATAATCCCGGACAGCTGTTATGGCACGTAGGGAGCCAAGGGTCAAAATAATAATTTCCATCTAATGCTCGAACTGTTTATTACAAATACAAATAAATTATAAAACCAAGACCAGTGTGGTACCTCTGAAGACATACAAAAATTATCAGTTAGGTCTTATAATTCTTTGATAATCAATCCTGGAAAATTCCGCCATCTAGAAAAGAAGACGTTGTGCGTGGGTTTTTTCTCGAGCCAAAAGAGCAACTCGGCAATCGAGTTCAAATCTAAACAAACCCGTGGCATGCGATCACTAAGACAAGGTAAACATAATGTTTGGATTAGGTCTTTAAGTATGGAGCGAGGTACATTTTGGTTCTCTGCCGGCTTTCTTGGTTCTGTAGTTTCTTGAAAACAATTTTCAATGTTTTACTTGTTGCTGATTCGTCATGTTATTTAGAACGTATGCAAAGAGTTTGAAGAGGAGGCACCCGCGGCTCTTGGACACGCCATCATGCGATTACTACAGGAAGCAACAGCCTACAAAAACGAGGGGAGACGAGACTGGTGGAAGAGTCTAGAAGTCTGCATGCACTCGCTGGCATCCGTCGCCCCTATGTATGTAGGCGCAAAGTCGCGAGGCAAAAATGTCGGTGACTTCGATCCTGTGGCTGTGGTCCAGTCGATCTTTGAAGACCCCCGAGTCCGTGATGGTAAGTGGGACAAGTGTATAGTAGCAAGGGCCGATCCTGGAGGAACAAGACCAAAGGTTTCGATGGGATCCCAAAGGATTCAGATTATTTATTAACACAAAAAAAAATAATACACTTCCTGGAACAAACTGCATGTCCGCCAAAAAAAAAAGGCCATGCGGCCTATGGGAACGAACATACAAATAAGGAGCTCATTCAGTAATACTCCTTTTAAGGACAGACACAAAAGAAACATTATTGTTTAAATACATTTATAAAATACCAACTCTCAACTACTATCACTTGAAAATGATTCTTTTAATTGTTTTTTTATGGCACTTGTAGCCTCTGGCTCAAGTGCCATATACCAATCACAATTCCGTCTGTCGGTCTGTCGGTCGATCCGAGTTTTTTGTCCCACATATCCGAGTTAGGGTACTTCCAGATGTGCTAGGACAATGAAACTTGGCAGGCATATCAGGGACCCGACCAAAATAACCTGGAAATAATCAGTTTCCCGATCCGACCATTATGCGGGGAAGTGCGGGGCGCTGGAAACTTGAAAATTTAGGGCATTTTGTCACTTTTTTCCGAGTTAGGGTACTTCTAGATGAGCTAGGACAATGAAACTTGGCAGGAATATCAGGAACCCGACCAAACGAACCTGGAAATAATCAGTTTCCCGATCCGACCATATGCGGGGAAGTGGGGGCGCTGGAAACTTGAAAATTTAGGGCATTTTGTCACACTTTTTCGAGTTACGGTACTTCCAGTTGTGCTAGGACCATCAGACTTGGCAGGCGTATCAGAGACCCGACCAAACAAACTTATAAATAATCAGTTTTCTGATCCGACCATTTGGGGGGGGGGGGGGGTGGAGGGCAGGGGAATCCGGGAAATTGAGAAGTGTGTAACTTTCGAACGGATGATCGGATTGTAATGAAACTTCATAACTGAATAGAATATATATCTGTAATGTCCCGTTTAAAGTCTTGACCGGATTCGGTAGCCAGGGGGGAGTTGGGGGGGGGGGGGAGACTGGAAATTTCAAAAAAACGGTTAGAATGGAGGGATCGGAGTGAAACTTGCTGGGAAGAACAAGCATCTGCTCTAGATAAGTCCTTTAAACCATTGTACTGGATCCGGACACTTATGGGGGGGGGGGGTCCCGGAATTCCGGTGATGGTGGTTTTGGGGATTTTCACGATGAAACTTGGCAGGCATATCAGGGACCCAATCAAACTGACTTCAAAATAAAAATTTTGTCGATCAGATAATGGTGGGGGGAGTGGAGGGAGGGGAATCCGCAGGGGGATCCGGGTAATTGAGAAGTGTGTAACTTTCGAACGGATGATCGGAATGTAATGAAACTTCATAACTGAATAGAATATATATTTGTAATGTCCCGTTTAAAGTCTTGACCGGATTCGGGGAGTTTGGGGGGGGGGGAGACCGGAAATTTCAAGAAACGGTTAGAATGGAGGGATCGGAGTGAAACTTGCTGGGAAGAACAAGCATCTGCTCTAGATAAGTCCTTTAGACCATTGTACTGGATCCGGACACTTATGGGGGGGGGGGGGGTCCCGGAATTCCGGTGATGGTGGTTTTGGGGATTTTCACGATGAAACTTGGCAGGCATATCAGGGACCCAATCAAACTGACTTCAAAATAAAAATTTTGTCGATCAGATAATGGTGGGGGGAGTGGAGGGAGGGGAATCCGAAACTTTCAGTCATGCGTAATTTTGGAATGGGTGATCGGATTCGAGTGAAATTTAAGAATTGAACAGAGGACATTTCTCCTATGATTTTTTTCATATCCGGACCGGATCCGGCGATATGATAATCTTGGGGGGGGGGGAGTTGAGGGAGGGGAATCCGGAATATTGAGTCATGCGTAACTTTGGAACGGGTGATCGGATTCGAGTGAAATTTAAGAATTGAACAGAGGACATTTCTCCTATGATTTTTTTCATATCCGGACCGGATCCGGCAACTATTGGGGGGGGGGGGGGGAATACGTGACCCGTTTAGAATGGAGGGACCGGGATGGAACTTTGTGGGAAGAACAAACAGATGCTCTAGGTAAGTCATTTGCTGAATCGGATTGGCTACGTGCACCGCGGGGGGGCTGGGGGGGGGGGGGTGGACCGGAAATCTCGGGAAACGGTTAGAATGATGGTATCGGAGTGAAACTTGCTGGGAAGAGCAAACATCTGGTCCATGTAAATCTTTTACATAATTTGACCGGATCCGGAAACTTGAGGGGGGGGGAGGAGGGGGTTTCCCGGAATTCCGTTTTTTGGGGGATTTTCACGACGAAACTTGGAAGGCATATCAGGGACCCGGTCAAACTGACTTGGAATAAAAAAAAATCCTCGATATGATAATCTTGGGGGGGGGGGAGTTGAGGGAGGGGAATCCGGAATATTGAGTCATGCGTAACTTTGGAACGGGTGATCGGATTCGAGTGAAATTTAATAATTAAACAGAGGACATTTTTCTCTTATGACCTTTTTCATTTCCGGACCGAATCCGGCAATAATTGGGGGGAGGGCGGAAAATACTTGACCCGCTTAGACTGGTGTGATCTGGATCGAACTTCGTGGGAATGACAAACAGATGCTCTGGATTAATCATTTACAGAACCGGATTGGCTCCGGTTATTGTGGGTGGAGTTGGAGGAGGGGGGGGGGGGGGGTCTGGGATTCCGGTGATCGCGCGTTAAGGTACTTCCAGATGTGCTAGGACGATGAAACTTCGCTGGAATATTGGAGACTCAACAACATTTGCTTAGAAATTGCTACGTCCCAAATCCGATTATTCCTTAAAGTACCAATCTTGACCGCAAAGTAAAAAAAATACTTTTAAGCAATATATGCATTTTCGTGATGCCCATCAGCCCATTAGCAGTTTTGCCTCAAGGGTTTTGCTTACAAAGCAAGTTCCAGCTCCCTTAGAGCGCGCATCTCAACCGCAAAGTCGAACCTTACTTTTGATCAATCAAATCATCTTGACCCATGCAAGTGCCATATGAGCTTACAGCTCTTGTTAAAAGACTGAAGAGTTGTTGCATTCCTAATACACAGAGGTATTTCATTCCATATCTCTACTCCCGCATGTCTTATGGAAAAAGCCTCTCTTGAAGTATGCCTTCTTTGGTGAGACAATAACTAGGCGGGGTGAATACTTACTGAAATTCTTCATTCAGACAATCGTGGTCTTGCAGTTGAAAATCCATAAAATATTGTGATTCATCAAGTTTTTTCATTCTGAAATTTTCGGTTCAGATTCCGGACAAAATTCTTCTCAGGTACAAAAATAAAGTTCAGGAACGGTTTCAGCACTTCCCGCACGCATTATCACTCCTATAACGAATCTCTAACAGACTTTAGAAACAAGTTTACTTCTACCCAGTTTCCGGGAGAACTGCTTATCCGCTACTATTTTCTGGTTCAGGTTCAGGGTTCAGGTTCTTTTTAATAACAAACTAAATAACAAAATTTCCAGAGCCCGGCTGAGAAGACAAATTCGTAATGCACGGGATGGAAAGACTTCTTTAAATAAATACAACATTTATACTTCACTACATGCCGTTCATACAAATGGAAATATGCGTATTCCCCCGTCAGCAACCGGTCCCCAACGCCACCCGTTGACACGTCTTGACGTTGTCTTGGCCGAATTCCGGGTTATACTATTACTATTTATAAGCCGAGAAAATAATTTTCATGCACGGATTCAACATGTCTCTTGCCTCTACATCGAGCCTCTAATCAGCCTTGCCTTTTAACAAATTGTCCGGTTTTCGCCGGATTCTGGGCGAACTTTACATGACTATACCGAACAAATTTGGCGTGAGCCATGATCAGTTTTTGGCGAATAAAAAGATTTATCTATTATCTATCTATCTATAGAACTATTTGTCCGGCGAGAAAATAATTTCTGGATATGGATTAGCATGTCTCCTTACCCTTAAATCGACCATCTCAACATGATTGATTGATTGATCTCGTTAGCTTTTAAAAAATGTTTTTGTCCGCCCCTTGTGCGAACCCCCTCCCTCATCTCCAAATATAGGGCTAAGGAGCCCATCTACGTACTTGACCTGTCCCTTGACTCAAAGAATCCTCACACCACGTTTGAACAGAATATCTCATTTTCTTCGAGAGTTATCCTGCTTACGGACAGACGGTCAACTTTTACGAAGTCAGTGGCTTGTCACTTACGTTTTGGATCCAAAAAACCGCATCTTCGGATCGAGACGGTTCTCGATCATTTCCAATAATCGTGAACGGGAGCGGGAATTAATCCGTGCGACCCCCTCCATGTCGCGAGATGATACGGTATTTTTTTTATACCACACAGCCCTCGACAATGTATAACGAAACCAAAGAAAAATATGAAAGAAACCACAACAGCCCATACCCGCACTTTCTTGTCTAGTATAATAATAATATTGCAATAATAAGGCTTTCGCATCTATAAATTTCACGGGACACATTACACACTAAATTGAATGTCAGCCAGGTGGTAGTCGACACCTGCTTTGAATTGGTTGATGTTTTCGGCATTTACCACACTTTCTGGGAGATTATTCTAGTGTTCTACTAGTCGGTTTCTAAAGCTCCATTTTCCAGTGTCTTTTCGGAATTTCTTACTACTCAGTTTCAAGTTGTGTCCTCTAAGACCGTTGTGATTAAAGGTGAGGACATCATCAGCCTTATGTTATCATAGTAACTATGTCAAATTTTTAAAGTTTCGATCAAATCACCTCGTAGAAATCTGTAAGATAAACTCGGTAATCGCAATTTTTGAAGCCGGGTTTCATAAGGCAGATAGCGAATGGCTGTATAGGGGTAGTGTGGGGCTATTCTGTGTTAGTATTTGATTCTATGAACAAGAGTAGGCTTTTTATTGTTCATTTTTCAGCACCTCCCTTCTTGATGGGTGAGTGTTTGTGGGCTGCAGGAAGGTTGGCAGACATGTTACCAGAACCTCTTAAAGCTCGAGTCCTGAAAGCAGTGGTCGAAGCTCTGCACCCCTCCCAGCATCATGTTATCAAAATTTGCGGCATCAGGTAGGTACAGGGACCACACCGTTGGCTCGTAACTGGCAGGGAAAGATAGTGGCAGCATTTCGCACGAAAACCTCGGACGGAAAGATAAATCCGGTCCCTTACCTTTACTTGTTCAATACTTCGCCGCTGTGAAAGTATGTCATCCGAGAGCGTGTTCCATCCTTTAACAATAGTAATTATTAGTGTTACTATTTTCGTTCCAGCCTCGTGAAAAGTTACTACGCTGACCGTTCCACCTTCTCGAAATAGTAACTGATAGTAACTAATTTGCTTACCACGCTCAGGAGCGTAGTAACTACGCATCTCTTTGACGTGATTGGTCCAACCCGTGGCACGATATTGTGCTGAAAAAATATAATAATGATGTTCCAGCCTCGACGCCAAGAAGCCAGAATTCGTGACGTCATGCGTAGTAACTACGGTAAGTAGGGTGGAACACGCTCTGTGTGAGCTGATTGGCTGAATTTGTCAACGGTAGTCGTATGTGATTAGTTATCGCAACTGATACGTCACGGGGCGCAACATTCGTCTTACAACTACACACCGGTACGCAATTCTACCTGTAACAGTTGAGCCGAGTAGGAAAGAAAATGCACGAATGCGACCTTTCGAAAACGATTAAAGAGTATTCCAACATCTACAAATAGTATCTGAAAGGTACACTGTCAGAAGTTTCATATCAGGCAACACAAGGATGCGCAGTTCAACAGACACCATCTGTGATGTAATCTGTCGTGATTTTGAAAACGTTATGCGTGAAATGCTGTGCACAACAAGCATTGCCGAAGAGCCTAAAAATGCTGAAAACGCCTTTGCTGAGTTCTTTGTTTGTCTTCATGAAATCGGAAAATTCAGCAGATGCTTTTTCTGCATGTTCAGGCTCTTGGGCAATGCTTGTTATGCATAATATTACATGCATAACGTTTTCAAAATCACAACGAATTACATCACAAGTGTTGTCTGTTGAACTGCTCATCCTTGTGTTGTCTGTTATGAAACTTCTGACAGTGTACCACCTTCTTTTTCCAATCCGTTCTACTGTCAAGCTGCTAACGTGATACTACTGTGAAGTATGACTATTCGGGTCACAGATTTCATGGATTTATTGCGGAGATATAGGCTAATGAGAGGCTATGGTGTAGGCCTTAAAGGACCTGTGTTACCTATAATACTAACGCAACCTACTTCCATAATCACTCCGTATATTTCTAAGCCCGGAGACCCCAATTTTGTACGGTACATTCTAACCCCTCTAACAAAGCCACGCTGATTTTCTCACTTGCCGTCTTTTGCTACCTTCGATGTGTATCACGCTGTCGACGGTTGTCTGCGAGAAGTTTTTCCATCAGAAAACTGGTTATTTAAATTGTTTCCCTGTTTTTGCTACAAGTCAACGGGCCTCGGAAAAGGCTTAACACAGCCAAAACTGGGCTATTTGTTGAAAGCACAGCCTAGTTGTAAGGTATTCAAATATTTTAAAATACTGTAAGTTGAAGAGTAGGTAGTGCGAGGGGTCCTTTAAATCTGTATAAATTCGTCCCTGCATGCATAGAAATTCTTAGTTTCTCTGCTGGGGCATAGTCTGAATTTGATTTTGATTGCAGCTTTCAACTTGCAGCTCACCGAGACTAAACTACATCGCAGTTCCGACTTGATGATTAAATTGACAGTTTTTGTTAACCAGAATTTGATCAAATACAGCACTTTGCCGTATTCGTGAGGATGGTCTGAATCATTTTCTCTTCAGGGGCCAGGACCTTTCGCATTTGAGGGTGGGAAGCTTCTTGGTACCCTACGAACTACGTCAGCAAGATTGATTGTTTCTTTTCGTAATTTTGTGCCTGAAGTACTTTAGTACTTTTTATGTATGTTTGTTTTTATTTATACTGTATACGACCTTCGGGTTTTCGGTGCAGATATTATTATTATGAGTATAAAATATAGGATCCGATTCAGATACTGTCGAAGGAAGAAAGCAAGTAGGCTAAAAGTTTTACTTAATTTCCTCACGATTTAGCCTCACTTCACCCTATTGAGAGAATATTTGTGTATTGGTTTATTTTTAATAAACAAAATATTTTTGACGTTATTATTTAATTTTGATTTGTATAGTTTTAAGTAAACGTAACTGATGCCCGTTTCATAAATCTTTTGTCCCCACATTTCCAAATTGGGTGGTTTAACATGTTTATTGGCTCCCATTCTTTATCGAATTTGGATCTTTTGTCCCCACATTTCCAAATTGGGTGATTTAACATATTTAATGGCTCCCATTCTTTATCGAATTTGGCAACTCATCCAACTTTCCTTCAGTCGACATTGTAACCCTTCTTTTTCTGTGTGTTTATGTGTTTTATTTATTTTCTTCATTTACTCCGCTTTTTCAAAATTGCGGGTCATAAATAAATTACTTACTTACTTACTTACTATAGTAGGGTAGTCTGTAACAGGCCTATTCGTTTATCGTCTTGAGGATTTATTGTCAGTTCTGATGCAAATAGTTGAATTGACTGGGCTATTCATGTTCCAGGTCAGTTTACGACATGTGTCGCCATTTGCAGGAGAAGAAACAAACTGCAGTGTTACTAGAGCATCTACCGTCGATCATCGAAAGCTTAATCAGTTTTGCTAACCAGTTTCCTGAGGGAGAATCTCTTCCGCTTATCATGGAAGTTTTCCCGAAAATTCTGTCAGTAGATAACAGTTTTACAACGGCCGCTGTTCCAACGATACTGCCATTTATCTCGGACGTTTTCTTGAAAAAAATAAAAGGTAATTATAATGTCAGTATTCAATTCAATTTTCAGTTCAGTTTATTTCCAAACCATTCAAGGACTAGCCGAATTTTCGGTTTTTTGTCAACAAAAATAACTGTATCAAGATAAAACGCCGTCAAACGTAGAGTGAATAAATACAACAACAACAATGATGACGTCAAACGTAAAGTGAATAAATACAACAACAACAACAAAACACGATTCTCAGACAGCAATAAAAGTTGGTAAAAATTTAAAGAACAAATGAAAATTTTAGACGCATGTTTAGATATTGGCAGTTGTTGAAACTGCTTCAGAATTGAGCTGGCTCACGAATGAGCGCACGAAGCTACGCTGATACCGAGCATGAGAGCATGTGACCGGTTGTATTACCGGAATCGGGGGGGGGGGGCAGTAATATGAATATAGTCACCCAATTTCCATCGTGTAAACGAATACCGTAATATGGGTTACTTGCTCGTTTGTCAGTCTAAAAGGGTCGGAATTCTATTCCCCGGTCCACGTCCCTCACGCATGTGTTTCTAGTGTTGTAGGCCTAGAAGTTAAAGTTCGATGGTTGAAAAAAAGTCCAAGTAAAGAAGGTCTTTTATAAAATAGAATGGATAGGATAGAGTAGTAATTTAGAGCGTGTTCCATCCTACTTACCGTAGTTACCACGCATGACGTCACAAATTCTGCCTTTTTGCCGTCAAGGCTGGAACGATTTTTCTATTTTCCAGCGGAATATCATGCCACGGGTGAATCCGACCAATCACGTGACAGAGATTCGTGGTTACTACGCTTACCATGCTCCCGAGCGTGGTAAGCAAATAGTTACTATTAGTTACTATTTCGAGAAGGCTGGAACGGTCAGCGTAGTAACTTTTCGTGAGGTTGGAACGGATTTAGTAACTAATAGTTACTACTGGTACGAGGGTGGAACACGCTCTTATTCTCTCACACTTTCATGGTTACAAAACCAAAGTTGGTGAGTACTAGCTGTCATGCACAAATTTATCAGTGTTTAAAATTTAAGCAAAGTTTGTCAAAATGGTCAAGGGCTATCTAAAATTTTAACAATCTTTGGTATAAAACTATTTTGGTAACAGCTGTGTTTGACCGTTATTGGTTGGAATAGTGGGACCTTCATAGAGACTGCTCGCTCTTGCCTTTCCCTTACATCGTTTTATGGGGGAGGGAGAAACTCATTATAGATGGGGTGCGAAATAAGTTTTTTTTACCGATCTCGAGGCATAGGTTCAGCCTCCGTTTCTCCAAGGTGTCAATTGTGTACGTGCTTAGAAGAAGGGAGTAGGGTACTTTTGGGCCTTTATGGATAATATGGAGAGCGCGTTTTGGGATTCTTTCAATTCGTGAGTTTTGATCTGCAGTTAGACCAAAATGCCACACTGCGCATCCGTACTCCATTAATGGTCTTATGAAAGAGGTATAAATCCTGAGGATGTGAAGACTTGGGACAAGGGTGACGGACAGTGCAAGGGCTTTAGTATCTTGGCTTTTGGATTAGACAGACATAGATATAAATAATTAGCAAATGAGTGTCTGTGTAAATTGCTTGTTCTCGTGAGTCTCGCGGACCAATCGTGTGCTGCCTAGAGGAAAGAGATCGGTCTCTGCGCTCGAACCGATTTTTAACAACAACTCCCTGGCTGGGAATTGATTGAGGCAAGAGAAAAACTTGTGTCTAGTTTCTTATGGCACTTGCCCTTCGGCCCAGTGCCAAATAGCGATCGCAATTTTTGTCCGTCTGTCGGTCGGTCTGTCTTTCCACATAAATTAGGACTATAAACATGGCAAAAGTTTAAAGGACTTGAAATTTTATTTTTCGGATTCAACCATCGGACCGGATGGTAAAGGGAGGGGGAATCCGAAACCTTGCGTAAGTCGACCATGGTGGGAGAAGTTTGAGGGGGTCCCGGAAATTGTGTGGCGTATCAGACGAGTGAAGTGATCGAGTTGAAACGTGGTAGACATGAACTATATGTGTCCTACTTGATCCATTTATGAGTCCGAACCGGAACCAGTCATTGCGAGGGCCTCTTCCGACGGCGGGCGGTGGGGGAACGGGGTATTATGTTCTCATGTACATTATAATACCCCCCTACTCGTAAAAAGTGCCAAATGAGCTCGTAGCTCTTGTTTAGTCCTGACGTGGTTTCGGACAAGAACGTAATTTATCTTGTGACCATTGCGCTTTAAGTAAGTAATGTTTGTGTAGATTCCGTTGTGCTTTAAATATCGATTTCGCGTCCAAATGCCAAATAATGTCTATGTAGAGTCCGTTGTGCTTTAAATATCGATTTCGCGTCCAAATGCCAAATAATGTCTAGTAGAGTCCGTTGTGCTTTAAATATCGATTTCGCGTCCAAATGCCAAATGATTTTATAGGAACGTAAAATGTAATAGAACCCGCACGTACAAGTTTGAAATTTTTTTTTTTTTTTTTAGATTCGATCGTAGTGGATATCGTCGAGGAAATCGTTCAGCGACTCGTGAAACTCCCAGAGGTGATTGGAGTTGTTCAGCAGAGCCTCATTTCTCCCTTGCTTCAGGTTTTGCGGACGCAGGTGGAAACAGAAAGCGATGGTTCCAGCTGTAAGTTGTTCAGAAAAATTGACTTTAAAATCGAGATTTTAATAGGTATCAGTTTTTCAGCTTGACAGTAGTTCTTGTAGAAGTGTGCCACTGGCTGCGTTGAAACCAACTGCCTTGAAGAGGGTTTGAACTCGGGACCCTTGGTCCGCGTCGCAGTTGGAAGTTGAACGACTTAACCACTCAGACATAGACAACTTAGAATTGCCGGCAATGGGATATGACTGAACAAAATTGATGAAATCTTCGAGTGTAGCAGTCAAGTGAAGTCTAGTTCGCACTAGGGGCAATTTCTCTTGGTCGTGCGATTTTCTGTTCACTTAGCAGGAAAAGATTGTACAAGAAGAGTTCCTTCTTTCTCGAAGTTTGAAATTGGCGGTTAGAAAGCTCTTACCGGGAACTCAGCTTAGAGGATTCCTCTCGGAGCCCCCCCCCCCCCCCCCCCTTCCCGAATACCTCATGAGACTTTGCCATTTTACGTCCTTCTTGTAAATCTGGATTATTGAGAGCCTTCAAGTTGCGCTGCGACGTCGTCAAGTATAGATAACAAAAAAGGGTCAGAAAATCATGATCACTATAGTGCGTGAAAACTGTCAGACTCTTCGTTGCGCAACGCTTCTCAAGTACGGAGTAGTTCACCCTGGCAAATCTAGATGGAGCTCACAGTCATCGCTGGATAAAGCTGCTTTCACGTTGACGCGTTTTGCCTTTCACACTGAGCTACGCAAGCCTTGGGTTGCGCTTGCGTCGACGCAACGCAGAGCTTTCGCAGACAAATAAAACGCAACGCAAGAATAGAACCAAGTTCCATTCTTGCGTTGCGTCGACGCGCACGCATCAGATTTGTTGAAAATGAAAGATTTTGAAGAAAATCATGCTAGTGATGAAGAAAAACTTGCTACTAGTGGAAGAAATTAAATTACAGCAGAAGTAACCGAGAAAGGAAGATGTAAATGAGCATCCAGCGTGAAAGCTTCTCGTGCAGGTGTGAAAGATACGCTGCGCAACCTATACGCAACGCAAGATAAACGCATACGCAACGCATCGCAACGACGCGTCAATGTGAAAGCAGCTTAAATGTTGCGAGTACTCCTACGCTGATTCGAGGTGGATGACAGTTGATTTCGAAATGTGCCTTGGACTTCAGGAGTGGAGATGCAACCGCCGATTACTAGAGGCGTATTCTAGCCATTCCCCGAGGACTCCACTTGAGGATTCCCCGCGTTTTTGTTTGTCCCGGGGACACTCCCCGTATTCTTGCGAGTCCCCACGAACAGGGAATGCTCCGACTATCATCACCATCAAAAAGGACTCCCCTTCAAATTCGGAGGGGAATCAGTTTTTGCTGGTGTCGGTGCAATGTGAAATTAACTAAAAACAATCAGAATAAACAAAACCAAAAATAAATTGGATCCAGACTAATTTCGTCAACTGCATAATTTGTTTTCAACAAAACCCATTTTGGAAGCATTCCCCGTGTTCTCCCTGTTTCTGTACGTGGAGTCCGCGTGGAGTGACTTCCTCTAGTCTCGCCGTTCCCTTTGATTCCCCGGGGAGTCCTCGGGGAACGGCGAGAATACGCCTTAGATGAGATTTGGGACTGAATATCCAACCGTTCCAAGATTCGGCAAAAGGGGAAATGCTGCTGTTCATTCAACATTTCGGGTTTTGGCAATCCTGTCTCCGTTGCTCTCCGAATTTGACTCCCTTGCTTCACTAATGGCCTCACCCCACTTCCAACAAACACTGCTCCATTTGCCCTAACTTCGAATCTTTCTTTTAGCTGACCATGCCACGATCTTACGACTATTAACCATCATAATTAGAGCGTCCCCAGCGCCTTTGAGCGACATAGCCTTGCAGCCATTGCCTGTAATGTTCAGTCTTCTGATGGAAAGCGACAACGACGACACGGTCCAGGTAAATTCTTTTCGGGTTCCGTGCCCCGTACGGAAAGCGCCCGGCGCTAGAAAGTCAATAAGTAATAAATAATCATTGAACTTCAAGCCTTAAGGGACCTCTCGCACTATTTACTCTTCAGCTTACAGTATTTTAAGATATTTGAATACTTTAAAACTATGCTGTGCTTTCAACAAATAACCCGCGGTTTTCGGCTGTTTTAAGCCTTTTCCGGGACCCGTTGATGTGTAGCGTAAACAGGGAAACAATTTACATAACCGATTTTTCTGATAGATAAACGTCTCGCGGACAACCGTCGACAGCGTGATACACAGCGAAGGTTGCGGAAGACGGCAAGTGAAAAAATCAGCGTGGTTTTGTTAGAGGGGTTGGAATGCGCCGTACGAAAATGGGGTATCTGGGTTTAGAAATATATAGAGTGATTATGGAAGTAGGTTGCGTTAGTATTATAGGTAAGACTGGTCCTTTAACATGTAGGGACCACAATCTTACGTAGACTCGCGGGTGAAAGTGTGTCGGCCATTTTAGGCGGCACGGACGGATTTCGATGTTTTTCTGAGTGATATCATTGTCGAGGAAATGACCGACGTCTTAACGAAAATCATTGTATTTTCATTTATTTTTCTTGGGGGGGGGGGGCGCCTCTGTCCATGCTTAATAGCCTATAGTGGTTATTTCTGTTGTGGTTATGGCAGAGTTCATCTATCAGAGTTCTAGTAGTTGATCCCTAAAATAAAATAAAAAAATCTTTTTCCATATTTGCGCGGAATCTGGTAACCATTAACAATGTAAATGCGTTGAAATCACACAAGAACGTAATATCTTGTGCCTATTGTACTGTTAAAATCGAAATTAAAAATTAGTTGTCATTATTCCAGTGTGATTGAAATAAGAGATATGTTCAAATAATGCATAAAACGGATGTGTCAGCTACGATGCTTTAGCAGCGATATTTCGGCCCTTCTTTACAAAGGTCCTCGTCAGGCTGTCAATCTTCAGCGTCAACGTCGGGGAAGGAATGTGTGTGGTAAATGTTTGAAAGTGCAGTTTAAAAGTAATTTCCCCGAAAAAGATATTAGAGTCAATAGAAGCTTCAGTTATTTATTGCAGGTGTATTTCCTTCCCCGACGTTGACGCTGAAGATCGACATCCTGACGAGGACCCTTGCCAAGAAGGGCCGAAATATCGCTGCTAAAGCATCGTAGCTGACACATCCGTTTTATGCATTATTTGAATATATGTTTCAAAGTCAGCTTGGGCTCAAGGAATATTTATGAAAGAAGAGAATTTTACAAAAAAAGATTTGTGTTGTCAAATGGCTTTTCTTAAACGTGAAAAATTTGCGGGTAAAGCTCTTTGGTGTGTAAAGCCCTTGGTTTGATCTCTAAGCTAGTTCTCTTGTCGTAGGAAGGGGGAGAGCTGCTTCGCTCCTACATTGTGGCCTCGCCTTCGCAGTTCTGCTCCTACAGAGACAACGAGGGAAGAACAGGTCTGCACTATGCCCTTGAAGTCGTCAGCACCATGCTAAGTCCCCAGAGTAGCGAGAGGTCAGCGATGTTCGTCGGTCGTCTAGTCAATACCTTAATTCAGCGGGTTGGGGATCAGCTGGGCGATAGTAAGGAGATGCTTTTAAGGCTGGTATTGAGTAAGCTGAATCGTGTCGAGGATTTCAGTGTGAAGCAGGTGAGCACATATAAATTCGTCGCACTTACAATTTAGTGTCCCACAGGCAGGAGCTTCGCAAGGCCCCCCCCCCCTTTTTGAGATTTGGTAAAATTTTGGGCCGGCTAAGGCCCAGGATTTACAAAGATAGTTCAGTTTTTTTTTTCAATAGCAGAACTATTAGGTATATTTACGGGGACTGGGTAGTTATACAGAATCCCAAATAGGCTGCCGGTACAAATCTGTTTGGTGTAATGATCGGGATTCGGTATAATTTCCAGTATTCGGTAGTTATCACGTATTCGGTGAGAGAATTTTCTGAAATTATTTGGTAATTTTTCGATGATTATTCGGTATATTTATGGAGATGGAAAAACATGGATTTTGGAAAATTTCGCCTGTGGCGCTCGATTTAATTTTCTCTTGGATGTAATAGATAGAAGCTGTTACTGCAATCATGCTCGGCAATATATTTTCCAAGTGGGCTTCGCCAAAACGCCACCCAATAGTTGGCCTATCGTCTTTCATGCTGCCCTTTAATGTTACTCTTCCTACGTAATCCTTTCTGTTCCATAATTTAAAGATCGAATTCTCAGTTACTAGGATTCGGTAAAAATTTTAGCTCTGCACCCCCCCCCCCCCCCCCCCAAGCAAAAATGCACTTGCGACGCCCCTACCCACAGGTAGCGGCAATTATGACAATGGAGGAAGTTGATACGATATCGTATCAGCCTCGAGAAAGGGTGATACGAAGCCGTATTAACTTCCGCAGAAGTTCATCGAGCTCTTTTCCTTAACAACTGAAAAGTAAAAGCTGACCTCCAAATAATAAATAAAAAACATCACTTTCAGAAACTGAAAGAAAATGTTGCTTTCCTAGCCAAACACTCTGGTTCATACATTGTTTGTGGAGTCCGCGTCGTTTCTTCTGTTGTTGTTGTGTTAGAATATGTAATTCAGTTGATTCTTGTATGAAGACGGTTGCCTGAAGTGCAGCCGAAATATTCGAACTTATATTTATTCCTCGCATAACATCTTAGAGGGTTAATTAGCGGATCTACGATAAACTCAAAGATCTCGTTCATTTCTTGCACTAGCCAAACCTTGCCATAAACATTTCAAAGATTTGACGGTCTTCCGGTTCATTGGCGTGGCGGGAATAGGGTGGAAATCGTTACCAGTCGATAAAAATGGTTCTATGAAACCAACCATACCTTTTCTTATTTGATAGTGCAAAATGGATACGTCATTTGAATTTTATTAGAGCTATATTTCGTTTTTCCGCAAGTTCGCTTTTCTAACTTGAGCGGCTTTCAGCCTGAAGAGGACCCTTGCCAAGAAGGGTCAAAATATAGCTCTAATAAAATTCAGCTGACGTATCCATTTTGTACTATCAAATTTGATTCGCAGATAGTCCTTCAGCCCAAGCTGACTGCGAATCATATTTGATGGTGCAAAACGGATAAGTCAGCTACATTTTATTAGAGCTATATTTCGGCCCTTCTTGGCAAGGGTCCTCTTCAGGCTCATTCGCAGTCGGACACGCTTTTTCTTCTTGAGATATGGACGATTGTCAATCGAGACCTCAAAACAGATCCTATGAGACATTAACACTGCCAAATATTTAGATTTTTCTCTATTCGTACACCAGCAAAATATATTATTTCCCTTTAGTTTTCTGCTCGGAGCTATTATGGCAGCAACCAGCCATGTGATTCCGAATTGCTCTACTAGGTCATCTCACGGTCGTATCGAGTCCCGATTTGAACTATTACCGACATGAATGAAGACACTGGCTGCGTTCTTTGTCACGGGAGTTCTCACCGGTGGTCTCCGGTTATTCTTATAAAGCGTTTTTGCATCCACCGGTGACTACTCACCATTCCTGTAACCCAATTCTGAACTAACCGGTGTCCGGTTTTACCTCACCGGTGCGGACTAACCAGAACCTGCTCGGGAGCCCGGCTTTACCGAGAACTTAGCAACTTTTCGTCAGTTGACGGGGTTTCGCGCAAAACCCAGAATTTAGGCCGTTTTTTGGTTCACCGGTGACATAACACCAGCCTGGAGTGCAGCGAAAGCAGCTCCTGCGAAAAACTTCGGAGTCAACTCCTTTAAACACGGTAGGTGATGATCGTGACGCGTATGGAGCCTTGTCTTCTGCTTATGTTCGTCGCGTGAGCGCCGTTCTGCTGATAGCGGTGAAATTCCGTGTAGGCCAATCGGGCGATGCTCTTGAGTGCGATTATTTACTATCATACAAATTACCAAGAGCAGATCATGTGACTTCATCACTGAATCCCAAGAAAAACTGTTTCCATGACTTGTACTTATCCTCCACGGTAGATCTTATTCGAGAAGCTTCTAAATAGTGGCCTAGAGTTCTAGAATTTCAAAGCACAACTCGCATTGTTTACTGTTTATGTTCCAATATTCTAAACTGTCTGAATACTGTACAACTAGGCCCTGCTTTTATCAAATTATCCACGGCTTTGGATGTTTTAAGCGTTTTCACAGGCCCATTGGCTTCTAGCAAAAACTGCAAAATCCAGATAACCAGTTTACGTATCACTAGCGTGATACGCGACTACTCGTCGGGAGCATAATGCACCTGGAAAATAGTGAATCGTGGCAAGTGTAAAGATTAGTGAGGGGTCGTTAGCGGGTTTAGAATGTAACATGAAATTTGGAACCCCGGGTTTAAGAATTAATAGTTGCATTTTGCAGATACCATGGTATTTACCACGGTAACTGGATCTGCAACTAGTCGTTTTTGCAGCTAGGGAAAGTTGCGCTTTTTGAAGTCATCCCAAAAGAAAAACTGATATCCAGTCACGTCACCAAGTGCCAAACTTCTTTCTCACCAATTTGACCAAAATAGGGTCTGTTGTTGTGATGATGAAAGTGAGATGACTTTTTCAGATACCACGATCAGTTATCACGGTCGGACCGTGTTATCTGGATTGGATATCAGATACCACGATCAGTTATCACGGTCGGACCGTGTTATCTGGATATCAGATACCACGATAACTGCAAAAACGTCTTTTGACCATGGTATCAGATACCATGGTAACTGAAAAACTACTTTAGACCGTGGTATCAGATACCATAGTATCTGCAAAAAGTCAACTAATGAATGCAGTTACAGAAGTGCGTAGCATTGGCATTATAGGTACGAAGGCTCCTTTAAAGCCAAAGAAACTAATTTTCAGTACCTTTTCAGTCACTCCTGATGGTCTTCGCACACCTCGTTCACACTCAGCTGGAGAGTCTCTTAGTCTTCCTTTCGACTTTTCCTGGGCCCTCTGGAACTTCTGCCCTGGAGTTTGTCCTTATTGAATGGGCTTCCAAATTACTTTCATTTTACGGTGATTTCGAAACGAAAGTAAGGTATGTTAATTTTGAAAATTTGTCCCTCCCATTTACCTTTATTATATGACACGACCCTATTTGGAGGGTCTCTAAGAAAATGCCCCCTTTATATATTCAAACAATGGATAAAACGGATACGTCCAGCCATGATGCTTTGGCAGCGATATTTCGGCCCTTCATAGCGAGGGTCCTCGTCAGGCTGTCGAACGTCAGGGACAACGTTGGGGAATGGGAGAAATGAACGTGCAATCAAACTTTTTATTACGATTTTTGCATTTTTTTTTTTTTACCCATCTTTAACTTCCAGTTCAGATGAAGTTCGGGTTTTGCGGTTTTAGTATTAAATATTCCTTCAGCCCAAGCTGACTGCGAATCATATTTGATGGTGGAAAACGGATACGTCAGCTGAAGTACTGAAAACGGATACGTCAGCTGAAGTACTGTTCAGCTGACGTATCCGTTTTCCACCATCAAATAAGGTTTTAGTATTGTTTTTTCGGATTCGTTTTCCGGCCGGAAAAGGAAAACGAGATAAAACACTATTTCGGCGAAGCACTACTATGTCACTCAAGAGTCTCCGCAGTGAAGTCTTAGTACTGGGTCAAATTTTCTTTCATTTTTGTCATTGTATTTTCTTGATCGAAGTGAATGTTGTAACCAAGGTGTACTTTCACCAGGGAGCTGGCTACACCTTGGTTCTTTTCAGTTAATCCGCCAGGGAATATTCAGGTTCCTGGCGATGACTAATTTCAGTCATTCGAGTTTGAGATAGGGAGTTATGAAAAATTTGCGGGCAGTTCGTTTTGAGTTGGAGCTGTGGAAGGTCGTTGTCGGAGAGCATGAAAAGTTAAGTGCTGTTGTATATATACATATCTTTTGAACCTTTATTTCTTAAGTGTAAATACACATCTATGTTTTCTGTAAATGATTTACGAGGTAGACACTAGCTTAGAGAGAAAGAAAAAGTTTGTTGCTTGCACGTTACTTTGTACCGCTAAGCATTGGTCCACACCGCTCGGGGACCATGTACAGGGTAGCGTCGCATAGCAGGTTCGTAACAGTGGGTTAAGAGCTTATGGGCACGTAACAGTCGTTTTAAGGGTCCATAAATGTTTATCCATCCCGGCAGGTGTAGATACGTAGTTTAAATGTCTGTTTGAAGCATTTGTCTCTGGCAAACAGGAAGAAAGTCTTTAAAATCATATCTTGAAGACATATATTTCTCAATCTGCCAAACGAGGGGAACCAAGTAACCAACTCGACCGCAAGCCCTAAACAACTCCGCTCCGCCTACTTCAAAATGGCGGGTCATAAATAAATTACTTATTACTTACTATTACAACAGTTGCCGACCCTTGCGGATAGGAGGCATCAACTGACGATGAACTTTGGAAAAAAATGTTTAACTTCTGACCACCACCGGACTATTTTCCCAGACTTTGAAACTCCAGACCAGACCAGACCGAACACAAGGGGAAGACTAGCTAACACTAACAAGCCACGGCTTCTCCAACGCCCCATAAACTCAACCGAAAGGTATTTATCTTCGTTTGTGCCTTACTTTATTCGTAAGTTTAACTGTCAAAATATCAATCAGTCGTGGTTCGTAATTGGTTATGTTGACGATCCGCAGCTAGCAGTTGTAAATGCTATTAAGGAAATAAATGAGTTATTATCAACAAGGGTTCTCCAGAGAGATGAGGCTTTTTCTAAGGGAAATCTAGCCATACAGACGGTGTATATTCCGAAGTAATTGGCTACTCAGTGAACTCGGTTCGGTGTTCGATAAAGTAGACTGCATAGCCTATAGCTTCTAGCCTCTCCCCAGGCCTCTTGGCTTCGATGACAGACCAATACGGTAAAATTTCACAACACGGTGATCTGACCCATGCGATAATAATCCCAGGCGAAAGCCTGGGACGTCTCGAATACATTCAACACGGCAAGCGTTAAAAATAGTGTAATGGGGTGGGGTGGGGGGATATAACATGCTGCGTTAGATTAAAGTCCAGTTATAAGATTTGCTGGTAGTAAGGGGTCAGAATACTTTATATTACTGAGTCCAAAACACGCCAGTGATACTCAGGAAGAACGAGAAAACGTCTCACTAACGACTCAAACTCAACAATTCAAATCCTGTGTCAACCAATCACGGCGATCGTTGGGGACAGCTGTGGTGCCGCTTCTGGCTCTTCCGCTAGGTACACAGCGATTTTGCATCGGCAAGGAGAGTTAGTCATCAAGAGAATTACAAATAGAAAGGCCGGAAAGCTCTAGTCTACAAAGGTCGTTTGCACCTTACCCAGTTGTACTGGAAATCCTAAATAATATTACTTATACGTCTCCTTGCGTCTTGTATTGCTCCGGTGTTAATCATATTCTGCGAACAAAAGACATTAAAGCTTTGAAGACGTGTTATTATAATCATTGTAAATTTTTGATGTACCTTCCTCGGTCCTGCCGCAACCACAAATTAGTTCAGAAGTTCGGCGTACAAGATGTCATTCGTTCACTAGAGAAAACGTCAGCGTTACTACTATGTACATCCTGGTCATCAAATACAAGATGTTTTTCATGAATTTTTCAGGCCCAGTCAGAAATTATGTCTAAATTTTGTGTTTATACTGTTATTTTATCTTGTGTTGTTTTTCGTTGTTCTCTTTACTCCGCAATCACCTTGTGTATTTGGCGGGTTCCAAATAAAATATATATATATATAATACCGGTATCATACTATCTGGTTTGTTTGACCTGATTTTGATTTCAGCACCGTAGCGCTCGCTACTATCCTTCAACATGGCGTTTTGACCAACGATTCACGACTAGTCTCACTCCAAGCCCCTGGCGAAGAGATAGTACCTGATGGAAGCTCAGTGCGCACGCGTGCGCAGAAAAAGAAGACACGTGTGCAGTACGTGCAAATTCCATTGCTGCTGAAGATATTCAAGGTTTTGTTACACTTGATGCAATCGGAGCTGGATGTCGCTATGGCAACCAGCGTGGAGGATGAATCTGGGGTGAGCTATTATTCGTGATACTAGTTGCGTTTTTGCAGATACCATGGTATCTGTTACCACGGTAACTGGATCTGCAATTAGTCGTTTTTGCAGTTACCGTGGTATCTGATATACGGTTGCTCTGCAAAAACGACAATTGCCGAAGTTGTGCTTTTCGAATTCATCCCAGAAGAAAAACTGATATTCAGTCACATCACTAAGTGCCAAACTTCTTTCCCACCAATTTGACAAAAATTGATGAAAGTGAGATGACTTTTGTCAGAGACCACGATCAGTTACCACGGTCGGGCCGTGGTATCTGAATATCAGATACCACGATAACTGCAAAAACGACATTAGACGTGGTATCAGATGCCATGGTATCTGCAAAATCGCAACTACTGTTATTAATAAACAAGATCTGATTCTGTAGAGATACTCTTTTTTGTATGTATGATCCTCTTACCTGCGCCAGCTACAGCAATAAACAGATCCAAATTGATTTGGTCTTACTGAAACAAATCTCATGGGTGAATTATTTGTTCTGTCTCAACAAAAAGTGTGGCATGTAGCTACCAATCAGCGGCCAAAGAGACCGAAAGGGTTGTTCTGTAGAGGAGGAGCAATGGGATACCCTTGTGTCGTTGCTTTCACGAAAAACAAATTGTAGGTAGGTTTTTAGACTAGGTTTTTGAGATCCCAAAACGTAAGTAGAGGGATACCTATGACTTCGTAAAAGTTTTCCGTCTGTCAGCACGATAACTCTCGAAGTGAATGCGATATTTTAATGAAACTTGGTGTGAGGACTCTTTAGGTCAACGGAGATGTCGAGTTCGTAGATGGGTTCTGTGGCTCAACGTTTAAAAGTGAAGAACCTCGTTTCGTTAAAAGAACCATCGGAACCTTTGTTCTAGTTTCATAGGAGGGCTTTCGCGAGACGCCGGGGTCACTTTCCAGCGAGCGAAGCACATCGCGAAAACTGTGAGAATCCGATTCTTGGAATTGCTTTCAACTTTTCCGTCGGATTGGTCGAGAAAACACATGGAAAGCTGAAACAGCCGGAAAAAGTCTGAATTCCAAACTTTTTAGATATGTTTCACGTCACTCCTTCCATTCCGTCTGTTCCAACGAAGTCGCCCTTAATGACGCTTGCCGATTTTTCACACTGTCAAAGTTTCCTCCGACGACTTCGACTTTCCGCAGAGGTCTCCACTAATTTTCTGGAATCAGTTTCAGAGAAAGGTGCTTCGGTTCTCAGAGTGCGAAAACCGACGCGAAAAAATTTCATAAGTATCGCTAAAACTTGGAAAGTGATTCCACCTTTCATGCAAGTCTTAAGCTTTCGGATGTTTCCTCGTCGCTTTCAAAAATCATGGACAACCATGCCCAACCAGCGCACGACGTTATCCACTGCTTCCTGGCCGACGATTGAAAATTAAGTGTCTTTATTGTGTGTTTATGTGTTTCATTTATTTTCTTCATTTACTCCGCTTTTTGAAAATGGCGGGTCATAAATAAATTACTTACTTACTTAGAGCGTGTTCCATCCTACTTACCGTAGTTACTACGCATGACGTCACAAATTCTTCGTTTCTGTCGTCAAGGCTGGAACGATTTTTCTATTTTCCAGCAGAATATCATGCCACGGGCTAATCCGACCAATCACGTGACAGAGATCCGTAGTTACTACGCTCCCGAGCGTGGTAAGCAAATAGTTGCTATTACACTGTCAGAAGTTTCATAACAGATTGCACATAACACTTTCAAGAATAAAACCTTTTCCTTTAGAAATAAAGTGTTATGACCAATTAAGCTTATACTATTTCGTGCCTAGATCTCCAACAACACCTTCAATAGGTAAAAATACTACACTGTCAGAAGTTAAATAACGACAACAGAAGGATGCGCGGTTTCAACAGATAACACTTTGGGATGTTATCTGTTATGTTTCTTTCGTTCCCGTTAGTATTTTTACCAATTGAAGGTGTTGTTGGAGATCTAGGCACGAAATAGTGTAAACTTAATTGGTCATAACACTTTATTTCTAAGTGAAAAGGTGTTATTCTTGAAAGTGTTACGCGCAATCTGTTATGAAACTTCTGACAGTGTAGTTACTATTTCGAGAAGGTTGGAACGGTCAGCGTAGTAACTTTTGTGAGGTGGAACGGATTTAGTAACTAATAGTTACTATTGGTACGAGGGTGGAACACGCTCTTACTTACTTTGCTTTCCAACTCGTGAAACCCCCTCCTCATGTCTTGGACCTGATAGTTTCTTTTGTATTCTAGGACAGTGACGATGAAGAAGGCGGAGATCAGATAGATGACGGGATTAGTGGAGTCGAGACCAAGCTGACAGAAATCTCGAATTTGCTTGACGAAATAGAATCAGGTAGGAACACAAGCTATCTAATGTAATATCTAACAAAGGTGTTGACCCTATCCCATCCCCAAAAGCTCACGTAAATTTATGCTAGTGACGCTGTGTGTCGGACAAATGAAAGAATAAGATTCTGGGATCTCTTATACGCCACGGATAACAAAGAGTTAAAGCACAATGGACACTTCTAATGCTTTATTTTGTATTAAATGCTCCACAAAAAAACATTTCCGACTTCCTTTAGAAGGCGCTACGAAAATCGGCCGTTTTCTTGTTATCCCTTATTAATAAAGAAGAAATTTAAAGAAATAATGATTATGAATTATTAAATTTATTTATGATAAAGAGTGGTTTTCTCCTCTTGAATGGTCCGGAAGGTTGCATTCCCTTGCAAAGGTCCACAGGATTGAAAAGTTGGAGGTGCAAGTCTGGTCTGGTGAATGTGGTATTTGTTATTTATGTTGTATTTATGGTATTGCGGATGATTACTCGTTACTTATTTAAGTTAAACTGTTTTTTTCATTGTATGTTGTTCCCGAGCATTCGAGATGCCTCTCTGCCGGGAAAGAAGTGTTATTTATTTTATAAATTTTTTACGTAAATATATAAACCTGAACCTGAACCTGAACCCTTGTCTTTATCTCTCTGGCATTTCGGCGATCCAAATCTTAGGAGCTGGGATATCGTGGCAGGAAATTCAAAAACTCCCAGCAATGCTTGATAGAAAAGGATATATTTGAGATGTCACCAATAAGTCAAGCCGCAGATGCAGTTTAACTGATTGTCCTAGTGTGTCATCAGAAGTTCCATGTTTTAAGTGCCTATTAAAAGTTTTTCTTTGTGGCATAGTGTTGTGAAGCATAATTAACTTGCTTTATAAAATGTACCAGAATATGCAATAAGTTTATAAAAAATAACGTAGCTACAAAAATCATTCAAAAACAAATAGCCTATTCAAATCTGAATTAGACAAGCTGATTTATGCATGAAATAAAGAACTACTAAATGTTTTAAGAAACATCACTTTTATCTTTGTCCAAGCTAGTAAATTGAGCATGTACTGGCCCAAAAAATTACGCTTTGAAATATCACAGAGAGAAAACTGCTGAAAAAGCTGCTGAGCAAGGGGGTAAGCATTGTTCCTAGGTTGTTACAGAGTGGGATTGGGGTAGTTTGATGTGCCCATTCAATCAGAAGTATTCTACCGCAGACCCTGTACTAATGGCGTTTTTCCGTGCTCCCACAAACAGTTTGTGGGTCGATTGTGGCTCGAAAAGTGTGTTTCCGCGACCTTTTGTGCGGCCCACAAGTTTGTTTCCGCGACCAACAAGATTTGCGTGGCTCGCTTTGTGGCTCAAATTCGACAAACAACTGGCGAGGTGATTGTCGATTTTGTGGCTCGATTCTGGCGGGAAATTCAAATTAAGCAGCAAAATAGTGTCTAAACAATAAATCTAACTACTTTTTCAAGTAAATAGACTTAAAACTGAGGATACTTTATGGACAGAATGGTAAGGAAATAAGCCTGGAGTTCTATTTACTGAGATTTTACATGAATTTTATTTTTATTTTCCGATATTTGAAATTACCGCCAAAAAAATAGACAAATCGGCGTTTCCGCGAGTTTCAACTAGTGGCTCGACTGTGGGGCACACAATCCTGTTTCCGCGACAAACACTCAGAAGTGTGTGGCCCACAATTGTGTCGCGAAAAAGGCCTTAAGTGTGAATAATCTATTCGCGAACCTTGATAATAAGGATGTTGTACACCCCTGGATGGGTATCCTCTTTTGATAAGATTTGTTTGATTTTGTACCTACACTTAGCTTCTCCGAATAAGGATGCAGTATTTGCTACTGGGATTAATCGTATCTCCATTGGAAAATTAATCCGAATTAGGGGTAATCTTATCTCAATAAAGACAAGAGTAATCCCAGTAGCAAATACTGCAAGATTTTTTTTTTTACAGTGTAGGTTAATGTTGTTTTGTTTTTGTAGTGGTTGTTTTTTTCCTTTTTTTCACATACTCATCTTTTTCCTCCTTTGTACTGTTGATGGGGAATAAAATATTTTCATTCATTCATTACATCTATTCAGTAATCTTCAAGTCCGTATAGCTTCGTTCAGACGCCCTACGACACTGAAAAAATGCTTTTCCCTGACTGGAATCTTCCCAAATATTAACAGAAAAAGTCCTTATTTTTCTGAAGAGTTTTCGAGCAGAGGAAATCTTTGTGTCAGGAATAATAGGTGTTATAAAGGCATGACAACTGGTGAAAACCAAATTTTAGCGCGAAACTTCCGCCTTTAGTCGATTCTTAATCATTGACGCAGTTGGTACTTCCATTAGTGCTAGTGTTGTTGCTAGTGTGCTAGTGTTTTTGTATGTATAGTTATTTAAGTAATTTGTTCCTTCTTTATCTTTATTGTACTCCACTTGTTTTTCCTCTGGAATTTGAGGGTAAGAAATAAATTATTATTATTATTATTAGAAATCATCATGCCAAATGAAAGAACAAAGCCACAGCTGTTTACCAATTTTCAAGCCTTTATCACTTCGTTCAGACGCCTTCCGATAAAAAAATTAAAACAGATTTCCACGAGTGAAAATTTCGCACAATTTTAAAAGAAGTGCTTACTTTTCGGAAAAGTTTTCGCCTGGGGGAAATGTTTTCAAGAAAGATAACGGGTGTAAGTAAGTAATTTATTTATAACCCGCCATTTCGAAAAAGCGGAGTAAACGAACAAGAACAAAGGTTTCGATGGGATCCCAAAAATTTAATATTTGATCCAGACAATCGGGTCTTATAGAAGTCCAGTCTTCGCCAGACTCCTTGAGTGCTTTACTAATAAAATTTAGAAACAGATTAAGGCAAATGGTAATCGTTCTGAGAAGACCAAGTTCAAATATGGATTCAGCATCAGCATGTGTTTTTACCCCTATAGCCTGCGTCATATCTACTTTGACGAAAGTTCCTGCCTTACTGATCTGCCAAATTTCCGGTTTCAGCCGGATTCCGGTGAACTATACATGCCTCATGCCTTGCAAAAAAAATTGAAAGTTCAAAAACGGATTCAGCGTATCTCCTTACCCCTATGTCGAACCTTGTCGAACTTCAACTTTTAACAAATTTTCCGATTTTAGCCGGATTCGTGGCGAACTATATGTCCAGGTAGAAAACGATTGTCATACACGAATTCAGCATGTTTTCTTACCCGTAAATCGAACACCTAATGAAATTCATATAAAACTTTTACTTTTAACAAATTTTCCGGTTTTTGGCCGGGTTCCGGGCGATCTACTTGTCCGGCGAGAAAATAATTTTCATATTCGGATTCAGCATGTTTCCCTATCCTTGAATCGAACCTCTAATCAACTTCAGATTAAACTTTTATTTTTGACAAACTTTCCGGTTTGGGCCGGATTCCGCGCCATCTACTTGTCCGACGAGAAAATCATTTTCATGTTCGGACTCAGCATGTCTCCTTACGCCTTAATCAACTATCTCATTAGCTTTAAAAAAATATTTTGTTGGCCCCTTAATTTGAAACCCCTCCCCTAAATATGCAGTTATCGGACCCATCTACGAACTCGACCTTTCCCTTGACTCGAAGAATCCTCACACCAAGTTTCATCAAAATATCTCATACCCTTCGAGAGTTATCGTGCTGACGGACAGACGGACAACTTTTGCGAGGCCATAGGTATCCCTCCACTTACGTTTCGGGATCCCAAAAAGCGTTAGAAACGTAAGAAGGATAATTAAATGGTGGACACACACGTAAGACCTCCCTCGTTCTCTTTGCGAAATCTGTTCGCGGAATCCCGCTGGACGTGTTTATATGTTGACCGATTCTTCACTATTGCCTCTAGAGGTATTTTCATTTCCCTATCTGTTCCCACCAGAAACTTCCCCGTTTCCGTTCACACCGAAGACTTTGACCTCGTTAACTTTATAATAGCTTTCTGTGGCACGAAATGTTCGTGGGCAGTTGGTAAACAGCAATGGCGAACAGCTCTAATCTTGTCTGTGATCTATGGACGGGATTTCGTGATTTGTTTATTCCTTTCTAGAATCCGGAATAGACGACTTCGAGAACGACCCAGAAGCCCGACAGCACCCCCTCTACGAAGTCAATCTCTGTGGATACCTGAGGGAGTTCATAACCCAATTCGCTGCTCAGCCATTTTTCGAGGGAGTCTTTCGGCAAAATCTTAACCAGACTGAGAGGAAGACACTTCAGCTGTTGAACATTAACGCCTAAGAGCAAGCCTGTCCGAACGGGCTTGAACAGAAAAATGCAAAATAGATTATTCTACTTTTAAACTTTTGCCGCGGCTTGGCAGCTGTGGATTGAGGACCACCTTTGGCAGAACGTCGTTAGATACTTCCGGTATCTATATAATTTTTTTTGCGGTGAAAGTCCTCTACACCGTTACCAGTGTTCTGTATCACGATACCACGATTAAATGAACCGGTTTCCGGTATTTGATCCTTGCTTTTCCGCCATAATTCGTAGAAAAAACAGTTTCAGTCAGTTTCCTTCGTCATATCGGCTCCGTTCCCAAATCAGTTTTAACCGAATTATCGATTTCAGCCGAAACTATCCATGTTATGCACTATGTTTACCCTTTACACCGACGCCAGTCAGATTCGTCGGGTAATTTGGTTTATTAGTAACATTTTGGCTATAACCGGATTCCGGCTGAATTGTCCATCACAGGCAATAGACCTTTTTCGATCCCTACAGCAAAGCTCTTAATAGAAACAGTTTTTAACGATATAATTATCAAAGTTATTGTCAAAAAATAAACAAAGTTATTGTCAACAGTTCAATGTTCTTTGAGTGTAGATTGAGACATCTGGTGCGTTTGGTTTTCTCTAAATTTTCTCTACAAGTCTCTCACACTGGAGTCCTATAAACTTGTGATCGAAAATTGTTTCTGGTTTATTTTTCATGGTTTAAATCCCTTTACAAAACACCATCTCTACGTAGAAACCTCCCGAACCCCTGGATGTCATGGCACAGAGTCCTACGATTAAGACCTGACTCTAAACCTAAAGAGTAAATAAAACCACTATCATCAAAGTATCTGGTTCCGTTCGGGAGTGTCGTGGTCATTGACAGTGCAAAACGGATACGTCAGCTGAATTTCATTAGAGCTATATTTCGGCCCTTCTTGGCAAGGGTCCTCTTCAGGCGCAAAGCCGCTCAAATTGGGAAAACGAACTTGTGGAAGGTCGAGGTCAAGGAAAGACAGACGAACAGATTTGCGATTTATGAAAGTCCTCACTTTCGTTTGAAGATATAGTTTACTATAGCCGTCTGATGTTTATTCTGCTCCTGAGCACTCACTGTTAAAAACATAAACATAAAATTCATGAGAATGAAGCCATTACCAATCCTCACACCATCAGATCTCCAACAATAAAATTAAAAGAATTGCAAACCTATCCTATAGAGTACTCGGTGTTAGTCGTCAAAGTACATTCTACCAGTACCCTTCTTCAGATAGCGTCGGTAGGCTTTGTATTTCGGATCTTCGGCCTGTTTCCGCTTGGCCTCCACTTCCTCTTCCTCCTTCCAAGCCTAAAATATCAGAGAATATAATCGCCATTCTCCTACAAGAAAAATTCTTACTCTCAAGGACAACAAACAGGAAGACAAAAACCGCGCGGACTGCTGAGCCACGCAAAGTTTTAGGAAATCCGAAATCCGGGGAATCATCCAGGTTGTCACTGGGATTGGAAAACTAGGAAAACATAATTCGTCATAGGAAAAACAGTCTCCAGCTTGCATCCATTGTGGAACAGACGAAGAGTCTTAGACTTAGGTCTTCCCGTGCCTGGTGGCGCATAAGGAGACAGCTTCTGACATCCACTTAGCTCCATCTGATCGACGAAGAGACGAATATACATTTTATTAAAGAAGGAACAGACGAAGACACTTAGGTCTTCCCACACCTGGTGGCGCATAAGGCGACACCTTCTGACATCCACTTGGCTCTATCTTAGCGACAAAGAGACGAATATACGTTTTATTACAGACTGCCCAGCATAGATAAGACAAAGACTGGAAGTATTTCACTCTTTGAGACCTGCATGCTATTTTTGCGAAAGGCCTGCCTGGCTAGTCTGAGAAAGGCCTGATCGGTCCAAGTTCTTGCATAAATAAATATTCCTTGAGCCCAAGCTGACTTTGAAACATTAGTTGCGTTTTTGATCCGAATTCTCCGTTCCGAATTCTCGCTTCTGAATTCTCGATTCTCGAGAACTCTCGCTTTTGACAAAAACACTAATTCTGCAGCTCTCCCGCAACCGGATATACGTGTATGTGCATACTGAACACCCGAACTCTGTTGACCAATCAGGGAGGAGAACGGAGAGAGGAGAATCGACAATTCACCATCGGAGCAAATACTCGATTCTGCAGAATCGCGAGGTTTTCCCCGTTCTCGATTTTGACAAAAACGCAAGAAAAGGAGAATTCACTTCATCTGAATAGTCCAAAAATGCGAAATAGGAGAATTCGGAGGAGAATCGCGAGGAGAATTCGGATCAAAAACGCAACTATTTATTCAAATAATGTATACAACGAACACGTCAGCTACGATGCTTCATCAGCGATATTTCGGCCCTTCTTGGGGGAAGGGGAAGCCCCGACATTGGACCTGAAGATTGATAGCCTGAGAAGGACCGTTGCCGAGAAAGGCCGAAATATCGCTAATGAAGCATCGTAGCTGACGTATCCGTTGTATACGTTAAAAAGTCCCTCCGAATAAAGATTAAAGTTAACTGCAGTATTTGCTACTAAGTAAGTAAGTAATTTATTTATGACCCGCCATTTTGAAAAGGCGGAGTAAATGAAGAAAATCAAGAAAATAAACAAAACACATAAACACACAGATACTCAGATTCATCTTATCTCATACTCAGATTCATCTTACCTGTATTTGGTATTAATCTTATCTGCGTAGAGATAAGAGTAATCCGAGTAGCAAATACTGCAGTTAACTTTAATCTTTATACGGAAAAGCTTTTTACAGTGTATACACTATTTAATAAATATTCTTGCACTAAGCCTTGAGTTAGTTTTACAGACGCAAATAATAAAAAAAAAAGTATCTGAACGGAGCAAGACCCTGTTACGGTTCCTAACGCATATTCAAAGCTTAGCGTTACGCGTCACGCCGTCTTGGCATTGTTGATGGCGTGCGTATACGCACAATGCACTACCAATTTATGGCCCAAAAAGCCACCATACTCGTGACATTCGTTCACTGGACAAGAACGGTAAAACTTGTGACGGTGTATTTTTTGCTGTAAAATCCAACCGGAAGTTCTTATAAGACTTCAAGGACGAATATTTTTCTCAAGGCGACGCCTCAAATCTTTGTATTACCTTGTAGTGGTCCTTATCCCATAACTCCAGCTCCAAGAACTCTTCTATTTGATCTTCCTCCAGGGCCTGCGGAGGACATTTGGTTAGTAATCTTTTTCCCACTGGTGGGGCTCCAACCTTCTTCGGTATGAAAAACAACAGATCCCCACACAACTCGCTAACATCCGCGCAATATTCTCGAACTCCATTGAAAAAAAAATAGAAATTAACTGAACCCCTTTTCAGTCACACTACCATTGGTCGTTTCTTTCATGAAATTTCGTATTACAATTCTGAGGCCCTGTGGAAGAAAACGTGGATACTAACGGTACGGGATTCTTCGCCAATGGTTAACAATCCTTCATTACACAACTTGCCAAAATCTGCACTCGCAACCTAACAAGGGGTTGCGACTAGACTCCAATTTTCGTCGCTTAAAGGACCCGTCATGCTGCTTCGTTCTATGTCTTTAATTGTTACATCCTTTCTCATTTTCAACTCTTTCCTTTGTGTCCACCCTAAGGGGACTGTGCTGATTTTCTGGTTTGCCATGTTTGGCTCCTATCGAGGCATATTTTAATGTGATGCGTAATTTAGACTTATCTATTATTCAGCTCAATATACTATATTTTAGTGTGTGTACGTGGACATAAAGTCAACTATATACTCGGCTTACCGTCATTTCAAGATTTTTAATGAATAAAATAAACTGAATTGAATTGACATCAGCGTCCCGCTTACTGCTGCCCGAGGAGCTAATTGATTAGAAATACTGCTTATGCAAGTTTTTCCGTGCTTCTAACCAAAACCGAAGGCCACGAGTTTCAAACAAGTCGCTAAAATACAATAGAAAAAACGAGATTTTCGGGTTTTTATGGCACTTGCAGCCTCTGGCTCAAGTGCCATATACCGATCACAATTCCGTCTGTCGGTCGGTCCGAGTTTTTTGTCCCACATATCCGAGTTAGGGTACTTTCAGATGTGCTAGGACAATGAAACTTGGCAGGCATATCAGGGACCCGACCAAACTAACCTGGAAATAATCAGTTTCCCGATCCGACCATATGGGGGGGAGTGCGGGGCGCTGGAAACTTGAACATTTAGGGCAATTTGTCACTTTTTTCTGAGTTAGGGTACTTCTAGATGAGCTAGGACAACGAAACTTGGCAGGAATATCAGGGACCCGACCAAACGAACCTGGAAATAATCAGTTTCCCGATCCGACCATATGCGGGGGAGTGGGGGCGCTCGAAACTTGAAAATTTAGGGCATTTTGTCACACTTTTTCGAGTTAGGGTAGTTCCAGATGAGCTAGGACAATGAAACTTGGCAGGAATATCAGGGACCTGACCAAAGTAACCTGGAAATAATAAGTTTCCCGATCCGACCATATGCGGGGGAGTTGGGGTGCTGGAAACTTGAAAATTTAGGGCATTTTGTCACACTTTTTCGAGTGAGGGTACTTCCAGATGAGCTAGGACAATGAAACTTGGCAGGAATATCACGGACCCGACCAAACTAACCTGGAAATAATCAGTTTCCCGATCCGACCATATGGGGGGGAGTGCGGGGCGCCTGAAACTTGAAAATTTAGGGCATTTTGTCACACTTTTTCGAGTTAGGGTACTTCTAGATGAGCTAGGACAATGAAACTTGGCAGGAATATCAGGGACCCGACCAAACGAACCTGGAAATAATCAGTTTCCCGATCCGACCATATGCGGGGGAGTGGGGGCGCTCGAAACTTGAAAATTTAGGGCATTTTGTCACACTTTTTCGAGTTAGGGTAGTTCCAGATGAGCTAGGACAATGAAACTTGGCAGGAATATCAGGGACCTGACCAAAGTAACCTGGAAATAATAAGTTTCCCGATCCGACCATATGCGGGGGAGTTGGGGTGCTGGAAACTTGAAAATTTAGGGCATTTTGTCACACTTTTTCGAGTGAGGGTACTTCCAGATGAGCTAGGACAATGAAACTTGGCAGGAATATCACGGACCCGACCAAACTAACCTGGAAATAATCAGTTTCCCGATCCGACCATATGGGGGGGAGTGCGGGGCGCTGGAAACTTGAAAATTTAGGGCATTTTGTCACACTTTTCCGAGTTAGGGTACTTCCAGTTGTGCTAGGACCATGAAACTTGGCAGGCATATCAGAGACCCGACCAAACAAAATTAGGAATAATCAGTTTTCTGATCCGACCATTTTGGGGGGGGGGTGGAGGGCAGGGGAATCCGGGAAACTGAGAAGTGTGTAACTTTCGAACGGATGATCGGATTGTAATGAAACTTCATAACTGAAGAGAATATATATCTGTAATGTCCCGTTTAAAGTCTTGACCGGATTCGGTAGCCAGGGGGGAGTTTGGGGGGGGAGACCGGAAATTTCAAGAAACGGTTAGAATGGAGGGATCAGAGTGAAACTTGCTGGGAAGAACAAGCATCTGCTCGATAAGTCCTTTAGACCATTGTACTGGATCCGGACACTTATGGGGGGGGGGTCCCGGAATTCCGGTGATGGTGGTTTTTTGGATTTTCACGATGAAACTTGGCAGGCATATCAGGGACCCAATCAAACTGACTTCAAAATAAAAATATTGTCGATCAGATAATGGTGGGGGAGTGGAGGGAGGGGAATCCGCAGGGGAATCCGGGAAATTGAGAAGTGTGTAACTTTCGAACGGATGATCGGATTGTAATGAAACTTCATAACTGAACAGAATATATATCTGTAATGTCCCGTTTAAAGTCTTGACCGGATTCGGTAGCCAGGGGGGAGTTTGGGGGGGGAGACCGGAAATTTCAAGAAACGGTTAGAATGGAGGGATCAGAGTGAAACTTGCTGGGAAGAACAAGCATCTGCTCGATAAGTCCTTTAGACCATTGTACTGGATCCGGACACTTATGGGGGGGGGGGGGTCCCGGAATTCCGGTGATGGTGGTTTTTTGGATTTTCACGATGAAACTTGGCAGGCATATCAGGGACCCAATCAAACTGACTTCAAAATAAAAATATTGTCGATCAGATAATGGTGGGGGAGTGGAGGGAGGGGAATCCGCAGGGGAATCCGGGAAATTGAGAAGTGTGTAACTTTCGAACGGATGATCGGATTGTAATGAAACTTCATAACTGAACAGAATATATATCTGTAATGTTCCGTTTAAAGTCTTGACCGGATTCGGTAGCCAGGGGGGAGTTGGGGGGGGGGAGACCGGAAATTTCAAGAAACGGTTAGAATGGAGGGATCGGAGTGAAACTTGCTGGGAAGAACAAGCATCTGCTCTAGATAAGTCCTTTAGACCATTGTACTTGATCCGGACACTTATGGGGGGGGGGGGGGTCCCGGAATTCCGGTGATGGTGGTTTTGGGGATTTTCACGATGAAACTTGGCAGGCATATCAGGGACCCAATCAAACTGACTTCAAAATAAAAATTTTGTCGATCAGATAATGGTGGGGGGAGTGGAGGGAGGGGAATCCGAAATTTTCAGTCATGCGTAATTTTGGAATGGGTGATCGGATTCGAGTGAAATTTAAGAATTCAACAGAGGACATTTCTCCGATGATTTTTTTCATATCCGGACCGGATCCGGCAACTATTGGGGGGGGGGGGGGCGGAAAATACGTGCCCCGTTTAGAATGGAGGGATCGGGATGGAACTTTGTGGGAAGAACAAACAAATGCTCTAGGTAAGTCATTTGCTGAATCGGATTGGCTACGTGCACCGCGGGGGAGCTGGGTGGGGTGGGGGGGGGTGGACCGGAAATCTCGAGAAACGGTTAGAATGATGGTATCGGAGTGAAACTTGCTGGGAAGAACAAACATCTGGTCCATGTAAATCTTTTACATAATTTGACTGGATCCGGACACTTGAGGGGGGGGAGGAGGGGTATCCCGGAATTCCGTTTTTTGGGGGATTTTCACGACGAAACTTGGAAGGCATATCAGGGACCCGGTCAAACGGACTTGGAATAAAAAAAAATCCTCGATATGATAATCTTGGGGGGGGGGGGGGAGTTGAGGGAGGGGAATCCGGAATATTGAGTCATGCGTAACTTTGGAACGGGGGATCGGATTCGAGTGAAATTTAATAATTAAACAGAGGACATTTTTCTCTTGTGACCTTTTTTCATTTCCGGACCGAATCCGGCAATTATCGGGGGGAGGGCGGAAAATACTTGACCCGCTTAGACTGGTGTGATCTGAATCGAACTTCGTGGGAATGACAAACATATGCTCTGGATTAATCATTTACAGAACAGGATTGGCTCCGGTTATTGTGGGTGGAGTTGGAGGAGGGGGAGGGGGGTCTGGGATTCCGGTGATCGCGCGTTAAGGTACTTCCAGATGTGCTAGGACGATGAAACTTCGCTGGAATATTGGAGACTCAACAACATTTGCTTAGAAATTGCTACTTCCCAAATCCGATTATTCCTTAAAGTACCAATCTTGACCGCAAAGTAAAACAAATACTTTTAAGCAATATATGCATTTTCGTGATGCCCATCAGCCCATTAGCAGTTTTGCCTCAAGGGTTTTGCTTACAAATGAAGTTCCAGCTCCCTTATAGCGCGCATCTCAACCGCAAAGTCGAAACTTACTTTTGATCAATCAAATCATCTTGACACATGCAAGTGCCATATGAGCTTACAGCTCTTGTTTTCTTGATCAGCTAGTTACCCCTCCAAGATGATGTGCGAGGGATAAATAAATTTCGGATATTTCGGTTGCACTTCCGGCAAACCGTCCAGCAAAAAAACCCGAAAATATCGTTTTTTTATTGTATTTGAAATGAATGGTCAGCTTGGCTTCAAACCTTATATTCAACAAGTCGCTCATGATAAAATATTAGAATGTAAACTGAATTGGACTGGAATATACTGCTGCTTGTTAACAAGACCAAAGCGAATCAAACAGACGGCAAAAATGATATAATACTAGAATGTAAACTGAACTGGATTATGCTGCTGCTTGTAAACAGGACCAAAGCAAATCAAACAGACGGCAAAACCTTGTATCTTGATCAAAGGGGGGCGGGAGGAACATCCGTGTTGTTCACCAACCCTTTTCTTTCTTCCCTAAAATCCCTTTCTTCCCGCCGCGTAAAACTATGCCGCAACTTTGGCTCCTCCCTTCTCCAGCACCCCATGTACCATTCTTTCCTTCCCCCACCCTTTGTTCCTGTAAGATCTTGTCCCCCCCCCCACCCGAGAAGTGGCTGAGACGGTTCCCAAACTGATCCCCAATCTACTGTAACACTATGCGTTACAGTAGAAGCTTTGTGCCGAGCTTCGTGAAGCAGTATAATGACCATTATCTGTTGACAACTTATTTTATTTTTGTTTATGACTAAAAAAACATCGTATTTGGGCTCTGCCCACGAGATATGTTTTGCTTTATTATTAAATAAATCGAATTGAACTGCACGCTTCTTCTCTCTAAACGCAACCTCTGACACGACTTTAATTCTTCGTCACAGGTAGGAACGAAAGCCTTTAAAGACTCAAATACTATTGTGGTAGTATCTCACGTAGCCTAATTATTACGAGGTATTGACGCTCAAAAGCCCTCCGGTTGCTTCTTTAAGTACAATGAGCATAAAAAAAAGTACCATACCCTCAAAGGGGGGAGTTCCTCGGCAAGACTTACATCAAACTGAGCCTGCTTCAGTCCCATATTCTTCCTGATAATGTACAACTTATCTTCGTCACTGTAATCCATTTTCTTAATGTTGAATTTCCAGATCCACATGACATACCACGTACAGTACTTATACAGTGTCACTGGAGAAATCAGAATCTGCCACAAGAGTATATCCCGCCAACTCGGCTTAGCATAGCCACCCCTGGAAAAGTCAAAGCAATTTGATAGATACATTTCTTGTTCTCCACCAAACACCTGTAGTGTATTACACCAAATTTGTTTGGTAACGTCACATAACTAACAAGACCTAAGGTTTCGATGGGATCCCAAAAATTTAACATTTGATCCAGACAAGTGAGTCTTGTAGATATTCGGTTTTCACCAGACTCCTTCCACATTTTTACTATTAAAATTTAGAAACAGATTAAGGCCGATGGCTAATCATCTGAGAAAACCATGTTCAGACGTGGATTCAGAATGTGTGTTTAACCCTATCGAAACTTCCTGCCTTATATTCTTCCAAATTTCCGCTTTCGGCCGGGTTCTAGGCAAACTGCTTGTCCGGCAAATAACTAAAGCTCAAGAACGAATTCAGCAGGTTTCCTTACCCCTACACCGAGCCTCTAATCAACTTCAGATAAAACTTTTACTTTCAACAAATTTTCCGGTTCTGGCCGGATTTCGGGCGAACTATTGGTCCGGCGAGAAAATACTTTTCATATACGGATTCAACATGCCTCCTTACCACTACACAGAACCTATAATCAAATTCAGATAAGACTTAAAAAAAAATTCGGTTTCGGCCGGATTCCGGGCGAACTATATGTCCGGGTAGAGAATGATTGTCATATACGAATTCAGCATGTCTTCTTACCCCAAAACCGAACATCTAATCAGCTTGAAATAAAACTTTTACTTATAACAAACTTTCCGGATGGCCAGATTCCGAGCGAACTATTTGTCCGGCATCGTTATCGGGACCGAAAAATACTTCTAAAAAAGTTTCAAGTCCTGTAGTGCAGAGGAAAGTATAACCATTAAGCCCTTGATTGATAGCTTACACAATAGTTTCTCGTTCCCAATGTATTTGCAATCTTTCGTGCGTTTCACATCCTCCGGCAAAAATATACAAAGCTTCAAGACAAACCCAAGTTGGTCGACAAAGGTTACGGAGACCAAGAGGGGTGACAAAGGTTAAAGGCGTACGGAGGACGTGATAGCTATCACTAGAGTTTAGGATCCTAAAACATTCATTCATTCATCGAATATTCATGAAAAAAGGGCAATTCAAGGTGCCAAATTCATCTCTTCTATTAGTTGCGTTTTTGATCCGAATTCTCCGTTCCGAATTCTCGCTTCTGTATTCTCGATTCTCATACAAATTACCGTGTTTGCTCCTCTGACTTCTCCATTCTCGCTTTTGACAAAAGCACTAATTTTGCAGCTCGTCCGCAACCCGGTATAAGTGTTTATGCATATTGAGGACCCGTACTCTGTCGACCAATCAGGGAGGAGAACGCGGAGAGGAGAATCAAGAATTCGCAATCGGAGCAACTTCTCGATTCTGCAGAATCGTGAGGAAAACGCAAGAAAAGGAGAATTCACTTCATCTGAATAGTCCAAAAACGCGAAATAGGAGAATTCGGAGGAGAATCGTGAAGAGAATTCGGATCAAAAACGCAACTATTGTGTGCTAGACAAAAATAGTACAATCGCCTACATCTACCGACGACGGGAAAATGCCCTCAGTTCTCAACCTGGGATGGTTTTCGTTTTTCCCGCCGGGGCCCCAGGCCGTCTGAAGAAGCTGCACTACTGACTTTAGAAAAGCCAGGAAGCTGTCGTCGGTTACAACCTTATAGCGTCTTACCAAACAGTGACACAAATAAACCAAAACTGACGCCATAAAGCCGTCGCTGGTTACAGCCATATCCGTCTTCCCGAAAAGTGAGACCAATCAAGTAAACCACAACTATTTTTGCCGTGACTGCCTCTGATATAGCAGACCCACCACATCTTATCTGCGGATGGAAACTACGAAACCAGAACTGGGGCCGCAGAAGTTACGTGAACGTGTCGAGAAATTAAGACTGCGTACGGTAGGACGGGGCGTAAAAATAAACGCTTAAAGGAACAGAAAACTTGATTCAAACTTGACTCGGGGAGCTAGCTGACATATCAAGAATGTACCCTGAGTCGATATTGAGAATAAGAAAAATTCTCGTTACGACCATTGCAGTTTCCGGGCAATTTCCGAGAATTCGACTTTTGAGTTAGTAGAAAAAAAAGCAAAAGGTTTGTGTGCAGGGAGTAGGAATCGAACGCACGACCTCTTGACTACTGTCCCGATCTGTTAGTCAACACGGCCAAAGGCGAACTTTTACAGTGTATAAGTGCATAATTACATTGCATAAGGGGCAAGGGCCTGCCAGCTAGCTTTGGGAGCACTAAGGAGGGAGTTCGAGATAACAAAGAAGGGGGGTCCTAACGACAATAAGTCCCTGTATCTTTATCTAAGCCCCCCAGGTCGGTTTGATGGCCGAAAGTTGCGTAGTCAAGTTTTCTGTGCCTTTAATTAACTGCCTTCCAATTCAGAGCAGGCAGAAGGTTTTTGAGAGAGGTAGTGTGGTTCCTGATGGGAGGTATGCTTGCCCACTTTATGAGAAGGAGGAAGAAAATTTGGACCATTTCCTCCGTAGATTCCCGAAGCTTTCTGATTTAAGAAAAATTTATCTAGATGATGTAATTTTGTCACTTCCCGAAATTTTAAGTAATAATAACGCTACTGTTATTACTCGAGTGGGCGTGTATATAGACAAATGTTTAAAATTAAGGAGTCTGATTGTTTAAGTTATATTTTTGTTTTTGTTTTTTTGTGCATGTGACCCTTGGGCTTTTGAAACAAACTGATCTATCTATCTATCTATACGGCAATGTTTGTGCAGTTGACTTTGTGCGGATTAGCGAGTCTATGTTAATATAAAAGTATATTTCCCAAATGACAGTACCAGATCTTACATCCGCTTGGGCACCAAGATGGTCGAATCTGACCATGAAAGAATTCGAATCCGATATCCAAATCCAAGGCTAGGTACGAATCCGATTCCGAATCCACCATTCATGCTGAGGATTCGAATCCGGAATCGAATCCGACCTTAATAAAAATCAAATCTTATCCGTAGGTTATAGTTTAAAAATCAGAGGTGACAAAAATCACTGATATCTCAGGTCATCGGATAATGTGATAGATTGCTGGGGATGGTTGGTGGTGGATATCAGAAAGTTGGATTGCCTAAGCCCACTGTATAAAAATCGGGAAACAGGAACTGGAAGAATTTAGACCGGAAATTTGAGCGGATTCGTAAGATAGAGGGTTTGGAACCCGAGTCCGAATCCGAATCCAGTTTGACAAGCCGACGATTAGAATCGGATTCGCCCATCTCTGTTAGGCACTTCACCTCTGTTTATAGTGTATCGTTTTGGACGACATTTCGCCATATGTTATAATACACATGTGGCAAACTGGTTTGGATACACAGATACGCTTCAAGCCCTTAGGATTAACGCAGACAACAGAGTTTCCATTGCATTAAACTTAACCTCGATTCTATCATTTTCTTCCAAGCACATAATATTCATAAGCTGATTTCTGCAGAGTCGGTGCAAATTATTTCCTAGCTCCAAGACTCTTTTCCCATGGAAAGTGATTCCAAAAGAGATATTTAAACGAAATTTTCCACGTGTTGAATACTTGTACTTTTGAAAGTCTGAAAGTTTACCCTGTATACGGCCGCGTGAACGGTTGGAAGTTGTACCTTGTATCTGGCAGAATGTATTGTGTCACTGAATGGACCAGATGGTTTAGGCATAGTTCTGATTTATACATTATTTTCTACGGGTTTTAAGGGAAATAAATAGGTAAATAGTTCAGGAAAATACAAAAATAAATATATAAAATGTACTATAATGTTTATCATGCGAAGTCTGATAATCATCGGGCCACGGAGCTTTGTAGGGGTCGAAACTTATTTTCTTCATGTATTTTTGCATTTAATAAAATTGATCTGAACTGAACTGAACTGGGATACGAAAGAATGCCCTATCCCAGAGAAATGCGACGAGATAGCCTACTGACGATTGGCAGTATTACTGCAAAAATGGTCCTCTCATCTCGTTGCACTTGCAAACTTGCTCTAGAACAGTGATTTCCATTAGATGCGGACTTACCCAGGCGATCTTCAACCTCCTCTAACTTCTCTAGGTCTAGTTTGGAAGTATAAGTATACTACATTATAGTCATTGTACTACCAGTGCATATCTCTCCCGGTCACAAGGGATCTAAAATACCCTATGCCTAACGCTGGATACACTATGCCAGGTGCTGGATACTGTAACCCAGTGAAATGTTGATGATTTGAGTGAAGCTAAGAAATCAACCAATCAGAACTCCTTTACACTGAGGTAGGTTAGGGTTAGGTTACCAACAGGTATCCAGCATGAACCTGGCGAAAAGAGTCAACTAAACCACACCTACCTGATGTCCATTTTGTCTTCTATGATTTTTCTGATCACTTCTTCTTCCTCCGATTTTAGTTGCTCCTTCGTTTTCTTGTGCTTTCTACTACTTTCCGGCCATAAACCATCAGCTTTTGCCTGCTCCGTGGCCCTTATCCGATATTTCGGCACTGTTGTCAGATACTTAATTGCCATGTCGTAATTCTTACACGCGCTGAAGTACTGCGCCGCCGATATAAGGGATATAGTTACGGCAATGACAATACGAATATCGACCTGGGGAGCAGCACGCCGTCTATAGTAGCGATAGTAATGGGAGTAGAATTCGTCAGGGTTGTCAAGCATGTAGTCATAGTCGACTCGGGCAGCATCGTCTTTCAAGATCTCGTATCTAAGGATCGAGAAGGTGGTTAGCACAGCAAACCTAGCGGATCAGCAATCATGTGATCTTCTAACTATGACGAGATCTACGGGCTCATATGGCACTTGTCATGAGTGGGTGGTACAAATAACTAAATGAGATCGTCAATAAAAACACAATCCAACTCCCCCGCCGTTGAAAGATACGGTTCGGTAAATACTTCTTGAGCCCAAGCTGACTGGGAAACATATGCTCAAACAATGGATAAAACGGATACGTCAGCTACGATGCTTTGGCACCAATATTTCGACCCTTCTTGGCAACGGTCCTCGCCAGGCTGTCGACCGTCAGGGACAACTTTGGGGAAGAAACGAACCTGCGATGAGATCTCAGCACTACACTGTAAAAAGTTTCTCCGAGTAAGGATTAAAGTTGACTGCAGTATTTGCTACTGGGATTCATTTTATCTCTACTGGGATAAGATTAATGCGAATAAGAGATATTCTTATCTCAATGGAGACAAGATTTATCCCAGTAGTAAAAAGACTAGTAGACTACAGAGGTATATAAAAGTAACTTTCCCGAATAGCTATATTTATATGGTGGGTTTACACACCGCGTAAAATCCGAGCGTATTTTGCGCACGTTTTGAGCTTGAAAACATTTCTAGCAATACGGAGGTTTTGAGAAATCGGTCCGTTTTGTATCTAAATACGTCCGTATTGCTAGAAATCTTTTCAAGCTCATAACGTGCGTAAAATACGCTCGGATTTCAAAAAAAGCTCGGATTTTACGCAGTGTGTAAATGGACCAACAGTCGGTAGAAAATTCAGTTACTTATTGCAGGTTCGTTTATTCCCCAAGGTTGTCCTTGACGTTCGACAGCCTCACGAGGACCCTTGCAAAGAAGGGCCGAAATATTGCTGCCAAAGCATCGTAGCTGACGTATCCCGTTTATTCTTTGAAGATACGGTTCGGACCTAGAAATGGTCCGATCTTGGGTATAAATGTAAAAGGCGAATTTAACTGAAAAATTAAATCGAAAACTCGCAAAAATGAAATATTCGGACTTTCGGAGGCATCTCGAAAATTACGAATATTGCCAAAAACTGAAATATTTCGCAAAACTGAAAAATAGAGAAAAACTGAACAATATGGCAAATTTTAGCAAGAAAAATGCAATTTTCGGGAAATTTGCGCCTCCCAAACTACTCAGTCATATCGGGAGGGAGCTAAGTCTTAGTCAATGCTTCCATTTTGAGCATTTTTGAGGATTTTTAGCCAATCAGAGCGTGATTTCGAGATGAGGGTACACAAGTTAAAAAGAGAGAGGGGTATTATTTGGGGTTGGAATGAATAGGATCGGCATGGACCGCGGCTTCATATCTGAAACTTGAAATTCCTGTTAGTCTTGCATATTAGATTCTTCTATTGATTAGACTTGATGAACATTAGCGTAAATCAGAAATAACCTATCCTCACCTACTATAAACATTAAGCTTGGCAGAAATGAAAATGCATGGCCTAACTAGAGGGGTTTCTTACTTATGAAACCGGAAATTTGGCAGAAGTAAGGCAGGAAGTTTCGATCAGTATCGTTCAAGTTCAAGTTCAAGTTTTTTTAATTGTACACAAAAATACAAATACATGACACAAGCACTGTGGAGAACACGGATTCGAACATGCAGTGCTTGTTAAAAATTTACTATAAATAACAACAACGTACCCTATAAATCCAACAATAATAATATAATATAAAAATAGATATGGCTTATAGAGGTATATCTGAACTTGAGTTTTACACAAAACCGGTCCGGAATCCGCCCAGAAAATTCGCAGAAGTAAGACAGAATCGTTTCGACCAGCTTATACGAGTAAACACACATGCTGAATCCATATCTGAACTTGGTTTTCTTAGATGATCAGTAATTTGGCCTTTCTAAATTTTAAAAGTAAAAATGTCCAAAAAGTCCGGCGAACACTGGACCCGGCGAACACAAAACCTAACTGTCTGCATCAAATATTGTATTTTTGGGATCCCATCGGAACCTTTGGTCTTGTTTCTTGTCCACTGCACAATAAAATTTCATCATCAATCATCATCATTTATCACCGATTTGAAGAAGCAAACTCCGACGCCTTTTCCCCAAGTTTGAAATCCGACCCTGTAAAAATAACGTCTGGAATCCTCAAGGCGATGACTGGCTTGATTCCGTACACAATTTGGTTTGCCATGAGGTAAGAATTAGTGGTGCTCCAGGTCAAGGAAACATTAACCTCAACTGCAATTCTTTAGGTGACTAAGCCTTTACTTTCAGCCTTAAAGCAGGTACCTGAATTGGGGTTTTCAAGATAAAGATTGAAATTGAGTTTTGCGTAAAAATCCGCTACCAAGTCTTCTCAGTCGGCTCGCTAACGTTTGTCGCCTCTTAAAGATTAACTGAAAAGGGCTGAGAAAGGACAATCTAGTTACCAATCACTTATTCACTTAAAGAAGCTTGAAAACCCGGTAAAAATGCGTTACTTCGTTGCTCCGCTATTTACGGATAATCAATTTTCAGTCAGATTTTTGGTACCTCTATGCACTTGTGCCTGTGTTGTCTGCTTGGCAAAAACGATTTGAGTGAAAAACTGTTCACGCAGTGAGCTACCTTCCACAAGCTGATCACTGGCCACTGAAAAGCCGCGTGTGTATTGAGATTCAAATTTTCTGCATCATAGTAAAGATTGTAGGCATAGTAGAGCGTCATCCTAGAGCAAATAGTGAAAAATAAAAAAAGAATCCCTTAACACAGTCAAAATAATGGAATGTATTCAGTTAAATGGTACACACAGGGTACACAAATAAGTTGGCTGTTCAGTTAAACTTTAAATTTCTCCCCACATACTGAGCGTGTTCCAACCTTCTAACAATAGTAACTATTAGTAACTATTTTCGTTCCAACCTCGTGAAAAGTTACTACGCTGACCGTTCCAACCTTCTCGAAATAGTAACTATTTGCTTACCACGCTCGGGAGCGTAGTAACTACAGATCTCTTTACGTGATTGGCCGGACTAGCCCGTGGCAGGACATTTGGCTGAAAACAGAAAAATGCGTTCCAGCCTTGACGCAAAGAAGCCAGAATTCGTGACGTCAAGCGTATTAACTACGGTAAGTAGGGTGGAACACGCTCATTATTGTGGGAATGATTAAAAGGAAAACTTACGCATTTGCAACAGTTTTGAATTTTTCCTCTGCTTCGGCTTTTGCAGTCGGGTCTCGATGGAGATCTGGATGGAACTGCTTTGCAAGCTTCCTGTATGCCCGGGCGATGTCAGGTTTTGTTGCCTCTCTTGCTACTCCGAGTACTGGATAAAACAATTTAAAATAAGAAGATGAAACTATTACCAGCAATAGAAGCAACCTAAGCTAAGAAAATCCGAAGTATGTGACTCTTTAATGAATTCTTTCACGGTGAAATGAGGTGGTCCCCAAGTTGCATAGTATGTAAAAAGAAACTCAAGTCTTCGACGGATTCCACGCCCTTCCACGTCTGTACTACCAATGATACGCAGGGTGGTTCCTAGCCTTTAACCTTTGGGGGGGACGTCCAGTTTTGCCAACGTGACTTGAAAATATACCTACAATAAACAACGTCGCTAAAGCATTGTCCTAATAAGAGTTGTAAGGTGTATTACGGCATATAAAGCTTATTACAGATTCCTCTTTTCCTCGGAGCGCGCTGTAATAAGGTGAATAAGGAAAATAGACTAGCGCTCTATTCTGGATTATGCAGGGCCAATCAGATCGCTTGGATGGTTCCGCCAGCGGGCCGAGGAAAGAGCAGCGTCATCAGGGTTGCCACGGGAAGCACTAAAGTTCTACTTTGGTGGAAGCTGAAGAAACAACTTTTCTAAAAAATAACACATTTTGTTCTGTTGCGACTGCTTACTGCTAGTTCAAGGACTTGTGCTGTCCATCCGTAGATTTAATTGCTTTTTACAATATATTGGGCGTCAAACTGTACTGGTGTACTTCAAGTAACACTAAGAGCACTTTTCTGATCTTTAGAAACTTGAAAAACTGTATGAGCGTGGCAACACTGCATGCTGCATTGATAAGAACCTCTCTGGTTCGTATTTGAACGGGCGTGTGTATTAAGACGTAAACATCGCATATAGCGTTATTCAGCTTATTACACCTATTAGGACAATTCTTAACACCCAAGACAAATTAAAGCGGCAAAGGCGAAATTTTTCTAATCTGCCTTATTTCCTGACAAAATTTAACTTCTTTCCATGCAAATTCTGATTTAAATAGAGCCAAAACATGAAAGTTTAATAGTTCAAACTCCAAAAATTCTAAGCCTTACGTGCCAAGTAAATGAAGCACCGTTCTTCTAAATAGTGAAAACTGAAAAATGCGGCGCAAGTGAAATTTGATGTAAACACTGATGATCAAAGTGCCTTTTTGAGACCCAAATGAAATAAGAACGGTACCAATTAAACCATAGAGCTGTCCGTTGAAAAAGTAGTGGCCATTCGCGTGGCCACTGCTTATCACTGAAGCACGGTACTGCAATCAGTAGGTTAAGTTAAATGGTAAAGAACAGGGCTAAATTAATGCCACTTAAATTACCGAGATAGTAACCAATCAAATAATCGGTTCGTACTACGGAAAAACTAAACTAAATAAATAAGGAACAGATCGGGACCGGTATAACAATCGAATTTCGTAATCCAATTAAACTCTTGTTAGAACAACCTAAAATAACCAAATGGGGCAAGTCTGGTGATAGACACAGACTAAGCGGAAGCCCGGTTTTATTATCATGCCGAATTATGAAATGGACTTAGCCTACCGAATGCGAAGGAACAGATACAGACTTGAGAAACGTCCGGTGAATTACTGAATTTGGTAACGAACTGGACAAACTACATGTTATTCACAGAATTTACAAAGGGACAGACCGAATATGGTGAAATAGACAAGGACTGAGCAAATGTCCGGTGCACTGTATGCTGAAATCCATGCACCATGCATGAATTTCAAGGTACTGTCAAGGTACAGTGCTCAAACGTCAGGCATGGTGCTAGACTTTTGAGCCCTGTGACTGAAAAAGGGCTAGTGTACTAGACTGGGCTATCCAACCTGCATCCAAATTCGAATTTACAATAACCTCGAACTTGGCCTGAAAAACTAACAGGGAAGCTTCTGTGAAGTCCAAAGAGGTTGTACGTCATTCTCTGTTTCCTACTTGAGAGTTAGCACCTTGTTAGGACTACACTGAAATTTCCTTTAAAACTATTTAGGCCAGGTTCGAGGTTTATAAATTCCCCCTACTGTAGGCTAACTGATCAACACTTTTTCCTGAGCCCACATGCGAACAAACAGAACAACCTACTTTCATAGCAGTTATCTAGACCACAGTATAGGCCTTGTATCATTCCAGCCACTGGATGGTAACAGTAAAGCAAAAAGAAAAACAAAGCCAGACATCTTTTTTTCATTTTATATATTTCCCGCGGTTTGTCCTAGTTCTGCTTTGTTTACATTCTTGTAAATCCCAACAACCTGTACCATTCAGGCATGCATTGTTTAAATAATTTACTAACGCAGATAATAAACATCATATGTAAATTACACTTCAAACAAATAGAGGAGATATTATTAATTTACTGCACGTCAATCAAGTTATCTATATTTACGATATTGCAAGTTCGGGACTCCTAAGGCGTATTCTCGCCGTTCCCCGAGGACTCCACTTGAGGAGTCCCCGCGCTTTTGTTTGTCCCGGGGACTCACTCCCCGTATTCTCGCGAGTCCCCAAGGACGGGGAATGCTCCGATTATCATCACCATCATCAAAAAGGACTCCCTTTCAAATTTGAAGGGGAATCAATTTTTGCTGTTGTAGGGGCTATGTAAAATTAATTAAAAAGAATCAGAATAAACAAAACCAAAAATAAAGTGGATCTAGACTAATTTTTCCAGCTGCATATTCATTTTTCGAACAAAATCCATTTTAGAAGCATTCCCCGTATTCTCGCTGTTTCTGTACGCGGAGTCCGCGTGGAGCGACTCCCTCTATTCTCGCCGTTCCCTTCGATTCCCCGAGGACTCCTCGGGGAACGGCGAGAATACGCCTCTACAAACTTTGCACTGACCAGGCACTGACGGATGATTTCCTTCCAAGAAAAGCGCGCAAAATATGAACGATTCACTGTCTTGGATCTAAATGTCCCTAAGGTTTTAGCAATTTCAACTTCTGTCCGTCCGTAGGTCTGTCGGTAGGTCCGGGTTTTGCTAGTTCGAGCACTTCCACATAAGTTAGGACGATTAAACTTGGCAGGCAAATGAGGCCTATCAGGGACACGAAATGATTAACTTGGAAACAGTCACTTCCCCGATCCGACCATCTTGGGGGAGTGGAGGGAGGGGGAATCGGGAATCTTTAGGTATTTATAACTTTTGAACGGGTAGGCTAATCGGTATTAACGAAACTATATATTTGGAAAGAAGTCGTGTCTCAGACGACCCACTTCAAATCCGAACCGGATCCGGTGACTTTGGGGGGAGTTAGAGGGGGAACCAGAAATCTCGGGAAAGGCTTAGAGTGGAGGGTTTGGGATGAGACTGGGTGGGAAGAACAAGCACAAGTCCTAGATACTTCGTTGACATAACCGGACCGGATTCGGGCACTGTGGGGGGAGTTGGAGGGGGGTTCCCGGAATTCCGGTGATCGCGAGTTAGAATACTTCCAGATGTGCTATGGACGATAAAACTTGGCCGGCATATAGTAACCCGACCAAATAGTCTTAAGGACCCGACACAATGCCCTAGGAAGACTTCCGACCATTTTTGGGGGAGCTGAGAGAGGGGGAATCCGGAAATTACTGACTTCCGTAGGTTGAGAACAAATGGCCCGATTCAAGTGAAACTTATGTGTAATGAGAACTGATGACCTAGATATTCAAAGCATGTGTCCGAACCCCATGCGGTCATGGTTGGGGGAGTTGGAGGCGGGGGGTCCGGAAACTTTGTGACATGCACAACAAGACCAAAGGTGTCGATGGGATCCCAAAAATATAATATTTGATTCAGACAATAGGGTCTTGTCAGAGAAAACCAAGTTCAGATATACCTGTATAAGCCATATCTATTTTGACGATACTGACCGAGACTTCCTGCTTTACTTCTGCCCAGTTTCCGGTTTCGCCCGGATTCCGCAAACTACTATTCCAGCAAAAGAGAAAATTCAGAACCAAACCCAGCTTCAAATCCCTATAAAGAACATCTAATCAACTTTGAATAAAAGTTTGACTTAAAAAAAAATGCGGTTACAACCGGATTCCGGACTAATTATATGTCCGGGTATATGTCCTGTCTTCTTACCCCTTAATCTGTCATCTAATCAAAGTTTTGCTATATGTCCTGTCTTCTTAACCCTTAATCTGTCATCTAATCAAACTTTTGCTTTTAACAAATTTTCCGGTTTTGGCCGGATTCCGGGCGAACTAGGCGAGAAAATGGTTTTCAACATCGTGTTCAGCGTGTCTTTTTACCCCTAAATCGAACATTTAATCAGCTTGAAATGAAAATTTTACTTTTAACCAATTTTCCGGTTTTCGCCGGATTCCGGAGGAACTACTTGTTCGGCGAGAAAATGGCTGTCACCATCGTGTTCAGCATGTCTTCTCACCCCTACATGGTTCGAGAGTTATAGCGCGTACAGACGGACAGACGGACGGACGGACAACTGCGATGTCATAGGTATCCCTCCACTTAAGTTTTGGGATCCCAAAAACCAAACGGATGGGCCGAATGGGATGATGCAAAGTTTATGCGGCCAAAGTTTGTTATTTGGCGTCCAAACCGGATCCGACCAAGGTAGGAGGAGGACGAACCGGGAACCGGAAATTTGCAGGTATGCTCCGATTCGAGTTAAACTTGATGGACGGGAAGAGGAGATGTTAGAGATGCGGAGTTAATGTGTCCAAGTCGTATTCGGCCACGATGGGGAGAGTTGGAGGCAGGGGGAATCCCAGAAATATTGTGGCTCGCATTGGGGTTAAACGAGTGGAGTGACTTGAATGAAACTTGGAAAGTAGAGGGATCGCATGCCTTAGATGACATATTTTAGGTCCGAACCGGATTCAAGCAAGGTGGGGAGGGGTACCGGAATTTCCGGAAAATGCTCAGAATTACTGTCTCGTTTCTCCCCCCACCTATTCGTAACAAGTGCCATGTGAGTTCGTAGCTCTTGTTTTTTATAGGAGGTGGGTCTCGAACATCCGGGCGTTTCAGACGCTACTAGGTGCAGATTCTCCAGTGACTAATTCGCGTAGCATAGAATGAAATTCCTTTTCTTTACGGTTTCTAGGCTCTTCAGTATACTTTTGGAGTTTCACCTCCCCCACCCTTCCCGTTCGTTTGCAACGGGGTCCAGATTACCCATGTGTTAAGTTCGTGAACGATGACGTGGACGAAATGAAAATCTCACATACTTGCACACAGTACTTTTCGCAAGATGTGCATTGCGTTTATTTGGTTTCATGTTTCGCAAAGGGTTTGAGCTGTCAATTAGTCACAACATATGTTTTCGCGTAAGGAAAGGGATGCTATGAAATGGTATCTGAAACTTCGTAACTTTGACATTAGTGTGTTTGAACAAGATAGAATAAACGAATACATTTCAAGATTTATGAAAGTAAAGCCAGTAGTGTATTCAAACAAGCCTACGGTGTTTATACGAAGCAAAACTGGAAAGATAAAGATGGACAATACTGTGATTGGAGGCCGAATTTACGATATATGCGAAGGGATTGCGTTTCTAAGTGAACTAACGTTTGTTCTCGCGTGGAAGGTTTCAGATGAGACGCACTTAGAAAATTTATGACTTTGACAGTAGGGGGTTCGAGCAAGGTAGTAAACGAAATGTAGAGGAAGTTGGAACAAACCGACTGTGCTCATAGCGAGCATAACTGATTGTATGAGAGATGGCCTGAGCCGTGTTTAGAGATTCTTTGAGAGCTCAATCGTTGGTTTAAAGGATAACAATGCAATACGAATATTAAACGTTACGGGAAGGGAGAAATCTAAGTCAATTCAATTCATTCTTTTACACTCCACGTCTGAGCGCTTGTGCACTTGTTCGTTAACATGTTTAATAAAATGTCAGTGTAACCAATTGTTCTTGGTGTAACGTCAGTATTTGTACCGCCATGTGCTCCCTTATGTAACCTGTGAGTCTTAAAAAGAATGATATTTTGTAAAGACAATCAAATTAGCTCACTAGCAAGTTTGTGTGTGTGTGTGTGTTGTTGTTTGCTCTTTTTTTTTGGTGTGGGGTGGGGGGGGTTGTGAGAGGGAGTTTTGTACTAGGGGCGGTTTCGCTGGGGCAGGGGGGTGAAGGGCTCGCCGGTGGGGGGTTGCTGAAACCCGAGCAGCGAGCCCGTTGGCATTAAAGATAGAAAATGAACTTAACGTTTTCCATGCAGTCGAGCAAGTATAGGGGATTATGCTGACAGATTAAATTGACCATATACTCTCATGCATTACGTAAGATTATACCAAGGAATTCGGCCAAAATCTGTTGAGAAACGAACTGGAACGTTACAAAAAATTAGCAGCTCGCCCCAAATATGTCACCGACATGCACACTGCTTGACTGAGTAATGACGTCTTTCAAATCAGACACCAACACGGATGTATGATAATCAAAAATGATGTAGGGCCGCAGTCAGCAGGTGTACTGTCTTGCGTCCGCTCTTCAGTTGTCAGGGTTCACCGCATGTGCGATTCACACTAGCTCCTGTAACAACCAGTGTGTTCCGCCGCTTATACTGGAGCCATGAAAATTGCTGTTCTTCTTAGGCATACTGTTTGCGCGATTTTGGTGACCTCGTGTGTAAAAGGGGCCATTGAGATTGATGACGTAAGTGACAGAGCTTTGGACAGGTATGACTACATGGCAAGTGCGAGTAGTTATGGGGGCGGTGGTGGCGGCGGGTATGGTGGCTGCTGCGGTAGCAAGAATGACCTGTTGCCGCTGCTCGCGTTGGCGGCCACGTCACTGCTTCTTATCTATCTTATAACTGCGGCGCTTACAACGACAGTGGCTGGGAAAAGAAGGAAAAGAGAAGGAAATTGGGAAGACAACATTAATGATGGTAAGTAGCCTAATCATTAGTATTCATAGTTCAAAGTTAGCAGCATTTACGTTACAGGAGCTACATCTTGCCCATCCTCACCAAACGCCACTTCATGATTATAAAATAATGTAACTATAATAATAATGTAAGTGTACACATGTCATATAAGATAATATAATGGTGCTCATCCTTCGCCCCCTTTGATTAATTGAGGATCATAAGAGGATTTTTTTCTTAAGTTACATAGTGAAGCACTTGTACTACCATTCAATACGCTTTCAGTTGAGTTTATGCAAGTAATACTTGTTGTTACGTCGGCCGTGTCTTAGGTTAGTTTCATAAGTAGTTGAAGCTTGGGGCCCCACAAAACGTTGATACGTTTTCCCCTAGGAGAATTCTGAACGTCTCATTGTACCATTTATTAAGTTTTACTGTCTAAGTACGGAAGTGGATAGAAGCTTTCGGCATTTTTCTCATGTCCGAAGGAGATTGGCCCGAAATCGTCCCCTGCGAGAATGTCATACAATTTACACCACTGACCACAATCGGTAGTAATCCCAAATTTGTTCCAACATCAAACCTGTCAGAAACACTATACCTTGTTTTTTTAATTAACAATTACCTTCCCACGTTACTAGTACTACTAATTCTTACAAAATACCGTAGCCTACCTGGTTCGTTCGCGAAGCCGATGCCCCCCCCCCCCTTAGGTTTCAGCAAAATGACGCCTCTGCCAAGGTGTTGAACTTGTCGCTATTTTCTTCCCAAAACTTGTCAACTCTGTTTTCGAAGCTGTTTATGTTTGGTGCCTGCATTGCATGCTCAGGCAGGTTCGAATAGGAAAACAGAGCTACCCAAGGGGGGGGGGGGTTGTTACCGGGGGAAGGGTATCCGTAATCCAGCAGGTGTCTATTATTTACCTTCAGACTTTTTTGTCTTTTAGCTAGTTTGGTTTACTGGGCAAGGTTTGTCGTAGTTTATTGCTTTATTGGTCGTGCGAAATTCCTGAAATGAAATCAGCATACACATAGCTTGTCTCCTCGGTTTGCCATGATGGTCGGTCGGTTGTCGGTCTTCAGTTTCCACTTTTTTCAAAGTTCATGAGTTATTTTCAGTGTATTTGGTATGGCATCTCTTCTATGCTTGAACTTGTTTCATACCTTCATACTCCGCGTTTGAGTGCTTGTGCGCTTTTCGGTTACCTGTCCACTTGTTTTGCGAGTGGGAAGTTGCCTTATTCACGTCCTTATCAAGTTTTCTTTAATCTTAACATCCATGGGCAAAGGGAAATTCCCTAGTTACGCTGGACGTTGGCCGCTCGCCTGTACTTGAGAAGAAAATGCCGGTGAAACGCCAAGGGTACCTTACAGACTTGTTTACTTGTTTAAGACCGTGTAGTCTTATACACGAAAGTAATGTCTAAAAAGTTAAAAGACTGCAGAAGTAAAGTCGAAAGTATGTTGACTGCTGTCATCTTCTTGTCCATTAGAGTTCTTCATGCTTTCTCATTGTACTTGTGCCAATAACGTCCTACCCGAAGGAGCAGCAGAACATGTCATATAGGTAAAGAAGAGCTTCCAGTCGCGCTCTTCGCTAGCGATGCTGTGATCCGTTTCAGCTGAATTCATACGCTGAGTCCTGTTTAACCTGAATGCTGCTTGCAAGAGCCATCTGTTGTTTTAATCGAGTCGTTCTTCAGTATCGAGTCAGTGGCTTTCGACAGTGTTTCACGTCTCAACTTGTAAAATGAATTACATGAATTCCTTGTGGAAAACGGCCCGAGAGACGATGGGCTACGGAGGTGGAGGCTATGATGGTGGATATGGAGGCTATGAGGCTGAGGGAAGCTACAGTGATTCGTATGGTAGTTCGTACGGTTGCTGTCCCACCATCGACGACCTGCTTCCGCTTATAGCCTTGATTGGTCTGTCCTTGTTCACGTTCTACTTGATAATAATTACCACTACCACCACCGCAGGGGGACGTCGACGGAGAGATCTGAGTGCGGACGAAGACCTAAATATTCCCAGCAACTATATAGACGGTAAGGCTGTTGTTTTTATCAGTGACGTGGTGTAGTCGCAACCTGTATAATTGGCACTGACATCGTCTAGAGATCAGTGAAACAAGCTGAGTTTTGCAAGGTGTCAACGGAGTGGGCGCTGTTTTAGTAAGGGAAAACGCCAGGAGTTGAGCGTAGTATGAGGAAGAGTTTGCCATCTTCTCAAGACTATCACTGTGTTCAACGCCCCTCGGCTGTTAGGGCGTCTGTCGGAAAGGTTCATACCTAGGCCACAGACGAAATCAGTTCCTAAATCGCTTGTGTGGTTCCGCTGGTCACGTCGGATGTCCATCTTTGCCGCGCATCAGGTGTCAGATGATTCACGAGCAAAATTGCTCGAGCGTAGCGACAGGTGTTTTACGATTTAGTTGCGTAGTCTGATACTTGCTCAAGTTGTTAATACATCCATGAAGTGCCTAGTGGTTTTGACTTTCGCTTTTGCGCTAAACTCTTCTAACGGTGATGACGGAAAGGAACTGGGACAACCAAGGTCGTCACATAATCCCTCAAGCAGTTTTGCTGTGAAAGACTTACTGGAGATTTATAAAGCCCTGTCGGGTAGTGGTGAGGTTGCGGGGGCTAGTGATATTCTCTACCAAAGGAAACAGGACAAAGCAGACCTGAACTCAGTTTCTTCCGACATGGAAGAGTATGGTCAGGCAGAGACCCAGAAGAAGTACCAAACCTACGACAGTCCCTACGATCAGATGGCGTCTGCCTCTGGCTATGGTGGTGGTTGTTGCCAGAAAACTGACCTCACCCAAATCTTAGCTATTCTAACTCTTGGACTTGCCATTCTGTATCTGATTACCATCTTCACAACGACTAAGGCGGGACGAAGGCGAAGATCTGGGACCTTGAGTGAGCTCGATGGTGAATGTAAGTACTTCGCCCTCACGAAATGCCGGTTGTTATGTCTCACGGGGAGCTCAGGTTCTATTCACGCTTCCCTTTTCCTGTCTCACGGTTAGTGGTTCGACTCACGGGGGTGAAGAAGGTCATAGGAACCGAGGACGGTTCCGGCCGGTTTCTTCGTTTGTATCGAAACCAGCAGTAAAGTATTTTGAACCGCAAACTACGCCTCACTTTACTGTTAGCCAATGGCATTGTGTTTCGCGGGTTTGTGCAGGATGGTTGGATCAGCAGCTACCCAATGACGTTTGCCAAAAGCTCGACGCAGCTCCCAGTTTTTTCTTCATGATTATCTTGTCGCGCGTTGTGACTGATCAGAAGGCAACGTCCTTTGTAATAATATCTCGTCATAACGGTTCCCACACCACTGAAACATTTCTCTTCAGTTGTTAATTGCTCTGGCCAGGTGAAGGTCTCTTTAGTGTCGACATGTCTTTCGTTGTCTTCGTTCTCTCCTGCATAATTAGGATTGGTTTGTGTGAGAATGAGAATGGGACTGAAGTTTCAGCAAGGCAGAATCAAGGAAACACCATGTCGGTTGATCCAACAGGACTTATTCGTCAGCTTCTAGCTCTTTTCACGTTGGGACTTCTATTACTGTACTTGATCACTATCTTTAACTACACGAGCACTGCTGCGGGAAGAAAACGCCGATCTAACAATGCCAGCAAGGAGATGAATGAAGGTTAGACGCAGGCTCTTACGCTAGCTAATTCGTTATTGGCAATAGATATCCCGGCTATATTTCATGGCTCAGTCAACTCGAACGCGTATTTATTTTTACCCTCTCTTAAGTTAAGGTGATTCCTCAAAATATACTTCCAGGTGAATTCTATTTGTTCCGTTGATCAGGATTGTTTAATTGTCCTAAGTGGAGCGTAAGCAGACCGTGCACAATAAAGTAGCATGTGGTTTAATTCATCATCCGTTCGTAGTCATTAGTCGACGTTGTGACAATTTTTCTCGAGTCACCTGGACAAAACCGTTGGCAGGTTGCCAGTTCTTCATCATCTGCTGCAGTCTACGAATGCATATGCCGCGTCAGTGGGTTACGTGGAGTTGCCAATCAATCTGTGCGTGGTCTGCTCTGGGAGTGCAGGACCGCATGGTGCTGCTGCTGTTGCAATTATTTGCCAGTGTGACTTTACTCAAGTAAGATGAGGAGCTATAGGAAGGCAGTGATTCTGTTTGGTTTGGCTTCTGTGGCATTCCTTCTTGGAACTTTGGACTCTTCAAGGAATCAAAGAGGACATGTGTATGATCGCAGCAGGCAGAAGCGTTCTGATAACAGTGAGTTTGGACTGAATAATACTTCAACAGAAGTCATACGCACTTCGGAGCAGGGTCAGGAAACAGAAACCATTGCTGAAGTTGCTAGTGAGAAACGTGAAGATGTTCCTGAAAGCAGACAAAGACAAGGCGGTGGTTTCAATAGCCTTCTCCGAGGACTTGGTCTTAGTAACAGCAAGCAACAGATTGATCCCTACGTAATGATGATGATGATGAACCAGCTCAAAGGCAACAAGGTTTCAACTGGAGGTTACGATGCTTATAGCCCTATCAGTGGCCTCGAAGATGTTGGAAATAATCATTTAGCGCTGAGCTCAAACCAGCGCAATGAAGACTATGGTGGAGGCTATGGATCAAGCTATTCAGGCTCAAGCTACGGGGGTGGTTCCAGCTATGGCGGTGGGGGCTCCAGCTACGGAGGAGGAGGTGGAGGAGGAGGATACAGTGGCGGCGATTGCTGCGGCAGTTCAGATAAGCTCATGAAACTTCTAGTCCTTGGAGCTCTTGCACTTCTTGGATTTTATCTGTACTTGAGAACCACTACAACAGCAGGAGGACGAAGAAGAAGAAGCGGCATGGATGAAAATGACATTGGACTCATTAATGAACTTGACGGTACATAACAGAAATAGGTTCTTATAAGTAACTCGTTCTCTTGTGCAGTCTTTATCTAAGTTGATATCAATCAGTCTTGATCATTCTCGTCAGGGTCTCCTCTAGTATGAGCTGATGTTCTTATGTCGTCCTTATTCCTGTCTGCCGCCTTGGGAAGTGTTGAGAGTCTGATCTGTAATCTTTTTCGGGGATCCTAAAATGAAAGTGGCGGGATACCTATGACTTAATAAAGTTTATCCGTGTGTTAAAGGACACCTGAATGAAGAGTACCAAGTATCAGCCCTATCTGTATGACTTCCGTTAACATTGCCTGCAGAAAACCCAATCCAAATACGAAATAGTGTTTCCAAGCTATGATTTTTACTCCATTTTGCATCTGTCCTTATTTCAGTACCGAAAAATTTTAGAAATGAACAAATGTCTCCAATCGACCCTTCTTCTGGAATATTTTTTAACCAGTTCAGCCCAAACGTATATCTAGAAGAAATTCCAATACGGTCCGGCCAGCGCTGTACAAGATTTGAATGAATTGCGCTTTTTGTCTTGGAGTCTGCATGTGCAAACCTCCAGAAACGACCATTCCTATTTTGAAAACGTCACGCTCAGGAGAAGAATGCTCTCCGTGGCCATGTCTGTAAATGCATTCTCCATGGTGTGTTCAAGTATGGTTTCATTGTTTATGGTGGATTTACACACTGCGTAAATCCGAGCGGAATTCCGATCGGTCCTTTTCGGATGGTTTGCAAATTATAATCGATCAAACGCAGCGTTTACGCAGCCTGACATATGAGCCTTGCCTTCAACAGAGAGCTGTTTTGCAATAGAATCCCATATTAGGTCTTCCTTCTTTGTTTTTTTGAAGCCAGGATCAGCAGGGTCATATAAGCTGGGATGCCCTCTAACTTTCTGATCATCACTCATTTTCTTGAAAACGATGCTAAAAAACCGACCAGATCAAGCAAATCCGAGCGGAGAGCTAGAAAAATTTTCAAGCAAAAAAACGGTCGGAAAATCCGCTCGGTTTTCACGATCCGCTCGGATTTGCGCAGTGTGTAAATACACCATTAGGTGTCCTTCAACACGATAACTCTCGAGGGGTCTAATTCTGTTTCTTCGTCTAGTTACCCTTGATGGCCCAGCATGGCTCAGTATGATCCACGAACTTTGGCAGCAGGATGGTCTCGCAGAAGACCCCTCCTGTGCCTACCATACCCTCTGCAGGATGAATAGGATCGCAGCGGAGAGCGGTGGACAAGGAACATGGGCTGCTCACCTGTCTAGGTAAAGATCCATAGAGATAGATACATAGATAGATAATAAAGATAGATACACTGTAAAAAGTCTCTCCTTTATCGGACTTAAGGAGTTGTGCGTCACCGATTTCGGAAATTTTTTTCGTAATTCGGAGAATCTAAATCCGAATTCGGAGAGTTATAATCCGATGCAGGACTAAAAGGCTAGAATGCAAAATTCTGCAGTGCTTTGCATTCTAGTGTTTTAATCCTGCATCGGATTATAACTCCCCAAATTCGGATTTTAATTCTCCAGATTACGAATAAAAATATCCGAAATCGGTGACGCACAACTACCGATAAAGGAGAGACTTTTTGGGATCCCAAAACGTAAGTAGATGGATACCTATGACATCGTAAAAGTTGTCCGTCTGTCCGTCTGTTAGCAGAATAACTCTCGCAGGGAATGAGATATTTCGATGAAACTTGGTGTGAGGACTCTTTGGGTCAAGGGTAAGGTCAAGTTCGTAGATGGGCTCTGTAGCCCTACATTTAGGGGTGGCGGAGGGGGTTCAGATTAAGGGGCAAACAAAATATTTTTAAACAGCTAATGTGACAGTCGATTATGGGGTAAGAAGACATGCTGAACATGAATATGCAAAACATTTTCTCGTCCGACAAGTAGTTCGCCCGGAATCCGGCCAAAACCGGAAAGTTGGTGAAAAGTAAAAGTTCCTTTTGAAGTTGATTAAATGTTCAAATTAGGGGTAGGAAGTCATGCTGAACTCGATGGTGAAAACCATTTTCTCGCCGGACGAGTTGTTTGTCCGGAATCCGGCAAAAAACGGAAAGTTGGTTAAAAGTAAAAGTTTGATTGAAGTTGCTTAAATGTTCGATTTTGGGGTAAGTGGACATGCTGAACACTTATTAGAAAAGCATTTTCTACCCGGACAACTAGTTCGCCCGGAATCCGGCCCAAACCACAAAATTTGTTAACGGTAATAAGTTTTATTTGAAGTTGAATAAATGACAGATTTAGGGGTAAGAAGAGACGCCGAGTCTGTATATGACAACCGTTTTTTAACCGGACATGTAATACGTCCGGAATCCGGTTGTAACCGGTTTTTTTTTTAGAAGCTAAAGTTTTATTTGAAATTGATTAGATGTTCTTTATAAGGAGAGGAGATAAGGAGATACAAATTCTGAATTTCCTTTTTGGGATCCCAAAACGTAAGTGGAGGGATACCTATGACATCGCAAAAGTTGTCCGTCTGTCCGTCCGTCCGTCCGTCTGTAAGCACGATAACTCTCGAAGGGAATGAGATATTTTGATGAAACTTGGTGTGAGGATTCGTTGGGTCGGCGGACCAGTCAAGTTCGTAAATGGGCTTTGTAGCCCTACATTTAGGGGTGGGGGAGGGGGTTCAAATTAAGGGGCAAACAAAATATTTTGAAACAGCTAATTTGATAGTCGATTATGGGGTAAGAAGACATGCTGAACACGATGGTGAAAACCATTTTGTAATCGGACAAGTAGTTCGCCCGGAATCCGGCCAAAACCGGAAAGTTTGTTAAAAGTAAAAGTTTTATTTGAAGTTGATTAGATGTTCGATTTAGAGGTAAGAAGACATGCTGAAGACGATGGTGAAAACCAATTTTCTCGACGGACAAGTAGTTCGCCCGGAATCCGGCCCAAACCGGAAAGTTTGTTAAAATTAAAAGTTTTATTTGGAGTTGATCAGATGTCCGGTTTAGGGCAAGAAGACATGCTGAACTCTTATTTGAAAACAATTTTCTTCCCGGACATGTAGTTCGCCCGGAATCCGGCCAAAACCGGAAAATTGTTAGAAGTTAAAGTTTTATTTCTAGCTGATTAGATAACCGATTTAGGGGTAAGAAGAGACGCTGAATCCGTGTGTGACAATCATATTTTACCCGGACATATAGTTCGACCGGAATCCGGCTGGAGTCGGAAAATTTGTTACAAGTCAAATTTTTATTCGAAGTTGATTAGATGTTCATTATTGGGGAAAGAAGATACCCTGAGTTCGTTTTTGAGCTTTCTTTTTTCGCCGGACAAGTAGTTCTAGAGTTCGGCCGAAACCGGGAAAAAGTGGCAGGAAGTTTTCGTCAAAACAGATATGACTTATAGGGGTATATTTGTAGTTCATACATAGGACCGACATAGGGGCAAAAATAGATGCTGAATTCGATTATGACAAATTTTTTTTAGCCGGACATGTAGTTCGTCCGGAATCCAGCTGAAACCGAAAATTTTTTTATAAGTTAAATTTTTGTTTAAAGTTGATTAGATGTTGGACTAATCACACCAAACAATCAACAACTTATCCAGCGGTGCCTCAAATTAACATAATGTCAAACTTCTCATCTGATAAGCGCACCAATCTGTAAAAGACAATTAGTTTTTAAGTATCATTCCTAAATATTACAATTAAATTATTTATCTATCTACATTATATATTAGATTTTTGGGATCCCATCGACACCTTTGGTCTTGTTTTGCTGGACAACTAGTTCGCTCGGAATTCGGGCAAAACCGGAAAATTTGGCAGAAGTAAAGCAGGAAGTTTCGGTCAGTATCGTCAAGATAGAAATGGCTTATAGAGGTATATCTGAAATTGGTTTTCCGTAATGATTAGCCTGGCGAAGACTGGATCTGGCGAAGACAAGACCCAGTTGTCTGGATCAAATATTAGATTTTTGGGATCCCATCGAAACCTTAGGTCTTGTTACAGTGTAGATGAGATAGATATTGCTTTTAATCTTCTCGAACTATCATGCAAAAACCAAATTTGTCGAAATCGTCAATATATGAGGTATGACTTGTCATACCCAAACCTATTCCAACATGACCGGGTTCGGTTCTTTGTAACCGTGCGGTTTCCGCAATCAGGTTTTTCGGGGATCAGGTTTTTCTTGCAGAAATATTTCGTCTTTCATCACAAAATAGAAAAAAATCTCATTGCCCAAGAAGGACCGAAATATAGCTCTAATAAAATGTAGCTGACGCCGACGGATCCGTTTTGCAGAGTAAAATGCGTGGAGTGGAATTCCAATCAGGTTTTTAATACTATCATCAAAGTCGGAGGGAAGTCGAGATCACAGAATAGAACAAAATCTCAACTTCCCGCGGACTCTGATGATAGTATGAAAATCTTGATTGGAATTCCACTCCATATATTTGACACTGCAAAACGGATAACTCAGCCACATTTAATTAGAGCTATTTTTTGGTCCTTCTTGGTAAGGGTCCTTTTTAGGCTCAGCCCGCCCAAGCTGAAAGGAACTTAAAAAAAATGTATTTCGGCCCTTCTTGACAAGGGCACTCTTCAGGCTGAAGCTGAAAAATGAACTTGTGGAAAAACAACTAAAAAAAAAAAAATTCCTTAAATATCTGATTTTGCGAATTCCTTCCTGAAAATTGCTTGAAGTTAAAGCTGGTGCTGCGATTTCATGCACGACTGCCAATAATCAGCGCCAATTTGTCCAGCCCATTAGCCACCACAAGCCAAAACCCAAGTCTTAGTTGATAAATCGTGGGAAATTCATGTTGCAAGCAGACTTGTGCATAAATTGCAGAAAATTATCTAAAAACTATTTCTTCGCTAGTATGTTGTTACTTAATAAATCGTGGGAAATTCATGTTGTAAGCAGACTGATTCTGGCAACCAAGAACCGTCTTTCCGCCGCAATTTCGCTGTCCATTGTGTCAACTAAGCCTTTCCTCATAATATATAATACAGTGCAAAAAGATGGGTCATTGGCCCCTTCAAAAAGGAGAAGAGTAATAGTCTTACCTCCATCTGTGAAAATGTTTATGCAAAACCGCTGCGTCAAACCGTGAAACTTGGCTACGGGAACAAGACCAAAGGTTTCGATGGGATCCCAAAAATCGAACATTTGATTCAAACAATTGGATCATGTCTTCGCCATTCAGTCTTCGCCATTCATTCTTCGTCAGATTCCTTGAATATTTTTACTGTTAAAATAAAGTTCAAAAATGGATTCAGCATGTCGCCTTGCCCGTACCGAATCACTAATCGATTTCAGAAACAACTTTGAGCTTCAACCAAATTTCCAGTTTCAGCCGAATTCGTGATGAAACATTTGTCCAGCAAGAAAACTAAGTTCACATATGGATTCAGCGGACCCTTACCCTCTCAATGAATGTCATATTAGCTTATAAACCACGCATGTTTTTACCGTAAATCCCAAATCCCTCCTCTGGCTCTAAAGATAGGACGAAAGGACCCATCTACGAACTTGACCTGTACTTTACAAGTGAATCCTTATTGAACAACATCCTCGCTTGATATTTCCTCGTTTGAACACTATAAATCAACCCCTTCGACCTTCGATTACACTAGATCTCTCCGACGTCACACAGAATAAACAAATGACGGTCGGCATCCACGCGCTGAGCTAAACTAGTTCGAAAATAAAGGGGTAGGGACTGCTATAGCCGAAAACTGGTCGACAAATTTTGTATCCGATTTTCGCCGGACTCCGGGTGAGCTACTTGTCCGGCAAGAAAATCACTTCCATATTCGGATTCAGCATGTCTCTTTACCCCTGCATCAACTATCTCTGTAGCTTTAAAAAAAAAATGTTGCCCCATAATTTGAAACCCCTCCCCCACCCCTAAATTTAGGAAGACTTTCCTTAAGGAAGCCTTTAATCTAAACACACGTAACGGTGGGTTAATTTTGAGGCTTGGTAGAGAGCATGTTCCACCATTCCAACAGTAGTAACTATTAGTTACTATTTTCGTTCCAGCCTCGCGAAAAGTTACTACGCTGATCGTTCCAACCTTCTCGAATAGTAGCAGTTACTATTTGCTCACCACGCTCGGGAGCGTAGTTGGCGTGGCAACTACTATCTCTGTGACGGGATCGCCCGATCAGCCCGCGGTACGATTTTGTGCCATAATAGGAAAATTCGTTCCAGCCTTGGCACCAAGAAGCCAGGATTCCTGACGTCAAGCGTAGTAACTACGGTAAGTAGGGTGGAACACGCTCAGAGTGCAACGGTTCGCTAAGAGTGTGATCCACCCTACTAACAATTGTAATTATTAGTTACTATTTTTGTTTCAACCACAGAAAAAGTGACTACGCTGCCCGTTCCGACCGAATGGTAACTATTTGCTTACCACGCTTGCGGGCGTAGTTGGCGTGGTAGCTACGATCTCTGTGACGCGATTAGCCCGATTAGCCCATGGCACTGTGTTTTGCTACACATAGGAAAATCCATTCTAGCCTTGACGCCAAGAAGCTAGGATCCGTGACGTCAAGCGTAGTAACTACGGTAAGTAGGGGGGAACACGCTCCAAATCACACTCAGTAATAATTGTGTAACCGTACATCGTAAGAGTGACTTTGTATTGATGATATCAGGCCCGCAATTCATCTTCCAATCGTAGAAAACTGTAAAGTGACTATTCTCTTGCAGCGTACCCCTCAGCTACTTGTTGCATCATCGACATGAAGATGTTGGCTTCCTTGGATATATGGACGCAGCGCTGCTTGGAAAAAGTGGAGTTAATTGTACCGCTCTCTTTAGCGGTTGTTCTAGATTAAATTAAAACAAATAACATAGGTAGATAAATATATGGGCGGTGTTGGATCGAGTTATACATTTTTAGAAGTTTTAAGGTCGTGATGTGATACCGGTAACTCAGGTTTTAACTTTTTGGAATAGTTCGCGATGTCTCATATGTGCTCTGCCAGGGTCTCGGCACAAATCATAGTACACGTGAAGTATAGCCCTTCCTCTTGCTTTGGTTAATTTGCTATACACGTCAACAACTCAAACTGCATGTTGTAACAGTAGCACCAGTCTTAGGTTTCTCTGAGACGGCAGATTGACATCCTGCCACGCTAGCTTCTTGTGAAGGCTTCTGCTTTTGGTGACAATTATACCCAAACGTCCCGCACTGAGAGTGCATAATGCCTAAAGCACAACTCCTACTAGAAATAATCTTTTCACTATGAAATGGATCAGATAAAAACTTTATCGAAAATACCATTACTTTCCATCTGAATTTAGTGATTTTCTTGTTAGCGCTTGACGATTCTGCACAGCCTTCCTGCTCTCCGACGCGGCGGCTGGGCGCAAAACATTTGAAAACTGAACGTGCCGTGGATAAAAAGTACGAAAACTAAGCAAACAAAATTAGTCAAAACCGGAAGATTCTCACATCCTTGTGTGTGAAAGAGTTGCCAGCGGACGTTGAAGATTCTGGCAAACTTTGCGTTGTGTAACGGGCAAAACTCGGCACGGCCGAAAAGGCACTAAAAATTCGTAGGCACAAAACGAAACAATGGAGAAAGACGGGGATTTCAAAAGCTTATATTTCCATAAGGGAGCTAGGTATGTTATAAAAGGAAGAATCAGCAAGAGGGGTCCTTTAGTAGTGCGACAGTCATTCAGAGACACAAATCTAAAACTGGGGTATTTCGGCCCTTCCTTATCAGGTTATCCCTTTCAGATTATTAAGACCACACATTTTGGTCTCTGCCTGTTTTCGGCCTTCCTTGGTTATCTGTCGAATCTTTCAGATTAGTAAGACCACACATTTGGTCTCGGCCTGTAATGTACAAGGTAGCCAAACCTTTTAGTTTCGTTCTTGCTGTCCGAGACCAAAGATTACAAAACACCCCAAATCCCGATGCTTTACTGTGATTCCTCTTTTTCAAAGGAAGAGCAGCGTAGTAATTACTGTGAGTAGACGACTTATACCTCAAAAGCAGGTACGTCACGACTAGGGGGGAGGGGGCTCCCCCCCCCCAATGTTGTCGGCCATTCGGCGTAAAAACAGTCGATTTTTTTTTTCAACAGTCGATTTTTTCTTAAAAATAGTAGTTTTTCTTAAAATCAGCCGATTTTTCGTCAACCCAGTCGTTTTTTTCTCAGTAATGGTCGTTTTTATCTGCAAAAACAGTCGGTAAAAATGATCAGCCAGTCGGTGAACACTTTTCTCCACCCCCCCCCCCCCCCAAACATTTTGGCTAGTAACGCCTCTGCTCAAGAGACCCGGCGAAATACTTGCGGGGGGGGAGGGGCGGGGGCAACTTTTACTTTATTATGCCACAGAGTAACATGCCCGGTAACTTAAGCCTTTATGTCATAGGTGTATTAGGTGTAGTCTATAGAAGTTCGCCTACGTTTGTTTCTGTTGAAGCCTGTTCTTAATTATTTTGGTCTACATGTTTGCCAACGGTACAAAAAGTTGTTATGGGTTGGTAATGTTTTGTGCAATAAGACTTATTCTGCGTGAAAAGCACTTTTGTATGGGTTGGTGATGTTTTGTGCAATGAGGCGTATTCTGCGTGAAAATGAGCACTTTTATACACATTTTGTAAAGCCATTTATCTACATAATAATATTTCATCGAACTCCTTATCTTCTTTCGGCACGCAATGTTTTGCGTGAGGTTCCATTGTCCGGTCTGTGTGCTAAGAGAGAAGGCGTACGACCGAATCAGTGCTTAAAACAATTGCTAATAAAAATTGTTTTTAAGAAATCACTGATCACTTATGAGCGAAAATTCAACCGTCAAGGGCTGTGAGCTCATGTGGTACGTTTTAAGGACGTTTGTATGCTCAGCCTACGCGCGAATTCAGTTTTCGGAAACACTCTCGACCGCCCTAGTCGTGGCCATAATCTGTTCGGACAGCTAATTGTTACATCTAGAGCATTTTATCCCATCCCCCTGTAACTGCGTCCACTGAGGTTGGATCCGGTCCGGGACTTGAGTGATTTTTGACCAAGTTTCATCTCTATCCCTCTCAGAGATGGGCGAACCCGATCATGAAAGGATTCGGATCCGAATCCACCATTTCATGCTGAGGATTCGAATCCAACCTTAACAAAAATTAGATCGTGCACATATAGTTTGAAAATCAAAGTTCCCCGAGGACTCCACTTGAGGAGTCCCCGCGTTTTTGTTTGTTCCGGGGACTCGCTCCCCGTATTCTCGCGAGTCCCCACGGACGGGGAATGCTCCGATTATCATCACCATCATCAAAAAGGACTCCCTTTCAGATTCGTAGGGGAATCAATTTTTGCTGGTGTTGGTGCAATATAAAATTAACAAAAACAATCCGAATAAACAATACCAAAATTAAAGTGGATCCAGACTAATTTCGTCAACTGTATTTTTTTTTCGAACAAAATTCATTTTGGAAGCATTCCCCGTCTTCTCGCTGTTTCTGTACGCGTGGAGTGACGGGATCGACTAGAACCAGGAAGGGAAGGGAACGCGAGAAAAGCAGGAAGGGCATACTAAAGCGAGGAAGGAATTCAAGGCTGCGAAAAAATGGAAAGCTGCACCGTTCCCTTCTTCTGTTTAGTATTCTTCGAGGGGTTGGCAACTTTTCAAACTCACCAAGTTCACCATCTCTTCCTCGTTTAGTGTCCTGACATGGGTAGGCATTAAGTTCAGTGAGGGGTTAGCAGCTATCAAAATTGTAATTCACCTTTTCATTTCTAGTTCAGACGGATAATAAACGACGGATACTACAGGATACTAAAACGAGGAAGTGATGGTGAACTTTGAATTTGAAAAGTTGCCGACCCCTCAAAGAATACTAAACAGAGGAAGGGACGGTGCGGCTTTCCAATTTTGAATTCTGCGACAGCCTTCCTCGTTTTAGTATGCCCTTCCTGGTTTTAGTATGCCTTCCTGATTTTCTCGCGTTCCCTTCCCTTCCTGGTTTTAGTCGATCCCTGGAGTGACTCCCTCTATTCTCGCGGTTCCCTTCGATTCCCCGAGGAGTCCTCGGGGAACGGCGAGAATGCGCCTTAAGGTAATCAAGTAACATGATAGATTACTGAGGACGGTTGGCGGTGGACAAAAAGTTGGATTGCCCACGCCCACTATGTAAAAAAGTGAGAAGCGGAAACTGGAAGGACGTACACTAGAAATTTGAGCAGATTCGTAAGATTGAAGGTTTGGAATCCAAGTCGGAATCCGAATCCAGCCTGACAAGCAGAAGATTCGAATCCAGGCAAAAGGACGAATCCTGGATTCACATCCGAATCCGGATTCGGATTCGCCCATCTCTGATCCCTCCATCCGTTTGGTACGTGTTACCAATTTAAAAAGAAAAAAAAAATGGCACACCTAGGGCGTCTGCTCGTACTGCCCATTAAGCTGCTTCAAATCTCCCTGGCGCTAAATGTTGGCAGACACTTGAGCCATGAATCCCGGCCTTTGGTGAACGACAGAAAGATCTGAACCTTCGATGAGTCCCACATCCCCCCTTCGTGACGGAAACCTCCTATGGACTCGGGACTTTACCAGCGAAGCTTATCTACATATTATATTTACCAGTTGGGCCCACAGCCGGAGCCCCTAGGCAGCCGCCTAGTTTGCCCAGGCAGACCGCAACTTCAGATATGCCATCACAAGCTTTGTGGCTACGAAGATAGGCATGCCGCCGAGGCCAAGAGGTGTAGGTAAGAGGTAAAAGACGACAGTGCAGTAAGTTTCATAACAGATAACACGGAGATGCGCGGTTTCAACAGATAATGCGTAACAGATAACACTTCAGGTGTTATCTGTTGTGTTTGAAAACGTTATGCATGAATGTTATGCGTAACAAGCTTTGTAAGGAAGAGACAAAAAAGCATCTACTGACTTTATTCCTCATCGGCATGATGTTGGAAAACTCAGCAGACACTTTTGGGCGGTTTTTCGGCTCTTCCTGATGGTAACGCTTATTATGCATAACATTTTGAAACACAACAGATAACATCCGAAGTGTTATCTGTTACGCACTACCTGCTCAAACCGCGCATCCTCGTGTTATCTGTTATGAAACTTCTGACAGTGTGGTACAAGCAAAAATCACTCAAATAACGGCTTGGAGAGCCGATCGGTATTTTTCCTATTTCAGAGTCACCATACGGTTTAGTTCCTAATCCCCCCCACTGATCATCACGATCATCAGCGTTTAACCAAAACTCACCTAGGATATTCCTTCAGCAGCTAAAAGGTACGAGCCTCCCTGACGGTGAGGGTTTTGTACTATCCTTTAGCAGGGGCGTAAATACCATCCTACAAGGCCGTATCCAGGGGGGGGGGGGGTTGAACCCCCCCCCCCCCGAAACATACAAAAATCATCATTTTTACAGGCTTTTCCCTCTGATCTATGTCTTTTTTGTAATTTTTTGTCCGACCCGCAGGCAACCCCCCCCCCCCCCCCGAAAGGCGACCCCCCCCCCCCTCCCCCCGAAATAAATTCCTGGATACAGGCCTGCCATCCTAGGTAGATATTTCTTCAGCCCAAGCTGATTGCGAATCGTGTTTAACAATGCAAAACGAATACGTGAGCTACATTTTATTAGAGCTACATTTAAAATAGCACTAGGGAGTAGCGCCAAGACTTGACATAATTGACACACACTCGAATAGCATTGACACTAGGACCACTAGCGATATAGAACGTCCCTAGTGAAACTCAATCAGTCTTTCACCGGCGCTGGCTCCGATAACTTCATATTCTGAACAGAGCAAAAAAATGACACAGCCTCCATTGTTCCCTTGGTGTGTGCAGACCTCGCCTTTCCTTTACTAAAAATTTCTGAACGCGAAAGTTTGTCTCGCTTTAAATGCTGCAATCGTAGGGGGTGGCGCCATGAGTATGGCCCGTTTGCAAAGCATTTAAAGCATATGTATTGGCGCTGGCTCCGATAACTTCATATTCTGAACAGAGCAAAAAAATGACACAGCCTCCATTGTTCCCTTGGTGTGTGCAGACCTCGCCTTTCCTTTACTAAAAATTTCTGAACGCGAAAGTTTGTCTCGCTTTAAATGCTGCAATCGTAGGGGGTGGCGCCATGAGTATGGCCCGTTTGCAAAGCATTTAAAGCATATGTATTGGCGCTACTCCCTGGTGTTATTTTGCTCTACTCTCGAAAAACAATCAAAGATTCTTCCATAAAAATCTGAATTTGTGAATTCTTCCCTGAAAACGGCTTGGAGTTAAAACTGGTGCTGTGATTTCATTTTGGACATGGCTGCTGTTTTTGCTGCTCGATTGGGTCGTCGAAAGGGTTAAGATTAGTCTGCATTATGGTTTTGGAGTCACCTATCTCTTGTTCTTCTTTCCACCTAAGATGGGTAGCCTACTTGTTGGCGGTGTGTATGGGCGATTTGAAGTTCCGTGCTTCGGTGATACCAAAAAAGACCCCACAGGCAGATTTCTGAGAACATTTATTGTCAGAGAGTATTTTAGGGACTCCAAATGATATTAAAGGCTAGCTTTATACCATAATAAATTAATTTTATTTTTCGCCCCATCAACGTAGGAATAAAGAAAGAAAAGAAGAAGGAAACACTATAACAAGAGGAGACCAGAGAAACGTAGAGACTACGACAACATTATCCTATCTATAAAACTATCCTATCGTCGAAGAATGCTCTCTGATGCTGAATCTTATTGTTGTAGTTCTGTGTAAGTTGTCCAACTGCAGTAAGTGGGTCAGTGATGTTGTAACCAGTGTCTTGCTTCCGAAAGGCACAGGCAGATCCTTCCCGACTTTGCGGCGCCTACGGTAGATGGTCCCGTGACAAGAAGTAAAGCAGTCTCAAAAGTCACCCTAAAGCAACCACCTGCAAACTCCAGCCAGCGATACAATTCATCTTTTTTCCCCTACTTTGTTCAGCACTACAATGCCAGAGAATGCGCATCTTGTTTTTGTGTGTGTGCTCATTTTAACCGTGTTTTTTTTTTAAATATGTCTTGACAATGCCACTGCTATTTTGTAAAATATTCTGGCAAATTGCAACGATTGATTGATTGATTAAGTAGTGACGATTTACTATTTCGGGTCCAAAGAAGGAGGCGGAGCAGGAATTTACGGAAACGAAAGTAACGTATACCCGTCTGTCTGTGCTCACGATAACTTCCGGAAGGAGGGAGATTTCCACGGAAACTGATATTGTGGCGCCGCAAGTGCATTTTCGATGGAGGGGTGCGGAGCCAAAATTGTACCGAATCCCTCAAAAATGTTACCGAGTCCTAGAAACTGAGACGAGACGATAAGCCAACTATCAGGCGGCGTTTTGGCGAAGCCCACTTGGAGAATATTTTGCCGGGCACGATTGCAGTAACACCTTCTATCTATTATAGCCAAGAGAAAATTAAATCGAGCGCAGCAGGCAAAAATTTTCGAAATCCAATCTTTTATGGCACTTGTCCTTTGGCCAAGTGCCATTTAGCGATCGCAATTTCTGTCCGTCGGTCAGTCGGTCTAGGTTTTGCTAGTTATTGGCACTTCCACATAAGCTAGGACGATGAAACTTGGCAGGCATATGAGGGACCCCAAATGATTAAGTTGGAAATAGTCATTTCCCCGATCCGAGCATCGTGGGGGGAGTGGAGGGAGGGGGAGTCCGGAAAAATTTGGTATTTTGTACTTACGATAGGGTGATCAGATCTTAATGAAACTTAATATGTCGAAAGACCCCGTGTCTCAGAGGTCCCATTTTAAATCCGGGCCGGATCCGGTGACACTGGGGGGGGGGGGGGTCGAAAATATTGAGAAACGCTTAGAGTGGAGAGATTGGGCTGGAACTTGGTGTACAAACAAAGCAAACAGGGGCTAGAAAACAGGAGTGCCAAACACTAAGAGCTGCTGTTTGCTTGAAAATTTGGCTCAGGCTAGATCAGTTTTCTTTGTTTTTAGCAAACCAATATGCGAAGAGATGTCACAGCAAAGATGGCTTGCAGAACGTTGCCAGGGTCCATACTGTCGGAAGTTTCATAACAGATAACACAAGGATGCTCAGTTTCAACCGACAACGCTTGAGTAATCTGTTGTGATTTTGAAAATATTGTGCATTAAATGTTATGGCATTGCCAGGAAGAGTCGAAAAAGCTTCTGCCGACTTTTCCGATATTACGACGACAAACAAAAATGTCAGCAGGTGCTTTTTCGGCGGTTTTTCGGCTCTTCTTCGCAATAGATGTTCCGTCGCCGTAATAGATGTTCCTTCGCCGCTGAATACGAATCATGTTTGACAATTCAAAACGGATACGTCAGCTACATTTCGAATAAAATTATGAAGTTCCGAAGTGCGGAACTTCAAATCGCCCACACATGCCGCCGACAAGTATCCATCTTAGCTGGAAAGAAGAAGTCCAACCAAAATGCAATCTCTACCCTTTCGACGATCCAGTCGAGCAGCAAAAACAGCAGCCGTGTCGAAAATGAAATCACAGCACCAGCTTTACCCGATGAAAAATTTGTAGCCTGTGTAGTTGTATGGTCGTTGTACGAAAAAGTTACATGTAATACTATGTAATAGCAACGAATACTATCATTTAATGTGCCTCAGACTGGTCCAATCTTATGTAGTAGTATCCAGTAGCATCCTGTCTTGCCATAGTAGCCTCCAGTCTTGCTAATAGTAGCATGCAGTAGGATGCAGTAACACGGTAGCCTTGAGGTAGAAGCATGTAGTAGCATCAGTTAGTAGTGCATGCTACTTTTTCGTACAACTTCGTACTACTATTTTGAGATAAATTTTTCATCGGGTAGCTCCAGGCAGTTTTCAGAGTCTTTAATCGTTTTTCAATTGCACAAGTTCATTTTCCAGCTTGAGCCTGAAGAGGACCCTTGCCAAAAAGGGCCGAAATATAGCTCTAATAAAATGTAGCTGACGTATCCGTTTTGAATTGTCAAATACTTCTTCGCAATGCTTGTTATGCATAACACTTAATGCAGAACGTTTTCAAAATCACAACACACTACATCCCAAGTGGTTTCTTTTGAAAACTGCGCATCCCTGTGTATCTGTTTTGAAACTTCTGACAGTGCAGTCACAGCACTGCTTATAGTGCTGAGTAACACGGCCTAAAAAATAAGTCCAATAAACAGTTAGGCTACTTGAATCTGGTCAATAGATGAACCCTGACAGATGCCTATTTCGTCCAGCACCAACACCGGAAGGCATTCATCATAAACGTTTATGGTATATGACAGTTACCGTTAGTAGAATAGACCTTAAAGAAACTTCACCTACAAAAACATATTGTCATCATGTCATTTATACACATCAACCATATGATAAATATGGAAGCGACTGATCCAATAACCCATACAAAGCTGGGAAACACAAATGTGGGATAATGACGTGATGTTTTCACATGTGACTTTTTCCGTATGGACAGGATGACTTAGCAGCTGTAGTGGGATGAGAATCTCGGATATGAAGGCACCGTATAAGACATCAGTGATAACATCCGTTAGGTCAACAACCTATAATGCTGTACCGTATTTGGTGGAATTTGGCATGTCGTGAGAGAAAGTTCTCACACGAAATGTAGCGTCCTTCTGCGAAAATGGATGATCGATCAAACAGTTAAAAAGAAACAACTAACATTCCCGGTTGAACTAATTGGTTGTGAATTTTGTTCGTTTTAGGTTAGCCTTCTTAAAGTCGATCACAATAGGCTGTTTCTGATTAAACTAGTTCATTTCTACACACCGTTATGCCATTCAGCAACTCTCTCCTTCCACGAAGTATCATAAAAACTGAGAAAAAAACGTACATACATTCACTTCTTTCAGGTTGCTAGTCTCGTATAGCTCCCCCAGTATATCCATGTTTTTATATGAATCAATAAATAAAGTAATTATCAGTGGATCAAAAAATAAGTAAGTATTTGTTCGTCCTCAGCCTCATACGTATAAGCAAAAGTAGCGCTTATAGTTACTGTCGACCGTCGACGCAGCACAACCTTATCGGAGAACTAACCGTGTTGCGGAGCAACACACACTTTAGTCCCACATTGTCCCACGGGTCCAAAAGTGCTGCCATCTACTGTCACTAGCCATATTTATTCGTGATCTCTTTTAAATTTATCATTCCGTTTCTTCGCTTGGGATTGAGACAAATTTTGAACTAATACAGATTTTTTTTTTCAACGCTGAACGATAGCCCTTGAGGAGCCGACCAAAATCTGTGTCATCAGTTTTTGTCCAAAAACATGTGACATATAGCACAGATCTGCCACTTGCGGCAACCAGGAGCGTAACTATCCTATTACCTTTGGGGGGGGGGGGGGGCGTTCGGTTTGTGCCGACGGACTAAAAAAATTTACGCGGCAACGGCGTACATTTCCATCCAGCATAAAATAGAACCTGTGTAAAACTACCTGTAATGCATCAGTTGAGATTATTCCTTTAATGTAATTCGTACATTAAAGTTCCAATATCCGGCTTTTCATTTCAGCTTTTGCTAAAAAGCGAAGCTTCCAACGACTGTACCTAGAACAAGTTCAAGTAAGCGCCGCATGCGAAATTTTTTTAATCTGCCTCTTTTCCGGAAATATTTTGCTATAGCCTACCTACCATACAAGTTCTAGATTCTAATGTGTTTCGAACCCCCAAGAATGTCAATCCTAAAACGCCAACGCCAACACAATACTAATACTATATACTACAGAGAATACTACAAAATGCGCCGCATGCGAAATTTTGTATAAAACTAATTGTTATGCATCAGTTGAGGCTATTCCTTTAATGTAATTTCGTCTATTAATATTCAAATATTCGGCTTTTCACTTCAGCTTTCGCTAAAAAGCGAAGCTTCCAACGACTGTAGCCTACTCAGAACAAATTAAAGCAAGCGCCGCAGGTGAATTTTTGTTTTAATCTGCCTTTCTTCCGGAAACATTTTGCTATACCTACCATACAAGTTCTAGCTTTTTATGGGTTTCAAACCCCCAAGAATGTCAATGCTAAAACGCCAACCAAATGAAACACCGATCTTCCAAATAGAGAATATTACAAAATGACCCGCAGGCGAAATTTTATGTAAAACTAATTTTAGTGCATGAGTTGAGATTGTTCCTTTAATGTAAATTCGTATATTTAAATTCACGCATTCGCCTTTTCATCTCAACTTTAGGTAAAACGCGAAGTTTCCAGCTACACAAAACTCATACACAAAACGACATACAAAACTCTATTTCTTCTGTGTTTGCCGGCGCTCCGCTTCGACTGACGAAAGTACTTTCTCAAGACCTTTGGGGGGGGGGGGGGTCCGCCCTCCCCACCATGGTGAAGCCCCTTGGTGCCAGCATCGATCTGCTCGCGCAAATCAAAGCGGGCCCTAAATCGACAGGCCGATGGTCACCACACGTCTAACATTCCATCTTTCAAGTCCCTAATCGTCCCACCCAATGCCGATTCTCATTCTGGACTTCCCGTGTAATACTCATCCATTCTAATCAAGTTGACGTCATTAAACGGGTAGGTCAGCTGAGTTCTAGCTATAAGTCGGCCTTCCTTGGTAATGGTTCTCTTCAGGCTCAAGCTAGAGAAACGAACCTGTTATCAAGGCTGATGTATTCGTTCGACCAAGAACAAATATGCAGAATATATGCTCCGTCTCCCTACCTCTATAATCAGATACTCTGTTCGATGCAAACGAGCGGAGGGTAAGAGCTACGCGGAACATCACAATACTCTATATGACGAAGTCCAAAACACGCCAGTGATCCTCGGGAAGAACGAGAAAACGTAGCACTAACGACTCAAACTCAATAACTCAGTCCTGTGTTAACCAATCACGAGGATGTTTGGGAGCAGCTTGCGATACCGCTGCCGCCTCTTCCGCTAGGTACAGGGTAATTTTGCATCGGCAAGAAGAGTTAGTCATCAAGAGTATTTCGTTACCTCTACGAACAGCTATTTCGCAGTAGAGCTTCGGAGACGCGATGTCTAGAGTAACAGCCGATTGGTTGTCTACCATTGTGACGCGCTGAAGAGCGGAGCATGCGCCTGCTAGAGTTTTTCCTCTGATATCTGCAGTGGCGAAGAGGGAGGTAGACGGACATCAGCTCAAAGCTCAGAAGTACCTCTAGCTCAGCTCAGTTTTCTCGGGGTATCCATAGTCGGTGCAAGGGACCTAAGAGCCGGGACGAGTGGGTAATCCTTGGGGAAAACGACAGGGTTTCAGTGGAGTCGCGTATGTTAGAATGTCGAACAGACTGTATCTACTGCGACCTGTGCTTGCAGCACCAACGACCAATCGTAGAAACTCTCCCCAGCTCCTTCAGAGTTCGTGGACAAAGATCTAGATTCGTCCCCCAGCAGGTTTATTCGTTCCCAGGGTGGGGTGGCAAGAGCCAGCGACTACAGTGAGGCAGTTGGTCTGAAATGCAATTTCTGCCAACATTGTCATCAGAGGCAAGGGACATCTTAAGAGGCTAAAACAGCCGAAGCCATTTGTAATTTTCTGTAAGCATAAGTTAGCTGCAGTGGTCAACTATTTCAGAAAATCTGAGCAGAAAAACTATAGGGCGATTCTGGCGATCTCTTGGATTCGCTTTTCGAAAAGCAAAGCGAGAATCCACCAAGCGCAAGAGCAAACGGAAAGTAGTTGCTGCCTCAGTTGCACCTTTACAACTTCTCGCTGTTTTGCCGAAATCACTTTCCACTCGCGAAGTGGATTCGCTTTCCAAGTGCTCGCGGAAACTAGCGGAGCGCGAGAACAGCTTTGGAAAGCGAAGCAAGTTTTAGCCGAAGTCGCAAAAACAGCCGGCGCATAAGCTCGCGGAGCTTTCCAGACCGCCAGAATCGCCCTTATGTAGCGCGAGGGCCGTATTTCTCGTCGTGTGGGATACTTCGGACGACTAGAAAAGTAATGAAAAACTTTAGCAGTTTCGAGCGCACAAATTTTGGCGTATAACGGTGCAAGTCCACTGACCCAAAAAGAGGAAAAGATTCAGGAATTTCCTGGGCGCCGTTAAAATGAACATTTCTCTACTGTTGTCATAGTATAGTAGAGGTATGTTTATGTAAACAGTTACTTTAACGTGAACAGTGCAGTTTTGGGCTAAATGGTAGAATGAAGATTCAAAATACCTTTTCAGGTGTTTTCTGATGCCCAAATTCAGGTGTTTTCCGATAACCGAAAAGGGCTGGGACAGGACAATCTAGTTACCCATCACTTATTCACTTAAAATGGCTGGAAGACCCGCTAAAAATGCGTTACTTCGCTGTTCCGCTATTCACGAATAATCGATTTTCAAATAGTGGAATTTCCGTGTGATTTGTGGTACCTTTATGCGCTTGTATTTTTGTTGTATGCCTTACGAGGAAGATTTTTTTTGTCCAGGCACTAAGATTCATGCTTTTTTTGTTCAGGCACTAAGATTTATGCTTTTTTCGTTCCGGCACTAAGATTTATGATTTTTTTCATGCACTATGCAATCTTCACCAATCTCACCACTGCCCACTGAAAAGCCCCATCTGGGTTGAGATTAAAATTTACCGCGTCATAGTAGAATTTACGCTATGGGACGGCCGCAGATATTCTGAACGTCATAACTAGATAAAATAGTAGAAAATAAAAATATCCCTTTGCAGAATCCAAATAATTCAGTGTATCCTACACAAAAATAAGTTGGCTTTTCAGTTAAACTTTAATTACCTACTTTGGTAACTGATAGTTAGCTATAGACAAAGCGAGTGCATGAAAATGGCAAAGTCCAATTTCAACAAACGTTCACATTAGCATACCTCTACTGTAGATACTCCCCTTCGACAGAAAATCCACCCGCCTGGGCTCGACCCACACCCGTGACCTGTTGACCAACAACGCTTAATAAATGGAAACATTCTTATTAAAAACGATTCAACATCTTTACAAATACATTGTCATGATTAGGACTGCACAGAGATGCGCCTGGACGCTGTCATATTTGCTCGAGGTTCACTGGAAGTCAGGAAATACTTCGATGTTCAAATTTCCCGCTAAAATTCACTGTACACTTCTCACCGAGATTAATCGTTACTCAGAACCAGCGCTCCTGCTGGCAGAAATGGGAATACGAACCTTGATCCCCGCCCCTTCAGAGAAACATCACTAGGCAGTGTATAAGTTCCTCCAGTTCTTGCGGTTTTTCCCGGATTTGCAGCCTACGAGAAGGAACGGCAAAACGACGACCGTAAATTTTCACGAAGCCGTAAACATCGCACTGAAAGAATGATCACGTCAATACGAACCACTATGCTTACGGAAACTGTAGACTTTGTTGACGGCTAATTATCTATCCTTAGATTCAGGTCACACACCTAACTTCGGGACCCGCCTGGTTTGAGGTCTTTCTCACTTTCAGACGCGTTTTCCCCATTTCTCGCCTGAGGCGCTGGTGCAGCGGTTAATGTCACGGAATGTTTTCACCAGATGGCAAGCCAGGTCAGCTTGTACTTGCCAAGGTTTGCACGGGGTACTGCACTTTATACTTGTTATAAGGCACATAGGGAGGCTGGCTTGGTTCGTCTATTGCAACCACTCTCGTGGTGTTTGGTATAGATCCTTCAAACCGGCCACTGAACCAGTTCTGAGATGGTTCTGAGGACGTTACGAAATTTTCATACCAGGCTGTGTGCCAGGCGTTGAATTTGTCGTGGCGATCCAGAGTGACCCGCCGATGCGACTGAAAAAAAAATAACAGGTTAGTTCTTTATCCTATCTGCAGTAATCAAGCTTCATGAACAAGTTATATGTAAAATAGGCTAGTTGTATGCTGGTTTGTTCTATATTGTGCCGGGTTTTGGTCAATCGACCTTGTGTCCCCGGCTTGACCCCCTTTTTGGGATCCCAAAACGTAAGGGGAGGGATACCTATGACATCGCAAAAGTTGTCCGTCTGTCCGCACGATAACTCTCGAAGGGAATGAGATATTTCGATGAAACTTGGTGGGAGGATCCTTTGGGTCAAAGTACAGGTCAAGTTTGAATATGGGCTCTGTAGCCCTATATTTGAGGGTGGGGGAGGGGTTTCAAATTAAGGGACAAATAATTTTTTTTAAACAGCTAATGTGATAGTCGGTTCTAAGGTAAGAATACATGTTGAGTACGATGGTGAAAACCATTTTCTTGTCAGACAAGTAGTTCGTCCGGAATCCGGCAAAAACTGGAAAGTTGGGTAAACGTAAAAGTTTCATTTGAAGTTGATGGAATGTTCGATTTAGGGGTAAGGAGACATGTTGGACACGACGGTGAAAACCATTTTCTTGCCGGACAAGTAGTTCGTCCGGAATCCGGCCAAAACCAGAAAGTTTGTTAAAAGCGAAAGTTTTATCTGAAGTTGATTAGATGACAGATTTAGGGGTAAGAAGAGACGCCGAGTCGGTACATGACAATCATTTTTTACCCGGACATATAATTAGTCCGGAATTCGGTTTTAACCGGATTCTTGTTTTAAGCCAAAGTGTTATTTAAAGTTGATTAGATGTTCTTTATAGGGATAAAGAGATCCGCTGGACTCGATTCTGATTTTTTTTTTTTGCTGGACTAGTAGTTCGCTTGGAATTCGGGCGAAACCGGAAATTTGGATAAGTAAAGCAGGAAGTTTCGGTCAGTATCGTCAAAATATATATGGCTTATAGAGGTATATCTGAACTTGGTTTTCTCTGATGATTAGCCTGGCGAAGACTGGGTCTGGCGAAGACAGGACCCAATTGTCTGGATCAAATATTAGATTTTTGGGATCCCATCGAAACATTTGATCTTGTTTTCTTATGATTTTATACAGAAGTGTAATTAAAACCCTGAACCTTGAACCAGTTGCAAAACAGTAGTAGTGGTCACGGTGAAATTTCCGTTTTCAGTTTCTTAACAACCCCTACAGTCCAGTTTCCTTCAAAGAAAGAACACCGCAAGCCATCAAATAGCTCACTTTTAGCCTACCGCGGATACTAACGGAGCTTCGCTTACTTCATCTATGTTGATTAGCAATTTGCAACGGCTGAAACGCTTGAAACCAGTTGATAATAATTACCAAGAACTAACAACTCTCCTCACTTAAACGTCCATGTGGAAAATTGTTCTATTTCGACGTAAACTGACAAAACTTTATGACCCACAAGAAGCTGGTACATAAATATATAATTGTTATTTAATAACCCATGACGACACATGCTCACGACCACATAATTCGGATAAAGCGGCTAAATATTTGAATTGTCTATTTTTTTCAGAAGCTTATTTTGAGATTTTACAGCATTTCTGCCGGAAATCCCCAACATTTTCAAAAAGTGAAAGTGTGACCACTAAGCTAAGTCAATGTGTTCGAACCTACCGAAGATGATCGTGCGAAGTGTCGCGCTTAAGGGTTCATTCATGTTTCCGATATTTGTGGATAATGCTGAATGATCAAAGAAAAGGTACAGTTGTGCTCACAATATACTCCTATCGACTAATACTGGTTTTCTCCAACTTTCCCCTATATCAAACACTCTTTTAAAGGACCCCTCTTGCTTGCTCCTACGAATTTTTAGCGCTTGTTCGGCCGTACCGACATTTTCCCGTCACACAAAGCAAACTTCGCCGGAATCAGACATAAGAATTTCAGACATAAGGATATACATGGCCCAAAAGTTTTGTTTTTCATTTTGGAAGGCATGTTTACTACTTATTTGTTTTCTTGCTTTTTGGGATCCCAAAGTAAGGGGATTTAAGTTGAGGGATACCTATGACATCGCAAAAGTTGTCCGTCTGTCTGTCTGTGAGCACGATAACTCTCGAACGGAGTGAAATATTTTGATGAAACTTGGTGTGAGGGTTCTTTGGGTCAAGAGTAGGGTCGAGTTCGTAGATGGGCTCTGTAGCCCTACATTTAGGGGTGGGGGAGGGGTTTCAAATTAAGGGGCAAAATGTGTAAGGGATTAGTAAAGGAGACATGCTGAACCCGAATATGAAAGTTATTTTCTCGCCAGACAAGTACAGTCACCCGGAATCCGGCGAAAACCGGACACAAATTTGCGGACCAATTTTCGGGTATAACAGTCCCTACCCTTTTATTCTCAAACCAGTATAGCTCTGCGCGTGGATGACGACATTCATTTGTTTATTCTATGGACGTCGGAGAGATCTAGTGTAATCGAAGGTCGAAGGGTTCAATGAGGATTCACTGGTAAAGTACAGGTCAAGGTCGTAGATGGGTCCTTTAGTCCTATCTTTAGAGGAACAGAAATTACGGTAAAAATACGGTTAAAATTACTGTTTTCGAATTTACGCTAAATACATGTATGTTTTATAAGCTAACAAGATTTTCATTGAGGGGGTAAGGAGGTCCGCTGAATCCATATCTGAACTTAGTTTTCCTGCTGGACAAATGGTTCATCACGAATTCGGCTGAAACTGGAAATTTGGTTGAAGCTCAAAGTTGTTCCTGAAATCGATTAGAGATTCGGTATCGGGGCAAGGAGACATGCTGAATCTATTTTTGAACTTTATTTTAACAGTAAAAATATTCAAGGAATCTGATGAAGACTGAGTGGCGAACACATGACCCAATTGTTTCAATCAAATGTTAGATTTTTGGGATCCCATCCAAACCTTTGGTCTTGTCTTCGATGGAGTTCGGGAATATTGCGTGGATGTTAGCGAGTTGGATGGGCATCTGTTGTTCATACCGAGGAAGGTTGGAGCCCCACCAGTGGAAAAAAGATTACTAACCAAATCTCCTCCGCAGGCCCTGGAGGAAGATCAAATAGAAGAGTTCTTGGAGCTGACGAAGACTGATTGGCGAAGACAATTAATTGTTTGAATCAAATGTTAGATTTCTGGGATCCCATCGAAACCTTTGGTCTTGTTCAGCTTTGTAACAACGGGCGCGTTCAGCGTTCGACGCGTCTCTCGTCGGAGAGCAGGAAGGCTGGATAGAGTCGACAAGCGCTAACAAGAAAATCGCTAATTTCTCGTGGAAACCAAAGATATTTTCGGAAAAAGATATTTGTGACCCATTTCTTAGTGAAAAGATCATTGCCGATTGGCCATTAAGTCTAACCACTGTGAAACTTTCCGAATACGGTTTAACTGCGCAGAAAAGACGCACGCCTTAATTAGACTTGGCTTGGACAGGCGAAGAATGCCGAAAGCGATCGGAGATATCTAGAAAAACCGTTACTCCCCTTTTAACACTTTTTTAACTTTTTCCATAGAATATTGAAAACGGCAAATTTCTTATTTTCGTATAAAATATAATCCACATGTTTCCTGTTCGTCATGCATTATCGCTGCAGAGCATTCGGGTGGGAGCTTGAGCGAGTGCTCTGTCTCTCATTTTTTCAGAGATAAAATTATTGGGGGATAAAGGTTGTTGCCGGTATGGCAAAAAAGCAAATTTTTCGCATGCAAACCGGTTAAGGTTCGCGTACCGCAGGTGCCGATCTCCTGATACTCCGCCCTTGGCCGGGAGTGCGATGCGTGGTTGGGGTAAATCATCCGACGCTTCCCGTGCCTTTCCCTAGATTTCTCTAGGTACCCTTTTGAAGCTGGGTTGACTTTTGGCTTGCCTTACGGGGAAACGCCACTAACCCTCGCCCCAAACCAAACGGTTGGCACCACCAAGACTCGAACAAGCGACCCTTCGCTTGGGAGTCCAGCGCGCTAACCCATTCGGCCGGTATGGCACACAAATACAATTTGTTTTTTGTTTTCGGATTAAGTTGAGGCAAGTTTGGATAAGAGGGATTATTGGAGTATATTATAGGATATTTATTTTTTGGATTTATTTGGAATTTAGGGATTTTAATGTTAATATCTATCTATCTATCGCCAACATAACAGAGAACAGAGACATTTCGGAGCATGCTTTGCCGCCAGACCTGAGAAGAAAAGGGCCCTAATCATAGCGTCAAAGGTGGCCGAGAGATCCTATGAAAAACTACTCCGTAAATTAGAAATGGCCTCCTTACATGAACGAAGGCTGAAACTTTGCATGGATTTTGGTATCAAATCCCTGAATCACACAATCCATATACATATTTTTCCTTCTGAAAGCTGACGAAAAAACTCCCTCGCAAGGTAGCCACTGCGGTTGAAAAGTTGCAGCCAATCAAATGTGCCCACTACCAGAGGTTCGCAAAGAGTTTTGTCCCTTCATTTCTCAAGTTGTATAGCGAAGAATAAGCTGAGCTGCTAGTTTAAGTTTATAACGTTATCTATGACCGTTGTAGCCCTATTAAATTAAATTTGCCTAGTACCTCAGATATTGGATTCAGTTGAGAGCGAATTGCCTACCAGTACATAGAAAACTTATATTTTTAAAAGGAAAAAATGGAGAACCGAGTTTAGCGACACCCTGCCCTTTATGTAATGAACGGAATGATGACTTGGAGCACTTTTTGCTGAAGTGTCATGAGCTTTCTGATTTAAGGGTGTCTTTGCTTGGGGGGATTTTGCGGCTTCCAGACATCTTGGATTGTACATCGGCACAGATAATATGCAAAGTGTGTAGATTTATTGATGAAGGAGTGAAGTTTCGTGACAATAGAAGTTGAATTTTTGTTATATCTTGTTTAATTTTGTTGATTAATCAGTGCATAACCTGTTCATGTATATGGCCTCTGGCTTTAAATACAGATTATTATTGTTATTATTATTATTATACGCAGGCCTATTATGATTTATGTGTGTGTTCATAGATTATATCCATGACTATGCCAAACAAATTAGACGTAAGCCACGACAAGCTTTTGGTGAATAAAAAGATTTATCGATCTGTCTATCTATAACTTACCATTGCTTGCACGCATATTAATATTATCACTGTTTACAAGTAATTTACCAGAAGTTGCTAACTAAATTTATAAACATGGCTCAGTTAACGCATATGGCTCTAAGCTACCTTCCCACTCCCATCAAGATTATCATCCAACCTGTCAGGCATACATGCGAACTTTATGCAAGGATGCACAGGTGTTTGAGTACCGTGACTACTAATCTACTTTAAACCAACTGTTTTACAAGACACGAAGAGCTTGCAAAAATGACGCCGCAAAAATCCGCTAAAAGGAAGACCAGTTATTTTTATTCGACAGATAAGGAGCACCGGCTGAGAGATAGCCGCAAATAACCTGACATTAGTGTCTGTATCATGCAAATCACGAGTTTAGAGTCAGTTAAGGCGTGTGGCTGACTAACGACTATTTCGTTGACTTGAGATACGATTCTGACCAGCAAACTTTCTGGCACAAAGCTCTAAGATGAGCAGGGCACATAGCTGTATACTTGACCGCATAATAGCGAGGGGCTACAATCTCGGTTTGGTTAGGTACTCGGGGTGCCCGGCCGGTGAATGCAGACTGAACGGACCATTCAGTCTATGCTATCCGATTTGTTTTTATACTCGTACTTCGTAGGTCTATCGATAACCGGGCTTAGTCTGCTGCTCGGTGTCCTCGATCCGGTCCCATTAGATTAGATTAAATTTAGTAAGATTAAATTTTGTTTTACACATGTATACAAAAACATTTTGCAGCACCTGCTAAGAAAGCCCCAAAGGGTTTGTTGGCCGGAGGTGACAGTCTTCTCTATTCTTAGCCAGGGCTCCCCTTGCTGTTTAGAGAACCGAGTTTTGACTCATTCTCAACTATGAATGAATGAATGATGAATTTATTACATGCAGCCTAGTAATAAGGCAATTGCACAGTACATACAAAAAAAAGGTAAATGCTATAGTAACTGAAAAAAAAACCGAAGAGAAATTCTACCAACTGAATTGTCTTGAACAATCTTAGATCCACACATCAAATGCAGGTTCACAAAACCGTTGCAACTTGATCCGCCAATTCCGGTCGAGGTCCTGTCATGAACGTCAGAAGACACTTTCAATAATTGCGTTTTGGCAGATACCATGGTATCAGTTACCACGGTAACTGGATCTGCAATTAGTCTTTTTTTTAAGTAACTGTGGTATCTGATATACGGTTGCTCTTCAAAAACGACAATTGCCGAAACTGCGATTTTTGAAAACATCCCAAAAGAAAAACTGATATTCAGTCACATCACTAAGTGCCAAAGTTCTTTCCCACCAATTTGACAAAAATTGATGAAAGTGAGATGACTTTTTTAGAAACCAAGATCGGTTACCACGGTCGGGCCGTGGTATCTGAATATCCGATACCACGATAACTGCAAAAATGCCTTTTGACCGTGGTATCAGATACCACGATAAAACGACTTTAGACCGTGGTATCAGATACCATGGTATCTGCAAAAACGTAACTAATATCTTACATTGACGATTTAGTTTCTTGTTCACAGCTTTTACAACCATTCGAAAATGGCCGAACTTCGAAACGCGAGATCTACGCGAAGCAGGCCGTGCACAGGTCAAAAAGCTCATCGGCCGCGCAAGCCATGCACGATCCTCGAAAGCTTACAGCCTCTTATAAACGTCACAATCTTGTTTCCCACAAGTTCGTCTTTCCAACTTGAGCGGTTTTGAGCCTGAAGAGGACCCTTGCCAAGAAGGGCCGAAATATAGCTCCAATAAAATTCAGCTGACGTATCCGTTTTCCACAATCAAATATGTCACAATCTCCCTGGCAGGGGGGGGGGGGGGGTAAGCGACAATACTCACCCGTCGGGCTCGGTAGAGAGATCTATTCCTGTACATAAAGCTGCCGCTCTTAACCACAAACGCGAGTTTGTAGGAGTTAGGCCCGAATTTACATTTCGTGTTGTCGCTTACTGCCAAGCCACGAAGCTCAGGTCTCTCCTCCATGAGATCCATTCTGAAAGAATAAAGCATATATTAAGTACAGTCGGTTTCAGGACAACAAAGTATAAACTACCACCGATATATTTGGTCAACTCAGGAACGATGATAAGAGTTTACTTAATATCCTCCCGCCCCAACATGAACCAGCTCGGTGGCCAAGCAGGTCCACTGCAGAGCCTGTACCGAAACTTCAACCTGTGACTCCTTCACATGCTCGATAATAATTGTATTCAAAAGCCAAAGGCCATATACAAGACAATACATACAAAACAAAATAACTTTACATGAACTAAACTTTGCCCTCTCGAAATTTCACAACACCATCAACAAATCTGCAAATTTTGCATATAACGCTTGGCGACGTGCTCTTTAAGATGTCAGGAAGTAACAAAACCTCACCTCCCAATAATTCACTTCTTAAACCAGAGCCCTGGACACCGGCACAGAACATGGACCAAATCATCAACTCCATTACCACATAGAGGGCAAGCACACCCGGATGGCTGGTCTTCATCTTTTCTCTTCAAAAAATAACTATGTCTATGCACTGATCGACAATTAGCCCGCAACTGGATCCAATACCGCAAATATAACTGGGGCAAATTTATCTTAAAGTATACCTCATCACCAAATACTTCTTTTACTTGTCTGTAATATTTCAATGTCCCTGACCTACTTACCATCCCCTCCCATTTTTGGATTTCTTGGTCTTTTAGCACTCTAATTGCTAGTGCCAGGAGATCTTGCGTACCTTCACCTGGGCCAAGGCCTTCATTCCATACATACGCTAGGCCTAATTCCTCCAGTAGACTCTTTACTTTAAAAGGCCACGTCCTCTTGAGCTGAGTTATAATAATAATAATAATACAAAGCAAGAGAAAAGGCTTTCGCCTCTAAATAACTCTAAGAAACTTTGAGTAGTCGAACTGGTCAGTGCTAAAAACCCCATCAACAATGCACTTGAAACTATTGATCGATTCAGCATTAACCGCATCTTCGGTAAGGCTGTTCCAAGGATCAACAACTCTGTTGCCAAAGCCCCACTTAAAAACGTCCTTATGTGCCGACGTTTGTTAAGATTTTTAATGCCGGGTTGATTTTTTAGTCTGCAAAATAATTATTAATTGTATATAGTGTACTTTTGTGTACATTAATTTTGGCTCGTCGAATGACATACATGTTTATTTTATGACAACAAAAACTAATAATAGGCTCTGCCCGTCGCATTTTTTTCGAATAAAGTGAACTGAAGAGTGAAATTGAAGACTGATGTTTTGCATAAGGAAGTTCTTATGAGTTATTATGACAGAAGGAAGAGCGAGTTGCTTACTATGGTAGTTAGTGTCTTTTCTGGACCAAGAAGGATACTAGTGCTAACTGACAATACGGATTCTGCCGATCCCACAGGAACTCCCGGCGATGAAAACTGTGACGATCGTATGCGATATTAAGTCAGTGGAACGAAACCTGAATGACTTGGCAAGCCTTTTTTCGAAGCCTGATAACTCGAGTCATCTTTCTGATCACAAATTTGTCCTTCCCTCGCTGGTGTCTTCCCACGCTGGTCGGTATCCGAGTCCCAGTGGCGGATTCGATAGTCCATCCGTTTCGTCTCCACGTTAACAATTTTGAATATGGGCCTACTGTATGACTGACTGGCCGATCAAGTATTGGCCCAACAAGGCAGCTTCAGGGGGTCTTGTTTCTTGCTTTATATTTATGTTATGTAGTTTGTATGGTATGAATAAATGAATGAATGAATAATAGGTCTACGCCTGACCAATATCTAGACCATGCACTTTCACAAATTCTACATTCAATTCATTTTAACACACCAGCCTAAACTTAATCTTTAACCAAAATACAGTCATCAATCAATCAACGCAACGCATCAGAAAAAGTGTGCTTTATGGTGAAAAGTTTTGAAAAAATGTTTCTCGTTTCTTCTTCGAAATATCAATGGTTTTTTTTTAAACCATAACTTTCCATCACAAAAGAACTAGATTGGAATTTAGAAAACCGGCATAAGAATTTCCCAAAATTACAAAAAGTAGTTTTAGTACGATTTAAATTTGTAAACGTTGAAAAAGGTAAAAAAGAAGATGCAAGCAAGGTCTGTGGAAGAGCAATAGTTGTGTTTTTGATCCGAATTCTCCTCGCGATTGACCTATTTCGCGTTTTTCGACTGTTCAGATGAAGTAAAGTCTCCTTTCCTTGCGTTTAGGCAGAATCGAGAACGGGGAAAGCCTCGCAATTCAAATTAAACAAACTACTGCCTGTCAGAGGACGAACTTCAAGATTCATGAACTGGTATGTGCCCTTTTTTACAGTGATTTTTGACAACGCGAATAATTCGTGTAATATATTTTTATTTTATTACTGTATGACCAGTGTAATTTAGCATCTTCTGATGAAGAAAGCTACGAAGTTGGTTTGTCAATAAACGATTTGATTTGATTCTGCAGAATCGAGAGGTTGCTCCGATAGTGAATTCTCGATTCTTCTCTCTCCGTTCTCCTCCCTGATCGGTCAACAGAGTGCGGGTGTTCAATGTACATAAACATGTATACCGGGTTGCAGACGAGCTGCCAAATTAGTAATAATAATAATAATAATTTATCTTTGGCCCGCTATAAAAAATCAAAGCGGAGTATCAATAACAGAAACAAAACAAGCACTTCACAAAACAAAAAGCACTAGAAACTAAAAAACGAGACAGGCCACTGTGGGCGGGCAGATTCTTATAAGTTGAGTTGTTAGTGTTAGTAGTTGTTAGTTTTATAATAAGTTGTTAGTATTTTTGTCAAAATCGAGAATGGAGAAGCCAGAGGAGCAAAAACGGTAATTTGTACGAGAATCGAGAATTCAGGAGCGAGAACGAAGAATTCAGATCAAAAACGCATCTAATAATTTTTAACTATACTTCTTAATACTGAATATTAAACAACATAATTGAAACATTAAAAACCATCGGTTTGGACACGACACATCACAGATCGAAGCGGGGAACTCCGTTAACAACTACAAGTTCTTCACGCTTGTCAAATCATCGTTTAATCACTGATACCATTAGTGCTATCATCTGACCATGAGACGTCCCCGAACGAAATAATGGATAAGGTCGCTTTGATAAATGGAACATGCCGAATTTGGAAAAATGTGGGTGAATTCGTCCAAAAGCTGTGACAAGAAGGCAAAAGGAAAAACACTTAATGGCATTTTATTTTCATCTTAATGACGCTGCTGCCTGGTACCGTTGTAGCGGGACTTTTTGCTGATTCGTGCATCACCGCAGAAGAGGACCTCAATCTGTCTTCGAGGCTCAAGTAGCAATTTGTCTCGTACGGCAAATAAGCCACGGCAACGTCTTCACACAACAATAAAAAGTGTCGTAAAAGAATTCCTTGGCATCCAATACAGAACTTAACACAAGGATGCTCAACCATACAAAAGGAATCAAACTTCTGATTTTCCTGATGGCGACAATCTATTGTTCAACGCTAAATGAATTAAGAAACAAGAGCTGTAAGCTCATATGGCACTTGCAACTATATGTAGTAGGTGAGAGCTCTGCTTTGAGGCAGAAATGATTATGGGTTTTTGTTTTTGAACTTTCCAGGGAATCGAATTTTCAGTTTCCGACGTTTTTTCTCAAAGCGCTCCGTCAACACCTTTCCTCACTTCAGCGGAAGCGACGAAGAGGAGGTCGCCGTTGACGAAGCACCAGCCCGAACCTTTGAATTTATCGATAAAGGCGAAATTCAAAACTCCCGGAATAAGTCTGAGATGCGCATTTTAAGGACATAGAACTGAATTTGTAAGTGAAGTTTCATCGTCCTAGCACATCTGGAAGCAAAACCCTTGTGGCACAAATGATCATGGGTTGAGATGTATCGTTTGATCAAAAGCACTTTCCGACCTTGCGGTTAAGATGCGCACTTTAACGGAGTTAGAACTTCATTTGTAAGCAAAACCCTTGAGGCAAAAAATGATAATGGGGTCATGGGGATCATGAAAACGTATATTTTTTTCTTACTTTGCGGTCAAGAGTGTCCGCAAAGTAAGGTCAAAAATTTGACCTTTGCGGTCAAATCCGACCTTGAAGGAATAGTCGAATTTGGAAAGTGGCGATTTCTAAGCCAATCTTGTCGAATCTCTAATATTCCAGCCAAGTTTCATCGTCCTAGCAGATCTGGAAGTAACTTAACTCGCGATCACCGGAATTCCGAACCCCCCCTCAAACTCCCACCACAGAGCCCGGAGCCAATCCGATTCTGTAAATGATTTATCCAGAGCACCTGTGTGTTATTCCCACAAAGTTCCATCCCGATCTCTCCAGTCTAAGCCGGTCACGTATTTTCCGTCCATGAAACACATGAAAAAGATCACCAGAGACATGTCCTCTGTTCAATTATTAAATTCCATTCGAATCCGATCACCCGTTCCAAATTTACGCATGACTCAATATTCTGGATTCCCCCTCCCTCCACTCCGCCCACGACTATCGGATCCAGTAAATTTTTATTTACATGTCAGTTTAATCGGGTCCCTGCTATGCCTGCCAAGTTTCGTCGTGAAAATCCCCAAAACCGCTATCACCGGAATTCCGGGAAACTCCCCTCCATTTCCCCTCCCCCTCAAGTGTCCAGATCCACTCCAACTGTAAACGATTTGTCTAGAGCAGATGCTTGTTCTTCCCAGCAAGTTTCACACCGATCCCTCCATTCTAACCGTTTCTCGAGAATTCCGGTCTCCCCCTCAACTCCCCCATACCTGTCGAACCCGGACCGAACTTTGAGGGAAATCAGAGATATGTCATTTATTCAGTTATTAAGTTTCAGACCACCCGTCCAAAAGTTACACACAGCTCAATTTTCCAGATTCCCCCGCCTTCCACTCCCCCAGATGGTCAGATCGGGAAACTGATTATTTCCAGGTTAGTTTAATCGGGTCCCTGATATGCCTGCCAAGTTTCATCGTCCTAGCACATCTGGAAATACCCTAACTCGAAAAAGTGTGACAGACAGACGGAATTGCGATAGGTATGTGGCACTTGAGCCAGAGGCTGCAAGCTTTGGGCTTAACCTTAGAGTGAATAGGTGATCAAATACTAATTAGTTACTCAAAGAACAAACTGTGTCGCAGCATTAATTACTGATACTACTTAGTATTTTCCCCCTTGTATTTACTCCGTCGTTCCGGCTTCGGCTTTGGACAGATGATTAAGAAACAAATGAAATGAAATGATGATTTAATCCGTAATATCTTTAAATACATAAAAATAGCTGTGGATATGTCAATACAAATAAAGACACTTCAAGCACTATCAATCAACTCGACAGGTCAATATTACTTATCTGATAACATTAAAATTTCATAAATAAAATACATCAATAAACGAAAGACAGGTCAAAATTACATAACGTATCTCGTATAGAATTTCTAAATAAAACAATCAAGTTCGTAAATACAATCGTCTACATCAATAAACAAAAACAAGTCAAAATGGTCAGTGCGGTACTGCAGGACCTTTTCTACTTACTTTTTCTCGGGTTGCTCCATGTCCCCCGCCTCTATTTTAATCTGATCCTTCAATTTCCGCCAGTGACGGGTATTTCTTCTCAGGAAAATGGGTTTGGATCCGATTTTAGGGTTGTCGGGCACTGCACTGAATTCCGCCAGGCCGACGGCGGCATCTTGCGAATAGCTCTCGACGTAGGACTGCCACCGCTCCCGCGTTTTCCTAGCCTCTGTTTTCTCGGGACCTTCATTGGAATCGGTGTCGAGAAGCTCGATGGTGAGGTGACTTGTGTCACGGTGCTGGAAATGTAAAATATTAAGAAACAGGCTCTTCCCTTCTACACTGTTAAAGGACCCCTCTTGCTTATTCTGCCTTTTATAATATACTTAGCTCCCATATGGAATTATAAGCTTCTAAAACCCCCACTTTTCTCCATTGGTTCGTTTCGTAACTACGAATTTTTAGCGCTTTTTCGGCCTTGCCGAATTTTCCCGTCACCCAACGAAAAGTTTGCCGGAATCGTCACTGTCCGCTGACAACTCTTTCACACATAAGGATATGGTGATCTTCTGTTTATTACTTATTTTAGTTACTTAGTTTTCCCGCTTTTTAACCGAGGCACGTTCATATTTTAAATCTTTTGAGCCCAGCCGCAGCGTCGGAGAACAGGAAGGCTGGATATAATCGTCAAGCGCTAACAAGAGAATCGCTAGTTTCAGGTGGAAAGTATTGGTATTTCCGAAAACGTTTTTTCTTATCCATTTCAAAGGAAAAAGATCATTTCTAGTAAGAGTTGTGCTTTAAAGCAGCCACGCCATGGATGCCACTTTTTATCTTTATTAGCTACATTCGACAGCGGCAACAGCATGTCTCCTCACCCTATACGGACTGTACGATTGGGGATCTTCCTGCTAAATTTCCAGTTTTGGCCGGATTCCGGGTGAGCTACTTGTCCGGCAAGAAAAGGAAGTTCAAAAACGGATCCATCGTGTCTCCTTACCCCTAAATCAAACCTCCAATCACCTTCAAATTAAACTTTTACTTTTTTATACCCCCCCCCCCCCCCCCCCCCTAAATATACAATTATGGGGCCCACCTACGAACCTGACCTGTACTTTGACTACTTTGACCCAAATGATCCTCGCGCCAAGTATGAACAAAATTCCTCAATCCCTTGGAGAATTATCGTGCTAACAGACGGACGGGCGGACAAGTTTACGAGTCATAGGTATCCCGTCACTGACGTTTTGGGATCCCAGAAACTGATGCCCTGTGTGACAATAAAACAATATCTCCCTGCTTAACCTGGTCTTGGGTTTCGGGTCTGCTAATGAAAACTGAACTACATTACAAATATTTACTATGTAATTTGGAAAAAAAGAGTTGTCAAAGTAATCAACATAGTTACTTCACAACTAACTTTTACTCTCAAACAGAGAAGCACAGACGTAAACTGGACAAACTCGCTGATATAGGTTACACGGGGCCTTTTTTGTCAGAAAAAAGGAATGAACAGGGGTAGCATAAAATGCCACCTTTCTCAGACATAGATACTTACAATATACATCTTAAGGATGTTGTCATCTGTGACGAGAGCTTCGCACTTTTTCTGGTAAGCTGCCTCAGCGACAGCTCGTGGTAATAGATGGCGTTGCTTCAACGAGTTGAAGAATAGCTCCGTGCAGTGAATGGACGTTTCTTCAGAAACTATGTGTTGAAGCTAAAACAAAATAAGACTGTACTGAAAGTACAATTTTTCCAGCGTCGATTAACAAAAATTACAGGCTTCGTCAACATATCAGCCGCATCCTAGTTCCTATTATAGTGTCCAAATTTCTTGGGAGATCTGGCCAGGTTTCTGGTTTGTAATACATGCCGGACTCTCAATGCCTACAACGTAAAAAGTATCCACGACTAAGGACTGAAGTTAACTGCAGTATTTGCTACTGGGATTAATCTTACCTCTACTGAGATTAGACTAATCGGAATTAGAGATAAGATTATCTTTTTAGAGACAAGATTAATCCCAGTAGTAAATACTGCAAGATTTTTTTTTACAGTGTCTGGTGAGTGTTTTCAGTATCGAAGAGTAGTCCCCGACATCAGCCGAGGACCGGGGACACGGATAAGACCCCACAGGAAACACTGGAGTAGTACCAACCAAGGATAAGGATAGGACACGAGAGGTTAGACAGAGAGGCGAGAGGCACATTTGGTTCGATCCATAATCGTAATTTCATATCGGTTCTTAGGGGCGACACATAGGGCGTGTTCAGGGTTCGTGCGCTTGCTCTTCCACGTTTTTCCCTGACTTCCCTGACCTTTTTTGGTGATTTTTCCTGACCTTCAAAGCAGTTTTCCAACACCTTTCGATTACCTCAGTGAAAAATGCCGCCAAAATCTACGATATGACTCATACCATAGCAAAGATTCATTCGACTTCTTCCTGAACAAACAAGCCGTCGTATGCGTTGAAGCACAGACTGGGACGGCTCAAAGAACAGAGTTATCAACTGCTGAACTTTGGGCAGAGAACCGACGAAAAAGAAACTTCCAGTAAAAAAAAAACCCGATGCATAAGTACAGACTGAACTTTTTCATTAATTTCCCTGACCTTCTGCGACTTTTCACGATTTTCCCTGATTTCCTTGACCCAAAAAAATTCCTTGACTTTTCCCTGATTAAATATTCCTTCAGCCCAAGCTGACTGCGAATCATATTTGATGGTGCAAAACGGATACGTCACCTGAATTTTATTGGAGCTATATTTCGGCCATTCTTGGCAAGGGTCCTCTTCAGACTTGTGGGAAACACACGTCTTGCACCATCAAATATTTTCCCTGATTTCCAGAGCCTCACGAACCCTTGTGTTCCACTCTACTTCCCGTAGTTTCTACGTATGACGCCACGAATCCTAGCTTATTGGCGTCAAGGCTGGAAAACATTTTTCTATTTTCAACAAAATATCGTGCACGGGCTTATTCGGCTCATCACGTCACAGAGATCGTAGTTACCACGCTTACTACGCTTCCGAGCGTGGTAAGCAAATAGTTACTATTTCGAGAAGGTTGGAACGGTCATCGTAGTAGCTTTTCACGAGGATGGAACAGAAATATTAACTAATAGTTACTATTGTTAGAAGGGGGGAACACGCTCTAAGAGAATATTCGGCGGGTAGGTAGAATAAGATTCCGGGTGTTTTCAGTCATTTTTCTGTGAAAAAATGTGTTTTCTAGGTTGTCGATCAGCGTGTCAGCTTTTGATAGGAAAAGGTTTTCTGCCATACCCCACTGAACCAAAGATTTAAATTATACAGAACAAACTTTTACTGATTCAAAAGTAACTATTACCATCGAACTCAACTTTTTCGTCTTCAAGAATAGACAAAATGCACACAAATCACTTACGCAGGTGCTCTTACAGATAATGTGAAAACCTGCTTTACTTGCTTTTGTCGAAGAATTATAAGAAGATATTAAAGGACCCCTCGCACTATTTATCAACTCCCAGTATTCAAAAATAATTGAATAGTTTAAGACTACGCTCTGCTTGCAACAAATGATCAACGTCGTTGGCTGTCTTAAGCCTTTTTCGACACCCTTTGACTCGTAGCGAACACGAGGTAAAATTTACATAATCGTTTTTTCTGATGGAAAAACTTCTCTCAGACAAACGTCGACAGCGTGATACGCACCGAAGGTAGTAAAACACGGCAAGTGAGAAAATCAATGAAGTTTTATTAGATGGGTTAGAATGTACCGTACGAAATTCGGGCCTCCGGGCTTAGAAATGGTTGGAGTGATTGCGGAAATAGGCTGCGTTAGTATTATAGGTAAGACATGTCCTTTAAGCTTGATATAGCCGCGAAACTCTAAAAGCTTGCTTCATGAAACACTATCTCCTAAGTATGGTTATCTCCGTGTCATGGCCTTGTTTGTTTGTTTTGTTGATTTCTGTTTCTCTTTTCTATATTGTTATTTTAGTTTTTTCCAGTCGTAGTTACTTCTCTTTCTTTTCTTATATTTCACCCCACCATTCTCACGCTATTATGTGCAGCGGGTAAGAAATAAATTATAATTATACCAGCAGAAATATCCGGAACCCCTCTCCACTAGTTACGATTACGATTACTAATATTTCGTTTATTTCCATTTATCTTATTTTTTAAAAAGCAGTGGTGGATGAGTGAGTAAATGCTACTTAGTTACAAAAGTCAAACATATGTTACGGTTCAAAACAAAAGACGGTAACAGAGATAAATACACACAACAAGTCAAGTTAAATTCGGAATTCAAAACCATTAAAAGTTTTATAAAACAAGGAACTTGGTTTCATGAAAGTGACCGTCGAAAACGGGAAATTCAAAACAAGTGACACAAGCACATAACTATGAGCATGTTCCACCCTACTTACCGTAGTTACCACGCAAGACGTCACGAATTATGGCTTTTTGCCGTTAAGGCTGGAACGAATTTTCTATTTTCCAGCAGAATATCGTGCCACGAGGGATCCGACCAATCACGTTACAGAGATGCGTAGTTACCACGCTTACTACGCTCAGCAAATAGCTAATATTAGTTACTATTTTGAGAAGAGTGGTACGGTCAGCGTAGTAGCTTTTCACGAGGCTGGAACGAAAATAGTAACTAATAGTTACTATTGTTAGAAGGGTGGAGCCCGCTCTATATACCACCATGCCTCCAAAGCCCAACGGGCCGTAAGAACTAACAGTCCCTCTAGGTTCTTAGCGTTTGCTCGTATTGATGTTTCCTACCTGTCGAACGGCATTCACGACAACTTTATCCAGGGTGAAGGACGGATAGGCATGGATCCCAAACATTTCACGCGCAGTATCTTCAAAGGTACTCGAGTCCAGGTTGTTATCCAACAAGCTTTTGACCATATCGATGAGACCGGTGTAGTACTCGGGGGGTGTCAGACCAACTGTAAAAGGGAAGGCATTAGTACTTCTTGGTCAAGAGGGACGCGTACACTATTACTAAACAAACCCCTCCTATACCCAACCACCTCCAGTTCATGGTAACGCAGACAAACGAGAGGTAGAAGCTCATATGGAACTTGCAGGGCTGGGTCACAGGATGAAAGTAGGAATTTGCCAATTCGAGGGTTTGTTGTGAACGTTTGTAAGCACAACCCTTGAGATGAGAAAGATCATGGGATCTTGGACATCACGAGAATGTATCGACTGGTAAAATGTATTTTAGTTTTGCACTTGCCTGTGATGATGTGCACTTTAAGGGCGCTAGAAATTCATCTATAATCAAAACCAATGAAGCAAAAATGATGATAGGATCATGCAGATCATGAAAATGTATATTTTGCTCAAAAGTATTGTTTGTACTTTAAGCAATTCACTTATAAGCAAAACCGAGGCAAAATGATCATGGGCCCTTGGGCATTATGAATACATATGGCTTGGTAAAAAGTAATTTTTAACATTTTGGTTAAGATGTGCACTTTAAGGGTGCAAGATTCATTTTTAAGCAAATCCCTGGAGGCACAAAGATCAATGGGCGCCCGAAATTCATGAAATGTATCGTTTGGTCGACAGTTTTTTTTTGTTCATTTGCGGTTAAAATGCGAACTTTAAGAGAGCTTAGAAATTAATTCTGTGCAAACCTTTGAGGCAAAAATGACCATGGGCTCATGGGGATCAGGAAAATGTATATTTAGCTTAAAAGTATTGTTTTGTACTTTGCGTTAAGATCAGTAGGGCTACTTTAAAGGATGGTCAGATCTGGGAAGTGACAATTTCTAAGCCAATCTTGTCAAGACTCTTCTGTTCAAGCCAAGTTTCATCGTGCTAGCTCATCCGGAAATACCTTAAGTCGCGATCACCGGAATTCCGGACCCCCCCCCCTCCAACTCCCCCTAGTGCCTGAACCCGGTACGGTTATGTCACTGATGTATCTAAGGCTTGTGCTCGTTCTCCCACCAAGTTTAATCCTGATCGCTCCACTTTAAGCGTATAACAAGATTTCCGATTCCCCCCTCCGACCCCCACCCCACATTCATCGGATCCACTCCGGACTTGAAACAGGACAGCCATGACACGAGGTCTTTCCAAATGTCAAGTTTCATTAAGATCCGACCACCAGTTCGAAAGTTACACATACCTCAAGATTCCGGATTCCCCCTCTCTCCACTCCCCTTACGGTTCTCGGATCGGGGAAGTGACTATTCCCAAGTTCGTTTGGTCGGGTCCCTGATACGCCTGCCAAGTTTCATCGTCCTAGCGCTTCTGGAAGTACCCAAACTCGAGAACAGTGGACCGACCGAAACATGATCGGTATTTGGCATTTGAGCGAAGCTGTAAGTGCCATAAAAATCATTTCATCCGATTCAGCTGAACCTCTCCTGTTACTTTAACATGCAAGTGGGACTGGGTATATACCTCCGGGTGGAGGAACATTCTAACGTGGGTCCCCTTTTCCCTGTCTGGCTTCCGCCACTGTTGTCATCTGGTAGGGCTCAAAAGGATAAAACTACCTTGTTTATCAGTGTTAAACCCATGACTATGTACAAACTGTTCTACTTTCAATACAGTTAGCTAGCTTGGCCAAATTTCACGGAATGTACCTTTTCCTTGTAAACCGAAGGCCTGCTGACCTGGCTTAAGCTAGCATACGACGACCTCGACGGAAAATGAAGTAAATAACCCATCTATTCTACGGCGAAGTTCAAAGTTGGGCAAGGTTCTTCTACATTCAGTACCTGGTATAACCATACAAAGAAGACCAATATCTATCTCATTTCCACATCACCATAGCATCCCTCTACAATACTCGCCATTTGAAGTTATGGCGCCACCTATGATAAGTACGGACGAGGCGAACGAAACCAACAATAAAAACACTTACTCTGCGTTCGCATCTTCAACACAATAGATGGCGGTAGTTCTTTGCCCTCTTTATAATCGCTTGCTATCTTTAACCATACGTTCTTCATTTTCGCCATCCGCTCACACAGAATCTGATGCAACCGCATGAACGAGTACCAGGCACTATTCCCGATCAAGAGGGTGTAATCTGAACCAACCTGAAACACGAATAAGTACCACATTGTAGAGAAAGGCCATATGGGAAAACAGAAACATTTTGCAAAACCAGTAGTGCAAATACCTGCAGCAGAGCAAAATAACACTAGGGAGTAGCGTCAAGACCTATGCTTTCTTGCTTCGCAAACGGGGCAAACTCATAGCGCCACCCACTATGCTTGCGACATTTAAAGACTTTCGGGTTCAGAAATTTCTAGTAAAGCAAAGGTGAGGTCTGCACACATCAAGGAAACAATGGACGCAGTATCATTTATTTGTTATTTCCAGAATAGGAAGTTATGGGAGCCAGCGCTAGTGAAAGACTGATTGAGTTTCAGTAGGGACGATCTATATCGCTAGTGGTGCTAGTGTCCTTGCTACTCGAGTGTGTGTCCATTTTGTCAAATCTTGGCGCTACTCTAGTGTTATTTTGCTCTTACCTGCAGTATGCTACAGCCCTATCAGACCTACTACTTCTACTGTGAAGCCCTCCTTGGTTGTACAGATATTGCATCAGCCCAAGCTAAGTCAGCTGAGATTTGTTCCAGCGGTATTTTGGCCCTTCTTGGCAAGTAGCTAGAAATGATACCGGCCTTTTTGTACATGTTTGTCACTGATGAAACGGAACCAGTTATTGACAACCTGCCTGACAATATTTGGTGACCCCCCCCCCCCTCCTCCCATCCCAATGAAAAATTTGTAGCCTGCGTAGTTGTATGAAAAAGTTGCATGTATTGATATGTAACAGTAAAGAATACTATCACTTAATGTGCCTCGGACTGGTCCCAACCTTAAGCAGTAGTATCCAATAGCATCCAGTCTTGCTAATAGTAGCATGCAGTAACACGGTAGCCTTGACATAGAAACATGTAGAAGCATCAGTTCGTACTGCATGCTACTTTTTCGTGCAACTTCATACTACCATTTTGAGATGAATTTTTCATCGGGATCACCACCACAAAAAAAAACATTCAAGTGCAATTGCCACTAGCCATTATCGCTTAGCTGTAGTAGAAAGAAATCAGCCTTGCGAATGCGATTGCCAGCCAAGCGAACGAAAACCACCAAATTAAAGCGGATTCGGGTGAGAACCGGGCCTTCTAGCGATAAGAATGTGTAGGGCCGGATCGCTTCCTGCAGGTATAGCGACGAGATTAAAACTACGGGCTTTGCTTCAAAAAACTTGATTTTTTACAGACATGCAGTGGCATAAAAAAGGACGCTTCGCTAATTCTGATGGGTTTGTAAAAATTATTAATTCAATTCTAGCCCAAGGCATTGTAAAGAAAAAACAAACAAACAACTATCACACATCAACACTAAAATTTAAGGACAACACGAGAATTTACGACAACAGACATATGACTAAAGAAAAAATGAAAAATAAAAAAGGTTTGCGACATGGGTCTGATCTTTGAAAAGCAGAAGAAACTTACGCCGTGCGAGACAGGACTAGATCCCCTAGAACTGGCCGGTTCCATCTTTACTTCCCCATTCGGCTTTTCTTCCTTCACTTCTCCATTACTATCGCCGTTAACCGTTTTGTAAGACCTGGCATTCTTTCCTGGTGGGTCCGGGGGTTGCTTGAGGCTACTGCTCTTTCTGCTGAGTTTGGAGACCGAAGGGCTACTCTGGCCTACCCCGTCTTCCTCGTCATCTGTAAAGAAAATAATGAACACTCTCTAATCGTTTATACGCCCCTCATAAAATTCCTTTCAGGTTAGTTCTTTTTTGGCCGCTAGGTGCGCTATCGTAAAGAAAACAATGCACGTTACTTCTTGGTGTACGTTTATCCAGGTTTTTTTTGCTATTTTCAGTTCCTCTTAGGCCTAACCATGTTCAAAACTGTTTAAAATGCCTCTTCCCCTCTTTTTGCTTTACCCAACTCTGTTCTATCAAGCGTCATCAAGTTTGTCATTTGTGGCTTCCGACTTCAGTGCCGAGTGCTGGCTGACTTTTCAATGGGGCTAATGCGCGACTTGATATGAAGCGAAAGCCTAATGGCTTATTCACCCGTCAGATAACTTATCCCCCGATCTCACGTGTGATTGTTATTGTTCCTCTAGCGCATCTGGCGGCAATTCGTCATCGAATTTTATGAAGGACGTATTGACAAACCAACTTCGTAGCTTTCTTCATCAGAAGATGCTACGTTGGTCATACAGTAATAAAATAAAAATATATTACACTAATTATTCGCGTTGTTAAAAATCTCTGTAAAAATGCGCACAAACGAGTTCGAAACGATATCGAAACTAAACATACACAACGCGTCAGTTGGCTCAGTTGTTCTTTAGAGATTAGTTGCGTTTTTGCAAATACCATGGTATCTGATACCACGGTCTAAAGTCGTTTTTGCAGTTATCGTGGTATCCGATACCACGGTCAAAAGGCGTTTTTGAAGTTATCGTGGTATCTGATATTCAGATACCACGGTCCGACAAAGTCATCTCACTTTCATTAATTTTTGCCAAATTGGTGGGAAAGAAGTTTGGCACTTAGTGGTGTGACTGAATATCAGTTTTTCCTTTGGATGACTTCGAAAAGCGCAATTTCGGCAATTGTCATTTTCGCAGAGCAACCGTATATCAGATACCACGGTTACTGCAAAAACAACTAATTGCAGATCCAGTTACCGTGGAAACAGATACCATGGTATCTGCAAAAATGCAACTGATAACTGGCCAGATACCACGATAACTGCAAAAACGCCTTCTGACGGTGGTATCAGATAGCACGATAACTGCAAAAACGACTTTAGACCGTGGTACCAGATACCATGGTATCTGCAAAAGCGCAACTACTGTGTTCCGAGACCACGAACGCGCTCGATCACTCTCAGACAAAAAAACAGAGAAGCACTCGCTGGTTTGATTTAATCACAAACGAAGATTTGCTGCCTGAACTCTTCCAGGTCCTACGCAAATCGCCCAACAAACTCGACGGTAGTCTGACCATGTCCCAACTAAAACCCGCAGGGCACCACCAACTTTTGTCGTAGAGTGAATCAATGAAACTTGTAAGAAGGAAAAAAGCTCCCTGAAAAATTATGATAGTGAGAGACCCCTGCCAATAACGATGCAAATAAAGCGATCAAGAATGGATGTTGCAACTGTTGCAAGTGTTGTGGAGTGAGTGTTATATTTCAACAAAGAAAGTGGCTAGATTGCTCAAGCTGTCGATGAAACACACAAAACTTTCTGCAATTTGTTCGTGAAGTTCAGGTATTGGTTATTTTTTCTATTTTTGTATATATTGCCACGACATTTAGTGTAATGAATACCATACCATGGGCCACTGTTTAGTAGGAGGGAACTCAGGGGATTCTTCAATCAAAATAGTTTACTACGTGTCATAACCAGGATGGTATCCAGAGGGGGGGGGGGGGGGGGGGGGGTTTCGTGTTCCCACGAAACAAACGAAAAAAATTTAGGCCTAACCCTCGGGCAACCCCCGCCCCCGCCCCCCACAAGGGGAAGACTAGCTAACACTGACAAGCCACGGCTTCTTCAACCCCCCATAAACTCAACCGAAAGGTATTTATCTTCGTTTGTGCCTTACTTTATTCGTAATTTTAACTGTCAAAATATCAATCAGTCATGATTCGTAATTTGTTATGTTGACGATCCGCAGCTAGCAGTTGTAAATGCTATTAAGGAAATAAATGAGTTATTGTTAAAAAAAAAAAAAAAAAAAAAAAAAATTGCTGGATACGGACCTGGTCGTCACCCACAAAATCTTCGTTTAAAATCCTTGCCAAGACTACAGGTAACATGGAGACACTACTGCCAATACTAAACAAATCAGGTTTACTCTTCCGTCAGAGCATCCTTCTGCTTAGTAACAGTCTGATAAATGAAGTCATAGGAAGAACTGTTTCCCATGCGATTTCTAACGACTTTCTAGCGGAAATCAGAACCGAGCTTCTCAATGCAGCTGACCGTGGCTGAGAGGGTCCCAGGAGACGTGGGAAAGAGTCAATGAATGTGATAACGCTGAGTAAGCTTCCGAGATAAAGGTAAATGCAAATCTTCCTTGGAAGACAGTCAAGATGGATTCGTAAGAGACAGCGAAAATACGGAAAAATATAGTTAAAGAATGTCAGTGGTGTCTGTGAGAAGTTTTTTTGTCCTGGACTCAACTGTCAAGCTAAAAGAAATAAGTGAACATCTTCTGCCATCATTCATCTGCCTTCCTTCCCATTGCCCAATGCACCAGCTAATGCAGTAAATTTATTGTCCTTCTCCTGTTTTGTTGTTTATTTTCTTGTTTTGTGTTTATCTATCTTTTGTTGTCGTTGTAGATTCTGTGTACCCTCTGTATTTCTTGTTAAGCGTTCATTTATTGAAATGTACAAGCTCTGCAATGGAGCCTATGACAAAGAACCAGCCCAGAGAATCATGCAGTTCAATAGCAATCTTCTTCGAGGGCACCAGTACAAAGTGAGGACGGAACGTTTTTGGGATCCCAAAGCGTAAGTGGAGGAATACCTATGACATCGCAAAAGTTGTCCGTCTGTCCGTCCGTCCGTCTGTAAGCACGATTACTCTCGAAGGGAATGAGATATTTTGACGAAACTTGGTGTGAGGATTCGTTGGGTCGGCGGATCAGTCGAGTTCGTAAATGGGCTTTGTAGCCCTACATTTAGGGGTGGGGGAGGGGGTTCAAATTAAGGGGCAAACAAAATATTTTGAAACAGCTAATGTGATAGTCGATTATGGGGTAAGAAGACATGCTGAACACGATGGTGAAAACCATTTTGTAATCGGACAAGTAGTTCGCCCGGAATCCGGCCAAAACCTGAAAGTTTGTTAAAAGTAAAAGTTTTATTTGAAGTTGATTAAATGTTCGATTTAGAGGTAGGAAGACATGCTGAAGACGATGGTGAAAACCATTTTCTCGACGGACAAGTAGTTCGCCCGGAATCCGGCCGAAACCGGAAAGTTTGTTAAAATTAAAAGTTTTATTTGGAGTTGATCAGATGTCCGATTTAGGGCAAGAAGACATGCTGAACTTTTATGTGAAAACAATTTTCTACCCGGACGTAGTTCGCCCGGAATCCGGCCAAAACCGGAAAATTGTTGGAAGTTAAAGTTCTATTTCTAGCTGATTAGATAACCGATTTAGGGGTAAAAAGAGACGCTGAATCCGTGTGTGACAATCATATTTTACCCGGACATATAGTTCGACCGGAATCCGGCTGGGGTCGGAAAATTTGTTATAAGTTAAATTTTTATTTGAAGTTGATTAGATGTTCATTATTGGAGAAAGAAGATACCCTGAGTTCGTTTTTGAGCTTTCTTTTTTCGCCGGACAAGTAGTTCTAGAGTTCGGCCGAAACCGGGAAATTGGCAGAAGTGGCAGGAACTTTTCGTCAAAACAGATATGACTTATACGGGTAAACACACATGCTGAATCCATATCTGAACTTGGTTTTCTCAGATGATTAGCTATTTGGCCTTAATCTGTTTCTGAATTTTAATTGTAAGAATGTTCAAGGATTCTGACGATGACTGGATCTGGCTAAGACAAGACCCAGTTGTCTGGATCAGATATTGAATTTTTGGGATCCCATCGAAAACTTTGGTCTTGTTTATAAGGACATGGGCCGCTGGACTTTCGGCAACCGAGTGGTCCAGCACTAGAACAACTTACCAGAGAGAGAGAGTAATCTGCTCTACAAACCTACTGACATTCAAGAAGGAAGTTGATGAATATTATTCAAGTAACATTTTCTCCTTCTGCAAATTTAGAAGAAATGTAACTAAGAATTTTGTAGAGGCTTAACGGCCTGCCATCCAATTTGCGAATATATTATTTACCTTTTTTTCTGTATGTACTGTGCAAATGCCTTATTACTAGGCTGCATGTAATACATTCATTCATTCGTTCATTCTGTACCGGTCACCGTTAAAAGTCACCTGACGGGCTTTCAAGCTATTTACCGAACTACGCGTACATGATTGTCTGAAAGATCCTTCGAATCCCATAAAAAAAGAAAAGAGAAATCCGTTTCTTGTCTATTCTTTTGTTAGCTACACGACAGTCAGTTTTATGATGAATCCCGGGGACAAACGCATACGCGGGTCGTGAAACAAATCAGTGGCTTGGCACGGCTATCACGGGTCTACAGCTGGGCAGGCAAATAAAACATGGTCAGGAGACAACGCGGTACATACTTGATAAATACTAGCAGTGTTGCCCCACTGATACAACCTTTCGAGCTTTTAAAGATCAGAAAAAGTGTTCTAAGTACTATTTGAAGTACACAAGTACAGTTTGACGACCATTATATTGAAAATCAACTTATGTAAAGCAGTGTTCCTCTAGCTAATGAAGCAGTCGTAATAGAACAAAATGTTTTCTTTCGAAGAAAAGTTGTTACTCCAACCTCCAAAGTAGAACTTTGCTGCTCCCTGCGGCAACCCTGCATGCTAATAGGTGCCAAGAGCACGCGTAAATCATTGCCAAAGCAGCCATTAAAAAGACAGCGATGGACTGAAACAGCGTGGATCTAAATCAAAGAGCAAGGTGCCAGATTCTCCCGAATTTAGGCAAATTCCAGATTCCGATTCCTTTGTCCGAAAATAGGAGCATGGCTGACGGCTTCCCTTGCTTTGCCCTTGCCTCTTTCCCAAATCAAGCCACATACCAAGTTGATATTTTTTTAAGATTTTGCAGATGTTCAAAATTTATCCGAGGAGTTTCTACTTGTTCCCTGCATTATGCCGATATTAAAAGTTTCATCTGACTGCCTCTAATTATTAATAACATATGAACGAATGAATGAAATGACGATTCATCACGCACGCATCAAGTAAAAAACAAATCTGAAAAACAATCAATCAATCAATTTATTTAAACTTGCGTTTTTGCAGATACCATGGTATCTGATACCACAGTCTAAAGTCGTTTTTGCAGTTACCGTGGCAAATGATATTCACATACCTCGGTCCGACCGAGGTAGCTGATTGTAGTTTCTGAAAAATTCATCTCGCTCTCATCATCACCAACACAGAAGCCTGTTTTTTCTTGTCAAATTGGTGGGGAAGAAGATTGGCACTTAGTGATGTTAGCGGATATTAGTATTTCTTTTGGGATGACTTCTAAAAGCGTATTCTGCAATTGTCATTTTTGCAAAGTAACCGTAGTATCAGATACCACGGCTGCCAAAACAACAAAATGAAAATCCAGTTACCACGGTATCAGATACCATGGTTTTATTCAAATAATGTATACAACGGATACGTCAGCTACGATGCTTCATCAGCGATATTTCTCCCCTTCTTGGCAAGGATCCTCGTCAGGCAGCTGACGTATCCATTGTAAACATTATTTGAATAAATGTTTTGAAGTCAGTTTGGGCACAAGGAATATTTAGATACCATGGTATCTGCAAAAACGCAACTAATAAGAAAAGGCACTCAAACATTTTCAGGAAAGTAAGCCAGTACTAAACTGCTCGCAAAGTTTCTTACCATCGTCATCTCGCTCATCCTCCGACAGGTCTTGTCGCACATGCATGAACAGATCCGGTAATGTGTGCTTCACTAGAATCTTAATCTTCCTTTTCTCATCTTTTTGAATACTCGCGCGCTTTGCATGATAGATCAGTAATTCCGCTGCGTCATCCAGGACGCTCCGGTCGGGGTATGGGATGACCATGTGCGGTCCTGACGCGGGTACCGAACCGGGCACCCCAACATTCCCAGCATCAGCCTGCTCGTGGCGCTAGAAACGATGAAAGGAGTTAAAAAGAGTTGACGGGCGTGAAGCTAGAGCCAAAGTGGAGGAACGTCCTCATACATTCAAACAAAGCATAAAATGGATACGTCAGCTACGATGCTTTAAAATAATTTTAGCAATACCAATTAATTTTTAATAAATTTTCTTTTATTTTCAGTTTTCTTTACGTATCCGTTCTATGCATTGTTTGAATATATGTTTCCCAGTCAGCTTGGGCTCAATGAGTATTCATCCTCATACAGTAGAGGTATGCTTATTTGAAAACTTCTCTAACTGTTTCTTCCCTGGTATTTCTACTTGCCTATAAAACAGTCAAATCGAAAGAAAAACAAACTTGATATCAGGGAATAGTCAACTGTTTCAGGGCTTTCAGCCCATCCTGGCACACAGTTTGAGTCCTAACTATTTTATAACAAATATTTAAATGTGCTTATTTTTCCCCTTGAGCGAATCTGCAGATGATCTTTTGTTTAAGTTACGTTCCACTCCATTTAACAAAATGAAAGGAATACCAGGTGGCAGTAAACAGTAAGCTAACTGTATGTTTTCCAATTAAGAGTTGCACAGGTTAAAAATATGAAAGGGTCAAAATATTTTTGGCAAGTATTTTGTAGCATAAGTTGCCTTGTTTGGATTAGCCAACTCAGATATCAGTTCTTTTTGTCACCTCTGAATTTTGACCTATGTATATGATTTGATTTTTGTTGAGGTCGGAATCTGGTTCGTGCCTAACTCTGGATTCGGATTCGAATCATTTCATGATCGGATTCGCCCATCTCTGGCCAACGGTCATCGACCTTATAGGATGTCAGGTCCAGACCAAACCCAGTCTCACGTACCTAGGAATTAAGGAGGTTCAGTCAAAAACCACTGAAAATTACTGATGGCTCATTTGCTGAAGCGGATCAGTGGAGCCTATGCCCGTATCGCTTCCGGGAAGTTGCGATTCAACCGAGTAGTACTCCTACAATACCACGACTCTTCCCCACGCTCTGTACCTTTCCCCTTTCTGGACCATCTTCAGTAACGAGAATCTTCGTCAAATTAGTTAAAGGACCCCCCGCACTATTCACTCTTTAACTTACAGTATTTTAAAATATTTGACTACTTTAAAACGAGGCTGTGCTTTCAACAAATAACCCACGGTTTTTGCTGTTTTAAGCCTTTTCCGATACCCGTTGACTTATAGCGAAAACAGGGAAACAATTTATACACATCCGGTTTTTCTGATCGAAAAACTTCTCGCAGACAACCGCCGACAGCGTGATACACATCGAAGGTGGCAAAACACGACAGGTGAGAAAATCAGCGTGGTTTTGTTAGAGGGTTTAGAATGTACCGTATGAAATTAGGGTCTCCGGGTTTAGAAAAATATGGAGTGATTATGGAAGCGGGTTGCGTTAGTATCACAGGTAAGACAGGTCCTTTATTCTTTAGGTTTGCCAAATATTTGCTACGCATCCCCCTGGACAAGGAACAACCCTCTCATTGAAAGGTTCTGTACAGCTGATCCGTCTGCGGCTATCCTGAGATCCGCCAACAGAATGAAGCAAAATTGCAGTCACCCATGGAGCTCCATGATGTTTCGGTTTAATGACTTTTAATTAATTTGGTTAGTGTACTTTTGTTGTTTCTTTCTTCTTCCTTTTTTTTTAATTTATTACCACACTCCATCTCTACCTATAAACCCGGTTATATCTAAAATTGCAATTCAATAAAGTTTATTGATTGACTGATAAACATAGCTTAGCGACCCATGTCCATCTTTTTACGCAGCGGCCACTGCATGATCAGACTTTTAGACTACGTTTTCATGCAGCGGCCGCCGCATGATCAGCGACCCTGTTAGACTTCGTTTTCATGCAGTGGCCGCTGCATGATTAGCGACCTTGCCTAACTTCATTTTCATGCAGCGGCCAGCGCGTGATCAGCGACCCCGTTTGACTTCGTTTCCATGCAGCGGCCACCACATGATATGTGACGCCTGTCATATTTCGTTTCCATACAGCAGCCGCCGCATGATCAGCGACCCTGTTAGACTTCGTTTTCATGCAGTGGCCGCTGCATGATTAGCGACCTTGCCTAACTTCATTTTCATGCAGCGGCCAGCGCGTGATCAGCGACCCCGTTTGACTTCGTTTCCATGCAGCGGCCACCACATGATATGTGACGCCTGTCATATTTCGTTTCCATACAGCAGCCGCCGCATGATCAGCGACCCTTTCAACTTCGTTTTCATGCAGCGGCCATCGCCTGACCAGCGACCCTGTGAGACTTCGCTTAGGCTTAGGGCAGAAGTCAGGAAATTCGCCTTCAGCTAATTCAATCTCAAAATCAACACAAGACTGATCAAAGTATACAGCAATAAGTTGACAGAGTGTATAGCACATTGTGTTATATGACGAACCCAGTACCTATGCTTTTGTATAGAGAGGTACAGGTCCTTAGTAGTTCCCAGTTCCTAATCCCAGTTCCTAAGATCCAATCCATTCGGGCAATTCATGCGCAGTACGAAATAAGTTTTGTCCCTTCCTTTGTGAGTTTTTTCAACGCGAAATTTTAAATTCTTTTCCTCTTTTTTATGATAATTATTGTAGTTTAGCTCTTTAATTTGTTGCAATTTTATGTAACTATGTAAAAGCGCAATTGTATATAGTTATGTTTGACGAGAGAACAAATATTCGGTTTTTTTGTTAATACCGTAAGGAATGTTTTTCGAACAATAAAGATTGATTGATTGATAGCACTTAAAACTTTAGTACTTAGACCGATAGTTTTAGCTCGGTACTTCAGGATTGTCAGCTGAACATAATCCAATTGTTGCGTTTTTGATCGAATTCTCCTCGCGATCTCCTATTTCGCGTTTTCGGACTATTCAGATGAGCGAATTCTCCTTTTCTTGCGTTTTTGTCAGAATCGAGAACGGGAAAAGCCTCACGATTCTGCAGAATCGAGAAGTTACTCCGATAGTGAATTCTCGATTCTCCTCTCACCGTTCTCCTCCCGGATTGGTCAACACAGTGCGGGTGTTCAATATGCATAAACACGTATCCCGGGTTGCAGACGAGTTGCCAAATTAGTGTTTTTGTCAAAAGCGAGAATAAAAAAGCGAGGGGAGCAAAAACGGTAATTTGTACGAGAATCGAGGATTCAGAAGCGAGGACGGAGAACTGAGAAATCAGATAAAAAACGCAACTAATGTTACTCGTTTATCAAGCTGAAAAACGTGCAATCCAAACGCACGGCGTTGCCCAAAGAAACACACATGTAAAATGTAACCCGAAACATTCCCACAAGTTTTCACTGGCCACGACAACTCACCTCTTCATATAATGTTTCAATTTCGTTAAGTAAACTCTTTGTTCTCAGCAACTTCATGTCATTCTGTTTGAATGTGATCCCCTGGTGATCCAGGGACTTCAGGTAATACTTCTCGTTTTGGTCGCGCCAGATCTTGTTGAAACCCTGAAAAATAACCTTTGTCAGTTACCTAGACGACACAAAAATCAAACTGGGTTGGCACTGGGTGGGTTTTCTCATACACAGCATGGAGCATCATACCAAAATGGTCAATCCTAGTAGGTTAATCACTGAAAGCAGACGGATTAAATGTCCTACCTACGCTGTAAAAAAAAAAAACTTGCAATATTTGCTACCTGGATTAATCTTGTCTCTAAAAAGATAGTCTTATCTCTAATTCCGATTAATCTTATCTCAGTAGAGATAAGATTAATCGGTTCTGCAAGTTTTTCCATGCTTCTCATTAAAGCCAAAGGGGCCTGAAAACAGGCTGAAAAAGGACCTGAAACCAGCCGGGTTGCGTTTGTAACCTTTCATGAAACCCAGCAGAGTTTCTAAGAAGTTACCGTTTCAAGTTCAAGTTCAAGTTATTTTTACTGACGAACTTAAATATACACAACTAACATAATACTAACATAGACTAAAACCTAAATTTATTTATTAACAGAATCCCAAGGGCTCTATGGCCCGTTGGTTGGGAAACGTATGCTAGAATATCGGAACCGAATCTCTATATAAAGCGAGGAAGATGCCTGAGCAGCGGCTTCTATGAGCGACGATTGGCATCTCTTCTTGGATGTCTTAAGGGCCCCTGGAGGGGCAGGAGGAACTAAGGTCTACAACAAGTATGTGGAGAAAAGATGCAGGGTTGAAACAGAAGGCTCTCACGCTGGACTCAAACTGCCCTGTCACATTAATCTGTCTCCAGACCAGCAATTTATGTTTCCTTAGAGCCTTTATAATTGTGGGTTACAGCTGGAAAATCAGGGTTTCCAGACAGGGGCCTTGGGTCGTCGTTTTACATTTTGTATTTAGTGCTGCGCTATACTTCTGCGAATAAAGAGCTGTGTCCCGTTATCTCTCTGGGAATAAAGAACAGTGTGTTCGATCATAAGCCTCAAGGACGCTACCTATTAGATCAAGAATAACGGCTTAAACATCAGAGGAAACCCCGTTATAGGTCATCACAGGTTAATTAAGGTCTATCTCTAGCTTGCCGCAGTCCACTAGTATGTTTTTTGTTTGTGCACTAGTATGGAGTATATTTACTTACTCCGCTTTTCAAATGGCGGGTTGGAAATAAATTACTTACTTACTTACTAAACCAGATTTTTTGTACAGGTTATGCCAACGTTGGGTGGTTTCGAACACCCTAAGCCAATTCCCAATTTACCACAATGCTGGGTTGCTATCCAGCACTAACACAGAAAAAAGAATTTTGAAAGATTGTTTTCTTAACTTCACTCGAATCGTGAATATTTTTATGAATTCACGGGTTCCCAGCATTTCGGATAGGATGACCGGCTTGCGTTCTCTGTTATTACAAACTTTAAGTATAGCCAACGTTTGGTATAGCATATCCAAAATCAAGGGATTTGACCAGCTTACCGAACAAGAACCTACTTCGGCCAGAATCAATCCCTTCCGAGCAGACGACCTGACAAAGACCACACTGTAAAAAGTTTCTCTGAGTAAGGATTAAAGTTAGCTGAAGTATTTGCTACTGGGATTAATCTTATCTCTACTGGGATAAGATTAATCCGAATTAGCGATAATCTTATCCCAGTAGAGACAAGATTAATCGCAGTAGCAAATACTGCAAGATTTTTTTACAGTGCATACGCCCTCCTTGAACAAAGCTTTCTCATAACGGATTTTCTCACCTTTTGAGCTTCTCGCCATTCTTCTTCCTTGCTTTTCAGTCGCCTCAAGACAACAGGAACAGCGACGGACGGATTCCTTTTGAGTCCCTCAAGGATGTCATTCGACTTCTCCCCATAAATTCTGGAATAAAAAGAAAATCAATCTTATATCTTTTGAAAGAGGAGAGGCACTGAATGGAACTCCAAATCGCATACCATAGGAAATCAGAAGCCTAATGATTAAAGGACCTGTCTTACCTATAATACTAATGTAACCTACTTCACTCTATATATTTCTAAACCCAGATACCCCATTTTCGTACGGCTCATTCCAACCCCTCTAACAAAACCACGCTGATTTTCTCTCTTGCCGTGTTTTGCTACCTTCGATATGTATCACGCTGTCGATGGCTTTCTACGAGAAGTTTTTCGGTCAGAAAACCGGTTATGTAAATTGTTTCCCTGTTTTCGCTACAAGTCAACGGGTCTCGGAAAAGGCTTAAAACGGCCAAAACCATGGGTAGTTAGTTCAAAGTGAGCCAAGTTTTGAAGTATTCATATATTTTAAAATACTAAGTTGAAGAGTAAATGGTGCGAGGGGTCCTCTAAAACTGCACCCTCAACCGATTTCCATAAAATACTCTCGGGAGGTCATTTCAACAACACGAACGGCCTTATGGCAGTGACCCCGGCCTACCTGGCATCGTAGAGTAGACTAGAGTTTATTCATAAGATGTATGTTTCACAGCGCAAACGCCGAATTTGACATCTACGTCAAACATAATCACTAAAATATAAATATGTATACACTCAACCAGTTCGTCATTTCAATAAAGGTCGTAACACAATTCGTAAAATATGCCATCGGCCTCTGCAGAACCCGTCTAAAACAGTATATACTATAGACTTTCAGTTTGCCAAATAATTCTTAAAACAGACAAAAAAAACAGTGACTATTTTTACTGACTGTTGTACAGCTCAACCAAACTTCGAACAAAACTCCTTCGATATCTTTCATGTTTTGTGGGGACCGGAGTTCCATTTAACGCAGAGTACTTCTCGGCGTGACTAAGGGTGTGTTCCAGATTTCTACCCGAGTAACTAATGGTTTGTCCGCGGTTAACCGCAAAACTGGATAAGTTTGGAACAGCGATTGCAACGTACGTAGCTACTGCGGTCTAAAAGTTGCAGCCCATCAAATGTGCGAACCAGAGTTTTGTACCTTCTTCTGTGACCTTCTGCAACGATGCTTATGCTGAGAGTATTGACCTCTTAGTTCCTTTTTGTTCTTTTACTTTCTTCCAGTTATGTGACATTACAAAAAAAATTGGCGTAAGCCATGACAGGTTTTGGCGAATCACAGATTTATCTACAATCTATCATATGCGAAAAAAAATCCAATTCCGTGTTACGGTCAAACAAGCAATTAAATTATTCTCACATACCCCACGACGTTCATCAGTATCACTACAATATTCTACAGTTCTCGATCGCTTCAAATTTTCGCGCAATTCGACTTCCCGCTCATATTTTCGAAGGTAGCCACTACTATCATCCTCCGCAGCACGGTAGGTAAGAAGTTACCAGTGGTAACATGTTATTATGGGTTGGAACGGCGAGAGTAGCTTATAGTAACAAACGGGAATAGGCTGGAACACAGCCACAGATACTACACTGTCGGAAGTCTGATTATATTTAACCCATGGATGCACATCCTGTGTGTTGAATTTTAAGACGGATGTAGAGAATATTTATATTATCACCTTTCAAAGTGTTGTTTTCGCGAAACATTGCTTATTTTGTGCACTGTATTATTGTCGTTATTAAACGGGTCATAACATTGATATTGTCAGCGTCCGTCATAAAATTTAACATAAGGACATATAACATATTTTTACAATCGAAAATCTACGTCTAACAGAGAACAAGGAGGAAATGGGATTGAGCCTGATGGATACAAAACTGTATCTTTTTGCTGTCGAACACCTCGCCACTCGCTTGAAAGCCTACCGTTAGGACAGTACCTCACACTCTCTTCCATACTGTCCTATCATTACCAATGGGCATGATCAGTTCGTGTTGAGTGCCAGTTGAGCAGTTCGTGCTTTGCCAAGGACGTTGAAAAGGCGGTACTTTCAAATTTTAGAATGCTTTTACAGATCAGATAGTAAAGGTGACTCAGTCGATACCCTAAAGACCTCGGTGTGCACCTCTGACGCATACGTATTTCAAGGCCGTTGTTTCAACGAGCTCAGCAGAGCAACTGGCCTCCTCATGCACTGTACTGTCACTAATATTTGGGGGGGGGGGGGGGAGGGGGACTAGAAGACCCACAGGCTGTGCGTATTAGGTTCGTGCGACAGTGACGCCTCCTTGCGACGTACGTCAAAGAACAAAGTTTGTAACGACTGAATGAATCCACAACGATGCAAATAGTTAATTTCTCCAAGTGACAAATAAATGACAATTATGAAAAATAAACCTGTAATATCAGAATCTAGGACACCAATGTCGGAACCTCGGTTGGTTCGCGCAACGGGAATTCAAGCCCAAGATCTAGGGTTGAAATCTTGCCCCAGTAGCACAGTTGTATTTCAGTCCACTACTTATAATGGCGCCGTTATTAGTTGAGAAATAACAGTGTCGTTCTACTGCCTGAAACAAGAATGTCAACCTATCCCGTTAAATCGGTAATGCTCCCCTACAACTAAATGTATATAATAATAATACTCCCCTACAATTAAATATATATAATACTCCCCTACAATTAAATATATATAATAATAATACGCCGCTACAACAACCAAATACACATAATAATAATACTCCGCTACAACAACCAAATACACATAATAATAATACTCCCCTACAACTAAATTTAGATAATAATAACACTCCCCTACAATTAAATATATTAAATAATAATACTCCCCTACAACTAAATATACATAATAACAGGGACCCATAAATTTCCTGTAATGACTCGCCATTCAGGGGGCTTGTCAATAAGAGATTTCTGATGCGCTCTTGACCGAGCGTCAGATAGTTCGAGAAATACCCACGGGGATAAAATACCCGACTATCCAAATAGACACAAATTTTCGCAGCTGTTGTGCTGAACTAGGAATATTTCTCTGTAATGGAAGAGTATCCTGGATCTTTTGTCCTAGCTTAGGTACCTGGCGGCATGCTGCATAGTCCCAACAAATTTTGTCCATCTGAGCAAGAACGCCGATTCAACCCAAGCGGAATTTTTGGAAAGTAGGTGAGGCTCGGGCAACATGGCAACATAGAAGCATAGGAAATGACAAGCCCCCTGAATGGCGAGTCATTACAGGAAATTTATGGGTCCCTGATAATAACAATATTCCCGTACAACTAAATATACATAATAATAATACTCCCCTACAATTAAATATATATAATAGTAATCCCCTACAACTCTTACCTTCGAATGGCCCTGATATGGATCGTAGTGGAGGATCCGCCGAGGCAGTCGTCCAATTTGAATCTGGCCACCTCCTCCGGAGTCATGCGTGCCATCTTTTTCTGAACCGATTCCAGCACCCGAATAGTCGCCAAATTTGCTTCCAAAACAACGTCCATCTGACAGAAATAAAAAGCGTGAGATCCTAAAACAAGGCGAGCAGAGACACTTCGAGGGGAACAAATCAGTGCCAGTAAGTGGGAACCCAGGCGGAGTAGGCTATTGCCACGTGAGAGGCACTGTTTGATGAGTCGGAAATTTGTAGCTTGCTGATCAAAGCAAAAACAAATTTAACGGTTTAACCGTTACGAGTCCAATACAGTACTAATTATTGATTATAATATGAAAGATCCGATAACTGTTATAAATGTGAAAGAAAATAAAACTTAAAAGCCGGTTCACTTCTTTTAAGCAATTTACTCGGATCCATTATAATGAAATAGTTGTCTTCTTATTAAATATTCAAAATTATAACATTTCTATGCGGTTTACTGTTGGTATATATGAATGTGCGTGGGCTACTATTGCTATAATCGCTGCATATTCTTGTGTATCTTTGTAATTTACTCGCCGATTTTATCTAAATGCTAACGAAGAGAAGTACGAAAACCTGATAACAGTCAGCGTGATAACACTTAAAGGATCCCTCTTGCTTTTCACTTTTTTCACACCCCCAGTGACGACGGACGTGGTCTACTACTCTACTAGCCTCTGATATGTCCCCTGTTTACAACATCCTTGTGAATCTCTTTCTTTGAATTTTTCGCTCTTCAGTGATAGCCGAGATTTTCCAGGGTTGCCAGACAACATCATTTATCTTATCTTGAGACATCACCTAATGGTCCATTTACACACTGCGTGAAATCCGAGCGTATTTTACGCACGTTTTGAGCTTGAAAAGATTTCTAGCAATACGGACGTATTTGAGAAATCGGTCCGTTTTGTATCTAAATACGTCCGTATTGCTAGGAATCTTTCAAGCTCAAAACGTGCGTAAAATACGCTCGGATTTCAAAATACGCTCGGATTTTGCGCAGTGTGTAAACCCACCATAACAGACGTTACCAGCCTGATTTTTCACTGTGGGACCGATGCACATTTGCCAAATCTGATTCCTTAGCATTTAACCGGCGTGAATCTCTTTTAAATATTTTTCACGAGGAAATCCAAGTATTTTTGCGCGAAGACCGGCCATAGTCGGAACGCACTAACAATACCTCTTTCACGAGGTTGCTAGGTATGAGCAGTTTTGAAAAACAATGAGCGTGTTCCATCCTACTTACCGTAGTTACCACGCGTGACGTCACAAATTCTGCCTTTTTGTCGTCAAGGCTGGAACGATTTTTGTATTTTCCAGCGGAATATCATACCACGGGTGAATCCTACCAATCACGTGACAGAGATTCGTGGTTACTACGCTTACCACGCTCGAGCGTGGTAAGCAAATAGTTACTATTGGTTACTATTTCGACAAGGCTGGAACGGTCAGCGTAGTAACTTTTCGTGAGGCTGGAACGGGTTTAGTAACTAATAGTTACTATTGGTACGAGGGTGGAAAACGCTCAATATTTCATCCTGAAGAGGTAATTTCTAGTAAGATCTGTACTTCAGCACAAGATGCACGTCCTTGTGCTAAATGTTGTCATGTTGTCAAACTTTTCTTATTTTTCCGGAAGAAATAACACACAAAATCGGTTCAAGTGTCCTGTACCCGAAAATAACGTAAATAACATAACACTAATTCTCAGCTCATTTTTTCCGAACAACACAAGGATACGAAACCTAATGAAAGTATTAAGCTTAAACAGCCCTGACCACACCCGAATCCCCAAAACCAGCAACTTACGACAAGGTTACAACACTCCTGAACGAACCGGAATCCCCGAACACCAACAGCAAGAAAGTAGAAGTCTCGAAATGTGTACAGAAAGCATTTAAATTTCGCATGCAGAAATTAATTCAGATTGGGGGGGGGGGGGAGGGTAGCCTCTCTTATTTGACGCTTGACTCAAGCTTGAGCCTGAAGAGGACCCCCCAAAATATAGCTCTGGACAAAATTTTCAGCCGACTAATCTGTTTAGCACCACCGAAAGCGTTCACTCAAGTCTCCCTCGAAATGTTAACAGACCTAGACACCATGCGGTATCAGCAATAATAAAATGTCTCTCTGTTGAATTTAGTTGCCTTCGAATTCCCCAGTATATCTAGTTGGTAGTTTCATCACCGCACTGTTGGTAGTTCACCGCGCTCTATCACATATCGTGTCTGGACCATTATTAAATATGCGTTCCGCCACTTAACCATTGTTAACAATCGTTAACTTTTTGCGTTCCACGTTTCTGATTTCGAAATTTAAGCTCCGCCCGCCTACAATTTCCGTTCCAGAGCTTAACGACTGTTAACTATTTTGTAACGATGCTCGGTGAGCATCGTTGCAAAATAGTTAACAATTGTAGAACTGGGAAAAGTTAACGATCGTTAAAACTGCAGTTAGCTCCGCCCCGAAGTAAAGTTAACGATTTTTAACAATTGTTCAGTTGGGGGAACGCAACCTAAATATTTATTTATTTATTTATTCATAACCCGCTTTTTGCGTAACAGCGGAGTATGAATTACACAAGAAAAATATACATATTAAAACACTTAAACAAAACAATGTAAATAAACATGACAACATTCTAATATGCTACTGCTCGCACTCACCTCAAACCGTTCATCCTCGCATCTATAAATATACTCCTCATACTGGGTTTTCCTTGAAGAAACGAAGGTTGAATCCTCCGACCAGGATGGAAAGGAGACCCAAGTGTCGTTTAAGACCTCCTTGCAGAGAGCTGTTCTGCCTGAACACTTAGGCTGAATGTGAGTTCTCGGTAAAGCGCAATAGCTGGCCCCGAGACGCTTGCAGGTCGAGTAATCTATAAAAAAGAGACTGTCAGCTTCGCCAAATCCGACAAATCCCCGCAAAGCTTGGCACAGGGGACCCTCCCCCCATCAGGGTTATCACAGGACAAGGTACGGACAAGAATACCGCCTCCTCCCCTTACGGCAGTCCCTTAGCATTCAACCGTTGTCTTTAAAACTATTTAACTGCAGAGTCCCTTTTAAAGGGGCGCTATGCAATAACAGAGGCCCGTTATCATTGAGAATGCGGCTTAAAGGAGGCCTAAACTATACCGCTTTCGGTATGATTTTTGTAGGTTTGCTACTTTTTTTAGTAGGAAAATAATTCTTTGAAAAAAAGAGTATATCAATGAAGTTAGGAAAAAGAAAATAAAAGGAATTACCCTCACATGAAGAAAACGAGAAAAATGGAACACTGACAAGCCTGCTCTAAATCACGTCTTTTCTTCACACAATCGTTTCTGGAAATCCTCAAGATTCCAACAGCATCCAGCTTCCCAAGCCTTTAGAATTCACCCCCAAACACGACTTTCACCGCTCCATTATTCTCATTTCCTTCCATTTTGCAGCGCTTTCCCCCCACTATATAATAAGTATAGAGCACGAGGACACAAAAGCCGGCTGAGCCTGCTAACCCCAGAAAATTACTTGCGAATTCTAGCTTGGCAACAAGAGCCATTTTATATCAAGCCAAGCATCACCACGATTCTCCCACAGGCGGGATAAAAAAACAATCCCAAGCCTCACAGGATTACTTATGCAACTAAGAGGTATTACTTGATTTATTTTTCTAACCCACTAATAAAACAAGAGCTACAGGCTCATATGGCACTTGATACGAGTAGGTGGTACAAAAAAAGTAGATGTCAAACCAAAATACCCCGTCTTACAAAAATGCGGTTCGGACCTATAAATACGATATCTAGTTTCACTCAAGTCTGAGTTTTCCGGCATCGCCTCGTATCACCAAGGGCAAATGACTTTTCTACCTTCCAAGTTTCAACCCAAAAGATCCACTCGTTTGGTCGTCCCTACACGTGCCACACAGTTTCCGGTCCCCCCCCCCCTCCAACTTCCCCTACCGAGTCCGAATCTGGTTCGGACTAATACACGGATTGTCTGAAGCATTTTCTCTTACCACCTATCAAGTTCACTCAAATCTGAGATTTTTGGGGAACTTCCGGTAAATCCCCCCCCCCCCTCCCCAAGCGTGGACCCTAAAATATGTCATCTAGAGCATGGAATCTCTGCATTTTAAATTTCACTGAAATCCCTCCACTTGTTTAACCGCTATGCGAGCCAAAACGTTTCAGGGAATCCCCTTCCAACTCCCCCACTGTGGCTGCATACGACTCAGAAACATCAACGTCGCATCTGTGACATCTCCTATTCCCGTCCATCAAGTTCGACTGGAACCGGAGCATGGCCTATCCGCAAATTTCCAGTTCCCACTTCAGCCCCATCCCCTACCGTGGCCAGATCCGATCCAGACACCAAATAACAAATCAAGGCAACATTAACTCGGAGCTGTCCAACTTGCATCCCATTCTGCCCCCCCCCCCCCTCATCATACTCTCCCAACCGTGGCCGCATGTGGTTCGGACGAATGTTACGCTTTTCTAGGTCACCCAAGTTTTCCAAGGGCATTATGTCGGGTCCTTATTAATACGCCTGCAAAATTTGGCGATCACCGGAATTCCGGGAAACACCATTTAACTGCCCCCACAGAGCCCCGATACGATCTGGTTCTGTCAATGACGCATCTAGTGCTAATACTTGTTCTTCCCACCAAGTTATCCCAATCCCTCAACTCTAAGCGTTTCACGAGATTTCCAGTGCCCCCCTTCAACCCCCCCACCCCCACATGTATCGGATTCGACCAGGACTAGACATGGAACACCTGAGACGATAGCTCTTTCCACTTGCCAAGTTTCGTTCAATTCCGATCACCCGTTCAAAAGTTATGCATGCCACCAGGTTCCGGGCTCCCCATCTTTCCACTCCCCCCATGGCGGTCAGATTGGTGAAACGACTATTATCAAGTCAGTCTGTTCGGGTCCCTGACATGCCTTCCAAGTTTCATCGTCCCAGCACATCCAGAAGTACCGAACTAGCGGGATCATCGGAATTCCGGACCCCCCCCCCCTCAACCCCCCACATTGCCCGAATCCGGTCCGGTTATGTCAACGATGTCTAGAACTTGTGCTTGTTCTTCCCACCAAGTTTCATCCCGATCCCTCCACTCAAAGCGTTTCCCAAGATTTCCGGTTCCCCCCTCTAGCTTCCCTCAAAGTTTTCGGATCCGGTCCGGATTTTAAGCTGGTCGTCTGAGACACGGGGTCTTTCCAAATATTAAGTTTCATTAAGATCCGATCACCCGTTCAAAAGTTATAAATACCTCTAAATTCCGGTTTTCCCCTTCCTCCACTCCCCCCACGATGCTCGGAACGGGGAAGTGACTATTTCCAACTTTATCTTTTGGGGTCCCTGATCTACCTGCCAAGTTTCATCGTCCTAGCATGTGGAAGTGCCCAAACTAGCAAAACCTGGACAGACCGACGGACGGACAGAAACACGATTTTGTCGAAATGGTAAAATACGACAAGAAACTTTTTAAACGGACAAAAATGGTACCGTACCAAGTCAACTAACGTCCAAAGAAGCATATGTCTACCTCAGTCAGGGGCACATAAAGTATAAAGTATCAGTCCCAGGCACCTTACGTACGCTCGGACCGCGCACCTAGCGATAATTTACTGGAACCGCCCCACCACCGACCGAGACGGGCCGGGCACCAGCTGCACAATAAATCACTATATGCAGCTCGAAAAGTTAGCAGCCGTCCAAAGAAGCTAAAATCGAAGCTAAAAGCTCTAATCGCTCCGTACATCTAGCTTGAGAATGTCTAGAACTTGGGAAACAAGAAATTCGGGTGTTACTTCGAGACATAATTAGCCAGACATAATTAGGAACATCTACCAGCAATGCAAATAGACTGTGCGGGTGTATCATATGACTCAGCAATTAAAGTATGACGGTGGTCCAAGATGCTCATAGTTAGGTAGAAACAAAGCGAACCCGGGTAATAGTGTACTTCGTCCCATTCGCTGTACAGTCCCATCAATAACGACTTCAACCAGTCTTCCTTGTCAATCAACTGTCAATTTTATGTTTCACTACTGCATGAGGTTTCTTAGAGGTCTTTGAACGGTGCGGACGGATGTGATGAAATTCACACATAACAATTATTTGTGCGCAATACTCAGTGCACAAACAATAATTTATGTAAAACAAAGTCAAAATAAAGCCATTAACTCGTATTTTTTTCTGGTTATTTTTGCTCAGTTGCTTTTGCATCCTCGAACGAACAGTTCTGCATTACTTTTCTAATCGTCCGAAGTATCCCAAAAGAAGAAACAGGTCATTCAAAAATTAACAGCCGACGAATCTGAACGAATCGTATTTCATATCTGCGCCAAAAGAAAGCTGAAACAACTCTCTTAATCCTCTTCTTCCTTACATTAGCCTCAGGTGACGGACAGAGCAGAACGACAACCTCCATCTTATCTACCAGGCTTCACTCACTCCTAGTAAATTCCATCTTTTAATTCCATCTTTTGCCGAGCACTTTGTCCGTTTCCCCTTCTCCTTGGAATAACAAGATCTCCTCGCAGTGCAGAACGACGGTTTCTCAGCACCCTATGCATCCCCAGAATCGATCTGGGGATATGAACAGCTGATCCGCAAGAGACAACAAAACGCTCGGAATCAATGAGGTGCGACAAATTCGGTGGGCGTGGGACACGACTCGGCTCTTTCTCCTCAGACGGGCCCCGTATAAATATTTGTAGGCGGATGACCTGACAAAACCGAGGATGTCGAGCAACAGGGCAAGACGGTACATTTCTATCTGGGGTGTTCAAAGTAATACTCTTGCCAGGTGAAATTTGGAAATCTATTCAATTTGTTACCAGCTACAGTATGCTTTTGAAAAGAAAAATGAAGTAAGAATTTGACCTCCGCTATGATCCATCTATGACCATCATCTAGACGCTGACCATATAGTGAACATTCTGATAGATTATTCGGTTTTTTTATGATTCTTGACTGCAACGTCTTCAACGCCAAGGTCCAGCATTTTTATTAAACGAAAAGACCTCTATGTCATCTAAGAATTCATCGAGAAGCCACCTCAATCAATAAACAACTAGCAGTGTCAATGAAGCAAATATGACAGAATGGCTGCCAGAATTCAGTTTCCAAGAAAGTACGAACTCTTGCGGGAGGGGGAGATTAATGTTCACAGGTCTCTCTGCACACATTTTAAAGACTGACGCATTGAGTCGCCTCGCGTCCTTTCTCGATGTCGGACTACTCAAAAAAGAGAAACGAAGCTGGTAAAGGTAGAAAAAATTGCTCCATTTGCGTCCCAAAGTAAGAGACAGCTTAATCCGCTCAAGTGTGAACGAGCATTGCCATCGGCGTAGTATATTTGAGGAAATGTGGTACTGAGTTTCTGTCTTTTTTGAATAACTTCGTTTTCTCTGGATACTGAACTATAGGGTAATTTTTCTATTTTCCATTTTTTTCTAAGCATACTGCCTGCAGGTACAGAGCCCCGGCTAGGGCTAGGGTCGGCCGGCTAGATCTTCTAGTTCTGCCTTTAGGAAGTTTCACTAATGTCCTGCCGATCCGTCTATAGCTAAATATATTTTATCTGCAGACCCGCTCTATATAAGCAAAACGACTTGAAAACCGAGAGACATTTCCCGCGTGCACGGATCTAGGGGAAGCCTTCTTCAGACGCCTCCGTCAGGGGGAACAGACCAGAAGGCTTGGTTTCTTTCTTTTTCTTGTTTCTTAAAAACTTTAATTATATACTTAGTCATTGTTGCATTATAAATAGAATAACTGATTGAGCGATTGGAAGGACCGATACTTCGTTCAATCAACTAACTCGCTACACCTTCCCATTAGTCTGAGACTTACCAATTTCCAGCGCCAGCTCCGTGGTTATTTTCTCTTGTTTCGCCACTGTATTCGGTAAGGGATCTATGGGACCAAGAGACGACACTGTCTTCTCCCCCGTTGAATCATCCGAGAGGTAGGCCTCCGAAGAATCATTCAAGCCGAGGAAATCGCGGAACCATTTCAGCAATTCAGGGAATTTCCCCAGGAACGGGGTCACTAGCTGCAGCACCTCAGCACGGGACACTATCTCTTGGTTGAACAGAAGCAGGCAACGCAAGAAATTCTCGTACACATCGCCCGACTTGAGAGCGCGCCGAACCTTGTCAAAGAACGCGAAATCTGAGAGCGAGCCGTATTTAGCCGCCTCCGCGATTGTCACATCGCGAACCACACAAGTTGCCGCGGGCATGACCCGCGGTTTTTTAGGCGCGGCTCCTTGAGGCGGCGATGCTTCTAGTGGGCGCTTTGGTGCAGACTTTATTGCACTTGGTGTTCCGGCGGTCAGGGGCACCTCCTTGGCGGGCATAGGCTGAGGCACGGGGACAGGCTTGGACACGACAGGCGATGGAACGGGCGACTGGACTACGGTCACTGCTACCTTCTTTTGCTGGGCCGCAGCGTGTTGGTCGCTTAACATGTTGCGGTGGCTCTACAAAAAATTAACAGTAGATCAGAGATAAGACGATGAGAGTGAAGAAGGGTGGGCGAGGGTGATAATGTCAACAGAAAGAGTATCAAAAGGAAAGTAAGCAGGATGTGACATGGACATATTGGCACAGACGTAGAAACACCCCTGTCCTGTTTCGTAGCATTTCGTAGGAAAAATTAACAAAGACCCGAATAACAATCCCGATTTCGATGAACTGAAGACAAAGGAGCACAACCTATTAAGAGTAACTAATTGAAGAGAAAACAGCGAATCTTGCAAACAATTCGGACTAAGGGGTGTTGACTAGATGATGTAGTGTGGCTGAGATAGGGCGGTGGCGGGATTGAGTTGGAAGAAGACGATCTATGATTTCGTGGTTTGGATTGGATGTATAGCGGCAATCAATTAATTTATTTACCAAAAATCAGCGACGTCACCAGGGAGCCGTTTAAACGGGAGAGGCTACGTAAAACAAGATATCGGATTTTTCCTTTCCTTCGAGCTGTCCAATCTAAAATGCGTAAAGCAATTGCAAGTCAACCACACCCCTGATCTTTGGATACCCTATGCCTAACTCTGGATACAATTTGTCTAACGCTGGATACTCTACCCAATAAAATACTCATGATTTGAGCTAAGCTCAAAAATCAGATTTCCTTTCTATTCTTGTAGGTCAGGGTTGAGGTACCAACTGGTATCCAGCGTTTGGCATAGGGTATCCAGCGTTAGGAAAAGGATCTGTCATATGCTATATACCCAGCGTTTGGTATAGGGTATCCAAAATCAGGGGGGTTTGTGGTAGATTGGCAAGCACATGACAATGTTACATTTCGCGGATATTTATCCAAATCTATTTTCTCCTACGGAGTGAGCGCAGTCCGCACGCACAAAAGCGGAAGGAAACCTTGACCAACGTGCTGGTAGGGTCCGCGAAGTGTCGGTACATAACTTGTCGGTCTAGCACGTAACTATCGTGTAGGAAAGTTTCAGTAGGATCGAATTCATGTCCAATATCCATGTCCGAAAAGCGTAATCAGTGTCTAAAAGCTAGCCCCTAACTTGAGTTTAAAGTCCGTATCAAAACCTGGGCATACAGTCCTATTCAACCAACCAGGGTTTCAGGCATACGAAATTCTTCTCCTGCAGCAACTAATTTCGACCAAGAACAATAAAAAAAATAAATTGAGACAATATTCGCAAGGATGAAATTATGATATGCTGGCATTTAAAAACCACAGACGGCACACTGCTAATTAGTCGGAGATTCATTATGCTCATTGAAGGAAATCCAGAATCCCGGCGCTGCCGAAGCACAAAGGGGCACCCACTTGCGAGTAGCAACCTGAAGGAATTCAATGATGTTTTTTCACGTATGTTTTTTTTTTCAATGTCTATGGCGCTGTTGTGGTAGGAACTGGTTACTGGTATGACGATATACAATGTGAGGGGTTTATTTTTAGTACCTTGAGGTCCTCTTTAATATCATCCTTTTCCACAACTCTTTCTAAAATGTTTGCAAGCTCGTGATTCTTCTATGATCTCATAAGTTATACCATTCTTCGGCCCGACGCCCTTCGAAAACCTTCCATGGATATTCTACACCACACACAGGTATTACATCGCCTGAGGGAGAGTCACTTGCGTCTATACACTCCTACGATCGACATAAAGCATGCGCGGGCCTGAGTTGTAAACCGGTCTGGAAGTCCCGGCAGGTTGTTTTCATATAGTTACTAGCAGACATGACATTTTTCGGGTGCGGTAGGCTATATTTCGTTCTCTAAGAAAGTTGGCCGACGGGAATATCAGGTTCTGGGGGAATGTCAGCACTTTTGATGCGACACTTTATTATGATTAACCATCACAATCTCTTCTATCGGAAGGAAGGTAAGGTTTGATGTCAGGACGTCATTATCTGTGGAACCGCCAATCCAGCCCCCCCCCCCCTTCTCCGATCAGGGCTTCGCTAGATATAGAGAGATTGCAGCCTACCCAACGAAAACGGATAGGAGTAGAAGAAGAGTAATTTAGCATTGTTAAGTATAGGGCTTTCGACTTTGATACCAAATTGTACATCTTTTGTTACTATAGCCTGTAAAAAGCTGGAAACGATTCCCTGTTTATTTCTTAATTGAATAATCATAGTTTTATAGACAAGTCTGATCAGAAATGAGAGTTTAAAGGCTTCAAACTTTACAACAAAAACGAATATTGCTTCCTATTAGTTGTTTTTTTAATGACACGTCATAACCGACCAACAGGATTCGAGACTCCGTTTTTGTGTTCAAACTTTGAAGCCTTCAAGCTCTTATTTCCACTGAAACTCTTTTGCAAAAATAGAGCTATACGATTAAGGAATAGCCCAATTAACATTTCCAGCAAGTCCCTTGCTCAGAATAATGATCAAACGCCGACAATTTAATTTCAAAGTTGAAAGTCCTATACCTCCCAATGTTAAATGTTTTTGTTATGATCTCGCGATGATGGTGTAGCAATATCTGTTTTCATCGGGAAGGGTGCAATCTCTCTATTCCGCAAATATCAGAGCCAACTCTCCCAAACTTCAGATCCAGTGTTCTGAAAAACGTCTGTCACATGACGAGTCCCAAGCCTCAGCAGGTTGAATGTCACCGGAAAAAAACTAATCTGATTTGGACCTTCGTAAGGTGAGAGGTTGCCAAAAGGGAAGTCGAATTTCCGCTTGTCAGCTCAGTTCCTCGTTTCTCTGGGATTCTCTTTCGATCGGGAAATCGTATTAGGCTGATCTACCATAAAGCAGCGAGTAAGGGAGGGTGCTGGTTAAACCCAGCAGATACGACATGAGTTGCACTTTTGCAGATACCACGGTCTGAAGTCGATTTCGAAGTTACCGTGGTTTCTGATACTACGGTCAAAAGGCGTGTTTGCAGTTATCGTGGTATCTGGCCAGTAACCATGGTAACTAATCGTGGTATCTGCAAAAGTCATCTCACTTTCATCATCACCAACAATAGAGCCTAGGATTTTGTCGGATTGGTGGGAAAGAAGTTTGGCACTTGTGATGTAAGTGGACGCTACTTCGGCATTAGTCGTTTTTGCAAAGCAACCGTAGTATCAGATACCACAGTAGCTGCAAAAACGACAAAATGCATATCCAGTTGCTGTGGTATCAGATACCATGGTATCTGCAAAAACGCAGCTATGGTCACACAGCAGAAGCAACTTGCAGGGTTTAGGGTGGACGCTACTGCGGCACTAGTCGTTTTTGCAAAGCAACCGTAGTATCAGATACCACAGTAGCTGCAAACACGACAAAATGCATATCCAGTTGCTGTGGTATCAGATACCATGGTATCTGCAAAGTCGCAACTATGGTCACCCCGCAGAAGCAACTTGCAGGGTTTAGGTCCTCGACCTACTAATGAAAGCAGACAACAAAGTCTAGAACGCCGCAGACCATTCAACCACCGTCATTGTCTAGGCAAAAGGACCCTCCCTTGGGCCCAGCAACTCAGATAAGGCAAGCTGCTACAAGAAAAAGTCTGCAAGGGTCAGTGGATCCCAAAGACTTTACCACTGAAGGACGGAAGGAAGGAAAATACAGAGGACTTAACTATTGGTGAACTAACTATTGTTGTAACTAACGGTGAACAGAAAAATGTTCACCGGATCTATTTTAAGTTTGCCAAGTATCTGCTGCATTTGCCCCCTTGGACCAAGTAATTCTTTCTGGGCGCAGAAATTCCATCTGGTTCCGCCTGCTAGCATTAGTTGCGTTTTTGCTGATACCATGGTATCTGTTACCACGGTAACTGGATCTGCAATTAGTTCGTTTTCGCAATTATCGTGGTATCTGATACACGGTGCTCTGCAAAAATGACTATTGCCGAAATTGCACTTTTTGAAGTCGTCCCAAAAGAAAAACAGATATCCAGTTACATCACTAAGTGCTTAACTTCTTTCTCACCAATCTGACAAAATTTGATGAAAGTGAGATGACTTTTCAGATACCACGACCAGTTACCACAGTCGGACCGTAGTATCTGAATATCTGATACCATGATAACTGGCCAGATACTGCAAAAACGCCTTTTGACCGTGGTATCAGATACCACGATAACTGCAAAAACGACTTTAGACCGTGGTAACAGATACCATGGTATCAGCAAAAACGCAACTATATTATTGATAAGAGAGTGGAAGATTTGAAATCTTCCGCTAGTAAACAGAAACACCAGTGGTCTTCCCTTTTCGTGTAATCTGTAATTATGTTTGTGCTGTGTTCAGTGTAAAGTTTCCCGACGTGCATTGTCTTTCTTCTTGGGTTGATTTTTTTTTCCCTTTTTTTTGTACTCCGTCACTAGGGCTACACGCCCTCCGTTGTTTTTGACGGGTAATAAAAAGATTGATTGATTGCTATTCACTAAACATGCATCCTTCCCATACTGTGTTGATTCCCTTTAGGCGTTCCATGTACGAAATAGGTTGAAGTAGCCCGTCAGTAAGAAATCAGTTGAACAGTGGAGTGACGTTCATGTACCAGTCTGCCCTACTTTAGCTCTAGTATAGAATAATGGACTTTTGACAATTTAGTCCGCACTGTTCCGGTTTACAGAAGGCAATGCAGATCCAAGCGAAATTTCTCAATTGGTTGCATTTACTGTCATATTCTTGCCCAATAACCGGTCAGTTTAAAGTACTTTGTGACATATCAGCATTTTTTAGTTTACGATAGCGATATTCTAATTACTTCCTACTTACAACTTACTATATTCTCTTACGATATTCTACTTACGATAGCGATTGCTGCAGAGCTCGTTGCATCTGGCAGGAACTGACCAAACTCGGCAAGCAGATCCTCTTGGTGATGGAATAGCCTAGCTACTTGAGAGTAAACCTCCTGTTCACTAAGGAACCTAGTTCCAGGGCCAGGCTGGATTCCGTCTTTGATCATCTTCTGTTCTTTCTGGTATGTGTGTAGAATCTCAAGGAATTGCTTGTAGATGTCCGGCTGTCCGTGAAAGCGACTCTGAAAGTTCGGAAAAGTTAAACCAGGTCCGATCACTCATCATATTTCAAAAGACGCTAATCATATGCGATAGTTCAGTTGCGGTTTCTTGTTCCTTTACGCATCTAAAACTTACAGCCTTTGCCGTTACAGCAGGCTATATGACTGTATTTATCAAGCCCGAGGTCTACTAAAGAGTTTTTTATTAAATACAATGTACGTTTGTAAAGAGTGATGTTAGTGTAAATTGTCTGAACTACGTCTGGCTAAGTGGTTATCAAAATGTCCATATTATTAAAAAACGATAAGTGAAATAATAATGTACTATTTTGTCTGACCCTCCGGGTAATATATAACACATATATAAAAAGAAGCAAACTACCTAAAACGTGTTTACATATACACTCTTATGATAACTACAACAATAAACGACAAACTATAAAATAACCTAAAAAGCCTGCTTTATTTTAGTATTTTGTCAAACAAATGCAAAATATCCAACTCGACAGAAAATTTTAATCCCATCAATTTGTTGGTCTATTGCTTGTAAAAAAAACACAAGAGCTATAAGCTCATTTGCACTTGCAAGCTTGTTAGCATGTATTCAAGTTCTCGTACTAGGCTGTGAAGAGTCGTCTTGTCAGTGTGATGGGTCGGTTGGTATTGTAGTTACGTGCAAAACCAATGGTCACTTAAAAACACGTTTCTCTTTCCGTTTCTCTTTTCTATATAGCAAGTTTCATTATGATCCGATCACCCGTTCGGATGTTATCCATACCTCAAGATTCCGGGTTCCCCATCCCTCCACTCCCCCCACGATGGTCGGATCGGGAAGTTGACTATTTCTAGGTTAATCTGGCCGGGTCTCTAATTTGCCTGCCAAGTTTCACTCTCCTAATCCACCTGGAAGTAACTTAACTCCGTATCACCGGAATTTCGGACCCCCCCCCCCCTCCAACTCCCCCCACAGTGCACGAATCCGGTCCGGTTCTGTCAATGATGTACCTAGGGCTTGTGCTTGTTCCTCCCACCAAGTTTCATCCTGATCCCTCCACTCTAAGCGTGTCACATGATTTCCGCCCCCCCCCCCCCTCCCCACATTCATCAGATTCGGTCCGGACCTGAAATGGGACATCTGAGACATGACGTCTTTCCAAATATCAAATTTCATTAAGATCCGATGACCCGTACGAAAGATATGCATGCCACTAAATTCCGGATTCCGGCTCCCCTCCCTCCCCCCACGATGGTCAGATCGGGCAAGTGACTATTTCCAACTTAGTTTGGTCGGGTCCCTAACATGCCTGCCAAGTTTCATCGTCCTAGCATATCTGGAAGTACCCTAAGTCGCAAACACCGGACTAACCGACCGACCGACAGACCGACGGAAAAGTGATCGGTATATGGCACTTGGCCGGAAGGCAAGTGCCATAACAATATATTACTCCCATTAATAAGTTTAGTAGTAAACTAGCAGTTCGAGAACTTATCATTGTCTTCGGTACTGACTGAACCATCCACCTAGCCATGAAATCCACAAAATTGTCTAATTACCATTTGGTTTTACAGTTAACCACTTCGGAGGAACGAGCAAATATTATGTGCATGCGTTTCTGTACAAGAACCCTTTTAATTCCCCCACTGCGTAATATCCTCCCCGAAGGTTTCTCACCCCTATGTCGTAGACCAGGACATAAGAATTTCGGAGAATAGACTAGCGTTCCATTCTGGCTTATGCAGGGCCAATCAGATCGCTTGGTTGGTTCCGCCAGCGGGCCGAGGAAAGGAGCAGCGTCGTCAGGGTTGCCACGGGAAGCAGTAAAGTTCTACTTTGTTGGAAGCTGAAGAAACAACTTTTCTTCAAAATAACACGTTTTGTTCTGCTGCGACTGCTTAATGCTACTTCGAAGACCAATGCTGGCCATCCGCATATTTAACTGCTTTTTACAATGTATTATCCGCCCCAACTGCTCCAGTGTGGGAAAGGTACGGAAAGAGCCTTGTTCCGCATTAGACATACTGGTTGATTAAAAGGCATGGGAATTCGATTATCTACATATTTTTTATTTGCTTACGCAATTCTACGTTCTATTCCTAGTAAACTATTTCAGAAGTTTCTCTCTTTGTATCGCTTTTTTTTAGCATTTTTATATATAAGATTTACAACATTTGGTTTATTTGAACACTTACTGACTTGCTAATTCATTGTTCTTTGGTGTAATAAGTATTTACTGAGCTTTACAATAAATTAGAAATCACGGTTTATTCATGCTGTTTTACTTGAAATGAACCTGTATTTTGTGATGAACTATAGAAGACTTAACGATTTTTTTACATGTTTGGGAAGAGCGTGCCCTTTTCCTTCTCTACATCGTATCCTCTCTCCCACCAAGTTTGCCTGCCAATACGGGCGGGGAACGTGGGCTGTAAGCCAAAGCTGAAGTTACTCTTCTAACCACAGCCACGCCATCACCATCAAACAACAAAAGAAACTGCAACCAACTTTCAAACGTCACGAGACTACATAGTTCACTGAGCTAGTAAAAATAGATATCATGTCAGCTTAAGAGTTTTTCCCACGATAAGTTACAGCCCCCCCCCCCCCCCCCCTGAAGGCGGTGGCAAACTTAAAGCGAAAACTATAACTTGTCCCAACATCAGAATAAAGTGGGTGACTCTACTTCTGTAGCTGCGCAGAGAAACTGAACTAAGGATGTTGATTTCAGACACTGAATTTCAGAAACTTCAACAGATCTTTGCGTTTAGTCTTTTAGGTGGCCGGGACGAAATGTCAGACTGAGTGTATTCGCCAATTATTCCGAATTTCCAAGACTTCACTACAGAAGCAACTATAACTTCAACAGCTACCTAGGGTAAGAAGTTCACCAAATTACCTGTACCTTTATCTTGTTGACATAGCTGATTGCATGGTTGAACTCCACCGGCTGCCCGGAGCTTTGAGCCAAGGCAGACAATCCCTGTAAGGTGGCTTGCTGAGACAAGCTGAGTTGGCTTGGTGGAGGCGTGTGAGCCACAGGTGGTAACGGTGGTCCCACCGACCCCGGTGGCGTGGGGCTGTGGTAGTGAGAGATGTTTTGGGGCCTGCAGATGATACTTGAAGTTAGTTTCAAATCTACGTTGGAGTCCACGCGATAACCTTATACACATTTCTTTTTAATTTCATCAAAAAACATATAAATTAAACAAACAATTTACCATTAACGGCCACTTTTAAGACAAAAGAATCCTGATTGTGGCCGCTGTTCTAACCACCATGAATCCGCTATATCATTCCTTCATTATTCCCCCCCCCCCCCTTGGGGTGGGGTAAAAAAATAAAATAAATAAATAACACTAAATAAATACCCTTTCCTCTTATCACACTTCTTTCCTTTTCAAAGAATGGGATTTAACCATTCTCTTGAATGATGCCAGACTTACAGCCGCTCTGACCGATTCTGGAAGGTCATTCCAGACGCTCACACCTATGTTCCTGAGAACAAATCCTGTTCTTGTTGTATTTCTTCTCTCGTGAGCTAAATCCTCCGAATCCTCCGTCCGAATAAGGGTGATAAAACGAGTTAGTGTTAAAAAAAATCATAAAAGTACTCAGGGCTTACCTTATTTATACTTTGAAAAACAAAATTCGATTTAGTATCGGCCGCACGTCCTAACGAATCATCAAACTCTGTCAACAGCTCGATATATGTTCCTCACAATCACAATTCGGTCCAAATATAGACAAAAACCTAATGCAAGATAAGGTATACTCACATCTGCATAACAGGCGAGGCCATCGGCGGCTTAATCGGCATTGGTGGCGTAGCGGCTACGGGGGGACGGCCTATTCCAAGCGTGGGTGGCGTCGGGGCACCTCGCTCACTCAAATTCGTAGCATATCGCTCCATAGGGGGCTGGCGTTCCATAGGGGGCCTCTCCCGCTCGAGAGGCACGCGCTCAACAGGTGGGCGCTCTTGCGGAATGCGCTCTTGAGGAACTGGGTAAGTGATTGCACCACTGGCTGAAATGTGGTGGATTCCACTTGGTGCGTGAACCACCGTGGTGGTATGCATACTATTCATGGTGCCGCCCGAGGCGCCTCCGCCCATCTGGAACAAAAGGGACTGTGTTAAAAACGTTAGCATATTTAACACATTCTGAATCCATCGCAAATGGCGGAGTCTTGCAGGAGGGAATGGTAAGGAGCAAGAACTGAATATTCTTGAACGTCCAAGAAAGGGCTGAGAAGAAATATGTACGCTCTCAAAATTTTACACAACGGACATCAAGAAGCTTGCCTTATCCTTAAAGGACCCCTCTTGCTTATTCTTCCTTTTATAATATGCTTAGCTCCCATATGGGATTATAAGCTTCTGAAATCCCCAACTTTCTCCATCGTTTCGTAACTACGAATTTTTAGCGCTTTTTCGGCCTTTCCGAGCTTTCCCGTCATCCAGCGAAAAGTGTGCCGTAATCTTCAACGTCCGCTAACAACTCTTTCAAATACAAGGATGTGATACTCTTCTGTTTTACTTCTTTTATTTGGTTAGTTTTCCCACTTTTTAACCAAGGCACGTTCAGTTTTCAAATGTCTTGCGCCCAGCCGCCGCGTCGGAGAGCAGGAAGGCTGGATATAGTCGCAAGCGCTAACAAGAGAATCGCTAGTTTTAGGTGGAAAGTAACGGTATTTACAAAAACGTTTTTTCTGATTCATTTCATAGGGAAAAGATCATTTCTAGTAAGAGTGATGCTTTAACCATTAAAACCATGTTATTCCAGCCGCGTCCTCGAGTTTCCTTTACACGTACTTACGTTCAAACAGATCTGATAACTACAAAAGTGCAATTCAGGAATTTTCGGAGTTCCGAATTGCTTTAAAGATTTCTAAAATCAAGAATGACACTATATAGCAAGCTTTCGGCTCGACATAATATTTCTCATAAAAACTGGGAGCGGTCACACACAGCCGAGTTTTTTCGCAAAATTTCTTGGGCCCAATCAGAAATTTTTTATGAATTTTGTTTTTTCTCTGTTTTTTTATCCTTAATTTGTCTACCCTGCTGTCACCAAGTGCATCTGACAGGTACAAGTAAATCCATTCATTCGTATGCTACTGGATATCCTAGATATTCACTTACATGATTGCTTGACTTGACTTCGATCTTGTAGCCAGGGGGTAAGAAGGTGTTGAATCCCACAATGAGCTCAGGATGGCCCCGAAACAGGGACGAAACTCTGGCGATGACTCCCGGTGTATCGATACTGGAAAAAACAAATAATTTAAACCAAAACACTAACATGTGCTCGAGAGGAATAACTCCTCCTACAAAGCACGGGGTGTCGTAAGAGCGGGATAGCGACTTCTTGGGGATAGCTCAGCATCTAAGCGCTGACTTCGGTTCAGCCATGGTATCTTATCCTCTCAACTCCCAAATCCTACCTCCCCCCTATCAAAATGTTAGAAGTCGACCAGAACGAGTGGTAAGTTCTAGGGTTCCCTTCTCTGTCCAGTAACTGCAAAACACGATAGATATGCGCAAAGTTTTATTCCCGAGTTCGTGAAATATTTTAACGAAGCGTGAATTTTTTTAAGCGGATACTGTCATTAGATACATATATTGTAATTTATTCTGTTTGTTTGACAAAGGAGTTTGTTGTCAAATCTATGAATCACTCGATCCACAAAAATATTTTCCCTTCTGAAAAGCTGTCAAAAAGACTTCCTCGCAAGGTAGCTACTACGGTTGAAAAGCTGCAGCCGATTAAATGTGCCCACCAGAGGTTTGCAAAGAGTTTTGTAACTTCATTTTTAAAGTTGTATAACGAAGCATAAGCTTAGCTGCTAGTTTAAATTTACCATGTTATTTATGACAGTTGTAGCCGTATATGCGTAGGGCCTATTACGTGTGTGTTCATTTATATCCATGACTATACCAAACAAATTTGGCGTGAGCCATGATCAGTTTTTGGCGAATAAAAAGATTTATCTATCTATCTATACATCTATCTATAAATCGCAAATTTGGTTTATAACCACGATAGTCGATTTTTACAATAAACTTTCTATCATCTATCTATCTGTCGATAGCAATGTAATATGTGTGTCTTAATTACAGGCAGGTATCAAGTTTGTCATTGAGACTATTTTCAATGCGTCCTTTGGTTCTTATGTCTTGCTTTCCCGAAATTGTTTGCTATGTTTCCAGAGCCCGAGTTTCACTACCCGACTCGAGAACACTCAGTCCCACCCAGGAAGTTGGATGTCGATTTCTAGTCCTTAACTCCTTCAAGTGATCGCATCCCACGTTCGTAACGGTTCTGTTACTAAAGTCCGCGTGAAAACATGGCATATCCGACCTTATGCGATACTAAGCTTATGGTTGACAGGAATCCTCTCGTGTCAAGATTTCAGGCATGAAACATTTTTGGCATACATGACAACGAACTTCCGAGTAAGAACAAAGATAAAACCGAAAGGAGACACGAAACATAATCGCAATATGAATTTTTAACACGCTGATCCACAGATATTACATAGCTAATTCCTCGAATGATACATTATGCCCGAAGGAAATTAAGAATCCCAGCATCGCCGTACCCCAGGTCGTGAGCAAAATTACGACACTTGAAAGCACCGACCCTTGGGAAGTGAACGGCAGCGCAGTTTTGTGCGTGTCTATGATACTTATCTTGAAAGTAACCTCCTTTAGCTCTCTACAGCAAGCTGGCATTACTCCGCTCTTTCATTTGTTGTATAGCGGGCCTCAATAAATTATTATTATTATTATTATTATTAAACGTTAACTTCAGAGATCGAGGTTGATATTGAAAAATAATACCGAGACGGTCATTGAAAATAACCTATCCGAGCCGAAGTCGAGCTAGGTCAAGAAAAATATCTACAGAGCCAAAGTCGAGGTTGATTTTTTTAAATGGCCATCGAGGTTGTCATTCCGATATCAACCGAGATGGAGGTGTGTTAACTATTATAACTTTTTCGAACAGAAATCATCTCTGGCTGGAGGCTAATATAAATTACATCATCGTCTCCGGAGGCTAATATGACTTATATCATCCTCGCTGGAGGCTGATATGACTTATATCATCCTCTCAAATCTACAGCTAACTTTCTGTGTGAAGATTATCGTAATACATCTGACCGTGGGTCATAGGAGCTATGCATTACATACCTGTTCGAAAAAAAGGTATATGAGTTTAACGTAAGTGATTCAGACAAATTCGATCAAACTGAAATTAAGTCAGTTAAAGTTATTCGAAGTTGTTCTACAAGATTAAGAAGATTGTTATCGTCTGAAGAGGGAGGAGTCTATAATTTCTGAAACTAGGATGTATATTGTCGGCATTGAAGATATCCCAATGTTCGCACCGGAATCAACAAGAGCCCAGATATGTGCTACATGACTGAAGCAAACGGCCAAAAATGTTCAACAGATCATCCTTGGGGGTAATCCAACCAGATGACGTGTAGCCCATAATCACATGATGTGTACACAGCAATCATTCGCCCGCTAAAGAGAGTGCACGCAAAAATGACTAGTTGAGCAGAGTACAGTAGCCGAAAAAAAAATAATACATAAAAATAAAAATAAAAGATGTCAACCAATCCATAATTTATTATAAAAAAAAGTAGCCGAACATAGCTGATCGTAGGTTTCTAGTCTGCCTAGGAATAAATACGAAAACATAGTAGGATACGATTACAAATTAAATCCGAAACGGTGGTGTATCAAGCTCTATCCTGGTCTGGGTTGACGAATATCCCAAAAGAATCGGTGGCGACAGACTATCAACTGAACACCAGTCAAAACGTGATTGGACAAAATGGCACGTAGCTACAAAACTAGAAGCCGGCAAGCCAAAAACACTATAATCTCCAATGCTGTTCTTTGCATCCGTTGCTCGACTCTAGCAAGCGCGCACACCTCATTTGTGAAATTCCGGTCATGAGCAATTTCAGTCTGCGTAGAACCGTGTTCAGAAGAAGGATTAAGGTCAAGGGAAGCGCATTGGAGAGATTGCCAAAAAACTCGAACGTCATAGATGAATTCTTTTCCGAATTTTAGGGAGCAAGGCAGTGAGGAAATGCCTCGAAGAACTGCACTAATGAAGGAACTCGAGTCCGGAAAAGTCGATTCGCATCAGCTGTTGGGCGTATAAAATTCGCCCGCGATCCCTAAGTCGTATCGCGAATTGGTCCAAAGTGGTGAGCCAATCCACATGGGAGCTGTGACGAGACATTCCGATGGGAAATTAAAAGCTGGTTCTCACCATCTCGCGGGGACACTGGAGGAAATTGGCTCGCAGCGATTATTGTGCATACAACTGAGACTGTTTTCATCTTTTGTCTTACGAGCAGTCTCTTCCCGTTCGCGAAAAATACGTGGAAAAATCCCGCTGGTAAAACTCGACTTTGTGTAGCATATCTTGATTAAAACAAGAATGACAAGAGTAAAATAAAAGAATAAAATGTTTGCGTTTGGTTTTAATCCTTCTTAACCTGGGATTTCACGGGGTTTGGTTCCCTTGAATCAGATTACCTCAACGCTCTGTGACACTTCTGCGAATTTTTGAACTACCATATTCCTGAGAGAACCGCGGAATAGTATTTTTTTTTTCCTCCGGGTTTCTAGCCCGGGTGAGTTTCTAACATCTACGGCCCTTTATCAGTAGCGCTTATTCCATACAGTTTCCGGGAGAGCAAGTTCTCGAGCTTTTAGACCGGCCGTATTAAAAATTGCGATTTCTATTTTTTTTTTTACACTGATGCTTGACGCCAAATGTAATAATAAATAAATAAAAATAGAATTTTGGACCTCTTCTTCATTATCAAGAGAATAATATTTGATGGTGGAAAACGGATACGTCAGCTGAATTTTATTGGAGCTATATTTCGGCCCTTCTTGGCAAGGGTCCTCTTCAGGCTCAAAACCGCTCAAGTTGGAAAGACGAACTTGTGGGAAACACAGGAATATTTATCAAGAGAAATTTCAGTGCCTCTCCTGTTTTCTTTACTCTCATCCTACTCTTGAGAAATTAAAACCAAGACTTTCGGAAAGACAGTGCAAGCTAGACGAACGCTCAGATACGATACTGCTCTTAACACAAAGTATGCCAAGATCAATCTACCTTTAAAAGGCAAATGTACTTCAGTGTTCCAAGCTTCTACCAATATTTCCTGAAAGCTACCCCCGTCGTACCAATCTGTAAAGCCCATTCGTTTCCGGTTCTCCCCCCCCCCCCCCCATCATTCATCGGATCCGGACCGGACTTGAGATGGGACATTTGAGACACGAGGTCGTTCCGAACTCCAAGTTGCAATAAGATCCGATCACCCGTTCGACAGTTATACATACCTTAAGATTCCGGATTCCCCCTTCCTCCACCCCCCCCCCCTCCCCCACGATGGTCGGATCGGGATCCGACTATTTCTAAGCCAATGTTTTTAAGTCTCTAATGTTCAAGCCAAGTTTCATCGTCTACATCTTGAAGTATCTCAACTCGCGATCACCGGAATTCCGGACCCCCCTCCCTCAAATTCCCCCACAGTGCCCGACCATGAGTCCGGTTATGTCACTGATGTATCTGAACTAGTGGAAGAACTAGTTCTTCGTACCAAGTTTCGTGTCAATCGCTCCACTCTAAGTGTGTCATAAGATTTCCGTTCCCCCCTCCGACTCCCCCCGCATTCGTCGGATCCGGGTTCGGACTTGATGGGAAGTCCGAGACACGGGGCTTTTCCAAATATCAAGTTTTATTAAGATTTGATCATCGTTTCAAAGTTATTCATACCTCAAGATTCCGGATTCCCCCTCCCTCCACTCCCCCCACGATGGTCGGATTGGGGAAATGACTATTTCCAAGTTAGTTTGGTCGGGTCCCTAATACGCCTGCCAAGTTTCATCGTCCAAGCACTTCTGGAGGTACCCAACTCGAGAACAGTGGACCAACAGACCGAAAAGTGATGGATATCGATCGAAGAAGAAAGTACATGGGGAAAAAAGAGGAAAGATCGGGTCCTTACTACTTCAGCCCTATGTGTGGAGAAATGAGTCAGGAATTCAGGATATAGGCCACCTTTTGTGTGATTGTAGATAGTTACGGGGAGTAAGGGAGGAGATTTTCGGGGTGGGGGGAAATGATAAGAAATGGATGATTAAAATGATGGGAAGTAAAGATTTTAAAGAAATAAGAAATGTTGGGAAGTTCCTCAAGTTAGCTTTTAAACACCGGAAAGCCTTCTTCTTATAGGGAAGATGTGATTTTAGTGTTAATAAAGTATTCAGAGTAAATTAAAATATCAAGAGTGTGTTAGTGTGTATATACGCATGTAAGATTCTCATCGAAAATATAATTTCCTTTCCTCTTTTTTCTTTCCTTTTTTTTGTGTGTGTGTGGGGGGGGGGGGGGGGGCAAGGGCGCTTTGTTGATGGAAGATCGTTCGTTAGTGGATTTTCTTGTCAGTTCGTTATGCCTTCATTCTTATTTTCTTCTTCTTTTTTTCTCTCCTTTTTCTATTTTTTTGACTTGTTTGGTTTCCCTTAAGACTATATGAAGAAAGAATAAGCCCCGCCCATTGCCAGGTCTTATGTTAGGCCTTATGGTGGGGCCACAAAGAGTTAATGGTGTTTTTATTGTTTAACTAAACGGAAACCGCTATTCCTGGCAGCGGGTGAACATCGGAACCGGTTGCGGACGCAACTGCAAACTGCAGTTGCAGTTGTAACTGCAGTTGTTCCGAACTGCAGAATCAATCAATCAATCAATCTTTATTATTCGAAAAACATTCCTTACGGTATTAACAAAAAAAAGAAAATTTGTTCTCTCGTCAAACATAACTATATACAATTGCGTTTTACATAGTCAAATAATCAAACTTACACAAGTACAAGAATTGCAACAAGTTAAAGCGCTAAACTTCAATAATGAACATAAAAAATATGAAAAAAATTCAAAATTTCGCGTTGAAAAAACTCACAAAGGAGGGGACAAAACTTCTTTCGTACCGCGCATGAATTGCCCGAATGGGTTGGATCTTAGGCACTGGTTGTGCTGCCATTCAAAGCGGGCGCATAGGAATTACCGTCATAAGACTCACCTCTGCGACTTGAACTCTTTCATGATGTCCAGGAAGTCATTGTACACTTGAGGCTGTCCGCCGAACTTGTACTTGACTTGATCCAAGTACGACAAGGCGTCCTCTACCTTCAGCCTCTGAAACTGCTGCTGGGCTGTTGAAGCAGCGTTGGCGGTCAAACCGACTGGCTGGTTGTTGGTGGGGGCAGGAGTGGACCCTGTAGGCGAGGGGGTAGCAATCGGTGTACTTCCGTGGATCTGAAAGAGAGATTTCCAGTAATGAAATTGGCTGTATGGATCTGTACATCGACGGTCCCCACGCAAGGTTTGATTGATTTGATTTGATTTATTGTTTAATTCAGGTACAAAATTTCGTAGTTGTCCAACCAAATTGTTTGACCTTCGTCAGGTAATATATACAACAATTGTTGAAATCAAATTCGTAATCAAAATAAAAGGTAAATCATTTAAGTCAACACCCGAAATAAAATTTCTGACAAAATAACTAAGACAAAACAACATTATTGTAAAACCGTACCGACGGTTGTACCGACACAGGGACACAAAACTAGTGTCACATAGTTTCATCCCAGGGCGCTTTGTTGATGGAAGATCGTTCGTTAGTGGATTTTCTTGTCAGTTTGTTATGCCTTCATTCTTATTTTCTTTTTCTTCTTTTTTTTCTCCTTCTTTTTCTTTTTTTTAAGTTTGGTTTGTTTCCCTTAAGACTATATGAATAAAGAATAAGCCCCGCCCATTGCCAGGCCTTATGGTGGGACCACAAAGAGTCAATGGTGTTTTTATTGTTTATGAATAAATTCAACTGAAACTGAAACAAACTCAGATTCCGGTAGTGCAGTTTAGGGCCAAATGAAGACCCAAACACTCTTTTACGTATTCACAGGAGCCCTTAATTAGCTACGTTAAATTGGCTGATTAGTAGTTGACTTTTTTCACATGGATGAAAAAGGCACTGTTCAAAGTTAAATAAGGTTGAAAGAGATACCTCTACTGTACTTGTGTGTACAACAAGGTACCATTTAGCACATTCCCCTAGTTAGGCTGGTTTTCGAAGTCATTTTACCTTTTTCGGTCATCGAAGTCAGTTTCCTTCCGAGTTTCACCCAGATCGCCTAACCAAGCCGGACTTTTATACGCAATTAATCCAGATAAATGCCGAATCTTTAATTGAGGCCACAACACAAACATCAACACAAAATGAAACAATCTGGTACTGGCCCCCCAGTAATAATTCCTGATGTGGCAAAGGAACGAAACCTCGGTGCCTTCATGGATAACCAAACGAAGTTTAACTCTAACCCCACAAGGCATGCTATCGGGGTCGATCCCACTCGGGATGATTAGAAGAATAACTGTATCACGCAAGCGAACAGTCACGTTCAAGTTATCCAGTACGTTGAGACCCAAGCTTGAAACTGGCTGAAACTGAAACTACCCATAGTAGTCTCTCAACGAGAGAAGTCTCTAAAAGAAGGTTAGAGAAATAGAAATAGCAATTAGTCAAAGACAGCGAAAGCAAGTACCTAATTTATATAAACGAGACTAAAGCATTAACAATTGAAGAAAAACTATAAAAAAAGCACTGAAACTTTAGGAAAAGGGACCGCCAACTTGAAGAGAGAGGAGCCTCACAAGTCACTAGAAGGCTTTCCAACCTCACATATCCAGCGGCTAAACAGATTCAACCTACAACCCTAGAGTGTTGAGGAAAGAAAGTATATATGCTAAAAGTCTTTAAAATAGTCAACTAAACTGCCCTCCCCGTCTCTTCACAACTGATCAACATGTGCGGAACCGGAGCCACTCTGAAAACAGCAGCGGAAGTTTTGATCAACTCGGGTTAAGAAAGCATTTCTTCACCGACAGAGTAATTCCTTTGTGAAAGTTTTGTACGAAGACACTGTCACCAGCAAAACATCATTTTTCCTTCAAGAAACGACTGGACATGGACTGGAAATGACAGCGCTGGCGAGACTACTGTTACTGGTACCACCCCGACTCCATAACTAGCAAGAACAAATAAGCACCAGAACCTTCGTCCCCCTATCTCTGTAATACGACGATGAGGAGTCGAATAGATTCCTATACTCTGCCCGATGCAAACGAGCGGAAGGTAAGAGCTTCGCGGAACATCACAATTCGCTACCTTAAACAGCTATCGCAGCAACGCCTCGAAGACGAAATTTCCAAAGTAAAAGCCGATTGGTTGTCTGGACGCGCTGCAGAGCGGGTCAGTGCGCCTTCTGCACTGTTTCCTATGATATGCGCAGCGGCGACGACGCGAGTAGACGGACATTAACATAAAGCTCAACAACTACCTCTAGCTTAGCTCCGTTTTCTCGGGGTATCCATAGTCGCTGCATGGTACCAAAGATGGAGGTTTTATTGACTTAAGTGTTCTAGCTACTAGTAAGTAGCCACCATCACCTCCGCAAACTAACCATCACGATTTTACACCCTTATTGCTTGCTAGTACAACTTTAGGTAGTTAGAACTGAATTGTAAGTGAAAAACCTGTGTACTTTTTCCTCCTCTTGTCTCGTCATTTTGGCGGAATAAAAACCTTTAATTAGTTAAAAAGATGAAGCCAGTTCGGCTGGTCATGGCCGGTTCTGCCACAGTCTAATTTCCTAGCGGCCACAAAATTAGAAAATGATGTGAATAGCTATTATTGTGTCAACGCTATTAGTGGGCAATGAGCTAGTGCGTTTTCGTTGTAAGATTTCCCAAATCTCGTGAACGTATTCTTCCGCTGACGCAAATCCAGTATCGTCAACATCAAACAAAAAAGAACGAACCCGTACGAATAGAATCACCTTGAAACCTAATCCAGAAATCAAATCATACAAAAGCAAAAAACTAAAGATTTGTGATCTACAACCTTTTGTAGCTGATGGACCTTTATTTCTAACATCAAACTTAAGACCAGCCGACCAGTGTCCCTATTCTTCCGAAGATTCAAAAAGGGGTTTCTCCGAAGTGTATCTATGCCAAATCCCCTGACTTCTCAAGATTATCCTCGATGTTTTCGAAGAAATTATCTGATGATTTTCGGGGACCAATACCAGAAAATTCATAACGTTATTGCTTTAGACTGATGCAATCTAACTGAAGGGCCAACAAATTTGAAAGAAAACAAAAATCCAATTTTTCCAAGACATCCAGATTTTCCTCGACCTGTAAATACCTCTTCTCAGTCTCGTAACAGGCTTTCGGAACCAACTGAGCATGCTCCACTCTTAGCAGGGTCTAAAGTTTAAGCAAGTAGATTTGGACGCCAAAAAACTTGAAAGAAAACAAAAATCCAATTTCCCCAAGACATGCAGATTTTTCTCGACCTGTAAATACCTCTTCTCAATCTCGTGACAGGCTTCCCGAACCAACTGAGAATGACCCACTCTTAGCAGGGTCTAAAGTTTAAGCAAGTAGATTTGGACTGGTTCCGAATCGTGAATCGCATCAGCATTACTGACCAGCTGACAACAGCGAAGTCGTACGGAACAATAAAACCTATGTTTACCCAAGCTCACAGACTAATACCGCTTTTCTCTTATCAGAACAGAAAAGAATCGAAAACCAAATTCGCGCGGGAAGATAACTGTAGCCAAGGTGTACTTTCACCAGGAAGCTGGCTACACCTTGGAATCTTTCAGTTTAATCCGCCAGGTAACATTCAGGTTCCTGGTGACGACTGATCAGTCATTCAAGTTTGAGGTAGAGAATTGGGAGAACTTTAATTCAGTTCGTTTTGAGTTGGGCCTGTGGAAGGTCGTTGCCGGAGAGCATGAAAAGTTAAGTGCTGTATACATATCTTCTGAACCTTTATTTTCCGTAAGTGTAAATACACATTGATATTTTTCTATAACTGACCAACGAGGTAGACACTAGTTTGTTTGCACGTTAGGGGCGACAGTAGCATGCGATGACGCATCACGCCACGCGGCAGTCCAGGGGCTTAATACGATTCGTAAAGGGCTTCTTATTAAATAAGATAATGCGGTCACTCATTGTCAGGTCTTATACATGACCAACACAGTGAGCAACACGGAAGTATTGCGGCCTATCATACAGTAGAGGTATGCTTATGTGAACAGTTACTTTAATATGAACATTGCAGGTCAGGGCTAAATGGTAAAATGAAGATCCAAAACACCTATACAGGTGTTTTCAGATGCCCCTAATTACCTACTTTGGCTAACTGGTGTTAGTTTTAGACACAGCAAGTGCACGAAAATGGCTAAGCCCACTGTCAACAAACGTTCACATAAGCATACCTCTACTGTACTGTTGTCTGCTTTTGTATGTACACTTACTGCTTGTTATCACCACACGACATATACAGCAAGCAAAGAGGCAATATTAGGGCCTATATATTTTCTTTTTTTTCTGCTTTCTCCCTTCCCAGCGGGCAAAAAATAAAATGTATAGATATATAAATGCAGGGGGATTCACAACAGATTTTTTTTGTACACTATTATTACTGAGAAGAACACAATGAACTAGTGCCGTGTTTCAGTTCTACTTTAAAGTGTAACTGAAAAGGCAGCTAATTTTTACATGTGACACTGTGACAAAATCAAATGGGGTCGCTGTTCATGCAGTGGCCGCTGCATGAAAACGAAATCAAATGGGGTCGCTAATCATGCAGTGGCCGCTGCATGAAAACAAAATCAAATGGGGTCGCCACTGAAATATTTTGACTCCTGTAAGGGATTTTGTATTTTTTCACTCGGGGCTCTAGTAATAACGTTGAGTGTGTGAGCCGCTTGTACGACAAACCAAAATTCATCCAGACGCGGAGAATTTGAATTCCAACAAAGGCCTGCATTTCCAGGGTTAGAGATGCAAAGCTCGGAAAAGTTGCGACTGTAGAAAGTAACAAAATGACGTTAAGATATGTCTTGCAAGGAATCGGACATTTTTATTTTATTCTTCAGTAACTGGCTTATGGTCCAATTACACACTGCGTAAAATCCGAGCCTATTTTACGCACGTTTTGAACTTGAAAAGATTTCTAGCAATACGAACGTATTTGAGAAATCGGTCCGTTTTGTATCTAAATACGTCCGTATTGCTAGAAATCTTTTCAAGCGCAAAACGTGCGTGAAATACGCTCGGATATTACGCAGTGTGTAAACCCACCATTACATTTAACCTTCAAGCACACAGAGGTACCACAAATCCGAAAGAATAAGTTGATTCGATGATATCGATCATCTGTTCATGACGGACGAACGACGTACCGCATTTTAATCGGGTTTTCAGGCCTATTTAAGTGATAAGTTCTGATATAAGTGTTTGAATAGTTCTGATATAAGTGTTCAAATTGTATATAAGTTAATTATTTATGACAAAACTATGACAAAGATGTTGATGTTATTATATCTATGACGAAAAATCTAATGTTCGGCTTGCCCGTGAAGGAATGGAAAATAAATTGAAATTGAATAAGTGATGTGTAATTAGACTGTCAGATATCAGCCCTATTCGGTTAAAAATTAAGAGTTCCACAGAGATAGGTTTTCGGTTTGCTACTCGAATTTCGCTTGGATGTGGGAGAAAGGTGTGTCCTTCCTTTCCCTGTAGTTTCGGCTAAGCAAATTGTCCCTAGTGGTAACTAGGCTTAAAGGACCCCTCTTGCTTATTCTGCCTTTTATAATTTACTTAGCTCCCATATGGAATTATAAGCTTCTAAAATCCCCACCTTTCTCCACTGATTCGTTCCGTAACTACGAATTTTAGCGCTTTTTCGGCCTTGCCGAGTTTTCCCGTCGCCCAACGGAAAGTTTGTCGGAATCTTTATTGTCCGCTGACAACTGTTTCACACGAAGGATGTGACAATCTTCTGTTTATCACTTCTTTTATTTGCTTGGTTTTCCAACTTTTTAACCAAGGCACGTTCAGTTTTCAAATCTTTTGCGCACAGCCGCCGCGTCGGAGAGCAGGAAGGCTGGATACAATCGGCAAGCGCTAACAAGGAAATCGCTAGTTTCAGGTGGGAAGTAATGGTCTTATCGAAAACGTTTTTTCTGATCCATTATAGGGAAAATATCATTTCCAGTAAGAGTTGTGCTTTAAAGGCTACGACGGATTACTAACCTTTCCTACTCCGTGAGCGTGCCTCATCTGCTGATGCGCAATAACGGGATGATGATAAACATGCGACTGGTGCGTGGTTTGCAAATTGACTGGTTCATTGGGACTTTGCTGAATATGCTGGTTGGAGACCTGGTTAACCGACAAGGACATCGGGGCATGGGCTGGAGGGATTGGACCACCTCCGAGCATACTCGAGGCTTGGGTGCTAGGGTTCATCATAATACCCTGAAAGAAGTTTCTCAATAAATATTCCTTGAGCCCAAGCTGACTCTGAAACCTATATTCAAATAATGTTTACAACGGATACGTCAGCTAAGATGCTTCATCAGCGATATTTCGGCTCTTCTTGGCAAGGGTTCTCGTCAGGCTAAAGATATTTCGGCCCTTCTTGGCAAGGGTCCTCGTCAGCCTTGCCAAGAAGGGCCGAAATATCGCTGACGAAGCATCGTGGCTGACGTATCCGTTGTATACATTATTGAATATATGTGTCTCAATACGTCTAGTATCTAATTGGTGGGAGCCAGGGCCGTATCCAGGCGGGGTGTTAGGGGGTTCGAACCCCCTCCGAATTATACAAAAAGAATCGTTTTTTATAGGCTTTAACTTCTGATCTATGTCTTTTTTGTACTTTTTGGTATGAACTATAGGTCTGACCCGCGGGTAAAGCCCCCTCCGAAATAAATTCCTGGATACGGACCTGTAGGAGCAAATGAGGTCAAGACGGAGGTTAAAACGAACAACTGAACATCCCGCAGGACGTGTAGCCACTGCAAGTCAACCGTCCGGTTAAGGATGTGAAGAATAGTGGTCCGGAAGAAGGCAACATCAACAACCGATCGATTGACAAATGGGCGCGCGTGAAAACTGACCCTTATTTTCTACGGTTCTACTGGGCGGAAATGAACTGACCCTTCTGAGTGACCCACTCTGTAATAAAGACAGGGACGGACAACACGTCTAGCAGGTCGGGTCTGAACAACGACCGTCCACAATGTCTGAAGAATTAATGCTTTGTGACAAAACAACCTAGGTCATGGACAAGATTATTTTAAATGCCGTATTACGAAAACGCCTGGCTCAAGGTCCATGACTGGCCTACAATGTAAAAAAAAACTTGCAGTATTTGCTACTGGGATAAATCTTGTCTCTAAAAAGATAATCTTATCTCTCATTTGGATTAATCTTATCTCAGTAGATACAAGATTAATCCCAGTGGCAAATACTGCAGTTAACTTTAATCCTTACTCGGAGAAACTTTTTACAGTGTACCTGATGGATCCGACTTTTTGCTATGTCTACACAAGTGTTGATTATGAGACAAAGGGGGACTAACATAAACTAGTCTACTCGGAGCGCTGGACTGGAATATGGCAAATTTCTATTCTTGATGACTAACTCTCCTTGCCGATGCAAAACCGCCGTGTACCTAGCGGAAGAGCCGGAAGCGACACCAGAGCTATCCCCAATAATCGCCGTGATTGGTTGACGCAGGATTTGAGTTGTTGAGTTTTAGTCGTTAGGGGGACCTTTTCTCGTCTTCCTGAGGATAACTGGCGTGTTTTGGACTTAGTCATATAGAGTATTTACAATGCTTCTATCCTTCCGTGGGGCAGAGCGGCCGACTCGAATCGTCTTTTATTCTTAAGAATTAACTACTTTCTGCCGAAAACCACCCCCTGCTCAGCGTCTCATAGAACCCGCGACCTAAATCTCGTGTTACTACTAGCCTCCTATGCAATGCAGTTACACTGTAAAAAGTCTCTCCTTTATCGGACTTTAGTAGTGGTGCGTCACTGATTTCGGATATTTCATCTCTATTTGGTATGAATCTTATCTGCGTAGAGATAAGGATAATCCGAGTAGCAAATACTGCAGTTAACTTTAATCTTTATACGGGAAAACTTTTTACAGTGTACTCTGACGTATTTTGCATTCTAGCATTTTAATCCTGCATCAGATTATAACTCTCCGAAGTCAAAATTTAATTTTCCAAATTAGGAATAAAAATGTCCGAAATCGGTGACAGACAACTAGTTAAGTCCGATAAAGGACAGACTTTTTACAGTGGACGCTGTAGAGAAATCCCGGGCACGCACTGCTCGCATCTTTGCAAACTGTCGTCAGGGGATCATCTTTGATCCCCAGTATCATTCCTTCTATCTAATTTTTGCCGTAGGCCCATACAGCGCTGTCAATGATCTGCGTAGTGGGCCAAGAAATGGCAAGGCCTACTAATTTCACTGGCCGTTGTAAGGGGATGGACTACCGGCCCTGCTCCGGCAGGAAGGCAAGGAAATGAGTTTTGACAGGCTTTCCCAAGAAGGTAGATTTTCGCGTACGATAAAAGGAAGCCTTGGGTGCTAAATTGATTTCTAGATTTTGGGTAGACCAAGCTTCAAAGCACAGAGGGTACATATACCGAGGGGTACACTTATTTCGTATTCGCTAAGAGAAAAGACGAGAAACGGACGGGGGGTTTAGAACAACTTAGTATAAAAGGAAGCTTTGGGTGCTAAATTGATTTCTAGATTTTGGGTAGAGTACGCTTCAAAGCGCAGAGGGTAACATATTCATTAACAGATTCTAAATTAGTGAAAATATTTTTGAGTGTTTTGTGATTGTTTTATATTTCTTTGTCCTTTTTACTGCACTTAAGCCCTTGGGCAGTGCGTCATAAATCCTTCATTCATTCATTCATATACCGAGGGGTACTCTTATTTCGTATCCGCTAAGAGAAAATACGAGAAACGGACGGGGGGGGGGGGGGTAGAACTTGGTATAAAAGGAAGCCTTGGGTACTAAATTGATTTCTAGATTTTGGGTAGAGTACGCTTCAAAGCGCAGAGGGTACATATACCGAGGGGTACTCTTATTTCATATCCGCAAGAGAAAAGACGAGAAATGGACGGGGGGGGGGGGGGGGGTGAGAACTTAGTATAAAAGGAAGCCTTGGGTGCTAAATTAATTTCTAAATTTTGGGTAGAGTACGCTTCAAAGCGCAGAGGGTACATATACCGAGGGGTACTCTTATTTCATATCCGCAAGAGAAAAGACAAGAAACGGACGGGGGTTTAGAACTTAGTATAAAAGGAAGCATTGGGTGCTAAATTGATTTCTAGATTTTGGGTAGAGTACGCTTCAAAGTGCAAAGGGTACATATACCGAGGGGTACTCTTATTTCGTGTCCGCAAGACAAAAGACAAGAAACGGACAGGGATTTAGAACGTAGTATATGGCAATCACAATAAGGGGCTTTAGACAAGCTTGTCCAGTCTTTCAGCTGACCTTTAGTACAGTGATGGTCTGTGAAACAAACAACCATGGTTCGAACACGCCTGCTTCCCCTATGTGCTTACATAAGCGTAGCAGAACTCGGGCTTTATTACTGTTTTGAATCAAACAGCTACACCGGATCGAAGGTATTTACTCATCAGCGCTCATGCCCGGTGTAAACAGCTGATAGCCAGGGGCCATAAGATCGCTGAAACTCTTTGGCGCGCACAAACCGGGTAGAATTCCTAATAGTTTACCGAAGAGATGCGACAATAATGGAAACTTACGGACAGTGTTGCCAGATGGGCTTGTTCTTTTTTGTGGGGCGAACGATTTTAGCGACGGGCTTGTGGCTGGAAACTGGGCTTGTTATGCCAAAATGTTGCTCGTTTTGTTCTTTTTTCTTGGAACTCCGCGCATTACCTAATCCAAAATTAAATTTTGTTTACTATTAAATACTACTGCACGAACAGGCTGGCTTTGGAAAATTCTTATTCGGGTTTTCTTATGATTCGTTCGGAAAACTTGGGTACAAAGCTGCAGGTTACCTTCTGGTTGCATGCCTAAGGATCAATCTAGTGGAGCGATCTGGATGAAATTTGGAGGGTGAAAACCTCACATCCGGTTTGGGATCCCTTCACTTGACCTCCCCCCACCCCTGAACGTCGGGGACAACGTTGATGAAACCGTATCGTATAGTCAGCATCGCAGCTGATATCAGTTGTATGCAATGTTTGGATATAAACTTGGGTAACAATAAGCTGGACTTGTTTTCAAAGGCCATGTTTTTTTTCTGCAAACATAATCTGGCAATACTGCTCACGGAGCAGTCTCGCAGGTCGAAAAAGGATTGGTAAGGACGAATAATTTGTTGTTCATTGTCACTCGCAACAGCCTTCCACTAGCATGATCTGTCCCCAATTATTTTACCTGCCCTTTTAAATATTCTCGGATTCCGCTATGCGACATGCAGTAAATGACAATAAGTAAATGGATGATCTGTCCGGATCATCCAGGGAATTTGGCATCACTGATGTTCAGTATCCCTCTTCACTTCCCCGGAGGTCGGATCCGACCCAGACCCCAAACTGGCACATTTAGGGCTATTTTGACTGCCCCCACAGGCGCATTCGGGCTTTCCTGAACTCAGAAGTATCAGCTACATGTGTAAATGATATTAAGAGGGTTGCGCAAAAGGTGTTTTCATCTGGTTTAGCATGTAAAAGTTGGTTTGTATCATAAAGAGTATTAACCTAAAAACTAAACTAAAACAGCCAAAATATCATCCCAATCGCTCCAGCCAGTGGCGAACTTCAACCTAGGAACCCTCGGAAGGGGGCCGTGGACCGTAGTGTTCAATATAAGATTACAATTTGCAAAAAGTGTTGGTACCTGTCCATTTCGTTGTTTCGTCTGCGTGTCTATTTTCTAGTCAAAGTATGTTAAATAAATAAAATTATAAATGAAACTGAACCAAAAAGGGAGCCATGACTCTGTTAACTACCTAGGGTTCATGGATCTCTGTCAGGCCTAGCTCCGGCTGTTTGCTCTCGACACGCATCAGAAAATTTTCGGGAACACCGAGACCTTACGATCGCTATATGGCACTTGAGCCCTAGTGCTACCTTGTGCTTCGAAGAAAAAGATATAGACTACATGTACGAAAATATTTAAAGGACCCCTCTCACTATTTACTCTTCAACTTACAGTATTTTAAAATATTTGAATACTTTGAAACTATCCTGTGCTTTCAACAAGTAACCCACGGTTTTGGCTGTTTTAAGCCTTTTCCGAGACCCGTTGACTTGTAGCGAAAACAGGGAAACAATTTACATAACCGGTTTTACTGATGGAAAAACTTCTCGTAGACAAACGTCGACAGTGGGATACACATCGAAAGTAGCAAAACACGGCAAGTAAGAAAACCAGCGTGGTCTTGTTAGAGGGGTTAGAATGTACCGTACAAAATTGGGGTCTACGAGTTTAGAAATATATGGAGTGATTATGGAAATAGGTTGGATTAGTATTATAGGTAGACAGGTCCTTTAACGCTAAGCTAGAATATTTGGTTTGTTTTCCCACAAGTTCGTATTTGAAACTTGAGCGGCTTTGAGCCTTAAGAGGACCCTTGCCAAAGAATTTCCGAAATATAGCTCCAATAAAATTCATCTGACGTACCAGTGCACTATCAAACATGATTCGCAGTCAGCTTGGGCTGAAGGAATATTTATCGAAATCTTTGTTCCACCTGCTCAAAGAGGTGCTCTTCAGCGCCACTCCGGCAGAGGACAAAAGCAATTAAAGGTGGGGCTCCTTGTCGTGTCTTGCTACGTTCGATGTGTATCACGCTGTCGACGGTTGTCTGCGAGAAGTTTTTCCGTCAGAAAACCGGTTGAGTAAATTGTTTCCCTGTTTTCGCTGTAAGTCAACGGGTCTCGGAAAAGGCTTAAAACAGCCAAAACCGCGGGTTATCTGTTGAAAGCACAGCATAGTTTTAAAGTATTCCAATATTATAAAATACTGTAAGCTGAAGAGTACATAGTGCGAGGGGTCCTTTAACCAGCACCTTCAATGGGAGCCTGGTGGGAAGTCCAGTCCAAGTCCGTTCAGAAAGGTTCCGGAAAACCCAGAATGTCAGTCCAAAGCTGAGTCTACCCTTTTCATCACTCCAGGTCAAGGCCGTATCCAGGGGGGGGGGGGGGGGTTAGGGGGTTGAATCCCCCCCACCCGAAACATACAAAAATAACCGTTTTTATAGGCTTTTCCCTCTGATCTATGTCTCTTTTTTGTACTTTTTTGTCCGACCCGCAGGCAACCCCCGCCCTCCCGAAAAAAAAAATCCTGGATACGGGCCTGCTCTAGGTTATCATTATATACCAAAGCTCTCGGTAGGCTCTAAAAAAAAATATGTATCACTGGGTGATAGTTTCATATGGTGGTGTCACCTCTTTCGGCCCTTCTTGGCAAGGGCCCTATGCAGGCTCAAGCCAGAAATGTAAACCGACTCCATGTCAGCTTGGGCTGAAGGAGTACTTATGTATCATTAGCTTACCTGTGCGGGAGAAGACTGCCCTCCAGACTGGTGTAAGGACCCGGTCTGACTAACATAGCCACCGCCCTGTTGGTGGCCAGAAGATGGCTGGTGGTAAGAGGTGCTCAGTGGAATAGCTGACTCTTGGCCTTTGCTCAAAACATGGCTACCAGCTTCCAGGACTCGCGAACCTGGAAAAAAAAAGGAATATAAGCAAAGAAGGTTGAGTTCAAACAAGACTGACGAACTTGTAACACAACCAGCAAGTCTCTACGACTCCGTAAAACTTGATATTCGCAGAAATAGTAGTTGCGTTTTTTATCTGTCTTCTCAGTTCTCAGTTCTCGCTTCTGAATTCTCGTACAAATTACCGTTTCTGCTCCTCTCGCTTCTCCATTCTCGCTTTCGACAAAAAACACTAATTTGGCAGCTCGTCCGCAACCCGGTAAACGTGTTTATGCATATTGAACATCCGCACTCTGTTGACCAATCAGGGAGGAGAACGGAGAGAGAAGAATCGAGAATTCACAACCGGAGCAACTTCTCTATTCTGCAGAATCGCGAGGCTTTACACGTTCTCGATTCTGACTAAAACGCAAGAAAAGGAGAATTCGCTTCATCTGAATAGTCCAAAACGCGACATAGGAGAATTGCGAGGAGAATTTGGACCAAAAACGCAACTACTGTCTACGGTCTACTTACGGACAGGTAAAGCTATGAGAGAGCGTCGCCCAACCGAATCCAGGTGGTTAGCAAAGGGGTTAGGAACTTGAAAATAGTAACGTGAAGGAAGTGGATGATGTGTGTTCAGTGTTTATGGCACTTACATGGAAGGGTTGCGGAAGGGGCGAATGGTAAAATAAGTTAGTTTCAATCTGAAAAAGCTGGTTATAGCCTTTATCATGGATTCGCTTTCCCAAAAACAAAATATTAATCCGCAACGAGCAAGAACTAATCAAAATGATCCCGTATATACAACTTTCCAAGAGCACCTCGACTCCAACTTTCTACAGAAATCGGTTGCAAAAGCTAACGGAGCACCTAAACCTCAGAGGAAAGTTAAGTGTGTTTTATGCCCGGGCCCCACTATAGTCACTCCTGGTAATAACGCCAATAATAAGACCGTCTTACGGTCGAAATTGGGAAGAAAAGACGCTGAAAACGTAAGATAGTTGAGATGGAAAAACCCATCTCCGCCATTTTGAAACGAATCTTTGGAATGTTTGGACCAAGCACAGACCAGAGTCAATGACTTTAGCCAGTTTTGTTTACATTTGAGTGATGATGGTGGTAATATGTCCTGAATTTCTTCGTTCCAGGTGTGACCAGGATAAGACGTAATAACCAAATTAACGAACCAAATTACGCACAGATGTGACTGAATGGCCCGGGCATTAGCGAAGTTTGAAGAACGGTTGGCGCATCCGTTCGCAGAACCAGAATCGCCCTTTAGTAACAAGGTTGTGGGATTTTCCAAGAATCCGCCAAAACCTTGGGAAATCAGATCATTCGCCTACGACGGTTTGTTCTTTTCTACCAACCCCTCTATCTATTATTTCCAAGATTGGCAGGAGTAAGACAATTATCTGCTTTTGCCACTCGGCACCACGAGGAACATCGATTTGAATCCCGCGCGCTCTTTGTTTCAAAACTGGGCAGAATCAATACTTCTCCGGCGTAACGCGGTCGCAGATTTTGCTCTACTGGCCTCGGAACCGAAGAGATTTCTCACTTGCAGAAAAAGACTAAGGTTCCTTTTGTTTGTGTGCGAGGAAGGCAAAGAGGCTCGGGTAGTACAGCAGGGTTTTTTATTTTGGCATTGCCCAGAAATACCTATCCAATAAGACGAGGAAATCAGATAGAAACAGTAAAATACTGAGAGAGATAGAAACAGTCAAATATTGGAAAACGTTCCAACTGAGCTTTTACCTTCCAGACAAAAAGTTCGACTGTCATAGCCATACCAATAACAGCAAATTACTTTTATCATCAGCTTTCGGAACTTGAAATGTTACAAAAGCAAACACCGTGAAATCTTCTAAAAAGGCTAGCTTTAATTTCCAATAATCAGGCCTGCTCCAAACAACCAAGAGCAACTAGATAGGCCTATCACAACATTTTTTGGACTATCAAAAACATTTTTCGTTGGTTTCACTCGCTAGTACCGAGCGAGAACAGTCGTAATTGTTATTCGCAGGCATTGGTGAGTGGCTCACTGTCTTTATTGTAGGCTTTCAATTCTTCCAATTTTGTTTAATTTTCGGGTTCTTGTTGGTTTTCTGCTTTGTTTTGGTTTTCTTGGTTGTTGATCTTCATCCTCGTTTTGGCATTTTCCTCGAAATTTTCTGTCTGCACTGAAGAAGGGAGGCGGTTGTCCTCCCAAAATATTCGCCTTATTTCCGTATATTCGCTGGCCTTTACAAACCCCATTTTCGTTGGTTTCTTCGTTGATTTTTTGTGATCACAACATTATATCACTGGGATCGGAGATCAAGTTTTTAAACGATGCGGATACTGGACAATCATTAGCCTGCTATCATTCCATATCATCCCCCCCCCCCCTCCTACCCAAAGCAAGGTTATCTCTAGTCCAAACAACAAAATAACGGATCTAGCAAAGCATGAACAAGATTTGGGTCTCCTAATGAACGACAGACCAGTCGTCTGATGCTCTGGGAAAATAATTTAATGCCTCGACTTTTTTGGCAGAAGGGACGCGCTTATTCGCCGAGGTGAAGTGTAACAGTTCCAAAGGGCTTTTCAAACACGACTCCGCGATTCCGCGACATTGACCGTGAAAGCCGGGTCAAACAAAACTGTGGCATCACTGTGTTTGGCTAGTTTCCTAACCGGAGCATAAAGTGAAGAAAAGCCACTTGAACTCCGCACACGAGCTAGTTCAGAAGGGAAATGTACGGGTAAATATTCCTTGAGCCCAAGCTGACTTTGAAACATTTATTCAAATAATGTATACAACGGATACGTCAGCTACGATGCTTCATCAGCTTGCAGATGCTTCATTATACATTACCGGTTTGTTTCCTTCCCCGACGTTGGACCTGAAGATTGACAGCCCGACGAGGACCCTTGCCAAGAAGGGCCGAAATATCGCTGATGAAGCATCGTACCTGACGTATCCGTTGTATACATATTTGATGGTGCAAAACGGATACGAGGGGCCGAAATATAGCTCCAATAAAATTCAGCTGACGTATCCGTTTTGCACCATCAAATATGATTCGCAGTCAGCTTGGGCTGAAGGAATATTTATCCTCGTTGTATACATTATTTGAAGAAATGTACGGGATTTCAGGGAATTTTATCCAATTAGCTAAGATCAGTATTAGATCCTCTAGAGGCGTTCGGCTCACGGGTCAGACCGAAATGTCCATCTCTTACAGAATAGGTACAAGGACATGCGAATGCGGAATCAAAATCGTACCCAGAATTCGTGTTTTAACTGGAATCGAATATTTTTCAGGCCGGATTATCTATACATGAAGTGTAGGAACGTGCCAGAGGCTTCGTAAAATCGGGTATGCTCCGATTAACTTGGAAAATTCCTTCCTTTTGACGGAAAGGTAAAGCGTTTTCCCGCGGTTCAAAGTCAAACGCAGGCTATTTACTCGGAAAGTCGATTGGAAGTCGGGAATCCCCGTAAATTGTTCAAATAATCAATTATTCCTTGCTTACCCATTGCTAGAAACCATTCAGAAGAGAGCCCTGGGGATTATACCAGCGTGGTTTTGTTACAGGGGTTAGAATATACCGTACGAGATTGGGGTCTCCGGGTTTAGAAATATATGGAGGTATGGAAGTAGGTTGCATTAGTATTATAGGTCAGAGAGGTCGTTTAAAGGATTTTATCAAAGGAACAAACCCGTCAAGCCTTGATTTAACATGTCTCTCTACCTTACTAATCGTTCCACCCGCTTTCGTGTCCTCGCTTCCCATGTCATTTTTATCCAGCATGACGGCACTACGCTTATTTTTTTATTTTTTTGACTATCTTTGAGCCACAGCAGGCTTCCCCTTTCTCTGAGGAGCTTATTGGTGCTCCTCAGTTTGTGCATGTTGCTTCAAACGACCTAGAACTGATCAGTTACAAGTCAATTGCAAGGAACATTATCTACTGGTAAGGCAAGGTGCTTCAGGAAATTCTTCTCAAACCTTTACTCACAGCTCCCGACACGTTGTTCTTTGTAACATCCTAAGTTCGGGAATAACCTGCGTTCTCACACAAGTTTTCACTAATTATTTCCAGCCACATACTGCAAATAAAAACCTTAATTATCTCGATCTTAGTTCTTAAAATTTAACCGAAAAAGGGCTGGGAATGCTGGGATAGAACAATCTAGTTACCCATCACTTATTCACTTAAATTGGCTTGAAGACCCGCTGAAAATGCGTAACTTCGTTGTTCCGCTATTCACAAATAATCGATTTTCAAATAGTGGAATTTCCGTGTGATTTGTAGTACCTCTATGCGCTGGTGTACGCCTTACGGGAAAGATTAATGATTTTTTTTTTTCGGTCACTAAGCAGTCTTCACCAAGCTCGCCACTGTCCATTGAAAAGCCACGGTTGTGTTGGGATTAAAGTTTCCCGCGTCATAATAGACTTTACGTTGTGGGGATGGCCGCAGATATTCTGAACGTCATAACTAGAGCAGACAGTGGAAAATAAAACAATCCATTAGCAGAATCCAAATAATTCAATGTATTCAATTCAATGACACAAAAATAAGTTGGCTTTTCAGTTAAACTTTAATCCCGTAAATGCAAGAATCGAGAGATTTTAGATAGAGGCCTGTACCAGCAATCGTTGAAATCCTGAATAAATGACGAATTCATTCCCGTAACTCTTTAGTGTTATTTAAAGGTCATTCTCTGACCTTGTTATCTAACGTATACCTTATCTGGCAAAAACGACTCATGTTCTGAGAGTTCATTCTGTAATACGCAGCAAGCTTTTTTGGAAATAACAAAAAAAAACAGTATCAGAAGCTTACAGGACAAGCCATCTGGGCGATACTTAATCCCTCTCTAACGTATGTACCAGAACATAAACGCAGCGCAATCATAACGTTGGTACGTCATACATCCTGGACAATACAACTTAACGAAGTGAAAATAAATTGTAAAAAAAATCCAGGGCTTGTCGTTATAAGACTTCAAATTTGTGCACATGTTCATATTTACAATTATGTCCTAAAGAACAGCTGGCAATGTTTTCTGATCACGTTCCATTCTTCTAAAATAGTTGAATACTTCAAAACCAGGCTCTACTTTGAACAAATTATTCACGGCTTTTGAGGTTTAAACCTTATATTCAAATAATGCATAAAACGGATGTGTCAGCTACGATACTTTAGCAGCGATATTCCGGCCCTTCTTAGCAAGGGTCCTCGTTATGATTGCAGGCTTGTTTCCTTCCCCGACGTTGACGCTGAAGATTGACAGCCTGACGAGGACCCTTGCCAAGAAGGGCCGAAATATCGCTGCTAAAGCATCGTAGCTGACACATTCATTTTATGCATTATTGAATATATGTTTCAAAGTCAGCTTGGGCTCAAGCAATATTTATGTTTTAACCTTTCTCCAGGCCCATTGACTAAACAAATTTACATGGCCGGTTTTCTGACGAGGAAGCTTCACCTAATCAATTCATTGTCGGGAGCGCACCAGCTGTTCGACAGAAGAACCAGGTCAATTTACTGAAAATGATCGCGGCTTAGAGAAATCCAGAACAAGAAGACTACAGATCAAGCGACCCTTCTATAAACAGCATTTCCTACCTGAGTTTGTATGCTGAAGTAGCCCCGTCCCTGCAGGCAGTCTGTAAACTCCATGGCTCGGTAGGCCAATTGGCTGCTGTCCAAGACTTCCAATGATGGAGGACCGCTGCGTGTAATGCGAATTAGGGGCAGCATTACCACTTTCATTTCTTAAGCTCAAAGATTCTTCTCCTCGCCGAATCATTGTGAGAAACTATCTTCACTACTGCAAAAAAAAAGCAAAATGAGAAGTGTGATTTAAATTCTGCTTTGGCCATTTTTAGGTAGGCCTAAATGAACATTCTGGTTCAGTAGCCTAGGCTAAGCACCGGCGCATTAAACAATGTTGTAGTCTTTGGTTCATTTTCTTGGCACATACTAGTTTTTAATAACACGCGGGCAAAATTTAATCACAAAATTTTCCTTTTCACTTGTCATTAATTCCTGTAAAGACTCCGCTTGAGATATTTTTTAAGTTTGTTACATCATGAAAATATCCTGGTCCGTCACATTACAGCAACATTGCATCATCGAGAACTTTTCAAGGGAAGGGAAGCAACAGTACAAAAACTTATTCTAATCAGAAAACATTATACTAGGCAGAAAAAGTGGTTAATAAAGCTTGACTTTTCGAATCCGTTCCGAGGCTAAGAAAACGTAACGGTCTGAGATAGTCTGAGGGGGTTCAATGAATGATAGTCAATGCTTAGGTGATTAATATTTTTATCCCGTCTTCACCTTTTTAAAGTCCGTTCACAATACCATTCCACCTTCTAAAGATCAGCTTGTTCTAACAAAGTCTCTTAGCTCTTACATAGCAACCAATTTCGAGCAAGAACAAAAATGAAAACTGAACATATTTGCAATGACTAACTGTTACAACAATATCTATAAATCATGGATTGTACCTTGCTAATTATTCAATAATGACTCATTATGCTAACTCTTGAGGGAAATTTGTAAATCCTGGAGTTGCCAAACATCATCTAGGTTGTGAGCAACAGGGTTAGCCACTTGCAAGTAGCAGTCTAAAGGAAGTGCATGTATGTGCAATTTTTTTAGTGTGTATTCACTTTTGTGGGTTAGTTGACAAAGAAAACACCTAGTTTTACACCCTCTTCAACTTGGGATATTTTTTTTACTTTCACCGGAGTTCTCTAATATCCTTCTGCCCGAGGAAATTTCAGAAGCATACTCGAAGCAGCATCACGTGATTATGGCTTTTTTTCAAGCTCACCAAGACCCTCCTTAGGGCTTTGCACCTTCCCAGTCTACCACAAGTCCCTGATTTTTAAAAAGGATATGCCAAATGTTGGGTATGCCTTAATTTTGGGGGAATATTTGGTTTGATGGGATAAAAAACAAGATCTCTAAAGCTTTGGTACTTTGCCTTGAGACCACAGGACAAGTTTGCAAGTTTCTTTGCTCCTGGAGGGCCTCACCCAGTCTACCACAAACTGAGTTTTGTATTCAAATAAAGGCTAAGAAAAACGCTCAAACACCCTTATTTTTGGATGCCCTATTCCAAACGCTGGTTTATCTTGCGTTTTGGCATACTCTATGCCAAACGCTGGATAGCCTACCTGTTCATCAGAGGCGTTACTAGCCAAAATGTTTGGGGGGGGACGAGGCATTTACCGACTGGCTAGTAATTTTTACCGACTTTTTCTGCAGAAAAAACGACTGTTTTCAGCAACAAAAATTACATTTTTGAAAAAAATTTACTGATTTTCAGAAAATCCGTTGATTTTCAGAAAAAACGGCTATTTTGACGAAAGATCGATCAATTTTCAGAAAAACCGACTGTTTTCGTGAAAAAAATCAACTGTTTTGGCGAAAAATCGCGACGCTTCGCGCCGACTCGGTTATTTTTGTGACTGGGGGGGGCGTCCCCCCCCCCAGTCGTGACGCCCCTGCTGTTCATATCCTAACCCTGACCTAACACACCATAGATGAATACTGACTGGTTGATTTCTGAGCTTCACTCAAATCATCAATATTTTGCTCAGTTAAGAGTATCCATCATTTTACGTGGCGTATCTAGCATTAGCCAAATGCTTAGATATATGCAGCCTTAGGAATAGGTTATCCTAAAATCAGGGGTTTGTGGTAGACTGGGCTACAGCTGGGCTAAAACAAATATGTCAGTTATGATGCGTTGGCAGCAATATTTCAGCCCTTTTTAGTAGGGCAGAGCAAGGCTATGTCTGGGACCGGAAGAAACTAACAATCCTGAATAATTGCAGGTTCATTCTTCCAGTCCCTAACATTGTCCCTGGTCGTATACTGTGCCTGTCTTATTCTTCTTTGAACCCTTATCTGAATTTTATGCCACCACCTTGTTCTTTCTGTTAGTCAAATAGAAATGACGAATAAGGAACTTCATGTAGGTGTAACACTGTATTACTTTAAAGTGTTCAGTTCGGTATTTGAAGAAGAATAAGGCAGGCATAGGATACCTTTACTGTGTGGGCTAGCCTTACCCCACCACAACAAAATTCATTCAGTTCCTCTATCCTACCTCAAATTTTCGTTAACAGCTCAAATCAACTAGAATCCTATCAAAATTCTTAGTCTCAAGCTCCAACTAACCTCTCAAAATTCATTCAGTTTTTCTAACACAGTTTTCACCCAAAAAACGCCATTTTGAACCACATCACAAAACTTCAGATCAAAAGCTGAGCTAACGGGAGAGTCGAAGGCGCGGACCCGAGAACTCGTCCTTTCTTGGCGCAGCTCGTAGCGCCGCTGTGGTTAGCACTCGAGTCGGTGGGAGGCGCAGTGGGAGAACGATGACGCATTGTATCATGCGCGTGGGAATTATCCAAAAAGGACTTGCAGATAGAGGTAAGGTAAGATTCAAAAGGTTATCAACAAATTAGTCTGTCACAGATCTCCAGCCTTAGAGTAACTAACGTACTACAATCTTTTACTCTTGATACCTGGATGTCGCTGACTAAAAACCAATTATATCTTACTAGCTTAGAAAATTACTAATTTTTCCATAGGAGCCGGCGCGAATAATTGGAAATCTTACGGGAGTATAGGAGCTGAACACGATATTAAAGAAAATCACATTTAAAACTGTATTTATCGACTGGTTACTCTCCTGTTAGGCACCGGGCACTTACTGTCCAGCCGTTTTGAGAGTGAGTGATCCCTCGGGCTTTATTTCGCCCCGGGCGGCTGCGAACCCCCGAATCGAAATTCCTGGAGAATTTGCTGCTTTGGTCCAACACAGAGCATCGCTAAAGCCCATGCAATGATTGTCACCCCATTAACTTACAGTTGCTTACAGACAATTGCTCAGCTTAGCACCGCTATTCCATAATTATGGAATAGATTGTTCTGTTATGGTATGTGTAACAGATTAGAGATCACAACTTACAACAAGACCCTCTAAGTTTGATGAAAAGGTATCACGAAACCAGGAGGAGTTACTAGGAATACTGAATAAATTACACCACTGAACTGCAATCCCCGATTCGACTTTGTAATCCTTCTCGCAGGTGGCTGCAACGCTCTTAGCCGAAATACGGCTTATATTGGTCTCACATATCCCATGACATCCCATCTCCCCAGGGTTGCCAAATATTTTTGGCCGAGAGTGTCACTTTTTCAGCCAAAAAGTGCCATTAGGTGTCATTTACAAATTCAGAAAGTGTTACAAAAAGTATCACTTTTCAGATTTTTTCCACCAAAGAAAGACACAAGGGGGATGGGAGCGCAACCCCCTTCAACCTCTCGAGATCTAAAGATGTGTTTTTATTTATAAGTAGTGAACTGATAGACAAAAATGCTCCTCAGCCGGGATTTGAACCCAGGACCCTCTGCTTACAAGGCAGTCGCTCTACCAACTGAGCTACCGAGGGGCTTATGAACAGAGATCGCAAACCACTACAATAGTCTGGTAAAGCCGGCCATAGGAACAGTGATCACATCCCCATGTCACGGAAATTAATAATATAGATGGCACTTCACACAAGGGACTTGTTTTTTTATATGGTTTATTGGTCACGGTACAAGTCCCTTGTGTAAAGTGCCATCTATACGATGTGCTTTTAAGTGACAGTTTTAAAAATTTATGTCAATATTTATCCAATTTCTGTTTAAAAGTGGATATTAAGTGCCGGTTTTGGACACTGGTCCGACTGATCGGCCCCAGCCCTCCCAATAAAAACTAAAAAATCGGCGTTTACAGCGAAAACACCGTTGTCGCCCATAACAAGAGAAGGGATCTGAGAGCCAAGTCGTTGCCCACAGAATCCCGGCATATGAGCCAAGATAAAACAAACACAACCTTTAGTTCAGATGAGATATCAAAGGATAACAATATTTATTTCAATCATGTTCAGGTTTGCTTCTAAGCAATCAGTGTCGAAAATAACCGATTTAATCAGAGTTCTGGACTTGCCGTGCAGCTTAGTAACTAACAGATATATGTGTTTCTATAAAATTGTATGGCTAAGACTCAGAAAGTTTCATAAAAGTGTCATTTTAGCAAAAAGTGCCACAATTTTGCCTGAAAGTGTGGAAAGTTTCACGCACATCAAAAAGTATCATAATGACACCAAAAGTGTCACTTTGCCAACCCTGCATATCCCGCTGATTAACCTAATCGCTATAGTATAAAATCAATGAAAGCTTGTAGCCCCTCACTGGATAATGTTCATCAAAGCGTTTACGTTAAGCTCCGCCCACAGAAATGCTCCAACCAATCAACGAGTCACCTAATATGGCGACGGCCAGAAAAATACAACAGAATAATACGAAAACAGTACCTTATCTAAGTGATTTCTTTAGCATTTCTGCTCGTTTCACGCTGAGATAACCACCGGGGTGAGTCTCGAATTTTTGCAGATAATTTTTGTCCGACTTTTCCCGGTTTTCTAACCGCTTTCACTACCATTTTTCAACAGAACAGCACCACTGAAATCCCACAGAACAAGAAACGACTAGCGGCGGCTCTTAAGCTAGCTTCCACGGTCGTTTCGGGAGACGAGTTGCTAAGTGGGAGGGAAAGGAGGGGAGGAGAGACGAGAATCCCAATCTATCCTGAAGGTAAACTCGCCGGAATTTTGAAACAGCAAAAGCTGGCACAGCGCCCGAAACACATGACGCGACACGGATGCAAAGCACAGTTAAATTTCAAATGGAAACTCAGTTAAAAAGTCGTCGCAGAAAAATCGATACGAATACAAAATATGAACGCTTAGTGTATCTGATGGGGAGGGTCGTGTTGCTCTACGAATCTGGTAATCCAGCACATGTTCTCCTGATGAGGTTGGGTAAAATGAAAGATGAGAGGGGGGGACAAACTAGCCTATGCCTATTAAAAATTAAGAGGATTATACTTTCAGTAATTTTAAACCCTGTAGGTCTAGCAAACATTCGGCGTTGACGGCGTTTCGGGACTATATCTGGCCTAAATTCACTTAGCTTCTAGTAAAAGTAGTTTGTACCTAAGTCCAGTGAGCTTACAGTAGCCTACAGTACACGTATTCTGAGTCATAAGGATTAGAATGGACAGGAAAGTTGTCAATCATTGTGATATTCTTACAAAGATCAAGACATAATCTTTGGCTTCCAAACTATAGAAAAGCCGTGGGATAGGCTTTATGCAAAATAGGCTAAGAAAATGCATTTCAGACAAGTAAGTGACAAGGAAATATCGACGAAGTTCACTGTAGTTATGCTTGGTACACTGACTAACTTGAATTGGCCAGACTAATCCAACCCTAAAACTCGACTTCCACATTCTTCCTTTCACTAGATAACCCACTCAACCAGTCAGTAACTACTATTATTCTTATTTCTTAACACTCACCCGGATTTTGTCCCCCTGTTCCATATAATATTAGTGTTTTACACCTTCTCAGACGAAAACCAACTTTCTCAATCCGCCAGCGCTTCGAACTGAAAATCGTTGATCCAGTGCCAGGAATACTCTCGACTTGCCCACTAACCAAAAACTTGCTCGACTGCAGTCGCTGTTTCGCTTGGGTAAAATGAAGCACGTAGGAATAAAATGGGGCTCAAACTATAAAAATACTAATAACATAATATTTACGCGTATTTTAACATACAAATGTATTCAGGTTCAACTGCTGTTTCTGCGTTAGTTGGCGAGCAGCCAAGTGAGCACGACTTGATTACTGACGTTGAGCGTGCTGCCTGTCGGCCAAAAAGTAAGACTCAGTAGTGAACTCATATTTACGTAGATGGCGTGACAGATGAAAGCGAAGCAAGTAAATGACGTAATTATTTAGTGGATGTCTTGACTCATCCGGCGGAAACATAGCATGCAGGCAGGGGCGTAGTAATCGTCCCCAGGATTATACGATCCTAGTGGTCTTCGCTATTTCGTGCTGCAGTTTAGTGTTACTATTTGTACTCAACATCAGACACAAAAAAACTCCGTAATCTTTCACTACTCTAACGACACATTTATGGTATTTCTCTACTCCAGAAATCTACTCTATGTTCCATCTCTATCCTCAAGAACCGCCCGAATCTTTTTTTTTTTTTTAACATCAAATAAAACTTACTTTTAACAAACTTTCTGGTTTTTGCCGGATTCCGGACGAACTACTTGTCCGGCGAGAAAATGGTTTTCAACCTAGTGTTCAGCATGTCTTCTTATCTCTTAATCGCAGCAAAACACTCGTTCTTAACAACTCATATTAACCACCAATTCACCCACACCGTACTGTTGATTGATTTATTAAAACATAAGCACTAATCGTGGCACATTGCCAAATAGCGTACTTACTTAGTCAACAGATGAAGCTATATAAAAACAAAAATAACAACCTCCATTCACTCAGCTCCATACAGTCGCAAACCAAACTCCCGTTCTGACAACCGCACATCGGGCAGAAGTAAAACCTCAGAGACTCAGATTGATCCTTTTGAACGTGCCATCGTGCCAAACCTGTATTTCTTGGCTCTTAAGATATTTCTCTTCCACTAGCATGATAACTCCTTCTTCCTTCCTACTTTGCCCATCAACAACATAACTCCTTCTTTCTTCCTACTTTGCCCATCAACAACATATACACACATCGCACACATACCTTAATTTCTATACCCCTCGTCCTCCACCTTTAAAACAGGGCTTCAGGAACCCACCTAAGAGCTCGCCTGCACTCTGACCAAGTCGATCTCCACACCATCTTTCATCACAGTATCTCTAGATCCGTGTCAGCCGTGCTCACAAACAGACAGACTTACGTCACTAACGTTTGGAATCCCAAACACGCTTTATACGGATGTAGTCAAATTTCAACGGGCGAAAACGAAAGCGACTGGCAGTCAAGTACGCAACTACTGTGCACATCGAACATGAGCAGCTTCTTACAGAAACGACTCACGCACTCGCAAGGTAGCGATTCAGTACAAACAAAGGATCACGATTTGGTTGTTTGTCGTCTCGTTCCAGCGTAAGTCGGCTCTATGGCCGCCAGTCACACAATGAGAGACGGCAAATTAACAGCGAAGCGAGAGTTCACACAATACCTCGAATGTACTTGTGCTTGTGGCGGGACTGCTCTTTTTCCGCCTGACCCAGAATCCCTGTCGATCTCAGGTGTACCGCTCCAAACATCTCTGTTATCTGCCAGGTAAGGGTTCCTCAGCCACTCCATGCGGCGAATTTAGCGCCGAATCTGCCCAGCGGTTCAAAGTCCCCTTTGACTAGACCGCACTAGTTCTTCAGTTGCTCTCCAGCCAGTTCAGCTTTTTTTAACGAAGGCGACGTTATCCAGTCGCAGGACGTGGCCAAGCCATAGTATTCTCCGACCCTTCCATGACAAGACGGGCGGCTATGACAGACCGATTCTTTGGACGATGTCGCCGTTGTCTTTCACAGGCGAGTAGCCTCCCTTAGTGTAGGGTGAACACTAGTCTAGTGTCAAGTAAAGTCTAGCTATGGACTAATACGGAGTTTCGGTTACCGTGGCCCACAACTTACGACGATACACTGTAAAAAACAATCTTGCAGTATTTGCTACTCGGATTAATCTTGTCTCTACTGAGATAATCTTTCCCCTAATTCGGATTAATCTCATCTTAGTAGAGATAATATTAATCCGAGTAGCAAATACTGCAGTTAACTTTAATCCTTACTCGGAGAAACTTTTTACAGTGGAGTTGCTGACGAAGTATCTTCGCTCCATGGCTTGTTAAGCTCACGAACAAATTAACAGAAAAACGTAAAAAGGCACAGTAGCTTCAAACCAAGAACAACATATGAAACGCAATAATTTTATCCGTAGAAAACCCACACAAACAATGCTCTTTAAAAGAATAAATAATATTTACAGGAATGTTTCGCTTCAGAACTTTAAGTCTTTGATGGCCTGGGGAAGATCTGGTAATCTTATGTCTTTGATTTGCTGGGATATGTTGATGCTTTTTACTGCAGAAACGGCACGCGCTGGGGCTGCTGATAAACCGGCCTAAAAAGAGAAATAGAAGTAACGTTTTTTTCTTGAATGTCTTTCCTGCAGTTCTTACAGATGTGCAAGCACAAGTTTATTTTAATCCTAACTATCACACATTTTCCAAGATATTGAATAAAATACTTGAATTTTACTCGAATTTCCAAACTTTTTTGATGACGTCACGAGCCTCGAGTAATCGGCTGTGATTTAGTCTGAACCGCTTAGCAGCAGGATTCACGGTTCTGATATTCATAAGAAAGGAACAAAACAAGAACAGACGCGTACAATGATAGAAAAAGGTTTAAGAATGCCTGCCTGGGCACCGGAAGATCCTGACATTTGTTTTGTCATTTGTAGATTAATTTTTGTTTCTAGTTTTTTTCTTTTTATCGGCCATGCTGTGGCCCAGTAACACGCAACACCCTTAGTCCACGGAGAGACGCAAAAACTGAGCCACAATGTCCAGCTTTTGGCTGGGGCGCAGCGCACACCCAAAACACAAAAACACAGCTTTTTAACGCAGAAAAACAGTCCGTTCGAACCAGGAGAAGTTGATATAATTCAGCGCACTACAATCGCGTCGAGACATCGCTCACACGCGAAATCCAGTGAGTGTGGATTTAGAGTGTCTCTTTTTCCATTTTCCGACCCAAACAATTACCGATTTGGACTAAAACACGACATGACGATGCTTTGGCTTTTAACGTAAGACAAGCAAATTTTAGGCAATATGCACTTCCGCTACGTAACTGGCGTTCTCTTACCTCTTGCTTCTCCAGCTTTCCTTGTTCTTCTATTCTTGTCATTATCTCTGTCATGTTTGTTTCCAACACCATTCCTCCCATCACCAATTCATTCAGGATATACTGTACCTAAAACGGAAATATACATCAAAACTTTCCTATTTCCAAGATATTCGAAAGATCAGAAAGCAGGGAGAGAGGCTTGAAGTGTCAGCCTGGTTTCCTTTCAGACTGCTAATTCCCCCCAGCAGCAATCGACGACATTAATTTGCAGACTCAGCTCATCTTGTTGTGTAAATTCATCTGCCTTCTGTCTCAGCTTTTGTCTACACGAGCGAGATTCAACCAGTAGCACATTTAAGAGTGGAAGGACGAGGCCGGTCGCCTTCCCAGGAAATTCCATGTTTTTTCCTTTTTCTTCATTAATAAGAAAGTACATCGGGCGGCCATGAATGAAGGTTTTCTTGTGATTGTCCGAAGTGCAATTTTCATCTATTTTTGGGATCCCAAAACGTAAGTGGAGGGATACCAATGACATCGCAAAAGTTGTCCTTCTGTCCGTCCGTCCGTCAGCACGATAACTCTCGAAGGGATCGAGATATTCTGATGAAACTTGGTGTAAGGATTCTTTCGTTCAAAGGAAAGGTCGAGTTCGTAGATGGGCACTGTAACCCTACATTTAGGGGTGGGGGTTCAAATTAAGGGGCAAACAAAATATTTTTGAACAGCTAATGAGACAGTCGATTAAGGGATAAGAAGATATGCTGAACACGATTATGAAAACCATTTTCTCGCCGGACAAGTAGTTCGCCTCGAATCCGGCCACAGCCGGAAAGTTTGTTAAAAGTAAAAGTTTTATTTGAAGTTGATTAAATGTTCGATTTATGTGTAAGAAGACGTGCTGAACACTTCTGTGAAAATATTTTTCTACCGGGACAAGAAGTTCGCCGAAATCCGGCCAAAACCGGAAAATTAGTTAAAAGCTGAAGTTTAATTTGAAGTTGACTAGATGTCCGATTAAGGGGTAAGAAGAGATGCTGAATCCGTATATGACAATAATTTTTTACCCGGACCTATAGCTCGCCCGGAATCCGACTGAAACCGGAAAAATGTAATAAGGTAAAGTTTCATTTCAAGTTGATCAGATGTTCGCTATAGGGGTAATGAGACACAATGAATAAATTTTTGAGCTTTATTTTTGTCGGACAAACAGTTCGCCGCGGAATCCGGCCAAAACCTAAAAACTGGTTAAAAGCTAAAGTTTTATTTGAAGTTGATTAGATGTCCGATTTAGGGGTAAGAAGAGATATGACAATCATTTTTACCCGGACCTATAGCTCGCCCGGAATCCGGCTGAAACCGGAAAATTGTTATACGTTAAAGTTTCATTTCAAGTTGATTAGATGTTCGATACAGGGGTAACGAGACATACTGAATAAGTTTTTTAGCTTTATTTTTGTCGGACAAACAGTTCGCCGCGGAATTCAGACAAAACCGGAAATTTGGCAGAAATAGGCAGGAAGTTTCGATCAGTTTCGTCAAAACAGATATTACTTATAGGGGTAAACACACATGCCGAGTCCATATCCGAAGTTGGGTTTCTCAGATGGTTAGCTATTTGGCCTTAATCTTTTTCTAAATCCTAATAGTAAAAATGTTCAAGGAGTCTGGCGAAGACAAGACCTAATTGTCTGTATCAAATACTACATTTTTGGAATCCCATCGAAACCTTTGGTCTTGTTACTTTTACTTCGTTCTTTCTCACAGTTGTGACGGGTTATAAAATCAAATAATAAACAAACTAGACAATTATTTTGCTCAATTTTCTTGAATATTTTCTTTACCAATTTTTCTTCTAAACACTCAAATCTTGTTTGCAAACCAAGCATGTCTTCTTAACCATAAATCGAACATTTAATCAAATTCAAATAAAACTTTAATTTTTATTTGACGGTGCAAAACGGATAAGTCAGCTACATTTTATTCGAGCTCGAATAAAATGTAGCTGACTTATCCGTTTTGCACCGTCAAATATGATTCGCAGCCAGCTTGGGCCGTAGGAACATCTAACTTTAATTTTAACAAATTTTCCGCTTTTGGCCGGATTCCGGACGAACCAATTGTCCTGCGAGAAAGCTGAAAAATTTCAGATTTGGATTCAGCATGCCTCCTTAACCCTAGATTGACTATCTCATCCACTTTTTAAAACATTTTTTTTCGTAATTTGAAACCCCACCCCTAAATATGGGCCTACATGGCTCATCTACGAACTTGACCTGTAGGCCTACTTATGACTTAATGGATCATCCTACCAAGTTCGAAGAAAATATCTCTACCCCTTAGAGAGTTATCGTGCTGACAGACGGACGACTTTGACGAAGAGCGTGTTCCATCCTACTTACCGTAGTTACCACGCATGACGTCACAAATTCCGCCTTTTTGCAGTCAAGGCTGGAACGATTTTTCTATTTTTCAGCGGTATATCATGCCACGGGTGAATCCGACCAATCACGTGACAGAGATTCGTGGTTACTACGCTTACCACGCTCCCGAGCATGGTAAGCAAATAGTTACTATTTCGAGAAGGCTGGAACGGTCAGCGTAGTAACTTTTCGTGAGGTTGGAACGGATTTAGTAACTAATAGTTACTATTGGTACGAGGGTGGACCACGCTCGAAGTCATAGGTATCCTTCCACTTACGTTTTCGGATCCCAAAAAGCAAAGCTGAACCGAAAAAATATCGCCCAACGGCTGAAGGCTTTTTTATCGAAGTCTTCCTCTCAAAAGAGTATGTTATGTACGCTTGTGACTACTAGGTACTCAGTTTGGGGGTTAGTTTTGCTGACTACTAGAATAGGGTAATTCGTCGGTGTCGGCTTAGGTTATGTCTAGCGTTAGAGTAGGGTTATCTGACGCACCCTTAAGCTAAGGGACCGCCAAGAGCAAACAATTCAGTTCGCGCCCGTTTTACCCCCGCGTCGCCCAACAAATAATTCTCTATCACTGGGCTGATCATCAGGCCATCATAAGACAACTTTGCTCACCTCTAGTATACAGCACCTTAGTGCTAGTACCGTTAAAGTTTAACTGAAAAGCAAACTTATTTTTGTATCATTTAACTGAATAAAGTGCATATATTTGGATTGTTTTAAGTTTTTTTTTTTCATGTTTCACTATTTGCTCTAGTATGACGTTCAGAATGTCTGCGGGCGTCCTCCCAACGCAAAATTTTACTATGACGCGAAAAATTTGAATCTCAATACAAACGCGGCTTTTCAATGGCCAATGATCAGCTAGCTCACTGCGTGAACACTTATTTTTCGTAAATCGTTTCCGTCAAGCATACAGCATAGGTACAAGCGCATAGAGTTACCTCAAACCCGACAGGAAAATTCCACTATTCTAAAACCGATTATTCGTGAACAGCGGAGCAACGAAGTAACGCATTTTCAGTTAAACTTTAAGCTGTAAAGATAATTTACAAACCTCCCTCCTAAGTGTCAGAGCAGGTCCCTAATTCCAGTCTGGAAAAAACTTGTTTTGGCTTATTATACATAGAGCTCTCACATATTTCACTTCTGAAACGTCGAATTTTTGTTAACCAAGAAGGATTAAACGAAGCTACTTTACCTTATCAACATGAAATATCAGATCCAGTTCACAGACATTTTCGAAACACCGGTCAAGAGTCTCCACAAAGACCTGAATGAGGTCCAAAATTCCCAGCTCAGATTCTGACGAGTCAACACAGAACACAAAGTACAGTGTAGCATAATGCCTGTAGATTAGCTTGTAGTCCGACCCGCCAATCAGACTGGAATTATATGTGAACAATTAGCTTAATCAGAAGCAGGTATGAAGGGAAAGGATGAAATAAAATCAGCTCAAGTATCACTCACAAGGCATGGCTCAGGCTATTTAAAGCCTTTCTTCAAAAGGCCAATGAAGAATTATTTCTATTATGAGTTCCTGAGACATAGAAAAATAAAGGTTATGATTACCTTCCACCCTCCAAAAAGTTGCACACATTGTCATCTCTCTTTGAAACGAGTTGAAAGGTCTCTTTCACAATCTGCTGCTGCATATCTTCACTCTAGAATCAGAAATAGCTCAATACAAGAGGTGAGAAAAGGCACAAAACTGCGCTTATTTACTGAAGTAGGCCAAACTCCTAATAAGTTTAATGGGTACAGTAGGCCTACAAAGATTACTGAAAATGAGTTACTGTTGACATACAAAAGATAGCAAACCAGAAGAAAAGTGGACGGGATTTAACCAATAATGTGCAAGTCTTTTTGAGTGATTAATTGCATCTAAGTATTTTGGGTCAACCCACATTTTGACTCCCGAATTCTTGATAAGAAATCAGGATTGTAAGTAAGAATATATCCTATGGCTACGAGGAAAAATAGTCTGACTTCAGATCATGTCACTGAATTGCGAACACTGTAAACAGAATTCCGATTAAAGAAATACTGGAATAATAATAAAGACGCGTGGCATTAGCCCTCTACGCCACCAAAATAAACGGGTTTGTAAATATTTTTGGTAGATAACAATGAAAAATGATCAAAAGAGTGATTCTGATTATCACATGTAAGACAGCAGTTCTGTTCGGGCAGAGAGGATCTGCCATTCTACTTCTTCCTTAAACTGTCCAAAACCCAAAATATTCCTGGTATTAACCTGGACAAACAGTGAAGAAACATTACTCATCAAAATCACTCTCTGACTCGCAAATCTAGGACATTCTGACAGCAAATGTTTAATTGTCTCGACGATACCAATACACACTGGATGAGGACAATTTGGAGTTTGGTTTAAACCACAAGTGTACCTCCTTTCGTCCATCATACAATGGTTGGTCCTTTTTTGAGAAGTACCATTGGCCATCCTTTGATTATTTTTAAAGAAAATTTGGGATCCGATCTCCTGCTTATGCCAGTACATATTGATTTGAGGAAACCTGTGCTTGCAGGTTACAATAGTAACAGTAACTGTCCATAAATCCTTGGATTCTTACAAAATATCTGGTTGTGGCGGAGATGAATCTATGTTCCTAACACTGTACTCCTGTGTTTTTCAGTAAAGAAGGGTACTTTTGCATGCTCCAGTGATAATTCTTAAACCTTCATGAAGAAATTCACAGCTTCTTCTTCTTCATTGCATGTTTTCTTCTGAGATTCCAGCGTTCAAACTGAATTGCCAGTACATGAATATCTGCGAGGATCCACAAATTTTCTGGTGACTTTGTTACAGTAACAGCCGTATCATCAAAGTTTCACTTCACTGTAGATAAGTGGAAAAAAAAACTGCAACATTGTTAAAACACCGTTAAAAACATTTACTGTTGTAAAAAGAGAAGAGTTTTGTCTTTTTTGCTTTCAGGCATCGACATTGACTCTCTTGTACTGTAACAATGCTGGATGCTGTGACTTCATTTCCGTCACAACAGTGCCAAAATTTCTGAATTAAAGAGAGATTTTATCAGTGAATATATCTTTAAACACACATCTTTCAACAGGTTTAACTAGTTTAGACAGGTTGCAGCACATTAGTGGCAGATCTAAGGCATATCTACTGAGTAAATCAAAAACTGTGTTGGTTGAGAATTTTAACCGTCTTGCCACTTTTCAGTCAGCAAAGGGTCTTTTCCTTACTGCTGGTAAATGCCAGTTTTTTGTTGTAAATAGTACCATGGATGGAAATGAATGTCTTGATTGTGGTAATGGTATTAGTTTTTCAGCATACGATATAGTAACGTACTTAGGGATCCTATATGCATTGTCTGCTAAGGCTTCTCAGTCTATAATTGTTAATCACGATCAAGAAAGAATTCACAAGCATTTGGCCTTTTCATTTGTTTTGTGGGCGATACAGAAAAGACTTCACTGGGTCGTTGTTCACGGCCATTGCTTTACCTCGTGTTCTTTTTGCTGCAACAATCATAGAAAATTTTCGAACTTGCGACATTATACTATTAAAATATCATATTTCAAACTTTCCAAATTTCTCCTTGGGTTCCCCATTTCGTTTAGTAATTTGCCGTTGGTTTCTGATTTTAAAGTAAACGTCCCGGTTTTAATTTTGAAGAAAAAGATGACAAACTTTTATAAAAAAGCTTTGGTAGCCCTCCAAACCCACAACCTGTACCAATTTTTTAACATGTAAATAATATAGTATTAGACAACTGTAATTTAGCTGTCAAAATCATGTGTGTTTTTCATAGTATTTATATACCACTGAATGAATCAGTTGGTTAAGCATAGGTCTGTTTTATACATTATATTTTGTACTCCTCAGTTCTGAGGGAAATAAATAAAACTAATTCCGTTGGGTGCTTACCGAAATAGAAACCGACAGAAATAGGATAGACTCCAGTAGGGGAGGGTGGGGATGGTTTGCCAGTGGGACAGGTTCAACATTAGTACACTGGTCTGCCACTTGTAGTCCAAACATTCTAGAGCTGCTATGGACAGGCTACGAAATGTGAGGAGTAACATCATAATCAGGCTGTGAAAAATGCCGACTCTAGCTTCTTCCTGAAAGGAGCTGCCAAAACATTTTGCTTTTAAGTTGGTTTTTCTGAAAATTGTCGCTAGACCTTATCATGTCTTCTTGAGAGAAAATGAGACAGGTAATCGCAAAAAGATTTACATTGCATGGTTTTAGAATGATTTTAACTGCAATGATGCTACCTCCATAATTACACCATTTTGTAAATCAAAGAAGGGATTCTGAGCTCAGTTCATTTCTAGGTTCTAGCTCAGTTGGGTGATTCTTAAATCCCTTTGTGATTCTGCATGAAATTCAGAATTCTTTTTAATTTAATAAAAAACACTTAAGCAAGTGAACAACAATCTGCTCCTCCAACATCTCAGCTGTTCCTTAAGCTTCAATCTGGTATGTTGCTCTAGTTTTAAGCCAGACAGACCTGCAGCCTAGTAGATCAGTTGCCCCATCCATACTTACAAAGTATTGGTAGAACTTAGACAAGCGAGGTTTCCCATGATTATTGAATACTAAAATAGCTTTAATCATTGTCAGGTTGTGAGACCAACCAGATTTACAATTTGTTTCTTTGTTGTTGTTGTCTCTGGGTTTTTTTTCGAGAAAATACTCTGTTTCTTCTGCATACTGCAAAGGCTGTAAAGAAACATTATGCTACCTGGCGCAAATTTTATAGACCCTTTTTACGCTGACAGATGACTCTAGCTAGCTGTTTGTATTGAGCCGGCAGCGACGAATTGTTGGCGATTAGCCATCCTAATCATATTCTTTGACTTTTCAGACTCTGCGACTCGGGGATTTCTATGCAAGATAAACGAAGAAAGACTATATTTGCATAGTATTCCAATAAATCAGATAAGATATCTCTCATTGGCGTTGCAATATTGGCACTCGGTGCAATAGCTAACGGCTGTAATGTCGCTCCGAACTGTGAGTACCGTACCATTTCGCTCTTTACAGTCTCAGTGTTTATTGCATTATGTGTGGTTGTTTTATGAGAGCTAGTTTGTTGCTTAGAAAATATGTTCGATGTTTTCTTTCTGCTAAACAGTTTGATAGTCTGTTTTGGCAACGTATAACTCGACTGCATTAATCAGCTAAGGACAATTGCGATTCTCGATAAGCCGGCTACGCCTATTACCATATATTACATCGCCAGCGAATCCGAAACCTGTGGGTATGTTCCAGTCTCCTGTCAGCAGCTATTAAAATTTACCATCGCCAATCCAACCTGTAGTGAAAGAATATACAGATTAGCACGACTGTCCGACGTTGATAGTTTCTGTCCTTTTTTGCAGAAACTGGAACTTAAAGGATCCCTCGCACTATTTACTCTTCAGTTTAAAGTATTTTAAAGTATTTGAATACTTTAAAACTATGCTGTGCTTTCAACAAAAAAACCACGTGTTTGGCTGTTTTAAGCCTTTTCCGAGACCCGTTGACTTGTAGCGAAAACAGAGAAACAATTTACATAGCCGGTTTTTCTTATGGAAAAACTTCTCGCAGACAACCGTTGACAGCGTGATACACATCGAAGGTAGCAAATACGGCAAGTGAGAAAATCAGCGTGATTTTGTTCGAGGGGTTAGAATGTACAGTACGAAATTGGGGTCTCCGGGTTAAGACATATTTGGAGTGATTGTCGAAATAGGTTGCATTAGTATTACAGGTAAGACAGGTCCTTTAACCGGGGATGTATGAGCTGATTCCCTAGGGGTACAACAAGTTGATAGTTTGTACATCTTTTCAGTTTGTTCAGGAACGGGGTGTGAAAACGTCCAGCTATGCACCTGAGCGGCGGGGGGGGGGGATACGATCCTTTTGAAAGCCAACTGACTAAGCAACCCCAAGATCCCGAAAATACATAAGGAATAATTAAACATTCCAGGCCCTTCGAAAGTTCCTACAAGTCAGTACACAAACCACTGCCACCCGGTCCTTTGCCCGAAGCTCCACAGTCATGCAGAAACTCGACCCAGCCCAAGAACAGCTGATGAACACAGAAAGCCTGATTTTAGTGGACACTCAGGACAACGTGACTGGGAAGGCCTCCAAACGCGATTGCCATCTGGTCAAACCCGATGGAACCATGCCGCTACACAGAGCGTTTAGCATTTACCTCTTCAACACAAAGGGGGAATTCCTTCTGCAGCAGAGGTCACAAGAGAAAATAACATTCCCAGGTAACCAGAAAACTAACTATGGTTGCGTTCCAGAAACTTAACAATTGTTAACAATCGGTAACTCTTCGAGGCGGGGCTAACTGCAGCTTTAACGATCGTTAACTGTTCCCAATTCTACAACTGTTAACTATTTTGTAACGATGCTCACCGACCATCGTTACAAAATGGTTAACAATCGTTAAGCTCTGGAACGGAAATTGTAGGTGGGCGGAGCTTAAATTTCTAAATCAGAAACCTGGAACGCAAAAAGTTATCAACTGCTAACAATTGTTAAGTTCTGGAACGCAACCTATAACACTATGTTAATTCATTCGTATTTAGTTGTCAACCGCAGATTTTTATGTAGCGGAGTAGGGTTAAACCTTCTAAGCAACATCTACAATGTCGTTCCTTCGCCTGGCACGTCACTTGTGGAAGCAAGTGATATTTAATGCTTCGGTACCAATTTTAAGTACTTGTCCCAAGACTGATTATGGACAAAACGACAAACCACTTCGAGGATAAGCGTTTGTGTGAGTCTGTCGCTGAATCTCAGTGCTGAGACGTCTGAAAGCCAACACGCCAGTTTCATCTCCACGACACGGTAAATTTCACCCCCAACGAAACCTTGTGCTTCACATACCTAATCCTAACCGGGGCTTAAAATTAGCATATTACAGAAAAGAATCTTTGGTTTATCGTGAACTATACTTAGTTTATTCTGTACTTATCCTAGTCTGTCACTATTATATGTCCTATTTGTATTTCGTAGATAAAAGGGATGTAGATAGTACCAGGGACCCATAAATTTCCTGTAATGACTCGCCATTCAGGGGGCTTGTCATTTCCTATTGCTTTTATGTTGCTATATTGCCCGAGCCTCACCTAGTTTCCAAAAATTCCGCTTGGGTCGAATCGGCGTTCTTGCTCAGATAGACAAAATTGCCAGCATGCCACCAGGTACCTAAGCTAGGACAAAAGATCCAGGATACTCTTCCATTACAGATAAATATTCCTTGTTCAGCACAACAGCTGCGAAAATTTTTGTCTATCTGGATAGTCGGGTATTTTATCCCGTGGGTATTTCTCGAACTATCTGACGCTCGGTCAAGAGCGCATCAAAAATCTCTTATTGACAAGCCCCCTGAATGGCGAGTCATTACAGGAAATGTATGGGTCCCTGATAGTACGCAAGTCTTAGCTAATCAGGACATCTCTAAATCTATAACCCATGACATTCGTGATAACCCGTAAAGCACAAGTCTCATTAGTTACAGTTTCTGTTCCAGTATTCCACCGTACCTAACTTCTTCGAAACTGTGCTATGTTTTTCAAAGAATTACAAACCTAAGGCGTTTTTAGAGGTTTTACATTGAGCCATAATGATCAACAGTGCGTTCTACTACCAACGGAAATCTCTGTTGCGAACATTGTTCGTCAAGTAGACCAATAAATGGAAGCGTTGTTGTTCGGATCTGGTTGTCAGCATGTGGTTAATCTGCCATATTTTTCCAACAGAGCGTTTTGGCGAATATTCACCTCCACAGAAGAGCCGCCAAAAAACGCCTCTCTCCCGGCCGTTTAAAATCACGCGCCTCCCTCTTAGCTTTGATAAGGAACACATAAGGCGTATTCTCGCCGTTCCCCGAGGACTACTCGGGGAATCGAAGGGAACGGCGAGAATAGAGGGAGTCACTCCATGCGGAATCCGCATACGGAAAACAACGAGAACACGCGGAATGCTTCTAAAATGGATTTTGTTCGAAAAAAAATATACAGTTGACGAAATTAGTCTGGATCCACTTTATTTTTGGTTTTGTTTATTCTGATTCTTTTCTTACATTGCACGTACCAACACCAGCAAAAACTGATTCCCCTCCGAATCTGAAAGGGAATCCTTTTTGATGATGGTGATAATAATCACCCCGTCCGTGTTGACTCGCGAGAATACGGGGAGTGAGTCCCCGGGACAAACAAAAACGCGGGGACTCCTCAATTAAGTCCTCGGGGAACGGCAAGAATACGGCTATAGAAATTGTCCGCCCTGTCTAACCAATCCTGATCCGCTTCGAAAACAGCAGAACACTGGAAATGCAAGAATCGGTGTTGTGCGGTTAAGGTGGGTAAACATCACAAAGGAGATCCGAAGTCTCGGAACAAGAATGGACGAAACGGCTAGGGACGTAGGCTAAACAATAAAATATGATCAGTAAATTCATAAGAACAAGGAGACCGATCGTCGGATTATTAGAGGCGAAAACGAGCTACGTTGGGTTAACTTCAGTGCAAAAATTATGAATGAACTTCGCAAAACCAATTTATTTAATTTTGTCGACTGTTATTACTTGGGATAGCTTACCTGTATTCTAACCTCCTACTAACATTTACTAAAAATCAATTTGCAGTCCAATATATCTCTTAATACAGGTGGAAACGCCAACGGTAGCTTAGTAGGATCTTGGATTTGGACTGGATCTTTTATTTAAACATCGACACTTGCCTATCTTATTTTTTAAAAATTAATTGTTATTAGTTATGCAATATTGATCTGTCTTGATTGATACATTTTACTTATGAATTGAGTGCTTGAAGAGCCTTTATTTGAATACTGACACATCCAAAGCTATTTTTACACATTTAAAGATATTACGGATTAAATCATTATTTATTTATTTATAAAGAACACCGGGGCTGCTTTTCCCACGTACAGACACAAATTTAATTTTGGTTTTTCAGCATTGTACACCAACACCTGCTGTTCCCACCCCCTCTACATCCCAGACGAGATGGAAATGGACTCCGAAGCGATTGGCGTAAAACGCGCGGCGCTGCGGCGAGTCGAGAACGAGCTCGGCGTCGGACCCGACCAACTTCATCTGGGCGACTTGCGGCTGATGACGCGGATGCTGTACCAACATAACGGTGATGGAGTGTGGGGGGAACACGAGTTTGCTTATCTTTTCGTCGTTAAAAAAGACATCAAAGTGACCCCGAACCCAAACGAAGTAATGGATGTTCGGTATATCGCTAAGGACGACTTTAAAAAGTTTGAAAGCCAGAAAGATGTGAAGTTTACACCCTGGTTCTCGTTTATTAAAAAAGAGCTGTTGACGAACTGGTGGGATAATATTGACAACTTTGATAAGTTCAAGGATGACGGCTTGACTCATAATTTCTATGGTAAAATGTAAATTGTTGGTGTTTTTGATTTTATAATATATTGGTGTACTGAGGTGGTGATTGTCAGTTCGCTCTCATTGCCTTGCCTATCTTGGAGCGTGTTCCACCTTTCTATCAATGGGAACTATTAGGTACTATTTTCGTTCCAACCTCATAAAAAATTACTACGCTGACCGTTCCAACCTTCTCGAAATAGTAACTAACTGCAACTATTTACTTACTATGCTCGGGAGCGTAGTAAGCGTGGTAGCTACGTATCTCTGTAACGTGATTGGTCGGATTCGCCCGTGGCACGACATTCTGCTGGAAAATAGAAAAATCGTTCCAGCCTTGACGGCAAAAAGCCAGAATTCGTGACGTCATGCATAGTAACTATGGTAAGTAGGGTGGAAAACTTCTTAGTGGTGACTCAAGCAAACACCCGCACACATTAGAGTGGTGATCCTACAAGGCAGATACTAACATTTTCTATCAAAGTAGCAGAAGCTCAAATAACCTTGTCTGACACAAGACTTTCCCAACAACAGCTTCAGCGCGGGATCTTCTAAAGAGTTTGAAAGGCTCGGGGATACGGATTTACTGTACTTGAGCATCAGAACAATGGTCGCGTTTCCCGATGAAAAATTTGTAGCCTGCGTAGTAGTATGGTAGTAGTACGAAAACGTTGCATGTAATACTATGTAATAGCAAAGAATACTATCATTTAATGTGCCGCAGACAGGTCCAATCTTATGTAGTAGTATCCAGTAGCATCCTGTCTTGCCATAGTTACATCCAGTCTTGCTAATAGTACCATATAGTAGTATGCAGTAACACGGTAGCCTTGAAGTAGAAGCATGTAGTAGCATCGTTAGTACTTCATGCAACTTTTCCGTACTACTCCATAGTACTATTTTGAGATAAATTTTTCATCGGGTTTTGCCAAAAGAGATCACAGGCCCTCTCCCAAGTTCTTTGTCCTTCCTGCTAATTTCACCGCTTTTTATGGAGAGTTCTCCTAAGCAGATTGGTAAACTCACATCGGAGTTGCCAATCTCATTTTTTCGCAGACCTGGGCATCAACGACAAAGTGCTCGGTAAAAAGACACAAAAAAAAACAGCCAAAGAGCAATGAGGAGTTGCTTTGGTGAGTTTTTCTTGTTGCAAAAATGGTAAATGAGCCAAGACCTGGGAAGATAGGTAAAAAGAAAACGCGACTATTACTACGGTAGAGCTGGAAAGGGAATTCGGGGGATGTGACTCTTTTTCCGAAAATTGCAAGCAGAACCAGGGGGCGGCCCGTCGACTGAAAGACATATACTTGTTCCTATGATGTTCGTCAGTAAGTGGTTATTTTCAGGGACATCACTGCAATCTTCTTAAACCCCAGTCTAGTTTCAATGTATCACACTACTCTCCTATGGCGCTGATCACATGCATCTCAGTGATCACGACAGTGATATGCCTTCAGAACCGCGAGTGGACTTTAAAAAGCATTGATTATCTGAAAAATGGTTGGGTGGGATTCACACGCATGTTAACAAATAGTACTTTTCCTTGCTGGCTTACGTAATATATACTTGTTCTAGCACCCTTTTACTCGTATAAAGGTATCTTCAAACTGTACTAGACGAAACTTTCTATGTCACGGAGCACATCATATTATGTCAAAGTTTTGATCAACTTCGACACTGACATAAAACTCAGTGGCACCATCTACACTGCGACTGGCAACTTGAGCTAAACTTCGTACCGATTAAAGCTTTAAATATACCTCTTGGCATTTGTAAGCAATGGTTTTGGCGGTGAATTCAAATTTCTCAATTGTCAGTAAGTCAAGTTGGTCTCCTTACAGCTATGAAAATCGGGGTAAAAATCGGGTATGAAATTTTTCGTGTTCATGAATTCCACCGAATGCCCAAGCGCTGCTATCGCTGTCAATCCCCAAACCACGGTATAGCCAAATGCCCGCATCCGTCTGATTCTCCAAAATGCGCTCGTTGTGCTGGTTGCCACAGTTATAGCAAAGATTCCCCTTGCTCACTGCCTCCAAAGTGTGCCAATTGCGGCGGCTGTCATGTCTCTTTTAGCCTCAGATGCAGCGTTATGAGGAAGGCCGTGGGACTTGACAAATAATGGTTTTTCAGGAAAAGAAACTGCGCTGTGTGTCATTAAATGTAAATGGCACTAAGGACAAAGATCTTCTACTTGATGATTTGCTAGGCAGCTCGGACATTCTTTGTCTTCAAGAGCATCTGCTATCCGCCCCTAGTAGCGAAAGTTTGCGCCGATCTCCTGAGCACTTTGTGTTCATTCAGCCGGCAATGAAAACTAGAGGTCGTCCTTCCGGTGGGTTAGCCATTTTTCTTCGAGCCAGCGAGTGTTCAGCACCACCAAAACTGTTCCAGTCTGGGCGTTTTGCTCTTGCCGTTCAGTTGGACAATATTGTTCTTGTTAATGTATATTTACCTTGCGACCGGCGGAATATTGCATCACATAGTTCATTTGCTAAGGCTTGTCAGAAAATCAGAACACTTCTATCAGACATTTCAAGGAAAGGAATTAAATGGGCTCTTGTTGGTGATATTAACACTGATCTTCTAACTTCTTCTGTACGGACTGATTTATTTTTCGATTCTTTACCGGTAGCTCACAGTCTCATTGAGAAGTCTCTACCCTTTTCATATAGACATAATCGTGGCGCTAATGTTTCCAACCTTGATCATTTGATTGTTTCTGAAACAAGTCTCATTGACGGTATTGTTGAGGTTGATGAGGAGAAAATTGAGGACGACCATCTGCCTCTGTCTTTCTGTTTGGTTGTCCCTGTTGCTCGAATCAGTCGTCCAAATCCCAAGAAGGCTTGGATCCAAAAGCGTAACTGGAATTGTATAGATACTGTGCTCTACATTTCTACATTAACTAATCTTCTCTCGCTTTTAAAAGTTCCTTTTCACCTTCTTCAGACTGGTATAGCAGCTACTACTTCGTCCGTTGATATTAATTGTTATTATAGCGAGCTTGTCCATTGCTTGAAATTGGCAGCCGATATTGCTGTACCGACTGAGAGAATTCGAGTTGGTACAAGGAAACCTATTTGGAAAGTCAGTCCTGAAGTTAAGAAGGCAAAAAACACGGCAAAATTTTGGCTAAAAATTTGGATTGCTTGTGGACGCCCAGGGAATGGTACTGTTTTTAATCTAAAAGCTAAAACAAAGCGTGAATACAAATCTTCACTTAAAAATGCTCGTTTGAATGGCTTAGATGCTCCCAGTGACAAAAAAGCGTGGCAAAAGGTCCTTCGTACAGATAAAGGTTCAGCTGTACCTCCTTCCGCGCTAACCATGGCTGACTGGACCAACCACTACCGTGGTCTATTCAACGGTTGCAAAAACCAGATTCAGCAGCACTTTGAAAATTTACTTCTTAAATACCTACCAAGGAAAATATTTCAACCTTCTGTTCTTCCCGTTACTTGTTCTTCCATCGAAATTGCTTTCCGAAAATTAAGAAGAACTGGTTCTACAGATTCTGATGGCCTTAGTGCCGATTTTTTCAAAATTGAGTGTCCAGCTTTAACACAACACCTTCAGCTGCTATTTCAAATTTTTTTATGCCAGGGTTTGGTTCCGAATAGTTTCCTCCTGGGTACTATAACATCGGTGATTAAGCGAGGGAAAGACGCGGACCTTTGCAAAAGCTATCGGCCAATTACAGTTTCTTGTACCATAAGCAAAATCCTGGAATACGTCCTTCTTCCAGAACTAGTTGAAAAATGTAGCTTTGGTTCAATGCAGTTTGGATTCCGTTCGAGCGCCAGTTGTGCGCATGCTCATCACATATTGACAAAAATGATGAAACAGGCTACCCGCGACAAGTCTTCTATACATATATGTTCTATAGATATAGCTGGTGCTTTTGACAATATAACGCATTCTCAGGCCCTATTTTCTCTCATTACTTCTGGCGTGAATCTGTCTGTCGTCTATCTGTTAAAATTTTGGTATGGTCATTCTTCAGTAAGGTTCAAATGGCAAGGTAGCTTGTCAGAGATTATTTCTGTCCGAACTGGTGTTCGCCAAGGGGGAGTCTTATCTCCCTACATCTTCAAATCGGCCATATCTTCTTGTCTCGATTCTTTGCTTCCTGCTTACTTCTATAAAGACTATGCCTTCAGCTACATAGCCTATGCGGACGACTTGCTCTTAGTAAGCCGTAGCCGATCCACACTCACAAAAAATGTAAGTAAGCTGTCGTCAGAACTTCTGAAAATTGGCCTTGAAGTTAACCTTTCAAAATGTGAGTACCTGCATTTCAACCCTTCGTCAAATTGTTCGAGTGCATCTAAAGCTTCTATATCTCTCGGATCGTTCATCGTCAAATCAACAGACTCTCTACGGTGGCTCGGCATAACATTCAAATCTTCATTGTCAAAATTTTGCTCATCGGTTGTTCAAGAAGTTTATAAGTCGATCCGTAGCGCCTATGGGCGCATCGTCCCCAACCGGGGGCGCTATAATCGTAAAGCTTTGGGAAATTTGTACAGCACCTTCTGCGCTCCTTCTATACTATTTCGTTCTGGCGTCACTCATGTTCTGCGAAAGAAGGAGATTAAAAAGATGAGATCATGTTATTTTAAATATGCAAAGCACCTCCTCCACTTGTCGAAATTATGTCATAACCATACATTGACGGAGAAATTCAAAATTCAAGACGCAAGTGTTACCCTTTTGGATGTTTCGTCATCACTTTCAAAACTCATGGACAACAAGGCCCAACCAGCACACGATGTCGTCCACTGCTTCCTGACCGAAGATTAAAAATTAAGTGTCTTTTTCTGTGTGTATATATGTGTTTTGTTTATTTTCTTTACTTTTGTCATTTACTCCGCCTTTTCAAAATGGCGGGTCATAAATAAATTACTTACTTACTTACTAGTACACAGTCGCATTAATCACAACACTATGGCAGCTGTTTGATTAGAAGAGTTGAGCTAAGGCAAACATTACAGCCCAAAGTGAAGGGAGAAGAAGCGAACTCTCCGATTTCCCTTTTAATTGGTCCTTCAATTCCTTTACTTTGTCTGTGATTCTCTCAGAGAGCTTCTTCTTCGTTGGTGGTTCAGGCTCCGCCGAAGGTCGCATCGAGATGCAGTTGCCGCCAGCTAGTGAACAAATGACTAAGGTTAGTTTTGGAATTCCCAACAGATGTCAAAAGCTATTTTCTTCGTATTGTGGTACATAGAAGTTAGGGCGATACTCTACATGACTAAAGGAGGGTTTTCGCGAGATCTCAGAATCACTTTCCGGCGAGGGAAGCGCATCGCGAAAACTGCGGGAAAGTGATTCCTGGAATAACTTTCCACTTAACCGCTGGACCGATCGCGAAAACACATGGAAAGCTGGCATCGCCGGGAACTTGTGAAATTACAAACTATTTCTAGTAAATATGGTTCACTTAACGGTTCTTTGATTCTCATATATTCCATCGAAGCCACCCTTATAACGCTTGCCATTTTTATTTATTTGTTAGTGATACATGCACTGTTTTTTTCCCACACCTTTGAAATTCCAGCCGAAACATTCAACTTTCCGCGGAGCTTTCCACTATCCTCGTGGAATCACTTTCCGGGAAAGCTGCTTCGGTTTCCGAAGCGCGGATATCGGGTTGGAAAGTTCGGCAACTTTCCGAAGTAGCGCGAAAACCATTGGAAAACGGTTCCGACTTCGCTTTCCAGCTCGCGAAATCCCTCCTTAAGTCCAAAACACGCCAGTGATCCTCAGGAAGAACGAGCAAACGTCTCACTAACACTCAAACACAACAACTCAAATCCTATGTCAGTCAATCACGGCGATCGCTTGGGACAGCTGTGGTGCCGCTTCCGGCTCTTCCGCTAGGTACACGGCGATTCTGCATCGGCAAGGAGCGTTAGTCATCGAGAGTATAAGAACTGTTTTTCTACTTAGACAGCAAACCTAGCCGATGGTCGACAGCATTAAAACGCCGGACTTCTGTTCATCCACACACAATCCAGTGAATATTCAGGATTCGGAAGTAATAAACATTCGCAGGGCTTTTCGACCCAAATTTTGATCCGGTTGCAAACCTCTCATCTGACTGCAAACATCGGATGCAAAATACGCGATGGATCAGAGACCGATCGCAACGGATTCGCTTCCTTCGGATCAGAAGTGCACTGCAAATACTATATACGGCAAAGTCCGAAACACGCCAGTCAACCTCGGGAAGAGCAGGAAACGTCACCCAAACGAACCCTCTAAATTTGTACAAAACCTATGTAAAGCAATCAACATCGTTTGTTCTCTTGACGTTTCTGGCTCTTCGGTGACACACGGCGATCCTTCATCGGCACGCAGAGTTAGTCATGATGATTAAGTCCGAAACACACCAGTGAAGGTCGGGAAGAACGAGAAACGTTATCCAAACGAATCCTCAAAACTGACTCAAATCCTGTGTAAACCAATCAAAAACGTTTCTCGTGATCAGGTTGTGGTGACCTTTCTGGCTCTTCGCAAGGCACACGGCGATTCTTCATCGGCACGTAAAGTTAGTCATCAAGAGTATCAGAAGTACGACTGGAGACATTTTTATAGTCCGAAACACGCCAGGGAAGCTCGGGAAGAACGAGAAACGTCATCCAAACGAATCCTCAAGACTCAAATCCTGTGTAAACCAATCAACAACCTTTGTCGTGGACAGGTTGTGGTGACCTTTCTGGCTCTTCGCAAGCACACGGCGATCCTTCATCGGCACGAAGAGTTAGTCATCAGGAGTATCAGAAGTACGACTGGAACATTTTTACAGGACCCCTCTTGGTTTTCGCTGTTTTCACACCCCCAGTGACGACTTCCGTTGTCTACTGACCTCTTAAATCCCCCTCCTTACAAGATATGAATCACTTTATTTGAATTTTTCGCTTTTCACCGCTAGCCGAGATTTTCCTAGGTTGCCCGAAAATAACTGTTTTTGTCCGGAGACGTGAGCAAGCAGGCGCCACAAAGCCTGATTTCGTCACTGCGGACGGCGCTTGGGCAGGGAGGCGCCGTGGTTCGCTATGATTTCTCGGCATTCGGACACGGCGCGCATTTGTCTTAAATTTCTCACAAGAAAAACAAACTATTTCTGCGCAAATCCCGACCAGAGTCGGCAAGCGCTGACAAGAGAATCCCTAATTTGACTAGGGAAGTTTGAGTATTTTTGAAAAACACTACTTCCTAATTCTAGCAAGAGCTGGGCTTTAAGGAGTGTAAAAAGGTTGCAACTGCTATGTTTTACGAAAGTTTGATATCATTTTAACACAAGGATACACATTTTTGTTTTTATCAAACTTCCGACAGTATAGTGCCGAGCACCCCTGGATACTGATATAAACCTGCCCGCATCTTGCTGCCTATTCCAGACGAAACAGAAGCTCCAAGACAACAAGAGCTCCCAGAAACTATACACAAATCCTACCGGCAGATGCAGGGCAGGCTTGAAGACAGCAATATGCAGGTATCCGTCATCTGTTTCAGTTTCCACCCCCATAGATTCTAGGCGTTTCAGCCTTTAACGCACTGGAATGGTAAATTATGCTGGACACTCAGGTCACGAGCGTAGTTTAATCTGGCGGTGCACGACTCGCTCTAGATCCTTCGTTTCTACCTAATTCATTTAATTTAAAGGACCCGTCGTACCTATAATGCCAATGCAACCTAATTTCGTAGTCGGTCGATCTATTTAAGTGTTCGGTTGACTTTACCTATCTTCGCTATTTCGGTCAATAAACGATATAAGAATATATATCTATATTCTTAAACCCCGAGACCCGACTTTTCAACAGTATGTTTTAACCCCTTTCACGACACCTAACGGATCTTCACGTATGCCTTGTTTCGCTACTTTCGGTGCGTATCATGCTCCTGGAAACTGTTTTCGAGACGCTCACACGTCAGAAAAAAAAAATGCTTATCTATAATAATAATAATTTATTAAAGCCAACAAAGGGCCATACAACAGCATTCATTCTCGCACTTAACTAACAAAATTGACCTTCAATATTACATACAATAATATCACTTCTTTTTACCCTTCTACTATTCCCCAAATTACCTCCAATTTAAACTTCCATTATACACTTAAAATATTCACATACCGACCGAATTACCTGACGATTCGTCGATTCCATAATACCAGGAAATAGTATGGGTACCGCACCAAAACATATACTCTCTTCTACCTCACCACAAAATCGGCAAGCACACTCGGCCACTGGCAAAGACCTATTCTTTTCAAAAACCTTTTTCCTACTTCGTAATGGTAGACAGTTCGCCCGGAGTTGGAACCACACTTTAATATTTCTGCGGGTAGACCTAGCTTAAAATAAAATTCTAATCCAAACAAATTCTTAAACTTCGGATAATTAGTGAGTGACTCTGACTTCCGAATAGCCTCATTCCATAACTGAGTTTCTTGGTCCTGAAGTACTGAAGTAAATTTTCTTATCAAATTTTCCAAATCTTCGGCATCATCATGTCCATCATTCCAGACATACGACAGTCCAGCTTCGTCCAACAGCTTTTTCACTTGCCAAGGCCAAGAACGCTTCTTTTTTGATCCCAGGGGGTCTCTAAGTATGCCACTTTCAGCATCTTATCTTCTTGGAGACTTACTACTTTTAACCAAAATCCCCTCTACTTGCACTAGCCTACGCGTTCTAAGAGACAGCAAACCTAATTCTCCTTTCATTATTTGTGTATGGGTTGTTGGATGTAAACCCATTAATCTCTTGCAGTGTTGTAGTGTTGGTCAATAAACGATATAAGAACATATATCTATATTCTTAAATATATATATCTAATATATCTATGTTCTTAAACCCCGAGACCCGACTTTTCTACAGTATGTTTTAACCCCTTTAACGACACCTAACGGATTTTCACGTATGCCTTGTTTCACTACTTTCGGTGCGTATCATGCTCCTGGCAACTGTTTTCGAGACGCTCACTCGTCAGAAAAAAAAAATGTTATCTATAATAATAATAATTTATTAAAGCCAACAAGACGCTCACTCGTCAGAAAAAAAAATGCTTATCTATATTTGTCCGTGCTTTTGCTAGAAGTCAACGGGCTTAAGGAAAGGCTTAAAAGAGCTGAAGCCGTTCGTAATTTGTTAAAAGCAAAGCCTAGTTTAAATGTTCTTCCAGCCTATAAGCTGACTGCGAATCATATTTGACGGTGGAAAACGGATTTTTTTTTTTTGGGGGGGGGCAAAAATAATGGTGCAGTGGGACCCACTGCCCCATTATTTTTGCTGGCCAGATTTAAAATCTCGCCGGTTTTAAAAGCTGCCTTTTTTTTTGTTCTCACTGCATAATCTTGTGTGAACAACAAGAGCTGCAGATTTTCCCTAGGTCGTGTCGTTTCTCACGAATATAAGAGTCTTTCAGTGAGTCAAATTTTCTTTTTAAAAAGCTTGCTACTACTTCGTTTGAAATACCGAGCCCTGCATGTAAAAGTCCACTCTCTGCAAGAGCTAGGTATGAGTTTTTTTTTTTTTTTCGCTGATCTTTGTAGTCCGCCCTGGATGAATCCCAGAGCCAAGGGTAGCTCATACAACCGATAACTAGCAGTTCAACATTGCTATCGCTCCACTTTATCTTTTCAGTTATCTTCAGTATTTCTACAATTATTTATCTCCGACAAATCTTTTCCTACTCAAAAAGCCGGCGATTTGAAGAAAACTGGCCAGCGTTCTTTGCTCTCCAGTAAATATCAAACTCAGTTTGATCAGAAAAACTGGGCAGCAAAACGAAAAATCGGGAGAAAAAAGCTGGCAACAAAAACAAGAGCTGAAAGCTCATATTGCACTTGCAAGGCTGGGTCAGATGGAAGTGATGGTCAAAAGTATTCTTTTCCCTTTTCCGTTAAGATGCGCCAAACTTGCTAGGCTTTTTTTTTTTAACTTTTCGTTTGAGATGCGCACTTTAAGGGTGCTAAAAATTAATTTCTAAGCAAAACCCTTGAGGCAAAAAGGATCATGTGCTCATGGCGACCGTGAAAAAGTAAATTTTGCTTAAAAGTTTTTTTGTACTTGGCGGTTAAGATGAGTTCTTTAAGGGATGGTCGGATCGGAGAGTGACGATGTCTAACCCAATGATGTCAAGTTTCTAATGCTCCAGCATAGTTTTATCGTCATAGCACATCTGGAAGTACCTTAACTCACGATCACCGGAATTCCGGACACCCCCTACAGCTCTCCCCCCCCCCTTGGTACCCAAATCCGGTCCGATTCTGTCACTGATGCACCTAGGACTTGTGCCTGTAGTTCCCACCAGGTTTCATCCCGATCACTCCCCTCTATGCGTGTCACAAGATGTCCAGTTCTCCCCTCCGAACTCCCCCTCCCCCCAGTTCATCGGATACGGTCCGGACTTGAAATGGGACATGCTGAGACATGAGGTCTTTCAAGATATCAAGTTTCGTTAAGATCCGATAACCCATTCGAAAGTTATGCATGCTACCAATTTCCGGATTCTGCCGTCTCCCCCTCCCCCCACGATAGTCAGATCGGGCAAGCGACTGTTTCCAAATTAATCTGGTCGGGTTCCTGAGATGCCTGCCAAGTTTTATCGTCCTAGCCCAACTGGAAGTACATTAACTACGGATCGCCGGAATTCCCGAACCCCCCTCCACCTCCCCCCCCCCCCAGTGTCCGAATCCGGCCCAGTCCTGTCAGTGATGTATCTAGAGCGTGTGCTTTTTCTTCGCACCAAGTTTCATCCCAATCGCTCCACTCTGAGAGTTTCACACGATTTCCGGTTCTCCCCTCCGAATCCCCCCCAGATTCGTCGGATCCGTCCAGATTTGAAATGAAACATCTGAGGCACGAGATGTTTCCAGATATCGAGTTTCATTAAGATCCGATCACCCGTTCGAAAGTTATGCATGTCCCTATTTTCCGCATTTCGCCACCTCCTCCTCCCCCCACGATGGTCGGATCGGGCAAGTGACTATTTCCAAGTTAGTTTGGTCGGGTCCCTGATATGCCTGCCAAGTTTTATCGTCCTAGCCCACCTGGAAGTACATTAACTACGGATCGCCGGAATTCCGGAACCCCCCTCCAACTCCCCCCACAGTGTCAGAATCCGGTTCAGTTCTGTCAGTGATGTATCTAGAGCTTGTTTTTGTTCTTACCACCAAGTTTCATCCCGATCGCTCCACTCTGAGAGTTTCACACGATTTCCGGTTCCCCCCTCTAACTCCCCCCAGATTCATCGGATCCGGTCCGGACTTGAAATGAGACATCTGAGACAAGAGGTCTTTCCAGATATTAAGTTTCATTACGATCCAATCACCCGTTCGAAAGTTATGAATGTCCCTATTTTCCGGATTCCACCACCTCCCCGTTCCCCCACGATGGTCGGATCGGGCAAGTGACTATTTCCAAGTTAGTTTGGTCGGGTCCCTGATATGCCTACCAAGTTTCATCGTCCTAGCATATCTGGAAGTACCCTAACTCGCAAACACCGGATTAACCGACCGACCGACCGACGGAAATGTGATCGGTATATGGCACTTGGCGGGAAGGCAAGTGCCATAAAAACTGGCCATTAACTGGGCAGTGGGAACAGCAAACTGGACAGTGGGAACTTAGCTTAAGTCAGCTACATTTTATTAGAGCTATATTTCGGCCGTTCTTGGCAAAGGTCCTCTTCAGACTCAAGCCGCTCAAGCTGGAAAATGAACTTGATTCTGAAGAGGACCCTTGCCAAGAAGGGCCGAAGTATAGCTCTAATAAAATGTAGCTGACTTTTCCGTTTTGCACCGTCAAATATACCTAGTTTAAATTATTACAACCAGTGAACAGTGCGATGTATCTTTTAATGAAAAAGAAAAGCTGAAGAAAAATTTGTTTCAGAATAGAAGAACCAGTTACCTGATAAGCTTGCCGGAATCAGAGACATTAGCAGTTGAAAGACAGGACACATTTGCTGTGAAAGATAGAAAACTCCCATAAAACCCACGAGTCGCGATAATGAGTGCCTTCTAGCGGTCTGTTGTTAAAAAAAATTGATAGTTCTGCGAAACTATTACTATTTTTTTTTATCTCAACTCCGTTTGCGATTCTCCTCTCGGTTCCCCTATTTCGCTGTTTTTTTTTACTACCGAGATTAAGCCAATGCTCCTTTCTTGCAAATTTGCCAGAACATAGAACGGGGAAAGTTCTTCGCAAATTTCCAGAATCAACAAATTGCTTCGATAGTCACTTCTCAATTCTCCGTTCTTCTTCCTGATTGGTCAACAGAGGGCGGTTGTTTAACCAGTATAAACAAGTATTAACAGGTGGCTAAATTAGTGTTTTTGTCAAAAACGACAATCGAGAAGAGCAAAAACGGTAATCTGCACAAGAATCGAGAATTCACAAAAAAACACAACTATTACCAAACTACACGAGTCACGCGTTGTGGTTTGCAAACATTTTTGTTTTGTTTACTCTTACTTTCATCGTTGAAATTCGGACGAGGACCAAACATCGTTGAAATTTGGACGATGACCAAACGTTAGGTAGCCGACAGCGCAACTCGCAAGTTCCAACTAAGCGATTAAGCGGAGTGTCCTGTCTTTCCCATGCTGTTGAGGTCTTTGACCCCGTTCAGAATAAAATTTCCGATTAGCTAACGAAGATCCTGAACATGCTATCAGGTTTTCCACATTCACAAGAGCCACAACGAAACAATACAGACAGAATTTGAAGGAAAACATGCACATGCAGCAAAAAAAGGTTTAATCGAAAACAAGAAAGGAAAAGAGAAAAAGCAGAGTTCGAAAGCTTAGATATCTTCACAGTCACCGACGTTGTTACCTTTCTTCCAGCCGACTTCAACGTTGTTTTTCTTGTTTTCCTCTTTAAGCCATTTTTCTAGGGGCGCGAAAAATTCACGGAATGCCCCTGCGTCCATCTTGCGGGTACCAGTGCCTAATTCGAGGATTTCGGGCCAGGGTCGTGACGCACCAAGAGAGAGCATGGCCCTACAATTAAAAACATAGCATGAAACGTTCAAAACTTCGTCATTCCCCCTCAGACAATACAAATACTAGTTGCGTTTTTGATCGAAGTTTTGTTCGCAGTTCGCTTAGCCGGTTGCTTAATTTCCATTTTCGAACGACGGTCAGAGTTTGAAGGACAAAGCATCTGTGACCGGCGACCAAAAAACGTATTTAAACAGAGACCTTTGAGGTCTTTTGGCAACTTCAAACTTCGATCGAAAACGCAACTATTCTGATGCGCGGGAGACCCAAACAAATCAGTTGCTTGAGTTGCTTCACGTCTCTCAACGAATGAAGGCGCTATTCGTGAACTGGTTGCAAAAATACTACTTTTGCCGTGAGGCTTCGGATTATAGAGTGATGAATATTGGGCCGCAAGGGCCTCGAATTATGACTGGAGTGAGGGATGAATGAGTAGGTTATAAATATTGGCAGACATTCCGTAGGTACAGTGTTTAACCGAGAAGTCCTCGTTGAATGGGAGTCGGCCAGAGCTAGCATTCAGAGTATTTTGGCTGGGGTATGCAGCGAGGCGTGCTGCGTTTGTCGGAGAACCCCCTATGACCTAACTGAGGAAGTGGAAAAAAACCCTCGTGGACTACCTCCGATACTTAACCCTTTGGTTGGGTTGACCGCGGGTCAGAATAATATACCAAGCTTCGAGGAGATAGTGGATGCCCCTGATGGAGCGAACTGTGACAAGACCAAAGGTTTCAGCGGGATCCCAATGGGGAATATTTACCAGGAATATGATCCAGACAATCGAGAAATTTCTGATCGCCCCCTTCACCGGATCCATTACGTAGTCTTTGCTGTCTCTGATTCCCGGTTTATCCCAGATTACGAACTGGACTATCAATACGAAGTGAAACTCACAAAATAATATTTGTAGGCTGCGATGGTGTACGTTGGTTAGATGAGTCTTTATACATATATGTGCCTGCCCGCTCCTTGCATGTACGACGCAGTGAAGTCATCTAAGCATAATAATAAACTCTTGTACGACTAATTAACTATATCAATCGTACAACCGTTTGCATAGCCGCGTCGTACTTGGATAGCTCCAGTTGCCATGTCTAATCCGAAGTTTATACAAACCACTTAATATTTTCATCAGATGTTTTTTTTCTAGCCGCCGTTTCCGGTTTATATCAGATTCAGGTTGTACTATTTATCCAATCCGTAAGCCAATGAGTCTAGACTTCTCATCTCTCGATACGCAACTCGAAAAAGACATAGTATATGTTGACGGTGACTTCCGAAAATTCGGTGCACATACTGTCACGAGATCGTTACAGTTGAGATTGTCTACCACTCGGCTCGTCCTGCAGAAGATTCATTATTCCTGGCTTACGTCTTGTTTAAAAAAAAAAAGCTAGAAGCTCGTTTGGCACTTGCAAAGGCTGGGTCAGAGGATGAAAGTAGGAATTCGTTGAGTAGTGGGTTTGTTGTGATCGTTTGTGAGCAAAACCCTTGAGGTAAGAACGATCATGGGCCCTTGGAAGATGTATCGTTCGTAAAAACTATTTAATTTTTGCATTTGGCTGTGATGATGCGCACTTTACAGGCGCTGGAAACTTATCTAAAATGAAAACCCATGAGGCAAAAAGGATCATGGGCTCATGGGGATCATGAAAATGTATTTTTGCTCAAAAGTATTTTTTGTAGTTTCCGGTTAAGATTAGTACTTTACGGGATGGGCGGACCTGAGAAGTGACAATTTCTAAGCCAACCTTGTCAAGTCTCTAATGTCCAAGCCAAGTTTCATCGTCCCATAAAATCTAGAAGTAGCTTAGTTCGCGGTCACAGGAATTCCGGGCCCTACCCCCCCCCCCAAACTCCCCCACACTGCCCAAACTCGGTCCGGATCTTTCACTGATGTATCTAGGGCTTGTGCTTGTACTTCCAACCAAGTTTCATCCCGATCGCTCCACTATAAGCGTGTCACAAGATTTCCCCTCCACCCCACCCCCCATTATTCGGATGAGGTTCGGACTTAAATAGGACATTTGAGACACGAGGTCTTTCCAAATCTAAAGTTTTATTAGAATCCGATCACCCGTTCAAAAGCTATGTACACCTCAAGATTCAAGATTTCCCCACCCTCCACTCCCCAGGGATTGTGCTTGTTTTTACCACCAAGTTTCATCCCAATCGCTCCACTCTAAGCGTGTCACAAGATTTCCGGCTCCCCCCCCCCCCCCACATTCATCGGATCCAGTCCGGACTTGAAATGGTACATTCGAGACACGTTGCATAGAGACACGAGGTCTTTCCAGAGATCAAGCTTCACAAAGATCCAATCACCCGTTCCATAGTTATACATACCTCAAAATTCCAGATTCCCCTTCCCTCCACTCCCCCCACGGTGGTAGGATCGGGGAAGTGACAATTTCTAAGTTAGTTTGGTCGGTTCCCTGATACGCCTGCCAAGTTTCATCGTCCTAGCACTTCTGGAAGTACCCTAACTCGAGAACAGTGGCCTGACGGACCTACAGACAGACCGAGAAGTGATCGGTATATGGCACTTGTGCGAAGCTGCAAGTGCCATAAAAAGCTTTTACTCACCTCTTAAATTCGCCAGGTAAAAATATGTTACTTTCTTACGTTTTACGTCGCGCGATGGATTTCATCACCAAATTCGGTTTCTTCCTACCAAACATAGCATTAGCCTACAACTGTGCAGATCTAAACGCCGACGTCTTTGATGAACGAATTGCTTACGATAACTTCTTCCCAGCTTCCTTGCTCTGATGAATGTCGCACTTGTGAAGTGGCATTCGCAGTGGGTCCTTGACGTCATACTGTCCTGCCTCGATGCACAGAGCTCTGTGGAACTGGAACTGTAGGATGTAGGAAACGAAATATCTCAAATATTCCACGTTAGCTGCGATATGGTACTTCGCACCAGGGTCAAAATGATCTGCATTGCGCACGGAGGGGGCCTTGACTCCCTGGTACTCCTCCCTAGAAAATAGAGGTTGGCGACTATTTTGAGCAATATTTATGAGCCTTGCAGCTAAGTTACCACAAAGGATTCGGGGAGACGAAAAGCATTCTTGCAGATTACGAGTACGCTGTGGCATATTTGACGGTACAAAATGGACAAGTCAGCCTCGATGGGTTGACAAATTCAGCATTTAACCGTTATCGAAGAAACAAAACCAATTGTTGCTAGAGCAACACTTTAGTCGGCGAAGCCCAACAAAGTTTGCTGCAACACTTCACATTGCCCAGGCAACGTAGATATAGTTGGCTCTAAAGTCTAATCTTATCTTAACATAAGATGATTTTTAATTATAATAATTTTTAATAAGATAATAGGATAAACCTTTCTCGCAGTAACAAAAACTTTTGGGCTGGAATTCCGGACCGGAATTTCCGGTAACAGTCTTTGGGCTGGAATTCCGGTAACACTAAAAGTGGGGGAAGAAAACCGACGAAGGAGAAGGTTGTTTACCTAAGTTTCCACCAATGGCAGTTGTATTCTTCTGGCTTTATTTTTCCTTCAAACACGTCCCACCGCCATTTATCCATCAGGTAGGCGAAAGGCAAGAAGGTGATCTAGAAATGGAAGACAAACGTGAGACTACAGACGCTTTTCTGCGATCCCATTAGGTGTTTGAAGCTCGGTCGTGGCTCGAAAATAGTGTTTTCGCTGTCGTTTGTGTGTTCCACGAGTATGTTTTAGTGACCAATAAGATTCTTGTGGCTCGTCTTGTCGCTCGAAGAAACAACTGTCGAGGTGATATTCCATTTTGTGACCTGAATTTGGCGGGAAATTCAAATATGGCAGCGAAATAAGATCTAAATAATTAAATTAACTGCTGTGTCAAGCCTATAGGCATGCAACTGTGTATCCTTTTTGCACATAATGGTAAGGATGCAGGCATGAAGTACCATTTATTGAGATTTTATTTGATTTTTGTTTTCAGACATGAAATTACCGCAAAAAAAACAGACAAAACGGAGTTTCCGCGATTTTCAACTTGTGGCTCGACTGTTTGGCGCACAATCGTGTTTCCGCGACAAACACTCAGCAGTGTGTGGCCCACACTTGTGCCAGACAGCCTGATTATCAGTTTGATGTAGACTAATAAAGCTTAACCGAACAGGGCTGAGATCCGACAGTCAGTTACATGGTGAAGGTTTGTCATAACAACCTTCCTTGAATTACTGTATTTATTCTATGACAATTTTATATATGTTTTAGTTGTAGCTTAGTGACAAGTGCAAATTAATTTACTCGCTCATGAAATGTTGTGCCGCATTTATTTTGAAAATTAAATATCACTTATCCACTTAAATAGGCCTCAAAACCCGAGACAAATTCGTTACTATGTTCGTCCGTTCACCGCAGACAATCGTTTTCATCGAAAAAAATGGTGGTACCTCTATGTGCTTGTCCCTCTACGCTTAAAATATTTACCAACTTCAAAAGAAAGCCATTGCCGAAAAATAAAAAATAAAAGTGTCAGATTCCTTGCAAAAAAAAAAATAAAAAAATGTCAGATTCCTTGCAAGACATACATCGTAGCATCGTTTTCCTACTTTCTACAAGCGTGTTTCCGAGCTTAGCATCTTTAGCCCCTGAACTGTAGGTCTTTGCTGAAATTCAAATCTTTCCGCGTCTGACAGAATTTTGGGTTGCCGTCAAGCAGCGCACACTCTGAACTTTATTACTAGAGCCCCGGATGAAAAAATACAAAATCCCTTAGATAAGTCAAATTATTCCAGTGTATTGAAATATCAGACGTAAGAATAAGCTGTCTTTTCAGTGAAACTTTAATGGACCTGCCTTACATATAATACTAACGCAACCTACTTCCATAATCACTGCATATATTTCTAAGCCCGGAGACCCCAATTTCGTACGGTACATTCTAACCCCTCTAACAAAACCACGCTGATTTTCTCACTTGCCGTGTTTTGCTACCTTCGATGTGTATCACGCTGTTGACAATTGTCTGCGAGAAGTTTTTACGTCAGAAAAACCGGTTATGTAAATTTTTACTCGTTTCCGCTACGAGTCAAAGGGTGTCTAAAAGGGCTTTAAACAGCCAACACCGTGGTTGTGGAAAGCAGAGCCTAGTCTTAAAGTATTCAATTATTTTTAAATACTTGGAGTTTAAGAGTAGTGCGAGGGGTCCTTTAAATGGTCCGGCAGGCGATCAGGGTCAGGGAGTCGCGGATTCCTGCTTGGTCCCGTCACCAATTCCAAACCGAAATGTATTCCTTCAGTCCAAGCGAGTTATGTTTAGTGATGCTAAACGGTTGATCACAAGTTCGCTTAATTAAGCCACTGCTAAAATACGAGTTACGGAATACGAGCTTTAAACATCTCGAAATAGAAGCAAGACGTGAGATTAAAGAAAAAGACGCGAGATGAAAGCTCAAATTGACATTTTTATTCGTGACGGGGATAAGAGCGTTAGCTGGAAATCGGAGCTTTAAACTTCCTGAAATAAATACCAAGACGTGAGAATTTACAAAAAAAACGTTTGATTAATGAAAGCTCATTTTCACGTTTGTATTCTATTACAACAAATTCTGACTGATTCTCTTCGTTTTGTAAAAACTAAAACTCTCTTCTTTTTTAATGTATTCCTTATGCAACAAATGTTTTGTTGATATTTGATCGTATATTCAAACTTTCAGGTTTTGACAGGATAAGATTTGACGGGACGAACTAGTTGTCCGGCGAGAAAATAAGTTTCAGAAATAGATTTAGCATGTCTCTTTACCCCTATATCGAGCCTCTACTGAAGTTCAGATAAAACTTTTTCTTTTGTCAAGTTTTCCGGTTTTGGCCGGATTTCGGGCGAACTAGTTGTCCGGCGACAAAATAAGTTTCAGATATGGATTCAGCATGTCTCCTTAACCCTAATCGACTATATCATCTGCTTTTAAAAACTATTTATGTCGTCCCTTAGTCTGAAACCCCTCCACCACCCCCAAATGTACCGTTACGGGGCCCATCTCCGAGCTTGACCTGTACTTTTATCCGGACGATCCTCACACCAAGATTGAATAAAATATCCCAATCCCTTCGAGAGTAATCGTGCTAACAGACAGACGGACGGACAAACTTTACGAAGTCATAGGAATCCCACCACCTGCGCTTTGGGATCCCAAAAAGACGAAATAGTGCACTAAGAAGAAAGAAGAAGAGACAAACTACGAAGAAAGAAGAAAGAAAGAGAGACAATCACCAGGCAAATGCATTAGATAAACAAATGACGAAGAATAAGATTCCCTTACTTTTTCCAGAGCAGCGGTGAACAGAGCGTTCAAGTCAGCTTCTGCGTTATCCGTATAATTTTTCAACAAGCCAATTTTCGCAAGATGTTCTGGAGTTGCCACGGAGAGAGCCAAGGTGTCTCCAACGGCTTCGTGGAATCCTGGGTTCGCTCCTGTTCGGAACACCTTAGGCTGGTCTTTGTACTGGAGATAATACTGGATATGTCCCATCTCGTGGTGAACGGTGATCAGCTGGTCCATAGAGATCCGGGTGCACTGCTTAATCCTAAAGAACAACCGTGATATGAAACTTATTCCACCTACGACTGGGCCATAAACATCTCAGGTACGAACCACGAACGAGATTTCCTTTTTCTATTTGTATTCCGAAGGAACGGTTCATTCCATTTATCTATTTATTGTGATTCTTTAAGACGGGTTCGAGCTAACGAGCTAGGGGACGTTTTCGCGTGGATGGCTGTAGAGCTGAACGGGTGATCCCGTTCACGCAAAAATGAGAAATTCGATAGGGCGTTGAAAGGCTGAGGAAGATGGTTCCGTCCACGCGAAAATGCCCATTCAGGATGGAAGCATATGAGTGGGAAGATCCACACAATATCCCCGTTCAGGTCAACGCTGCCCTCGGAGCGGTGTTGAACGGGAGGCGTCCGTCGAGCTGGATGGCCCGTTCACCTGTTCATCCGTTCGCGCAAAAATGGCAAATGGATCGAGGGCATCCACGCGAAAACGTTCGTCAAGCTCGATGGGAGGTCGACGGGACCAGAGAAAACGTCCCCCTAGTATCACTGCTGGTCCCCCAGTGATTAATTTGTATTGTTGTGAAGCGACCTGAACAAGCAATTCTTAAAAACAACTTTTTCTCGATCCTGCTCAAAGGTGTCGATTAAATCGTACCGTAATTCCATACAGTCGCGACGTTAATTGTGACGTCGAGTGATTGAGGACTCAACATAGGATTTGATTGTCCCTAGGTCGTATTTTGCGCTGGTCGCTCGACTCTATATATTAAAATATAAATTCACCAATAGGAATAAATTAAAATTTTTCGTTATCTCAGGTAAAATAGATGAAACGGGTGTGACGTCACGCTTGTATGGAATTCCGATACAACTTAGTTTGGACCTGCTCAAATCATTCTTTACATAGTGATCAAACAATTCATTTTATTATTTTCAACTTTCAATCCAGGGCAGGAGTTATCCCTGTTGAGACCCCTATAGGAAGTCGAAACTTAGGCCCCCTTTGCACATTGTCTCATAGTAGTGTGCAAGTCAACACTAGGCGCAGTTGACCATCACTACCACAGCTGCTGCGAGTCCAGCAAATCTGAGTCCGAGGCAAGTCGAGTCCTTCAAAACGCGTCTCGAGACGAGTCCAGAGTCCACAGCTCTGACGGACGGACAGCTCCGTGAAAGACGAGTCCGAGTCCTTGAAAAAGGCGTCTCGAGACGAGTCCAGAGTTCGAGTCCACCAGCTCTGATCACTACCGTACATGAGGAGGATGTAACTTGTGCCGAAAGAATTTATGAAAGCTTGACTATATCTTTCTTTCAAGACCAAGTGAACATTTTTTGTATCCGCCTCAAAGGAGCGGGGTCCATAGGACCTACAATGCCTATTTAGTAATACGTTATTGCTTTGACAAAGAAAATAAAAAATCATCTGTTGGCAGAATACTGATATTAAAATATGATACGTTCCCGTTTGTGCTATCCCGGTAAATCCGCAACCCATAATTAATAATTTTGTTTCAGTAAAAAGTTGGCGTTCCTTCAGCTTGGCAACAACTTATTTTATTTTTTTTATCGTGTGGAGAGTTTTGTATGGCGTCTGTAAATATACGGAATGGAACGAGTTTTTCTCTCATTTGTGTGCGTATTATAGAGGAATGACTCATTTACCTTATCTACAGATTGTCAGTGTTTAAAGTGGGGCCGAGCTAACGAGCTCGTATCCCCGCCGGCCCCCAGTGATCGACAAATATTGTTACAAATGTTTTTGAAATTAAAGAACCTAAACCTGAGCCTTCTATCTGCTTAAGATTCAATTAAATTCTATAATAATTCACGACCATACGACACTGTAAAAAGTTTCTCCGAGTAAGGATTAAAGTTAACTGCAGTATTTGCTACTGGGATTAATCTCATCTCTACTGGGATAAGATTAATCCGAATAAGAGAAGATCTTATCTCAGCAGAGACAAGATTAATCCCAGTAGCAAATACTGCAAGATTTTTTTTTACAGTGCAGGGAAGAGCCTAGTTTCCCTTGCCTATACGAGAATGGGAGACTCTTGCCAGCCTAGTAAACCTAGGGGGTAAGCAACGTTATTCAAACAAAAACGGGCAACTTTAATCTTCCCTATTTTAACCCTATTTCTCTTTCTCTCCAAGACTTACCAAGACTTAAGGCGTATTCTCGCCGCCATCAAGTGGAACGGCGAGAATAGAGGGAGTCACTTCACGCGGACTCCATGTGCGGAAAACAACGAGAACACGGGGAATGCTTCGAAACTGGATTTTGTTCAAAATACAAATATACAGTTGACGAAATTAGTCTAGATCAACTTTATTCTTGGTTTTGTTTATTCTGATTGTTTTTAATTAGTTTTACATTGCACTAACACCAGGAAAAATTGATTCCCTCCGAATCTGAAAGGGAACCCTTTTTGATGATGGTGATGATAATCGGAGCATTCCCCGTTCGTGGGGAATCCCCAGAATACTGAGAGTGAGTCCCCGGGACAACCAAAAACGCGGGGACTCCTCAAAAGAAGGAGTCTTCGGGGAACGGCGAGAATACGCCTTTATAAGAGGGGAAGGAGGTTGCAGAGAAATCATGCTAGTTGCATACTGAATATCCCAGTGAACAACGCATCACTGGTCGAGGCACAACGAAATCCTCAATCAATCAATCAATCAATTATATTTCAGCTTACGCCATAAAAAAAAAAGAAACCACATACTACTCAAAACAAACAAAACAACACATACACGACCCTAATGCTAAACTAATCCATAAGACTAGCAACTACTGGTAGTGGCGTGAATAATGGATCAGCTGCCAGTCTAACAAGGCTATTCTCTGATTTCTGGAGACGCAGGAAGAAGCTCGACCGAGCCTTCCGCATTATTTCCCGGAGAGTACAGAAGCGCCTTCCCACTAGTTCAGCAGACACACTACATATAGGCGGTAGAACCCCCCGTTTCAGCCCTTTCAGGTACTGGTTACCCTCTTGTCTTTTAAAGTTTAACCGAACAAGGCTGAGACTCAACAGTCTAGTGACACATCACTGAATCACTTAAATAGGTCGAATCGAGTTGACACTAGGTCTAAAAACAAAGAAAAACTGGTACCGCCTACCACACGAACAAATCGTTTTTTAAACACGTTCGTTCCGTATTACACGTCAGTTTTTAACAAGTGCTGAAGTTTCTGTTCTTAATTTGTGTCCTCTTTTAGTTTGTAAGCCCAAGCGCCATTTAGTTGAGTTCTCTTCTTGACTATGATTTCTTGTGCAAATAAATGATTCTGATTCTGAATAGGCCAGAAACCCTCTTTAGGATTTGCAGTATCTCTATCCCGATAAAAGATTTGTAGCCTGCGTAGTTGTATGATAGTTGTACGAAAAAGTTGCATGTAATACTATGTAATAGCAAAGAATACTATCATTTAACGTGCCTCTGACTGGTCCAATCTCAAGTAGTCGTATCCAGTAGCATCCTGCGTCTTGCAATAGTAGCATCCAGTCTTACTAATAGTAGCATGCAGTAGAATGCAGTAACACAGTAGCCTTGAAGTAAAAGCATGTAGTAGCATCAGTTAGTCCTGCATGCTACTTTTTCGTACAACTTCATACTACTTGAGATAAATTTTTCATCGGGATGTGCTTGTCACTATGCTTGAAATATGTAGCAATATCTTAACATCATTTTTTTACTTTCTTGAGCCGTTACTTTTCCGAGCTTAGCGTCTTTAGCCATGGAAATGCAGGCTTTTATTGAAATTCAAATTCTCCGCGTCTCGATTAATTTTGGTTTGCGAAAATCGAATATCAACCAATCTTTATTATTCGAAAAACATTCCTTAAGGTATCTAAAAAAAAAACGAATATTTGTTCTCTCGTCAAAGATCTCAATCAAAGATTCTCTCGTCAGATGTAAGCATAAGCTGCCTTTTCAATTAAACTTTAAAGCACAACTCTTACTAGAAATGATCTTTTCCTTATAAAATGGATCAGAAAAAACGTTTTTCGAAAATACCATTACTTTCCACCTGACATTAGCGATTTTCCTGTTAGCGCTTGCCGACTCTATCCACCCTTCCTGCTCTCCGACGCGGCAGCTGGACGCAAAACATTTGAAACTGAACGTATCGTTGTTAAAAATGGGAAAACTAAGCAAATAAACGAAGTAAAAATAAGAAGATTCTCATATCCGTATGTCGTCCCGGCAAACTTTATTTTGTGTGACGAGCAAAACTCGCACGGCCGAAAAAAGGCTAAAAATTCCTAGGCACAAAACGAAACAGCGGAGAAAGGCGGGGATTTTAGAAGCTTATAATTCCATAAGGGAGCTGGGTATATTATAAAAGTCAGTATCAGTAAGAGGGGTTCTTTAAGAAACTGCTTACCTCACATCATCCCCGTCACAGAAATCCCAAGCGGAGGCGTGGCAGATCAGATCCCTCCCATCTTGTGGTTTCTCAATTAGCGATTTTTTCCAGAAATCGGGGGTCATCCTCTTCAGGCCAAGAGATACAAAGAAGTCTTCGGAAACTTGAAACATCTTCAGAGGCGTGTAGCCCTAAATGAATAAACAACAATTGCTAATAGTCTTTGAGCCCAAGCTGACTTGGAGATAGACATTCATATAATGATACAATGGATAACAAGAGCTACGAGCTCATATGGCCCTTGTTACGAGTAGATGGTACAAGAAAGTAGAAGAGAACTTCACAAAACACCCAGCCATCCAAAAATGCGATTCGGACCTAGAGGTTAGGATATCTAGTTCCGCTCAAGTACGAAAATCGAAAATTTCCGACATCACCTCCAAGCCATCGCCGACCTTCCAAGTTTCAACCCAAGAAATCGACTCGCTTTGTCCCTAGACGTGCCTAAGATTTACGTACCCCCTTCCAACTCCCCATATACCGCGGCCGAATTTGGTCCGGGCTCCTATCTGGATCATCTGAAGCATTTTCTCTTACCTATCTTTCACTCGAATCTGAGCATTTTTGAGGAACTTCCGGTAAATCTCCTCCCCCCCCCCCCCCAACCGCGGTTGGATCCAGTTTGAACAGTAAAATATGTCATCTAGGGCAAAGGCCGTATCCAGGGGGGGGGGGGGGGGGGGGGGGGTTAGGGGGTTGACCCCCCCCCCCCAACATACAAAAATAACCGTTTTTATAGGCTTTTCCCTCTGATCTATGTCTTTTTTGTACTTTTTTGTCCGACCCGCAGGCAACCCCCCCCCCCCCCCCCAGAAAGGCGACCCCCCCCCCCCCCCCCCCGCCGAAATAAATTCCTGGATACGAGCCTGTCTAGGGCATATGATCCGTATCTTCCAAGTTTCATTTTCACCCGTCCATCAAGTTTGACTGGAATTGGAGCAGAGCCTATCTGGAAATATTCGAGTCCCGCTCCCCCTTCCCCTCACCTTGACCGTATACTGTCCGGACGCCTATCAATGTCGCATAAACTCGGCACTGTCCAACTTGCATCCTATTTTGTCCATCCGTTTGGTTTTTGCGCTTGTCAAAAACATTTGATGGTCGGATTGGGGAAACGACTATTCTCAAGTCAGTCTGTTCGGGTCCCTGATACGGCTTCCAAGTTTTATCGTCCTACAACACCAGGAAGTTCCGAGCTTGCGGGATGGCAAGAATTAAGCCCCCCCCCCCCCAACGTATCTAGGATTTGCGCTTGTTCTTCCCGATCCCTCTGCTCTAAGCGTTTCCCAAGATTTCCGGTTCCCCTCTCCGGCTCCCGCCAAAGTCACCGGAACCGATCCAGATTTACACTGGGTCATCTGAGACTCGGGGTCTTTCCAAATATCAAGTTTCATCAAGATCCAATCACCCGTTGGAAGGTTATAAATATTTCAAGATTCTGGATTCCCCCTTCCTTCACTCCTCCCCGCGGACCTGACTTGGAACATCTAAGACGATAGCTCTTTCCACTTACTCAATCACCCGTTCAAAAACTGCACATGCGACTAGATTGCGGATTCCCAATACTCCACTCGTCTGACGATGGTTGGGTCGAGGAAACGACTAGGAAACGACTCTCTAACTCTAACTCTAACTCCACCTCAACTCCCTCCCAGTGTCACCGGATCCGGTCCAAATTAAAAATGGTACGTCTGAGGCACGAGATCTTCCTAAATTTCAAGTTTCGTTTAAATCCGATCACCCGTACAATAGCTGCCCATGCAACTAGATTCCGGATTCCCCATCTCCACTGTCCCACGATGGTCGGATCGAGGAAACGACTATTCTCAAGTCAATCTGTTCGGGTCCCTGACACGCCTACCAAGTTTCATGGTCCTAGCACATCAGGAAGTACCGAACTCGCGCGATCACTAGAAATCCGGACCCCCCCCCCCCACTTCCCCACAGTGCCCGAACCGCGTCCTATTATGACAATGACCCATCTAGAACTTGTGCTTGTTCTCCCCACCAAATTTCATCCCGATCCCTCCACTCTAAGCGTTTCCAAAGATTTCCGGTTCCCCCCTCCAACTCCTCCCAATGTCACCGGATCCGGTCCGGATTTAACGTGGGATAACCCGTTCAATAGCTGAGCTTGCCACTAGATTCCGGATTCCCCATCCCTACACTCCCCCCACGATGGTCGGATCAGAAAAAAGACATTCGGAAATCAATCTGTTCGGGTACGTGACAAGCCTGTCAAGTTTTATCGTCGTAGCACATCAGGAAGTACCGAACTCGTGAGATCACTAGAAACTCGGATCCCCCCTAGCTCCCCCACAGTGAACGGATCTGTACCGGTCATGTCATTCACGTATGTCGGACTTGGGCTTGTTCTTCCCACCAAGTTACATCCCGAACCCTCTACTCTAAGCGTTTCCCAAGATTTCCGGCTCCCCTCCCCCGACTCCCCCCAATATCACCGGAACCGGTCCGGATTTAAACTGGGGCTTCTGAGACACGAGATCTTTCTATATATCAAGTTTCATTAAGATCCGATCACCCGTTCGCAAGTTAAAAATGCCTCACTTTCCGGATCCCCTTCCCTCCACCCACCCACCCCCCAGATGATCGGATCGGGGAAATGACTATTCTCAACTCAGCCTGTCCGGGTCCCTTACACGCCTGCCAAGTTTCATTGTCCTAGCACATCAGGAAGTACCTAACTCAGGGGATCACTAGAAATTCGGACCCCCCCCCATCTCCCCCACAAACCGATCCGGTCCGGTCATGTCAATTACGTATCTAGGACTTGTGTTTGTTCTTTCCACCAAGTTTCATCCCGATCTCTCCACTCTAAATGTTTTCCAAGATTTCCGGTTTCTACCTCCAACTCCCCCCAATGTCACCGGATCCGGTCTGGATTTAAAATAGGAGATCTGAGACACGAGGTCCTTCCACATTAAGATCCATTCATTCATTCATTAAGATCCGACCACCCGTTCGTAAGTTAAAATTACCTCATTTTTCCTAATTTTTGTCCTGATTCCCCCTCCCTCCACTCCCCCCCAGATGCTCGGATCGGGGAAGTGACTATTTCTAATTTAATCAGTTCCGGTCCCTGATATGCCTGCCAACTTTCATTGTCCTAGCTTATCTGGAAGTGACCGAACTAGCAAAACCGCGACAGACCGACCGACCAACAGACCGACGGACGGACAGAAATTGCGATCGCTATATGGCACTTGCCCAAAAACGGAAACGTCAGCTACATGCTCTAATGGCAGCGATATTCCGGCCCTTCTTGGCAAGGGTCCTCGCAAGCAGAGCAAAATAACACTAAAGAGCGAGACAAATTTGCGGGTTTACAAATTTCTACTAAAGGCGTATTCTCGCCGTTCCCCGAGGACTCCACTTGAGGAGTCCCCGCGTTTTTGTTTGTCCCGGGGACTCCGATTATCATCACCATAAAGGAGCTCCCTTTCAGATTCGGAGGGGAATTGATTTTTGCTGGTGTTGGTGCAATGTAGAATTATTAAAAAAGAATCAGAATAAACAAAACCAAAAATAAAGTGGATCCAGACCAATTTCGTCAACTGCATATTTTAGAACAAAATTCATTTTAGAAGCATTTCCCGTGTTCTCGCTGTTTTCCTGGGCGGAGTCCGCGTGGAGTGACTCCCTCTATTCTCGCCGTTCCCTTCGATACCCCGAGGAGTCCTCGGGGAAAGTCGAGAATGCGCCTAAGCTAAGGTGCGGTCTGCACACATAGAGGTAACAGGGAGGTTGTGTCTTTTTTTTTTTGGTTCAGAATATGAAATTGTTAGAGCCAACGCTGGTGCAAGACTGATTGAGTTTCAGTTGTGACGTTCTCTATCGCTAGTGGTGCTAGTGTCGCTGCTACTCGAGTTTGTGTTACTTTCTTCAAGTCTTGGCGCTACTCACTAGTGTTATATGGCTCTGCTCGCCAGGCTGTCGACCGTCAGGGATAACTTTAGGGAGCGGAGGAAACGAACTTGCAACCGATAACTGAAGCTTCTACCAACCACAAATATCCAATCTGGTCAATTAATTTTTTGAGATTCCGCCGGAGAAAAAAATAGTGTTGAGATTTAATTATTAACACCACCAAAATGCCGAGAAAAAACCTTTCCGATCGTTGCCCCAATCGAGCAGCAAAAACAGCAGCCGTGTTAAATGAAATCTCAGCACTAGTTTTTTCCCTACAGCGATCTCCAAAAAGTAATTGCCCAAATGGGTATTTTATAGTTTTCGAGATTAGAATTTTGTCCCCTCTGTATAGGGTATAATTCCAGTTGAAACTAGAAATTCGACTCATCTGGCATCCTTCAAGGCTACAGCGAAGACATATTTCCTTACAAAAGAATAGTAATGAGGCGTGAGATTTTTTTGTAAGAAGAATGTTTGCTGTATATGTATGAACCGTGTATGAATGGCATGTAGAATAATGTGAAAACAGTATTGCCACATTAGAATAGAAAAGACAGCTTTGGGCCTTTCTTAGCAGGTGCTGCAAAATGTTTTATATAAAATTTAATCTAATCAAATTTAAACCTATTCTATTGCTTCACCTTGCAGGTTAGTTTCTTCCATTCCCCAACGTTTTTCCTCACGTTCGACAGCCTCGAGAGGACCCTTGCCAAGAAGGACCGAAATATCGCTGCCAAGGCATATGTAGCTAACGTTTCCGTTCTATCCTTTGATTGTATGAATAAAATTACACGATCGGAATTGTGTGCGACAGGATGTGCGGTCAGTTAGTTGACTCCAGTAATGCTTTGCACAAGCACCACGCCAAGAAAACTTATTGATTGTATGTCATCAAAGCTTGAACGGAGTTTTTTTTTCTTTGGGAGAAAATATTTATTGTTTCAATGAAATGTTAACCTTGCATTACCTACTGAATTAATTTTAACCGAGATACACTAGTTATAATATATGACGCGTCGCTATTCAGTTTAGAGCACAGTCCACAGATAAGTGTGGAGGCGGTAAAACAAATCCTGTTGTATGTATATGGCCCTAAGGCTTTAAATACAATATTATTATTATTATTATTATGTCTGAGATACAGACGGTTATTTCAAAATGAATATCGTAACCACATGACTGATCGTGGCGCTCTGAAAAAACCTACACTTGTCGCACTGAATTAATTACTAATATTATAATACGTAACAAGAACAAAGGTTTCGATGGTATCCCAAAAATTTAATATTTATTATACTTCTTGATCCAGACAATCGAATCTTCCAAATTTCCGCGTCTTCGCCAGACCCCTTAACATTTTGTTATTTATCAATAATCAATCGCTTGAATATGTACACAAAAATGTTACCTTTTGAAGTTTTTGGCTTACGGCCAAACAACTAATCAAATGAGGAAACCAAGTTTCGATATGGATTCAACAAGCATGTTTAGTCCAATGTCTCATCTGTAATCGAATTCAAAAAGGTCTTTTAGATTTTTTTTTTTTTACCAAATTCCTGGTATTTTAGCAGCTTTCTTGGCGAACTGCATGCAGAGCAAAAGATCTAGTGACACTGAGAGCCGAACCTTTCAATCCAAATTTCCAGGTTTTTGCTAATTTTTCCAGCTTATCCGTCAAAAAAATATAGTTCAAAATTCGATTGAGTATGTCTCCTTATCCCGATACCGAATCTCTAATCGACTTCAGAAACAACTCTGAGCTTCAACCAAATTTCCAGTTTCGGCCGAATTCCTGGTGAATCATTTGTCCGGCAAGAAAACTAAGTTCAGATATGGATTCAGTGGGCCTCCTTACCCCTTAAACGAATATCACATTACCGTATAAACATTTTTTTTTACTCTTAATCCGACCCCCCCCCCCCCTTCTGCCCCTAAATAAAGGGCTGAAGGACCCACCTATTGACTTGGCCTGTACTTTGCCAGTGATCCTAATACGAAGTTTGAACAACATTTATCAACCCCTTCGACCCCCGACAATCCAAAACCCAAAGAATACGTACGCTAGGTTTAAACAATCTTCTATCAAACCTAATAAACTTTGCGCGTATACACGCGACCGACGTCGCCATCCCTCCTGGGTCTATAGATTAAAGAAAGTGACGTCACTTACGCGCAGAGCTTTCCCCTAAAGGTATAGGGTAGGGACTGGAAAATTGTTCAACAAATTTTTATAAATTGTTACCAGATAGTTGTCGGATGCATTCTGACTTTTCGACCCAGTAAATGCCGGTTGGGACTTTGTAGATAACTAAACTGGTCACATACACTTTTTTTTTATCATCAGTATGTTCGAAAGTTGCAACAGCATGTCTCTTCACTCTATATCGACTATGTCGTTGGGTGTTAAAACTTCAAACTTCATGCTAAATTTCCGGATTCAGGGCGAACTACTTCTCCGGGGTGAAAATACTTTCATATTCGGCTTCAGCATGGTTTCCGACCGATGAGTCGAACATCTAATCCACTTCAGATACAACTTCTACTTCTTCCAAATTTGCCGGTTTTTGCCGGATTCCGGGTGAACTACTTGTCCGGCGAGAAAACAATTTTCATATTCGGATTCAGCATGTCTCCTTACCCCTAGATCGACAATCTCATTAGCTTATAAAAAATATTTATTTTCGTCCCTTAATCTGAAACCCCTCCCCCACCCCTGAATATACAGCTTTGGGACCCATCTATGAACTTGACCTATCCCTTGGCCCAAAAATCCTCACAACAAGTTTCATCAATATATCTTATTCCCTTCGAGAGTTATCGTGCTTATTGACGGACGGAGAGACGGACGACTTCTACGAAGTCATAGGTATCCCTCCACTTACTTTTTGGGATCCCAATAATTACAACTTATAAAAGCGTAATGAGAAATGCCACTAAAAATTGTAGAGAGAGTATAAGCCATAACGACAAACAATTTGAGTAGAATCCAGAAGAGGAAAAGAAGATCCAAGAATCCATCAAACTCGATTGTAGCCTAAAATAAACAATGGGTGGATTTATTTTACCTGATTATTTAATTCATCGGTTACATCAACGGATGGGAGACCCTTGTGGGGGACCGTCTCTGGCAGAAGATGGTTCCACTGCTGGGCCCACATGTTGCCTGAAAACATTATAAACGTCATTATCAGCTTGTAATAAATATCATGAGTTCACTTTCCTTTAAATATCGGTGTCAACCCCTCAACCCTTCGCAATAACCATAGTTTCGCATGAAGATTACCAATAAATTACCAATATCGCAACAACACAAACCCTTTTAACCGTTCGCTGGTTGCTAATTTCTGTGAAGAACTGGGAGCCATCTATCTGCTGGTCCCGCCTGGATCTGATAGCAGAATGTCCTTGAAAGTATTTTGTACTTAAAAATATCGCAACAATACACCCACGTTTAATAATTTGCTGCTTACTCATTTATACAATGAACTGGGAGCTATCTATCTATAGAGGACCACCTGGATCTGAGAGCCCTCTCCAGGATCTTTGCTCTCAGAAACAAAATTCTGCTACTATGTTTTTGTGTGCAAGTAACAGAGCTGCTGCGAATCCAGCAAATCCGGGTCCGAAGCGAGTCCAAGTCCTTGAAAAAAGGCGTTTCGAGACCGTCTCGAGACGAATCCAGAGTCCGAGTCCACAGCTCTCGCGGACGGACAGGTCCGTGAAAGACGAGTCCGAGTCCTTGAAAAAGGCGTCTGGTTCATTTATTTAATTTCAAACAATAATAACTAATAAATTTGACAAAACTTCATGGCAGAGAGCAGGCTCGATGGCAGAGAGCAGGCTCGATGGCAGAGAGACCGTTTCGAGACGAGTCCAGAGCACCAGCTCTGGCAAGTAGGCTGCTGTCGCAATCCGGACTGAAAGTGACCTGGGAAATGCTGGATTCAAACTTCTTATTTACCATCACAGAAACTTACCGGAAACGAATGCGAAACAAACTGGGACAAAGTCTGGTTCAAAGAATGCAGGAATTGTCTACGTTCACTTTTTTCGGTTTACTTCTCACCACATGTGATTCTGCGGAATTGGCAGACACAACTCCTAGCGCCCGAAGTGATATACACTGTAAAAAGTTTTTCCGTACAAGATTAAAGTTAACTGCAGTATTTGCTACTCGGGTTATCCTTATCTCTACGCAGATAAGATTCATACCAAATAAAGATAAGATGAATCTGAGTAGCAAATATTGCAGTTAACTTTAATCTTTAACAGGTATACATGTGGTGTACGAGAAACATTCCCTCTTCCCTGTTCTTTATTTCTTGTTCGTTTTTTTTCCTGACTGTTCCGCCGATCGCATTATCCCAGCGAATGAAGCTGATTATGCCTCTCGGGTACGGCATAGTAATATATGCTGAACTCTCGAGGCCTAGTCAGTTGTTTAGTATCGGAGAGTAGTCCCACCCCACCAAACTCCCTCCAAGCTCTCTACTCAACTCCTTTGCCCCCGAACCCAACCCAATAAGAAATTCAGCAAGTGACTGTATAATGTATTTGAACAAACCATTTCCAACTACCGGAAGAATTATTTCAATCTAATCATGAAATTAGTTTGCTGATTCTGCCACTAGAACTCCCTCAACACTCTCCCCAGAACAGTACCGGATAAAAGCCTGTAAAGGCTCTTAGGCAGTCGGAATCCCCCCCCCCCCCCCCCGCTGCAAACTATTTCTCAGTAGTGTGCACGTCGACCGCTAAATAGGGACAACCATCACTACTGCACATGACACATATGCAGTCTGCAGCAAAATGATTAAAATAAGGCAGATTGTAATTTTTCTTCAAGACTAAATGAATATTATTTTGATCGATTGCCGCAGGGCCCCTACAAGGAGCGAAGCCTATCGGCAGGTGCCTGTTCCCCGATGAAAAATTTGTAGCCTGCGTAGTTGTATGATAGTAGTACGAAAAAGTTGTATGTATTAATATGTAATAGTAAAGAATACTATCATTTAGTCTGCCTCAGACTGGGCCAATCTTAAGCAGTAGTATCCAGTAGCATCCTATCTTGCTATAGTAGCGTCCAGTCTTTCTAATAGTAGCATGCAGTAACATGGTAACCTTGACATGGAAGCATGTAGTAGCATCAGTTCGTACTTCACGCTTCTTTTTCGTACAACTTCATACTACTATTTTGAGATTAATTTTTTCATCGGGTCTGCCTGTCGGGTTATCCCGCATTGCCCCAGAAAGAGCGTTCCCGTCACAATCAAAACGCAGCATGTGGTCATCTAGCACATTTTGCTTTGCTTTCTTCCTTCATGTCTTTTTGTTCTTCCTCTTTCAATGTCTTCTCTTTTTTAAAAAAGTATGTGAAAATTAAAGGAAAGTGAAGTTTTTTTTTCGTTTTGTTTTTTACTGCCCCCCCCCCCCCCCCCGGCCCATTCGGGCTTTCCTGTAGTCAGAGGTATCAGTGGAGGATGGTATGGAGGGTTAGAAAGGGTGTGTTCATGTAGTTTAGCATGCAAAAGTTGGTTTGTATAATAAAGAGTATCAAACTAAAAACATCCAGTTCCAAAATCCTCACACGTTCCTATATTCTCCCTACTGGCTTCTCCCCAATCCATAATCGCATTATACAGCACGACTAACATCTGTAAAAACATAAACTTTGCGGTTGTAACTCGCCTAACAGCTTGCATCATCTTTATATTCGACACGATCTAGAATTTTACTGCATTTTACATTTTTCTGGGATCGAGTTTAAAGACATTCTGGACCGTTTTAAGTGTGGCAAAGGGTTTGATGTTTGAAAATTAATCTGCGGTTGAGATTAAAGGTTCAGTGAAAGAACAGGAACATGCAAATCTGGTTACGAATCACGCTTTCACTTCGACAGGTTTGAAAACTGGATGAAAATACGTTGCTCCGTCGCTCCACTTTCCCCGTTTGGCAATTTTTTGTATTTGTGATAGATCTTTCAGATTCGTGGTAGCTCTAGGTAAGTTCAAACACTAACATGCAACAATAAAATAAAAATAAATATTCCTTGGGCCAAAGCTGACTGTGAAACATATATTCAAATATGTATACAACGGATACGTCAGCTACGATGCTTCATGATTACAGGTTTGTTTCCTTCTCCGACGTTGACCCTGAAGATTGACAGCCTGCCCAGGACCCTTGCCAAGAAGGGCCGAAATATCGCTGATGAAGCATCGTACCTGACGTATCCGTTGTATACACTATTTGAATATGAAATAAAAATAGTCTGCTGAATATTTGGACTTTACACAGAGCGAACACGAGTCTAAAATATCTTTTACACAAATTAACCCCTAGGCTGCTAATCCTGGGACTACTCTGAACTTGCTGTGCAACCAGAGATATCGCAGCGCCTTTAATGTTCTGTGGTTCGCCATCTCACAAAATGAAAAACGGCATCCTCGACAGAATTGAAATGGCGCGGTTTACTTATGATTTTAGTCGTGTCAAGACGCCGTCCATATTCTCAATGTCACTACAAGACGCCAACAGTGGAGCTCAAATGGTAGAACGGTCGCTTAGCATGTGAGAGGCACGGGGATCGATACCGTATCTCCAAGAAACTTTTGCTTTATTTTAGCTTTTTTGTAATTTGTAGCGCTGTTCTTGCATTTTTTCAAGACAATCCTTCTGCATATGCAGAGGTCAGGGGGTCCCGACACCTTCCTGATAGGGGGGGGGGGGGGGGCGGCTTCAGAATTTTACCAGAATTTACCGGGGAAAAAAAATACCACAACTGAGTCGACATAGTTCTGTATTTCCATATTCGAGATCAAAACATAAGCTTTGGTATTAACCCCTATGTAACGGGCCATGGAGCTCTGTAGGGTCGAAACAATTGTGTTCATTTATTTTTGAATTTAATAGAACTGAACTGAAGCTGGCCTCTAAGTTAAACTTTAACATCGCAACCTAATCACGACTAAGGCCTGTGATCTCCGATCCTGCCTACACTGTACAAAGCTTATCCCAGTAAGGATTAAAGTTAACTGCAGTATTTGCTACTGGGATTAACCGTATCTCTAATGAGATAAAATTAATCCGAATTAGAGATGAAATTATCTATTTAGAGACAAGACTAATCCCAGTAGCAAATACTACAAGATTTTTTTTTTCAGTGTAACGCCGAGATTTCCGGTCAGAAAAGGTAAAGCTTGTTTCGCATATTTTTTTTGGCCTGGATTAAAATTCGGAAATAGTTTCATCCTTAATTGGCACACCAAACCTCCGATTTCCAAATTGTCAAGCTCCCTCTCCATGAGGTCGTGAGGGTAGCTGCATTTGTTTGTTTCCAAAAGCCGTCACAAAACGTAAAGCTTCTTTCGCATACGATTTTTAGGCCTCGATATAAATCTGGAAACAGTTTTTGAAGACAGACCCTCAAAGGACCTGTCTTACCTGTAATACTAACGCAACCTACTTCCACATCACTCCATATATTTCTAAACCCTGAGACCTCAATTTCGTACGGTACATTCTAACCCCTCTAACAAAACCACGCTAATTTTGCTGATTTGCCGTGTTTTGCTTCCTTCAATGTGTATCACGCTGTTGACGGTTGTCTGCGAGAAGTTTTTCCATCAGAAAACCGGTTATGTAAATTGTTTCCCTGTTTTCGCCAAAAGTCAACGGGTCTCGGAAAAGGCTTAAAACAACAAAAACCGTGGGTTATTTGTTGAAAGCACAGCCTAGTTTTAAAGTATTCAAGTATTTTAAAATACTACAAGTCGAAGGGTAAATAAATATTCTTTGAGCCCAAGCTGACTTTGAAACATTTGTTTCAAAAAAATTTTAAACCCTTTCCTGTCATCGCCCCAATCGTCCAGCACAAACAGCGTCCGTGTCAAAAATAAAATCACAGGACTAGTTTTTTCATTATAGTAGTATTTGAAGATAACTTACTTTAATAAGATATTTATAGTCGGTAGAAGCTTCAGTTATTTATTACAGGTTTGTTTCCTTCCCCGAAGTTGAACCAGAAAATTGACAGCCTGACGAGGACCCTTGCCAAAAAGGGCCGAAATATCGCTGATGAAGAATCGTAGCTGACGTACCCGTTTTAAACATTGTTTGAATAAAAGAAAGGTAAATACCGCGAGGGGTCCTTTAATTGGCACACCCAAACCTCCAATTTAAGCTCCCGGCCTTTTGACCGTGAGGGACGATGCATTTTTTTGCCTAGACCAGAATTTGGAAATATGGATTCCAAACATAGACTCACCTAGGAGATGTGCAGGAATAGGTTCATCCGGTTTGACTTTGTCCGCGCCATATAGCAGTGAAAGCTTATGACGAACGTAGGCGTGAAGCTCATCGTATAGGGGCTTTAAGGTCTGCCAGAGGCCCTCGATATCCTCACGGAACGTGTCAGATTCGTACGGCAGCATCCACATCTGAGCCGTATCGGAGAAGTCTGGAAATGAAGAAAACAACAAACAACACTGTAAAAAGTTTCTCAGAATAAGGATGCAGTATTTGCTACTGGGATTAATCTTATGTCTATTGAGATAAGATTAATCCGAATTAGTTATAATCTTATCTCGATAAAGATAAGATTAATCCCGATAGCAAATACTGCCAAGATTTTTTTTTATAGCAAATTAAGTTAACAAGTTCGTGGGTTATCATACCTAGGACAGATTCCTCTAGTAAGGTTAAGAACCGCCAAATCCTTTTGGTTTTTAATATACTACCTAAGAATACTGAATGGAATAGTAGGGTATCTAATCCTGGTAATTTTTCTATAAAGAAATAATTTTCTTTTGAACATATAACCATAATTTACAGATTTCACCTATAAACCTTTTATAAAAAAGATTAAACAGTTTTATCAAACAAATCAAATAATTTTCTTATAATATTTACTTCCGTAATTTGTATGAACGCGGTTGCTGGCACAAATTTTGCCTAAAGTATTCCTTTTGACCAAATCTAAATAAATAAAATCTAATAGAAGATCCACTTTCCTAATACTTGACGTGGCAAACTTCTGCCAAGGCAATCTAGGTACCTGCCTAGGGTAAGTGGTAACTATAATGTGTAAGAAAATATTTATTCTTTTTCGTGTTTCCCTTTCTTTTTCTCTTTTTTCCTTATTATTTACTCCGTCTTTGTGCCTTCTGTTTATTTTGACGGGTCATAAATAAAATCATCATCATCATCATAGTTGGTACGGGTAGTTCGTTAAACTAATAAAACCATAAAAGTAAAGCCGTGTTTTGCTAAATTACCAAAAAGGGGCCAACTCTGTTAACTAACTCGAACAAATTGCATAAAATATTTATATGCTAGTAATACTTTATTATTGACCAAACTAAGAAACCAATTGTGTGTTTATATTGTCTGAAGATTATGTAAAGTAATCTACTTGCATAACTATGTACTTGCATGTCACTGGATTTGTGTTGACACTTTCCTATGCTATTTTTCGCAACGGAGAATTTTTGGAAGTGAACTGAATTAAATAATTCTTTGTAGGGCAGACAATCCCGATGAAAAATTTCTAGCCTGCGTAGTAGTATGGTAGTAGTACGAAAAAGTTGCATGTAATACTATGTAATAGCAAAGAATACTATCATTTAATATGCCTCAGACTGGTCCAATCTTATGTAGTAGCATCCTGTCTTGCCATAGTAGCATACAGTCTTGCTAATAGTAGCATATAGTAGTATGCAGTAACACGGTAGCCTTGAAGTAGAAGCATGTAGTAGCATCATTAGTACTGCATGCTACTTTTTCGTACTACTTCGTAGTACTATCTTGAGATAAATTTTTCATCGGGATCTGCTACGGGGGGGGGGGGGGGGGAGGGGGCGGTCCATTAGGATTGTATTCTTCTTAAAAACGGCAGAACTTCTAAGGAGTCACGTGCGTTAAAAAACTCTATTTACTACGACTTGTGCTTTAAGAAATATCAGGTGTCCCCCGTAAACACTTGATGTCAGAATCATGCATACTGCAGATCCAAAACTAAAAGCTTTCACTGCAGACTGCAGTGTGCACCTCATGCAATACGCAATTTCCCCGCACAGATTTTACGTTTAAGCAACAAATTAAAATTCACGAGTCCTGTTGAGTCTAGAACGTGGGCGGAATCTCAAGCTTGCTATTAATAACGCAAACTTAAAGGTTTTAAAAACTTATCACGACTCCTTATCCTCGAAAAGGCAATGGAAGAATACGTCAAGAATAAGTCAAGCCTATTATCATTCGATACAGCCCTCATGCTGTTCATCATTTGCACAATTTTCGGGTAAAATTCAAAATCTGTATTTCACAACAAAAAAAAATCTCGAAATTTCAATATGCATTTCTGCTGCGTGAATCAAATTGATAATTTACATTCAGAGTTTCGCGATAAGTCACGACCTGAGCTGGGTGTAAAAGTGCTTAGCCCTTCAGGACGACATACCGCAAATTTCCAACAACTCCTATGCTTACGATTACAGATTAAGTCACGCTGATTCGGAAGTCAGAAGGTGGATTTGCGTGGTCTGCTGCGAATACGACGCCGCCAAGCGGAAATAATCCCACCTGCAGCGTCTTAACGAGGATTCACCTACACGCCTAATTTTTTCGCACGCTGACATACACTGTAAAAAATTTCTCCGGGTAAGGATTAAAGTTAACTGCAGTATTTGCTGCTGGGATTAATCTTATCTCTGTTGGGATAAGATTAATCCGAATTAGAAATAATCTTATCTCGTTAGAGACAAGATTAATCAAGCAAATGTAGCAAATACTGCAAGATTTTTTTTTACAGTTTATGATCCTATATTTTCGTAGTGTTGACGGTTAGACGCCACCAAAAAAACATGAAACCCACTAACAAACCTCGACTAACAAAAACATAAAATCTCTTAAAGGACCTGTCTTACCTAAAATACTAACGCAACCTACTTCCATAATCGCTCCATATATTTCGAAACCCGGAGACCCCAATTTCGTACGGTATATTCTAACCCCTCTAACAAAACTACGCTGATTTTCTCACTTGCCGTGTTTTGCTCCCTTCGATGTGTATCACGCTGCCGACGGTTGTCTGCGATAAGTTTTTCCATCAGAAAAAACGGTTATGTAAATTTTTTCCCTGTTTTCGCTGTAAGTCAATGGGTCTCGGAAAAGACTTAAACCAGCCAAAATAGTGGGTTATTTGTTGAAAGCACAGCTTATTTAAAGTATTCAAATATTTAAAAATACTTTAAGTTTATTAAATCGCAAATTAAATCGCAATTAATATGACTAAGTAATAAAAGTTGTATATTTATTTATTTATAGCTGTGCATCTATCTGTGAAGATAATATACAGCAAATAAACGTTATCTAAAACAAATAGGATATAAGTTTATTACTAAATAGTGCGAGGGGCCCTTTAAGAATTTATGAGACATTAATCAACAAAAAGGTGACGTTGTACAGGTTTTAATTTTGAGTTGGAAAAGGTGCTTTAAAAAGATAAGAAAAAAAAGAAAAACTAAAATATGTCGAACACAAAAAAGAAAGCGGATTCACGGAGAACATATCAAGAATTCATTGGCGAAGTATTTTCACCCACAAATGGAGTGTGCCTCTACCCATGCAAGCCGTCAAAGCAGCGCAAGACAGGTTCCGGTCAGCAAATTTCCTAACAAAGAGATTCAGCGGAGCAGCTTTGCAGATTTTGAGAAGATGTCTTGGCCTCCTTACCTATCACCGACTCTTTTAAGGAATGAGCCACCCAGATACCTTGATTATCCTGTCATTATTGTCAATATCCCCAGTTAGGAATTTGGGAATGCACGCTCTAAAGGCCTCTACTCCTGGCGACACAGATCCTCGGAGACAATGCTTCAAATCTGACCAAGATGAGAGCCGTTTGAGAGCTGGGATAGAGCCGACTGTTAGGTTGCTACAAGGGTTTCCTCCGGAAGGACGTATGTTCCAGCGCGCGTCCAGCCGGTTTTGGGGTTCCGCTGGACAAAGGAAAATCCTTGCTTCCGGGGCGGCGCGGAGGTTTTTGGGGCGCGCGACAGAAGGATATAGACCAGAGAAGACCGATATCCACTCTCTTCCTTCGTTGCCGTGATCCAGAGAAGATCAAAAGATAAGTTATGTTTTATGTACAAGTGTTTAAGCAGTGACTAGGCAGAGTTAATGTTATCTGAAATATAGATAGTTGTGTTCGTCTTATCCCGTCCTATACCACACATTAGGGATGTAGTATATCCCGCATTCGAAGATCCTCTCGTCCGGCCTACGCTACAGTAGAGGTATGCTTATGTGAACGTTTGTTGACAGTGGACTTTGCCATTTTCATGCACTTGCTGTGTTTAAAGCTAACTGCCAGTTAGCCAAATTAGGAATTAAGGGCATCTGAAAACACCTGTATAGGTATTTTGCATCTTCATTCTTCCATTTAGCTCAAAACTGCACTGTTCACATTAAAGTAACTGTTCACATAAGCATACCTCTACTGTACCATATTAGGTCTCTGACCCCGGCGGAAGTTTACGTTCACCAAGCTGGGAACCGCTCAAGTTAACCCTGGACACCCCAGTTAATACGACAGACCCCACCTTCGGCCATATGCAACCGAGTTAAGGGGTGACTTACTATTCAACCTTGCAGCTTCGTTAGATAATTCCACGAACTGCGGGTACAGGTCCCTCATCTTCCCTCCAGACATGTCATGCCACTGAGTCCAAAAGTGCTCCAGCTCAGCGTAGTCTCGACTTTTGGCCGTGATTTCGCTGATTTCTGTAATTAAACTTTGTCAATCGAGAAATTAAACTGGCACTCAGCATTTTAGTAATAAGGTTGACATGCATTTGAATGTACAATAGTTGCGTTTTTTGCCTCTGTTCTGTTCACAGTTTTCTCTCTGTTTCATATTTTTCCCGTTTTTGTCAAAAAACAGAACACACTGTTTCTCATTTTCCCGTTTTTGTACGCTGTTCCGTGTTCCGTGTTCTGTGTTCCCTGCATGTTTCGCAAAACACGGAACTTGCTCTCCTAGCATGTTTTATCACTGTTCAGATAGAAAATTGCGGAGAGATTCGCAGGTAGAAAAGAAAGAATTGAAGAAGTTCAAAGGATAAAGATGGAACCTAAAGTATTGTCGTTTCGGAATTTAATTTGCAATTTAACAGATTTCCCGCCTAAGACATGCTCAGAACCAAAATTTGCGTTTTCGTCAGAAAAGCGACAAAACACGAAACACGGAACAGCTTAAGGAAGAAATATCGTTTTTTATCCAAACCAGACAACTGTGAACACAGAACACGGAACAGGAACCAGAGATAAAAAACACAACTAATAAGTGGTTGTTGTTTATTCAGCTGTTCTATTTTGGTCAAGTCTCCGCAGGTAACGCGTTTGAAAAAACATCAAACGTCCCGGGTACTCACTGTAAAAAAAAAATCTTGCGGTACTTGCTACTGGGATTAATCTTGTCTCTAAAAAGATAATCATGTCTCTAATTCAGATTAACTTTATCTCAGTAGAGATAAGATTAAATCCAGTAGCAAATACTGCAGTTAACTTTAATCCTTACTCGGAGGAACTTTTTACAGTGCTAGGACAAGGGCTCACCATACTGTCAGAATAACAGAAGTCTTCCTGTATCCAACGTTACCGAACTTCTGGCAGTGCGTCTGTCCTTTCAAAATCAAGACTCTTTCCAATGCGTCGACACTGGAAAGTACCAGCGCTGACCATGATAACAAATCACGCGCTGACAAAAAAACATGAGATGCTGCACCAGAAAGAAAGAAAAGTGAACGATTTTGCATCAAATGACTTCGATAAGCGCAAAAATCGTCAAGAGCTGAACTTTAAGGTTCCCGGCAACAGAGATTTAAGGTGCGTTTTTTGGATGTAGTTTCAATGTAGTTTGACGTCCTTTTGTTTCAGTTCTGAAAGTACAGTATGTGTACCGTTTTATTTGTCTATTCCACATACTGTACTTTCATAACTAAAACAAAAGTACGTCGAACTACATTGAAACTACATAAAAAAAAAACACCTTTAGTAGTCAATCCCACTCCAAAAATAACACAGCACAAATGAAAACCCCACTGCAACAATAACACACAATACAAAAAGTAAACAAGAGATCCAAACCAAACCTGTTTATTTGTGTTCTAGATGGGAAACCGCAATAACAAACCCTAAGCAATATGGCGGCTTTCCGGGGCCATAAATCGATACTACACTGAGCTTACACCCACAACATACATCATGTTAAGATAATGTAAAAGCGTAACGTTCCGCTTCAATAATCGTGACAGGGCCTCGCTCCGCTTGGCTACTAGTTTTGAATTATTTGAGTACACAAATAAATAAGCATATTTACTTCAAGGACACGTCGTACTTCTGATACTAATCCATTCTACTTTAGTAGCATTTCTATCCATTCTCGTTCACGAGATTCTACACTTTAAAAGTGTATCCTATATCCTGTACTAACATTACACTGATGATCACGCTTGCCCCTTTTGGTCTCTTTACGTGACAGAAGCTAATTGGTCCAAACACCGGTTATGCAAATTTTGCCACGTTTTTCATTCAAGGGAAGGGACATGGAAGAGGTTAAAAACAGCCGAAGCTGTTTTCTGTAAGCATAGCTAAGTTTTAAAGTAGTCAAAAGCAGAAACACCATATCGTGCGAGGTGTCCTTTAAAGGACGCCTGAACAATGAAACCATACTTGAACACACGACGGAGAATGCATGGACACGGAGAGCATTCTTCTCCTGAGCGTGACGTTTTTAAAATAGGGATGTTCGTTTCTGGAGGTTTGCACATGCAGTCGCAGACTCCAAGATAAAAAGCGCAATTCATTCAAATCTTGTACAGCGCTGGCCGGAAATTTATTCTAGATATACGTTTGGGCTTAACTGGTTAAAGAATATCCCGGAAGAAGGGTTGATAGGAGACATTTGTTCATTTCTAAAATTGTTCGGTACTGAAATAGGGACAGATGCCAAATGGAGCAAACATCATAGCTTGGAAACACTATTTCGTATTTGGGTTGGGTTTTCTGCAGGCAGTGTTAACGGAAGTCATACAGATAGGGATGATACTTGGTACTCTTCATTCAGGTGTCCTTTAAGAAAACTCATAGCTCACTGCAGCACCGATTTCTGGGCCCAAAAAGCCACCATAAGGCAAGCCATTCTTTCCTCTGAAAGCTCCGTGCAGTCACTCAGGAAGTGAAACAACCCCCTCCTCTCTCCACAAGTTGGCACGCAAGCTTCTCACCCGACAAGTCTTTCGTCCCGCCACAGCTTTCCATGCAACTTCGAACAGGTGAACAATTCGCTTGGGACCTAGCTTTAAATTTTCTGATGATAACTTCGCGCACTGACCATAGTTAAAAGTCTGTAGAACGCAGGATAAAAGCTGATGTCGTGGAAGGTATTATTTATTTCTTCATTATAAGGAGGTCCTCGGCCCAACAACATTCGGCACAACAACGACGCCGAACAACGAGTGGGTGTTTTTGTGTAAAATATTTATTTATTTATTTTTATTTATTTCAAAATATAGCCAACTGGGGCTGCTACATAACAACTCATTTTATGTACACTATAAAGAGAGAGAAAAAATATGCTGAAGGCACAAAGCCTCCAACAAACAAAAATAAATCTCGATTAGAAAGACATTTCAGTATCTGCTGTGTAAACTAGCGAACGCCAGCATGAAGAAACATAGAGCGTGTTCCACCCTCCAACCAATAGTAACTATTAGTTACTAAATCCGTTCCAACCTCACGAAAAGTTACTACGCTGACCGTTCCAGCCTTCTCGAAATAGTAACTAATAGTAACTATTTGCTTACCACGCTCGGGAGCATAGTAACTACAGATCTCTGCCACGTGGTTGGTCGGATTCACCCGTGGCATGATATTCTGCTGGAAAATAGAAGAATCGTTCCAGCCTTGAGGACAGAAAGGCAGAATTTTGACGTCATGCGTAGTAACTACGGTAAGTAGGATGGAACACGCTCATAATACCTTATCGAATCCAAAATTCAAGACGAAAGGACCCGTAGTAGGCTACCTATAATGGCAATGCAACCTACTTCCGGGACTGCATTTATTAATTCTTAAGCCCGGAGACCCTAATTTCCCATGTTACATTCTGAACCGGCTGACAACTCCCCAATAATCTTTGAACTTGCAGCGATTCACTAGTTTCCATGCCCGTTATGCTACCGAGTTTTGTATTATCACGCTGTTGACGCGTAACGCCCTATTTTTGCAAGAAGTCAACAGGTCTGGGAAAAGGCTTAAAACGACGACGCCGTGGATAATTTGTTTACGGCAGAGCTTGGTTGGATAAATCTGAACACTGAAACATAAACAGTAAATAGTGCGAGGAGTGCTTGAAATGTTCTTGCTGTTTTGCCAATAAGAACGCATTCGCAGATTTTCCGTATCATTTCAAATTGGATAGCGCTAAACATATTAGTGAGCTGAGATTTTACTCCGCCCTCCCCCCTTGGAAACGGCCCAGGTCATAGCGCAGAGTACGAGTCTTTCTATGATGATTGCTATATAACCAGTTTCCTATTTGCAACTACGGCTTGACGAGTACCCTTGCCTCCTGCTGTGACAGCAGTTTCATATTTTAGGTACGGCCTAAACAAGACCCTTGCCAAGAAGGGCCAAATATCACTGATTAGGTGGTACGTTTACCACCACCGAACATATTTCCATAGGCGTATTCTCGCCGTTCCCCGAGGACTCCACTTGAGGAGTCCCCGCGTTTTTGTTTGTCCCAGGGACTCACTCCCCGTATATCCCCACGGACGGGGAATGCTCCGATTACCATCACCATCATCAAAAAGGACTCCCTTTCAGATTTGGAGGGAAATCGATTTTTTCTGGTGTTGGTGCAATGTAAAATTAATTAAAAACAATCAGAATAAACAAAACCAAAAATAAAGTGGACCCAGACTAATTTCGTTAACTGCATATTTTTTTTTCGAACAAAATCCATTTTGGAAGCATTCCCCGTGTTATCGCTGTTTCTGTACGCGGAGTCCGCGGGTAGTGACTCCCTCTATTCTCGCCGTTCCCTTCGATCCCCAAGTCGTCCTCGGGGAACGGCGAGAATATGCCTCATACATCTACGCGGGCGTGGAATATTAGAGTTTAATCTGACTATCAGAGCGTTTGTTATTTGACAAAAGAAGAAGATCAGCGAGAGCCGCAAATTTTATTTTACAATAAAATAATCTGAAAGGTAGTTATTATGATTATAATTACTTATGCAAAATTATCACGGCCAATTTCTAAATAACTCTATCTAGTTCCAAACAATCTTTCGGCCTGTCTTCAACTGAATAAAATAAATACAGCTTGTTACGGCATAAATAATAATATAACTGCACCAAAAAGGGTTTCGCCTCTATATATTTCTGACGACACTATGTAACTAAACTGAGTGTCGCCAGATGACGGTCCCTACCTGCTTTGAACTGAGTAATATTTTCTGCATTCGCAACATGTACCGTTTACACTGTTATGTTGAGATAGGTCATAACATTCGTTTTTCACAATTATGACGTGGTCTATCTTATCTTAATTTAACACGATACAATAGATACAGCATAGGTTAGAATAAAAAAAATAACAGATTAAAATGAAGTTGAAACAAACATACCTGGTTCAAGGGCAAGACCACATTTCGTAGTCTTGAAATCGCAGACTTTCGCGGAACTATAGATGGATTCCATTTCCGTCGTAATTTCATTATACTGAAAAATAAAAAATGACGCAACAAAAGAATAGTAATCGGGAAATCAGACGTCTTCCGCATTTTAAATTGTGACAAGTTACCCGAGTTTCTCTTTGTTTGGAATAAGAAATTCAGTTGACCGACTGTCCTTGACAAAAAATAATATGGCGACGAAACATCAAATGTTGAAGTTGAACCAATTCGGCTTGAGATACGACAGTGTAGTTACCCATCACTTATTAACTTAAATAGGCTTTAAGATCCGAAGAAAATGAGTTACTTCTTTGCTTCACTATTCATAAAATCGAGTTTGGAATATGAAATTCAGCTGACAGACATCGAACGTTAAAGTTGAACCGAATAGGCCTGAGATATGACAGTGTAGTTATTCCGGTTTGGCACTCTTCCCTTTCTGCAGAGCTCTCTGATCGCCTGGAAAATGTCCAAAAGAGAGCACTAAGACTCATTCTGGGTGATCCAAATAAATTTCGAATATCTTCCGCCGCTTAGAAACTGTAATATTTATCAGACTGATCGCTGGAACAAATAGCGGATTTTTAAGAAACAAAAGACCTATATCGGTTCACGATGTCAATTACCTTGCATGTTCGCGTGATTGATGTTTTGTTTTATTGAAAATTTAAGATTCTGCTTTGTTCGGCCTGCCGTGGAACTGGAGTGATAGACCAAGTTTGGTATTTTAACAATTGCCGTTTTAACAATATTAGCCGTTTTAGCCGTATTAACAATACTCGTTTTCACCGTTTCATGATTCAACTAGATACGAAACCGTTAAAAGTCGAACTAAATTAATGTTTGCAATAGCAGCCTGAGCAAAGTGCAAAAAAGTATTTTAGAACAACAGACCCACTGTTATAAAACTTGGTTTACAAGTTTAATTTGTTTTCTTCGCGAATTTGGAAAACTCGCGCCTAACTACCGAACCGAGATCTTGAAACTGGCTTTCCGCCTCAGTTCGACATTCCAGGGACGACGAATGAAACGGCAGTTCAACCGAACAAAGAAAACGCCTTATTCTTGGCAGTTAGAAACGAACGGCGTTAGAAAGAAAAAGCCTATAGTAAAACGACGGCTGGAACGGCGAACCGAACGACAAAACGAACGCGGCTAATACGCGCTCGTTTCCCCGTTGCGACCTTGATAACTTTTTGTTTCGCTGTTTTTTGCATAGAATAATGTTGTGTAACGTGTCGTACCATTCTATATTATGTTTATAAACGAACTAAACTGAACCAAATCGGTACCCACAGAGTAAAACGTGGCTGAGCACCCTCAAGGAAGACCTCGAGCCATCGGAGGCATCCACCGGCATGGGAGGAGATGGGATACCAACTCAAAGACAGTAAAAGTGGGAAAGACCGGAAACTCCCGTAAGCCCCATGAGTCACAACAATCAGCGCCGTTTAGCGGATGTTCTTTCGTTAAAAAATCGCTCTGTTAACATTTTCTTATCGGCTCCGCAGAATCATCATCAAAGCACGTTTTGTTGTTTTTTTTCGTTTAGTTTATGATGAGCATCCTCTCTCCATTCAGATTTCCTCTTTAATTGGATTAAAAAACAAGTAGGAAAAGAATAAATCGCTCTTTTTATGGAAAAAAAATGTTGAACTCACGATTTCGCATCAGTTAAAGTTGACAGACATTGCCTACTCACGCCCTCTTGTTTTGATTATATTAATCATCTACCGCTCGAAATTGGACTAAGTCCAAACGCTAGGAAGCGCTCCGATCGATTTTCAGAGACCCAAATTTAGCGAAGTCAGCGGTCTTTCCCACTATTATTGTCTTTGTCCCTACTGGCTTCAAATCTCGATGTCATTCACAGAAGACCAAGATTCATGGCATGCCTTGGTCCGTCAGCTGCTGTCGCCAGGTAGAGCTGCACAGCTTGCGTCCTGACACAAGCCAAGTATAAGTAACCATATCGGTCAGAAAAGATGTACACAGTTTGGAGTGTTTCTGGAACATTAAAATCGTAGGAACAACGGGGAGGCCTTGTGCTACTATTGTAAAGTTGATGGAGCAAATTTCGACCATTTACTATGTATAGGTGTCAGGAGTTCTCCCATCCATGGAGTAAATATCCTATCATATTTACAAATGATAAAGACGTAGCCTACTATTAACAATTTCAAAACCGAAAATGAGTTGTAGAGTAAGAGCCTTCTTGGGAAATATTTACATTGTAACACGACGGTGAATGAATTGGCGAGAGGCACTGAATTTTCTGTAGATCCTGTATTTTGTTAGGTTCTGTACTTTGTTATTTTTTTCAATTTCAAGTTCAAGTTTTTTATTTTCAACATTCACAAATAAATCAATAAAAAACAACACTTTCGCGCTGGAGAAAAAACCTATGAGGGTTTGCATTCGCGCGAAAGTCCACATAACTAGTTACCTATATATAGAAAGAAAAAAAAAATCCAATCTCTCGGATCTCACTCACAATACTCGCATCCCCTCTCCCCCCCATTCTTCCCTCCCAACCTCACCTTACCCCCCCTTACCTCCCTAGCCTACCCTTCCTCCCTTGACCACCCTACCACCCATAATAAAATTAAACAGTTATGCCCCCAAAACGATTAAATTATCGTTCTTTATGGTAAATTATTTAGATGTTGTTAGCTATTACTGTGTGTTTATTTATTTCCTTTTTGTTGCCTATTATTTAACTTTTGCTATTGTGGCAATTTTTCCATTAAACCTTAAATCCCAAGTTCCTTAAAGTTTAACCGAAAAGGGCTAAGACCCGACAGTCTAGTTACACAACATGTTTTCACTTAAATAGGCCCGAAAACCAGATAAAAGTTGGTTACTCTGTTTGTCCGATTTCCACAAGCGATAGATTTCATCGAATGGATCTCTATGCGCCTGTCTGAAATACTGACCAGCTACAGATGTAGGCCATTGCCGAAAAATAAACTAAAAATGGCCAATTCCTTGCGGGACATCATTCTCCATTTGTCTTCCGCCGTGACCTTATCGCTCCTAGCGTCTTAAATCATGCAAATGAAGGCTTGTTTTGAAATTCAAAATCTCCGCGCCTGGATGAATTTTCAGTTGCCGTGCAAGCAGCGCACATTCTGAACGTCATTACTAGAGCCTCACGTGAGGAAATACAAAACCCCTTAGACGGGTCAAACTATTTCAATGTATTCAAACATTAGATGTAGAAATAAGCTGCCTGTTCAGCTAAACTATAAGTTACACAAACACACAATCCGATTTTCGCGGTCGGATGCGAATTTCCGAATGTCCAAACGCAAGCGAAGTCATATCAGACTGCTTGTACACGCAGGTTTAAAGACCTAATCCAAATATTCTATTTACCTTCTCTTACTGATCGCAAGCCGCCAGTTTATTTAGATTTGAACTTGATTGCCGGGTGGCTGTTTTGGTTCGAGAAAAAACCCACGCAGAACGTCTTCTTTTCCAGATGACGAAATTTTCCACGTTTGATTAGCAAAGAATTATAAGACTTAATTGATTATTTTTTATGTCTCCAGGAGTACCACACTGGTTTTGTTTTTTTAATTTATTTGTATTTGTAATAAACAGTTGGAGTGAAAATTAATATTTTTATCCTTGGCTCCCTACGTGCCACAACGGCTGTCCCGGATAATCGGGTGAGATTTAGTACAGACCGAATTATTTCAAACCCAGGAAATTTGGTGTGTTTTTTTTTAATTTGTCCGTTGTCTGACTGTGTTTTTTGTGGCTTTGAACATTCATAGTGACAGTAGGGATGGTTATCATTGTGAAAGTAGGGATGTGAAAATAAGTAGAAAGTAGGGATGTGAAAGTAAGTGACAGTAGGGATGGTTATCATTGTGAAAGAAAGACCATTTTTTGTGGTCCGCTTTAAGGTAGAAATTTAGCCTGTACTGCGTTTTTAGCAAATTGCGCGATGGCTTAAACGAACATCCTTGTATTACAAACTCCATACAAAAGGAGAAAAATAGAATAGAAACGAAGCGGAAGGGAAAGAGTGAGAACAAAGGACGCAACGGAAGGTGGGAAACGGCAATACTAACCTTCACGAGTTTTTCCTTGGAAAGAGCTGGCGTTCCGAGAACAGAAAGCTGGAGAAATTGTCTCTTCGTCTGCGGGTCTTTGAAGTTCTTCCAGTCGAACGAGGTTGCATTAAGCCACGCCTGCTTCTCAAATTCGGCACTAACCAGGGCCGAGGACAGCTAAAAATAAAGACTAATTTAACACAGAATAAATAGAGAAAAGAAAACTAAAACAAAGACCCCCATAGAAGACAAGCTAAAAGCTTAACGCCAAATGTAATAACGAACAATTAATCTGGTTTACCTATGGTGAGAGTGAAAATCGGAACAAAATTGTCTGACACACTAAAATGACTTAAACAAGAGCTATAAGCTCACATGGCACTTGCAAGAGGTATTTCAGCCACCCTTGGACAGGCTAGTGCTTTCACGGGTGTCCCATATATAGTTTTCGGATTCCAAAACGCAAGTGGAGGGATACCTATGACATTGCAGAAGTTGTCCATCTGTCCGTCCGTCTGTGAGCACGATAACTCTCGAAGGGAATGAGATATTTTGATGAAACTTGGTGTGAGGATTCTTTGGGTCAAGTTCGTAGATGGGCTCTGTAGCCCTACATTTAGGGGTGGAGGAGCGGGTCCAAATTAAGAAACAAACAAAATGTTTTTAAACAGCTAATGTGACAGTCGATTATGGGGTAAGAAGACATACTGAACACGATGAAAACCATTTTTTCGCTGGACAAGTAGTTCGTCCGGAATCCGGCCAAAACCGGAAAGTTTGTTAAAAGTATAAGTTTTATTTGGTGTTGACTAGATGTTCGATTTCGGGATAAGACGACATGCTGTACACTTACGTGAAAATCATTTTCTACCCGGACAAATAGTTCGTCCGGAATCCGGCCAACACCGAAAAATCTGTTAAAAGTAAATCTGTTAAATCTGTTAAAAGTTTTGTTTGTAGTTGATTAGATATCCGATTTAGGGGTAAGAAGAGATGCTTATATGACAATGATTTTTCACCCTGTCATATAGTTCGCCCGGAATCCGGCTGGAACCGGAAATTTTTTTATAAGTTAAATTTTTATTTCAAGTTGATTAGATGTTCGATATTGGAGAAATAAAATACGCTGAATTCGTTTTTTAGCTTTCTGTTTTCGCCGGACAATTCGGCCGAAACCGGAAAATTGGCAGAAGTAAGGCAGGAAGTTTTCGTCAAAACAGATATGACTTGTAGGGGTAAAGACACATGCTGAATGCATATCTGAACTTGGTTTTCTCAGATGATTAGCTATTTGGCCTTTATCTGTTTCTGAATTTTGATATCAAGAATGTTCAAGGAGTCTGGCGAAGACAAGACCCAATTGTCTGGATCAAATATTTAATTTATGGGATCCCATCGAAACCTTTGGGTGTGTTAGTGGAGTGTGTATTTATGAATAATCCACTCTTGTCAGCAGGTAGCCGGCTTTTGGTTTTCACCGTTTTACTGGAGTTCATAACTCGTGAGCCATGACAGGTATCAAGCTGCAGCTTGGTACACATGTTGGCTGTGGGGTCTAGTTGTGCCTTTTGGGGGTCCCAACACCCCCACCCACCCAGTTAAGCGGCAATAGGGCAAATATTGCCCATTGAGTGGAGTTCATAACCAGTGAACAATGACAGATATCAAGTTGAAAGCTGGCACACCTGTTCACACTGGAGTAGTTGTACTTCGTAGGGGTCGCAGCCGCCATACCCACCAGGTTCAGGGGCGATTGGGCCCAGATTGCCCATTGAGTGGATTTCATAACCTGTCATTAATGACAGATATCAAGTTGAAACTTGGTATAAGTGTTGGCGCTGGGGTCTAGTTGCAGTTGTTAGGGGTCCCATCCCCCCCCCACCCACCTAGTTTGGGGGCACTGGGCCCAGATTGCCCAGATAGTTGAGTTCACAACTCGTGAACCATGACAGGGATCAACTTGAAACTTGATATTATTGTTTCGACTGGGATCTAGTTCCCTTTTGTGGTCCCAAATCCCCACACTCACCCGGTTCTGGGGCAACTGGGCCCAAAATGCCCCGTGGCTAAGATCTTAACTTTACCACGACTGGAGCGAGAATGACCAACTTTCCAGTACCTATATCCTCTGGCTACGAACAAAATCGGACTGCATCTCCAACACCCTTCAAGGGCAATTGGGCCCGGATTACCAATGATTAGGCTACATATTTCGTGAACCGCTACAGGGATCAAAATTTAAAATTGGTGTATTCAATGATTGGGGTCTAATTTAAAGTTACTCCCCCCCCCCCCACACACACACACCTTCACCATTCCTCAGTTTCAGGGGCAACTGCGCCCCGCTTGTAAAACATGGCCGGTATCAAGTGGAAACTTAGAACGATTGTTCTCATTGGTGCATAGATGTGTGCGTTTTCTTTTAGCCTTGAACATCCGGGCGTTTCAGACGCTACTAGGCTAATTTGCGTAACAGACCCACAATACGAAAACAGCACGACGAGATACGAAGATAAAATTCCTTTTCCTTACGGTTTCTAGGCTCTTGAATATACTTTTGGAGTTTCACCTCCCCACACAGGCCCGTATCCAGGAATTTATTTAGGGAGGGGGGGGGGGGGGGGTCGCCTTTCGGGGGGGGGGATGCCTGCGGGTCGGACAAAAAAGTACAAAATAGACATAGATCAGAGAGAAAAGCCTGTAAAAATTATGATTTTTGCATGTTTCGGGGGGGGGAGGGGGGGGGGGGTCAACCCCCCCCCCCCCCTCAGGATACGGCCTTGCCCCCACACTTCCCTTTCCTTTACAACGGGGCACAGATTGCCCATGTGTTAAGTTCGTGAACGGTGACACTCATCAAATTAAAATCTCGTATACTTTATACACAGTACTTTTCGAAAGACGTGCATTGCGTTTGTTCGGTTTCATGTTTCGCAAAGGGTTTCGGCTGTCAATTAGTCACAACATGTGTTTTCGCGTAAGGAAGGGAATGATGAAATGGGATCTGAAACTTTACGACTTAGACATTAGTTTGTTTGAACAAGGTATAATAAGCGAAATACGTCTCAAGATTGATGAAAGTAAAGCCAGTAGGCTAGTGTATTGGAACAAGCCTACGGGGCTTGTACAAAGCAAAACTGGAGAGACAAATGTGGACGATACTGTGATTTGAGACCGAACTACGATTTACGCGAAGGGACTGCGTTTCTAAATGAACTAACGTTTGATCTCGCCTGGAAGGTGTCAGATGAGACGCACTTTGAAAATTTACGATTTTGATATTAGGGTGTTCGAGCAAGGTAGTAAACGAAGTGTAGTGGAATAAACCTGCAGTGCTCATAGCGAGCATCACTGATTGTATGAGAGAAGGCCCGAGCCGTGTCTGGAGATTCTTTGAGAGCTCAGTTGTTGTTTTCACGGATAACTATGCAATGCGAATATTAAACGTTACGGGAAGGGAGAAATCCAAGTGAATACAAGACAATCTTTTACACTCCACGTCTGAGCGCTTACGCACTTATTCTTTTACTGTTGAATAAACCTCCTCTCTCTCTCTCTCTCTATCAAAGGAGGGCTCCTGTCTTAAGGAAGAAGGAAACCGGCAGGACATGGTTCCTGCCCTCCCTCGTTTTTCGTGGTTTTCCCGGAGGCTTGCCGCGGCGGCGTCGGGTAAACAAGCGTGCGCTCTTACAAGAAGCCCCTCGAAAATCTGAAAATCGCAGTACTGAACAAATTATACTCACAAGTTCCAATTACGGAGGCTTGCAAGGACGAATTAATGAACAGTCTGCCATGAATACAACCTTCAGTAAACCGTAAATCCTCAATAGCCCACGGTAAAATCTACCCTAATAGGGTCAAAATGTGGACAAAGTAAACAACAACGCGTTAGGTTAAGAGACTGCGTAATTCCGCGAGCGCAGTATAAAAATACAGAAGTCCCAATCTGGTTCTTAGCCCGTATCCAAACATACCTTTTAATCCCAGAACTACCATTTCATTTTCTTCCCATGCAATAGCAACCATTAAGCATTCTCCTTGAGAAAGCGTGGACCGGTTTCACATATCGGTATTCGGCAACACAACCCACCCCCTTCCAACAAAGGGACCAATACATAAATTCCAAAAAATAGCTTATTCTTTATCAGAACTGTGCTGGCTATTACGGCATCCTTTCGAGTCTTGTATGCGTTAATGCCCTTAAGGCTATCACCTGTATTACGTCAGAGGGTATAAATTATTTGTTAAATTCTCCCACGACATAAGAATTACACCTGCTGGCATTTGACACAAAAAACACCAGGGGTTGGAGGGAGCGACAAAGCTGCGGTTTACTCGGTCGGGCGGAACGAACCGAATTTGGAGACCCAAAACTAGCACTTAATTATTCTGGATTTAGACAGTTTGGGATGGTAGAAACAAATCACTGGTCAATTTCTGAAGGTTCGTAATAGATGTATACAACAAATGGAACGTGATTAATTCTACCATAAAATCCTGCTTTCTGTTACTATCCATTCGTTATTCATTTATTATGTAGCTCTTTGGTCTTTCTTCAAATTAAAACTTTGTACCATACTCTACCTACTAAATTCTGACATTTTTTTTGTTTCTACTGCATTCGACTCTCTTCAACCACCTACGCACGCTTATCTACACAACCACTGGACAGAAAATCCGGTTTTCAAACTACCTTGCTTTTCCCGTCGAAACGATACTGAAAATGCAATTATATGTACGTGTTGTCTAATTTGTCATGATGTTCTTTTATGTTACTTTGTAACTGTTAATCAAATTTTTGTTTGCTATTTCTAGAAATCTTAAAACGGTGGGAGAAGTTTCCAAAATATTGGACAAATAACGGTATCTAATGTTGCACATTCTCTAAGAAACTTAACCCACTTTACTAACGTTACTTTGACATAAAGGACTCATCAAACCTCTAAGGGCACTCTAACCTGTCCGCCTGCGCTCCATTCTAAGACAAACTAAAACGGCATGGCCAACGATTTCCATCAGCAACAGAAGCAAATTTTACTGCTAATTATCACTTCAAGGAAATCTTACGTCGCCAGAAGGATAAGCTGGTTCAGAGGGTAGTGCAAAATCTGTCAGACCTAAAGCTACGTTTACACGGAGGGTATTTACCCGTACTCTGCGGGTATTTTTCCCCGCAACAACAACAAATCTACGGTATTTTGAACTTCAATTTCGCAAACTTTTTACCCGGGGATTTGCTTGTCGAAGGGTATTCGGTATTCGAAGTCAGCAACAACAAAATCGGATTTTCGAACAATAATTAAGATTACGTCCGTTTAAGAAGTGATACAAATCGGCACATGTTGGTGTCCCTTTACAACCTTGGAATCTATTGCCACATGACAGTGCTCCCCCTTGAAAAATACCCGGGTACTATGTGAACACTTTCCCCTCTTGTCTCCGGGGAAAAATACCCGCCGTGTAAATAATTCTTAAAGTTTAACTGAAAAGCCAACTTATTTTTGTGCCATCTAATTGAATACGCTGTATTATTTGGATTGTGTAAAGGGACTTTTTTTTATTTTTCACTATTTACTTCAGTATGACGTTCAGAATTTCTAAACAACGCACAATTCTACTACGACGCGGAAAATCTCATTCTCACCATAAACGCGGGTTTTCAGTGGCCAGCGGTGAACTAGGTAATCACTGCCTACTGCACGAACACATATTTCTCGTAAACCTTTTGCGTCAGCCATACCACAGGAACAAAGCGAATGGAGGTACCAAAGATCCGACAGGGAAATTCCACTATATGAAAACCGATTATTCGTGAATAGTGAACCAACGGAGTAACGAATTTTTATCAGGTTTTCACGCCTCTTCAAGTGAACGAGTGGTGGGTAACAAGATTGTCCTTTCTCAGCCCTTTTCAGCTAAACTTTAATTGTTTGATGGGGTTTTTCCGTGTTTAGTTAAAACGATGTATCAAGAAGGGAAGCCTTCAACAGAAGTATTTCTGGGGGTGATTTCTCACCTTGTAAAATTTGAATAGCTTTCGGTTTCATGTTTGTGCAAGTTATACATTTTTTTTTACCTATAATAAATAATAATTTGTCTATAAGTTTGAAGCAATTGGCCATATTCCTGTTCAGCGCTTCCAAGCGGACTAGTTTCTGTTAATCCCCCTATGCCTCACCGTCAGCACATGGATCAGACATGGTAAAATAGACCTTCAGGTTAGCGAGTGGAAAACCTGTCATCCGTGTCCCAGGTAATGGGGGTTTTGCATGTGTTTCAGCAGCAGAAAGTGAACGTGATCCACTACCCTATAGATCCGACTTTTTACAATGTCTACAATGTCTTGTGTAGACATAGTAAAAAGTCTAATCGCATAGGGGAATGGGTCACTTTCACTTTCTGCTGCTGAAACATATGCAAAACCTCCATTACCTGGGACACGGATGACAGGTTTTCCACTCAGTAACCTGTGGATCTACTTTACCATGTCTGATCCAGGTGCTGATGGTGAGGCATAGGAGGATTAACAGAAGCTAGTCCGCTTGGAAGCGCTGAACAGGAATATGGCGAATAAGCTCTGTCTTCGTATTGGCTAGGATCAAAGCGGGTTGCGAACAACACCCTCTTCGCATTTACGGGAGAAACGGGTTCTGATAGTGAAAATATGGTAGCGGTCGACTTCCCAAAATGAGGCTTCACCTTCCAGATTTTTCTTCCGGATTCGAGACAGCCGTTTTCGTCGAGACGGATCTGGAAGGTGAAGCCAGGCCCAAAACGTCTGGAAATCCGGGGTGTCGGACACCCCAGATTCCGGATGTCTGGAAGGTGCCATAGAGGCAGCCCGTTCGAGAGACACTACAAACATGCAAATGGAGGAAGAAAAGCGAAAGTGATTAACAGTTTTGACTGGGATGCAAGAAATATTTGAAATGTAAAGGGGACATCTAGGAAATGTTGAAGAACATCGAATTTAGCTGTCATCATTATCATGAGAATCTGGAAGGGTTGGCTTGACTATGCGGAAGCCCGGGACGTCTGGTAATCTGGAAGGTGAAGCCTGGTTTTACCCAAATGATCCTCTTGATGACGTGAGATCACCTGAGCAGCCGTAGACATACGGTAGCGGTGGGCCACCCACATCGTTAGAATGTCCCGTCTGAAATTCTGGTCCCCCGAGTTATAGAAACACGATAGGGCAGAAGTAAGGACCAATAATACCATTTAAACTACTTATATACCTCCTCCGAGCAGGGTTCCCGTGTCAAAAAAAATTAGTGAGTGACTTTTGCTAAAAAAAGAGAGTGAATTGGGAGTGAAATAATTGATGGGGTGGTTACGGATGTAGGTAGCAATCAGTATTGCAAGTATGATGGGTCCTTTAACCTCTTTTTTCACACAAGGAATGATATCTCTACGGCAGAGAGAGACAATACATACTTTTCTTTCTTCATTCTGCTTGGTAATGTCTGTGGCAAACTGCCATTCCACTTTCGCCGCCCGATTGCATTCCTTTGACGATGCAGACTCGTAGCTCTTCAAAAACTCCCGCGCTCTTTCCTCTTCATCAGACCTGAAAAAAAAGAACCAATCAGAAAACTTTACTACTATTGACTCATCCTATCTGGGTCAGGTTTGGTTCAGGTTTCTCAAATTTCGGGGTGTAAAACTCCCCCGCGCACTGTTTACTGTTTCTGTTCCAGTATTTTAAGAATAGCTGAATACTTTAAAGCTAGGCTCTAATTCTAACAAACTAGCCACGGCTTTAAGCCATCCTGACTTCTAGCAAAAACAGGGAAAAATTTACATAGCCGGTATTTCTGATGAATAAATTGCACGTAAACAATCGTCGACAGTATGATACGAATCGAAGGTATCAAAACAAGGCAAGTGAAAACCAGTGGTATTTCATTGGGGCGAGAATGTACCGTATGAAATTCGGGTCTCCACGATTAAGAGCTGAAAGAACGATCACGGTAGTTGGTTGCATTTATTATTATAGGTAAGACAGGTCTTTCAAACATTAGGTTGCAATCATTTCCCAAGTCCTGCTCCCTGCACACATCAAAAAGATGAAAAGTGCAAGCAAAGATCAATAGTATCAACTCTGGACTTAGTGGATGTGGTTCGTTTCTTCTTCGACAACATAATTTGTAACTAGACTGGAATTACCTCTTGACTATTGCTTGGAAAGTTAGCACCACTGGGCCCAGATCCCAGTGGCAGGATTTAAGATGATGTGCCATCTATTTGTACAGTAGAAGAACCATCCTACGCCGACCTCACACTTGGAAGGTGGATGGTTGGCTGGGCTCCTGGGCCTAGGTTCCAGTAGAAAGTTCTACGAAGACCCAGCGGAAGCAACACAATCCAACCCAACAGTACAACGAAAGAAGAAGAAACAACGCAGAAGAACAACAAAGGAACCCTAACTGCAAACGTAGGGTGAACTTTCGAACGAAAATTTCCGTTATTTCTTGTGCTCTCTAATTTTTTGCGTCGTCACTGAGGACTGAAATGTCGACTGAACTTCCGGTTCTTTGTTCAAAGTGTTAATTAAGCAAACAAAGATTACACATATGATAACCAGCAAACTCATTGCCTCTAGCTTATATATGGGTCATATGGGTCTCTTCTAAATGAATTATCCCTCCCCTCACTGCATGAACGTCGTAACATACTAATTCTTAAGTTTGGGTGTAAAATCCTTGCATCTGTCCAACACCGAACTATCCTCCCACCTGATGCACCAATGAACAATCGTACGCGTTCGCAGCTGAAACTAAAAACGGTAAAAACCAAAACAAGGAGACAGAGTAACACATCTGTGCCATTTTTCGTCAACATGTTCAATAAAATGTCAGTGTGACTTTAATATTTGTAGTACCGTATTTAGTATTTATGTTACTCGTGAGTGTTTAAAAGAATGTAATTTTTGTAAAGACAACCAAATTTTGCAAGTTTAATCTAATAAACCTTACTTACTTACTTACTTATATAGTACCGAATAACAAGTTTTCAAGTCTTCAACTTTTTTTTCCCGGTGTTTGGATTCTCGTTATGATTTTCGACGCAACCCCTACCTCGACGCTCCTGCGCATGATGATAAAAAGTTGCCAGTGATAAATATTTTTGTAGGAGGGTGGAACGGTTCCACTCATGAATAGTGCTGGGCGATATTTGGATTTTTCGATATATCCATATTCGATATTTCTTTACCATGTTTCGCTATCGGATACGTCTCCTTTCGCCAAAATTTAAGAACATAATTGTCGTCAAATAGCTTATTGCATCATCTCGAACTCAGAATAAATAACAACTGAATTGCGGAAAACATATTGCTCAGTTTCGCATATATAAATGCAGGTTATGTTGGATTCTTTACAATAATTATGAATGAACAAATATCGTTTTCGATATCGATATTTACGTTTCGATATTCGATATTTGGTCCGATATATCGTTATCGATATCGAATACCGCCCAACACTACTCATGAATCTGTGCTAGAGAGTGTCGGTTAGATAGGCCTATAGGCATCTCCCAACTGGTCAACTTAGGTCTTAAAAAGTTGGTCTCCTGGGATTCGTATCGCTTTTGCGAATGTCCAGGGGTAGAGGGTAGTCACGGCGTAGTAAAAAAAGTAAAGATAAAGGCATCAGGATCAGCCTATACAGGCCTAACTGGCAGTGCTGATCTCCGGTTCTCTGCCCCAGCCAGGAAGTGCAATGGGCGGTTGGGGGCTAGTCATCCTGGTGCTTTTGCACACCCTTCCTGTCACCTTCCCCAGGTTTCTCCAGGTACCGATCTGAAGCTCGGTGGACTTCGGCTTGTCTTACTTCAAGTCGAGTTTCATCCTCCTAGCACATCTAGAAGTACCTTACATTCTGGACCCCCCCCCCCCCCTCCAACTTCCCCACAGTGACCGAATCCGGTCTAGTTTTGTCACTGATGTATCTAGGGCTTGGTCTCCCCACCAAGTTTCATCCCGATCGCTCCACTCTAAGCGTGTCAGAAGATTTTCGGTTCCCCCCTTCACCTCAGCCCCCCCCCCAATTCATCGGATCTGGTCCACGATCACCGATATTCAGGATCCCGCCCCCCCCCCTCTAACTCCCCACAATGCCCGAATCCCCCCCCCCGTTCTGTCTCTGATGTATCTAGCGCTTGTTCTTCCCACCAAGTTTCATCCCAATCGCTCCACTCTACGCGTGTCACAAGATTTCTGGTTCCCCCCTACGACCTCCCTCCCCACCCCACATTCATCGGATCCGGTCCGGACTTGAAATAGGAAATCCGACACACGAGGCCTTCCCAAACATCAAGTTTCATTAAGATCCGATCACCCTTTCCAAAGTTACAAATACCTCAAGATTCTGGATTCCCCCTCCCTCCACTCCCCCCACGGTGGTCGGATCGGGGAAGTGACTATTCCCAAGTTAGTTGGGTCGGGTCAATGATACGCCTGCCAAGTTTCATCGTCCTAGCACTTCTGGAAGTATTCTAAAGAAAACAAGTGGACCGACGGAAAAGTGATCGGTATATGGCACTAGAGCGAAACTGCAAGTTCCATAAAAAGCCGGTGGAATCTTTCGGGTTTCAAACTGTTTCCGCATTTTGTAAAGTGCAGCCAATAAGTGAAATTCGGAAATCTTGCGGTAGTTTTTTTTTCAGCTCTGTTTGGTGCATTTTCTCCATGGGAAAATATAGAACTGACATTTCAGTTTACTATAAACTAGTTGTTCTGTAGCCTACAAACAATTTCAGGTGAGGGAACAAAGTAGGAACTATGGAAGTGGAAATGCAAGAATGAAATCTTCTGAACAGTCGGAGCAACACAGCAGTCATTGACAGGAAAACTGGTTAGAAATTTGGCTGGTACTGCAAAACCTCGCAAAAAGGAGTTAATAGATTATCCTGGACATGTTTTAATGCCAATATAAGCTGTTCGACGCAAGCGACAAGAGGGCGTTAACTGAATAACTACATAACAGGCACACATATGAGTCGCCTTAGTATAGGTTTTGTGTACTTCACTTTCTCTGCTGACATTTACCAAATAGATAACAACAATAGGCAAGAAGGTTCTAGATAGTCATCCGTTTCAACACATTGTAACAAAAATAACTATATCCTAAACTATTGCATATGCTACTCGTCAATTTTGGCTAGTCAAGTGACATTAGGCTGTAGTGTCAGTCATTACAGACTTACTTCTTTTTCCCGATCAAAATACTATCCTACAAGAAGCAGCTTTACAGAGTGTAGGAACACAGTGTAGGATATGCGTAATACCAAGAACTTCATCGAGTGAACTTCAATAATTGTATATTGTAAGTGTCAAGTACATATTTATTTGGACGATAACTAGCTTTTAACACTGAGGTTTGATCTAAATGGTAAAATCAGGGGCCAAAGTGGTAAATGCAAAAATTATATCGTTTAAGAAAATCCAGTTGATTTGAGATCACAAAACTGTGACGGGATACCTACTCAATCTCACCAGCTCTTTTGCTCTGCAGGCAGTTCGCGTGTAATACTGCTAAAATAAGAGGAATTGGGTCAAAGTAAAGACTTTTCTGAAGTAGATCGGCGATGAGATGCTGGTGTAAACATGCATGCTGAATCGACATCTGAACTTGATTACCTCATCTGATTAGTTGTTTGGCCGTAAGTTGTCAAAAAACAACAAAACGGTAAAAAAAAATAATTGTAAATATTCGAGCGGTTTATTATGGACAAATAGCAAAATGTTCAAGGGGTCTGGCGAAGACCTGAAATCTACACGATTCGATTGTCTGGATACTCAATTTTTGGGATCCCATCGAAACCTTTAGTCTTGTTTTTATTTGATTTCTAAGTCTGCGTGTCTAATCAAGTATCTTGTCTATCAAAGTACGCTGAATAAAAAAAAAATGAAATTAAGTTTGTTCTTTGCTAGATTACAAAAAAAAGGAGGGCTGCGACTCTGTTAACTGCCAAGGAGCCATGCAGGCCCGTATCCAGGCCCGTATCGGGGGGGGGGGGGGGGGGTGCCTGCGGGTCGGACCAAAAAGTACACGAAAGACACATATCAGAGGGAAAAGCCTATAAAACAGTTATTTTTTGATGTTTCGGGGGGGGGGGGGGGTCGCGTACCGCGTAAATATAGTCGCGTACCTTGAGTTCCAGCCAGGATTTTCCGCATCATCATCAATTCCGTACGGAACAGTTGAGATTTTTCAACGAAAGTTCAATAAAATTACAAATGAAAGTGCTGAAAATCCGGCCGGGAACTAAGTCCGAAACACACCAGTGAACCTCGGGAAGAACGAGAAACGTCACCCGAAAGAATCTTACAAACTGATCAAATCCTATGCAAACCAATCAACAACGTTTGTTGTGAACAGCTGCGGTGACGTTTCTGACTCTTCGCTAGGCACAGGTCGATCCTTGATCAAAACGAAGAGTTACTAGTCATCAAGGGTATTCTGATCGTGTTTTCGCATCGTAACTCGTAGCCTTGCCGGCTGCCTCTAGCGTCCCCGAAACCAAAACCAAAGGTATGGATGGGATCACAAAATTGTAATATTTTGATCCAGACAATTGGTCTTGCCTTCGCCATCGTGTCTTCGCCAGACTCGATATCCGGTCTTCGCCAGACTAATATAGACTAGACCAATATTGGTAATATTAAAATTTAGAAACATAGATAAGGTCAATGTCTAATCATCTAAGTACACGAAGTTCAGATATGGATTCAGCATGTGTGTTTACCCATATATGTCATATCTACTGTGACGAAACTGATCAAAACTTCCTGCCTTACTTCGATTCGGCTAAATAATCTAAGATTTTGAATACTACCCCCAGCTCTAATCTTTTACTAGCAGGATCAATAGTGGAAAGTGAATCCGGGACTGGAAATCAACGTATCGACTACACTGTAAAAAGGAATCTTGCAGTATTTGCTACTGGGATTAATCTTATCTTTATTGAGACAAGAGTATCCCTAATTTGGATTAATCTTATCCCAATAGAGATAAGATTAATGCCACTAGCAAATACTGCATCCTTATTCGGAGACACTTTTTACAGTGTATTCTCAAGTCGATCTATTCAGATCCCTCATTTTCCTGCCGAGTTTCATCATCCTCTTACATCAGGAAGAACCGAACTCGCTGGATCACCAGGATACCCCCCCCCCCCCCCCCCCAACTCCCCCGCAGTGCCCGAATCCGGTCCGGTTATGTCAATGATGTGTCCCCCTCCCCCGCGATGCTCGGACCGGGGAAGTGACTATTTCCAACTTAATCTTTCGGGGTCCCTGATATGTCTGCCAAATTTCGTCGTCCTAGCTTATGTGGAAGTGCCTAAACTAGCAAAACCCGAAACGACCGACAGACCGACGGACGGACAGAAATTGCGATCGCTATAAGGAACTTGGCCGAAGGGCAAGTGCCATAAAAAACGAATTCAGCATATCTCCTTACCCCTATGTCGAACCTCTAATCAACTTCAGATAAAACCTTAACTTTTAACTTTAACCAAATTTTCAGAGTGGTGGTCGGATTCCGGGCGAACTATTTGTCCTGCAAGTAAATAATTTTCATATACGTGTTCAGCATGTCTTCTTATTGCCTAAATCGACTATCTCATTAGCTGTTAAGAATATTTTTTTCGCCCCTTAATTCGAACCCCCTCCCACCCCCTAAATAAAGGGCTACATAGCCCATCTATGAACTCGACCTGTCCCTTGACCCAAAGAATCGTCAAACCGAGTTTCATCAAAATATCTCATTCCCTTCGAGAGTTATCGCACTGACAGACGGACAACTTTTACGGAGTCTTAGGTATCCCTCCACTTAGGTTCTGGGGTCCCAAAAACGCGCAGAGGCCAGTCTACCACAAGCCCCTTTTTTAATCCTATGCCAAACGGCGGGTATACCTAGCGTTCGGCATACCCTATGCCTAATACTGGATACCTGCTGGTACCCCAAACTAGACCTACTCGACCATAAAGGAATTGTGATTGATTTATTTCTGAGCTTTACCCAAATCGGAAATATTTTATTGGGTTAAAATATCCAGTAGGCTATTTGGCATAGTGAATCCATTGTTAAGCACAGGGTATGCCAAACACTATATATACCCAAGGCTCGGCTTATGGTATCCAAAAACCAGGGGTTTGTGGTAGACAGAGATTTTGTTTATTGTCTCCCAATTAATGCATCCTTATAAATTCATCCAATTAATTCTCTTTTACTCCGCTACCACCTTGTGTATTTGGCGGGTTACAAATAAAATATTTAATATGTACTAACGAATGGTGTCTTTAAATAATGTAATCTTCTAGCCATCGAGCATGCTCACTGCTATGAAGTGATCCAACATTGTCTGGAATTTTAAATATCTGAAAACAAAAACGATCCTGAACCTGTGACTCATTGATGTCGGCATTTGTTCCAGATTTTCACGAGGCCAGCTGTCAAAATCCGCTCAAAAGCCGCTTGAGTGGTACTGACAGAAAGCCGTATAAATTAAATTTACCAGCGTGTTATTGACAGTCAAAAAGAAATTTTCGAAAACCGCCAGCTACAGAGAAAACGTAAGAAGGATTCAATTCGAATCACATATTTCTCTACCAGCCCTTAAAAAGTTCATAATTTTTATGTCGTTTCTAGTACTTAGGTTTAACTCGATTTTCTAGAAAACAACAAGACCAAAGGTTTCCATGGGATCCCAAAAAATTAATATTTGGTCCAAAAAACTGGTCTTGTAAATATCCGGTCTTCGCCAGACTCCTTGAATATTTTTACAATTGAAATTTTAGAAACAGAATAAGGCCATTGGCTAACATCTGAGAAAACAAGTTCAGATATGGATTCAGCATGTGTATTTACATCTATTCGTCGTATCCACTTTGACGAAATTGATCAAATCTTCCCTGCCTTATACTTCTGCCAAATTTTCGATTTCCACCCAATTAACTAATTAACTAATCAAAACTAATTCAGCACGTCTCTTTTAACTTCAACTTTTAAGGAACTGTCCGGTTTCCACCGGATTCCGGGCGAACTATATGTCCGGGTCGAAAATGATTGTCATGTACGAATTCAGCATGTCTACCTACCCCTAAATCGGACATCTAATCGTTTTCAGATATGACTTTTACTTGTAACAAATTTTCCGGTTCTGGCCGGATTCCGGGCGAACTACTTTTGCGACGAGAAAATGATTTCCATATAAATTTTCAGCATGTATTCTTACCCCCCAATCAAACATCTAATCAACCTCAAGTACAACTCTTGCTTTTAACAAACTTTCCGATTTCGGCCGGATTCCGGGCGAACTACTTGTCCGGGGAGAAAATGGTTTTTCATATTCGTGTTCAACATGTCTCCTTACCCCCAAATCGACTATCTCATTAGCTAATAAGAAAATATTTTGTTCGCCCCTTAATTTGAAACCCTTCCCCCACCCCTAAATGTAGGGCTACAGAGCCCATCTACGAACTCGACCTGAACCTTGGCTCAAAGAATCCTCAAACCAAGTTTCATCAACATATATCATTTCCTTCCAGATTTATCGTGCTCACAGACGGACGGACAGACGGACGGACAGACGGACAACTTTTACGAAATCATAGGTATCCCTCCACTAACGCTTTGGGATCCGAAAAACATAGAAACAATGTAGCGAATTCCACCCTATGGGAGCACTGTCAGTGGCGGATAGCAGTAGTCATTCATTGCACATACTACAATAAAAGAAGAAAATGGAAATTCTGTATGCAGATGTGAACCCATAACGGACCACATGGAAAACAGCCGAGAGCGGAGTCAATCGAAAGCACACACGAAATATAACAATGAATCTTACCTTTGCAACAGATATTGGAAAAATTCTACGACCCCCTTTTCGCCGGCTCTTTTGATGAATGAGCGGTCAAGCCACTCGGATGAGTTTACTGTCATTATTGTCAAGAACCGCCCCAGGGTCTTGAAACTACTACGCTACTGTTTACCATCTATCCCTGGCAGAACTTTAGACCTTCATGAACTTTATAGACCTGCTGCTGCGACGATGGAGAGAGCCTTTGATGGCTGGGGTCTAGCCAACAGTCCCTAGCATAGAATCATTGTCACTCAGCTCATTTGACTTTAACACTAATCCTCTCAAACGGAAAATAACCTAAAACCTGAAACGACTTTCTTTCAGAATACTGAGAGGCAAAAGTAATCAAGACCAAAGCTTTCGATGGGATCCCAAAATTTAATATTTGGTACAAACAATTGGGTCTCGTCTTCGCCAGACTCGTTGAATATTTTTACTATTATAATTTAGAAACATATTAAGGCCAAATAGCTAATCATCTGAGAAAACCAAGTTCAGATATGGATTCAGCATGTGTGTTTACACCTATAAGTCATATCTATTTTGACGAAACTGATCGAAACTTCCTGCCTTCCTTCTGCCAAATTTACGGTTTCGGCTGACTTCTGGGCGAACTGCTTCTCCGGCAAAAAAATAAAGCTCAAAAACGAATACAGCGCAACTTCTTACCCCTATATCGAACATCTAATCAACTTCAAATAAAACTTTAACTTTTAACAAACTTTCCGGTTTGCCAGATTCTGGGCGAACTATTTGTTCGGCGAGAAAATGGTTTTCATAATCGTGTTCAGTATGTCTTCTCGGACCTTAATCGACTATCTCATTAGCTATTTAAAAACACTATGTTTGCCCCTTAGTCTGAACCCCTCCCCCAACCCTAAATGTAGGGCTACAGGGCCCAACTACGAACTCGACCTTTCCCTTGACCCGAAGAATCCTTACACCAAGTTTCATCAAAATATCTCATTCTCATGCTGACAGACAGACAACTTTCGCGATGTCATTAAAGCCTAACCGAAAAGGGCTGAGATAGGACAATCTAGTTGCCCATCACTTATTCACTTAAATATGCTTGAAGACCCGATGAAAATGCGTCACTTCGTTGCTCCGCTATTCACGAATAATCGATTTTTATATCGTGGAAATTCCCTGTCGGAATTGTGGTAAGTGTATGTGCTTGTACCTGTGTTGTTTGCTTGACGAAAAAGATTTACGAAAATTTGTGTTCAGGCACTAAGCAGTCTTCATCAAGATCACCATTGGCCACTGAAAAGCCGCGTTTATGTTGAGATTCGAATTTTCCGTCGTCATAGTAGAATTTGCGTTGTGCGACGGCTGTAGATCTTTCTGAACGTCCCTACTAGAGCAGATATTGGAGAATAAAAAATCCCTTAGCAGAATCCAAATAATGCTGTTTGTTCAGCTGAATGATACAAAAATAAGTTGGCTTTTCAGTTAAACTTTAAGTATCCCTTCACTTTCGTTCTGGGATCCAAAAAACAGCAATAAGAAAACAAAACTGTCACCAAGCAGAAGAATCTGCATAATTTGAATTTTCACCTAAAGTGAGAGTATTACTTCCCGAACTCAGAGTATTCATACCATCTCATAGCACGAAAAATGGAAAGCACCTTCACTCAGAAAGAAAAGAACGACAACAACCCACCAACAAAGCTACCGCCTGACATGGATGGAGATTAATTTCATTCAATCGGTATTACATGGGAAACAAATCGAACAAACTAGGATAGGGAACTTACGAGTTATCCGGCTGGTCAGCTCCATCTCCATTAGGAAACAACAGCGTCAAATCCAAATTTTCTCCGGTGTCCGTGAAATTGTGCAAGGTGCTGTCCAAACTAGCCGGAATAGCAAACGTTACGGCAAAAATCCCAAGGAAGAAAGCTCCTCGTAGCATCTTGGAGTCGACTGGCTTGAATTTTTAACACCCGAAGGTACTAGCGACCGGTGCTCGGATACGCGCTGATATTACCCAACCTGTGGAGTGAATACGAAATCCTAACATGCGGCTGATAAATTGCACGCAATTATAATAGCTGACATGCGACCCATGATACCGAAGTACTTTTTTAAGAACTTAAGTGAAAGCTAAAATACAGAAAAACTATGGAAATTTAAAGAATTTGATTCATGTGGACCGAGAAGGGGGGAGACACCATTATCTTTCGATGGGTCAGATTTTTACGAACACCTCGACTAACACACTGTTACCTTGATTTCTTCAAAATCCTCACGGTAGCCAACGTCTTCCACAAATTACTTGAACACAACTCACTCTTCAAAGTAAGGTAGACATTGCGCATTAATTATTCCGTGATCTCCCGCCGGATACTAAAAGGGTTACTAAACCATCAAGGGGAGAGTAAGAGGATAAATACAGCTAATTATATCACCACCTTAACGTTTAAATATGTCGGAAGAGGAAATCATCGGCCAGTTTCACACTTTTTTGGTCTCGAAAGCTGAATATTATTTAGCAGAATTTCAGAATCTTCAAGAAATCCCTATAACGAATTTAGTATAATTTACGACGTTTGTTTATTGTGGTCCAGTTTACATCCTTTCTTCTTTGGTCTTGAGGGAATTAGCAAGAAAAACAGAAAACAAAATATTAAAAGAAATCAATAAGGCTAGTAATTAGTTTGATATTTCTACACATTTTGATATACCTGCTAAAAAACAAGTGCTAGAAGCTCATATGGCACTTGCAAGGTTGGGTCAGTAGATCAAAGTAGGAATTTGCGTATTCGTGTGTTTGTTGTGACCATTTGTAAGCAAGACCCTTGAGATAAGAATGATCATGTGCTCTTGGAAGTCATGAAAAATGTATCGTTTAGTCAAAAGCATTTTTTTTTTACTTTTTGGTTAAGATGCGCACTTTAAGAATGCTAGAAATTCATTTTTAAGCAAAATCCTTGTGGCAGTTGTGGCACAAAGCCCATGAGCGCTCGGGATCATGAATTGTGTCGTTTGGCCAGTAGTTTTTTTTTTTCAGTTTGCGGTTAAGATGCGCACTTTATGGGAGCTAGAAATTAATTCTAAACAATATCCTTTTGGAAAAAAGTGACCGTGGGCACATGGGGATATGAAAATGTATATTTTGCTTAAAGGACCCCTCGCACTATTTACTCTTCAACTTGCAGTATTTTAAAATATTTGAATACTTTAAGACTATGCTGCGCTTTCAACAAATAACCCACAGTTTTGGCTGTTTTAAGCCTTTTCCGAGACCCGTTGACTTGTAGCGAAAACAGGGAAGCAATTTACATAACCGGTTTTCTGATGGAAAAACTTCTCGCAGACAACCGTCGACAGCGTGATACACATCGAAGGTAGCAAAACACGGCAAGTGAGAAAATCAGCGTGGTTTTGTTCGAGGGGTTAGAATGTACCGTACGAAATCGGGGTCTCCGGGTTTAGAAATATATGGAGTAATTATGGAAGTAGGTTGCATTGGTATTATAGGTAAGACAGGTACTTTGCGGTTCTGGTCGGATCTGGGAAGTTACAATTTCTCAGCCAATCTTGTCAAGTCTCTAATGTTCAAATTTCACTGTCCTAGCACATCTGAAAGTACTTTAACTCGCGATCCCATAAATTCGGGACCCACGCCCCCTACAACTCCCCCATAGTGCCCGAATCCGATCCGGTTCTGGCACTGACGTATCTACCCGCTTGTGCTTGTTCTTCCCACCAAGTTTCATCCCGATCGCTCAACTCTAAGCGTGTCACAAGATTTCCGGTTCTCCCCGCCACCCCCACCCACACATTCATCGGATCTGGTCTAAACTTGATTCGGGACAACTGAGACACAAGGTCTTTCCAAAGATGAAGTTTCGGATCATTAAGATCCAATCACCCGTTCGAAAGATATACATGCCGAAAGATTCCGGATTCCCCATCCCTCCGCTTCCTCCCTTCCCCGATGGTCGGATCGGGGCCAACTGACTATTTCTAGGCCAACCAGGACGTCTCTAATGTTGAAGCCAATTTTCATCGTCCTAACGAAGTACGGAACTTGCACAGCCCAGACATGCAGACAATTATCCAACTTGGCCGGAAGGAAAGGACAAGTGATAAACCAACTGAAGTTTTTAGTAAGATGCAGAGATATTTATAGTCGGTAGAAGCTTCAGTTATTTATTACAGGTTTGTTTCCTTCCCCGAAGTTGAACCAGAAGATTGACAGCCTGACGAGGACCCTTGCCAAAAAGGGCCGAAATATCGCTGATGAAGAATCGTAGCTGACGTACCCGTTGTAAACATTGTTTGAATAAATGTTTCAAAGTCAGCTTGGGCTCAAAGAATATTTATCTACGAAGTACGGAACTTGCACAGCCCAGACATGCAGACAATTATCCAACTTGGCCGGAAGGAAAGGACAAGTGATAAACCAACTGAAGTTTTTAGTAAGATGCAGAGATATTTATAGTCGGTAGAAGCTTCAGTTATTTATTACAGGTTTGTTTCCTTCCCCGAAGTTGAACCAGAAGATTGACAGCCTGACGAGGACCCTTGCCAAAAAGGGCCGAAATATCGCTGATGAAGAATCGTAGCTGACGTACCCGTTGTAAACATTGTTTGAATAAATGTTTCAAAGTCAGCTTGGGCTCAAAGAATATTTATCTACGAAGTACGGAACTTGCACAGCCCAGACATGCAGACAATTATCCAACTTGGCCGGAAGGAAAGGACAAGTGATAAACCAACTGAAGTTTTTAGTAAGATGCAGAGATATTTATAGTCGGTAGAAGCTTCAGTTATTTATTACAGGTTTGTTTCCTTCCCCGAAGTTGAACCAGAAGATTGACAGCCTGACGAGGACCCTTGCCAAAAAGGGCCGAAATATCGCTGATGAAGAATCGTAGCTGACGTACCCGTTGTAAACATTGTTTGAATAAACATCTGGAAGTACCTTGAAACGCGATCACCGGAATTCCAGACCCCCTCCTACCCCCACCCCACCCCCAGGTGCCCGAATCCGGTCCGGTTCTCTCACTGGCGTATCTAGGGCTTGTGCTTGTTCTTCGTCGAGTTTCACGAAGACTAAGACCACGCGTGTCACAATATTTCCGGTTCTCCCCTCCGACCCCCCCCCCCCCCCCCCCCACACATTCATCGGATCCGGTCCGGACTTGAAATAGGACATCTGAGACACGAGCTTTTTCCAAATATAAAGTTTCATTAAGATCCGATCACCCGTTCGAAAGTTATACATGCCTCAAGATTCCGGATTCCCCATCCCTCCACTCCCCCATGGTGGTCGGGTTGGGGAAGTAACTATTTCCAAGTTAGTTTGGTCGGGTCCTTGATGCGCCTGCCAAGTTTCATTGTCCTAGCACTTCTGGAAGTACCATAACTCGAGAACAGTGGACCGACCGACCGACAGAACAGAACGACCGACCGACCGAAAAGTGATTGGTATATGGCACTTGCAGAAAAAACATTCTGTTAGATCCATAGTGAAATTATGATCCCAGCCTCTCCATGCCGGGTGCTTCGAAGCCGCGCCACTAGATGACCCAGCGGTCGGATCGAGTCACGGCTTCGCCTTTTGTCTTGGGTGTGGGAGGGGGGGGGGTCTAGGTGTCGCGACTGCTAGAATTCTTACGATGTAACTTCTTTAAAGTCGCATCCAATCCTTGACAAAATACTGGTTTCAAAAAAATCGACTGTTTTAATGAAAAAAACGCCCTGTGAGCCAGTAATTTCTATTGATCAGGTACAGGAGCTCCGAAAGGTTTCTTTGGACATCGACCATGTAAAACCAATTATAAAATGCTGTCCAGCCATCAACAAACAGACAACGCCCTCTCCAAGCGTGGGTCGGTCTTTCTTAGCTTATACCAATTCTCAACATCTTCTGCTATTTCCTGGGCCAGGCCGTTAAGGCCAACACTTTGCATGTTGGTAATTATAGCCACAACAACGCCACGCGGAAAATCGGTCGACTCTTCCGACGGCATGACCAAAAGGACGCTGCTAGCACCAACCGCGCCACCTACGGAAAAAGAGCGTTTCACCGTAGATGGCGATCGATGCGGATACTCTATATGACCAAGTCCAAAACACGCCAGTGATTCTCAGGAAGAAGGAGTAAACGTGTCCGTAGCGACTCAAACTCAATGACACAAATCCCGAGTCAGCGCAGCTGTGACACCGTTTCTTCCTTCCTTCCGCAGGTACCCGGAGATTCTGCATCGGCAGAAAGAGATAGTCATCAAGACTATTTCCCACGAAGATCCCAAGCAAGTGTATGCAGCGTTGTCGAGGAAAACTTGAAAAGAATCCAGACTTGGTAACAAGATTATGTTTACACACAGAGGGAAAAAAACTGTTTCCTCAAATCAGAAAAGCTGACAAAAATAAATTCACTAGCCAACAAAAAATGTTTTGATAGCATTTACAACTTCAATACTGATGATTGCTGCTCTAAAAAGCTAGCTAGACTGTTTCTAGTTTTTTTTTTACCAGCGCCGCCGACGAGATTCCTTTGAAGTAGACCGGAATTCCTTTCATCGTGAAAGGAATTCTCGTCCCGCTAGACTTTTTTTCTAGTCGTCTTCACGAATGGAATCCTTTCAAGTCAACCGGAATTCCTTTCTTCGCGAGGGAATTTCTTGTCCGTGTAAACGCTCCATTAGTTTTAGTTCTCAATACGAACGGCTTACGAGCTGTGTGGACGTCGCGTCAAGCCCAAAAGAAGATAATAATGATAATAATAATATAATTGCAATAATAAGGCTTTCGCCTCTATAAATTTCTCGGGACACTTTACACACTAAATTGAATTTCAGCCAGGTGGTAGTTGACACCTGCTTTGAATTGGTTGATATTTTCGGCATTTACAACACTGGAAGATTATTCCAATATTCTACTGTTTCTAAAGCTCCATAATAGATAAATAAGGTAATAAGATAATTCCAACAAGAAACTGGGCGGTGGTCTTTTCAGTCCAGGGAGCTTAACCTCTTGAAATACTCTTCCTAAAAAGCACATATCTCCACCTGACAGGTTGCATATGCACAAACTTGAATCAAGAAAACATAAAACTAAACTAAAATTTCTGACTAAAAAATTCTGGCTCTGAAGAATCTGTTTCCGTTTTTCGATAAAAGCTAATAGTTAAGTAAGTACAGTGTTTTGTTTAATATACGTCAATTGTTGTTTATTGTTATGAAAGTTATTTGTGACAGTGTTTTTTAAATTTATTTTAGTACTCCTCATTATATATTCTTTGAGGAAAATAAATAAATGAATCAATGAATGAATATAACATAACGAAGAGAAATATAAAAAAGCCCTGTAATATAGTTATCAGTAAGGTAAGGTAAGGTAGAATGTTACATTACTGTTACTTCATATCTTTGTCATTAACAAATTTAAATTTCTCATCTGGTTTACCTTTTAAACTCAGCCGGATCTAAAAGGAACATTTTAAAAGGTTCGGAAACTTTTTTTTGAGAGGCAAGGTTGTATCTGAGAGTAGGAGCAGTGAGCACTCTGCGTATTATGTCTAAAATGTAAAGATTGTGGTACTCGGCGTTCAGAAATGGACTGAGTGTTTTTGTTATGTATGATTTATTTTGTATTTGTTAACAAACCCATTGAACTTGAACTTGAAAATGTGTTTCCGAACCTTTTAAACTCACCCAGATTTAAAAGGAATATTGTTCCAAATTCAAACCAAGTCCTACAGCAAGTTCTTACATAACGCTTCCAATACTTGCTTGCAAGTATTGCAAGCGGGCTTGCAAGCGGGAGATGACAAGGTGATCAGTGGGAGTTGAGCAAGGCGTGTTTGACGTCAGAGAAAGAGTCTATAAAAAGGCTTTTCTAGTCATTTTCTAGGCACATCATAGCAGATGGTGAAGCTTCGAAGTGACATCATAACAGTGAGTTATGAACAATAAACGTGTCCTGAACCTGAACTTAGCGAAAACGATTCGAACAAATCTACGCCTTCGTTAAAGTTTAACCGAAAAGAGATGTTATAGGAAAATCTAGGTACCCATGACTTATTCGCTTTAAGAGGCTTGAAGATCCGATGAAAACGCGTTCCTTCGTTCTTCACCTATTCACGCATAATCGATTTTCAAATAGTGGAATTTCCCTGTGATTTGTGGAACCTGTCTGCTTGTGTCTGTGTTGTATGCTTGACGAAAGCACTTTACGAAAAATAAGTGTTCACGCAGTGAGCTACCTTCCGCGAGCTGATCACTGGTCACTGAAAAGCCTCGTATGTAACGAGATTCAAATGTTCCGCCTCTTAGTAGAATTTTCCGTTGTGAGGACTACTGTAGATATTCTGAACATACTAGAGGAAATAGTGAAAAAATAAAAAATCTTAACACAAGTCAAATACTGCCATGGGTTCAGTTAAATGACAAATAAGTAGGCTTTTCAGTTAAACTTTAAACGTTATCATACTGGAGAGTTCGTGAACAACTGAGTGAAGAGGATAGGAAGAGCCCTTCCTTTCAGGCCACTCAGTTGGACGGCTACAGTTTGGGCAGAGGCTTATTAGTTATTACAGTAATTCCCTAACACCATGAGATACAACGCAATTGTTTTTAGGAAAAGAAACTGAAACGGAAATTGAAACTGAAACGGAAGGGGGGCAACTGCCCCCCCCCCCCCGCAGCTGAAATTTAGCGTCTTCGAAACTCTCGTCGAAACTAAGATAGGCCTACAGAATTCAAGCATCCACAGAAACAGATCGGTTTTCTTTAGTATACCTTTGTCTTTATGGTAAGATTGGAACACGGAAGCCTTGAAACTTTTATAGCGATCTGCATGCGCTATGCAGGGTCTGACACGTCTATGTCAGACGACCGACTAAGTGATCTTTTGGTCATTGGTACCCAACCTGTAAAAACGAAGAAGCTTGACGTCAATCGCGCAGTGGACTGTTTCGAGAATTTGAAGAAGCGTCGTTTCGCCTTGGTCGATTAGTAAAATATCTCTTTGGTTCTTTGTTTTGATTACGTTTTTCTTCTTGAATTAAAACTGCTCATTTTCACTTGACTTGGGAAAATCGGCTCCAACTTTGCCCCCCTCCCCCCCCCCCCCTTGGATTTTGACGAAATTACGCCCCTGCAGTAATATGATTTTTACAGATAATAAATACTAGCCCAAGACATTAATGATTGAACAAATGTGTGTCAAATGAAGGTCGTTCGCGCTCTCTGCAGACTCCAGATGAAAAATCTGTAGCCTGCGTAGTTGTATGATAGTTGTACGAAAAAGTTGCATGTATTGATATGTAATAGTGAAGAATACTACCATGTAATGTGCCTCAGACTGGGCCAATCTTAAGCAGTAGTATTCAGCAACATCCAGTCTTGCTAATAGTAGCATGCAGCAGAATGTAGTAACATGGTAGCCAGTAGAAGCATGTAGTAGCATCAGTTGGTACAGCATGCTACTTTTTCGTACAACTTCATACTACTATTTTGAGATAAATTTTTCATCGGGCTACAATGGGGACACGGTCGTGAATCGCTGTTGAGCTCGACGGAAGATACACCCCAGGGACAATTTCACTGGACAACGCCATCCATCTAGCAACGGGTTGAGACAGAAGAAGATGCAGTCAACCAAAAATCCCTGATTTTTCGATACCCTTTGCCAAACACTGGGTATATATCTAGCGTTTGGCATACCTTATGCCTAACGCTGGATACTCTATGCAAAATGCTGGATACCTGTTGGTAACCTAACCCTGACCTGCTCCACTATACATGAGTTCTGATTGGTCAATTTCTGAGCTTCACTCAAATCATCAGTATTCTACTGGATTTAGGGTAACAGCGTTTGGCAAGTGTCGGTCGTTTGGAAACAAAGAGTTTAGCCGCCGAAGCCGTAGAGGGTACGGCCCTGGCGTTTCAAAGCGTAGACGACATCCATGGCGGTGACGGTCTTTCGCTTGGCGTGCTCGGTGTAGGTGACGGCGTCGCGAATGACGTTTTCGAGGAATACCTTGAGGACTCCTCGAGTTTCCTCGTAGATGAGGCCAGAGATTCGCTTTACTCCACCTCGTCGGGCAAGACGACGGATGGCAGGCTTTGTGATACCCTGGATGTTATGTGTTTTGTTTATTTTCGTTATTTTCTTCATTTACTCCGCCTTTTCAAAATGGCGGGTCATAAATAAATTACTTACTTCCTTACTTATAGTGTATCCAGCATTTGGCATAGGGCCTGACAAACGTCACATATATCCAGCGCTTGGTAAGGAGTATCCAAAAATCAGGGGTTTGTGGCTGATTGGGAAGATGTCATCTTCATCTACCCGTTCAACAGAGCTCGAGGAGCGTCGTTGAACTGGAGACCCATTCAGCTGTGTGGTGACGTCACCTGTCGAGCTTCTCACGCGACAATGACCCTCGAGCCGGATGGCATCAACGCAAAAACACCGATCATGGTGATGGGACGTAACATCATTTAAAGCCAAAGAAAAGGCTTTCGCTTCTAAATAACTCTGAGAAATTTGAAGTAATATAAGTGATCAGTATTAAAAATCCCAACAATAATGCACCTGGAACTGTTGATCGATTCAGCATTAGTCCATGCAATGGAAATAATGAATTACCATACCGCGGCATTTTTTTTTAAATACCCCTTCGTTATGTTATTACCTTTTGGAGATTCAAGTAAGTAGGCTACACATGAACCTGTCAGGTCGATCCGGCGTTCAAGTTGTCAACAGCACATGCTTCAATGCCTGACCTTGCAACGTATTTAGAAAGTAACATTCGTGTTCGCTACAATGCGAAAAGCGAGGCTGGTGGGAAAACCAATGGCCATGATGATACGCGTGCCGCAGAGGCACGAAAGTCTCAAAAAGAGTCGATTGTGGCAGGAGATGAACCAACTATCGTTACGACGGATATCTTCAAACTGATAGGTTCAAAATTTCAAGGACAAAAATGGGTCGAGCTGTTAGCGAAGAATTGTTGAGCCTAGTAGAAAACTGCGTTTCCTTTAAAGGACTCCTCGCACTATTTACTCTTCAACTTACAGTATTTTAAATATTTGAATACTTTAAAACTAGGCTGTGCTTTCAACAAATAACCCACGGTTTTGGCTTTTTTAAGCCTTTTCAGAGACCCCTTGACTTGTAGCGAAAACAGGGAAACAATTTACATAACCGGTTTCTCTGATGGAAAAACTTCTTGCAGACAACCGTTGACAGCGTGATACACATCGAAGGTAGCAAAACACGGCAAGTAAGAAAATCAGCGTGGATTTGTTAGAGGGGTTAGAATGTACCGTACGAAATTGGGGTCTCCGGGTACAGAAATATATGGAGTGACTACGGAAGTAGTTTGCATTAGTATTACTGGTAAGACAGGTCCTTTAAGAAAACTAACCTGTGTGATAGACCTGGAATCTTCTTTCGTTACCGAAGGCGATCTCCTTCTTTTTCGGAACGACAAACCACCCCATCCCGTACGACGTATCTGAAGACGGAGACTTCTTTGTCTTATCCACCGAAGACCACAGTAACTTTATAGTATCGCTCTTCAAATACCCTAAACAAAAGAAATATACGAATTATAATTAAAACAAAAAGCGTGTTCTCGCCGTTACCCGAGGACTTTACTTGAGGAGTCCCCCCGTTTTTGTTTGTCCCGGGGACTCACTCCCCGTATTCTCGCGATTCCCCACGGACGGGGAATGCTCCGATTATTGTCACCATCATCAAAAAGGACTCCCTTTCAGATTCGGAGGGGAATCAATCTTTGCTGGTGTTGGTGCAATGTAAAATTATTTAAAAACAATCAGAATAAACAAAACCAAAAACAAAGCGGATCCAGACTAATTTCGTCAACTGAATATTTGTTTCGAACAAAATCCATTTTGGAAGCATTCCCCGTGTTCTCGCTTTTTCTGCACGCGGAGTCCGCGTGGAGTGACTCCCTCTATTCTCGCCGTTCCCTTCGATTCCCCGAAGAGTCCTCGGGGAACGGCGAGAATACGCCTAAAGACTCGCGAGTCATACCTTGTATTTCTACATTGTCAGAAGTTTCTTTTGCAGTGTCAAGTGGATCTGCTAGCTGACACTTTTTTCCGACGGTTCTACCAAAGCTTCTACCCTGGATGGCTTCAAAAAAGGCGTGGACGAGGACTGGCGAAATGCTGAATGTCTGCTACACTGGGATGCCAGTGAGCCGGTTTAGCAACAACGTCTGCCAACCAAGGAATGTCGGCTACACTGGAGTGCCAGTGAGCCGATGTACCCGATGAAAAATTTGTAGCCTGCGTAGTAGTATGGTAGAAGTAAGAAAACGTTGCATGGTAATACTATGTAATAGCAAAGAATACTATCATTTAATGTGCCTCAGACTGGTCCAATCTTGTGTAGTAGTATCCAGTAGCATCCTGTCTTGCCATAGTAACATCCAGTCTTGCTAATAGTACCATACAGTAGTATGCAGTAACACGGTAGCCTTGAAGTAGAAGCATGTAGTAGCATCGTTAGTACTGCATGCAACTTTTTTGTACTACTTCATAGTACTATTTTGAGATAAATTTTTCATCGGGTAATAACACCATCTACCAACCAAGTTACTAACCAGTGAGAGACTCTACAGGAGGATCAACCCACCTTATCTCGTTGGATGTGCGATTTAAGGTAAGTTTCGCCCTTCCCGGCAAAGTTCATCTTCAGGCCCTGGCTACAAATTAAACTTGACTTCCCATAAGTTGCGTTTCTGCAGATACCATGGTATCTGATACTACGGTCTAAAGTCGTTTTTGCAGTTTATCGTGGTATCCGATACCACGGTCAAAGGGCGTTTTTGCAGTTATCGTGGTATCTGATATTCTGATACCACGGTCCGACCGTGGTAACTGATCGTGGTATCTGAAAAAGTCATCTCACTTTCGTAAATTTTTGTCAAATTGGTGGGAAAGAAGTTTGGCACTTAGTGATTTGACTGAATATCAGTCTTTCTTTTGGGATGGCTTCGAAAAGCGCAATCTCGGCAATTGCCGTTTTTGCTGAGCAACCGTATATCAGATACCACGGTAACTGGATCTGCAATTAGCCTAGTCGTTTTTACCACGTATTAGTCGTTTTACCACGGTAACTGGATCTGCAATTAGTCGTTTTTGCAGTTACCGTGGTAACAGATACCATGGTATCTGCAAAAACACAGCTATAGTCTGGTTGGCACTATAAAGCACCTTTTTTGGCCGGATAGAATAAAGTGTTTCATCCATGAAATTCCACTTGGTTTTGTTTCGTTTCCAATCCAATGAATAGTGTAGCTTGGGACTCTGGGGGGGATTTGGAGTATGGGGGATGGGGAGGCTCGGGGAGGGAGTGGGTGGTCAGTGAAAGGTGAAAAAAAAAGATTACTCTGCACAGGCCACGAGGCATCTTAAGAGTTTTTATTTAGGATTTTGTTGAAAGTGTGTTGGGTAATCCAATCAAACTTTTAGCTTTTAGTAAAGACGGCAGAGCACTGCCTACTTTGTTTTGTAGGTGCGCTGCATCTGGCGGAAACTGATCGCCAAGAGATCAATCCAACCAAGACCTTATAATATACAGTAGAACATCCGTCTCTCCCTTCTCGCAATTCATCCATGCTCCGACTAGGATATCTGGACCCAAACGAGATGTATAACTACACTGGAAATATCTGCATTCTCACGTCTCTGCAACTTTCAGTACAGTAGAGGTATGTTTATGTGAACGTCGCCCAACAATGAACGGTCGCAGAAGAAACAAGACCTAAGGTTTCGACGGGATTTAAAAAATCTAATATTTGATCCAGACAACTGGGTCTTGCCTTCGCCAGATACAGTCTTCGCAAGGCTAATCATCAGAGAAAACCAAGTTCAGATATACCTCTATAAGCCATGTCTATTTTGACGATACTGACCGAAATTTCCTGCTTTACTTCTGCCAAATTTCCGGTTTCGGCCGAATTCCGAGCGAAATACTTGTCCAGCAAAAAAAGCAAATTCAGAATCAAATTCAACGTATCCCCTTATCCCTATAAAGAACATCTAATCAATTTCAAATAAAACTTTAACTTATAAAAAAAATGGTTAAAACCGGACGGAAAAATTATATGTCCGGTTGAAAAATGATTGTCATATACAGACTCAGCGTCTCTTCTTACCCCTGAATCTGTCATCTAATCAACTTCAAATAAAAATTATTACTTTTAACAAATTTTCCGGTTTTGACCGGATTTTTGTTGTCCGGCTTGTTTTCCGGGTAGAAAATGCTTTTCACGTAAGTGTTCAGCATGACTACTGACCCCTAAATCGAACATTTAATCAAATTCAAATGAAACTTTTACTTTTAACCAACTTTTCGGTTTTTGCCGGATCCCGGACAAACTACTTGTCCGGCGAGAAAACCGGTTCAGCATGTCTTCTTACCCCTAAATCGAACATTTAACTTCAAATGAAACTTTTACTTTCAACCAGCTTTGCGGTTTTTGCCGGATTTCGGGGGAACTACTTCCTCGGACGAGGAAATGGTTTGAATATTCGTGTTCAGCATGTCTTCTTACCCCATAATCGACTATCACGTTAGCTGTTTAGAAATATTTTGTTTGCCCCTTAATTTGAACCCCCTCCCCCACCCCTAACTATAGAGCTACAGAGACCATCTACGAACTTGACTTTACCCTTGACCCAAAGAACCCTCACACCAAGTTTCATCAAAATATCTCATTCCCTTCGAGAGTTATCGTGCTAACAGACGGACATACGGACAACTTTAACGATGTCACAGGTATCCCTCCACTTACGTTTTGGGATCCCAAAAGCTAAATCCATACAAGGCAACTTTTGCTGCAAAATACTAAAGGTTAACCTCAGACATCGAGGTTGATATCGGAAAATAACACCGAGACGGTCATTGAAAATAACCTATCCGAGCCGAAGGCGAGGTAGGTTATGAAAAATATCTACCGAGCCGAAGGCGAGGTTGATATTTTTAAAAGACAGTCGAGGTTGTTATTCTGATATGAACCGAGATGGAGGTATGTTAACTATTAGAACTTTTTCGAAAAAGATATTTTATAGGTAGATTCTTCTTTTGTTTTACTTATATGCCACTTTTTGTAGGGAATTTTGTTTAGTGAAATGGCAACTCCAGCCTACTATAGAAACGTGAAAATGACTACTATTTTTACCCATGCATTTCAGTTTATAACAATACAATCCTTATCCAACACCATCTTTTTCATTTGTGGCGAAGCAGATGCCATCTAGCGGCAAGCTCGACAGGTAGAATTAATCAAGACATTCTCTTAGGGAGACAGAACTAATCAAACTTGAACCGGTGTTGCCACTGGTTGCAGAATTCTGCCATGTGTCAGACATTTTCGTTTCTTTGACAAATCGAGCAAGAACTCGCCGACCGGTTCCTTATTAGTAAAAACAAAGATGAAGCATAAGAGTTGAGGCGTATAATTATGAGGAGGATAAAGCGAGATTTCTCTTTGATAGTTGGTGAAAAGGACCCAGTTTCGTAGGTGCCAGAATGTCATTGTTTTTTACCGGCCAGAAGTCACAGGTTCCATGAGAGAAAGTGGCAACACTGAAGTTTTTATTAATGCACTGTTTAATCAGAGCAACATCAAGAAAAAAGACTGTGGTAATTGCTCAATGGATGCCTTTTGGAGAGTAGAGGAAAATAAGTTGAAGTAAACTGGAAGTAATGTTGTTTCAGTTGACAAGTTGCATTTTCATTGGGAATGTGATTGTAACAAGGTATGGACCAGGGTGGTTGGCTAGGAAAGCAACATTTTCTTTCAGTTTTGAACATTTTTCTCTTATGTTTTTCAATATTCTTTTCTTTATTATTTTTAGGGTTGTTTTGGTTTTTCTTTCTGAAAGTTATGTCTTTTATTTATTTTTTGGAGGTCGGATTCTACTTTTCAATAGTTGAGAAAAAGTGCTCGATGAACTTCTGCGGAGGTTGATACGGCTTCGTATCATCCTCTCTGGAGGCTGACACGATATCGTATCAACCTCTACAAAGCTAATTGTCATGATATACCTGTGGGACATAGGAAGATATACATTACATACCTGTTCAAGAAAAGTTATTTGCCAATAACACATAATCCATTAATTTATTCACATGTGACAATTTTTCTTGGAAAACTGTGTTGTCAGTTTGCTGATAACTGCTACCTGGTATTCCTTTCGTTTTGGTAAGTGGAACGTAACTAAACCAAACAGATAGCATTCAAACTCCAGCGACTCTCAAATAGAAGAAGCACATTGACAAATGCATAATGATTTTTTTCTACCCAATGTCAACTCAAGTTTATGCCAGGACAGCCCTGAAACAGTTAGCCGTTATCTGATATCAAGTTCGTTATTTTTCCTTTCCATTTGACTGTTTTGTAAGCAAGTTCTAAACACACGGTAGTGAAACAGTTAGAAAAGTGTTCAAATAGGCATACCTCTACTGTACACTAGGCCTACGGCGCTATGCAAGGAGCTGATACTCAAGGTACTGGGTACAAACATCCGCTTAGGGTTTACGGAACTCGATCGCGGATTTGTGCTCGGCGCACAGACAAAGGACCGTTATCAGTTCTTGATCTAACGGTCAGACTTGTTTATAGATAGACAAACTCGACCGATTTTTACGTCCTTTATACTTTCTCAACGAGTGTCGGCTGAAGACTAACAGAGCAAAATAACTCTAGGGAGTAGCGCCAAGACCTATGCTTTCCATACTTCACAGACGTGCCATACTCGTAGTGACGCCCACTAAGCTTGCGACATTTAAAGCTAGACAAACTTGTGGGCTTGGAAATTTCTATGAAAGCTAAGAGGCGGTCTGTCATAGAGGAAACAGGGGAGGTTGTATCTTTTTGCTGTGTTTAGAATATTAGGAGCCGACACTGGTGCATGACTGAATGAGTTTCAGTAGGGAAGTTCTCTATCACCAGTGGTGCTAGTGTCGCTGCTATTTGAATGTGTGTCGCTTTTTCGAAGTCTTAAATTGGCGCTACTCCCTAGTGCTAGTTTGCTCTGAAGACTAATAAACAATAGTTCCGTTTTTGTAGATACCATGGTATGATGCCACGTTACCTTGATTTGCATTTTCTCTTAAAATGCAGTTCCACTGGTATCTGATAAACGGTTGCTTTGCAAAAAAAAAAAATGCCAAATTCGCACTTTTAGAAGTCTTCCCAAAAGAAATACTAATATCCATGACTAGCATTACAAGTGCCAAACTTCTTTCCCGCCAATTTGACAAAAACCCAGCCTCCTGTGTTGGTGGCAAGTTGCTTGTTATGAAAGTTGGATGAATTTTGGTCCGGGGCGAGGTATCTGAATATCAGTTACTAAAAACGCCTTCTGACCATGATATCAGATACCACAGTATCTGTGAAAACGACTTTAGACCGTGGTATCAAATACCACGGTATCTGCAAAAACGCAACTTCTGACGGTATTTTCTGATTACCTGGCAGGGTATGCTTGCTGTCATCCTCACTCCGCTGGTATGAATAAAGCAGCGAGTTGCCAAATTTGACAAGGTCATCAACAGTGGATAGAAATCCTCCACCCGCCCACTTGTAACTGTTGTCCACGAACGGGGCATTGACCAGTTTCCCTTTTTTGTTTCTGACGTAAAATCTAAAACATATAATTTCATAGAAATGCATGATCATTAACTTTTAAATTGTTCCCGAAACGCCTTCGTAGTGGAAATCACGCCGAGTGGAAGATGGGTAATGATGGACACAACAGAGATCTTTACTGCCCACCCAGGTACTAGCACCAGATCGACATCTGCGGAGGATCCAAGGGTGGCCCGAAGCACTCAGGCCAGGGGGGGGGGGGGGAGACCCATCATTTCAACGACTCCTGGGTCGTAATATACGACTCGCACGTACCGACAAAAATGAACTGTTGCCACTACGTGCAATAGCGCACATTCCCCACCAATAATTAACAGAGCCGGTGTAAAACTAGCTACAATGCATCAGCTGAAACTATTCTTGTATTCCTGTACATTTCAACTTCCGCTAAAGAGGAAAGCTTTCCACGCCTGTACCCGGGACAAATTAAAGCAAGCGCCGCAGGCGAAATTTTTAATCTGCCTTTGTCTAGAAAGATTCTAGCCTTTAATGTGTTTCAAATCTAAAAAATTCCAAGCCTAATCGCCAAGAAAATGACACACCGTTCCTCGAAACAGAGAATACTACGAAATGCGCCACAGTTGAAATTTTGTGAAACGCCGAGGAGCAGAGCGTCTTTTCGCAATCCCATTGAAAAGTAAAGAATAGCTATGAAATCACGACTCTGTCCATCGATAAAAGTGACAAAATAAAGCCCATCGAAAACAAAGTAGATTTGCTGCGAACTAATGCAAAAAAAGTAATTTTCTCGTAAAAAACACACATCCTCAGAAACGAAACGAGGAAACGAGAATTTAAAAAAAAATCCGGATTTACGAATGTAACAAACTTTCGGTCTTCGCCCGACAGAAGTTTACAGATAGAAAAGACGCCGGTTCGCCGACGAGACTCGAGTTGCGTTTTTTTCCGGGTTTAGTTTCACTGTAGTTTTGATGCGCTTTTGTTTTATTATAAAAGTACCGTCTGTCGTTTTATTTGGCATTCGACACACTGTTATTTCATGTCAAAAACTAAAGCAGGTAAAGCTACAGTATCTACATTTGAAAAATTGCAACTTAAAAACTGGTTTGCAGAATTTGATTCTTTCTGTGTAAAACAAACCCGATTCACTGACGAAACAAACTTTCGCCTTTCGCCCGATAGAAACACTATATCTTTCCCCAATGCAGCATATTCAAGCTCACTGAAAGGTTTATATCTGCCTCAATCTTCATCTGCAACCTTACCACGAAATTAGGTCCAAGTCTCAATACGCGACAGAAGATACTATACACAGCAAATGAAGACCCCTAATGGAAGAAAGGCACCATTTCCAGCGTGCCTTATACAAAAGGCGTTCAACCGTATGCCTGTCAGTTTTTGGGATCCCAAAACGAAAGTTGAGGGATACCTATGACTTCGCAAAAGTTGTCCGTCTGTCCGTCCGTCCGTCCGTCTGTAAGCACGATAACTCTCGAAGGGAATGAGATATTTTGATGAAACTTGGTGTGAGGATTCGTTGGGTCGGTAGACCAGTCGAGTTCGTAAATGGGCTTTGTAGCCCTACATTTAGGGGTGGGGGAGGGGGTTCAAATTAAGGGGCAAACAAAATATTTTGAAACAGCTAATGTGATAGTCGATTATGGGGTAAGAAGACATGCTGAACACGATGGTGAAAACCATTTTGTGATCGGACAAGTAGTTCGCCCGGAATCCGGCCAAAACCGGAAAGTTTGTCAAAAGTAAAAGTTTTATTTGAAGTTGATTAGATGTTTGATTTAGAGGTAGGAAGACATGCTGAAGACGATGGTCAAAACCATTTTCTCGACGGACAAGTAGTTCGCCCGGAATCCGGCCCAAACCGGAAAGTTTGTTAAAATTAAAAGTTTTGTTTGGAGTTGATCAGATGTCCGATTTAGGGCAAGAAGACATGCTGAACTTTTATGTGAAAACAATTTCTTCCCGGACATGTAGTTCGCCCGGAATCCGGCCAAAACCGGAAAATTGTTAGAAGTTAAAGTTTTATTTCTAGCTGATTAGATAACCGATTTAGGGGTAAGAAGAGACGCTGAATCCGTGTGTGACAATCATATTTTACCCGGACATATAGTTCGACCGGAATCCGGCTGGAGTCGGAAAATTTGTTATAAGTTAAATTTTTATTTGAAGTTGATTAGATGTTCATTATTGGGGAAAGAAGATACCCTGTTCGTTTTTGAGCTTTCTTTTTTCGCCGGACAAGTAGTTCTAGAGTTCGGCCGAAACCGGGAAATTGGCAGAAGTGGCAGGAACTTTTCGTCAAAACAGATATGACTTATACGGGTAAACACACATGCTGAATCCATATCTGAACTTGGTTTTCTCAGATGATTAGCTATTTGGCCTTAATCTGTTTCTGAATTTTAATTGTAAGAATGTTCAAGGATTCTGGCGATGACTGGATCTGGCTAAGACAAGACCCAGTTGTCTGGATCAGATTTGAATTTTTGGGATCCCATCGAAAAGTTTGGTCTTGTTACACCTGCGTCCCAATGAAAAATTTTCGAAAATTAGTCGTATGGAGCAGTACAAAAAAGTAGCATGCAGTAGTAACTGTTGCCACTGCATTTACTACTAGCAAACTGGATGCTACTACAGCAAGATTGGATGCTATCGGTGCAGTACTATATACAGTGCGAAAAAATAGCATGCAGTAGTAACTGTTGCCACTGCATGCTACTACTAGCAAACTGGATGCTACTACCGAAAGATTGGATGCTATCTAAGATTAACCCAGTCGCAGGCATGTTAAATCAAAGTACTCATTACTACGAAACATGCAACTTGCATAGCCTACATGCAACTTTTTCGTACAACTACCATACAACTACACAGTCAAAGAATTTTTCATCCGGGTAGGTGACTGACTGGCAAATCAGCATTTTTTACCTTGCTCTGTTCATTATGATTGGTTCATTCTCATCAAGCCGAGTATTCCTAAGACCAAGATCGTGGAAAACTTCTGTCATGATCTTCCTGAAGTCTTTTCCAACAGCCTTCTCCAAGACAGCACTGACCAAAGTCCAGCCATGGGTTGTATAGAGGAACTTCGACCCTGGAACAAAAAGGTTGTTATGAGCGTGTTCCACCCTACTTACCGTAGTTACTACGCATGACGTCACGAATTCTGGCTTTTGGCCGTCAAGGCTGGAACGATTTTTGTATTTTCCAGAAGAATATCATGCCAGGGGCGAATCCGACCAATCCCATTACAAGATGCGTAGTTACCACGCTTACTACGCTCCCGAGCATGGTAAGCAAATAGTTACTATTAGTTGCTATTTCGAGACGGTTGGAACGGTCAGCGTAGTAACTTTTCACGAGGTTGGACGGAAATAGTAACTATTAGTTACTATTGTTAGAAGGGTGGAACACGCTCTATATATTATTATTATTAATTTTATTGCCCACCATAATGTACAAGTACAAAATAAATGTAGTAGGAAAGATATCTAATTTTTTTTTTCAGGCACACTACCTAGACATGGGACTAGAAGTACATCACAGACTTTGTGATACTTGAAAAAAAAATATTTTCAAGGTGTTACGACGACTATTTTTGTGTGTGAAGATGCATACTCAACCTGATGTTATGGCGAGGGGGGTGCAGTAAGCCGGAAAAAGATGGTAAGCTGAATGTCCAAGTATAAAGTCATCGTAGTAAGGATGACCTAGTTCAGTTTCAGTTCAGTTCAATTTGACTTTAAAAGGAAAGTCATTGTACATCAATTACTTCGACTTGCCCAAATGGGGAGACAAGCTCGACTACTGGGCAATACACAAATTTAATACTCATCGTGGCGACAAACAAAACAAAGAATTATGAATTTGCATGGCAACAGTAAAGCAATTTTTAGCAATCCATGCAATCATGGAGTGGGTGGTGTAAGTAGACTGAGGGCTTAAAGAAATAATAATAATAAACATAAAAATTTTACCAACTGTTCTTGCAAGCAGAGTTTGTTTCCTTCCCCGACGTTGACGCAGAGGATTGACAGCCTGACGAGGACCCTTGCCAAGAAGGGCCGAAAAATCGCTGATGAAGAATCGTAGCTGACGTATCCGTTGTAAACATTGTTTGAATAAATGTTACAAAGTCAGCTTGGGCTCAAAGAATATTCAAGTATAGGACTTTTTAGTCTTCTCTTAAAATAAGATTTTGGTGGCTGCAGGAGCGTCGATATCGGGGGGATACCACCCTCCCAAAGAAAAAAGCTAAAGTGGGCGCTCGCAGAGCGCCCGACAAAAAAAATTGAGGTAAAGACCTCCCGACCACTTTACTCTTTAACTCTCGATTCAAGTAAAAATCGTGTTGCTTGTGGCGGACATTTTCAAGAATTTGTTAATCTCATGCAGAGATTCTTTGTATTTTAACAGAAAAGAATTAGATGAGAGGAATTTTCCTCCAGTGCGGCGTTAAAAATAAATCGGCTTCGTGGGCTATGAGAGAAGATGTAGTGAGATAGAAGATGTAGATGTATCATTGTAACATGTCATTTGATTTGTATGTGTTTTTTTTCAACTATAAATTCAGAACAAGTCTGCTCTGTTTGATTTTTTTCTGGATGATCAATCCTTCTTTTTTGGAAAGGGTCGAACTGAAGCACATTACCAACTTCCAGCTAAATGTCTCACATTTTTCTGGCCTCGTCGTGAACTCAGGCAGACGTGCAGATTCGTGCTAAGTGGCCCTTACTTTCATCTGGGATCCGAAGAGACGTTCTGACCATGCCGGATTCCATAAAATTTGCCTGCGGCGAGTTTCGTACTAGGCTGTATTTACCGAAAGGTCGCGTGATTTCATTCGGGTTTTAGGCTTGGCTTTTGGGGTTTGGGCTACACTGAAAGCTAGATTTTATTGGGGGGAAGTAGTGTCTTTCCCGAAATAAGCCATAAGTTACTTTAAAATTTCGCCTGCCATCGCTCAGTTTCATCCTGTCTGATATACAGTCATCACAAACTGCTGCGGGTTGGGCTATTCGGAAGCGAATTCCTCTTTTTACGAATGACGTTCACGTTAACCTTACAAATACCAGCTTTATTGTTTCTTTAAGTTCGTACAGTTTCCCGCATGGGGTGCTGCGTTTCTTGGCTATTGTTTTAACTGGTATGAATCTTGAGAAATGCCGGACATCTGCCAGTCGTGTATTCTAAGGTAGTCACCTCCCACGCCCAAAGCCCTTCAAACCGCCCCTGAGCTTGGGAGATACGACTAGGCTTCTTCAGTATTCAACGCTTGCAGGTATCACAAGTCTTATTACTACATATCCGACGAAAAGCTAAAACGGCCGGCAGGGCACAGGCAGGCGCTCTGCCCCCCCCCCCCCCCCCTCCTCGAGTTTTGGCTAGCGACGCCCCTGGCTAGGTACCGTAATAGTTTTGTGCCTCAGTTTACCTTTATCATAACAACTTTACTTGAATTACTGTATTTATTCTATGAAAATTGTATATATATTTAGTTGTAGGTTAATGACAAGTGCCAATTAATTTGCTCGCGCATGAAATGTTGTGCTGCGTTTATTTTGAAATTAAATTAAATTAAATTAAGGTAGCTGTACAATTTGGTTTAAAGAATACTTATTTTCAATTAATGGGACCACATATCGGAGGTTAAAACGGGATCTTTCGTTTTTCCCAAAGCTAATTTGTACGGGTTAACACATATAGTTCTCAGTGAACGTTGATGTTTAGATAGTAGTTTTTGGTCAAAGAAGAAATTTTTTGTATGCTGAATGTAAAAAAACAACAACTGGATAATGACAAATGGTTTTGCGTACGAGTCATTATATCTAGAAACAGGTAAGAAATTCGTGTTTCAGAATTGACAGCTATACTCCTTGGGTGAGTGGAAAACATTCAATAAAAAAGTCGGATGAGGCCGTGGTGCGCACTAAGTCGGAAGCACGCGTCAGCACCGCTTTTAGTCTGCCGGGTATCGTAGCCCTCTGGATGCACCATCACACCGTAGTGATCTACAAGTATAAGATTTGAAGACAAGCTGACCATTCTTTGCAAGCAAAAACAAAAAACAAAAAACAGATTTTTGTGATTTTTTTCTTGATAAAAAAACCCCAATAAAATCTTGTTTTTCCATTTTTTTGCGATCTACGAGGCGTCTGTTTTTAGCTACTATGGCCTACTATGTCGCACTATCCTTTCTTACCTGGCTCATGGTGTAATTCATCACGCTTAAACAGCTCCAGGGCTTCATCAATTGTCTTAAATGCATCTTTCAGATAGTATTCTTTACTCTCAAACTCGTCCTCTTCTTTCTCGACTTTTTCTTTCTTCTTTTCATCCAATTCACCCTTTTCCTTCTTCTTATCATAATGTCTAATCCCACCCAAGTGACTGACTAGGTGGCGAGTGGTAATTTTAACTTCTTGTCCCTCGTATATTTTTGTGGGAAAATCAGGGAGGTATTCATGGATGGATTTGTCAAAGTCGATTTTTCCGTCTTCATATGCTTTCGCAACCGCAGCCATAGTAAGAGATTTGCTAATGCTGGCAATCCTCATCACGGTCGACTTGTGGCACTGGATACGGTTTTCAATGTCAGAAAAGCCTAGACCTGCAAAACAGTTGAATATCAGACAAACCAGGTTAACCAGGTAGAAGATCAGGGTAACCAGCCATATACTCAGTAGTAGCAACAAGACCAAAGGTGTCGATGGGATCCCAAAAATCTAAGATTTGATCCAGACAATTGGGTCTTGTCTTCGCCAGATCCAGTCTTCACCAGGCTAATCATCAAAGAAAACCGAGTTCAGATATTTCATCTATCTATCAATCTATACCTCTACAGGCCATATTTATTTTGACGATACTGACCGAAACTTCCTGCTTTACTTCTGCCAAGTTTGCGGTTTCGCCCGAATTCCGAGCGAACTACTAGTCCAGCAAAAAAAGAAAATTCAGAAACGAATCCAGCGTATCTCCTTATCCCTATACATCTAATCAACATTAAATAAAACTTTGACTTATAAAAATTCGGGTACAACCGGATTCCAGACTAATTATATGTTCAGGTGAATGAAGATTGTCATATACAGACTCAGCGTCTCTTCTTACCCCTAAATCTAACATCTAATCAACTTCAGGTATAACTTTTGCTTTTGACATATTTTCCGGTTTTGGCCGGATTCCAGGCGAACTAGTTGTCCGGCGAGAAAATGATTTTCACCATCGTATTCAGCATGTCTTCTTACCCCTAAATCGAACATTTAATCAACTTCAGATGAAACTTTTACTTCTAGCCAACTTTCCGGTTTTTGCCGGATTCCGGACGAACTACATGTCCAGCGAAAAATTATTGTTAACCATCGTGCTCAGCATGTCTTCTTACCCCCAAACCAAACATTTAATCAACTTCAAATGAAACTTTTACTTTTAACAAACTTTCCGGTTTCGGCCGGATTCCGGACGTACTACTTGTCCGGCGAGAAAGTGATTTTCAGCATCGTGCTCAGCATGTCTTCTTACCCCTAAATCAAACATTTAATCAACTTCAAATGAAACTTTTACTTTTAACAAACTTTCCGGTTTTGGCCGGATTCCGGACGAACTACTTGTCCGGCGAGAAAATGGTTTTCACCATCGTATTCAGCATGTCTTCTTACCCCTAAATCAAACATTTAATCAACTTCAAATGAAACTTTTACTTTTAACAAACTTTCCGGTTTTGGCCGGATTCCGGACGAACTACTTGTCCGGCGAGAAAATGATATTCATCATCGTGCTCAGCATGTCTTCTTACCCCATAATCGACTATCGCATTAGCTGTTTAAAAATATTTTGTTTGTCCCTTAATTTGAACCCCCTCCCCCACCCCCAAATATAGGGCTACAGAGCCCATCTACGAACTCGACCTTACCCTTGACCAAAACAATCCTCACACCAAGTTTCATTTCAGTTATCGTGCTTACAGACGGACGGACGGACGGACAGACGGACGGACGGACAACTTTTGCGATGTCATAGGTATCCCTCCACTTACGTTTTGGGATCCCAAAAACGACTTTGGACCGTGGTATCAGATACCACGGTAACTGCAAAATTGGGTTTAGACCGTGGTATCAGATACCATGCTATTGTACTTGTGAGTACCTATTGCAACTATTCAACTAATCTATCGCAACTATTCTACTTGTGAGTACAAGTTCACTTGTACTCGCTTCTGACACCGCTTTATGTCGCATCTATTCACCTTTCGATCTCATTAACATAAACAGTACTACAAAAATCTCTTCGGTATCCGCACTCCTCGCCCTCGTCACCATTACTATTTCCTTGGCGCACCTGACCGAATATCTTATTTTTTCGGTTTCTATTTTTTTTTTTTTTTACATGATTGTTTCTGTGGTTGCGATGGCCAGTTGGCTTTTTGCAATAAAAAAAAATATCACCTCCAGCTACCAAGCATCTAAAGAGGGAAAAAGGGCAAGTCTCTAGAATGTTGTCAACAACCGATAGGGTGCGAAAAAAAATTAAGGATATTTTCAAAAATCGCCCTCCCTACTTACGATGAAAAGCAAAACTGTTCTGAAATTTCGAAAAGATAAAAGCCCCACAATTTCCTGAGAAATACGGTCATGGTGACTTTTGGGGGCCATAAATCGATACTTCACTCGTTGTATCCACTTGCCAGTTGCCACAACCATGTCGAAGCAAGTTAAAGACGTAACATTCCGCTTTGAACGAGCATTAGGGACCGTAACAGGGCATCGCTCTGCTCAACTAGTTTATAAACTGTTTGCTAACAAATATCTATACAAACTCTTACGCAAGACAACTCAACGATCAATGAAGCGCCAATTTATACCCCCAAAAGCCACATAACTGCTGCTATATCGACACGCTACTGCTGGCAAAGAGGAAAAGAAAGAACCCACAGCTTCTCTATCTGGACCTACAAAAACAGCCAGAGGGCTTTTCCGCAAACAGTTTTCAACCTTCTTAAGATGGCTACTAAAATCCGCCACGCTCGTTCCAATCTCATCCCTTTATAAGGTCGGAACGAAGATGGTAGCTTGCAATTGTGCTACTACTGGCAAGAGCTGTAACACACCCTATCATACGAACCAATTGGATTCGTTGTAGAACTTCCCAAGTCAGGAGACTGTCAAAGAAGAAATTGTGGAGACCTTAATGGAATCTATGGATAAAGACTGGTCGATGAAAACATGGAAATTAAAATGTGGTGTCATCACTCGAGAACCAGTCTGGTGTATCCCAGGATTAAAGGCGGACACATAATGAAAAATAAACTTTCCATTAGCCTACTTGATACACACCAGCGGAAAGGACGGTCTCTCCATTGATCGAGACACCAATCACCAAACCAGGTGACCCTGATTTTTCCATTTCAAGCTTACACTTCCCAAGTACTAAGTTTTCCAAGCTCTGATGTTTTGTCTGCTCAGCCCCTTGTTCAGCACTTGCATGTTTGACTGGGATGGTGGACCTCCTAAAAAGAAGTATAAATAACTGCACTACTGAACTCTGTACAGGCAGCTAGAAACAAGAGCTACGAGCTCATATGGCACCTGTTACGAGTAGGTGGTGCAAGAAAGTAGAAGAGAACTTCACTAAACACACCGCCATCCAAAAATGCGGTTCGGACCTAGGGTTAGAATATCTAGTTTCACTCAAGTCTGAAAATTTTCAGCACCACCTCCAAGCCATCGCCGACCTTCCAAGTTTCAACCCAAGAAATTCACTCGCTATGCCCCTAGACGTGCCCAAGATTTCCGGTACCCCCTTCCAGCTCCCCATATACCGCGGCCGAATCTGGTCCGGACTCCTAACTGGATCATCTGGAGCATTTTCTCTTATCTACCTTGCTCTCGAATCTGAGCATTTTGGGGGGACCTTCCGGTAAATCCCCCCGCCCCCACCGTTGTCGGATCCGGTTCGAATCTTAAAATATGTCATCTAGGGAATATGATCTCTGTACCTTCCAAGTTTCATTCAAATCACTCCACTTGTTTGACCCTTATGCGAGCCACAAAATTTCCGGGACTCCCCTTCCAACTCCGCCCACCGTGGCTGAATACGAATCGGAAACATAAATGTCGCATCTCTGACTCTTCACGTCCATCAAGTTTGACTGGAATCAGAGCAGAGCCTATCTGCAAATTTCCGAGTCCCTTTCCCCCTCCCCCCAACCTTGGCTGGATCCTGTCCGGACGCCAAATAACAAATCAAGGTCGCATAAACTCAGCACTGTCCAACTTGCATCCTGTTTTCCCCATCCCTTTGGTTTTTGGGCATAACAAAAACTTTCCGCAACCCCCATGATGGTCGGATTGGGTAAACGACTATTCTTAAGTCAGTCTTTTTGGTTCCCTGGCACGTCTTCCAATTTTTATCGTCCTAGAACATCAGGAAGTTCCGAACTTGCGGGATCTCCAGGATTAAGCCCCCCCCCCCCCCGGAATTCCCCACAGTGTCTGAATCTAGTCTGGTTCTGTCAACGATGTATCTCGGATTTCTGCTTCTTTTGTGCACGCTTACCAAGTTTTATCGTCCTAGCACATCAGGAAGTACCAAATTAGCGCGATCACTAGAAATCCGGACCAACCCCCCCCCCTCCCCCCCCCGACTCCCCCATAGTGCCCAGATTCCGTACTATAATGTCCATGGCGTATCTAGAACTTGTGCTTGTTCGTCCCACCAAGTTTCATCCTGATCCCTCCACTCTAAGCGTTTCCAAAGATTTCTGGTTCCCCCCTCCGACCGCCTCCAACTCCTACCAATATCACCGGATCCTGTCCGGATTTAAAATGGGACAGCTGATGCACAAGGTCTTTCTAAATATAAAGTTTCATTTAAATCCGATAACCCGTTCAATGGCTGAGCTTGCTACTAGATTCCGGAATACCCATCCCTACAGTCCCCCACAATGGTCGGTTCGGGGAAACAACATTCTCAAGTCAATCTGTTCGGGTACCTGACAGGCCTGCCAAGTTTCATTGTACTAGCACACCACCCCTGCTATCATGCCATGCATTCAATTCAATACTTTTATTCCGGTGACAAAGACCATAATTAAGCACTAATAATCAAACAACAACAAACAAAGGAAAAAGAACAATCACACGTTTAACCATTCTCGATGGGCTCATACAGTTTCAACCAAACTGGAAGTAACAGACGCAGTAACGGAGAACGAAGCGCTAATATCAACGGGTTTTCCGATGTTAAAAGCCGTTCTTGCAGAGACACTCTGTTAGCGTAATGCAGTTGATGAAAATTCAAAACACAGATACCAGGCAAATACCAGCACATAGCACCGTAGCACTGCAGAAACGCGGTATTCCGTGAAGGAACCTTTATCGTATCGTTGTACACAACACGAAGCTCACGGATGCCGTTCTTAGTGTAACTATGTACAAGTGGGAGACCAAAAATGCTAGTACAATACGAACGGAAAAGAAATGTTTTAACATTAGACGAGCAATGATTGAACTTTCGGAGTAGCATATTACCTCGGAGGTAAACCGAGCGGAGTGCCTGACGGACGTGCGCATCATCAAGTAGGTGTTCATTAAAAATGAACCCAAGGTACCGAAATCCTTTTACGAAAGTAAGCTCAGTTCCACACAGTTTTACTGGGGGGTCACCAGACGACCCGGAGGAATTTCCAGGAATGGCTGGGAGTATGATTGATGGAAAAGAACAGTTTGGAGTTCGAAGGAGTAAGGACCAGTCACGTAAGAACAATAAATGGGGGATGAAGATGTTGGAATTTTGCGGGTCAGAAAATTTGGTTATTTTGAATGGGAGGTTAGATCCGGATACGGAGGGAGATTTCACATGTTTTGCGGGTGTCGCTGCAAGCGTTATTGATTATGGGTTAGTTTGTTGCTCTCTTTGGCCGTCGTGCCTGAATTTCCGGGTTTTGGATGTTGTTGGATCTGACCATGTTCCGATCGCAGTTTCTTTAAAATGTGAGCCTCATTCTGCTGATTTTGTGAGTCCCCGGAGACCAGCGGAAGTCGCGCCAGAAAATAGGATAGATAGTAGGAAGCCACTGATACTACGTGAGGATATGAATGAGAAAGAGGTGAGTAAACGGTTGGAGAGGGAGGAGGTAATAGTACGTTTGGAGAATTGTTTAGAATCAGTAGGAAGAGTTTCAGTAGATGATTCTATATCAGAGGTTTCTTCACTGTTGTACGTAAATCTCCAGTCGAGTAGAGAATTCCGGAGAAACATGGTTGGTTTTTTTGAAAAGGCAAAAAGAGCGGCGCTTTTGAATGTTTTAGAGGAGGTAAGAGTCAGTGCAGGGGATCTTTTGAGGGATAGGTTAACAGAGTATAGTAAAAACCGAAAGGAGTATAAAGCCCTTTTAAAGTTAAAAAAAGCGTCAGACGGAGGAATCAAATAGGCAGTTAGTGGACAGCTTCAAAGCAAAAGATAGTGCTACATTTTAGAAGAAAATAAAAGTTTCGATAAGCCCACCTGTTCATGGTTTAATCCCTCCGGCAGATACGTGGCCAGAATTTTATAAAAAGAAGGAGCCACAGGTGGATTTTGCGGATAGTTTTGAGATTATGAAGGATAATCTTCGTCAAGTAGTGCCATACCCAGCTAAGGAGCAAGATTACTCCCTATTGGCTCCAATGTCTGAAAGTGAAATTTGGCAACAAATGAAAAAGATGAAAGGTTCTTCTGCCCCGGGTATAGATGGTATCCCATCTAAAGGTTGGAAATGTTCTAGGACTAGGATCTTACCCATTCTTGCAGCAATTTTTTCAGTCATTACTGAGAAAGCTTGCTGGCCAAAAGAGTGGAATACATCGCTGGTAGCCCCAATCTTCAAAAAAGGTGATAAAAATTCCCATGAGAATTACCGTGGGATACATTTGGGTAATGTAGTTAGTAAGATATTTTGTAAGGTGCTGGATCTGAGGCTAAGAGGTTGGTTGGAAAAAGAGGAAATATTAAGTAGAGTTCAAGCGGGTTTCAGAAAGGGTTTTAGTACGATAGATCAGATTTTTGTGCTGCATTCTTAGACCTAAAGGGTGCTTTTGATAATGTAAATAGGACGTTGTTGGGAGAGTCTTTAATTAATATGGGTCTTCCATCTTTATTTGTCCTGTTGATCCTAGAGATGTATACTTGTGTCAGGCTAGTCGTCAAGGTGGCTGGTAAATTATCAGATGTTATTTCTTCAAGGTTGGGGTTAAAACAAGGTTGTACAATTTCACCAATTCTATTTTCATTGTTTATAAATGATTTTGAAAAGTTTATGGTGAATAGCGGAGCGCCGCTGGTTTCGGTAGATATTGTAGAACTTTGCATGCTATTGTTCGCTGACGATATTGCTTTGGTGGCGGAATCTAGGGAGAATCTTCAGAGATTGCTAGTTCTGGTGGAGGAATATTTAAAATTGAAAGGCCTAACCCTTAACCTAGATAAAACGTTGTGTATTGTTTTTCGGAAGGGGGGTAAGATAGATCCAGGCGATAGTGTTTATTTTGAAGGAAAGGAAATAGCATTAAAGGAAGAATGTATTTATTTACGAGTAAAGTTTTCATCTTTTGGTAGGTTCGGGAAGCATGTTGATTTTTGTTCGTTAAAGGGAAATAGGTTAGTAAATATGATTTTGAGAAGTGATATGAAGGAAATTCATAACCTTAAGATCCACAAACAATTATTCCAGTCTAAGATATTGCCTGGTCTCCATTACGGATCAGAAGTTTGGGGTTATATGGAAGGTCCACAACTAGAAAGGATTCAGCTTAGATATTTTAAGAGAGTATTAGGATTACATAGTTCTATGAATAGTAAGGTTCTCAAGGGGGATCTAGGTCTTCTTACGTTAAAGTCGTTAAGATTGGTCCAGATGGTCAGGTGCTGGGAAAAATTGATAGCCCTACCTCGTACGCGGTTGGTCAAAGCGGCGTGCCTAGAGGCATTGAGGGATGGTAGGTCGGATTCCTGGCCGGAGCGCGTGAAGGGCATCCTGGATCAATGTGGCATAGGAGGCTATTGGAATGAAGGTAAGGGGTACCCGTCTATTAAGGTTGGTTCGATTGGTAGGGAAGTTCAAACGGTCCTCCGGGATCAGGAAATTCAGAGTTGGCACGTGGATTTGGTGGCTTCCGGGTCCCTCAGTTTATATGCGACTGTCAAAGAGAGTTGGGGGGAGGAGGTTTATTTCAAAGCGGGGCTAAAAAAGGAGGAAATAAGGTTGTTGTTAAGTTTTCGGGGAAATTGTTTACCGTTTGGTGAGAAGAGAAGTTATATTGGTAAAGGTCGGGGAAAGACTGGTCCTCCTTTCTTCTGTCCAATGTGTGGGATGGCGAACGATGATTTGAGCCATTTTATGCGTGAGTGTAGAGAGCTAGATGATTTAAGATCTGAGGTATTTGGTGAACGAGTGTTTGGTAAAGAGTGGATGTCTAAAATATTAAAAAGTAAACAATTCAGTGATTTGAAGTTGTTGGGGAAATTCCTCCGGATTGGTCTGCGCCACTGCGACTTGTTTATCCAATAGTTTAAAATATTTTTATTTGTGTGTTGTTAGCAGTGTATATTTATTCAAGCTAATGTAAACCTTATATGTTTTTGCAATGGCCTTCAGGCTTTCGTGTAAATATATTCTATTCTATTCTATTCTAATAGGCAACACTGATCCCCGGGGCCGGAAGCATACGCACTCGGTTTTTGGCGTACTGAAGACAATATCAAGCTCAGCAGCGAAGCTTTCACAAATTTTTAGCAACAAATTAAGTGAATTAGGACAAGTTGCTAGTAACACTAAGTCGTCAGCGTAGCTCATATTATTGATACATCGAGAATAAATATGGCAACCAATACAACTAGCAGTAAGATGCCTATTAATGTCATCACAATAAGCAGTGAACAAAAAAGCAGACGAAACTCCGCCTTGGCGCACTCCATTTGACGCAGAAAAAGGGGGTCTAAATTCAGATGCCCAACGTATCAAAAATCTTTGCTCGTTGAACCAATATGAAAGAATTCATAGGTGAGGCACATGGACACCCCTTTCTCTTAGAATATTAAGGAGCTTCTGGCGATTTATCCAGTCAAACGCTTTCCTTACATCAATAAACAAAGCATACACGTAACTAGAAAATAACCAATAATATTCTATGAATGATCAGAGAATAAAAATCACAAGCTGCACCGACAGTTTCTTTTTATAAGCAAACTAGTTATCACTAATTTCAAGGTAGATACCTATACGTGCAAGAATCAAATGTTTCAACACTTTAGACATTGTTGATGCTAAGGCAATTGGACGGAAGTTATCAGCTCAGGTCGAATCACGAAGACGACTTTTCTGTATAGGAACTAGAGTAACAGCCACCAGTGAATTAGGAAGAATGCCAGGGTTAACCAACAGAGAAAAAATAATCGCAAGATAAGGTGAGACAACGTTAGCACGAAGTCAAGTGGTTAGACGATATATTATCAAGGCACAATTATGTTTTAATTAACTATCATTACAGCTAGTTATCAAAAAGCCTAAAAGGGCTTAGTGTATCCTCAGTCCTGGCTCAGTCAGTCCTGAGTGTACTAGACTGGTTCAGAGTCGTCAGAGACCACACAAACCAGACTAAAATAGTATGGCCGAACACCTGCCAAACACTCACCGTCGTTGGAGTTTAGTATCAATTAGCTAGGCTAACAGTGGCTTATTTTCTACCTAAGCTTTAGGTGGAACACAGGTTCTTAAAGTCCTAAACATTCACTAAGACTAAACAAGTCTCTAATCTAGCATATTTACTTGTATTTACTAACCTTTAAGAAACTATTAAAACATTACCAGAAGCTTCTCCCTGAACTCTGTTCATCTGCATATTTCGTGGTTAAAGTTGCACCAGCACAAGCTGCCACAGCTGCTGAAAAGACGGCAAACCCCTTCATAACTTCTTCTTCGACAACGTTTCCAAAGCTTTGAAATTCCCGCATTCGGTAAGAAAGCCATAGAGGCAACATTACCGTATAAGAAGGATAGATTGATTGATTGGTACAAAGATCGTATTAGTAGGATTGGTATTTCAATAGTTGCGTTTTTGCAGATATCGTGGTATCCAGGTGGTTTCTGATGCCACGGTCTTGTTTTCGCAGTTACCGTGGTATTTCAATATTAGATACCACGGTACCTTGCCAGATACCACGGTAGCTGCAAAAACGACTAATTGCAGATCTAGTTACCATGGCATCCAAGACACAACTAATAACCCAAATCGATAAGCAGGGGCGTCCCGAGGGGGGGCGCAGCGCCCCCCCTACGTTTTCGGCATTCGGTCAAATTTTCGCCGAAGGCGAAAATTCGGTCAAAAAGGGGCATCGCGGCGAAGCCGTGATGCCCTTTTCATAAAATCGTTTGTCGCCGCATTTCGAAATTGGGTGATTTGACGTGTTTATTCGTTCCCCTTTCTTTATCGAATTTGCTAACTCATCCGACTTTTGTTCACTCCGTATCGATTTCACCACATTCGGTCTGTCCCTTCGTAAATTCGGTGATTTAACCTGTTTATTTGGTCTCATTAGTTAGCTAATTCGGTCATTCACAAGAATTTTCTCAAGTCCGTATCTGTTCTATGGCATTCGGTCAGTCCATTTCATAATTCGGTAATTGATCAGATTCTTTTGGTTCTGATTCGTGACCGAATTCGACAATTCATCCAACTTTTGTTCAGTTGGCATCGGTTTCGCCGCATTCGGTCCGTCCTTGCGTAAATTCGGTGATTTAACCTGTTTATTTGGTGTCATTCTTTACCGAATTCGGTAATTCGGTCGCATTCGGTCAGTCCATTTCAGAATTCGGTCATTAATCAGATTCATTTGGTTCTAATTCGTGACTGAATACGATAATTCATACACTTTTGTTCAGTCCGCATCGGTTTCGCCGCATTCGGTCCGTCCCTGCGTAAACTCGGTGACTTGACCTATTTATTTGGTCTCGTTCTCTACCGAATTCGGTATTTCGGTCGCATTCGGTCAGTCCATTTCATAATTAAATTCGGTGAGATTCATTAGGTTCTGATTCGTTACCGATATGGTATTTCACCGGACTTTTCTTTAGTCCGTTTCTATGACTAGACTTGCCGAATTCGGTTGTTTTAGGTTGTTCTAACAAGAGTCTTATTCCATACGAAATTCGGTTGTAATACCGCTCTCGAACTGTTACTTATTTTTTTATTTAGTTTTTCGGTATAGACGAATTCATTAGTTGCTTCAACTCAGTTACTGAGTTCGGTAATTTAAGTGGCATTTAGTTAGCTCTCGTTCTTTACCATTTCGGTAGCTTCAGCTGGTTGCTGTTCATTTTTTACTTCTTAGAATTGCAGTATTTCAGGAATAAGCACGTCTCTTGACGTGAAAACTAGCCTAGCCTACTTTTATTTGCTATAAATTCCGAACAAATGTACTTTGTATCCACTTTACCCTGGATCGCCTCTTTCGTTGCCATACAACTCTGGGTTGAATATATAATCTTGGAATCGCAGAAAGGCACTTTTATCATCAGTGTTTCCACAAAATTTTGCCTGCGGCGCATTTCGCAGTCTTCACTAGTTAGACTTCACTAGTTAGCCTTATTTAATTGGCGTTTGAGGCTTGGGTATTTTTGGGGCTTGGACTATATTAAAAGCTAGAATTTGCATGGGAAGTAATTTAATGTTGCCAGAAAAAATTTCAAGTCCTGTTGGCAAAACTCCGTAAAACAAGAGCTGTAAGCTCATATGGCACTTGCATGTGTCAAGATGATTTGATTGATCAAGAGTAAGTTTCGACTTTGCGGTTGAGATGCGCGCTATAAGGGAGCTGGAACTTCATTTGTAAGCAAAACCCTTGAGGCAAAACTGCTAATGGGCTGATGGGCATCACGAAAATGCATATATTGCTTAAAAGTATTTTTTTTACTTTGCGGTCAAGATTGGTACTTTAAGGAATAATCGGATTTGGGAAGTAGCAATTTCTAAGCAAATGTTGTTGAGTCTCCAATATTCCAGCGAAGTTTCATCGTCCTAGCACATCTGGAAGTACCTTAACGCGCATCACCGGAATCCCAGACCCCCCTCCCCCTCCTCCAACTCCACCCACAATAACCGGAGCCAATCCTGTTCTGTAAATGATTAATCCAGAGCATCTGTTTGTCATTCCCACGAAGTTCGATCCAGATCACACCAGTCTAAGCGGGTCAAGTATTTTCCGCCCTCCCCCCGATAATTGCCGGATTCGGTCCGGAAATGAAAAAGGTCACAAGAGAAAAATGTCCTCTGTTTAATTATTAAATTTCACTCGAATCCGATCACCCGTTCCAAAGTTACGCATGACTCAATATTCCGGATTCCCCTCCCTCAACTCCCCCCCCCCCAAGATTATCATATCGAGGATTTTTTTTTTTTTATTCCAAGTCAGTTTGACCGGGTCCCTGATATGCCTTCCAAGTTTCGTCGTGAAAATCCCCCAAAAACGGAATTCCGGGATACCCCTCCTCCCCCCCCCCCCTTAAGTGTCCGGATCCAGTCAAATTATGTAAAAGATTTATATGGACCAGATGTTTGTTCTTCCCAGCAAGTTTCACTCCGATACCATCATTCTAACCGTTTCTCCGACCATATGCGGGGGAGTGGGGGCGCTCGAAACTTGAAAATTTAGGGCATTTTGTCACACTTTTTCGAGTTAGGGTACTTCCAGATGAGCTAGGACAATGAAACTTGGCAGGAATATCAGGGACCTGACCAAAGTAACCTGGAAATAATAAGTTTCCCGATCCGACCATAAGCGGGGGAGCTGGGGCGCTGGAAACTTGAAAATTTAGGGCATTTTGTCACACTTTTTCGAGTGAGGGTACTTCCAGATGAGCTAGGACAATGAAACTTGGCAGGAATATCACGGACCCGACCAAACTAACCTGGAAATAATCAGTTTCCCGATCCGACCATATGGGGGGGGGAGTGCGGGGCGCTGGAAACTTGAAAATTTAGGGCATTTTGTCACACTTTTTCGAGTTAGGGTACTTCCAGTTGTGCTAGGACCATGAAACTTGGCAGGCATATCAGAGACCCGACCAAACAAAATTAGGAATAATCAGTTTTCTGATCCGACCATTTTGGGGGGGGGGGGGTGGAGGGCAGGGGAATCCGGGAAACTGAGAAGTGTGTAACTTTCGAACGGATGATCGGATTGTAATGAAACTTCATAACTGAAGAGAATATATATCTGTAATGTCCCGTTTAAAGTCTTGACCGGATTCGGTAGCCAGGGGGGAGATGGGAGGGGGAGACCGGAAATTTCAAGAAACGGTTAGAATGGAGGGATCGGAGTGAAACTTGCTGGGAGAACAAGCATCTGCTCTAGATAAGTCCTTTAGACCATTGTACTGGATCCGGACACTTATGGGGGGGGGGGGCCCGGAATTCCGGTGATGGTGGTTTTTTGGATTTTCACGATGAAACTTGGCAGGCATATCAGGGACCCAATCAAACTGACTTCAAAATAAAAATATTGTCGATCAGATAATGGTGGGGGAGTGGAGGGAGGGGAATCCGCAGGGGAATCCGGGAAATTGAGAAGTGTGTAACTTTCGAACGGATGATCGGATTGTAATGAAACTTCATAACTGAACAGAATATATATCTGTAATGTCCCGTTTAAAGTCTTGACCGGATTCGGTAGCCAGGGGGGAGTTGGGGGGGGGGAGACCGGAAATTTCAAGAAACGGTTAGAATGGAGGGATCGGAGTGAAACTTGCTGGGAAGAACAAGCATCTGCTCTAGATAAGTCCTTTAGGCCATTGTACTTGATCCGGACACTTATGGGGGGGGGGGGGTCCCGGAATTCCGGTGATGGTGGTTTTGGGGATTTTCACGATGAAACTTGGCAGGCATATCAGGGACCCAATCAAACTGACTTCAAAATAAAAATTTTGTCGATCAGATAATGGTGGGGGGAGTGGAGGGAGGGGAATCCGAAATTTTCAGTCATGCGTAATTTTGGAATGGTTGATCGGATTCGAGAGAAATTTAAGAATTCAACAGAGGACATTTCTCCGATGATTTTTTTCATATCCGGACCGGATCCGGCAACTATTGGGGGGGGGGGGGGAATACGTGCCCCGTTTAGAATGGAGGGATCGGGATGGAACTTTGTGGGAAGAAAAAACAGATGCTCTAGGTAAGTCATTTGCTGAATCGGATTGGCTACGTGCACCGCGGGGGAGCTGGGTGGGGTGGGGGGGGGGGGACCGGAAATCTCGAGAAACGGTTAGAATGATGGTATCGGAGTGAAACTTGCTGGGAAGAACAAACATCTGGTCCATATAAATCTTTTACATAATTTGACTGGATCCGGACACTTGAGGGGGGGGGGGGAGGGGTATCCCGGAATTCCGTTTTTGGGGGATTTTCACGACGAAACTTGGAAGGCATATCAGGGACCCGGTCAAACTGACTTGGAATAAAAAAAAAATCCTCGATATGATAATCTTGGGGGGGGGGGGGGGAGTTGAGGGAGGGGAATCCGGAATATTGAGTCATGCGTAACTTTGGAACGGGTGATCGGATTCGAGTGAAATTTAATAATTAAACAGAGGACATTTTTCTCTTGTGACCTTTTTCATTTCCGGACCGAATCCGGCAATTATCGGGGGGAGGGCGGAAAATACTTGACCCGCTTAGACTGGTGTGATCTGGATCGAACTTCGTGGGAATGACAAACAGATGCTCTGGATTAATCATTTACAGAACAGGATTGGCTCCGGTTATTGTGGGTGGAGTTGGAGGAGGGGGAGGGGGGTCTGGGATTCCGGTGATCGCGCGTTAAGGTACTTCCAGATGTGCTAGGACGATGAAACTTCGCTGGAATATTGGAGACTCAACAACATTTGCTTAGAAATTGCTACTTCCCAAATCCGATTATTCCTTAAAGTACCAATCTTGACCGCAAAGTAAAAAAAATACTTTTAAGCAATATATGCATTTTCGTGATGCCCATCAGCCCATTAGCAGTTTTGCCTCAAGGGTTTTGCTTACAAATGAAGTTCCAGCTCCCTTATAGCGCGCATCTCAACCGCAAAGTAGAAACTTACTCTTGATCAATCAAATCATCTTGACACATGCAAGTGCCATATGAGCTTACAGCTCTTGTTACAATTCTTGTTAATAAATTCAGTAAAAAAAACAGGTACCGATTCGGTCAATTTTACCAGGTGCGCCGCCCCCCCCCCCATGAAGAAAGGCTCGGGACGCCCCTGCCGATAAGCCAGGGGGCAGCAGCGGGGTAAGCTATTAATTAGTAGTTCCGGCTCCCACTGTCCAGATTTCTATAAAAAACTATGGACCATAAATTGTCCAGCATTTGAATATTCCGACAGGATGAGCAAGACCAAAGGTTTCCATGGGATCCCAAAGGCGAATATTTGTCCAGATATCCGATCCCGTAGATTTCCAGTCTTCACCAGATTTACTTTCCGGTCTAGGCCAGGGTAAGACCGCAAAAATACTAGAATCAACTGGTCCTGGTCCAATATCGCTGGTGGACAGTCAGAAACGCGTAACTAATTTTTTCACGAAAATGAATAATGGTCAAATCACTGAATCCGAGGTAAGGCGCACATTTTGCTCTACTCAGCGTATCTCTAGCATGCATAGAGGCCGAGATGCAGTTAACGTAAAGTGCAGGCGATGCGAAATGCGACTTGCCCTTCGGCCAAGTGCCATATAGCGATCGCAATTTCTGTCCGTCCGTCGGTCGGTCCGGGTTTTGCTAGTTCGGGCACTTCCCCATAAGCTAGGACGATGAAACTTGGCAGGCATATCGGGGACCCCAAATGATTAAGTTGCAAATAGTCATTTCCCCGATCCGACCATCGTTGGGGGAGGGGAGGGAGGGGGACTCCGGAATCTTGACGTATTTGTAACTTTTGAACGGGTGAACGGATAGCAATGAAATTTGATATTTGTTGAGATCTCGTGCCTCAGACTCCCCACTTAAAATCCGGACCGGATCCGGTGACTTTGGGAGGAGCTGGAGGGGGGAACCGGAAATCTTGGGAAACGCTTAGAGTGGAGGGATCGGGACGATACTTGGTAGGAAGAACAAGCACAAGTCCTAGATACATCGCGGACATTACCGGACCGGATTCGGGCACTGTGGGGGGAGTGGGGGGGGGGCGGGATTCGGTGATCCCTCGAGTCTGGTACTAGGACGATGAAATTTGGTAGGCATACCAGGGACCCGAACAGAGTGCCTTAAGAATAGTCGTTTCCCCGATCCGACCAACGTAGCGGGAGTGGAGGGATGGGGAATCCGGAAATTAGTAACATGCATAACTTTGGAAGGGGTAATCGGACGTGCATGAAACTTGGCAAGTGTCAAGAACAAGTGCCTCAGATGTTCCTTTTCAAATCCGGACCAGATACGATTCCTGGGGGGGGGGGGGGGCTGGAAGGGGGCACCGGAAATCTTCTGAAAGGCTCAGATTCGAGGGATCGGGATGGAACTTGGTGGGAAAAACTAACTTAACCCTAGATACATTAATGACAAAACAGGACTGTATCGTGTCACAGTGGGGGGAGCTGGAGGGGGTTTAACGGAATTCCAGTGATCTCGAGTTAAGGTACTTCCAGATGTGCTAGGTCCATGAAACTTGGCAGGCATTTTAGGGATTCTACCATATTGACTTGAAAATAGTCCCTCCCCGATCCGACCATCGTGGGGGGAGTAGAGGGGTTGGGAATCCGGAATCTAGTGACATTGACGACTTTGGAATAGGTGATCGGAAGTGCATGAAACTTAGTAAGTATTAAGAACAAGTGTCTTGGACGTTCAGTTTCAAGTCTAGACCGGATCTGATCACTGGAAGGAGGGCTGGAGGGGGCACCGGAAATCTTGTGAATCGCTTAAAGTCGAGGCATCGGAGTTGGACTTGGTTGGAAGAGCATGCGTAAACCCTAGATGCATTCCTGACAAAACAGGACCGGATCGTGTCACGGTGGGGGAAGTGGAGGGGGTTTCCCGGAATTCCGGTGATCTCGAGCTAGGGTGCTTCCAGATGTGCTAGGACCATGAAACTTGGCAGATCAATTAGGGTCTCTAACATATTGACTTGAAAATAGTCCCTTACCCGATCCGACCATCGTGGGGGGGGGGGGGTAGAGGGATGGGGAATCCGGAATCAGGTGACATTCATAACTTAGGAACGGGTGATCGGACATGCATGAAACTTGACAAGTGTCAAGAACGAGTGTCTCATATGTTCAGTTTCAAGTCCGGTGTGGGTCTGATCACTGGGGGGGGGGGGGGGGGTGCAACAAGTGCCATATGAGCTTTCAGCTCTTGTTTTTTTAGCCTCCTGAAAAAAAAAGAGTTACGCGTTTCTGCCTGTCCATTAAAAATCCAGTGTCTGTCCACCAGCGATATGTTCTTTACCTATATCTACAGCAACATATATACTCACCATCGATACTGATCCACAATCCAGCATGTTTTTCAAACCCTTATTTTGACACCATAACCGATTTCTAACAAAACCTTTACTTAAACAAGAGCTAGAAGCTCATTTTGGCACTTGTTAGGCTGGGTTAGAGGATGAAAGTAGGAATTCGCCAATCCGTCGGTTTGTTGTGACCATTTGTACGCAAAACCTATGAGATAAGAATGATCACTGGCCCTTGGAAATCACGAGAATGCATCGTTTGGTAAAAAGTATTTTAATTTTGCACGCGAGTGTGATGATGCGCTTTTTAAAGGCGCTAGAAATTCATCTGTAATCAAAACCCTTGAGGAAAAAATGATGATAGGCTCATGGGAATCATTAAAATGTATATTTTGCTCAAAAGCATTGACTGTACTGTAAGGAATCCGTTTGTAAGCAAATCCCTTGAGGCAAAAATGATCATGGGCCCTCGTGGATCATGAAATGTTTTATTTTCAATACATTTTTTTCAAAAAGTTTTTTTTTCACTTCGCGGTTAAGATGCGCACTTTTAGGGGCTACAAATTAATTTTCTAAGCAAAACTCTTGAGGCAAAAATGGTCATGGGCTCATGGAGATCATGAAAATGTATATTTTGCTTGAAAGTATTATAATATGAGTACTTTAAGGGATGGACGGATCTGGTAAGTGACAATTTCTAAGCCTAATGTCAAGTATCTAAAGTTTTTCAGCCAAGTTTCATCGTCCTAGCACATCTTGAAGTACCTTAAGTGGCGATCACCGGAATTCCCGACCTCCTCCCCTCCAACTCCCCCAAATGTGCTCCCCCCTCCGCATTCATAGGATCCCGTACGGCCTTGACATGGGACATCTGAGACACGAGGTCTTTCCAAATATCAAGTTCCAAAGTTATACATTCCTCAAGATTACGGATACGAACGTTAGATATACTTATTCAGAGAAAACTTTTACTTTTACCAGTTTTCCGGTTACGGCCGGATTCCGGACGAACTATTTTTCCGGTGACGAAACAAGTTTCAGATACGATTCAGCAAGTCTCATTACCGTTTTATAAGTTTACATATAGGCTTATACCACTTATTGATAATAACTGCTGAAATAAGATTGCAAAGAGGGCACAAATCTAACATCCACCTCACGACAGCATTTTATTAACCCATGCCAGTACGAAGGTCACAAAAAGACCTTAATGACCGTTCTTTCATATACGTACGTGCGATGACTGGTTTATTCTCGGTTACTTACGACAAAAGAAATATCAATAAATTGGGAAACTATACGCTTACAGGCTCTAGACAAATTAAGCGCTCAGAAATAGACAAACTAGAACCGAAGACAATATACGAACAAGGTAGCGCCAATGCGCCATGATTTTTCAATAATTTTAGCCTCGTTCTACTCTTGAATCACTATTGATTATCACTATTGCCCACCCCTCTCCCATGGCGCTGGAGGCGCGTCTTCCTCAGGCTTGGCTTCCATGGAGCGTTGTCGAAGAATTCCGGTGCGATTGTCCTAATTTTAGATAACATCAACGCTGTTCGAACCAATCCTGTACCAAATCTTCTTTATCCGGCTGCGGAATCAATGTAAACTAGGAGTTACTTAACTATCTTTGATACCGCGAGTAAGCGTTCTCTTCTATGAACAAGTCTAAAATTTTAGCCTAGAAATAAAGGTGTAGAGAAATGGCTGCAGTGACAGGTTCTCGGCTACCGCAAGCGATGATCG